>OY754308.1:68098192-70703464 GCA_963573325.1 Astragalus glycyphyllos
TATGGGACGAAGGGAGTACTTTTCTTAATATGTGTGAAATGACTCGAAACGACAAATAACATGAGACGGATGAAGTAGTAATTAAATATTGGAGTTGATTGCAATTTGGACTTCTTGAAATAGTCACACATTGCCTATTTTTGTGAAGGAAGAAGGAGACCAATATTATATAAATGGGATCAAATTTTCCTTTACAAGTGCACCAATAAAACACTTTAAGTTGTGTTTGATTTTCTTTCTCCCTTATACTTTTGTTGAGTGCTGTGAGAGGTAGTTAAATATTTTTTTTTCTATTTTCCATTTATGTGGCAGCTGTCACACCCCAGTACAATTTTGTTTTTTTACAGATAATGCAGTGTTGGTCAGTTTATGATGATGTAAGGAAAGCATTTTGATGTAGTGGTGGTATGTACGTAAACTAGCTAAGCTGCTAAACGGGCTTTTGCTCCACCACCCGCCAACGCCAAGTGAAAAACGCCAACTCAAGTTTACCAAACGTCCTCATCACCTCTCAACACCTTGCCTTCCACACTGACACATAAATACAGTAAATTAAATGCAAGCACATGATGCTAGATATTTTAAACAGCCACTTTAATTTTCTTTTCTTTCTTCATATTCACGTGATATATATGAACAATATTATAGATAACCTCTTTATAAAAGTTTAGCACGACTAACTTCTAATATATTTTTTACTAACTTTTATTGGAATTATAATGCAATTCCTAAAACACCCTCCGAAGAAAAATAACGGCTAGTCTTTATTACAAACCGTTATAAATTAGTTTTTTTTTTGACACAATCGTTATAAATTAGTTTAAAAACAGTTAAAACTGTTATAGGTTGTTACTAGTTTGTTATCCCAACAAACTTGGTTTGAAACTGACTCAAACCACTTCTAACAGCTAGATATGCCCAGAGAAATGCTTATAAATACATGTAAATAATCTACACTTTGTACAGTTTACAATAATAAGAGTTTTTACAAGTTTTACAAAAAGTGTGTGCTATCTTCATCTTCATCCATCTGTGTTCTTATTCCTTCAAACATCACTGAGATTTCTGAGAGAAAGCAGAGTAGTGACTACTTGTGAGTCAGAAAAATAAACAAATACGCGTGAGTATTTATTTCCTCAACCAGATACAAAAAAAGCAAGCAATAAGAGAGGAAGAGTAGAAGAAGAGGTATACCTGTGCGTGAATAGCCAAGAATCTTCAAAGGAGTAGAGGATTCAAGCGTTTCTCAGGGAAGATCACAAGTACGTACAGTAAATCACACAACCAAGGTTAGGGTGTGTGATTAAGCAAGGTAAACTGCAAAAGAAGAGAAGAGGAGGTAAAACTTACATTCTGGTACTTCAATCGAAGCGCAATTGAAGGAATCAAGCGTCAATCAACAGGATTTCCCTAAGATTAGGGTTTGGTTGTTACGATCCTCAGATCTGCTGATTCAGTGCAAAACCCAGAGGGCTTTTGCATCATCATCATCATCATCAACAATCATCACTGGAGAGAGAGAGCGAAGAGTTACGAAGCTTCAATCACTGAAATCAGTGAGAGCACAGTAAACCCTAGCAGAGCTTCAGAGAGAAGAAGAAGCAAGAAAGTTCAAGAAGAAGAGAGAGAAAGATCAGTGAGAAATGAGCTAAAAAATCCCAATTTTGGGTTATATAGTAAGTGACAGAAACGGGTTGTGTGTATCCATTCCAATACGGGTTTGGGTGCCGCATTTTTATTTTTGTACCCATAAAGAACTGGTAAGTGGATTGGGCTGGCATTGGGCTTCTGTGTGAATTAATAATCACACCTCCACTCTTTTGTTGGCAACCTGAAAGAGAAACAATTAAAATTGTAAGCAATCCAACAACTTTAACGTTTAATATGTTATGAGTCTTCTTATATCTGTCACGAACAATTTTACTGATGAATTTCACGAAGTGACGTCTCCGAAGTTTTTTTCCTTGAAAACCACTTAAGCCACCATTAACAACCGAACCCAATCCTTTTTACTCAACCATATCCTTGTTTAACTATCATCTATCCAAAGTATGCCTTCAAACCGAGATACTACCAATCTATAAAGCACAGACACCTCTTTCGAATGCCGTGTCCGAGTGTCCGACACGTATCGTGTCAGACATTGACACGACACTTCAATTACTTGTATTTTTTTTAAAAAAAAACAAAATAAAACCGGTGTCTAGGTGTCCGGACACGCGTGTCGTGTCCGATATCCTTGTCTGTGTCGGTGCTTCATAGCTACCAATAACAAACACACAAACCCACATAAACTCTATCACTGTTGTCGCTTCAGCAAAAGAGCTGTCACCAACATGTCACTCCAAATTCACTCATTGGAATTATATACATCAGATTTTGAGAAGGAGAGGTAGCTTGATATATATGCTACAGAGAGAATTTAAAAAGAAGCATGCTTTTTTTATACAATTAAGAAGAAGCATGCTAATACCTGTTTGATGACAATATTATCTATGATAATGAGAACGTCTTAATATCATAGATATATGTAACCCCATCACAAATTTTGCTAAGAAGTAGGCCGGATAGATGCAATAAAAGAAAATTGGCCAAAAAATATAGGAGCTTCATTAACATCATCTAGTGCAAACTCTAGAATATTGCTGTTTCCCACGAACTGAGTTCGTGAGTCTCACCCACGAATACCCTGGCAAACGTGTTGGGTGAGCCGGTCAACTTTCCATACCAATTTATTTTACACAAAGCCAATTTTTATTTATTAAAAAACAATATTCAGTAATGTGTTTTAACGTATTCGTGGATTCCACGAGAAATCTCACTACAACATTTTTTACTTTAGGCAACAGCAGAAAACCGTGGCCAGAAGTGGAAAAACCGTGGCCTGAACTTTAGGCCACGGGTTGGCCACGGTTTTTTAGGCGCTGTCTAGATGGCCGTCGCCTATTCCTTTAGGCCACGGTTTTGGCACATTAAGCCACGAAATATTAAAACCGTCGCCAGAGTTATTAAAAGAGGCCACAGTTTACTAGTCTAGTTTCCAGCCACGGCTTATAATTGGTCACACATCAATAGCTTTTAACCCTTGCTTCATTCCGGTATATGATAAAATAATGACTGGTAATCTAAATAAAGAAGATGGCCATACTATGTGAAATATGCATCCATAAATCAAAAACAAATACAACAGAATTCAAATTCTTTAACATTTTAAACTGTACCATGGACATTAAACTAAAGCCTAGTCACAATTTAATTAGCAAATCCTGTTAGTAAGCTCAAGTGACACTACCCTATCACATCAACCCGGTCAATTACACCACAGTATCCAAAAAAATTATGCACGTCATTCTTCATAGCTCTTGGAGATAAGTTAGTAACTTTAGCAGTAGAACCAGCACGATACATAATTGTCAAGACACTCAAATTGGAAAAATAAAACCAGATTCAACAGACCTGCAGAAAGCAATGGAAGTCAATTTATTCTCTAATACAAGTATCATTCTCAATAAGAAAACTAAATGCATAAAAGAGAGATCTAATAATTCTGTCCTCCCTAGCAGTATTTCAATTTCTACCGAAGGAAGGATATAAGCAAATACAATGGTGTATGCACTAGAACAGAGTGTTTGGCTTGATCCAGAGGGAGGGTTTGAGTCATCAATTTTCTTAAGAAATTAAACTCTTGTATGGATCTTGAAAAGAAAATTCTGTTTATATATCCAAATGGGATTCACGCCCATAAATTTGTTGAATAAGAATGAGAATAGCCCAAGAAAATACTAAAAAAAAACAGAGCTGCATAGTTTCACAACCAAAAAAGCTATTGATATCCACTACATAGGCGACAATCTAATTTTGAAAAATTACTCAAAGTGCAAAGCATGACTTAATGCCCCAATTAAGAAGCTGAGGAGACAAACTACATGAAGAACTTACTTCTCTTCACTTTCTGGCCTTTCCAGCCCACATTTAACAAAGTTGATTGCCTTATTAACCTGTAACAAATACAATAACAGAACAATTAACCAAAGATAACATTTACAAAACCACGTCACATATACAGCCTGAATTGATTGGAAGAAGACAAAAGGTCTTAATTGGATCAAGATGGAAACTATCAGTGATATTACAATAAGATATACTAGGATAGAGTTAGACAACTTGCTCATGTATTCTAGATTATATCTAACCGTGGCCTGAACTTTTGGCGCCTTGAAAATTGCCTACAATAAATTGGAAATAAGAGAAAGTGAGAAAATATGACAGGAACCTGATTATTGGAAATGGCATACCTTTCTACATGGCCTTATGGATTGGTTTCTAGAATATTAAAGTTGGTAGTAGTATAGCCAATTTTGCCTTTTCTTCTTCTTAGCAGCTAGACCAGAAAAGTTGCTTTGCATCATAAACAACCTGAAAAACAAATATCCAAAGTGAAAAACAATAACAAAATAATCTGGTAGGATAAAACACAACAAACACTCAATCAGATTAAAGGGAAATAGCTGGGTTTCAGAATTTTCTTGCTGATGACTACCTGAATTCATCATCAGTTGCAATTAATTAAAGGGAAATAGCATAACAGTAATAAGAATTTCAAAACACTATCAAGTTGTGATAATGAAGAACTAAGGTGGGCTTGCATCATTTCAAACCATAAAAGGGCACTTCATTATCACTAGCAGTAGGAACACAATCAAACTCTTTATCCCCTGCACTATAATCAAAATAGCAATGGAGATTCTCCAAAACAAAACTATAGTCATCATGAAAGAGATCATTCCAGTAGTTTAGGTGCCAACTCTTGGACTGTGAATCTGTGCGCAAAAATGCCGCCCACTAGAATTACTATCGCATAGCAAGTCACTTGGATGGTCTTCAAAAGGACTAGGAACTCTAATTTTCTTCCCTTGTTTGGCCACTGAATCAGCAGACAAATCCATACCACTCACTAACTTCAGAAATGATTTTGATGTTGGGAAATGAAGAGACACTCTTCCATTAAATTTGCTTCCTTGTACTCAGATTCCTCCTCATAATCATCAAGAACAACATAAAAGTAAAATTGCATAGTAATAATAAAATTAACCACTGATTGGGCAAGTGTTTCATAATCCAAAAACTCACAAAAGCCCAAATTCACTGATTTGGCAAGTGAATATAGCATCACAAACAGCCATGAGGCTCCTTGAAATTTTATCAAACACTTGGTGGATAGTAGGCAATGAGCTATAGAAGATTGTACCTGTGTATTGGGTATCTGTGAAACACGTGGCAGCAGTGTGTCTATGTGACCAAAATAGAATGTGTGGCAGTGTCGGAGAAGTGCTCCAATCGGATGGTTCCGGTGGCGGTGGGTGTGTGGTCATGCTACTCGGAAGCCGTAGCAATACTCTTCTCGAAGACGCATCCCTTTTTGCAAGAGGAACAAGGTCTGAAAGCACCATGGTTGCTAACGCAATCGCTACAAATTCGTAACGCGATGAATCAACAGTCTCTGACTTGGGAGGAATGAAATTGGCGCAAAATTGGGAACCAGAGAAGAAGTGAGCGGTCAATTGTTGGGGTGTGAGTATGGTGTTGCTAAGAATCAAGGAGTAGGGAAGGAGAATTTCAGAGCAAACCTGTTCATCAACGATTTTAGGGGATGAATCGTGGACACGGTCATCGATCGTTTCACGTTGGCTTGAAAAATCGTGGTCTAACAGTGACTGTAGCTTTGGATCTTGGGGTTTGAAGGAAGAGGAAAACGAAATCTATCAACTATTGAGCAGAGCAGATTAGAGAAGAGACAGTATACGGAGAAGGAGGGTTTGTGAAGTCTGCGAAGCGTGGTTCGTTTTGCTTCTTTCTTTTTATTTTTTTCATTTTCAGTTTCTTCCGTGTTTTTACACATTTTGTCGTTATTCATTTCGTTTGAACCAGAAACTAAAAATGTATGAAAGTAAAAATGAATAGTCCACGGTTTTTCCCTTTTAGTTTTAGTCCATGGTTTTTTAACTGTGGTCCTGAGACAAAACAAAACACACACTTTTTCAGACCACAATTTTGTTCTTTACCTAATAAATTTTTAAAGACCACGTCTGACAAATGTGGTTTTAGGTATCTACAGTTTTTTAACCGTCGCCTAAACAATTATAAACTGTGGCCTAACAGCAAGTTAACAAAACCGTGGCCTAATATCTATCTCAATAGCCACACTTGTAAACGCGTCGCCTATTTCATGTTCAAGCCACGGTTTTTTAGCCGTGGCAATGAGTGGCGTGGCCTAAAGTCAAAAATGTTGTAGTGGAGTTCGTGGATTCCATGAAACAATCACTGTTTATTAAAAAGAAATAAAAAGTGAAATATAAAAAAGTCCAAGGTAACTAGGCTAATAACCCTTGGTCTAATTGCGCGCGCGTGTGTGTATTTTTTGAGGAAAAATTGAAGATCAATATACTACTAGTTTTGGGTTTAATTGGCTGGTGAAAGGAAGAGGATAAGTGGTCTTTTTAAAGATTAATATTCTTTTTTTTAATAATTAGAAGCTTATTGATATGATCTAAAAAAAGCTAGTTAAAGAGCAAATACAACAATCCTAAAGCCTTATCGATATAATGAAGGAAAATTAAACGTATGATAATGTGCTTTTCTAAAAATGAAAGGTAAGAACTCGTTTAATTCAATGAGGGACTAGCTGTTTTTAAGATGGGAAAGACATTCTTTCATCTATGTCTTTAGTTATTTGTGTTTATCCATCTCATTAATTACTTTCTCTCTTTTCTTTTCCCACATATCCAAATTTGTTTAGTTGTTACATAATGATGATTTTTGAAAACAATGAAAACGATTTTTTTTATTGATTTCAAAATTTCTAAAAAACACTAAAATTTGCTATATAATTTTATGGAAAAAAAAATGACCCAAGCAATTCTTTTCCCAGCAAAAACATAAATGGATGTGACTTTGTGATGAATTTTTTAGTCATAATCCCAACCTGGCCTTTATCCAAAAGGATGTCTTGAGATCACAGGGAATATTGCTGAATCCTAATGATCCACATTTGTCAGTAGTCACTTTCACAAGGATTGGTTTATCGCAAAAGAAAACAAACAACAACGGAAAAAATAAAATACAAAACAAAAGTTTCTAATAACAGAGGCAAAAACCAAAAATAGAAAAGAAGAAGAACGCGTTACACCACATACTAGTAGTACTTAATTAAGCGTTCATAGACGCAAAATATCGATGAACTTTCTCTGTATCTGCTGTGGTCCACTAGCTTTGGTTCAAACTGAATAATAATGTCAATGATAATTTTGGTATAAATTAGACATACTTCACGCACGCTTGTGGAGACTAATATCTCGAATCAGATAAGATCACAATAAGCGTCGAGACTCTTACCGCAATGTGAATGATATGATATCTTAACTTCAAAACAAAACGCCATCTCAAAAGTACCAACTGGGACCTATCACCTATTTATAGCGGTTACACAAAACAGATTACAAGAAGATAATCATAAACAAAAAAATATCCATAATTCTAAAAATGGCTACAAAATAAAAAAGAACGGCAATTTTGCTTTAAAGTTGTGCAACAAAGTGAAAGAAAGTAAAGATAAAAGACTCAACTGCTTTTCATTTCCAATTAATTCAGTTACCAGTTATAACAACAAAGCATCTCAAGCACACGACATGGTTAAAAAAAAGGAATTAAGAACTAGCATTTTGATTCCCATGACACGAAAGCCTTATTCTAATTACAGCAACACAGGTGGGTGCAAATAACAAAGAAGAGGAATAGGATTAGTAATTAGTAATAAACAATTCTAAACGTCTAGAACAAGTGGTACAAAAGTACTTTCTCTTGATCTTGAAACAGAGGGGTAAGAAACAGAGTCTGGATTGGACTTCAACATCCATGGCTTCAACTTTGCCTTTACAATAGGGGCATGATCCAGGGGCTTGTTGCTTTCCCAATTGCTTCTCTTCTTCATTGCAAACATGCACAAACCACATTTTTCTCCTGCAAAAGGAAAGAGAGTGAGTGTCTCAAACTGGTATGTATGGGCACTAACAGGCCAGTCGGTTGTATTTATAGGGGAATGGTTATGGATCAGCCTTCTTTTGGGCTTCCCTTCCTTGTTGGTAGGTAAATATAAAAAGGTAAACCCTAATTTACTCCATTTAATTAGGTTACCTCTTCTACTTACTTAATTTTTAACTCTTGGTAAATAATAAATACTACTCTCTTCAATCCCTATTATAAGAAAACATTGCAAATTTAGGTTCATTGAATAATTGATATATTTGGCCTATAGTATAGGCCAAATACATCAGTTATTCAATTTAACATAAAACTACCAACTTTGCTTATAATAGGGACCGAAAGGAGTAATAGTTTTGGTTTGTAAATTATGAATGGTCAAGATTAAAATAAAACGACACGTTACTACTTTTTTAAGTGGTAACGTGACAACTAAATAATCTCCAATTATAACTGAGTAGGGTTTTAGTTACTCTAAAAATAGTTTTGATCTATGATGTATATTAACTCTATAGAAGTTAGGATGTATAGTAACACTATAAAAGTTACTCTTGGGTAAAAAGAAAGTTACTTTGTAATAACTTTTTATTTTTGACAAAACTCCTGGGGTAACTTAAATTCTACTCGTTATAACCACCCATATGTAATATTGCATGTTATGACATACCATTAAAGGGTATTTTGTAATTTTGATATTGTTTTATTTGTGTTGTTTATATTGTTCACCAAATGACATACATGACAAAAATTTGTCCAATGACTAAATCATTTGTTCTCACCATGAATCAAACCCACCTCTAAAAATTTTACTATGTAAAATTAGTGTAATCCGTCTTATTAGTCATCATAAAAATCTTCTTTTTTTAGGGACCAAGTAGGAGGGATGACTAAATTGAAGGTCTACCCTATAAAAAAATTTAGTTTTCTTCCATGTTATTTTATTAATTAGTGTTTGTTCAATGAAAAGTTAGGTGAGCGGAGGAGATTAGCTAAAATTGCAAAATTCCTCTTAGGTCAAATTTTGACCCACTTCAGTTCTTGATTTTGTAATAAAATCACTACACAAATATTACAAGAGTGAAAAAAGCCAATTAACACCCCCCCCCCCCCATTCATTAAAAAACCCCTTCAAGTGAACCAAGGAAAAGGAGGGTCATTTTTTCATGAAAGTAGACTCTGCCCAATTCATAGTCTTAAAGCTATATTTCTTGAAAGATGAAATGGAAAGGAGGAAGGTGTGCATGGTGGACCACCTTAAACTCTGCCTAATTCATAATCTTAATGCTTAATTAAGCAATTTTTACAAATACTTGGTATAGGTGAATGGAAAGGAGGAAGGCGCGGATCTCTGTACTCTCAAACTCGCGCTCTTAGCCCGGTAAGGATATTGGGGGAAGAAAGGCCATCTAGTTTGTCAGATTATGAGCCTTTGTGTATTTATCAGTTCCATCTTTTCCATAATGTATAATTTCCATGCTTGGGGAAAAATTCCCTGCCCACGGGGCCCCAAGCGAGGCAATCCCCGCGGGTAGAAATTGCCACCCCTAAGTGCAACCAATGATTCTAACACACACACACACCTATTGTAAAATTCCCAGTTGCATCTCTATTACACTTCCACCATTCAATCGAGAAGATTACAACACAACACTGATTTGTGTTGTACCACTTAGTTATGCTTCCCGAACATTATAATTAAGCAAATGATTATAGAAGAAATTACCGTCACCTCCCACGTAATTGTTGCACTATTGCATGAAATGTCTTGGCCTCCACTCTTCCATACAACGCTAACAAACACTGCTGCTAGGATATATGATATATCCTCTTTCTTCATTCCCTCCATGCTTCTCACGTTTATGTGATGAAAGCTTTTCCGTAATTTAATCATTCTAACATGGAAAGGTACCTTTTCCACTAGTTGGATAGTTTGCAATAACGTAAACTTTTGTTCGGTTATTCTATCTTGAAACATAACATTTTTTTTTTTTTTTTTATAAATTCGAAGTTAGACTATTCTCAGTACTGCTGAACAATTCTGCGTTGAATGCATTAACAAATAAATGAAAAGTACAAATAAGTATAGATATAGCAAATGGAATTTTTTGCATCATGATGTGTCCATTGAACAAAATGTTGATGGATGTGCTGGACATCTATATCAATCATGCATCATGCATGACCCTATGTATTAACCTTTTCCTGGAAACAGAAAAAATATTGATTTGCAAAATATTGTTACTAGTTACTCCTTTTACTAACAAATTACAAATGTGCATACCTATACATATGCAAGGAAAAGTTGTCCACATGCTAAATTGCTTCCTTTGTAGTTTAAAGGCAACGTACGTATACTACTAGTGCTATCATGTTTACAGACTTATGTAGGGGAGGTTAAACTAGGAGAGGTGCCAACTTCATAAATAACTTGTTCATACAACTTTAACATTTTAGCTCCTCTATTGTAATTTTTTAAAGTTTTAATCCTTGAAATAAAAGTTGTCTATTTAATGTTCTTTTAAGGTAGTAGTAGTCTATTTAATGTTATGATGGTTTTCATACAACTATTCAAACGAGATTCGGGTCTCCTTAAATAGGCAAATTATGAGATAGATGGGGTCCACCGGTTCTTCTTCAGTCAAATAATCAAAAATTAATAATCTCTCACACTTGTGGTGTAGAGTTCATTTAGAGGAGATTGGGAGTGTTGATTATTTTGAGGTGTGAGAGAAATAAGTAAGAAAAAAAGATATTTTGAGTCTAATTAAAAGTATCTTCTATTTACTTATCAATTTTTTAACTTATTATTTATCTTGCCAACAAACCTCAAAATCTCTATATTTCTTTTACTATAATAATCTCTCACACTTGTGTTGTTGAGTTTATTTAAATAAAAAATAATTAAATTGCATCAATTAATTAGTTCAATAAAATACTCCCTCCGGACCTAATTATAAGCAAAAATAACTATTTTCACACATATTAAGGATAGTGATTTTGTACATTTAATTTCCTTGAATTCATGGAAAAAACAAATAAATTTACTAAACTATCCCTAATTAATAGTCATCTTCTCACAATATTAATGAGCCACTTTAAGGGTAGTTGTTGAAAAATAGCATTAAATATAAGTGGGTTAGTTGAGATTTACTTATATTTGAGTCAACCAAAACTAGACATCTTTTTGCTAATAATTAGGTCCGGAGGGGGTAATAAAAAATTGTGGTCGGGTGTGGAAACCTGTTCCTAAAAGATTAAGTGCTTTGGCCAATATGTGAGCCTTTACTTTTTTCCTTATATAAAGGCGTCACAATGGGTTAAGAAAACGAGTGTCTATAAATTACTAATCAATAACATTAATTCTCAAGCAATGTGAGACGTATACTTTATCGAAATGGTAGGTCGTGTCAAAGCCAATGGGCTAAAGGGCCAGTCGGCTCTAATGTGTGTCATAGACCCCGACTAGGCAGACTGACACACTAATGTTTCTATCTTTAAGTGCTTGTCATCGTTTCTCTAAGAGATTGTCTACTTTGATCTCACATGTGGGCCTTCGCGATTTAATGCTTTAAAGTTTAAAGCCCCCTAGTCGATTAAGGAAGTGCATTTATAAATTACCATTTCTTTTAATTCCTAAGCAATGTGAGAATTTTAGTCTATCAGAGCAGAACTAATGAACACAAAAATAATTTTATCATTAAAAAAGAGTACAATTATAATCATGCTTGCGCTAATAATAGCCCTCCTAACTTATTTTCACCTCTTGCCAAGACGTTTTGATCAAAATACACTCAATTCTATTTTAATTCTTAAAAATATCCTCCTTATCACTCCTTTTCAATTGTGTTCCCTTCTGTTTTGCCATTGTTCGCACACCGCACCCATACACAGGTTCTCTATATTCTTTTATTTTTTTTCAATGTATAAGTGATATATGTGAACTGAATGTGTGTTTCATTTTGCGGTGACAAGAATTGATTTTGACATAATTGATTTTAGTTAAAGTGAGTTGAACACAACGTGACTTTTGTTTGGATACATCGAGATTTTTTTTTTTTTTACAAATTTTAGCTGTTTGGATAAGTTAGACCAAAATCTACTTTTAAGTGTGAAATTTTTAAAATGAGTCTCAACTTTGAATTATATTATTATAAACTTAAAATTTGATAGTTAGCAATAGGGAAAAGCTAAATAAAATTATCTTATACTGATTAAAAGTATCATATCTCATAATTAGTCATTTTAAATATTAATTTAAAAATTGGCAAAAATATCAATTAATAATTAGTTGTTGTGATTTAAGAAAAAACGATTGATTTGATCAAAAAAATAATAAAAAATGATTGAACACACTGGATGAAAATTAAACTGAAGTGTTTTGAAATAGAATGAAAGAAACACAACAACGACACATAACCAAGTGCCTGAACAAGAAAACAAAGCAGCAATCTATAAACATACAATACCTATATTTTGAGAAGAGTCACAGTTCTTATATAGATTTTGACCAAAGTAGTGACCAAAGTTAAATTATGTTGACCAAAGCAGTGACCAAAGTTAAATTATGTTTGAGTGAATTAAAATTACTCAAACTTCCGTGAACTCGGTTCACATAATCATGCATTAACTAAGGTCATATACACGTTGCTGAAAAAATTGCACATAAAATACCTAGATACAATTGTCAAAAAATAAATACCTAGATGCAGAAAAGTAACGCAAAAAAGGGTCTTTTGGTATTTTGAAAACTTCAAAGTCTGACGGGTGTAACTAGGAAATGAGGGGGTGTAAGTAGTTCCACCTGTTAACTTTGATTAGCGCTGGATCTTTCGAGGCTCTAATGTCACAGTCACAGTTCTGATGTGTTTCAAAAAAAAAAAATCACAGTTCTGATGTACTAAAAAAAAAATCAAAATCTGATCAAAATGGCATTATTAATTATTTGAATCTTTTGGTTCAAAATTAAGATTCGACTGTTCGAACAAAAAAAGAAAAATTAAGATTCGATATAGGGATCTTTAATCTTTCACTATTATCTGAAGTCAGTTCCTAAAAATGTAAAAAAGCAGTGTTTTCAGCAACTCTGGACTGACGGTTACTCTTTACTCTCGGGAACCCCGTCTCTCCGATCGCAGAAAACTCTCTTCCTCTGAAACTGCTCGCCATTTTGATGCAGGATGAATTCAATTGAGTTCAATTTCAAGGTCTGATTCGGGAATCATGTGGTATTTCCTTAAACCCAGAGATCGTTTCTCCTTGGATCAACTCAGGTCTGGTCACTCCCCCTTTCCTTCACTCTTCATTCCACTCTAATTCGCCAAAATTTATTATTCTGAATCTAGAATAATCTTAGGTCACTCATAGTTGAAAGAAATTCATTTTCATAAATAATTGACTGTGTTTTTTACTTTTCAGGTACTTAACTGATCAATTGTCAAAAGTTCAAGTTGTTAATGAGGTTAATAAGGTAATATACTTAAATCTTCCTATTGTAGCTTATGGCTTTATTTGATTTGTTCTTTCACGGTTATCCCAATTTTCTGAATTGTGGTTTGTCAAAATAAAAATACAAATTTCTGAATTGTGTTTATGTGTGGAAGGATTTTGTTATTGAGGCACTGAGGTCAATTGCTGAGTTGATGACATATGGTGATCAACATGACCCAAGCTACTTTGAGTGAGTTTCTTTAGTGCTTTTGTTCTTTGGTGTACATAGTTGTTGTAGTCTTGGAAGTTCATTGTATTCTCGCTTATACAGATTCTTCATGGAAAAGCAAGTCATGGGCGAGTTTGTACGCATTCTAAAACTTAGTAAGATTAATAGTGTTCCTCTTCAGTTGCTCCAAACAGTGAGCATTTTGGTTCAGAACCTAAGGAATGAACATGCTATATGTAGGTCGATTACCATATGAGCAATTGGTTACTTTCTTTAGTTTCGTGATTGAGATGTAACAGTGTTGATGGGTTAATACTATTCTTTGCGTATTTTTTTGCAGACTATGTGTTTAGTAATGAACATATAAACCTCCTGATAACTTATTCGTTTGACTTTCAAAATGAAGAGCTGTTGTCTCACTACATATCCTTTTTAAGGTTCGTTTTGAAGTTCTTTTATTTAACTGGTCAATGGTGGTAGGTGATTGTACTGGATAGAACCTGTTTCCTGGGGCCATTATGTTTTTCTTGACTTCGTCTCTTCTATGTTTAACATTGCTAATCAGTTTTCTGGTTGCATGTCTTTTGGTTTTGAAGAGGAATAAGTGGTAAATTGAACAAGAATACAGTTTCACTTCTTGTCAAGATGCAGAGTGTAAGTTTACTGCTCCCTGAATCTTTTTCTTATTCTGATTATTTATATTATAGCTCTTGAGGGTGGCTTGTGAGGTTGTCTCCATAACTATTGGTCAGTGGTTATCATGTTCATGGCATTGAAATTGTAATGTAAAGGGGACTATTCTTTGGTGGTTTTTTCTAGCTGTATGCTTTTGTCTTTATGAAATGGATAAATGGTGCTGGGTTTTATTCCACAAACATACTTATATTGAAATTTTGTTTTTAAAACTTTCCAAGTGGATGACTTTGACACTGAAAACTATTGGGACATTCAACATTGTTAGCCTGTATCCATCAAATCTTTTGAGATCATTAATTTTATTCCAGTTATAGTCAATAATTTGTCTATTAATTCTTTAAATCGTGGTTGATCTTTTGTCTTTTGGCTGGGGAGAAGATAATGCTGCCTTTGTTTTTGAGATGTCTAAATGTCTTGACGGTATCTTTCTATGCATTTAGGCCAATGTAGTTTCGTTTCCACTGTATGTTGAGGCCATACGCTATGCTTTTCATGAGGAGAGCATGGTTCGCACTGCAGTACGAGCTGTGACCCTTAATGTTTATCACGGTGAGATTCTATTGTTTCACATAGGTCATTTTCTGTATTCCCCCCTCCAAATTTCCTTCCCAAACTCAAATTTTATAATTTTCTAATACATTTGTGCTTTACAATTTTCAGTTGGAGATGACTCTGTTAATAGATACATAACCAGTGCTCCTCACAAAGATTACTTCTCAAACCTGGTTTCATTTTTTAGGAAGCAAAGCATGGATTTAAATAGGCTGGTCTCTCATTCTCTGATGTACGCAACTTCTTTTCTCTTTTGTATTTTTGCTCAAGATTTTCTTGTGTCCTGAAATATCAATTGTGGTCATGGAATATCGAGACAGAAATCCGGGCTCAGATTCAACCTCTACAATTATTGCTGCTGTTGATGATATTGAGGATAACCTATACTACTTTAGCGATGTTGTCTCTGCTGGAATTCCTGATGTTGGGAGGCTAATTACAGACAGCATTTTGATGGCTATGATATTTCCATTACTTCTTCCTTCCTTGAGGATAGTGATTGATAATGTATGAAAACTTCACAGTTTACTGCGATGTCAGTTCCCTTTTTCCATTGTTGTCTTTGTTCTAGGATCTTTAAGAATTATTTCTTTGATAGATCTTGATTCTTAATACACAACTTGTTATTAATGTTTGGTAGCATATTAATCCAGGACATGCAAAGTGGTGTTGTAACTTCTCTCTACTTACTTTGTTGCATCTTGAGGATAGTGAAGATCAAAGATTTGGCTAATACCATAGCTGCTGCTCTTTTTTATCCCTTAGAGGCCTTTACAAAAAGTTCTGGGGGTAAATTCAATAGCCATATATCTGATCATGGTTTCACATGTTAATACCAAGTGACTGTTAATGACATTCTTTCCAAATCTGATACAAAACAATCAATGGTTAATGTTCCACACTCTTCTAGTTCTTCAGGTTTTCATCCAGAAGGGGTTCTCATGCAAAATGAATGTAGCAGTTCAAATTTGTCTTTAAGGTAAAAGCTACTTTTTTGAATTGCAGAACATATATTTTTTTGTCAACTATTTTTGAGTTAGATTGAGAACATTTCCCCTTTAGTATTTGTTCTTGTTACTGGAACTGGAAACATTAGTGAATAAATCGTGCCAGCTCAAGCTATCCTAACTACAATCAATTATTCAAAGTAAAAAAACACATTACAGTTCTCAGCTTCTTCTATACATCCTTAAGATAATGTTTTAGAAGTAAAACTTGTTTCAATCAAATAAATATTGTTGGTAACTTGTGTGTTTGTATAGGTTCTAGCTCTATTTTGTAACGTCTTACAATGGTGCAGTTGTTCTCCTTAAACTTATGCTTTAAACTTTATTCAGAGAATATTTTTGTTTTTTTGTTATTATTATTATTATTATTATTATTATTATTATTTTCTGATGACTTATAGGGCTGATGTAGGGAGGTTTTACTTGCATATCTAACAAAAGGAGATGATATCCAAGTTTTGGGTTCTTTGAGTATGCTTGCAACTCTACTGCAAACTAAAGGTTGTCTAATAAAAGTTGTTTTTCTGGCTTAAATATTGTATCCTTTTCTACTTACTTGATAATTCTTGTTCTTTAGAACTTGATGAATCAATGCTAGATGATCTTGGAATTCTTCCACAACGCAAACAACACAAGAAACTCTTATTGGTATGATGCCATTCTTTCATTTTGACCATTTTAATTTTATGAGCATTTGGCAGTTAACATTTTCATGACTTCCTTTGTTTGTGGTAAATTGTTTTGGGGGTGGGTTTTGTAAATGCATCTCAAGTTCTCAACTACATCACAGACTTGATATTTACATAATGAATGTGATAAAGACAAAGCGGATTTGACTCCTTTTAAATATGAGGTGCACACTTTATAGGCTAAAATGAAGTTGAAAGTTATAATTGTTGATTGGAAAATCAGTAGTTGAAAATTTTACATTTTCATGGTTTGTCATACATGTACATGCATGTTAACCATTATAACTTTACACTCAATCTCCTAAATTGAACCCCTCACTTTAGAAGTGGCTATTCATGAGAGAGACAAAAGAGTGGCATGTATTGAAAATCACACATTTTAATAACACCGTGAGCCTAATAATTATGTAGCAATAAATATAACAATCCTATTTTCCTAGTATTTACTTGATATACTAAGCCTAGACATTTACACTGAACACAGTCCATAATAAATTTATACATGTTTCTAACTGATATGAAATGGATCTATTGTTCATGTGCTACCTAGTCTAAGGGTTAAGTTTTTCCTTTGGCAGAGGAGAGAGGGGACACCTAAGAAATAGATTTTTGTGGGTGGTCTTTCTACTGACATGAGATGCCGTGAGTGTGTAAAAATTGGATGCTTAAATGAGTATTTGTGTGTATGCTTAGTGTTCAAGGTGTAGATGAGGTGCTTGTGAGAGGGGAGGGGGAGAGTGCTACTGTGGTTGGCAATGTTGACAAGTGACTCCAAACACGAGGAGGGGGTGGGGGGTGAATTGTGTGTGAACAGTACCTTTTAAATTCTTTTGCAAATAAGTGCTTGAATATAACTTGCTGGAAATATAGTATGAGAAAGCAAAAGACTTTGAGATAAATTGCAAAACCAAAATGACACTAAAGTAAATAGCGTGAAGTAAATTGCTGCAATTAAATGACAGTAATTAAATTGCTGAAACATAAAGGCTGGCAATGATTAGGTCACCAACCTGACTGTTTTTCATGTAAATGTTTAAGTGGGAATAAAAATAAGATTATCGTACACTTTGTCCAGACTACACTAAATTAGGTCACCAATCTCTGAATGATCCAACTCGCTAGGACCTTGTGAGATTGTGAAACTGTAATGATCTTACGATTTAGATCGGGATTTTTACAACATTGATTACTAGTTAATATAGTCATTAATATTTATGGCCATGTGTCTTCTCTATTAAATAAATGCGTATTTCATGATAAAAGTATCTGTATAAGTTGCTTACTGCTTCTCTTTTTAATAATTGATTCTTTTTTTACTAATTACTAGTTAAACTACTTGATTTTAAAACTCTGGTAAATGATTTTACATCTCAAAATAGTTAGAAGAATAACACATGAAGATTGATAATTTACTTTATATTAGGTCTCTCTAATAATTTTGCATAAGGCCCCAAAACTTCTAGGCACGATGCGAGTGCATGTCAAAGGACACTTGTCCCTTTAGGTGACAAAACCACCAGTGTTGTCACTTCATTTCACTTTTTATTGTTTTGGTTAATTGTTGTTATGTCATTTGATTGAGCATTGCATATTTGTGCAGCAAGCATTAGTTGGCGAGGGATCAGGTGAAGAGGAACTATTTTCTCCCAAAAGTAGCTTGACAAGGGGTGGCAGTGGCATTGGTAGTGATCTTGACGTGTACCATGAGAAGATTAAGGTTTACAACTCCTATTCTTCAGCAATCGTTTTCCCTACCAATATTTAGATTTTAGAATATCCTTGACTTGATGGTGGACTTCTTTACATTTTCCATGCTTCACAGGAGTACTGTGGATTATCTTTTCAGTCTTCAGATGTGGGAATAAGCCCTCATGCAAAAAGATTTCAGGTATGATTTGTATGTAGTGGATTCCTGCTGATAAATTGTTTTTTTTAATAGTTTCTCTACACTATTGAAAATCCCTGACTATAATTGGTAGGTTCACCTTTTCATTTAAGTTAAAATCATGAAACTGTAACCTTAGAATACTCAAGGATTCTGCTTTACGGTGGTGATATAGGACACATAGTTACTATATTGGCTCAACCCCATTTAAACTGCATCTTGAAGTGCCCATTGCAATTTGCGATATGTTTCTGTTCTGGTTTACTGTGGAGCACATGCTGGAATGCAACAACTGCTGTTCCAGCAGCAGATGACCTGTTTGGGCTTTTCAAGTTTCAACACAAATATGGCTTCATTTTGTTATTAGACAAACTAGAGGGGAAGTATATAATGAACATCACAAATGGGACTGGACTTGGAAGATTGAAAATTTTATAAAGAACTTGTAGACTGCACAGTGCTGAGAGATTTTGTAAAAAGGAATTTGTATTACTGTCTTGCGTACAGTGACCACACAATTGTTGTATTTGTACATACATAACCCTATCATAGTGCACCTCCTAATTAATTACGATGAGTAAGCATGGATGAGTTTTGTGGCTCTTGTGCCACCTGAGCAACATTAACAGAAAGAAGTTCAAAAAGAATTGACTTATTTGATTTCTCAAGTTTGGATTCATGTGCAAGAAGCATGGCTTCAGCTTTGATAATCGGGAAAAGATCAGTACAATATTGTTTATGGCTGTGAGAGCGCCATAGTCTTCTGGAAGTCCATCCCTAATTGGTCTCTGAAAGATAGGATCACCAATAGAAGCTAGGATGTCTGCAATGGCTTGAATCCTTGCAAGATACTCAGCCATGGATTGATCACCTTTTGTAATAGATTTTAGCTTCGAGCGAAGTTGACGTGACTTTGCATTGATATGTGCATTGAAGAACTAATGGATTTCATCACAGACTTGATGCAATTGAATGCATCTGACCACACCAGGGAGAACAGGGTCTGAGAGATGATTAGAAACCTTGATTAGGATCAATTTTGAGCTCTAGATACCATAATAGAAATAAAACATTGAAAGAAGATAGGGATGGGGAGATAGGAAATGTATCTCAGTTTGTATTTCATAGAATGAAAGTTACTTTGCAGGTTTTATATCACCAGGTCCACCACTTACCTTCATTTTTCTTGCCCTGCAAATTGGGGGGAATGAGATGAAATCACTTATGAATTTATGATTATAATTATAAAATTATTATTTTATCCCTATCTTTTTATCAAACAATGGAATGATTTTTTGTTTTCTATTCCATTATATAATATCTAAACAATGGAATGAAAGTTTTGTTCCATTCCGCTTCACTCCATTCCATTTTATTTTATTTCTTTCCATTTCATTCATTTTAAAATATCCAAACATATATAGATTAGGAGACATAATATTTGTAAATAAGTAACATTTTTGATGGGTCGTTTCAACTGCAGGGGATTGTGGTCCACCTTTCTTCTTATTCTCTTTATTCGGAAGTCAGTATAATCTTAGTTTTTTTGTGTTTATTACTTATAAATGATGTGCTTTTCAGGTAATTGATGCATTGGTGAGCCTATTCTGTCGTTCGAATATATCTGCACAGACACTATGGGACGGTGGTTGGCTTTTGCGTCAGTTGCTTCCTTATAGTGAATCAGAATTCAACAGCCATCACCTTGAATTATTGAAAGTAAGAACATATTAGGTTTTCTAGCTATACCCACAAGAACATAACAACCTCTTAATACAGTTTATGTTTACAAATGTATCACTTCAACAGTTCACGTATCGTTGCTGCTTCCTATTGGGGAGATAAATTACTTAATGACAATATCAATTCAGGAGACCATTTAAAGAAGTTGAGTAATTTTAGAAAGATGCCAATACAAAATTACATACAAATATAACACTATGCAAATTTGTCATTGACTGAAGTTTATTAATCCTTAATTATGCCAATAATTTAGAATATTAGCACACAGATACGAGTCTAGAAAACATATGGCTCTTGGTATGAACTTACCATTCCCATTTGAGTGATTCTAATAGAAACTGTTATCCATATGAAGTAGATAGGAAAGAAATACTGAATTGTATTGATAGTTTCCCTGGAGTAATAAATCTTAATAGGTTCTGGTTTGCAATTCACACACTTACATACCAATTATCTTACAAAGACAACAAATCAGAAACAGAATTCCTACTCCAAGAATTTGAGAGTCTTGGATCTCTCCCTCCCAAATAACCACTCAAATATCTAAGCCTAACCCACTAAGTCTCCTCTTGTCATACTTATTCCTAACATACAGAAAATACCAACGAGAAAAGGTAACTACACTATAACTGCTCTTGCATAGAAATAGAAATTGCCACATTCAATTTCTTGTATAGACTTTCTGAAAAAGAAGTCTAACAGATTCCCACATATGGGTCTTGATATGAATTTAACATTCCCATTTGAGTGATTCCGATTAAATTGCTTGAAGGATGTTAAAATAAAGGAATAGAGAGTTGATGATGAGGAGAATAAAAAATCGAAACACGTGAAAATAGTAAAAGTTTAGAAACTCCCTTAACTCCTTTGCTTATTATCATTGTAAAAATAATAATCGGGTGGCTTGAAAGTTGAATGATTGTACTTTTTTGGTAACTTATCTCTCCTGTTGGCTTCCAGCCTACAATAGAACATCCACATTCCTATCCACGATCCTAGATATTCATGAATAAGACATATACAATGCGACGCAGATACATGGATATGGGAAATTTTTAAGATTCAAGTACAACACAACCAAGATACATTTATAAAAATTTATACATACACAATGCTTGTAAAGAGACATTCATATTAGTAGTTGCTCAACAACACACAAGCATATCACTAGTCAATATATGACGATCACAATGTACAAATAAAATACTTGTGATCACAACAAGTGGACATAGTTATACATATATTTTCCTCAACCGTATCACAATATATTTTGGTGTGTTTAGTTGTTAAGAGGTACCTAAGAAGTATCATATTCGGGTGAAATCATGTCTTTAGTGTAAGACGTATCCATATCCTTAGTTGGTTAGACATATCGAAGATATATCTGAGAAGTGTCAAGGTAACTACTTTTGAAAAGAATAAAAAATATTATTGGATACTTTCTGACTATGTAATTTGGTGCATATCGGTATCGGATATATTTCCAACATTGATACGTTTCCAATTTTGGAGTATCTGGACTTCATAGCAATTATGTTAATTTTCTTCTCTAATATAGGTTTCGTACTAATATAGGTTTCGTACAAGAACTGTGCTTCTGCTCTTGTAGAGGAGGTTAAAGGTACCTGGCCCGACTTTCTTGTTTCAGTTCTCTGTGATGAGTGGAGAAAGTGCAAAAGAGGTGATTTTTATATAGATAGTTCTACTCGATTGACTGTGTTTGAGAGGTCTAATTAGTGCTTCAACTTGAAAATTTTCTAACTGCAGCCATGGAGTCATCATCTCCTTGGAAAGAACCAAATCGCATGCTTTTGCTACAGTATAAACTCTCTTTAAAAGGTATGCTTGTACCTATTTCTACATCCACATTTCCTTTGGCTGGTTGCTGATATGGACTATGAAGAGAAGTATTCTAACGATCAATCTGTTGTTCCTATAGATGATATTCCTGAGGGGTCATCTCTTGCTGCTGGAGAAAGAATGCATGAACTGGTGAAGGTCTGTGCTTGTTTGTTTTATCCTCTCCCCCCACCCTCAATGTGCACACTTTTCCGTAAAAAAGTGTGAATATTGTGGGACTCTCTATTCTGTTTCTTCACAAACTGTATACCTTTAGATGTTGAATAGATTTTTGGTGTTTTTCCCCCATTAGGTTTTTGTACTACTGCACCAACTTCAATTATTCACTCTTGGCAAAGCTTTAGCTGAGCAACCTCCAATTAACCCTCCTGGTGATCTCCCTGCAAATTGTCGTGCCCAGACTTCTGGATTTGATGTATCAGCCCCAACAACAGGCACTGAAATCAGCCTTGGTTAGTGATCTGAACTGCAGCTTCCCGTATGTATTCTCTCTGCTGCTCGTGTTTAATTTTAGGTATTCCTTAGGTATAGGATAGAATAGATAAAAGAATAAAGGAAGGAAGAAGAGAATCAGAAGGGTAGAATGATAGAGATGGAGGACAGACTCGATTGCTAAACAGTTAGAGAACCCTACATAAAGTAATTGGCCACACACACTTGAGTAGTGAACCAACAAATAGTAATTAACACTAACTTTATAACAAAGTAGAGAACTAATAATCAACAACGAAGAAATCTGACTTAATTATGTTTTT
The DNA here is from genome assembly GCA_963573325.1 of Astragalus glycyphyllos. Lineage (NCBI taxonomy): Eukaryota > Viridiplantae > Streptophyta > Magnoliopsida > Fabales > Fabaceae > Astragalus > Astragalus glycyphyllos. The sequence continues at coordinate 68,121,073 of OY754308.1, forward strand.
CTATGGTGCAAGACTAAAGAACCATGACAGCAGGAAACAAATGAGTGAACTTCTCCTATTTGAAATATACTGTAAACCTGCAATGTATACTAATTTCTGGCAATAAACCTGACAGAAGGAAACAAATGAGTGAATTTCTCCTATTTGAAATTTGAGGAAATTTTTGTAGTCTTCTAAATAATATTATACCAAGTAAATTGTAGTTATTTGGCTTAGTGTTTTTTCACTGCACGTGTATGCAGTAGTTTTCATGTTGTTCCATGTTATTTCCTTTCTGGCCAGTAGAGGAAAGATCTACTCATGCTTATCTGGTAAGTCTGAAATCGACTAATTATTTTTAAATTCCTTTTATTTTCCATTTGCAGTTAATGCCGTGCCTTGTAGAATTGCTTTCGAGAGTGGCAAAGAACACCGTTTATGCTTTCTAGCAATGTCTTTAGGAATATCTGGCTGGCTCGTTCTTGCTGAAGAATTGCCATTGCAAAAGTCCCGTGGAGTTGTTCGGGTCGTTGCATCTTTGGCTGGGTGCAATGTATGTATTGTTTTGTTGTCCACTAATTTGCATCTTAATTTCGAGTCAAGTCATTTGGTTAGTTGACTTGACAGTCATGGTACAAAATAATTTGGAAAAATTACTAAAAAATTATTTCTTGGTTAGTTAATTGGCCTGTTTTTTTAAACTGGAAATATTTTACGAGTAACTCAAATTTTTTTATAATGTTAATTTTTTTGGATCACATACAGAATCAATAAATGTACATGTATTTTGAAAATTCTTATAACTATATTAAGTTTGATTATATAATATACTTACTATTATTATATCTCCCCATTGTTTATAGCCCAGGATTGATGACAAACATTCAACATGGTTACACTTGCGGATCCGGTCTTCCTCTTTACCCTTTATAGATCCTGCCAAATTGAATAACTATGAGAAATTTAAAACAGAAGGTTTGGTTGATGGAAGATGGACATTGGCGTTCAGGGATGAGGAGTCTTGCCAGTCTGCTTTGGTTATGATTGCTGAAGAGATCAGTTTTCTGAGTGATGAGGTTCATAGAAGACTAGATCCTTTGCTCAACCTTGAATCTGCAATAGATTTATCAAGCTCGCCTGTATGTGTTCCCGATGATTCCTCTTCGTATAGAACAACTCCTAATTCGTTGTAAGTTATTTGGCTTGGTTACGATAATAGATTGTTTACTTATAGGGTGATAAAATATCAAGTCTCTCCACCCTTTTGTATATGCCCCTAAAATACATGCCAGATTTTAGATTAGTGACCGGTTAGTGTCACTCTTTTTGTATACTAGCCTTTTCTTGACGAGAATGCTTTGAGGCAATAATTTTCGTCTAAAACATCAAACATGACATTCATGTATGATTCATCTTCAATTTTCAACGTTCCTTCTGAGATAAAGATGATAGCATTAATTCCCTCTTACAATTGCACACTCCTTTATTGAGACAAGGATGTATGTATCGATTCTCCCTTAAAATGGGACACTCATTAGTAAGAATATATTCAAGATTGGGTATTACCATTGTCACAAATGTATAGTTAACTATAATGACTTAAGATATTTATAATTAAAAAGAAAAAATTAATGTTGCATAGAAAATATGAAATGAGAAAACAAGTATAGAGCAAACTACTTATGAATCAAATCAAAGTGTTGAGCCAGAATGAGGCAATTCCGAACTAAAAGTCATGGAAAAATACAAGAACAATTTTACTTTTTGTTTGTTTACAGAGAACTGTTATCAATATTAGCCCCCCCCATACCTTCGAACCCTCTCATCAATCCACTCCCTCATGTCCCCCAAAACAAGGTTAGCTGACTCATCAGGCTCTCCTTGAATCAAAGAATGATACATTCCATCATAAAGCTTCAAAGTCTTATCCTCAGAAGAAGCCTTCTCATACAACAACTTAGACGAAGAAGGACACGTCACACCATCAGCTGTTCCATGAGCCGTAAGAAACGGTGCCGTTACCTTTGAAAAATTATCCTGAACATATTGAGTTACTCTAAGAAGTTCCCGCATGGTCCCAACCCTAGGTGGACCAGTGTACCTCCTTGGATTAGACGCTATGATCTTCAACTTATTAGGATCCCTTATTGCTTTTCCAACCATCTTGTTATCAGGCATTGCTGCCCACGTGTCAGCTAAACCAAAGAAAAGACCGTACACAAATAAATGTACCTTACTAGGTTTCATGTCCTCAGGGATCACGAAAAGCGGCGCTGAGAATATCAGACCCGTCCACGTGTCAGGTTCTGATTTGAAGTACATAAGCATTGTGGCGAGACCACCCATGGACTCCCCGAAGAGAAAAGCGGGGAGATTGTTGTAGGGGTGGCTGCGACGGACGTGGAGGAAGAAAGAGAGTGAAGAGGAGGCGACTTTGTCCATATCGCCGAGGTAGCATCGGAGACCATCGGAACGACCGTGGCCAAGGAGATCGGCGGCGAAGACGGCGTAACCCCAGGTGGCGAAATGGATGCAGATTTTTTGAAAGAGCCAACCGGTGTCGGAACCGTAGCCGTGGGTCATGTAGACGGTGCCTTTGACTTCATGGGGTTGGAGATTGAGAGGGAGAAAGGTTTGGGTGAAGATTTTGCCGTTGGGAGTTTGGAAGTGTGATTTGGTGTTGGTTACACCTTGGGAGGTGTAGTATTCCTCTTCTGGCATGTCACCCCAGAAATTGGGGGAAAGCTTGGATTCCGATTCGGGTGCTGCCATTGGTTTGCAATAATAATGTTTTGCGATCGAATTGGAAGCGGAGTGAAGATAGAGATTAATATAATGTGAAAAAGGGTAAAGTAGGGAGTAGGTGGGTGGGTGGGTGGGTGGGACTCATGGTAGTGGGTGAACCAACCCCAGTCCACTATTGTGATTGATGATGACGAAAGCTGCCTAATCTGTTTGGTGACTTTGGGTCACCTTTATTATTAGGGTGTTAATATTTCCACCTTCCCATTTCATATTCTCACTCCCCTTCTCACTTAGGTTTTTTTTTTACCCCCACCATCTTCCCATATACCCCCACAAGACTTTTTTTTGACAAAAATACCCCTAAAAAATTGGACAAAATCGTATATATCTCACCCTTAGATATATACGACTTTGAAAAATGTAAATCGTATATACATAGAAGATAATTAAATACGATTAGATACTTAGGTGTGGGGGTGGAAGATAATCGTATATACCTATGTGTGGGGGTATATACGATTTGTAATTTAAGAAATCGTATATACCCCCATCCATAGGTACATACGATTTGTGTTAATTTATTTATATTTTTAAAAAAGTTTATAAAAACACTACTAAAAATCCGTTAAAGAGTCAAAATTAATCAAAAAATTATAAAAACACCACTAGAAATCTAATAAAACCAAAATAAGGCTATGCAATTTTTTTAGATTTTTTGGAGTCTATGAAAAATTAAAAAAATTAATAAAAAATAGTAAACGATGGAATTTGAGATTGAGCCTCGCAATCTCATAAGAAGTTCCTTCTAAGGGAATCTTGGTCCTTGATTTTTTTCGAATTTAATGGCTGTGGTTTCATTACAATCGGAGTAGGTTATCCGAAAACTGATTTTTTAGCCTAAATTATTCGCTTGAAGTATAGCATCATCACGTGTTAACGAACTACACCCTATACAGAACCAAAAAACGCCCGATATTCATATTATTCATATCTAATTTATTTTTCTAAAAAAATATAATTTTTATTTTTTAAATGATTTATTTATTTATTATTTGGGCTACAAAATCGTATATACCTAGGTGTGGGGGTACATACAATTTTGTAATTTAACAAATCGTATACACGGGGCACCTTAGGTATATACGATTTTATTTTTTTAAATTTTTAGGGAAAAATCGTATTTAGGTATATACGATTTTAATTTTTTAAAATTTTTAGGGGAAATCGTATTTAGGTATATACGATTTCCAATTTTTTTATTTTTTTTAGCTGGGATATGTTGGGGTTTTTTAATTTTGTGAAGGGTATTTTGGTCAAAACTTAAGCGCGGTTTCATAGGTGTAGTTGATGCTCTTTTCCTATCACACCATGACATGTAGATTAATTTTTTAAAAATTACTAAAAGATAATTAATATTAATCACACCCTAACATGTAGATTTAAAAAAAAATCCTAAAAGATATAATTAATAATATAAATATTGGCCATCTGAAATTCAACTATAATGACAGGATATCCATGGAATGATAGATCATTCACCTATCATAGGGCCACTTTATGTAATTAAAACAGGATCACAATCAAGTAATATGCTAAAGCAATATAAAATGTTGCGGGCATACCTTAAACTAAAGCAGAAAATCAAACTAATGATGTTGATTTAAGAAGGGAAAAAAGAAGCACTTCCACCATTCAATAATACAACCTTTAAGGTCAAGGTAATGATGTAGAGTTTAGAAGAAATAAATAAATTTAGACCAAAAACAGTAGCAAGCTTCAATTTTGTCTTGTAGTGGAAGGAGATATATTTCATATTTGGTGATTATGATCATTTCATATAATATTGATCTTCCTTTTAAAAGATCAAACCCAACATAATAACAATGATGTGTGTTCTTCGATTACAGCACAATGAGAAATGATTGGCATAAACTTAACTTAAAAAGAGAGAAGGAAAACAAAACACACTATTATAAAAAAATTAGCAAGTTACACAAATTATCCCATTTTACACCATGTGGACAATTTTACAAAGAAACCCTTAATTAGTACCCAAAATAACTCACTCTATGAAGTAATTAACTTGAATACTCTTAGGCAGAAAAGAACGCATAAACCCACTATCCCATTTTCTATCACCTTCTTCTTTACCACCCCAACAAAGTCTAAAAAGTATACCCTCCTTCCCACCAAAATTAACTGTTTCTAAGCTACTTTGAAAAATGTCTTTCAGCCATTTTTCAAAAAAGCTGTTAGTGAAAAAATAACACCCCACACAAATTTCCTCAATTACCCTCTCATCTACACTAAAATTCACCATACATTGCTTTCCACAAATCTCCTCAAATGAACCTTTGATCTTAGACATAAATATCTCTTCCATTTCTCTTTGCCTAGCTGGATTCATGTTAATCTCAAACTTGTTCTCAATCAAGCCAAGAAACTCATTAGAGTTCAGTGGATCACTTTCTATTTCTTCATCTGCTTTCATGTTCAAATCAAGAGTGTTAAAGCTTGATTGTCTTGAAAAGTCTCTTTTTTTACCATCTTCAATCTTGAGGCTCTTGATATTTGTAAACAAATCTAGTTCAGCTTTTCTCTTGTGGCCCAAGCAAGTTATTTCTAAGTTAGGCTTGGTTTCACTTTCACTTATCTGCCACAGCAACTTCATAACTGAATTTTGATTCTGTTCTTCAGTTTTTGTGGTGCCACCATTTGTCAATATGAATATTACTTGATTTGATTTCTCAACTGTGCTACTTAAATTTCCAAACTTTCCTGTTTCATATGCATCTGAGAGAAATTTCATGAACTGGGTATCAGCAAAGTCAACATTTTCTATTAAAACCACAAGCTTATGATGTGTTCTTAAGGCTCCTGTAACCATTTCAGAGAATGGAGCTACTGAAGTTTCTTTCTTTAGCATGTCTAAGTGAAGAAGCAAATCAGGTGAACCAAAAACTGATTCAGCAATAGCAATTGCCAACCTTCTTTTTCCAATTGAATCATTGCCTTGTAAAAATAACCACTTAATGTTACTTTGTTTTTCTGATTTGGAATCAACTAAGGCTTTTGCTATTGAAGGAATAGTCTCAGATTGCCATGGAACATTCTCCTGCAATAGTTTACAAACATGAGCTTGTAGCAGTGTTGTATCAGTTAAATTTCCCACTTTTTCATCTGACTCACCATTTCCAAGACCAAGAGTTATCTTTACTTCTTTACCTTCTTCCATTCTTTCAAGAGTATCATCAAAAACCGGTTCTGTTGGCTGCTTTTTATCACTGAAATTGAACTCAATGATGCATGATTGTTGACGACGGAATCGCGGTATAAGATTGGAGCTATTAGTAGCATTTTTTGCAAAGGATATAGAACTTGATGAGTTATTGAGGTTTGTGTTTGTCCAGTTATTCTGAGGCTGTTTGTTTTGGTGAAGACAGTTGCATAGTCTGTTCCATTTTCTTTTCAATTCTGTTAATTCATCCTGAAAAAGTTGAATTACTCATAAGCCAATAGTACTATTTTCTAAAATATCAACTAGTAAGAAAAAGGAAAAAAATAATATATGCTATTGCTACCTTCTTATGGTCTTGTGTGGTATGAGACTGAAGCCATAAAGGCAATGTTTTCTTCTGTTCTGGTATGAGAAATTCAGCTTCTTTTTCATAATTAGAGACACACTCTTCACAACAATTGAGCTTATCCTCCTGCTCCTTCTCACTAAGAAAGGCATGGTATGTTATTAGTAACTAATTAGTGTTTTTGGCTTTGTAGCACCGACACTTCCGGTTGGAGACGTGTCCGGTGTTTGACACGATGCATGTCAGACACCGAAGACACTTCAATTACTACTATTTTTCAAATTAAAACTGGTGTCTGCATGTCTGTGTTTGTGTCGTGTCCGGTGTTCGTGTCTGTGTCGGTGCTTCATAGCTATTTGGCTTTTTTATTAATTAAGCAAAAGATTACCTGGAAGAATGAAGAGTCAAGCCAAGTCCACTTGATGCACCTGTGATAGGATACACTACTGGTGCTTTCTTTGGTGAAGAAAAAAGAATCTGGTTGAAATCATAAGCAGATAAGAAATGTTTCTGTCTGAAACTAGTAGTAGTGTGAGTTTCCTTATGGTTGTTTTCACTAGTAGAAGGTGAACAAGGAGAAGAGAAGACACCACCAGAACTATTATAACATCGAAAATTATGAGCTGAAACTGAAGAATCCTCCACCTCAATAATATTGTTCTTAACAAGAGTGCTTGAAAATCCAGCTTCTCTCATAACCCTACTAACACTAGGATCATCAAGAATAGATATGATCAGCTGTTCAAGCTCAACTTTAACAGTGAGAAGGTTCTGTTGTTGTTGTTCAATGGATCCTCTTCTTTGATGAGCCTGTGCTCTTTTCAAAGCAGCAATGAGAGCATTGGAAAGAGAAGGTTGAGTGTGAATCAAAGGTGTTGGTGATGTTGGAAGTCTGTTAAGAGCTACATTGAAGCAAAGCTCAAGAGCTCTACATTGAAGAGGGTGTGAGTGTGAGTGTGAAGTTTGGTGAGGCTGAGATTTGAGACATGCTGTTCTGAAAGAACTGAGTCTTAAGGTTAGTAAAGTAGTGGCAACGTGTAGAGGAGTGAGCTGTGCATGGCCTCTCCTTCGAGCTGAGACTAGAGAATGCTTCAACACTGAAGCAGCCTCAGCTGTGAGGGTCTGCTGCAATGCACTATTTCCTGAGCGCATTACTTTGCTAACACCCTCTCCCCCTATACACCCCCTTTTTTTAATATTGGAACCTCTTCTTCACAAACCAAACGTGTTCTTGTTCTTATCAAAACTCCAACCCTTACACTTCTCTTTCTCCTTGACAGGAAGGTGGAAATAACTGAAAGAGTTTCTTTCAAGAGTGGGAGCGTAGACAGAGAGAGAAAGAGATAGAAAACGATAGGTGAAGGAAGTAGTGAGGCTTTAGAAATACCAGAACTATGCCTCACCCCTTTCTTTATACTTCTTGTCACTCATCACTTTTCTTTTTCTTCTTTATTTCTCTTTTCGTTATAGTTTAAAGAGCCAACTTTTTTTGTTGCTTTTCCACTTCTCTCTCTCTCTCTCTCTCTCTCTCTCTCTAAATATATATATATATATATATATATATATATATATATATATATATGTTATGGTAATGTTTCTATATGCTATTAACACCCGTAAAAGACCCATTTTCTCACTGGCCCATCCTCTTAGGTGAGCCCATAATTCAACGCTTCAGATGCAGCCAACACATCCAACGGTTCATGATCATTAGGTCAACACCATTCAAAGCCTATAAATACCACATTCAATACTCATTAATGGTAAGCTATTCTACTCATAACATACTCTGCTTGACTAACTTACTGACTTGATCGTCGGAGTGTCATTGCAGGACCAACAATCCAACCTCGACCGGAACGTTGAAAATCAAGGATCACACCTACCAACTACCTCAAGTCGACCTCTAAGGTCAGGAGTACGGTACAGAACAATATATATATATATATATATATATATATATATATATATATATGTCTGTAATTAACTGTCTTCTATTTTCTGATATGAGACATATATAACCAGTTATTTTAGTAGCCGTTTTAGTCTTTTTTGATTATATATTGCATGATAATGTATAATTTACTAATTAGGGCTGCCTCAGGCACTATCTACAGATTATAATTATAATATAATATACAACTAAGTATATCTTAAATACATATGAACTTCAGATTACCTTAGTTAACCAAAGTATATGTGGAACATAGTGATGAAGCACTGATTTATTTATACTTAACCATTTTCATGTGAGTTAATACTTAATAGAAGCATTTGAGATTATTTGTGTCTGAAGAGCTACATGCATATGCAATATATAAGTATGAAAAACTGAAGAATGCAGTCATATATATTACAGCAACAGCGATAGCATCTGCAACACTTGATGTGCATGCATGTTTTCTCATGTTCATATGATTTAATCCCAATTGTTGTGTTATTTTCTAGTTTCCTAATATGTTATATTTGTAAGCAGCGAATACAGCAATCAAAATTTTTACTCCAACTCAGAGAGCTTCCCACCATTTTTCATATCACCATCTTTGATGCATATTACATTCTCTAATTTTTGTAATATAGCTTCATTCATGTCTCTTTCTTCACGCCAATAATCCTCGTGTAGAGGGAGACAAAGACGGTATTTTATTCCCCATTTGGTCAAAAAGCATTCCTCTCTCTCTCTATAGCATTATTCATTCTTTTTACGTACTAAGCAATTACTCAAACTCAGTAGGACTATCTCCATCTCATTTATTTTCTCTTTAACTTTGGCTATTGCTTTCTTTTATTCTTTTCATAGTTTTCATTGATCAATTTGAGATAAAAGCTTTACTTTATCCTCATCGAGATGCATGAAAGGTATATAAAGGATCTTCAGACCATTAACAGGAACGGAGGAACGTTGCTAATTTTTGGTATTACTTAGTTAAGCCATTATTATAGTTTTTATAGGCATTGTTGGAGAAGGTATATATAAACAAGTGCCATTAACTAGGAGTTTAATCTGGGTAGCTAATCAATTTGAGAAACAATTCCATCATACTCATTTTTTTGTTATGCCTGAGAGATTTCAGATAATAACTAATTAATATTAGTATAAGTATATACAAATGGATGTTTCTCTATATATGAAATTCATATTTGTTAAATACAGCTGGTTGTAATTTGTTTTGTTTTTGGGGTGTGGTGTGGTGGGGAAGGGGAGCTTTGTTTTGGTTGCCATTAAAGACGAAGCAGCACTAAGTAGGTAATAATGAGGGTCGCACTCATTTTGGGGTCATCAATGCTATTGCTCAACACAACCCTTTAACAAAACAAAAAGAACTCAAATCATTGGAACATTATATTTGAAAAGTGATCGATCAGGAAGACAATTAGATCGGATCCATTTCTCTACCAAGAAGGAAAGGATCCCTTTATATGGATCCAATGATTTGGTTTGCATCTTCACCAACATATTTTCAACAAAGTATCAAAGTTAACTTAGAGGACTCATTAACCTAGACAAATTACACCCACTTAAATTACAAAAGAAATCTTTCCCCGTTTCTAAATAAATTTCATGTAAGGTTTTTTTTTTTACATAAATTAAGAAAAACAATAAATTAATTAATCTTAGTAACAAATTTGTTAAACTATCCTAACCAATCTAGCTCCTAGAAATCTGCAATGATGAAGGGTTAGGAGTATTGTGAGTTGTGCAAATTTGATTTCTAGGAGCTAGATTGAGTTGTGCAAATTCGATTTCTTGGAGCTAGATTGTGTATAACAATAAGGTGTATAACACTTCACAGAAGTAGTTTCAGAATTTCGCACTTGACTTCCTTCATCTTTCTCAGGTGTGGAATTTTGAAACTACTTTTGTGAAGTGGAAGCCTTCAGATGAAGGGAAATTGAAGTTGAACTGTGATGGTTCAGTGTCGGGCAGAGGAGGTAATTCAGCGGCATGTGGGTGTGTGAGAGATGGTGCTGGGAACTTTCTTTTTGGATTCTCTTCGAATGTGACGACCTTTAAATTGCGCAGCTTAATTAATGGCTACATTCGTCGTTGAGTCCGATTCTTGATAGCTATTAACTTAATTTTGTCTGGGGTGTTCTTCGCAACATCCACTTTGTTCTCTAGTGTGGATGGTACTATCACTCACACTCTCAGGAAAGAAAATCGAGTGGCGAATTCTTTTGTTAAATTTGGCTTGTCTCATCAAACTTGTAGTAGATTGTTTATTTTGTTCCTCTTTTTGGTGCTAATATCGTCAAAGTTGAATGTTGCGGGACTAAAAAATTTTAGTTAATTTGCGGTGAGGATCCCATCCAAACAAAAGAGGGGTGAATGAAAAAAGAGGAATTAAGAGCTTTTGTTACTGAAATCTAAGAGACTAAAATGGGTGACTAAAGAAAGTGAAAGGGTAAGACATAAAAGGGAAAGTGACGAAGGTATGTTCCTTTCTTTCTCAACTCATCTTTCTATATTGAATGCAATAATAAGATTATGACAACCTAACCCATCATTGTTGCCACTCTCATTCTCTTTGTACACTAATCCCCATAAAAATGTCATCCATCTCTTTCTTTCTCTTTTGTTTTATCCCATTATTATATGTTGGAAACACTCCTTTCTCTAAAGATAAAGCGGTTGTATTTAAATTAGAAAAGCTGTCTAGAATAAGAATATATTGAAAGAATGACTTGTTGGTGTGAGATAGTTAAGGATTTTAGATTTCTTCCATATTGTCTCTACCACTTTAAATATAAAATAAAAAGGGATTATGTGGCACCTAATGTATAAATTGTTAAAGCCTTACTTTGCCATTGATAAAGTCTTATTAATTAATCATAATACCTAAAAAGTTTAATTGATCAGGCTGTCTTTCAAACAGTGTTTTAAAATAAGATCCACCGTTGCTATATATAAAAAAAATCCACCATTAAATAAGTGTTGTAATTTAATAGTTTGATTGTGATTAAATTATCTTTATGCCGAAAAACTCTATCTACTCAAAACATTTTTAAGCCTTTTAGAAGAAATCATTTGATAAAATATGTTTTAATAATGCTTTAAAACCGTTCTATATAGGTAGTTCAGTTAGAGAGTTACTACACTTAAAATAAATATAAAAAAGAGATATTGATTAATTATAAACTTAGAAACTGATATTTTTCTCTCTCCCTATGGAAACTAAATGATTCTACTAAATCCCTATCTTAAAAGTTTACATCATCATCTATCTAGATAGTTAAGCTTACATCATTTTCTATACCATCCAAGCTCGGTTCTTCTTTGGAATTTTATTAGAAAAACAAAGCGTATGACTGAATTGCGACAAGGCCATATGTTACTGTAACCACAACTTATCAGCACGGGGATGTAGCTCAAATGGTAGAGCGCTCGCTTTGCATGCGAGAGGTACAGGGTTCGATCCCCTGCATCTCCACTATTTTTCAACTTTCCAGCATTTTCTTCTGCTGTTCCCCCTACACCCAAACACGTTATGCGCATTTATAACGTTTTTTATATTTTCTTTACTGTGCTATATTCCTCCTAGTCCTAGACATGGTCAGATTACAATCAACCAGCTTTATACACACAAAAATATAGGAATTAAATAGAAGGTAAACTTGTTCAAAACTATGAAATACTGAACCAAACTAATTAAACTTATGGCAACAGTACTGAAACAAATTTAAGGAAACCCTTTTGTGACCTTTTGGTAAGACAGTTAGAGAAAAGAAAAATGTAGCACAAAGATGGTGACACATAACATATTGCAGTAAAAGCTTTGTTGGGGCCCAATTGTTGATAACATGAATGAGGAACAAATTAGCAGCAAGGGTCGAGTAGTAAGTGGTACAAAACAGAACAGAACCAAACAAAGCCTAGCTATAATATTAATAGCTATGCTCTTTGCTATCTAATCTATTTAAGGTACTAAAATAGGTCTGAGAGAACATACAAACTCTGCATGTCTGTGATTTTGCTGGAATGAAAATAGACCTTTCAAACAAAAATAAAACATGAGGTTTGATTCGATTCTTCAGAAATTATGCATCTGTGTCTACACATTGCTGCTTTCAGAATAGACCTCTCACTCTAATCCATGTTTACACTTACCTACCTTCGTATGTAGCAATTATAAGCGTGCCCTTGACAATGACATTACACCATTTATTCATTTTTTAATATCTTAGTTACCCAATTTATGGTATGGAATTAGATATCAGATTCACTTTGCACTTGCTTGCCTATCAGCTTCCAAAAATTGGATCATCTCGATTTTCAACTCAACGACTACGTCCGAGAATTTGGGTAGCCATGTGTATATGTGTGTTTCTCCCCTCTCAATAGAGTTTCTGGCACACTCGATACTCCAACTTGAAACTTTGGGGCGAGATCCCAGCTTAGTTACTGCTCGGACCAAATCCTTGTCGATGGTTTTATAGACAACTCATACTCAGGGGAGTAATAATCAACCTCATCAACATTAACCACGCTGCATATCGCTATCTTAATTAATATAGTGTAAGTTTATATTCAAAAAAATAATAATATAGTGTAAGTTAACAAAATAACCATCAAATTATTATATCGCTATCTTAAGCACTGTTATAGCATTTTTACAGAAATTCCATACTTTTATTAGGACATAATAAAGAAACCCTCTAAAATTTCAACACGAGTTTGATATGCTGCTTGGCATAAAGATTTATGACTCCAACGTTGAAGTACTAAGTAAGGACAAATATATGTATCGAAATCATCATTTCCAAAGCCAACTATGGAGGAACACTACTACTACTACTAGCATTATTTCCAACTTTCTTTCATCTCAATCAAACAATGTGAAAGGATATCGGATAAGTATACAATGCTCGAGAGAATGATATCCCTGAAAGATTCTGTGCATTCAGTTGTTCAATATACTCCATATTCTGGAATATATTATTTCATGTCACACTGAAACCTGTCACATTATATAATTCTGGGACAGTTGGGGGAGAGGGGTGTCCGACAAGAATTGAGAGTTGATATGTAGTTTTCAATCTGTCTTTCCTTTTTGTCCATTCCAGCTCAATCATGCAGCTACTTATTTTCATTCATGATTCATGAAATTAATAACATCAAGTGTAATGGATAACGATTCACAACTTGCTTTTACTCTCAACATCTTAAACTAGTTTTGCTTTTTCTTCTCTTATTTTCAAATCACTCCCTAATTAAGTAGTAGTTATTTGTGGATCTGATCAGCTTGCAGCATTTTGATGTACACAGCACAGTAACTTTAAGGCAAAAGCTTTTTTAACAGACTCAAAATTAGATTATTATTAAGGATAAAAAGTTGCTACTGTTACACAACTATTATAGTCAAAAAGCTTCACTCCCCTTTAACACTTTTTTGAGCAATAAGAAATTGATCACTGTATTTAAATCATTGGACTGAGTATCAAATCGAAGAATATCTTTATTTTGATGTCTTCAATGCTCAACAAACAAACCAGCTTTAAAATAGATTAATACTATTAACAGTCTTCAAATTCATATATCATTTTGAAACTTTATTAATAATAGGAGAGGAAAGAAAAGAATAAGGTGTGAGTTGAGGGATCATGGGAAAACGACAAAGGGAATGAAGCCAATGCATATTGTCCAATATTAAGATCTTTCTAATGACTGTAGCAAAAAACAAACAAGTTCTTTGAAGTTTGAATAACACGCATGCTCTTCTATCAAGCTGACACAAACAAACAACCCCTCTATACATCTCTCTCATGGCTCTCCTTTTCAAGTTTTTCTCTCATAGCAAGGGATTCTCTTTGACAGTGTAAAAAACATCACTTCTCTCAAGAGATAGTACTAGATATTCTACTACTTCACACTTTTTATGCACATTCTTGAGTGATGAATTAAATATATGCTTAATAATATGATTCTGCATGGAAAAGTTAATTAACTAGAGGATGAATGATCCTTTTCTGTCATAATAACTCTTGTTAAGCTTTTTCCCTTTAATAAAAAGACTCACTTCCACTCTTAATGTCATCATTGCAGCTGAGTTGGTGGGGGATGCATAGGTTCCCTTTATAGCATTTTGTTTATGCTTTTTTTTGGTGGGAATGTCTCTTTGCTTGAGCTTCTGAATCCCCATCTTTTATTTTTTTTATTCTTATCCTTTGTGCCAACACTTTATCACACTTTGACAGTAAGAATACTAGAATGTAACCGAAGATTAATTTGGGAGCTTGTTAACTCTAATGCTTTCCATTTTCCAGTAGAGAGAATCTTCTCCCAATTTCAACATACATCAGATGTTATTTTTCAAAATAGTCATAATTATTACACAACTTTTTAAATCCTTCGTTTTTAATTAATGCTTTTTGAGCAGTTTGTGTAAAACCAACTCTTAATGTCATTGTTAGTTTCTAGTGTGAATGTTAAATGTCTCTAGATGACATTTCTCACACTTGAGGTGAGGCCACAGTGATCATGGGTGCTGTGATTCTTGTTGAGGTGTACTAAAAATAATGGGCAAGGGTGTCTAGTTTACCATCATTTTGGTTTTCATACAATAACAAGGTTCACAGTTATTGACCAAATAACTGTTCAAAATTGACAGTTTACTTCAATGATCAACCAACTCAAACACATTAATTGTTTACATTTGATTTTTAGGGGAAACACCTATGCCACCTGATAAGAGTGAAAAAGAGAGAGACATATGGAGAAAACCGTATTTTTGAACTACACAGCAGGGTCAATTTTATATAGGCTCAAAGCGATAAATACAATAATAACTGAAATAATAACACGATATCATACTCCTAATTACATGACATTGTATCATTATATACATGATTCTATTTTATTTTCAACACTCCCCCTCAAGCTGGGGCATATAAATCAATAAATCATATATATAAATCATATATGCACCGAAACTCCAGTCATGTAGTAGGCCCTCTAGTTAGCTATATTTATAAGCCTATAGCACAGTTAACACTAAATCCAGTAAAACAGTTCTATATGTTTTTGCATTTTCATTCCTATCCCTCTTCAGACAATATATTTAAAGCCTTAGAGTGCCTGCTAATTAATAACTGAAAAAACTCAAGTTAACTGTCATTTCTAGACTACATTTCTCTTTATTCATGTCATTTCATTTCCATCAGACACGCTTTTAAGCTCACAGCTCAACCTAGTTAGGTGAGTTATCAGACTCTATATATAAAATTCATATCTACAGAGGAAATCAACCAAGAACAAGCATACATAACTCACGGATCATATTCGCAGGCAGCATAGCCAAAAAGAGTGAAGTGAAGTGAACTGACACGAGTTATCATTTTAATAGGTAAAGCTACTAACGATCTTAAGATAAACAGTTTAGAACTCAAACTCGCCTGATCTTGAATTGGAAGTGCCACAAAATCTAAAAGTTTCAGTCTCATGTTGCACCACATTCATGTCAGTGGTTAGCTAATTGATATACAACAATTTACAACAGTGCAAAAATAGATAAAAAAAATTTAAGTAGGTTGGTCTCAAATTCTAAGCATTTACACACATTTATCCTACTACTACATCAAGAAACAAAGCTTCTAAACTCTAAGATATTCTTAGCCACATTAGTCACATAACTTAAGACTGGAGGTATAGGCAACCCATCTGAATGTCGATAGAGCAAGATAAGCAGACCCTCTGCAACCATCAACCAGAATGGTGGATCACTCTCAGTCTCACGCAAGACGGTAGCAATGACTATCACGCAGCACCAAAGTCTCGAATGAAACTTGAGTAGGGAAGTCAAGTATACCTTCAGGGTTTGCTTATAATGATCATAAAGCAACAAGCCTCAACTACTTGTAATCCATTCGACCTTCTTTCCTACCATGCAAATGACGTGGAATTTTGTCTTCTTGGTCCGCACTCAGTTCTTGTCCTTCTTGATGAGCATTTCTAGTCACAATTCTTAAAGGGTGGGCCTCAGTGTTGAACACCCATTCATCAAGAGGGATAACTGATGGAGGTGAAAACAATAGATAGAGGTACTTGAGTGTTTCCGCAAGGAAGAAGCTTTGCATCATGTTATCTTTGGCACCTGTAGTCACCTGGGTATTCATTCATGGCTTAGTTATGATCCGTGAATCAGGAATTAATCCGTGTCTCTGTAATTATATTTATTAGCATTCCTAATTTAGGCTACACAAATCAGGATTTGATTTGATCTCCATTAATTGTAATGATTAGTTGTAATTACTTGTAAATTTGTAATCCTTATTTATAGAAGCAATAACAAAGAAGAAAGGCATTAAGCCAAAATTCATGGCATATACAAGTTAGAAAAACAGGCATAAGAAAACCATATTCTTATAATTCTTATAATGCATAAGAAAACCTTCCTCATAAAGAAAGAAAGAGAAAAAAAAGGAATCTATGGACCCATTCTGTTCTTGATAGAACATAAATTACTTATCATCTCATACAACCAAATTTTGCAGGATATTCCTCTAATGGAGATTATTAGGAAATTTTGGCAATGCAACTATATTATATGTACCAAACAAGTTCACAACAAAACAAGAATACTTGATAAAAGCATGCAGCATTTCAAAGGCTAAGAAAGCAAATCATTTTGGAGAAAGCAATGAAGGGCTTTAAGAATTTCTTACATCTTTGAGTCCAACATATCCTGTCTCGATGCGGGAGTTATTTTCAAATGCTTCGAAAATATTCCAACCCCATTCTTGGTATGTCTTGTTTTTAGTGAAACGCCAGAGGTAGAACAGCGACTCGATTGTCTCAGGTCTTTGGATATTCCATGAGGTACCAACACTCATATCCTACAATTATCTTTACCTTAGCACATGCATCTTAGGGAATTTGGAGAACCATGTGAGAACAAGAGATCCTAACCTCTCCCTTGCGGAAATAGTAGTTCTCCCCCGCTAATTTAGTTGGTGTTGACTGGTAGAAATTATAACAAGTCCATGCAAGCTGCATAACAGGATGCAATAGAATTCAGTAGAAGTTTGAAAGAAAATGGCAATTGAATCCATAAATTTCTAGCACGAAGCAGTACTTGTCATGAAACTTCTCTTTCTTGGGAAAAATTAGTTAATTAATATTCAATTCAATCTAAAGCTTTGAACGCCGTGTGGTTTGGTCAGATTGAGAAATTACATCCTTGCAACAGGATGCAACACAGTTCTTAATTCTTGTTGGATAAAACAGCATAATATTTCAATAATAAGAGAGCTCCTTTTATAGGAGAACTACATAGAGTCAACTCCTTAAGTTTAGGAGTGATAGAATCAACTATTAAAGAGTAAAATAAAGATAAATAAATTAAGAATAAAATCTGATCTAAATAATAAAGATTTTGATATCTTCTACACCCCCCTCAAGTTGGTGCATAGATGTCTATCATGCCCAACTTGCTTATCAGCTGATCAAAGGTCGGCCTAGCTAAGCTCTTGGCCAGGATATCAACTGTCTGTTGTTTTGAAGGCAAAAAAAGCAAGCAAAAGATTCCAGAGTCTATAACCGTTAGGAAGTTGGCTAATATCAAGTAAAAAAATGATATTTTAGTAACAAGACTAATGAAATGACTTTGTTGTATCAAAAGAAAAATTAGGGGATTAGAAACAGCCAAACAGGCAAAAATTATTGAAGGAAATTGTGTGTTTGTCGTAATAAAAGGAGTTAAAAATAAAATTGCAATTAATCTTAAAAACAAAACATATGTAGCAAAAGCACCTTGGCAAGTTAGTTTTCGCTTGTTTACTGGAAAATTCATTGGTCAACAATAAACTACAGATAAAATTCGCCACCTGACAGCTTAAACTTTTAGGAGAATTGATCGTTTGGTATTATATTTCTTGAATAATTATGCAAGGTCACTTGAAAAAATTAAGGCTTACAGTTACTTTATAATAATTATAATAATGCATATTTCTTTCAGAAGCCATTCTCTCTTCCAAATCCAAAGGCTTATTGCTTTTATAAACGTACTATGCATGTTTCTTTCTTTTCCTTCCCCCTTACAAGAAGATTATCACAGCCTGACCCTGAACAATATGGAGTTGGACAACCCAATGTTTTTTAGACAAAAGTTGAGTGATGGTGAAAACACAAAAGCTTCTGGAGTATTATTACCTCCTCTGCAAGAGACATAAGTTTATCACCTCCAGTGCCATAGCCAGAAGATCCCAAAGCCAGCATTCCAGGAACAAAACATGCCAACTCATCCATCTAAAAAGGAGACAAGAAGATCAAACATTCCTTTCATAACATACTCATCTAAGAATAAATAAACTTCTCTCTCAAATAGCACCTTGTCAAAAGGTGCAGTTCCAAGCCTTTCGGTTATGTACACAAAAGATGATGGTGTTGATTTCCTAATCAAGCTCTGAAGACCTTTCATTGATGACTCCCACATTTCCCTGAACACACATTTTCTCACACGTTAAAGGGATATAGAATTGGGCTTATTTCCAAGATTAAACTTCTACATTAAAGTAAAGCACAAAAAAGGGGTGTATCGGATGATTGTAGCATATAAGAAAGTGAAGAAATGTCTGTCAAATGTCAAGTGTTTTGTAGAATCTACACATAGGAAAGCTCAGAGAATAGCCAAAATAAGTTCTCTTGATTATAAAAGCAGTTGCAAACTCGCAATTTTGGGTGTGGGATCTAGGGAAGACCGTATTATGCTTTGGCTTCTTTCACAAATTTATGGCATTAAAATATGTACATGGTGCATTAGTGAGAGGCAGAATCAAGTGCATGACTTGTGACGCATGATAGCTGGATCAATAGATTCTTACCATGCAGAGACAGAAAAATATGTTTGATTTTTCTAGGGAAGACCGTATTATGCTTTGGCTTCTTTCACAAACTTACGGCATTAACATATGTACATGGTGCATTAGTGAGAGGCAGAATCAAGTGCATGACTTGTGACACAGGATAGCTGGACCAATAGATTCTTACCATGCAGAGACAGTAAAATACATTTGATTTTTCAAAGGACAACTGAAATTCCAAGTTCATTACCTGTAAAATTGTACTAGTTCAGTCTTGTTCCCTTGTATCCAAGCCTTGAGCAGATACTCATAAAAGCTGCAACACATAAAATGGCAGCCTTTTAACTATGTGAAGAATGAAGTGACTTGATATTGTCAAGAAGCCTACAACCTAGTGAAGGTTAAGCGTGTCATTGACAATTACTTTCAACATCGTGTTTCACTGATACTACCAATTCACAGAAGACAATTAGTTGAGTTGAGTAACAAATTCTGAAATTATTCACAAATCTTATTCATTTAAATTAAGTGAAGTTTATTTATAAATGCATGAAAATGCCACTGTTCATAGGTGCACATCAAAATATTTAAAAACATCGTGCACCATTTCAACCTTTAAACATCAATAACTCCAGTTTATTCTATATTCCCATTAACCAAAACACAAGAATGTGGGCAATTAGATCACTGAATTCCTATATCAATATTCAATTGATCAACACACCGCTCCATTCCTCGTAAAAGGCTGACAACCTATTTGTATCTGTATGGCTTGTCAAATATTTCAACTACATTTAGCTTAAAGCTGCAACTGAATTTTCTTTGAAGATATAGTTAATTAATTAACCAAAATGGCCAACAACTGTAAGATCATGAAACAATGATGTTATCAGATATTAAAAGCGTCAGTACCTATCACCCATAGCACCAAATGTAATTGCTCCACTTGATTTAGTGCCAGTAAGTGGATTGAGATATATGGGAAGCAACCCATCCTCAGGAAAAGTTCTATTAAGCTCTTTGATTACTTTCTCGGCCTGAAATATCACAAAGGCAAATACCTAAATAATGACGTAAAGAATAAACTTCCACTCTTGTACAAATCACAACATTCTCAAAATCAGTAGGGTGTGAAAAACAAGAATACGTAGACATAGTTCACCTCAAACGATTGGGAAAAGTATATAAATATAGAGGAAACACACATCAAAAGCAGCACGAGATTACCTTTTGCTGATATTTGGGGTCATTTGTCCTTTGAGAGAGAGCGATAAATTCAAGCTGCTCTGAACCAGAATCAGCGAGAATACTGTTTCCCTGGTAGGAGAACAATTATTTAAGAACGTGAAAAGAGCAACAGCTAAAGAAAGATTCCTAGTTTTCTTATTCATTATCCACCATTTCTGGTAGCAAACAGATGCAAAATAAGAAGATAAACATATGCAATAAAACATAAATAGACAGATAACAAAGCCTACAGAAATAGCTGATGTTAAGCTCACGTGAATATTTTATGAATCGTTTCAATCTCCATTGACAGCCTTGGCAACCCTTGCGAAAAGTGACCAGATAATGTTATGAAATTACATTAGAATCTGTAAAAAGTTTTTTCTATAAAAAATAATGTTCACGTTTTAGTTCTAGTTCTCGTTATATCTAACATTGATTTGTTCAAGAAGGGACATATAACCTATATGTAGTCGTGCAGTATGCAAATCCTTTCATAAACAATATAAGTGACAGTGTGACACAATCTAGAAATGCATCATAGGGATATAAGATTGGCTTGGTGGTTGCGGTGGGAGAGTTATAGAGTGGAGTGATAAGGAAGGGCGGTTTAATTTCCACCCATTTACATTTTTAAAAAATCTAACAAATACAAATACTTGTCCATAAAAAAACAAAAACAAAAAATGTAAAAATGCATCATGTGGAGAGGAGAATAGTTTATAGGAATATGATTGATACTATTCGGTTGGCCAATAGCTTGAGCATTAAGATGTCATGTAGATACAATGACAACCAAATCGTTTTCTTCCACTATATATGATCGACTACATGGACCAAACGAAATCATTATGTTCTATTATAAATCATATCTAGTGACAAACTACTTAAATCAAAACCCCTCTTAATGTTTTGGCCTATAGTTTTTCTTAGTCTTCCACTATCTCTAACTACTGAAATATCCTCAATCAAATGTACCCTCCTCACTCGTGCTTCAAAGACCATCTCCACACATCATATGAAACCAATAAAATGAGATCTAGAATGTAAGCAGCAAAGTTAATGAACATACAGTACAAAAAACCATTCATCATATGAAAGCAATCTCTTTGAATGGCAATTTTTGACACACCCACTATCATAATTTTACAAATATAATTCAGCAAATCCAAAATAATAATGAAAACAAAAACAAAATCTGTGGTGCAGATCAGTTCTTTATGTTGGGAATCGATTTTCATATCCTTTTATTTGTTTACCTACAAAATCCATTGCTGTTCTATATAGCTGAAATCATTTCCAAAAGAGCCTATTGAGTGCTGGGAATTGTTGCAACTTATAAATATTAACCTTTAGGGTGAAATACATTCCAAACCACTTAAGGTGAGTGTTAGATTCTTCTAACAGACTCTACCATATCTTCCGCTATTGCGTTACCCTAACTTCTCTCTCAAGTCTCCATTTCTTATATTGTTTTTTCTAGTGTGTCCATTAATCTATTGTAACATTCTTACATTGAGAGGGAAGTATTCAATAACATTGACAATGAGTTTATTACTCAACGATTTTAAAACATGAAATCACGTAGAGGACAATAAGTCCCAGGAAGGTAGCTCAGTTGACGAGCTAAGGGACATGAAGGAGTTGCAAGATTGCAAGAAGGAGGTCCCGGGTTCAAACCCCGGAAACTAACATTCCCCACCCCCACTAACATTTGCCTATAAAAAAAACGTAGAGGACAATGATTAGGTGTGTAATTTATTATTATAACATTTATAATGAGGTAAAATTTTAATAATAAAAAATACATCACAGCTTATATATGCAAAACATTAGCTTTACTGCTGAGAAAATTTTCTGATCCAAAACAGAGTTTATATGCAAGACAGATGTTAGCTTTACGCAAGCAAATGAAGTACATAGTAAGGCCCAAACATACCCGTGTCCACCTAGGGTTATTTGTATTGCCATATGCCAGGTTAATTCTGTTATAGGGGATTCCTGAAGGTGTATTCCAAGCAGGCAAGAGCCTATCTGCAAGATCTCTAGCCTTTTCAAGGAAGACTTCGTCACCGGAGAGATCATAAGCACTGAGAAGTCCACCCAAAACTCTGAATATAACCAAAATAATAGACAGATGGGTGAATATGGACAAGAAAGCATAAGCAAAATATGCTGCAATTGGAAAGTTATAGCAACTATCAGGTGGTGGAGAAATAACTTAACACAAAATATAAGATTGAACCTTCTAATTCAACCTTATGGTTGTCTCAAACACACTAACTTCGATGTTCTTGTTGAAATACAATGATTTTGCAATCCACCTGCAATATTTAATATATTAGATGCTTTGAATGTAACCAAGTCCAACCTTCAATACAGAAACTAGAACTATGAAGCAATAACAACAGCACATTAACATACACATTTCCATACATAGAGATAGAGTGATTATAAGAAATCACCCAAAACAAATAAAATGGAAAAGATACTTTCTTTTAGTTTTTCCAATTCAACCTGAAGTAGAGTTGAAAAGGAATGTATACAGAAAGCAATGATGTATGGACATTTTAAACATCTGCATAAAAAATAAAGAACAACTTACTCTCTAGCTCTTTTGAACTGGGTATCAAGACCCATTATAAATAATGTGTCAAGAGAGTCTACTATAGTTGCCCCTAGACCGCCGAAACTGTCAACCCCGACCATTGATTGTGGCTGTGAGAGGAATATAAAGCTAATTAGTTGCCAAATTCAAATTTTATCAAGGAGGGAATTGAAGAGCCAAAATGTGAATGAAGGATAGAAGATGTCATGTCACAATGGGAATACCATTCCAAGCTCTGGACTTTAGCATACAAGAAAATAGGATGTAAAAATAAACATACAGTGACGGATTTTATCACTGCTTTACATGTACACTCTGGAAAATTTCAGTTGGGGATAGAATATGCAATATGACTGTGTCTTCTGATGTAAGTCAAAAGCTGAGTGAAGTTCCTTGTCTTTGTATGGGCTGGTATCTCTTTTGAGGCTGGTATCTCTTTTGAGGCTTCAGTTGCTTAGCCAAAAAGGTTTTCTTCCGTTTTATACGAAGCAATTTTTAAGGCTTAGAAAGCATAGCCTAACATGCAGCTACCAAATTCGTCTTGCCCTACATGGGGTGGGTTAAAGCCCACCCTACAATGGGATAGGGTGGAGGGTGCAATTGTGCTGTAAGGAAAGTGTAAGTTTAGGTGCAACCCACTAGCTCCATGACACACACCTCATCTAAATAAGTACCATGCCTTAACTCAGCTAGTAATAAGTTAGTGTTTATACTTCATTCATATTTCATAATATATGTTTAAGAAACATAACTGGCCTTCATTGATTTAAGAAATATCATTAACATGTCCTAACTTGTATGACATGATGGATCGAATTTAAGATTGGAATTGACTACTGTGTAAATTTCTATAAAAAATGTTCATATAAGCAGGATGGGGAAGTTACAATGTGGATTTTAACATTTTCTTTGGGAATGAGTGGGTGTGGTGTGGGGAGCAAAAGTCTGTTCCATTGTACAGCCTACAAAACTCATGATTAAGTTCATGATTTGGAATCTTAACTGGACACATTGTAACGATAAATGCAAAAGAGAAAACCTTTTTACCCCCTAATCAGTAATCACACTTCTTGGCTTTTCAATCTGACCATTTTGCCAGATAAGAGAGCACCTATGTAAGTAACTTGTATATATGCTCAAAATCCGACTTAATGAAGTGCAATGCATGGCTAGGTGATCAACTCATTCCTACCAACTAGCTACAAACTTCTCTGCTAAAACATAAGATAATTCAAAGACCTTAATTCAAAAGGACAAGAGAAGCAGAGCAAGTAATAGACATCAAACACATACATGAAGAAGTAGATAGGAAAAAATCAAAATTTATGGAAAACCTTAAGTTCATCCTTGCCCCATGCATACTTTTCATAAGATGTCCATGCGTGAAGCATAGCCTCTTTTACTTTTTCTCTTCGTTGTAGGCTAATAGCATCATGATCATCCTCAGCAGAAGTTCCCTGAGTGAATTTATTTTCATCATTTTGGATACTTTCTTCTATTCGTGGTATTCTAATAGGATCATCATCAGCAGAAATTCCTTCAGTGAATGTATTTTCATCATTTTCCATATTTTCTGCTGAGCCTCTCATACTGCCCTTTAAATCCTCCAGCTGCAATTTCAAATAACTCAAGCTAAGCCAACAATGCCACTTAAAGGTCAATTTTTAAAAATTGAGTAAAGCAGAAACCCTTTGGACAATTGTAGTTTGTAGATCTTACTGTATTTTGCAAGCGGAAAACCTCTCTTTTTAATCTCAAAATATCCTCCTGGCCAGAAAAAGGGATACAGAAGTAAATCAATTTAGAGAATGAGATTGATTTGAGGTCTAAAATGGAATAAAGAAAAAGGAATGGGATTACAAAAATACCTGGTGCTCTTTGTTGAGTGATTGGCGATCATAAACAAACCATGTAAGAGAGATGCAAAGGAAAAAGAGCAATGCGAGTCGTTTAGGCCTCTTTATGTAATAACGAGGTTGAACGTAACGCAATGTCGATGACGCATAACTTTTCCTCGCCATTCTGATAATGGTGATGGATGATGAATTCTTCAAACCCAGAAAGAAATTGGAAAGGGTAGTAATTTGGAAATTCCACTGGCTAGGTAGCTAGAGAATCAAATAATAGAAAGGTGTGTTATTATTGGTGGAAATGCAAAAGGGGAAAGCGGAAGAAGGAATGTGGGCGGGGAATAAATGTCGGAGGAGTTTCCTCTCATTCTGCGTTCCACGAGCCAGCGAGTGAGTGAACGTTCAGATAACCACTCCCTTGCGCCCATTATACTGTTAACGCTCCGACCCAATTTGTTTCTTTTTTTATTTTTTATTTTTTAAAGCCTTAAATATGTTTTAGATCCCTGCAAATATACCGTATTTTGATTTTTTTAGAAGACTTAAATATGTTTTACGTCCTAGTAATAATATGTTACCAGATGGACTTTTTAAAACAAGTCGATTGTGAATCTTTCCTCATGCACCGAGTTGATAACCTATAGTAGTGTTGTTGCCTCGACGACCGTTGCCAAATTAAAACAACATTATTGGGGACGTGCCAATCTAAATCTTCCTGCTTAGATCGAATCTTGCATCAGCTTTACATCAACTCACGAGACATGTTCATAGCCACTACAGTTGCAAGCTCCACACCTCTTCATACCTCATTATTTTGGTGACGCCAAACACATCAAATTATGCAGAAGAAATCTCTCAACTCAAGGGTTGTTGGTATCTCCAGTACTTCAGATATAGCTTGTATGTATTATTTCTAAGTTTGTCAATGCAATTTATGGAGATATAACTTTTGTTAGTGAAAACTTATGAATTAACAGAGAAATTTGTTTCCATAAGTTGTTTTTCATAAGCTCAAAAATAAGTTCATCCAAACAAACCTATATACACTATCAGTGTAAGATTTTTTTACACCGTCAACCTATCATAATCTGTCATGTGATAAAAAATGGTTGAGTCTCCTCTCAATTACATTGAAAGTCATTTATATCGTGAGTTGTGATCGATTTTTAACTTAAAAAAACTTTGCACAAACAAGATGATGAGCACAACGATTAAACTAATTAAATGAGTTTAATTTATGTTCACATATAGTGTATAGACTTTTACAACCACAACCAATAACAATTCATGGAATGGTTGACATATGAAGTGATTATCAATTTACTAATTTTATATAGGCAAAATTACACTAGATGACCAAGTTATTTATTTGTAATAAGTTGATCCTTTAAGTTTTTTTTTGTAACAAATAGGTCATTTTAGTGATTACTCAAGCTTATGTATTTTGATGTGATGCTACTTTATATATTGTGATTACTATAGCTTATGTATTTTGATGCAACCAAACATATTTTGGTGTATTTTGATGCAATCAACGATATGACATTTTACTAAAATGGCCAACGGTGTCAACGTTAGGTAACTTAAAGGGCCTATTTGTTACAAAAAAATACTTAAAGGGCTAACTTATTACAAATAAATAACTTAAAGGTCATCTGGTGTAATTTTGCCTATTATTTTAATGAAATGTCAAACTTGTAATTAGTAGATAGTATAAAATATTTATACAGATGAATTAAATTAAATCCTAATTTTCCACCCAAAAAAAAATTAAATCCTAATTAAATTAAAAAAAAAAAAGCAGCAATAACATAGTTCTTGTAAATTTTTTATCGTTATCATCTGGTTAACGCGTAGGTAGGGTTTGGGTGGTATCATTATCATCTATCGGAAGAGTTTGCTTCAATTCCGATCGTGTTGGTTTTGTTGTCGTAGCCATGGATTCTCTGCTAGCCAACTATGCTTCTTCAGACGACGAAGAAGAAGAACCACAGAAACCAATCCCATCCACGACATCCAAAACGACGTCGTCGTCTTCTTCCTTTCTCTCCTCATCTTCATCTTCCCTCTTCCAATCTCTTCCTCCACCCAAACAACCTTCTTCTGATACTGTCACCGATACACGTTCTAGCACTTTGTCCAATCTAACCGAAACCTCTTCCCTCCCGAAACCTAAATCCCAAATTCAGGAACAACCTAAAAGGGTTGTCCAATTCAAACCCCCAATCATTCCTTTGCCGAAGCCCACCAAACACGAAGACAGTGAAGATGAAGACGACGAAGAAGAAGAACGTAATAGAAGAAGAAAGCTGGAGTCTTCCACTCAAGCTCCATCAGTGAAATCATTCTTGTCTAGTATTCCCGCACCCAGGAACTCCGCCACTCTCGGTGTTCAAGCAAGTTCCGGTTCTGGTCGGAGATCCATCATCGAAACCGATTCACCGGCATCAAGTTCCGGTGGTTCTGCGTCAGAGAGCAATGTCCCTGTTGATCAAAACGGAGGGGATTACGAGAACTATCAATATCCCAATGACCAGTATAATAGTTATGGTAATTATAGTTGGGGTGTTACTGCTGAGGCAGAGGCAGGGGCTGATGTTGGCACCGACACTGCCATGGCTAATTATTCTTACGGAAATAATGATGATGGCTATGCAAGTCATGGTGCCTATGGGAATTATGGACAGTATGCAAATAACTGGGATGAGGGGTCGGTGGCAACGGTGCAGGAAACACCTGTGAGTAGTAGCGAAAGTATATTGAAGTTTACCGGGAAGAGAGGTAGGAAAGATGTTCCTGTAGAAGTGATTGAGGTGAAGCAAGATGAGTTGATTAAGAACAGGCCAAGAGAGGATCAAGTAAAGCTAACTGGGTTAGCTTTTGGACCCACTTACCAGGTATTGTCTCGTTTTGTTTTGCTTTATCTTGCCTGGATTTTAATAATTTGATGTATATATGTCCTACAAGAAAGTAATGTCATTGTTACAGGGGAGAAAATGTTAAATGGATGAGTAATAACTAAAGAGAAAGTAGAATTAGAGCTTAAACTATTAGCAAAGTCTGAGTTGCAGCTAGTGTAAGAAAATAACAATCTTGTTTTAGATGGTTTGAATTTGTGTGGATTGTGGAGAGGACGTGTACTGTAGAAACACCAATTAGGAGGTTAGACCAAATAGAAGATGCTCTAATAACTAGTGATTGAGAGACCAAGGAAAATTGTGGATTTGTTTGCTTCTAGTATGCGTTTGTGTTGGATTAATTAAAATTTCAAGGCAAACAACTATTAAGCTAGTGCTTTTTGTATGTGATGTGTTAGAATTTAGATTTAATTGGTAGTAAAGGAAGGTATTCAATGGCCCTTTTCGTGTCACGGACATGTGAGTGTTGGACGATTGGCTGAGCGAATTTTTGGGATAGACAAAACATTATCTAAAATACAGTAAAAAGAGGAAGCAGAGTTATATAGTGTGGCACAGGAGCCCAATACAGTAACTGATGTTAAGGGCCCAATAGTGTGGCACTTTTTTTTTTGGATAAGCAATAGTGTGGCACTTAAGCCATGACTCCGAGATATAAAAAGGTATATTCCTGAAAGGGAAAAAGAGGTTTATGCAGAGGAGACTGGGGGGAGATGGAGAGACGGCTATGCTAAGCGGAAATTGTGTGGGGTCCAGACGTAATGGATTGGAAGAAGCTAGATGGTTATGAAGCGACTTTGGGAAGACAGGGAGAAAGTTGGTTTATGTTATGGGATCACTTGGGTGGGAAGTTGGCATCCATCCACTGCTTCTTGTGATCTTCCTAATCATTTTCTTCTTTGTTATTCTGCATAGTCTTCATTTTTCTTTTTTAAAATGTACTCATGTTCACAATTTGAGTTCCATACAGTACGTTTTTATCTCCTTTGGTGTTACCAGTGTTGTAAATTGCAGACCGCTGAAAGCCTATAGTTCCTGTTAGTAGTCGCGACTCACGAGATTAGTTTCTCACCTGCCAGACTTGGGATGATATTTTAGGTCAAAAAGTTGTCATCAAAATTGACCTCTAGACATACTACTTTGCAATTGGGTCCATGGACTATGTCACTATAATCATTCATCACATTATCACATTACAATCATAATGCATGTTAGCATAATAGCATCTTGCTTTTGAATACTTGCATTTTTTCTGTCTTATTATTGATTAGATAAATAGCCAGTAGTCTCTGCCGTTTCTTCTTTTGTCTAATATTTTAATTTTAGTAAATTACTTACCTGTGATTGTAATGTCAGATTTATGAAAGAAAGCCAAGATGATTATAATTCATTTGCACCATTTTTACGACATAAAACAACACTAATGTTACTGGTGATATAGACAAGGTTAATGTGTTACTTTTCATAACAAAACCTAGAGTTTGATGTTGACCATAAAATGCAGATCAGATCTTTAAGAAATAGGAAATCTTGGTTAGTGGGCTGTCACTAGAAATTGTACAACTTTTGTAATTTTCTTCTCCCCCCAAAAAGTATGTTTGTATTACTATTCTGTATTACTTATCAAAATAAATTTCCTACTGTAGGCTGTTTCGGCAAAGGGAAAGCCTTCAAAGCTGCTTAAGAGGAAGCATCAAATAGGTTCATTGTACTATGATATGAAACAAAACGAAATGCAACTCGCTGAGAGGCGTGCAAAGGGCATGCTTACCAAAGCCGAAACACAAGCGAAATATGGATGGTGATTTAGTGACGATGCTGTACTTTTATGAGCTTCCATTGTAAACATGATTTGCCTGAGTTTTCCTATGCAGCTGCAGCTCCTGTATTTTATTGTTCTGTATGTAAACATTTAGTCCTGTTTTTGGGTGCAAAGGACGAAATCCTTTCTTAATCTTACTTACTGTGGTGTTTTTTACAATACAAGTTTTATCCTTATTATGATGAATAAAATCACATTTTTTTGTTTTGAATCGGCTTTGGTCAGGCTTGTCATTTACTTTTCATCCTTACATTTGGCTTAGCATAACCAATCCGATGCTTCAATAAAGTGAAAATTAATCAATTTTCTTATGGAAAATGATTGCCTGAAATTAATTGTGGGCGATACTTCTTATGGTGACTTTCTGCGCATCAAACACCTCCTTATTGGTCACATTTGATCCAAATTTGATGTTTTGTGTCACTATGTGTTCAGTGTTAGGAGAATAGTAAAACTTAGAAGAATAAAAAGATAAAGCTAGTATCAAATTATTCTCTTTTGTTTTTTATAATTTTATACATTCATTTTAAAAAAACTTTGCGGGGCAACACTTAACTTTTTATGGGGGCAAAAAAAGTTTATTAGGTATACTCAAACAACAATTTTAGCTTGTGGAGGCAATTGCCCCCACAGCAATCAAGATGTATCTGCCACCGATCCAAGCAGCTAAATTTCCGTTTAAAATCTAAATGATTCCGTGTTGTCTATATAGAAATTTATTTTTAAGATTCAGGTCCAAGAGTAAGAACAGTAAGGTAATTTTGAAAAGATCAAAATGAGGGCCATAGAAAGACGCATTTTGCCAATGTATATATTGCTTGCATTCGTTCATAACAATCATGCATACAAATTTGTAATCATCCACAGATCTGAATCTTTTTCCCCTGTGAAACTTCACAAGGACTATGACTAGAAAGAAAGTCTGATCAGAAGGTTGAGCCATTGAACCCAAAGAATGAGCGCTGCACCACAAAACGAATAAAATGAGATCTAGAATGTAAGCAGTAATGAAGTTAATGAACAAACAGTAAAAAAACCATTCATCACATGAAAGTAACCTGTTTGAATGGGTATCCTTGACACACTCACCATGATATTTTTACAAATATACTTCAGCAATTTCAAAATAATAATAAAAATAAAAAAAACTGTCATGCAGATATCTTCTTTATGTTGGGAATCGATTTTCACATTCCTTTTATTATTTCCTTGTAAAATGGGTTAGCAAAATGCTAACAAAATCCATTGCTGTTCTATATAGCTGAAATCATTTCCAAAAGAGCCTACTAAATGCTGGGAATTGTTGCAACTTACAAATATTAACCTTTACGGTGAAATAACCCTTGAGTACAATATCCTTACATGTCATAGGCTACTACTGACTTGATGCTATTATTCTAAAATACAGAAAATAGAGTACCATATAATTAGATTAAGTTAGCAAACATATTTCCCCTGTTATTGTAGACAAAGTACTGCTAAAAATAACGTAAGAAATGAAGATCTACTTTAATAACCTGTATTATTGACAACAAATTCCCTGAAAACAGTATTTATCTGGTACCTACTTTTCCTCCTTTCTCCAACAAACATCATGAGAATCATAATTGAATGGAATGAATAGATAAGAAACCTCAAAGTTCAAAGAACCAAAGTGTTTCAATATATAAGTTGGAATGTCCAATAAGAACACTTCAAACAAATATACTGGTATCAACATGTAATAAAAAATATAGATTTGCAATCTTCTCATAACCATAGATTAGAAGCTATCATGAAACAGAAATTGACCTGGGAGTCATAAAATTTGATGTAGAATCTTGAGCTATCAATGTAAAGCTTGGTTTGAAGAATTTCAGCAATGGTAGAACTGAGTTTCCCATTAACAGCTGGACCAAGTCCCCCAATTGATATCAACTCTCCATAAGCAGCTGGCTGTTCTGTGCCAGCAAACGCAATAGGCACTCCCCCATTCAACAATATCATCACATACTGAAATACAAACCACAACACAAATCTATGTCAAATTACACCAGAAAGTAAAAACTAACTAAAATATAGCAGAAAAATTATTTATACAGATGAAAATAAATGTTAAAAGGTAGCACTAATGTTGAGTAGCCTAAATGGTTTGATAAAGTATTGTTATTTAGTATTTACACAGTGAGTAATTTCATCAAGCATTTGGTGGTCAATTGAAGAAAAAAAAAGGAAGAGTGCGAAAAGTGGGCTCAACAGATTCAGGTTTTCCGATGATCTTTGCAACAGCTTTTGTGGCATCTCTAAGAATGTCAGAGGCAATAACAGCGTCGACGGGTATGTTGGTGAAGAGGTTCAAAGTGGGCATTCTGTTCTTGTTACCCACTAACTAACACTTCCTTCAGGATAAGATCTCTCTTCACACAACAATATAAATAAAATATAGTATAATACTACTCGGAAATTGTATATAAGCAATAGAGCACTTTTTAAATTCATTGAATAGTTGAGGTATTTGGTCTATAATATAGACCAGATACAGATGAATCTAAAATGTGTTTTGTTGCTGCAGAGGGAGAATATGTTTTATTACTACTTCCTAGAATATCTTGTTTCACTTAATTATTGGGATGAGGAGAAATAGACAAAAGAGAGGTAGAATAGGGAAGGGAAGAGATATTAAATTTATCTTGTTTGGTAGAAGAGAGAAAGAGGAGAGAAATGAGAAAATTTCTTTGATTAATAAAATTATCACTTTTTAATATTTGATTTGATTGGTATTAATTATCAAATGCACCTAATCCAAATACTATATTATGCCTCCTTTACCCTCAAATAGGACTGACAATGAATCATACCAAGTCGAACAAAGTTTAAAGCTCACTTCGATAAATAGCTCGTTGAAATCGGTTCATGAATCAAATGTGTTGAAGTTGAGCTCAAATTTGAGCTCGTTAAATAAATAAGCTGAACTTGAGCTAACTCGTTTGGTTCATGAACCAGCTCGATAATTATATATATATATTACTAAATTTTATATTTTTTATTTAATATAATATTTGATATGCATTTTGTGTTTCTAGAAAAATATTTTTTTGTTTATTTGTTGGTGAAGTTATTTAGAATTAATTATATTATTATGCTAAATTTTTTTATTAAACTCACGAGATAGGTAAACAAATAATATTATGAATATATTTCTATTTTCAATTAGGTAATTATTTTATCCAAAAAATATCAGTAAATTAATAGTTTAAAATGCCAATGATCTGGAATTTCTTTTGGCATTTTTCACAAAACAAGAGAGACTAGTATTACTTTTATTCATACGAGTAGGGCTAACAAATTGAATTGAACTGCTTGCAAGCTTGAGTCGACTCGAGTCGAGTTCGAGCTAACAGGAAAGGTTCATATCGAACTCAAGTCGAGCTACGAGCTGAGCCAATATTTATCGAGTCGGGCCGAGCCAAATCAAGTACTGTTCAGCTCGACTCGTTTTCAGTCTACTTCAAAGAAAAATATACAATAAACCACCGGCTACTGGACTAAACCTTCTCCAGATTGCTTTAAATTAAAAAAGACTCGTCAGTGTTTAATTTACAATAAATCAAAAGACCGGCAAATCTTTTTTATCATCAAAATGGAAAAAATGATTGTGGTGGCTTTGTTAGAGATATTGGTGTTACCAAATTAATTGTGTAAGTCGATTCTAAGTCTATTATGAATATGGTTCATGAAAGGTACTCTTGGACATGTGCTTTGCATTTCCTGCTTGAAGACATCCTACTTGCTCGATCAAGATCTTGGAAAATATGCAACGTTTTACTTTGTTAACATTGTAGATTCCCCTTCTTTTGCTTAATATCTTGCTAGCAAAAGATTTAGGAGTAGCATGTTACAGGAATTTAAATATACTTTTATTTTATGTTTTAAATATTTGTTTTATTTTATGTTTTATTTTATTTTAAGTCCTAGTTTTACTTTATGTCAATTTATTCATTTAGCCCTTGAGGATTGTATTTAGCAGGGCCTTGAGTCTCATTCAGAATCAAGAGAAGTGCTAGATGGTATGAAGGAATTTTTGAAGAAATGTCAGAAAACAACTCTATAGTGGACCCTTATCACACAACATTACTCACGCGCGTTGATGAAAAATAAATAGCTAGTGTGTTCGTACGATTCTTATTCTCCCCACACAGCTTTATTCTGGAATGAATCAATATCTCCATGAATATCTCCATTTTCTTCATTCTGCTCATCAAGATAACCGTTGAGAGATTTGCTCCGAAAATTTCAGTGACACCAACAGCAATGCCTTGTTTCTCAATGCCACAAGGGCACTGGAAGTTTTAAACGTTCGACATGAGCTGCCAAAGGTTTAGGACAATTTCTTGTGTGACCATAACAACCACAAGATGCACAAATGATGGGCGAACCTTCATATTGAACGTTGTACCAATGGCCATTGATACAAACTTTCCCCACAACAGGCTTAGTTAGATCCACTTCAACACAAATTTTGGCAGACCGACCTCTCTCAACCTTGAACCAGTTGGTGTCGACCTTGATAGCTATAGCTAAAAGAAAACTTTCATCATAATAAACTAAGTTTAGTCCCAAAAACTGGATCCAAACTAGGGTACGTTGAATTTGAGCACTAGGTGAAACAAAGTCCGGCGTCACATTTGATACAGCCAGATAATGATCAGAAAGTATCCACGGCCCATTAGAAACAATTTTTTCCTTATCAGCAAGAAGGTCACACTTGACCACGTAATAGCCATTGTCTATATCTATGATATAAAATTCGCCGGTGAGTTTCCATAGCGTTTTCAGTCGTTCCTCCACATTTTTTCCTTCATAGGAAATCTTAACCAGTCCCGCAGCAAGTAAATCTAGTCTTTCTTTCACCGGAGGGCATTGTTGACCCTCAGTTAGCATATCACAGAAAGAAGGTTTCCTTTCTTCCTGTCTTTTCATGCCGTCATCCATAGGTTTCAGAGCACCACCACTCAATCACTCATTGAATTTTCCTTTGGCCCTCACACCTATGATAATGATATGATATGGTAAACCGTCCCGTAAAAAACGCCAGCAATTAAATAAAAAGCAACGAAAAAAAATCTGAATGAATTGAATGGAAATATTCAGGCTCGTGGTCAAACACACGTGATAATAGGCAAAGAAAAAAGCCAAGGCCTGCTACTATACCCATAAGTAAGGCACCAACTACCTCAATCAAGAATTTTGGTAAGCCTCATTGTGATGGATCACTTGTTTTTAATGAAGAACTATTGAATCAATAAAGTCTTTTAATATTGAGAATGTTGATATGGATAGTCTCCGAGAACCTCATAATTCCTTGATTAGAGGATGATGGTGAGCATGTGCTTAAGAGTTGAGACTCCCTTGACTAATATAAATGTTCATACCCATGCTATTACTTTGAAGCTCGCTAGCATTTCTCTTATAAGAATCAACTATCTCACCGTATTTTTAAGAAGTGGCCTTCAATTGTAATTTGTAAGCTCTATTTGCCATCTTGACCAGTTTATTTTCACTATTGTGTATTGTGATGGCTTTGCACACCATCTTTGTATAAAAAGGAATGGGAAAATGTTTTGGCATTGTATTCTCAGTCTTGACAAGATTGGTTGGCAGTTCAAACTTTAAAAATCACAATTTTGACCAAAGAAAAAATAACACAATGCATTATGTTTGAAAGTTTATAGAGATGCTAAGTTTAAGCTTTAAAGCAATGCACATATACAGTACGAAACTAAGCATCCTAAAAAATGGTTAATAACTTAATATTTCATTACATTTTCTATTGCACTACTCAACTCTCAGCCAATAATACCCCATTACATTATATCAGATAAAAAAAAAAACATTTTTTTTGTGGCTTCACAATACATTCAAGCATTACTTATCTCCCCAATCAGACTATGCCAGTTTGGCTCAAGACGACATCCTCGTGAAGAGACCAATTTAAAGTCTGAAGGTATTATAGCCTCCTAGATTGGAAGATCCACCATAGCTACTGTAGGGTTGCGAGGACAAGGAAGATGCGGAATATGATGAATTGCCCAATTGAGAGTAAGAAGGCCTAAGACCTGTATCTGAATTGCCCAATTGAGAGTAAGAAGGCCTAAGACCTGTATCTGAATTCCCCAATTGAGAGTAAGAAGGCCTAAGACCTGTATCTATCCTGCCGTAACTACTAGCGACAGTTTCTTTGTGATTGCTTATAACTTCCTGTGACAGATGAAGACATTTCCATCAGCAGAAGCCTACTTAATAATCCATTGTTCCAACATGAGTACATTCCGGGATACCGTAGAAAGTGGGCCCATTTAAATGTCAGTATGAAGATAAATGGGTGAAAATGTGTAATGTGTGTGTGTGTGTGTGTGGAAGAAAATGAATCGCAGGCATAAATATAACAACCTTTATTCCATAATCGATCAGTAAATAAAACAACCAGCTAGCATAGAAGAGAATGGGATATAATAAGGAGCTCGGTAGGCATGAATGGATATAGTAAGTAAAAGGAGTGCATAGATATAGGCATATTTAATAAATTCATCTCATAATAAATGAATTAAGAAAAAACTCAGAATAAGATGAAATTCTCACATCATTTTTTTAACTTGTCTGGTGACTACATTTCCTAAATGAATGAATTCTACCATTGAAACATTCGTACAATGCATCAGCCAGAGAGAAAAAAAATCCAAGGGATTGGTTATGTGTATCCAAAACACAAAGGTCATGTCTTTCGATTTTCATCCACTTGAGATTATATAGTATTCTGGGTAAGTTTATAGCAGTGTTTATGAAAATTTGGAAACTAATAATATTACCGCTGTCCAACTTCCTACTACCAATATACCTAGACGAAATCATTTTCATTTCTACTATTTCCCCCTCCCTATGATTTAAAATGGATTAATCTATTTAGTCTCACTTTTTTCCCCTTTACTACTTATCTTTAAATTCCCCAAATGCACTATCAACTGTGAAGTTGTAAGTAGTGTGAATCTTTTAGACAAGATGAAGAAGATGGATATCAGCTAATAGCAAGTGTGTAAAACAATCTGACAAGTG
This sequence comes from Astragalus glycyphyllos, assembly GCA_963573325.1. NCBI lineage: Eukaryota > Viridiplantae > Streptophyta > Magnoliopsida > Fabales > Fabaceae > Astragalus > Astragalus glycyphyllos. Next base: position 68,157,693 of record OY754308.1, read on the forward strand.
AAGACCTACAGAAATTAGAAAGAAGTTGCTGAAAAATCAATTACCTATTCAGTATGCACATATGCTGATGCATAAATCTCACAATCATACAAAAAGAACAGGATCACAAAAGTGTAACTTTATTTTCACAGGCCCGAGTCAAACTCCTACCTGAATTAATTGTTGTGCCGTTTGAACCTCAGATGAGGTGCCTTTTATTTCCACTATGATCTCATCGGGCACCCTGCTCTCCTGCACAGTCAATATGGCTCCACTGGTACGGCGAATGTAATCAATATTAGTCCCTTGCACGCCAATTATGTCCTCTGCATAGGACAGTGGTATTTGCATAGTTTGTATTACCTGATAGAGGGAACAATAAACTGACATGAATCATAGGGTTTAAATTCAGACTACATGAAGTAAAACATTAAAACGATAAAATGCCTAACATAAACACTTAATAGATAATTATGGTACATGATTTTTTTACGCAAGTGAAATTAGACCAAAAAAAAGAAAGAAAAGTAATGACATTTAGCACATTTTCAAGGAAGTGCTCAATCAAATAAAACAAACAAAATTGGGTGCTTAAAACTGCTAACCGTAGTAACAATGGAAGCATTGGCACGACTAAGAGCCGAAGAACGAAGACCAGAAAGTGAAGCATCTTGCCCATATAGTGACATTGTCGAGGAAGAGAGCAACGAATCCAATTGACTTTCACGGTCAGTAAAGAGAGAATCCCTTCTCGTTGAAAGTGGAATATCAGCAACAATGCTGGGTTGTGAAGCACTATACAGTGATGGTTTGTCAGCCCAGACATCTGCCTTGCGGTCTTCGGAGATTGTAGAGTTGGACTTAAACAAACAAAGAATTTGCATATCTTAGTGTTGAGATGCAGTAAAATCAGAAAAAATGGCATTCACATTTTCTTTGATAGAAACTGGTTAGAACTTTTTAAGCATAGTTTTAAATTTGGAAAATATCAAACTTACAGATTTCTCAAATAGGGGAAGAACACTGTAATCAACCAAAAACTTCCTCAGGTGCCCAAGTACTGCTTCTAGAGCCTTAAGGACCTTCAGATTTTCTCCCTGCAGATCAACGATCCTCTCATCGGCGGCAGCATAAAATGGAAGCTCATCTGTTAAGAAACGGGTTTTCATCGGACAACTTCCATAATTGGACCAGAAAATAACGTACAAACAACTGTCTTTTCCCACTAGGTGAGGTTAACAACATAAATCAAATGATGCTATAATATCTTGTCCTGTATTTGAAGTTCAAAGACACGCAATTTACCTCTAAACCTCTTTTAATGGTTTGATCCATAGTTTTTCTTGATCCTACTCTATCTCTAACTATTGGACATGGACTAACCCCCATTTAGTTAACCCTCCCTACCATAGGTCTTCTCTAATCATGTCCAACCACCTAAAACAAGACTCTACCAATATTTTTACAATAGGGGATACCCTAATTTTCTCTCCAACGATTATCTTCCTAATCATATGTTGTCATGTGCAACCACTCATTAATCATAACATAAAAGAAAATGAAAACTCGTTCTCTACGGGAACATAAAAACAAGAAACGAGCTCTTAGGAAAAAGCTTTTTTCCAGTAAGTCTGTTTTTAAAGTGAGCAAGTAAGGATGTATTGACAATCGAGTTTTCAATTTTAGCGGATTGAGATCACATTTACTTCAAATTAAATCTAGACTCTAGAGTGGGCATATAGATAGCCCTTTCAGAAATAAGTTCATTTTAGTAGTCTTCTTCTGCTTACCCAAGCTCTTGATATCTATAGTCAAATTGAATTAGACAAACAAATTTGACTCAAAAGACAAGCATTAACTGACAATCTAATTAGACCCAAGAGTGAGAGAAAAGAATCAAATGAAGTGTAGCATGGTAAACCAGTCTAATAATAACACTGGGCACTTTATCTTACACAACTAATATAGAAATGTTCTGAAATTGCCACTCAAAGCTTCATGCAGTGAGGGACAATATTTGCACACAAGCATGTAGCCTTCGCATATGAGAGGTAAAGTACTGACGACATACAAACTACAAAGAACCCTTAATTCCATAGAACCACATTTAAATCAAATGCCAGTAATTAAAGATACAATTCAGCTCACTCTAAGAAACATTAGTCAATTTGAGAAAAAATACACAAGATCAATAGTTTCTATCAAGAAGTAGAGGGAATATCATAGATGTATATCATGTATAATTGAATAACAATGGCGGCAGCATACCTCCAGACAATACTCTAACAGAAGCGCCAGTACTTTCCTGTATAGATTTGATTAACGATCCCTGCTTTCCTATCAAACTGATAGCTTGCGTTGAGGCTACCAATAAACGGATGGAACAAAATGCAGCACCGACAGCTCCTAATGTTTTATCCATGCCATCAACTTCAGATAATCCAGAGACACGTTTAAAAACCTTTATTACAGCATCCATTGCAGGAGAAAGAGGTGCCTCCAAATCTTCCTTCCCAGATACAAGTACCTAAAAACAAAATTTAAACCAAATTCAAAATATAACCGGAAGAGATACGCAAATAAAACTAATGTCCTCATTCTAAAAGCCATTGATGCAGATACAATCACCATCTGACCAAGCAGCATACTGACCAACTAAACTCTAGATTAACTTTGGCAATTTCCAACCTATATAGAAAGGTGCTAGCTATATATTATAAATAAATAAAACTCAACGGCATCTTGTTTTAGCTAACAAGGGCCGTTTAGATAGAACTTATTTTGAGCTTATGGAAAACAACTTATGGAGATACATAAGTTTTTATGTTAATTCATAAGCTCAAAATAAGCTCTATCCAAACAGACCCTAAATCAAATGAAATTGGAATAGAAAGCAGCATACAAACAGCAGAAGAACAAGCCTGCCGTGATCACCAAGTCATTTAAATCACACAGAGAAACTTCATCAACATAACAATAATAAATTTAAAAAAAACTGAAAGCTAAAAATGAAAACAAACCCCAAAAAAAATTACAACACACCAGTTATAACATAATCATTAAAGTAGAGTAATGCAATAAACTGAAACTGATGATAATCGATATACTTAATAAGCAAAAGAAATACTCTATGTGAAGCTACATTTGAAGTGAATTTAGCAAAACGAATTAAAAAAACCCTAGAAATGGAGACTGACAATTCGATCATTAGTGCCGATTGGAGCATCAAGGACGCGAATGCGAGCTCGAGTCTCTTCACAGGTTTTCTTGATAAGTTCACCCTTGCGGCCGATGATGACGCCGACTTTGAGGACCGGCACGATCAAGCGGAAAACGCAGTGACCAGGCCAACCGGGCCATCTCTTATCACCGGATTCAGGTTCCTCCGTGGAAGGGTTGAGGTTGGCGGCATCCAAAGTAGCAGTTATCTCCGTTAGTGGTTGTGATGTGCCGTTTTGGATTGGCTCCGCCGTGGCCATATGGAGGGAAAGGGTTTTACACTTTTCACAGAGGTTGGCTCAGTGAATTTTCCGTTTTTCAGAAAGCTCGGAAATTTGGACACCCTTAACCTTAATGGTTTGTTTGGTATATTACGGAAAGATATAAGAAAGGAAGAGCAAATAAGTGAATGATTGTTTAGTGGTTTGGTTTGATAGAAAATGAATGGAAAACGTATAAGGATAAAAATTAAAATAAAAGTTTACTTCCAATATTTTCTTATTCGATTAATTGAAAAACTATAATTATATTTTATAAAGATACAAATTTGATTTTAATTGAAGAGATTTCCTAAATCTTCAGGCAGGTGGGTGGTGGGATCTGGGCAGAAGATTAATATCACTTCTGATAATTGGCTTGCCTCTAGTGATAAAGCTTCTCTTAATAGGAATGCCACAGCCTCTGTTGTTGGTGATCTTATGGACAGTAGTAAGAACTGGGATGTTATCCTCCTAAGACAAAATCTTACCCCTCAAAGTGCAATAGAAGCTATCAAAACTCCTATCTCCTGGTCTGCCTTGTCTGATTTTCTCTTTTGGCCTCATAGTAAAAATGGGGAGTATAATGTTAAGTCTGGCTACAGGGCCCTAATTGAATTATCTCCTCCAATTTCATTTGGCCCAACAAGCTCAAATTCATCTCCAGAGGTTCTTTGGGACCTAATTTGGTCTGCTAAAGTGCCTAACAAGATCAAGCATTTTATACGGAATGCCTACCAGAACATTCTACCTACAAGAGAGAACCTGTGGAAAAAGAGAATTCCTATATCTCACTTTTGCCCAATTTGTTCTAAGGAGGTGGAAACCACTGAGCATATCTCCCTAATTTGCCCTTGGACTAAACCACTCTGGTTTGGTCTCCAATTCATCAGTATTTCATCTCCTATTGGGCTATCAACTATTCAAAGATGGATATTGGACTCTCTAGATTCACCAATGGCTAGCTTAAATAATTTGTCATCCTGGGTGTTCTTCTCTCTTTGGACTATTTGGAAAGCAAGAAATTACATGGTATTCAGTCAAAGAATTCATAACCCTCTCAACACCCTTCACAGTATCAAAACTCAATGCATTGAGTTCCTATCATCTCCTATTCCTAACCCTAATGGAGCAAATCAATCAAACAGAGATCAATCAGCTCAGGTGCAGGCTCCCCCAGTGTACTGAAGGCCCCCTCACCCTTCTTTTACTAAAATAAACTGTGATGCCACTACAAGAAAAACTGGATTTTCCAGCGACCAAAATCCGCCGGAAATGACCAAAATCCGCCGAAAATGTGGACTTTCCGGCGGATTTTTGGCGCCGGAAAAACCCTCGTCGCAAACAGTTTCCGGCGGATTTTCCGCCGGTAATTTCCGGCGGATTTTTGGTAGTTTCCGGCGGATTTTCCGGCGGATTTTTGGTAGTTTCCGGCGGATTTTTGGTAATTTCCGGCGGATTTTTTTTTTTTTTTTGGAAAATCCGCCGGAAAATACCAAAAATCCGCCGGAAATTTTTTTTTTTTTTTTAAAAAAATTTCCGGCGGATTTTTGGTAATTTCCGGCGGATTTTTTTTTTTTTTTTTTTTTAAAATCCGAAATTTTTTTAATTTTTTTTGAATTTTATAACTTAATATGTGTTTTAAATAAAAGTCAAAAATCTTGTCAAAAAAAAAAATTAAAAGTCAAAAAACAAAAGTAAAATCAAATGTTGAATGGTATTGTTGAAAAAGGAAAGAATAAAAGAGAATATGAGAAGAAATGATATATGAGAGAATAAGAATGAGGAATTATGAAGAAATAAGAATAAAATAGTGAGATGAAGAAGGAATAAGAATAAAGAAGTGAGAATGAAGAAGAAAGGAGAATTATAGAAGAGAGATATGTAGAGAAATTTTTGAAGATTAGAGAGTATGAGAAAGAAGAAAAAAGATAAGATAGAGAAAATGTAGAAGAGAATAAGAAGGAAAGAAAGAGATAAATGAGAGAATGAGATGAGTGTAGGAGAAAGTTGTATTTATAGACGAATTTTCTTCCCTCTAAATTTTTCCGGCGGATTTTTTTCCCTCCAAAATTTTCCGGCGGATTTTTTGAAATTTCCGGCGGATTTTTGAAAAAAAAAAAAATTTGGAAAATCCGTCGGAAAGTCCAAAAAATCCGCCGGAAATGACCAAAAATCCGCCGGAAATTTCCGGCGGATTTTTGAAAAAAAAAAAATTTGGAAAATCCGCCAGAAAGTCCAAAAAATCCGCCGGAAATTACCAAAAATCCGCCGGAAATTTCCGGCGGATTTTTGGTATTTTCCGGTGGATTTTTGCAAAAAAAAAAAAAAATTATAAATCCGCCGGAAATTTCAAAAAATCCGCCGGAAATTACCAATTTTCTTGCTCTGAGAAAGAGATCTGAAGTTGTGTTCTTGGAGATTCGTTGTTTGCTGGTTGAAGAGAGCAGAATTGAAGCGAAAACGAAGGGTGGATTGCGGCTAGGTTTTTTTTCCTAATTAGGGGCGTGTCATCAATATCTACTTTACTGCTTTCTATCCGTTTTAGTTCATTGTCTTTAATTGTGGCCTTTATTTTTGCTCCTACCGGGTCCCTATGTGGACTCGGGTTGCTTCCGGTTTGTTTTTAGCCCAATGTGGTGCTTGTTGTATTGGACATGCGTTTTGTAGCCTTTGGGTTGTATGGTTTGGGCCTTGCCCATGTTATCAATGAAATCATATAACCTTTGGCCAAAAAAAAAATAAGGCAAAAGTGGATGGAAAAAAGGTTTGTTGTAGAAACGTATAATCTAAGAAAACGAGAAGAAGGCGTTGAATCCAAGCAAGAGTGCACAAATGAAAATTGGATATCGTGTCCAAACTGTACATGTGACGGGAGAAGAAGAGATGCATGGACTAAACTATCCCAAAAACGTAGGACCTTATTGGTCCCATATTTTAAAATTGAAGAAAGGTATAAGTGAGACGCTAAAGAGGCCCAAAAAGTTAAATGTGTCACGTAGGCACATAACGCGCCACATCATCAATGTTGCATGATAGTTTGAAGGTTGAATGGATGAAGGGACTAATGTGTCCCCTGCTTAAAAATGTCAGGGCTAATTCGTCTATTAAAAATTGTCATGGAATGATATGAGAACCGACATTAAAGTCGTTCCCCATGCAAATATGAGCTCGAACAATGCACTTTTTTCAAATGCAAGTATAAGAAGAGACATCATAGTAGTATAGTGCGATATCCAACCAGAACCCATTGTCATCTCAATATATACCACACATCTTTTGGCATTTCAAGCTTACAAGAAAATAATTCACTTCTAGAACTAAATTTCTAGTAGGTATTAAAATACCATATTAGAATCTGAAATGCATAATTATGTATTTTGGAAATTAGGCTTTGGAAAGTTAAAATTTCTCCAAAAGCTGTTTCCAAAATATTTAACTATGCATTTCAAAATCCTATATGAAAAGAGCTTTTAACCTTAATTCTATTAAAAATCAAAAAATTATAGTTTTCACAAAGGGGTAGTTTGAACAACCAACACTGTTGGCCCAATGACTTAATCTACCATGAGATACAGGGGTCGACCCAGTGCTTCTGGGTTCGATTCCCGCAGTGGACAAACTTGGAGTTGGCCAGCAATGGTCCGAACCAAAAAATGTATAGTTTGAACGAAAAAGTATTTCGTGGGGAGATAGTGCATAAGAAAAAAGTGGTGCAATTTAGTATAGGTTTGAACTTTAGATAGCACAAGTGGAAATCAAATTGCCAATATCCAATTAATGAGACACAAATATAAGGACTAAGGACTAATGTCTCGAGCTTAGTTAGTTGTTAGATAGTGTTATGGTGAGTCTTTTGACCATACACACCCTCTTCTTTCACATCTATTCGCACCACACAAATGCCCAATATCAAAGGGCCCAATCCAAACATCAAGAGCTCAGATCGAATCGCAAGGTCGAACGGTCCTAATTCGTTGAGACAAACCCCACCACACTCTATAAATACAACATTCATTGCCTCATTAATGGTAAGCATTCTCACATTTATTACTTTGCTAAGGACATCAACCACTAACTACCTCGGACCACCCTTCAAGATCGGAAATACAGTGCAAAACAGATAGTAAATCATGAAATGTTTGGTAGAGGGACAAATTAATACTAGCAATTTGGAAACAATAGGATAACTACAAGCCTCTCTTTTAATTTTGTTATAGTTTTTGGTCAGAAGATATTAGATTTACAACAACTGTGTGGGAGGAGGAAAACCCAATAAACTTAAGACAGTGGGAAGATGGATACAAAAAGAGACAGAAGAAGTGATAAACTTGAGAGTTGAGATGCGTAATTCATTCATATGACAAAAGGAGCCCTCAGTTGGCTGTCCATGCGTATGAAGAATGGAACATATGGTCCCCAATATATGTTTTTTCCCCAAACTATTTGGCTTCTTCATCAACTAGCTTCCTCCATAAGACAGTGACACTACTGCTCCTAAAGATGGCTGAGTAATGTGACCCATGTAAACCTTGTAAGGTCATCATTTTAAACTTCAAACCATTAGGTTTCTTCTCACTCTGGGTATGTATTGTATGGTTTTTGTGATCCAACGGTCCAGATCATTTAACTGCATGAAGATTTTGACTATAGGGGATCCGAATTCCTACTTGTTCAAGGAATTACTTGCATATAAACATTTTAGATTCCCTAAGGCCTAAAGTCAAATCGTTCACACATTCATGCAGTTAAACGATCTAGCCATATTCGATCTCGATTGAACAACGCACATTCCAAAATCGAATGTTGCATCTCATTTACTTGCTTGAAATCTGTTACAGACAATAAGCATTATTTGGAATGATTTGTGATATAGTATTTTTTTTAATTTGTCAATTTACATGAAATAACAAATAAACACCAACACACACTTTTACACGTTCATACTCGGGTTTGAACCTGAGTCACGTCAGAATATCGTAAAATTTGCCAATACAACCCCCGGTAATAATCTTCTTATAATAAAAATAATAATAAATATGTATTTACAGTATACTTTTTTTTATATATATGCTCAATCATCACTCAAATGTTAAGGTGTAATATTATCTTTTAGGCAAAATTGTACTTTTGGCCCTTTATATTTGGGGTTTGTGTCAATTTGGCCCTTTATGTTTTTTTTTCTCGTTTTAGTCCCTGATGTTTTTTTTGTGTCATTTTGGCCTCTGCAGTTAGTTTTTTCTAACGGACGCCACGCTGGCAGTTAACTGCTGACGTGGCGTCCAGGTGACGTGTACTCATTAATTGACATGGCCAATGGAGGACCAAATTGAAACAAAAAAGAAACATAGGGGACCAAATTGAAACAAACACAAAACATCAATCACTCTCCATCTTCTTCCTCCTTCTTCATCTTCTTCTCCGGCGAGCCACCCTAAATCCCAATATAAACCCCAAATCCCTAAACCCCCAAATCCTAAATCCTAAATCCCCAAATCTCTAATTTCAACAAAACATACACTTTAATTCATATGAATTTCAAATATAAATTATCAAATTGAGAAAAAAAAAAGACTTTGAAGAAAGTAAAGTAAAACATTACTTACCTCAAGGACTCTTTTGAAGAAGTGAAATGTAACAGTAGATTGAAGAAGCAAGATCTGAAACTTTGCAACGGAAATATCCAAAACGACGACGCACCAACAAGAAACGCAAGAGTATAAAGCAATAACATACCACTTTTGCTTGATAATTTAATCTTCTTTAAACCAGTGGGATAACTATTGTTATTATTAACGTTCCAGAATTTAGAATAGTTCAAGTGCTTCCATTTTTGAAAATACTACAAAAACGGAAGATTGATTCATAGAAACGTGGTTCCATTTTTGTTGAAATTAGAGATTTGGGGATTTAGGATTTATGGATTTAGGATTTGGGATTTGGTGATTCAGGATTTGGGGATTTAGGGATTTAGGATTGATATTGGGATTGAGGGCTGTAGCGACCGAAAAATCGGGTGAGGATTCCTCAAAGGTTCAAAAATGAAGCCGCCACCAAAGTTTAGTTTAAGGGCAAACATTGGAAAATCCCTTTGATTTCAATAAGGGTCCTTGAGACCAGAGTTGGGTTCGGGAGTCGATTATGCATTGGGAAGATATTAGCACCCCACGACATCCTTCCTAAGGAAAGTTACCTGCTAATTAGTTGAAGAAGAGAAAGTTAATTTTGAAAATATTTAATTTACCCTTTTTATTTTGAATTAATAGACTTAATAAAAATTTTAGTTTTTTGTGCTTGACAGGAGTGGGCCCCCGCTCCTACGTATCTCCAGCTGCGATGGAGAAATCAAAGCTACGTAGTTTTGGGTAGAAAAATATTTAGTTGGTTTGTGTCTTTTATTTTAGGGATCCTAGGACTTTTGATCTGTGACGGTTCATTCGCCCTAGAACACTGACTAATCCGATCGTGCGATCGACTTAATTCCCTATTTTTAAAAATTGGTTTTCTTTGTTTGAAAGAAAGATCCGTGTTTGTATTTTTTATTTTTGGAAATTGTTTGTTTCAAATAGGGATTTTAGGACCTGATCCGTAACGGTTCATTTGTGGCCCTAAAAAGTTGACTAACCCGACTGCACAGTCGACTTAATCCTCTTATTATTTTAATTTGAATATTACATTCGTTTATGAGAGGGGGAAAAATATTTTAGTTTTATGTTTGAATATGAACTAGAATAAAACATAAACATGATTTTGACTACAATTAGAACCGCATGGTATCATAAATCAAAAGAGGGCAAATTAAAGCAACTAAAATACCAACGATCGAGATTCAGCTCATGTGACTATTGTTTATCAAAATGTATAATAAAATGACAATCTAAAAGGAGTAAAATAAATGAGTAGAGATAATTTGTAAAAGGTAAAACACACAGGTACATATATACACGATGCAACACTAAAGAACTTGAACCAAGCAAGTTGTCAAAGAAAAAGAAGAAGAAAAGACAAAAACAAAAACTGAAGCAAGAATAAGCTAGACCACGTATGAATATAAATATAAATATAATAATAATAATAATAATAATAATAAAAGAATATAATACACAAAAATAAAGAAGCAAAAGTAACGATGAAATGGGATTAGAAATCCCTAAAACAGTAGCTGCACAAAACAAAACATAACGATGAAATGTGTTTTACCTTTTACAAATTATCTCTACTCATTTATTTTACTCCTTTTAGATTATCATTTTATTATACATTTTGATAAACAATAGTCACATGAGCTGAATCTCGATCGTTGGTATTTTAGTTGCTTTAATTTGCCCTATTTTGATTTATGATACCATGCGGTTCTAATTGTAGTCAAAATTATGTTTATGTTTTATTCTAGTTCATATTCAAACATAAAACTAAAATATTTTCCCCCCTCTCATCAACGAATGTAATATTCAAATTAAAATAATAAGAGGATTAAGTCGATTGTGCAATCGGGTTAGTCAACTTTTTAGGGTCACAAATGAACCGTTACGGATCAAGTCCTAAAATCCCTATTTGAAACAAACAATTTCCAAAAATAAAAAATACAAACACATCCCTTTCTTTCAAACAAAGAAAACCAATTTTTAAAAATAGGGGATTAAGTCGATCGCACGGTCGGATTAGTCAGTGTTCTAGGGCGAATGAACCGTCACAGATCAAAAGTCCTAGGACCCCTAAAATAAAAGACACAAACCAACTAAACATTTTTCTACCCAAAACTACGTAGCTTTGATTTCTCCATCGCACTTGGAGATACGTAGGAGCAGGGGCCCACTCCTGTCAAGCACAAAAAACTAAAATTTTTATTAAGTTTATTAATTCAAAATAAAAAGGGTAAATTAAATATTTTCAAAATTAACTTTCTCTTCTACAACTAATTAGCGGGTAACCTTCCTTAGGAAGGATGTCGTGGGGTGCTAATACATTCCCCATGCATAATCGACTCCCGAACCCAACTCTGGTCTCAATGACCCTTATCGAAATCAAAGGGATTTTCCAATGTTTGCCCTTAAACTAAACTTTGGTGGCGGCTTCATTTTTGAACCTTTGAGGAATCCTCACCCGGATTTTTCGGTTGCTACAGCTGGCGACTTCACTGGGGACATTTCAGAGAGTCAAGCCTAGTCTAATTAGTTGTATGATTAGTTGTTAATTTAATGTTTATTTTTACCCTTCCCTTTTTGTCTTTTATTTCCTATTACATGTGATATTTTTATATGATATGTAAACCTTAGGATAGAAGACAATATTTTTGTATATGTGTTTGTTTGTTTTGCAGCTTGGGGGGTATTCTTGATATTTTGCTCCTCCACACACTCCACTTTTGCACACACGTGAGAATAGTCCTATACCTGAACTGGAGCATAACCTAAGTTAGAACGAGACTACGTAGTAATGGCCTTCTGGATGTACATCCAGCTCGGTGGTTATGAAAGTCTCACCTAGAGTTTGGTCCCTTTTGAGGGTGCTATCACTTCTAATAGCTTGCCTATTGTCGTGATTAGCATTCTTAACTGGGGTCGTTGGCTCTAGGAACCTTATTTAGGACTCTATAGAGCTAGCTACCCTTGAAAGGTTCACGCAATAGAAAAACCGTAGACCTACTCCTAAAGGAACCCTTCTAGGACACAAAGGAGCTTAATACTCTTGCACTCAAACAAACACTAATACATTTCTTCCCATTCTCTTAAAGAAAAAAATCCAAAAAAAACATGTTTTATCTCATGCATTTTTATTTTCCATTTTCGTTGCATATCATAAAACAAAAAACATCTCATTTTGCATGCATTTCAATGACCATGGGGGAATTATAAAACCTTTTTTTATAAGCGAGGTGGATACCAGTATGAAAAAAAAACATGCACTTGAAAGTCAATCACCAGAATCATACTTTAGTCTTCGGATAAAAAGTTTACAATTCCCCGACGCGATGAATTAAACCATATATTCGTATTTCATGCACATTCATTCATTCATTCATTCATGTACTCATGCATCCGGTTTTCTCTCTTCCAAAAATTCAGAATCATGTCAAACATCATGCATTCTTTTCTTTCCATGCATTAAAAAAAATCACTGCAAGTACCATGCATTTCATTTCATCGCATAAAAAAGACAAGAAGCAATTATTATCCATATAACATAAGTATCTCATTCATTCATAATCATTCCCAAAATATCATCATCAAATAGTGTAAGCATCGCATCATTTACTACATCATTATTATTCGTTCACTCATTTACAACGTTTACAATATCACATCACATAGTGACATTCATGCATCCTTTCACTCATATTGTGATCATAGCTCAAATCCAACATTACTCCATGCATGCATCATTTCCAAATAAATAAATAAATATACAAAAATAGTGTCATCATTCTTGCATCATTCATCATCCAAGATATATATTTCAGTTAGCATTTTGCATATTGCATGACCTCTAAGAAACAAAAAAACAAAATTATTTAGAATAGTTAGTCTTTCCAAGTGATCATTCCTCCATGCATTTGCATTTTCACCATGCCTATATATTATAATTTGTTCGTTCATGCATTGCATTTTTTTTAAAAAAAAGGGCATAAAAAATGAGCATAATTTTAAAATTTTTTTTTTGATGAGTGATGAGACATTCTTGCGAAATAATTATTCTTCTTTGGAAAAGTTTAGCCTTGCTTAGTTGCAAATTCAAGGTGTGTCAAGGCACTCAATTTTCCAAAAGAAAAAGTTATTCACTATTTGCAGCTCGTCCATAATTTTGGTCAGTAAAGCGATGCATCCCACCCATCCCATGATAAATGACCAAAATGGTCCACATGTTTTAAGTGATGTTAATTCTCTGTGAAGCATTATTATAGTGAACTTGCATGGCAGGTGTAATTACTCTTGTTTGAGTCAGTTAGTGTCCCTACCTTATCATCATCCCTCGTCCAAGTCTAATCCCACCCTGACCTCCCATAAAGTACATACTCCCCACATAAGTACCTAGTTGACTATTTGGTTTGTTCCTACCAATGAAATAATACTTTAGGTCCTCCATACTGGGGCAAATTTGTGATCACTAAAATACCTTGTCAACATTATATTCACTTGGTCCAAGTGCAAGTCATTTACAAAAAAAAAAAATCAAAAAAAGTCCGTTAGGTTGAAAACTCGCAAGAGCAACCTAGGCAAAAATTAGGGCATGAAAATAAATATAGAAAAGGAGCAAATATATAAAAGTAAATAAATTATTGTCCTTGAGTTAATTTTGGAGAAAATAAGCAGTCATGATTTGAAATGAAGTTTGGACCATCTTTCCATCCTTTCTTACCCACTTTGAGCTGAAAAACCAAAAATCTCTCAACTACCCTAGACAAGGATCAATCCAACATCTAAAAATGGTGTATCGCTTTTATCAGCTCACTCAACTCAAAAAAAAAAAGAAAGAAAAATGACAAAAAAGAGAAAGAAAATTCCTTGAAAAAAAAACCTGAAACAAGCAAAAAAACAAAAGTAGTTGAAATTGTGAGCTGACACTTCCTACCATTAATCATATAAGAGATCTTTGTCTCAATAAGTCCTCAAACACTTCATTGGGCCCAATTATCCCTCCTTTCATAAACCCTCAAACACCCATTTGCACCTAATTATCCTATCCTCCACAAGTTCACAACCATCAGCCACATTACAACATCTTTCTTTCATAAACCTCTAACCATCAACCATACTACAAAACCCTGTTTTTCATAAACCCCTAACCATTGGCTGCATTATAACCCTAAAAAGCCCATTCCGATCAATGACTGATTGCCTTGATTTTCTCGAAGTTTTAATTTTAAGACAATTATGTTTATCTGTTTACAATGTGTTTGCTCAAAAAAAAAAGAGAAGAAAGCAAAAAAAAAAAAACAAAAAAGAAGAAAGCTAAAAAAGGGGGGGGGGGGGGGGTGGGGGTGGGGGGTGGGGGGGGGGGGGGGGGGGGCGGCCTTGCACTCCAAGATTCATTCAATTTGCATCGATATTAAGACAAGGTTTTAGTGATCACAAAGTGAAGTTTTCATCAGATCAAAAAGTCAAGACTGTCATAGTCTTTGGGATTTCTCTTAAAGGGAGCCAAAAGTGTGTACTAAGACCATCACCGAGATCCAAAGTGGGGTCATTCCCTTCACTGCTCCCTCCACTTAAGCTTTGGGAAATTTGTCTATTGTTCATCCCATTCATATAGCCATTACCCTAACTCTGTCACCTTTCACAACCTCACTTAGAGTAATCATTTGAAATACCATTTCACCTAAAATGAGGAATTCCGCTCTACACCCATCTCATTCCCTTACTATATTCACATCCATAAAACCACACTAAGGCAGTTTCTCAACCCATTATCCTAAATTTGCCCTTTCACAATACTACTTCAATCGGGGCAACCTTGTCCTTGTCAAAATTGGGGCAACGCCAAATTCCATGGGTTGAGAACAAAACCTCTTGCCTTCCACCCTTCATTCCAAAGTCATTGAATTCCCAATTCATCATTTCCTCTACACCCCTAGTTGTTGTCACCACTAGACGGGGGCAAAATATCCATTCACTGTCCTCGGAAGTCTAAACTGGGGCAGTCCCACATTTCTTGAGTTGGGGGAGAACCTACCTTTCATGGCTTCAGCAATAGTCTTGTCATTCATCCCTTCACGTGTCACATATGTTCATACCCTAGACCTAGAACCAAGTGAACAGACTCATTCATCTATATTTGCACTACTATACATGTTTACAAAACAATGCTTCAAAGAGAACACAAGTTAATAATGTGATATTGGAAATCCACTTAGTTAACTTTGTGGACCTAAACTTCGGTCATCATGGGTAATGGAAGAGAAAAATAAGCGAGCCTGCAAATTTAGTCAAGGACTTTTTGACATCAGTGTATGTAAATAACAACCTTGAGATTGCCGAAGTTTGAATCAAATCTAATTTTTCCAAGGAATGATCAATATTCACCTTTCTCGCATCCAAAGTCTTGCATCTCATTATTACCAAAAAATGTTTCTACCTCCCAATCATCCATATCATATCATCGAACCATGCATTTATGCACTCTATTTTATTCACCATAGCATTCGCATCCAAATATTACATTTGCGTCATATTCACATTCCCATTTCATGCATTCATCATATATTGAGAAAAGAAGTAAAAAAAGAGAGCGGAAAGCAAAGCCATCAAAAAGAACAAAGCAAAAAATAAGAAAAATTGCTTCCACATTTCATTCATCATCCCACCAGATACTAATCATTGCACATGCTTGCATTACATACCTGCATACACATACCATTCATTGCTCCAATAGACGTCCCGAACGTCAGTCATCTTGCTTTTTCTTTGATCAACGCGCCAAGCGATGATTCAACATCACATTCCTGATCATTCCTGTTGATCTTTCAGACCTATTACTGGTCCATAAACCTGATCATACCTGTTGATCTTTCAGACCTATTACTGGTCCAAAAATCAGACCAACGGCCATTGGTCCATAAATCATACCTATGTCGGCATGCGAGTCAAACCGATGTTTGTCCATAAACTTGATCATTCCTGTTGATCCTTCAGATCCCCAGTGCTCCTTTAGGCCCCCAGCGGTCCTTCAGAGCCCCAGTTGAGGACGAAACTTTCCAACTATTACTAAATAAATTCGATCCATCAATTGTTGCACAAAATCTGTTTCTTTAGTTGAAGTATCACCTTTCTTTAGTTAACAAAATGGTGTTGTACACTTCATTCTATCAAAAAGTCTCAAGAGGCATCATACTTATACTTAAGTGAAAGCTTAATGTAGGGGTGAACTATAAGATAAGCAGAACTAAATCTTCAGTTGAGTTTCAAACACTAGTTGTAATTTATTTCAAACTTAATGATAACTTACGATCTATTTCTCTAACAATGCTAGAAAGTATTTTATAAGCTCTCACAATACTTCTTACATTACTATGTGTCGACTTATCTAAACCATAAATCTGATTGTGAAACTAACTAATCTATAATGTAAATTGTTCTAACCCCGTTTTAAGGAAGCTTCTCTGTCATGGGAAAACTAGTACTATTAGCCAATATATATACTTTTTCCAAATTGTATCAAACTTCTTAGGAGTTCAACTACAAATCTATTGCAATTCTATCCCATTTCCATTTAGGAGTATCAAATAATTGTAACAAACCAGCAATGTTCTTATGTCCAATCCTAGCTCTAAATAGACTAGCCACAAAAAGACTTAATTTAACTATGTCCCTTTTCATACTAAGCCATCAAAACATTCTTTCTTCATGTCCTAATATTTACTTACTCTTGGACTTCTTCTATGATCATCTCCCTTTTTCTCTATCATATGGGATACAAATCTTATCAAATCTAAAGGAACAGATACTACCTAAACTAACAACTTCCTCAGCTAGTGGTATTCTCAGGATTTACTATATAGATCATTCAACTTACTCAAATATTCATCCTCTCCTTACTTCTCCTCTATTCATTTCAAACTTACTGGTTACTGCCATCTTTCTTAATAGTAGTCTATCATTATACACCTATATACTCAAATCAAGATTCTTAAACTGTTTCAAAAACTCTAACCCGTTAATCAAATTGGTAGAAAATGTGCAATAACTTCTAAAGCATCTATAACAACATTTATCTTTTTAAGATGGCAACGTAAACTAAGCCACAACCGCAGAGAGTTTTCCTTCATCTCTCATGTCTAATGTCCAATTGCTTTTTACCAATAGGTATCTAAGACTCTTGTAATCTTTAAACAAGTTGAACTTAGCACTATAACTATGGCAACTAGTTCTAAACCATGAGTAGGATTCTTCCATTAATGATATCTCAACTATCTAAAACATAGATCATGGGGTCCTCTTTCCTATACCAAAATATAATTTAAATCCTAACAGAAATCAACACAATATATCCTAATATCTTCTAAGAGTTCAGGTAATGCTAGTACGAGTAAAGTAGTCAAACTTCCCTTTGATTCCTGAAATTTCTTTTGATATCTGTCTGATCACACTTAAGATATCTATTTCTTAGCTAAGTGGGTTATATGCAAGGCTAACTTTTATAAATCTCACATGGTATCTAGCTAGTCCGGGGAAGAGTTCTAATCTTACTCTGATTCTTAAATTGCTTTATCTAACTATGAGGTCAACCTTAGATGATCTCACAACCATACTTTCCTAAACCACTCGTTCTAAAAATAGAGACTTCTTCTAATCAAAGTTCACCTTTAGAAAATTTAATATCTATCTGAGGCTTCCTTAAAACTCAGAGTACCTTTCTATGATGTGTTGTTATGCTCTTCCCTAATGTGAAACCTGTCAGAATATCTTCTATAAATACTTTCAAAATATATCTAAGAATGGTTGAAAAGTCCGATTTTTGTAATCCATAAATACTGTAGGAATATTGGTAAAACCAAAAAGGTCAATAATTAACAATTCATAAGATTCATACTTAGATCTAAAGGCAGACTCATATATCTTCCTTCTTGGCTCTCATCTGATAACACTCTAACTGTAAGTCAATCTTAAAGAAAACAATTACTTCCTTTAATCAATCCATCAGATCCTTTATCTTAGGCAAAGGATATGTACTCTCAATGATCACTATATTGAATCCCTATAATTCATTCAAATCCTAGATGAATCAAACACAAGAGCTCTTCCATGGTCTTATACTAGTTAGACTTCATTTTACTAAGATCATGCCTCTAACATGCTGTGGATATAAGGCTAATTCCCTTAAACCTATGGTGAATTCTATCTCTTCCTCAAGTGGCAATCCAATACCAAAATAACATCTGGTACTGTAGAGGTAGGATTTTAAGATCTACAAGGAACTGTCTACTTTCTATGATTTCTAGACATATAAGGCAGAGTATGTGACAATGGTTTGTTGATATAATCGACTCTACGAGTTGACGTTGAAATTCAGACAACGCCACCACCACTGATCCCTACATCTATGGAGATATATAGAAAAATGTATAGCTTCTGAATCAAACAACAAAGATAGGAGAATATCTAAACTACCCACATACCTTGCACTAGATCTGCTGATTGTGAAACTTCAGCACCCCACATAATAGACACATAATCCAGAATTCTGGGTGTCGTGATTGATGCTTCTACACTTAATGCTTTTTGCCTGGAAGGGCAATCCTTAGCCATGTGACTTGTCCTTCCACAGTGAAAGCATAACCCATTACCCCTACGAGGACACTTCTTAATCATGTGAGTTCTTCTATAATGGCAACACCACTCCATTTATGTCTGTATATTTGGACAGTCTCTCGCTAGGTGCCATGCTTGTCCACACTGATAACATAATCCTAAAATATTTCTAGGACAACTCCTAGTCAAATGTTCCTCCGCAATAGTAACACTTCAAGGCTAACTGCCTATCACCACCTCCTTTCCAGCTCTAGTAATCTGTCGTGCTGGTCTAGGGTAGGGTCCAGTCCTACTCTGAGGTTTATTAATTATTAGGAATCATAATTCACCTTAAAAAGAATGATCCAACACCCATAAGACATAAGAAATATCACATAGTGTGAATATATCTTATGAATGACACAAACAGAGAGTAGCCGACTTAAAGGCTCAATCAGACTCTCTACCCAATTCTATACATAGTTAGTATCCGATGTGGATCTAACTCGACTCAGCCAGTGTGACCATAACTCACAGTCCGATGTGGATCGCAATAAGTAATACAGTGAATAAGTGAGATCGTTCCCACGAGGATTAAGTTGTAAACAAATGTTTAATCAATGTAACAAACAGTGATTTGGGGTAAAAAGTAAATGACACACAAATTTGGGTAACAAACAATAAAAGTAAAAAGTATCAGGGTAATGGAAATCAGATATTGGAACAAGTTGAGATGCAATATGTCAATAAATCCACTACAATGATCAGAATGCTGTGTTAAGTGCTGCAGCACTAGATGCTGCCGCAATGCGCATAATTCCTTAATGCAATACACTAGGCTTTAGTCACTCTGACGTATTCCTAACTAACAGAGAATGATTATTACCCTAGGCTACTGAAGAACAAGCAGCGTTACACCTAAGTGTTGTATCTCATGGCTTATGCCTCTTCTATTCCTAGAACTCAAGCAAGGAGCACATGTATTCCTAATAGTGCAACATACCATGTTATCTTGTGAAGATCTAAATACAAACCATTCCTGAGAGTGTATTTCTACCTAGATTAGACGGCCAATCCTAATCTAAGATGGATAAATTAAAACACACAAGATAAAGTGCTCAACACATTAACACAAGCATTAAGATCAAAGTAACTTCATTAAATTCATAAAAGCATCCCAACTACAGAGGTTTAGCTCATATTGAGCTTACACAACAGTACAACTAAACTAAACATCAAGGGAAGTAGAAATTTCATACTAAAATCCGAGAAGAGAAGTTCAACTACAAGTTTTGATACTGAGACGGCTTCAATGGTGATCCACCAAGCAATTCCAGCTCTCAAAATGCAGCTCCTTCGAAGGTGAAGTAGTTCCAGTATTGCTGCAGCAATCAATATTCCAGCAACTGATTCTAAGTAACAATGGAGGCACGAAATCAAGAGGCTATTCCTATACCTCTGAAATTCGGCTTAACCTAATTCTGAGAATGTGGTCCTTTATATAGAGGAGGCTAGGGATGAGAGGTAACCCTAATTGGGGAGGCGCTTTTTGTCCTTTAATGGGGGCAAAAGGTCCTTTTTGCCCAAATCCCTAGGTCACCAACGAATATTCCATGATTGGCACGCACACCCACGTCTGGAGACAGCTGACAGGTGTCCTTTCCTCAATTTCCGCGTTTCCTATTGCTTTCTCTCTCATGTTGTGTAATTTGGCATTGCTTCCACAATAAGTGCTGCAGCAATTAAACAAACGCATTAGACCACAATTTGGGCACCAAAGTGCCCATTATAACAAAATAAAGCTTGCACCTTAAATTATTCTAAACTAACATATTTACAACATTTAATCACTAAATTACTTGTGAATAATCAATGATTTAAGCTTGAAATAAGAGGTAATAACAATCATATTTGATTGTTATCAGCAAGCGGCTCCTCAATAGGATCTAAGTGATACAAATAAACAATACAAGAGAAAACACACATGGCTAAGATACATGTATAAGTCATAAAAATGGGAAGATAAGGTAAAGCTTAATTTAAACATGTTACAGGCACATTAAATCATCTTATTTCTTATCTTCTATTCTTCATTAATATCTTATGCCTCTGACTCTATCTATAAATATGTGTCATACTATATGCTGACTCTGGCCATATCCTGATGCCACAACGTCCCCACATCCGTGCAGAACGCCATCCGATTGTCACCGTGGAGTCCGGATGTTATAAGTCTTTCCCTATCGGAAAACAGATCAGAGTAATCTAATCCTATCATTACCCCACCTAGCCGGCATAAATATCAATATGTCCTACTAAGGACCCCGACCCGGTACTCGATCTCGTGTGTCCCATACCACACGGCTGTGGACTTACAACACATATGCAATCTATATGATTCTATTTGATTACTCTTTAACCCGTATGCCTTACTCATTTTCCTGATTAGTACCTCGTACTATCACTCGCACTACGGTTAAGTATTCATTCCACTGTATATCTCTTCATGACTCTTAATTCACTATGCACGCCTAGGTTTATTATGAAATCTTAACTTCATTACTATTATTAAATAAAGTCATGCTTCTCAAACTTAACTATATCAATAAGATATTTCAACAATTCAATAAATAATCACAAATAGCATATAAGCAGTTCATAACAATCAAAGCAATCAATCACAGTATCTCAAGCAATCAATCAATCACTAAATCAATCAATCAATCACTAAATCAATCAAATAAAAATATAGAAGTTTCCTATGCGTTAACTGGTCATCGACGGCCTAAACTTCATTTAACCTTGACTCCGAAGAGTAGTCAAATGATCTTTAGGTATCGCCGACTCTTTAACTCTAGTAGAGCTTGGGTCACTCTACACATATTTAAATTAAAACTTTCCGCTAACCGTCCCGACGAATACGGTATCTTGCCCCCACCTGAGTTATAGCACGAACGTACACTTGCTCCGGCAAAACCAACACGTACTCGAACAAAGCTACGAAACTACGAACACAAGATGTTGGTTTGTTTTGTGGTTGAAGGTTTAAAGGAATATGAGAAGGAAGTATTTTGGTTATGGAATGATGAATGAATTAAATGACTTAGCTTGCTATTTATAGTAGTTCCATGGACCTTGCTTACATCATGCTAAGTATGAGGTGTAAAACTCACTTTTTGGGTGGCATGATCCTATAAGTTTAAGTGATGAGTCATCTTAAGCAAGCACCTAGGTGGAAGACTCTCATGAAGCATGTAGAAGCATGAGGTGTATTATCTTTTAGGTGGCATGTTCTCATGGGTTAAAATGATGATTCATCTTAAGCCAGTATGAGGTGTCTTATTCTAATACATCCAACACAAAATCTAGAAGAAGCATGAGGTGTTCAATTCCTTTTTGGTGTCATGATGAAAGGAGATTTTGGGTGATTCATGTTTATCATAAAACATGAGGTGTGAATTCATCTTTTTTGTTGGCATGATACTATGATATCAAGAGATGAGTCCCTAAGTAGCTTTTCATGTGGCAAAATCTTACTAAACCAACACATACACTTAGCAAGCATGAGGTGTTTTTACTTAACCTTAAAGGTAAGCATACTAAGATAACTACTAGAAATAAATATATCATCATATCATATGAATATATATTTTGGTTATGATCTTCATGAGGTGATAACCTCATTCATGTGACACACATATATAAACATAAATAATAATAATAATAATAATAATAATAATAATAACAACAACATATCAACCTATGTATATATATAAATTTACCAAAAACATATGTTTGTCTTATATTGATAATACTAGTTATCATCACAAACTTATTTTAATAAACACTCTCATAGTTTTAACTTTAGAAAAATTGGGGTGTTATACTTAGGTCTTTCTTTAAGCCCCAAAAACACACAATTAAAATAAAACATGTCCTAATACGTATTTACAAAAAGTGGGGTGTTACACCAGTGCTTCTTCAGACCCCAAGAGGTCCTTCAGAGCCCCAGTGCTTCTTATTTATTGCTTTTTCAATCGACTTCAAGTGTCGATCCCAATGTTTTGTTCTCTTTAAGTCAACACGACGAGCGCTGAATCCTATATCAAACACCAGATCGCAGTGTTAGCACAGAGTCTAGCATAGATCCTTCAGACCAAATCGGTCCTTCAGTTCAGTTCGATTTATCACGTCAAAAGGACGGCTTCGAACTCTACCTTCAGATCATAACGTCGCCACTGAGCGCGGCGGATCCTTCAAACCCCAAGTGGTCCTTCAGATTAGTTGTGTCTGCCTAAGACATGGCGTAAATCCTTCGTGGCCAACATATCAATTCTAGTGCTCCTTCAGACCCCCAGTGATCCTTCTTTATAGCTTTCTCGTTGACACGCAAAGTGTTAACCATTACCTGTAACTTCTCAAAACCCCCACTTTCCCTCCACTTTGCCACATAAGCAAGTGGTTACAACTAATTCCCTCCTAAAGCCATAATCCCCTACATCTCAAAAATATAAATAAAGAGGGCAGTTTATAACAAATAAAAATAAAAAAATAAAAATAAATGAAAAAAGAAAAAAAATGAAGAGTGTAAAGATGATGAAAAAAGTATATTATATCATATATAATATATTTTTTTCATCATCTTTACACTCTTCATTTTTTTTTCTTTTTTCATTTTTTTTTTGCTGCGATCGATGTTTCACTGGGGAATAAATAAAATAGTGATGATGAATGGAGGAGGAAGTGAAGGCTCTTTTTTCTATTGTTTTTCTGTTTCTCAGAATACTCTCCCTTACGGTTTTAAAATTGATTTCTCTCTGTGTTTTCCTCCCCCCCTTCTTGAACTGCTTTTCCTCATTATTTATTTGCTCAAGTGAATAACTATCAGTTCTGTCTCTGTGTCTTTTGTTAATGTGTGTGTGTCATCGTTAATGTGTACAGTATTTATAGGCTAAAACTGTGGTGTAGGTGTGGGTGCAAAGCAGTGAATTATTGCTCTAGGAGACCAGTTTGTTGTGGTTGCAGCTGAGGCATAGTGGAGCAGCAATGGATGTGCCGAAATGTTTTTGCCCAAAATATGAAAAGCCAATGAACAAGGGTAAATGAATTTGAGCTTCACTCTCAAAATGGAGCAAGGC
Source organism: Astragalus glycyphyllos (assembly GCA_963573325.1). Taxonomy (NCBI): domain Eukaryota; kingdom Viridiplantae; phylum Streptophyta; class Magnoliopsida; order Fabales; family Fabaceae; genus Astragalus; species Astragalus glycyphyllos. Next base: position 68,181,510 of record OY754308.1, read on the forward strand.
CAGCAACAACAAACAGCAGCGCATGTTGCTCTCTTTTTTTTATTTTTGTTTTAAAATTTTGTACTTTTCTTGCTTTTGTTTTTTTGTCTACGTGTGTAGCAAAAATTGTAACTTTGATATTTTTTTTTGTAATAAAAGGGCAGTTTGACTAATCAACTTAAATTGCATATCTCCTTTCATTTATAACAAAAATAATGATGATAACTTAAACTAATAAATATGATGATAACAATAAAGTAACGAGTACCAAAATAGACACTCGTACACAACGAGACGCAAACACGTGTGCGCAATCCAATTAGAAAAGACACGCGTGCTCAACGAAAATAAAAACGGGTACATGATTAGAAACGACATGTGCGTGCAAAGAGAATAAAAGTCGCAAGTTCGTTAACGAACGCGAATTGACACGTGTTAACGATTAAAACCTCAAAATGCACAATAAGTAATATTTTTGATTTTTTCTAAGAGAATTTAACATTAGCCGGACAAATTTAGGGTATAACAAGGGCGGCTCGCCGGAGATGGTGGAGGTAGCGGTGGCTCGCCGGAGGTAGCGGTGGCTACCGGAAAAAAAGGAGATGAAGATGGAGAGTGATTGATGTTTTGTGTTTGTTTCAACTTGGTCCCCTATGTTTCTTTTTTGTCCTCCATTAGCCATGTCAATTAATGAGTACACGTCACCTGGACGCCACGTCAGCAGTTAACTGCCAGCGTGACGTCCGTTAGAAAAAACTAACGACAGGGGCCAAAATGACACAAAAAAAACATGAGATGCTAAAACGAGGAAAAAAAAACATAAATGACCAAATTGACACAAACTCCAAACATAAAGGGCCAAAACTTTAATTTTGCCTATCTTTTACAATACTCTTACAAATATCTACAATAAGATATGGCTGGACATGTGTGCAAATATCTTTACATCATACATACTAGTTATAATTAAATTTGAATTTCAAATTCATATAATACATAATATTTAATATATGTAAGATACTCAATCTTGAGGGTGGAGACAATAAAACGGATTTTGTAAAACCGTGGCTGGCTACAATCCACCCGTTAAGGTTCACATAAGATGAAGATAATATTTTGATGATGATAACATGAAGCTCAAATAATAGAAGTGCATGCGTTGCCACCAAAGAGTCACATGTTTTGATGAAATTTCTACCTTACACATAACACTTCTTCTGCCAGTACAGTTTATCCAAATCCGGTGGCTGTGGGGATTCCAAATCACAACACACCTGCAGTGAATTTGTGATGATAAGGTAATGCCAAATACTATCAACTATCAGTCTATCACATGAGTAGACACTTCAAATTACTTTATTTGGATTCAATTTATTGTACTCTATATGTCTTTTAAACAACACAATCATTAAAAAAAAATCCATCATGCTCCATCTCTTTTTTAAATAAAGGCTAGTATATAAAAGTTGATATATTCAATTTAAAATTAGACTAAATATATCAATTTTTATTGACCAATTTTTACTTATAAAAAAATATTAGAGTAGTACAATTTATGATTAAACATTAAAGTAAAAATTAAGAATGTGAAACAGATAGACATATGTTTATGATTGTAAAATTATCAATTTTTGTAGTATACCCTAAAAAATTAAATATTTTAGGGTATGCTACAAAAATTGTGTAGGTCAAATCTTAAACAAAAAAAAAGATTTTCTTCAATTTCACGTGTTAAATAAAAATTAGAGGAAAAAATATATAAAACAATAAATATACCTTAAAATATTTAATTTTCAACTTGAAATGTGCAATGGCATATTTGCTTTAAATATCTCATTAGAAAAGGACATCCGGTTCTGAGATACAAACAAAAAGCTGCAGCATTTATTCCATTTGAACAATTGTATATACAAGGAAAATAATTTTTACTATATATAAGCTCAATAAGCAAATGTTAAATTTTTTAGATATTAGGTCTTGGATTTAAATTTGGGACATCGCAAATTGTGTGTGTAAGTTTATACTTTTCTTGTGATACTTGTTACTCCCATCTACAAACCAAAAAAATTGTTAAAAAAAAATAGTTTTACTAGCCAATTTTTCTAACACATTTAAATGTGTGTTTGAAAATTAAAAAAAGAACGAATATATATATATATATATATATATATATATATATATATATATATTGGTTCAGACCATTGTTGGCTACCTACGGAGTGCCCCGCTTTCAACGAAAGATTAGTCTCTGCTCGTGTTTAAGATCAAATTTCGCACTGGCCAACACCGAGTTTGTCCACTGCGAGAATCAAACCCGGGAGTACCGAGTCGACCCCCCATGTCCTAAGGTAGATTAAGTCAATAGGCCTACGGTGTTGGTTGAAACATATATTTTTTTTGGTTACAAAGGAGAAAAAACAAAAGAGGGTAAGGCCTGACAACAGCAAGCCTTAGAGCATCAGCATTAATAAGCTATAACAAATCAGCAGGTGGAACCTCTACAATAACATGAGAGCGAGAATCTAAGTTGCCAAGTTTGGCCAGAAAATTTGCACAGAAATTTGCTTTCCTAAACACATGATGAATCTGCACCTCCCACGAACGTGATAAGTAGTATCAGCACACTTAATGAGCTTCAAAGTATTCAACGAATCCGAGTAACAAACATTGAAAATGTTTATGAAAATTATTTTAATTCAAAAAGGGAAAATTAAATATTGCACTCCCTCTATTTTCCTTTATAAACAAAAGACGGCTACACACGCCATTTAAGAAAAGTTAAAAAACAAAAAGTATAATTCTTAAATTACCCTTTTGAACACCAAGATAAATGAAGTTTATTTTGGAGAAACCAAAATTACTTAAATTAAAAAAAGAGAAAAATGAGCAATTAATAAGAGTAAATTTAGTACGTTAATCAAAAAAGACTTTCACTTTCTTGTATTTAATTTGAAAACAGAGGAAGTGTTTAAACAACACACATCATAAGTTTTTTTTTTCGGATCGGGTATTCTCGCAATTATAGATATTAACCCCTCAAAATATTTAATACTGTTGTATTTCGAATTCGAACCAAAAACTTTAATTAAGTTGGAAGATACTCCTACTATTTTATTCAAGTGCTTTTTGGGTACCGAATTTTCTAGTACTATTTTTCGGTGCACGAATTTGTTTATTAGTCATTCATTATTATATATGCATTGGTTTCAGCTATGAAAATGACTTATTGAGATATTTTTATCACCCAACAGTAACATTGACAAAGCTTTACCTCTTTCTTCCTCTCCGAGTCTCCAGGTAAGGTGATTGGTATATGTTCTGCACTGTACTTCCGACCTTGAAGGATGGTCCGAGGTAGTTAGTGGTTGATGTCCTTAGTCAATGACCGTATCCGATCCTGCTGGTGTTGTACCTGCAAAGTCACTCCGATGCTAAAGTCAGTGGAGTAGTCTTAGCAAAGTAATAAATGAGAGAATATTTACCATTAATGAGGTAATGAATGTTGTATTTATAGAGTGTGGTGGGGTTTGTCTCAACAAATTAGGACCGTCCGATCTTGCGATTCGATCTGAGCCCTTAATGTTTGGATTGGGCCCTTCGATATTGGGCCTTTGTGTGGTGCGAATAGATGTGAAAGAAGGGGGTGTATATGGTCAAAAGACTCACCATAACAGTTGCCCCCCAAGTCTGGTCGTCTTAGAGGCGATCTTGACTTGTTGACGAGATTATGATGTATTTTTACCGATCTCCGAACGAGCTGTGACTTTTCAGACGTTGCTATGAGATGAGAAGGCGATCTTATCTGTCCGATGTTTGATAAACAAGGGACTCACCGATGAAAGGTTTACCGAAGATAAGCCTGCTTTGCCTATATTGATTTGACCGTTGTAACATTTTTAAAGGTGACATTTCGTTTTTCGCGCTATTGTATTTATTACACCTGTCAGAACACGTTTCCCAATGGTGGATAATGATGGTGACGCTCTGGTAGGGGTGCACGTGCTTTGAAGACTATTGATGGGATACGTCGATTCAATTTAGGCCCAATCCAGTTTTATGAGGCCCATTATAAATAGGGGTTCAACTCCCTCCATTTACTCCTAATTTTCAATTTGCTCTGCATACCGATCTTGATTTCCGATCTTGAGTTCGTTGATTTTTGAGATAGTGGCTAGAGTTTCTCCTTTCCAGTGGGTTCAAGTGCTTGAGTTTCGCAAGAGAACATTGGCGAAAGCTTCTTCTTCTTCTGGGCGAGGTTAGTTCTGATCTTTGTTTAACTGTTTTGCTATTCTTTTTTATTTTTCAAGTCAGTCTCGTCCCCGTCTCTTTTTAAGTTGTACTCGGCCCCAATTTGTTTAGTCGTTCTAGGGTGGGGGTTGTCAGGTAGGGTTTCAAACTTGGCATGGACCCGTTAGATTGTTAGTCCTGACCTCCCAATGCCCCCATTCCTGCAGGTATTTTGAACTGGCGGTTACCAAACAAACCCGTAGGCAAGTTTCGCAGCAGCCCCCGCGATTAGCAAAGGTGATGGCTTCTGGAGGAGAGAGTGTTGAAGGTCATCGTCCTGAAGGCGCCTCCGTTATTCCTGAAGTCCGAGACCATCCTGATTTTGCTCCAAACAGCGAACAGGCGGAGGACGATCTTGAGGTCAATCGTCGTTCCTCTAAGGATATTACCAACGAAACTGATGGTGGAAAGCAATCTTCTGAGGACGTGGTTATTGTCGGCGCGAAAGATAATCAGGCCGATGTGGTTATGGTGGAGTCGGATTCCTCTAAAAAAACTAAATTCAATGATGAACAAGGGTCGTCAAATACCCAGAAAGTGGGAGGTTCAGAGTCGGATTCTGAGTCATCTATATAGACAGGGGAAGAAAGCCACACAGAGGCCGAGGTTGATCAAGGCAAAACATCCGTCGAAGGAGCTGAGGATTGGCAGGGACTATCCGCAAGATAGGAATGATGATGTTGGTAAGGAAGGAAATGTTGATCATGGTGATCGTTCTATTGCTTTGACTGATGGTTACTCCAATACCGGTCCTGGAAAAATCGATCTTCCTATGCCTTATGATGTGAACGTTCCTCGTATTCTCAACTGGGTTGCATCTTCCGTTATCGAAACCAAGTCTCTTTATGAAGCTGGAGAGGATATGAGTGTTATTGTAAACAAATTATCCATTCGGGGTCGAATTTGGAATGTTGAAGGTATGAAATCAGATGAGCATGCTGCGACATGGTCTGGGTCGTTGAAATTTGTCATGTATGACGTGCTGGTGTCGGATATGCACATCCGTCCTCCTTTTACTAACCTTCAACAAACTGTCTTGGCGAGGTTGGATTTGGCACCATCACAACTTCATCCCAACGGTTGGGCATTTCTCCGAGCGTTCGAATTGATGTGCCTCACGCTTGATCATCTAGTGTCAGACGACCTGTTCTTTCATTTGTTCGAGGTAAATAGGAATTATGAAAAAGGTGATGAAAGGAGTGCTCCGGAGCATGTGAGCCTTCGATCTAGAAGAGGTGCTAAGATTTTCCGAGCTTACTCAGATTCACTGAAGGGGAGATGGAAAGAGCTCTTCTATTTCGTGGAGCCAGTTAATGGTGACGCAACTGACCATGTGGGAAAGTTCGGCCAGGATGGGCGTACCTTGGAGTCTACCAAGTGTCCTATAGGCTGGGGTCTTGGACATTATAACCGATCTCCAGGATCCTACCATATTGGTGAGTCTCACCTGTGTTGTGCCGACATTCTGACCAGAGATATATTGTTGTTTATCTCCGCCCAGGTTCCTTATACCAAACATAAATACCGAGGTATTTCTGCCGATCGCATGGTTAAGTGTGCCACCAAAACAAAGGTTATGAGGGTTCTAGGTAGGGTCGTCTTTGAATTTTTAAGATATGATTTGTGTTTCTTTACTTTATCTTTTGTTTAAGTATATTGACTCGTCTTGTTGCTCTTTGTTTTTTAGATACTATGGCAGGGAATTGGATTGCTATGATGAAAAGAATGGCATTGTAGAACTTGGGTGCTGTGGAAGGCGAGTCTGCAAATCAAGGGGTTCCGCAGAGTGTTCCCGACCTTAGTGCTGCCATTCATGTTTCCCCCATCAGGACCGTTCATGAGGAAAACCTGGAGGATCCTGGGGCCGATCTTCAATTTTGCAAGAGGAAACCAGTTGATGAGGGAACTTCCACTAAGCAGCCAAAAGTTGCCCGGCAAGTCGAGGAAAAAAAGAAGAAAGGGGTGATGCAAGTCGATTCTAAGTCTTCCAAGAAGCATAAATCTTCTAAGAAAGTTACCCCTGTTCCTGTGGATGCGACTTTCATGGAGAAAAACAGGGAGGAACACTTAACTGATCCTGTTAGTGCGGCTGCGAAGCTTTTTGTTCATTTGTTGTATTGTTACCTATGTTTTTGACTTCATTTTTTTGCTCATCTTTGCTCGTTATAGAGTTGGTAACTACCGAGCGTGCTAAGCTGTTTAATGCCCTGAGAGAGTTGGCTGAAAAGAACAAAGTCCTTGGCAATACTCTTAGTGACTTGAAGACGGTGAAGGCATATGCGGACGATCTTGAAAAGTCCCATAATTCTGCCAAGATGCAAATCGAGGATGATAGCGCTCGCATTAAGCAGCTGGACGATCGGATCAGAGAGCTTGAAGAACTCAAAAAGAAGGATGAGGAAACAATACGAAAGTTGGAGGGTCGGATTAAAGAGTTGATAAAGTCTTTGCAGAAATTTGAGGAGAACAAAACCGAGACTACTTCAAACCCGGAAGAATGTCATGCGGCTTTGGAGAAAGAGCTCGCCCAAGTTCGTGCTGAACTGGTGAAGTCCAAGAAGGAAGCGCAGACAGCAACTGATCTTGCTCTGGAAATGGCGGGGGATGGTTTTGATCTCGCGCTCAGTCAGATCGCGCTTGTGTATCCTTCCCTTACTCTTGACAAGACCGTCTTGAACGTGGATCACGAGATTGAGGGTGATTAGATTTTGAAAGTCGACATCAAGACCAATGTGAAGACCGTGGTTCACCCCAAGTCTGCCTGATTTATTTCCAGATCCAGTTTTGTAAGAGTTCTGGGTTTATACAGAGAATCATGCATAAGCTCGGAACTTCATCAAATCGTATTAGTTTTTAGTTTTTGTTTATAAGAACTTGAGGCCTCGGCCGTATCCGAGATGGTTGTAATGAATTTAATTTTGTTTATGTAAACTTGATTCCTTGAATGGCTTATCTTTTCGTCACCGTAATTGTCATTTTCCATAGTCTTGACCTGCTTATAATTTTTGATAAGATCAAAAAGATAAGTATGGAACGTAGGTATTAAAAAGGTTTGAGAGGAGCTCTCAAACGATTAGAGAACACCTGTTGAGAACTCTCGTAAGATCTGGCCTAAGGACAGTTTACCAGGACTCGGCCCGGATTTAACTCGTCCATTAGGGTTCTTGGCTACTAGGGCCAATGATCGATTTAAGGAAAAATCCTTAACGGACCTTTCGAACCTTTTGGGCAGTTTACCAGGACTCGGCCCGGATTGAACTCGCCCCTAAGGGTTGTGACTGCTTTGGCCACGTATGGAGATCTCATGAGATCGGTCCAAGAAGTTATTCTGAAGGAGTTTGTAGATTTATAGTGGTAGGAACTACCGTTACACGAAACTAGCACACGCAAAACAGTCGTGTCCTTAAATGTAATAGCTCTTTAACTTTGTGGCCTTCCAAGTTCGGAGGATCTCCTTTTTGCCAAGTGTTTCCAATTTGAAAGCCCCCGTACCGGTCTTACTTTTAACACGGTAAGGTCCTTCCCATTGGGTGCTAATTTTCCTTGTGAAGCATTTTTCAAACCCACGTTGGCTCTTCGAAGGACTAAGTCGTCGGATTCAAAATCTCTGGGGACGACCTTGGCATTGTATCGGGTCACAACACTTTGTTTGATGATGGCTTCTCGAAGTGTGGCTTGTCCTCGAACTTCGTCGATGAGATCGAGGTTTTCTTTCAAAGCTTGGTAGTTTTCCGTAGGAGTTTTGGGATTCGCTACTCTCCAACTTAACTCGCCGACTTCCACTGGGATGACCACCTCGCTGCCATAGGAGAGCCGGAATGGCGTTTCTCCCGTAGAGCTTTGAGGGGTGGTCCTGTAAGCCCAGAGAACATATGGGAGTTCTTCTACCCAATTTCCTTTGGCGTCGTCCAGTCGTTTTCTCAAACCATTAAGGAGTATCTTGTTGGCTGCTTCTACTTGACCGTTGGTTTGCGGGTGTTCTACTGACATGAAATGATGCTTGATTTTAAAGTCGGACATCATTTTCCTGAAACCTTTGTCGCCGAACTGAGTTCCATTATCAGTAATAACTATTTCGGGGATCCCGAATCTACTCATGATGTTCTTTTTAAAAAATCTCAGGCAGTTCCTTGCAGTGATGGTGGCTAAGGGCTCTGCTTCAATCCATTTGTAAAATAATCAATTGCCATTATGAGAAATTTGTTTTGGCCTGGAGCAGTTGAGAATGGACCTAGGAGATCTATTCCCCATTGTGCAAAGGGCCATGTTGAGGATACACTTCGGAGTTTGATTGGTGGGGCGACGTAAACATTGGCATGGACCTAGCATTTTTTGCACTTTTTTACGTAGTTCTTAGCATCGCCTTCCATGGTCGGCCAACAATATCCTGTGCGTAGGGCCTTTCGAGCTAGGGAACGAGCGCCAAGATGTTGTCCACATATTCCTTCATGAATTTCGGCTAGGACGGAATGCACTTGCTCCCCTTCAATGCATTTTAATAATGGTGAGGAGAGGCTCCTTCTGTATAACGTATTATCTATGACTGAGAAATCTAAGACTGAGAAGGCCGAGGCTTTTCTTCTGATGATTTTTGCTTCAACCGAGCCTAGAGGCTCGATTCCTGTTTTGATGTACTCCAATATTGGAGCGATCCAACTTTGGCTCTCCTCAATGGAACAAATTGTAGAAATACAAGTCGGATCAAGAGAGATACTAGGTCTTTTGCGTAATTCTTGGATGATCGTCCGGTGATTACCGGGGACCTTGGTGCTGGCGAGTTTTGATAGGATATCCGCCCTCTGATTCTCGGATCTGGGGACGTGCTTTACCTCGGCTGTTTTGAATTGTGCCAGTAACTCTTGTATGCGAAGTTGGTATTTCTGCAGGGTCGGATCCTTGGTCTCAAATTGATTGTTTATTTGTGAAACGACCAAGAGTGAATCTGTGTAGAGATTGACCTGAGTGACTCGTAGGTCAATTGCCAATCGTAGACCTGCGATGCAAGCCTCGTATTCTGCTTGATTATTAGTTGTTTGGAAAGCGAAGGTAAGGGAGACTTCAATGATCACTTTATCCGGGCTTTCCAACATTAAACCTGCGCCGCTTCCTTTGGGGTTGGAAGACCCATCAACGTGTAAAGTCTAGATGTCGTTAACAGGATCAGCGGGAATCATTTCTGCTACAAAATCTGCTAGAACTTGGGCCTTCATTGTCGTACGGGATTCGTACTTGACTCCAAACTCGGAGAGCTCTACTGCCCATTTAATCATTCTTCCGACAAGGTCGGGTCGGTGTAGAATCTGCCTTACTGGATAGTTGGTGCGTACGACTATATGGTGTGCCACAAAATATGGTCGGAGGCGTCGGGCTGCGACGACTAAGGCGAGGGCGATTTTTTCTATTTGTTGATACCTGTGATAGGCCGCAAGTGCACGGTTCTATCGCGTAATAAAAAGTATTGATCCACAGGGAGTTTTTGTGATTACCAATCTAATTTTTTGATGGTGATTAGCTGAAAGGAATCGTTTAAATAAAGAGAGTATTTTTGTTTTGTAAAATTCAGAATAAAAGACGCATTGGGATCATGGTTAGATCACAATGATGGAAATAAATAACCCTTTAACTATTCTCTATCTTATTTTGATATTGTTTTAAGGACAAGGTATTCTTTGGGTGTAATTCAAGCTTCCTTTCGGAATGCAAGAATGTGTCTCGAAACAATGATCAAACCTATTCTCATGGTTGATCATCGCAGAGACCCATTAAGCACAACCTTATTGTCCCAAGGCTAGCAATGCTATTCTCATGCTTTGCTTTGCCTTGTCTAATTCCATTTGTTCCAATATCAAACTTCACCTCTCGGTACTTCGTTTGATATTTGTTTTATAAAATTCAGTTCTATGGAATTAGATTAAAATTCAAGTTCTAAATAAGATAGAGTTTAGTCTTCGATTTGTTTAGGGACCCATCATTTGATTGTGTCCCACAATCCCAAGACTAAAGAAGTCTACTCACACATGATCATAGTAGACAAGGGAGTAGAAGAGAATGACATAAAAATAAATAACAGAATGTAAATGACAAGAATGTAAAGAAAGCAATAGAGAATTGAAATGTAAAAGTGCTAGAAGATAAATGGCAGAAAAATAGAGAACAATAAAGTAAAAGAAAACAAGTAAACAAGAACTAAAATGAGAGCAAAAACTTAGATAAACTTTGAGTGTAAATGTCAAGTATGCCAAGGTGAGATTACAACTGAAATAAGGTCCTATTTATAGGCTAGGATCAGTAGACAAGCTGATCAATTCGCATCAAATACAATAAAGACCATAAAGAAAGAAAGAAAACAGTTTTGAAACTGTTTTCTGAGTTCTGAAGAGTTGCACGGTCCGTGCAACATTGGCACGGGTCGTGCTAAGTGAGAATACAAGCGAAACTGGAGATTTTAAGGTCTGCACGGGTCGTGCAACATTAGCACGGGTCATGCAATGTCTCAGATGCACTTTAAAAGTGACTTTTCAGCAACCAACTTGACCAGCACGGATCGTGCTTCTTCTGCACGGGGCGTGCAACATTTGTCTAAAATTCCTTGGCTTTTCGGTTGAGCACGAGTTGTGGCACGGTCCATGCTATATTCCTTGTATCTTGGCACTATTTTTCTCCTTGCTTTGCACTATTCTTCCCTGCTTTGCACCCTTTTTTATTCTCTTCTGATTCTTGGCCTATTCTTCCTGCAATGTTCATTCTTTCTTCAATTGTAATCCCTGAAAATAAAACTAATAACTTGTAGTAAAATAGTTCAATAATGGAACTAAATTCCCACAATATTTATTCAAATTAAACATTAAAAACACTCAATTTTTGGACTTATCAACCTGCATTCGGGTCCCTGGAGAGCTTTGCTTACAAAGTAAATGGGACTTTGACCGGTCTGTGTTTCCCGGATGAGCACGGCGCCTAAAGCTTCCTTCGAGATTGATAGGTATAAGTATAGAATTTCTCCCTCGTATAGGTGAGTTAGGATGGGTGGTTCTGAAAGCGCTTTTTTAAGTTCTTGCAAGGCTTCGTCTTGCTCGTTTGTTCAGTTGAATTTTCCTTCACCATCCTCCTCTTCTTTTTTCAAAAGTTTGAATAATGGGAGAGATTTAAATGCCGCATTTGATAAGAATCGGGATAAAGCGGCGATCATACCGTTGAGTTTTTGGACCTCTTTTTTGGAAGTCGGAGTCCGCATTTCAGTCACGGATCGACATTTGTCAGGGTTTGCTTCAATTCCCCTCTCTGTTAAGTAGAAACCGAGAAACTTTCCAGCTCGGACACCAAAAGTGCATTTTTCCGGATTTAGTCTCATGTTATTTTTCCTGATTTCTGCGAAAATTTCTCGAAGGTATTTTACGTGGGTGTTTTCCTGTTCACTTTTTGCAATCATGTCATCAAGATAGATTTCAACAGTCTTGCCTATCTGTCTTTGGAATACTTTGTTCATCATTCTCTGATAAGTGGCGCCGGCGTTTTTTAAACCGAAGGGCATAACTCGGTAGGCGAAGTTACCTTGGTCCGTCATAAACGCAGTTTTTTCTTGATCGGGGGGAAACATGGCGATCTGATTGTAACCGGAATATGCGTCCATAAAAGAAAGTAGGCAAAAACCCGAGGCATTATCGACGAGGCAATCAATACTTGGGACAGGAAAGGCGTCTTTCGGACAGGCTTTGTTTAGGTCAGTATAATCGATGCACATACGCCATTTACCGTTGCTCTTTTTAACCAGTACTGGGTTTGATAACCAAGTCGTGTATTTTACCTCTGTTATAAAGTTCGCTTTGATCAAATCTTCAACAGTTTTTGCGGCGGCCACGGCCTTCTCTCCACTCTGCGCTCCTCTTCTTTGGGAGACCCATTTTGCTTCCGGATTAACGGCGAGCTGGTGACATGCGACTTCTGGCGGGATTCCGGGCATGTCGTTTTCCGACCAAGTAAAAAGATCAGCATGATCTTTTAAACACTAACTGAGTTTGATTTTTACCTCTTCGGATAGGTCTGCTCCAATTTTCAATGTTCTAGTAGGGTCGTCTCCGAGCTGTACTTCGATGGATTCCCTATCAGGCTCGGGTCTTCTCATTTTCTTTTTGAGTTCTTTGGCCAACTCATCGTCATCTTCCTCTTCCGAGCTGTCTGGGTCGTATCTTGCATCCAAATCAGTTAAGTTGACTTCGGTGGATCTTCCTGTAACTTCTTCTTTTTTGGTTATCTCAGGTGGAACCCCTTCCTTATCTTGAGCCTTTTTTTTCTGCTTTTGTCCACAGGAAGAAACATCTTGAGGCGGATTCAAGATCCGAGTTTAAGGTGATCACCTTGTTGCAGAGGGAGTGGAATTTCATTTTTAAGTGAGTGGTGGAGGTTACTACTCCGAGCCTTCCCAAAGTCGGTCTTCCAATGATACAGTTGTAGATTGATTCACACGGCAGGATGATGAACTTTGTTTTGATGATCCTTACCAAGGGTTCTTCACCGTAGGAAACCATCAGTTCTAGGTGTCCAAAAGGTTTAGTCTGAGATCCATTGAATCCTGATAGTGCGGATTCTCGGTAAGGAGCGATGTCTTCTTTATCGATTCCCATTCTTTCCACGAGGTCGAGGAAGATGATGTCTGAAGAAATTCCCTGATCGACCAAAATCCTTCTAATCTCCTTATTGGCGATCACCGCCGTGACAAGGAGTGGTACGTGTTTGTTAGGCTTCCCATCTAGAAGGTCTTCATCTCTAAAAGACAAAGGAGGTCGGTTTGAAGGTGTTTGTGCGACCGACGTGGAGGCTATATTGAGTAACTCTTTCCATTTTCGTTTCATTGTTTTCCTGGACTCTCCGTGGGCAAAACCTCCTGCGATCATCATCATTACGGACCGTCCATTTGATTTCCTCGAATCAGGTTCGTCGTCGTCGGATTCGGCTTTGTTTTTCCCCTTGCTCTGGGTTCCTGTTCCCGTTCATCTTTAATCTTGCCAGCTTGACACCCTGGTTTGTTTACATAGCTGGCTAGTTTTCCCCTTTTAATCATATCCTCAATGTATTCTTTCAAGGCGTTGCAATGGTTGGTGTCGTGACCGTTACTCCGATGATATCGGCAGTATTTATTAGAACGTTGGCCCGGTCTGTGGTGAGTGGTTTTGGGAATTTTTCGTCTCTAAACTCCGTGTTCCAGCATTCACCTAAAACTTGAGCCTGAGTGACATTGAGCTCGGTATAGAATTGATGACGGTTCCGAGGTCGGGGGTCCCTGTTGCCTCGGCCGTCATTTTTTTGATATCTTTCATTTTGGGGTTTGGACGGTTTGGTCATTGGTGGTTTTTTACCGATTATGGCGCTTTCTTCTTCATTGATAAAGCATTGGCATAGCTGGAGGAAATCTTGGAGGTTCTCTGGCTCCCATTTGTTTATGTGTTTTTTGAACGAGCTTTCGGGGCGCAGCCCCATCCCCATGAAGTAAACTCGGAAGGCATCATCGAGGTTCCGAACTTGAACTGCTTCCTTGTTAAATCTTTCTATATATTGTCTTAAAGATTCGGAGTTCTCTTGGATGATGGACGCTAAGACATTTTTGTTTTTTGGTTTGCTTTTAGAATGGGAAAAATTAGCTGAGAATAATTTGGCCAGCTGGTCCTAGGAGGAGATTGTGTTTGATTTGAGGGTCTCAAACCATTCTGAGGCTATTTTTTCCAATGTTAGGGGGAAAATTCGACATTTCATTTCTACGGGAACGTTCCGATACTGCATTACTGTGTCAAAATAACTTAAATGTCTGTCCGGGTCGCCTGTCTCGTCATAGGTTTTCAAGCCTTCTGGTGGTTTTTCGAGATATCTGGGCACCGGGTAAAATGGCCTTTGCGCTTGGTTGTTTGAGCCCGTGGCGGAGATCGGTGCCGATGGTGCGGGTGCCTCCAGTCATGAGGGCGATATCCTCAAGGAGAATATTCTCTACTCCTCGATCGTTGCATAGGAGAAGAGGATGCCAGTGAAAAATGAACTTGGGGTGAATAATCAGCGTCTTCCCTTCCGTCGTACACTCCGGTTGGAGGCGAACGGGAAACATTTCTTCCGAGCCGATGAGGAGGAGAGCGATGGTAATGTCGTCTTCTGGGTGGAGATCGGTGGCGCTTTCGAGCCGGATTTCTTCTTTCGGGGGAATCCGGGTCGGGCGAGACCTGATCCGGTAACTCCTCTCTTGGTTTGCCGCTTCATGTCGGTTCAGTAGTAGGACGAGCTGTTGGATAGCATCGGCCGGGACAGAAAGTGGATTTTGAGGAGGTACATGGTTCCTTGCGGAGCTTCCGGTGACCAAAACGAAGTTTGGAATTTGATTTTGAACTTGTGCTTGAGTGGAGTCTGGAAGGTTTTGTACGAATCCTTCCGGGGTTGGCTGAGGTTCGGCCAAATGAGGGATGACCAGTCTCAGGATAGGCTCGGGGGGATACCCGCCGCGAGGCTGTTTGCCTTCGAACGAAGATTTCGAGTCGTCATTGATCAAGGCGAGGGGAGAAGATCTTGGTTTGAGACCTCCCACTGTGGTCGCCAATGTTCTGCACTGTACTTCCGACCTTGAAGGATGGTCCGAGGTAGTTAGTGGTTGATGTCCTTAGTCAATGACCGTATCCGATCCTGCTGGTGTTGTACCTGCAAAGTCACTCCGATGCTAAAGTCAGTGGAGTAGTCTTAGCAAAGTAATAAATGAGAGAATGCTTACCATTAATGAGGTAATGAATGTTGTATTTATCGAGTGTGGTGGGATTTGTCTCAACGAATTAGGACCGTCCGATCTTGCGATTCGTTCTGAGCCCTTAATGTTTGGATTGGGCCCTTTGATATTGGGCCTTTGTGTGGTGCGAATACATGTGAAAGAAGGGAGTGTATATGGTCAAAAGACTCACCATAACAGTATGCATTTCGTTTTTAATTGAAGAAACAAATTTAACATTAGAAAAATTGATATTGTCAAAAAAAAACTTTACAAAACTTGTTTTCATTTGCAAACATATTAATAAAGCCTCTCAGAGAGGAAAAGTTCAAAGAGCTAAGAGGAAAGCTTGACATGATTGTGGTTGAGTAAGAAGAAAAGAAAATGTGTTAGTTATTTTCAATGTTGCCTCTGGGCATGGGCGGTAGGAGCGACCGCTTAGGGACCCTTTTTGGAGCGAATCCAAATTTGTTGTATTTGGTAATATAATATTCTCTCTGGTTCTTATTATAAAAAAAGTTCACAGTTTGTTTATTGAATAATTGATGTATTTGGTCTATAATAAGAACCGGATAAATCATTTAATCAATGAACTTAAAACTGCAAAATTTTCTTATAATAAGAACTAAAGATAGAACATAGATTTGAATAAAAAATTTATTTTGTTACAATTATACACACATTTAAATTTGCACTGTTTTCGTTGATATCTTTTGCTATAGTTCATTTTCTGCACTCAATATGAGTTGAACGCAAATGGTTTGACGCAAATTGGTTGAGAAGTGACCAAATAAGAGCCAAAACACGTTTTATAGATGCAAATTGTTTCTTCATGATATTTAGAATTCCAGGGCTTTTCTAAACAAAATGTTTGTTCTAGTCTGATTCCTTGTTGAATTTTGAGCAATTTAGGCTCAAGAATCATTCAATTTGGTGTTCTATAACAAAATCATAATTGTTGAGATTGAAGGTTTTTTGAACTTCAAATTCAAGATTTCGGTTCCAGTAGTGATTTTGCGCATAAGCACTTTTCATAATTTAATTTTGGTTCCATTGAATTTCTTGCGAAATTTTATTCAAAGAGTTCAACTTCATTCAATTTGGTCGCGTATTACATGAGTAAATAAAGAAGCAACAAATCGAAGGGACCTTGGTGTGTTTGAAGACATTCATAGTGTTCTTCATTTTTTTGAGTTTTTTATATTTTAAAGGACCAAAGAGAAACAAATATGAAAGATAATGGACCCAAGTGAGAAAAAGAAAAGATAAAGCACCAAACTGACACGGATATGAAAGATAAAAACCAAAGCGAGGAAAAAAAATGATAAAGGACCAAACTGAAATTTCGTTCAAAGATAGACTAAAGATGCAACTTAGCCTTATTAATAATATAATAATAAATATAAATAAGCAGATTTTGAAAAAAAAAATTTTTAACCCATTAGCTTATTAACGACGGATCTGGCTGTCGCTAACGATAACATGCGGTAACTATGTTGCAACGGAAATGGCTGTCGCTAATTAGCGACAGGAAACAACCCATGCTAATTTTGGCCGTCACTAATTTGTGACACATTTCCCAATTTCGCCGTTATGTGTTAGCGACCAACCTATTGATAGGGAATAGTTGAGTCACTAATTCTGCCGCAAACAACAATTAGCGACAAATTTTCGACTGTTAGCGATGGATTCGACCCTCGCTAACTGCCTGTTTTTTGTACTGATTAACGAGCTCAATATTCATGCTACCTTGAGGTCGGAGATGATGATTTTGGAGATCAATAGCGACGAAGATGCATACTCGTGATGCTTTGCACCAATAAATACTTCACCTCGAACAACATACTTTCCCACATGCATGGCGCGCACACACACACACATAGATATATATCGATTACTAATCTAAAGCACATAATTCAATACTCGGAGTAAGTACTTCTGCCCGACAAAGACTACTTGTTGATTTAATTATAGTGTCTTATTTATACAAAAAGATAAAATTACTCTTATTATAAAATCATACATTATTTTTTAACTTAACATCTATTTATACTTTTTTATTTTTTAATTTAACATATTTTTTATTTTTAATATATATTAACTTTGAAATAGATTTCATATTTTTATATTTAAAAATATATTGGTTCTGATCTATTTCCAAGAGGGAAATGGACTGAACCTAAGATTATGAGAATATACAGAAATTCATAAAGTGGTGTGCTCGTAAAAAATGGTGAATAGTGGATTCTGGATCCTTTCTTTGGCCTCAACGTGTTGTTTTTATAATACAACGTGAGATTAATGCTAATTATTACACATTAATGCTAATTCACTTATACAATCGCTACACTAAATTGACACAAAATATAATAAACTCTTCATCTGCTAGTTTCACCCGCTATCCGCTTAATTTTATTTTCACATAACAGAATTCAAGATAGATGGAATTGGGGGGTGGGGGTCGCGGGGAAGGGCAAACACAAGATTTTGAAATGGTAATCAGGAGTTATTGAACGTAATAAGGGAAACGTAATACGGTTGAGAACCACAGATGAATTGCGGAAGACAACAAAAATGTCGGAATCCTTGATCTTAGGACAAATCCAAGACTTCACCTCTTTCCTTGATACACGTGAAAACTGATGAACCGCTATGTAATACCACGTAAGCCCAGAAAATCTGAATTACCTAATCAAATCATGACACATCAGCAGATAAGAAGCCTTTTCTAAATATCCCCTCAAAAGCTTTTTGCAGTATTAGGTATGGTACGAAATTATCCTCTTGGTACATCCATGCCTGCACTGGCCATGCTTTAACATTTTTATTACTCAATTACCAAATGCCCAACTTCAACCGTTAAAAACATCCCATTGTTCCAATTTTTTTCTTTGTTATTTCAATTAGGAATTACTAATTTCATTACAATATCAAATTCTTTGCAGAAGTTTTTGGTTTTAATTTGTATATATTCAGTGTAAAAAAATTTATATAGTTATCAATTATAATTTCATACATGTTCTGTCAAAAAATTATAATTTAACACATGATTAAGAATTTTAACTACTTCAAAAACCGCACATATGGTGATTTATGATTAACTAGTAAAATTTATTTCCCTGTTAATGTTTATCTTTATAATACCTGCATAAATATAATTAGATGTATCTATAAAAGAAATATCTTATACTCCATTTGTTTTTAATCTATAGTATTTTTAACATTTTATTTTTGTTCCAAACAATAGTTCCAGAAGACACAGACGAAGAAACCATTTAATTCAGTTAAAAAAGAGGAAATCATTTAATTGATTTACAGTACATTTTAACAGAAGAGTCTTACATAAATTTCAATGCAGAAAATAAATACTATAGGATTACAAATATGAAGGGTATATGCGGACAAATGTAAAAGAAAAAAATCATATTTAATTTTAAAAAAGAGTTGCTAAAACAAATTGTATCTGACAGATTCAACATAGTGTCAATTGAAAAGCATGATTATTATCCTTCTCATAATTAATAATAAAATTATAACGAAAAAGAAATTGGCAGTTAAAAACTACTAATACTAAAAATTGATAAACAGGATTTAATTTTTCAAAATAAAAAATTATGAACAGGTGACGGAGAGTATTAAGCAAAAAAGAATGAGAGGAAGAAGGATATTATAGTAAAAGAAGAATAAAGAATAATTGAAGAGATGGTAAAAGCTACTAGTAGAGAGATTAATAATAGGAGTGGTCCCCATATTCGGAACAGCAGAGAAACTGAACACTGTCTCTTCCTCCGTTCTCATCTAAGGAGTTAGCTCCACTGCAAAACTCACTCTCTCTCTCAATAAGAAAGAAAGAACAAGTCGGTGAGGTTATTCCCTCTTTGCCACTTGTAGTTGTTGCCTATATCTACACACTCCCCCAACCACCCTTTCTCTTCTCTTTCACTGCTTCCTCCCGTGATATACACACACACACTCTCTCTCTCTTCCTTCTCTGTCTCTAATTAACACTTCTCACCTTTCATCCTCTTCAATTCTCCTCTATTGGCCCCCTTCCTTTTCTTCACAGTCACTACTTTACTACTTTCTCGATTTTCATCATTTTTTTTGGGACTTTGCAATGCCCCGTTTATAATCTCAATCAATCAAATTCATTGTTAAAATACGGAATTGCAGACTTTCTTTCTTTTTTTAAACTCATTCCATTTCCAAACCGACCTCTTGGCTCTTTCTTCACTTATACTAATACTAATTTCTTTTCTTTTTTTAAATAACTTTTGTTACTTGTACTTTTTTGGGTTTAGGGTTTTGTACTTCCTGCCCCCTCTTCTCCTTTCCAATTCTCAGCTAATTCCTCTTCTTTTCTTTCTTTCCTTCCTGATGAACGATGTTCAATTACCGTAATTTTCCTTCCTTCTAGAACTTCTTCACTTTCACTCCTCGATATATTCAAAAATATATATAAATAAATAGAAATAATGTCTTCGTGTTTTAGTGGAACAGGGGGAAGAACCTATGGTTTTGATTTAGATATTGTTAAACCTCAATCTTCATGGACTCGAGCAACACAATCACAATCTTCTTCTTCTCCTTCTTCAACAATTTCTGAATCAAGCAATTCACCTCCACTCGCAATCTCCACCAGAAAACCTAGAACTCCTCGAAAACGACCAAACCAAACCTACAACGAAGCCGCAACGCTTCTCTCCACTGCTTACCCAAACCTGTTCTCAAACCCCAATCTCAAAACACAAACCAATAATAACAACAACAATAAATTCACTAAAAAACCCACTCCTGAAACCTACGACTCTTCCGAACTTCTTTTACCTTTCAGAGTTTTGGACACGTCATCATCTTTTTTGCTTCACGGGCCAATTCAACATCAACGGCCCAATTTCCCAGCGGAGCCCAAACCAGTGAATCCGAATAACTGCCATAGTCCTGGGGAGATTAGTTCCAGAGTCAATGCCCTTCAATTGAACGACGATTGCGATGATGATTTCGACGCTGAATCGATTCTCGATGAAGAAATCGAAGAAGGGATCGATAGCATAATGGGCGGAAGAGTCCAGGAGGAGGATTCTAACGCCGCTTGTTCTTATCATCCGTTGATTGGTTTTGGCGGGAAATTCGATTTCCGGCTTGGATTGCAGAGGTCAGGGGTGAGAGCTCTTCGCCACGTCGATGAAGGTAACTGGTGGAATTTGCCGGCTGTTGATATTCTTCAAATTTCCCCTAAAATCTGCGGCGCCGGTGGAAAGGCTCCTGCACCGGCACCGGTGACGGACAAGAAGAAGAAAAAGAAGGTTGTTGTGGTGGAGAAAGAGAAAGCGAATGTTGAGTTGAAGGAAACGGAATTGCCCAAATCGAAGCCTGGTTTGATGTTGAAATTGAATTACGACGGTGTTCGGAATGCTTGGTCTGACCAGGGAAAACCGTTCGCCGACGATAGCCCCGTCGCCGATGTTCCGGGAAATGACGTCGCGGTATGTTTCTTATCTGCCCAATCAAATCCAGCATCTATTTTTTTTTCTTTTTATTTGTTGAAACTTTAATCCCTTCAATAAAATATTATTCCGTGTTTTCCGACATTGTAAAATAAAACGTTAATCCCTCTAATGTCAAAACAAAGTTTTCATTTAGAGGAGATTTATTTATGAGAAAAATAATAACAAGCTAATCACTATTTTCATCCCTTTTCACAAAAATAAACAATCTCTGCCTTCAGAGCCTTATATAATGTATAGTTCTCAAATAAAAAAAGGGTTGGGAGATTCACTCCTGGGTGACATTTTAATCACGTGGAGTGTGGGAATCCCACTTTTTGAAACTGAAATAGTAAAGTATATCATGCATTTCATGCCCCATTCCTCTTTTCTTTACTTTTCTAGATAATTTTTTTTTCCGGAAAAAGATATTCTTTTTAATATTTTTTGGTTTTCAAGTTTGGTATGTTACCCCATAAATGATGAGTTGATCAAGTCATTAACCAACCAACTTGTCTTTTCACTGTTTTTTAGATCATTAACTAACAAATTGGTTAATTGATTAATGACCTAAAAAACTTGATTAATTGATATTATAAAGTCATTTTTTGGCTATGGCTGGAAAATATATGTACTAGTATCATTACTCTAATAAAATGATACAATCTTTTTGTGGTGTGACTTGATGTTAAGTTTTTTTGTCTTAAATTAGGTAAATTTGTCTTTGGGTTCAAAGTCATGATGGGATGTATTATTATTACCAATTGGGTCACGTTGTGACATTATTTGAAGTAAATAATGTCATGGTGTAACCATTTAATAGTAGGGTACATAGCATGAGCATGAGGGAATGATGCATGAGCAGTAGCACTTAACATTAACAATATCATTTTTTTGATATATTGTGTGGTGCAGGCACGGTTGTCACAAATTGATTTGTTATGGGACGTGAGAGAAGCTAGTGTGCTTCGCTACAAAGAAAAGCGTCGTACGCGTCTCTTCTCCAAGAAGATCAGATATCAAGTTAGGAAAGTCAACGCAGATCGACGGCCCAGAATGAAGGTACGACCCAGTTGAGTTGAGGATACTTGAAGATATTTGAAAACAAAAAGTGAAGAAAATCTGGTTTATGATATGGTTATGATAATTGGATAATGAGCTAGGTAGCTGCGTTTCTTTTTGTTATGGAGAGTGGACCCATGTTATGGTTGTTGGTCACTTTTGTCCAACTTTTTTGAGGATCTTTCTTATTCATCTTCGTTTAGCCCTCTGCAGGTGCAATGTTTAGGTTTTCTTTCTTATTTTTTTGTTCTGTTGGTATTTTTTAAGAAATATAATAATTCATCAACATGTCTTAACGCATGTTTTGGACTATTGATTATTGATCCCTATCAAAATATTCTCTGTAGATTCTTTTCCGATTATATTACTCTATATATAGAGTTTTAAGTTAACTAGTAGTAGTATATCAGAAAATTTTGATTCCCCATTTTTCGTAATTGGACATTATTAGCCTCAACTGAAGTAGGAAAAGGAAGGAAAAAGAGTGTGTTACTCTGGTATCAAACTTTAAACTACTTCGAGCAATAAATTAAGAGTCAAGTTTATCAAATAAATATAGAGGCAAGGTGAAAAAATGCAAGTCCAATTAGAAAATTAACAATACATTAGGAAATTTTTTATGAGAAAAAAGTGGATTAAAGGTTAATTATGTTTGTTGCAGTTGAGGTAACAGATCTACCTTGTTTGTGATGTGGCAGGGTCGATTTGTTAGGAGGCTGAATTCTAGCTCAAATCAAATGCACACAGATGATAGTATGTTGTAGCAGTAGAGCACACTCTTTTTTGATATTTAAAATTGAAAAATAAATAATAGATCAGTATATCTATATCCTTGTAGCATTACTTTTTTGGGTTCCATTTCTTTCCTTTAAGTTGGAAAAGAGGCTGGATGAAATAACAAAGAAGTAGTCTAAATGTATGAGTACGGGGTTCGAACCCCGCTCCCCCCTCCTCCCTCCCATCTAACAATTAACACACTAATTATTAACCACTTTGCCTATCTAAAAAAAAAGTAGTCTAAATTGCAAAATACAAAAAGCCTAAGATTCTGTTACACCTTAATTCTCTTCTGTGGTCTCCGCTCCGGGAGGTTCTTCATTTTATATAGGCTAAATACCACTTTTGGTCATTTATCTTTGCTCCAAGTTTCACTTTGGTCCTTTATCTTTTTTTGGTCCGTTTTGGCCCCTCATCTTTCATTTTCGTTTCATTTTGGTCCCTGCCGTTGGTTTTTGTTAACGGACGTCACGCTGGCAGTTAACTGCTGACGTGACATCTTAAATTCATTAAATGACGTGGCAACAAATATATTATTTAATTGGAAAACAATTTACACATAAGCAATTTAGTTTTATAAATTTTAAAAAAAAACAAAACATAAAATTGGTTGATGAAACAAACAACAACATTCAGAAACATTTCAAATCCTGAAATTCATTCCATTTTCGAATCCAGAAATTCATCCCACATCATGACAGAACTTATCGCCCAAATTGGTGGAGAAAATTGTTGTTCTCTTGAATATTTACTTCAACATCTACAATAAACAGGTACTTTTTCATTTGTACTCAAGGTGTTTGAAAATAATAGGAGAATAAACTAACCAACTTGATCACTCATTTACCCGCAAACACAAAATCATTCCATTTCCAAATTAGATCTGTTTTTCCTCTTCTCCAAATCTGTTATTCCTCTTCTCTAGATCTATTTTTAGCGAATCCATTTCTTTGTTTGAAAACCTAGATACCCATTTTATAAAACCCAGATTTAGCGAACAACAACAACCCTTCTTCTGGGTTTCGAACAACAGCAACAATAGTGAATCCAGAGAAGGATTTTCGCTTTTCAAACAACAACAACAACAAAATTAGGATTTTCGATTTTCTGATTTATTGGAAGGGGTTTGGGATTTTAGGGTTTGAATAAATGAGAAGAAGAAGAAGAGATGAGAGGAGAGAAACATTTTCTGAAGAAGAGATGAGATTTCTCTATCAGCATTATTTTCTGATTTTAGTTATTTCTTAATTGTCTTTTTAAAATTTAAAAAAAGATAAATGTTGATGTGTAAATTTATTTAAAGTTAAAAAATACATTTATTTGCCACCTCAATTAATGAATGTCACGTCATTTAATGAATTTAAGACGTCACGTTAGCAGTTAACTGCCAGCGTGACGTCCGTTAACAAAAACTAACAGCAGAGACCAAAATGAAATGAAAATGAAAGATGAGGGACCAAAACGGACAAAAAAAAGATAAAGGACTAAAGTAAAACTTGGAGCAAAGATAAAGGACCAAAAGTGGTATTTAGACTTTTATATATAGTTCCCCACCAAAAAAAAATTCTTCATTTTATACTTTCTCCCGAAGCAAAGATAAATGTTGTTCAAATTAGTAGTATTAATTTTAAAGAAATACTGGTTATACTCTTTTTTTTAAGCAAACAGGCATTCTCTTAGAATTTATTAAAAAGAAGATAAAAAAGATAGAGAAGAGCGAAAGAGAGACTAGACCGAAACTCTTGGAGAAGAAAAGCTAAAACCAAAACAATAATAGAGTCTCTAAAACACTGCATCCTAGATGCTAAAAAAATCTAACTAACAATAACTAGAAAAACACAAAATGCCTTTGAAACGGGAAAAAACCCAACCAAACTCTGCTAAAAACTGAATTTCAGAAGATCCTAGGACCTGCAAGTCAGATAAAAAAGAAACAGACAGAATTCATCTTTGAGCGAGTGTAGTAGTCTGTTGTTTTCTGGATCAACTTCTTTTTGTATTTCTTCTTTCGGGATTTAGTGATACTTAAAGCTTCTCACGTCCCAAAGTGTATTTTGTGAATTTTAGACTTTGATATTCCTATTCATAAGCTAAGTCACAATTGGGAATTTAAAGAATGATACTATGTAGTAAATTTTACATTTTTTTTGTCTAATGGTAGGACTGACACTCGGGAGGATCGAACTCGACATTTGAGTGTCCATTAACACCATTTATTTCGTTGTGCCGAATCGGCCTCAGAGAATAAATTTTCCGTTGTTCCCGTTAAAAATCGTTAGACTTGTTTTTTTTCCAATAAAATGTGATTTTTTCTAATAACGAATAAAGATATGAATTGGTAAATATTAGTAAGGTATGTTTTGTTTCTAAGAGCTATATTCTATAAAATTCTTTGATTATAAAAAACAGCAGTACTACTTCTTACGAAATTTCTTACAAGAATTTTGAAGAAACATCCTCTTTATTAATACAACATCTACTTTATGGCAGCTTAGGCGCCAACTTTTTGATAGCATTATTAGTAAATAATGCAAACTTTATGTTTATTATTCATCTAGCAAAAATTAAGGCCCCATTCATTGTTTTTTGGATTTTTTTTTACCCCCACCATTTGAATCCATACCCCCACGCATATGGTGAAAAGTCTAAAATACCCCTAAAAAAATTACAAATTTACAAAATATTTACCATTTGTCACTCACATACGATTTGACCAGACAAAATCCAGAGCTCATCGTATTTACCTCGCAGGAGATAGATACGATTTCCACCAAATTTTCGCATCATATTTACGTAGATACGATTTCCACCTAGTTGTTGTAAAACAGTAAGTCTTATTTACCTTCTGTAATGATAAATACGATTTCCTGAAAAAAATCGCATCGTATTTACCTTTGTTCCTACGTAAATACGATTTTCTTGTTTTTTTTTAAATTTTTTTGTTTTTTGTTTTTTCAGTGTCTTCTTCTCGACGGACTGAGCAGGCATCGTCCTCGTCTTCTGCTCCCAGCACACGTACCCACCGGAGAGTTGCGGGACACGCGTCCACTAGGCGTAGGCGCGCTGAGGCTAGACATCTGCCGCTGTCGGAGTCCCCAGAGTATCAGTACGAGCAGCAGCAGCACCATCAGTATGAGGAGGAGGAGGAGGACCAATATATGGTTGAGCCTCAGCACCATGAGTATCAGTACGAGCAGCACCAGGATGACCATCAGGAGCAGCAGCATCAAGACGATGACCATCAGGAGCTGCCTTCTCTGTTCACTGGGTTGGAGTCTCATGTCTGCTATCATGTTGGGATTACGCCGGTTAGTTAAATTAATTTTTTTTTACATTGTCTTCGTATTTGAATTTATTTTTTTTACATAGCGTAATATTTTCTTTATTTTTTTTAAATACAGACATATGAGCGTAAAGTTAAGTTTACCAACCATGGTAACAAGCTAGCCAAGAGACTACTGTCGTATTCCCAGAACATCCAGTTTTGGATGAGGTTCTCAGCTTCAGGTTTGTCCCCACTCATTTAGACAGGACATACCACTGTGGACCACGAGCTGCTGTCCGCTTTTGTTGAGAGATGACACCAGGACACTTCGTCATTTCACCTACCATTCGGTGAAATGACGATTACTTTGGATGACATCTCCTGTATGCTGCATCTTCTGATCTCAGGCAGATACTACAGATCTCCACCCACTGGAGTCACTACTAAGCAGGTCATTCAGCTTGTTGTGGCATATCTTGGGGTTACTGAGGAGAAGACTCGTACTGAGTGTCGAGTTGCTTTAGGGCCGTATTACCGTTTTAGCTGGCTCCTCCAAATACTTGCTGCCTCCTCCATTTATGATGACATGACTCCTGCTCTTAGGGTGATGATCCTTCTGGTTCTGAGCAGGAGCATCTTCACGGTGAAGACCTATGACAGGGCTGAGGCCAAGTGGCTGCTGCTAGGGACGGCAATGGGTACCCTATGGGCAGGGTACCATAGTGCCCGTCCCCAAGCCCGCGTTTGAAAAAAGTGCCTGTCCCCGAGCCCGACCCTGCATGGGCACTAAAATTAGTGTCCGTCCCGAGCCCTATGGGCATCTAAGTGCCCGCGGGTACCCGCTACCCGCACTTTAACGATGGCAATGCAACAAAATATGAACCAAATGTCGTTCAAATAAACTCAAAACATTATAAATCATAGTGTTTTGTCAAACAAAATATCCAAAATATGAGTCGAAGATCCAAACTTAAAAACAAATACATGTTACAATAAACATTAAAAACTATAAAATCATAAACTTGTAATTCCCGAGCCAGCATTCTCCATATCCTGAGAAAATAAAATACTTTACATTAGTTATTAGTTATACATTATAAAGTTGTAAAGTCATAATAATAAATTGTCAATAAATTTATTATTAGTTTATCTCATCATCGGAATCAGAATCTTGAAAAGATTGCAAACGCTTGTCTTTCACATACAAATATTGCTTTGGTCCAATTATACCAATAGAAACTACAACAGATAAAATTATAAAATTAATAATTAGAATAAACAGAAATTTCATTGAACAAATAGATAAAAATAACATTAAAGTACCTTTCTTTTCATGCTTCATCCAACTTTGTGCACACATGAGTGCCTCCAAAGTATCCTCCAACTTTACAAGATAAATAATGTCTACGCAAATGATTAGTTCCATCAGATCTTTTACCCACCAACATTGCATTGCAATAGTTACTTACAGCTTTTTCTTCCCCCTTAATGATTTTTATCTTGAAGTGGTTCCAAGCAACTGACACCTTTTCTCTCTTAACATTAACGGTCAACTGACTATCATCAGCATCAAGGTCAACTGGAGGAATAAGATCAGCATTGGGTTCTAATGGGGATTCAGTGGGGGAAGAATTAGGAGTATTGCCTGCATTACCAGTAGAAGGTTGTGTGGGAGAAAAGCTAGCTTCAATTGATTTTTCCATCTAGAAATTAACAAAGAAATGTATGTACATACCAGGCTGTTTGCAACCAGAGTCGCTGAAGTTGTGAAGTAGAGGGAAGAATGAAGAAGCAAGCACTCATTACAAACTTATAGCCACCAGAGGAAGGCAAGAGGTCGATGGGTTCATGAAAGGAAAGAAATAAATGAGTTTATGATTTTAAGTCTAGGGACTAGGAGGGAAGGCAAGAGGTCGAGGGGTTTTTGAAAATTGAAAGGAAAGAAATAAATGATTTTATGATTATAGATCTAGGGACTAAGGATCTGAAGTTAGTATATTTAAGAAGTTACTATATAAGAGAAGTAAAAATTATATATATATATATATATATATATATATGTATGTATGTATGTATGTATGTATGTATGTATGCGGGCTGCAGGGAGGGCTGGGCGGACTTTTTTGGTGCCCATTGCGGGTTTTTTTGCGGGTATCCACCGAGCCTGGGTCTAATTGCCATCCCTAGCTGCTGCTCGAGGACCTTACTGCAGCTGGTGCTGGATCATTCGCATGGGGTGTAGGAGCACTTGCTTTCCTGTACGACCAGCTGAACTACGCCTCGTTGGACCAGGCCAGACATTTAGCTGGGAATGCCTCCCTGTTACAGGTAAAAAAATTAATTAAATTAGTTATTTATTTAATTAAATTAGTTTTTAATTGAATTAGTTTTTAATTTAAATAACTCAGTTATTTATCTTTGCATTTCAGAGCTGGATTTTATGGTACTTTCCTCATCTGGTGGAGAGGCAGCCCTCTGATGTGCAAGTCACACCACTCTGTGGGGTTTGGAAGAGGAAGAAGACTGATGAGCTGAAGTTGCTCAGTTACAGGCGGAGGATTGATGACCTCACTGCTGATGATGTATGTTGGCGACCATTTGAGGGTCATCGGGCTGTTAGACCCTTTGAGCATGTCTCACTCTACAGGGGACACCTCAGCTGGGAAGACATCACCGTTCGTACATACTGGATAGGTGCCTCCGTCAGTTTGGTTATGTCCAGGTCATCCCACTTCCCCCTCTCACCGGTCGTCCTAGCCATGATGACTGCATCTTCCAGATTTCCAACTATTTGCCCACTGTGCACGAGGTGCTTCACACAACTAAGCCTGCTCGGGACTTGGGTGAGGTTGCTGCGGACTACTTAGAGTGGTATGTCAGAGTATCTATTCCCAGACTCTTGCCGGTTGAACCACCACCAGAGCAGCCAGCTGGACCACCACCATCACCACCACAAGACGATGATTATGCTGATTGGGTACAGTGTGTCACAAACGTGATTATGAGGGGGCTTCGTACAAGCGAGATTCGTATGCATAGTCAGACATACATTCAGCTGGCATAGCTGTTGGAGAGGGTACCCAGGTGTGACTAGGGCATTTTCTATTTGTACTTTTAATTTATGTTTGCACTTTTATGGATTCTAGTTGTTGGATTTTATGTTTGTACTTTTCTGGATTCTATTTGTACTTTTATTTTATGTTTCTACTTTTCTTGCGAGTTTCCTTAAAATTTTGCTCAATCGATTTCATTCATGCGATAAAACAAAGTTACATATCAGTCGATTTCATTCATGCGATAAACTAAAGTTACATAAAAGATAAAACATAACAAACTAAACCCTAATCCTAATACCCCGGTGCTCGCAGACGACGTAAAATCTCATTCACGCTCCGTTGTGTATCCACGTACAGCTCCAACGGCTTATACCCCAGAATCCTGTCATGAATGTCGAACATGTTCGCCACGTCTTCGTCGGTCTTGATAGACATGGACGAGAAGGAAATGCAGCCATCATCTCCACGATCGGGTTTCCGATAAGTGATACTAGTGACGTCACGGTCGTCGCCGATCACTTGAACTTTTGACCACACTTTATCCTTCAAACCATCAAACCCCATGGCGCGGTGGATTCGGCATAAAACCGGCTTCAGACTCCAAAAGTAGACCCCATCTTCTCTCATGGTGATGTTGCCCCCATGAGGTATACCGCAGAGCCTATTCTCGTCAGACTGTTGTGTTAGGCAAATCTGCATTCTGGATGTGTGAAATAAGTAATTGAGAGTGAAATTTTTGTGTGAAAAGAATGAGGGTGGGGGTGGGTATTTATAGAATTCGTGAATGAATATCAATTGTTGATACTATCCGTGCAATCTACACCGCTGAAAAAATAGCCGTTGGACCAGGGGAGTAAATCAGACCGTCGATTAAAACACAAATCGTATTTACCTATGGGTGAGGGTAAATACGATTTGTATTTTAACAATCGTATTTATCCCCACAGAAGGGTAAATACAATTTGTATTTTACAAAGCGTATGTACCCCATCCATAGGTAAATACGACTTGTATTTTACCTGAATCGTATGTACCTCCACCCAAGGTACATACGCTTTGTTTTTTTTCTTCTATCGTATTTACCTCTTCCAAGGTAAATACGCTTAGAAACTTTTAAGGGAAATCGTATATAGGTAAATACGATTTTAAAAAATATAAGTCGTATGTACCTATGAGGAACATAAATCCGATTGGTTCAATTTTTGCCAGGGGTATTTTCGCCAAAAAAATATAGTGTGGGGGTATATTGGTAAACAGTGGGGGTACAAAAAAAACCCTTGTTTTTTTGATCAAAATGTACCCCTCATTGTTGAGCCCATATTTTTTTTATGAGAATGGTTGAGCCCATATAACATAACCGTTGGTTAGTTATTATCTACAAGAAAATTTCACAGCCATTTTTTTTTACACCAATAGTACACACATCCATTTTTTTGTGAACTATTTTGCCCTCATTATTGTTAAAGAGTGTTTTTATCAAAGTTTTTATGAATTAAGTTTCTCCACCACCCCGCATTGGTACGTATCTTTGCAACTATATCATATATAAACACAACCCTGTTAACTTAAAAATTCTATTCTATGTTTGGTTGTAAATTATCAATTCGTATCAACTACTAACTTTGCAATACATAATTTTTTTTATTTTTTACACAACTCCTTATAACCATGTCCTGTGCATCGCACATGTGTACGTCCTAGTATAAATGAACAGACTAGTTATGAAATACAAGAGAGAGGGAAAATAGGAGTTGTGACAACAATCAATACCATGGCTGTAAATCATTTCGTACAATTTCTGGAAGAAATTTTTCTTAGCAAAGCATTCCTCAAAAAAACTAGGGACCTTAAAGGTTGGAAAGCACTACAAATAAAACAGAGTTGCATTTTATGTAGTTACATGAAATAAATCGACTTATGAATCATAACTAAGGAGAGAAAATTGAATACATTGTCTAGGATGCCGATTTGACAAAGATGACAAATGCATTTTTGCTTAACTAAATGTTTTTAGAAGCGTTAATCAATAATATTTTAAATAGGGA
Organism: Astragalus glycyphyllos; assembly: GCA_963573325.1. Lineage (NCBI taxonomy): Eukaryota > Viridiplantae > Streptophyta > Magnoliopsida > Fabales > Fabaceae > Astragalus > Astragalus glycyphyllos. Next base: position 68,212,199 of record OY754308.1, read on the forward strand.
GTGAGCAAATGACGGGTTCGGACGGATTACGCTTGTCTATTACCCGGTCTTGAATTTTTATAGGGTCGTTTTTTAGACCTTAACCTATGCTTAGACCCGAACAAATCCGATATTTTAAGGATAAAGTAATACCAGGTCTAAGACGAGACCGAGTTGGCTCAAAGGACAAGTGAAACAAAATTATAAGGGGATCACTCAAGATGATTAAAAGTTAGAAGTGATAAATTGAATTTTCTTTTAGTATTTTATCATGTATGCAAACTCAAAATGTGACTTTTATAATATTATTTTAAAACAATATTCCTACTCAATGTAACATCAAATTGAATATTTTATTTATAAAAGTCTTATTACCAATGTAATAGAGTTAAAAATTATGGTGACGAGTGAATAAGAGACGGTTAAAATTAGGGGTGAGCAAGACCCATCTTAGCCTTGTAAAATGAGTAATCTTAATCGATAAAAATAAATAAGAATGACAATTCAGCTCATATACATTTGACACCCACAAAAATTATCCATGATAGGGGGTAATTACATGCATAAAAAATTACGGGTACTATGGTGCCCCCAACACGCGCGCGCACATGTGTGTGTATGTGTGTGTGTGTGTATATATATATATATATATATATATATATATATATAGGCAAAGTGGTTAGGAATTATGTGTTAATTGTTAGAGAGGTGGGTACAACATGGTCTAGGCTCCTCAAAAGATAGCTCATTTCATCAACTATCTCTTTAAGAAAAAAATGAGTTGGTGAAATTACTAAATTAGACAATTAATTTTAGGGTATATTTGTAAATTCATAATTGTTCAATCTCACATTTTATTTTTATGGATCGCACATTCTCACATCATCTCTTAAATATTTTTATCCCACATTTAAAACCCAATTTTTTACCTCTCTCTCACTCTAACTTTCTCTCTATCTCTCCCCTTCTACTCTCTCTCTCTCCCCACACATTTCATGTTTTTTTTAGTCTATCTACTATCTATTTCAAAACACTAATCATTAACTATCTTCAACTCAATCACTATAAAAAATACCAAACTACTCATTTCTAAAATATTGGACAGGAAAATATATTTACTATTTTAAATGGATTTTTTTTTATAAATTTTTTTATCTTTCTTTTGAGTTTTGACGGGTAAACATTACATGTTGTTGATACAATTTCATTATTTTGATTTCTTACGGGATGTAACACATTGTCGATATAATCATTTTTCATATTTGTATTCATGAATGTGTTTATTTCTTATAAATGAACACTTTCCTTTTGAGCCGCGACATGAAAATTCTAGATATTATCGAAAAACTATTTTTTATATTTTATTTTTTAGTTTCAACGGGTAAACATTACATGTTGTTGCTACAATTTCATTATTGTTAATTTTTTTATGGTGGAACGTTACACACACTGTCAGAATAATTATTTTATATTATGCATTTGAGATACAACGGGAAAATGTTACGTGTTTTTATAATTTTATTACTGATAAAGTATTTTTCGTAACAATCAAAAATGTCGAATGAAGAAAATATTCTAAAGTTATAAGAGCATCTCTAAGGGGTGTCTCTTAATTAGTTCATTTTGAGTCCCTTAAGTGGGTTCCACAAGCCACATCATATTTAAGGGATATACAATTATTTTGCTTCATTGCTAATCCTTTATATTGAGCATTTTAAGTGGCTCCCACATACCACACTTTATTATTTTAAATATTTGCAATTAAGTGTATTTAATATTTAAATATTAATTTATTTATTTTATTAATGGTTAATACTCTAAAAGTAATGGTCAAGGGACGCCCCTTATTGAAGGGACAACTACTAATTTTTCATGCTAAAGTTTGCCAACTAGGCTTCACGTCACTCCACTCCAATGCCAAAAAAATTAAGGGTCAGATACTCAGTTGTAAGGGACGGGCTGGTGTATGAGCGATGGAGATGCTCTAAAACTTAATTTCTTAACAACTTGACAGATTTATTGTAATTGAATTTTGTATAAGTATATTTAAATAAAGAATATGATGTTATCCGTGTGTTTGCACAAGTATACTTCTAGTTAGAGTGTAAAATGAGTAATCAACCATTAATAGAAAAAAATAGTGATTGTGTTGAAAATAACAACAGATCTTCTCATTCTTTCGGTTCTATCATATCCTAAGAGAAGGTAACAACCGGTGTGCAAATTTCCTAATATGATAAACTTCCAGGTTGTCTTGTGCACGAGACACCGAAGCCTGCACAATCTTTGGGCACATTTGTAATTTGCAATTACACCTAACGAAACGAATTTTTTTCATAAGTTAGTTATGAAAAAGTTGGTTAAGGCTCGTACAACCTTAAATTACCGACATACCCTTTTCATCGTTGGTTTGTTCTTTTTGTCGTTGAAAAACGACACAGTAACAAAGACAGAAGAAGAAGAACAAGAAGAACGACAACGTTGTTTCTTCTTCTTTCGTTCTTTCACCAAATTGAATCACAGTTACTGCATGGGAACCTTCAAAACCTTGAGAAAAGCCTATGGTGCTCTTAAAGATTCCACCAAGGTTGGCCTCGCCAAGGTCAACAGCGAATACAAGGTTATTAACATTTCATCATCAATTTTCCTTTTCTTTTTCTCTAGCTTAAAATGTTCACATTTTCCTTCTTTTTCTTTATTGTTTCAAACAAATTATCATGTTTGATGCTGTTCCGTTTTCTTTTTAATTAAAGGAATTGGACATTGCAATTGTAAAAGCTACAAGTCACGTAGAACATCCTCCCAAGGAACGTCATGTTCGAAGTAAGTTCTCAAAATTTGTTGAATTTTCAATGTTGTGAAATATGTTTCAACGAATTTGAATCATTTCCTGAATTATGAATGTTAATTTTGCATCTCACAATTGCTTGCATTTTTGCATTCCAAGAAATTAGAAATGAAGACATTACAATAGTGCCAAATTGGGATATTAAGCTCGTTTGCTATTCCATTGTTTTTTTCAATTCAGAAATATTCTATTCTACATCAGTGCATCAACCACGAGCAGATGTTGCTTACTGCATACACGCACTTTCCAAGAGACTTTCCAAGACGCGAAATTGGATAGTAAGTCCTTTTCATACTACCTCCTTCGTTTCAAAATAAATGTCGTTTAAGGTTTATGGAGAAATGTCTGGATGTCAAGTATTTGAATGAAATGACAGGTTGCCATAAAGACATTGATAGTCATACATAGGATATTGAGAGAAGGTGATCCTACTTTCAAAGAAGATCTTGTAAATTACTCACGCAGGGGGCATTTTCTCCAAATATCTAATTTCAAAGATGACTCAAGCCCTCTAGGTAAATTTATTCTATGGATTTTTGTTGTTGTAACCTCTGTAGCACCGATACTTCTGGTTGATGACATGTCTGGTGTCCGACACGTATCGTGTCAGACTCCGATACCGACACTTCAATTACTTGTATTTTTCAAATTAAATTGACGTCTGCGTGTCTGTGTCTGTGTCGTGTCTGGTTTGTGTCTATGTCAGTGCTTCGTTGCCTCATACATATGGTTTAGGCCATTTTGTTATTTGAATTTTCAAGCATGGCATGTCTAATCACAGATTCCTCTATGCAGCTTGGGATTGTTCTGCATGGGTTAGAACATATGCACAATATTTAGAAGAAAGACTTGATTGTTTAAAAGTTCTTAAATATGACATCGAGACTGAGCGTGTAACAAAATCATCACCATCTTCTTTAACTAAGGTCTGTGCTTTGCCTTCAATTTAATTAATTAATTCACATTTTTAGTATTATTTTTAGAAAATGAGTAACTTAACTTTCAGCTTTGACAGGCACATAGCAGATCAACAACAAGGATGTTTAGTACCAATGAGGAGCTGTTGGAACAGCTTCCAGCATTGCAGCAACTTCTTTACCGACTTGTCGGTTGTCAGGTACGAATTTTTACTAGAAAAAGTTGAATTACCGACAAAAATTAGAGACAGAAAAAATGAATTTCGTCTTCAATTCTGCCAAAAAAAATTTTTGTGCCTAATATAACATTTAATTTATCTTGCAGCCTGAAGGACCGGCTTTTAACAATTATCTAGTACAGTATGCATTGGCTCTGGTATGAAAAAATGGCTCTTCAATAACACTAATTTGAAATAACTTTTCAAAAATTTCCACCCTCATGGATTTATTTCCACAATGCAAAATTGTTATAGCCTGATTCATTCTCTAACATTATTTTTCCTCTTATGGAAATATCATTCAGGTATTGAAAGAGAGCTTCAAAATATATTGTGTCCTCAATGATGGAATCATAAAACTTGTGGACGTGGTAGTGTCTATTTCAATTTATTTTGTTATTTTAATCACTTTGCTTGTTGTTTAATTTGTACTAACTAATGAAAGTTGCAGTTCTTTGATATGACAAAATATGATGCAGTTAAGGCTTTGCATATTTATAAAAAAGCTGGCAAACAGGTTTACAGATATTTGTTACTTTACAAAACTCCTCTTTTTGTCCATTTTATAAGCAAGGAGAATTTCCTACTTGTTGAATTCATGATTATTTTTGCTATGCAGGCTGAAAGTCTTGCTGACTTCTATGAATACTGCAAGGGATTGGAACTTGCTAGGAATTTTCAATTCCCAGTCTTGAGACAGGTTCTACATTGCTCATTAATAGCAATCTTTCATTTGATATTATAATTCATAAAGGATAGTTAACCAAGTTATTTCCTGCAATAAACAGCCACCACCCTCTTTTATTACCACAATGGAAGAATACATTAAAGAAGCACCCCCATCAGGATCTTCTCAAAAGAGACTGGTAAGAAAAAGTTTCAATTACATACTAACCAAGACTCTGTTTGGATAAACAACTTAATTAAGCACTTATCATATAAGAGCTTATGCATAAGTTGTTTCTATAATAAATGATAAAATAATGTCAAACTACTTTTCTATAAGCTATTATCTGGTTTCATAAGCTATCCCAGGAACTTATGGAAATTATCTGAAAAGAGCTTGTGAACATGCCATAAGATGTTTTGACAAATTCCCCCAAACAGTCTCACAAGTCACATGTTCTTATATTAGTAGATAAATCCAAATAAGCCGATACAAACAGGCACAAATTCGAGAAAGCATGTGTCTTATAAGTGTTATATGTATGAGCTTCAAAAAGACAAGTTTATTAATAAGTGTCATTAAACATCAGGAGTATCAAGGAAATGATGAATCAACTGAAAAAGAAGAACCAGAAGAAAAAGAATCAGAAGAGCCTGAAACAGCTGAAGAAGTTAAAGAGGAAGAACCTGTGGATACGGAGGAAACACAATCTAAGGAAGAGGAGGCTGAACTTCCTCCATTGATATCAACTGATGGTACTGATGACTTGCTGGTACGTTTCTGTTATTATGTGGTAATGTAATGGTTTACATGTTTTTGATGTTGCTTTGATGGAATACGTAATATATTTGTCCACCTTTGTAGGGTCTAAATGAAATAAATCCAAAAGCTCAAGAACTGGAGGAAATCAATGCTTTGGCACTTGCAATTGTACCACCTGGTGGTAAGACAGAGAGCAAATGATTACATGTTTTTCACTATTTCCTGTACAAAAACAAAGTGACTGATTACTTGTTTCATATTTGATCCAAGTCTAAGATTTTGCAATTATATGTAGGAAATAACTCTAGCAATCTCGCTTTGACTGATATAAGTGGAACTACTACTGGTTGGGAACTTGCACTTGTTACTACACCAAGCAACCACACCAGCCAAGCGCCGCCGGATCGAAAAATGGTTTGTTTCTCCACCTTATTACTTGCTTACCATACTTCAAGTTGAAGATAATAATCTATCTATAATCCTTTAAAGCTGCAAGAAGATAACATATGTCCTATTTTCTCTGTCAGGCTGGTGGTTTTGACAAGCTATTGCTAGACAGTTTATATGAAGATGAGAATGCTAGGAGACAAATTCAAACCCAAAAATCAGGTTATGGATACAATGGAATGGCTATACATAATCCATTTGATATTTATAATCAGCCTGATCCATTTGCACCTCTACCTACTGTACAAATGGCATATATGGCTCAGCAACAACAACAAATGATGTTCCAACAGCAACAGCAACAAATGATGTTTCAACAACAGCAGCAACATACCATGATGGTTCCTTATCAGTATCAACATGCTCAATACCCTCAACAGATGCCAGTTATGGGTTCTTCTAATCCATTTGCTGATCCTTTACCCTTGCCTAGCTATTCTTATAGTTCTATGCAACATCAAGGGAACTACAATTTAATGTAGAGTTTCAGCTTCTTTCCCACTTGATCCTCCTCTCTTCCAACCACAAAAAATGATGTATTCTTTGTGATTTGAAATAGGATTAATACAAGTCTTACAAGTGAATGTTACATGTACATTTTTATTTGTAAACCATAAATGATTCATTTTTCATTGGGCCTACTTGGTTGCACTTCCTCAAATTGACTTGTTAACTACAAAAGAAGAAGAAGAAAAACACAGGAGTAATAATCCAAAGTTCGAAGCTGAGTTATAAAGATAGAAAACCTACCTTCTTTAACCATTGTTCCAAGCTCAATGATACATTGTTCTTACTAGATCAGCCTCGTAAACTGATTTCAATGTGAGTGAAATTTATCTGCACTCGAGAGTTCAAACCAGCTAAAGTACATTTTATACTCAGGGCAAAGGGATGCTGTGGCCAGGATTAGTCAATAATGCAATATGATTGCTAGCAAAACTTTCCTTCACTTTCTCTTTTTTTTTGTCTACTTAGAAGAAATGGCAAATAAATACCACGTACACACTAACACTGCTCACACCCGAGTTCGAACCTAGGAGCCGACGTTTCCATGTTGCTGAAATTGCCGAACAACCAACCGTTCCTTCACTTTCTCTCTGAGAGGAACCCAGTTTGCCAAACAATTATGTTATTATTTGTTATACTAATCAATGTGTCTCATTATTGTTAGAGGAGTACTACTAGCAAAGTACTCTCTGACACTGTCCTATAAACAGGCTCTCCATGATTGAGTGAAATTATGTTAAACTACTAAATGATGTGTCTCATTTATCACCATCATCATCATCATTATTTATTATTGAACGATCTTAAACTTGAATTGAAGGCAATATTATTATTACTTTATTAGTAACTATAGTAGTTTGGGAATGAATTATTAATAACAGCATCAATGGGAACCAAAAGTAAAGTTTAAACATAGGAATGAATCAATATTATTTATTTCATGTAACCCAAATACATGTATTTACATATTCATCCTTCTGAACATCTGCAAAACTTTGGTATTTATGAACTGCTGAAGTAAAGCAGACGACATTCGTATCATTTCATTATTACTAAAGAATCGTAATTACAAAATATATTATATATACAGATTAATATAAGATTCGCCTCACATCTCAGATAAAAGATTGCTAATTTTGCGGAGCTCTTTGAGAGCTGAGATGGCAGTAACCTGCCCTTTGTCAACCAGAACAGTTTTAGACATACTATCCGATGAAGATCCTTGACCACGGTCTTGTTGGAAAGAAGACTCAATTACCTGTTACACAACAATATTAGTCCTTAAAATAACATGTCTAAAACATCAGTTTGGGATCAACACAACACATTTCATGTAAACACCTGCTTAACTATACTTTTTAAAAGTCAAGATAAAACAAAATTTGTTCTATGGAGACAGGAAAACAGTGAAAACAAGGGATTGTTTTGCAATTAAAAGCGAAAACAGGAAATGAAAAGAAATCTTATTCACAAAGTATATGGCCCTAAATGTTTTCAATGCTCATATTGTATTTTCAGTTCACTCAAACTTGTTATTGAATTTGAATGACAAATCTGAGAGAACTTTACCTGAATATGCTCAAGCATGGACTGGCCAATATTCCTCAAAGTTCCCATCACATTCTGGTCTGCAGATTCCCCTTTGCAACTAACAGAACTACAATTCCCATCAGCTGTAGAAGAGGGCATTGCATCACTTATATAATCACAATTGTTAACAGGTTTTACATCTTCAGAAGCACCTTCTCTTTTCTCAGACATTAACTCACAGTTGTTATTACGGCCGAACTTCCAAAACCACTGGAATTTATTCAGTTTTCTGTCCCTAGAATGTGTGGCCGAATTTCCCGGGGAAATATTATTGTACCCTGGAGACTGAGGATGATCTGAGACTGGAAGAGGTGAATCAACAGGACTACACAAAGTCTCATTAATTTCATCAAGGGGTAAATTAGACCCAACACTACTTTTCAGTGATTCATTTTCGTGATCTTTGATCTCATTAGGAGGACTAGCTGGGTTAGATGAATTTTCCTCAATGCCAGTGTTTCCGCGTGGATCTCTATCCTCAGCACAGTAATCGTTGCTACCTTCAGAGCCATCATCTTGTTGTTCCACTTCAGCTGCAACAGAATGATTATCCTGCTCGCATATGATTTCACGACGGTCGGTTTTTTCTTTATCTTCCTCTGAGCCAAGTTCCTTGGAAAGATCTTCTATCAAATTGCGCCTAACAGATGTATTGGATTCCTTTTTACCACTCTTAATCCCCGATGAAGATGGATCAGATTCTGTTCTTTTCAAACTGAACTTTACCTTTTCCTTCCATCCCTTTTTCCGAGTTGGAACCTTTTTTTCTACTCCATCTTGTTTAACTTCTTCAGCACTATGGACAACTCTCCACTTTTCTTCCCAGTAGCTATCAGGGAATAAAGTCATAGGCGATTTTGGTGAAACTGATTCAAACGGGACGGTAATAGATCTTGGAATAACTGATTTACCCTTGTTATTATTATGATAGTCTACAAATGAAGGTGTTGAGGATGAAATCTCAGTACTTAATGCAAGAGTCTGCAAGGACTTAGCTTTCTCTATTAGGTTCTTAATGTTCGTGTTCTCGGGGAAGCTTAATAATCTCTGGAGACAGGTTGTTGGATTTTCAGTTGCGAGTAGTGAAGATCTCAAATGAAGTAGCATTGCGACAGCGATGGCTGAGATAAATGCTCCACGAGATGAATGAAAGATCGTAAAACCAGAGTCTGTGTTGTCCTCCGCATGCTTTTCCACCTTACTATTATCTGATAGAAAGATTTCGTCCCAGATGATCAAGAGGTTGTCAAGTGAAAATTCACGTCCAAATAAAACTCTCAACCATCGGAGAGCGAAGTACTGGGGTTCAACACCAAGATCAACAAGATGGCTATGCAAAGATGAATCGACGTGAGATAACAAATGATACAATGCAGCAGAAGCTTCAATTACAGGAGGCAGACCAGTATGAGACCCAGAAATAGGAGAATACGAGAAGAAATCAGCCATTGCAACTGAACCATTAGCCCCATTCATTAAAGCATCAAACATACAATAAGCATCGTGTTCGATGAATTTCTCGGATAAAACAACACCTAGTTCACCTTCAGTCCCGTACGCATCACTTAGCAATACAATGGTCTGTATCTTAGGATCAAGCTCATCAAGTGTCTTGATTTTAATTTCATTTCCATGGGAGCCGATTTCACCCTCCATTGAGTCTGAAGATTTTCTAAAATCAAAGCTGTAAGAAAGATCATTCTCTTGATAAAAGAGACCATCAAATCTGTCTGTGAAGTGATCTTCGTAAAGTTTTCGAACTTCTGAAAGGTGCTCCATATCAACTTGGAGAACATAAAGCAAAGGGGCAAGTAATTCATGCATTCCTAGAAAAGAAATTAATGAAAGAATCTCAATAATGTTGCCTCGAATATTTGCACAACATAAACAAGTTATACGGAACCCGAAAGCCAAACTTATTCATATTTTTCCAATGATCAGGTTGCCAAAAAGTTAATCATTTAATGTTCACTAATTAATGAATCTTCTAATAAAGCAGATAAAGCTTTTAACAAGGTTGCAAGGAAAAATAATTCCCCATCATAAATGAGAAAGTTCCCTTGAAGATCAGTGTACTATAAACAGTTAACCATAGTTACTAAGACTGTTGGAAGCAAAAACAACAACCATCCAAAATAAAACATATTTAAGGGGGAATATCGCTTAATGTCAACACATTGTTTGCAACTGTTACTTGGTTGAGCAATTTACCTTGTCGATAACCGCACTCTGGGTGTTTTAGACACCATAATAACAAAATTCTTCTCAATATGCCTTGGCACCCTTGTGTTTGGAAATAGTTGCCATGTTCTGGGTATAGACGTGATAAATCCTGATCAACCATCCTCTCTAGCTCCGCATTGCGAAAAAAACGACCCCATGTACTGTCTGCATATAAAGACCATTTTATTGTCACCATAATGGAGTTCAACAGAAAGAGACAGAAAGTGTTAGATAGACTAGCTAGAAATCTATTTCATGGTATCCCAAATTTTGGAGACAAAATTACAACATATGCAACAATTTACTTGCTTGTCCTTTATATCTTCTCTCGCTTCACCTCAAACATTTGTTCATTGCCATTATTTGTAGGTCGTGTTGCCACTAAATGAGCAGGGAGCATCACTAATAAATTCCTCCAGGGAAAAAAGTAGTTTTACAAAATCTTGGAAAACCAGTCTCGGGAAAGTTTGAAGGAAATAGTAGCATTGCTTTCATGGAGTAAGTTGGAATGAGAAATGCTATTTGTACATCAAAATGGAAAATCAAAAATTGATAACAACTTCTATGGCTAATGGAATTCAAACGGTTAATGAATATACCAAGGTGTCGCAACTCACTAACCATCGATTGAATATCATTAACCATGATTTCCAGGTGTTCAAATATATATGTAGTAGATCATATTTGAACACCTAAAAATTGTGTTTAATAACTTTCCAAATGTTGGTTAATGTTCAATACAAAGTTAATGAGCTGGCACCGTGGATATTCATTAACCAAACTCATTAAATAACCAAAATTTTGAACTACATTAACCACAGAAATTGTTGGCGAAAAGTATAGATTTATAGGACCAAAAGTATAGATTTATCCACAAGTGGCATGCAAAAAGAATGAAGTGTTAAAAATTTGCTGAGATTTACCTGGATTTTGTGAAAGAGGGTTGTCCACGACAAGATTGGGTGAACTATTTCCATCCTTTGTAATGGGGGGATCAATCAGGAGGCGGCCTCTCAAACTGGCATACCTGAGAAGATAATTAACAGTACATGTCAAATAAGCAAGACATATCCCAAAACAAAACACACTTACTTTAAAGAATATGCAATTGCTTTTAGTGCACAATCATGACAAGCATCAAGAAACACTTGGATCTAACAACTCAACATCTCTCAAGATGGAAACACTATAAGAGGCGTATAAATTGCAATGGAAGACAAAATGGCAGATGTCCCAAATCTATAATTTATACAAATAGCCCTAGATGCTAAATGTGAAGAAACAGCTTGATTTTCCATTCATATCCACCAATGAAACAATACCTCGATATAAAGTGGCACTAATATCAAATAGAGGCAGTGGCGGATTTTTTGCCAACCACTAGGACCAATTTGTGAAGGATGACGGTGCCATGCCATGGCATTTCATGGCAGAGATAGCGGCTTAATTATTGAATTTTTGACAAAACCATATGGTCCACCATCCGCAATTGATAAGACTGAAGTGATATCAACTGAACAGAATAATAGTATTGACTTCAACTGAACGAAAAGAGGGTGCCTTCTTAGGTGAGGGATCAACTAAGTCTCTCACTGTTGAATCAGACAAATTGGCCATAAGGTATAATACAAAATGCTATGAGTGGTTGAGATTGTGTCAACCAATGTAAAATCTCAACCATTGATAATATTTTATATTAAATCCTGCAGTCAATTTGACTGGTACACAGGTGAGCGACTTGTTTAATCTCTCACCCTAGAAGCCACTCGAAAAGAGATCAAATTCTCATGTCAGCATTCTCGAATGAAATGTTCAAAATATAATGTTGCATATGATTGTATCTCCATCTTTAATGAATGAATAAAAAACATTCAAGGTGTGCTTCTCTGTTTTTTTTTTTGTGATTAAGGTGTGCTTCTCTTGCTATTGTAGAGAGTTGAGAAATAAAAACCATTACATTACATACAAACAAAAAAGAGTACTTTATATAATTGTATACTATATGTTATGCTTATGAATACCTAGGAACTTGGGATATTTTAATGACTGCAACATTGTAAGGAAATAAAAAGGGGAAATTGGAGAGGGAGAGACAACAACAGACAAGGTAGGTTTCTTAAGCTAAAACACCTATAAATAAAGCTCCAAAATTTGAAGAATAAAATTATCCAAAGACCAGAAATTGGACCAAAACCCATAAGAAAAATGAAATCAATTCACATCCTCATCAAAACGAAAACACTAATAAAGCGGGATTATTAACTTGACATACCTCCTTCGAGAATTAGCGGTGGCCCGACGAAGATCATCAATAGAAGCTGAAGAAGATGATGGTGATGGTGATGATGATGATGAAGAAGAAGAAGAAGATGACAAAACTCCAAGATTTATACGCCACTGCAAACCTCTAAGATCCTCAAATCGCTGACTCTCCGGCGACGTTGCCTGAGAAACGGTACCGGAGCTCAAAGACAATACCGACGGTGATTTAGGCAATGGCGGATCCATCACAGCCGGTGGCATACTTCACCGGCAATTCCTCACCAACCCAGATGCTAAAAATTTAAGATTTAAGCAAGACAACACAGAATTGTTGAAGAAGAAAAAGAAATCTATTGTGGGGGTGTTTGGGAAAGAGGGAGAGAGAAAGAAAAAGATGAAAAAAGAGGGAAAAATTAGGGGGTGGATTAAATTACGTGGCGAATTGGTATGTGGGCAAAAAAAAGAAATGATTGGTAGAGTTGCATGTTTTTTTGTTCTGCTGATTTTATGCTTCTTTTTGATTGTGAGAGAGAGGAGAGAGAAAGGGAAGAGACGGAGAGGGAGAGGGAGAGGGAGAGAGAGAGAGAGAGAGAGATAGAATAGCAAGTTTGTTTGTGTTCGTCTGTTCGAGAAGTAAGGAAAAGGAAAGCGAGAATGAAAAAGCGATTTGTAAATGGTTTAAATATTTGATCCCCGTAAATATACCTATTTTCTATTTACCCCATATAAAAAAAAAGTTTACGGTTATTTCCTGTAAATATATAAATAGTTTTTGGTCACCCCTCCGTTAGATTATGTAGTGTATAATGGGTATAAACCATGTGCGGTTACTCTTCTGCAAAATATAAAAAGTTTATTGTTACCCCCTACAGGGGTAACTAGAAACACTTATTATTTGTAAGGTTGATTTTAAAACTTTTTTTATAGAGGGTAAATGAAAAATTGAGATATTTACAAGGGGATCAAATATGTAGCCTTTGTAGATTGAGCTGTCATCTTCTGCTGCAAAATTCTAATCCCATTTCCCTCATTCTCTTCTCTTCTCTTCTCAGATGATTTGCCAATATTTTTTTTTGTGATCATAATTGGTCTAATAGCCTGGTTTTAGTTATTTTGTTATTAGTATAAAATTATAAATATTTGTTGTATTTGTTTTTATGAGGATAAAAATCACTAGTGCGTGTTCACCGATTGCTTCTTAAGTGTGAGAGCAAATCAAACTCCTCAGTCCCTTACCGTTAAATCATTAATGTAATTTTCATGTCAATTTTAGTGGACATTTATAAAAAAAATTAATTGTTAGAGGGCCTTAGCCCACATTTATAATTTTAAATTGGCAAAATTCGGTAAATACGTTATGCATGTAATATGTAAAGGGTTTAATTTATATACACATATTATTGTGTATAGACTTTTACAACCATCACAAATCACAATTAGAGTGGTTAATTACCAATTGACTAATTGGTAGTTATCAATTGACCAATTTCTTTTTGTTGATGTGTCAACATCTAGTTGATAGATAATGTAAAAGAATTATACACCTATTATGTATATAAATTAAATTCATAGGTGTATACCAAAAAATTAAATTAAATTCATAGGTAAAGAGTTTAATTTATATACACATATTACATATTGTGTATGTAATATGTGTATAAGCAACAAGAAGGGTTGGTCCAAATGGTAACTGGAGTTGGATCCCACCTCAAAGTCTCGAGTTCGAATCTTGGGTGTGGCAAAAACTCTATTGGGAGGGGAGAACCACACGGGCTGGCAAAGTCGGGTACTCGTGGGCGGGGTTGGTCCAAGTGATAATTGGACTTGGATCCCATCTCAAGGTTTAAAGTGTGAACCTTAGTTATGGCGGTGTGGTAAAAACTATGTTAGGAGGGATAACCACACTGATCGACAAAGTTGGTGGAAACTATGACACTTTTTTTTGGTGGGTTGATACATTTTCTTATAGCATCAATATATTGCACCAAATCACCGATGAAGAATGTATAAACGGCAAGGAGCCAGGAGCCAGGAGCCAGGAGCCTTATTTGGGCATATTCTTTTTTTTACACAATTGAGGAATATTCTTTTTAGGTCTTTTTAGATACTAAATATCCAATCATCGTATGTGTATGACTAAGGTTTTTTAAAATACAGTATCAGTTGCTTCAAAAAAAATACAGTATCAGTATTCATTTTTCCTCTCCAATTCATCCATCTCAATTCAAAATAAAACAAGTTAGAAAGATGTTTTCACTTATCTATACTATGCTTCTCTAAACTTGTTTATAAGTAAAAAAATGCAGTTTTAAATTTATTAAATAACTGATGTATGATTTATATTATAGATTAGATACATCAGTTATTTAGTGAACCTAAAACAACATTTTTTTTTGCTATTAAATAAGTTTAGAGGGGGGGAGTACCTATTTCAAAAAAACAAAGAAGTTCGAGAATAAAACACTTACACTTGAGTCAACTAAAACAATCTCCATTGGATAAGACAACGCCTCCTTTGAGACATCCTCGACAAACCAAGTTCTAAGGACCCAGACCATCAATCTCCAAGATTCATTTTGTGGAGTTACATCTAAAACATGATGAAAGTTTGCAGCCACTTTTGGGTTTGGTCGTGAACCCTAGATTCTCTATTTGGTTGGGTTTCCTTTGCTTTTGGTGTACTTTCGCAATAGTGGTGTTGAGTTTTTTTCTTGATACAAATAAACTTAATTCCAACCAGCAAATGTCATCTTTTGCTTGATCATCAAAATTGCAAAATTCGTTCTAGTCAGGAAATATCCATGTGAATTAAGGTTCTCTTCACAGATATTGAATGGAGATAGCGCAAGTGGACTGAGTTTTGTAGAAAATTTGGAAATTATCAATTTCATCAACATTCTTTTTTTCTTGTCTTTTTTTGTCGAAGTTGTATGATTCATTGATACCGGGCAAGGCCCAAACCAATCAACATTCTTTTTTTGGCTCTTCCTTTTTCCAACCCCCTTCTATTCACCACACACCTCTTTACCCTACGAAATTAACAACATAACCTTACCATCCTAAAACATTTCTCCTCTATCCTCCAACTCCAACACACTCTCCTCAAACACTCCAAACCTCTCATCTCTCCACTTCAAACCCTATCCTCCATACCTACATCATTAACCTTGTAATCATCTCCTCAACATTGGCAACCAATATAAGGTATTATCCCTACCAATTGTTTTTCGTTTTCATGTCTGGAAGCTTCTGCATTTGCCATTTTTTCTAAAATCGCGCTTGGTTCAGTTCTCAATAACCGAACTGGTTTAGTAATGCACTGCCGTATGTTAAAAATGGCTTTGGGGGTGTTTCTGTGAGTTTATTGACAAGCAGAGTGCCAGACCGGTTCAGTGGCAGACAACCCAACACGTTTGGTGGCACACAACCGAACCTGCGTATTATCAGAATGTCCATTAACTTGATTTTTTTCCTTCTGCTTTCGGTTTTTGTTGATTGATAGGACTATAAAATGGAAGAAAATGACGCATTGGTTGTAGACTTTACTAGTTATTTCACAACGGATAAGGTACGGACTAAGTCTTGATTTTGTGTATAATTTTCCTAAGTAACTAACATTTATTTACTTATTATTTTTAGTTGTTTGCCAATTTTGTTGGCATGGGTATGTACGGTCGAGAAGTCCCTTGTGATGGTGATTGTGATATCTAGATCAGACAACAGACGAAGATCGGGTAAAGAATTCTGCATGTTGACTTGTGAAAAAGCTGGAAAGTACAAGTTCAATGTTACACGAGCTCCTACTCCAAATCTGACTCTTACACCGAATCCTATTGTTACTCATACGGGTAATTATTATAAATACCTAAAGGGCTTGCCAAAGATCATTCATCCTTATGTTGAAGATATTGTTAATGCACTCGGTGATGGAAACTGTGGATTCTGGTGTATTGCTGCATTACTTGATGATGCTTGGCTTTCTATGAGAAATGATCTGTTGGATGAGATTATGCAATACAATGAGTTCTACATTAATCTGTATGGTGGTATTCGAAAAGTCAAAGTTCTGATGAAGTTGTTGATGCAGACACACAATAATGGACACGATAATTGGATGACTGTACCAAATATAGGGTATCTGATCACTAACAAGTACAAGGTCGTACTGACTTGTTGGTCTATTAAAGGGTCTTTCACAATTTTCACATTGCATCATTCAGAACTGTCTGTACGTTCAACATCTGCTATACAAACGAACACTTTGTACAGGTATATCGACTTCTATTTAGAATTCATTTTTATATTGTGAAACATTTGTTAACATTATTATGCTTTTTGTCTTTGTAAGGTATTTATGAATAATGGAAGTCCAATACTCCCGCCCGATGCGGTATGGAATGTTAACAGGGCACTCATAGCAAAGGGTTAGGACACGCTGTTTACGGGTCGCATGTAAAAGTGGAGGTCAATGATAATAGAGACACAACCCCCGACTTAGGTAGATTTAAGTAAAGATAATGGATATAGTGATTAGTTTATAGATTTGTATTAAAACGACAAATTTCCCACTTATGATTGTATGTTTACCACGTTTTTTAAATCAATACTAGCATGACTTATTTATAACATAGTGGCTTATTTATGACTTGATTGTTTACAGAAAAATTAGTGTAAAAGCTTCTGTCTGGTGCAGTGTTACGTATGTTCGGTGCCTACCTGCCGAACCCGTTCGGTTGTACATTTTCGGACGTACAAATAAGCAAAACACACCCCTTAACCCGGAAAACCCTTAACCCGGTTGACTATTACTGTACCAGTTCGGTGGGAGGCAACCAAAGCTATGGAAAATACGTCGTCATTGAGCATTGCACGTGAGGATAAAATTGGAGTAAGAGGGGGTTGGGAAAAGCACAAGCTTTTTTTTTGTTGAGACGTGAAATAGCCTACTCTACTTCATGTCATGTTGGGCCTGACCCAAATGAATAATTGGGCTGAGTTTTAGTTTCACTTCAAGGTCTTACCTATATAAACACCTCATTTTTCATAAGAGATTATAAAATTATATAGGGATTTAGATGCAAATAATAACTTTCTCGTGATTCTTTCAAATTAATAATCTCATAGCAGAGACTAGCTAGCTAGAGATTATTGTATCGTGACTATATCGATTCAGTGAATCATGTGTTCTTTAGTAAAAAATGTCAATTCAGAAAATTGAAGGGAGGATCAAACACTAAACTGAGATCGTTTAGGGTGATTATTATGTGTCCTTAACTAACAAAAAAGTCTTTTTGTCAATTTGACAACCACTTTTGTCCCCATTTATAACAGATGAATGAATGAATGAATGAATGAATGAATGAATGAGTGCAACCTTGTTTTCAACGAATCCATCAACTGCATACTGTACCCTTTAGGGTGTCCTATTACACATGGGTGGAAACAAACTACAAAATGTGAGTAAGTGTCTTCAAAAATTAAGAATCTGGCTAAAATACACTCAATTTATTTTGCTCATTTTTCGTATTATTGTTGGGAATTGGCTCCCCAGATGTATGCCCGACTTTGTCGGTTTATATAGTTCTTCCTTCTTATTAGAGTTTTTTCCACACTCAATATTCAAACCCGAAACCTTAGGGTAGGATTCGAGTCTAATTACCGCTCGGACCAACCCTTAATGATATTCATTTTGCTTACTTATTTCTAAAAGTATATATTTTGGTCATTTATTTCTCAAATTTATATTACAAGGTGAATGCTTATCCAAAAAAAATTACAAGGTGAATATATATTAAGAAAGTACAGTATACCTGTAAAGAAATAAAGTACCTTATAAAATAATTTTATTTTAGTGAAATCTACACTATTATTAATTATATTTCTTAGTCTTGATGCCACGACCTTCAACATTAATCAGATTGGATTGGGATGGAAGGAGTAATATTCTTAACTAAAATAAGATATTCTTGCCAGTAATTAAGTAAGACAATAGAGGTTACTCCAAAAAACCCTACTTTTTAAGTCTAAAATATAAGCAAATTTTAACTAACATTATCCTATTTGATCATATATATTACCCAAATTACTCTTCCGATTTATTCAGACATTATTTTTGAATAAATCTTCTTTATATGAATCTTATGAAGGGTGGTAATTTGTGAGATTCAATTTCTTTTTGTGATTACTTAAAAAAATTAAATGAGATTAACTTATATGTTCAAAGAGGTGTAAAACAATACAATTGGCCTAGTGACATAAGCTATTTTGGGACATGGGGAATCAACCTGGTGCTTCCATGTTTGACTCTTAGTGAAAAACTCGATGTTAGCCAGTGCAAAGTTTGCTCCTAAGCATGAGTGGACTTGGGACACCCCATAAGTAGCCAACAATAGTCCGAATCAAAAATATTTGAAGAGTTATCAATTATTTTTTTACTTATATTCGAACTCGATTACAAGTGATGACCTATTACCATTTTCCTATTGCAGTTTCCAATATTGCACAAAGATCTGACATACTCCCTCGATCTGTTCTTTTTTGTTTGACGATTGAGCCAAAAAATGTCTTACTTTGATTGTCGTTTTACAATACTAATGTAATATTAATATTTTTTTTCCTATTATAGTCTTGAAGTATCATTGTAGGTTTTTTTTTCAATACTTAATTATTAAGAGGGAGTAAAAAAACATATTAAGAAAGTATATAACATAATTTTCATGGAGTTCGAAGTATTAATTGTATTTCTTAATTATCGTGGCACAACCTTAAACCTTAACAAAATAAGGATGGATGAAGTAGAACTTTGAATTATAATCACCAATAGTAATAGTTTTCTTACCAGACAGCATCACCAACCGGCAACGTAGAAAGTTTAACTTTTTAAACCAGAAACTATATATGGTTGCTTCAATGGTTTATGCTAATATATACCAGCGCAATAACTATTTTTAGGCTACTGAGGACAACATAACAGCTAAAAACTAAGGCAACAAATAAATAAAAAACTGACTACAGCATGTCAACAATATGACAGTACCGTGACGGTAAGCGAGCAGAGATCATTCTGACACATAGCAACATTAAATCCATGTCTAGCAAGAAGCAAATCAGATTGCTTGCAGACAATTGATGGCATATTGTTGGAGTTGATTGAAATTGAGCATCTTGAAAAAGTCACACATTGCTTAGTTTTGTGAAGGAATATGGAGACCAAGACTATATAATGGGTTCAAGTTCTCATTTACAAGGTGCACCAGTCAGAAAAACTTTAAGTTTGTATTTGGTTTGTTTTTTTCTATTATACTCTTGTTTTAGAGTGTTATGCGATGTAGATAAATATTCTTTTTGGAGGTTGTGGGCGTACTGGGGACATGGGGGCATTTTTAGAGAAGTCAATGTGTTCTAAAAGTTTTCACGTAGCATTATTCTTTGGTTGTCATTAGACAACGGTTCGTGGTTTTTCTCTGGTTTTGGAGATTCCACATTAAATTTTTGTGTCCCGATTGTGCTCATTTTATTTCTCTAGTTTTCCCCAACAACTAGTATCAGAGCTTTTGGTTCGGTAGAGTATAAATTTCTTAGTATGCTTTGTGGTTGCAGCTTTGTCTGATCTTCCACATCTGAAAAGAAGTTTGACAAAGAAATTTGGTGGAAGAATCAATTTTGTCTTATGGAAAATATAAGTCAATGATAAGTTGATACAATCGGGGGTTGCACAAGGTGTTGTGCCGATGGCTTTCGACATATAGAAATTCTTGAAGTGGTTTAGCTTCAAGTGTAATATACTATTTATGGTGGAGTATGATAGTTATTTTGAACTATGATTGTCGGTGTAGACAATAAAAGCGCGAGATGTCTCGTAGATCAATTACAATCAAGGTGGAGATTGTTGGAGTTAATTGGAATTGAGCATATTGAAGAAGTCATGTCGATAGCTTTCTACATGGAGATATTATTGAAGTGGTTTAGCTTCAAGTGAATTATACTCTTTACGGTGGAGTATGATATTTCTTTTGAACTATGATTGTCAGTGTAGACAATGAAGGTGAAAGATGCCTCGTGTATAAATTACAATAAATGTGGAGATTGTTGGAGTTGATTGGAATTGAACATCTTGAAAAAGTCCCACATTGCTTAGTTTTGCGAAGGGAAGAGGGAGACCAAAACTATATAATGAGCTCAAGTTCTCCTTTACAAAATTCACCATTCAAAAACACTTTAAGTTTGTATTTGGCTTGTTTTTTCTCTTATATTCTTGTTTTAGAGTGTTCTTAGATGTAGTTAAATATTTTCTTTTGAGGATGTGAGTGTACTTAAGGATGACAAAACGGGCTTGGCCCGCAGGGCTTATTGAGAAACAGTTAGAATGAATATTCTGTTTTCTCTCACTATAAAATGATTGGTTACAATTGTTTATATATACTCTGTTATGAGAGTAACTGAATTCTCTACAATTGAGTGCTATGCTATTTGTACAATGAGTTACAATTAATGAAATTACACTTTCTCATTTGATACTCTATCTATATCTCTATTACTCCCCCTACAAACCCAAAGGCTGTCTGTGAAGCTTGACAACTTTGAGTTTGTATCTGAAGTCTTGGAAAGTAGCAGCAGGCAGTGGCTTTGTCAATGCATCTGCAATTTGAAAGCTGCTGGAAACATGCTTAATGGAGAGCTTCTTAGCCACAACTTTCTCCCTGACAAAATGAATGTCAAGCTCCAAGTGTTTGGTTCTGGCATGAAGTATAGGATTGTGGGAGAGATGCACAGCACTTAAGTTGTCACAGAGTAACAGAGGAGATTGTGTGGGAATCTGCAATTCTTGCAGCAGTGATTGCACCCAAAGAAGATCAGCAGTAGCATTGGCCATGCTTTTGTACTCTGCTTCTGCACTTGAACGTGCAACCAAGGATTCTTTCTTGGAGCTCCATGAGATCAAATTAGGTCCAAAGAAGAGACAAGAACCAGAAGTAGAACGCCTGTCATCTGGGTCACTAGCCCAATCTGAATCACAGTAACCTCTTAGAGAAAAGGGAGTGTCTTGTGGTGCTGGTTGCAACAACAAACCGAAGGTGTGCGTACCACTGAGGTACCTCAAAATTCTCTTCACAGCCTTCCAATGTGATTCAAGAGGTTGAGAAAGAAATTGACAAACCTTATTTACACTGAATGATAATTTCGGTCTTGTAAGAGTAATGTACTGAAGGGCTCCAACAATGGATCTATATTGAGTAGGGTCAGGCATCTTATCAGTACCAAAACGACTCAGTTTGCAATTAGCTACCATTGGTGTGGAAATGGCACTGCAGTTGAGCATATTAGCACGAGCAAGAAGGTCTTGTATATACTTAGACTGAGTAAGTAACAGGGAACCATCATTGAGATATTTCACCTTAAGACCCAAGAAGTATTCAGGTTTGCCCATTTGTTTCAAGGCAAATTGATTATGCAGCTTGGTGATAAGATCCTAAATTAGTTGAGATGATGATCCTGTGATAAGGATATCATCAATGTATACAAGAACATACAAATGAATCCCTTTGGAATTGAACACAAACAGAGAGTGGTCACATTGGCTATGCTTGAAGCCAAACTGAATAAGAGCCTTGTGGAGAGTCTCATACCAGGCTCTGAGAGCCTGTTTTAAATCATATAGAGACCTGTTCAACTTGCAGACTAAGGTCTTATCACTGCTAACAAAGCCTGGAGGTTGCTGCATATATATATATATATATATATATATATATATATATATATATATTCCTTTAAAACTCCATTTATAAAAGCATTGTTAATATCAATCTGTTTGATATCCCATTTATAAGTCAATGCAAGAGTAAGAATGACTCTGATGGTGGTAGGCTTAACCACTGGAGAGAATGTCTCTCCATAATCTTGACCAGGTTCTTGACTGTACCCTTTAGCCACTAAACGAGCTTTATACTTATTAACTGTTCCATCAGGATTCTCTTTGATTCTGAACACTCATTTACAACCAATGGACTTCCTATTGGGAGGGAGAGAGGTGAGAGTCCATGTATTATTCTTCATTAAGGCATCATACTCTTGTTGCATAGCTGCAAGCCATTTGGGTTCACACAGTGCTTTCTTGACAGAGGTGGGTTCAATATTAGCAATAAAGAGCCTTGGTTTCAAGTTACCAGTCTTGGATCTGGTTATCATAGGGTGAATGTTGGGTGGAGAGGGAATAATAGATTCTATAGTGGGTGAGGCTACTGGTGCAGTGTGTTGGGAAGTTTCTGATGTAGGCACAGGATCCAGAACAGGAGAATTATCTGGTGCAGAAGGTGAGGGTATAGGAATGTCTTGTGAAATAGTATCAGATGAATTTGCTTGAGGAATATACTCGTGAATTACTGGAGTTGACTCTGTGGATTGTAATTTAGATGGGAAAGACACAGAGATAGGAAGAGATGACTCTTTAGTAGAAGAAACAGATTTAGGAGGAGAGGAGAAAATTGTTGGATAAGGAAAAGAATTCTCATGGAAAGTGACATCCTTGGAGAGATAGACACGACCACTAGGACTTAAACACTTAAAGCCCTTAGGATTTGGGGAGGGTCCCAAGTTAATACACTCCTGACTATGTAATTGTAATTTGTGTTTATTATATGGTGTAAGCAGAGGAAAACAAGAACAACCAAATGATCTAAGAGATGAGTAATCAGGTGGAACCTTATAAAGAGCCTCATATGGAGAAATAAAAATAGATAAAGCTGAGGTAGGGAGCCTATTAATTAAATGAACAACATTCGTAAAACTGTGGTCCCAAAAGGTGATAGGCATAGAGGCATGGGCAAACAATGTAAGTCCCATTTCTGCTATTTGTCTGTGTCTACGTTCAACTGAACCATTTTGGTGTGATGTGTATGGGCAAGTAAGTCTATGCTGAATGCCAAGATTGGCCAAGTGTTTGGTGAAGGGAATGAACTCTCCCCCATTATCTGACTGTATAACTTTAATTGTGGTGTTAAATTGAGTCTTAACCAGGGCTAAAAACAAGGTAAGAACCTTAATGGCATCAGATTTGTGCTTAAGCAAATACATCCAACTATACTTGGTACATGAATCAACAAAAGCAATGTAATATAAGTAACCACAGCTAGAGGGAGAGGGAGAAGGGCCCCACAGATCTGTGTGAACAAGGTCAAAAGGTGTGTGATATTGTGTAGTTGATGGTGGTGAGTGAGTTCTATGGGACTTTCCAACAGCACAAAATTTACACAACTCAAATGACTTATCTATAGATGTAGAAACATTACATTTTTGCAACACAGAATGTATAGCCCTACTGTTGGCATGGCCCAATCTATGATGCCATACAGTATAATTTTTCATATTACTAGTGAAGTAGTGATAGCATTAGTAGATGGAATACTACTTACAGGCTTAGAAGATGCAGTTACATTAACAGATAAAGAAGCAGGAATGGAAGCCTTAGGAACAGCAGCTAGTGAAGGAACAAAATACAGACCATCAGCACCTCTAAAACCTTTGAGAAGAACCTGATTAGAGACCTGACATTTCACAAGACAAGTGAATGGGTGAAACTCATCAAAGACATTATTATCAAGAGTAAATTGGCCTACAGATATAAGGTTACGAGTGAGGTTTGGCACCAGCAGCAGGTTATTGAGTTTGAAGGTTAAATTAGGTTGATGTGTGGAGCATAATGTGGTTTTGCCTACAGCTTTAATGGCTATAGGATGACCATCTCCCATATAGACATTCTTGTTACCTCTGTATGGCGCACTTGTGTGAAGAAATTGAGCAACAGATGTAAAATTAAGTGAAGCACAAGTGTCAAGGAACTAACCTTGAGTTACATCAGAAGGAATAGTGAAGTCCTCTGCAACATTTGGATCAAAAGAAGTGTAAGCAGCTAAAACCCTAGGATCTGGATCTGAGGTAGCAGCAGCATCTTTCGCAGTAGGCACTTGAGCAGCATCCTTATGAGAATCAGCAGGTTGATGAGGAACATAGTTTTCATCATACCTGTACCAGCAATCAAGAGCCACATGACCTTGCTTGTTACAAACTTGACACGTAGGTCTATCACCAGACGGCGGAGCACGGCCACGTCCACGGCCACGACCACGACCAAACCTTCCACGACCATATCGGCCATCGAAACGACCACCAGCATGACCTCCACGAGCATTAGTGTGAACAACATTTGCAGAAACAGAAGGTGTAGCAAGCTCTTGACGAAATTTGTCAAGCTGCGCTTCCTGAACAAGAAGAAGAGACTCCAATTCCATGAGATCGAGAGTATCAGGCTTAGCAAATGCGAAGAGAATCAAAGAATTGTACTCTTCCGGAAGACCGTCAAGCACAACATCAACCAAATCGCGATCAGAGACACGATCGCCACTTGCAGCCAGAGAACTAGCAATAGCGCGCACACGAGAGATGAATTCATTGATGCTACGATTTCCTTTCTTCGTGCTCTTTAGTTCAGCATGCAATTGGCGTGTCTTCGCACGGAGATGAGCAGTGAAGTGCCGGTGAATCGTATCCCAAACTTGATACGCGTGATGACAATCCAAAACGCGAGGAAGCATTACATCAGAAATGGTAGAGAGCAACCAGGTGAATAACACTTGATCCTAAACAAACCATTGATCATAAGCATCGGAAACCTTTCCAATTGCACGATCTTCAAGCGAATCAAACTGATTTAGAATTTGCGGATTCACGAGGAGGCAATGAAGACGATGCGTTGCAACGACACCTTCAACTTGCTGATTCCAGATCAGAAAGTTCTTCTCGTCCAGCTTTATGCTAAGCTTAGGACCAATGATGAATTGCGAAGAACTCGTAGCGGAACCAGGTTTAAGAAATGAAGGAGCGTGCGACGGTGTTGGTGACGATGACCGTGTCACCGGAGGCACTTCCTCAACCGTTGAAGCCATTTGTGAGATTCAGCAAGGAAGAGCGAAGAAGTTTAGCGGAAACGAGAGAAACGTCCAAGGAACGGGACTAGAGCGAATGATATATACCATATTGAGAAACAGTTAGAATGAATATTCTGTTTTCTCTCACTATAAAATGATTGGTTACAATTGTTTATATATACTCTGTTATGAGAGTAACTGAATTCTCTACAGTTGAGTGCTATGCTATTTGTACAATAAGTTACAATTAATGAAATTACACTTTCTCATTTGATACTCTATCTATATCTCTATTAGGGCTGACCCGCTAACCTGCCAAAAAATGGCGAGTTGGGTCGGTGATTTCACCCTGCCGAACTTTAATTTTGTAACAATTCTATATATAGACAATCATATTATTGAAGTCCAGTATATACTGATTTTATCGTAATTGTGAAAAACTAAATACAACAATTTTTTTCTAATATAATTTGGAATGCCCAAAAATATCAGGCATGATTAATTACTGTTCTTCTGACATGATCTTAGCCAACTTGTAGTATTATTGTGGACTCATCCAAGTTTTATTTCATCACAGAAAAACTGCATGCATTGTGTTTTTGATTCACCTCTTTTCCCACGACATATCACGAGCCGAGTTCACGTATGAATTATTAAGATATATTGTTTTGGAATTATCCAGTTTCATTTTCTGCCTTCGATAAGAGCATCTCAGATCACATGTGTTGCATAAACTTAAAGACAAGTTGGTGGGTCTCCCAACATGTGCAGTGCAGAAAGCAACCATCATCAACAAACAAACAATTATTATGTATAAAAATGCACTTTAGTAATAAATAATTACATTTATATATATATATATATATATATATATATATATATATATATATATATGAAAAACATCAAAATTATTTGTCGATAGTTTTAATGTTTAATTTAATGAATAAATTTTGCAAGGACCCAATAGGTATATAGGCTGAATTGGCATCCTAGGTAAATCTCTGTTAAAGTTCTTCTCTTTCTATTATTATTGTATTGCAAACATATTTTCTTCTCTCTTTTTAATTAATGATAGAGTTTAATTAATTAACTGTATTCTCATTTTAGATAGAGAATTCATTCCCATTAATTTGTGAAAATGACCTTCAGGTAATGCATATATATTGTGTACTAGTCATACAATATATACATGCTATCAAAAAATATGCAACTTAGTGAAAATGACCTTTACATAATGTCTTTTCCTTACCCTAGCTAGTATGGGCCATTGTTTGAAAGGATAAATCTCATTTTTCTATTTTTATAACAGAGTTAGTATGACTGCAAAACAAAATAATTTTATAATTTAGCAATGGTAATTTCAGCTGGGGATGTCGCTTCCTGGGTTCAAACTTGGGTGTGACTAATGGTAGTGTGTGTGGTGTTTATTTGTCATTTCATTTAAAACCTACACATATGGATACCCACACTCATTACTCTCCAGTAACCGGACGCTCTCAGTAGGTCAGATATAGACTCACACATTAAAATATCATTATTTTATAAGTTTATTCTAATAAATAAGTCTGTCTCTCTCCTATTGAAAAAGTGTCCGAAGAGGATAGTAGTGAATGAATAGCGATAAACAGAGGGTGGGGGTAATTTTAGTAGCAAATGACTTTGTGACCTCTGCAACTCTCCATAGAAAGTGAGTAGAGTGTGCGCCAGTGATCTTCAAACTAGATCCTATCAATTATATTTATACTTATAAAAAAATAGAGGGTGGGGAATGGTAGTGTTACCTTTTGCCATTCAATTACACATAGATTTGTCAAAAAAAAAATGATAGACACATATATATATATTGCGTATTCTCTGCATTGCTCAAATAATAGTCAAAGTAACATGCTGGCATCAACTACTCACCAAATTACCTCTCCTTTTTGACTCTAAGATTATAATAATTTTTCACATATCATTCAAATGGACTAAAGTCAAATTATATTTGATCGATCGCTGATTACAGTCCTCATTGTTTAATTTGCAGAGTCATGAACGTAATCAAAGTCATAATTATAGTAGTGCCAAAACTTTAAATCCCAAATATAATTTTTATTTAGGCGACGGGGTTTTGATTGGGACTATTTTTTCTGTTGGGACTTTATTATTAATGTTTCTCATCGATCTGAAGGAACTTGCATGCATCTACGCGGCAATAGAAATAATGAAAGGGTGTCCAAGATGATTACTAGGATGGCCAACTAAAGTAATTAATATGATTATATGGATAATTTAATTTTAAGAACATAATTATCTATCAATAAAATAATACTTTCGTTCAGACAGCTAAATCCCAATGTTAAAGTCATCAATGATGACTCTAGTTTCACAGCAGTTATGTCAAAATCTCATAGGTATAATATGAGAAAGAATAGAAAGAGTAAATATCAAGTTTAATTGATATTTGTTTTTCGTTTTATTTTTCCCTAGTCTGCCTTGAAATTTTACACCCCTATATTTTTTTTCTGATACGTAACACTTTGCCCACCTCCTAGGAAGGGTTGAAGAGAAACTTCCTATCAATACTCAAAGCTAGGTTAAACAAACAAATACAAACACCAATTGGTACACCCTACACTTAATTTCTAATTAAATAAGCAGTTTAGTTAACAAGATCTCACGAAAGTTAAAGGACGGACCGGATTGGACGATGAAATACAAGATGAGAAACTATTTTAAAATAAATTGGATTTCGGGAATTAAATTGCTACCGAGCTACCACTTTCAACGACCATTTAATTTTGTCTATACTCGTATCTTTAACGTAGTTATCTCATGGACTTAATGTTTCGACCTAATTGACTAACAAAATATCGAGTGAGAAACTATTTTGAAATAAAATGGATTTACGGGGGTTTATTTAAAGTTATGTAGAGGGGTCATGGATTTTGGTGTTATCCAGGCCAAAGTTGGGGACTCTTTTATCTAGAAAGCTATTCATAATTGTTGGCTCGAGATGCATGACATTAAGGTTTGGTCCATGGGCAAAGGTAATGCTGCAAGGTTTTGGCTTGATAAGTGGTTGGATGAGCACACTCAGTTGCAAGACGTGGCCCATAGCATCACTACTCATTCGGTGTGGTCAGTTAGCGACATGGACTCTAATGGTGTTTGGAATATTAATTTTCTCCAGGATCTCCTCCCGAGCCATATTATAAATTGTATCAAGATCCATCCTATTCCTAATCGGTCGAACCTCCCCGACGAAAAATATTGGCCCGAGACTAATCATGAAGGGGTCTCAGTGGCCCGGGACTATGTTCATCAATACTTGCAGGGAAAGCAACTGTAGGCGCCAATTTGGAGGACACACAGAGACTTTGTAGACATTCGTTGGAAGCCCCTCGAAGTGTGGATGGGTTGCTATTAACACAGATGGAGAGACGAAGGAGAATTTTTCTATTGTTGTGTGTGTGGGTGGGGTGGGGTGGGGGTCGTGATTGCAATGGTTCCTTGTTAGCTAGCTTTACTCGTCAGGTGGGAGCAACAAATGTGTACATAGCTGAGTTGTGGGGATAATTGGAGGGTCTTTCGTTCGCTCGAGCCAATGGTATTCGCAAGGTGGAGCTTCAGATGGATTCTGTGACTATTGTGTAGTGCCATAGTCACCGTGAGAGTAGTATTGCTGGTAGAACCCTCGTCACCCCCTGGCCCTCTTGGACTCAAATTGGAGTGTTCGCATTTGTCATGTTTATCGAGAATCTAATATGGTTTAGCTAACCTTGGTTGTACTTTAGAAACCCATCTATGTGTTTTTACTTTCCCCCCACTTGTGTTAAGAACCTAGTGGACATTGATGTTTATGGAGTTTCTACTCCAAGGTTGATCCCTGTGTGATTCGGTTTGGGCTTTAAGCCATTTTAATCTAAAAAAACCCGTCATCCAAAGATATGGGGCCAATTTGGATAAAACTTATGAAAAAAAATTATGCAAATAAATAAACTTTTATGTATTATTTATTCATAAGCTTGTCAATATAATTTATGAAAAAACACTTATGAAAATATAATATTTGATCTTCATAAATTATTTTTTATAAGTTCAAAAATAAATTAATGCAACGGATCGATGATAACAATCCCACTATTTCATTTGGAGGTAAGATAAATGTAATTTATTTGAGAAGAGCTTAAAAAAGTTCACAAAAAACTTAAAAAAAAGCTTCAATCAAATAAAAAGTAAAAAATATAATAATAGCAATGATGAGAATATATGTACCCTTTTCTCCGTCCCTGTGATTTCGGAGACGCGTAAGCTGCACAAACCAAAAGGGTGTTGTCGTCTTTTTAACGTAAACCGTCTCCGACAGCCTGCGCGCGAATGTCCCCCTTCCCACCTTTTTATTACTAAAAAATTTACGAAGAAAAACGAGAGAATCCAGACCCACAAAATTTTCCCCAAAAGTTAAAAATGAAAAAAGCTAAAACAATTCCAGTTAATAATTACTACTAAATTCTGAACAGCTAAAACAAAATGGATTTCAACAATAATAATGAATGCTAATTAATAATATTATTACTTCTCTGCAGTACATCAAGATTCACGATCAACCTTCACCATAATATTCTCACTTCACTTCACTCCCCTCTCCTGAATCAAAACCCTAATACACACTCTCTATCACTCTTCACTGATTCACTCACTGCCATTTTCTATTTCCATGGCTTTCAAGTTCAACGGTGACCGTTAGATCTCTGATCACCGCAATGTAAGTGAATGCCATTTCCTTTTTCTGAAGTGAACCAACTTGTGCTTTGTTATTTATTATTATTGAGTAACTTTGATTGGACTATGGAACAGATCTTGTAAATTATTTGGAGTTGGCAATCGATTGGTGAAAATGAGATTGTTGGAGTTTGGGAGTGTGTTGATTGTTCTTTCTTCGTTTCTGGTTTTTGGGAATGCTGAGATTTACATAGTGACAGTTGAAGGTGAACCTATTATAAGTTATACTGGAGGTATTGATGAGTTTGAAGCTACTGCTGTGGAATCTGATGAAAAGATCGATACCACCAGGTACTTACTTGCATCACGTGTTTTTATTTTACTTCTTAGTAATGTTCCTTTCATTGGGCTTGTTGCTGGCTGAGGTTCATTCATGTAGGAATAGATCTTTTAAGAGTCTGATTTTATTTATGCTGAACTGAATTTTGACACTCTAGTCTAGGAACAATCTGATGAACTTATTTGAGAAGTAGAGATATTTATATTTCTTGTATAGGGTGACTTGTGAAAAGTTCATTTACATGTGGTAATTTTTCTTAACTCTTTTTGAGGAAGATAGTGTAATAACCACCACCTCTGTTTGATTTGAAAAGTTCTTTTTGTTTACATCAAGTTGATGCGTCTTATTTCAACTTATATTTTCTTCTTATACTGTGGTGAAACAAGAAATGAACATTTGCAAGTGCTGTACCTTACCTTTTATGCTATTTTAAAATTCTTCCAGTGAGTTGGTCACTTCTTATGCTCGTCATCTTGAAAAGAAGCATGATATGCTTCTGGGAATGCTGTTTGAGCAAGGGACATACAAGAAACTTTATAGCTATCGACATCTTATAAATGGGTTTGCCGTTCATACTTCCCCGGAACAGGTGAAGTATACTGTTATCTTTTTCTTATTATTCTATAATTATTAATTAACAATAATATATTTTGAATTCATTTATTCACTCTAATTTCCTTATGCCATCCACTTATATTAGTAGGCAGAAACTCTAAGACGTGCTCCTGGAGTGAAATCTGTTGAGAGAGACTGGAAAGTGAGGAAACTTACCACACATACCCCACAATTTTTAGGACTTCCAACTGGGGTATGGCCAACAGGAGGTGGCTTCGATCGTGCTGGAGAAAACATTGTTATTGGATTTGTGGACTCAGGGATCTATCCTCACCACCCTAGCTTTGCGACACATAATACTGAACCATATGGGCCAGTTGCAAAGTATAGAGGAAAATGTGAAGCTGATCCAGATACTAAAAGAAGTTACTGCAATGGGAAGATTATTGGAGCACAACACTTTGCCCATGCTGCAATAGCTGCCGGGGCATTCAACCCTTCAATTGATTTTGCGTCTCCTCTAGATGGAGACGGACATGGAAGGTTAGGCCCTATTACCTTCTTTACTTATTAACTTTCTCCATTGGAATTCTCCACATATTCCCTTGCCTATAAGATTCAAGCGAGATCATAATGCGTCATTTCCTGCTTATGAGCAATCATTAGAACTTTATAGTAGTCTTTAATTATGTCTTCTATGTATTTGAAATAGATTGTATAAGCACCCATGAAGTCATGCTTAAAGCAATATTTTCCGATTTGGTAATTTTTTGTAACAATCCCCCTTTTTTTCTTGCATCTTCCTCTGGCAGTCATACAGCCTCTATTGCAGCTGGAAATAATGGAATTCCTGTGAGGATGCATGGCCATGAATTTGGGAGAGCAAGTGGGATGGCTCCTCGTGCCAGGTGAGGAATGATACCCTTAATTTTTAATTGATTAAATGGGAACTTCAGTCCTTTCTGTTGCATTTGACACGGGTTATGTATTAATTATATTCAGGATTGCTGTCTACAAGGCACTCTATAGACTGTTTGGAGGGTTTGTTGCAGATGTAGTTGCTGCAATTGATCAGGTATACAAGCATATGATTTATTTATACAGTGACTTAAAGTGTACATTAAGTAGACCTCAGCCCCACATGTACACACAAACACACAACACGCACAAATTACTTGCTTTCGTATGCAGGCTATATGTTCACCCTAGAATACTAGATAACTTTGTGAAAGGATGTTATTCTAGCAATCTTCTTTTTTGGCTGTAAATCAACAGTCAACCTAAAATTTAACATTTTGTCTCAATAATAAATTGTACAACATCATATTTTTCACTACTGGTATTATATCCCAAGAGTTTCTAATTTTCGGAATTTGAGAGTCAACAGGCTGTATATGATGGAGTGGATATACTCAGCCTTTCAGTTGGACCCAACAGTCCTCCAGCAGCCACCAAATCTACGTTTTTGAACCCTTTTGATGCTACACTTCTTGGAGCTGTGAAAGCTGGTGTATTTGTGGCACAGGCTGCTGGAAATGGTGGTCCTTTCCCTAAGACAATGGTTTCATATAGTCCATGGATAGCGTCTGTAGCAGCTGCAATTGATGATCGTAGATATAAAAACCATTTGATGCTTGGAAATGGAAAAATCTTAGCTGGAATTGGGTTATCACGTGAGTTTTTCAACATCCTACTATATTTCTTTGTATATGTCATTCTTTTTATTAGACTGGCATTTGGTGATATAATGTGGAAGGTTTTGGTGGAAATTTTCGTTGTAGTTTAAGAGAACATGGAATTACTGTCCTAGATTCCTCCAAGTTAGGGGAAGAAATAAAACATAAACAAAAAACACTTCTTTCTATTACTGCTTCCTTATGTACCACTACCACTACAAAACAAAACATAAAAAGTTATCACGAATTTTTTCTTGTGAGTAACATAATGAAAATGCAATTACTAGCTAGTTCGACAAATGCAATTACTGGCTTAAGTTGTGTGAAGTAGGAGTGGGTGTAGGACTCTGGAATACATAATGAAATAGGTTGGGTGTTGGCATTCCTTCAATGATGAAGTTTGGGTTGTTAAATACAAATAAAATATGTGAATTGCTGACTAGCATTCACCTTTGGTGGTTTAATGCATTTTAGTGAGAAAAGTCACAACATATAGTAAAAATGTGTGACGATGTAACATGTTCTGTACATGGTTTAGAAATTAATTTTCATTTCAACCTGAAGATGGTAAATAACATATAACCAATGTAAATTGTACTGGCATAGCTTAGTATCAGACTGGTTATCCATATATCTTCTGGAGATTGAGTATCAATATGTACAATATGTGCTAGTTTTCTGTAAAAGGAAGAGATAACAAGCTAAGGATATAAAACGTTATTGTTCATGATTTGCTAAATTCATTGACTGTCTGAGAATATTAAGCACTTGCTTATATATAGTGGCTTAAAATGTTGTCAGCACATTATTATATTACATTATATGAAATGAAGGGTTTATTTTTCTTCCTCATGGTTTATTGTCTTAAAAGATCAGTTAACATCATTCTCATATCTTAATTTTTTTTTCCGCATTAAAATGTATATTCGGAAATCTGAATATTATCAAAAAAAAAAAATCTGAATATGAATAATATAGGTAAGTCATCCCCAGTCATGATACCAATTGAACCTCTTGACTCTTGAGCTTCATCAATTAGGTTTTTTGCTTTGTTATATTTAGGTAGTTTAGTTATGATTATGAATGTTATTTTGGTTGTAACTTGAATAAACACTTCCTCGGGCATTAAGGCCACTTGACTTCAGTGTCCTGTAAATTCATGCTTATGTGGCAAAGTATATTTATGGCTGTCCAGTGTCCACTATTCATTTGTTGTTGGATAGCTCTCATTGTATACTCTACCCATTCTATATTGCTAAAATATGCATAATGGCTTGTACAGCTTCTACACATTTAAACCAATCATACACATTGGTTGCTGCAAACGACGTGCTACTAGATTCTTCAGTTAGTAGGTACAGCCCCACAGATTGCCAGAAACCAGAGGTTTTAAACAAGAACTTGATAGAGGGCAATATTCTTCTCTGTGGATATTCTTTCAACTTTGTTGTTGGTACTGCATCAGTCAAGAAAGTCTCAGAAACAGCAAAGGCCCTTGGTGCAGCTGGATTTGTTCTGTGTGTTGAAAATGTTTCCCCTGGAGCAAAATTCGACCCTGTCCCTAGTGGCCTTCCTGGGATTCTTATCACAGATGTCAGCAATTCAAAGGTACTCAGACTCATCTTTTCCCGTATATTTATGTAGAGGTAGATTGAATATCAAAATAGCTAAATCTATCTCCTCTTAGCCCATAATTTATTCCATGTTCCACTACTTATCTTAGCTACCATTGTTGTTGTCTCTCCTGTTCTACTTTTTCTGTTCATCAATAGCTTTTGTTTCTGTTTATGTTAGTTAAATTATGCTCCCGCATTATTGATCATACAGGAACTTATAGACTATTATAATGTGTCTACACCAAGAGACTGGACTGGACGGGTGAAGAGTTTCAAAGGTACGGGTAAAATAGGCGATGGCTTGACGCCCATTCTACACAAGTCTGCGCCACAGGTGGCATTATTCTCTGCTAGAGGGCCAAATATAAAGGACTACAGCTTCCAAGAGGCAGATCTTCTAAAACCAGATATATTAGCTCCTGGTTCATTGATTTGGGCTGCTTGGTGTCCAAATGGAACTGATGAGCCAAATTATGTTGGTAAGTAATGGCTTGACCAAGTTGTCTCTTCTTCGTAGTTATGTGAGAAGAGAACTTCCTTTCAATATTCAAGTTTGTTCATGGAGCAAGTGGTTGGTTGGATGATATGTTGCATTGATGCTCTAAACATAATTGATTTATTTGAAGAAATTGTTTGGTTGTACAGGCGAGGGATTTGCAATGATATCTGGAACTAGCATGTCTGCACCACATATAGCCGGAATTGCTGCTCTTATAAAGCAGAAGCATCCACATTGGAGCCCTGCCGCCATTAAATCAGCCTTGATGACAACATCAACAACTCTAGACAGAGCAGGGAATCCTCTTCTAGCCCAGCAAACTTCTGAAACAGAAGCTATTAAGTTTGTCAAAGCTACCCCTTTTGATTATGGGAGTGGACATGTTAATCCAACAGCTGCCTTGGACCCTGGCCTCATCTTTGATGCAGGTATCATTTCTCTGTTGAGGAAAACGGCGCACACGCCAACAAATTATGGTCCTTGAAAGTTTACAAAAGTTCAATCTAGTCCCTGACATTTACAATATACCAACTTAGTCCCCGACTTTTGCAAATGTGTTTCAATATATCAATGTAGCTGATTTGCTTATTAAATTTGTTGCAGGATATGAGGATTATCTAGGCTTCTTGTGCACAACACCTGGCATTGATGTTCATGAGATAAGGAACTATACTCATGTGCCATGTAACACTACTATGGGCAAACCATCAAATTTAAACACCCCATCTATCACAATTTCCCATCTAGTGGGAACACAAATGGTCCACCGAACCGTCACCAGCGTTGCCGAGGAAGAAACCTATGTGATCACAGCCAGAATGGAACCAGCAGTTGCCATTGAAGTCAACCCTCCGGCAATGACCGTCAAAGCAGGCGCGACGCGCCAGTTTTCTGTGACACTCACAGCTAGGTCAGTTACAGGAAGCTATAGTTTTGGAGAGGTTTTAATGAAAGGAAGCAGAGGACATAAAGTGAGGATCCCTGTTGTTGCCAAAGGATACCCACGATAGATCTCATATTATATAGGCCTTTAAGTTTGGTTGGCAAAGGAAAGCAATGCTTGCTTGGTTGCTTGTAATATTCTTTGTAACTTGTGGGGAATAAGGTATGGCGCTAGATTTATTATTCGTCCAAAAAATACATAATATATATTGAATTATGAATAGGTGTAAAGGTAAGCAGGTGTAAGGGGGGGTGAATCCCAGTTTCTTCCAAGTATAAAGTTTTTGGCTTATATTGTTGAAGTGCTTCTTCATGACATGTTTTTGCATGTATTATTTGCCATTCCCCAACAGTTACTTTCACTGCAGGTTACTAGTATAACACACGCAATAACATTAAGATAGCGTTTTAACGTGAGCAGTAACGTAATTACAATTAGTCACTTATCATTCAAAAATTATTTTCGTGTTTATCTCTTTTTTTTTGTCATGTCATATTTATCATTATTTTTTTACTCTTGTTTTTCTTGCCCTTGTTTTACAACATGGCTCACAACACAACAACACTACTAGACGTGTGTGAGTGAGACAATATGTCTATTGTCTACATTACATGGCACTAGCTACTTGCTTGTAGTATGCACGTGGCGTATGGGGGTGCTATCCTTTTTGCCAATTAATTTCGCCCCGCGATACTACTTATAATTTGATAACTATCCTCTTTTTTTTTTGTGAAAAAAAAGGTTAATGTATTTTAATTGGATATTTACTTTTACTATTAATTTATATATAAAAAGGAGAAAATAATTTAAATTTAAATTTAGCAGAGTAAAAAACGGAAGAAAGTGGGAAAAATAAAGATTAGATGAACACTTTGATACTTTAATGTTATGTTACGCCAATCGATATCAATTTTTATATTCAATTATTTAAAAATAAATTTGAAATTAGTTTTGCCTACAATCGATATCCAATAAAACTCAATAGTATCATAATTATTTTTTTTTACAGTAATTCTAGAATTCTCCCAAAAATGAAAATTAAAAAATAAAACATGAATACAAAAAGTATCAATTATCAAGTAGTTATTTGTTTGTTGTATAAAGAAGCAATATTGATGATTCATTGTTATACATTTTGTCCGTTGCTGCCTTGCCTACCTGGGTGCGACCTAAGAAGTAAGAAGGTGAGAATTGATTTCCTTATTCTCCAAAACCAAATCCAAATCAAATCAAAGTACTGTACTTACTCTTTGAAGGTGCGATCACACCTCACTTCATCTATCTACTCTCTTTCTTCTTCAACTCTCAGCTCAGCTTAGATGGTATGTATGTGTATATCCTCTTCTCTTCTCTTTGTTTCTCAATCTCAATTCAATTCTTAGTGTTACTACATTCTTTATATATAATAATAATAATAATAATATGACATACCAACCTAGCTTACAATACTTCATGATCATAATGTCTTTCTTGCAGCTCTGTGTGCTTATTAGTAACACTAATGTCTTTCACGCAATATATGATATCTTGAACTTGTCTGTAGAAGAAAAATTACAAATTTATTTTAAGAAACTAATTTAAGTTTGGTGTTATATTGTGGTTGGCTTGGCGGTGGGTATAAAGAAGAAGCAGTCCTTGATTGTTCTGACGAAGCCCTTCTCATTGGATGCTGATTCTGATTTGGAGCCGAGTTACAGAGCCCCTAATCTCCTACGTCGCTTGTTAAGTTTACTCAAACATGTTCGCCCTGGATCAGATCTCACTCACTTCCAGGCAACCAACTTCCCCCCTTTCACTTTTACAACTTCCTTATCTAATTTTTGTTATGGGATTCAATTTCCTTACTTTTAATTAACTAGTCTAGCAGAGATTGTGTTATATATCCTGCTTACTGCTTACACTAGGATTTTTAAACTTGTAACCTATTACTTAATTATGCTTGCTTGTAGCCTTGTAGTGCAAAAATAAAATAAACAATATTGCATTTAAATTACATAATATCTCAGGCATATGTTACTAGAGGAATTTGGAGAAGTCTCAAGTTTGAGTCGTCTTGAGTGTGGCTAGCCAGGTTCCTCGATTAGTCATTGGCAAACTTGTTTTTGGACACTGCACACCAATAATACGATAACAAAAAAAAGAGTGATTTAGAGAAATGAATTTGCAATGTTGATCAATACAGTAATAATTTGGCATGGGATAAGACTTAAGAGGCTACTTGCTTCATTTAGGATGTGGCCATGTATGTTTTCTTTCAAAACATTAGAATTTTGTTGAGGCGTGGCTACACAAAAAAGTTTGATGTACAATTCCACGTTTGTTGTAGAAATCAGGGTATTGAAACTCTGATCCATTATCTGATCTTATGTCTTTGACAGTAGCATCAAATTGGATTTTAGCAAAAAGAATAAAGTTGTGCACCAACTGTTTTGCTTAAGATTAGGTTCTCATTAAGAATGCCCAAATATGTCTAGTGTGGTCAGTAGCTTCGTGTCAAGAATGATGTATGATGTTGAATGGATAACTCAGCAACATAGGAGGTGTTGACTTTGGGTGTGTTGGTATTGGAATGGATTGAGCAATGTTAGAATGCTGAAATAGGTTTAGAAGCTGTCGCACTTGCTTGAGTCTGAGTCAAGCATTTATGGCATCTCTTTGAGTTGCTTGAGACAAGGTCTTCTCAGTGGTAGATCAGGATGTATCTGCATTGCAGCAAGGTTATTCACAGTGGAGCTTTGTTTAGTCTTTATATCCAGGAGGAAATCCATGCTTAAAGTAGCACCGTCAATTATGGGACAAATGTGACTGCAAAAAGTCATTGTTCTGGAGGACCTCTGCCCCCATTATTGAATCTGCCTCCGCCTCTATTTGATTAGTAATTACCATTGCCTCGGCTTTGTTGTTTAGAAGTGTCTGCAGAATTGTAAAGATCTGTGGATTCCCTGGAAGGTGTACCAGAAATGTGATCTTATTGCTGAAGGACCATGGAGTAGATTTGGTGACCTTCACACCTGCATTTAGTGGTGCAAGTACAATCAGACATAGGTGGTAGAGCTTCTAAATCCCCCATATGGTTTTTAGGTCAGTGAAAGGATCAGAAATTTCTCTTTCGCCTTGTTTGGTGGAATGAAGTTCTTGAAGTAGATCAAAAGTACGAAAACAGTTACCTTTGATGAACCTTTCTTTGAGATCATCCCAATGAGCCTTTGCGTAGTCAATATACAGGATGCTATGTGCAGTCTGAGGCAACAATGTCCCGTGAATACATGAAACTACCATGCTATTACACCTTTCCTAAGCTTCGAAGAGAGGATCGTCCTCACACAGAGAAGGAAATTTTCCATTGATCAATTTCAATTTGTGCGTCATTACGAGGGCTTGTTTCATGTTACGGCCCCAAAGGTGATAATAGGATCATCCTCGATTTTCTCCAGGATGGAAATAGTATGAGGAAGTAGGGCACTCTCCTAAGTGAGAGAGAAAATGCAGAGAATGCAGAACAGCTGAGGTACCATATGAGAGTGATTTGGAGAAAGGAGTTTGCACTGTTGATCAATACAGAATTGGTACATTGTTTTTATACGTCTGGTTAGAAGGCTAACTCGTCCAATCTTCCCAACTAATTTGTATTGTAGAAACTAACTTCATTTATTCGTAACATGTGGTTTCTGTATATGGCCACTGAAATTCGCCATTAAGTGATAAGTAATGTTTCTTACAGAGATCATTGATTTAAGTATTTTTCGCTTGTATGTGCAGCTGCCTCCTCTGTTTAATTTCCCAAAATCTCAACTCCAGTGCTATGGTGAATCAGTGTATTGCACAGCTTCGAATTCAAACCTTCTGAGCAGATGCAACAATGAAAAAAGTCCGCTGGACAGGTTCACATCTGTGGTGGCTTGGAGCATATCTACTACGCGTCCTACATCTTTTGGGGTTGCTCCCTATAATCCCATTCTTGGAGAGACACACCATGTTTCCAACGGCAACCTTAACGTGCTACTGGAGCAGGTACTAGCCTCTGATTCTCTTTTTTATACCAAGTGTTTTTTTCAATAATAATTAATGCTCAATGCTCATATACATTATGCTGATATTTGGACCTCTTTGATTTTTATTGGATAATTTAGATATAATAATATATTTTTCGTTATGTCTGCAGGTTTCCATCGACCCTCCAGTATCTGCTCTTCATGCAACAGATGAGAAGGAAAACATTGAAATGATTTGGTGCCAGCAACCTGTTCCAAAGTTTCGCGGTATCTTAACTTTACTCAAAAGCAGCAGTAACACTGACTCAGCAATCTTGTTTAAATTCATCTGATATTTCAAATTGTATATGTAGGTACATCTATTGAAGCTCGAGTGCATGGAAAACGGCTATTAAAGCTCCTAAATCATGGAGAAACATATGAAATGAATTGTCCTCACCTTTCAATTAGAATTCTTCCTGTTCCTGGTATTGATTGGGTTGGCAATGTTAATGTAAGGTGCCTAGAGACAGGCTATGTAGCTGAGCTATCCTACAAATCATCATATTCATTTCTTGGACTTGGGGGAGATCGCAAATTAATCGAAGGGAAGATCCTTGACTCATCATCATCCAAAGTACTATATGAAGTTGATGGTCATTGGGATAGGTACCTGTAATCTCTCCAATCATATGAAGTGTAAAATTGCGAAAAAAATTATCAAGTCTTGCATGCAACTGGTTAACCATTCTAGTGACCGTGCTTAAAATAATGAATTGCGTTGGCTTTATTTTTCAATAGTTATGCTACATTATACTATATAGTGCCACATTTCTAATCAAATTTCTTTTATGCAGGACTGTTAATGTGAAGGATACAAATAGTGGGAATGTCAGAGTGATATATGATGCAAAAGAAGTCATTTCAGGGCTCAAAACTCCTATTGTAAAGGACGCTGAGGTAATGTTACTTGTGTTTTCTGCCCTTATTACTCTTGCTTGTATTATTCATTTATCTTCATATATGATCTCCTTTCATTTATGAAACATGAATGTGTTCAGTAAACTCTACCCATATATAAATGAAGAAATAAAAACTGTGTTTGTACTTTGTATTACTTTATTAAGTGACATATTTTATTAAATGTGACATGAAATTCTCGTGTTGATCAGGATGTGTGGCCAACTGAATCAGCCCTTATTTGGAGTGAGTTGACACTAGCGATTATGAGCAAAAACTGGGAAAAAGCCAAAGAAGCAAAGCAAGTTGTGGAGGAGAGACAGAGGAAGATGTTGAGAGAAAGAGGCACAGCAGGGGACCGTTGGATTCCTAAGAATTTTATGGTATCTTACAATAAAGAAGGCGGGTGGGAATATAACTGTTCACCCACCAATAAGTGGGTCCCTACTGCACCCATCATAGCCTAGTACTATTTTGTTATTATGTACAATCATGGTCTTCAATTATACGCCCAAAAATACAGCTTGATAGATATCATAAAGTGATACTAAAACTCTAAATTGCTTTTTTTCTCTTCTTCTTACTCCACCACATAAACTTTCCTAAACTTATGACAACAGTAATTACTACTATTATGTCAAAAATGGTTCATGTGCTCTAGTGCCATATGGATCTGCCTAACCAACACGGTTGGTCCAGTGACTTAATCTATTCTGGGACATGGGGGTCGATCCGGTGCTCTTGGAGTCGATTCCTGTAGTGGACAAACTCAGTGTTGGTTAGTGTGAAATTTGACCCTAAAAAAATACCGGATCAGCTGCCTTCCAACAAACAGATAAGAATGCTGTCGGTGATTGCATCCAATAGTGTCTCAGCCACACATTGGTTGGATGTTGGAAGTTATTGGAAGCACCTTGAGATGAGCATAGTAATAAATGCAATAAGTAACATGTGGTGAAATTGATCACAAAAACAGCACAACCACATTTTTAGTAATATTAGATACTCACTCAACGGTAACATTATGCATAATATGCTTAATCAGAATCTCTAACAGTAAAATGAGAATCTCAACTGTAAAATATATAGGATATCCTCTGTCACAAAAAAAATTATACTTTAGGTTTCAGTATAAAGGTCTAAACATTTGCAGATTTCAATATCCTTATTTTGTAACGTAGGAAAACTACACTCAGTGAGGTTCTGTTCTATCACTAGGCAAAGGCTTTCTCGTACTTCATTCTTCAGCTGCTCATACCATCCCACTGTGCGTTCATCAAGTTTCAGATATAAATATATGTAAAATAATATGGTACGTTCATATATGTTAGTATATTTTCATTCAGTCTCTTCAATATTAGCTAAAGAATCAATTAAAAATTATATTATTGATTCTGCCAATTAAGGAAATGTTGAAATATACTAAGTCTTCTATTATGAGTGTTGCTGTGTAGGAGACAAAAATTGTGCTCACAAAGCCATTCACAATAGAAAACCAATCAGATTCCGAGGAGAATCATAAAGCTCCAAGTATTTTGCAGAAAGTACTAATTCTCTTCAAGAATGTGCGGTTAGGATCTGATCTCTCATCCTTCAATGTAAGTTTTTAAGGGGATAATAAAATGCTTACATTTTGAAATTTCATAGGCCTTGAACATTACAAATATTCATCCTAAACATTCAAAAGTTAATTATGTTTGCTGAATTTGAATCTGCATAATCCACAGTTGCCACCTCTCTTCAACATGCCAAAGTCACAACTTCAATACTATGGTGAACTTGTATATTCTACATCAGTAGACCTGCTAGGTGAGATCAACACTGGGAAGACAGCATTGGATAGACTCATATCAGTGGTGGCATGGAGCATTTCTAACACACGGTCTCAGAGGTTTGGAGTTGCTCCTTATAATCCTATTCTAGGTGAAACTCACCATGTTTCCAAAGGAAACCTTAATGTCTTACTTGAACAGGTACATTTATTATTGTTGGCCTCAAAATGCTTCAAAACATTATTTTGTTGATGTTGTTGTCACATCATAAGGCTATTACATGTACCCTTATATCTTTATTTTCATAAGACGATTGAGTTTTGTTGATTAATTACATGTTTTCAGGTTTCACACCACCCTCAGGTATCTGCCCTCCATGCTACTGATCAGAAGGAAAACATAGAAATTACATGGTTTCAGTTTCCAGTTCCAAAGTTCATTGGTAAAAAAAAACTTCAGGACATATTAATTCATATGTTGTCTGATGAAATAAAATCAATTTATACTTTTTTCTAAAATATGTTAGTACTTTTTATAAAATATGCAGGTACTGGAGTAGAAGCTCATATGAATGGAAAGCGAAAGCTACAGCTCCATAACCATGGAGAGACGTATGAAATGAATTGTCCTAATTTCTTATTCAGATTTCTTCCAACCCCTGGGATTGAATGGATTGGCAATGTCACTATCCGGTGCCAAGAAACAGGCCTTGTGGCAGAACTGAGCTACATCAAACAATCTTTCTTTGGATTCAGGGCGAATCGAAGACGAATAAAAGGGAAGATTTTCGATTCATTGTCAACCAAGATTCTTTATAAAATTGATGGGCATTGGGATAGGTATTTCACTTTTTGTGATTTTTATGCATACCTTTTTTTGTGTGCGTATTTTCCTTAATAAGAAGCAGTGATAATACAACTATTTATTTATTTGCTTACCTATAATATTTAAATGATGTAATCCTAATCATATAAAATGTTGCAGTACTATAATATTGAAGGACGCAAGCGATGTAGAAGTAAGAGTGATATATGATGCAGAAGAAGTTTTTTCAGGGCTCCATACTCCTTTTGTCAAGGATCCAGAGGTAATATATATATATATATATATATATATATATATATTTCAATTGTTTAAAAAAAATCAGTTTCACGCATATGTTGGCTCAATAACAAAGCATGTTTTTATGTGATGCCTTTCTTGAGTTTTTCTTGATGACATTGCGAATGTGCATGCATGTCTTCCTGAGTTTGACATGAGATTTTTCTGTATTATATATAGAGTGTGTGGCCAACAGAATCAGCTCTTGTTTGGGGTGAGTTAAGCCAAGCCATCATAAACAATGATTGGGTAAAAGCAAAGGAGGCAAAGAAAACTGTGGAGGAAAGACAGAGGAATCTCCAGAAAGAAAGAGAATCAATAGGGGAAACTTGGATTCCTAAACACTTTACAGTGTCTCATAGTATAAAAGATGGCTGGAACTGTACTCCAATTCAAAAATGGGTCCCAAATGGCCCAATTGTTACCCTATAATTTTTACCTGTATTTTGTAGAGAGTCCCAAGGTTTGAGACTACTTTAATAAGTTTTTAACGGTGCAAAAAGAGAGTCTGAATTTGCAAAATTCATAGTGGCAGTAATAGCCTACTATAATGTAG
The DNA here is from genome assembly GCA_963573325.1 of Astragalus glycyphyllos. Classification (NCBI taxonomy): domain Eukaryota; kingdom Viridiplantae; phylum Streptophyta; class Magnoliopsida; order Fabales; family Fabaceae; genus Astragalus; species Astragalus glycyphyllos. The sequence continues at coordinate 68,256,232 of OY754308.1, forward strand.
GTTTTTTAAATAAACAGAATAACAAGCGTAATCTAAAACTCACGCACACAACAACGTCTCGAATTCAAACCTGGGTTAGCTAAGCCTTACGAAGATTACTTTTTTGTAGAAGTTGGAGAAAAAACAAAAACAGCACCAAAAACTAAAGCCTTAAAAACAAAACTCTATTAGGGTCTACCCTCAGCAAATGGGAGGTGCCAACATGAGGATACTCAAATTTTGTCTAGCTCGTATCTGAATTCGATCCCAATTTTTCATGAAATCAACGCAAGCGTTACCTTCCCTCAATTGAATACTGGTGCATATGATTAGTTATTGAACTCACCAATTGAATACAGCTTTGTGAGTCAGAATAGCAAAATAACCGTCTATAGCCCTTGCGCCAAGCCAACAACAAACGTTTATAAAGCGCAAGAAGCTCAACATGGAGGTTGTTAGAGAGACCAATATTGTCGGAGAAACCACACAGCCAACAACCATCTTCAGTTCGGATCAAACCACTAAAACCAGAGATACCAGGGTTTCCCAAACTACTCCCATTTACATTCAAAACCACCACATTCTCTCGCGTAAGATGCTAAGAAACTCATCTGGGGGTGGTACACACCCAATCATCGTGGCCAACATTCCTATCAAGGAGGCTAGCGAAAGTGTAAATGTTTAGTTTAATTTGATAAATGGGAGTATTGGCATTATTGTACATTGATCCTAGCTGATCCAACGATGGTTAGCGGTAGACTAGGGAACATGGCTAACAGAAACTTTTGTATATATATATGTAGCTTGTAAATTTGAAAAGACACGACAATCGATCAAAAACATATTTTTCAAGCATTTTAATTTTCATTTACCTTTATGCATAGCTTCTAGATAATTTTAGAACTAGTTACTCGTCTCACACACCTAGTCTAACACTCTTTAGAGTAGTTAGGGAAACTATAGTTAAGGAACAAAGTTCCTTCTTAAGTGAAATTGTTTGAAAAAAGGAATCTAAAAGTTCAAAAATAACACTTTCTCGAATAGAATCATTAACCCCTTGCACACACTATTGGTAATTAAAAGGTATCCATGAAGTGATTCATGGTAAAACTAAGTGGAGCCATTGTTTTTTCTATAAACAAAGATAAGATTCTCTGGAGCGTATTTCTCAAGAATAAATGCATTTATGTTTCTAGTCTGGTCTGAAACACATCTTTTAGTGCTTAGATGTGACGTGTTTTCCATTGATGTTCAACCCTTTATCTTTCAATAATAAATATTATTTTATTGGCCTTTCAAAAAAAAAAACAAATTCAAATAATTAAATAATTAAATAATCACTTTATTCATATTAAATTATTATTATAATTATTCGCCAAAAATTACTCCCTCGTTAAGTGTCACTTTTGGTATGGAAATTGTATTTTGAATTCTGTTATGAAAATTGTATTTCAATTTCTGATTAGTTGCGACTCAATTATCTGATTCACCAATTCTGTTGCACATGTCAAAATATTATTTTTACAAAAGATTAGTTGCGACTCAATTATGAAATAGGCACGTTAAAAACTATGTGTCTATTACGTTTTTGATAATAGCCTTCATCTCTTCTTTTCGATGCATCAAACCCAAACCCAAAAGATCGAGAAATCGTTTCCCTTTTATTATTTAATAAAAAAAGAAAGAAATCATTTCCCTCCTTTTCAGGAGAGATGGAACTTTGCCATGAAAATAGATCATACAAGTTTGTCAACGATATCAGACGCTCTTATCTACATTAAGGAAGTATAACATATTATATTATTAATAAGAAAATTGAAAACTTCCGAATAGTCCAGATGAATAGCCACACAAATATTACTTACAAAAGTTCCAACTTTCTTCTTCAGAATATCAATTACTCCGGTGCGCATATCCTCATTGTTAGGTTCAACCTTGGCCTTCTTACTACTTATACCTTTTTCTAACTGCTCATTAATAGGAAAAAAAGAAAATCAGTATTCGAAGAAAGAGGATACGGGTATATTTTTTGTAAGAAAAAAATAAACCAAACTTGAATTTTAGTTTCTATTTTGTGAAACTTCTTCAAACATAAAAACATAATAAACATAAACAAATTAATTATTTGTTTGAGATACTAATTGATCTGATTGATTTTTGAAATTATTCTCTCTCCCCTTTAATTTGTTTACATATAGTAACAAATACCCATCCTTGCATAACATTTTGTGCAATGGAATTTTCCCAATACGATTGGTTTGACTCTATGACCCCATTGACCCATATGCTTACTATACACAGGGGTGGTCCTGAGATTTTGGAGGCCCTGAAATCAATAAAATGGCGCCATAATTATAAAACATATGGATTAATTGTCAAAATTTTACGAAAACTAAAAGTTTGGAGTTTTGAGAAAAGGAGTCCGAAAATATACTTTAGTCTAAAATTTGCTAGTGCTATTATTATTATTATTATTAAATGGCAATATTAATAAACTTTATTCAACCTTATTTTATTTTTCTATAAATATATCTCATAAAAAATAAACATAGATTTAAATATTTATTTACATATTTTAATATATAAATATATATATATATATATATATATAATTTTGTAAGTTTAACTTTTAAATTAACTATTTATCATTGTTATTGAAAAATAATTTGTTCTCGATAAAATAGAAAATAGCATTCCATATTTTGATCAAAAAAAGAAAATAGCATTCCATATGCATACAAGAGTTACACACTAATTTTATTATTGAATCGAAGATAGTGAGAAAAGAAGGAACAGATAGACTAAACAAGTTAAAAAGGGAGAAGAGGCGAGTAAATAATTTTTATAAGGTAGAGCGACTATCATGTGACAATTATGTTTGCCATAAGGCAATACTATTGCGTTTTTGTTTAGAAGTTGTTACTAGTTGTGATGTAAACATGCAATTCTACTGCAGTAGTTGTTTTCATGTAAACATGCAATTTTAATGTGATAATTTTTAAAGTAAAAAATAAATGAAGACATGTGGTGACTTGTATGACATTTTAACAAACACGTAATTCGTTAACATTTTTTAATTTTTCTAGCCTTTCAAAAGATACATCGGTCAAAAATAATTTACCAGAATCTTATTATGGCATAGAAAGCTCAACGCTAAGTTGCATATTCTTATGCATTTAGCCGTTCTCTCACTAATACGGTTGTGTAGGAATTAATCTATCTACAAGACATGCTTATAATCATGAATATACTATAGCGGAAAACAAAGACATACAAGCATGCTTCTATATAATCAAGAACAAAGCCATGACCTTGATAACCTTAGAATCTACGACATGTTGATATATCAAGGATTAGATAAATACCTGGATCCCTAGCAAAGAAGCGGAGAACAGATCCTTACAAGAAAAGGAGTGAGTGAAAACGAGCAACAGTTACTCGTCGGCTTTATGGTTCTTCCTCAACCGGACTCCTAATGCCTTAGACTCTCTTTAGATGGGGAGAGGAGAGTATATGTGTGTATTGCAGTTAGTCCGGTATATTGGGGACCATAGCCAAGTTATAGTGTGACAATCTATTCGGGTTCCCATTATCCCTCTAATGGGCTATCACTGACATCCACTCATATTGGGCCCATATCAATAATAATTAATTAATTATATAATTAGAAATCCAATATAGCCTTTTACTTATTTTGATCACATATTAATCAAGGCTCCTAATTGATAAATAGCTAATATAATTAATAAAGAATATATGCCCATTATTTATGATATTGGAATAAAATATTCCAACAGGTTGATCCTGAGATATTGGGTATCATATCCTAGACGAACCAAAAAAATGATGCCCCTTTAGTTATTTGAATAACATTCTTGTTGCATTTTTGTTGAAAATCATTAATAATTTGTTCATAATTAAAAAAGTGAGACTAGTAACAGTAATAGTTAATATTGTGCTATATATATATATATATATATATATATATATATATATATATATATATCTCTGCAACCATTGGAAAACAATTAATTGTCTTCAAATATTTTAAAATTGTATAACTTGATTTTAATTCGGTTGTTAAAATCTCTCATTTTCAATTCTTCAAATATAAAAATTGTAATTGTAATTGTAATAACACAAAAATGTCATTTATATATATATGGGGCCCTCGGCGGTTGGCCCTCTAGCCCATGCTCAAGGCCACCCTGGTTTAAAGCATCTTGAGCTCACGAGAAAGGTGGTTATTTTGATCGCAAGTTTGGATAAAATGTTGGTATGACCGTCTTAACAGTCACTCTTTTGTTTGTTGACGATGCAAGGAAGTGTGATTTTCAAGTGACCCCAGTGGCAGAGCCACATACGGTTGAGGGGGTTCACCAAATTTTTTTTTTTGGCTTACTACCCTATAGAAATATTTTTTTGACACACTTGAATATTTTAAATTGCACCAATAGCCTAATTTGCACCAAAGACCAAATTTAATTTACCCAAAACACAACACAGTCACTTTTTCACGCACGCACAACTCTCTTTCAGACTCTCACGTTCTCTACGAGCTCTCTCACTCAACTCTCTTCTCACGGTGGGTGGTGTCTTCTCTGTTCTCTCTCTCACTCAGTCTCACGGCTTCTCTGTTCTTCTATCACAGTAGCAACTTTCTCTTTTCCATTGAACTCTCAAAAACACTAAAATAGGTTAGATTTCTTCTCTTTTCTAGTCTAATCTCCTGAAGTGATTGTTTGATTCTTTGATTGAAAACCCTAATTGTTTAATTTTTGATTTGGGGAAAATTGAAAACCCTAATTGGTTAATTTCTGATTTGGGGAAAATTGATAACACTAATTGTTTAATTGCTTAATTTCTTCCTTGTGACTTTTATTTTCAATTTTAAAATATGTTCTCTACCGGTAGGATAGGATGAAGGATATACGAAGCTTCATGCCGTTGACAATGACCTTTTTAAATACCAACATTCTGTTGAAAATATTAGTATATAATTGGTTAAATTACACCAGAAGTCCTTTAAGTTATTTAATTGTAACAAGTTGGTCCTTTAAGTTTTTTTCGTACCACTTAGGTCCTTTAAGTTATTTAACTGTAACAAGTTTGTCCTTTAAGTTTTTTTCGTACCACTTAGGTCCTTTAAGTTATTCAATTGTAATAATTTGGTCCTTTATGTTATTTAATTATAACTTTTAAAGGCCAAAAAACTTACATTTTGCGGCCCCAAATTGTTACAAATAAAATAACTTAGAGGAATTAAGTGGTACAAAATAACTTAAAGGACCAACTTGTTACAATTAAAAAACTTAAAGGACCTAAGTGGTACTAAAAAAACTTAAAGGACCAACTTGTTACAATTAAATAACTTAAAGGACCTCTGGTGTAATTTACCCTATATAATTTAAGGCTGGAATTTTATTATTATGATCAATGTTTGAACAACAAGTTGTTTTTCTCTTTGTTTAGTTTTTTAGCTTGTTTTAGAAAACTTTTCAAGAAAAAAATAGTTAATTTCATAGTGTGTATTAGTCTCCAATTAGTATTAGCTTAATTCTAATTAGTATTAATAGTGTGTTTGAACAAAGTTATCAAATGGATAAATTGTTAGCAAATTGTGTATTTAAAAAATTTGACACCCGACTCCGGGGTCCTGGATCCGTCACTGAGTGACCCAATAAAAGTCCTTAGGATATATATTTCATTTTTAAAGATGCTCAGTAAAAGTCTTAATTTAAAAGTCAAACACTCTCTACCGTTATGGCATAGCAGTAAATTAAAAAACAAAGTACAAAAAAATTGCTATGAGATGCTCAGGATCACATTAAGTACTACAAAATATAGGGCCACACACAACAGCATAATAACGATAAATTAAACAATGAAATATGTTGACGCACATGGAAAATATCAAAGAAAATTGAATGAAAATTGATGTCTCTTTGGTGGTTTTTCTGTTGTTGCATCAGTCATTTGGATATCCAATCATTTACGCGCACAGATAAATTTATCTTACTAGTAGGAATAATGATGTCTAGTTTTCTGTCAGTTAGATTCTGTGAAAAATAGATCATGTCTTAGAATGTCTCGGATTGACACTTAAGATTAGTTTGAATATTTCACCTTGACTTGTTTTCTCATTTAATTAGGATTACAAATATACTAATACTAATTATCATTATTTTCCATATCAGATTATGCACTACTCGTATGTGCATAGATCTCTTACTTGAGTTATTTCAATACTAAAAGTCTAAAGCAATAGCTATTTAATGTCACATGCATATATACATAAAACATATAGTCCATAGATGCAGAAATCCTCAAGAGGTGTACTGTTCCCTCTTTTGAAACTTATCTGGCTGTTATTTTTTGTAACTTCAAATATGTTGACTCCAACTAGATGAATTGGCATTCAATTTAGAATGAAGGGAGTGGAATTAGAAAACAAAACTATGAAGCTGATATTAATTTGCTTATCAATTCTCTACCATCAAATTATTGGTTTCTGATCATCACCAGTTCTTATTCAACAGGTTAATCAGCTGTTGTTGGTGCTTTTGTGGGCCACGTAGGAAGTTGATTGATTAGGAAAGCTTGACGTTCGTTGAAATAGTTGTTCCTTGTTTAATTCTGGTACAGCAAAATTCTAAATTTCAGGGTTAGAACAATTTTGAGTAACAAATTTACTAGAGTGTGTATGTGAGAATTAAGAGTATATAGCTATCACTGATGCCCCTTGAATTGAAATTTTGAGACTGATTTTGAGCTTCATCAACACTTGAGGTATATTTCCTTGTATTTACTCAAACTTGATCGTAGTTTCTAGATCTTCAAGTAAGATCTCTAGGTGCATTCCAGTTTACTTGACAGCTATTTTACTCCTCATAACAATTTCAAAGCTTGCTAACATTATTCAACTTCAAGATTTTGCAGAACAAGAGTCCTGAGAAGGTTACCAAAATTATCCTAAGGTAACGTTAGTTCAACCTTCAACGACAGTAATTAAACCTGGACATTGCTGCCAATAATAATTTAACTCAATCTATTGTTGATAGGTTAACCCTTGGACTTTTGCAGAAAGGTGGGTTGCTCATTGCGACAGATTATAGTAACAGAAAGGTTAGTGTGCGATCTTTATAATGCTCTTTTGTACAAATCTAATTATGAGTATTTGAAACATTTTCATTCTTGTATTCTTTATCATGAAACATTTTCATTCATGTGACTTTGTAGGCCACGTTACTCTCTCTTACTCTATCATGCAATTGGTCTATATGACTATTATTTAAGCATATATATGGTATATATGAATTTTTTTCATTCTTGTACTTGATAGTTATTTATGCATATGATTTCATCTTCTATGCGCATTTCATTTTCCAATATTAGAGCTGTTTTGTATGTTTGCTCCATTTCAGATGATATCACCATCTATAATTTCTCGGATTTTGCCGCAGGATTAGATATAATAAATTGGCTTGATGGGGCACATGAATACTTCGTAGAGTTGATGATTTGATGTTCTCAGAGGACAATATTTACCAAATCCTTCACCCTTGTTAGCATCTCTTGTCCAACGTAAAACAAATTACTTGGAATTTCTACAAATTTTTTTGCTTGAAAAATCACCGAGATATGCACTACGCCAGAAGTGCGAAAAAAAGTCGCTACCTTGAGCAGCGTTTATTAAAAAAGCGCTAGCCAAAGAGAAAAATCCGAAACGATGGGCAGCGCTCCCTTGCCAAACGCTGCCTATTGGAGGACGCATATGAGCAATGGGCAGCGTTTGGGCAGCGCTCCCTTGCCAAACGCTGCCCATTGGAGGACGCATATGAGCAATGGGCAGCGCTCCTTACTTATAAACGCTGCCTATTGGTTTTTTTTTCATTTTCATTCCCTCGCGTACGTTTTAGCGTTAATATTTTTTTTGGGTCGTCTCCATCACCTAGCTCTCTCACTTGAAGCTCTCACTCAGGTATACTCTCTCAAGCTCTCCTCCTCTCTCAAGCTCTCAAGCTCTCAAGGTAATTTAGACTTACATCATATGCTTTTTATCTATTTCCAAGTAGTTATTTTACATAGTTTTCATCTTTTTTTCTGTTTATTTATTTTGGATAGATAAATATAACAATAACAATGTATAATAATTTTATTTATTTTACATCATATGCTTTATAATTTCTTAACATTTGGTAAATTTAAATATAGTTGGAGGAGAGTGGGAAAGATCCTACTAAAGAAAGCATTGAGCGACATTTTTTGTGGGTAGCAGCCAGATAAAAGGATGGGGAGGTTGTGGATCCCAAAACTAAGGAGGTGACCGACAGAATTGTAAGTATTTCCAAATTCAATTCTAATTTTATTTAGTTATATAATTTCAGTATTTTCCCGATTGTCGGTGGAAGACATAATCTACTCAACAGCTTGATGAGCTTAGAGGAGAGTGGTGCCATTATGTCTCGCAATTCTTTTGATTTTAGATAGATTGTAATGTTGTAAATTGTTAGAGTTTTATTTGGATACATGCATATGAATTGGTTCATGCATATGTAAGTTGCTAACTTGTTTTAATTTAGATACATATTGTAAGTAGCTCGCTAGTTTTGGATACATATTGTTAGAGAGTTTGATTTGGATACATATTAATTTGTTAATATTGTAAGTTGCTAAGTTTTGGATACATAATAACTTGTTAGCTAGTTTGTTTTGGTTTGTGACCATATTGGTGCATTTGGATATATAACTAGTTTATATATATGTTGTTAGTATATAATGGATTGGATTGGTATTAATTGGCTGTATATGACCAGGAAATTATCAAATGTAAAAAGAAAATACATAAAAACAGAAAAAAAAGGAAAAATAAAAATTATACAATGGGCAGCGCTTGCAGGGAGAAGCGCTGCTCATTCACCTAGCGTCTTTAGCAATAGGCAGCGTTTGACAGAAGGAAGCGCTGCCCATTGCTAAACGTGCTAGGTGAATGAGCAGCGCTTGGTGGGAGAAGCGCTGCTCATTCACCTAGCGCGTTTAGCAATGGGCAGCGCTTTCCCTTACCAAACGCTGCCCATTGCTAAACGCGCTAGGTGAATGAGCAGCGCTTCTCACCTCAAACGCTGCCTATGGCTATTAATGAGCAGCGCTTCTCAAACGCTGTCCATTTTTGGGGAGGAATCACCAGCGCTCAGAAACGCTGCCCATGGCTAAAAAAAAACGCTGCCCATCCCCAAATCTGTTGTAGTGATGCCTACACAATATTTCCATGAATTCAAAAAGTTGGCAACCACAACTAGGTGGTTAGCTGATATTAGCATGTCGCCCTGCGTTATTGTATGTTGATCTTAGCCGATCCAACAGTGGTTAGCTGTAGGCTAGTAGAAGTGGCTGACAGAGACAATGTATATATTTATATATTATATATATGTAGACTGTACATTGTAAACACACAAATTCAATCAATCAAATTCTACATTTTTGGGTCTTTACTTTTCCTTTAATCGCATTTTAGTTTATGTTTAGTCAATAGACGGTCCAATTCTTGTCCCTCTCACCTAACTTAACACCTTTTTGAAGAAGTTAGGGAATCCATAGCTAAGGAATAGAGTTCCTTCCTTAGCAAAATCGCTTGAAGAAAAACGAATCAAAGATTCAAAGATATACCCATAGCTAATCACTGGCAGCTACCATAACCTTTTGTTGGCGGACATAAAACAACATTGGCCACTAAATGGGGAAAAGAAGATAGAGTAGAAACATGAAATGGGAAGGAAAGAAGAAGGGCATACCAAGAGCCAATAAAACTAATAATTTTAGAAGAACGTCATTGTTTGCCTGGAGAAGAAATTGGGAAAACCACAAAAGAATTTGTATCATTTGTTTTTGTACATAAAAGAAAAGAAAAGGCAAAAGGCAAAACCTGCATCCCCAATTTAATTCTATAGCTATCTTCTTAACTAAGTTGGGTTTACCCAAACCATATGGCTAATTTGTATACCCTTATAAAAATTTCTTTTTGCAAGGAAGAGTTATGTGTACTATGTGGAATGTTTAAGTTGAATGTTGAAACTTATTAAATTATGTATTTTGATTTAGTTTTCTTGTTGAATGATTTTTTTTAAATGACAAACATCTATTAATTTCCAATGTCACTTCTAAAATTATTTTGGTGGTTTTCCTAGGTGCATGGAAGACCATATTTTATGAGAATGCTGTTTTATCCTGGGGACGATGGGCTGAAGACTGTTTGCACACTTTGGGCAGAGCCGCGAAACGTCTTAAAGAGAGCGACTTAGTCCGCGACTCATCCTAATTATGTTTGTGTTCGTCATTGTGTTCATAATTGCAGCAACAAATTGTAACTCAGGGAATTGGATTGAACATTTTTTTTGTCGTCTTTCTGAATCTTTCAATAAAATCAGCTACTGGCTCATGCTTCTTCTGCCGTAAATTCATGAGATCGTTTGCAGTGACTTCTAGTTGACTCTAGTAGAATATATCGTGGAAATACATTTCCATGCATGTCTTTCCAGGTCTATATTGAATTGGGTGGAAGGGAGGAATACCATGTGAAAGTTGTTCTTGTCAACGATAAAGGGAACAACTATAGCTTTTGATATTCATTCTGATCTCCTTCCCCACATTGAGCCATGAATCGGCCAATGTGTTCTGAGTTTACATGAGCTGATTTGTTCAAATTTCTAACAAGATATACTTATATTTTCTTCTACACATTCTATATTCGACACTACTTATGTATAGGCAGCTCTACAAAGAGATGGTAGCCTTGGAAGAATGCGATTAGTAGAATAAGCTACTTGAGAAGGGGAGAAGGGCATGCTTTATCTGAAGATAAGATAAGATAGTGAGCTCTTGTTTGCTGATATCTATTGGCCATGGTGAAAATTAAAGTGTTGTGAGGCCAATCAAGAATTGAAGGGAGAATCCCTGCCAATAGAGGTGAAGAGGGCTACTCTTAAGAAGAACTTGTGGAAGAGTCTTAAGTAAGTGAAGCACGTGGGAAATTGAGACGTGAAGCAGTTGAGAGAAATGTGGTTAAGGCGTTTAATAAATAGTAAGCATAAGTTTTCTACTCACTTTCTATGCTAGTGGAAACTATGGAGTGGTTCTCTTAGTTTTTAGGGCGTGTAGGCATTATTGTACGTTGATCTTAGCTGATCCAGCAATGTTAGTGGTAGGGATGATAGAAACTCTTATATATATATATATAGTTGGTAAATTTGAAAAGACACGACAATCATTCAAAAACATATTTTTCAAGCATTTTAATTTAATTTCCATTTACTTTTATGCATACCATCTAGATAATTTTATAACTAGTTACTCGTCTCACACACCTAGCTCGTATCTGAATTCGATCCCAATTTTTCACAAATTCAACGAAAGTGTTACCTTCCCTCAATTGAATACTAGTGCATACTCACCAATTGAATAGAACTTTGTGAGTCAGAGTAGCAAAATAACCGTCTATAGCGCTTGCGCCAACCCAATGACAAACCTTTATAAAGCGCAAGAAGCTCAACATAGAGGTTGTTAGAGAGGCCAATAATGCCGGAGAAACCACACAACCAACCACCATCTTCAGTCCAGATCAAACCACCAAAACCAGTGATACCAGGATTCCCCAAACTACTCCAATCTACATTTAAAACCACCACATTCTCTCGCGTAGGATGCCAAGAAACTCATCTGGGGGTGGTACACACCCAATCATCCTGGCCAACATTCCTATCAAGGAGGCTAGCGAAAGTGTAAATGTTTAGTTTAATTTGATAAATGGGAGTATAGGCATTATTGTACATTGATCTTATCCAATCCAACAATAGTTGCGGTAGGCTAATGATCATGGTTAACAGAAACTCTTGTGTGTGTGTGTGTGTGTGCGTATATATATTTATAGCTTGTAAATTTGAAAAGACACGACAATCGATCAAAAACATATTTTTCAAGCATTTTAGTTTTCATTTACCTCTATGAAAAGCATCTAGATAATTTTAGAACTAGTTACACATCTCACACACCTGGTCTAACAACTAACGCACTAATTTCTAACTACTTTGTCTATAAAAAAACTCTTTAGAGTAGTTACGAAACCTATAAATAAGGAACAAAATTCCTTCCCAAGTGAAATTGTTTGGAAAAAGATTCAAGAATTCAAAAATAACACTTTCTCGAATAGAATCATTAACCTTTTACACACTATTGGTAAATAAAAGGTATCCATGAAGTGACTCATGTTTAAAACTAGGTATGCCGTGTTTCACTTTCTCGAACAGAATCATTAACCTCCGGAGTCTTGCAGCCTTCCCACTGCCATGTTTCACTTTCACCTACCTCCCATTCATCTTCCTCTCTAGGCATAACATCTTCCTATCTAGGATGAATTACGTTTGTGATGATAGCCTTCACCTCTTCTTTTCGATGCAACGATGATTTGGCTGTTAATTCAGAGGTCAAGAACCTACTGCCACCATCTGCCATCGATTTTTTTATGAAGCAGGCAGCTATTAATAGGCGTTCACACCATACAATTATGAGTAACTTCCAAAATTTTAAGCAATTTGATTTTGTCGGACCATCACTTTATTCGTGAAAATTCATCCATGGAGCGGGTAACTTTTTATTATTTCAATTTCAATACGTTTAAAGAGACTGTTTTAGTTCTAATCACAATTATATGAATGAACCTTTTTCCTGAATAGCATTCAAAAAGTTGGGTTAAAGTAATTCAGAAAGAGTGGAAGATTTTGGAAAAGAGTTTGCCAGGTGAGTTTGTTCAAAGTTTTTGTTACAAAATGGCTTGTGAATTGTAACATTTCCATGTCATTGCATTTAGTATTTAGCTATGAAGCACCTTATTTCAACAATGAAAATGTATTAGTGTGCATCCGATACTCATATGCACCCGATACGCACCCATAAAGTATCCAATAAAATTTTATTTTTTTTAAAAATATTTCCCCCGATATTCTCAGATACATCTTTGATACGTTTTACTAGTGAAATATACTTCTTAGATACATTTTCGATACGTCTTGCCCACCAAAGATACTTCTTAGGCACATCTTCGATGCCTATTACCAATTACCAAGTAAAAACATGAATGTCATTGCATTTTGTATTTAATTATGAAGCACCATGTTTCAACAACGAAAATGCATTTTTGTGACACATTCATGGTAGTAATAATATATGTTGAAAGGGGTGGGGAAAATATATGTAACTAACCATCCACTTGTTATGATCCAAGTAAATTCCTTTGTACATTGAGATAGTCTTATATCGACTATTGATATATTTATTGTAATATGAATGATGTCTCTTTACAAACATTTTGTGCTTGTCTGAATAAACATACATACCTTCGTCATGTCGTATCTTGATTTCTGAAAATTTCCCCTATACTTGTACCGTATAGTCTATATCCTACTAAGTTTATGAGGTTTTTAGGTATCTTATTTTCTCTTTTCAAGTCGATTAACTTGTATTGTGTTGGTTGTAATCAATCATTTGTATTTTTCATAAAACTCCAATCATTGCTATTGAAATGGTAGGTTTGATTTCATTCACATCAATGGGTTTTTGCTTGTTTTCATGATATATTCTTCTGGAAAGTTTATCAATTTTTTATTCAGTGTTGTTGAGATATTTGTTCTGATATTGAAATTTCAAACTATCAAATAACTACAAAATTGTGGTTTAAACTTGTTATTTCTATAACTTTCTTTTGTCCTCGTCAGATTCCATATTTGTTCGAGTTTATGAATCCAGAATGGATCTCTTAAGGGATGTAATTGTTGGAGCAGAAGGAACTCCTTATCATAATGGTCTTTTCTGTTTTGATCTTTATTTTCCCCGTGACTATCCCAATGTTCCGCCGGTATGTGGTTGATGATATTGTATCTCAACGATTTTACGTTGCTATTACGCTTTTATTCTAAGTCTAACTAAAGAGATATCTTTCGGACAGCTTGTCTACTCCTACTATTCACATAAGGAGTTGAATCCAGTTTTTGGGCAAGAAGGTAGAGTATGCCTTAGTCTACTTAACACTATGTTGCGCAGAGAGAATGAGCGTTGGCTTCCATGCGTTTCAACAATTTTACAGGTTCTGGTTTCCATACAAGGTTTAGTCTTGAATGCAATGCCTTTCTTTCATCGTCTTGGAGGACCAAACGCAACAACCTATAATGAGGTCGAAAGAGTTGCAATACTTTATAATGAGAGAGCGTTCACTCATTCCTTGTATATGATGAGTTTTATTATGAGAAGACCCCCAAAGGTTGGTTTCTAGTCTTGATTTTATTTTATATGTCTCTTGCAAGTTTACTTTGTTTGCCATGTTTGCATGTATCATTTGGTTGTTTTTCTATTGAAAGATGACAATAAAAAATGATTAGATAATGTAAGAAACAAATGTATTGAGTGCCCTTGTTGTCAGGCTGTTCTTAGTTGTTTGCTTCAGGATAAAGCTCTAGGCATTCCTAGGGCTCTTTTCCGTCTCTACCCTTTCATTAATTCATTGTCTACATAATTCAGTTGCATTAAACAAGACATTTGAAATGTTGATTAAATATTACCTCATGATTTTTGTAGTGTAGTTTGTTTATCTCTTGTCAAGTTTGTTTAAAGTGTACTAAGACTTTATTCATAAACAATGATCCATTCTTAGTCTAACAAATTCTTATTTTGCTAGATAATAACATCTGTCATGTGAAATTTCCTAACTAATTGGCATGGTGATGGAGATGTTTAGTACTGCATATAGATCTGTACACAATGTGAATAATGCGGTTGAAGAATATGACATGTGCTATAACATGCAATACGTTTTTTAAACTTGTTTATAAGATTTGTTTGTGGTTTCAGGATTTTGAGGATTTTGTTGCGGGGCATTTCGTCAGCCTAGCTCATGATATTTTGGGGGCATGCAATGCATACGTAGAAGATGTTCAGGTGGGGTCTTTGTTCAAAGATGGAGATTGTTATGTAAATGAAGAGCATGTGGCTAAAAAGTGGGGTGTTTGCTCACATGCACAATCTGTTGACGCGGTTCGAGGATGTATGAATAGACTTGTCATCGAATTTTCTAGAATTGGAGCTAAGGATTGCGAAAAGTTCCTTTTTGCAGCAATCATAAAGAGTGGCTTACACATTTATAAGTATTCTGAAACGTTCGGCTACGCATAATTTGAGACTTGGTACAGAAAATCTTTTGACATTTACTACAAACATGTTTCTTTAAATATTAAGTAGTTAACCAATTGTGACTCTTAATTGTATTAAGTTGTTTTTAAATATTTATTACTTAGTTAGAATGTCGTGATATTTCCTATATGTTTGCTTTTTATATTTTCATGTGTTGGTGTATTGGTGTGTTAGTGGGTGGTTATTATTATTAGAATTAGAAATAGAAATGTGTTGTGTGTTAGTGGGTAGTTATATATCATTACAATAAGGGCATTTTGATCAGAAAAATCTGACACTAAAATGACAGTTTTTTTAGAATCCCCTTTATTAATACTAAGGGGGATTCGGGCCCGTCTTCCACGCTCTACAGTAGATACTTATTATGTAATAGTGGTTTATTGTGAGTTTCGGACTGGATTAGCTCAGTCCAAATCAGCTTCGCTCCAAGGACCCAATAAACACATTGCTGCAAGTCGTTGTGCACACCCTCTTGATCTAAAGGCCAAGATCGGCTCGGCGAGGTCGAAAGGCTCTAGGAAGAGCGCGTCAAGAGTTGAGGTGTGATGTGACCTTTCGACCTCGCTTAGGCGATCTTGGCCATTATATCAAGAGGGTATGCACATCGACTTGCAGCAATGTGTTTACTGGGCCCTTGGAGCGAAGCTGATTTGGACCGAGCTAACTGATAGGCCGCAAGTGCACGGTTCTATCGCGTAGTAAAAGTATCGATCCCACAGAGACTTTGTAATTACCGATTTTGTTTTCGATTTTGATTAGCTAAAAGGAATGATTTTAGAAGAAGGAAGGTTTGTTGATTTTAAATTCAGAATTATAAAGAGTCTCGGGTTATTAATTTCATCATAATGATGAGGAAGCCATGTAATTCTTTAGACCATTTACCAAACTTATAAAGTAATATATTTCAAAGACAAGGCAACAAATATAACAAATGTCTCCTTTCAGAGTACAAAAGTGTGTTTTGAACTAACAATCAAGCCTATTCTCATGGTTGATTGTCACCAAAACCCATTAAGCATAACACCTTTATAATGTCTCAAGAGTTTCAAAACTATTCTCATGTTTTGAATCCCTTGTCTAAATTCATAGTTCCAACATCAATACTTCACCTTTCGGTTCTTCGTATGATGTTTAGGATTAGAATTGAAGGACAATGAAATTAGATTGAAATATAAAACAATTGGAGTGGAGAATAGTCTTTGGGAATTACTAGGGACCTATCATTGGATTACTCCCAATAACCCAAGACTTTGTATCTACTCACTCATATTCATAATGTAAATTGCAATAAGATAAATAGACATAATTGTAAATGACTGAAATCTAAATGACAAGAAATAAAGTGCAAAAAGTAAGAGCTGAAATGTAAAGTGCTGGAAATATAAAGAGCAGAAAAATAAAGAACAAGAAGATAAAAGAAACCAAGTAAACAAGAACTAAAATAAGAGAAAGAACTTAGATTAAACTTTGGAGTGAGATTACAAGTATGCCCAGGTGCCATTACAGCTGAAATGAGGTCCTATTTATAGCCTAGGATCAGTAGACAAAGGATTAAATTCGAATTACAAGCCATAATGAAAGAATTGGAAGAGTTTTGTAACATTTTTAGCTTCAGATAAAGGTGCACGGACCATGCTGCTGGGGTGCACGGACCGTGCGTGTCGTAAAACTTGTAAAATTCTGATTCAGCATAGGGAGCACGGACCATGCGTGTAGGGAGCACGGACCGTGCGTGGTCTTCAAACTCTCCAGCTTCTGCAACGTACAGTGCGCACGGACCATGCATGTGGGGCGCACGGATCATGCGTGTCTTGAGTCTTTTCAGCTACTTTCTGTAACAGTGAGCACGGACCATGCGTGTAGTAGGCACAGACCGTGCGTGAACACTTAATTCTTGGCTTCATTTGCATGATTTTGCTACTTGGTCCTTGAACTTTTATTCTTTGCCTTTAATCACGTGAATTTCTTCCATTCCTTCATTATTTGATCCTGAAAATAGAAACCAATATTTTGTAGTAAAATAGCTCCAAAGTGAAACTAAAATTCTACAATTTTTATTTAATTCAAATGCTAAAAACATAGTAAAATAAGACTTATCACTAACCCAGTCCGAAACTCACAATAAACCACTATTACAGTAGATACTTATTATGTAATAGTAATTTAATGTGAGTTTCGGACTGGGTCAGCTCAGTTCAAATCTGTTTCGTTCCAAAGGGCCGAATAAACACATTGCTGCAAGTCGTTGTGGACACCTTCTAGATACTTATGTTGTACTGGTTTATTGTGAGTTGCGAACGGGTTAGCTCAGTACAAATGAGATTCGCTCAATAAAATTTGTTTTTACTTTGCTTTTGAATTTGTATATTCTAATGCATTTTATTAGGCATACTTTAAAATGCTATTTTTCCTCTAATATTTAATACTCACAAATTGTGACTACTCACTCTTCCATATAGCATTCTTTTCTTTGTTGCAAAAATCTTTCATAAACACAAAAGAAGGAAAAAATGATAAATTGTCTTCAATGACCGCTCATAAAAAGGGAATCTACATCCAAAACTAATTCCACCTAGCAAATAGACGTACATAAGGGACCAAAAACATCACAAAAAGAAATTACAGAGAAAAATGGGAAGAAATGCCTATGTTTCTAGTAGTGCATATTATAAAGAAAAAAAAAAGATAATGTACAAATTGAATACTGGTATATTAGTGTTGTCCAACCAATACGAAAATGGCCTATATAATCCCTGGTCTCTATCCAAGCAATGTCAGCACCAGACTACACAAAACTCTACCTGCATTATTATTTCCAAAATTAAGTTAATAACAAACAAATAATTAATATTATTGAATTTTTCTAAAAACAATAACTATTAGAACAATTTTAAGAAAGAAAATGGAATTAAAGTAAAGAGAAAATATATACTCCACAGCCATAAAGAAGGAAGGGATCAGTATTTAAAAATAAACCTGAAAATCTAGGAACATATGCAACACATTGTATCATTTTTTCGCTCCTCTTCATCCGCATCTCTGGGATAAATTAAAAGCAGTAAATTAATTTACTGGTTTTGAGATAAATTAAAAGCAACAGAAATTTATCCAATCAAATATCCATGGCCAAACTAAACCCAAAAAGTAATCAAGAGAAGAAAGCAAAGATATAGAGACAGGGATTGGGATGGTGTAGTCATGTAGAGTTCTCCATGGTACCTGTAAAGATGAAATCATGAACATATAGTGTAGTTGAAGATTCAATATAATTGAGAGTAGCATCAAGAATGTAACATGGTTAGAATAATCAGAGGAGTATCTATTTATGAATAACAAAAAGAAATTAAAATAGGAAGGAAGAAGGGGTTGGAGAAGAGTAACGTTTACCGTTGAAAACTCCAACCTCTAGAGTCTAGAGGCAGTCCTCTCTCCCCATTCTTTTCTGTGTTGCGTTTGATAACCGGTGTGGTGATTGTGCCAATTTTTCTGCAGTTAATAATATCAAGCAAAACCATGTTGCAGTTAATAATGTCAATCACAATGGTGTTTGGTGGTTATTGCAAGAGTATTTTGGGAAAAAAAATCTGACACCAAAATTCAGTTACAAAATGAATTCCCTTTATATAGGTAAGAATAGATATATCTTCTATCTAAGAAACCAAATTAAGTCCAACATTTTTAACTGCATTGATAGGTAGTAAGTTCTCCCACATTCTCACGGTCAACTTCACTTAAGCATTCAATTGGAGGTATAGTCATGGTCTCTTGAGTTCCATAAGCATTACAACAAAAAGGGTCATTGAACAAATCTCCTTCATATGGCAAAAGTACCCTTTAGGTTTTAATATAGGATAGTTCATTAACATGTACAACTCAATATAATTATACAGTTTAGACACTATCCATTTGAATGTTCTCAAATTTTAAACCTGTTACCGATCCCATCCCTCCCTGCCATGTCTTGATTCTTAGTCCATTGTGTTATTCTGAGTTTGTGGCACCCAGATTCACAATCCTGATAAACATTTTTGACTCTAACGAAAGTTTGGATATACGTATTAAAAAAAAGACAGAGCACTAAAGGAAAAGTTAAAATTCAGATAATATCTACTTCTTCATTGACGAATCAAGACATTAGTACATATATTATATCATAGGGATTGGATCTATGTTACCATACCTTTTATTGTTGTTGATGTAAACTGAATTTTTGTTCAATCATTAGAAGCATTTCCCAAACTACGAAAGAGATAAATATGATACAATTAACAAACTAACAAACTAACAAATATGAGACAATTAAGATAAACATTTCTGATTAGAAAACATATTGTGGTGAAAATGAAAACTCAGAATTGAGGGGAGACTTTCGTTAAAAACCCATCACATTAGAAAACAAAATCAGTACAATATAATTTAGTTCGTGGCAGCCAGATTTACAATCAAGATTAACATTTCTGTTTGTGCCAAGATGTTATGGAACTACTGTCAGGCGAAAGAAGGATTGTTCACAGGATTCTATTTCGTTTCTATATGGCCAGACAACATGTTAATCACAAATTTACAAACAACTAATAGTACAAAGAGACATAGCACTAAATGGAAAGTTAAAATTCAGATAATATCTAAAGGGGAAGTTAAAATTCAGATAATATGTACTTCTTGATCGCTGAATCAAGACATTGGTGCATATATTATATCATAGGGAGTGGATCTAATTTACCATACCTGTTATTGTTGTTGATGTAAATTGAAACTTTCTTCAATCATTGGAATCATTTCCCAAACTAACAAGGAGATAAAGAATAGACAGTTAACAAACTAACAAACTAAGAAACTAACAAATATGAGACAAATAAGATAAACATTTTTTATTAGAAAACATACTGTGCTGAAAATGGAAATTCAGAATTTAGGGGAGACTTTCATTAAAAACCCATCAGTTTAGAACTCAAAATGAGAACAATATTATTTAGTGGCAGTGAATTTGTTGTTGTGAGTTCAATATGCAAAGAAGAATTCAATATAGAAGTAGTTCAAGACATTAGTTCAATATAGTGGTCAATCAGATACAGGAAGCAGATTTCAAAGCTGGATCAACAATTACATCAAAAGCTAGATGAAACCGCTGAGGCAAAGAATGTGTGAAGATCCCATTTCTAAGAGACTGAACCCATCATCAAAGTAAAATGAAATATTCAACAAATACATCCAATAAAAGATCTATTGATCTAACGGCTACTATTAAGAATTTAAGAGACCAAACGTCTACAATCTACAAACTCCCTTAGTTAATTCAATCCAGACATGGACCACAGGACACAGAAATAATTCAATCTCATGCAGGTGATTAATAAGACAAATCCCTTAAAATAAAGACATGATTTACCTTCCTTGCTTGTTGCTTTAACAATGTAAATTGACCAATGATGCTGAAAAGGAGACATACAGTATGTAAGTTATCCAAATTTAAAGAGAGAAAAAAAGAAGTTTAGTAGTTACTGCAGTTCTTCTTATTCAATTAATTCTCTACGGGTACCGTAGCAGTTACTGCAGTTCTTTTTCTTCAATTAATTAATTCTGCCATGTATGTATTAATAAATTGGAAATTAGAATAGCAGTTACACAATACGATTTATTCTGCTATGTATGTATCAACAAATTAGGAAAAACGGGAGTTTAGTAGTTACTGCAGTTCTTCTTCGTCTATTAATTCTCTCGGTGTACTGTAGCAGTTACTGCACCCCAATTGTTCTTCTTCAATTAATTAGTTCTTCATCAAACTCACAGACTTAGGTAAGCATCTCAACAAATTAGATAGGTCAAAAGTGGGATTAGGGTTTCGTTCAAGATATTAGATAGAAACAGGAACAACTAATTTGTAGTCGAAGAAGGAAAAGATAAAACGTAAAACGAAATTACCAGGTTAAAGTTAAACGAAGGATGTGCAGTTAAAGTTAAACGAAGAATGTGCGGTGGTTGCCAAGGATGTGTGGTGGTTGCCGGCGCTGAGCATGTGCGGTGGTTGGCGGAGCGGAAAGCGTCAATCGTGGGTTTGGTAGAAGGTGGATCGGGTTTGGAAGAAGGTGGTTCGGGAGGACCTGAGCGTGAGAAGGATTGAAGAAGAAACTGGAGTAGCGCAAGAATTACTAGAAGAACGAAATGAGGAAGGTAACTGCACAGTTAGTGGAAAGTGACGGCACGCATAATGCTCAACTGCACAGTTAGTGTAGCAATTTTCCTTGACGTGTGTTGTAGCCCTTTTTCTTAAGGGCACTATTGTAATAGATTTATAGATTACTTAATACTTATTAATACTTAATTGTATTTGACGGTTTCCCCTTAGGTCCCTATTATAAGTAAAATTGCAGTTTTAGATTCATTGAGTAACTGATGTATCTGACCTATATTATGAGTCAGATACATATGTTATTCAATAAACATAAAACTGCAAAATTTTCTTATAATAGGGACTTGAAGGAGTGTGGACTAATTGTCCTAAAACTCTTTTATTTGGACTTCAAATATTCTAAGACAACTACACATAGGGTATTTTAGTATTTAACAACAAGGATACCTTAATTTGTGTGTAACAAACTAAAACTAAAAGTACTAAAGTTTTGAAATGGACAAAGTATTTATCATACCTTATTCATTTCCTCACGAAAGCAAAACACCCACTCACTTTATTTTGATCAAAACAACCGCTCACTTTAAAATAATGAATGAGTTAAATTTCAACTAATGAGAAAAATAAATATTCATAAATGTGACAACCTCTATTAACTCTAACTTCCAAATTTATTTCAATCCCGGAATGAAACTATTTTGTATTTTCAACTGAATTTACTTAGAAAAGGATCGTCTCCCGGCTTTCACCGGAGAAAATAAATTGGATAAGTCTCATCCATCTATTTCATCTAATTAGAAATTAAGGACTAGAAATAAAAATGTTATAAAACACTATCCTTTATGGCCCGTCTAGATAAAGTTTATTTTGAGCTTATGCAAAACAATTTATGCAAATAAATAAACTTTTATGTATTATTCATAAGTTTATCAAGGTAGTTTATGGGTAAACTATTTATGAAGATATAATTTTTGTTAGTGAGAACTTGTAAATCAACATAATAACTTATTTATCTCCATAAGTTATTTTTGATAAGCTAAAAAACAAGCTAATCCAAGCGGGTCCCTTAATCTATCTTCTCAAATCCAGCTTTCCTCTCGTCCGTCCTTTCCCTTCTTTGAAGCCTTTCTTCCCAAATAAAATCCATCACTTTCCTCTTTCTTTTCAACACACAAATCACGGTCATACTGAAGCTACCTTGTGATTAAAGCAGCAACAACTCCACGGCGATGGGGAAGCTGCATTCACGACTTATAGAGCGCTACACCGCACCACAACGACGGTGCGTTCATGGAGCGCAACACTACACCACCACAACGGCACGTTCACAGCTCACATAGCGCGACACCGCTTCTGACGTATGAAGCTGATGTTGCTGCAGTGTTTTTGACAACTTCCAAGAACCGGATGCCCGATAAAGATGGGAATCAAGTACATGAAAGAAATTGGCATTTTGTGTCAAGTTCATAGTCGTTTCAGTTTATTTCGAATAGCATGTGTGGTGTGCCAAGTTCACAACTGCTTCAACTTGTTTCAAATACTCATGATTTCAACCAAGCATCAAATCACATATCAGGATGGGCTCCTCAACCACGTCAAAAGAGCCGATCACAATTCTGCATATTGTTCATTTTGAAGATGTTGCAAGCTTTTGTTTTTGAAGGATTTAATTTTTTTTTTTTAGTTCTGAACTTATTAGGATGGATTTTGAGCTTGTATTTTTACTTGTAGTTCTAGAAAGATTTCATTTGAATGATTTCATTTTGACATGTTACTTGATCAAAAATTCAGTTTTTACAAGATCATATAAATCGATGGCAAAATTACATTAGATGTCCTTTAAGTTATTTAATTGTAATAAGTTGTTCCTTTAAGTTTTTTCGTACCACATAGGTTCTTTAAGTTACATAATGTGTACACTGTCAGTCCTTTTTTCATTTTTCGTTACAAAAAACCCAAGTTGACACTAATAGAGCTAACGTGGTCGTGACGGAGCCTACATATCATCTGCCTTGTAACAATTTGGTCAATTAAAACTACCGACATGTAATAATTTTGCCCTTTTAACTTAAATGAAAAAGAATTAGTTGAAAGTACCAATTTGTTACATAACAGTACTCTTAAATGACCAAATTATCACCAAGCCACGTCAGCTTTATTAGTGTCAATTTGAATTTTTTGTAACAAAAAAATGAAAAAAGCACCAACAGTTTACGCATTAATTAATTAATTTCATTCCTTCCTTCAAATTACCATGATACTAGCGTCGTTACCCGTGCGATGCACGGGGCAAAAGCTTTATTTAATACGGAAAAAATGTAGAATTAGAAATCGTAACATTGAAAATGCATTGACATCAAAAGAAGCAAATACATAATTCATGCATAAGAAATACATTCAAATTCATAATCCATAAATAATGGTAAGTAGAAATGTGAAGAGTCTCCAATGAAGATTAGCCATTGCAATTAGAAATCAAAAGTCTCAAAATGCATACACATCAAAAGAGAGAAATATAAATAGTCTTAAACATGAAATAAATGTCCAAGACATCATCATCCAACATCGTAATTAAATTATGATTGGGTTGTTACATAAGGACCATAACCATTTTCACCATTAGCATTTTCATTAGGAAATTCCATTTGAATGGAAGGAGGTTGAAGGAAGCACATCCTAATAATCATTGTAGAATCTTCAAAATTTTGATAACTTCTGCTGAAAACTTCAATAAAGTAATGTTCATATTAGTAAGATATAAAAGAAAGCATGTTGATGCTGGTATAACTGTATAACAGTGTTACTGTAATTATAGCTAAGAACATTAATATGCTAAGATAAATACTGAAATCAATTATTATACTAAAACATTTACAACATTTACAACATTTAAAACAAACAATATTGACTATTTTAGTATTTAAGAACAAAAGTAAGTCAAATTGAATGGGGTGTTAAAGGTCATAGTGATAGAAACTTAAATAAGTTGCACACAATCAAAGTGGAGTAATTATATAAAGATAGTTGAAAAGTAGGAAAAAATTTATCTCACTCCAGGTCTTCCAGAACAATATTACTCAGTTTACTAACTTTACCATCTTTCTCATTTTCTTTGAAATCACCTTTTTCAACCAAATGCCCAATAACATCAGATTAAAAAGGGCAAAATATAGTAAAGGCGTAGAAACCAATGATCAAATCATCTGTTGGGAATTGGAGCAGCTAGTATATCAGGGAAAGGTGTGAAGACAAAATGGGTAAGAGAAATGAGATCAGCTTCAATTCTAAAACAGTTTGTAGTATTCATAAAATGGAGCTTGTACTTTTGTGGTGTTGTTTGAAACTTGGTCTCATTTTGGCCCACACAGCTTTTCAATCCTATACATTTGTCTTCCTCTAACAGAGATTGAAATGGTCTGAGGAGTGCATTCTTGACACTACGGTGAATTCTATTAAGCTGAAGACAAACATAAAAATCACTAATAAATGTAACATTTACTATAAATACTATCCATACATGAAAGTAGCGATACTCACATTTTGATCAAGCAAAATCAGTTCAATAGTGTCAATGCTGTCAGAAACATTATATTGTGGAAGTGTCCAAAGGTGGAGGATACAAACTTCCAATCGTGAGTTAATCTTTCCAGAACAATGTCAGAAATAAGGTGAACATGTCCTGCCATGGATTTGCTATACAAAAGCATAAAAGAAAGAAAATAAATAAGAGAAGAAAATCACTGTAAATGGTCAATGATAGATTGATCTACACAGTACCACATATATTAGCATGTAGTGTAAGCATCACATGTATACATGGTGTGAGTTTCGAAGAAAACCAAGAATCTCATATTCATGGATGTCAATTGAAAGAGAACATCATGATATAGTGATTATAAGTCTATATGCATATAGGTCATATATATTCATCCCTTCGTTAAAGACTAATAGCAAGCGACTTTTCAGCAAATAAATCCTATATCTTTGTTAAAGACTTACAGTACCCCACACTTGATTTAATTTTTTCATGAATAAGAATTACACAATATATTCCAACCACATTTTCATTCTGTCAACTCACAATTATTCCATTATGTTTGTATTAGACTCCTTCTTGAAAGTCTTTTTTCTTCTTTAAAATCTCTACGAGATGGCATAAAAAAGTGATTATGTTTTCAAAATAAACTACAGCCCAATGCATGACTCTATCAGAGTATCAATCAAAACTATACCAAATTGCAAGATCTTAATGAAATCCAAAACCAAAACATGAAGTGCACCTTAACACATCAAATTTTTGATCCAAACCATATTTAAGATGCCAAAATATTGTACCAAGGAAGAGATAATCAAGGTTGCATCAGACCATGATAAGCTAGCTACCACACTCAATGTTAAGTTACCTGCCACAGAAAACTCTTTGTAAATAAAATTTATACACAATGAACAAATCCAGGTGAATTGTAGTTGTCTCCCACTTCCTGTTTGCATAAAGATGCTATAAGTTTGTTTATATATAGCATAAATAAATAGAACAGCAGTACATAAAAATAGGAGATATTCCCAACTCGTATGAACCCCATATCAAAATTAACATGTGGCAAACAGCTTAGTTCCAATGAGGTTTAATGAAATCAAAGATGGAAAACAAACTCAAGGTAATATGGAGTTATAGAATACTTTACCTTGTGGCAATATGAAAATCACCATGCAACAAACAGAAGATAAGTTAATGAATGCCTATTGAAGGGTATCAGAGTGACATTCTTTTCCAGCATAGCAATATACTTGTCGAATAATTGACATAAACCAATGAATGAAGAATATAATGGTAGAATTGTTTAATATGGGCAACAGTTTATTTTAATTTTCAAATTGGCAGCCCAAATGCTAAAATATCATAATGTATTTATACAAATCAGCTAAAATGATGGGAATTGATTACCTTGATATAATAAGACTTGTTGATATCAACAGCAACTGCATCAACATTGACACCTAATATGTCGTAGTAGGTACTGTCCTTCACCATAACTAGTGATATCCAACTCACGATTCACAACTCTAAAATTAAGTAAATTGGAAAACATCTAATTAGCAGACTGAATTAAATACACAGCACTTGAACAACGACCTATTAGGGGAGAGATCGAAAGAGAGAGATTGAGAGGAAGGGTGAGGAAAGTATTGAGTGTGTGATTTGTTTTGCTTCTGACGCACTCTATAGTGGGTTCAGAAGGAAACTGTTGCAGCTACAGTATTGTCCTGACAAAATCATATGGAGTGGCAGGAAGGAGCAGTCAATAATATCACATGGGAAGGAAGAATTTGAGCGCCAAAACTGACCTGGCAGGGCAAGAAGATGAGCTGGCAGCGTTTTGTGGTGGGAATTTTGGCGGGATGATGAGTTGCCAGAGCTGGCGTGGAGACAACCTCTGGATGTATAGTCTTTGATACGATAGTCTTTGTAGGCCATTTTACATGATGTGATCAACATTGACGAAGATTGGTGGTGGCTCTGAGGATTTAGTGATAATTGGTGAAAAAGTCAATAAAAGTAAAAAGGGAAAGACACATGAAGCCACTCATCAAGTTGTGGTTTGTATCAAATGTTATGCTATGATATGATATGTAATTTGTCATTTCTTGCGGTGGATATTATCTTATCTTACTTGTAAATGACTAACATTTTGCTTGGAATCCTTTTTAGGAAGTGTCTGATTATACTTCTATCCGGCCTGGTGTGGAAGATTTTGGACCAGTAAGTGAGATTGAATCATCTAATAGTTACCGTTTGGAATCACATTATTTAATTAATGTTGACACAATATGACTTATTATTAGAGGACAATGAGTTATAGTTAGAGGACAATTTGATTGAGGCCAGCTAGTAGATTAATTGAATTACCTTCCTACTTGATTAAGGACTCGATTGAACTTATATATGCATGTATGAATATGATAGGTTTCTAACATCTTCACTGTATTTCCGAGTCTAGTTGCACAAGCACCGTTACTTTCTTTTATATAATTTTTTGCTCTTCTTTTGTCTATGCTTTATTAATGTTTCCTATTGTCTGTATTTTTACTTTCTCACATAATGATTGTGTTTAATTTTTGTAGGCCATTTTGCACGGGGTGATTGACATTGACAATGGTTATGACTCTGATGATTTAGTGATAATCGGTGAAAAAATTAGTAAAAGTAAAACTAGGAAGACAGAGTTCTCTTCATCTCAGTTGTTTTCTAAAACTGCCCTTAATAAGAAGAAATCAGCTGCATCACAACACAATGGTCGTAATCTTTCCGTAGGAGTAGAATCATCCAAGTCTGAGAGTTTTTTGAAATCTTTCCGCAGTAAAATGAAGTCTGCTACTTTTGATTCAAAACACCATGATTTGGCTGTTAATTCAGAGGTCAAGAACCTGCTGCCACCATCTGCCATCAATTTTTTTATGAAGCTGGCATCTATTAATAGGCGTTCACACCATACAATTATGAGTAAATTCCAAAATTTTAAACAATTTGATTTTGTTAAATACGCTTCGGACTATCACTTTATTCGAGAAAATTCATCCATTGAGCAGGTAACTTTTTATTATTTCAATTTCAATACCTTTAAAGCGACTGTTTTAGTTCTAATCTTAATTATATGAATGAACCTTTTTCCTGAATAGCATTCAAAGAGTTGGGTTAAAGTAATTCAGAAAGAGTGGAAGATTTTGGAAAAGAGTTTTCCTGGTGAGTTTGTTTAAAGTTTTTGTTACAAAATGGCTTGTGAATTGTAACATTTTCGTGTCATTGCATTTAGTATTTAGCTATGAAGCACCATGTTTCATCAATGAAAATGTATTAGTGTGACACATTCATAGTAGAAATAATATATTCTGATATGGGTGGGGAAAATATATGTAACCAACCATCCACTTGTTATGATCCAAGTAAATTCCTTTGTACATTGAGATAGTCTTATATCGACTTTTTATTTTTCAAACATTAATTTTGTGTGTGTCTGTGTATACACATAAATACTTTCGTCATGTCGTATCTTAATTTTTGAAAATTTCCCTTGTACTTGTACCGTATTGTCTGTATCCATGAGTTTATGAGGTTCTTAGGTATCTTATTTTCTCTTTTCAAGGCGATGAACTTGTATTGTGTGGGTTGTAATCAATCATTATTATTTTTCATTAAACTTCAATCATTACTATTGAAATGGTAGGTTTGATTTCATTCACGTAAATGGGTTTTTGCTTATTTTCATGATATATTCTTCTTGAAAGTTTTTCAATTTTTTTATTCAGTGTTGTTGAGATATTTGTTCTGATATTGAAATTTCAAACTATCAAATAACTATAAAATTGTGGTCTAATACTATACAAAGTGATTTCGGCAATTTGCTTAAACTTGTTATTTCTATAACTTTCTTTTATCCTCGTCAGATTCAATATTTGTTCGAGTTTATGAATCAAGAATGGATCTCTTAAGGGCTGTAATTGTTGGAGCAGAAGGAACCCCTTATCATAATGGTCTTTTCTGTTTTGATCTTTATTTTCCCCGCGACTATCCCAATGTTCCGCCGGTATGTGGTTGATGATATTGTATCTCAATTATAATATGTTGCTATTACACTTTTTATTCTAACTAAGTCTAACTAAAGTGATATCTTTTGCGACAGCTTGTCCACTCCCACTATTCACATAATGAGTTTAATCCAGTTTTTAAGGGAAATGGTAGACTATGCCTTAGTCTACTTAACACTTGGTCTGGCAGAGAGAATGAGCGTTGGCTTCCACGCGTTTCAACAATTTTACAGGTTCTTGTTTCCATACAAGGTTTAGTCTTGAATGCAAAACCTTTCTTTCATCATGTTGCGGGAAAAGTCGCAACAACCTATAATGAAATCGAAAGAGTTGCGATACTTTGTAATGAGAGAGCGTTCACTCATTCCTTGCATTCGATGGGTTATATTATGAGAAGACCCCCAAAGGTTGGTTTCTAGTCTTGATTTGATTTGATTTTATTTAATTTTTTATGTCTCTTGCATGTTTACTAGGGATGTCAATATGGGCAGCCCGGCCGCTAAAAATAGGCCGGGGTGGGCTGGCCCGCCAACTGAACGTGGGTTCAAAATTCTAGCCTAGCCCGCCAAGTGATAGGCAAGTGGGCTAGCCCGTCTATTTTTTGCGATTTTTTTAACAACTTTTTCACCTTTTTTTTTTGCATTTCAACTAGATTTTTCACCAAATTTAGTTTTAAACAGTTTTTTATAAAACATTTTTTAACAAATTTTTACTTCTCATGCATACATTCACAGATAAAAGCATAAAACCATCAAGAATTAGAATTACTAGGATTGACTATAAAGCAACTAAAACCATTAAGAATTGGAATTACTAGGATTGACTATTAACCAAAAGTTCCAAAACCATAATTCAAGTCTTAATCTTCAGGCAACCAAAATAAGTATTTTGCATGCTTGATGACTAGGGTTAACCATAAAGCAACCAAGTCATGGGCTAATTATTTTTGGTTACATGGACTGATGCTTAAAAAAAAGTTAAAATTGGACATTTTTTTAAAAAAAGAAATGGGCTAGTGGGCGGCCCGCCTCGTCACTGTGTTCAGCCTGCAGGCTTTTCCTTTTAGTGGCACGAGCAAATTTGGTCCGTGGGCAACAATACCTAAACCCTGCTCGCCTTTTTTTGGCGGGCCAATGGGCCAAGCCCATTTTGACATCCCTAATGTTTACGTTGTTTGCCATGTTCACATGTATCATTTGGCTGTTTTTCTATTGAAAGATGACAAAATAAAAAATGATTAGATAATGTAAGAAACAAATGTATTGAGTACCCTTGTTGTCATGCTGTTCTTAGTTATTTGCTTCAGGATAATGCACTAGGCATTCCTAGGGCTCTTTTCCGTCTCTAGCTAGCCTTTCATTAATCCATTGTCTACATAATTCAGTTGCATTAAACAAAACATTTGAAATGTTGATTAAACATTTCCTCATGATTTTGGTAGTGTAGTTTGTTTATCTCTTGTCAAGTTTTTTTAAAGTGTACTAACAAATTCTTATTTCGCTAGATAACATCTGTCATGTGAAATTTTCTAACTAGTTGGCATGGTTATGGAGATATTTAGTAGTGCATATAGATCTGTACAAAAACGTGAATAATGTGGTTGAAGAATATGACAAGTGCTATAACATGCAATACATTTTTTAAACTTGTTTATAAGATTTATTTGTGGGGGCATGTATGAATAAACTTGTCATCGGATTTTCTAGAATTGGAGCTAAGGATTGCGAGAAATTCCTTTCTGCAGCAATCATAAAGAGAGGGTTATACATTTATAAGTATTCTGAAACGTTCGGCTACGCATAATTTGAGACTTGGTACAAAAAATCTTGTGACATTTACTACAAGCATGTTTCTTTTTTCGTATATTTAAATATAAATATTAAATAGTTAAACTAGTATAAACAATTGTGACTCTTAATTGTATTAATCTTATGAAAATAACTAAAACTTGAGTAAGAGCAAATATGAGACATCACATAAGAGAATAGAGAAGAAGAGAATGAGAGAGTCTTTCCATTATGCTTTTCACAAGTGCGTCATTACAATAGAATGAATCCTATTTATAGAACACAAGTAGTGTTGGAACTCTCTTTTAAGATGTGTGTGAATTATAAAAAGTCCCACATTGGACAAACCAAGAACTTTCCTCACTCACTTGGCATATAAAAGGAGACATTCTCCTCACTTGTTCTTTACACTAAAAAGTTGTGGATCAAGAGTTTTCTCCTCAACTTTTTCTCTCTTCTCCCTAAATCATTTCTAGTTCTTTGAAAGCTTGAAGCATTTCCAAGCTAAGAGTGGTTTTTATAACCATAAGAGTGGTTTTTATAACCATATTGAAGGTGTATATCTTAGAGCTAATTTCTCACAGTGCAGTGGAAATTAGTAACAGTTGTCTGGGCTGTTTTATCCTGGGGACGTCGTGGTTGATAGCCTACTTGCACCTTGGAGTAGTGCCACGAAACGTCTTAAAGAAAGCGACCTAGTCCGCGACTCATCCCAGTAATCTCTTCGGCTTGATTTCGAAAACATTGTTGTTTAGGGGAAAGTTCTGGCTAGGAAAGACTTGATTTCTAAGCGTGTCCTTTGTGACCCACCTCTCTTTCCTGGGAACCTACTCGGAATAACAATTTTAAGACGTTTCCATTCAGCCATGACAACCGAAGAAATTACTGGTGTTGGTTCCGCTGCTTCGGACTTCAACAAACCATTCCGGTTTGAAGGAGCTCACTTCAAACGTTGGCAGCAAAAGATGCTTTTCTTCTTGACTGATGAGTGTCCAGTGGCAGATGAGACTGCTGATGAAAGAGCCAAAACTGCAAAAGAAATACTCCTTTGGAAGGAGCATGACTATCTCTGTAAGAATTTTATTCTTAATGGGCTTGCTGATGATCTTTATGATTATTATAGCACTTGCAAGTCTGCCAGGGATGTGTGGAATGCTCTGAAAAAGAAATATGATACTGAAGAAGCGGGTGCTAAGAAATATGCTGTGAGCCGCTATCTCAACTACAAGATGACAGATGAAAAATCTGAAGAGACTCAGTCACATGAGATACAGAAAATAGCTCATGAAATTATATCTGAAGGCATGGCCTTAGATGAACAATTTCAAGTAGCTGTTATTATTGACAAACTCCCTCCTGCTTGGAAGGATTTCAAGAATTCTCTCAGGCACAAGACCAAAAAGTTTTCTTTGGAAAGTTTGATTACCCGACTCCGAATTGAGGAGGAATCTCGGAAACAAGATCAGAATGATGAAGTCTTGTTTGTTTCAAACAAGAAAGCAGGAGCAGTTCTGAAGCCAACTGGCAAACCTTTCAAGAATCAGAACCGTAATCAGATTCAAAAGAACCGCAACAACAAGAATGGGAACCCTCCAAAGTCCCCAAATGCTAAGCCTCAACCTCCACCACAACCTAAGAATGATGCTGCTCCTCTGTTCACTTGTTTCAATTGTGGGAGACCAGGTCATATGGCACGCAAGTGTAGGAACAGGCCTAATCCTGCTCCGCAGGCTAACCTGACTGAAGAGCAGCATTTTACTGCTATGATTTCTGAAATTAATCTTGTTGGTGGAACTGAGGATTGGTGGTTGGACACAGGATCATCTATCCACGTGTGCAACAATCGTGCTATGTTCAAAACATACACTGCTGTTGATGATAAGAAAGTGCTGCTGGGCGATGCTCACACCACTATTGTTGCTGGTATTGGAGATGTGGAACTGAAATTCACTTCTGGAAAGATTTTGATCCTGAAAGGTGTGAAGCACACTCCAGAGATAAGGAAGAATCTGGTTTCTGGTTTCCTTCTGAATAAGGCAGGGTTCACTCAAACTATTGGGGGGGATTTATTTACTTTGACCAAAAATAATGTATTTGTTGGGAAAGGGTACGCCACTGATGGCATGTTTAAGCTGAATGTTGAAATGAATAAAACTTCTCCTTTTGCTTATATGCTGTGTGATTTTAATATTTGGCATGCTCGTTTTTGTCATGTTAATAAGCGCATTATTTCGAACATGAGCAACTTAGGATTAATTCCTAAATTATCTTTAAATGATTTTCAAAAATGCGAATTTTGTAGTCAAGCAAAAATTACGAAAACATCTCATAAATCAGTAATGAGAGAATCTGAGCCCTTGGATTTAATTCATTCTGATATATGCGAATTAGACAGAACGTTAACTAGAAATGGTAAACGTTATTTTATCACTTTTATTGACGATTGCTCGGACTACACTTTTGTATACCTTATGAAAAATAAAAGTGAAGCGCTTGACATGTTCCAAGTGTTTGTAAACAAAGTTGAAAATCAATTTAGCAAAAAGATAAAGCGTTTTCGAAGTGATAGAGGAACTGAATATGATTCCCAATTGTTTAATGATTTTTATAAATCAAAGGGAATCATACATGAAACGACTGCACCATATTCTCCTGAAATGAATGGTAAAGCAGAAAGAAAGAATAGAACTTTTACCGAATTGGTAGTTGCTATTATGCTCTATCCTGGAGCTGCATCTCACTGGTGGGGGGAAATTTTGCTAACTGTATGTTATGTCCTGAATAGACTTCCAAAGTCTAAGAGCAAAATTTCTCCTTATGAGATAATAAAGAAAAGACAACCAAATGTGTCTTATTTCTGAATTTGGGGTTGCTTGGCTTATGTCAGGATCCCAGATCCAAAAAGAGTTAAACTCGCCAGTAGAGCCTATGAATGTGTATTCATTGGGTATGCAGTAAACAGTAAAGCTTACAGGTTCTATGACCTTAAAGCTAAAGTGATCATAGAGTCAAATGATGTTGACTTTTATGAAAATGAATTCCCTTTTAAATCTAGAAATAGTGGGGGCACTGGAACTAGTCAAGTTTCTGTGCCTAGGAACGTTGAAAACAACGAGCAAAGGGAAATAGAACCTCGAAGAGGTAAGAGAGCACGTGTTGCTAAGGACTATGGACCCGACTATTTGGTCTATACGTTAGAAGAGGATCCAACTAGCATTCAAGAAGCATTGTCTTCTTTGGATGCCGATTTGTGGCAAGAAGCCATCAATGATGAGATGGATTCTCTAGAGTCTAACAAGACATGGCACTTAGTGGACTTGCCCCCTGGTTGCAAACCCATTGGTTGTAAATGGATTTTGAAAAAGAAACTCAAACCTGATGGCACTGTTGATAAATACAAGGCTCGCCTTGTAGCCAAAGGTTTTAGACAAATAGAGAATATAGATTTCTTCGACACATATTCACCTGTTACTAGAATCACATCCATAAGGGTACTAATATCGTTGGCCGCAATTTACAATTTGGAAGTACACCAAATGGATGTTAAAACTGCTTTTTTAAATGGTGAATTAGAAGAAGAAATCTATATGGAACAACCTGAAGGGTTTGTAGTTCATGGGCAAGAACAGAAGGTCTGTAAGTTGGATAAGTCTCTGTATGGTCTCAAGCAAGCTCCTAAACAATGGCATGAAAAGTTTGATAATTTGATTATATCGAATGGGTTTAAAGTGAATGAAAGTGACAAATGCATTTATTACAAAACTGAGAATGACATTTGCACTATCATATGTCTCTATGTAGACGACTTACTCATATTTGGATCAAACATTCATGCTGTTAATAAAGTGAAATCACTGTTGTGCGACAACTTTGATATGAAAGACCTCGGAGAAGCCAATGTAATACTTGGTATTAAGATCACTAGGTCTGAGAAGGGAATTTCTTTGGATCAATCTCATTACATTGAAAAGATCTTAAAGAAATACAATTACTTTGATTGTAAACCTGCATGTTCACCATATGATCCGAGTGTCAAGCTATTTAAGAACACTGGTGACAGTGTAAGACAAACGGAATATGCGAGCATCATTGGCAGCCTAAGGTATGCCACTGATTGTACTAGACCAGACATTGCCTATGTTGTGGGATTATTATGCAGGTTTACTAGTCGACCTAGTATAGAGCATTGGCATGCTATTGAGAGAGTCATGAGATACCTTAAAAGGACCATGAATCTCGGATTACATTATCAGAGATTTCCAGCTGTACTTGAAGGGTACAGTGATGCTGATTGGAATACTCTATCAGATGATTCCAAAGCAACCAGTGGCTATATTTTCAGTATAGCTGGTGGTGCCGTCTCATGGAAATCTAAGAAACAGACCATATTGGCCCAGTCCACTATGGAGTCTGAAATGATTGCACTAGCAACCGCTAGTGAAGAAGCTAGTTGGTTAAGATGCCTACTAGCAGAGATTCCCTTATGGGAAAAACCGATGCCAGCTGTGTTGATCCACTGCGATAGTACCGCGACTATTGCAAAAATAGAGAACCGCTATTTTAACGGTAAGAGACGACAAATACGTCGTAAGCACAGTACTGTGAGAGACTGTCTCACAAAAGGAGCTGTGAGAGTGGATCATGTACGCACTAATCAAAACTTAGCTGATCCTTTGACGAAAGGATTAGCTAGGGAGAAAGTCCAAAATACATCTCAAAGGATGGGACTACTGCCATTAGAATCATGAGTCGCTCACGATGGTAACCCGACCTAAAAGACTAGAGATCCCAAGATTTAGGTTCAATGGGTAATAACAAGTTGTGGAATGATACGAGATGAACATGCTATTATAATTAAAGAAGCATGATTCCTGCAGCGACATAAGGCTGAGATAATAGAAACTCTTAATGAAATTTATACTCTATGTGGAGTGGAGTACCTAGCTACAGGAGTACTCTTGATAGACTCACCTTTGTGAATGTGGAAGTGGGGCCGCTTCCTATGGAATTGTTGGCAGGATTCCTAAAGCGTTCACTAAACCGGGATAGACGTGCAGGGCCATAAAAGCACGGGCTTATAAGAATACACCCATGGAAAAGGTTGTGTGTGGTTTTGATGTTTGAGATAGAGTTCAAGACTACGAGTCACTCTTGTTAAATCGAAATCTTAACCGCTACGCAAAGGTTCAAGTCGTACACCTTTGTTTATGCTCAATCTTATAGAAGCGTTTGACGCTATTTCTAAAATTACTTTTTTAAATTCAAGTGGGGGATTGTTGGAACTCTCTTTTAAGATGTGTGTGAATTATAAAAAGTCCCACATTGGACAAACCAAGAACTTTCCTCACTCACTTGGCATATAAAAGGAGACCTTCTCCTCACTTGTTCTTCACACCAAAAAGTTGTGGATCAAGAGTTTTCTCCTCAACTTTTTCTCTCTTCTCCCTAAATCATTTCTAGTTCTTTGAAAGCTTGAAGCATTTCCAAGCTAAGAGTGGTTTTTATAACCATAAGAGTGGTTTTTATAACCATAAGAGTGGTTTTTATAACCATATTGAAGGTGTATATCTTAGAGCTAATTTCTCACAGTGCAGTGGAAATTAGTAACAGTTGTCTGGGCTGTTTTATCCTGGGGACGTCGTGGTTGATAGCCTACTTGCACCTTGGAGTAGTGCCACGAAACGTCTTAAAGAAAGCGACCTAGTCCGCGACTCATCCCAGTAATCTCTTCGGCTTGATTTCGAAAACATTGTTGTTTAGGGGAAAGTTCTGGCTAGGAAAGACTTGGTTTCTAAGCGTGTCCTTTGTGACCCACCTCTCTTTCCTGGGAACCTACTCGGAATAACAATTTAGGCAAGTGAAAGATCAAAGTAAAGACCACTAATAACCTACTTAAGAATGGGAGTTAAGGGGAAGTGGAAGATCAAGATGGACATCCACTAAATATCTTAATATTTATAACACTCCCCCTTGGATGTCCATCGAGGATATGCCTCGTTAAAATCTTACTAGAAAAAATCTAGTGGGATAAAAATCTAGTGAAGGAAAAAGAGTGCAATATCCTGCCAGTGGGAACTGCCTCGTTAAAAACATTTCCAGGAAAACCCAGGAAAAAAGAGTGCAGCTTTTCTCTCCCTAAATGAAGCGTCGCTTCAGTATATGAATTTCAACATCTGGAGTTTCTCCGTGAGTGCAGATGGAGCAATCTACTCTACTGTCACTTGTGATGTATCCTTTTTAATGAAGCTTTGTGATCAGTATTATCTTCAAAACATCTTGCTTCAATTGTTGGCATTTGGGCATGAAATGAAGAAGCAATCTTCAAAACATCTTGCTTGAATTGTTGGCATTTGGGCATGATGTGAAGGAGCAAGAACCATAGATTGTTTTATAGATCATAAAGATATTTTAATGTCACCACATATAGATAATAGCTGACTTGTAATCTAACTTGATTTACATTTGAAAAATACTTTATATCTGCATGGTTAATTTGTGTAACATACATAAAATGATGTATTCGATACAATAGTCAAACATAAATATGCATCTTACCCCCTTTTTCTGATCAATTTTTGGTTTGTGATGAACTATATCACATTTGGTAATATGCATACATGCTTTCATAGTCTTCAGGATTGAGATATTTCATATATTTTTACCAAATAAATCATGTACTCAATATAAATAATTTCTGCAGATCAATATGAGGTTTTGTTTTTCAAAAGAATTTATTTAAATATATTTCTTTTTATCTTTAATCCTTTTGGGATTTTCCATGTAGAGGTCAACTACAAGTTCAACCTCAAAATCCATCAGATGTAGTTTGAGGTTATTCATATAGAGCTCTTTCTTTGAACAGTCTATACTTTTTGGAAGCTCTTCAAGAGTTTTGATAGACATCAGTTATAGTAAATTCTTTTCCAAATATTTCCATAAAACTATATGGACAAGTGATGTCATATTTGTATCCCTCCTTTAGAATATAAATTTAGACAATTATACCATATGTGTTCGAATTATATCATCTCATGGAGTGATTGATTCAATTTGAGTAATCATACTGAGAATTCAAAAAGTTTGTATTGGAATATTAAATCCTTCAGGGATCTTCAAATAATTATGACTATTTAATGAGTCATTGTTTACCGTGGATTTTGGTAAACACCGCTGGTCTCCAATTTGGTTAACTTGCAGGATCAACCAGTGAATCCTAAGACCATTTGTGTTTAGAGTTTTTAGTTTGATGTGATGTTCTTCAGTGTTTTGCGTTTTAAACAGAAAAGAAGAGGAAATAATTGATTCCTTACGCGCGAAGCAATCAAGATATTTCAGGGAAGAAGGACTTGAATTGTAAAACACATAAAGGTAAAGAGAAAACAGAAGTAAATTGCATTAAAATGAAAGAGAATGGTACACAAGATCATACATTGTTCTCTGACTCGTTTTTCTCTTGAATGCGGAAGTTAGAGCGTGAGAATTGCAATATGAAATTTTGTGACCCTTGTTTCTTCTCAGAAACTACTATTTATACTAAGCAGAAACTGCCCTAAAACAGTTATAAAAGTGATAGCAACCGCTCCTCTTTTCGACCAACTGCTAGTTCTTCAGCGCATAACTGCTCTGTTTTTTGTCTGTCGAAAGCTTGTGTCCATTTTCCTCTTTCTTGCTTTTGGTTCCCCAAAAGCTTGTCGAATTTACCCTGCACATGACCATTTTCTCTGTCGAAATACTTTTGTCTTTGTCGAAATATAACTCAAGCTTGTTGACCATTTTCAATGAAGCCTGTCGAAATTACAGGCTAACAAATTGCCCCCTCAAAAATGTCTTTTTCGACTGAGCTTGAGGTGGAAGAAGAGAAAGAACATTTTTGAATTCACCGTCGAAATAGACTTTGCACTTGAGTAGAATAGCTGTCTCTAAAGCCAAGGCCTTATTCAATGACTTGAAGTCGAAAGTCATTTTGTAATAACATAGCTTCATTTTCCCGTTGTAACACTTTGGCTATTTTGACAATTATTTTTATTTTGCAAAGGCCATTTCTCAAGCAATGTCGTATCTAATCTGGCAACATTATAATGGAATTTCTTCCATTTTATTCTTGTGCAATTCTTATTCTATGAATTCGACAACGTTTTGGCAACTTCTATTCTTTGAATGCCATGTCTTTACGCTTTATTTATATTTATTCCAGCGTTATTTTAACTTCTTGCAGCATTGGCTTATATTTTTTCAAATACTTGCCATTTACACGCATAATTCTCTCATCAGCGCCAATCTCTTTGACCTCATATGCGCCGTTTGAATAAACTTGTAAAATTTTAAATGGTCCTTCCCAACTTGGGGACCATTTACCTAGGACTCTATCTTTTAGATCCATAGGTAAAATGACTTTCCAAACTAAGTCTCCCACGTCGAAAGTCTTCAATTTGACTTTCTTATTGTACACCTTAGCTACTCTTTCCTTTTGTCTTGTGAGCACATCTAATGCATTTAACCTGTCCTCATCTAAATCAACTAATTCATCTAGCATCATACTCCAATAATGATCAGATGGGATTTCAAATTGTCTTTGAATCCTAATTGATTGAAAACAAATTTCTGCTGGTAATACTGCATCATGCCCAAAAACAAGTTTAAAAGGAGTATTATTAATTGATTCTTTGGGAGATGTTCGACACGCCCATAAAATTTGGTTAAGTGTCTTATGCCAATTCTTGGGTTTTTGCCCAACATGTTTTTTAATCAAACTAATGATAATTTTATTGGCTGCTTCAACTTGACCATTTGCTTGAGCGTAGTATGGCGTCGAACTCAACAATTTATAACCATTTTCAGCAGCGAATTCGACCATTTTCTGACCAATAAAAACCGAACCTTGGTCTGTGGTGATAGTTTCAAGCACACCGAATCTATACAATATATGGTCTTGAATAAAACTAATTACTGCCTCTTGATTAACATTCTTTAAAGGAATAGCTTCCACCCACTTAGTGAAATAATCTATCCCTACTAATATGAAACGATGGCCTTTCGACGAGTTTGGCTTAATTTCGCCAATTATATCCAAAGCCCATCCTCTAAATGGCCAAGGTTTCACGATAGAATGCAATTCATTTGCAGGCACATGTTGTATCCCTGCATGCTTTTGACATTCTTGGCATCCTTTGGCAAACTCTATGCAATCTTTTAACATGGTTGGCCAATAAACACCTTGTCGAAAAAGAAGCCATTTCATCTTATGGCCTACTTGGTGAGCCCCACAAGTTCCACTGTGAACATTGGATATTGCCAAGTACGCCTCATTTTCGCTAAGACATTTGAGTAAAACTCCCCCAGGGGTTTTCTTAAACAACTCATTTCCCATAATCACATAACTTAAGGCTCTATACTTGATCTTTCTATTAGTCATCCCTGTGGGATTCTCCAAGTAATTAACAATTTGTCTTCGCCAATCATCATTTGACAAATTGTTGATGGCAAAAACTTCGAACACGTTGTCACAATACCCTTTGTCAAAAACTTCAAAAGTTTCATTTTCATTAAAAATTTCATTTGGCTTAGGACTTAAGGCTAAAGAATCGGCCTCTGCCCCTCAAGTTTTTGCCTTGACAAAGTTTCTAGTGACATGTTCGTCGAAATTAGTTTGTTTTTAATTTCGATTAGCTCCGTTAAGTTTTCTTTCGAAACTTTATAACCTGAAGCTAGCTGTGCCAAATCATTCGCCTCTTGATTTGCAATACGAGGCACATGCTCGATTTTAACGTGATCAAAATGTTTCAATAATGCATTGGCAGCAATAAAGTAAGTAATCAAATTTTCCCTTATGCACTTGTATTCTTTCGTTAATTGCTTGATTCAGAATCACCTCTTATTTCGACCTGCTTTGCCCCCAAGTTTAACAGAATTTCGAGTCCTGCTATTAAGGTTTCGTATTCCGCCTCATTGTTGGAGCAACTTTCTTCGATTTTATACTTGTATTTGGTTGGTATTTCTGTTGGTGAAATGATTAACATTCCTACACCTGTACCATGTTTGTGGCTTGAGCCATCGAAATATAGCCTCCAAGGTCGAAGGTGAACACAATCAATTGCTAATTCGACCACTGAATGGTCTGCAATAAAATCTGCCACTACCTGGCCTTTAATAGCCTTTAGTGGTTGAAATGTCAATGAATATTCGGATAAAGCTAATGCCCATTTACCTATTCTGCTATGCAAAATTGGTTTCGATAACATATGTTTAATTATATCATAATGAGAATAAACATAAACATCAACAGGCTTTATATATTGCTTTAACTTTGTACATGAGAAATACAAACACAAACACAGTTTTTCAATAGGATGATATCTGGTTTCAGCATCATTCAAAACCCTACTGAGGTAATATATGGCTCTTTCGACTCCATTTTCATCCTCCTGTGC
This sequence comes from Astragalus glycyphyllos, assembly GCA_963573325.1. Taxonomy (NCBI): domain Eukaryota; kingdom Viridiplantae; phylum Streptophyta; class Magnoliopsida; order Fabales; family Fabaceae; genus Astragalus; species Astragalus glycyphyllos. The sequence continues at coordinate 68,297,370 of OY754308.1, forward strand.
TAACATACTACCTATTGACATTTCTGATGCAGCTATATACAATTTCATTGTTCTATTTCTAATTGGAGACGATAAAATTGGTGGCTTCATCAGGTAGGCTTTGATTTCGTCGAAAGCTTGTTGGTGGCATGGCTCCCACTTGAAAACATCTTCCTTCTTCAGTCGAAGTAATGGCGAAAATACTTGAGTCTTGCCACTTAGATTTGATATAAATCTTCTCAGGAAATTGATCTTTCCTAGTAAAGACTGCAATTCTTTCTTTGTCGAAGGAGGTTGTGTTTCCATGATAGCCTTCGTCTTATTTTGATTTATCTCAATGCCTTTTTTGTGCACGACAAAGCCTAAGAAATCACCTGCACTTACACAAAAGGCACATTTTAGTGGATTCATTTTCAATCCATATTTTCTCATCCTTTCAAATGATTGTTGAAGGTGGTCTAGATGACCACTTTCTGATGCTGATTTAACTACTATGTCATCTATGTATACTTGCATAAAATTTTCTATAAAATCATGGAACATAGTATTCATAGCTCTTTGGTACGTAGCACCAGCATTTTTTAAACCAAATGGCGTCACTACCCATTCATAAACACCTAACGCCCCCGGGCATCGAAATGCAGTCTTTGAAACATCTTCCTCAGCAATAAAGATTTGGTTGTAGCCTGAATACCCATCAAGCATACTCAAATATTGGTAACCTGCTGCGGAATCAACTAACATTTCTGCCACTGGCATTGGATATTGATCTTTGGGAGTAGCATTATTTAGATCCCTAAAATCTATGCAAACTCTAAGTGTACCATTTTTCTTAATTACAGGAACTATATTAGCAAGCCAATCAACATACCTGGCAGTTCTGATGAACTTGCTCTTTAGTAACCTTTCGATCTCTGTTTTGATCTTCGACATGATTTCTGGTGCAAATCTCCTTGGGGTTTGCTTCACAGGCTTCTTATCTGGTCGAATAGGCAGCTTCAACTCAACCACTTCTCTTTTTAAACCTGGCATTTCATTGTAGTCCCAAGCAAAACAGTCTTTGTACTCTTTCAGCAATTCGACTATCTGCACCTTGAAGTCTTTATTGACTTTTGCACTGATATATGTTGGTCTTCTTACACTTCCATCTCCCAAATCTATTTCTTCTAAGGGATCTTGTGCTTGTATCTTCTTGGTCGAACCCATTGGATCTTTCTCAAATCCTAATGGTTCATCATCATAGACACCGTCTAGTCTAGGTGATTCGACCATAATTTCTTTGTTACTATCATTTGTGGTTAAAACAACCATGTGATGCAACTCAGCTTCGAGAATTGCTTTTTCTTTATTTTCGGCCACATAGGCCGTAATTCTTTCCCATGTACTGGGTTTTATCATCATCAATCATCCCAACCAGAAGGCTTGTCAAAGCCTCTTGTTGCACTTCCATCATCAATGTATTGCCTCTCCCAAATGAAACCATAGTTTGGGTGGAGGTTGACAGAGGAAATAACATTATCCTGCTCAATAAATCCAGCATTAGAGGAGGAACATGGAGCAATGTTCGCTAGTTGTTTGTCGAAGGTCTGCTTGGTTATTGTATTTACTTCAGCCTTGAAGTAACTTTGATCTCCTTCAATATTTTCGACCAATCCATCTTCTCTCCAATTTACCAACCTCTGATGTACAGTCGAAGGGATTGCCCCCACTGCATGAATCCACTCTCTTCCAAGCAATAAGTTGTAATTTGCTTTAGAAGGTATTACCATAAACAGAGTTGGCCTCTTTATGCTTCCAACAGCCAATTCGACCTGAATGGCCCCTAGTGAGTAGCCAGATTTGCCTTCATAATTGGTAAGAACCACGTTATGTGGCCTTAAATTAGTATCATACTTGCCAATTTTACTTAGCAAGTGTTGAGGCATTAAATTCACAGCGGCTCCACCATCGACAAGGACCTTGTTGATCCCAACATTATTGACTTTGGCTTGTATAAATAGTGGCTTGAGATGATTCATCATGCCACAATCCAGCCTTTCAAACACAGCTTGTTGCTCTTCAACGCAACCATTCTTCAGCACATAAAAGCATATTGGCTTGTAAGCCATACCTTCGTCGAATTCTTCTTCGACCTCATTGACTTCAGACACCACATCATATTCAATTGGTAAAATTGAAACGACACCACATAGCACGTCGAAGTCATGCTCAGAATCAGCAAAAGAAGAGTTCAATTCCTCTTCCAACTTGAGATCTTCTTCTTTGAAGCCTTTCTTTATCTCAGCCAAAGAAGGGAAGATTCTTTCAGTGGCTGGTTTCCTAACCACTTCAGTTGAAGGTAAAACTATTTCCTTACCTTTCTCGTTCTTGGGAATTGCTACTTTGACTGTAGCAACAGCATCAACTTTCTTTTGGCGTTGAAATCTTCGCCATTGAGTCCTTGTCATAGGATTCTTTCCCTTGTAGTTGTTGTTGTAGGCATACTTCTTATTTCCAGTTGCCTCATTCTGGTTAACACCACTTGTGTTTCCTTTGGCCATCATATTTGGCCTAATTCGATGAATCACGTTGCCCCCAGTGTGGTACAGGCCTTTACCTTTCCCACCAGAATGTACCCACTTTTCGACAGGAGTACAAGAAGGAGGCACGTAAGTGCTTAACTTTCCTTTTCCTCCATAGGGAATTCTCTTGTCAGCAAAATCAAACTTGGGCCTTTTATCCACCCACTTACCCTTGCGCTTCATTTGAGGCTTGAACTCTTCAAGTTCTTTAGCAGCTTTCTTGTCGAAAACAATACTGCACCTTGGGCACAGCATCACCTCTGAATTACTTATCTTGCAGCGATTGAGGAAATCCACCAAATCCTCTTCAGCTTTTGGGTAGACGGGTTTGGCCTTGTCGTTTCCTTGGCCTTCTGCAGCCATTTCGACATCCATCTCTGAAATTGGTGAAGTTCTCTTAATGTGAGCCTTACTAATCGACCATATTGATGCTAATTTCAGTGTATAATGCCTCGACTTCAGGCAAGGGATCAGCATCAATCTTCATTGGCGCTTTTGGTTTTTCACCAAATTTGAGCCTTCCTTCATTTAGCGCTTTCTGCACCAAATCCCTGAAAAGAACACAATGAGAGGTATTATGACCCAAAAAATTATGGTATTTGCAAAAACCTCTTTTCTGTCTTTGTTCTAATGGTGGTGTTTTTAGCCCTTTAGGAACCAGACTTTGACCGTCCTTAACTAACAAGTCAAATATTTCGTCACATTTAGAAACATCAAATGTATAAGTTTTTGCAGCGAATTTGTCGTTTTTAGGTTCGACAGGATTTTTACCATTTGAAGGTTTTAGCAATTTACAAGTATATGGAGGTCCTGGCTTTAATTCGGCAACATTGACCTCCTCTTCGACTTCCTCGTAAGAGATGTCGTACTCTTGTTCCTCATTTTGAATTTCGACATAGGCAATTTTGTCTTTTTTATTGTTATGAAACCTACTAGTTCTAGATTTCTCAGCTTTTAGCCTTTCGACTTGCCTTACTTTATCGGCCAATTGGGCCATATCTCTTAAATGTTGAGTGTCTAGTTTTTTCCTAATAGAATAATCTAGACCACCAGTAGCCATTTCGACTAACTCATGTTCAGGCACTTGGGTAAAGCACCTTGCTTTGAGAAGTCTAAATCTGTTGAGATAGTCATCAACAGTCTCTGCCGTTTTACGTCGAACACTAGCCAATTCTTTGAGACTAATTTTGGAGTGTCCTATATAGAATTGCTCGTGAAAAGCTTTTTCTAACTGGTTCCAATTAAACATAGAGTGAGGGGGTAGTGTAGTAAACCAAGTAAAAGCATTTTTTGTTAGAGAATTAGGGAAAATTTTCATTCTTAAATTCTCATTTTGGGCTAAATCCCCAGCCTCAGTTAAATAACGAGCAATGTGTTCGACGGTGGATTCACTAGTTTCTCCACCAAATTTAGTGAATTTAGGGACTTTCCAACCCCTTGGCAATTCACTTTGCAAAATATATTCTGATAATGGCGACACGAAATTTGGCCTGTGCATTCCTATGTTAAGGCCATTATGGGCTAAAATTGTTTCGACAAAATTAGCTATATTGTTCTGCGCTCCAAAATTGTTTTGTTGCACTTGCCTGACTACTTCATCAGCATTTTGATTTCTATTTACTAACACTATATCAGGCTCGTTTTCAACCATCCCCTGCAAGGGTTGTTCGACAACTTGTGCTTGTGCCTGATTTCTAGGCAATTCAATGTTAGGCCTTTCTAAGGAGATTTCTACAGGCCTCAAAGGTTGTACTTGGGGTATTAGCTGATTCTGCATTCTTGGAGTGCCAAAGAAATCTGCAATTCGACCCATTTGAGTTGTCAATGCTTGGTAACTGTTATTGGTATCACGTATCAAAGGGTTGAATACTGTACCAATTTGTTGGGTTAACATGTTAACCATATCATGATTGGCATTTAGAGTTTTTAGTTTGATGTGATGTTCTTCAGTGTTTTGCGTTTTAAACAGAAAAGAAGAAGAAATAATTGATTCCTTACGCGCGAAGCAATCAAGATATTTCAGGGAAGAAGGACTTGAATTGTAAAACACATAAAGGTAAAGAGAAAACAGAAGTAAATTGCATTAAAATGAAAGAGAATGGTACACAAGATCATACATTGTTCTCTGACTCGTTTTTCTCTTGAATGCGGAAGTTAGAGCGTGAGAATTGCAATATGAAATTTTGTGACCCTTGTTTCTTCTCAGAAACTACTATTTATACTAAGCAGAAACTGCCCTAAAACAGTTATAAAAGTGATAGCAACCGCTCCTCTTTTCGACCAACTGCTAGTTCTTCAGCGCATAACTGCTCTGTTTTCTGTCTGTCGAAAGCTTGTGTCCATTTTCCTCTTTCTTGCTTTTGGTTCCCCAAAAGCTTGTCGAATTTACCCTGCACATGACCATTTTCTCTGTCGAAATACTTTGGTCTTTGTCGAAATATAAGTCAAGCCTTGTTGACCATTTTCAATGAAGCCCGTCGAAATTACAGGCTAACAGTCATACAACTAAGTTGTAGCAACATTCATATTGTGAGAATTGAGCTATTCATGTGCTATAAGGCTAATTAAGTATTGAAAAATACTTGTATCCACCCTTAAGCAACATGTCCAGCTTTGAATCTCACAATTTCACCATTCTCATTCTGTTTTTGCACCATAACCCATTTGTATCTGTCTGGTTTCACACCTTCAGGTGTTTGGACTACAAGTCCAAAAACTTTTGTAAAGCTAGTTTAATTCTGCTTCAATTTCATCTTTCAATTTTGGCCAATCTCACTTTGTCTACAATCTTTAATAGACTTTGGTTCATGATCTTCACTATCATTCATCACATTTAGCGCAATATTATATGTAAAATCATTGTCAACGTTGACTTCATTTCGGTTCCATCATTTTTCATTATTGACATAATTCATTGAGATCTCTTTAATTTCATAATTTGTCAGGTACCTGATCAGTTCTTCTGGAACTAAAATGTCAATTATATCTGAAGACTCTTATAGAGTTTCTATATCCTCGCTTGGACCATCTTACTTTTCGGCTCCTTTTCTTGTTCGAGGATTTTTATCTTTGGAACCGATTGGTCTGCTACGCTTCAGGCACCGTCGAGACACATTTGCAATATTTGATTGTCCAACAGGGACATCCATTTTATTGGAGCATTAACAGCTGATATCTATGATTTGGTCACATCTTTGGATCAGTGAATGCATAATTGGTAGATTATTTGCTGAGCTTTGCAAATGAATTATCTTTTGAACTTCTAGTTCACATTGTGTAGTTTGAGGATCAAGATGAGACAATGATAATTCATTCCAACTGATCTATTTTTCCAGCTGCTTATTCTCTCCCCCTAATATTGGGAAATTTAATTCATCAAATGATAATCATCAAACAGGACTATAAACAAGTCTACAGATGTTGGCTCAAGATACTTTATTATACGTGGAGATTTATATCCAATATATATTCCCAAAATTCTTTAAGGACCCATCATAGTGCATTGGGAGAAATTGGAATATACACTGCACATCCAAAAAATTTAAGATGGGAAATATTAGTTCGTGACCAAAAACCAAATGTAAAGGGGAGGAGTTATGATAACTTGTTGGCCTGATGCGAATCAATATAGCAACGTGCAAAAGTGCATGTTCCCAGGTAAAAATTGGAAGTTCTTATCTCATAAGTATTGGTCATAGAATTAACTTTAGACGTCTAAAGAATGGTTCTTCAAGACAATTCTATGAATGAACGTATACTAAGTGATGTCCAATATCATACAACACTTATCAGATGCTTTCAAGGTAAATTCACGTAATGACCTCTTAATCAAATTAGTTGAGCAAACAATCTCAGAAACTTTCGGTTGTGAGTTGACAATATATATGTGGCCATATAGTTGATACATCAATTAAGATCACATATATCTAAATGGTCCACGTGATTAGTGTACTCGTTTACAAATATCACCTTTTGTAAGTTTTAGAATTATGAGAGACTTATTCTCTCTAATTGCCAATTTCTTTGGGAAACTAGTGAACACAAAAATTAGTAAATTGAAGAAACTACTGGCTCTTCAATAGAAGTTCACATTAAAAAAATTTAACCATTTTTCGCATCATTATATACTTGGGATGGTCCAACCGATCTTGCCAACAACAAAATTATTATGATATGTAAACTTCTTTGGTTTACAACAACATATACTTCAATTGCACATAATAAGTGTAGTACAAATCAGAGAAAAAAGCAGACAACTTTTCCACTACACTTATTTTATCCGAAATATATATAAAGATATTCAACATATTCATTTCTTGTTTCAATATGATATCCATTTGGACTAATATCCTTAAAACTTAATAAATTTTTATGAGACTTTAGAGATTATAATATGACACAATGTGTAAAAAAGATGGTTCTCTAGATAATTAGCTATACACTAGCTCTTCCGGAGCTTTAAATTACATTTTGCAAACTTCTGGTTGCAAGTTGGTAAGAAGTACACATGCTACTATATAACTTCTGGTCATAACTAGATAATGTATACAATCTAATATAAAATACACATATTAAACTTAGTTATATTCTAAAAACTTAGAATAGCTTTCAAACTTAACTCTATTTTAAGCTAGCTAATCAATAACATTATAGTTAAAATGCATTGAGAGAAAATGACAGATAAAACTTCAATTATATTGAAGAATATTTTACTCCTTCAAAACATCAATATGGGATGTCATTGCTACTTCATTATAATCTTGCTAAACATTAGGTTTGAACAACACTTTATTTTGCATACGTGCATATCAAACTTTTTGGTTCACATAGCATAATCTTAACCGCGCTCATATTTATTTAAGAAAAAATAATGTATTAAACTTTGGTCATTCAAAAAATAAATTATAAAACTACTAAGTACGCATATAACACAATTTTCTTCAAGAAATAAGACTGTATAAACCACATATACTAGTTTAACAAAAAAAATACCATTTGTACATAAAGAATTTGAGACACACAATTTGAAATTACAAGAAGATAATAAAAGGTTATGATTGGAAATAAGAACATAAGAGTGTCTAGTTATTTAGGATCTAGTCATACAATCAACTCTTCTTATTCCTTTTTTTTTGCAACATTTTTATATGGAATTCCAAGCATAAGAGATTGGAAAAGTTACATTTTTCCAAATTTCATGAGCTATATACTACACCAATAGGAAGATCATAATCACAAATCATATACTAATATATTTAAATAGCATAATGATAACATTTACCACATCAATGATCATCACCACAACCTTTGTTCGACCGATATTATAATGTGAATCATTCACTTCTGGGAATGAACTTCAATTCATTGACCAGTTTATCAGTATTACCACATAATCTTGATTCATAATATTTTTTAGAAATATTTTCCCATTTTGGTAATTCATGAGAATATGTGAGACAAAAATTATATGCCCTTTCTCTTGATTTTCATTGCTTCAAAACATATTAAGATCAAATAGATCTTATAGATTGCAATCATTGTGTAAAAGTCAAGTTCTTCAGGAGCTCGATCACAAATCTTTCATATACGTTGATCAAAGAAAAATATACTTTCTAATCAATTGTTCTTCAAGAACTATACCATGAAATCTAGACATTGACGGAAATATCATGCTTTGAGCAATCTTATAGGGATGCTTGAATATTTTCTTTCTTTGAGTTCTTCAAGAACTATCACAAATTTTCACAATGATAAAGAAAACTATTCTTTGTGCAATCCTACAAAGATACTGGATTACCAAATCATTAGTTCTTCAGGAACAATACCACAATCCTTCAGGGATGCTTGGATAATAAATTTTTTTCAGTTCTTCAGGAACTATATCATAAACAATGATACATAGAAACAATTATTTGTGCAATCCTTCAAGGATGCTTAAATAATGATTTTTTTTCTTCAGGAATTATAAAACAAATTTTCATCAACAATGATAAGTAAATAGAAAATGAATAAAATATAAAATGAGATCGAAACATAAACAAGATCAAAAATAAATGATAGTGAGAAGAAGAAGATGAAGAAGTAGAAGAATAAAAAGAAAGGTGAGAAGAAAACTTATTCTTGCAATAGATTCTCAAGATGATTATGCCATCAATCATATGACAGAGCTTCGTGCTGATAACTTGTTATGAAAATAACCAAAACTTGAGTAAGAACAAAAATGAGATATCACATAAGAGAATAGAGAAGAAGAGAGAAGAAGAGAATGAGAGATCTTCACAAGTGTGTCATTACAGTAGAATATGAGTCCTATTTATAGGACACAAGTAGGCAAGTAAAAGATCAAAATAAAGACCACTAATAACCTACTTAAGAATGAGAGTTAAGCGGAAGTGGAAGATCAAGATGGTCATCCACTAAATATCTTAATATTTATAACAATTAAGATGTTTTTAAATATTTATTACTTAGTTAGGATGTCGTGATATTTTCTATGTGTTTGCTTTCTATATTTTGTTTTGTCTCTTTGTGCACTAATAGTTGAGTAAATAAATTTACAAAAAAAAAAAGAGCTAAGTAATAAAACTGGTAGGCTTTGTCTAGCATGCACCACCACTTTAGGTGGTGCACGCACCACGATGTTTAATCACCATAGGATAGGGCTCATGCATTTGACGGTTTCCCCTTTCTTCTCAATGCAATCTTTGATCCTCTAACAAAAAATAAAAGTTTTAATATAAGAGAATTGCTAGACCCTCTCCCTTTCTAGCTAGCTTCCAATTTGTCTCAATGCAATATTTTTTTCCTCTACCAATAAATAAAAACTTTAGTCTAAGATATCTAAGCATTTGAGGAGTGAAATTTTATATTCTTAACGGAGTAAACTCTCAATTTGTTTCATCAACTATTACCCTTTTTCTAATTTAGTCCCTAAACTATTTAAATGGATTAAAAAGTCCATAATGTCTTCCTCTATTGATGGGGATCAGATTCCTAGAGGGATTAACTTGTCAGCTCAAAACAATAATACTGTTAAAAACTCCATGTATAATTTACCAATTTTTTTTAATGTATGATTTATATTTAGAGTCTTTTTTGAGTACAAAAGTACTCCCTCTGGCCTCTATTATAAAAAAAATTGCAGTTTTAGGTTCATTGAGGAACTGATGTATCTGACCTATTTTATGAGTCAGATACATCTGTTATTCAATAAACATAAAACTGTAAATTTTCTTATAATAGAGACTAGAGGGAGTGTGGACAATTGTCCTAAAAACTCTTTTATTTTGACTTCAAATATTCGAAGACAACAACATACTATAGGGTATTTTAGTATTTAACAACAACGATATCTTAATTTGTGTGGAACAAGTCAAAAGTATTAAAATTTTGGAATGAGGAAGTTTTTATCATACCTTACTCGTTTCCACAAGAAAGGAAAACACTCCCTCACTTTATTTTGATCAAAACACGCACTCACTTTATAACTGATAAGAAAAATAAATATTCATCAATGTGACAACCTCTAATAACTCCAACTTCCAAATTTATTTCAATCCCTGAATGAAACTATGCAAATTTTAACACATTTGTATTTTCAACTGAATTTACTTAGGAAAGGATCGTCTCCCGGCTTTCACTGGAGAAAATAAATTGAATAATTGCGTCAAAAAAAAATTGAATAAATCTCATCCATCTATTTCATATAATTAGAAATTAAGGACTAGAAATAAAAATGCTATAAAACACTATCCTTTAATCTATCTTCCCAAATCAAGCTTTCCTCTCGTCCGTCCTTTCCCATCTTCGAAGCCCTTCTTCCCAAATGAAATCCATCCCTTTCCTCTTCCTTTTCAACACAAAAATCACTGTCATACTGAAGCTACCTTGTGATTAAAGCATCCACAACGACGGCGTGTTCATGGAGCGCGACACCACACCACCACAACGACACCGTTCACAGCACACAGAGCGCGACACCGCTTTTGACATATGAAGATGATGTTGCTTCAGGTTTTACAAGATCATACAAATCAATTGTTGCAATCTGTTACGAGTTAAATAAATTTAAAAAGTAAAAAAGCTGACACAATTTGTTACAATGTATTGCTTTTGTATTGATGAACAAAATCTGTTACATGGATACAATCTATTACAAGTTGTGCGCCAAATTAAAATTACAAAAAAGCAGCACATTGAGCTGTTACATTGATACAATATGTGTAACATTGGCACAGCACAATCTGTTAGTACATTATACATTGGACAGCAAAATTCCTCAAAAGATTTATCTCAAGCACATGTGTTTGGTATAATTGAGTAGCTTTAATTGAACATGTTGTCACTCTTCAATAAGGTATACCTAGTGTAGTGTGACTTGGAGAGTCTACTTTTTTGATCGCTTGAATTTCCAACATTTGTCACATGAAATTGCATATGTATAGAGAAGAAAACAGGGAAGACAACATGATCAACATGATCGCTTCAGTATGACATAAACTGACAGACATATATACATAAGTGTTGTTATTCAATCTCCAAATACTAAATCTTTTTAAGAATGTGCGATCGGAATCTAATCACTCCAGCTACAATTTCTATCTTTAAGAAGAATTTTATTTTATGACAGCTAGCTAGCTAAATGAAACATAGAAATATAAGTTAGAGTTCTAAAAGATTTTGAATTGAATGTGCATACATTTTCCACAGTTGCCACCTATTCCTACGTACCCCTACTAACGTTAAACCTAATATATATATACACACTTGTACAAGATAAAAGAAGTACTAGTAAGTACTTTCTTTTATAGTGTACAACAGAACCATTTTTGTTATATTTGATATTGGAATTGGAAACTTAATCTTTATTGGAATTTAATCGCAACAGAACCTTAGTAAAGATTCACCTTACAACAGAACCATTTTTTGGGAGGGCTAATATAAATAAGTTTTATTTTCGTTATATTTCTTTCTTTTCGAATAGTTTTGTTTTTCTTTTGACAAGTTAGCACATTTATTTTGTTAAAATCGACTGATATAAAAAATAAAAAGAAAAAAACGTAGATAGACCCTACTACCTCGTGCCGGTTGAGTTATCTGGTCCCATCTTCTATCTCCCCTATTATCATTGAATTTAATCGGACGTTTTGACACACATTGCACTAGCGATGATAGTCACACTCTCTTTGGTCCATTTATAAGATAAAAATGCAATTCTAAGATTACTGAATAACTAATTAAAATTATTGGATAGTTTATCCGCTATCTGTTACTTTTTCTCAAACAAAGCCAGAGTAACATTTTCGGTCACAAACTCCAACTATTTATTAATTATCACACCTCATTCATTTCCTCAAGAAAGCAAAACACCCACTCACTTTATAATGAATTAAATTTCAATTTTAATTTATAATAAAAATAAATATTCATAAATGCGACAAGTTCTAATAACCCCAATCCCCTCCAACTACCGAATTTATTTCAATCGCCGAATGAAACTATGCAAATTTAAAAAAAAATACTGCACCCTGTATTTTTTTTTTGTGGGACTATTACATTTGTATTTTCCGTAGGTAACTAAATACTATAACTTTCAAAATATATTGGATAGATTTGGCTTCCTTCATCTGGAGGTTTTGTGTTCTTAGTTTGTGAGGAAAGAGAGTGAGGCAAAGCCTTATCTTCTATCCATTCAGCTAACCTCCTCGAGTAAAATAATATGGTACGTACCTGCTGCATTTTATTTTATTTTTCATTTCTTCATCTCCTTTGTTTTGTTGTGCTAATCTCCTTGTTCTTGGTCCTGAAACAGACAGATATATGTTAGTGTTGTTATTCAATCTCCTATAGTATGTGTAATAGTATAATTATGTCTGCAACTGAAACAGAAACTAAATCTTGTTTGGGTTGGGTTGTGTGTCTAGGAGACAAAAATTGTGCTCACAAAGCCATTCACAGTTGACAGCCAATCAGATTCTGATGGAAATTATAAAGCTCCAAATATTTTGCAGCAGATACTAAGTCTTTTTAAGAATGTGCGGTTAGGATCTGATCTCTCCAGCTTCAAGGCAAGTTCAGTTTTAAGAATTTTGTGACAGCTAGCTAGCTAAATGAAACAGAGATATAAAATTAGAAAGTACTAAATGAATTTGAATGTGCATATATATATATATATATATATATATATTCCACAGCTGCCACCTATCTTCAACATGCCAAAGTCACAGCTTCAAGGCTATGGTGAATGTGTGTATTCCATATCAGTGGACCTGCTAGGCAAGATCAATACAGGGAAGACAGCATTGGATAGAATCATATCAGTGATGGTATGGAGTATTTCTACCACACGCCCACAGAGGTTTGGATTTGCTCCCTATAATCCTATTCTTGGTGAAACTCACCATGTTTCCAAAGGAAACCTTAATGTCTTACTTGAACAGGTACATTTATTATTGTTGGCCTCAAAATGCTTCAAAACATTATTTTGTTGATGTTATTGTCACATCATAAGGCTATTACATGTACCCTTATATCTTTATTTTTATAAGACGATTGAGTTTTGTTGATTATTTACTTTTTTCAGGTTTCACACCACCCTCAGGTATCTGCCCTCCATGCCACTGATCAGAAGGAAAACATAGAAATTACATTGTTTCAGTCTCCAATTCCAAAGTTCATTGGTAAAAACATATTAGTTGTGTGATAAAATAAATCAATTTATGCTTTTTTCTAAGTCTTTTCCTACCCTTATTTTTGCCTCTTAGTTGTTTCAGTACATGAATGTTCTATTGTTATGTTATTATGTTATTTATATATGTAGGTACTGGAGTAGAAGTTCATATGAATGGAAAAAGAAAGCTGCATCTCCATAATCATGGAGAAATGTATGAAATGAATTGTCCTAACTTCTTATTCAGATTTCTTCCAATTCCTGGGATTGAATGGATTGGCAATGTTACTATCCGGTGCCAAGAAACAGGCCTTGTGGCAGAACTGAGCTACATGAGACAATCTTTCTTTGGACTCGGAACGAATCGAAGACGAGTAAAAGGGAAGATCTTTGATTCATTGTCATCCAAGATTCTTTATAAAATTGATGGTCATTGGGATAGGTATTTTACTTTTTAAGTTTCACATTCCTATCTGTGATTTTTAAGCATACCTTTTGCCAATTTTACATCTCAACAAACAGTGATACAGCTATAGCTATTAATTACTTATTTGTTTACATATAATATTTAAATGATGTGGTCATAATCATATAAAATGTTGCAGTACTATAACATTGAAGGATGCAAGCAATGTAGAAGTCAGAGTGATATATGATGCAAAAGAAGTTTTTTCAGGGCTGCATACTCCTTTTGTCAAGGATCCAGAGGTAATTAATATATATTTCAGTTGTTTCAAAAAAATCAGTTTCATGCATATTTTAGCTCAATAACAAAGCATGTTTTTATCTGATGTCCTTCTTTAGTTTTTCTTGATGACAATGTGAATGTGCATGCATGTCTTCCTGAGTTTGACATGAGATTTTTGTGTATTATATATAGAGAGTTTGGCCAACAGAATCAGCTCTTGTTTGGGGTGAGTTAAGCCAAGCCATCATAAACAATGATTGGGAAAAGGCAAAAGAAGCAAAGAACACTGTGGAGGAAAGACAGAGGAATCTCCAGAAAGAAAGAGAATCAATAAGGGAAACTTGGATTCCTAAACACTTTACAGTGTCTCATAGTAAAGAAGATGGCTGGAATTGTACACCAATTAAAAAATGGATCCAAGATGCCCCAATTGTCACCCTATAATTTTTACCTGTATTTTATATGCTAGACTAGAACCATGACTGCTTTATTAGCACTACTTTAATAAGTTTTAACACTGTAAAAGAGAGTCTGATTTTTGTGAATTTTATTGGTGGCAAGAATAGCCTATAGTTATAAATTAGGGCTAAATTTGTTTTGGTCCCTAAAAAGTTTGTTAATTTTGTTTTTTAAGTCCTATAAAAAATTTCACTCACTTTTCGTCCCCACATTTTTTCCGTCAATGTTTAGTCCATCATGACTGTTAATAACATTTTTTGGGCTTTTTATAGCGCTTTTATAGTGATATTAAAAATCTTGAGGGACTAAAAGCCTTGGGGGAGGAAAATGTATGAGTGAAAATATTTCATAGGGACTAAATTAAATTTCGCAAATTTTTATGGACCAAAACATATTTAACTCTAAATTATATAGGTTTAATTTTTTTGTTTGAGACCAGTGTATCCATCGTCGAACGCAGTGACTAATCCAATCCAGTGAGTTAAAGCTGCTCCATACCTATATAGGTTTAATTTGATATAAAACAATACAAAATTGCAATATATATATATATATAATTGCAACTTTGGTCTCCAACTTTCTTAAATCTTTTTGGTTGTTCTATTTTAATTTTGGCAAATTTAGACCCCGATTTTGTCAATACTGTGATTTTGGTCCCCGTACTTTTTAATTGCCCTTTTGATTCCTCAAAATCATGAACTTTTGCACATATTGTCCCCAAAAATCTTGGATTCAAGAATTGAGAAATTTTTGTCGAATTGAGAATTTGGTGTACCAAGATCGCCAAAAAAAAATAGGGATCAAAATAGTCAAATTGAGAAAATTGGAAAACCAAAACTGCAATTAAATCTAATATATATATATATATATATATATATAACTTAATTCTTTTAGAAAGTATGATAGTGAAAGGTTCAACGTATATGATCTAAAAATATGCCAACCATATATTAGCCTAATTTACCTAAACGAATTAAAATAGTTAACTATTTACATTTATTTATTTATTTTATAAAATGAACTGACTATTAGGATCCTAACATTTAAACTTGTGACTAAAATTAGAAACAAGTGTACAAAGTATATATTTGTGAAAATCAACTACAAAAATTTGGATCTAAATAAAAAAAGAATAGATCAAATACAATATACTACAAAATATTTATTATGCCGAAAGAATTTGTCCAATAATCATAAAATTCAAATCGATAAGTTGAGCCAAAGAAATAAAGTTGAGCCAAAGCAATGCCGGAATTGCTGTGTACACTAATTGCAATAAGAACGTGAATTTGTGCAGCCAAAAAACGTGTATACATGCATCTTCCAAGTGGGTCCAAGAAAACAAAAATGTGTAAGCATGGCTGACCTGCAAGAGTTATGTATTCTTTTTTTGGACAAATTTATTTTGAAAACATTAGAGCATTGGAGTCAATACCCAACCAAGAATAAACTTTAGACCAAACCTCATTAGCAAATCAACATTCCAAAAATAAATGATGAGATTCTTCACAATGTAACCTACAAAAGGAGCAACATGCATCAACTACATTTGTTAACACTTAACGGTGAAGGAGAAGACTGCCAGTGGGCAAAGAATTGCAGAACAAACGCCAACCAAAAATAGAAACTTTAGAAGGAGTAGCACACTTCCAAATAGACTCAAGGAACTTTAAATCATCAACCAACCCATTATTATTTTTCAAATTGACAAGCCAATTATAGCAAGATTTAACCATAAAAAACTTCAATGAATCCAACAACCATATCCAAGAATCCAACAGCCTCTTAGATGGAGAAACATCCTGCAGAATTATAATCAACTTTTCGGCTTTGTTTGGATGACAATTTTTTCGCTAACTGAACTAAACCAAAATGAACCACACATATAATTATATATTATTAAAAAATACTACTTAGTCTAGCCACACACAAGCCTGGAATTTCAATTACAAACTAAAACTATTATTTAGTTTTGATTTTAATTCAATGTTACTACTTAGGAGGATGTAGTTTCTTTGTTTTTTTTGTTGCTCCTTTTCTCTTTTGTAACAAGAAAGAATCAATGTTACTACATATAATGTTGTAAGTTGTTTCTACAACTTCTACATATTTAGTTTCTCTTTGTCAAAAAAATATATTTAGTTTTTCATTTAGTTTTTGTTTTTAATGTTACTATATTTTAAGTTTGGTAGTTTAAACAAGAACAAAATAATAATCAAATTATTATTTTATTTTTCATATTTAGATTTAAAATTAAATAAAAATAGTACCAATCCATACTGTATTCGTTTAGATTGGACTGGTTCGAATTTTTTAAGGAAACCAACCGATCAAAACCAAATCATGTGAATTTTTACTCAGCAGTTCGGATGACGTATTGGTTCAAACCAAACCGCACCGTGAACACTTGTGATATTAGTTGTGAATTCTAACAATGGTTATCCATAAAAATAAAAAAAAAGAATCACCCTAATTGTTTTACAAAGAAATAAGTTAATCCGAAACACATTTTCTCACATGCATTGAATTCATGTACAATGAAAATGTACTCCCTCCGAAATCAATTATAAGGAAAAAAAAACACTAATTTCACATTTTTACTAAGAATGGTAGTTAAACTTTGTTAGAAAAATGGTAGTTAAATAAATATGGTTTTCTTAGTTTCATTGTAAAAAGAGAAGTATGGTACATTTACTAAACTATTTTTAATTATAATGATCATCTCTTCACAATATTAACCAAGAGCACTTGAATGTGATGATAGGGGTCTCTTCCCGCTTAACCAAAATCATGGGTTCGAATTCAGCCTTGGCATGCAACAACGTAAAATCTCTTGAGGGAGAGCTTTGTCGCCCATTGTGATTCTGTCCGACTCGAGGGATTAGTATTTACTGTTGCACGCAAAGGTATACACAATTTATACCAAAAAAATCTCCTCACAATATTAATAAACTAATTGGAGGATGTTTTTGAAATAATAACATTAAATACGAATAGATTAATTAAAATTTGTTTGTAATTGAGTCAACAAAAATACTAACTTTTCATTGGAAGCACGTGCCGAGATTAGTTGGAAGTTTTGGGATTGAGACGCCCGCCCGTTGGTAGACAACATAGTGTGAACCAAAAAAGTGCTAGTAATAACTTTTTTTTCTTATAATTGAGCCCAAAAAATTTCACTAGCATTTTCGGTCCCAAACTCCAAACTATTCAATGCGTCATATAATTAATATGGACAGGTTTTTTTTTGCTAAAACGTGATATAATATGAGAACTTTTTTTTATTGGCTAAAATATACCTCATTCATTTCCTCGAGAAAGCAAAACACCCACTCACTTTATTCATAAATGCGACAAACTCTAACAACACCGACCTTCAACTAGTTATGTGATATTACTATAGTGATGTGATATTACTATAGTGATGTGTTGTTAAGATTTGAGACAATTGTAAAATATATTTGATAGATTTGGTTTCCTTCACCTGCAGGTTTTGTGTTCTTTGTTTGTGAATAAAAAGAGTGAGGCAAAGCCTTATCTTCTATCCATTTGATAGACACACCACAGAAAGAGTGAAGAAAAAGAGTGCACCATTGTGCTTTCGTCTAGTAATATAATATGGTACGTACCTGCTGCATATATATTCTCGGTTCTTCATCTGCTTGTTTATACTTCCTTTGTTTTGTTGTGTTAACCTCCTTGTTCTTGGTCCTGAAAGACATAATATAAGTGTTGTTATTCAATCTCCAAAAAGTTCTTATTTGTTTTTATTTTTCTCTTTATGGTATAGGATATTTTTAGGATTCCTATAGTTTAATAGAATTCTGTCTCTGAAAAAGACACTTAATCTTGTTTGGGTGTGTAGGAGACAAAAATTGTGCTCACAAAGCCACTCACAATAGAAAGCTCAAATTCGGATGGGAATTATAAAGCTCCAAATATTTTGCAGCAAATACTAAGCCTCTTTAAGAATGTTCGGTCAGGATCTGATCTGTCAAGCTTTAAGGCAAGTTTAGATTTCTCTCTAATCAAATTCAAGTTTGTATATAATAAGTTCAGTTTTAAGAAGAATTTCATGACAGCTAGTTAAATGAAACAGAAAGATTATATTAAACAGTACTAAAATGAAGTTGAATGAACATATATATATATATATATATATATATATAACTTTTCCACAGCTGCCACCTCTCTTCAACACGCCAAAGTCACAACTTCAAGGCTTTGGTGAACGTGTATATTCCACATCAGTAGGCCTGCTAGGCAAGATCAACTCTGGGAAGACAGCATTGGATAGATTCATATCAGTGGTGGCATGGAATATTTCTACCACACGCCCAACACCGTTTGGAGTTGTTCCCTACAATCCTATTCTTGGTGAAACTCACCATGTTTCCAAAGGAAACCTTAATGTCTTACTTGAACAGGTACAATTATTGCTGGCCTCTTGATCTTGTTGATGTTATTGTCACATCACAAGGCTATCAAACGTACCCTTTCTATTGAGTTTTGTTGATTAATTACATGTTTTCAGGTTTCACACCACCCTCAGGTATCTGCCCTCCATGCCACTGATCAGAAGGAGAACATAGAAATTACATGGTGTCAGTCTCCAGTTCCAAAGTTCATCGGTAAAAAAAACTCGGGACATTAATTCATACGTTTGATAAAATGAAAAAAACAATTTATACTTTTTCTCAAATATATTAGTTCAGTAGATGATTGTTGTGATGTTATTTATATAATATATATGCAGGTACTGGAGTAGAAGTCTATATGAATGGAAAACAAAAGTTGCATCTCCACATTCATGGAGAGATTTATGAAACAAATTCTCCTAATTTTTTATTCAGATTTCTTCCAGTCCCTGGGACTGAATATATTGGCAAAGTCACTATCCGATGCCAAGAGACAGGCCTTGCGGCAGAATTGAGCTACATGAGACAATCTTTCTTTGGATTCGGGGCAAATCGAAGACGAATAAAAGGAAAGATCTTTGATTCATCGTCAACGAAGATTCTTTATAAAATTGATGGTCATTGGGATGGGTATTTCACTTTTAAGCTTCACATTCCTATCTGTGATTTTAAAGCATACCTTCTGCAATGTTCCATATCAACAAACAGTGATACAGCTATAGCTACTAATCATATAAAATTTTGCAGTACTATAACACTGAAGGATACAAGTAATGCAGAAGTAAGAGTGATATATGACGCAAAAGAAGTTATTTCAGAGCTCGAGGCCCCTTTTGTCAAGGATCCAAGGGTAGAATTTATTTCACTTTCATGCATATGTTAGCTCAATAACAAAGCATGTTTATATGTGATGTCCTTTTTTACAGTTTTTCTTGATAACTATTCCTGATTATAACATGAGATTTTTTTGTACTTTATATCAGAATGTGTGGCCAACAGAATCTGCACTTGTTTGGTGTGAGTTAAGCCAAGCCATCATAAACAATGATTGGGAAAAGGCAAAAGAAGCAAAGAACACTGTGGAGGAAAGACAGAGGAGTCTCCTGAGAGAAAAAGAATCAATAGGGGAAACTTGGATTCCCAAACTTTTTATAGTGTCTCATAGTAAAGAAGATGACTGGAACTGTATACCAATTCAAAAGTGGGTCCCAGAAGCCCCTATTGCCACCCTATAATTTTTTACCTGTATTTTATCTCCCTCGGGACTCGTATATAAGCAACAAACAACTTTTTACATTCATTGAAAAAGTGATGCTAGAGTCTGATATAGTGACAATCATCAATTGCTAGAATAGCCTACTAGTTATCAAGAGCAATAAGCTTGTAAGCATTTGAGTATTAGACTATTAGTTGTGAGTCCTAGTAATGGATTATACAGCAAGAAAACTGATATAGTGACAATCAATTTCAGCCCCCAAACTCCAACCAATTATCATTTTCAAATAAAACTAAGTCAACCTGAAGACACTGTGTGTTAAGAATTTTAAGCCTATATAAAGGCATGCCTTATGTACTATGTTTTATAACATTTAGTGTATGAAATAAGAGAAATCACTCTTCCTATTCATTCTCTTGCAGACACTGTGTGTTAACAATTATTATGTTCCTGAGGACAACAGTTTGTACTACACAACTTAGGAGAATCAGATAAAGAAAGTTTCCAACATTGGTTGCCTACTGTAACGCTATCTTTCAAGAACTAGTTGAAGATCAAGATAGGGTATGAAAACATTTACAACATCCAAAACATGGAATTAAACACTTATGATAAATGTCAAATTAAATCAAGAAAGTGCATTTTTAAGCATACACTGACCTCTAGTCAAGGTTAAATTTACTTAGCCAGGAGAAATTCACTCAGCGAAATTGGTCCTGAGAGGGAATCATTTTTGTGCAGCAAAACCATCATTCTTCAAGCACGAAATTATCCATAACCATTGATCCCAATTCATCAATCCAACTCCCATAAATATGCAAAAATCTGCATTAAAGAAAAACAAAGATTATATACTTTTGCAACAAATGAATTTTTAGGAGAAATTCGGAACATTCAACTTCACAATCATCAAGAATCATTTAAAATCAAAATCAAAACAACTTGTTTTAGCAACATGAACTCAAGAAAGCTTCAGCACTTACGAGGCAAGGAAAACTGGAAAACAAGATGAAGGCTCCTAAATTTCTATCTTCTCTTCTTTTGTATGTGTGTGTATGTTGAAGGAAGGGGTTCAGTTTCGTAAATTTTGCATGTCTTATAATTGAAGTTAATAGTCATATTTGTCCCTCAAATTTTAGAAAATTTAATTTAGTCTTTCTCATTAACAATTTCTTAATCAGTCCTTCACATTTTCAAAATTTGATTCAATTTAGGGCCTCAAATTCTTGATGTCTATTTGGTCCCTAATTTTTACAACTTAATATCAACAAGGGTCCTTTAACTTTACCAAACATCAAGGAGCAAACTGATGATATTAGTTGTAAAAGCTAGAGACTTAATTGATATTAAATTTTAAATTGAACTTTTTTCAAATGTGAGAATCCAAACTGACTATTAACTCCTTATAATCAGGTTGGCTGTAAGGACCCTCCGGTGCAGGTACTTGAGTAGTAGCAACTCTAGTGCTCGCTGCCATACCCTAGAGCACCTTAGTGCTCGCGTACTTGTATTTTAACTATGATAAACAATAAGTATCATAAAGACCATTATTGTTCAATCAAAAAATAATCACTTTTTCCAAATGTATCTATATATCAAGTATTACATTTGATAGTATTTAGCGAAATAAATATATTTGGAATATTTATTAGTTAAATGTAATGTTTAATTAACAAATCATTTTGTTTTTTTTAAAATTAATTGGAAGATACACACATACATATATGTGGGTGAGGGGCGTGGTGGGCACCATAATGTTCGTACCCGCACTCATACTCGAGTTTGTACCCATTTGTATGGATAATTATCTGCTTACCATAGGTAACTTTTGTAGGTGTCCAACGAATATGGTGCAAATTGTCATCCCTAGTTGAGTGTGGGTAAAGGAGTGGTGAAGTATAGGTAGTTTCAGTTGAAAGTGTTTTGATTTTTGGAATTGTCACATCAATTTTTGGAATTGTCACAACTACCCCAAACTAAACATTTTCTCCTTAAATTACCTCTCTGACATCTCTTATTCTGTGCTTGGATTCTCACCCTTGTATCACTAATAAATCCCTGATACTAAAACAAAAAATAACATGACAAATTGTGGAAAATCTCATACATAGAGTCGCTTACACTTATTGTGAAGAATGAATGCGAGACTTCATTGGAGTGAAGAGAAAGCTTTGAATCAGAGAGAGTGTGATGAAAAACTGAATTCTATTATTCATTCTTATCAATGAGTGTACTGTTACAAGTTTATATACAGAATAATAATAATGGTTAGTTATCTAACCAAAGAGACTAACTAAGGTTAGCTACTAAACTAGTTACATCAGTTAACTAACTACAATAGTTACAATATCAACTAGGTGAACTAATTGACTAACTAGTAGAGTTATTCACACTTATCATACATATTACTAACAAGTATGCATATACACAATACTAGTCTTGGCACTATGTGACCTACTCACTTTTGTAAAATGAAAGGTTTAGGAAACTATAACAAGACTCTCAAACTTCCATTTTTTTATAACCACAACCATGTAAAATGAAAAACAAATATTATATACTTTTGCAACTAATGAATTTTTAGGAGAAATTCGGAACATTCAACTTCACAATCATCAAGAATCATTCAAAATCAAAACAACTTGTTTTAGCAACATGGACTCAAGAAAGCTTCAGCACTTACGAGGCAAAGAAAACTGGAAAACAAGATGAAGGCTCCTAAATTACAGTTTTCTTCTTGAACCAAACTCTCTTCCTCTTTTGTATGTGTGTGTGTGTTGAAGGAAGGGGTTCAGTTTCGTAAGGTTTGCAAGTCTTATAATTGGAGTTAATACTCAAATTTGTCCCTCAAATTTTAGAAAATTTAATTTAGTCTAAAATTTGAGGGACAAAATCTTACGAAACATATATGTGGGTGAGGGGCATGGTGGGAACCATAATGCTCGTACCCGCGGTCATACTCGAGTTCGTACCCATTTATATGGATAATTATCCGCTTATCACAACTACCCCAAACTAAACATTTTCTCCTTAAATTACCTCTCGACATCTCTTATTCTCACCCTTGTATCACTAATAAAATCCCTGATACTAAAACAACAAATAACATGACAAATTGTGAAAAATCTCATACATAGAGGCGCTTACACTTATCATACATATTACTAACAAGTATGCATATACACAATGTTTACACCTACTCACTTTTGTAAAATGAAAGGTTTAGGAAACTATAACAAGTCTCTCAAACTTCCATTTTTTATAACCAATACAAAATACTTTAAGAACAAAAATCGGAGGTCGAACCAGCTAGACCTACAAGTCATGATTCAATTGTTTTAAACTACTCGAACTGCCAAACAGCTTAATTATAGGCATGGCCGATTTCCAATTCAAAGTGGTCGGTTTGATTCGATCCTTAAGACTTAAATGTGTTTGCCTTTTCTAGTTGCTTGGAAAAAATTCTTGTAAATCTGATCATCTTCCCCTATTGGTTGGCTTCTCACTGATAGAATCCAGGATAGGCTTCCATGGCTGCAATCTACCAGGGCTTTGTCCTCCATTCGTCGTACCAATTTGATCTCCCACCCCAACTCTGCCAGGACTCCTTAAAGGAGAACTCCAAGCTGTGAAGGAGTTATTGTAATCGCATGGCTTAGCTTTGGCTATTGCAGTGAGCTTCTTTGCTATGCAAGCCAAATCCACAGGAGAGAAATCAGCTGCTTGTAGTATTGAGTATGGTAACATGAAATAGACTTGCCCAATTTGTAGTTGAGTATCTCCTTTCAATGGGTTTGAGGATATTGAAAGAAGTTGAATGGAAGTGCAAACAAAGTATTTTGAAGGATTGTCAATAACTAGGCTTGCTGAAATTGGTTTCTCAAAATCCTCTACAAAACCATTAAGGTGAACCACCCTAACATGTTTCAATATGGAGGATGACTTAAAAGAAAAACAGCTCCCCATAACTTTTATCTTCATGTCACTCACTTGGTTGTATTGTAGATCCTAAAATGGAATACAAGCTAGCTTGTGGAATAATAGATCAAGGTCTTTGCTTCTTATATATATTTGTACGTGTATGTGTGTGCGGCTATGTGTAAATTGTAATACACAAGTAGGGTTTGACTTTTGGTAATATATATGATTGTCAATGGTTAATTTAATCATCTTGTTTTGAAGCCCTCTCCTAAGTCCAAATGAAATGAATGGATAATAAACATGTAGTGCTTTTTGTGACTTGTTGTCTCTATCACACGAAAAGTTTGCTTTCTATTTTTGCAACTTGCAAATGGTTCGATAATTGGAAGTACAATTTGCAATTCTAAAATAATAATGCATGCAGCTAACTCAACTACATAAAATCAGAGAGCTTGCTTCCAATTAGCTGTTTTCATATGCTAAAATTTCAAACCTATCCATGAAAAATGAGTGAATGGACATGGTCCCTCTAAGCCGGTGGAAGCTAATTAAAGCGTTGAAGTAATCAAATGCTTCCTCATCTACTAGCCCGGTTTCATTTAGAAATAAAAGTTGGTAAACGAAAATTGATATAAAAATCCAACTAAAATTTGGACCGAATACATCAATTTTGGTTGACGTTTATCTAAAAAAATCAACTTCAATTGACCTATTTTTACTTATAAATGAGACCCGTGGAAGTACTTGTTAAACAGGAAAAAAGAAGTCTAGTTTAGCTAGGCAGAGTAAGGAATTTTATTATTTTTGTCGTTAAACAAAGTCTTGTGAGTTTGAATTTGACTCCTAACATCCACACAAAACTTATTGGTATTTCAATAAATCTAATTTATTTAATTAATTCTCTTAAAGATTTAGTTTTTGTTCTTAAAGAAAAAGACTTTTTTGTCGGTCACCAATAAGGTTAGTCCGAGCGGTAACTGGGCTCGTATCCCACCTTAAAGTCTCATGTTCTAATATTGGGTGTGGTAAAAACTCTGTTGGGAGGGAGAACCCCACAGACCGGCAAAGCCAGATATACTCGTGGCTAGCCAAATTCTCTGGCATAAATTAGTCATCGACGAAACCGGTAAATATTACACACTTATAACAGGGTAAAAAAAATTACTTGGCATGCGTACTGAAACAACCTAGCCAGCTCTCGGCTTGCCTTTTTTGATAAGATCGGCTTGCCTTTTAAATAGACTAACAACTGTGTATTAAATGTACTACCTTTTGGAAGACTTTTTGAAAAGTGCTTGATTGGTTTATAAGAGAAAACTCTTACAGACAAAACACGCCTCTCGAATAAACGAAGATGTATCCACTACTGCTTTAGTTTAAAACTAGTCTTAATACTTGTGTGATGCAGAGTCTCTAAATCTAATTTATGTAAAGTATATAGTATTATTTTAGTTCGAACCATTGCTGCCTACCCATAAAGTGTCTCAATGCTTTCAACGAATGATTAATCTCCACTCACACTTAGGAGCAAATTTCACATACCTAGTTTGTCTACTGCGCGAATCAAACCCGGGAGCATTGGGTCGTCCCAGTGTTGGTTACTTAAATTATAACTATAAATATTATATTATAAGATTATGAAATTAAAAGGGAATATTGACAAATAGAAGACACAAATCATGAAAAAGAAGAAACGAAATTATTATTGTTCATATGTGCCGGTAAGACTAAACTTAAGGTGAGGCATAGAATTTCAACAACCAGAATGAAAGAAACCAATGTTTGTCACCTTCTATATATTCATTAAATACCATTTACAATCAAATACTAAAAGCGAGAAAAAAAATAAAAATATAAACATCAATTTAAGTAATGCCCAATAATGAAGAAATGTGGCATTAAGAAGAGAAATAAAATATGTAACAGGAGAATGAGAAGTGAGTATTTCTTCTTGAAAAGTGGTCACCAATTCAGTTGTCAATGAATGTAGTTGCACTATTGCGAAGAAAACAAAACAATTAGAAAGTGAAACACATGAGTATCATGCAATGTTAGATGAAAACTACTGATAAAATAGAAGCACCTATACAAAGTTAAAAGAAGATGATGGCGATTCAGTTGTAAATGTGACTAAAGTTCCTAAGAGTAGTCGTAGTTTGTTGTAAAACTGTCGAAGATGGTCTGAAAATTTACTCCAAAAAGTGGCTCATCGTCAAGATTGCCCCTTTTAGATATCTAATTAGATGGATAGAAATATTCTGGTTGACATGATGAAGATTATATGCTTGGATTGCTCAAAGGAGATTAGAGTTGACGAGAGAGAAAGAGAGAGGAAGTGTGTGTTAAAAACGATTCATGGCTTATTATTGTTGTAAATAGGGGTGGACACCGGTCGGGTATGGTCGGTTTCGGTCCAAAAACTGGTCATCCAAGGAAAACTGAGTAGCATGAAAACACATCCATTTTGGGATAGCAGTTCCGGCGGGTGGGTATGTTCGGTTTACTTTCCTCTATTTTTTTTTTCTCTCGTCATCTCCCCTCCTTGCTTATGTGTTTTTCTCACTCTAGTTTTTCTTATCACTCTATTTAGTGGGAGGGTTCAGTCACCTATGGGTAGTTTGGATTACAGACGGGCCGGATGCATTTGTACACCTCTAGTTATAAAGAGGGAGTGAGAAGAAAGTAATTCTCAAGAATGAAGAAAGATCCTAAATTACCTCTCAACATCTCTTATTCTCACCCTTGTATCATCGATGAAATATTTTATACGAAAACAACTGATAACATGACATATTTTGGAAAATCTTATACAAAAAATCGCTTATACTTATATATTACAAACAAGTATAACACCTACTCACTTTCTTAAAATGAAAGTTTTAGGAAACTATAACAAGTCTCTCAAACTTCCATTTCTTTACAACCAATACCAATATTTTAAGAACCAAGCTGGAGATCGAACCAACTAAATCTATAGGTCATGATTCAATTGTTTTAAACTACTCAAACTGCCGAACAACTTCATTATAGACATCACCGATTTCCAGTTCAAAGTGGTCAGTTCGATTCGAGCCTTAAGACATTCTTTAGTTAAACACATACTTAACATGTGTTTGCCTTTTCTGGTTGCCTGGAACAAAATTCTTGCAAATCTGATCATCTTCCCCTATTGATTGGCTTCTCACTAATAGAATCCAAGATCGGCTTCCATGGCTGCAATCTACCAGGGCTTCGTCCTCCATTCATCATACCAATTTGATCTCCCACCGCAACTCTGCTAGGACTCCTCAAAGGAGAACTCCAAGCTGTGAAGGAGTTATTGTAATCACATGGCTTGGCTTTGGCTATTGCAGTGAGCTTCTTTGCTATGCAAGCCAAGTCCACAGGAGAGAAATCAGCTGCTTGTAGTATTGAGTATGGTAACATGAAATAGACTTGCCCAATTTGGAGTTGAGTATCTCCTTTCAATGGTTTTGAGGATATTGAAAGAAGCTGAATAGAGGTGCAAACAAAGTGTTTTGAAGGATTGTCAATAACTAGGCTTGCTGAAATTGGTTTCTCAAAATCCTCTACAAAACCATTAAGGTGAACCACCCTAACATGTTTCAATATGGAGGATGACTTAAAAGACAAACAGCTCCCCATAACTTTTATCTTCATGTCACTCACTTGGTTGTATTGTAGATCCTAAAATGGATTAATACAAGCCTGTGAAATAATAGATCAAGGACTTTGCTTCTTATACATCTATATATATTTGTACGTGTGGCTATGTGTAAATTGTAATACACAAGTGGGGTTTGACTTTTGGTAATATGATTAATGTCAATGGTTAATTTAATCATCTTGTCTTGTTTTAAAGCCTTATCCTAAGTCCAAATGAAATGAATGGATAATAAGCATGTAGTGCTTTTTGTGACTTGTTGTCTTTATCAATCACACGAAAAACTTGCTTTTTATTTTTACAACTTGCAAATGGCTCTATAATTGGAAGTACACTTTGCAATTCTAAAATAATAATGCAATAATGTTATTTAGAAAACTTGCTTCCAATTGGCTGTTTTCAAATGCTAAAATTTCAAACCTGTCCATGAGAAATGAGTAAATGTACATGGTCCCTCTAATCAATTCCTTTTGGCGTGTCGTTATAATTAAGCCGGTGGAAGGTTAAAGCGTTGAATTAATTAAATACTTCCTTATAACTTGTTAGTACAACTAGTCAAGGTGAGAGATGAAGAGGAAAAACAAAGCGCCGTGAGCTAGATTATAACCAACATCCATACAAAATTTGCTTAAATCTATTTGAACCACTAAAATTGATAGTAAGTAGTGGTTAAGATTGAATTAACCAGTATTAAATCTCAACCATTGATGAATTTTTATACAATATTCTATGGTCAATTTTAGTGGTTTACCAGTGAGGGACTTAGTTGATCTCTCACCCTAAAAGCACCCTTAAATAGACTAGCAAATATGAATTCAATGCAATGTTTTAAAACTCGGATCGGTGATCGACTCGGTGAAGGTACTGGGTCACTGGGTCAAGGGGTCGACAGTTGAACCGCATGACCATGAGCCG
Source organism: Astragalus glycyphyllos (assembly GCA_963573325.1). Lineage (NCBI taxonomy): Eukaryota > Viridiplantae > Streptophyta > Magnoliopsida > Fabales > Fabaceae > Astragalus > Astragalus glycyphyllos. The sequence continues at coordinate 68,325,860 of OY754308.1, forward strand.
GTCTCAATTAAAAAATTCCCGAATTTTCAAGGCATATCAATTTCATACCTGTAAAACTTAATTTTGCTAAAATTACACATCATGCCTACAAAAAGTCTAAAACGGCGTTATTTTTGTGTTTTTGGGGTTTTTTTAATAAAAATGCAAAACCAGATCCGGTTTTCGCAAAACCCACCGGATCACCGGTTTTCACCAAAAATCAGCCGGGTCAAGTCAGTTCCCAACGAGTCACTGCATTTCCGATCCATAGCATGACTCGAACCGATTACCCCTCCGGTTCCCAGTTCGCCCGGTCCGACCGGCCTGGCCGAGCCAGTTTTTAAAACACTAATTCAATGTACTATCTTTTGGAAGACTTTTTTGGAAAGTAATTGATTGGATCGTATAGACAACTCTTTTGGACACAACACGTCATCTCTAAAATAAATGAAATGATAAATAAACACCACACATTATCACATCAGAGTTCGAACTCAAGAGCCTGGATTCTCATATATTTTTTAATAAAACGGGTAAAAGAGCCCAGAAAACGACTACACGGGAATCTAAGCGAGGAGTAGAAGCTCCAATAACATATCATCCAGAAACTACATAACATTATTAGGAGGAGATTTAAACAAAACATAGTGATTTTCCTCTTGCAAGTTGCAATAGAGATCGAGCAGCAAGGTCATCATCCACTCAATTTGCCCCTATAGACATGCTTGATAATTACCCTCCACTCCAAAGCAAGTAACTATTTAATACGGCGAACAAGGCTACGACCTTCAGAACTAACAGCAAAGGCACTCGAAATACACTTAACCACCGAATCAAAATCCAGATTAAGATCAACACACCTAAAACCTCTGTCATGAACAAACTTCAAACCCACAAAAAGGCTCGCATTCTCAGAACACATTATTTTCGACTCTAGAATCTAGATAATCATTTTGAGGCGCATTATCTTCTTTCTGCATGTTATCATTATTTTCAATTCCGTTTATTTACCTCTTTTTCCAGTCGTGGTATGCATGAGTTAGTTATGTTTACACCTCAATACATTACTTTTTTTCTTACTGGAAGAATACAAATCATTTTAATAGTTCCACATTAATAAGCTTATAAGGTTATTAATAGTACACGTGACGTGACATAATATCACTACAAAAAAACGCTCATTTGCGAGGGACATTAGCGAGGGAATGTTCCCTCGCTAAAACTGACTTTAGCGAGGGACCAGTCCCTCGCTAAGTGGATGGGGGAATTTGAAAATTTTAGCACGAAAAACAAGGTGGTTAGCGACGGAATTTTGAATCCCTCGCAAATTAAAGTGACTATTAGCGAGGGAATTAAAATCCCTCGCAAAATTTTTTACTTTTTTTTTCCTTAAATCCGTTTCAACCACACAAACACACAACCACTCTTCTTTCTCACTCAACACACCCTCACTCTTCTTCTCTCCTCTTCACCATTCCTCTTCCCTTCCTCTTCCTCTACTCTCCACCACCACCACCACCACCACCATCACCACCACACAACCAACCAACCACCCTCACTCTTCTTCTCTCCTCTTCACCCTTCCCTTCCTCTTCATCTACTCTCTCTCTCTCTCTCACCTACAAACACTAACCCACTACCACACAACAACCACCACCCACGACCACCACCACACAACCACCACCACCTTCTTTCCTCTTCCTCTCCTCTCTCTCTCTCTCTCACGATTTCCCCTTCCTTCTTCTTCTCTCCACCTTCTTCCACCACACCACCACCACACAACCACCACCACCACCCACAACACCACACCACCACCACCACCCACAACACAACCACCATCACCTACGAATTTCTTTCCTCTTTCTCTCCACCTTCAACCACCACCAACACAACCACAAAATTAATAATATAATATAATATAATTTTCATTAATAATATAATAATAAATAGCTTCAAAAAAATATAATAAATATACAAAAAAAACAAGCCAATCAAATTTTAAAATTTGAAAATTTGCACAGACATTAGCGAGGGAATTAGCGAGAGAAATTTCCCTCGCTAATCCCATTAGCGATGAGGGATTTAGCGAGGGAACTGGTCCCTCGCTAATTCCCTCGCAAATGACCATTAGCGAGGGATTTTGGTCATTTTGCGAGGGAAATTTCCCTCGCTAATAACCAATTTTTTTGTAGTGTATATTTCAAAGGTTTTGAGGAAATTGGTTTCTCAAAATCCTCTACAAAACCATTAAGGTGAACCACCCTAACATGTTTCAATATGGAGGATATGACTTAAAAGAAAAACAGCTCCCCATAACTTTTATCTTCGTGTCACTCACAGCTCCAGCCAAACCAGCGAACCCTAGCCCCACCCTCTCTCTTCTATCTCTCGTTCTCACCCTCCAAAGCACGGCCACTCCCCAAAATTGACCTTCCCACTCAAAATTCACCTCTGATTCCGAATATGGACTCTGTTTCTTCAATCGTGGTCACGTTTTTAGTCCACCATTATCGACCAAGCACCATCGTGAGCTCCGTCTCTCCTTCACGTTCTCCTTCCACGAGCCACGGCCTACCCTCAAACTTCATGTTCCTACACAAAATTGGCCCCAGATCACGATTCTGACCTTGGGTTTTGCCATCAGAACTTCCTTCTCCCTCACGAACGTCCTCCACATCACCCATGACTTTTTATTGAATTAGGATTTCATGGCATTAGCACCTTCCCTAGAGAAAATCCAATTATTGGGTTTGGATTTCACAAACCGTTGAATTTCATAGCTATTTGATACATGGTTGGCTAAGTTTCAAGATTCATTCCATATGTTGCTTTGTGAAGCCTCTCCCCATCTATAGCATGAAGCCATTCATCGTAATCGCTAATATTTTTGGGTGAGCGTCTCTTTCTTTAATTTTAAGATATAGATATTTAAATAATTCCTAAATTAAAAGTGTATTTCTTTGATTAATTTGGCATTAGCGTTGTTTGATTATATGTGTTCGAATCAACGGTTCTGCTGGCAAAAATTAAATCACGCTTGGGCACTTGTAATTGGTCTCCATTGAGTCGCTATTGGAAAACACTTCGGTACCAGGTACGGGGGGAAAGGGTTTCTATTCTATATGGGGAGTATGGGATAGGACTAGAATGGTATTGATAATCGCTATTCATATTTTGCTTGTATTTATTTCTCCATTATTTATATTATCTATTGAATTTGGATGACTGTAAAATTCTGGATAACTGTAATTAATCTGGATGACTGTAATTATTTAAGGGTCTGTAAATAATTAGATAACTGTAATTATTCTGGATGACCGTAATACTTTAAATATTTGTAAAGGAAGTGATCATGGATTAGAACGATAGGTAAGACTAAATGATGCGAAGTTTTTAAGTTCTCGATCGATATTTCGATATTTGTCAATGTAGCCAAGTTTGACTTGGAACCGGTAAAGTCATTAAATGACTTGACCTTTGTGATTCTGGTGATTGTTGGTTTGCGTTAAGCGTATTGTTATCAAAGACTTGCCGCACAATGCGCAAGTTATCCTTCGTCAATGATTAGCGAGTTGGTTCGTGTTGAAGAATCTTGTCGCAGCATGGGCAAGAAATCATTGCAGCATGGACGAGTTGTATCTCCGTGATCGAGATTTGTAAGAGGAACCTTGTCGCAGTATGGGCAAGGACTCGTCGCAGTATGGGCGAGTCGTACCTCAATAGTTGAAATTGTATAAGAGGAACCTTGTCGCAGTATGGGCAAGGACTCGCTGTAGTATGGGCGAGCCGTACTTTAGTAATTTAAATTCTAGGAGGAACATTGTCGCAGTATGGGCAAGGACTCGTCGCAGTATGGGTGGGTCGTACCTCCAAGGATGGTGATAGATGTTGTTGTCATTGTCATTGTCGTCGTAGTTGTTGTTGTCGTCGTCGTTAGTGATGGCATTATCGGGCAAGGTATCCTGTTCGGGCAAGGTATCCCGGTCCTCATAGTCCTCTTTTGGGCGTTCTTTAGGGTATTATCGGGCAAGGTATCCCATTCGAGTGACTCGATCCTGTTGTTCTTGTAGGGCATTATCGGGCAAGGTTTCCCGGTCCTCTCAGTCCTCTTGCTGTTGTTCTTCGTAGGGCGTTATTGGGCAAGGTATCCCGGTCCTATTGATGTTGTTCTTGTAGGGCATTATCGGGCAAGGTATCCCGTTCAGGCAAGGTATCCTGGTCCTATAGTTATTGTTTTTGGTAGGGCATTATCGGGCAAGGTATCCCGTTCAGGCAAGGTATCCTGGTCCTATAGTTGTTGTTTGTGTAGGGCATTATTGGGTATGGTATTCCGTTCAGGCAAGGTATCCTTGTCCTATAGTTGTTGTTGTTGTTGTTGTTGTTGTTGTCAATGATGCTGATGGTCTTGATCTTGTTCACGCTGTTGTGGCTGCTTGTAGTCCTAGGACCATACGTGAGGTCACGATACTAGGATTAGTTGAAGATTAATTAGGGATTGTTTGTGCATTTGCGTTATGAAAGTTGTATACTATTGTTGATTGCTAGTTGTTATGTGATAGTCTTTGCTGTTTTAGTTTCGGTCTTATGTTTCTTATATGGTTTTGACGCTCTTTCTCACCCGTGCACCACTTTTTAGATTGACTTCCAGGTGCCAATGGAGCAGCCTTCTACGCTCGTGAATCGGTGGAGATGCGATTACTACGGATCACCTAGTAGCTTGTAGGATGGTACTATGTGTTGCAGTTACTCTGGTTATTTAATTAAATTAAACGTTAATTGCTCTGATTATGTGACATCGGGATTTTGATGGTATTTTCAATATTATTCGAAAGTCATTATTGAAACTGTATTGGAGGAAATGTTTCATCGCTTTAGTATTTGATATTATTATAAATCTTGTTAAAGTGGTTTTATTAAAGAAAAGCTTTGCCACATAGTCTTTATTATTACTATAAATTGTTTTATATGATTTTAAGAATTTGACGTCATTTTTTACTTGCGAAAGGATTTCGAAAATAAGGTGGAAATCTTATTTGAAAAACAAATTTACTCGTTTCTCTTACTTTTTCATCTATAAATACTTTCGGGGTAAATGGTGTCACAGGTTGTATTGTAGATCCTAAAATGGAATACAAGCTTGTGAAATAATAGATCAAGGTCTTTGTTATTTATATATTTGTATATATGTGTATCTGTATGTTTGTGTGGCTATGTGTAAATCACACAAGTGGGGTTTGACTTTTGGTAATATGATTGTCAATGGTTAATTTAAGGGTTAAATATGTTTTTAGTCCCTACAAAATTTTGCAATTTTGTTTTTAGTCCCTATAAAAAATTTCGTCAACTTTTAGTCCCTATAAAATTTCACAATTTTGTTTTAAGTCCCTATAAAATGTAAACTCGTGTATACCTTTAGAATTTTTGAATGATATTTTACATACACGTTAAAGATATTAAAAATATCTCCCTCACAAAAAATAAACTCAAAATTTGTTTTCTAGTTTAGTATTTCATTTAATTTGTTTATTGAATCTTTTGCACTTAAAAAATTTAGATTTAATTTATGCGTTGTTAAAAAATTCAAAGTTTTTCTGGAAGAGATGTTTATAATGCCCTCAACATGTATGCAAAACATCACTTAAAAATTCAATGGATATACAAAATAGTGACAAAAAACGAAATTTTGAAATTTTATAGGGACTAAAAGTCGATGAAAAATTTTATAGGGACTAAAAACAAAATAGTGAAATTTTGTAGGGACTAAAAACATATTTAACCCTTAATTTAATCATCTTGTTTTAAAGCCTTCTCCTAAGTCCAAATGAAATGAATGGATAATAAGCATGTAGTGCTTTTTATGACTTGTCTCAATCACACGAAAAGCTTGCATTCTATTTTTGCAACTTGCAAATGGTTCTGTAATTGGAAACAATTTGCAATTCTAAAATAATAATGCATGCAGCTCAAGTAAAATCAGAAAGCTTACTCTCAATTGGTTCTTTTCAAATGCTAATATTTCAAACCTAACCATGAGAAATGTATAATGAACATCGTCCCTCTAATCAATTCCTTTTGGTGCTTATCCAAAAATAAATAAAAAATCAATTCCTTTTGGTGTGTCATTATACTTAAGTCGGTGGAAGCTTAAAGCATTGAAGTAATCAATACCTACTATCCTAGTCTCGTTTATAAGTAAAATTTAGTCAACAAAAATTGATGTATTTAGTTTAAAATTTGGACCAACTATATCAACTTTTGTTGACCAATTTTAACTATAAATGAGACTAGAGTGGGTACTTGTTATATGGGGAAAATAAAGCTAGTTTAGGTATGGTAAGGAATTGCATTATTTTTGTCCTTAATAAAAATAGTTGAGGTAGGAGACAAGGACGGATCCATGTCCATATAACTAGAGGCACTTGCCCTTACTTGAAAATTCATTTTTATTAGAAATATATATATATATATATAACAAATTTATTTTATCTCCATAAAAAATATGAGTTGCTCCTATAAGATTATTTTTAAAAAATTAAATATAGAATTTCACAATAGGTAAATAAAAAGGAAAATAAGTTGATAGTAATTTTACCTTTTTAGTTGTATAATTTGTAGAAATTTAAGTATTTAAGATTTTTTTTATAATGAAATTATGTATTTTGTAAAAAATTATAACATTCTTTTAAGAAAATTTTATACACTATATTTTGCCCCATTAGTAAAACATGTTGGATCCGTCACCAGTGAGAGATGAAGATGGATAAAAAGAGCGCTGTAAGTTTGAATCCGACTCCTAACAATAACATCTACACAAAACTTATCTATATTTTAAGTAATTAAATCTATTTTATCTAATTAATTCTCCTAAATTAAAGATTTAGTTTGTTACTAAAATTATCTTTTATGAAATGGTGTATATATAACTAGTGCGTATGACCCGTGCGATGCACGGGTATACTGTATACATCTCATTGTCTAAAAAATTGAAAAACCCAACACCAATTTAAGTATGATTCTAATACTCGTTGTCGCGAAATTATCAAAATAAAGAAGAAAACACCAATTTGGACAAGTAAAATTTTTTCTGGACCCTATTTTGTCACGAATTTTTTTTGTTGCTTTTTCATCAAACAAATTATTGAGGAACGAACTTCGCATATTTGAACATCTAAAAATTTTTTGGGACCCTAAAGTACCCCAAAATGCACTGTAAGCATCGCACTTTACGTATTTTATCACAAACTTATTATTATGTTTTACCAAATCGGTTATTTACGAAGAAACTTCTGGTATTTGAAGAGTTAAAAGTTTTTATGAATCCTAAAGTACCCCAAAACATACTGCTTAACATTTTACTTTACGCATTTTGGTACAAAATAATTTTTTTCACTATCAAAAGTACACTAAAGCACACTGTTTAGCATCTCACTTTAGGTATTTTGTCACAAACTTATTATTATTTTTTACCAAGCCGTTTACTTCCGAAGAAACTTCTGGTATTTGAAGAATTAAATTTTTTTATGAATCCTAAAGTACCCTAAAACATACTGCTTACCATTTCACTATACGCATTTTGGTACAAAATGTTTTTTTCACCATCAAGTACACTAAAGCACACTATTTAGCATCTAACTTTACGTATTTTGTCACAAACATATTATTATTTTTTACCAAACGGTTTACTTTCAAAGAAAGGTAAATATTATTAAATATACCACAATGATTAGTAGGCTTTTGTCAAAACTTTAAATGACGTCGAAACATTTAAACTTGTGTCAAAAATTAATTAATCGTCTGATATAGATTCCCTCAGCATTGTAGTTGGTAACTGTTTGTTAGTTGGTAATTGACCGTCTTTCAAATTAACTCCCCAACCTATGAGGTTCTATCTAGGAATTATGGTTAATTGTTTGTCTTTCAACCATTTATACTCACACTGTCAGAAGGTAGGTGCTTATGCCTTGCGAATCTACTTCTACGGTCTACCCATTCATCCCCCTTTAATTACCAATTCACTGGTTCATATATCAATTAAGGCTTAGTTCATCTAATAATGCATTTTAAAGAGGGTAAAATGAAGGGTAAAACACACTTGGAGATTCATATTTTATTGAATCAAACATAATATGAAAAACATTCAAAAATAATTTTAGAAAGAAGTTACATATAAGAGCCTTTATATTTATATTAATTTTATTATATGTTTTTTAATTGTGTGATGAGATTTAAATACTCATCAATATAAACATTATATAATAGGCAACAAAAGTTTTATTTTTCATGTAAAAAATTAGCAATTTATAACAAAAGCATAATAATGCAAGTCTGCATTGGCATAGAAGTTAAACTGAGCTAGGTGTGAGACAATCCCATATTAAAAAAAAAATAGTAGATAATCCTAGAATTAAGATCACATTCTATGAATTGCCAACAAAAATTGCATCGACAATGTTTAAGTTAGACCGAGGGCATCCTTTCAATAAAATTCACTATTGGCTCTCGGAGAAGAGCTTAAGAATATATTCTATATGTACTTACTATAAGGTCAACCCAATATATACCCCCTCTCTCAAAAAGGAGGGTAAAGTTAGAAATATAAGGTGTTATTTGTGAGTAGGAAAGGAAAGATGATCACTTTACTGAGAACAATAGTAATTTTTCATGATCACAACGAAAACTATTCTAAAGTTTATTCGATGATTTTTGACCATTTTTTCACCTATATGTAGTATGACTTATAAATGTTGTTCTTACTATTATGGAAGGTTAATTATATGTTTCGCTTTTGAATTTGTTCTTAATGAAAATACCATAATTTTGAAATCAAAGTGTTGAATCAAAACCAAATTAGATCACAGTTAGGTGGGACACCAATCTTTAAGCACTTTCAGTTCCCACTCATTCAAAAGTTGTGTTATTGAAAGCAAAGAGGTGAACACTGCCCAGTCAGTATTTACCTAGTCTAGATCTTCATTCCCTTCATATGGTTCTACCTTGAAATTATTCTGAAACAAACAACCGTAATAGAGAATCAAATAACACGTGTTCTCATCATCACAAAAAACACTAATGGTAAATTAAACTACTTTAAGTAATATGTTTTTACTATCTCTAAGAACAAAACAATGGTGAATGATTTGAAGGGAAAACTTACCAGCTTTGAAAGAACAAATCCAAGAAGAATTGTCATTATTTTCCTGTTAACATACATGCAATTGAGAATAGAGATTGTAGCAAATGAGAAAACCTGAATTTAAACAAAAATGATGAATCAACTTCCCAATGAGAATGTTCTTAAAACCACAACCAAAATATTAAAATTGAGCCAGAACAGAAGAAAAAGTGGATGCCATGAAAATACCACAAATCTTCAAAACAATACAAAGTACAGGTTAAAGATGCAATGACACAAATGAATATAAACTACCATGATGAAATAAAACCACAAAAAACTGTGTTAGACTGTTAAACAAAAAAGTCATATGACAACACACAATGATATTTAGAAGAGCGCACCTTTATGTGTCTTGATGAAATTCCTTCAGCACACAATGTCTTTGTGTAGAATTTTTTCCAGTTGCAGAGGAGACGTTCGTTGTGTGCAGATACTGGAAAAAGAAGGTATAAAGCGCTAAGAAGGACAAATGATTTTTTTCTCAATTTTGAAATTAGGTTACTATTCTTATGGTAATGTTTTAATTTCCGATTTCGAATTCTAACATCGTTATGGTTAATGAAGATTCAAAACAGTTATAGAAGTTTTTTAATGCTGGCATAATTTCGTAATTGAATCTTACAGCTACAATTAGGGAAGATTCAAAAAAAATTAAGAAGTTTTTTAATGCAAATTGTTTTTGATTTATTTTAAACTTAATTCGAAATTAATTGTTAGCCAGGGACAAGTACCGAAGTTGATCCAATAGGAAAATGACATGTAGGATGAATTTTGCTACATGGACCAATCAGAAGATAAGTTATTGAATTTTCTTAAAATAGTTTGTTCGTAATTGTATTTTATATAGATATAGATTAATGAATCATATCACTTTCTTAGAAAGTAGATGCATAATTAATATAATTTTTTTGGTTTTATAATTAATATAAATTTTACTTTAAATAAGCGTAACAACATATATTAATAATAGGCAAAATTATACCAGGGGACCTTTAAGTTATTTATTTGTAACAAGTTGACCCTTTAATTTTTTTTTGTAACAAATAGGCTCTTTTAGTGATTACTCTAGCTTATGTATTTTGATGTAATGCTACTTTATATATTGTGATTACTTTAGCTTATGTATTTTTGGATGCAATCAAGCATATTTTGGTGTATTTTGATGTAATCAACGATATGACATTTTACTAAAAGGGCCAACGATGTCAATGTTAGATAACTTAAAGGGCCTATTTGTTACAAAAAAAAAAACTTAAAGGGCTAACTTGTTACAAATAAATAACTTAAAGGTCCTCAGGTGTAATTTTGCCTTAATAATAATACATGAGATAGTTGATGTATATTTTTTATTAAGTTGCCAAAAAAATCAAAGAAAAAGACCATTTTTTCTAGAAATGAAACTTTAGGGTGAGGGGATGACACCCGAGTCCAAGTTAGGGAAGCTTTCGGGTTTTTTGAACTCGGAACCTCCTGAATGCAAATCTTGTCATACTCCAGTAGACCAACCACTAGGAGATCAAAAGACCCGTTTTTGTCGATCATAAAAAAACGAGTGAGCATAAATAAGTTGTCATGTGGGCAGAAACAAACTAGCTAGCTCTCAACTTGCCTTTTTTTGATATGATCCACTTGCCTTTTAAATAGACTAGCAACTGTGTATTCAATGCACTATCTTATGGAAAGTACTAGCAACTGTGTAATTTTACCCCTGATTCCTTACCAAAGCCAAAACAAACTTCCAATTTTTTCTAGATTTATCTTCTACTAGATGACTCCGGAAAGTATTTTGATGATTTTTTTCAGGAAGTAGCCTATAAGCAAAATGTTGGAAGCTTGAAATTATGTGTTTTAAAAAAATGGATTTTTACCTACGGACAGAAACCGTCACTAAAAGTGGTCAAATGCAATTAAAAAACTTTCGGATTTATGTTTTGAGATAAATCCAGATTTTTTTTTACTTTCCGATCTTTTTGACATAATCCGGAATTAAAAATTTACATAGATTTATGTCAAAATCTTTTAATCCGGAATGAAAAATTAATTTTGGAAGTGTTTTAAAAAATGACTTTTACCCACGCACAGAGACCGTCACTACAAACTGTTTGACATAATGCTCACATTTAGTGACAGTTTGTTCGTGGGTAAAAGTCAATTTTTTTTAAAAAAAACTTCCAAGATTACTTTTTCATTTTGGATTTATGTTTTTGACATAAATCCGGAATGTATTTTTTTAATTCCGGACATATGTCAAAAGCATAAACTCGAAAAGTATTTTTTTGTCTTTTCCGGATTTTTGTTTTTGTACATGATTCCGGGAATAGTGTAAAATTTGAAGGGTATTTTGGGGTTAAATTGAAATTTGGGGGTATGAGGTCCAAAGAGCTATGAAAATTAAGAGCCTTTTGGAAGTGTTCTAAGAAAATATTCACTTTTACCCACGGATAAAGACCGTCACTATAAACTGTTTGATAGAATATGGCTCACATTTAGTGACAATTTATGTCCTTCGGTAAAAGTCATTTTTTTAAAACCTTCTCAAAATTAATTTTTTATTCCAAATTTATGTTTTTGACATAACTCCAAAATGTATTTTTTTTGATTTCAGATTTATGTCAAAAACATAAATCCATAAAGTACTTTTTCTGACTTTCCGAATTTAAGCTTTCGCACATGATTCTTAGAATAGTGTAAATTTTGAAGGGTATTTTGGGGTTAAATTGAAATTTGTGGATATCAATATACAGTGAAAATAGTTAAAATAAAACAAATACATGAAATATAATGAATTTTTTGGTAACAATATGAAACAAAATGAATGACCATGTATATGATAAAATACATAAAATTAAACCAGATGGGGATAAATATCCATGACTTACATGACACGACATGACGTTTATCATTGATTTAGCAAGAGTAACTCTCCTTGATCTGCTGAGAAGTTTACCTTTGCAATCAGTCTATCTATTGCAAACTTTTCCGCTAAGTCGGTACATCTACCAATATATTGACATAGAAAAATTCTTTGAGCTAATAACATCCAACCATTTCCAATCTTGCGCTTTTTCTTGAATTATTAAAGCCATTTTTCCCATACCAAGAAAGAAAAGGTACAAGGACACATGGTCACCTTGTCTCACCCCTCTTTTAGGCAATTAGGAGGGAAGCTTCCAATTCTCTCATTATTATTCCACTTCAATTATAAGAGAGGAAAAATGTAATATAATTCAAATAAGATTTACAATTAAGTCAGGGAAATCAAAGTCACGAATAAATGAGCTTAAGAAGTTCCAACTAATACTATCATAGGCTATCTCAAAACCAATTTTAGTGCATGAGATGGATAATCTCTTCAGCCGTCATTGTATTATTAGAGGCCGTAGGAATATGCGCACCAAGACAGCAACAAAAGTAGAACCTGCGAACACAGAACATGTTAGATAAAACAACCGGAGGCGTCTTGCGACTGCCCTGAAGAATTTATCCACCTCTACAGCGCAAATTCCCCGAGGGTACAACCGATCTCGTCTCAGATTACAGTAGCAATCGAGGGTTCCGAACTGGCAAGAATGAGGTATCAGAATCAAGAGATGAATCCAAGATATGTATCAAAATGAAGTGTTAGAAAGGTCTCTGTTAGTAGATATGTCCAGAGCTACCTCCTATTATATTTTGTTTAAGAAAATACGCACATCATGCATGTTTGTTCCAAAACTCTTCCATCTATATATATGCAGAACCAAGTTCATATATATCCGTTGGTTACTAATTGTCAGGTCATAAAAATAATTAAATTAAAAAAGCGGATACACATAAAAGAAACCAATTAAAACGTATCTATATATAATAATGATGATAAAAACGGATCATGTAATGAATCCATATAAACGTTTCAGAATTAAAAGTATTCTTATACTATTTGAAACGTAAGCTTACTTTTAAAATATTGCAACGTAAACTGTTATAAAGCCAATCACTTTAATATATATATATATATATATATATATATATATATATTAATAATAAACCCAAATGATATATTATAGTGATAAACCAAAAATAAGTATATATACATATGTTATATACTGATAAAACAAAACTATATATTCACTTTAATATATCCGTTAAACTATATATTATATTTAGTTTAATATAGTTTATTCCCCACTTTTGAAATAATAAAACTACAACAGAGGCGCCCCTGTTAGAGATGAAACTACTCTGAAGAGGGTCAATGAGGTTTTCCAGATGATATGAGTTCTTTTAACCAAAACATTGGAAATAACTTTGAGAAAGACATTGCAAAGTTTGATGGGTTTAAGATTCTTCAAGATCTTAGTTTCCTCAATTTTAGGAAGAAAAATGCTATATATTAGGTACGAGTATAATTCCATGTACCATGAGAAATGCAAATTTTTTTATAAGCAAAAAGTATATTAAAGGGGATACAAACGGGCACCCCAACCGGTACAAACACAAAGAGTCTTATTAAAACCTCACTGAGCCAAAACCCCATGGAAAAAGACTCAAGGAGGAAATAGTACCCCAAGAAGAATGAGGTTAAAATACAATCAAACCGAGTTCATATAGATAATAGGATTACCCCACAAATCAAAGATCGAAATATTAGAATTACGACCCTCTATACTTATAAACCAAGTCCATGTTATAGATTTAACATGATTAACAACATCCTGCGGATTACAAACTCAACCTCTGAATAAAATATGATTCCGATGTAACCAAATACACCGAGTAACAGCCATCCAAATCATGTACTTCAATCTACACGCCTTCTTCGAGTCCAAATGCAAACCATGAGCCCGGAAATGCTCGACTCCATCAAGAGAATCAGAAATCACCAAACCCGACCAGTTCTGAATATCAAGCCAAACTAACCTGCAACACCTGCACAAGAAAAAAAAGATGGGAAATCGACTCATCTCTGCTCAAAACAAAAAGGGCAGTATGCCCCATAAGGGTCATTGATAATAGTAACAATGGACTTAATGCTTAAAAACAGTGTTTAACTTGCCCGTAAGTTTCGTTTCACACGGACAAGTATTTCCCTTTTAGGAACAACAGATCCATATTTGAAGCTTCATATACCAAAGTCTGCACATCCCACATCATTAGGGTTTGACTTTTCCCACATCCCTTGCTACTCACTCTACACCCCCAAACTCTGCGAAATGACCAATATGTCACTAATGAGGCGCGCTCCATTTTTTTTTGGTTGAATTTTTTAGCGATAGGGTCAACCGAAAACCTACGGATTGACACACCAGAACGAATATTTTTTTGAAACACACCCCTCTTTTACACTATTTGGTTGACCTCAACCGAATCCTTCAGTTTATCTTTAAATAAACTAGACTGGTTGAGTCACTTGAATATCATATTCAGTTGGTCTTAGCCAAATATATTAAGTTGGCCTTATCCAAATATATTAGATTGGCCTCAATCGAATCACGCGTAGATACATCCTCTTCTTAAGAGTGTTTTTGGAATATTTGGTGTTAAGAGGTGTGTGGCGAATAAGAGAGGAAGTAGGAAATGTCAAACCCAATCATTATATGGCCATAGGTCTTGAACAAAATGGGCTGAAAGTCATGGACTCATCGCTCATGGGGTCCAAGAGCTTTGAAGGATTCCATGGAGAATAAGGTATCCTTAATTAATTGGACCAAAAAAAAGTAGGCTTAAATGCACTTTTGGTCCTCCTGTTTTGATCATTGTGCAATTTTGACCCCCCTATTTTATTTTGGGCAATTTTGGTCCCCCTATTTTACAAAATTGTGCAATGTTGACCAAATTCGAATTTCAAACTCTAAGATGTTGCTGATGTGTCAATATTTTAATTGACACCGCAATTGACTAAGCCTTAGAGGCATGCCACTTCATTTCTTTTATTAAAAAACATTTACTTTAATTTTATAAAATATTTATTTAAAATAATGAACATTGCATTTGTTATGGGATGATTCCAATTTAAATACATCATGGACTAACCATGGAAAAATTGATTTTCCGAAAAGAAAGAAGCGTCGTGGCTTTGTTAAATATAAAATTGAATTATTTAAGTCATATAAAAATTATCTAATTGTTTTAAAAAAACATTTTATAAAATATAAAATTAAAGTAAATGTTTTTTTTATTAAAGAAATGAAGTAGCATGCCAATAAAGCTTAATCAATTTTCATGTCAATTCAAACCATCAACATCTTAGAGTTTGAAATTTCAATTTAGTCAACGTTGCACAGTTTTGTAAAATAGGGGGACCAAAATTGCCCAAAATAAAATAAGGGATCAAAATTGCACAATAAATAAAATAGAGGGACCAAAATTGCATTTAAGCCAAAAAGGTATCTTAACATTTTCAATGCTAACTATGTTAGTCAAAGCATTCTTCAAGTCTATGGGAGTTTTAAGACACGTGTGTTATGAAAAAAAAATATCAATCTCGAAAATAATAATAAAAAGTATACGAGAAAATAAACTCAAAAGGAAAAACAAAATCATTGATTTGATTGGGCCATGAGGTGACGACTATGTTGTTCCAAAATATAGAGTCAAATAATTAATTAATTAATTAAGGTAACTAGGCACAATACTGAATGACACATTTTTTTAAAATATTTAACTAATTTTGTCTAGAATGTATTATACCCGCCCAACTTTAAATAGGTATGGAACTAATCACCATTAATTAATTATAACTAATTTAGAGAAAAATAGTCATATAAATGTTACCCAAACAAAACAAAAAACAAAAGCCTTGCGATTTTTTCAAAAAAAAAACAAGAAAAACAAAGGCGTGCGATGATTGGGTCCTCGCCACGCCATTCCGGATGGATGGGCTTTGGTTGGACGTAGAACCACGCGCCACCAATTGGGTTGGGTTCAAATTACAATTAAAAATTAAATTTGTGTCAAAAAATAATTAAAAATTAAACAAATAAAATACATGCAACCAACACCATTGGCCCAATGGTTCAATCTTTTTTTTTATAGGCAAAGTGGTTAGAAATTAGTGTGTTAGTAGTTAGAGAGGAGGGGGGAGCGGGGTTCGAACCCCGTACGCCTACATTTTCACCAACGATGTCCCTTTCACTCAACCACATGAGCTACCCTTCCGGGACGCCCAATGGTTCAATGTACTCTGAGATAGAGGGTCGATCAGGTCGGTGCAAAACGATTAGTCTTTCGTTAAAAGCATTAGACATTCTGTAAGTAGCCTACAATAGTTCGAACCAAAAATAAATAAATAAAGGCAAAATACCTCTCCAGGTCCCTTAACTTATTTATTTGTAACGATTAGGTCCCTTATCTTTTTTTTATAACGCACAAGTCCCTTAACTTTTAAAAACGTAACGCATAGGTCCCTTTTAACGTTTTTTTGTTAACACTGTTAAAAAAAAGCTTAAGTGGCTGATAGAGCTGACGTGGATGTTAATGTGGCTAAACGGTGATGACGTGACATATCCACCTAAAATTTTAATTAAAAATTAGTTTTTTATTCAAAACTAAAAAACCAAAAATACCCCTCTATTATTATTCATCATCTTCATCCTCTTCATCTTCTCTCTTCAAAGAGTACTTTGTTTTTAACGAAGAAACATTATTCAACAACAGGATAAATTCGCTCATTTGTAGTTCCTTCTGACAAAGAGTTGCTTTGTCTCATTCACCCATCTAACTCTCATCTCTCCCTTTCTCACGCTCCCTTTGTCACTACTACACACAACACAACCTCCAATTCTTTTACCTGGACTCTTCAACACTTTCTCGTTAACAATGCAACACAAGACCACACAATAATGTTACTTTAGTTTTCCACCGTTGTAGATTGGAATCACTTGGGATCTCACAAAGAACTCATTTTGATTTCTGGGTTTTGTTCTTTGGCTTATTGGGTCATCGAAAAGGGATTCATTTTTTTGGTCAAATAATAATAATCCTTCGATTAAAAGAAGGCAGATCTGTGTTGTGTCTTCGTTGAAAAGGGGATGAAGATGATGAATAGTAATAGAGGGGTATTTTGGGTATTTTAGTTTTGTATAAAAATTAATTTTTAATTAAAATC
Source organism: Astragalus glycyphyllos (assembly GCA_963573325.1). NCBI lineage: Eukaryota > Viridiplantae > Streptophyta > Magnoliopsida > Fabales > Fabaceae > Astragalus > Astragalus glycyphyllos. Next base: position 68,343,100 of record OY754308.1, read on the forward strand.
CTAGGTGGATATGCTACGTCAGCTCTATCAGTCACTTAAGTTTTTTTTAACAGTGTTAACAAGAAAAACGTTAAAAGGGACTTATGCGTTACGTTTTTACAAATTAAGGGACTTGTGCGTTATAAAAAAAAGATAAGGGACCTAATCATTACAAATAAATAAGTTAAGGGACTTGGAGAGGTATTTTGCGATAAATAAATAAATGCATGTGTTAGTCTAAATAAAAATAGTCAATGGAAATGAAATTAAAAAGAAGAAAAATCAAAAGGCAAAGGCAAAAGGCAAAAGATAGTAACAACGAAGACAAGATAGACTTCCCCAGAATCAATCAAAATTACCACTGCTCTCTCTCTTTTTTAAATTCATTTTCAAGGGATTTCTTTTCTATCATTATTATTAATTAATTATTATTAAATATTATTATTCCCAATCTCACACACTCTTCAATTCATCCTTCGTTTCCAATCCAATCAAATCATTGAGATTTGATTTTTACGTGAATCAATCTTCGATCTTCTCCAACTTCCCTTTCCAGGTACTCTACTCCTTCTCATCAATTTCTGATTTGAAACTTTTCTCGCTTAATTGTTGGGGTTCATGTTGGAACAACTTTTTTCTTGCAAATTATGCGATATTATATAGTGCCTGCCCTGAAAGTTATTCAATTTCGGTGTTTTTCTACATTCTTGGTTGCCAAATTGGGGGGATTAGATGAGTATGTATCTGACGGCTATTTGAATTTTTTGAACCAAGCTTTATACTTTTTTTTTTTTAATGTTGTTTATGTAGTAGTCGTTGGGAAAAGCTTGTTTTAGCGGTTGGGATACTAACAGAACTTTGAATTTGTGACGATGTATGTAATAAGTATGTTTCAACATGGGTTTTTAATTGCTCTATTTTTTGCAATTTTTGTGCATTTTCTGTTATGTTCCTGAATGTTGTTGTTTATTTAGGATACAAAAATGATTTTTGAACACCCATACACCCCTCTTAGACCTAGGGAGAGAGAAATAGAGAGAGACAGAGAGAAAATTAAGTGTTGAGAATGTTGAGGTGTTAAAAAACATGGTTCGGAAGGATAACTGGGAAGATTAGGTGGATACAATGTTGTTGTTGTTGCATAATGTCTTGTCTTTCTCTATCTTTTTATGGTACGGAGAGTGGTTATCCATTTGATAGTGGTGAACTTCAGTGTAAAATTGAGTGGATTAAAGAGGTGGACTTCTTTGCTAATGTACCTTGCTTGCTTTATGTGTTTTTGTTTTCAGATTTTTCTGCATCGATCTATTTGTGGTTCATTGTCGGGCGTAGGCTACTCGTGCCTGTTGCCCTTGATTTTTGTGTGTGTGGAGAAAAAGAAGATTTTGTTGAAGGGGAAACTGTCATGCGTTATTTACTTATATGAAGACAGAAAAAGGTTGGCGTTTAGGCATGGGTGATATGCAGATATTGCCCGGTTCTCGCCACCGTCCTCCGTTGAAGAAGCCAATGTGGATCATTGTTTTGGTGTTATTTGTATGCGTCTTTCTAATATGTGCTTATATGTACCCACCGCAAAGCAGTTCAGCCTGTTTTGTCTTCTCTTCTAGAGGCTGCAAGCGTTTTGCTGATTGGCTTCCACCTATTCCTGCAAGAGAATACACTGATGAGGAGATCGCATCACACGTTGTGATTAAGGATATTTTGAACTCACCGCCAGTTGTTACAAAAAAATCTAAGATTGCCTTCATGTTTTTGTCACCTGGTTCTCTTCCATTGGAAAAATTGTGGGACAACTTTTTCCAAGTAAGAATTAGTTACTTGTATGGTTTAGTAGCTTCAAGCTATCTTTTCTCAATCATCTCTTGGGAAGACTGTTAATGTTCCCTTATGAAATATCTATATGAGACTTGTCTAATCACACGGAAAATTGCCTGTTAAATAGATTAATTGATATTCCACATTTCGTTTCTTTTATTACTAAAAGAATGGCTTAGTCTAATTCCTTTATTTGTCTTTGATGATTCTTGTATTAGAAGTGCTTGATAATATAAGTATTAAGTTGTTTGGACTTGGGAGAAAAGATGATTCTTGTTATATAAGTATTAAGTTTGCTTTCCTTCTGTCAGAAAACTGAATTGGATTGGTTAAAAAGAAGTGCTGCTTATTGCACCCTTAGCTAGTACTGATGCTTTGCATGAAAATTGTTATATGATTTCAGTTCAGCATTTTACAACATTGCATTTAAAATAATGGTTTATGTGGTAGATATTGCAATTCTTTCCACATAATTCACGTTCCCATTACTCTGATGAGTGTTATTGGAAACAGTTGTGACAATGATGTCTTGTCCTATTTGTACAATGATGCCCGCCATGGGTGTGTACCGCCAATTTTTATTTGATGCTTAGCATTTGACCTTTGAAATATCCGGTGGTGTAGATATACATCACAAGATGTAAAATATATTTTGCTAATACACTCTTCATAAATGTAGTGTAATCAATTAATTAACATCCTTTGTTTTTGTAATTTCGTTGCTACTTGGTTGTCTATGCTTCTGAATGGTGTTCGTCTTGTAGTGTGCATTTACCTGGAAGATGCTATCCTTTTTGGCAGGGTCATGAAGGGAAGTTCTCTGTTTATGTGCATGCATCCAAGACTAAACCAGTTCATGTGAGCCGTTATTTTGTCAATCGGGATATACGCAGCGACCAGGTACATATAGTCTTGTTACTGCTCAATTTACTATGATTTGCAAATTTTACTGTCTCAATTGTTTAAGTTTATGTTCTCTTGTGGAAATCATAATTTAAATATGTCTGTCATTTCCTTTTGTGTTGGGCTCATGAATTTTGAGTTTTGATTGTAGGACAATAGAATAGAATATTATTGTTGACTTGAGAGATTATCTTATACCATAAATATTTAATGCATAGGTTTGGAAATATAATATTGTAATAGCTCTACATCTTAAGCATCTTAAGTTACCCAGAGCAGAAAAGGAGAACAAGTAGCCAGAAAGCCAGGCCATCTTAGATGCCATTACTTTAGTGGTAATCTAATATCTAATATAAAAGTATAAACTCTATTGCGCATTTTCCTTGTTAAATATGAAAATTGTAGTATATATGTTTTCTTCAGTGGAATAAGTATAACCTCAATGTTGTATGTTAGACGGAAGATTGGGTTTGAAGTTTGAACTCTGAACGGTACTGTATTTGGCATGCGCTAGCAACGTTGTATCTTCTTGCAATTAACTGGTATTTTTGAAATAATTGCTATATTTTTTTTTTGTTGCAAGCTGAAAATGTATTTAACTTTAACCGATTTAATTCAAAAGTTGTATTGTAATAGTAATAGAAAGTGTAATTATGTGTTTTCCAATAACCCGTGGTTTTCTAGTGAGGGTTCTTGTAATCAAAAGTCATGTTGTAGGTGGTGTGGGGCAAAATTTCTATGGTTGATGCAGAGAGAAGGCTGTTGGCAAATGCCCTCCAAGATCCTGACAACCAGCACTTTGTTTTACTTTCTGATAGGTAAATGGGTTGAAATTGGTTTAATTCTTGTCCATGCTGATTAATTAGTTTTATCGGTTAATAATTTTCTGATTTCTTTATATCGGTTTTGCAGCTGTGTGCCCCTGTATCATTTTGACTATATTTACAACTACCTGATGCATACAAATATCAGCTATGTAGACTGGTATGTGAATTGTCAAGCAGGAATGCAGTAATACATAGTGTCCGTTTGGGGTTTTTTATTGAGTTGATACTTGAGTCTTGATAGTTCTTCTCTCTCTTTTTTTGCCATCAATTTTATGTCCTTTACTAAGGCAAACTTTTGCTTTCCTTATTAGCTTTAAGGATCCTGGTCCTCATGGAAATGGCAGATACTCAGAACACATGTTACCTGAAGTTGAGGTGAAGGACTTTAGAAAGGGTGCACAGGTAAATTCTTGCTCTCTAAAGTCGTATTGGATCCCAAGTTCAGTATTTTAAACATAAACTTCACTTATTATTATACAAAGAAAGAATATGAAATTTATCAAAGTAATTCTTAGATTTTGGGTTTGGGTCTAAGTCAACCTGAAAAAACTAGCTCATGGGGTGAGGGTTGCCCCTCATTTGTAGAGCATATCTCAAATCTTTTATTGGGCCACTTGCATGTTCTTAGAATTTGGACTTTCAGACCTAACTAAAACCTAAAAGCAAGTTTAAGAGGTGAGGATTGTCCAAGCTTAATAAGGACCAACTTGTCCATATCTGTATCGATGTGGGATCTCGATGCCCCCTCACACCAAGGCGGCTAGAGCATGGACAGATGCGGATTGAATAATAGAGATCTCAACACACCCTCTCGCACCATGAACTTAACACCCATAACATGGACGAATGCAGGTGGAAGAACAAAGATTGTGGTCCAACAATAGATTTTGGACCTAAGAAGCCCAAGTACATATTACAATACAACTGCAAATACGGGCATACATGACAATTTTAAAAATCAAGATACAAAATGACATAGGCATGTTAACAAAAAATTATAAAATAAACATATATAACATAAATGCTCAAAGTTGTAAAGATATGTGTGAAATAGTAGAGCAAGAAAGGTGCCTAGGGAAGAAAGATAAGAACACTTGAACTCAAAAAATTGTTCAAGCCAGTGAAATAAGGTAGATGCATGGAATTCAGCAGTGAGAAGGACAACCGAAATAGATAAAGTAATAGACCACAGTACACAATTCTGCAATTCCGCTACCAGAGAAACTCTGAATATGGACAAAAGAGTAGTTCTAGTTCTAGAGGGGAGCTTGGGTGCCAAAATAAGAATACATAACGTGAGTGAATCTGAACAATGAAGCACAGATGCACCAAATACAACTGCAACTCAGCAACAATCACAAAAGCACGTTAATCAATAAATTCTGAATAACAAAATTATACTCTGGCGTGAAATTCTTTACTCTATCTTTTGTTAGCGCAATCAGTATCACCACATACATATTCCTTTGAGTGTTTTGTTTGATGTGTGTTTGTAGTTGATTTGTCTCTGCCTCATTGTTTATCTTCTTCTGCAGTGGTTTTCTATGAAGAGACAGCATGCTGTTATAGTTATGGCTGATAGCCTGTATTACTCAAAATTCCGGGCTTACTGCCAGGTGAAGTTAATTTTCATACCGTTGTGATTAAAACTTATAGTAATTTATTTAATCCGTAATGGTTTGTTGTATTTAACAATATTTAGTTCTGCTTTAATTTCGGCTAGTCATTAAGGCTATCAAGTTTGGTATTTCACTTTTTGAAGTTCAATATGCTGAGCTTCTGATTGTCCCCCTCTTGAGTCTTGCATATATGGATGTTGCATTATGTTGATTCTGTTCTGAAGATTTTTTCTTCAATCGTTTTTCTCCAAAATATGCATGTTTTGAAATATTTATGCATTATGTTATTAGAAAGTGTTGGCTTTGTTTCTCCACGGTTTTTACCCTGAAAGATGCAATCAATAGAGGTGTGAAAGTACAAAGTTCCACTAAATATTCTAATAGAATGGCAAAATGGAATACATATTCCTTGCAGCAATTAAAATTTTTAAATTCCATATATGTCCTGTCCTATTGAATTGTCCTAGGCAATAATGCAAGTGATCTATATCTAGTCATCTTATGTGCCAGTGTTGTGGCTTACATTGGTTAAGGACTTAAGGTGATTAGTCCATTTAGTTTCCTCGTGATAATTCAGGGCTTTAAATCCTTGATATTAGACTGCATAGAGTTGACATGCAAATTATCTATAATTAGTGGTATGTCCATAGAACTATGAATTTGACATACGAAATTTCTTAACATTACAGCCTGGTTTGGAGGGGAGGAATTGCATTGCTGACGAGCATTACTTGCCGACCTTCTTCCAGGTGAGAAATTTCAACTGAAATATAGCTCTTTTGTTTTAACACTTTTCAACCTTCAGTTAATCAAACTTATGCCTCTGGTTTTAGATCGTTGATCCTGGTGGAATTGCAAATTGGTCAGTAACTCATGTTGACTGGTCCGAGAGAAAATGGCATCCAAAATCATATAGGGCTCAAGATGTTACTTATGAGCTTTTGAGGAATATCACGGTATAGTTCCCGCCAAAACTAACTTATTACCGTCCATACTCGTTCCTTTCCCTAGCAGCCAGAAAATTGATGTCATTTTGTTTGATCCATCTATTTCCATCAATAAAATCAAAATTCTGGGACTGTTACCACTTGAGTAGAGTTACTAGCTTGTTGGCAATCCATCTGCATTATTAGATATTAGTAGAACCACTTGCGACACTGGTTTAAAGGAAAAACACAATTTTGCTTTTGGGACAACACTTTTCTCTTTTCAACTCTAAAAGTTGAATGAAAACGACTTTAAATGGTAACATATAAGAAAGGAAAATTCAAACGAAAATTCCTTAAAAGTGGGTGGGATGGTTATTAGCGGAACTGTGGTTAATTTATAAAGACTATTCACTCCTCTCCATTTTTTTATTAGTAAACACAACAGCGGACTTTTAGAAGAATTAAAACATTTGGTCAAAAAAAAAAAAAGAAGAATTAAAACAGACATCAAATTGGGAATCCCCTTTCCATATTATTATATTTGCAGTAAAGTCGATTGTATTGCAACTGTAGAGGTAACTGTCAACTGCTTTTTCATTTGTATTGAAATTCTGTTACGTTGATATTCACGGTAATTGTCATATTTGCAGTCCGTTGATGTTAGTATACACGTCACCAGTGATGAGAAGGTATGCTATATGACACACTGATCTGATTCATTGAGACTGACATACTTAGCTTGACGAATTATCTTGTGTCTCTACAGAAAGAAGTGCAAAGTTGGCCTTGCTTATGGAATGGGATTCAGAAGCCATGCTACCTATTTGCTAGGAAGTTTACTCCTGAAACACTGGATAAATTGTTGCATCTATTTTCCAACTATTCAACACCTTGAACTCACTCAGCTAGTTTGATCGATTCTTTGGTCAGATAAGTTGTTGCTTTCGGCCCGCATATTGGTTTCTCATGTGGCATGAGAGTTTGTAAATTGCAGCATTATTGAGGCTTGATTGCCTGCCGGCCGCATATATTGAATACAAGGTAAACTGGCATTGCAGCTTGGGTGGCCTGACATTGATAGGAGGCTAACGATGTAGTGTTACTTCCTTGGGGATTGATGGATGACTAAACTTGTTTTTTTTGTCCATTCCATTTTGGGTAATCTAAGTTTTATATTTTACATGACAAATTTTGGGGGAATCATATATCAAGCTCATCTAATGCTTGTTGATCTTTGTAAAACTTGCCAAGTTGAAAAATACAACGTCGTACTGTTTATTCAAAAATTCATTGGTCAATTCTTGAGTAACTCTTTGATGCTATGTTGCTGACCTCGTCTTTGTTTATTATGCAAACAAATATTATGCAGATTTAGCATTCTGTGCCTATATGTTGACATCGTCTCTTACATCAAGGGACTAGGACCTAAAGTGACTGTTTACTCATTAGGAAATTGAGTTTAGTTAGTTAGGGATTTAGGGAATTATTTTCTAGACCTTCTAAGTGCAGTGTTTTGGAGGATGGAGTCTTATCAACTCGGTATTCCTTACACTGTGCAAGGGAGATAGTGAAAAACTAGTTCTTTTCATTAAATTTTAGTACAGAAAATTGAGAGAGAATAATATTGAAGACAATAATATTGTTCACAAAAACATATAGATAAAGCATTATTAGTTGAATGGGTGCAATGGAAGAAGCCTTTTGAAGTTTTATATGAGAGGGAATAGAGCAAACATGAGCCAAGGACAACTGCCAGCAACACATTTTGTTGCTTGCCGGCAAGTCATCCCTGGCTCAAATCTACTCTCTACCCTTCCATACAACTTACAAGGCTAGCTCTTTCTTTAATATTCAGCTATATTTTGTTACTCACTATGCAAGCACATCTTCATCTTTATATAGGTAGAAAACCCCTTCACAAACCTCATGATAATTAAAGCTGATTCCCAAATTCTTTCAAGCTAGACTTGGCCCTACATTGCCTGTCAAATTCTACATGCTGTTTCTTATCTGAAACAATCTTTATTTCAGAATCAATTTCCATATTGCTACGTAGTACGTGTGTGTGACTTTAGGCATTACTTGATTGCTTGATGCATATCTATCTTTCTTGCTCTTCATTTGATCATGCTCACAGTTGACTCTAGATTTTCCAGTTAAGAATTTGATTCTTTAATCGTAAAATTCCTCCCAGTGATAGAATTTAGAAAAGTAAAAGGAAGGTGATTATAACAATTCTTGATAGAACTAATATAAGAGAAAAAGTAGAGAAAGCTAATGAATATTATTGATAGTTGATTAATTGAATTAACCATGAATACAAATGAAGAAAACATTGGGGGCATTTGCCCTCATGAGATGAAAATAATTTACTTAGGTGTGTTTAATAAAAATATTTTTCTGGTTAAAAAAATTGCCCCTATAAAAAAAGAGGGATTGTCCCCATATAAGCTAATTACTTTTCAAATGTTAGTATTAAATAATCAAATATATAAGAGAGAATAATTTGTACTAATTATTAACGCACAATATAAGAGAGAATAATATGTATGCACCATGTGGCAGCCACCTATTGGTTGCTGATGTGGCACATGTCAGTGCCATGTGTTCATGGTGACATGGGGTGCTGACGTGGCATTCAGTGACATGGGGTGTTGACGTGACATTCAGTGACATGTGTCATAATGGTCCAATGAGATGATGACACGTGGCATTTATTATTATTATTATTATTATTTTAAAGTTTTTTTGGGATGGAAAACTGACCGAAGGGCTTAACCGTTAACAATTTATATTTGCAAGGGTTATTTTAAAGTTTTTTTTTTACAGGGACCTATTTGGATTGTGCGTGTATTTGCAGGGGCCGAACGAATATTTAAACCTAATTTTTATTGTTTCGATATTTTCTAACACTAATAAACACATTTTGTAAAAAAAACACTAAATAAACACATAAAGAGCTGAAGTATTTTGTGTTATTTTAGGAGTAGAGATTCAAAATAATCTTTAAAAAAAGTAAAGACCTATTTACTCTCTAGAAAAATGAATAGTACCAATTTGACCATTAAAAAAATTTAAATAATAGTGAAGCTGATCTCTTAAGAGAACTAAAATTAAAATCTCCCTAAATTTATTTTAAAAGAAATAATTTGACCATTATTTAAAGACCGAATTGATATTTTCATAATTTTTCAAATTATATAATTCTCCATTTTTTGTATCAGCTTGAATATGTCTATCTTTTTCCATTGTGAGTATATTTATTTTGTAAACATTTATAATATTTTTTCAAAAAATATGTTTGATTGTTCGTTGCCGTCACCATCAAAAAATACTGCATCCGCCACTGATAACGAACATATGTAATTCTAAACTAACTACTAACAAAGTATTAACAAACTTAATTATGTCTAATAGTGATTAAAGCTGAAAAACAAAACACTTGTTAACAAAAACATATATATCACGTGAGAACACTAATACAAAATTAGGTGGTCGCCACAACACTAATATCTTGAGATATTACAGTCGTTAAATTAAAATTAATAATTTAATTATGTTGTTCATAGAAATTCTATGTGATCATTAGAAGCACTCATATTAGAATTAGCACTCCTCTTTGATTATATCCAAAAAAGAGACATTGAAATCCGAAAAATGGATTCTAAGTACACCATGCGACTGTTTAAGTACAGTAAAAAATAACTCAAACAGATTCCATTTGCACAGGCCATGGAAAACCATCAAGCAAATTCTTTGATTTTCCTAGATGCTTAAAGCTAGCTATTGGGTATATAGATTTTTTTTGATAAATATTGGGTATATAGATGCATGACACGTACACAGATTGTCTAGGAACATAGAAATGTAGAGCTATGCCCATAATAATTTGGTCAACGATAGTGGCCATATCTATATATAAAAATTGGCCTATCGATCTAGTAATAAGCAAATCAATAAAGTCAAAGACTAATTTCAGAACCTCTTCTAATGAGTGAGCACAAATTCTGATTGACATTGCCATATCATAAAAATGTGCTAACTAGTCATTAATCATCTGGCTGGCTTTCCCTGTTTATATTCTATTCCCACAACCACATAGCTAGTAAATCAATCAACACGAATTAATTGAGATTTGGGATAAGAAGTAGCTTGGAAAAAAGTTCATAAGCCACTGAAGTTAGCAACAATTATTTAGGGAATAATTAATCACCTTTTAACACGTGTCTATCATGTTAAGGATTCCAACCATTGACAATCTATGCTTATAAATAGGCTACAATGTTGCTCAATGTAACAGGCCAAGAAAGTGTTGTGTGTTGGAAGTTTAATTTGCTGATTAAGAAGTGTCTTGCATGAAGATAGAGAGAGTAGATTTGAGTCAGGATGGCATGCCGGTGGGATAAATATATACTTTCTCCGTAACAAAATATAAGTAAAAAGTACATGTATCTAGTTTAAATTTAGACTAAATACATGTATGCTTTTATTTATATTTTATTCGGAAGGAGTATGCTCAAGAGCAAAGTTACCTTTTTGCCTGCAGGCCATCCTGTCTCACATTTGCTCTCTTTCCTCTCATATGAGACTTCTTCAATTGAACGGTTGGAGAAGTATGATACCATAATGTTTGCAATAGAATGATGCAGGCAAAGAGACTAATACACATGCATAGGGGTTGCACATTATTAGTTTCTTTGATTAATGGTCTTCTTGTTCAAATGGAATAAGATCCTCTTCTAACTGCATTGCTTTACTCCTGAAACTCATGTTAAGGTTAAGTTCCAGTTCTAAGACCTGGTATCAGGATGAAGAAAAAAAATTCATTATCAAAATTGTTTGTCAACACAATTGTTAAATATTTTCTCTTAAAATATGTTCATTTGATTCACTGAAATTAAAAAACGGATTAACATCATGTTACTTAATCAATCACATGCCTTTCTCTGTTCTTGACAACCAGGTACTGTATTCCATTTTGTTCCCTCAACCTTTACTCTCTACCACGTCGAGTCTTAGGATGCACATGTTTTGTCCACGATCTTATCCCAAAGAAAGATAAACTTGTTACCAATTTCCTCAAGTGTCTTTTCCCTCGACTACTATCCATTTCTTTTGAGAAATGAAGAAGATCTCCACCTATGTACTAAATCCCTTAGAGGTTCTCGAGTTGAATTTATGGTGCATATGACATGTATTAGTGAGTGCTTACTAGATGATGACGCTGGAGGAATCTTTTGTAATTATTAGTAAGCACTATCATCGTAATCATTTTTATCATTTCTGTGATCATGACACACAACACTTCAATACATTGTTATAAAACACGTAGAATATTAACTTGTCACAGAGAGCGGTGGGACGGAATGTTTCAACCTTGATTGCACCATGAGACGATGATAGTGCATGGATGCCATATTCTTAGAAAAGTGGTCCTAGTGTCGTGGTTCCATGCAATAAAAAAGTGAACATTATAGTACTTTGAAATTTGGTTGAGTATTGATACTCTTAATAACCACTTAATTGATGACACCTCACTTTTTATTTTAAAATACTAGCCATTTCAAATAGTTAATTTTAGCTTTTTATTTTAGACACTATTGATACCTTTTTTTTTGGGTATGTTAGAATTTAGCTTAAAAAAATTGGGCACCACAAATAAAGGTTTGTATCATTAGTCATATGATTAAAATAGTTTAAAACTTAGAGAGTAAAAAGACAACAAGTTAAATTTTAGGTTTAAACTAGCCCCATATTCCGTGTGATGCACGAAGTTTGCTAAATTTCTTTGTGTAAATGTGTAATAAATTGTTTACGTATTTATTAGCAAACCTCCTTATAAACATTCATTCTCGGTTTCTTTTTTTAACTGTACAGAGTTTGTCAACAGCGGGAATGGAACTCGAGAACTTCGAGTCGACCCCGTATACAATGGTAGATTATGTCAGTGGACCAACAGCGTTGGTTTGTAAATATATAGTCAAATAACTATGAATAAAAATTAAATCATAACTATAAATTAAATAAGGAGAATATAAAATTAAAAAAGAATATTAATAAAGACGCTGAAATTAAACATCCATAGATTAGAGGAAGAAAATATATAAAAATTTTAATAACATAATATATATTTACTAAATGTAAATATAAATACTTAACCCATAATTAGAAAGAAAAGAATAGAACACAATGACGTTAAAATTAAATATCTGTATTACTTATTGTTTTAGAGAAAATAAATTATTTTTTTGAAAAAAAATTGACTGCACGTGTCAACACGACAGCCATCTTTTTGCTGCTTCGCTGCTCCTATTGGTGTTGTCGTTGCTGCTCCGGTGCGACCACGAAAAAAGTGAATGAGATTTAGTTATTGATTTTTTAGGAAAAATAATTTTGGAATTTTTGCTAGCGGTATCGCTTTCTTTGGAAATTGGTAGTGGTTAAATTAATTTGGTTTAGTAATTGAGTAGATTATTATTTTTTTTACCATGTTCTTGGTGCGTAGTTTCCACCGGCTTTGCCGTTGATAATCTACGCCGAGGAACTTGGCTGGCTATGTGTATACCGGGCTTTGCCGGTTTGTGTAGTTCTCCTCTCCCAACAGAGTTTTTGCCACATCCAAGATTCGAACCCAAGACCTTAGAGAGTAATTGAGTAGATTATAGTTAATAGTAAATTCTATATAATTTAATATTTAATTAATTTTATGTAATTACTAATCTTTTACCAAAAATAAAGCCAAAAAAATATTTTTGATAGAAGGTTGTTTGATTATTCGATAGTAGAAAGAAGTGGAAAGAGTGAGATAGGGGGGAAAGAGAAAAGTAAGATTTAAAGTAAAATAAAAAATTGAAAGATGATATTAGAGTGAGACCCACTAATAATAAAAGTGAGCGAGAGAAAAAAGTGAGAGGAAATAATTTGAAATGACATCTTTATCCTTAGGATTGAGAATCACACAAACCGGCAAATACAAGACTAATTTCTCGATCCGGGTCGGACTAGATCGAATGAGGGACAAAACTCTCCCTAAATAGATTTAACACTATTGCATTCCCAAGTCCAAATTTCGAATCCAAAGTCTTGATTAAACTGGAAGAACTAGACACAAACCATCTCATCCAAGTACTATTAATTAGAGTTAGATAACTTGTAATCTTTTTTTTGAAAGAAGATAACATGTAATTGATATAGTGTAGATTTAAGTTTTTAATTACTAGCTCCTGAACCTAAAATTAATTAGTACAATAGGAAAAATTGGTTCTCATGTCTTAGTTTTTTAATCTCTTAAATTGAGTAGGACTACAATGATAATAAAGCTAGCTCTTAAGAGTTTCAAAACTACTGTATTCTCAAACGAATTCAATAGGCTGAAAAAAATTAAATCTTCTCATCCGAGTACTTTGAGTACTTTTGGATAGACTGATGAGACAATTCCTCAATCTAAAATGTTTCTGTAGTAAAAAGCTTCATAGATAAAATTGTTCTTTTTCTTTTATGATAAAGGGAATTATGTGCAAAGTAATCAAATCAATATAAAATGATCAACCAAAAAAAATATATATAAAATCGAAGGAAATTTTCTGCCGTAGATTTTAATACCTAATGTTTAATTAAGAATAATAAAAAGATTCAAAAATAGGGCATCAATTATTATGTCACTCTTCAAATTAATTAATAGTCTTTATCATATCCTTTCTCCTTTCCAAGCTTTTGACCTTGAAATTCAATATTATATTATATATACCTCAATATCAGAAGCACAAAAAGTAAATTAAACCGAGTCAAATCAAGTTGCAGATATATACATGTGTATATATATAGTCATCAAAATATATAAATTGATTAATGAAGATTTGATAGAATTAGTGTATTGATCCTATGATATAAACATAAGCTTACTTAAATTCGTTGAGATTATATGCGCATGCACGCGTTGCACCTGAAGATGAGTCCTGAGAGCATCACAGGAGAAGAAGAAAGCAAAATGTAGCCAAGAACAACTTGCCGACAGGGTACTATATAGGTAGAACTAGAAGAAGGGGAAGGGATAATATATATATCATGTATAGATATATATTGGTGATGGAACGATATGGTATAGATGAAATGAACTATAGATATATATATATATATATATATATATAGATGCCGGCAAGTCATCCTTGGCTGCACTCCACTTTCTGCCTCTTCATGTGATGAGTTAAGAGGACATTATTGAACTCCATATATGTGTTGGAGTTGTAGTGAAGTAATATTGTTGGGTTAGGTGTTCTGCTTATATAGGAGGAGAGAATGAAAGACTAGTGATCGTAGATGCTACACTCAAATATATTCGATTCGAGTCAGAGACCCTTTATCTGTAAATGTAATTGTTCGGTTCCTTTCTCTGACTAACCGACTTTCTTTCCATAAGAGGATAATATTTTATCAAAAGACTTCCAGATAAGGAAGGGGCCACGCGCAACTTTTTATGCCCATCCACGTTATTATATCTTTACTATATTTTATTATAAACACATTTCTCAACTCACCTCATTCATGAATCATCTACAACAAATCTAACCTAGAGTTGCCTTGTTACTTGCTTTCTTGGTTTCTGCCCATGTAAATCCTGTGTTGGATAAACAACAAATGTATATATTGCAACATTCACGGTTGTTTACTATTTTTTAGCGGCAAATTTGGAGAACACGAGAGTACTGCTACTCCACCTTCGTATAAGAGATCGTAAAATGGGCTTAGCCCGTCGGGCCGACCCACCAAATTGCCAAAATAAGTTACGTTGGGTCGGTCAAATTATTTACTAAATTATTTTTTGTAGCGCGGTCTAAAACACTAGGCCAATAAACTATCCAGATCAATCCAAGTTTTAATTAAAAAACTACAAAAAAAAACGTGTTCAAAAAATCATAAAATATCGAGTCCAACCTAACTCATAGGACAATTGTGGTGGGACACAACAATTTAATTCTTTTCTAGTTTATTTAGCGAGTACAACCCAACCAAGAATTTTAAGACATTGAAACGTGCCAAAATTGACATCTAAATATAAGAGAAGATATGTATACACATCTTTAAACATAAGGCAACCTAAAGAAGAAAACACATAATAATCTTTTTCATCGTATAGGTTATCTGCATTACCAGTGGCAGACCTACATTGAGACCCCCTGAAAAAAAGTATACTAGTATCCTGATATAAATTTCTCTTGACACCCCTAAAATTTTAAATTTGCACTTGATTTGCACTCAATTTTGGATAATATGTCTTATTAGTATCTGTAAGGGACAATTTATAAAACTTTAGTAACTAATTTTACCGATATCACATACTTTTGCAAACTTGTTTATAAAAAAAATAGGCTTAAATATGTTTTTGGTCCCTGCAAATATAGCGTGTTTTGATTTTAGTCCCTGTAAAATTTTTTGTTTTAAAAAGGTCCATGCAAATACCAACTTTTTCATTTTCGTCTTTCTGTTAACTTCTCTGTTACAAAAACGCTGATGTGGCAAACTGAGTTCTGACTTGTAATTTTTTTTCTTCTCTAATTTTTTTATGCTGAGTTGGCACGTCATGTATTAAATTACATGTTATAAAAAAAATCATTTTCTTTTATTTTTCATTTTCTTCCTCTTCTCCCTTCCCACCTTCTTCATCTTCAAGAACTCAACCACAGTCCACAACCCAGAATCCCAAATGGATGCCCAGAAAAAAAGAATATCATCTTCTTCAAATAATGAAACTCAAAGTGGAGGTGGAGGAAGAGTATTATGGTGTTGTTGAGAATGGAAAAGGGAAGGGTTTCATTTTGCATTTGATTGGGAGCTTGTATTTGGGATTGGAAAGGTGTGGAGTCTATGGCTAATGGTTACAAGTATGAATGTAAAACTAGGAATGAGATTGAGCATGGCTGTGCGATAGTGTTGGAGTAGAAAATGAATACCTGGGCATTCCTTGTTCCATCGGTCCATCCATCACTTGTTTCCTAATTATAATTAACCCAACTTGAGCAAACTCTGCAATAATCATCCCCACAAACAGAACTATCACCTTCCCCATTTCGGAAACGATCTACTATTCACTCTCCAATCTGAGTGCTTGTGTTGATGGGTTTGTGGAAATCTGGAGAATTGGGGATGAAGATGTAAAAAGAACCCTAATTTTAAGAGTGAGGTAGAGATGATGTGTAATGTGTGACGTGTAATTATATGTGGCTGCCACATAGTGAAATTTAAAATAATTAGGAATAATTAAAAATGCCATGTAAGAGTTCTGTTAGTCAACTCACATTTGTAACGTTTGACTAACAGAGGGATTTTTTTAAAACAAGTTGTTTTTGCAAGGACTTTTTTAAAACAAATTTTTTTGCAGGGACTAAAATCAAAACTCGCTATATTTGCAGGGACCTAAAACATATTTAAGCCAAAAAAATATATACTTTTGCAAACTACTACTTATTTTCATATACTTTCGGGCTTAACACTACTAGAAAAGTTATTTTTAGAGATGAAATTTTGAGATAGATTAGTATCCCTCACAATTAGTGTGGAATTTAGCTACGAAAATAGGCAGTCCTCACTAATTTATTTTTGTAAGGAATGTAGGGATGAAAAATATCCCTCTCTAATTATTCTGTCTCTAAATTCGTCACAAAATATCAAAAAGGAGTTTAGAGACGGATTTGGAGATGGAAAAGCTTCCCTCACTAATAGCGAGGAATGACTAATCCGTCACTGACCAAAGTCAGCGCGCATCCCAATATATTTCCCTCCATCTGCGCGCTCTCTAATTTATTTATTTATTTTTTGATATTCAAAAAACGTAGTTTATTTTTTAACAAAAAAAAGTCAAGTCTTTCCTCTCTCTCCTCTCTCGTAATCTTCTAATTCCTAACACCACAATTAACTCTCTCACTCACCTTTCACCACTCTCCTCTCGTGAAAACCACATTCAACCCTAACATTCAACCTCCACCACTCCACCACTCCACCACTCACCTTTCACCAAAACCCTAACATTCAACCCAAATCCATAACATTCAACCCATCATTAAAACCCAAATGATGTGTAAACTTATAGTATAATTTGACGATTTACTCTTTCATAAATTTGGATTTAGATAACTTGATCGGTCCCTACTCATCCCTTCTTTGTAAGATCAACCACCTCATTTAAGTTAGCACTACCACATGGTGTACCTTAGTCAACCTTAAGAACCAAAATCACAACTAGGAGGGTAGTTCCTCTCGGAAATTTGGTCTTAGAATAGAACTCCTCAGCCGTATACCAAACGGTATAAAATTGAAATTAGACTTATCATCCTTAGCTCTTATTCCCATCACACTAGGATGCAATGAAATCACCTCTTTCCAATGACCTCTTTCGAAAGAGAAAGCAATTGAGAGTGAGAGAGAGAGAGAGAGAGAGAGAGAGAAAGAGAGAGAGAGAGAGAGAGAGAGAGAGAGAGAGAGAGACCAATGCCATAGTGTATGTAAGATATATAAGAAAAATGCGGTTTTAGGTTTATTGAATAATAGATGTATTTAGTCTATATATATATATATATATATATATATATATATATATATATATATATATCAGCGGCGGATCCAGGACCCCAGGGTCAGGGGTGTCAATTTTTTAAATACACAATTTGCTAAAAATATAATTAAAACAACTATAATCTATTTAAATAAATAAATTATACATTTCATAATTGTCCTCTACGTGATTTCATATTCTGAAATCGTTGAATAATAAGCTCAGAGTCAATTTTATAGAATACATCACTCTCAATGTATGTCACCAAATAGTCGTTCATCCATGTATCCCCCATCCGATTACGCAACCTATTCTTCACAATATTCATAGCAGAGAAAGCTCTTTCTACAGTTGCTGTTGCAATAGGCAAAACTAGTGCCAGCTTCAAAAGAAGATAAACCTCTGGATACACATTATGTCTTCCATTTTCAACCAACTTCTTTGAAAGTTGTTGGAGTCCTTTCAAAGAAGCAAATTGAACATTCCTACGCATATCGGCGATGTAACAGTCTAGTTGAGTATTAAGCACCACTAACTTAAATGGAGAGAACTCATCAGGATAAAAACTTGCAAATTCCAACAGCTTTGCCTTATCAAAAGCAGAGAACAATTTAGATGGATCCAAAGAAGCCAAACAAATGAGCAACTGAGTATTAATCTCACCAAAACGGTCATTAAGTTTTTGAAGCTGCATGTCTATCACAGTATAAAATAACTCAACACGATAATGATGCTCTGTTGTAATGCCTCTTGGATTACGTACTAACTGCCCCTTAACAAACACATCTTCCATAGCAGGAACAGAAATAGAATTCTTATTGCAAAATGAAATTACTTCTTGCAACAAAGAGCCCCATCCATCATTTCTGAGTGTTTCAAACCTGTCCTTTGTGATGTTAACCAAGTTCATAGCATTGAGAATGTCTTGATCTTTCCTTTGTAATGCTTGTGACAATTCATTTGAAATAGCCAATGCATCTCTCATCAAATGCAAGTAGAATATAAAATCAAAACTTTGTAACATAATTAGAAGACCAGATGCATCACCTTTTAACTGTCGAGGGCTACCGTCTACTTTCAAAATCTTAAGAACTTCAATAATAGCAGAGTACATCAATATTATATTAATCAAAGTGGCATAATGAGAACTTCAACGAGTATCAGCAGGTCGCTTAAGACTAGTTTCTTGATTAAGACCCGGCCCACTAGAAATTTCTCCTATGCATAATGCCTCTCTAACACGTTCTAATTGTTTTTCACGAAGCATGTCAACTCGCTTGCAAGATCCACCAACAACATTCATTAACTTGGAGACTAAATTAAAAAATAAGGAAACTTCATCATGGTCTTGAGCAATAGCAACTAAAGTAAGCTGTAATTGATGAGAAAAACAATGTACATAATATGCACATGGATTCTTGATGAGTCCCCATCACATGATGGTTTTCAGTGTTAAAAAGGGATTTTTACTTGGAGTTTTTGATGAATAACAATGAAGTTGATGAGAATTTAACAATTTGTGCTATTAGAAATTTATTTGCTATGCAGTGTTTATGCTGGGTTTTTGTCGTGATTTTGTGCCCAGGGACTAGGTGGAATTGAAGAATAAAGCAGTGCAGGCAAATGGACTCAATGGTGCAATTAGCAAGGAGCATTCAGCCAAATGGCGCGCAACTGGCGCGTGAGTGGCGCACCACGCGCGAGAAGACAGCAGGAAAGGCGCCTGACTGGCGCTGGAGCGCGAGAAGACAGCAGGGAAGGCGCCTGACTGGCGCGCGAGTGGCGCTGGAGCGCGAGTGGCGCGCCAATCAGCGGCAGACGCGTTAAAACACGCGTTGGACGCGTTTTTCAGGAGCTTGGAACGTATTTTGAACCCTAGCACACGGCGAGAACGGATTGCTCTGGATCGGCGTTGAAGATTCGAGACTTGGGAACAAGGATTGAAGCTTCACATGTGTTCGTCTTCATCTCCAATTTGTAATTCTTCTCTTTCTTTTTCCTTAATCATGTGTAACTAAACCCTAATGTTAGGGATGAATGAATATTGACGTAGCACTATTGTCGATGGTTTAGAATTTTATTTATATCATACTCTCTCGTATTTTGCGTATCGAATTTCTACGCTTAATGCTTTTTATGGTTGGAAAACTCATACAATGATATCTTGTTCAATTATGAAATGGAAGTTTTGTTTTTGAATGTTTGAAATTCTATACCTTCAATTCGTAGCTTAGGAATAATCTATGAGTTGTTGTATATTGCAAACCCTCGTTTTAAATGCTTGTCGTTAATTAGAATCGCTTAAGGAATTAGGGTTTGTAGTTATCGACAAAGGACAAGTTACCTAAGGAATTAGGAATTAGTGAATGTTGTGGGTTTGATAGCAAAATTAGAGAGAGCTTATCCTTCAAATTAAATCAGTGCAATAGTGTGAAATCAATAGGAATTCATCCCTAGCATCTTCTCCATCGTATCTTTTCAAACGCGTTCTTCGTTCTATTATTAAAAACATAAAAAGAATATTTTATTGCTTTACTTTAGAGCTTCATAGCTCAATCAAATCAATCTCATCCTAATTCACTTTGGTTCCTTTAGTAGTTGTTAACGTAACTGGTAATTAAATTCGATCCTTGAGGACGATACCCGGTCTTACCGGTTTTATTACTTGCAACGATTCGGTACACTTGCCGAAATATCAACAAGTTTTTGGCGCCGTTGCCGGGGATCGAAATTACATTCACCAGTAATTCGAAGGCAACTGCTAATTCGAACCCGTACATATTTACATTTACTTTAGCTTTATTTTTGTTTACTGAATATATATTACACAGTTTGCTTTGACACTTGTCTGAGTTTCTTGTTGTCTCAGTGCATGCGTGGAACAGTAGATCCTAAAGATTTACTCTTCAATCCTGAGATCGAGAAGACTGCGAGAGCTAATCGAAAGGAAACCAAGTTAAGAAAGCAAAGAGAGCAAATCTCAACAACCGGAGAGTCTTCTGTGCAACCAACTGTGACTGAAATCATGGGAGACGCTTCACCACCAAGGCGCACTCTAGGCGACTTTGGGAGAAGAAACCAAGGCGTCCAAGCTTACACCTTCCAACCTGTGGGAGCGGTAGCATTTGAGATCAAGTCTTCGATTCTCAACGCCTTGAAATCAGAACAATTCTCTGGGTCTGATGCTGAAGATCCAAATCAACATTTATTTCAATTCTATGAAATTTGTGGGTCCACAAATCCTGCGGGAGTGACTGAAGACCAGAAAAAGTTGCGGCTATTTCCATATACTTTGACTGGTAGGGCTAAAGATTGGTTGAACACTATCCCAGCAGGAACTATCAACAATTGGGGTGATCTAGAGAGCAAATTTCTTGAAAGATTTTTCCCAATTTCAAAGTTCATCAAGAAGCGGGCTGAAATATCAAACTTCGAGCAGGGGGACACAGAATCTCTATATGATGCGTGGGAAAGGTTCAAATTGCTGTTAAAAAAATGTCCTTCGCATGGTATTGATGACTTTGTTCAGTTGCAAACCTTCTGTCATGGTTTGCGGCCTCAAACAAGGATGATGCTAGATGCCTCAGCTGGAGGGTCTTTGGGTACCAAAACTGCAGAGGAAGCAAGACAATTGGTAGAGCATATGGCTTCTAATGAGTACAGAATTCAAAATGATAGAGGGGCAACAATGAAGAAAGGGATGTTAGCGTTGGACTCTAATAGTGCTGTGTTGGCTCAACAAAAGGTAATGTCACTTCAAATCGAGGCTCTCACTAAACAGTTAGCTGCTGCCTTGCCAGGTGGATCTCAAACTCCTGCAACTGCTCAAGCAGTGCATTTCGGTGCGTGTAACTATTGTGGTAGAGAAGCTCATGAAGGTGACTGTGCAACTCATGGAGATAGCAGTGAACAGGTTAATTACATGGGAAACTTTCAGAAGCAAGGTGGGAACCCGTTTTCTAACACATACAATTCTGGGTGGAAGAATCATCCCAACTTCTCTTGGAAAAATAATGATGCCGCAGGGTCAAGTCAGTAACAACAGTATCAAGCACCTCATCAAGAACAAAAGAAGCCGTCTCAAATGGAAGATGCTTTGACTCAATTCATGCAGATGACAAAGACAACTTTCCTATCTCAAGACCAAGCTATGAAAAATATGGAAAAGAATCATGAAGCTTCCATGAAAAACTTAGAGGTTCAGATTGGGCAATTATCAAAGAAACTTGCTGAATCATCTGGTAGTGGATTCTCTGCTACTACTATTGATAACCCAAAGAATGAAACTGCTAAGGCTATCACACTAAGAAGTGGTCGGGAGTTGAAGACTCCTGTGGTAAATTGTGAGAAGAAGGTGTCAGTAGAAAATGAAAAAAGTGAGTTGAGTGAAAAAAATGAAAAAAATGGAGAAGTCGAAAAGGAGTTGAGTGAAAAAAATGAGGGAGGTGTGAAGTCTAACCTTGATGAAAACAAATTGTTTTTTGATGTACAGGTGAAAGAGAAACCAAAGGCACCTCCTTCACACATAAAGTTGCCATATCCTCATGCTAGTAAGAAGAATCAAAAAGATGAGCAGTTTGCAAAGTTCATGGATATTTTCAAGCAGCTTCAAATCAACATACCCTTTGCAGAAGCTCTGGAGCAGATGCCCACTTATGCCAAGTTCATGAAGGAGCTGTTGACGAAGAAGAGGAAATTCAAAGAAGACGAAACAGTGGCTTTGACTGAAGAGTGCAGTGCTATCATCCAAAGGAAGCTTCCTCAGAAAATGAAAGATCCGGGAAATTTCACCATCCCTTGTGCAATTGGTGACTTAGCTATTGGCAAGGCTCTTTGTGATCTGGGGGCTAGCATTAATCTTATGCCCTTATCGATGTTGAAGAGACTTGGTGGAGGTGAGGTTAAACCAACTAGAATGTCGTTGCATCTTGCTGATCGATCCATCAAATATCCCTATGGAGTCTTAGAAGATGTTCTGGTAAGAGTTGACAAATTTCTATTTCCTGTTGACTTTGTAATTCTTGACATGGAGGAAGATACCGAGGTACCAATTATCCTTGGTAGACCATTCTTAGCCACTGGGAGAGCCTTGATTGATGTGCAGCAAGGTAAGCTAATCTTGAGGTTCCAAGACGAGAAGGTTACTTTTAATGTTTTTGAAGCTATGCGCCATCCGGATGACAAAGGGCAGTGTTTTAGGGTGGATGTGATTGAGAACTCTGTTCAAGAAACTTTTAGACATGACTTACCATCTCCTCCATTAGAGAAGGTAATTGTGAACTCTATTGAAGAAGCAAATGAGAACCTGGGAAGTGAAATAGAAGATTGTATTCTGCAATTTGAAGCTTCTCAGGTAGAAAGAGTTTTCAAGAAAAAAGAGGAGCTAGATAGGGGGGAGAGTCCCGAGAAAAAGATTCCTGAATTGAAACAACTTCCCCCTCATTTGAAGTATGTTTTCCTTGCAAATGATGATCTTCATCCAGCTATCATTAGTAGCTCCTTGACCAAATTGGAAGAGGAGAAGTTGATGAGGGTGCTAAGAAGTAACAAAAATGCTTTAGGCTGGACTATCTCCGACCTTAAGGGGATAAGTCCAGCATTTTGCATGCATAAGATCAAACTCGAGGAAGAATTCAAACCTGTGATTCAACCTCAGCAGAGACTAAATCCTACCATGAAAGAGGTGGTGCGAAAGGAAGTCTTAAAGCTCTTAGATGCCGGGATGATTTATCCTATCTCAGATAGCTCGTGGGTGAGTCCGGTTCATGTGGTTCCCAAGAAGGGTGGTATGACCGTAGTGAGAAATGATAAGAATGAGCTGATTCCGACTCGAACTGTTACGGGTTGGAGGATGTGCATTGACTACCGGAGGTTAAACCAAGCAACTCGGAAGGACCACTTCCCATTGCCGTTCATGGATCAAATGCTGGAGAGGTTGGCTGGACAAGCTTTCTATTGCTTTTTGGATGGATACTCTGGGTACAACCAGATAGCAGTAGACCCAGAAGATCAAGAGAAGACAGCCTTCACATGTCCCTTCGGTGTGTTCGCATATCGGAGGATGCCCTTCGGGTTGTGCAATGCTCCGGCGACTTTTCAAAGGTGCATGCTTTCTATATTCTCTGATATGATGGAAAATGCGATTGAGGTATTTATGGATGACTTTTCTGTTTTTGGTCCTAGTTATGATTCTTGCTTGTCTAACCTTGATGCAGTTTTGAAGAGATGCGCTGAAACCAATTTAGTTTTGAATTGGGAGAAGTGCCACTTTATGGTTAAAGAAGGTATTGTGCTTGGCCATAAAATCTCTGCAAAAGGCATTGAGGTTGACCAAGCAAAAATTGAAGTAATAGAAAAGTTACCTCCTCCTCTAAATGTAAAAGGAGTGAGAAGTTTTTTAGGGCACGCCGGTTTTTATCGACGTTTCATAAAAGACTTCTCCAAGATTGCAAAACCTTTATGCAATCTACTTGTTAAGGAGGCTGAATTTGTTTTTGATAATGATTGTTTGTGTGCTTTTAATATCTTGAAGGGAAAACTCATCTCTGCTCCAGTCATAGTAGCCCCCAATTGGGATGTTCCATTTGAACTTATGTGTGACGCTAGTGACTATGCAGTGGGTGCTGTATTGGGGCAGAGATCGGAGAAATTCTTTCATGCTATATACTATGCTAGCAAGGTTTTGAATGAAAATCAAGTGAATTATGCAACAACTGAAAAAGAATTGCTAGCCATAGTGTTTGCATTGGAAAAATTTCGCTCCTATTTGGTTGGTTCTAAAGTAATTGTTTTCACTGACCATGCAGCAATCAAATATCTGTTAACCAAGGGCGACTCTAAGCCTCGACTCCTTAGGTGGATTTTGCTTTTGCAGAAATTTGATTTGGAGATCAAAGACAAAAAGGGGAGCGAAAACGTGGTGGCAGATCATTTATCTAGGCTGGACAACAAAGAGGTCACGGCTCGGGAGAATGAAATTCTTGAAGAATTCCCCGACGAGAAGTTGTTGGCAGTTGAAGAAAGACCGTGGTTTGCCGACATAGCAAATTACAAAGTAGCCGGGATGGTGCCGGAAGACTTCACATGGCAACAAAAGAAAAAGTTCCTCCGTGATGCTCAACATTACCTTTGGGATGATCCGTATCTCTTCAAAGTTGGTACGGATGGACTTCTTAGGCGATGTGTTTTCGGAGATGAAAGTAAAAGTATTCTGTGGCATTGTCATGATTCTCCATGTGGAGGGCACTATAACGGGGAACGCACAGCTGCTAAGGTACTTCAGTCTGGTTTTTATTGGCCATCCGTCTTCAAGGATGCGCAAGATTATGTAAAGAGCTGTGACAAATGCCAGAGGACCGGCAATATTTCACGTAGGGGGAGATGCCATTGAACCCCATTATAGAAGTTGAAGTGTTTGATTGTTGGGGCATTGATTTCATGGGGCCATTCCCACCATCTCACTCTTTCATGTATATTTTGGTGGGAGTTGACTATGTTTCAAAGTGGGTGGAAGCCATTGCCACCTCAAAGAGCGACTCTCAGACCGTGGTGAAATTTGTGAAGAAGAACATCTTTTCAAGATTTGGGGTCCCGAGAGTTTTAATTAGTGATGGAGGTAGCCACTTTTGCAACACCCAGCTAAACAATGTGCTCTCCAAATATGGTGTAAAGCACAAAGTAGCATCTCCATATCACCCTCAGACCAATGGGCAAGCTGAAGTGTCAAACAGGGATATAAAGAGAATTCTGGAGAAGACAGTCTCATCATCTAGAAAAGATTGGTCACTTAAGTTAGATGACGCTCTATGGGCTTATAGGACAGCTTTCAAGTCTCCCATAGGCTTAACTCCATATCAAATGGTTTATGGCAAATCATGCCATTTACCGGTTGAGTTGGAGCATAAAGCATATTGGGCTCTTAAAATGTTTAACTTTGATTTGAATGATGCAGGTGAGAACAGGAAGCTGCAGCTTCATGAACTCGAAGAAATGAGGTTGCAAGCATATGAATCTTCAAAGCTGTACAAGCAGAAGGTCAAAGCATACCATGACAAGAAGATCTTAAAAAGAGAATTCAGGCCAGGGCAACAGGTTCTTTTGTTTAATTCTAGACTGAAGTTATTTCCTGGTAAACTGAAGTCCAAATGGTCTGGTCCATTCACAATCAAAGAGGTTAAGCCTTATGGAGCAATCGAAGTGGAGGAACCGTCCTCGAAAAGAAGTTGGATGGTTAATGGGCAGAGATTGAAGCCATACCTTGGCGAAGTGGTGGAAAGAGAGAAGCTGGCCTTGGTTTTGAGCGACCCGTAAAAAAAAATCGAGGTAACGTCAAGCTAGTGACGTTAAAGAAGCGCTTTTTGGGAGGCAACCCAATTTTCTCAACCCTTATCTTTTTAATTTTTCGCATTATTTTTCTTAAATTAGGTACTTTAGGATGCATGTTAGTCACAATCAATTTTTGCAAGAAGCAAATAGTAACACCCCCCTTTTACTATTACAACTAAATGGACAATTATCAGAGTCACCTCGAAGGGCGCTACATTTTTCACCATTTTAAAAAAAAACACCATTTATTCCAAAAAAAAATCTCCAAAATAATTTATATAAAAGAAATCACCAAGCAGCGGAAATATTAACCAGTTTAAACATCTCCAGAATTAACAATTAAAGACATCTCCAAAATTAATTAAAACAATTTCCAATAACTAAAATAATAGTTCAAAACGATAACTAACGACTCCCCGGTGCTACATATCAGAGCTGACACAGACCCAAACGAGAGAGGAAGCAAAACCTAGCAATTCCTCCACGAGCACTAGCGATCACCTGCAGCGTTGCCGCATGAGAGCAACATTCCAAGCAGAAGGGGTGAGTCTAACAGAGGTAATAAGCAGATGATAAAAATATGCTAGCATCAGGTAACTACAGCAACACAATACAATTACACCATATCACAGCACCAGATACCAAAGGAAAAATCCATTTGACAGTGAACCACCAAAATTATAACATTCATAGACAATGGGATGATATGCAACCCCTCCAGTGGGCATATGCATGCGGTACCGATCACCAAAATGAGCCACGACGGGCATATCACCAACAAACACCAGAGGCAGAGCCTATATCACCAAAACATGCATATGACAATGCGACACCATGATTATGCACCAACTCGCCATAACAAGTATTTAAAATAAATACTATATCACCAGAATCAAAACAAATGATTTCACCAAAAATAGCACCAAGTTGTAGCATCACAGCTACCACTAAACTCTCCTGAGCATACCAGCACCGCACCTGAAATATTAACACCAGACGGCTCCACAACGCGGACATAACGCACGCACACCACGCACAAGACTGGCGCACAGCGCCTAGGCACATCGCACCTACTTCAGCGAATTAATTAAAATAGCAAACGACATCGGATTTCAACAAATAAATACTTGTTGGAAAGCCCTATGGGTCTGGTTATCATCCCTAAGTTCAGTTTTTGAAGGAGAGTGTCCAATAGGTACAGTTTTCGAAAAGCACACAGGCTAGTTGCAAAAGAGGACAGTTTCTGTCCTTCAAATTCAAGCAATTCCAAAGTGACCAAAACTCAATCAAATTGCATGAAACTTGTGCATAAACTGGGGAAAATTTTGTCTAGTTTTCAAAGAAATTAGATTCGTTCGAAAAGGAGTTCTTTTGAAAACGTGGTAACCAAAACACTGACCCTGTGTCCAGATTGTTTCCAGAATCTTACTCTAACTTGTGGAATTCATATCTCGAGCTACACAACTCTAAACGCACCCAAACCAGTGCCAAATTAACAAGCATTAAGTCTATTTTCAAGAAAAGTAAACAACATAATTTTTAGGTCAATACAACGTTCCCAGTCACCGAAATACCGAATCTATACCCAAATCGTTTCCAGAATTTTAACCTAACTTGTATCGCCTATAACTCGAGCTATACAACTCCGAATTTAACGAAACCAGTGCCAAAACGACCGGCGTTAAGTCTATTTTCAAAAACAATCAACCTCATAATTTTTGGATCAACCAAACAGCGCCAGTTTTAGAAAAACCGAACCTGTGTCCAGAATCGCTAAATTGCCAAACACCAAACCCTAACGGCAACGACACCGCAACCACCACAACAAAAACGACAATTCGACAACGCGACAACAACAATCAACCACGCACAGCAACAACAAAAACACGAACAATAACAACACCATCATCGTGATACAACAATCACGCAACAACAAATAACGAAACAAATCACAATAACGTGCAATAATCATCAAAGCACCAATCTCAACGAAAACACGATATGCAACAACACGAACAATTCAACAAAACCCTAGACTACCCACACATAATTATCATCAACCCATTATCAAGGTTAAGCCCACCCTTACCTCGAATAACGTAAGCTCCGGAACACGACGAACGAGACACGAACAAAACCACAGCAACACGAACGATCTCCTTTTGAAATTCTTCGCGAAACCCTCCTCTTCTCTCCCTCTTTGCGCCGCGTGCTCTCTCTCTCACTCTCACTTTCGTTTTTCTTTTGCTTGCTGCGAATGAGGGTTTGGCTTAAACCCCCAGGGTTTAAGTTGAGGGCTCAGTAAACACTGGGCTCTCTACGTCACCACCTCCTTTACTCGTTTCACCTCCTACGCATATAAAATATTAACCTTTTAATTTATCTATATCCCGCCTCCAAATTATTTTAATAATTCAATCAACTATTTTAATTAAATTATTTCCGGGGTGTTACAACCCTCCCCCACTTAGAATCTTTCGTCCTCGAAAACATACCTGATTCAAACAGCTTCGGATAGGACTCTCGCATCTTGCTCTCCAACTCCCATGTCATGCTTTCACCAGAAGCTCCTAACCAGACCACTTTCACCAGGTTTATCTCTTTGCCACGTAAAGTCTTCACTTCACGATCTTCAGTTCGCACAGGCATTGTCTCCACAGTGAGATTATCCCGCACATGCACATCATCCATCGGAATCACATGGGACGGATCCGAAATATACTTCCGAAGTTGCGACACATGAAATACATCGTGCAAATTCGAAAGATTAGGCGGCAAGGCCACCCTATAAGCAACGTTACCAATTCTCTCAGTGATCTGATACGGTCCAATGAAACGAGGAGTCAACTTCTTTGTCTTCAATGCACGCCCAACACCAGCCATAGGCGTGACTCTCAAAAACACATGATCACCAGCTTGGAATTCTAAATCCTTCCTTCTCTTATCATGATAGCTCTTCTGTCTACTCTGCGACGCTTTCATTTTCTCACGGATCAATTTCACCTTTTCAGTAGTCTCTCGAACAACCTCGGGTCCAAGAACAATACTCTCCCCAGATTCATGCCAACACAACGGAGTCCTACATCTCCGACCATACAATGCCTCGAACGGTGCCATCCCGATGCTAGAATGGTAACTATTGTTGTAAGTAAACTCGATCAACGGAAGGTGAGTATCCCACGCACCTCCCTGCTCAAGAACACAAGATCTCAACAAGTCTTCCAACGACTGAATGGTCCTCTCTGTCTGCCCATCAGTTTGAGGATGATAAGCTGAACTCAACCTCAATTTAGAACCCAACGCTTCTTGCAAACTCTTCCAGAAATCAGAAGTGAACCTAGGATCTCTGTCAGACACAATGCACAAAGGAACACCATGCAACTTCACAATCACCTGAATATAAATCTCTGCCAATCTCGACACCGGATACGTGATATTGATAGGAATAAAATGAGCAGACTTCGTCAATCTATCCACAATCACCCAAATCGAATCGTGCCCCCTCACAGTATTAGGTAACCCTATCACGAAATCCATAGAAATACTATCCCACTTCCATTCTGGAATCTCCAACGGTTGCATCAACCCAGCAGGCTTCTGATGCTCAACCTTCGATTTCTGACAAGTCAAGCAGGAATACACAAACTGCGCCACATCACGCTTCATACCAGGCCACCAAAACATCTTCTTCAGATCCTGATACATCTTTGTAGCTCCCGGATGGATACTCAACTTACTCCTATGACCTTCTTCTAAAATTGCTCTTTTCATCTCCTCATCATCAGGAATGCAGATTCTTCCACGGTACTTCAATACATTCTACGCATCCAACTCAAAGTCTTTATTCTCGGATTGATCAATCCCAACCATCAGGTCAACTAATTTAACATCTAACTTCTGAGCTTCTCGAATGCTAGCCATGAATTCATTATCAATCTTCAACATCCCCAATCTGACACTCTGAGGCGTCACTTCACAAACCAAACTCATATCCCTGAACTGCTCAATTAATTCGAGTTCTCTAACCATCATTGCTGACATATGCAACGTCTTTCGACTTAAAGCGTCAGCTACCACATTAGCCTTTCCCGGATGATAGTTCAAGCTAAAGTCATAGTCTTTCAGCAACTCCAACCATCTGCGCTGTCTCATATTCAACTCTTTCTGATCAAACAGATACTGCAAACCCTTATGATCACTGAACACCTCAAACCTCGAACCATACAGATAATGTCTCCAAATTTTCAACGCGAACACAACTGCAGCAAGTTCTAAATCATGGGTAGGGTAGTTCTTCTCATGAGTCCTCAACTGTCTCGACGCATAGGCAACTACCTTACCATTCTGCATAAGCGCACCTCCCAACCCCATCTTGGAAGCATCACAATACACCACAAACGACTCTTCCGGATTAGGCAACGTCAGAACAGGAGACGTCGTCAACCTCTTCTTCAATTCTTTGAAGCTCTCTTCACAACAGTCATCCCAGATGAAAGCTTTACCCTTGCAAGTCAACTGAGTCAACGGAAGTGCCAACTTCGAAAATCCTTCTATAAACCTCCTATAGTAACCTGCCAGACCCAGAAAACTCCTAATCTCAGTAACTGACTTCGGAGACTCCCATTGTAACACGGCATCAACCTTAGACGGATCCACGGCAATTCCATTCCCCGAAATAACATGACCCAGAAAGCTAACCTCCTTCAACCAAAACTCACACTTAGACAGCTTCGCATATAATTTCCTGTCCCTCAGAATTTCCAATACCAATCTCAGATGTTCTGCATGCTCCTCTTCTGACTTAGAATAAATTAGGAAGTCGTCAATGAATACCACCACAAACCGATCCAGATACTCACGAAAGATACGATTCATGTACTCCATGAACACTCCCGGCGCATTAGTCACACCGAAAGGCATCACGGAATACTCATAATGCCCATAACGGGTTCTGAAAGCTGTCTTCTGAATGTCTTCGTCTTTCACCTTGATCTGATGATAACCCGATCTCAAATCTATTTTACTGAACACCTGAGCACCCACCAACTGATCCATTAAGTCATCAATCCTCGGAAGCGGATACTTGTTCTTAATAGTCACCTTATTCAGCTGCCGATAGTCTACGCACAACCTCATACTACCATCTTTCTTTCTCACCAACAACACTAGAGCTCCCCACGGCGACACACTTGGCCTCACAAATTTCTTTTCAAGCAGATCCTCGAGTTGCTTCTTCAGTTCTGACAATTCAGATGCAGACATTCTATACGGTGCCATAGACACAGGTTTAGTATCAGGTACCAGATCAATAGCAAACTCAACCTCTCTCTCTGGTGGTACATCCGGAATCTCGTCGGGAAAAACCTCAGAAAACTCTCGCACCACCTGCAACTCATCAACCTTCGCTTGGCTCTCAGCAGACAATGACGCCATTAATGAAAACAACTGGACGTCTTCCCTCATTACCCTATGCAACTGACCAGCAGACAACAAACCAGACTCTTCCTCTTCAGGAGAAAAGAAACTCACAGACCTTTCATGACAGTTGATATGAACATGGTTATCAACTAACCAGTCCATACCTAGAATAACATCCATTCCGCTCAGCGGCAAACAAATCAAGTCAACGAGAAAATCATTACCGAATATCGATAAAGGGCATTTAGCACAAACAACCGAGGTAGTCACCGAACCCTTAGCCGGAGTATCGATAACCATCTCCCTCAACATAGGAGATAAAACAAGATCTAATTTCTCAACACATGCACTAGCAATAAAACAATGGGTAGCACCAGTATCAATAATAGCAATGAGAGGAGAATTATTAATATAGCATGTACCTCTGATCTCATTCACTGCCTCTGACCCCGCCAGAGCGAACACCTTCCCAACGGACCTTTCTTTCTTCGGTTTAGGACACTGAGTGCTGATATGACCACCCTCACCACAGTTGTAGCATAACACATCCTTTCGATCACAGCTAGACGCCATATGACCCTCTTTACCACACTTGTAGCACTTCTTCACATCACCTGGACAGTCAGGACGCTTATGACCGGGTTTACCACACTTGTAACATACCACACTAGCAGCAGCATCTCCCCCACTAGGTCTCTTACCCACAGCAGTTCTCTGATTGCCCTTACCAGCTGGAACCTCATACGGCTTCCCACAACTCGAGAAATTCTTCTGCCTATCCCTCATGACTCTAGAATGAGCATTACTGTCTTCCTCGAAGATTCTGCAGCTGTCAATCAACTCCGAGAACACCCGAATTTTCTGATACCCTATCGCCTTCTTGATATCAGCCCGCAACCCATTTTCAAACTTGATGCATTTGGAGAATTCAGCACCAGCCTCACCATAATGTGGATAGAACTTCGCCAATTCAATGAACTTGGCAGCATACTCAGTCACCGACATATTACCCTGCTTCAGCTCCAGAAACTCAATCTCTTTCTTCCCACGGACATCTTCAGGATAATACTTTCTCAGAAATTCTCTGCTGAACACAGCCCAAGTGACCTCTTCATTCACAGTCGCCAGCCTCTGCCTCACCTCCAACCACCAGTCATCAGCCTCCTCTGCCAGCATATGAGTACCATACCTGACTTTCTGCGCCTCAGAGCAATCCATAACACGAAAGATTCTCTCCATCTCTTTCAGCCACGCCAAAGCACCATCAGGGTTATACTTGCCCTTAAAGGTAGGAGGATTCTCCCTCTGAAACGTAGCCAAACTGCGCGACCCAGCATCACCAGCAGCACCTGGGTTATTCTCCACAGCTTGAGCCACAGCCTGCAAAGCAGCAGCGAGTGCAGCATCGTTCCGTCCTGCCATCTCAACCTAACACTGCAACAGAAACTATAATAAAAAACGAGTAACAATTACTCAAGTGTTACTCGACTCGACGACTCGACAACTTGGCCGGACAGACCGAACTGCTCTGATACCACTAATGTAACACCCCCCTTTTACTATTACAACTAAATAGACAATTATCAGAGTCACCTCGAAGGGCGCTACATTTTTCACCATTTTAAAAAAAAAACACCATTTATTCCAAAAAAAAATCTCCAAAATAATTTATATAAAAGAAATCACCAAGCAGCGGAAATATTAACCAGTTTAAACATCTCCAGAATTAACAATTAAAGACATCTCCAAAATTAATTAAAACAATTTCCAATAACTAAAATAATAGTTCAAAACGATAACTAACGACTCCCCGGTGCTACATATCAGAGCTGACACAGACCCAAACGAGAGAGGAAGCAAAACCTAGCAATTCCTCCACGAGCACTAGCGATCACCTGCAGCGTTGCCGCATGAGAGCAACATTCCAAGCAGAAGGGGTGAGTCTAACAGAGGTAATAAGCAGATGATAAAAATATGCTAGCATCAGGTAACTACAGCAACACAATACAATTACACCATATCACAGCACCAGATACCAAAGGAAAAATCCATTTGACAGTGAACCACCAAAATTATAACATTCATAGACAATGGGATGATATGCAACCCCTCCAGTGGGCATATGCATGCGGTACCGATCACCAAAATGAGCCACGACGGGCATATCACCAACAAACACCAGAGGCAGAGCCTATATCACCAAAACATGCATATGACAATGCGACACCATGATTATGCACCAACCTGCCATAACAAGTATTTAAAATAAATACTATATCACCAGAATCAAAACAAATGATTTCACCAAAAATAGCACCAAGTTGTAGCATCACAGCAACCACTAAACTCTCCTGAGCATACCAGCACCGCACCTGAAATATTAACACCAGACGGCTCCACAACGCGGACATAACGCACGCACACCACGCACAAGACTGGCGCACAGCGCCTAGGCACATCGCACCTACTTCAGCGAATTAATTAAAATAGCAAACGACATCGGATTTCAACAAATAAATACTTGTTGGAAAGCCCTATGGGTCTGGTTATCATCCCTAAGTTCAGTTTTTGAAGGAGAGTGTCCAATAGGTACAGTTTTCGAAAAGCACACAGGCTAGTTGCAAAAGAGGACAGTTTCTGTCCTTCAAATTCAAGCAATTCCAAAGTGACCAAAACTCAATCAAATTGCATGAAACTTGTGCATAAACTGGGGAAAATTTTGTCTAGTTTTCAAAGAAATTAGATTCGTTCGAAAAGGAGTTCTTTTGAAAACGTGGTAACCAAAACACTGACCCTGTGTCCAGATTGTTTCCAGAATCTTACTCTAACTTGTGGAATTCATATCTCGAGCTACACAACTCTAAACGCACCCAAACCAGTGCCAAATTAACAAGCATTAAGTCTATTTTCAAGAAAAGTAAACAACATAATTTTTAGGTCAATACAACGTTCCCAGTCACCGAAATACCGAATCTATACCCAAATCGTTTCCAGAATTTTAACCTAACTTGTATCGCCTATAACTCGAGCTATACAACTCCGAATTTAACGAAACCAGTGCCAAAACGACCGGCGTTAAGTCTATTTTCAAAAACAATCAACCTCATAATTTTTGGATCAACCAAACAGCGCCAGTTTTAGAAAAACCGAACCTGTGTCCAGAATCGCTAAATTGCCAAACACCAAACCCTAACGGCAACGACACCGCAACCACCACAACAAAAACGACAATTCGACAACGCGACAACAACAATCAACCACGCACAGCAACAACAAAAACACGAACAATAACAACACCATCATCGTGATACAACAATCACGCAACAACAAATAACGAAACAAATCACAATAACGTGCAATAATCATCAAAGCACCAATCTCAACGAAAACACGATATGCAACAACACGAACAATTCAACAAAACCCTAGACTACCCACACATAATTATCATCAACCCATTATCAAGGTTAAGCCCACCCTTACCTCGAATAACGTAAGCTCCGGAACACGACGAACGAGACACGAACAAAACCACAGCAACACGAACGATCTCCGTTTGAAATTCTTCGCGAAACCCTCCTCTTCTCTCCCTCTTTGCGCCGCGTGCTCTCTCTCTCTCACTCTCACTTTCGTTTTTCTTTTGCTTGCTGCGAATGAGGGTTTGGCTTAAACCCCCAGGGTTTAAGTTGAGGGCTCAGTAAACACTGGGCTCTCTACGTCACCACCTCCTTTACTCGTTTCACCTCCTACGCATATAAAATATTAACCTTTTAATTTATCTATATCCCGCCTCCAAATTATTTTAATAATTCAATCAACTATTTTAATTAAATTATTTCCGGGGTGTTACACAAATGGTCTCAGCCAAGTCGCGCAAAACTCACAGGGCATTCTGCCAATTCGCGCTGCACTGGCGCGTCACGCGCCACTCTGTTGCACGCCCCTGCCAATTCGCGCTGCACTGGCGCTGGGCTGGCGCGTCGCGCGCCACTCTGTTGCACGCCCCTGCCAATTCGCGCGCCACTTGCGCGTAAGTGGCGCCCTGCGCGCCACTGGAAGTATAAAATTCGCGCTGCACTGGCGTTGGGGAACCTGTCACGCGTGAAGCTCCTTCCAAACTTAGGTTTTCTAAAATTTTCTTGATCCAAGGAGCTTTAATCTATAAGTTTGTTGTGGGGTTTTGAATTTACCCTTTATTGTCTTCACCCACATCAATTATCAAGTAAGTATTCCCTTCTCAAACTTAATTTTTTTTCAAGATTCATCTCATTGCACTTAATAGGTAAACTCAAATTTTGATGATGATTTTGATAGAAATTGTAATATGGTTGTTGTTGTGTTGAATTATGTGTTGAGAAATTGATGAAAATAAAGTTTGGAGTTGATTAAGTTGATTGTAGGCTGTTGTTCATGTGTGGAGTGGGTGTGCACACCACTTGTTTGATAAAAGGTTTAAACTAGAAACCATGAACAACATGCTTGCATTTGTAAACAACAATCTTGTGCTTGAAAATAGTTTGAGAATTTGGTTATGTGAACTCAATACCTTCTTGAAAGGTAAATTATGTGTGACTATAGTTGAACAAGAAGAGTTATGTCATGTTTATTTGTGCACTAACCTTGACCAATCTTGTGCGCGAAAATTTTATTATGATGTGAACAGGATATGGCCGGCAAAGGAAAGAAGAGGAAGACGGTTGGTCGTGGTTCGACATCCCAAACTCATAATTCCGAGTACAACTGAGATGTTTAGATCATTGGGATGTGAAAAGTTCCACGACTCAATTAATGTGAACTCAAAGTTTGTCAAAGAAAAAGCCCTTCTCCTTGCTCCGGGTGAGTTCGAAGAGATTAGAGGAAACATTAGCAACAGAGGATGGGAGCAATATGTGGTATATCCAAAGGAGGCGAGCAAGGCTCTTGTCTTCGAGTTCTTCGCTAATGTCTTGCCGAAGTCAGAAATTGATGGGTCACTGGTGTTCCCTAATTCAACAAGTTATGTTCGGGGTCGTAATGTTCCCTTTGATGCTGCTACTATCAACATGCTATTTGGGTTAGCACCGGTGCCAGTTCTGAATTGTATGTTCAAAACCAAATTAAGTAGAAAGAATATAAAGGGAGACCCAGGGCGCGCGTCTGAGATTCGTGAAGCGTTGTGCAAACCCGGAATGGATTGGGTAAGAAACACAAGTGGCGAACCTCAAAAGATTCTTACCAGCTCCCTCACCCCAGTTGCTAGAGGGTGGGCGGCTTTCATCCTTGCCACTATCTGCTCAAGTTCAAACCAATCTGAGCTGAGTCTCGACAGGGCAATCTTAGCCTCATGCATCATTCGAGGAGAGCCTGTCAATCTAGGGTGGATTCTAGAAAAAGAGCTCAGGAGCTTTGCCAATTTTAAGGATGGGTCTTTGCCAAGTTATTGGAGGTATGCTAGTCTCATTGCATTGTTGTGTGAAAAAGCAGGTGTAGTAGCCGATGCAGATGAAGACACTATTTCACCAGCCTCTGCAATTACTGGGAATTGGATTCGCTCTAGGCTAGGACTTGAGCATCCGGTTCAAAGAGAAGAGCCTCAACATGAGCAGCCAGATGAGCAAGAACCAACCTTTAACATTGATGATTTTTCGGTTGGGCCGTCTGCAGAAGATTTTCAGAATCTGCAAGCAAGAATGGATGTTCTGGCGGTAAATCAGGAGCGAATGACAGCAAACCAGGAGGAGATGAGACGGACCCAGGCAAGAATGGCAGCGGAGTACGGGTTTGGGATGAGAGCCCTCTACAGAGCCATGTGCACGGTTCAGAGTGGAGGACAGTTGGACCCAGAGGCTGACATCTTTCAGGCACCTCCGCAGTAGACCCTGGACGCGGTTGAGTAGTCTACTCACCGCTATGGTATTTTCTCTCTTTCCCTTATCCTTGCATTAGTTGGTTGTGTACTTTGGTGTTTATTTTAGTTAGTTGTCGCTATGTGATTCTATTTTTGTTTTGCTTTTGTTTCTGTAAATAGGCCTTCCCCTAAATTAATCAGTGAGGACACTGCAAAGTTTTGAGCGGGGGGAGGACCTATTGGCAAGTCAGTGTCAGTGTCATGGATTATGTGCAATCATGTAGCGAATGATTCAAAAAAAAAAAAGAGTTGAGCAAACTTATTGATGAATTGGTGAGAACTGAGCGAATAGTGCCCCTGTTGGTAAATGAACTAGCGTACTCTTGCTTCCACACTCAAAACATAAACTCAGGTGGAACTTAGTGAATCTAGAGATGATTGTAGCTAAGCTAGCTGTCTGGTGGACCAAAGGAATTGCCAAATTTTTAATAAAAATTTGGGGTAGCATAAGAAACTAAGTTTGGGGTTCTCTAAGTTATACTAAGGAACAGCATGAAAGGATGGGATTAGGACAAGTGCACATAGTTAGAAAGTCCTTTAAGCAGTGTTATTTGCATTGTGCTAAGCTATAAAGCACCAATTTAAATTCGTGTAATGGTTGTCATTGCCCATAAAAAAAAAAAGAAAAGAAAAGAGTGAAATAAGCTGCCCTTTTGAACTGAGTAGGGAGGCTATTCTGTGGAGACACATTATAGTTTCAGTCAAAAAGATGAGAAATGGTAGTTAGGTTGATTATGAAGTAGGGAGGCCAATTTGTGGTGACACACTTTGGTTTCAGTCGAAATAAGTAATCAGCCTGTGAGAAAAGTGAGGAAAGAATCAGGGCAATGCAACATAAATGTCAAGTATTGTTTGTTTTTGAATTCTGTTTTAGTTTTTATTGCTGCAGCATTTCAGTGAAATTGTAATAAGTGCACTGTCCTAGAGTTCGGAATTGCTAAATCAAAGCCCTTTGTCATGCTTAACCCCCATTCGGAGCGAGAATTGTTAGTCTACCTTTTGTTTTGAAACATCTTTGGCAGTCTCGGAAGAAAGCCCTCTAGTCTTAGTTAAACGCATTTTGAAACTAGCTGTGTTCCAACTGAGTTAAGTGTCACACACGCACTATTGAGCAAGAATGTGCTAGTAAAAGTACCACATGTGGGTTTGCAATTGAGGGACCAGTCTGAAAGTTGATGCTCAACTTGTTGCCTTGATGTTTGTGTTAAGTGATGGATTCCTATATGATTGCATGTTATCTGATGTTTGTTTTGTCTTGTCTTGTCTTTGCTTGAGGACAAGCAAACGTTTAAGTTTGGGGTTGTGATGAGTCCCCATCACATGATGGTTTTCAGTGTTAAAAAGGGATTTTTACTTGGAGTTTTTGATGAATAACAATGAAGTTGATGAGAATTTAACAATTTGTGCTATTAGAAATTTATTTGCTATGCAGTGTTTATGCTGGGTTTTTGTCGTGATTTTGTGCCCAGGGACTAGGTGGAATTGAAGAACAAAGCAGTGCAGGCAAATGGACTCAATGGTGCAATTAGCAAGGAGCATTCAGCCAAATGGCGCGCAACTGGCGCGTGAGTGGCGCACCACGCGCGAGAAGACAGCAGGAAAGGCGCCTGACTGGCGCGTGAGTGGCGCTGGAGCGCGAGAAGACAGCAGGGAAGGCGCCTGACTGGCGCGCGAGTGGCGCGCCAATCAGCGGCAGACGCGTTAAAACACGCGTTGGACGCGTTTTTCAGGAGCTTGGAACGTATTTTGAACCCTAGCACACGGCGAGAACGGATTGCTCTGGATCGGCGTTGAAGATTCGAGACTTGGGAACAAGGATTGAAGCTTCAAATGTGTTCGTCTTCATCTCCAATTTGTAATTCTTCTCTTTCTTTTTCCTTAATCATGTGTAACTAAACCCTAATGTTAGGGATGAATGAATATTGACGTAGCACTATTGTCGATGGTTTAGAATTTTATTTATATCATACTCTCTCGTATTTTGCGTATCGAATTTCTACGCTTAATGCTTTTTATGGTTGGAAAACTCATACAATGATATCTTGTTCAATTATGAAATGGAAGTTTTGTTTTTGAATGTTTGAAATTCTATACCTTCAATTCGTAGCTTAGGAATAATCTATGAGTTGTTGTATATTGCAAACCCTCGTTTTAAATGCTTGTCGTTAATTAGAATCGCTTAAGGAATTAGGGTTTGTAGTTATCGACAAAGGACAAGTTACCTAAGGAATTAGGAATTAGTGAATGTTGTGGGTTTGATAGCAAAATTAGAGAGAGCTTATCCTTCAAATTAAATCAGTGCAATAGTGTGAAATCAATAGGAATTCATCCCTAGCATCTTCTCCATCGTATCTTTTCAAACGCGTTCTTCGTTCTATTATTAAAAACATAAAAAGAATATTTTATTGCTTTACTTTAGAGATTCATAGCTCAATCAAATCAATCTCATCCTAATTCACTTTGGTTCCTTTAGTAGTTGTTAACATAACTGGTAATTAAATTCGATCCTTGAGGACGATACCCGGTCTTACCGGTTTTATTACTTGCAACGATTCGGTACACTTGCCGAAATATCAACAATTCTCCCTCGGTCACAAATGTATCACCACCCCCCTTGCTTTCCATAATCGGGCCTAAAGAGGTAACAATACAAACAATATGCAGCATCTTTTTCAATGCTGTACTCTATCCAATTTCCAAATTCAGTGAACCATGCCGGAGAAAATCTTCTCTTTGCGCCTCCAATATTTCTTTGTGGAAAGTTGTGATTTTTAGGTTGAGATGGCCCTTTTTGCAAATACGCTCTCCGTATCTTATCTTGATCGTTAGGATGATATGTCGCAATTTTTCTTCGCAATCCAGGATCCGATGACAACTCATCTAAATTAATTTCAACACGTGGCTCTTGTTGTTGTTGTTGTTGTTGTGAGCTTGATCCACATTCATCAATTGATGACCTTGGTCTCTTTACTAAAAATTTATCCATGACCTTTCTAAAATTAAAAACAGACTTCATTTCACTATACCAAAACACTAAACAATTGCAATTTCTATATACCAATACTAATTAAACATAAATTAGGGATTTCACATATACCAAATCAATTGAGGATTCCACATATACCAAATCAATTGCAATTTGTAATAGTAATAATACTAATACCAAATGATTTCAGTTGTTCCTAAGTCCTAACAATCCAAATCAATTAAGGATTCCCAGTAATCAAATACTAACGATTAATGCCATATTACATATAGTATCATTTTGGTCCAAATCAATTGGGGATTAATGCCCAAGTGTTTCAGCATCATGTATGTAGTGTACTAGTGTATAAATTAGGGATTAAATTGGGGATTTAACAAAATTAGGGATTTAACAAAATTGGGGATAGAACAAATTGGGGATAGAACAAATTGGGGTTTTAACAAAATTAGGGTTTAAGGCTTACCAAATTGAAGATGAAATCGCAGGAAGACTGGAAGAGAGAAGAGAGAAGAGAGGCCGCAGGAGGCAGGAGGCAGGAAGAGAGAAGAGAGGTCGCGTCGTTGGTGGTGGTTGTCGCGTCGTTGGTGGTGGTCGTCGCCGTCAACGGTGGTGCACTGGTGGTGGTCGCTGGAACTGGAAGAGAGAAGAAGGAAACGCAAAATTTGGTTTTCTGGCTGAAGAGAGAAGGCACCGTGTTTTTGTTTCTGTTTCACCTTTCACGTTTCTGAGAGGAGAGAGTGAGAGACTGAGTGGTGTGGGGTGTGAGTGTAAAAAAAAATGAGGAGTGTCAAAAAAAAATATATGGGGTGGTCAATGCAATTTTTTTTTTCCAGGGGTGTCAGCTGACACCCCTCACTATGCTGTGGGTCTGCCTCTGATATAGATCAGATACATTAGTTATTCAATGAACTTAAAATTGTATTTTTCTCTCATAAATAGGACCGTAGGAAGTATATCATTAATAAAAGAAAGTTGAATTGTGACAAACATGGAATATTGGTAATCATAAATCCAAAATTTTGCATCTCTAACACTTAACAATAGAATTCGAGGATCAATATAGATTTTAATTTGCATTTTTCCATTTCTTTTCTTTGGTAGATGCCTTTTCCATTTCCGTTCTATTTCTACTTTTTTTAGTTGTGTATGAATAAATAATTGAAATTATTTATTTAGATGTTAACAAAAAATATAATAAATCAGTAAAATTATTATTGGAGACCAAAGTAATTATGTTTTTTTTGGATAAATGGTGCTGAAATTTGAAATTTGGATAAATCAAATAAATAAATTTAGATGGTGAAATTCTATTTAAAACCTAATCTTAACAATTTATAATAGTCTCTAAAATAAATAAATAAAAATAAAACTTGTCATATATACTTTTTACATTTATCCATCACTTCAAATAAATTAAAGGCAATGATAAAAGAAATCAAGAACAAGCATTATAGTCAAGCCGTAGATTCTTGGCTGTCATTGACTTTCTTCTTCTTTTTTGCGGAAAGGCAATGGATGACTTTTTCATATCACTCTTCTCTTTCAGATTATTTTATTCTCATCATGCGCTTGGAACAATGATAATTCAAAACCATGGGACTTGAGCAAAACGATTAAGACTTTCAAGGGACAGGAAGCACATTTTTTTCCTGTATTGCTTTGTTCGAATCTATGGCATGTTGCATTGAAATGGCGTAATCTACATATTTCTACCTGAATTGAATTTGATGACTACTGAGAGATCGGAGGGACAAAGGTAGGCACTGAAAAAGGATATTGCAACTTGCAAATACTAATAACATGGTTGTTAAATTCTCGACTTAACTCTTAAACTATTGCGAGTTTATGATTCCAGATCACAAAAACGAGTCAACTATAGCAGGTAAACTCTATTTATCGTAAACTCGTACGAATTCAAGTAAATTCTGATAAAATCAGTAAACTCTCGATTTTACTGCGAATTTACGAATCTACAATTTTATATTTGATTTAGCCTCAAAATGCAAATTATTGGTCAATGTTGTTAGCTTCTTAGGTTGAATTACTATATTGGATTTATAATTTTCATTTTCAATACCATTTTTGTTTTGTGTTATTTTATTCAACTACATAATAAGTATTTAACTAAATTAAAAATTACGACTGTTGGGTCAAATCAGATTATTTTATTTTATTTTTTTCATTTTAATTAATAACTAGTGTTTTTATGAGTTTATGTATGATTTAGCCATTAATGTAGGGGGCTATTATGTTACTCGGTTCTTTTTGTTGATATTCATGATACTCACCTCTCGGTTAAGGATGTATATGTGGACTCAGCTAAATCATAATCCAAATACTCACCTCTCGGTTAAGGATGTCAGCTCTGAGTGTGATCTTCTCTACACTCAGCTTATTTCTTAATCCAAATCTCAATGACATCCTGACTTGGGCTCCGTCTTCATCAGGGACTTACTCCCCCAAGAGTGCCTATACGTGACTTACAGGTACCGAAGGTCCTTTTTTCTTGCATCAAACTCTGAATCATAGTGACAATTGGTCATGCATCTAGAAGTTGAAAATTTCGGAAAACTTGAAACATTTTGTGTGGCTTATTATGTACATGAGCCTTCCTACTAATGGTTTGCAATACTATAGACATCTTACTCAAGATGGGCTTTGTCATCTCTGTGGTGTTGATAGAGAGGATAGCTCTAGAGCTCAGAATGCATGGAGGTTATTTTCTTTTAACACTGATGCTGGTGAGGTTAACGATGATGCTCGACTTTAGTTTAGACATGATATTATTGACCAAGGTATCTTTATCTGTTGTTGTTGGTTCCTCTAGATGGCTCGAAATGATGAAGTTTTTAATGATGCAAAATGGGCAACTTGGAAGATTTTTAACCGAGCTACACAATTTTCAAATGATGCTGTAAAATTTTTGTCTGTTGGGGTGTCTACGTCGTCCTCATATATTGTGTTTTTTCCCTGAGATGTGTTAAATTTGCTCTAACATTCTTAACTTTGCACCTAATTTGCACTCGATTTTTAATAAATATGTCTTATTAATCTCTGTAAGGGATTATTTATAAAACTTTAGGATGTAATTTTACCAATATCACATACTTTCACGGACTACTTCTTACTTTCGTATACTTTAGGACTTAATAGGAAAGGGCATGTAAACTTAGAGACTAATTTGGTGATTTACTCTTAAATAAATTTGGAGTTAGATAGTTATTTAATTTTAGTAAATTAAATGAGGACGTTTGAAAAAGAATTTAAACAATCCTATAAACCAACAAATTTTATAATGAACTTTTTTTGCAACCTTTGGCCTAGGTTCCTGAGTCCGCCACTTATAGGTTTCTTCGAAGGTAGACTCTTACGAGTCGAGTCTACTTATGCTCCATAAATTTACTTAAACTCTCCAGTTTGACAAATAGGGCTATAATTCTTATATACAGAACAAGTTTAATATTTTTCATCGCATGCATGTATCATGCTCTGTTTATTTAGTTATGCACTATTTTTGTAACCTTTCTCTTTTTTTTTTTTGACAAGTTGTAACCTTTCTCTTTTATATAGTTAGATTCTTGGATATTTTTCTTTTGTTGTAAATTTTGTTATTCTATGGAACAAAAAAACATTTTGTTTTTCTATATTTGCGTATCTTATGTATATTTTTCCTTTTTTATTCATCCATCAGTTGTATAGTGGATGTAATATAAGCCCCTGTCATTTCAACCTTAACTAGGGTGGAGATTACTAATACCTTTGTGCATATTCGTGTCATTTTTGACTTTTTGCAAGTGGGATAGTTTTTCTTAGCTTTAATCATTTTATGCTGTCTAATTAATTATTTAGTGAATCAATTATATGAACTTATATTAATAAATATGAGTGATGACAATACTCTTTTTAACACTCTCCTTTTAACACCCTCTCAATGATAAGATAATATGTTTAATTACTCTATTTTTTGATAGCCCCTAAACTATTTAATTTTTTTAAATAGGTCCCTAGCGAAAAATAGTTGTAATCAAGTCTCTAAACTAATAATTTTTTTTAAAAAGGTCCTCCTATATATTAGAGTTAGTCAATGCTGAGGCAACATTAATTGGCAATTTGTAAATAGGTCATTGAGTCAATAATCAATTTGTAAATAAATCCCTAAAGAAATTTAAACATATAAAATTGTGTATTAGAAAAATAGTCAAAAATAAAGTGATACATTGAAACAACAAACTAAGCCAAAAATATAAAAAACTGTCAACTATTTGATATATTATTTTATGCTGACGAAATTAAATAATAAAAGGTAACGCCTTCAAGTGTCTATTCTTCCGTTGCATATGAAAACTCCCTTGCATTTCCGGTGGTGAGAACATTCCGCCTAACCTTTTCATGGCGGCTAATATCGCTCGGTCCCCTTTTCCCCTTCTCTATCTTCTTTTTTTGGCAAAGAGAATGAATAAAGTCTCGTTAAAATTTTCTGATGAGAAGGAAAAAGAGGGGTAGTTCTATGGTGAAAGAGCAAACCAAATGTTTCACCGGTGAAACATTAATTTTAGCTGTACGATTTAATCTAAAATAATTCAAATGGTTGAGATTTTTTTGA
This sequence comes from Astragalus glycyphyllos, assembly GCA_963573325.1. Taxonomy (NCBI): domain Eukaryota; kingdom Viridiplantae; phylum Streptophyta; class Magnoliopsida; order Fabales; family Fabaceae; genus Astragalus; species Astragalus glycyphyllos. The sequence goes on from OY754308.1 coordinate 68,387,939, forward strand.
GATTTTTCAGCGTTACCTAGTAATCTAGGTTAACTATAAATTAGTATTTTGCCCAAATCACTTCTCTCGGTGCTTTTATCGTAATTTCAAAACATTATTTTATTCTAAAAAATTGCAATTGAAGTCTGTCTTGTCTTGTTCCTTGTTCATCTTCTTTTTTTCTCTTTCTTTCTGGAAACCTGAGAATGGTGGTTCTCACATTCAATCTCGCTCCTTCCTAGAAATGTCGAACGTGATGCAAATCTGACCGTTTTCCTCATCAACGATGACCCAACCTCACAGAAGCAACATGTTTTTTCATCAGCCCTTCCGTTGTTGCCAAAGCTCCATTGTCCCTACTTTTCTACTATTGGATTTCGAAATTGTAGGGAGCAATTAAATTAAGTATGTTTATTCGTCGAACAAATAGGCTGTTGAGTAACAAGAACAAAGTCCCGGCTGACACATCAAAGAATCCAACGAAGGTTAACGTTGTTTGATGTTTCCAATTCATATCAATTTCACACCCACATTCCATTCGTCTTCTTCACTCCCACTCACCAGATGAGGTTCTCTTCTCTCTCTTCTCTCTCTCAATTTAAATTTTGTATTTATTAGGCGAAATGAAATCCAATTTTTTTAAACGTTTTGGTGTGAAAAAAATTTCTTACTTGCAATATGATTTAGTTTTAGCACTACCCCGTTTGTTAATATGATGTTAATCCCACCACCACATTTGTTTCAATCATCAAAATCATATCTTTATTGTAATTGTAATTGGAAATTTGATTATTGTTTTTTGGGTTTGTGTGTAGTCGCCAGCCTGAAGTTCTGTGGGCACAGCGTTCTGATAAGGTTTACCTAACTGTTGCTCTACCTGATGCCAAAGATGTTTTTGTGAAATGTGAGCCTCAGGGATTTTTCACTTTATCTGCTTCTAGGGTTCATGATGAATCTTCCTACAGCTTTAGCTTACAACTTTATGGATCAATTGAACCTGAGGTTAGTGAGTGGTCGAGTGCTTGAATTTTAAAATTTGCAATGGTTTTGTTTAATTCGTTGTTTGATTTGTGTGAGGTCATGTTTTGTGGTTGAATAAGAGTAACAATATTGATGATTGTATAATGAACAACTAGATTGGAAGTAGGATTTGAGGACCGTCTATATGCAATTTTAATTAGATTTATTTGGGACCTGCATATGAGTTGGGCTTTTATTACCCTTGTTTGACATTTTTGTGTTTTTGTGGACAATTTGAAGTTGGTGTTTATGTTCACCCAACAAATCTATTGTAACAGATTGGCTACAGTTTTTTCATGCTAACAGTCTTTTCATGCCAGCCCATTTACTAATCTCCTTAAGAAAAATTAAACTAATTGGAGTGATGATGTAAAGCGGACTTTTCTTTCCTTGAATATATTTCAAAGGTATACATTAGGTGCTATTTCCAAAATCCCAATATCAATGAAAATTAACAATTATACTTCAAATGAGAGTAATGTGTGTATGTATGCATGTGGAATGTCACTGCTTTTAAAGATGTATTTGTGTTAGTTTAATAATCTTCATTTTTCTCAGGAAAATATACACCCCAATCAATACAAATGGTTTGAAGAGGAGCTACCAAAAGTTAACAGGACAGAGACTCCTTGGTTGATTATTCTCATGGAAGGGGAAACAATGAAAGTAATGTATGCGCCCTGGTTTGTGAAGCCCAAGGTTGATGTTGTGTTTGCTGGCCATGTTCATACCTATGAACGATTTGTAAGTGCTAATATATTTCACTTATACTTCACTTCAATTCTCCATTTAAATCTTCTATATATGCTTCTGAGAACCACCAATGCCAATCATGAATTCATGATCATGGATGCTTTTTAGGCCTGCGCGCGAACGTGAAAAATAGATAACAATGGAAGGGAATGCAGGTTGCTGTCCATAAACAATGACAGGGGAAATAAATGACAAAAATACTGCACAAATCATGCACTTCAACAATCGGTTTTGAATTTGTTCCTTATTGAAGGGCTACCTTATTTAAGATTGGTTTATGAAAATTTCAGTTTTATACTATCTTTCACTATAATAGTATTTTCTTCCCTTCTTGTTCTTCTACACCATGTTGAAATTATACTACACCATTTTGGTAATTCGAAATCCAAATTACGATATGTTGATAAAAATGTCTCCTTTTTCCCTATAATTTGTTGGAATTACCACATTGACACATCGTAGATTTGTTTGCCAATCTGATAATGTTTTTGGGCTTTGGTTTTGTCAGTTGACTTGGTTCCAAACTCCTTGGGAACTTGCAGATATTGATTGTTTGCTTGCTGTATGAAGTGGGTAAATGAAAGACTTCAAGGTGGAATCCTTACTTCATGCATCCTTGACACAGTTATGACATGAATTTGAGAAACTTGCTCTCCCAAGTTCAGTTTCTGTTGGCAATTTTAGTTTATCTCATGTTTAATCCCCAACCTTTCTTTATTGGACGTTTTATACGTATTTCCAAGCTTGTGTATATTGCAGATGCATTGAATCTGTGGTAAGTTAATTATGATGAGACTGCTTAGGATATATTCTATTGGCAGCAGTTATTGTGCATTATGAGTTACTTCATTAATATGATATTGTTCTCAGATTTCTTTGGAGGACAAGCAGTAATTGATTTCAACCTTGATAACATAATAGCCAATTGATCCTAGTTTCAGGCTTCTCAAATGTAAAATTAAAGATATTCAAGAACTTGCACAAAGAGGAACACTGCATTTGCACAAACTTAGTGCTGTAACAGGAAGACAACCTTATTATTTCATAGCACAAAGACAAGAGGCGTCAATGGATTCTGTTATGTACAATTTTAAGCTCTCTCATTGGCAAAGACAAGGGGCATCAATCAACTCAGTTATGCAGAATTTTAAGCTCTCTCATTGGCAAAGACAAGAGGCATCAATCAATTCTGTCATTCAGAGTTCTAAGCTCTCTCATTGGCAAAGGACAAAGTTCAATATGTTTAAGATTCGTGGGGCTGATATAGTATTAGCAAAATTTGTAAAGTAGTTATAGGACATAATGTACATGATGAGCTGTAGTTCAATTATAAAGTATTTTCTTTTTGTTATAACTTTATATAAAATGAGATTTTTCGTTTCATTGCGATTTCTCTCTCTTGTCTATTGACTCATTTCAAAAGAACACAATGAATACAATTATAAAAATAAAGATTTATTCCCATTTGTGTGCTTTTGATGATGCAAGTGTCATAGGCACCATAACAGACAATGTCACCCCCTTCCCCTTATACTTAATTTAAGTAACCAACTAGATGATTTGGAGAACTGCAAAATTAAGCCAATTTGACTAAGCACAAGCCTTAAGCAAATGGGAATTCCTCTTTTCTTAAATATCACAACACAAATTATAAAGCTGCAACCACATCCAAATGCTCGGTATCAAAAAATAGTACTTTAAGCTATGTTCATCAATGTAGAATTGTAACAAAAAAAATCAGCAGGGTAGAACAAAACTTCAGTCATAATAAAAACTGCTAAAAAATAATAAAATGCATTAAAAGGGAAAATATCCAAGGAATTGGTTCTGATATAAGTTGCCTACAATGTCTAAGAAAAAACTAATTGAAACTTTTGCATCACTAAGTCTCTAGCATAGTCTGCCATGCCTTTTCAGCCTTGTCCACCAATATGTCTTTATATTCATTGTGGTCACCCAACAACAAATCAATTGCCACCTTAATTCTCACAACATCTTCTTTCATCTGTCACAACAAATGGATATAATTAGTACCCGGGCAAAGAAATAATATGAAAAAAATAATGTCATGTTAAACTAATATGATACTCACTGTGACATGGATGTTTGGTGTGAAAGAAGAACCCATTGCTAACCATTGTAAGATCCACACCGCAGACTACTGACTGTTTATTGAAAATACATAAATATTACATTGATTAAAATGCATAAATATTACATGTTATAGAAAATGCATAAATATTAGATGTTATTGTTACGTGTACATATAGAAGATGAATATACATTGATTAAAATAAATTAATATTTTTTACCAAAATCCTTCATGAACTTGCCCAATGGGCTCAGCAATTTCCGAAGGCTCTTCCTGTTGCATTCCATTTACAAAGTTATGTGGGAAGTAGTCTGTTTGCAGCATTTGAGTGATTACATACCCCTACAATATTCAAATGGTAAAATGAATAAGGTAACTCATTCAAGAAATTTTAAATACAACTATGACAATTAATTTACCATTTTTTTAATCTTATGTTGTCTTGGAAATATATCTGCATTTTCAAAACCCGGATCCAAATGATACAAAACTTGGTCTTCAAAGAGGCAACGACCAGAATCCAATTGCCAGCTAAACTTTCAATAGGCAGATAAATCTAACATTATAGTAAACCATGTTAGACAAGTCAAATGATTTCACAATGTTTTATGTAAATTCATAACGATACAAAAGTCGTACATGCTTTAGGTTCTCGAAATGGGGAATCCAAAACTTTGCTTACTTGTTAATGAGATCTTCAGCAGTGGCACCACGATATAATATATCTCTCTACAAAGCATATAAAAAAATTAATGTAAAAAACTAGTTTGTCTTCACATACAATACTTAAGCTATTATCCTTAACAGATACAATACCGCAAATGAGGGCGGGAGCGACCATATAGTTGGCGATGCAACGCTCTTCTCAGTCAAAGTCATCTTAAGGGACATCAGATGAACTATCTGCAATCATCTATGCTAATTATTACTTGACTGCAATTAACTGTTTAAAAAAGTGGTGACTTAATAAGTGAAATTACCTCAGTGTGAATTATTCTATCAGGACATAGAGACTGAAATTCGTCTCGTGAACCTGTGAAGTTTTCAACCTTGAACAATTCCTCACTTATATAATGCATAAAAACAGTGTTAAACATATATTAAACATCATTATTTGTCACCATGGAAATTCAAAACGGTTATTCCTTCAAAATCAGTACCTTGGATCCTTCTTAGCATGAAAAACATAGTGTGAAACATGTTCTTCCACGGGTTGGAGTTCCATTTCTGGTGTGATTACAAAGTTGGTCTGAACAAATTGTTAATAAGCATATGATTTCATATGCAGCGTGAGAAGATAGAATGTAGAGAAGTATGGTTGAGTGATATATGCTCACCTTAGACATTGTCTTTTCCGAACCTTTGTAATAGGTGGAACTTGAGCACTTTGTGGATACATTCAGTGGTTTTCTAGTCACCGTTTTTGGTGATTTGCTTATGTCACCACCAATATCTAGTTTGGGAATCTTTAAATTTCTCCCCGGGGTTAAGGTAGTGAATGACAGTCTCCTCGACATTGCTGGTTTGTTGCTTGTTGGAGAGCACATTTTCATCTATTACAAGTTTAGTAATGGTTACTACAAAAATAATTAATTGAACATAGTATCGTTATAAATAATCATTACAAATTTAATTTGTACCTTGCTTGTATTTCCCTTTGAGAAGGTGGGCTGAATATCAGACATAGTTGTTGTTGTTGAATGTGATGGGATCGACCCTTTCATCTTCAAGTTAATGTCATTGTCCATTTCTTCATCTGATGATATGCAAAAGAGAACGTTGCTGACGTCTTTTGATTCAGAAAACGATTTTTTTTGAGAAAGTGGAGTTTGCCTTCTCTTAGCTATTCTCGGGGTTTGAGTAAACTTGGGGTTGCTTGTTTTTTGATCGATAAGTTCATGCAACTTAGTCTCTAGTATCACAACTTTGCTTAAAGTGACACTGAGCATCTTGTTTAACTCCTCCAATTGAGATCCTTGAACCTGACATTATTTGTGTAATTAAAAACCAAACTATATTGGACGAAGTAGAATGCTAATCTCTCTCTAAATCTCCTATCTCTTATATTCTTGTTTTTTTCCTATCAAGTTATTTTCTACTATTGTTGACAGGCACAAGAATCCCGTCTTTCCACTAGTTTAAAATAATGAAAACTATATTGGACATATGCCTTTACAAAAGCAAACAACGATCAAATGAGAGATTAACATGTGATAAGTTTTTAGTTTCATAGCAAATAGTCTATAAAATAGAGCGAATCGGGTATACCTGAAGAAGGCTCAAGACATCCTCAATGGTGTAGCCGCTCACATCATTTCTTGATGAAGACGCTATTTGATCTCTCACACGTGAAGTTTTCTTAGCACCACCATTAAGAGTCACATTTCTGTTTACCATCATGCATATAAGTGAATATAAATAAGAAAAAATAAAGAAAATATAATATCATGTAGCATTCTTGTCAATCTATATAATCAAGATTCTGACGACTTTATATTTTGAAGGCTTTGAGAACATTAATGCTAAAAGACTACTCTAAATGAAAGAGATATTCAGTTCCTAATCCTAAGAATTCTAAGTCACATTGTTCTACTATCCAATCTTTGTCACATATTCTTAGTCCAACCATACAAATACAGAAACACTACGGTTAATAAAGTGCTTGAACTATTTGTTGAGGAAACCATAAAGATGTTAAAAGGCCTAAAAACTAAATGCGATAGAAGATAGAGAAATAGAAGTTACCAGGCAAGAAGGTTGATGCATTCTTTGCTCCACTTCGAAATCTAAATGCGATAGCAGTAACCGGTCTTCTTAGTTTTATGAGTTATAGGAGAAGTGTGTGTGAAGCTTCGATAGTTAAAAAAAGAGACGTGGGAAAGTAGTTGAGATTTTTTAGCTTGCCTAGTGGTAACTTCCACTTACCCCACTATCAACATTTTCCCTTTTTTGTAGGATTTGTTTAACAAATCCTTTTAGCAAGTTCGGCCGTGAGAAATGAAGAATCAAAGCACACTAATAACTTTTTTTTTTGAGAAAAGCACACTAATAACTTAGAAAGTTAAAATAATTATTTCATATGAACAATGAGATTTTAATAGAGGCACTTGGGGAATGAAGCATGAAAATTATAATAGATTGATAAAAATGAAGAATAAAATTGATTAAGAAATGAAGAATATAAATTTTTTTTACAAATCAAATTATAACAAAAATATTGTAATTTAAGAATGTATAGTGCGGACCAAACAAGTTTTTAAGCACTAAGTACATATTTAACCTAATATAATATGTAGGGACGTGCTACCACTTTTGTATGATAAAAAATATATAAATTTTATTATAAAGTTATTTAATGTAGAATTTAACTACAACATTGACTCTAAGTTAAATAGTAAAGTATAGAAACCTATTTACGAAGACTTCAGTCACTCTTGACCGTTGTATCTTCGAATCGTGACGTCCCAAGACCACATTATAATAATTAGGTCATCTAAACCGTTGGATCTCCAATTTGTGATCCCCAAGACTTAATTTTAGTAATAAGGTTGCTATTGACCGTTGGATCTTTGATTTGTGATCCCCAAGACTTAATTTTAGTAATTAGGTTGATATCGACCTAACTATAGTAATTAAGTTAATCTTGACCTTCGGATCTCCGACTAGTGACGTCCTAAGTCTTCTTCTTAGTAATTAGGTCGATCTTAACCGTTGGATCTCGGTTTCGTGACCTCCCAAGACATAACTATAGTAATTAAGTCAATCTTGACCTTTGGATCTCCGAGCAGTGACGTCCTAAGTCTTCTTCTTAGTAATTAGGTCGATCTTAACCGTTGGATCTCAGATTCGTGACCTCCCAAGACCTAACTATAGTAATTAAGTCAATCTTGACCTTCGGATCTCCGACTGGTGACGTCCTAAGTCTTCTTCTTAGTAATTAGGTCGATCTTAACCGTTGGATCTCGTATTTGTGACGTCCCAAGACCTAACTATAGTAATTAAGTCAATCTTGACCTTCAGATATCAGACTACTGATGGTCCTAAGTCTTCTTCTTAGTAATTAGGTCGATCTGCGAGACTTAATTTTAGTAATTAGGTTGATCATGACGGTTGAATCTTTGAACCCTGACGTCCCAAGACTCTGATTTTAGAAATTAGGTCGATCTTGACCGTTGGATCTCCGATTAGTGACGGACCCTAAGTCTTATTTTTAGAAATAAGGTCAATCTTGAATGTTGGATAATCTTTTTAGTAATTAGGAAAAAACAAAAACACAAACAAAAATTATAAAACCTATTTTCGCAGTTTTAAGTTTTGATTGAAAACTGTTTTGAAATTAAGAAAAAAACTAACTCAACCCCATTTTACACGAACATGTTTTGGTTTTAAAATTGACTTTTAAAACCAAAAACCAAAAACTCACAACCACCCCGAACGACCCCTTAGAGACTAAATAGTAATATTTTTAATGTCAAGGACTAAAACAAACGAGGGAGGTGTAGCTTTTTTTTTTCAAGGCAGGGTTTGTGGTTAAATGGTCGTGAAATAATGGAAGTTTAATCAAAACTGGTTGGTAATTTTTTTTAGAGAAAATTAGCCGGTGGTTGTAGTATGCGAGTGGGTGGTTATTGCAAAAGGTATGCGATCAGGGTTGTCCATGGGCCTGTGCTACCGCAGCTGGCCTGGCAAATGTTAGTTTTTTAGGGCTAATAAAAAGTAAAAAATAAGGCATATATCTTTCTTTTGGAGTTACTTAACTAAATGCCTCATGTTATGTAATGGTTAAAATATTTCCTTTTCAAGTGTTGTATTCTAGTTTCCTAAGACTCAAATCCCAGGTTCTCCAGTTTATATATTTCTTATCTTTTTACTATTCCTTTTTTTTTTACTATGCTATCTTTTTACTATTCCTTTTTTTATTTTACTATGCTTTAATTACTAGGTAGATAACATTAGCATATCAATCCGTTCCTTTATCGTTCCCTTTTCATTTGGCTTACTTTTCCATTGTTGTCTCATTCAATTGATTTAGATAATAATAATTGCTTTTCAGTGGCTAGCTATTACAAAACGTATTTTTCCAAGACTCTGATTTAATTTTATTTATTAACTAGTAACATATCGGCGCATAGTATCGCATTACGTGGTACAATTATTACTCAAATCGAAATTCTAATTTTGAAAGCTGAATGTTACAAAAAAGTAGAGGTAAATGAACGTAATTAGGAGATAGTAAATAAGGCGGGTGTCTTATAACAATAACAATATGAGTACTTTTTAAGCACAATGATTATTAAGCTTAAAATGTTAAGATCCTTGAAATGCCACTGTTTATTTTACTGTTAAACTCTAAAGTTAATCCATTTTCAAATAAGTACTTTTTAAGCATAGTGATTAAGCCTTCATAAATGTATATCAAATGTAAAGTTAATCCATTGCAGAACACTAATTAATCTTTGTATGTGGTAGTTCTACAAGCCTATCCAATTTGGGAAATGAAATAGAAATACATAAAATAGCCACATCAAGTCCTCTTGCGCCGTACAACACCTATACTCAGACTCCATGACATAGATTGAATAGCTTCAAGTCCTCTTGCACTATACAACACTATGTTCCTGAAATAAAAAGAATCATTGTGATTACAAAAGGGAATGAAGCATTCTGACATTTCACTTTACAAACTTCAATCCAAAGGAACATCTGTCAATTCAGATTTCAGAGAGCAATAGCTAATAAGTAAAAGACAAAGAATGAAGATGTTTCCAATCATCACATATAACAGATTCAGCATGTTATAGATCATTATGCTCCTACAAGTACTATGGATAGTTATAACAATAGATGATATATAACTCAATACCATTACATAACAACATTAAAGAACATGCTTACAGAGTCACTATTGAAGTCATTGTTGTCACAAGCTCCATGTGATAAATGTGCCGTGCTAGCATGATGTTGACGCATCGAACAAGTTTTCTTATTATGGCCGACTTTTCCGCAAGTAGAACAGAGTCTGCTTCCTTTTCTTCTGAGTACACGAAGAAGATGCACCCCTACATCCTTTAGTTCTAACTACAGCAGGATCCTTTAATATCTCATGGTCGTCTTCTTGATCTGAATTTGTGGGTCCACTAACATGTAAGCCCCTCTTTGCTTCCATCTGACGAATATTAGCAGCTGCTTGCTCCATATGCTCGTTGAAATCATCCCCACTCTCACTTACCAACTTACTCAAACGCATATATCGAAACATAAGAGCACAATATCTCGACGACTTGTCTGTATCCCAATGATTTGGACAATGTTTGTTTGTGCTACATGTCGCTTCCTTCGCATTCTTTGTCCACCTAGAGGCCACCAAAGTCTCTGGCAATTCTGCAATATCTAACAGAACCAATAGAGCAACAATATGCTCGCATGGGAGGCCAAATGATTCCATCCTCTTGCAAGAACATTTAAACAGATTATCATATGGATAAAATGATACTTTCCACTCTCTCTTAGATGCTTGGTACTTACAAACTGTGTATATGAAATATGTGTAAGTTTGACGGCGTGTTGTCACGACCATATCGGCAGACCTTTCAAGAATATCTCGAAATATAAAAAATACTTCCCTAGTAAATAACTTCCCAGCATGGCGCTCCATGCTTCGACGTCTTGTTTGTAGCACAGGATCACCGTAAATAGAAGCCAAGTCGGCCTCAACCTCCTTATAACGCATGTAATTAAGGGATCGATGAAAATGCAGTAAAAAATCAGCCAAATTATATCGTGAGTTTACAAACCTCCCCAATACTGCATGTAACCCCTCGCATCGAGAGGTAGTTCTGAACCCAGCAAAAAAATTGCCGCGTATATGAGCTGTGGCCCACATCTTTCTCTTTGCATACAGTTCAGTAACCCACTTATTGTCATGCAACTCGAATGTGTCAACCATTTAATCCCACTTACGACGAAACTCACCTATCTCATAGTCACCCAACATGCATTTCCTAAATCGGCCAACAAATTCAGGAATTCCAACGTTGGATGTTGCATTACGAATTAGCTGCCAAGCACACTATCTATGATAAGCATTCGGAAATACTCTTTTTATAGCATTCTTCATTGCAACAGCACCATCAGTAATGACAGATATAGGTGACTTACCTGATACTGCTTCCAAAAACTGTTCAAGAACCCACACGTAAGTTTCTTCTGTTTCATGTGCAACAATTGCACCAGCAAATATAATACTGTGATTATGGTTATTAACTCCAGAAAACACCACTAAAGGGCAGTGATATTTGTTCTTTTCATATGTTGCATCAAATGCCAACACATCACCATAAACTTTGTAATCCATTTGGCTTATACCATCGCACCAAAACAAGTTTTCAAGCCTACCTTCGTCGCCAATGGTGTGACGATAAAACATCAGAGGGTCATCTGATGCCAGCCCCTTAAGATAATATAAAGCATTTTTTCCATCACACCGTTGCAAAAGGCATTGTTTTCCTATCTGATTATATATATCCTTTTTACGAAACCCTATCTTTTCGTACCCTCCTGACTGGCTTGCAAAACAACCATAGACTTGAGACGGGCCTATACCAACCTTTAACATGTCATTCACCTGCATAATATCTGACTCTTTCATTCTTCGATGCGCAGCAAGCATTCCAGAGTACTCTTCATGTAAAAGCTCATGGTTGTGTCGATCAGTAAAAACAGTTATCCGCCAACGTTGTGACAGCAAATCAATATGCACCCGAAATTTTGCTTCACATCCAGACCGAGTCTCGGGTTTACACTTACGCTTGCGGTTTTCTATTGTTAAACCTCTCTCCTCTCTAAACCCTTGTCTGTGGCACACAAACATTCGCTGCAATATTTCTTTTTTATTGCTTCGGAGGATATTGCTTTTGCGGACTGCAAACCCATTCAGTCTAGCATATCTGCTGTAGAACTCATAGGCAATATCCAAGCTTGCAAACTCAAATTTCCTTGCTTCATGGGGGCTTAGCCCCTTCAGGTCCAAGCTAAGAATATCCTTCATACTATCAATATTGATAATTGTTTTAGTCCCTTCGTCAACGTCAACACTACACCTTCTTCAATGTCAACACTAGCTTCGTCAGCGTCAACACTAATGGAATCATCGTCCGTGATCTCACATGCCGCTTCATCTTCTAACCCAGCTGACAAGTCTTCAAATCCCTACCACAACAAACAACATAATTCCAACAACAGTACCAATCAAATACAATAACATTAGAATTAAATACAAATTCTCATTCTACCTTCTCAAATGCATCTGATTCATCCATCTGCATGTGTGCTTCAACCCCGAAGATGGAGTATGGATTCCTTGAATTCCTGCACATTTAGGGGCGGTTATAACAGCCAGTAAACCAATTATTTTTAATTGTTATTTTAGGGGCAGTTTGCAACCGCCGCTAAGCTGAGTTTTTTTAATAAAAAAATTTAATTATTGGACATATATGTTAATTAAAGGTTTTTTTCAGTCCTATATCTGAACCATAACTAATAATGCAACCAGTTCTAGAAAGCAAAGAAATTCTAGATAACTTTTTATATACCTTAAGAGCTTTTTCTTATGCAGCTGTCCAAAACAATCTCTTATGCTTACCTCCTGTTAGTGAAGTCAGCTGCAATGACAAACAACAGTTTTGAATCTCTTCATCAAAATATCACTAGAAATTAAATTCCCAGCAAAGACTCACACTTAATGCAAGAAAGAATCATTAGAAATAATCAATAAATTCCCTTGAGGAAGCTCATTGGAAAAGGCATCAAGTGTGTAGAGTACATTGTAAGCAACAACCATAAGTGCTGGAGATTGAGAAAGTAATGGAAAGCATAACTTGGGAGGGGTTCAAAACACTGGCTCTTGGAGTATAATTAAAGTATAAATGGAACTCTGATGGTTAACTATTTCGTGAAAATGCTGAGTCTCATTAAGCGAAACAATGGGAACATGCAAATCTAGAGTCATAGTTCCAATTTTGGGGTCAGAAGTTGATCAGGTAATTCAACTGTGGAAAATCTGAAGGCTGCTATTAATAATGGTTTTGGGGTGGAGTGGAATGCAAATAATACTCTGTCTGATGCGTGCCAATAATTCATGCAGATCACTATATGTAGTGTTTGGTCTCTAGCAACCTAGATTTATTAACTAGTTGACGTTTTCTAGAAAATAATACAGAAACAGTGGTAGATAATATATCCTTTTAGCAGTTGTTTGTTTACATGTTGGTCTCTATTTTAAAATTGGGGGTTGTCTTATTTGACTGCAATTAGACATGTTCCTTCCTTTTTATGAGGGCCATCAACTCTAGTATGTTTGTCTTTTGTGCGTTTTTTTTTATTCGGGACCATTGCTGGCTACCCACACAGTGTCCCACGCTTTCAACGAAGGACTAATCTGCGCTCGCACGTAGAGACTACTTAACCATTACGCTGGCCAACACCCTATGTTTATTTACGGCGGGAATCGAACCCGGGAGAAAACCGGATCGACCCCCACTACGTCCCAAAGGGAGCCCTGGACCAATGTCTTTTGTGCGTTTAATAATACTAGCATGCTTTTATCTAGGAAAATTATGAATCTCTGCTTAAATTCTATCCTTATCATTCTAGGTTCAAATCTAGGGACAATATTCCTAATATGGACCTTTAGTTACATTTGAATGCGACAAGATACCACCTCTTACTGTTATACAAAAATGTTGGGATTTGAATATATTTGTTGTTATTTTTTAAAACTATCTTCTTCTTAGATATTGTCTTAGACTCACAAACCAATCACAGTTAGAAAACCTTTGTTTGGAACATATAGTAAGAGAGGTTTTTTTCACACAGTCGGAAAGGAGCTCAACAGGGAAAATCTAGATAGTTTTACAGAGCAAAGAGCAAAATTTCCCTAGATACAACTGCCAAAAGCAAAATTGAATAGACCACTTCAATAAACATTCCAACCAATCTCCTCACATTCTCAATAACAATAAAATCTTCTTTCACTACATCATTTACAAGTGGGTACATATGTATCACCCCCTCTTCACTTCATCTTCTATTTATCTCTCTCTAAAAATTAAAATTGAAGTTAAAACTGTGGAAAAAATCACTTGCAACTAGAAATTCAGCCAAATTTAAAACAGGAACCAACCTTACAGGAAGTAAGAGTCGCTGATGGTCCGAGTTGAAGGAATCGCAGTAGGTCCGATGAGGTGTGGTGGCGGAGCAGACCTATTGGCGGTTGTGGTCCTTTGGCAGAGCGGACATCACTGATTCTGTATCTGGGGTTTAGGGTTTGGTTAGAAGATAGGAATTGCGAGGAACTATTTGCAGACTGATTGAATCTGAGGTATAAGGTTTGGCAAGAAGATAGGAATTGTGGGAAACTTGCGGGAGGGTGGGGTTTCTGGAATTTGGGCTAAATGGTTTCTCGATGATAACGTGAACAATTGGCGATGCAGAGAAGAAACAAAGAGAACGATTTCAGTTAACTGGAAACAGAGAAATTACAAAAGATTTGACTTAAAGTAAACTTTTTAACTTATTTAATTTTTGTCAATAAAATTTTAAAATTATAAAACTTACCCCATGTTTACTTACAATAATAGGTCATTTTAAAGTTTCACCGGTGAAATATTTGGTTTGCTCTTTCACCCTAGAACTACCCAATAGTATTTCTCTCTATTTTTATTAAAAAAAAAAAGAAAGATATAAAAGAGTCCAAGGGAGAACTCGACCAATATCCTTCAAAATAAAAGAAAATTAAAACAAAGCAATAAATGAGAGCACATAACAAGACTCTAAGACATTCCATCAAAAAAGAGATGGAGTCAGATATTATAGCGCCTACAATTCTTTTTTCCCCTTCTCTATTTAAATTTCCTTTCTCTAGATTTTTTGAGGGCAGGATTTGTCCCCAATGGACTTGATCAATATGCAGCTCAAAGTTGTAAGATTAATAACAGGTTGCTAAAGTGAGTTATACTGCACACAAAAAGTATGCAATATCATATAATAATAGAATATATGTATATTTTTTCTAAAAGGATAACATATAATATAAATATATAATCGAGCATAATGGATTAATGGGTACTCAACCTATATACAAAAGCAAGATACATATCAGTCCCCAAGAAGAGAAAAAAACTAGAATAACACTACATTCTAGATTTACAATCGATAAAATCAACAAATCACTCATAAAATAAAAAAGTAGGAGAATTATCTGCCCTGACTTGAAACTAGTGCCAAAATAGAGATAAAATAATGTCAAAAGATCTCCCAATATCGAGTACACCTTTAAAGAAAATACAAAAAATTTCCTCAAATTTCACTTTTGGGTCCCAACGGAAAAATATTACTATCGTCGATATAATTATTTTTATAGTTATACTCCATGAATATGCTTTTACTTTAATTTTATAAATGTTTATTTTTATTTTGAGTCTCAAGTGTCCACCTAAAATTACATGTTATTAGTGTAATTACTTTTGGCATTTAAAAATATCTTTATTTTTTATAATTAAATAAATAATTTATTTTTTATTAATTATTTTTTTTTTTTGAGTCCCCCAAGAAAACATTACCAATTTTCGGAATAATTGTTTTTTCTGACACAAGAATAATTATTTTTTATATTTTGTTTTTACATACAAATGTATATTTTGCTATTGATTTCTCTCGGAGAAGTTCTTGGTGTAATTTCATTACCTTTAATTACTGATGTAAAAACATTACAAGTTGTGGCAATAATTATTTTTTCTATTTAGTCTTTAATTATAATGTTTATGGTTTATGTTTTGCACAAATAGATCATTAACATTTGGGTTCCTAGCTTCAAAGCAAGATTATCTGTTCAATTCAATTTCGTTGTATTTAAAATATCTAAAAAGGAGAATACTATAAGTTTTCGGTATAATTATTTTTCATATTATGCCTTAATAATTTTCTTTGTTTCTCATAAATAAATATTTTTATTTTGAGTTTCAACATATTTTTTGTATAATTATTTAAAAAAATCTCAATAAATGTACATAAAATATGACATTGTCGGTAGAGTTATTTTTTATATATTTCTTCTTTATGATTGTGTTTCTTTTTTATTTGTTATAATTATAGGATATAACTTTTTATATTTTTATTTATCAATATATTTAATTTTTATAAATGAAAAACTTATTTTAAGTCAAGGTGGAGAAGCATTATATATTGTTAGTACTATTTGATTACATTTGACATAATTAGTTTGTCTGCATGAATATTTCTCTGTATTTTCAAAGAACTAAACAATTAATTATGTTTGTCACAATATATATTTTATTAATTTGAAAATGAAGCATATTTCAAAAAAAATGTGTTAAAACAAAATAACCCGTGTGAATACACAGTATCTTACTGGTAAATATGATTTAGGGTTAAATATGTTTTTAGTCCCTACAAAATTTCACTATTTTGTTTTTAGTCCCTATAAAATTTTTCATCGACTTTTAGTCCCTATAAAATTTCAAAATTTCGTTTTTAGTCCCTATAAATGCCAACTAATGTATATCCATTGAATTTTTGAGTGATGTTTTGCATACATGTTGAGGACATTATAAACATCTCTTCTAGAAAAACTTTGAATTTTTTAACAACGCATAAATTAAATCTAAATTTTTTAAGTGCAAAAGATTCGATAAACAAATTAAAGGAAATACTAACCTAGAAATCAAATTTTGAGTTTATTTTTTGTGAGGGAGATATTTTTAATATCTTTAACGTGTATGCAAAATATCATTCAAAAATTCTAAAGGTATCCACGAGTTTACATTTTATAGGGACTTAAAACAAAATTGTGAAATTTTATAGGAACTAAAAGTTGACGAAATTTTTTATAGGGACTAAAAACAAAATAGTGAAATTTTGTAGGGACTAAAAACATATTTAACCCTATGATTTAAGTCTCCAAATAGGAAACAAGTTATAAACAACTAAGAATTTTTATAAGTAAAATTAAACTAATTAAAAAAGTTCATCCTAATTTTATCTTTAGGCACATGCGGTATTAGCTTTTTTATTAGTTGTTGAGTGTTGGGAGAAAGTGTGCTAGCGTAAGGTGTTGAAGAACATGACATCCATGAAAAATAAGAGAAAAAATCTTAAATGATGACTTTTACAATTATCAAAGTAAAAGTGATACAAAATGAGAAAATATTGTATTCTAAAATGATTATAAAGTTCTAACTAAAATGATTACATCAAACTTATTTATAAGCATTCACTAAATGTTATGTACCTTGGATGTCTTCCGGGTCGATCGGAGACTGTAGCTGATAGTGCTATTGTCGGGTCGGATCTCAGTGTGTTGAGTGCGAGCGGGTACCTGCAAAACCACTCCAATGCTTAAGTTAGTATTGAGAATTGTGGAGTATGCAGGGAATGGGGAATGCATACCTTAATTTTCTGGCTATGCGAGCTAGTGTTTATAGAGATCCATGCTAGCTCTGAGCCGTTGGATCGATCGGATGAATCTGAGTCGTCGAGGCTTGATTAAGAGGGCATTGGATATGGATCCAAGCAATTGGGCTGATCTATGTCCAATTGGCTGAGTGGGTTCCGTGGCCTTGTCTGAAATACAATGTCTTGGATATGGATCCTAGCCATTGTGTCGATCCAGGTCCAGTTCACTTAGCTAGTGGGTCTCATGGCCTAGTCCAGAACACTAAATATTAACAAACTCACTAACTACTGATAACTAACGGGTGCTTCTAAGGTGAGGGAGAAAATCAAATACCTCACCGGTGAACCATTAAATATGAGCGTACGTAGTATAAAAATTTATCAACAATTGAGATTTAATACTGATTGATTCAATCTTAACCACTCATAGCATTTTGCACAATATTCTACAGTCAAAATTAGTTCAATATTTTTAGTTTTATTCTAAAATATTTAAATAGAAAAAAATGATGTTTCATTGAGTGATTGGATGTTGGGTATCATACCCATGAAAACTTTAAGGGTATGAAAGTATTCACCATAATAATAATATTTATAAATGAAATAAACAAACCATTGCGATTGCGAGTATTTGACATAAACACTTACTAGAGACCAATACTGAACTATGTGGTTAGAGAAGAAGGGTGGAGGGAGGGAGAGACGAGAATGACGGGAGGCGAGATTGCAATGGAGGAAGTAACAGTGACGTGAGAACGAATGGACTGCACATGAGACGAGAGAAACTAGAGCATGAGGAGACAAATACTGTGAAAACGCAAAGAGAACTGTACTTTTGTTGAGTAAAAAGGGATTTGGAGTCGGTTGCTTTTATAATCGACTCTAAATGTTGTGACATGAACATTTGGAGTTAGTTATAGAAGCAACCAACTCTAGATGTCGCACAGAAACTCGCAATCTTCAACTTAATTGCTAAATTGTCACCACGTCCAGAGGGATTTTGTGCAGAAGAGAGGGATTCTGTGCGGAAGAGAGCGATTTCGTGCGAAAGAGGGAGATTTCACGCAGACGAGAGGGATTTCAAGAGCGCGTGTCTTTGATAACGTGTTTTCGATGAAAGAAGAGCGAAATCAAGGATTTCGAGAGTTGTTGCTCGGTTCATAATTAAGAGAGAGAGAGAGAGAGAGAGAGAGAGAGAGAGAGAGAGAGAGAGAGTGAAGAGACGAAGACGAAGACGCAGTTACTGGTGTTAGAGAAGCTCTGGGCAAAGATGGGAAAAAATTAAGTGTCACTACAGGAAAATTGACCTATAGTGATAGCAAAAATCCATGGGTAAAGGCTCAAAAAGCGTAGGTATAGGCCGTAAAACCTATACCAACGGACGTTTGTTACCGTGGTCGATTTCGGCCTAGCACCACGAAATTTTGCTGTCGCTATACCTTATAGCGACGGTACTTTCAGCCGTTGGACAAAACCATGGTGTTATACCTACGGTTACGTTTCCATTGGTATTGGCCTTGACAACATCTGTTATTTTTGCTATACCCACGCCAATATTCTGTTGGAATAAGTCTTAAAATCACTTGTTAGCTATGCTATACCCACAGCTGAACCTCCATCACTATAGATTTAGTAAAAATAATAATTTGCAATATCTGCAATTTTTATTAACATTAATTAACACTTATGATAATTTTATATTTCTTATTAAATATTAAACCAATTAAAAACTAAATATAAAACAAAAAATAAAGTAAAACTCTAATCATATTGAAAATTAACATAAGTCTTACAAGCACATCAAATTACAAAATAGTTAAAAACGTCAATATAAGAGTACCATATTGGCATTTAAAAAGCTTATAATAATACCAAAATTACAAAGAAAACTAATTCCATTCACTTAAACTTCTAAGCCTACTCCTTCAACAGAAAATTAGCTTTTAGTCTTCATTAGTGTCATTATCTTCACCATTGTCTGGACTTTGAGAACTCATTTCGCCGGGGACACTAGAAGCATCAGTAGCCTGTTGAAAATAAAAGAATATAACTCATACATTCAACTTAAATTTTTTCTTACATCATTCATAAAAACTGTAGGAGTAAAAGATAATATACCTGTCTTGCAGCCTGCAAAATGTCATTCACATCTTCTCCAGAAAACCGGTTTTCAATCAATCTCATAACATTTAGTAAAATGTTCTCCGTGTGCTTAACTCTATTGTGTAACTCTTGATTTTCAGACAAAACAACCTTTTTCGACTTTTTAGCTTTAGGAATCTTGCCCATACAACGCGCACGTCCTCTCTTGTTAAGTCCTTGTACTTTTTCATATATGTCATCCTTCCATGGCATGTGACTTTGTGACTTTTGGGTTACTTGAGATGTTCCAACCTCACAATTGTGTTTGTTTAATTCTTCCTACAACATCACAAATATTAGACAGATATTAGACAAACAACATCAATTATTTTGCCAAAAAAAGTGCTGGTGATTGATGACAGCTAAAAATCAGAGAAGGCCACATTATGATAAAATCTAAAGTTGTCACTATTATCTATTCCCACAATTTTGATTTCCGTAGGTATAGAGTTCCTATACTCACGGTAGAATAAGTGTTTGTAGGTATAGGAAACCTATACCTATGGTTTCTGCCGCTGTCACTATAGACAATCGTTGGTATACGTCAAATTTCTTGTAGTGTTTTGGCTTTCAGTAGCGCTTTGGGACAAAGCGCTACTGATGCAGTTCCGTGGTTTGACTTTCAGTAGCGCTTTGGGAGAAAGCTAGCGCTATTGATGCGATTCCGTTTTTGGCTCTCAGTAGCGCTTTTTCCTAATGTGCTACTGATGTGATTTCGTGTTTTGGCTTTCAGTAGCACTTTAACAGAAAGGGCTACTGATGTGGTTCTGTGTTTTGGCTTTCGGTAGCACTTTTACTGAAGCGCCACTGAAAGATGTTTCATTTATTTAAAATTCTGGCGTAGTTAGAGTTGGTTGTATCTATAGCCTACTGTAAATGATTTCCATTTTAAAAGCAAACTTTGCACTAGCTAGTGAAAAGTGATATATTTGGACTCGTAATACCAATTTGTTAACTTGCTTTTCTTTCATGCATCCTCGAGAGAAATGACAAGTACTTAAAATCAAATAGAGAAACAATCGTAAGCCTAATTAACACAATTCAGAACAAAAAAGTTGTGCAAAATTGAAGACTACAAAACCACAAAGTAAGCTGGTATACATTTTTTACAAGAGTAAGTTGATATGCGTTTAATTTATTCAAGACAGAGAGAAGCAGATCTAGACATGTGTGTACATATATATATATATATATATATATATATATATATATATATATATAGCTAGTGTTATTCAGACAAAACCCCAACCCCAAATTTGTACATCATAAACTGGATAGGAAGATTCAGGCTCACAAACGAAAGGTTCCAGTAATTCATTTGGGATGTAGGAAATGTCAGGTAAATTGAGTTCTGTCCAATAATATGTTTTTGCGCCCATAAAATTATCAAAGTCGCCCGGAATCGAATTCCCATCGTCGCTGCAGAAAATATCACTCAATAATGGAGAAGCATCAGGGGTCTCACAAGGAGCTGCAGTAATTTCCACCATATCAATTTCTAGCTTGGCTTCAACTGGGGAATCATGGTTTGAGTTGAAAGCTTCAGCCTTTTCATTTGTTGATGAATTGTGTTGAAAGCGCTTCTTAAGATGAGCGTTCCAATGATTTTTTATCTCGTTGTCTGATCTTCCAGGTAAGTGAGAGGCAATCATAGACCACCTATATATATAGTGAAGAAGTGATTAAAATGAAAATCATTCGAGAGTAATTTAATGATGGTTAGTCATTAATTAAGATATAGTCTTCTTCTGGAGTGCAAATCATTGGAGAGTAATTTAATGATGATTTTAGAGAGTACCTATTTCCGAGCACTCCGTGCAAATTGAGGATGATATCGTCTTCTTCTGGAGTGTAGTTTCCTCTTATTATGTCTGGCCTTAAATAATTCTTCCACCTCAATCTGCAGCTCTTTCCACACCTATCAAGACCTGATATATATAGCACAACATCAACAAATTAAGACCAACATATTTCTTCACTGTTTATTTGGGATGTATGACACAAAAATCAAAAGCCAATTTCTTCACAGTTTATTCAATGAATCACCTGCAAACTTTGGTAGTTGGCGCCAATTTCGGTGACCATACTTTGTAACGAAATCAATCAACTTCTTGTCTTCCACTGGTGTCCATGTTCCTTTCCTCAGTCCATTTTTGTTGATGTAAGGGGTTCTGACCATCTTTCTGAATCTATATATCTAGCTCTCTTAGTTAGGGTTTAAGGTTTTCTATAATTATTTGATGAGAGGAAGAGGAGAGATTATGGTGAAGATACTAATTAAGCAGCTTAGAAAGTTCCCTATATATATAATTAACATATTAATTAATTAGCATGCGAATGCAAATTACGTCACCTACAATATGTTTCACACCTGTTAAAAACAAATCCTAAATTGGTGGAAATTAAAGAGGAATTAAACAATGATAAAAGAGTGGCCCATTTTGTCTTCAAGCAGCCAGGAAACCAGAAGCTCTCTTCATCGAACTATCTTGGTCATTACCAAACATCCAAACCGCTTACATGCATTGCATGAATGGTGTTGAAGAAGATAATTTGGATGTACTTTTACCTTTTCAACGTGGTATATATGGGAAGCATGATCAAACGTGGTATAAATCATATAGTCCACTTTTACAAATCAATATACAAAACAAAGTTAATTTAAAATCACTTTTAATAATATGTAAGGCCTAGCTCAACTGGTAAATGCCGATATCTTCATCATCAAGAGGTAGCTTATATGTCATCATGCATGTCTAGACAATTGAGAAAAGGGTTTATTGTCCTGAAGAATTGAAAATTTTAATTTCGCTTTCAAACCTTTTTTAGTATTTATGAACTTCAATTACTATACGAGCATCAAGTCCAGTCAAAGAAAAACAGCATCAAGTCAACTTAAACAACACTACAACAACTATATATATATATATATATATATATATATATATATATATATGTATATGAAGAGATTTAGTACTAGGTAGTGCTCCTATAGGTTTCAAACTGGAGCTTCGTAAAATTCTCAGAACCAAGCAAAAACAATAGAATAATGCTATTGCCTGGATATGCTGAATATAGCTATAGTCTTACAAAATTTACACGGTCCACCTAAACATATTTTTTTCAAACTCAAGGTGAGGTCACCTACACAATATTAATATCATATGATTTGGTTTATATATGAACACTGGAATGGAATTTCTTAGAGAAATAATAATTACTTATATTTGATTAGGTCCCACACGAATGGCCAGGCCATACTCAATCATTTCCAATCTAGTCAGTTACTTGCCCTTCAAGTCACATTCTAGAACTTGATGGCCATTTTAGGGGGCTTTTTGTGGAAACCAGAAAGCAGCAAATGTTGCAGACATGAATGGTTTTGATTTTTAAGGTTTAAATACATTTGTGGTCTCATATTTTCTCCCTTATTGTATTTAGTTCTCTTTTTTTCAAATTCACAATTTTTGATCTCTGAAGTTATGGTCCATTTGGGGTGTTTTGTGAGCTTTTAGTTTTTCGTTTGAATGTAAATTTCAAAACAAAAACGTGTTTGAGTAAAATAAGGTTGAATTGGTTTTTTTCCTTATTTTCGAAACAGTTTTCCATCAAAACACAAAACAAAAAAAATAGGTTTTCTACTTTCAGTTATTGTTTTAAAACTAACACGCCATCACCAACCATCACTTCAACAAGCACCGAACACCATTCTGACCACTACCGACCACATTGACCACCACTCTGATTACCACCAACCATTGCTCTGACCACCGCTAAGGTCACCGCTGACCACCACTCCGACCACCGACGACCACCACTAAACACTATTTCGACAATCGATCACCACTTTGACCACCGCGGAGCACCACTCAGACTACCACTAACCACCGCTCCGGCCATCATCAACCACCACTTCATCCACCGACAACAACCACTTCGACCACCATCAACTACCACTTTGACCATCGCCCACCACCACTACGGCCACCGTCTACTACCACTCTGACCACCGCTAACCACCGTCGGCCATCTGCGACCATTACTTCAGCCACTGACAACCACCACTCTGACCACCGTCAACTACCACTTTGATACCACTTTTATATTCATGTTTTAAACTATAACTTTGAATTTTGAAAATTTCTTAACTCAACAGAAATTGGTTTTAGTTTTTAAAAATTTCAAACAAGAAAACAGAAAACCACCAAATAGGACTTTAAATTTTAAAATTTTGGACTTCTTTCTCATCAGTTTGGAGCTCAAATTGGGTCATGTAAGAAGGGAGACACTAACTATTAGACATATAGTTAGTTAGTAGTTAGAGAGATGGTTAGTTAGTAGTTAGGAGATAGTTGATAGAAAAAGAAATGAATGAGAAGAAAATTAATAAAACGAATATTTAATAGTAACATTTGCATGGGTAACAAATATTTAAACGAAACAAATTTTGAGGGTAACTTAGTAAATTATTCGCAAATTTGAAAACACACGCCTACTTTATGAAAAAACGTGACTACTTGTTATACAAGAACTCTTTACACAATGGTTCATAGATGGGTTGACCAAGGAAAAGAAAGAGAAAGGGAACAAACCAATAAAAAAGAAAGAGAGAGACTAATCATCAGCAAAATTCTGAAACTAACTTTTTTTTTCTCTTATAAAAATGAAAAGACTTGATAAGTATTCAAACTAAACTACTGATAAATATTAAAAAACTTAGGATAATTATTTATCTTTGATAAACATGACAAATTTTTTATAATACTAGTGAATAAGATAAATGTTTGTCAGTGATATATAAAAAAAAACACATAACAAATAATTGTCACCGACATATAAAAAACACACAAAAAAAACTATATGTCACTATAAACATAGTTTACTGTCGATATTAAAAAATGAGACAAACAATGAGCCAAATAATATGTTATTATTTTACTTTTGAATCTTGATGGAGAATAATATAATGATTTTAACCGAGTTTGTCGACATAGTATAAAAGTCTTCCACAAAAAACATGTATTGAAAGGTTGGATTATTTTTTTCAAAATATTTTCTCTTTTATATATATATATATATATATATATTATTTTTAAGTTCCATCAAGAAAAGTGATGGTTAGTTTGGTGCGTCTCACCCGTAAGCAGTCTGGCGTATCTCTTCTTTTTAAACCTGGGAGCAATTCAGCCATTTTGGCGCAATTGGTCAGTATAACTTTTGTACAAAATACAGGTAAAAATCGTATAAAAATTCAGTATCAATTTTGGTGGGCTCCAAAATCCAACCAAAACCAGTTAAAAATTTAGTATATTAGCACACAATTGCAATTCCGTATGCTTATGGTATGTATAAACATTGATATACCGTGGGTCCACAAATGCTTTTTTGATGGCAATTTTGAAATATCAACAAAAGTTTGAGGGCAGAGTTTTCATGCGCATTTCAAAACAAACTGACAGTACAGTAAGGAGCAGAGAGAGTGATGGGACAAAACAGGGAAAAAAAGAATACGTATTCACTCCTCCTCCTCTCTCTCTCTCACCTGCCTCTATTCCGCTACCTCAACTGTTCCTCTTCTTCTCTTTCATCCGGTCCAATCTATCAAGTCCCCTTCTTATCACCCTTCTTCTACCACGGAAAAAACGAACGAGAGAGAGATTTCAGAGGATTCCATGGCGGTGGTGACCGTGGTCGGAAGACTGAGACAGGCGGTGGCAGTGCAGTCTATAAGTGGCGAGCTATAACCACCTCTTCGTGCTGTGTGGCGCTTGGGATCGGACCTTGCAAATCGCTTCCGGCGCGGTGGAATCGCACAAAATGGAGCGCCGATCGTTCTGTGTTTCTCGACCGTTTTGTTATGCAAGAGAAGATGAAAGAAAGAATGAAAAAGATGAAGAACAAAGGAAGCCGTTCTCAAAAAAGAAAGAAGGAAAACAAAGCTGTTAAAACGGCGCTGGTGTTTATTCAGGAAACAAAAAGACAAAACCTGTGAGAATTAGGGTTTTGCTTATAGTGGGTTATGGGCTTAGCCCAATATCACTGAAAAGCTCTTTTTAAATGGGACTTTTGGTTTTCGACAAAAAAAATGGGACTTTTGGTTGTGACAATTTTCTTTTTTGGCTCTCAGACTACTTTTCAAACTAATAAATTACCCTTTTTACAATTGTACAGACAAATATAATTATAACTTCAGCCGTAAAAAAAATAATTATAACTTCAATTAATAATAATTATAATGCATAGACATATATAACTATTTAAAATACCATTTTAAAATATGATAAAAGATCAAAAATAAATATAATTATTTGCAATCTTAATTATTTAATAAATATTGTTAAATATTAACTATAATTTATAGCCTTATGATTATGAACTATGAACTTAGTTTAATATAATTGTCAAAAAAACTTTGTTTAATGTTTGTCATCTAAAAGTAATTTCTGTATGATTATTTTCTTCATCTATGACAATTTTTATGTATAATTATATAAGTATAAAAGCTCCATCCTCCAAGTATAATGGCAAGCATTCCGTTAATGGTGTTGATAACCTTTAATTAAACGTTTTCAATTTGTGGTATAACATGATGACAACTTCGTGGCTACCTACATCTGTAATACTACTCCCTCCGTCTCAATTTAAGTATCTTTTTTGCTACTTTTCCTTGTCTCAAATTATTTGTCACTTTAGAATCCCAATGCAACATTTATTACTTTTTTTCCAACAATACCCTTACTTTTATTTGTATTTCCAACTTTTTCATTCCCCTCTCCTCATAATAACATAGGGGTACTTTAATCCTTCCATACTTTTTAAACATAAAAAATAGCATCTCCAATCATTTTCTTAATACCCGCGCATAACCTTA
This sequence comes from Astragalus glycyphyllos, assembly GCA_963573325.1. NCBI lineage: Eukaryota > Viridiplantae > Streptophyta > Magnoliopsida > Fabales > Fabaceae > Astragalus > Astragalus glycyphyllos. Next base: position 68,414,266 of record OY754308.1, read on the forward strand.
AACGACAATTAAATTGAGACGGATGGAGTAATTGATTATCAAATTGTAGCCGCTCTCTGGCCCGTGCAGCGCACGGGAGAGAGTCTAGTTTGATTAACGAGTAAGGAGAGTATATGTGTTTAGTAGATACTAGTATTTAGCATTTTTGTAGTAGCATTTAGGGGTTTTTGAAACGCTACATGGTCTCGGGGACATCACCTTTTGCTGGGTTTCCTTTCCACTTCGTTAGGGTGCTTGGCGCTTTTTTCCAACATGTAATCCTTTGAGTATTTTCGTCAATTGTGTTCAAGTTTTCCTTGCATCTTTCTTCTTCTCAATGGCGAAAGCGACAAATTTTAGCTTTTGATCAATCTATGATGTTGAAAGTGGCCTCCCTCGTTAATCTCTTGAAACTCTCTGCTGATGTCAAGTGGCTACACCATGGAAAATCCATCCATGCCCAGTTGGTCATTCACAACAACTCTGACATCACTCTACTCAACTCGCTCATCCATTTCTATCTCAAATGTGACCAACTCCACCTTTCCCGTATACTATTTGATGAAATGCCCCTTAGAAATGTTGTTTCTTGGAATGCTTTAATGGCTGGTATTTACACTGTGGGAACCACTTGCAAGTCCTTTTGCTCTTCAGAAACTTGGCTGCACTGCCAAATGACGTACCCCCAATGAGTATGTGTTTACCACCGTTTTTTCTGCTTGTTCTCGTAATGGGAGACTCCTTGAGGGGATGCAGTGTCATGGGTATTTGCTAAAGTTTGGGTTTGTGTGTCATCCTTATGTGAAGAGTGCCCTTGTTCACATGTATTCAAGGTGCTTTCATTTTGGGTTAGCATTCAAGGTTTTGGATACGATGCCTGGTGATAATGACAATGACAGTGAAATATTTTCTTATAACTCTGTCTTGAATGCAGCTTTGGAATCTGGGGGTTGGGGAGAGGCTGTGCAAGTTTTGGGGAGGATGATGGATAAATGCGTGGCTTGGGATAGTGTTACATACGTCAGTGTCATGGGCCTTTGTGCTCAGATTAGAGATTTACAATTGGGTTTGCGACTACATGCACGATTGTTGAGAGGGGGTTTGATGTTTGATGTATTTGTGGGTAGCATGCTAATAGATATGTATGGAAAATGTGGCCGAGTTTTGAATGCGAGGAATGTTTTTGATGGCTTACAAGATAGGAATGTGGTTGTATGGACAGCCCTCATGACTGCTTACCTACAGAATGGATATTTTGAGGAGAGTTTGAATCTGTTTACATGTATGGATAGAGAAGACACTCTTCCCAATGAGTACACTTTTGTGGTTTTGCTTAATGCTTGTGCAGGTATAGCAGCGTTGAGACATGGTGATCTATTACATGCTCGGGTTGAGAAGTTAGGTTTTAAGAATCACACCATTGTCAGGAATTCTTTGATAAATATGTATTCCAAGAGTGGCAGCATTGATTCTTCATACGATGTGTTTGTTGATATGACGAATCGTGATATTATCACCTGGAATGCTATGATATGCGGGTATTCACATCATGGACTTGGTAAACAAGCTTTACTTGTGTTCCAAGACATGGTGTCTGCTGGAGAGTGTCCAAACTTTGTGACCTTTGTTGGGGTTCTCTCTGCTTGTGCTCATTTGACTCTTGTACAAGAAGGGTTTTACTATTTGAATCAGCTAATGAAAAATTATAAGATTGAGTCAGGATTGGAGCACTACACCTGTGCGGTTGCACTTTTGTGCAGGGCTGGTTTGCTTGAAGAAGCTGAGAACTTCATGAAGACTACACAGGTGAAGTGGGATGTCGTTGCCTGGCGAACTTTGCTTCAGGCATGCCATGTTCATCAAAATTATAGCTTGGGTAGACGAATTGCAGAATCTATCATACAGATGGACCCTCATGATGTGGGGACATACACATTGCTATCGAATATGTATGCCAAGGAAAGTCAGTGGAATGGAGTTGTGAAGATTCGGAAAATGATGAGGGAAAGAAATATTAAGAAGGAACCTGGAGTAAGTTGGCTGGAGATAAAAAATGTTATCCATGTCTTTCTTTCAGAGGACAGCAGTCACCCGGAGTCTATTCAAATTTATAAGAAGGTCCAACTGTTGTTTGCAATGATTAAGCCACTGGGATATGTGCCAAATATTGCTGCTGTGCTGCATGATGTGGAAGATGAACAGAAGGAAGGTTATCTTAATTATCACAGTGAGAAGTTGGCCATAGCATATGGTCTCATGAAAATACCTTCTCCAGCACCCATCCGCGTAATAAAAAACCTTCGAATGTGTGATGATTGCCACACTGCTGTAAAACTAATATCAAAAATCACAAACAGGCTGATAGTTGTTAGAGATGCTAAACATTTCCATAATTTTCGAGATGGGTCTTGTACTTGTGCAAACTACTGGTAGCATTTTTAGAAGTGGATATTGTAGGTTTTACACCACATTAGCATGTGCTGCAGCTTAAGGATATCAAGTAGTTTGAGAATGTCCATTCAACAAGAATCTTGCTCTGGTCTGAAATCAATTTAACTTTACCTAAAAATAAATCATTTTATCAAATAGAATACTTGTACCTTTCAAGGTTGTTGGACTGGAAAAAGGAAACTGCCTTTTAAATGGTTGACAGGTTAGAACTCATATTCCTTTGCATGCCTTCAAACAATGGGTTTTTCTTTTCTTCAAAGATTGAGGGAATGCTCATTTGACTCTGTTATCAGGCCAACTGGCTCTTCCTTGTCTTTTTAGAATTAGATAATTTGAGGATTCGAAATATGTAATTTTCAGGTAGTAGACTTAACATTCACTAGGGACGAGAAACATGCAAATCCCTGGAAACAATCTGAAAGTTACCGTCCTCACCATAGAATTTTGGGCAAGAGTTTTGATCTCAACCTGTCTTTAGAGAAGCTAAGATCATATTATGGTAGTTATCTAAGTTTCCATTATTGTGTTTTTTTGTGTGGTAGAGACGGGTCTTATTTAATACTTTTGGTAAATTGTTTGTTCAGGTCAAGTCTGTTAAAGTATTTAAGAACTTTCAGAAAACTCACGAATTTACTCACTCGAAACATACAACATCAGTGGCAAAATTGAACAAAAAACCATTGAACCAATTGTCTCAAGTCTCAAGCTATCAGGTAATTTGCTTCGCCTCAACTTCATCAGTATGCTGAATATGGTGACACTGAGATCTTTAAGATTATCTACTCATACTTTTGGTTTGAAAATAGCCTGTTTTACAGGCTGCTGCCCTGTTGCTATTCAACGCTGCTAAATGCTGATAGGATGAGCTGTTCAGAGCAATCGGTGTTATCAATAGCGGGAGAATGTCTAACTCATCCCCAAAAGCCGCTTGTAATGTGAGCACTGTCCAAGCCTTATATACACTACAATGGTCATATCTCTAGGGTTCTGGGATTAAACCCACCCTCATCACCACACTTCAGGTGTTGTACCACTGGAATGAAGGAAAATTTAGTGGCCCAATAACAAACCATAGGGGTGGCTGCAATTAAGGCAAAATTTTCAACACACCCCCTCATGCGTAGACTCAATATGTTTGATACTATTATAGAATTTCCATGTAGGCGTTTAGAGCCTATCAAACCCCACAAAATCAACTTATAAGGCGAGCATTGTTCAATCCTTATAAGCATTGCAAATGCCATATCTCTGTCTGAATTACCATAGGGTTAGAAAATTCCATTTGGCAGGTAAGTTGTGTTATCCATCTTTTATCGCATACTAAATTTTATAGGGCAACATAAGTTTCCAAACCCTTGCCCTTCCTCCAATTGTAGACCATTATTTGATAAGAAAAGGGTATATTTAAAGAGAAGTTAGCTTTTAGCATTATTAAATTAAAGGCTTAAATACAGTTTTTGTCCCCCAAGTTTCACCAACTCACGATTTTGATCCCCGAAGTGTTAATTTCACGAATTTGATCCCCCCAAGTTTCCCAATTTGTAAAATCAGGGTCCCCCACTAATCTGCTCCCTTGATTCGTTTAATCTGACAGTTTAAGTGTTTTTTGTTAATTTCTAATTTCTTAAATATAATATAAATATATATATATATATATATATATATAAACAAAATGTTAAAATAAAAATAACAATTTTTTAATATAAAAAAGCTATTTTGGTATGCCAGCGTGGCTGCCACGTAGTTTAAGTGGCGGACAGGTCAGCATCAATTTTTCGTTATTAGTGGGGGACCCTGATTTTATAAATTGGGAAACTTGGGGAATCAAATTCGTGAAATTAAAACTTGGAGGATCAAAATCTTGAGTTGGTAAATTTTAGGGGAACAAAACTGTATTTAAGCCTAAATTAAATGAGAATAACTTTCAATGTAATTCTTTAGTATTCAGAGGCTTGTTTCTTATATTTTGGACAAATGAAGTTATTTATTATAATACCATTATAAAGAAGCAATAGCTCTAAGAAAAGAACATATGAAATAAACTCATGTTAGACTATGTTAATAGTTAAACAAGGAAAAACAAATCAGCAGAAGCGGTTTTCCATAATCTTTACAAATTCAATGAAATCAATTCTTCCATCTTGATTTTCATCATAGTTGCTGATCATCTTGTGGCAGTTCTCAAATTCTGATGCTTCTCTCGATCCCAAAATACAGAGAACTCTCTGCAGCTCCCTTGCATCAATAAATCCATCTTTGTTCTCATCAAAAACATCAAAAGCCTGTTTCACCTCCTCCAAGCTTGGCTCCTGGTCCTCAAACAGTTCAGAAATCTCCTTGGAACCATATTTTTCCTCAAGTTCCTCACTTTCTGAACTGCAAAAAAATCCCAGTTTTTCCATCATCATTGTGATTTCATCCTTCTCAATGATCATCCCACTTTTGCTGTTGTTATTTGACTCATTCACTTGGTGGCCAAACTCAGATTCTGAAATCTGCTCATCTTCTGAACTTCCAGAGTGAAGTTGGCACAGAAGGAAAAACCGGAAACTTGAGAAGAGCTTCTTAATTTTGTTGAAAAACGTATAGTATAGGAAAAGGTCTACCATGGCTTATACTCAAATATATATGAGGAGATAGAATTATGTTATCCCTTGTGCGGGGTTCAGATTGTTAGATTGTTGTTTAGCCTATGAAGATGAGGAAAGTTATTATGCTTTGAGGAGGGGGTAGCTGAAGGGTTATTTATATAATAGTGAAGAAGCCAAATTGGTCAGCTTTGAAAAGTGATGGAAGGTGCATGACAAGTGCGTTTAGAAATGTTAGGAAGGTGCTGTGATGTAATATTATAAAACTATGGTTATTTCTTGACAACATCAATGGAAATTTCCTGTTTCTGAATTCCGGAAAAAATATAAATTTTTGTGGTCTTTGTCTGTTCCTGCTTTGAATCTTTTCAATATATATTTTCTAAAGACCGTCTTGGGCAGGCTTAGTAATAGATGGAATATTGAAATTTACAATTTTTCTGAGTACTTTCCTAGTAGTGACCGAGTATTGGGTTGCCCTACCAACCATTATGTGGTGTCATTGTCATACATCCACTTACTCCATCTACTTCTTTTATAATAATAATAATAATAATAGGCCAATATTTCGTCCAACCTCCTAACTATTCAGTAGACACCTCCAACACGCGTGAAAAGATCAAAATGTCATAGTGAATCTTGTGTTCCTACGGTTCGATAGTTTATCCACCGTACCTCATTGTTAATGCGTTTAATAATGAAACCCTCTTCTTCAATTCTTCTTCTGCATCATTTTTCCTCTTCTTCTTCAAGCCTTATTCACAACCCATGGCTTTTCAAATGCTCAGTTTTCTAAGATCATCAAAACCATTCCACACATTCTCTCTTCTGATCCCAATAAAACCATTCTCCCCAAATTCAATTTCCTTCTCTCAAAAGGTATTTCATCTTCTGAACTAATCCAAATCGCACCAAAAATCCCTTTTTCTTAACTCAGCTTAGAGAGAACTATTTACCCATGTTATGATTTCTTAAAAAGCTTCATGCTTTCCGATGAATCGGCTATACAGTCTCTAAAAAATTGTGCTTGTTTGCTTTATATTAAGAATCAATTGATAATGTTCAACTATTGCTTCAAAATGGGGTTCCTCAATCAAAGGTTGCTCTTATGTTTCTTAAACAACACAGAAGTTATGAACGGGTTCGGTGGCACTGCCTTCGAACCGGTTCGGACGACCGTGCTCCGAACCTGTTAAAATGCAGCGTGAGGGAGTTTTTCAAGTGAGGGTACTTTAGAAATATTTAAGAGTTGGAGGTGTCCAATGAGTAGCTAGGGTGTTGGACGAAATATGGGCCTAATAATACATCACATATGACGTTTGTTTATACACAAGGGACCAAAAGAGCAACTTTAATGCTAGTAAACTAAATGGGTAAATTAAAATAATTTTTGTGAGCCCAAACTGTCACATAGGATTTAAGTAGTTTTTGCTCCAATGAGAGTTATTTATAAGAAAGTGTCTATGGGCCCACTGTTTGCATTTGTTTATTTATATACTTGGTTTTTGATTCAATTTAATATTAGTTTAATTTTTTTAATTAATACTCATAGAAATATTAGTTTTTAAAATAAGAAAAATATTATTAATAAATTTGAGAACTTTTAAAAGCATTTCATCTATTGGTTTTCCCTTTAAATTCATTAATTTCTCATTGATTTTCACCCTCTATACTAGAAGCTTCCCTCATTTCACAATTTCTATGCATTTTTTTAATTTTTCTTCCTACTCTCATTTTCTCTCATATGAGTCATATCTGTTGCAATTGCTATTCTCACTCCAATCTGCCTCACACTAGAACCTTCCAAACCCCTAATTTTTCTCACTCCACAATCGCTCCATTTCATCTCTCTCACGTCATTAATCACTCTCAGCTCTCACTTCATCTCCCTCACGCTATCATCATTTCATGTTCTCACCACAATCGCTCTCACTTTAGTCCCTCATTTCTCTCTGGCGCCTCTCTTTCTGGCTCCTACCACTGTTGGCACTCTCGATTTTACAGTTCTTTGTAAATCTTCAATTTTTCTGTGTAAATTAGTCTACTCCATTATGAATCTGTTGATTTTCTCAATTGTAAATTCGAAATTTTAACTTTTGATCTGGATTTGTAATTTGTTCTTCAATATTAGTTTCTTTTTCCCTCTATATTTAACCAGATTTCTCTTTGAGGTGAGAGAAAATATTGCAAATATTGTAGTTTATTACTTAGTTTAGCGCAAGTATCATATAACTCACGCATCTTATAGTTTGTTGACGCTCTAGTCAACAACGTTAATTAAAGATGCTCTAACTCTAAAACTGTTACACATTTTAAATTGCTGATTTCATTTTGATCCGATAGATATAATATGAGCACTTATAGTAAATCACATGGACAAAGAACCGCTAGTTTTTATCTCATATCAAATAGTTAAATATCAACACTTGTAATTTATTTATTTTCGGTATCAACACTAGTACAGTGAATTTTTCCTCCTTAACCCTGCTAAATAGATACAGAAACAAAAGCAGTAAAGTATAAATTGTAGTAACAATGGTGATGAATGATCATTGATAGTAAGAATATTGAGAAGAGAGATCCTCTGAATTTCTTAAAAAAATTGGCGAGCTCTACTAGTATTTTCGGTGAGATATTATTTTAAATACATTAAGGCATGTATTTTTAGAATAGGTTATATAGTTAGGCATGTAGTAAATCCAAAATTTTCTATATTATTATCACAATTATTGTAAAAATCCCCAAACACTATAAATACTCATAGTAGGAAAAATGAAATGAAAAATGAATCAGGAAAGGAATATAATTCCATCACAAAAATAATGAAACACAAAAGCTTCTAAGATACCGCCTACCATTACCCGTAAGAAAAATATTAGGCACAAACTTTTAATAAGCATTTTTTGGTGTGGAAATTAAGCGCTAATAGTCAAAACAATCTTCAAAGGATGTATATACTCTGGTTTTGCATTTTTGTTTTAAAGTTTTTTCAGCTAATAAAAACTTCAGTTTTCAAGTATGAAATACCAAATAATAGAGGTCTTAAAAAGTGATTTCTCAACCAATAAATCAGAGGATCAAACGAAAGCAAACTTTTAAGTAAAAAAGCAGCAGAATACAATTGAGATGATAATGATATTATAGAGAACTGTCTAGTTGTTAACATCAATGTTGACTACAAGAGTAGTATAATGAAACACATTTTCATACATAATCAAAAAGGAAAGAAAAAACCTTAGGTTCTACCCAAACAACTGCTGAAAGAAGTTGTTCCCCTGCTCCTTTATGAAGCCCAATTCCCTACTAGAGAAATGTTTACTATCTTGAATTCATCCCACAATGCTGATCACTGTGTCTGTCTACCTTGACAAGCTTCAGGAGACCTGCATTGTAAAATAGAGGTCGCATTCACCATCTTGTGTTCACATCAATTAACTTTTCAAACTTTACAGTTATTGATTTACAGGTTTTAATTCTTGTTATTCCATATCACGAAAATCTGCTAGCAAAACCATGTTTGTTGTAACATCCGTTATTTAAGCTGCAGTCAGGTACACCTATTCTGTAATAATTTCTGATAAACCTCCTACAAAACCAGCACCTGAATGTCCATGCTTCTTGCCACAGCATTCCTTCATGTAGCTCTTGCAACATCCACCAATTTCTCTCTTGTCCAAACTAATACAAGCTTTCACAATACAGGTCTCACTGGATTCTTTAGAAGCGCCCTCATTTTTGCAACATGCACTAATTTTTTTCTCATTTAAACCCTCACAGCCATACACAACAGGCTCATTGATGATGTCAATGGATATTTCACCTTCCACATGCTTCTTCAAATCAGAATCACAACAACCTGGTTTTTTATGCTCAATGTTGTGAATGGATCCATGGTCTTTCAGATTTTCATCACAGTGATTCAAGTGGCAATGTTCAGTATATTGTTGTCTTTCTTCTGCTTTTTGAATCGAAATGTGTGAATCTGAACAACACTTGTTTTCGATGTCATGCTTCTGAACTTCATCTTGACTCTCATCACATCTACCATGATGACAGTGATCTGACTCATGGAATTCATTACTTCCCTTGCATTGATCATGACTCTCAGTGATATTGGGATGGTTAATAACACTTCTACTTAAACATGGATTTGAAGGGCAGGGTGGACTCTTTGAGGAACATGACTTGGCTTCACACTTCTGAGGCTGAGCCTTGTCTGAACCACAATGCTTATGGCTATGATGTTGTTGTTGATGTTCATGTTCATGTTGATGTTGATGGTGATGGTGATCATGATCGCGATGGTGATGGTGATGGTGATCGTGATGAGAGGAACTGCCATTAGTGCCATTACATCCATTTTTGTGGATATTTTGTGGAAGTGTTGTATTTGAAGGGGAGGGTGAACACTTTGAGGAACATGACTTGGAGGCACACTTCTGGGGCTGAGCCTTGTCTGAGGCACACTTATGGCCATGATGTTGATGTTGATGGTGATGGTGATGGTGATCTCCACATCCATTCTTGTGGTTACGTTGTTGAGTGGAAGATCCACAATAGTTTCCTCCATGCTTGTGTCCACTTCGCAAAAGTAACATGCTGTTTAAGATAACCAAAAGACATGTTCCAACATCAGCAAGAACTGCTGCCCAAATAATTGGATGACCAGCAATGGCCAAACCAAGAATTGCAACCTTAGTAATGACCGACAATATGATATTTTCTATCACTTTCCTTCTAGATTTTCTTGCAAGTTTAATGGCTTCTGGTATCTTCCTAAGATCATTTGACATAAGAATTATATTGCCTGTCTCACTTGCCAATGCAGAACCCGATATTCCCATTGAGATTCCGATATCAGCTGTAGCTAATGCAGGAGCGTCATTTAAACCATCTCCAATCATAGCTGTTGGTCCTTCCTTCTTAAATTCCGTTACGATTTTTACCTTGTCCTCTGGCAGAAGTTCTGCATGGACTAATTCCAGTGCAAGAGCTAGCTGCTCCTGTGCTTGCATAGCAGCTGATTGACAATCTCCTGTGAGCATAGCAGTTTTGATTCCCAACAACTTAAGCTCCCTTATTGCCTCCTGAGCTCCCCATCGACAGGCATCCGATAGAGAGAAAATTCCAACTGCGGTTGGTCCATAATATATGTAGCCAGTGGTTTTTCCTCTGTTCACTTCATCTTCTAAGGTCAGAACTACAACATAAAACCATCACAATAAGCATTTGACTCAGTTAAAAATAAAGTGGGGTAGAGAAAGGATGGACGTTGAAATGAGTTACCAAATAATTATGCTGTGACATTTGTTGAAAATTTTTACCTGTTTCAGACCCCGCTCTTGTGGCGATTTTTTTGTTTCCAATGTAAAGAACTCTCTCCTCAATTTTTCCACATATTCCTTCTCCAGGAAAATTTTCAAATTCTGTCACCTTTTCTGGATTTGGTTCAATGGAGAGAGACCTTCCATAATCAACAATTGCTGCTGCCAATGGATGGCTTGCCTTGCTCTCAACACTTGATACCCTGAAAAGTTGTCTTTGTTAATTTCATTCAATAATATTGTGTTTTCTTTTTTTAATGGTCGAGCCAAAGCGACAAGGGCTGAAAAAATGTGTTTGTTTTTTTTTATTTATAAATTAAAATTACAGTTGAAAGAAAGCTAGGGGGTGTAAGGGGGATATCCTCACCAGTAAATCAATGTGTTCAAATCAATGTCATCCGAAAGAGATTGAAAATTTGTCACAACAAATTCACCCTTTGTTATGGTACCAGTTTTGTCAAAAGCCATGATCTTAATTTTTGCAAGTGTTTCAAGATAATGACCCCCTTTGATGAGAAGACCAGAAGTAGCTGCTTTCGTGTAAGCACAAAAAGTTGCAACTGGTGTTGAAAGGATGAGTGCACAAGGGCATGCACTTACTAAAACAACCAGTGCAAAGTGAAGCCAATATTTCTCATTATGTACTTTTAACACAAATGGAATCACTGCTACAAGACTTGATATCACTACAACAGCTGAAAATATTGCCACCACAAAATAAGATAATAAGGCCAATGCCATTTATTATTTATTAGACATTTATGAGTGCTAATGAAAATTTTGACTAACCAGGGGTATAAAACTTGGAAAACTTGTCGATCAATCTCTGAGTGCTGGTTTTACTGTTTTGAGCTTCTTCCACAAGCTTTGCCATTTTAGCCACCACACAGTCTTCCGCTAGTGCAGTAGTCTTCACACTAACATAACCTTTTAACCAATCAAGTAAACATCATATGAGTCTAGGTAAAACAAAACAAAACAAAACAAACACATTATTTCTTTTATATACTATGACACATTAACATAGACACTGATATGGATATCTAGACACTGATAATGATTTAAAAAATAGAAGTAATTGAAGTGTTAGCATCGATATCGATATTAGTGCCCACATCTTCGATCAGAAGTCGGTGCTACATAGTTAATATAATCATTTGTTGTTTCAATGAAACTAAAAAATTACCATTTAAATTGATTGTGCCAGCCCAAACGATAGAATCTTTTTGTTTGGCAACAGGGAATGATTCACCAGTCAAAGTTTTCTCATCAACTTCACAGTTACCATCTAAAACAACTCCATCAATGGGTATAACCTCTCCTGCTTTAACTGCTAGAATGGTGTTTACTTTAACCTCATCAGCATCTACAACCTCTCCTGTTTCAGCTATCACTGCCTTTTGTGGAGCAATATTCATCAATGATGACATTACTGCATTTGCCTGCATATTTACAACAATCACTGTCAGAATTGAAATTTATGTACTACATAAAATATGAAACTTTTACCTAAATGTATGATTTTGATGAATATTTCTTGAATCAGTTTTCTTTTGATTATGGCTTTACTATACTAGTTGGGTTCATTAATTTCATGATTAATTAAAGAATTAATAGTTGAGCCAGTGTTAAGCATAAATTGTAGTAGTAATAAATAAAGACCTTGTGGCTTGCCCGTGACTCTAGCCATTCGGCAATTGAAAAGAGGAAAACAATAGTACCAGCTTCCAAATAATCCTTCATAGCAATTGTCCCAATAACTGTTAAAAGAAAAAAATACAGTCAGTGAAACTGCGCATCACAAATGAGTAATTAGTATATAGTTAAAAATATAGGCTATTAAAAAGCTTTATAGATCTAATGAGTTGCTATTAAAAAGTTTTTTAATAAAGACTATCATTGCAACATGTCAAAGCTATACAACTTGAGCCAGGCCTACGTCAAAAATGTTAAGCCCCTGTCAATCTAACGGTTAAGATTTATTCAATTTTTTAAAAAGTTTGGGTCACTATATTTTTCATCTTTATATGTATTTCTTAAAATGCCAATGGGTCACTATATTGTTTTAAAAGAAAAATTCTGATACATGAGGATACGCGACCGACACTCATGGGATACGGTTGGCTTATACGGATACACCTAGGATACGACAGACTTATATGGATACACCCAGAATACGACAGACTTATACGTATACACACTGGATACGACATGTGGGCCTCTTTCTTTTATTGACAATCAATGTGACTCCTTCCTGAGTGTTTTTAATTTATATCCTAAAAATAAACTATAATAATATATTAATTCCTAAAATGGGTTACTACATATGTCAATTACCATTTTTTTTAGAAAAAGAGGTTACTACGTTATGGATAAACTGTGGTCCTTTCTGCTCCTCTTTTTTTTATGTGCGCTTTTTTCCCTATAATGAGCAATCATCAATTAGTGAATTCAATATATCTTTATTGTTTTTTTATCAAATCTCTTTACTGTTATCTTTAGTTATGTTTGATATTATGTTTTTATTTCTATATATTTTAAATTTTAGTTTACTTTTTTATTAAAGTATCTGGCCGTATCGTATTTTGATTTTCAAAAAAGTTTTCGTATACCTCCGAATCTTTATCGCGTCGTATCCCGCAACCCAATCAAACCCAACCCACAAAAAACGGGTTGGTTCGGGTAAGCATGTTGAGTTGGTTTTAAAATAGGAAGACCCATAAAGTACGGGTTAGGTACGTAGTTGGTTTTACACATACTGATTTTTTTGTCTGCGATCTTACATATACGAATTGATAACTGAAGTCTAGGTGCAGAGAATAAATTCTAAATTTCATTCAACCAAATTTCAATTTTAAATTCTTCCTTGAAAACGTTTTAAAGAGAATTTACTTTAGTCTACTTTGAAAATAAATTATGATGTAAAAATTAACCAAAATTTAGGTGCAGAGTACTCTTAAATACTTAGTTGAATTGACTTGTAATTTTTTTGTTTTGCTGATTGTAGAAACTAATGAAGAAAGCGACTTCATGTGTGGGATATGATCTATTTAGATTCTTTAAGACACTTTCGTATGACGAAAACTTTCTTTTGCATAAGCTTCATGGTTTTTTTGAAGACCATTTTATTTTTTATTTGGTTTAATAAAAGTCCAACTTAAGTTATATTGTTATTTCTTTATTTGATTTTTTAAATGATATTTTACAAATGATTGGAGCACAACGAAAATTTGGATCTAATTTTACTGAATCCAACCCATAAACATTTGACCGGGTTGGGTTTTCAACTATACATTAAAAAAATGTTTTTTCAACTTATCGATCTACATTAAAAAGCACAGATCTTTATTTAAGGAAAATACTCTACACATTCGGTTTTTTCACAGAGTATTATATGATCAAAAAGGGGATTTGGATTCTCTAAAATCATATTTTTCTACATTCAATTGTATTTAAGCTAAATTAAAGAATAGTAAGGTAATTATCTAAATCACCAACTCCATGCATCTAACGTCTCAACCGAATTGTTTACCAATTCATCCTCATGGAAGTTTTTTATTTTAATATCAAGAAAAAAATTTAAACGATAGAATTGAGCAGTAATCTAACTTAACATATACAATTTGGAAGTGTACCCATTTTTTATTGAGTATTCTTCTTTTTTTTGGTGAGAATTTTATTGAGTATTCTCCCATTGAATGCTAAAGATAGAAAAATAAAACAAAGCCCTTTGTCCCCTTGTAAAAGTCACAAAATTATGCAGATTTTTATGAAGTGAATTGCCAACTAATTTAGTCTGTAAACATGTCAACATAGTATTTCGCATTTATAAAATTTTAAAATAATTCCTGAATTTAATTCTTTTTTCCATATTACTCTGTGACTGAGAATATTATGGACTAATTTAACCAATACAAAAGGATTGGTATGATTAGTTATTTTTAAGTTTAGGCACTATTTTTTTGGTAAGAAAAAATTTAGGCACTATTTTAAAATATGGTTAATTTTAGGAATTAAATTGACAACACCTATAATTTCAATAACCACATAGATAATTCACTCTTTTTTTTATCTCTGGTAATTTAAAAGAGATTAAAGGATCACACATCGTCCATGTATATTTCATGTGACAAATTAAAAGCTAATTAAAATGATATATATATATATATATATATATATATATATATTTGACATCGGTCTTTTATTTGACTAAAAGTTTTTTTCAAATTTAAAACTAATTTTTTTTAAAAAAAATATAGAGATCAGTACAATCCACTGGTTTTTGGCCGGTTTTCACCAATTCCGAAGAAAACTAGTTTTCTCGACCCACGGAAATTCAGTCTCATTTTTAGAATCATAGTTTTACGACCACACTAACCACCACTTTTTTTAACCGTATTGTAAAATTACCATGCCAAGTCAAATTGTCCCTATTTCTCAATTTATGATAGCTAATTAAAGTGATGTGGCCAAAACAAATAAATAAGTACTAATTAAGAAAGATATTAAATTGAAATTACCAGCTATGATGACAAGAATGTTGACATCAAATCTAGCATTCCGAATGGAAACCAAAGCTTTTAAGATGATCGGAAGGACACCCGCAGCAACTGCTCCAAGAGCCAGATACTCGAATGGAGGATACACATATTTCAGAAATGAAAGCACAAGTAGTAAACCCGAAGCAATCGAATATAGACTTGGCCATCTTTTTTGGTGTTTTTCGTCCCCGTATACTCTAATATTCGCTTCTAGTCTCGCTTGATTCAATGTCTTAACTGTCACCACAACATAACAACAATTCAAATTCAAATCCTGGAAACTAACATTTACATGTAAAAAAAATATATCAACCTTTTTTTGACATACAAATTCAACCATTTACTTGTTTTGATTCATTTATAATTATATGCTTTAGTTTCTTTTCCAACAAAAATCAAATGACTCTTTGTATAAAGCTGAAGATAACTTTATTTATATATAGTGCACAAAAAAACAAGTGGGACACTCTATTTTCCACTAGCTATGCATAGCAACCGACATCTACACTACTTTAGTGATAGCTATATATTGTTACATAATTTCAGTTTTATCCATGTTATATGATTATATGATAGCGTAATAATAATGTAAGAATAACAGCGACAGAAACAGCGACGGAAAACAAGGTAAAATAAAAGTTGCGTGCAAAAGAGAATCAACACACCAGGTCCCATTTTTTTAGTTTACAATCAATTTGATTGGTACACTAGGAAGGGACTTAGTGAATCCCTAACTCTAGAGGTCATCTGTATACAAGAGTCCCAAAAGTTTTTTATTTATTTTATAATAATATAATAATCATAGTAAATATTTAAATTTTTATTATATATATTATACAGTTATTTGAAAAGGAAAATAAATAACTGCCACATGCATTTGTTGAGGCATTTACAATACAAGATGCTAGAACTAGAATGAGGATGAGGATGGTTCGTCTAATTTCACTTTCATCCAACAATCTTTATTTTTGTGTCCCATATTCATAAAGTAAGATAAAAGGAGCATTTCCTTTCCAAGTCTAATGGGAAAGTGGCCAATATGTGAACCATTAATAACAATACCTAAAGATAGAGCACACTCTTTTAAACTCCACCTTCCTTTTCATTTACAATAATGGAGTTCTTTAAGCCAAACTCTCCACCTTTCTTTGGCAATACAAGTATGACACCAACACGTTACTTTTAAAGTAAAAAGGAAATTGTGGGAAAAAGATGATTATGGTGTTCATAATTCATGGAAGAAATAATAAATAAAAAAAAGGATGAGAAAGCGCGTTAGAAAATAAGCACAAGCAAGCAAGCCTTTTTATGTACCAACATTTTACATCACAAGTAACATTTAGTAATTTGTTAAAATCCAACGGACATTTAGTAGTTTATTAATTTTTCTAAAATAAATTAAAAGTAATAAAATACTAGTAATTAATTTCAAAATAGACAAGGGAATATTTGTCAAAAAAATAAAATATTAGATAATGGCACCTTTTTTTCGCTTAAAAAAAAGTGGCACCAATGTGATCCGAGCAACAACAACCCAATATTGGAATTCAAGCAACCCAAAAAATAAAATAATAATTTGCGACACTGATCCCATGTGATAAACACAGAGTTTTAGGATGACAAGCATCCTAGCATTTCACGAGAAGACGAAATTAAAGGAAGAGTAATGTTATTTATCCAAATTCTTCAGACCAAAAATAGCTAAAAATCAAGTTACAACACCAATTAACCATGTTATAAGTCACTAACCAATCTGTTTTTTTTTACCCTTTTTAGTCAATGACTTAGAAAACCGTGAAAAAACAGGTTAATTAATGACCTATAAAACTTGATTAATTAGTATTGTAACTTGGTTTTTAGTTAATTTTGGCTGGAATATTTTGACTATTTTTAAAAGAAATGAGAAGAACGAAAGAAAGAAAGAATTACCAATCTGAAGTTGAGAAATGAGAAGTGTGTCATGGACAACGATTACAGTTCGTGATGGTACGATGACAGAAACCTCTTTGATTCCTTGCAGAGGTTTAAGGATGTTCTCAATCAACGGTATCTCCGAAGAGCAACACAATCCCAGAACATCAAAGTAGCTCTTCTGCAACTTCCTCTTTTCCTCAGAAGAAGACATGATCGATGATATGATAAAAACTACAACTACTTTTTTTTTCTCCAAACTTCTTATTAACTCGTTTCTGGCAACAAAAAAAACATGCAAAATGTTCGTTACTGATTAATTGAAAGCCTTAAAAAGGGTACTATAAAATGAATTTATCATGGGTGAAGGGAATGAAACACGGTACAATGTTGTAACAGAAACGGTTCAAATAAAAGTCGGTGAAAGATAATCACCTTGTGAATTGTGAGAGCAGAAAGAGGAAAAACAAAGAAAGAAACAATTGCTTATGTTGTTGTGTTGTGTTGTGTTGAGTTGTGTTGAGTTGTACTGAATGATGGTATGAACCGGTGAAAGGAGATTGCCACCTTAAATAGGCAAACTCTGAGTGGGGCATAAAAAGGGGGAAAAAATGCACTTTTATTTGGATAGGAATAGGAATAGGAATAGGAATTGGAGTAGGAGGAATAACGACCCAATCGCATAATTTTTACGATATACAAAGAATAATGTTATCATAATATACAAATATAATTTCCCTGCCAAACTTCAGTATATTTTTTTTTATCTCTTCTGAGAATATTATTTTGTGATTTCCTCGTGTTTGTTGGGGTAGTGGAGAATCGATGTGACTAATGGAATCCACATCTGAATCCCACATTTTCTTGTAATATTTCAACACAACACGGGTGTAAATAAAATCAAACAAAAGTATATAAACATCTAACTTTGTTTGATATACTCCCCATGGATACACATTCACATGGGAGTATGGCCTCAAATTTCTAGCTTTGTCTATGGTTAATCCAAACAATTATAAAATATAGTTTTATTATATCTGCACTTCTCTTGAAACGGAAGTAAAATAGTTGGTTTCATGGAAAAAGAAAACAAATTCAAAGAAATGTAAAATGCTTAGTTCTGAATCATAAAAAATGTCAATAAATATTTGTTAACTCATATTATAATATTAACAAATATTTATCAGCAATTTTTTATATTAAAAAACACACAATATACATTATAGTAATAGATAATTTTTGACAAATTACAATATTGTTAATTATTTTAAAGATAATGGTTTAAGGTAGAAGATACTGTTTAGTCTCATCACTAAATTTTGTAAATATATATTACTATATTCTTATTTGGATAATAATACTATTTAATATTTTATTAGTAATAGATATTTTTTGGCAATATACAATATCATTAAATTATCTTAAATAGAAGATACTACCTCTAATCCACTTTATAAGAGAAAAATCAATTTTTAGATTCATTCAATAAATGATGTATCTAGTATATATAATATGGGCTAAAAGGAAATTTTATCATTTATTTTCTAAATTTGATAAAATAGTTTTAGGTTCATTAAATCACTTTTTAGATTTATTTTCTAAA
Organism: Astragalus glycyphyllos; assembly: GCA_963573325.1. NCBI lineage: Eukaryota > Viridiplantae > Streptophyta > Magnoliopsida > Fabales > Fabaceae > Astragalus > Astragalus glycyphyllos. The sequence goes on from OY754308.1 coordinate 68,432,663, forward strand.
ATACTATTGAATTCTTCCTCCGTTCCTTATTATTTGTCGCTTTTTTAGAAAAAACTTGTTTCTATTTACTTGTCATTTTCTAAGTCCAATATTGCAACATTTATTATTGCTTAATCAATAATGCCCTTAAATATTTAGTGCAGAGAGAGAAATATATGAAATGAGATAATAAATCATTAAAGTATTATAGGTAAAAGATAATTAATTGTATCAAAAGTACAAATATTTATTGGTCTTATTGGTACGTGTAAAAAGCTAAAAAGGAATGAATGGAGTATTTTATTAGTAATAGATAATTTTTGACATATACAATATCATTAAATCATCTTAAAGATAACTACTTTCAAATGGAAGATACTATCTCTGGTCTACTTTATAAGAGAAAAATCACTTTTTAGATTCATTTAATAAATGATGTACACTACAAGAAAGGGTGGATTTACTGTCGAGGACTTTCCGGCGGATTTGATACCACAGAACATTTCCGGCGGAATTAGGAGCATTTCCGGCGGATTTGTAGTAGACAGTAAGTTTCCGGCGGATTTTGAAGCGTTTCCGGCGGTTTTTTTTCGGATAAAAAAAATTGAAAAAAAAAATCAAAATCCGCCGGTAAAGCCATTTCCGGCGGATTGGCAGAAACGGGGGGAAACCGAAAATTCAAAATCCACTGCAAATTGCATTTCCGAGGGATCCTGGAATCCGCCGCAAATGTCCAGGAATCCGCCGGAAACTCCTAAATCCACCGGAAATTCGTAAATCCGCCGGAAAATCGTAAAACCGAGGGATAGGGGATCCGCCGGAAACTCCTAAATCCGCCGGAAATTCCCACCACCGACAAAATTCGCCGGAAATGATTTTTTCGAGGGATAGTCTATCCGCCGAAAACTCCGTAATCCGCCAGAAACCATTTTTGAGGGATTTCAAAATTGTAACCGTTACCCTCGCTCCTCTATATATTCCACTGATTTCCTTCTCCCATTTCACATCTTCTTCATTTCTTCACATCTAAAATTTCTCTCTTCTTCTCTCTACAAATTCTCTTCCTCTCTTTGGTAGATTTCTTCCATCTAAGGTATGATTTCTTCCTCTCTTTGATAGATTTTTCTCTTCTTCTATTTGTTTGAGTTTATGTATTGTTTTCAATAACGGTTTAGTTAATAATTGTTGTATTGTTTGTTTAAGAGTTGTTTGAGTTTGGTTCGCTTTGATTTCTGTTCGAAGGAGTTTCGAATAACATCAAGCCAGAATCTTCTCTTCACAACCGGTTAGATACCCAATTTAATATTTGATATATTATTAGTTAGTTATTTGATATATTATTAGTTAGATTAGAATTTCTTCAATAGTTAAATATAAAACTTTATAATAATTAGTTAATATATAAATTAGTTAATATATAATTACAAATTTAAAGTAATATATTTTTAATATATTTTTATTTTTTGTTTAATAAATTTCTATAAGTAAATACGAAAAAAATTTAAAATTTATGTTTTTATTAATTTAAATTTTAATTTGTGTTTATATTTTTGTAATTTTAATTTCTGTTTGTATATTTAATTTATTTTAACTTTAATACGAAATAAAATGAGAAATAAATTTTAATTTTTGTAATAAATTTTATATATAAATGCGAAATATTATTAGTTTTTATTTTTATATTAATTTTGAGATTTTTAGATAAATATGATATACTATATTGATATAATTGATATAAAAAATAAATAAAAACGAAGTAATTTTTTTATATTTACTTTAATATTCATTTCTAAATTAAATTTAAATAAAAATATTTTATTAAAATAAAAATAAAATTAATTTTTAAATAATTAATGTTAATATTTTTTATATTTACTTTAAAATAAAAAATAAATTTAATATTAGTTTTTAAATAACGTAATTTTTAAATAATTAATGATAAGTAATTTTATTATATTTACTTTAAAATAAAAATAAAATTAATTTTTAAATATTTAATGTTAATATTTTTTATATAAATGCGAATTATATTATTCATTTCTATTTTTTATTCAATTTTAGATAAAATTATTAAATATTATATTTACTTTATTAAATTGTATGTCAATATATATATATATATTATTCACTTAATATATATGTATTATTCTTAATATATATATATATATATATATATATATATATATATATATATATGAATATATATTTGAAAGGAATATTGGATAGTTTATTTCATTTACATTGAATAAAATAACAGTTTATTATAAAACAACAGTTTATTTTTTTAATATATAATTAAACAAAGTTAATATATAATAAAACAAAAATTTATTTTTTAATATATAGTTAATATATAATAAAACAACATGTATTTTAATTATTGTTGTTATTTTGTATTTGATTAATTGTTAATTAAAAAAGTACAGTTTATTTAAAACATAGTAATTTATATAATGTTTACATTGTTAGTGTATGTAAATATCTTTATAGGTATATATATATATATGTATATGTGTATGTATATATGCAATAGATATATATGTAGATAACATTAATTTTTATTGAACTTTAGTACGTAGTTCCCTAAAACATGGATCGTAGTTGGATGTATGATCGATTGTTTCCTGGAAGAGCTGGTTTAAAACGACGTTTTGTACAAGGAGTAGAAGAGTTTATTTTTTGTGCTAAGCAGCATGAAGAATTTGCGCGACAAGGCGGAATTAGATGTCCGTGCTTGAAATGTTCATTTCAATTTATAAAAAATGATGATGAAGTCAAACTTGATTTGTACAATAATGGGTTTAGGCCAAATTATTTTATATGGAGTCGTCACGGCGAAGTAGCACCAGGGGTAGCTGTTCGTGCAGTTAATGTTCCGGTTGAAGTAGTAGATCCCATAGCAAGTAATTATCCAGCGGCTGCGACGTCTAGATGCAAAATTATTCAACCGTTAGAAGTTTATCAGGGAATGATATCTGATGCGGTTGGAGTAAATTTGGATTTTTGTAGAGCCAGAATATGATGCTGAAGAAGTTCCAAATGAGGAAGCTCAAAGATTTTACATGTATTTAAGTGAGACAAATAATCCATTATTTGAAGGATCTAAAGACTCTAAATTATCAATGTGTGTTCGGTTGTTGGGTCTTAAGTCTCAGTTTAATGTTGCTGAGTTGTGCATGGACTATATGACCAAAATGATGTTGGATGCAACTCCCGTTAGAGGACTTTTGCCGCAGAGTTATTATGATGCTAAAATGTTGGTATCGAAGCTTGGCTTGAAATCTAAAAGAATTGATTGTTGTGTCTCCGGTTGCATGCTCTATTATAACAATGAGTTTGGCATAAATGATGGAGAGTTGTCGGAATGCAAGATTTGTGGAGAGTCACGCTATCGTGCCAGCAGGAGAGGGATGAGTAGAGGCAAATTGGTTCCACGAAAAGCAATGTTCTATTTTCCGCTCATACCAAGGCTACAGAGGATGTTTACTTCAATGGAGATCGCGGGTAAAATGACGTGGCACCATCAAAATAGAAACAATTCTGGTGAATTACGTCACCCATCTGACGGTGAGGCTTGGAAGCATTTTGATCGTGTTCATCCAGATTTTGCCAGTGATCCACGGAATGTTCGGCTTGGTTTATGCTCTGATGGATTCACACCATATATTCAAGCCTCGGCAACACCGTACTCTTGTTGGCCAATTATTGTTACCCCGTACAACCTACCTCCAGAAATGTGTATGTCTAAACCATACATGTTTTTAAATGCAATTATTCCAGGGCCAAGTAATCCAACAGCTGGTATTGATATATATTTGCAACCTCTGATTGATGATCTAAAAAGACTGTGGAATGGTGTTTTAACTTATAATGCAGCACGCAAACAGAATTTTGTGATGAGGGCGGCTTTGATGTGGACGATTAATGACTTCCCTGCATATGGAATGTTGTCTGGTTGGGGGACACATGGTAAGATGGCATGTCCGATTTGCATGGTTGACACAAAGGTTTTTACTCTTAAATACGGAGGAAAGACTTCGTGGTTTGACTTGCACCGTAGGTTCTTACCTATGGATCACCCTTTCCGAAAGCAGAAATATGCATTTATCAAGGGAAATGTTGAAACAGATGGACCTCCTCGTATTTTGACACCGGAGGAAGTTTGGGAGAGTGTTAAGGATATTCCTCCTGTGGAAGTTAAAGCGGGTGTTGTTTCTCGTCCAGAAGGCTATGGACAATGGCACAATTGGACAAAAAAAAGTATTTTTTGGGAACTTCCCTATTGGAAAGATAATCTATTGAGACACAATCTCGATGTGATGCATATAGAGAAGAACTTTTTTGACAACATATTTAACACTGTCATGAACGTGAAAGGTAAAACGAAAGATAATGAGAAAGCTAGGAGGGACATAGATCATTATTGTAGACGGAAGGATTTGTTGTTGGTTGAGCAAGGTACTAGGACATTGAAACCTAAAGCCAATTATACTTTATCTACCGAACAAGCGAAAGCAATTTATCGGTGGATAAAAGAGTTGAAAATGCCAGATGGTTATTCATCCAATTTATCTAGAAGTGCAGATGTCGATAATGGGAGGTTGCATGGGATGAAGAGCCATGATTGTCATGTATTCATGGAGTGTTTACTTCCCATCGCTTTTAGTTCGTTGCCGACACACGTTTTGAATCCGCTTATTGAAATTAGTCAATACTTTAAGAATTTGTGTTCTGCAACGCTAAAAGTTGATGATCTTACAAAAATGGAACAAGACATCCCACTTATCTTATGCAAGTTGGAGAGAGTATTTCCACCTGGTTTCTTTGATTCTATGGAGCATCTACCGGTGCATCTCGCATATGAAACTAAACTTGGCGGACCTGTCCAATACCGATGGATGTATCCGTTTGAAAGGTCAGTTTATTAATTATCATAATCGATCTAGCAAAGAAAGAAGTTTATGTTTATTATATAACATATCGTTTTCTCTGCTAGGTTCATGGGTGATTCCAAAAGATCGGTGAAAAACAAAGCTAGAGTCGAAGGATCGATATGTTCTTCTTACTTACACCGTGAAACAACCCATTTTTGTTCTAATTATTTCAAGAGTGAATTTGCTCCAAGAAGCAGTCGAAATGAAATGGATATTGATTGTCCTAGACATCATTTAGCTTTGTCTGTCTTTTGTCTACCTGGTCGTCCATCTGGAAAGGAGTCGATTCACTGGCTAACCGAAGCAGAGTTAAATTCAGCACATGTTCATGTGTTGATAAACTGTTCTGAGGTGCAACCATTCATTGAGTATGTCTTCCTCAAACGTGTATTAATAATTCTTACTATCAATCCACTAATTAATGTTGACGGTTGTGTAACAATTAATTATCTTTTTTTAATTAGGGAATTTTTGTCATCAGAGGAAGTAAGTGAAGATCAATCCTCTGCTCATATTAGTGCACATTTTCCAATGTGGTTTAGGCAACATGTTTATGCCCTCCCACCAACTCTTGCCAACCAACACTTGAGAAACTTATCCGATGGTCCTCGAAGATGTGTTAAAGAATGGCACACATACTTTGTTAATGGTTACAAATTTCACACCAATGAATGGACACAGGGCAAAGAAACAATCAATAGTGGTGTTTGCATGAAGGGTGTCACTGAAGGAGGTGAAGATGATTTTTATGGTGTTGTTCAACACATATACGAACTTGCGTACCCCCATCTAGATTTTAGTCAGAAGGTAGTGGTTTTTTATTGTAATTGGTTTGATCCGTCTTCTCGAGGAACAAGGGTGAATCAAAAGTCAAATACAGCGGACATTAAAATGAGTAGTAGCTATCGACTGTATGATCCGTTCGTCATTGCACAAAATGTGAGACAAGTCTATTATGTCTCTTATCCATCAACACGGACTGATAAGCGTGGCTGGTGTGTTGCAATTAAAACAAAGCTAAGAGGTCGCATTGAGACAAATGATGACACAGTGGAAGATGTGCTATATCAAATGGATGAGATGGCTAATGTAAATGAAGTGATTCAAGTTGAACCCATCACTCGTTTATGTGATGAGCCAAACACTGGCGACGAAGTTGATGATGAAGAAGATGCTAATGAAGATGCAGCAGAGCACGTTGGTCCATCAAGAATTCATGACTCCTCTGATGATGATGATTTTGAGAATGAATATGATTCCAATTAGCTAGTACTTAATTTATGCATGTTTGTTGTATTTAATTTTATGGATATCAATATTAATTTTATGTTTATTTAATAATAATTAATTAGTACAATTTATCTTTTGGTGTTTAAATTAATTAAGTCTCATTTTTTAATATTAAAATCTATATATATTTCTAGATATATACAGTCATATGGCTCACTCAGGATCCGGGTCTGATCATGATGACACATATGTTCCTCCACCTGCGGAGGATGTTGACAGCAGTCGTAGGAGGAAGACTTCTACTCGCCTCGGGCGTCGTCAGCAACCCGCTCGTGTTGTTGTTCCTAGTGGCAGATATGTGCCTCGACCTCATACAGATGGAGCTTCTACTAGTGCACATCCATCGATTCCTGAGGGTACCGAGGGCATAGCCCCAGTAAATGTTGATGCTGATGGGATACACACATATTACATTGACCAGGAGGTGGTGAGGTATACGCCTGATGGCCGTATCATTTTGGATGTCATTGGTGACTCGTAAGTATAACATTTATTAATTAGTAATTTATTACTCTCTTTGTTTTTTAATAATTATATTTATTTTTGGTGAAACAAAATTCATATCTTTTAATATTGTACAGGTTTCTTCCTTCAAAGAAAAGTGCAACTGCAGTCGCACAAACAATTAGGGAGAATTTTAATAAAGGATGGAAGAATTGGACAGCTGTGAGGAAAGATGAACAGACAATTGCGTCGATGTTAAATTCATTTTTAGTAAGTTTTAATTCTACAAAACCATTTTTAATTATTTTATTATTTATTTGTTTATATATAATAATAACAAACATAATTGTATATTTTTAAAATAGGAAAAATGCACATGGTTACCGGAGGAGCAGGAAGAAATGGAGAAAGTGTTCCATAAGCAGTGTTCTCATCGCTATTCTGATTTATTAATGACGGCACAAATAAATAATGACAAGCCGTCTTATATGCCAGTTTCACATGGGATCAGCTGCAAGATTATTGGGCGACACCAAAATTTAAAGAATATTGTGAAAAAGCCAAAAAAAGCAGGGCTTCTGATAAAGGTCGTTGCACACACACAGGTGGAAGTGTTAATGCTGCAACCCATCATCGGCGTTTGGTAAATTTCTTACTTAATTAATTAAATATTATTTAACAAGTCATTGATTTTCATGTGTAATAATATTAATTAATAACATTATCAATAGGAGGCGATGCATCAAAGGCAAGTTACTTTGCCTGAGTTGTATTGCTACCTTCATGTACGGGAGGACACTTGTGAGTTTATTACTGATCAGGCGAGGGAGATTCAGGTAAACTAATTAATTTTACAATTATATATATATATATATATATTTATATTTATCTATAAATTATCATTATTTTATTAATAGTTATTCATTTCTTGGTTGTTATTTTTTCAGGAGAACTTTGAGGCGGGGATTGCTGAGTACCGTGAGACTCAGCAGCAGAGTAGTGAGGGTACAGAAGTTGATCCTGTGGAGGAGGCTAGAGCGGCTCGTGAAATCTGGGAGAAAGCAGTTGGTCCACGAAAGAGTAATCGCCTCGTAGGGTCTGGTGGCATTGGACCTTCTGCTTTCCGAGCAAGTGTTATTCCAAGTCTGTCAACTTCTGGATCAGCTAGGAGTACTGCCTGCTCACATGCTCCTAGTACTTTGAATGCTGTGACTGAATTGACCCAGCAAATGAGCCGTGAGTTTGCCGAGCGCCAAGAGAAAAGTGCACAGGAAGTGCACGAACTTCGAGAGCGGTTGGAGGAGCAGGCTAGGATAAATGTAGAGCAGGCTAGGCGGTTGGAGGAGCAGGAAAAGTTAAATGCGGAGCAGGCAAGGCTAAACGAGGAGCGTTATCATCAGTTGTTGAGTCAGCTGTCTCAACAGCAGTCCAGACCATCATCTTCACATATGTCATCCTACCTGCCACCGCAGCAGCATTTTGGCGGTGCCTTTCAGCCATGGCCTCAGTACCCGCAGCAGTATCCACCCCAGCAGCAGCAGTATCCTCCCCAGCAGCAGTATCCTCCCCAGCAGCAGCAGTATCCGCCCCAGCAGCAGCCGTTGTATCCACCCCAGCAGGTTCAGCACTCCGAGCAGCAATTCAACTCAAGTATCGATTTGAATAATATCGATCATATTAGTGCTTTTCTTGCATCTGATGACGCCACAGGTGGCAGCTATTATAATCATAGCGAGGACTCAGACCAGATCCCACCCCAGCACCCACCCCAGTAGCTTTTACTTGTGTTATTTTGTTCTTTGGATATTTAAGTTTTAATTTGTATTGGTTAGTTATGAATATTAATTTGCGTACTTTGTTGGGATCTTTTAGTTTCACTTGTTTGGATAATATATCGTTTTAATACCGGGTATTGATTTTGAATCGCATTTTTAATTTATTATCTAAATTTAATTATTAATTTTTATTTTACAATCAAAATAAAGTTTCATAATATTTTTAATTTAATGTAATAAATAATATTATTAAATAACTAATTATATTTAATAGTTTTATTAATTAATTTTATTAATAAAAAATATATTATATTTAATTTATTAATAAATTCGTATATTTAATATTCTTATTAATAATTTCTTTTAAAAATATATTTTCAATTATTAAATCAATAATATTTTTATTATTAATTTTTTAAAAAATATATTACTAAATTTATTATAAAAAGTCGTATATTTATTATTTAATTTATTTAATACTTTTATTAATAGTTTTTTAAAAAATATATTATAATCAATAATATTTATTTATTAAATAAATTTCCGGTTTTTTAAAAAAAATATTTTGAAATATTTCCGGCGGATTCTTTCGTTTTTTTTTTTAAAAAAAAGACATTTCCGGCGGATTTTTCTAGTTTCCGGCGGATTTTTTCATTTTTTTTTTTAAAAAATATTTCCGGCGGATTTTTCTAGTTTTCGGCGGATTTGGCTTACTTTGCGGCGGATTATCCCTCGGAAATTTCCGGCGGAAAATCCGCTGGAAACCCGTTTGCTACCACGGTTTTACCGGCGAATAAAATCTGCCGGAAATTCTAAATTTTCGGCGGATTTTGGTCAGTTTCGGCCGATTTTGGTCGCCAGAAAAACCAAATTTTCTTGTAGTGGTATCTAGTCTATATTATATACTAGATATATCATTAAATGTATATATTTGATCAGAAAGTGGGACCGACAAAAATAAAAAAGTGAGTTTAAAAAAGGATAGCTTGGTATTCAGAAGGTCGCGGGTTCAAATCTCCGATATTCCCATTGGGGTAAGGTATGTAAGTGTAATTACCTTTGGAAGTGCTCAAATAGTCCGAATGTTGTCTTCCCTACTTTAGACTGTGATGCCATCTTCTCAAACTAAATTTTATGTAACCGAAAAAAATACTTATTTGTAAATCTTTGTTTCAAAGTTATTTCAGTTGTCTTATAGTTTGCTTGCTCTCGACTGAAATTGAGTTACTTGACAATCAAACTTATCACATTAATTATATTTTTTCAAAAAATTATACTTAAAATAGCGTTTCAATCCTTACTTTCTCAATAAAAATTTATTTACCAAATACTCTTAACAAAACTCTTAAATATTTTCCATAATTTACTACTTGTTATTTTAGAATATTAATTATTTGTGTGTTTTAAATGTTACATTTTTTATTTTTCTACTGGCTACTACATTTTATTGAAATTACATAAATAAATATTTTTTTAAAATCTTTTTTACATCATTTTTAAATACTTTTTAATTGGACTTTGTTTTTTTGACAGCTTAATTGGACTTTGTTAAATATAACATAAAACAACGCTATTAGAGATCATAATATTTATTTGTAGTTTCACTTCTAAACTAGTAAGATACCCGTGTATACGCACGGGTGCCGTCGCGTTTTTTTATGAATGAACTTAGACATAGTTTAAATAGTCTGAATATCACCCCGTGAAAATAAAGACAAATTTTAAATAGATAAAAAAGGTGTCTCAAATAAAAAATAGATAAATATTAAAATCTAAAAATGTAAAAGTATCATCTAAAAACAATATGTGCATTTATTCGGTGTATTTTTATATACCAGAGAAGTATTTTTATAGTTTTTATCCCGTGTTTATTTATATATCGATTCAACTATACTATGTTTTTATATATATATATATATATATATATATATATATATCATTGCAGTTATTCCGTATTTTTTTTATATATTAGTGCAGTTATCCTGTGTTTTTTTATATGTCAGTGCAGTTATCTCATAGTTTCAATTGATTATTTTAGTTGATTAGTAGATTATAGTAGATAGTAAAAAAATAGATAGTAGATTATCAATAAGAAATACTTATCTCGTGTTTTATTACATATCAATGACAATTATTTGTCCTTTTTTGGGTATCAGTGACAAATATTTGTCATGTGTGTTTTAAATATTAATCAGAAGTTTAAATAGTCGTTAAGTCTTCTTGTTTTTTTAGATAATAATCTCGTGTTTTTTATATATCAGTTCAGTTATCCCGTGTTTTTTTATATATCAGTGCAGTTATCTCGTTGTTTCAATTTTTATTTTAGTTGATTAATAGATTATTGTAGATAATGGGTAGGTTTGGTTTGAATTTTGAAATTTGAAAAAAAAGGTAGGAGAAAGTAGAAAAAAATGGGAGTGAGAAGAAAGTGCATTAGAAAAAGAGATTTGAAAAAATGATATAGTAAATTACAATGTTGTCCTTAGTTAGTTGAGTTGTCAAATAAATATGAAAACTTGTTTGGGAAATTTAAGTGTACTTTGTTTGCATAAATAGATATTAGATTAGATAGATTCGATGACAATTATTTGTCCTTTTTTGGGTATTAGTGACAAATATTTGTCACATGTGTTTTAAATATTAACCAGTAGTTTAAATAGTCGTTAAGTCTTCCTATCTTTTTAGATATTAATCTCGTGTTTTTTATATATCAGTGAAGTTATCCCGTGTTTTTTTTATATATTAGTGCAGTTGTCTCGTAGTTCCAGTTGATTATTTTAGTTTTTTTAGATAAGCAAATGATTATTTTAGTTGATCAGTAGATTATAGTAGATAATAGGAAAAGAAAGTGGGTGGGTTTGATTTGAATTTCGAAACTTGAAAAAAAAAAGGAGAAAGTTGAAAAAAAAAGTGGGAATGAGAAGGTCACATGTGTTTTAAATATTAATCAGTAGTTTAAATGGTCATTAAGTTTTCTTTTTTTAGATATTAATCTCTTGTTTTTTTATGTATCAGTGAAGTTATCCCGTGTTTTTTAATATATTAATGCAGTTATCTCGTAGTTTCAGTTGATTATTTTAGTTTTTTTAGATAAGCAAATTGATTATTTTAGTTGATCAGTAGATTTTAGTAGATAGTGAGAAAAGAAAGTGGGTGGGTTTGATTTGAATTTCGAAATTTGAAAAAAATAGGAGAAAGTTGAAAAAAAAAAAGGGGGAATGAGAAGAAAGTGCATTGGGAGAAGAAATTTTAAAAAAATGTGATAGTAAATTACAATGCTGCCCTTAGTTAGAGGAGTTGTCAAGTAAATAGGAAGGCTTGTTTAGGTAATAATTTAAGCGTGGTTTGTTTGTATAAATAGACATTAGATTAGATTAGATAAATAGATAGTAGATTATCAATAAGAGATATTTATCCTGTGTTTTATAATTTATCGTTACAATTATTTGTCCTTTTATAGGTATTAGTGACAAATATTTGTCACATGTGTTTTAAATATTAATCAGTAGTTTAAATAGTCATTAAGTCTTCTTGTTTTTTTAGATAATAATTTCGTGTTTTTTATATATCAGTACAGTTATCCCGTGTTTTTTATATGCCAGTGCATTTATCTCGTTGTTTCAATTGATTATTTTAGTTGATTAGTAGATTATAGTAGATAGTGGAAAATAAAGTGAGTGGGTTTGATTAGAATTTTGATATTTGAAAAAAAAAGTATGAGAAAGTAGGAAAAAGGTAGGAGTGAGAAGAAAATTTGAAAAAATGTGTGATAGTAAATTACAATGTTGTCCTTAGTTAGATGAATTTATGTAAATAGGGAGACTTGTTTGAGTAATTTAAATGTGATTTGTTTGTATAAATAGATATTATATTAGATTAGATAAATAGATATTAGATTAAACAGTAAATAGGAGTTAATTGTAAATCATTTAATATTAATTTAATTATATTATACTATATAGTAGATTAAAAAAAATTAGGAAAATAAATATTTTTAAATAAAGGATGTGGGAGCCACAAATAGTAGATGTGTAATAGGTAATTTGGGAAATGTGAGATTGAAAGAAAGAGAGAGAGTTAGAAAGAAGAGAAAATAGAATTAAAAAAAAAAGAAGTAGAGTGGTGATGTGTCAAAAAATGAAGATGTCCAAAATGGTCTTTTTGTAAGTTGTTTGTTTGATTAAATAGATAGATTAAATAAATAGATATTAAATAGATAGATTAGATAAATAGATATTAGATTAGATTAGATAGATAGATAGATATTAGATTAGATACGAGTTTTAGTAAACTTGTAGTCAAATTCTCATTACGTCTTCAATTTTTGCTCCCGAGCCATAATATTTATTTCTAGTTTCATTTCTGCTTATATCTCTGGGTTCATTTTTGGCTAACGAATGGCATTTATCACGTCATCCTATAATGACTAGGATGCCAAATCATCTAATATGGATGGTGATTAATTAAAATTCTAACCATTAAAAAATTGTGATGTGCAAATATTTGTAGGGCAGCTTGTTCGCCAATTAAACACGAACTTAACATAGAGGCAAGTGATTTGGCATCCTAAATTCCTAGTTAGTCTTTGTAAAAAGTAGGACGTTGTGAGCGTGATAATCCACTGGTGGGCTAAGCATCAACATAACATCACGAACCTAAGGTGCAAACGCATATAAGGGGCAAAAAATGAAAACTCTTTTTTTTAGATTAAAATGAAAACTCATTTTATGGGGACTAAAAATATATTTAATATCTTTTAAATAAATAAAAAGAAACTCTATTGTTATAAAAAAACATATTATATTAAATAGAAAATGTTTGCTTGGCATGGGCAGCTACGGCCCACAGCAATCTCCAGCCACTCGCAGTTGACCAATTTCCGATGAACGACCGTTGTCCACTATTAGTTTTTTATTTTAATATTTTTAAGAGAAAGAAACTTTTCAAAAATTTATATATTTAATTTTAAATTTTTAAAAATAATTTAATGGGTGGATTAGATAACCTCCAACAATTAAAATTTGTAAAAGGATGAGTTGAATTAGATTTTATTGGATGGATAATGATGGCTAAGATTTGTTTTCATCAATTTTCAATGAATTGTAAATAGATAATTTTAATCCACCCATTTGTACCCAAAAAAAATCCACCCATCTAGCTATATTATAATCATCTTTTAGATAGGCATCATCTATTATAATCCGTTCTCAAATTTTAGTGAGAAAGAAAGTCAAAGGGGATTGAACATATTGTTGGCGTTTTTTATTATATATATATATATATATATATTCAATAAAAATGAGTTTTTAATAGGCAAACTGGCAAAGTGATTAGTAAATAGTGTGATAGTTGTTAGAAGAGAGGGAGGAGGGGGTTCGAATCTCATATGTCTATATTTCTACAAACAATGTCTCTTTCACCCAACCATATGAATTACCTTTCAAGGACAAATTATATCTAAGTGATTAAATTATACTGAAATAAAATAAGTTCATTAGACTCATATTTTCATTAATATGGGCAATGGGAATTGTGATACTTTTAGAGTACTACAGTTAGCGCTGGAAAAATGGGCTACCCAATCTATGCTGAATTCAAGTTTTATTAGGCTGGGTCTTAGGAAGTCCTCGTGTTGCACCAGTTTTATCAGGCTGGGTGAAAAAAACCTAAGATTAAATTTGGACTCAAAACTTAAAGCCCAAGCCCAACCTTATGCAGGTTGTGGCTTTTTCGGTCGATCTTGATTTATTTATTTTTTTATGCAAAAATAACATTTGACATATTACACTTGGAAACCAACATGGATTGGTCTAAGTAGTAACTGGACTTAGATCCTGTTGGAACTAGAGGCAACAATTAGTCATAAATCTCAAGCTAGAGTGCTTGGATTCTTACACACACACTCACACAATCAGAGAGAGAAGAGAGCACACTGAGAAGAAAGAAGAAAAACTGATTAACAAACTTTTTTGCACCGCAACAGGAAGTACAAATAGGCTGTTAACTTGTAACTAATCACCTTTGGTAAAATGACTACTATATCCCCTGTAATTACACAAAAGACAGAATTACCCTTTACTCTATTACTCCCCTTTAATTCTGTAAATCAATACTGTAAAACACAATTACAGACTCAATCATATACAATACAGATATAGTACTATAGCACTTATTCACAGCACTTGATGCACAGCATCACACAAACACTGACACAGACTTTTGCACAGGTCTTCACTACATCTTGATCACTCCAAGCATATTCCTCAGCTCTTTGAACTGCTCACTCTTCAAAGGCTTTGTAAAAATGTCTGCTACTTGCATAGCAGTTGGGCAATATTCAACACACAACTTGCCCTTTGTCACTTGTTCTCTAATGAAATGAAATCTTGTCTCGATATGCTTGCTCCTACCATGAGCAATTGGATGCTTTGCAAGGTTAATTGCTGACTTATTATCAACCATTATTGTAATGGCTTCATTCTTCTTCACTTTCAGCTCACACAGAAGGTTGCCAAGCCACTGTGCTTGACATGCTGCCATAGCTGTAGCAATATACTCTGCCTCACATGAGGACAGAGCCACCACTTGCTCTTTCTTAGAACTCCATGACACAGGAGCATTTGCATAGTAAAATACATATCCTGCTGTACTTTTCCTATCATTCTTATCACCACACCAATCAGAATCACTATAACCAAGAATATTACACTTTTCTTCATCACACTTGTTAGGAAACAGAATTCCATAGTCTAATGTACCCTTCACATACCTCAAAATCCTCTTAGCAGCTAGGAAGTGAGATAGTTTGGGATTCTCCATGAATCTACTAATCAATCCAACAGAATATAGCAAGTCAGGTCTAGTACAGCAAAGATACCTCAGTGAACCTACCATTTGTCTGTATAATGTTGCATCCACCTCCTCTTCATTAGGATCCTTCACCAATGTCACACCAGTAGCTGTTGGTGTGTCTGCAAGATTGCAATCAATCATTCTAAACCTGCTCAACACATCTTTTGCATATTTCTCTTGATGCATGATCATTCCACCATTTGTTCTTTTGAATTCAATCCCTAGGAAGTAGGAAATGAGTCCTAAGTCAGTCATTTCGAACTCTCTCATCATCTCTCCCTTGAATTGAGAGATTTTGACTTCATTGTTTCCTGTCACCAGTAGGTCATCTACATACAGGCAAACAATAATCACATCAGCATCTTTGTTGTTCTTAATGTACACACCATGTTCATTTGTACACTTAAGAAACCCAAGTGTCAAGAGGAACCCATCAATCCTCTTGTTCCAAGCTCTAGGAGCTTGTTTCAAGCCATACAAGGCTTTGTTCAGTTTAAGCACCTTTTCTTCACTCCCCTTCACTTCAAATCCTGGTGGTTGACACACATACACTTCCTCCTCTAAGGGCCCATTGAGAAAGGCAGATTTTACATCCATGTGATGCATTGACCATCCATTCAAATTTGCAACTGCAGTAACAATCCTCACTGTTTCCATTCGAGCAACTGAGGCAAACACTTCATTGAAATCAATTCCTGCCTTCTGCAAGAACCCTTTGGCCACTAGTCTAGCTTTGAATTTTGAGATTTCACCATTTGGATTTACCTTCACTTTGTAAACCCACTTCACTGCTATAGCCTTCTTTTTCTCTGGCAGTGACACTAACTGCCATGTCTTGTTCTTTTCTATTGCTCTTAACTCTTCTTTCATAGCACATGTCCACCTACTATCCTTCATAGCTTCTTCTAGACTCACTGGCTCAGACTCAGCAAATAGAGCTAATTGCAGTAGCTCACCCTCTGCCCCTATTGCTGAGTCAGGAATGAGATCATAGTCCTGTAACCTAGTAGACATTTGTCTAGTTCTCTGTGGCCTATCATCATTACTCACCTCATGATTTGCAGCATCATTTACCACTGCAGTTGCAGGTTCTGTCTCATCCAGTACATCACTGTTTGCCTCAATCACAACTCTTGTAGGCTCTTCTTCAAGATTCTTATCCTAATTCCAACATTTGCTTTCATCAACAATTACATCTCTACTCA
Source organism: Astragalus glycyphyllos (assembly GCA_963573325.1). NCBI lineage: Eukaryota > Viridiplantae > Streptophyta > Magnoliopsida > Fabales > Fabaceae > Astragalus > Astragalus glycyphyllos. Next base: position 68,449,142 of record OY754308.1, read on the forward strand.
CCACCACTGTTTTTGTCATAGGATTGTACATCCTGTATCCACCTGTTGGATGATAACCAAGCAATATCATCACCTCACCCTTATTATCCAATTTCTTTCTCAACTGATCAGGTATGTGTTTGTCGCAAATTGAGCCAAAAATTCTAAAATGACTCACTGTAGGCTTGTTTCCTGACCAAGCTTCCTCTGGTGTGATCTTAGGAAGTCTCTTGGTTGGACTTCTATTGACAACATACACTGCAGTAGACACTGCCTCTGCCCAGAGAAATTTTGGTAAGTTCTTTCCATTGAGCATGCATCTCACCATATTTAACACTGTTCTATTGCTCCTCTCTGCAGCACCATTGTGTTGAGGAGTATATGGAGGTGTTACAGTGTGCACTATGCCATCCATATCACAAAAGTCATTGAACTCATTGTTTACATACTCACCACCACCATCAGTCACTATTGTCTTCAACATGAGCCCAGTTTGTCTCTCAACCATTCTTTTAAACTTCTTGAATACACCAGTCACCTCATTCTTCTTTTTCAGTATATACACCCACATTTTTCTGGTGTAGTCATCAATGAATGACACAAAATACTTGCCCTCACCTGAAGATTCACACTGCATAGGGCCACACACATCAGAGTAGACTATCTCAAGTCTCTCATTAGCCTTTGTCTCAACAAATTTTTTGAAGGCACCTCTATGTTGCTTTGATTCAACACAGTTTTTACACAATTCTTTAGGCATATGAATCAGAGGCAGTCCACTAACCATATTAAGGCTATTCAAATCATGCAAGTCTCTAAAATTTAAGTGACCATACCTGTGGTGCTACAGCCATTCATCTTTATCAACTGTTGCAGATAAGCACTGCTGCTCTAGTGCTTCAAGGCTTGCCTTGAATGTCCTGTTCTTGGACATTGGAACATTGAAGATCACTCTTTATCTGTCACTGCAGTCAAACAGCTTCAATCTCATGTCCTCCATAGTTACTGAGTAGCCTTTCTCCACAAATTGCCCCAAACTCAATAAGTTGCTTTCTAAACCAGGCACATATAACACATCAGTAATGCAAGACATGGTTCCATCTTTCATTCTGACCATCACATCACCACTACCTTCACACTTCATAGTTCTTCCATCAGCAAACTTAATGTTGTCCTTCTTTGAGCCATCAAAGTTTACAAGCCATTCTTTATGACCTGTCATATGAGTGGAGCAGCCTGTATCAAGGTACCACACTACAATTGTACACTTCTCATCAGTAGTGGTTACCATCAACAGCATCAATTCATTTTCATTCTCATCATCAACTGTAGTTGCCATCAGCATCATTAATTCATTCTCATCATCATTTCCTTTGGCAAGATTTGCCTTATCACCTTGGGAATCCTTTTTTGCATAGCACTCATCTGCAAAATGTCCCCATCTGTCACAGTTATAACACTGAATATTTTGCTTATCAAACTTCTTTCTTCCTCCTCTTCCTCTAGCATTATTGTTGCCTCTAAAATTTCCCCTGCCTCTACCTCTTTGTGACTGATCAGATCTACTCCCACTTTGACTTCTTCCACCATTAGAAACGTAGCCACCTCTTCCTCTATTGTTTCTACCACGTCCTCTTCCTCTATTTCCTCTCCCTCTACTACTCTCACCACCATTCCTAGGATTTGCTTGAGCAAACAGAACTTGCTCAGTAACTTTCTGTTTGCCTCTCTCAAGCAATCTTAATTCCCCAGATTCTAAAGAACTCTGCAATTCCTCAATACTCATTTTAGTTACATCTTTAGATTCTTCAATTGCACAGACAATATAGTCATATTTTTCTAATAAGGATCGTGTAATTTTCTCACAAATCTTTCCATCGGTTAAAGTCTCACCTTGTGTGGCCATCTGGTTTGTAATTACCTTGACTCGTGCGAAGAAATCAGAGATCTTCTCATTCTCTTCCATCATCATCGTATCAAATTGCCTTTGTAGGACTTGCAGCTTCACTCTCTTGATCTGATCACCACCGGCGTAGCATTTCTCAAGTTTGTCCCATGCTTGCTTCGAATTGATCGCCTTTGAGATTAAATTGAAATTAGCATCATCTACGCTTTGATGCAGATAGAAGATCGCCTTCGAATCTTTCTTCTTCGCATCTTTGTACGCCGTCTTCACCACTTCACTCGCATTCACCGCAGGTTCCGCCGGAACTCCATTCTTCACCACCTCTGTGCATTCTTGATAATCAAACAGTGCTTTCATCTGAATACTCCATCTCTCCCAATTTTTGCCATCAAGAACTGGCAATTGCGCAGCGAGACTCCCTCCGTTTGTGCTCAACTTCATAGTCACTCAATTCGTGTTCGAATCACAGATTTTCGGGGAAAGCTCTAAACTTTCCGCTTCTCCCCCTACCTTCCCCGTGGAGTTTCGATCTGCTTGTAATTGGTGCCTGAGTGGTGGTGGGGTATTCTGGTCCTTTTGGAGCATTTGTGTGAAAGCTCTATTCTTTGGGCTTCAGGGGTTCTCCTGGTTTCCATCATCTTGGCTTCACCTCATCTTTTGTTGGCTCTCAGTTTTGAAACAAAGTCCTTGGGGTCATTTGGCCTTCAACTACGGGGAGAGTCTGGACTTTTTATCTCTCCTCCTACGCCAACTCCATGGGACTTCTCTTTCATCTATGGGGCCCCTCTAGTATTCTCAGTGGTGGTGTTGACTTTGTGGAAGCAGATAAACTAGGTCATTGGATTGTCCTTCAAGGAAGGGGTAGTTTGGTCCAGAGTTTTGTGGTGGTTGTCGGCAGCTCGATAGACGTGTCTTCACGAAGCAGATATGCACCATAGTGGAAACCCTAGTTTGTGGCCCATTGGGCTTTTCCTTAGTGACGTGTTTTATCTTTTGGATCATTTGATATGTCGGTGGCCCAATGGGTCTTTTCAATTTTTATGTTTTTCCCAATGAGTCTGCCTTGTCGTAAGTCCCTTGGATCGCTCAAATTACTGTTCTGAGCTGATTGTATGCATCTTGGGTTGTTGTGGTTTGGGCCTTGCCCGGTTAATGAGAATCATTACAATCTCGACAAAAAAAACAATGGATTCAACTTGTCTTGAGTTCAATTTTTTTGGAGACAATTGAGCTATGACTTGTGACAGTCTATAATTGTTGTGGTTTGGGCCTTGCCCGATTAATGAGAATCATTACAATCTTGACAAAAAACAATGGATTCAACTTTGTCTTGAGTTCAAATTTTATTGGAGGCAATTGAGCTATCACTTGTGACAGTCTATAATTGTTGGTTAATGTGACCTTGATAAGTCTCAAATTATGTGTCTTTTTAGTACTTGTTTTTAGTGAATTGTGTAGCAATCTAGTTCTAGTCTTGGGCTATTTTACTACCTATTTGTTTGTTTTATTTTTAGATCAAGCTTTGAGCAAAAGTGAAGGAATTGAAGTGTCAAAAGCATAAAGAGAAGCCTCAAGCAAAAAGGGGAGCAAAAAGCTGGAAATCTACGCAGTCAGAAGGTAGCACGACCAGTGCGTGATTTAGCACGACCAGTGCATGGTAGCACGACCAGTGCATGATCTGGCACGACCAGTGCGTCTGCATCAGATTCCAAAGCTGTTACACTTTGTTATTTCATTGCTTGTAATGAGACTTAACTCATTTGTCTCTTCTCTTAGCCTATATAAAGCACGAATTTCTGAGTGCTTAGGACTATGTTATGCTATTGTAAACACTACTCAAAGTTTACCTCTAAGATTTTATGCAATTTATTTTCTCCATTTTAAGTTCTTGTTCTTTATAATTCTTGCACTTTACATTTTTGCAACTTTACTTTCTATTCTTTATTTCCAGCACCTTTATTTTCTGCACTTTACTTTTTGTCATTTACATTCCAAGTCATTTACATTCTGTCATTTACAATTCCGCAATTTACATTTCCGTCATTTATATTTCTTGTCATTTATCTTTCATGTCTTCTTCTTCTTTTTCAAAGTTTTTGTCTACTATGATCATGAGTGAGTAGAATCCTTTTAGTCTTGGAATTGTGGGACTAATCCAATGATAGACCCATAAAGAATCCCAAGTCTAAACTCTATTTTATTAAAATTATATTCTAATTTAATCCCATCATTTTTAAAGTTTCATTCCAAATATCAAAACGAAGTACCGAAAGGAGAATTTTTGATATTAGAACTATGGGATTAAACAAGGGAAACAAAACATGAGAATAGTTTTGGGACCTTTGGGATAAAAGAGGCTTGTACTTAAGGGGTCTTGGCAATAATTAACCATGAGAATAGGTTTTGATTATTGTTTCGAGGAACACTCTTGTATTCTGAAAGGAAACTAAAGTTACCATTGAATGTCTTGTCCTTAGAAATACAATTTTATATAAAATAGGGAATGGATGAGGGGTTGTGAGTTCATTATATCATTGTGATGAAACCACAATCCTAATATGTTTTTATTTACAAATTCTAAATCAAACAATCCACTTCTACTTAATCATTCTCTTTTAGCTAATCACCATCGAAAACAAAATCGGTAATTACAAAGTCTCTGTGGGATCGATATTTATACTACGCCATAGAACCGTGCACTTGCGGCTTATCAGACCTCTTATGGTAAAACCTTGAATGAGAAATCATATGGCCTTGAATGATAGAAAATAGAGGACCATTATGACACATACATTAAGATTGCATTTTATTTGCTATAAAAGTAGGTGATTAGACATGAAAACTCTAGTTGTATTATGTTTGATTTGAACATTGATATTGGAGAAAAAGAGGTGACAATGGATTGGACACAAACACAAATTTTGATCCTTTATTACTAAATTTTAATACAACTTTACTCCCTATTTGTGACCAACTCACAATTTTAGTCCCTCAATTTTGTTTTCCACGAATTTAGGCTCTATTTGGCAAGGCCAAACCGCTAGCTTATAGCGGATAAGCACATTTTAAGTATTTGGCAAGACAAGCTTATAGCGTTTTTTCACTAGCTTATAGCGTTATTTGAAACGCTACTTCAAGTAGCGTTTGAGCTTATAGCGTTTCATTTTTTCTTCCAACTTTACCCTTATTATTTTAATTAAATGAACCTTCTCTCTCATTCTTAAGCATTAATTACAAATGTCTATTTATGTCATTTTATATTTATAAGCTAGTTCAACCGTTAATTTTACCACACTTTAAACTCAATCTGCTAGCTTATCCGTTATTCGCTAACTTATCCGTTATCCGTTTGATCTTTTCTGCCAAACAGAGTCTTAGTCCTCCTATTTTTCCAATTACTAAAATCAAAACCTCTCTCTAATTTGGTCAAACTTATTGCTAAGTTGTCACTCGCTTAACCTACGTGGTGTGACAAGCTGTCTTGTCATGTTAGATTCTGAATTAAAATATTTTAATTTTAATAATTTTATTAAAAGAATTGCTTTTTAATTTTAATTCTTCCCCTATTTTTAATCTTTCACGCTTTCCAAAATTGGGATTTGATTTTGGCAAGAGTTCGTAGATTTAGGGATTTGATTTTGGGTAGTATTCACGGGAGAGAGTGAGAGAGATGAGTGAAGAAGGAAGATAAAATATTAATGGACCGATTTTTTTTTTAATTTGCATCACGATGTTGTGTCACTTTTTAATTGATTGTGCCCAAAATTGATGTGTTGGGTGCCCACACAAGAATTACTCGAAAACTAAAAAGAAATTCTTACAATAATGTTATTAAAATTTTAAAAAAATTAATTCAGAATCCAACATGGCAAGACAGTCAGTGTCATGCCACGTAAGTTAAGTGAGTGACAACTCAGCTACAAGTTTAATCAAATTAGGGAGGGTCTTTGATCATAAAAATTAGGAAAATGGGAGACTAAATTTGTGGAAAAATGTTTGGAAATTAAATCGTGAGTTCGTCATAATAGGGAGACCAAAATTGTAATTAAACCTATGTTGTATAAAATCATTATTAGACATAATTTGAATTTGTTTTGAATTATCAATTCAAATTTAATATTCCCTCCGTCTCATAATAATAGTGGCTTTAGCAAACAAAAGTTGTCCTAAAATAATTGTCATTTACGATTTTCAATGCAATATTAATTATCTTTTTCCAATTGTACCCTCTAATTAAAATAATATTCATCACTCCCAAGTTATTATATTCATCACTTCCAATGTTTGATAAGGATAATTTGGTAAAAATGTTATTCTCTCTCCTTCTTTTATGCTCTTTTCTTAATATGCATGAAATGAGCTAAAACGACCATTATTTTGAGACCAAGGGAGTAAGAACTATGGCTACTAATAGGTACATGTGCATATAGGCTATAGCAATTCCTAACATCTAGTACATCTTAATGGGGAAGATATACAATTGGACATCTTAGTCAGAACTGTGAACTTAGTTTAGTATTCTTGCTCTATTTTAACTTTTTCAATGACATGTGTATACCTCATTGATCATGTTGTTTTCTTTAATTTACACAATAATCTCCTAATTAGTACATTTGCATAACAAAATGCAATATCGAATTCCACTTAATAATAAATCTAATAAAATATAAATACACGCGTTAGCACAATAGTAAAACTATAATAATATGAAGGCAAAATTATATTAGAGGTCTTTTAAGTTATTTAATTGTAACAAGTTGGTTTTTAAGTTTTTTCATATACCACTTAGGTCCTTTAAGTTGCATAATGTGAACACTGTAGTCCTTTTTTCATTTTTCGTTAGAAAAAACCAAAGTTGGCACTAATAGAGCTGATGTAACCATGACGGAGTCTACGTGTCTAGTGACAATTTGGTCATTTAAGACTACTGTCATGTAACAATTTGTACTGTCAACTTAAATTTTTTTTTAAAAAAATGGTTCATCTTCTTTTTCATTTAAGTTAAAAGGACCCAATTATTACATGATGATAGTCTTAAATGACCAAATTGTTACGAGACAGATGGTACGTAGGCTCCGTTATGGCCACATCAGCTCTATTAGTGTCAACTTGGGTTTTTTGTAACGAAAAATGAAAAAAAGACTAACACTGTACACATTATGTAACTTAAAGGACCTAAGTGGTACGCAAAAAATTTAAATGACCAACTTGTTACAATTAAATACCTTAAAGGACCTTTACTGTAATTTTGTCTAATATGAATCTCTTTATAATTTTTTTATTTTAATATCTATATTTTTTTGTTACCATGTCATTGGTGCGTAGTTTTCACCGGCTTTGCCAGTTACTAATCTACGCCGGAGAACCTGACTGACCACGAATTTCCGACTTTGCCGACCCGTGTAATTCTCTATCCAAATCCAATTACCACTTGAACCGATCCTTCTTAGTCTCCGTCCGGGTGGGGATTGAACACGGACCGTTGTTGGTCTCAGGTGGGATCCAAGCAATATCTATATACTCCTATTACTTAAAAACAAAATTTGACATTGTCAAAAAAAAAATTTGACAGCCCTGGAGAAAAAAAATAGACAGTGGTCGCCCTGAGGGCCCTCACCGGTTTGCAACTGCCAACAAGAACAAGAATCTTAACGAAAACAAAAAATGCGGCGTTTGTGTTTTGTGGTGCAGCACTGAATCCGAATATTTATCTACTACCATGAACCAAGATTCTGTCAGGTCTTATTCTCTCATTAAGGCAAGCAATGATAACAGCGATGACTAAACCCAAAATGCTGATCAAATGATGAAGTACACTATTAATTGCCACTGCAAATCTGCAATAGCGACTTTTCCTCACCCCTGGTCCATCAAGGATAATTCAGTCCACAATTAATCAAAATTATTTAACTTTTAAAAAAACTCCAAATTAATATAATCTATAATTATGGGAATGCCTTAGAGGAACGCAACATTGCTTTTTTTTTTTTACCAAATGGGATGCAATCATCAACGGTTAAATTAGGTCCTATTTGGGATGGTTTTCTATTTTGAATTTTTCAAAAACTAAAACCAGTTTCTATTTTGAGTTTTAAAATTTTTAGGAACCAAGAGCAGATTCAGTTTTGAGTTAAGAAATTTTTAACAATCAAAACTACAGTTTAAAACATAAACATAAAAGTGATATCAAAGTGGTAGTTGATGATGGTCGGCTAAGGTCGTAGGGGTGGTTGTCGGTGGCAGAGCGGTGGTCAGTGGTGGCAGGAGTGGTGGTCGGCGGTGGTCAGAATGGGGGTAGGTGGTGGTGGCTAGAGTGGTGGTCGGTGGTGGCTGAAGTGGTTGTTGGCAGTCGTTGGTGGTGATCCAACTAGTAGTTATTTAAATTATCACTCTCAAGTTGTAATTTACTCTTAGCTTCATATTTTATCATGAAATTCATTACATAATGCGGAGACTCTTTAGAAACCGCATATATTCGAATTATGCCTAAAACAACCAAAAACAAGAACAATTCTTGTTTTTGGTAACTAGATAAAATTTAAGACCGTGACATCTCTATTTCTCTTAATCTTTGATAGTCAGGAAAAGTATTCTTAGTTGGTTGATAGGATTTAGATCGACTTTGGTAAGTTGGTTACATGATTAACTGGTGCATATTTTATACAATAAAACACACACACACATATTTACACTTTTTCAATATCCCTTAACTCACCAACTTAAAGATCGAATATATGTATATCTATGGTACGAAAGACAGAACTCTTGATATGCGCAAAGGCAGGTTTTTTTTTTATAGGCTTAGTTAAGGCAGCTATTATTTACACTTTAGTTGTTTACCATGTTCTTGCATGAAAGTAAAACGGGTCAATGAGATTGAGAGACATGGTGGGTAGGTTTAGACGTTTAGTGTAGTATCACTATAACTATAAGTTTTGAGGCCTATATATAAATTGTTTATATTTCATTAGAGTGTGACATGCCAATCAATCAAATACACGCCTTTCGATCAATTATCTCTTATAACCTTTCCTTGTCTTTAACTTTTAGCCTTTACATTAAGCCCATATCGTATTCCATTTTATAAGTTCTCATTTATTTGCAATCGTTTATCTTATTGCTTTATTAAGTTGGCTTTTATCTTACATTTTTTTTACAAAAAGTTTAGGTGAGTTGGACTCCGGAGACTCACCAGATCTTGAACCCAGCATGTTGTGCTCACCATGCAGCGCTCTATATCACTGTGACACTGATTCTCTAATGTGATCCTAAGTTCATGACTAAGCATGTGGAAATAAACTTATAAAGATACCACTATTTCGTTCAGTACAAGATATATATATCAATCCTATAAGCTTTATTGACTTATACAAGTTTGAATCCAAGTAGCCATCTTAGACTTTTAATCTTTGCATTATCAATGATCGGAGGAATTCCTATCAACTCATGCAACTTAGTCTATCCATAGAAGTTGAAGGAAAATCTCATGAAAAGCAAATTAGTGCAATATCATGAAGAATAAATTAGTGCAATTATTTCCATTTTTAGTACTTTATTTTAGGATTATTTCCAAGGCTTTAATGTCATCTAATTGTCTTCTTTATTTTTACAATTTGAATCAATAACTTTAATGCCAATTAGTATATTTCCATTAAAATTAGGATTTGATATTTATTAGTATATTTTAATTTCTATGGTTTCATTGACTAAATATTGAGCCCGATGTTCTTTTGGATCAATTGGACCTGAGGTTTTCTATATATTGTAATTCATTTGATGAAATAAACAAGTTGAATATGAGTTAAAATTTAGAGACATGTCTCTTGGTTCTTCGTTAGCTGTTATCCGAGCTTATCGGTTTGCCGTGACGCTCATCCCAATTTATCAACCGGAACCTCCATAGCCGGTTGTAGCATTTTTCTGACTTATCGATTAGTATTCCATCCCCAATTGTAGTGTCTCTATCACTCCCATCTTCATGACTCCCGAATCAGTTACCGACGGCTATGAAGTAGTTGTCATCCTCCTAATTTGGTGTTTATCGTTGCAATAGTATGTAGAACAGCCTAGAAAATTACATTAAGGAATAAATCATCGATCCTCGAGCAAGGAAAATAGATTGAATTAAATATTACTTGATGTGAACTAGACATAGAAGTTCACTAACAATCCAAGGATCCTTCCATAAATCATAATTTTTCCAAACACAAAGACACTAAAAAGGGGGGAAAACTTACAAAATGTGGAATAGAATGAAATGGTTCAAGAAAGTGAAGGAATGCCACATTCAAGGATGAATGATAAATTCCATTGTTGGACCACCACAAGCACAATGAAGCCCTTGATAAGATCCATGGAGGTTCTAAGAAGAACTAAGAGGAGCAACTTGCTCTAAACTCACAATCTTATAAAAATGATCAAAGGTCCCTTACATGCGCCACCAACCCTTATATAGCTAGGGTTTGGCCAAGGCAACATAAGCAAAATAAGGCCAACATATAAGCCCAAAACATGACCCAAATAGTTTAACACATGTCTAGACATTTAAACCCAAGTTTCAAACTTAAAGTATAGCCTATTACAATTAAAATAAAATAAAGTTCATCCTAATTTTAATAAAATTAGATTATCTTGATGCTCTTGCGGTCCGCATCATTACTCCCTCTGTTCCTATTTACTTGTCACTTTTTGGCTTTTTACACATACCAATGAGACCAATAAATCTTGTTACTTTTGATACAATTATTTCTCTTTGACCTATGATACCCCTAATAATATATTATCTCATTCATCTATTTCTATCTCTGCAATAAATACTTAAGGCATTATTGACAGAACAATAATAAATGTTGCATTGAACTTTGAAAATGACAAGTAAATAGAAACAAAATTTTTCTACATAAGCGACAAGTAATAATGAACATAGGGAGTAGTTGAATCCAACTTGCTGTTTACTAAATTCTAACAAGTAACAACCAATTAACACATTAATTTGAAAATTTTGATAGCATAAAATAAGCAAAGAACATCATACCATGCCCTTCATTATTTTCAGCATTTTTATTGAAAATTACTTTACATGGCCATCTTTATTAAGCCCCATTTAGCATGATGGACCCCTCCCTAACCTGGTCTTCTATAAGTGCCAACAACAACAAAGATGCTTTCATGATTGCTGAAAAATGGTTTATAGTGGACTTTGGTTTGCAGTCCACTATCTTTGGAATCTCTCATGGTATATGCCTATTGCATTTCTTTTTTCCTCAGTTCAATTATGCATCTTGATGTATTTATTTGAATTATTATTGGAGAGCATAAGCTGTAAGGTTGATATACTTCCTCCACATTTAAATACAAGCAAAAATACAGATATTTAGTTTAAATTAAGACTAAATATATACTTCTAAACTAGGACTAAGTATATTTATTTATTCCACGTCAAAAAAAAGTACATTTATTTATATTTATTGTCATGTTAAACAAATTAAATTAAATAAATATACAGTCACATAGGCGTTTGTATGGATGCAATTAATGCCCAAGATTATGAGTAAATTGCGCGCATTGTTTGATGACACTGTTATTTATAACGAAGAATTTTCTCTAAAAGCACCCACGAATTGACGTGTCCAGAAATCCATGACCGAATATAACAAATGACAGTGCTGTCAGAAAAAAAATTATCACATGCACCCGCATAACACCGCATACATCATTCGCGGGCAGTTTCCATGAACTATCCTCACGATAAACAACATTTTCCTTGTTTGATTCATGGGAATATGACACCCACAATTGTTTTCGACAGATAAGAACACATTGCTTTATTAACAATCTCTAATTAAATACATACCCAATTGATAGCATTATTGTTATGAGGTGTTTAGCTGACACATTCAATTTGGAATCTTGCAGAATGTTTTAACAAGAACAGAATGTTTTAAGTTAAGCGTTATATAATAGTGTATCTAATCCAAACTTCATTTGATGTTTGTATAAAAAATCATCATTGGAAGTAATTAAGAAAAAGAATAGATAGACAATTGAAAGTGTTAATGAGTCACTTTGGGATTCGATTCTTATAAAAAAATCACTTAGGATTCGATTCTTTCAAAATAACAAGGGTATTTTAAAATAAAATAAAAAATCATAAGTACTAATTAATAATTATTTTGAAATTAAACACTAAGCACTCAGTGTAAAATAATTTAATTAATCAGTCACTCAATTTGTTCATGTAGACAATTATTAAATGTAAAACAAAAAAATTGGATCAAATACATCAACTTTGATTGACTCACTTTTGCTTATATTTAGGTATAAAGAGAGCAGTAATTATGATAAGTGTTGCTATTTTAAGAACTCAGACAACTTATCATATAAGCAGAGGATCTTATGGTCTCTTAAGATCCAACATAGATTGCATATATATTTAAAATGTTTACTATATATGAATTCTTATTTGCTTCCCTGCCTGCATGATGGAAACAAACTGACTTCATGCACTTGCCAAACACGACATCATCTATTTATTTAAGTTTTCCATATTTAATTAATTAATTTTCTTGGCCAAGAATCTTTCTCTTCAAATCTCTTTTAAAAAGCTATGGTGGTGCATTCGTTCTTTCTTTTCTTGAATATAATAATTACGGATACGTGCACCTGATTCAAGGAAGAAAAGACAGAGAAAATTATCTATATATTAATAATTAAAGTTGTAAGGACCCAAGATAATATATTTAATTTATAGTGCGTAATTCCTTTAGTATACATCAATTAATTCATAAATTCAAGATTGTCCACATGGGGAAGAATTTTGTAAAGGAGGCAGGTAAGGTATTGGTAAATTCAATATAGACGAGGATGGAATTTGTAGAGACTCGTCCACATCATTTAAAACCCGTTTGGATAGAGCTTATTTTGAGTTTATGAAAAACAACTTATACAAATAAATAAGTTTTTATGCATTATTCATATGTTTGTCAATGTAATTTATGAAAAAACAACTTATGGAGATATAATTTTTGTTAGTGAGAACTTATGGATTAACATAAAAACTTATTTATCTCCATAAGTTATTTTTCATAAGCTTAAAAATAAGCTCATCCAAACCGGGCTTTACTCATCTGCTAAAAGATCCACACAAGCTGATTCTCTAAGCAGTGCAGTACTGTGGACTGTGGAGGGTTTCAGAACTCCTTAATGAGCTTGTAATTTCTTTTTGTTAGTTTTTTTTGGTTTCTTCATTACTTTTTGTTACGTGAATTTACCATGTGTTACTTTTAATTTGTTATTTATTTTTGGTAAAGTGTCAATTGTGAGTGAAGATGTAGTAACTAGAATATTCTCATACATTACTTTTTTTTTTTATGGAAGGAAGGGCAAGCCCAGCAGAAAAACGAACTACGGATCCAACCCAACAAGCCCAATTCTAAGAGACTGGAAAGCTTGGGTTAGAAAGTCAGGAATAACATCAAAAGTTACAGAACCACTAATTAACGATAAGCTACGCTTCGCTAAAATATCAGCTACACTATTACACGAACGATCAATTTTCCTCCAATTCACCTTCTTCACCTTCTTCATCATCAAATCGAACTCCAAGATACCTTTGATAAGATTCTGCAGAGTATGACCTTGATAATTCCTCGTCGTTAGAATCTCAAAAGCCATCATCGAATCTGTTTCAATTGTGAGATCAACAACACCTTTCCCTCTAGCAAAGCTGATCCTGTGATAAATTCCCCACAATTCCGCTTCAAGCACAGAGCAGGGGTCAAGATGATACATGAAGGACATAGCAAAGTCACCTACCGGCGTTCTGAGCAGGCCACCGCAACCAGAGGACTTCCCATGATTTCCCACCGCTCCGTCGCAATTGAGCGTCCAGCTTGGAGGAGGAAGCGCAATTGTCGTCGAATTACCCGGAATTGAGAGGTCTGGAAGCTTAGGTTTTAATTTGGTATTTCTATTGATGCAAGCCATAATTGAGATGACTTGATTTCTGATTTTGATCACCGTCGTTTTTGTTGAGGTACGGTTTTGAGAGAAGATGAAGTTGTTCCTATTTTGCCAGATTTGATCTAGAGCAACCACAAACAGCAGGTGCCAGTAAGCTTCTTCTTCACCAAAATTCTTCTTGCAAATATTTGTTGATAGCCAATTAACCCAATTACTGTTGCTGAAAAACAGATTAGGATTCCGAACATTGAAGCAATTCCACAGGCTGAAGCTTGCACTACAATCTCTGAATTTATGGAACAACGTCTCGTCAGCTTCGCCACAGATACCACAAGTCTTCACATTGGTCATCGTCCTCCTGTGTCTCTCAACATTGATAAGAATCATTTGATGCGCCAGCTTCCAAAGGAAGGTACGAAGTCTCTCTATTCCCTGCCACTTCCAAACAACATTGAAAATAGGGTTAGTAGAAATAAATACACTGCTCTAAAGAGCAGTGCTCTCAAGACCAGTGTAGGCAGATTTGGTACTGAAATTACCATCGGGGGTTACACCCCATTTGAAAACATCTTCCTGAGCAATCACCAAAGGAGGAATAATGTTCCCAATAGTATCTGTGATAGAACCTTCAAGTAATTGATTAAGGAGATCCATTTTCCAGCTCCCATCATAGTGAATATAGTGGCTGATCGGAGTGTCAAGATTTGTCACAATAGAGGTATCAGTGAGATAGGTGATTAGGGGATTAAGACCAGGGCACCAATTGTCTTTCCAAAACCTAATAGCTTCTCCATTACCAACCTCCCAATTAAGCTACTCCCTGAAGTACTCCAAGGAGTGGATTAAACCATTCCAAAAATTTGATCCTTTTATTTTGGGATCAATTTTAGGGAAATCAGCTCTACCACAATTGTACTTGTGTCTGAGAATTGAAACCCACCAAGAATCTTGATTAGAGCAGAGATCCCACAACCCTTTCATGAGAAAAGCAGTGTTGGCTTTCCTAGTAGACCTAAGACCCAGGCCACCCGCTTTCTTAGGTTGACACATTTTCTCCCAACTCAGGAGGTGAACCTTCCTGTTATTCTCCTCATCACCCCAAACAAAGCTTCTGCAAAGCTTATCAATCTCGTCACAAATAGCTCTAGGAAGCTCACACGATTGCATAACATAAGTGGGCATAGCTTGCACCACCGATTTAGCAAGGGTAACTCTTCCGGCAAAGGAAAGATTTTTAGCTTTCCAAGAACTAAGCCTTTGGTGCACCTTATCGAGAACAAACTTGACAGTATTAATTCCCACCCTCTTGTGGAAAATAGGGACCCTTAAGTATTTGCCAAGATCTTCAGTTCTTTGAAATCCAAGAATACCACAAATATCGTCTTTAAGAAACCTAGACACATTCTTGGAGAAAAATATTCTAGTTTTCTCTTGACTCACTTTTTGTCCAGAACTCAAGCAAAAATCTTGAAGGATATTCTGCATGATAGTAGCTTGCTCAAGGCTAGCTTCTGCAAAAAATATAAGATCATCAGCAAAAGCAAGATGAGAGATATGAGGGCCACCTCTAGTCAGCTGAATAGGCTTCCAAGAGTTGTTCCCCACAGCAACCTCAATAGCATGAAATAATCTTTCTATGAAAAGAACAAAAAGGTAGGGGGAAATAGGATCGCCCTGTCTAATCCCCCTAGTAGGTTTGAAACTCTCAAGAGCTTCACCATTCCAGAGCACCTTCATAGAGGCAGAGGATATGCACAAGTAAATGATTTGGATGATTTTGGTGGGAAAGCCAACATCTTCCAAAGTATATTTGATAAACTCCCAGCTTAAACGATCATAGGCTTTTTCAAGATCAATCTTGATAGCCATCCACTCTTTCTTACCACCTTTTTTCCTCATAGAGTGGAATATTTCTTGAGCAATGATAATATTATCTTGAATATGTCTTTTAGGGATAAAAGAGCATTGAGCAGGAACAATGCGGTGAGGAAGGATACCTCTGATTCTAGAAGTCAAAAGCTTTGTGATGGTCTTATAAGTCACATTGCACAGACCTATAGGTCTAAACTGCTTCATGGAGGACACAACATCACATTTAGGGATCAGAGCCAATAGAGTATCATTGATATCAGCAATTTTCTCCGATTGTTCCAAAGCTCCTTCATAAACTTGCAGAAACTAGTGCCAACCACCTGCCACTGGCTATGGTAAAAGACAGCTTGGAAACCATTAGGCCCTGGTGCCTTGAAGGCACCAATGTTTTTGATGGTGTGGAGAATTTCCATATCAGTAGGAACTCTGTCAAGATCAGTCAACAAATGTTCCTCCATACTAGGCAAATGACCCCTCGGAGAATATTGAATGGTATTCTCAGTGGCAGCAAATAGCTCCTTAAAATAGTTCGTAGCAATACTCTCAAGGATTATAGGATTATCAATCCAGTTACCACTACTATCTTGAAGGGTGGAAATATGATTTCTCCTTCTTCTAATGGTAGTAACACCATGAAAGAATTTAGTGTTTCTGTCGCTAAACTCAATCCACTTGGCCCGAGACTTTTGGTACCAAAGAACCTCTTCTTTTGCAAGAATGTCTTCATACTCTTTCCAAACCTCTTTTTGTTCAAAAAGAAGTTGATTAGACCAGCCCCTACTCAGCTGTCTATCAATTGATTTAAGCTTAGTAAAGAGCCTCTTCTTTTGTTCAAACATGTTTCCAAAGGTGTGTTTATTCCACTCCTTAAGAACCCCCTGTATCTTAGTAAGCTGTAAAGGAAAATTATTCACACTGAGTCTCCAGAAATCATTAATCAATTTGTTAAAATTTTGGTGGGTTAGCCACACAGCTTCAAATCTAAAAGGTCTCCTCCTCCTATTAATGGGCCTATTCAAATCAGCAGTGATAAGAAGAGGAGCATGATCAGACTTCAGTTTGGGAAGATGATGAACTTCAGAGGTAGCAAATCTAATTCTCCAATCAAGATTTGCTAAAGCTCTGTTAAGTCTTTTTCTAGTTTGACCACGACCCCAAGTAAAAGGATCACCTTTAAACCCTAGGTCCATAAGGTGACATTGATCAATCATGTTCATGAAACCAATCTCATTCTGATGAGGATTAGTAAGAGGAGGTCCCACTCTTTCATGGTCATGTAAGGTGGCATTAAAGTCACCAAGGAGAATCCAATGGATATTGATGGTGTTTGATAAATTAGCTAGGTCATCCCAAAGCTCTTGTCTTGGCGCATAGTGAGGGCTACCATAGACAAAAGTGATGAGCCAATGAGAGGAATTAGCTTCCAAAACTTCAATATGAATCAATTGTCTTGTAGAGGTGAGAATGTTAATATTCCATATCTGGGGATCCCAAAGCAACTAGATACCTCCACTTTGACCATGAGCTTCTTGAGTAAAATGATTTTCAAACCCAATTATTTTAATGATCCGTTTAGCAACATCCCCACTAGTGTGGGTTTCAAGTAAAACAATCATAGAACTAGAGTAGTTTCTTTTAAGGTCTTTTACTAAACCAGCAAAACCCTCTACAGCCGTCCCACGACAATTCCAAACAATGTAATTCATTAAGAAATGGTTGGGGGTTTTGAGAGTCCACACTCTCACTGTCTTCCATAGGACCACACCCAATGCTATCCTCGTGTTTAGCACTAGTCTGCTTCTGTTCCAGAGATCTAACTCTCAAATCATCAGCTCTAATTTTATCATTTTCATCAATGACAACTAGCGCTTCCCTAATAGGTTGTTTACTTCTGAATTTCTTCAAAAGAGTTTCACCACGGGTCCTATATATGTAGTTCATATAATCAAGAGCAGCCTTCTCCTCAATCAACTTAGCTTCTTTGGTAATAGAATCTGTCCCTAAAGAAGTAGAGGTAGTATTCTCAATTTCCTTGCCTATCCCAATAGTACTAGTAATCACTCCTTTCCTAGATGAAGGTTTAATAGCATTATTGGACTTGACAGGTTTGTCTTTATGGCTGGTATTTTTAATACCAATAGAGCCTCCTTTCTTTTTGGGTTGTTGAGGGTTCTTTCCTCCATGAGGATTTCTAATTCTACTCTTTAGAGTAGGTTTACTTTGTTGAATAGAGTCAGTAGCCTTAACCAATTCAGGTTGCACAATAGTGGGCACTATAATCTTGGGACTAGATTCCTCTTCAACTTTACCCTTGCCTCTAGCAATGCTTCCTTTAGGTTTCACTGTCTCTACCTCTTTAGTCTTAACCACCACCTGGTTTTGCTTCTTCCTTCTAGCCACATACTTAGGGATGTTCCAAGGTCCCATATCTATGCCATCATTAGTCTTCTCCACTGTGTTCAAAGTTGCTGTATCAGTCACATTAGTGATGTCATTTTCTGGTGTTTTAACAGGGACAGCAGCAGTAGCTGTAATATTAACAGAAGTTGCATTCACTACATTAGTATTAGCAACATTAGCTGTAGGAGGCTCCACATGAGTTGTAGTGTCCATATGAGTTACTTCAATGGCATTTGTTGTAAGAACAGAGTGAGAGTAAGCTTCACCCGAGGCAGCTGGATGTTGGACATCTTCTGCTTCCAATAATTCCTTACAATTGTCTTTCTTGTGACTGTAACAACCACATCTAAAGCAAATAGAATTAAGTCCCTCATATTCCAGATAAAATTTATGTCCCATAATAGTGATGTGAGAGTCTAATGGCCTCTCTAGGTCAAGTTCCACACAAATACGAGCAAATTCCCCCCTTGCATGAAGAGAGGTTAATTGATCAATTTTGAGCATAGTACCTAGAGTAGAGCCTATTCTATCAAGGAATCTAGCATTGCAAAACTCCACAGGCAACTTACGGATCCTTATCCAAACAACAACTTTTTTGGATATAGAGGCATTGATAGTGAAAAAAGGTCTCCATCTTTGGACAGTCAAATAGTGGTCAGCCACTTTCCAAGGCCCTTCAAAGAGAGCATGTCTATAGTCCTCCATAGAAGATAGTTGGACCATGTAAAAGTCATCAGCCATATCTGTTAGTTTAAAGTTGCCTTCCTTAATCCAAGATCTACGGATCTTGTTTTCAAGGACCTTGAAATTAACTTTTTTGCCTAAGACTTTGACTATCAGGGCATTTTTCCATGTCTTGGTCCATGATTGAAATTCATCTTGAGTAACAGGTATAGGTGGATTTCTCTTTCTCGTTTTCTGACCCTGTGTTTTTTCATCTTCAGGGTCTGTGTACCATTTGTCTTCTGGTAGTTCAGGTTGGAGGAGATCACCCCAACACTCATCAGCAAAAACCACATCAAAAGAGTCTTCAAGCAGCGCCTCCCTAAATGTTTTCGTTTTTTCAGGAACAACATCCTTTTCAGCCATGTTTACTTCGTTATTGCAGGAGTTTCCAACAACGTTGGTTACCTGGGTCTTCATGTTGTTCCCGTGCAGAGCGCCATTGACGTTTGCAGATGGAGGAGTTTCAATGGAGGGAGCCGTTGGGGGAAATGTTACCGTTGGGGGAGCAGATTTTGTGCTCATGCCCTAGCAGAGCTATTTTCAGATAATTCGTCAAGTTACAACTAGTTGCCGCCAAAAGCATTGTCCTTTCTTTTCTGCAGCTTCAAACCGACAAAACCCACCCGCAAGAACCGCCAACCCATTGGAACCGAAAACTTCCAAATCAAAGGACTGCAGGCAGTTATAGTACTAACCTTGTAACAACCAAAGATGTAAAGGCAACCTATTTATTTTTGGCCTGTACTAAGCCTGCCTGTTGTTTCTTGCCTATGAAGCCTATATTCAGCTGTTCCAATGCCATTTGTATTTCCTTTTCTGTTTCTTCCCCGCCATGTCTGCCACGTACTTTGTAATTGTTTATACATGCTTATAAAATGATCAAGTGGTCCAATGAAGGAATCAACTCTCATTTCACAAATACAATCTTCACTTTTAATTCTCTCTATAACCCATTCTCTGATTTGCACTGATTTCCATTATAACCTATTAGAATTCTTGCTTTAAAGACTAGATATTAATAGATTTATCCCTAATATCAAATTTCCCGCCTCAATTGGTATTAAAGCATTGACTTGGTGTTTACCAATGGAAGCTACAAATAGAATTTTGAGTGCCCTAGAAGTGGCTGACAAGATGGAAATAGATTTATGTTTCTTATGTGATGAACCATTTACGTCGGAACACCAATTACATTGATGCATAACAGTGTTCAGACATTGGTGATGGATATGGATGAGGAAGAGGTCAAACAAGAAAAAAAGGGCAAGGAAGTTCAAGCAGTTGCTATATATTTACGACGATATGATGAGAGTTATGAGGATCCACACCCGACCTCGATCCGGGAAGATCCATTGGATAAGTTAATGAGTATGAAGAAGCGTTATCTTCTGCTCTGCTCCCATAGTTGAATTGAAGTTGAAGGTCAGATCCACAACCCCAACCCTCTACGATTTCCTTCCAACTCTCTTCCCTCCGTCAATAACCAATGAAGATAACATGGGAAAGATGAAATTTGCGGCAACTCCATCGTAACCTTCTACTACACTATGAGTTATTGTTATATTATGTGTCCCCTTTTGTTATCTATGCGTATTGGATGTATGCTCAATAGGTTGTTTAAACTTCAATCTTAATTGGTGTACACCTTGTGTTACATTTAGGGATGTCAGCGGGATGGGCATGAGTAGTAGCCCATGTTATCCATCTTGTTGGATGAAAGTGTCCCCTGTACCTGCCCATATTCATGGAATATTAGCTAAAGGAGGGTTTTACGAATAACATATATTCACATTTACCTACAGATACCCATCAATATTTATTAGATTACTTAAATGTAATCATTAATCTTCTTGATAAGGAGAGACTCCAGCAAGTCCATCATCTGGCTCATCCTCACTTTCATCTTTATCCTACTGTGCGGGCTGGTCTGGCTTGGGTTTATCATGCTCTGCCTGCTGCTACATAGGCTGTCTGGCCCTAACTTCTCAAAAACTGCCTCTATCATACGTTGTTGTAATGCCAACTCAACCTCTAGCCTCCCCTCTCACTCCTAAGCAGCAGTCACTTCCTTTGTTAACATACTGATCACCCTAGATTGTTGAGATGACCGACTCTCCCCAAGGTCTAAGCAACAAGCACCACCTTTACCAACATTTGCAGACATGTCTCCGGTCTCGTACAGACAAGCTTTATTCTTCCCTCCAACAAGGTCCGCCCACATCTACAATTTAAGTCGCATCTCCTTATTAGGGTCAAGTGGGATTGTTTCCTGGGACATCTGCTAATAAAACGCCAACTATTAAATGTACGAGTTAAATTTTCTATTGGTAAATAATGTAATTGAAATACTATCTTAAAAAGGGAAATATACCTGAGTAAGTCGAGTACGCTTATCTACAAAATCGTTGGTCTCCTTCATAATATGGGTGTGGGGTTGGAGCTCATTCACATGTGGCATCTGCCCATACTTATTAGACTATAGTCACATAACTGTGTAAATGGTAAATTATAATTAGTTATAAAGAAATAGTAAATACGAGTCTTTCTGCGTGCTACCCCATAGAGATAGAACCAGCTCCAATGTGCAAGCTTCCCCTTTTTCTGATGCCCCATTTTTCTTTGTCTGCTTACATGTCTTCAAAAATTTCACCATTAAGCTCACCCCAACTAGTCCAAGGGAAGTGGTACTTCTCTTGAATAACTTTAGTGATTGCCTTAAATGTTATCTTTGAAGCAAGAAACCTATCGGAGTAAAAACACTACAACATTTTTACGCAATGACAACGGTCGAAAACCGTCTCCTAAAGTCAAAAAACCGTTGCCATAACCTTTGGCAACGGTTTTGAAACCGTTGTTCTTGCGGGCGTTGCCTAAACTAAAGGCAACGGTTTTTTGCACCCTAAGGCAACACAAACACAAAACCGTTGTCATTGACTGTTCAAACGCAACGGTTTTGGTTTCTATGCTATGGCAACGGTCAAAAAGCGTTTTCAGTTATGGCAACATTTAAAAACCGTTGCCTTAAATATTAAAATAAAAAACCGTTGCCAGAACTGGCAACACTCAAACCGTTTTCGTTGATAAAGTAAAAACCGTTGCTGCTATTGGCAACACAAAAAAAAACCGTTCCCTATTTATTTTAACTGTCCATGTCAACAACGCTATAAAACCGTTGCTATTACAGACAACCACAAATAACTAGCCTATTATATATCATTTGCATCTCAATCGCATCACTAACTTCTTAATCGAAACAATTTGTTACTAAAATGAAACAATTTAAAAGACATAATGATCCTTATACTACTTCAAGGACATAATTAATGTATCTTAAACCAAATAATTTGTTACTTCAATAAGTACAAAAAAAAACTCAGCAAAAGTAACAAGCCATCATCCAAAAACACACAGCAAAAGTACAAAAAGCACTCCAAGAATAAAACTTCAATCTTCAACACATGTCTTTAAACTCTCCATCATCCAAGCCATCAAGATCTTGATCTATACCTTCATTATTTTCCTACAAAAGTAACAAAACTCGATTAATGCAATATACAATACTCTATTAGTTCATCTCAATTGATAAATGCATGAACTCTTTACTTTGACATGAAAAAGTAATATACAATACTCTATTAGTTAAAACTTCAGCCTTCAAATGAATATTTTTTATATTTTTATTGAGCAATAATCGTTTCAATTTACTTGTCAATAAATTTCTGTGTGTAAGTTCAGATTTTATAATGATCTGTCAGCATCTATAAGGCTTTGATGGAATAATAAGGACCAAGTTGTAAAGCATACAACACAGAAATGGTCGAATTATCAATTCATTGACAAAGTTAATGAACACTTGCTTCTCAATACAAGTCACTAGAGACACAAACTTAGCAATCAAAGTTTAAAGACAAACAAAAGAGATACCAATAAAGTGACTCTTACCCTATGAGCTTTTGGGGCATGTGTTGATGTCGAAGAACGTGGAGCACTATGAGCTTCTTAATACAAATGCATGCTTTCATTGTAAATAGGACAGATTCATAAATTCATACATTATATAGGACAGATTCATTGTAAATAGAATGTTCTATGCATTCATTGTAAATAACTTATATAGGATAGATTCACTATATATTACATAGGATACACTCACTATGCATTCATACATTATACAGGACAGATTCACTATATATTAACTATGTATATACTCATACACAAACTGATATTAACAGGCAATCTGGTATCATACTCATTTAGTATTTTTCCATACTACCAGATGATTAAAAGTATATCTTGATGGATATAAGTATATTTGATTCATTGTAAATCTTAAAAACTATCATTTTCCGTGCTTTCTTCTTATGTTAGAATGTTTCCAGTAGATTTAGAAAACTTGGAAATAACTTCTTACGAGGCAAATAGGTTGCTGTGGAGTGCTTCTAATATGTTGTTGATTTTTTCCTCGATTTGAATTGATTCCCTTTCTTCTTTTTGAAGCTTTCTCATTTTCCACCTTGATTTTATACTTTTAAATCAAGTCCACACTTGATTTAGCTTTAAGTTGTTGAAGATCAAAATCATTGTCCTTGTCCATTTCCGACACCCTTTGTAGTTTGTAACATGAATGGAAGGTTGAAGAATATCTAATTGTTAACAAATACATAATGAAAAGAACTATCAACATTACAATTATAATTATAATATAACACATATTCAAAACAAATTCAGAAAATAGAAGCTAAAGCTATAGAACATGATAGCAATGAAGAGGACGTAAGTGATAATAACTATAAAACATGATAACATAAACCAATTCCTTCCAACTCACAAAACAAACACAAAACAGCCTTCTTCTCTTCTCTCTCTCTCTCTCAAAATGATAATAATAACTTCTAGGAAAAATATTTATGTATTATACTTCCAATTTTATTTGACTACTATAAGAAATGAGCTGTTCTGTTTATTTTATAATTAGTATATGTCAAAAAATGTGGAAGAGGGAAACAAAAACATAAGTGCACCATAACAATGTAATATCAGGAGTAGTGTAACAAGATATAAACTAAAACAGCACTAAAAGACTCAAAGTGAACACAAATTCACAACACAATTTGGATATCACACACTAAATTTGGTTACCTCTTTTCCCCAGACCAACAAGCAGATGCAACTAGCATAACGCTTCTATCATCTAACATTCATACTTCAAAAGCCTTTATTCTTCCTCTTCTCAATCTTTTTCCTTAAAACCCATAACATCAGCACTCCAATCAACAAAAAATAATTTCTGTTAAGTGTTTAAGAATCACAGCGGCGAAAGTGGATGGAACCATAGGCACTCCGGGTACCTCTCCATAAGCCTGCAGCAATGAATCTAAAGCTAAAGCTAATCTAAGGAGGTCTCATTTTATTGGGCATTAGAATGGTGGAGTTGTTTAGAGACTAAATAAAGTTTTACTTCACAATATTAGGAAGTGCCATAAAGGAGTATTTTCTTAGAAGCATTAGCAGAATAAAATCGACATGCCATAATCATAGCACTAAGCATTATCACAACTTAGTGTTGGGAGCTCTTCTGTTCTTATGCTTTTGTTGTTACTTACAAATACAGAGTCCATTTCCTTTTTCCAGTGCTTCATTTCAGCCTTAATGCTAATACACATTAAGAAAAAATTGCAGACAAAAATAGACAAATAAACAGAAAAAAGAAAAGAGATTTCAGAGCATTAAACTACATAGTTCATTCCAAAACACAATATCAAAGAAAGGGTAAACGAGGAAACAATCAATATCCAAACAACAACTACAACTATCACCAATAAATAGGCTTTGAAACAAGTGGCAATTTATCAAACACCTGTGCAGCAGAATCTAAAATAAAGATTTCTGAGCTACTATTTCATAAAACCAACTCAACTCACTTTTCACATAATTAAATAACGACGTGACACTCATTCCATTACAACAATCCAAATACTTCAATAATAATAAAAACAAAAATTGGAAATTTTACCCTTTGCAAAGAAGATGAATCCCCAAACCCAGAAATACGGAAAAGAAGTAGTTGAAGGAAATACCTTACTATCTTCAAAGAAGGAACACGTGCATGAATGAGATCGGCTACCTACGAAGTCCGAAATCGTGAGAGCCTTGGTTAGGGTTTTCGCCGAACTCTGGGTTTTGAGTGGAAATCGTGAGATCCTTGGTGGAAATCGTGAGAACCTTGGTTGAAATCAACCGTACGTAGTTCAGCGAGTGTGAATGGGGAAGATCGTGAATGGTGGAACTAGGAAACCTACTTACGTAGTTCAGCGAGCAAACCTACTACGTCATGGTGTTTCCTTGGGAAGAACCTTGCTTGGTGAAACGCTTGCTTGGTGGAAATCGTGAGAGCCTTGGGAAGAACCTTGTGAGAGCTTTGGTGGAAATTGTGTTTCTGTGTTTTTTTCAACGAGATTAGGTTTTGAGTTTTTTTAATCAGATTAGGTTGAGTTTTTTTATCAGATATTGTGTTTTAGTAAAAATTAGAAATGGAAAAGGGGTGGTACCGCCTAATTTTTGGGCAAAAATTAGAAAAGGCGCCACCTTTTTAGCGCCTAGTATTATTTTTTAATCGTTCACTCTATGACAACGGTTTTAAAACGTTGGCTATAGGATCAAAGAAAAACCGTTGCTGTTGACCTTAAGGGGACGGTTTTTGGCCGTTGCAAAAAAAAAATGAATCGACAACGGGCTCAAAAAACCGTTGCCATTACTATCTAAGGCAACGGTTTTTTAAGCACCGAAATCTTAGGCGTTGCCGTAGGGTCAAAATGTTGTAGTGAAACAAATGAAAGACATCATCCTCCTCAACAACGGACATCACGTCATCTCCATCTGTAAATACCTCTGACAGTGACGATGGAACCTATGTAGCATGAAATCCCGGTGTCGGAATCATATGAATCTAAGGTACGTATAGCATTAGCCTGTGGCGATGGAGTATGTGTAGGTGAAGCCCGTGGTGATGGATTCTGTGTAGGTGTAGCTCGTGGGGGTATGGAGTCTGTATAGGTGTAGTGGTAGCTTCTTGACTCCATATGTATGTCGAGGAGGTGTATGCACATCATGTAACTACCTGACTCTGGATGAATGCGGGGCAGGCGTAGGACCGAGATTTAACTGCCTGATTTTGGCTCCAGAAGTCTGCGTTGGGCGTGTCAGTGCAACAGTAGATGTCAACGGCATTGATGAAAACCCATATGCATCCTCAACACGTATCACCAATATTAGTACTAGATTTTGCACCCGTGCGCATGCACGGGTAAAGTAGATTTAAAATCAACTTTAAATCATGTTTAATTATATATATATATATATATATAATAATCTCATTATGCTGATAATGATCACTTTTTTTGTTTCGTTACATTCCAATAGTGAAAGTTTTAGTAATTTTATTTGGTTCTATTTACATGATTTTATGTATTGAGTGTAAAAGAAAGTTATACAACATACCTGCATTATAATTATTGTCATATTGGTTGACATATATTATCAACAAAATAAAAAATGGACAATATATAAACATGATTTTAAGTTGATTTTAAACCTACTTTACCCGTCCATGTACGGATTAAGTAGATTTATCATATATGTAAAATCATATATATATATATATAATTTAATTAAGTATACTTTATTTGATTGATTTGTTGAAAACATATGTCTACCAATATGAAAGTCATTATAGTGGGAATCGTAAAAATATCACAACCAACTAATAAAGAATGTAAATACTAAGAAACAAATTTACATAAAAAAAACTTAACATTAACATTAAAAACTATTAGTGTATCATAACGTATAAAAAGGACAAATAATGCCTAATAAAAAAAGCAGCAAAATATTTAATTCAACTAAGGTATCATAACGTATTAATTCAACTATTTTATTCAATACTAATAAAATATTTATTATTTTGGCAACTCTTCGGTTGTCCTTATTTTTCATTTTAAGATGAAAAAATTATATATTTTTAATCAATGGTGTACTTTAGAGCATCTTTAGTAAGACAAAAAAATTGAATTGTTTTTTTAGTCCAAGCTGCCACGTAGAATTTAAACTATTTATAAACAACTCAAGTATCTTTTACTCAAAAAGTAGTTACATATAAGTAGCACTACAAAAAAAAATAGGGATTAGCGTGGGAAAATTCCCTCGCAAACTGACCAAAATTCGTCGCTAATGGTCATTTGCGAGGGAATTAGCAAGGGACAGGTTCCCTCGCTAAATCCTTCCTCGCTAATTAGCAAGGGATTTGAATCCCTCGCTAATAATCAGAAACACGTGGCCAAGTTCTGACAGCCACGCGTCAACTATTCCCTCGCTAATTCCCTCGCTAATCCCAATTTTTTTTTCCTGCTAAACCTTTTTTTTTTTGATAGACCTACTTTTATACCTGATTGAAATAGCTAAAACAGTTTTAATTCCATCCAAATCAACATAATATAAATCCAAATCAACATAAAATCTGAATTAAAACAACATAATATCCGAATCAAAAATAACATAATATCCGAATAAAAAAGTACTGAAATGTCAAACTATCCTAAAAGCTGCCGTCAGACTCCTCAGACTCTTCTGACTCCTCTGACTGCTGAGCTTACTCCTGATCTTCCTCCTCATCTGGAAATATATTCTTGCTCTTAAAATAGTTATACATCAGCTCCTGTCTCCTTAGCACCTTCGCATGGTCTGCCCTCCAGCCCCTAACCTCCTCTTGAGTATCCTTCAGCTGCTGTTTAGTAGATTGCAACTCCTGCCTAAGCTGCTCTGTCTCCGCATCTTCAACATCGGTCTTAATAGGTATTCCGTCACATTTTAAGCATGGACATCTAACCCCCTTTTCCCGTCTAGCCAATTCATGTCGCCACGCTACCACAAGAAACAGTTCAACCCCAATTACAAAAGTTTGCTTCAAACCCGCTCTTCTAGGAAATAACCGATCATACACCCAATCACGATTAAATTCATACCAATTCATCTACACATATGTAAGAAAATGTGTTAGATTCCCATAACATTCCCAATAACCTATCAAGTTAGTGCATCGATATGATCTCAGTGGAGATGATTCCGAGCCGAGTATGGGGGTCAAGGACAACACAAAACCCTTTTCCATCCAAGTAGTGAAGGAAGTTATTTCACATAACTCTCAACCTTACCGTTGTTAGTATCGTCTAGCAATTATATCAATGGAGATGATTTCGAGCAAATTATGGGGGTGAGGGACAGCACCTCACCCTTTTCCATCATCAACACACAGTCATCTAACCTAGGGTTCATCAAAACAACAATTAAACAATTTTCAATTAACAACTCTAAAATAATACACTTTTCAATTTCAACTATTTGACACAATTAACAACATACACAATTTTTAATTCTCAACAATTTTCAATCTAACTCTTCTCAACAAATTCACTTTAACAAAATTAAATTCATTTTTCAATTACAAACATTCACATTTCACAACTAACACACAATTCACACTTAAATTCATTTTACAACTAACTCACAACAATTTCAATTACTAACTCAATCCTAACTCACAACAATTTCAATTTCAACAAATTCATTTTACACTTAAATTCATTTTACAACTAACTCACATTTCACAACTAACTCACAACAATTTCAATTACTAACATTCACATTTAAATTCATTTTACAATTCAATACAATTCTAACAAACACAATTCTAACAACTAACTCACAATTCATAACAACACACAACAACAATAACAACAACAACAACAACAACAAATAATTTAATCCTAACCAATTCAATCCTAACACAACAACAACAAATAATTCAATCCTAACCAACAACAACAACAATTTATTTTAAAAACTAACCGTTATGAGCGAGATTGAAGTCCGGTGCAGTGGTTCGGTGACGGTGTGCACTCCGGTGCGGTTGTGATGCTTCAAACACCAAATTTCAATCCTAACAAATTTTAATTTCAACCAATAAATAAATAAATAAAAACAAATTCAATAAATAAAAAATTAAAATCAACAAATCAACACAATATCATGAAAAATAATAACTACACCTACAAAAGAGAGCTCCGGTCGTGGTGGTTGTGCACGGTTCATGGTGGTGGTGGTGGTGGTGGTGCGGAAGCAAGGTGGAGAGAGGAAGAGGGAAAGAGGGAAGAAATTGGGGTTAACCTAGGGAAGAAATTGGGGGGTTAAGAGAGAGTGTAGGTGGTGGTTGTGTGGTGGACGTGGTGGTGGGTTGTGGGTTAGGTTTTGTAGGTGTGAGAGAGAGTAGAGGAAGAGAAAGGGTGAAGAGGAGAGAGAGTAGGTCGTAGGAGAGAGAGGAGAAAGAGTGGTGGTGGACGGTGGTGGACGTGGTGGTGGTGGTGTGGTTGTAAGTGAAGAAGAGAGAAGAAGAGTGTGTTGTGAGTAGTGTGAGTGAGAAGAAGAGTGATTAGTGTGAGTGAGAGAGTGTACACGGATTACAGAAAAAATTTAAAAAAATTAGCGAGGGATTTGACCAATTACATCGCTAACGTGCACAATAAACAAGCTGAACGGTCAAATAATTAGCGAGGGATTTGACCAATTCCATCGCTAACGTGCACAATAAACGTCGCTAACCTCCTCGTTTTCTGTGCCACGAATTTTCAAATTAGCGCCCAACATTTTGCGAGGGAAATTCCGTCGCAAACCTCAGCAAATCCGTCGCTAATTGTCTGAAAAAACGAGGAGACCAATTTCGTCGCAAAATCCGTCGCAAATTCTTGTTTTTGCGAGGGACCTGTGTTCCCTCGCTAACGTCCCTCGCAAATAAGCTATTTTTTTTGTAGTGTAGGCATGCAACAAAATCTGAAACCCGCATGGACCCACTCAAACCCACCCTGATTTGACGGGGTTTCCCCGCTTTGATTGGGTTTAGGTTTTCCCCGAAATCAAAATACGGGGAAGGGTGGGGAATGTGGATAGAGGTACCCACCCTGAACCCGCCCTGAATGTAAGAAATTACAATATTACGTACTCATCTTAAATTATAAACCCTCATAATCTCAAGTAAACCCTAAATGGATCTGCCTTTCATTGTTAGCGCCTCACTACTCTCGTGGTCTCATTCTCTCGGTGTCTCTTCTCTATCGGTCTCACTATTCTCATAGTCTCACTCTCGGTATCACTCTCTTCTCTCTCAGTCTCACTCTCTCATTCTGGTTTCCCTCTCTTCTCTCTCGGCCTCACTCTCGTGACATTTTGGCTATATATTGTCTTCCATTGGTTTTATGTTGTTCAGTTGAATTCTGGGTTTGGGGCTGGTTCAGGTGTGGGATAAATAATGGGTTTGGGGCAAATTCTGGTTTGGGACACGTAAAATCTATTTTTTAATTTAAAAAAATTGATTCCGCTATGGGGACGGGGTTGGGGTGGGGATCCCCGAACCTGTTGGGTACAGGGATGTGGATCAATAGTT
Organism: Astragalus glycyphyllos; assembly: GCA_963573325.1. Lineage (NCBI taxonomy): Eukaryota > Viridiplantae > Streptophyta > Magnoliopsida > Fabales > Fabaceae > Astragalus > Astragalus glycyphyllos. Next base: position 68,479,474 of record OY754308.1, read on the forward strand.
CATTCATGTTAGATTTAGGTAGGGGAACGAGGAACTATATAGATGGGATTCGGGGATGGGGAATGTAAAATCCTCCCCGCCCGGCCCTATTGGGCCTACATATAAGCAACTCATACTTGATCCTACATATTTATATTTTTTTTTCTTCTTATTTCCATGTTTTAAGGGGATCAATAGTGTTCTCCACTTCCCCCCTCTATGACTTGAACCCACAACCATTTAGGTGTAGGTGAAGCGGTTTATCAACTGAGCTGCGCTTCGTTGTCTTATATTTTTTAATTTATTCTTAAATTAATTTAATATAACTCTTTATCTATGATGATCATTTTATCATTCAACTTAATTTGATTTTTAGAGAGTTTAGAAATGTCTTTTTTTTTATCTCAAATAAAAGTATATTTATGGTTTCTGTTTGCAAATAATGTATGTTGAAGTTCATTTATTTTTTCAGTTGTTTTTCAAAACATTAAAAATGATTTCGTTTTCTAATACGTGGTTTCTTTTAGATAATCTTCAATATTGTTTAAAAGACTTTTAATCTTTAATATGAAAGTCATCATAATGGTCATCATAAAAATATCTCAACCAACTAATAAATAATGTAAATACCAAGAAACAAATTTACTTAAATAATGAATATTAACATTAAAACTATGAGACTATTATAAGATGGAAATATCAATATATAAATCGCAATTTCTAATAAAAGACGGTACATAACTTATATGAAATAAAGACAAAACATGAAGTCCATCTGCTTGTTAACTTATAAAGATTCTGGTTATATCAGTCAACGAATGCGTACATAGGCCAAAATGATCATTGTCAATGTAGTTTGCACATGTACCTAATTCTCTGATAATAGATACCAAATCTCAATTAAACAAAGAAACAAAATATGTACCGTTAACATAAAATGAGGTCATTAGTTTTAGACTAAGAAATAATAACCACCATGATTTAAAATTCATGTAGTTCATAAAACAACCACAATGTATTCATAAATCTTTACCATAACCTACAATTTAGACATAAAAACATACTTGATACAATTGAACGTTAAAATGAACAAAGGCATTTAGCATTCCCATCATATTATGGTGTCTCTTCAAGATCAACAAAATCCGAACATCATCAATGATAGCTGATTCAATTAATTTCAATTGGAGTAAGTAGATGATTCGAAAAAATATTTTTGACCACCAATAATTTGAATTTCAGGTTGAATATGGTCACCACGACCGCGATTACGACTTTGAGCATACTCATGTATTTTACTATGTCATAGTACATGAACCATGAACCATTCATTTAAAGTATATTCCATATCTATCACCGTACTCCCATTAATAAGAATTGTTTTGCAATATGTTGAGTGTTAGTGTCGATGTATCGATTTCCATTAAAACCAGCCACAATAGAACCAAAAAACACTACCAGCAACTCTCTCTAGAGTAATGTGCTTAAGAAATGTATGATAATACGCATCATAAAACCATTTTGGGAGAAAAATAAATCCCTAAACATAAACAAATAAATAAATTTAAATGAAATTGTGTATCTAATTAAAAACAAAGCAAAATAAAGAGAAAATATATTACACAATCTTGATGCATAATTGAAGAAAACGTCTTGTCAATAGATAGTAATATTTTGGTCGAGACCAAGGTATCCACCACTGAATGCAGTGACTAATCCTCTCGCTGGATTGGAGGAACCTCGAAGGGTTGGACAGCTGGCCCAGAGATTTAAAGCTGCTCCATACCCAAGGCGAGTATCGAACCCTCGACACTTGATTAAGGGATGATGAGCCCCAACCGCTCAACCACACCGCCCGGGTTAAAATTAATTTTACATATATGGGGTTTGAACTTGCAACCCCTAACTTGGTCGATAGATAGTGTTATGCATATTTCAATTTGTTAGGTACTTGAGCTATTTGATAAGTAGTTTATTACTGGAGAATTTTATGAAAAAAATCAAATCTAACTCATACATAAAGCTATATGATGAAATAATATTAATTACCCATATCAAGATTAAATTCTAAAATGAAAAAAATGCTCACTTGAGTAATTTTAGTTAAAAATGAAAACAAAAGTAAATTTTTTTCTTTCCAGGGAAAAAAGTTAATATTTGGAATCTCCCAAAGAATTTAAATTGAACTCTATAATTTTTTATTAACTAAATTTTTAACATCTTCCCAATGACTCTTGAGTGATCAGTTCATTTGTCCTAAAAAGATGACTAATCCGATTGTACAATCGACTTAATCCCCTATTTTTGAAAATTTGTTTGTGTTTGAAAGAAAGAAATGTTTGTGTTTTTTTATTATAGAAATTATTTGTTTTAAATAGGGATTTTAGGACCTGATCCGTAACGGTTCATTTGTAGCCCTAAAAAGCTGACTAATTCGACTGTACAGTCGACTTAATCTCCTATTGATATTTTCGTAGAGAAAATATTTATTTATTTTTATAGGTTTTTTAGGAAACAAATGGTTTTTCTTAAAAGAAATAGATAAAAAACGAAAAAGAGGTGAAATAGTAAAAAAGGTGTGCAATTAGCTTCAGGGGGCTGTATTAGAAGAATTGAGGTTTGGACAGTAGAACCCCAGTTCGTTTTTGTGAACTGGGCTGCGTTTACAAAAATGCTTGGCTGGGGTGTTATATCATTAAAATGAGGGGTGTAATTAGTAATCAGAAACTAAAATTAAAAGAAAAAAAGCCCAAACTATATACAGCCATAACATTTAACCTAGACCTAATAATCTCATTCCATCATCACAACTAACCAGCGTCGTTTCTCAACTGAGAATAGAGAGAGAGAGAGAAATTTTCGAAATTTCAGGGAATGGAGAGGGATTTTCGGAGAGACCAAGAGAGAGAAGATCTTGGAAGAAGAGAGAAAGTCACGCGAAGAACCACGAACGCGACGACGGGGTGAGGATGATGCCCACCGGCCGTTCTTTGGCCGGTGATGATGGTGGTTGACGGAGGGTACGGCGGCTTTTGCGGTGGGATGTGAATGCGATGAGAGAGAGAGAGAGAGACGAAATGGAATTTCACGGAGGAGAACATCGCGAAGGTGACGGCGGCGACACCGTTGACGGTGGTCGGTTTTGGTAAGATTCTGATCCTCTTTTTTTACCTATTTTCGTTCCCTTCTTCTTTCTACCAGTTATTCTTCTACTGTTAATTTTTTATTTTTTTGCTTTCCTAATTTATTTATTTTATGAAAATCAGGACAGGGAGGAAAAAAGAGAAATCGCGACGGCGAAGGTCTCCCAAATGGGATGGTTCTGTGACGGTTGTCCTCGCCGGTGAGTCCGAAGGCGATGGGGGGAGGCTACCGTCAGTGGTGGCCGGAGCTCGAAGACAGCTTCTTCTTATATTTTTTTAACTAATAATCTGTTTTTTTACCAAATCTGGTTTTGTCCTACTACTCTATTCAAATAGTATGCACTGTTCCAACTTCTCTCTATAATAAAAAAAACTCTGTTCCAACTTTTCAGAATGATATGACACTGTGACATGACCACTTTTTTTTTACAATAATTCACTCCTACCACTTGGTACAACAGTAACCAACACTATTCTATCCATTATTAGTACTATTCATCTTTATCTTTTAATCTATTCTCAACATTAACTATTCATCCTTGCATATATAAATCCCACACTCAATCGTAAATTTCGCAATATCTGATACTGGGCCCAAGGTGTCTATGCCTCACTATTATATCTATTTCTCCTCAAACTATCAATTAATGATGAATAAACTAATTCTTTATATTAAAAGCAAATGCTTCATGTGGAAGAAAATGAATCAACGAATGAATGAAGTCCAACCTTTTCTTTTTATTTCACTATCATAATATTTATATTATTATCAAGATGAAAGCTATTTACAATTTATGACTGCACCATATATCAACTCCATTGACAATCCAATTGAATAATCATGACAAAACAATTCAAAGCCTCCTTCTCCTTTCCTATTTCCCAACACACAAAAACAACAAACTTTATTATCAAATCAATACAAAACTACGGGCACTACATTCCAATATAGCAATCCATCTAATTCTAAATTCCAAACAAGTATACTCCAGTCCATCAAGAAGCAGCCAAATATGCATTTAAGGAACTATTCATCCAGGGCCACACCATCTCAAAGTTGAACAGTACCTACAACTCATATTGTCACCATATTCAAATAATATCGACGGGAATGAAAATTGGTGAAAATTTTGCTGAAAAAATGGCGCAAACCTTACTATCTAACTTTTAGATTCTAAGATATTACGTAACTTGTAAAATTTGTCGGTAATATTTGTAGGTAATAAACAACTATCTTGAAATGATGAGTACATATTTTTCTTCCATTAATTCAGTGAGACTCACATAAAATTTAGCCAATAGAGTAAATTTTGTAGAGAAAGTTATATGTTGGTAACACTTGTCGGTAAATAAATCAATCATATTCATGGTCATATAACAAAACAAAAAAAATCAATCATGGTCAGGTTGGTAGATTCAAAAGCTCATAGTACTTGGTGAGAAAGCGAATGGTGGCATCCAAATCATCATCAGATAATAATATGGACTTTGGTGAATCAGTTTCCCATTCTGTTCTTTTCTGACTTCTAATACTACACGGTACAGTTTGACTTCACAATCATTGTCTTTGTTGTATCGAAACTATTTTCATATAACACAGGAAAGAGATGTCAAATTGTCAAATGGTCTTTGCTCTATCCATATCGTAACTGTTTTCATAAAACAATTAAGTTGAATTTAAAAATCAAAGAAAAAGGTAAAGACAATTATCTAGCATGCGCATGCATATATGGCCTATTTTTGAGTTTTCATTTACTGGAAGTATTATTTTTTTGACACAACTGGAAGTATTATTTGGTTACGTCTAATATAGGCCGATTCTTTCTTTTGGGTATACATAATATGGACCGATTCTAAAAGTGGATTTTAGTATTTTTAGTAAAATATAATAATTGTTTCAAAAAAAAAGTAAAATATAATAAAAAATTATACGTTTTTTTATTTGTTATTGTTATAAATTCATTTTTTACTATAAATAATAAATATATCAAGAATGATACATGGTACGTACGATAAGAAAACAACGAAGTGGTTAAAAAAAGAGAGGGCCGCATAGCACTACAAAGGTGGATAAGGTTATAATAGTATATTTCTTACTTTTCGTATGTCTAGATTCGTACTAACAATCATTATTTATATAGAGTATTGATATTCAATACGAGAGTTTTTTTTAAAGAGATGTCAGAATAGTGACATTAATCACACTTCACGCGCCGGGTACAAATGTAAGATAAAAGTTTACATGTTGTCAACCCATTCTGACATTTCATCTCATACTTTCTAACATTTCTCATTTTCAAATGATATTGAGAAACATTTCATCAGTTTTGACATTTTCTTGGTTTTGATATTTTCTATAATATTCATTTCATTGCTGCGAAATAATAATAAAATATAAGTAATTGTAAAAAAAAGATACAAAGAGAAAAATGTATTTCATTAATTCAATGGTTTATGTTGATAAATAAATAAATATTTAAATCCAAATCAAATCAAGGTTAAAAAACCAATATTATTGGCCCAGTAGTATAAGTTATCCTGAAACATAGGAGATCGAGTCGGTGCTCACGAGTTTGATTCTCGCAATACAAAATTTGGTGTTAATTAACCAATACAAAATATGTTTCCAAAGCACAAACGAATATTAGTCTTTCGTTCAAACCGCTGGACACTTCATAGGTAGCCAGCAGTAATCTAAACTAAAAATCTTAGTTAAAAAATACTCCCTCCTATCTACACTAAAAGAAACAAAACACTAATTCACACATATCAAATTTGTTTTAATCAATACTCTTAAATATTTAGTCCTCAAGCTATGAAATGGTTGAAATGTTGATAGCTTGGAATTAATGACACTATTATAAATAAGAGTACAATTTGAAACTAGCATTTTTAAGAATTGTGCATGTTCCTTATATTTTGGAATAAAAAATAGACCTTTTATTTCTTATTATAATATGGACCGGAGGGAGTATATAATAGACATCCACTGCATATTCTTACATAAAAAAATCATGAAACTATATATAATGTGAATCTTTATTATGTATAAATCTTGTTAAAACTTTATAGATTTTAATTTATCCAAAATTGATATGTAAAGCATCACAGTAAAAAAGGAAATACAGTACTAACTAACGTTAGCACCTCCGACCATACGCACCATTTGAAGCGCACACACAATGTATTAAAAACATAAGAAAATAAAGAATACAAAAATTCATGAGTGACCAGCCCAATACCCATGAAAAAAGGTTGAAGTCTAAATCTCTTTTTCCTGATATAAGTGATGCCTAAACCTTAAAAAATTGAAACTTACATTTACTATGATTGAATCTTCTAAAATTAAAGTGAGTGGCAAATCCCACCATGTGTAAGATCAACTATCGAACCAAAAAGCCCAGTGGTCCGGGCTCCCTCTGGGACGTAGTGGGAGTCGATCGGCCGGTTTGCTCCCGAGTTCGATTCCCGCCCACGTAAATAGGTGTTGGCCAGCGAAATGGTTAAGTGCCTCAAGTAGCGAGCGCAGATTAATTCTTCGTTGAAAGCGTTGGGACACTGCGTGGGTAGCCAGCAATGGTCCGAACCAAAAAAACTATCAAACCAAAAATTTAACTTAACAACACACGAATTACCTTCTCTAAAAATGTGAGAAATCTTTCTTCCAAAGAAAAAAATGTAAAAAATCTTGACCTGCATTTGTTAAAACTTTAGTAATAAAGAGAAGAAATAGAAAAGTAAAATGGAGAAAGTTGTTGGTTTACGGGCGGAGTGGCAAACACCACCATAAATTCACACACACAAAAATGAAAATTCGAGTTCGAACTCGAGTAACCATAGAAAAATGTCTTTCCTAACAACGTTGGTTTTACCAGTTGTGCTAAGTTTTTCGAACTAGAATTAATGGAAACAGAGTTGATACCACTTTAGAGACTAAATGTACAATTTAAACAAATTGAATTTGAATCTCTTTATTAATTGGGGATTTTCTTAGAGAGTAAGACACATTAAATAAAATAATACTATTTAAGCGTGTATGATTGTGTTTTGGATTTTTAGCTTTTTAATTTTAGATAATTTTTTAAAATTAAAAATAAATTTTAAGAAGAGAATTAAACAGACTCTCAGGGCTTATTTGATTGTGTTTTATTTTTAAAAATTACTTTATTTTTTTTGGTGTTTATTAAAAAGTTTATTTATAAAATAATTATGCAAAACTGTTTTTTAAAACAATATTATCTATTTTGATTTTTTAGTTTAAAAAAAGTAAGAAACAATGTTGTAAAATAGTTTTACAAAAACATGTTAACCAAACTAATTTTTAATTTTTTGAAAACTAGAAAACAGACTTTTAGAAGAATCAAATCAATTGTGTCTGGAAATGATGCTAGTGATTATTCGATAATTGTTATGCGTTCATCTTTTTTTCACTGTGTTATTGGTGTGTAGTATCTACTGACTTTGTTGGTGACTAATCTACGCCGTTGGAGAATCTGACAGGCCACATGTACTCCGTTTTACCGGTCTGTATGGTTCTCCTTTCTAACAGAGTTTTTGCCACATTCAAAATTTAAACGTGAGACCTTGAGGGTGGGATCCGAGCCCAATTATCGCTCGGATCAATGCATGCTGTGTGTTCATCTTTACAATAACCACAAACTCTCAATCAATTTTTGACGTGTAAAGGGTGTTTTTTAAAGGTAGAGATATTTCACATTTCATAAAAATAAAAAGGTAGAGGCATTTCTTTTTTGACGAGAAAAAAGAAAGGTAGAGACATTTCTAATATAGTCATCTAACTTTATGAAAGTTAAATAAGTAGTTTGATTGATGCCTATATTTATGCTTCCGTACGTACCTAAAAAGTCCCTCGTTCAAAAGCCAAGATTTGCATTATAGATCATTTCAGCCACGTTAAGTATGAATGAAGCACTTCATTGATTGCAGAAAGAAAGGATCTAAAGAACGATAACTTCTCTCACTGTCTCTCCCAGTGAGGGATGAATTACAAAGAAAATTGGTTGGACCACCATGCTTAGAGTGTCGGTTTGGACTTAATTGGGAGTACGTGGCCCATACGTAACTATCATTTTAGACTTCTAGTATGTTAAGTTACAAGACACTTTGTTCAAAGCAAAACTGGTCTGAGCAGTATAATTTCAAATATGATGTACAATTTCATTCCCTTTTGAGCCCAAAAAAATACCATTTCATTCCCAACATTTGAAAGAAGGAAATCTTAAATCCTTAGGTCTAACTATTGACCAAACAACTATTGACCACAAAAAAAAATCTTTAGGTCTAACTTATCCTTACAAAACCGGTTTGTAAGATAAGAGATGTTGTTTCATTATAAATTCTTTCGAGACATTATCTTTAGTCAATGTGGAACTTAGGTTTTTCCTAATACACACTCTCTTGCCCATCACTATGGATTGGTGCGTGGGTAGCTCTATGGATTTAGGTTATCATTTTAGATTTTGGGCCTAATGCATCCTTACAAAACCAGCTTGTAAGTCGAAAGATGATTTTTCATTGCAAACATTTATCTCTAGTCAATGTGTTAGGAGTGTAAAATTTGAAATTTATTGAATGAGGGATCAATCCCTATATATACAACAATATACACAACTGAATCAGTTAAGGGAAGCTGAGTCAACTACTAAGTCTAGCAAACTAGCAACTCTACAAACTCATCTACAGACTAACTCATACCAAGTGAGCTATCGGACTAAATAATACAAAGTAATAGAGAATACAAGTAACTATTCTAATTACAATAATAAGAACTGATATGATAGGTGAAAGATGTTCTTTCATTATAATCTCGAGACTTTATCTTGCATAAATTTATATGTTTTCTTTAACAATGCTCATTTATTTTTTTCCTTAATTCATATTTTTCATGGCATTACATATTTATGTTAATGTATAACTTTAAAAAGTTTATATATAAATCAATCATAGATATTTCTCTTGTACCTCGCCTACTACCTTCTTTTATCTTTTGGCATTTGAATATTAGCGTGATTTGCGTAGATGAGTTGGGTGGGCATGCAATTGCAAATGCTTTATATAGTTTGTCACAAACTTTACAGGGCAACAAAGACACTATGGAGATGATCAAAGCAAGCAAACAAACAAAATGCATCAAAAGCGATAACAAAGACCAAGTAAAGGAGGCATGCATATATGGTCTGATATCACTTGCATTAATATGATTGATGGAAATGAATGGTTTTGTTTTTGTTACCAGTACAAGAATATACCATAACCAAATCAGACAGGCCAGAAAGGGAATATATATAACCAATCAGAGAGGCCATATATATGCATATATAAGTAGGAAGAGGAGCTGGCATTTTGAGAGAAAATAATTAATGCTGATCCAAAAATTTAAAGTTGGTCCAATATCTCTTTATTCAAGTGGCATTCCAACTATTGGACTTTAGTGATAGAGTAAAAGATTCAGTATGTATATAATAGTCACATTGTATAGTTAATCCATGGTTAAAGTCTAGTTAGCTTAGTTACTAGTTGAGTTAACGGTTATAGTTTACTTACATCTAAACTGATTATTGTAACACCTATATATACTGTACGACATGTAATTGATACTCAAGGAATATACAATTTCATTCTCTAACAGATTCAGTTTCAATATTCCTCTCTCTCTCTCTCTCACGATGCTTCATCTTCATGACGCTTCACTTACATGGTATCAATCGCCATGACCGATCCTTCATTCCACACTTCCGCAACCTAATCTCGGTAAATCTACCTCTTCTCATCTCTGATCTTTCTTAAAACAAAACCAGCAAATCCTAATTTCTGCGATTTGTTACTTTTCCCCTTTTCATCAATCGTTAACCTTCCCTGAACCCTAAATCACAAATTTGCTGTGTGCGTCTCATCTCTCTCACAGTAATCATGACAACAATCAACAATCAGCCATCTTCGCAGAGCGGCACCGTCAACGGCGACGAAATGGCGACACCGGATGCTTTTCGCTTCCAGAAGGCACCGAAGCTTACTATCAAGCTTGATGAGAAGAACTTTCTCCTTTGGAATCAACAGATTGAAGGAGTAATCAAGACTCACAAGATTCAGAGGTTTCTGGTCAATCCAGAGGTTCCGCAGCACTCCGACGAAGATCGTCTCAACTGCGTTTACTCTGCGGCGTATGACCAGTGGCTGGTGCAAGATCAAACGATCTTCACCTGGCTCTTATCTACTCTTTCTGAATCTGTTCTGCCAAGAGTCCTATCTTGTAAACATTCTTGGCAAGTCTGGGATAAAATCCACAGCCACTACCAGGCGCATCTGAAGGCCAAAGCCAGACAACTCAAATCAGAGTTGAAATCCACAAAGAAAGGCTCGCGTTCCATAAACGAGTACGTTACTCGTGTTCAGACTCTTGCTAACTCGCTTGCTGCTACCGGTGTGCACATTTCGGAAACCGATTTGTGCGACATCGTTCTGGATGGCTTACCGAAAGAGTACCACGGCTTTGTTATGCTGATGTACGGTAAATCTGATACCTGTACTCTTACTGAGTTAGAGTCATTGCTGTTGGTTCAAGAATCACAACTGGAAAAATTTAAGCAAGAACTCACGGTTGCTAATGTCTCTACAAACCTTGCTTACAATAATTCTGGTGCTTCTTCTAGTCAGTATCATCGTGGTCGTGGTCGCTATAACTGAGGAAGAGGACGCGGTAGAGCTCGTGACAGTCCTTCTTCTACTCCCAGTACTGGCAAACGCCCAACCTGTCAGCTATGTGGCAAATATGGCCACTCTGTGGTTGATTGCTGGCATCGATTTGATGAGAACTTTGCTCCACCAGAACCTAAAGTCAACACTACTTCAGCCAACCAGAACAACACACAACAATCTGTTGAAGCACAAACCGAAGAGGCAGCAGTTACGGCTTTCCTAGCCTCTGCCAATGACACAGGTAATATTACTACCAACTCTCCCTCTGAATTTGAGAAATGGAAAATGGATACAGGAGCCTCTCATAATCTCACACCACATGAACATAACATGCAAGAAAGAACACCTTATGTTGGAACTAAGAAGGTACATGTAGGCAATGGAGAAGGACTCTCTATCCAATCCATTGGCTCTACTCAATTTACCACAAATATGGCACCAAACAGAATTTTTACATTGAAAAATTTACTGCATGTACCGAAAATCACTCATTATTTGATCTCTGGTTCAAGATTTACTGCTGATAACAATGTTTTTCTTGAATTGCATCCTACTAAGTGTGTTGTGAAATCACGGGGCTCTAGTAAACCATTGTTGGTTGGCACAGTTGGAGCGGATGGACTCTACAACTTCACTGGATTTAGACACTTACCAAGGACCTACACCATACCAAAGAATAAGAGACCCACTAGCACTTATCCCATTATGTTGTCTAGTGTGCTCAAAAACCAGTTTACTAATTCTTGTATTTCTCAAAAGTATTCATTGTGACATCACCGTTTAAGCCACCCTAATAGTCGTATTGTTTCCATTGTATTAGATACTTGTAATATCAAAATACCGAATAAAGACACATTTGAGTTGTGTCCATCCTGTTGCCTTGGTAAATCACACCGTCTTTATGCCCAACCGTCGACCACCGCACACACTACTCCTTTTGAACTTGTGTATACCGATTTGTGGGGACCCTCTCCAACTCCCTCAAGTGGTGGTTATTCCTACTACATAGCCTTTGTAGATGCGTACACCAAACACATAAATCCGATACCCTTCAAGCATTCCCCAATTCCACACAATAGTCAAAACCCAATATTCCTCTCAAATCAAGGCCCTACAATCCGATGGAGGTGGGGAATTTAAACCTCTTACCAAACTCCTAACACAACAAGGCATCATTCATCGGTTCACATGCCCACATACTTCCCACCAAAATGGAACCGTAGAACGCAAACATCGCCACATCACCGAAATGGGCCTAACCCTACTAGCTCACTCATCCTTACCCATCACATATTGGGACCATAGCTTCACCACCGCCATCTACCTCATCAACCGGCTCCCCACCCCTTCTTTACCAAATACCATCTCACCCTTCCAAGCTCTCACTAAACAACAACCCAACTACAAAAATCTAAAGTCCTTTGGGTGCCTTTGCTTTCCCTTACTAACTCCCTACAATAGGAACAAACTACAATTCAAGAGCACTCAATGCATTAACCTTGGGCCCTCCCCCAACACAAATGGTTCAAATGTCTTAGCCCCACTGGTCGCATCTATATATCCAAAGATGTTATTTTTCATGAAACACAATTCCCATACCCAACCTTATTTCCCTCACAAGATCCACAACCTACACCACCTCCAACACAAATTGTGGCCCAATTACTTCTGGACCCAGTCCACACGAACACAATGCCCCAACCTATCCAACCACTAGACACTCAAACCTCACCCACCTTACCCTCTTCATCCGATCCAATTCCATCTCCATCTAGCCCTGAACAAGCTCATCAAATAATATCCGAACCTATTCAACCCAATCCTCCAATAATTCTTGCACCTCCCGAACCTACAAATACACATCCCATGGTGACTCGTTCTAGAACCGGAAAACTTAAACCCAAGGTTTTTCTTGCTCATGTTGAACCCACATCGGTCAAACAAGCCTTAGCGGATCCGGCTTGGGTACAAGCTATGCAAGCCGAATATGATGCCCTTACCTCCAACCAAACTTGGACACTCACCACCTTACCCCCAAACTGCAAAGCCATAGGGTGTAAGTGGGTCTTTAAGGTCAAAGAGAACCCCGATGGATCCGTTAACAAGTATAAGGCCCGCCTAGTAGCTAAAGGGTTTAACCAACAACCGAGAAAAGACTATGGTGAAACATTCTCTCCCGTAGTAAAACCAACCACCATACGTGTTCTCCTCACTCTAGCCCTCACAAATAGGGGGACAATCCAACAAATTGACATCAATAATACATTTATTAATGGTTTCTTGCACGAGGACATTTACATGACACAACCACCCGGGTTTGTAGCTCAAGACAAGACCTTAGTGTGCAAGCTTCAAAGATCTCTCTATGGGCTAAAGCAAGCGCCACAGGCATGGTATGAACGATTGTACAAATTCTTAGTCCAAGTTGGTTTCAAAGCAAGTAGGTGTGATCATTCATTGTTTCTCTATCGCTCTCATGGGATCCAACTATATGTTCTAGTATATGTTGATGATATTCTAGTTATGGGTTCGTCACCATGGCTTGTTCAAACTCTACTTGATAAGTTGGAGGCTACCTTTGCCTTGAAGCATCTAGGGAAACCCAAGTACTTCCTTGGTCTTGAGGTCACACATCAAGCAAATGGGTCCATCATCCTCACTCAACAAAAATATATCCAGGATTTGTTAGCTCGGGTCAATATGGCCGGTTGCAATGGCGCGATTACTCCTATGCTTGCCACAACAAAGTTAAGCAAACAAGGACCCGATACCTATGAGGACCCACACTTGTATCGCTCAATCGTTGGTGCTCTCCAATACATCACTCTGACACGACCAGAAATAGCATATAGTGTAAACAAGGTATGCCAATTCCTATCTTCTCCTCTTCTCCCCCATTGGCAAGTGGTCAAACGCATCTTGAGATATTTGAGTGGGACTATTACACATGGCCTTATCTTGCAACCAGCCCCTATGACTTCACCTTTATCATTACGAGTCTATTCCGATTCCGATTGGGCAAGTGACCCGGACGACCGACGATCCACCTCCGGTTCATGTCTCTTTCTTGGGCCAAATTTGGTCTCATGGAGCTCCAAAAAGCAAACGCTTGTGGCCCAATCAAGTGCGGAGGCCGAGTATCGTGGTTTGGCAAATGCCACGGCTGAACTTCTATGGTTGCAATCCTTACTTGGTGAGCTACGGGTTCCGGTTCAAACTCCACTCTTCTATGTGACAATCTTAGTGCCGTTCATCTAGCTCACAATCCGGTATTGCATGCTCGCACAAAACATCTTGAGTTGGATATACATTTCGTGCGCGAAAAAGTGGCTGCCAACCGCCTTGCAATTCAACATGTTCCGGCTTATGCTCAACTTGCGGACATTTTAACAAAACCACTGCCGACAACATCTTTCATTGATCTTCGCAACAAACTCAAGGTTGTGCCTCTTCCTCGACCATGAGTTTGAGGGGGGAATGATAGAGTAAAAGATTCAGTATGTATATAATAGTCACATTGTATAGTTAATCCATGGTTAAAGTCTAGTTAGCTTAGTTACTAGTTGAGTTAACGGTTATAGTTTACTTACATCTAAACTGATTATTGTAACACCTATATATACTGTACAGCATGTAATTGATACTCAAGGAATATACAATTTCATTCTCTAACAGATTCAGTTTCAATATTCCTCTCTCTCTCTCACGATGCTTCATCTTCATGAAGCTTCACTTACATTTAGGGCATGAGGCCGAGAACTGAGAGACGGGCACGAGACAGATGAAAAGAAAAAGAAAGCAACAGCTCTAGTTAGGCAAAAAAATTACGAGGCTCGGGTGTTGTTTTGTGCTGTTCTTTTTTTTGGACAGAAAAAAGATTGTGATTTAGTTTTTTGGGTCACTTGTGTTGTGCTGTTCTGGAAATAACTTTTGGGTCACTTATTGATATACACACTACTACACTAAACATATAGTTTGTGATTTAGCATGGGCGTTAGTTAATTATGGTGTTAAATATACACGGTGCGGTGGCATTTTCGAAAATTAATATGTTATATTTCATTTTAGCACGTAACACGCTATAATTGATACGCCCGGTGTTTGTAAAAGACCAGTGTAGTATCTTTGATCTAAATAAACTTTAACACACTTAACATGTCAAGTTGGTTGTTTCCAAATGCCCAACATGGCTTCTTTCAAAAAGAAAATGTAATGTCAACACGTTATACATTCCACTTCGGTTGATTTCAAACTCAAGGTGTGGTATCTTCCTTCCAAGGTTCTTATTTTCTTAAACCTTGTTTTATTTCTCTCTTATTTTCTTTGTGCTACTAGTACGTACTCACTTCTTCTCTTGCTTTCCACCATGCTCGTGCTATCCCCACTGTACTTCGTTGTCATTCATGCTCGACATCCGGACGTGCTTGTCGTCTCGTATGGGCTCATCGCCTCATCCGCTCGTGATACATTCTGCCATTTCCCTCTATGTTCGCTCTCCATTTAGTAAGTGTTCTCTTTTGCAATGAAGCTTCCATTTTGTGTATTCAGTTGATGCTTCTTTCACGTTTGTGAATTCTGTTCGCGTTTGTATATTCATGTTCTTGCTTTCTTATAAACTACTAGGTTATTGTGTATTCTGTGGAAAATACACGTAAATAAAATATTTTGTTGTGTATTTTGTTGTTATCATTTAGCTTCTGTTGAAAGAAAATTTTGACTTTGCCCATGAAGTAATATTGCCAATATATGGGTTGTTTAGGTAACAGTGTACTTGCACGTGAATATAGATAGGCCGAGTTTTATTTGTTTTGACTTTTGTTCTGGTAATGACTAGTAACCATTGACAACAGACATGTCTCCGGAAGATACTACTCATGATCGTGAGAGCAGTTCTTCTATCCAGGAACAGATGAGATCGTGCGGTCTGGCTAACATATTTGCTTTAAACTATTTCCTTCCTTTGGAAAGATCCTGATTCCTGAAGAGCAAAAGATAACATATCCTGTTCAAATAAAAAAGTGTAGTTGATAATGGCTTCCTTAAAGCATGTCCGCGGGTAAAATAATTTACAAGCTAAATTATTCTTACAAGGCAGCACAATACCCATTTGGATTCTCATTATTTCATCAAATTACAAGTTGATGAGATGAGAGAGGCTCGTAATATTGATCATAGACAATAATCCCATTTAATTGAACTCCAAAGTCAACTGATAATTACTTAACATTTCCCACCAACAATTTGCATAATTTGTAATTGAAGATATGCTCAGTGTACATATATGTAGCAACCACAATTATTCCAAGGGAAACAGGTCAAAGTTATGCTGCCTAAAATGCCATTTGAGAAGTTGAAGAGGCTCCATACACAAATAACGAAGCCATACTTCTCAAGGTAAAGTTGCTTATGCAGATCAAACGATGCCATCGTGCTATAATGTCTGTTAAAGAAATATTGTAACCTATATTAATAAGTTAGTCAAATGGCGTCTACTCTTGCACCTATTCCTTAAAATGTTTTTTCTGAAAATTTTAGGGTGAGGGGATGGCGCCCCCGTCCAAGGCAGGGAAGACCTTCGGGCTCTTTGAGCACTTACCTTCCCCCAATTAGTGGAGATTTGAACCAGAGACCTCCCCGAATACAAATCATGTCATACTCCACTAGGCCAATCCCTTGGAGTTAAAACGTTTCTACTTTGCTTAACACTAAATTGCTGGGCAAAATATAGAGTAGAGTGGTAATGAACTTGAAAAGAACGA
Source organism: Astragalus glycyphyllos (assembly GCA_963573325.1). NCBI lineage: Eukaryota > Viridiplantae > Streptophyta > Magnoliopsida > Fabales > Fabaceae > Astragalus > Astragalus glycyphyllos. The sequence goes on from OY754308.1 coordinate 68,496,071, forward strand.
CAGTGAAGTAACGGAATCTCTATTACTGTCTCCACCGGCCTTATAAATACTTTGTACGCTAACCCTACAACATGTACTACACTTGTTCTGCTAGTTTTACTAATGAAGACTGTTATTTCTATTCACTGCAATCCCTGCCTTCTTTCCTCATAACAATCAAGTACATTAGCTTACCTGCACATCTCCAGCAGCAAATACTCCTTCAACTGAAGTTTTTGCCAGAATGGTCAAGTTCAACTTGGCCTTTCAAAAGACGGGTATTTGGTTAATGGTTTATGCCATAAAACAGCCCTTTTAGCCTGAACCACTAAAATGCCAGACCTCTATCCTTTTGCATTGCCCATAAGATCCACGGCCTCTGTATTGAAGTGCACTGTGACATTTGGATTGTCAAACACAGACAATCAACTCACAGAAAATGTTTATTAGTAGACAAATCACCATTACAAAGAACTTAAAATAGAAAACTCTACATAAACAAGCACAGGCAAACACTGACGGACAGGAAATACAACACACTCTTTCTTTTATCTCCTTTCTAATACACATTTTAACAGAGTCAAGAAACATGTTGAGTAGGTCTAGAGAATGCCCATAGTGCTTAGTGAGGATAACATAAAAATATGCACATTTTACTCACTAGATATATCATATCAGAATCCAGATATTCTATCTCAGACACCTCCTTATTGACTGATAATTTAGACAAGAAATGCAACACGCTTATAGTATTTAGTCAGTAATGCAAAATGTTACCATATATGTTTTCAAACATTTCGATTCAATGTGCGATCAATCAGGAAAAATAGGACAAACCAGCTAATAAAACCTCATATATTGCACTAAACCTGACAGAAAAAACAAATAAATAGGATTGGAATATTCTCCAAACTAAGAAACGTATTATCAATAGAAAGAGCTAAGGGCCATTGGTGTGTGAAAAACGTGTGCAAGTATACACAGTCACAAACAAGTAGTATAATAAAATCGAACCCACAAGGATTGGATTAACTCTTGTATGCTTAAGAAGATATAAATTAGTGAAGCTACACTACTCACAATTTTGGGTGGAGTTTGAAATGAAAACAAAATGAAAATAAGCAATACAATAGAGAGGAAAACAGTTAAGAATAATAGTTGAGATGCTTTTATCAAATAACTTTCTTTTTAAGAGTTAAGTGTAATTGTGCAGTGCAGGTGCACTGGATGCAGCTGCATCAGTGTGTGCCTTTCAGCTACTTTCTTCAGAGTTGCATTACAAGCTTCCTATGTCTAGGCGTGCTAAATAAGTTCACTCCTGCCTTTGAAGTACCTGCTGATTATCCTAAGGGCTATGTTATCCTATGTCTAGGACTTAACATGGAATTAACAAGCTTCTTTTATTAAAACAAGTTAATAAAGGCTTTATTAAACACTTACCCCTATTGATTCTTGATTTCTAGTTATAAACCATGTCTGTGAATATAACTCTACTCATTTTAAGCGATCAACCTTAAAATAAGATGGATGTAGTATAACACAAGAATCAAAGTACATGCAACACACAAATGACACTTAAACTTTCTCAAAAGATCATTATAAGACTAGCACATCTCAACTAAAGGAATTTAGCTCATGATAGACATTGCAAGATGAAAAGAGATTGAATAAAACATATTGAGGTGATGGAAATTATCAAGAAAGAACAACAAAGTAAAGTTTACAATATTGAAGCTTTCTTGCATCAAGCAATGCAGGTGCACTGATCTCCTTCCTATATCTATGAAGAAGAGAAGGGAGAAGTCGTCAATTCCTTCCTCACCTTCTTACAAACTAACAACTAATTTAAACTATAAGAAAATTAAACTTTGAAAACTATAAAAAACTAAAATAGAAAGAACAAGAAGTAAGTATGTAAAAATCTATATATTTTCAAGTGAAGAGTTGAGTCCTTTATATAGGCCTTGAGATTTCCTTCAAGTGAGGGTTTGCTTGGAGACAAGGTTAACTTAACCATGGTTACTTTTCAGAAGTTGATGATGCCATTTGAGTTTTTCACTCAAGTGCAAAGAATGGTCCAATTAGGTGTAGCCATGTGTCCTTTATAAGATGACTTTTCAAATGGTCATATATTGTAGGCACCTCCTTTGAAAGGTTCCCATGTGACCCATGTGATTTGTGACCAATTATGATGTCATTTTGTGGTGTCTTTATCTTCTTTGAGTTTGAGGTGCTTCCGGTGTTGGCATTTTTCCTCCCTTTCAGGATGGTGCAGCTGCATGTAGTGCAGCTGCATGCGATGCAGGTGCATCCTTTTGCAAGTTGCCATGGTGCCTCCATGTAACTTGTGACTAAGCATGATGTCATAGAGATATTTATGCCATGGTATGAATTGAGGTGCTTCCATTGTGGAGTAATTCTGTCTTTGGTGCAGGATGGTGCAGATGCACTAAATTTGGTTACACTGTGGTAATCTGGTGCAGCTGCATCTAGTGCAGATGCACTGCTTGTTTTCCGGTGCAGATGCATCAACTGCAGGTGCACTGAACAAACACATCAAACATACCAATATATATACAAAATGCTAAGTCATGAGTATAAACCTTGAATGTTGTTTATTTTATTCATACTACTATATTTAACACATATTGTACTTGATTCTAAACAATTATTTAGGTTTAGATGCGTATATAACTCTATATAAAATAGAGTTATCACACCCCCAAACTTAAACCATTGCTTGTCCTCAAGTAATGACAAAAAGAAAACACAAATAGGATTTTTAGAATTAAAAAGAACAGATCAGCTCACATCTTTTCAAAGAATGATTTTCAAGAAATGCAACTTATGAACTTCATTTTTCAGAATTTTTCTGTCTTTGTGCCTTTGAATTCCCAAACATCCGAAGCTATTAAAACTCATTTGTGTGAGTGTGTGCCCCACTGAGATTCAATCAGTTCCAAAACTAAGTAACAAGTTTCTCTTAGCCTTTGAAAAATTTAGATTACGTTCGGTCAAAACAAAGATGTTTCAAAATATAGACTAGACTAACAACTTCCTCAAGCATTGGGGGGCTCTAAGCACAACAAAGGGCTTTGACTTGAGTATTTCAAAACTATTGAGTCAATGCACTACTCTTTTTTTTGTGGTTATTTCCTTTTGGTGCAGATGCACCAAGTTGCAGATGCACTGAACTTTTTGCAACGGTGCAGATGCACTTGAGTGCAGGTGCACTTGATACTACATTTCCAGACTTATAGCATATACTGCCCTCCTCACTGACCTCCTTATGCATACTTTTTTCTTTGGTTTGCTTTTCGTTTCTTCTTTTTCTTTCTTTTGTATATTTTTTTTTTTACAAACCAAATGCACTATTGGAACAGGTTCAGTTTAATGACTCAGGTAAGTATAGCTATTTACAACAATTTGACACTTTTTGTAGTAGCTTTTGATAACCTATGGCATTTACTACTTTAAGTTCCTCATACTTTGCCTTAGTATTCATGGAAACTCCCCCAAACTTAATTCTTTATGCTCTTCTATATTTTTAGTAGAAATTTGTTTTTGACCTTAGCTTTCTAAAAATTCCTCTTGTATCAGATAGCTCTTTAAATAGCAAGGTTCTTTTCAAAACTCAGCTTTGATGTGTTAAAGTAATAATAAAATTGGTCATTTGAGGAAAAACAAGGCTTCTTTTCTTTTTCTTCCTTTCATCATTAAAAATCAGTTCAAAGAGATGCATTGTGAAAAAGATTTCTAAGCTGATCATGCTTCAAATCTATCAAATCCTAACACACATTTAAACATGTAGACACTCATAAAAACAAACATATATAAGAACAACATATATCAAACATATATAAGAACAAACATATATCAAAGCAGACACACATACTATAGTTAAACACATATGCATAATATGATAACTTAACTTCTCCCCCCAACTTAAAGTTGAGCAGTGTCCTCACTGCTCTTTAAAAATAAAAACCATGGGAGGAGGATTAGTTCACAAAATATCATAATGCAAAATATAAAAGCATAATTAAACAAAATAGTTAACAACATTCAAATATAGTTACTGTTTTGATGCCACACTCCTTAGCTTTAAGCTAGACCTCACTGTAGAATGCTTCACCTTCTGTCTCTTCTTTTTGGGCTCCTCAGGTTTGGATGCACCTGCACCAGTTGCACTTGCATCAGGTACATCAGTGGTGGATGCAGTTGCATTAGGTGCACCCGCATCAGGTTGCTCTGCAACATTCTTCCAGCATTTAAATTTTCACCCCAGTGTGTTGTGGAGTTTGATTCAGGAGCACTGAAATTTTGATAGTGCAGGTGCATGCAGTGCAGCTGCACTGGGAATTCTCTTAACCTGTTTTCATACAAAACACTTCAAAACATAAATTAAAAGTAACATAATTAATCCTTCAAAATCATGGGTTGCCTCCCATAAGCGCTTGATTTAAGAGTCTTCAGCCTGACTAAGTCTTGTGGCAGATATCTTCAGCCACTAATGCATCTGCACACAGTGCTACTGCATCAGAATTCTGCATAATTGACAGCATCTGCACAAGAACACTCATTCACACCTGCAAAAGTAAAAAACAAAAACACACAAAACACAACTAGTCCTTAAAATCTGGGTTGCCTCCCAGTAGCGCTTATTTTATAGTCTTTAGCTAGACTTGTCATTCAAAACCTAAGTTAGGGTGGATAATAGGACAAGAAGAAAATATCATCCTTCCTCTTTCTTCTTTTTGCTAGAAATCCCATGTATTTGGCATAGGGAAGCAAGTGATTCCATGCCCCAACCAATAAGCATTTGGGATAACAATTCTCATTTTCTTGAAAATATTTAAGATCATTTTGTGGAGGATGTTTTTCTTCTTCATCTATCAAGGCAGGAGCACTGGATGCTAGAGCATTCATCAGATGATCATGTTGTTTGTGGAATTGCTTCTGCATCAGTTGATCAAGAGAGATGATTGCTGAACATTCTTCACTCTCCTCTGTAGGATATTTCAGAGCATTCATTACATTGAATTTCACCTCTTGATCATTTACTTTCATGGTTAGTTCTCCTTTTTGCACATCAATCAATGTTTTCCCAGTTGCTAAGAATAGTCTACCAAGAATAACTGGTACTTCTTCATCTGAAACAAAGTCAAGAATAACAAAATCTACAGGAAATACAAATTTGTCAACTTTTACCAAGATATCTTCTATGATTCCTTCTGGGTAAGCTATTGACCTGTCTGCAAGTGACAATGTTAAAGATGTAGGTTTAGCATTTCCAATTCCTAACTGTGTAAAGACAGATTTAGGCATCAAGTTGATGCTTGCTCCTAAATCACACAATGCATGACCTGTATAGTAATTACCTATTGAAAATGGAATTGTAAAGCTACCTGGATCCTTTAATTTTCTTGGAATTTTGTTTTGCAAAATCAAACTACATTCTTTTGACAAAGCAACAGTTTCAAATTCACCTAATCTTTTTCTTTTTGAAAGAACATCTTTCATGAATTTAGCATAATTAGGCATTTGTTGCAATGCTTCAATCAAGGGAACATTGATATGCAATTGTTTTAAAACATCTAAAAACTTACTGAATTGCTTCTCCTCATGTGCCTTTTTTAATCTTTGAGGAAAAGGAGGAGGAGGATATTCAGGAACTAACCTTGGAGTTGGAACTTCATGTGATGCAGATGCATCAGGTGCTTCTGCATTTTGAGAACTTTTTTCATTTTTATTTTTTTCTTCCTTACCTGTACCTTCATTCTCATAAGGTTCTGCAAGATCTTTCCCATTCCTGAGAGAGATAGCTTTGACCTGTTCTTTACCTGGCCTCTGAGATGGACTTGCTTCTGTATTGGATGGTAATGTACCTGTTGGTCTTTGATACAGAGCAGTTGCTAACTGACCTACCTGATTCTCCAAATTTTTGATTGATGCATCTTGGGCTTGCCTAGCTATTCTAGTTTCACAAATGAAAGATTTGAGCAAACCCTCTATAGAGTTATCAGTAGCAGGTTGTTGTTGTTGTGGCCTTTGGTAGTTCTGAGATTGAAATCCTGGTGGAAGGGTTGGTGCAGTTGCACTTGGTGCAGGTGCACTAGTATTGTTCCCCCACCAGAAATCTGAGTGATTGTTCCAATCTGGATTGTAGGTGTTTGGGTAAGGGTTGTTATTCCTATTATATCTTACATAATTTACAGAGACAGGGTTGCTAGGGCACTCCCCATAAAGGTGACCTCCTCCACAATAAACACAACTTACAGCTCTTGGAGGTACTTGTTCTATTGCTGCTGCAGTGTTCTCTACTGGTGCAGCTGCACTAGATGCAGTTGCACTGGTTGTGGTGAAGTTTTTGAACATGTTTGCTAGTGAGGCTACTTGAGCAGATAGGGCTGATATTTCACTAATTTCATGTACCCCTGATGATTTCTTTTGGGTACTTACCCTCTCAGTAGGCCAACTAGAACTATTAGTAGCAATTCTATCAATCAATTCACATGCTTCATTATAAGACAGATTTAACAATACACCACCAGATGATGCATCAATCATTATTCTAGTTTGTGGTTCCAAACCATTATAAAATGTTTCCATCTGAATAATGACTGGAAGACCATGGTGTGGACATTTTCTTAAAAGTTCTTTCCATCTTTCCCATGCTTCAAACAATGATTCAAATTCTTTTTGTCTAAAAGATGTAATATCCTTTCTCATTCTGGCATTTTTGATGGGTGGAAAATATTTTGACAAAAACTTTTCAGCCATTTCATTCCATGTATGAATAGAATTAGGCTCCAATGAGTTTAACCATGATTTAGCCTTATCTTTCAAAGAATATGGAAATAGCTTAAGTCTAAATGCATCTTTACTAACACCAGGTATGATAAAGTTACTACATATTTCTAAAAACTGTTTTAAATGTTCATGGGGATCCTCATGAAGAAATCCACCAAATTGACCAATTGTTTGCAGCATTTGAAACATCATGGGTTTAAATTCAAAATGGACAGCCTCTATGTGAGGTCTTGCTATGCTTGTTTGCATGTTTTGATGATCAAACATAGCATAATCTCTCATAGGTCTATCTCTATCATTAATCATACCTATTGGTCCCATGTGAATTGATTCCTGTGATCTGCTTCAGCATCTCTTTGTGATCCAGGACCACCTCTGACTGAGGCTGGTCTTGAGCCTTCTCCTTCACCTTGTTGAGACATGGTATTGCTGCAACTTTGAAGCCTTTGTTTCTGGAGTTTTCGCAACCTTCTAAACTGTCTTTCTATTTCTGGATTAAGTTCAAATTCTGGTGATTTGTCTCTGGGCATAAGCTAGTGCAGTTGCACTGGGTGTAAATGTACCTGTTTCTGCACAGAAAAACAAAATACCAGAAGAACAAAACAAATAAAAATAAACACTAATCTACTATCTTTAAAACAACAAAAATTAATGACAATCCCCGGCAACGGCGCCAAAAACTTGGTGTGTGAAAAACGTGTGCAAGTATACACAGTCACAAACAAGTAGTATAATAAGATCGAACCCACAAGGATTGGATTAACTCTTGTATGCTTAAGAAGATATAAATTAGTGAAGCTACACTACTCACAATTTTGGGTGGAGTTTGAAATGAAAACAAAATGAAAATAAGCAATACAATAGAGAGGAAAACAGTTAAGAATAATAGTTGAGATGCTTTTATCAAATAACTTTCTTTTTAAGAGTTAAGTGTAATTGTGCAGTGCAGGTGCACTGGATGCAGCTGCATCAGTGTGTGCCTTTCAGCTACTTTCTTCAGAGTTGCATTACAAGCTTCCTATGTCTAGGCGTGCTAAATAAGTTCACTCCTGCCTTTGAAGTACCTGCTGATTATCCTAAGGGCTATGTTATCCTATGTCTAGGACTTAACATGGAATTAACAAGCTTCTTTTATTAAAACAAGTTAATAAAGGCTTTATTAAACACTTACCCCTATTGATTCTTGATTTCTAGTTATAAACCATGTCTGTGAATATAACTCTACTCATTTTAAGCGATCAACCTTAAAATAAGATGGATGTAGTATAACACAAGAATCAAAGTACATGCAACACACAAATGACACTTAAACTTTCTCAAAAGATCATTATAAGACTAGCACATCTCAACTAAAGGAATTTAGCTCATGATAGACATTGCAAGATGAAAAGAGATTGAATAAAACATATTGAGGTGATGGAAATTATCAAGAAAGAACAACAAAGTAAAGTTTACAATATTGAAGCTTTCTTGCATCAAGCAATGCAGGTGCACTGATCTTCTTCCTATATCTATGAAGAAGAGAAGGGAGAAGTCGTCAATTCCTTCCTCACCTTCTTACAAACTAACAACTAATTTAAACTATAAGAAAATTAAACTTTGAAAACTATAAAAAACTAAAATAGAAAGAACAAGAAGTAAGTATGTAAAAATCTATATATTTTCAAGTGAAGAGTTGAGTCCTTTATATAGGCCTTGAGATTTCCTTCAAGTGAGGGTTTGCTTGGAGACAAGGTTAACTTAACCATGGTTACTTTTCAGAAGTTGATGATGCCATTTGAGTTTTTCACTCAAGTGCAAAGAATGGTCCAATTAGGTGTAGCCATGTGTCCTTTATAAGATGACTTTTCAAATGGTCATATATTGTAGGCACCTCCTTTGAAAGGTTCCCATGTGACCCATGTGATTTGTGACCAATTATGATGTCATTTTGTGGTGTCTTTATCTTCTTTGAGTTTGAGGTGCTTCCGGTGTTGGCATTTTTCCTCCCTTTCAGGATGGTGCAGCTGCATGTAGTGCAGCTGCATGCGATGCAGGTGCATCCTTTTGCAAGTTGCCATGGTGCCTCCATGTAACTTGTGACTAAGCATGATGTCATAGAGATATTTATGCCATGGTATGAATTGAGGTGCTTCCATTGTGGAGTAATTCTGTCTTTGGTGCAGGATGGTGCAGATGCACTAAATTTGGTTGCACTGTGGTAATCTGGTGCAGCTGCATCTAGTGCAGATGCACTGCTTGTTTTCCGGTGCAGATGCATCAACTGCAGGTGCACTGAACAAACACATCAAACATACCAATATATATACAAAATGCTAAGTCATGAGTATAAACCTTGAATGTTGTTTATTTTATTCATACTACTATATTTAACACATACTGTACTTGATTCTAAACAATTATTTAGGTTTAGATGCGTATATAACTCTATATAAAATAGAGTTATCAGCCATCTCTAGTATCTCAAGCTTAATATATGGATGTTATCCAGGGACAAAAACATAAGGAACTCCAACAATACCAGATGATACACAGCAAACAAGAACCCACGCAAAAAGACAATAAACGCCATAACATACAACAGTTGATGCCATTGAACACTTATTCAATCATTTGTCTCTGGATAATCCAGAAATAGAAAAGATGATACAGAGAATTTGCACCCTAGGCAAAGGTCACCATAGTCAATGCTTCATATACTATTGCACAGCAAATCCGAACACTTGGCTGGAAAAAACACGCACTCCATTTAATTCATATGTGCCATCACTCAGAAAACAGAAACGAGACAAAGAAACTTTTCAAAGAATTAAATAATTTTAAGCTCTTTGTTGTTGTCATCCGGTAAAACCCCTCCAAAATCCTAGCTTCAATTCACAACACCACCATAAGTCATGACACTCCAAGCATTAGATCCCAGTGCAGATTTCCATACCCTAAGTTCCAAAGGGAGGTGTGTTGTATTCTGTGATGAAAAGGATGTCCCATTACAAGATCAAAGCCTTACAAATAGTTCATATCAAATCAAATCAAATTATATTAAATAATGCCACACTTATTCAAGCATTTTACTCAAGTTATTATGTCATTGGTCTGGCAGAATGGTATGGAACGCATTACTATCATGAAGGGACTTTGCTCTTTGATCACCCAAGTAGGGACTTTTTATTCCTCGGTCACCCAAGTTATACGACCACTAGTATCCGTATGGCGACACCTACAAGTCATCGAGGGACTTTGTTCTTTCGTCTTTCTCATGATATCCCATAGGGACTTTGTTCTTTAGTGTTTCTCATGATATTCAATGGCTAAATATTTAAAACAATACCACCTTTGATGATTACTCCTCCTAAATCTCTTCCCACCTCCCTTTTAAGAACTGGTATTCCCCAAATCATCCTTGCTAAAAATAGAATAGAGGATCAAAAAATGACATCTTTCTATCTTCTTTCAACAAAAGAGTATATAAGTTTAGCAGAACTTTTTGCAAACCAATGCAAATCATTAATAAAATAACAGAGAATCATGCAAGAACTCCAATATGACACCATTAAGAAAAATCTTTAGGGCAACACAAAATAAATCATTGAAGCCTTTGTATATAAACCTGGACCAAATTCATTCTCATAATCATATCCCACGATAAGAAAGGAAGTTAGCACCTAGTTCCACGGTCAAGAAACCTGCAACTTTTCAATATTCTTCCTGCTACAAACCCAACAAAATACGAAACAATTTTGAACATACCACTCGTTAGATCAGAACATCTTAGATTCAATTGATTATCTAAGAACAAACCGCTTGTAGCATATCATTTAAATAAGTTTGAATAATAGAGAAAGTAGGAAGGGTATCTCAAACTTAATATATGGTTGTTATCAAAAGACAAAAACACAAAGGAACTCCAACAATGCCAGAAGATACACACCAAACAAGAACCCAGGCAGGAAGATTAGACAACAAACAAGTTAACATACAATAGGTGATGTGATACCAAACCTTATACTATATTCAATCATTTGTATATAAGTAATACGCAAAACACTGAACACTTACATTTGTGAGAAAGTCCATAAATGAAAAAGATAATACCGACAATTCGGACTCCAAGAAGAGCTCAACAAAATTATGCCTGAGGCTCAAGAAACTCTTACAGATAGTTCATGTCGAATCAGATTATATTAAATAATGCAACGTATTCAAGATTTTAGGCAACTTTTTCAGTCATTGGTATCACAGGATGCTTGTTATACGACCATTTGTATCTGTATGGCAACACCTACACATCATCGGGGGACTTTGTTCTTTTTCATGATATTCAATAGGGACTTCGTTTTGAATGGGACTTTCTCATGATATTCGATAGGGACTTTTTCGATTCAATACGAAGTTTATTCGGACTCCATTCAACGAGGACTTTCTCGTGATACCCGATAGGGACATCATGATATTCAACAGTGACTTTGTTCGATATGATTTTCTCATAATATTCAATAGGGCCTATTTCATGATATTCAATACTCCATTCAATAGGTACTTTCTCATGATATTCGACAGGGACATCACGATATTGTTCGATAGGACTTTCTCATAATATTCAATAGGGACTATGTCATGATATTCAATACTCCATTCAATAGGGACTTTCTCATGATATTCGATAGGGACTTTCTTATGATATTCAACGGGACTTTCTCATGATATTTGATAGGGACTCGATTCGATAGGGACTTTCTCATGATATTTGATAGGGACGTCATAATATTCAACAGGGACTTTGTTCGATAGGACTTTCTCATAATATCCAATAGGGACTATTTCAAGATATTCAATACTCCATTCAATAGGGACTTTCTCATGATATTCGACAGGGACATCATGATATTGTTCGATGGGACTTTCTCATGATATTCAACGGGACTTTCTCGTGATATTCAAGAGGTACATCATGATATTCGACAGAGACTTTGTTCCATAAGACTTTCTCATGATATTCAATAGGGACTATGTCATGCTATTCGAGGGGACTTTGTTCTTATGTGTCTCTCATGATATCCAATGGCTTAATATTTAAAACAGAGCCATTTACTCCCTAGTTCTTTTCCTACCTCTCTTTCAAGGAGTGGTATTCCCGCATCATCATCCTTCCCAATCATAGAATACAGGATCAAAGAATAGCATTTTTCTATCTTCTTTAAACAAAAGAGTACATAAGAAGTGTAGCAAAATTCTTTGCAAATCCAAGACAGATCTTTGGTAAAATAACAAAGAAACACGCAAGAACTCCAAGACGACATGACATGCCACATCATCGTCAAGAAATCAAATCTAGAAACCACTCAAACCAAAATACGCAAAATCGACAGAGAAAGACTAAAACAGAAAAGGATTCATAATCTGGACAGAAATCACTGAATTGAACGAAAAGAATTATCGCATAGTATATATCGTAATAAAATTATAAAACCTAATTTAGAATGGGAAGTCCTTCATAGTCGCTGCAACAGCTTCTTTCATGGATAAGATTACCTCTCCTGTAAAGCCAAAAGGAAAACACAAATTCAGAAAATTTGGAACGAAATAATTCATAACGTGTAGAGAGAAATAGATCACCAAACGAGAATCAAGACTCCATTCTACCAAGAACGTTATTGTTCCCCAAAACCCGCGCTAACGAGGGAAACATCTAGACCCGGAGAGGTTTATATAGAACGGAGGTTCAGGATAGGCGAATGAGATGTTGCAAAATTTAACGGTGACGATGCAACTAAAAAAATAGAACCGTTGATGCGACTTCTAATTAAGGCGGTGTCAGGTTGAATTTTTTTTTGGTTACAAGAATTTACGGCGATGGTTGACAGGTTGAATTAATAAACTCTCAAAATTTAGCTTATAAATTTTTAACTAAAACCCTTTTTGCTATACTTGTTGTATTTAATATTTTTTTTATGAAAACATCTAAAAATATCTCAGAAATTAATATTTTAGAATTTACATAATATATATATATATATATATTAAGAATTAATAGTTTTTACTTCTTTGCTCCGTTCATGTTAAAGTATCCAAACATACCCTTAAATCTTACTTCATCTCTAATTGTCAATAAAAAAAGATCTATGGTATAATTAGTCCCTAAACAAGTATTCTATTCAATCTGTCTCATTAATCACTTTAAAGATTATTAATAAAGATTTAAAATTTAGAGGCTTTTTTAAAATAAAAAAAATTAGAGACTACATTACTTAGAATGATATTACAAATTTTAAGGTATGGTTAGTCTTTAAGTATTTGTAAGCTTAAAGCAAACTTTTAAATGAGGTTTTTATAGGGTCGGCTCGATATAGGTGGATGCCTAAAGCAGACTCTGATGGCTTATAAGATGAAAAAGGTAATGTGAACTTTTGATGTTTAATTCAATATAATTTTGATTCTATTTTTTTGGATTTTATTGAAAAAAATGTTCGAAAACATAATAGCAACAAAAAATACTGACAAAAAATTCAAGCTCTATTAAAATAAAGTATATGAATAGTTTAATTGAATAATTTAAGTTGAGTGAAAATAATTTAACAATCTAAATTGGGTAGAAATAAATGAATAATTTAATATCTTTTGTTTAGTTTAAAGTTAGGCTATCAATCTTTTATGAAATGTAATTAGAACTATAATTCAAAAATAGAATAGTTGCAACAGAATAAAAAACTAGTAAATTAAATAGATAACAAAGCTAAAAAATATGAAATCAATAGAATGATTATTTACCAAAAAAATCACATAGGAGGCAATAATATGCAGAATTCTCGATTATTGTTCAACTAAAGTAGCCTATATTCACTCAAAATGAACAAAAAAAATTATCAGCAGTAAGAGGACTGACCCCATGACTTATAAGGATGCTGCCAACACCGACCTATGCACACTCCCCAGATCCTCCATATAAAGAGAGCAGTCCTCCTTTTGAATTTGCTATAGATTCTTACCTAACTTCTGACCAAACCATCATGGTTAGATGGCAACACTAGGGCTGTTTTGGTCAATGAGAGATCAAAATTCCTAATTCCCAGAAATTCAAAAAGAAAAAATGGAAACCAAGAATGAAGAATCTACAAATACAACCCTAAACTCTCCTTCTACCCCTAATGTGTTAGCTCTAACCGCGAGACCTGAAACTTGGGTCTGTCGAGAACAATGAAAATCTTATCTTGGAACTGTCGGGGGGCTTGGGAACCCTCGTGCAGTTAGAGCCCTCAAAAAGCCTCTGCTTTCCAAAGGTCCCAGTCTTGTTTTCCATATGGGGACAAAAAGAAAAGATTATGAGATGACTTCTTGGAGGAATATTGTTGGTTTATCAAACATGGCATCTGTTAGTTGTACTAACGAGGGTCGTAAGCGAGCATGTGGTTTGTGTTTGCTCTAGAATAATTCAATTATTGTTGATATCTAAGCTATTCACCTGGATTTTATTGACTTTCTGATTTATTCTTCTGGTAACCCCATTAAATGGAGGGGCACATGCTTGTATGGTTTCTCCGACTCTTCTAAGAAATATCTCACTTATTACACCCTCAAGTGTCTATTTTTTAAGTCACTTTGGTCCTCACAAGTGTCTTTTTTAGTTATTTTGGTGCTAGGATGTATTTTTTGTTGGTCACTTCTGCGTATAGATTACTAAGGAAAGAAACGCTTAGAGACATATTTGTTATTTTGATACATTTAGAAAATATAATAACAACATCTCACACATGATGGTATGTTTGGATGGAGGTTTTAGAAAGAGAATGGCTTATTTATCAATTCTAAATTGAAGCTATAAATTTTTTTTTTTTTTATCATGCTATTATTTCACTTTTTTTAAGTCTCAAACGTATGCTAAATCATCTGAACTCCTCCTCTACAATACCCTCACATAGAAACCGTTGGGCCAATGAAGACAGACTAATGAGCATTTTCCACAGAAAAAGGCAAAAAAAGCAAGTGTGGCAATAACGAAATTTAATGCAACATGAAAGGCATTTTTAAATAACCAGTTGAGGTACATATATTCTTTTTGTTCTTTTTTAAATTAAAATATTGTGTCGTTTTTTGTTCCCAACTCAACATACGCACACATCAGTGTTTTTCTTTCTTCCTCTGAGTTTTGACCGTTGCTTTTCTCAACGTCTCTCTCAGACTCAGTTCACCTCTCTCTCTTTCTCTCTGATCAAATCTCCATCTAGTTCGCGCCCGCCATAGTCAATCAGGTATAGTTCTCCATTCCAAGCTTCACTTCACTATTCATCTTTCTCTTTCTACATCTTCTTCTCCAACCATCCCCCATTCACTTCTTTTTTCACCCTCTTCTAAAATCAATTTCCCCCTTTCTATTTCTACCCTATTTTCTGTTCCTATTCGCTACATTGTCACTCTTGAATATTACTTCTATTTTTAAAATATAATTTTGAGCTTTGATTTATTTTTTTGTTAGGGTAAAAATAATTTCCGTATCGAAAAGTTCCATGTTTTGTTAATGTCTTCGCATTGAAGGAAGGGAGTAGGAATTAGGCTTCAGGAATCTCCATTACTTGTTTCTCTTAGCCAACTCTCGATTTTCAACAATCCTTACTTGAAAATAAAGAAAAGCATCAAACTTTATTGGCATTGATACATTACTTTGATTCTAAATTAATGTTAATTGTGTTTTTTATGTTTATTTTTTTAGTCAGACAGATTTGTGATAAACAAAAGATTGTTTTTTGATTTCCATTTCAAATGCAACAAAGCTGAGATATATTTCATTAGGGTTTATAAAGTAAAAGTAAGAGATAAGAGATGGGATGTTCACAATCAAAGTTAGATGATGAAGAAGCAGTTCAGCTTTGTAAAGATAGAAAGAGATTCATCAAACAAGCTGTTGAGTATAGAACTCAATTTGCAACTGGACATATAGCATATATCCAGTCTCTTCAAAGACTCTCAGCTGCTTTGCATGATTACTTTGAAGGAAATGACTCAACTGAGTTCTCATTGGATTCATTCATGACCCCACCTTTGAAGAAAACAACTACTACAATTGAGTTTGGAGCAAAAACTACTACAACTTTGAAAGTTAATTACCTAAGGCCAGCTGGTAATCCACCAATTTCAGTTGAGGAAAGGCCTCAATCACCTGAAATAGTTAGATTTGAAACATATTCCCCAATTCACCATTATGGTATTGATGGTTTTTTTGGTATGCAATCTTCACCTATGAATACATCGATTTTTGCTTATTCTCCATATAATAGCAGGCCTATTATACCTCCCCCTTCACCTCAATCTTCCTCCCAATGGGATTTCATTTGGAATCCATTTTCATCATTGGACTATTATGGTTACCCTACTCAATGTAGCGTTGACCGGACTGTTATGGATGATGAGAATCAAGGACTGAGGGAAGTTCGAAAAGAAGAAGGAATTCCAGACTTGGAAGATGAAACTGAACAAGAAGATTTTGCTGTAAAGAAAAAAAATGTAGCAGAAGAAGCAACTATGAAAGATGAAGTCATAGTTGAAGATGTTGATGATCATGAGGATGGAAAGGAAGAGAAAGAGGAGGATACAGATGCTGAAACTGCAACTTCACATGAAATCTCCGACTCAGGAGTCAAAGGCAGCGAGTGTTTTCAAGTATCGAAATCTCAAACTTCGGGTCGTATTGAATCTAGCCATCAAGAAATGGCAGTTGATAATCAAGAAGCTAAGGAAGAAACACCTGGTTTTACTGTTTATGTAAACCGAAGACCGATGAATATGGCAGAGGTGATGAGGGATCTTGAAGCTCAATTCACAGTTGTCTGCAATGCAGCTAATGATGTCTCAGCTTTGTTAGAGGCCAAGAAAGCTCTATATTTATCCACTTCTAATGAACTGTCAGGTTAGATGGAAGTATACAATTTATATTTTCAATTTGTTTAAAGTGCTCTTGCATGTTTTTGCATTTAATAGTTTTCAGAATTGTAAGTTAAGTCAATCGACACTATAGATATTGTGTTTGTGTTTGTACATCTTGAGGAATATATGTTTAAATTCTATTTCTTCTGCAGCATCAAAATTGTTGAATCCAGTAGCTTTGTTCCGCTCAGCTTCACGATCTTCCCCATCAAAATTTATAATGAATTCTTCAAATGCTAGGGATGGTTATGATCATTCAGAGGAACAATGTATGCTTTCTGTTAGTCACCAGTCAACATTAGACAGATTATATGCATGGGAGAAGAAGCTCTACGAGGAAGTCAGGGTATATTACTTAACTTCTATACATAAAATATTAAATGCATTTCATAAGCTTCTTTCAGATGGCAAGCTTTGGTTCCAAACATTGTGCTTGTATGATTACATATATAGTTTTAATAATAGGAAACTTAATGCTATGCCCAATTTCTTGTTCAACAGTCTGGAACACGTGTTCGAATTGCATACGAGAAAAAATGTCTGCAACTCAGAAACCATGATGTAAAAGGAGAGGAACCTTCTTCTTTGGATAAAACAAGAGCAGCCATTAGAGATCTACATACACAGATAACAGTTTCAATACACTCAGTTGAATCTATTTCCAGGAGAATCGAAACTCTAAGGGATGAAGAGTTGCATCCCCAACTTCTTGAAATGATGCAAGGGTACGTATGAAAATCATTATTCCCATACAATTTGTTTTCTAGATGAACTTGTAGACACCGGTTTTAATTTGAAAAATACAAGTAATTAAAGCGTCAGTGCCGGTGTCGTGTCTAACACGACATGTATTGGACTCTTGTCGGACACCGTACACGTCTTCAACCTGAAGTGTTTAGTGTCGGTGCTACATAGACTGTAAACCTTCTGCCATTATATAAAATATTTTCTCCCCCTCATTATTCCATTTTGTTCTAAATGACAGGCTAGCAAGGATGTGGAAAGTGATGGCAGAATGTCATCAGATACAGAAGCAAACCTTAGATGAAGCCAAGATTCTTTTAGCCAGCGCTGATGCGAGAAAACAGTCTGCCATGTCAATAACCGATCCGCACAGGCTTGCTCGTTCAGCCTCCAATCTTGAAACTGAGTTAAGGAATTGGCGAAACACATTTGAGTCATGGATCACTTCTCAAAGATCCTA
The DNA here is from genome assembly GCA_963573325.1 of Astragalus glycyphyllos. Lineage (NCBI taxonomy): Eukaryota > Viridiplantae > Streptophyta > Magnoliopsida > Fabales > Fabaceae > Astragalus > Astragalus glycyphyllos. The sequence continues at coordinate 68,513,979 of OY754308.1, forward strand.
TATTCACGCTTTAACCGGATGGCTTCTTCTATGCGTGAGATGTGAGCCTGATGCATCAAAGTTGTCATGCTCTCCCCGGTGGTCAAGCAGCACTCATCCTTTGTTTGGACTTTGTGTTCAATGGTCACGGCGTTTAGATGCTATCCAAGAAACTGCAGTGCTTGATGACATAGACTTTTTTGCAGCTGGTATTGGATCCTTCCATGCTCAACATCTAAGAGAAGATCTTCTTCTACAAAATACAGTTGGAACCAATGGGAATATGGAAATGGTGGAAGTTGGTGAAGTAGGAGAAGAGGTGTTGATGAGAAGGAAGAAATTGGGTGAGGTTGCTGTAAAGGTAGTTTGTGGTGGAATGTCAACTGCTATGAGCTCAATGGCAGAGTTTGCTATTGATACTGCTAAGGGATACAATGAACTTGTTAAGCAATGGGAGAATGTCAAGTTGCAACAAACTCGTGGGACTGCAAATTGAATATAGATGGATTATTACATTTTAGTTAGTTTCTTTTTTCTTGACAAGACATTTTAGTTAGTTAGTTTAGTGAATGTTATTTTTTGAAGGGTAGGTTTGGATGATGGAGGAGGAGGGAGATGGAAAGGTTTTATGAGAATCTCTCATGTCCGTAGTCGTCTGTTAGAGGGAAACGAGGAATTTTCATGCAATTCTCAACACCTTTCTTTTTTTTTTGTTGATCAGAATACCTTTCTTTATTAATTCCAATTTAATTTGAAGGATCTTAAATACTCAAACAAGGGAAGGAAATTCACTACTCTTGGTTTCTCGTGCTCTTTTAGTTTATTTAATTTTCATTTTCTTGTTGATTTCTTAGGCCATCTAGTATCAGAAAGTAAAATTGTTATCACCCTCTGCTACCTTGTTTTTGTTTCGTTTCATGTTTCCAAAAAGAAAGTAATTATTATTTACTGTACAAAACAATGTGACAGTTTGATAATTAAAAATAGGAAAGTAGACCCAAAACCAATGGGACTTAACTTCTCTTCCTCCTCCTCCTCCTCCTCCTCCTCCTATTTTCAGTCATACTATATGTTAAATTACTGTTATTAAATTCTCCAATATAAACGCTCTATCTAACTGTGTTATCAATAGCCAGAGAGGGTAAAAATGCCCGGGCTATAGAACTCTCTAGCTCATTCATATACTTCATAGCTGTAAATGGCTTATATGGTGTTTAGTATTGACTCAACAAGTTACTGTAGAAGTTAAGATACACAGCTAATGATGATGATGATCTCCCCAGCTTTGTATTTGAGAGGAGGATAAATAAATGAATAATTGCATTTTTATTCAGTATCATCTAATTCCATTTCAACATCATCATATGCAGTCATAAGTGTGAGAAAAACAACAACTGCAACCAACTGTGCTGCCACAAAATATTTGGCCTTCCTTTTAAAGCTTTTCTCCTCCTTTGTTTTCTCCCTTTTAGGCTTGCACTTTGACTTTGGTCCTAATAATAAAAAATGACAAAGCAAAGGTCATGCAGAGTGACAGAGCTCGAGAGTTTGAAATAGCAAATACGTTTTTTATTATCTAAGAAGCCAAGCAAGTACCAGAGTACCATAAATAGAAAACAACTTCACTATAAATTGCAGTGTTTTTTTACCAGAATAAGTTATAGTGTTCTATCTTGAAATTTCAGTTTCACATATTTTTGTTTGTTCAATTAGATAAACATTCAGAAGATTGTATTATCAACATTAAGAAATTCACATTCATGCCAAAACTTAGAAGGCAACTACTATAAGCAGTTATTTCTATAGTGGTTGCCTTCTATGAGGAAAAAACTTGTGTTTTTTGCAGAATAAAATAAAACTATGAAGTTTCATATAAATTTAGGAAGTGTTATCACGAAAAAAGAGGAAAAACACAAGGATGATTACGCTTGAGAAGGAAATCCCATCCAACAAATCAAACAAAACTAAAAGAAACGTGCAAGCTTACAAAATCCTGGAAATATCTTACTCTGAGTTGATTGACTTTTGGAGCCTGATGATGATGCATATGTATGAAATTGTGGACCAGAGGAAGGAGATGGATCAGCATCTATAAGTTCGGTCTTGCATTGTTGCACATATCTAACTAAATTATTGTGTTCCGAAAATTTGATCCGCAGCATTGAAGATTCCTAATGGTACATAAATGCAGCATCCAAAGTTATAACACTCTCAATAAATGTCAAAGTGATTCTAAATTTCACAAGTAATAGGTTAATGAAAACCGCGAGTAGCACAGGAATAAAAGTAAAATAAAATCAAAACACAGTTTACCAACTTGGTAGAATTGAGGTTGAAAGACAGATTAGCAGTTTACTGCCCAGCCTTAAACTGTTTATAACTTATAGCCAGCATTACTAATCCCTTTTCTATGTGCACCTCTCTTTCACCTAACTATCGGCTAAAATGCTTTATTCCCTCAGTCAATAGAGTGTCATAAACAATATTTATTCATATTCTGAGAATTTGACCAACTCGGTGAGAGTTCCCGGAGTGTAAAATGTAATCCTAAGTAACTCCAACTTTAATTGACTATTATAACCCAAGCAGCATTAGTGTATCCACAACTACCTTAAAACAAACATTAGAATCACAGTTAAATGACATTTGATAGTAATGCTTACGGGTAAAGCTTGAAGAGCAACAAGTCCATGTGCAAGAAAAATAGCATCCAAGCTTGATGGCCTGCATAAACCGAAAAAAGCATGTGAACGAACACATCAGTCAGGGTTCAAACTTGGAAGTCAATGGTTGCCAAGAATGCCTCTAAGGCTCTATCAAAATATAAGTTCATAAATTCAAATAGAACTCGGCCATAGGAGTCACCTGTCCTCAAAAAGGTAGTTCTTTTCACCTAACAAATTTGACAAAGCATCATAAGCAGAGTTTGCTCTCCCATAAATCTGTCCATCACTAATAGCCATGCATAAATATCAAATCAAAGAGAAAATCACATAAAAGATTTAAAAGTAGGGGTAATTATTTTTTTAGACCCCCAACTTATGTTACTGTTTGATTTTGGTTCCTAAAATTTACAAAATATCTTTTCCATCCCCAATGTCTTGAAATCTACTACTATTGATCATCATTGTTTTGCTTGGTCCCTATAATATAATTCTTCTCTCATCTTAGTCCCTATAATATTCCTTTAGTCCCTAATACAAGGACTAATTGCAGCTAATTCCAGAACAATAGGAATTAAGAATTTTAGGGACTAAAATATAAGACTAGGGGAGACTAAAAAATAATTATCCCTTAAAAACTATCATGCAGAGAATGAAAAAAAGAAGAAATTATTGTACATAACATAAGGTGAGAAGAGAAACCGACCTCTTCTTTCTTCACTTCAGCATTATCATGAGTTATCCCATGTTTGAGCTTAACCCAATGAGCTTTCTTCCAAGAGAGAATCTTCCCTAAGGGCCAAGGAAGATCAGAATAATAGATAGTATAAGCAGAAGAACCTTCACATGCCACCCAAAGTTCATAGTCAAGTGCATCAGCAAGCCAAGTAGTGAGAATTGCTTTAATTGATAACCAATCAGGTAATGAAGAAACCCCGCTATCTAAATCAACAACACCAACATCTTTCTTCAAGCACTCAATAATCCCTTCCTTCTCATTATTATACGCCACATAGTCACCAACCTCAAAGTAAGGAATTTGATCTAAACAAAATACCCATGAGAAAACAAAGATAAAGAAGGAAACTTTATGAGATGAAATTGATAACCCAGAAGTATAAAACATAAAAAAGGAGAATGAGTGAAATGGGGGTGTTACCAGAATGAGGGTTGTTCAAGTGAAAGCCTAATTGGAATGGAATTTGAGCGAATTTGAGATAGATGTAAGCTGAAAGGCATTCAGGGCAACCTGTTGGGAGGCCAAAGCAAGGCTTCCTTACGACTAGAGTGTTCTCTTCCGCCATGCATCAACGAGATTGTTTGGATCAACAATTCCTTGTGAGTTTAGGGTTCATAGTACTCTCCTCTGGTTTTTTTTGCCAATGCGTTTTTTTGGTTCAATCAACCAATGCGTTTTGTTTTGTAAAATGGGCTTGTTATTATTGTAGCTACTCGTTATGACTTAAAACCACCCCCTTTTTTTGCTACTATGCACCCACCCATTTAGAAATTTAGGCTAGCACAAGTTGTATACCCGTGCATTCGCACAGCTCGCTTTGCGTGGTAATGATCTTTTTGGTAGTTTGATGTCTAAGTAAAGTGTTAAACTAAAAGTTCAACTATTTATAATATAAAAAATAAGGAGATATCTTTATTAATTGTTTATTTGGTATAAATCGGGTATCATCTGCGCACAACTGCAGAGACTTAACACTACAGCATACCCAATCGAGTAAGACCGCAATGGGTGTCAAAGCTCTCCCTCAAGAGATTTAACACTACAGCATACCCAATGATGAATTCGAATCTATAACCTTAGTTAAGCTGAAAGAGACTCCTACCATCTCATCCAAGTGCTCTTGGGTACCTTTATTAATTGTTACAAAAGGCTAATCAATTGCTTTGATTAATTAATCTCCGTCTAGATTGAAAAGTAAAATAATCAATTAAATAATTAAATAAATAAATACATTTGTGAAAATAAAATATAAAGTATTTACATTCTGACAACGTGTAATGTTTTGTCATCTGGAATTAAAAGTAAGGAAATTAACAACATTATATGTTTTCTGTTGAAATTTAAAAGTAAAATATAGAAATAATTAATTTGACAACGCGTAATGTTTTCTTGTTGAGACTTTTAAGTAAAATGTTCATTTATTAAAAATTAAATTAAAAAAATTTATAAGACAAAAACATTCATGAAAGCAAAATAAGAAAATGATCATCATAATAACGTGTTACATTTCCTCTGAGAAATCAAAAGTCATACTTTTTTTTTATAAACTAGGTATCCTCCGTGCGCAACTGAAGAAACGAGTAAGATTTAGAATACTAAGCCAAAAGCTTAGTAACAAATACTAAAGGGATAGATTAGTAATTTCCCCACCCACACACTATTTATTTTAATATATATTTATATATATTAAAATAAATAGTACCACCACAACCGTTGCCCGGTCGCCGAAAAGCCACCAGGACTGCCGCCACCGACCACCGTCGGCCGCCAGAGCTCTGCCGCGAGGACCACCGTCGGTTGCCGGAGTTCCGTCGTCGGCCACCGCGCCAATCACTGGAGCTTTGTCGTCGATCGCCGCGCCAGAGCTCCGCCGCCAGACACCGCTTGCAACCACCACATATATATTTATATATAATATATATTTATAAATATAAAAAATTAATAAATAAAAATATTTTTTTATTAATTGATGGCTAGTAGCCACTTAACCATCATTGTTATACAAAGTCGTGGTTAGTGGAATCTAACCACAATTGTGCATATCAATGGTTAGTGGCCACTAACCATTGCAATGCACATTTGTGGTTAGTGGCTACTAACCAGTCTTAAGCAATTTCTGTAGTTAGTGGCCACTAACTAGTGTTGTGCATATGTGTGGTTAATGTACAAAACCACATATTTGTACCACAATGGTAAGATGTCACTAACCACAATTCCACAAATGTGCATGACAATGGTTAGTAGCCACTTAACTATTGTTATACAAAGCTGTGGTTAGTGGAATCTAACCACAATTGTGCATATCTATGGTTAGCGGCCACTACCATTGCTATGCACATTTGTGGTTAGTAATGGTTAGTGGCATCTAATCACAGTTAGTAGCATCTAACCATTGCCATGCACATTTGTGGTTAGTGGCCACTAACCAGTCTTAAGCAGTTTTATGGTTAGTGACCACTAACCAGTATTGTGCATATGTGTGGTTAATGTACAAAATCACAGATTTGTACCACAATGTTAAGATGTCACTAACCACAAATGTGCATAGCAATGGTCAGGGGCCTCTAACCATAGATATGCACAATTGTGGCTAGATTTCATTAACCACAGCTTTGTATAGCAATGGTTAAGTGACTACTAACCATCTATTAATAAAAAAACATTTTTATTTATTAATTTTTTATATTTATAATTATAATATATATTATATATAAATATATATATATATATATATATATATATATATATATATATATATATGTGGTGGTTGCACGCGGTGGCCGCCGACTGGTGCGGCGGCCGATGGCGGAGCTCCGGCGACCGACGGTGGTCCTCACGGCGAAGCTCCTGCGATCAACGGTGGTTGGTGGCGACGGTCATAGTGGCTCTCCGGCGACCGGCCAACGGTGGTAGTGGTGTTATTTATTTTAATATATATTTATATATCCAACAACACCCTTATTTAAAAAAAATACAACACCCTTATTTTTAAAATGACAACAACACCCTTATTCATTATCAACCATTAGATCAAATTAGATTAATAAAAAATGGATTCAATGGCTAAAATTAATTTAGTAAGAAAAACTAAACAAATTGCTTAGTAACATAAACCAAAACCTGTAAAAACTAATCCCTAGAATCGAATAGGATCGGAAATACTCATGCTACTAATACTACAGAAAAATAGAAAATTTACCCATTCACTAATGTAGATTCCCCCTTTGTCCCATCTTGTTTCACCAGATTCCAACAACCCAAAAACGCCAAACGACCCAAAATCCCAAAGTCCAAAATGCGAACGACACGACACCACATCACCGAGACGACGAGAGTGAGCTAAACGGTGTTCTGTTCTGTTCTCGTGGAACCTGCACTTTTCTGTTTTCTCTCCCTCCAACCACTGTACAGTGTACAGTGTTACCTAATAATGATAACTTAAGTATGCATGCACTTTAAAAATCTTCTTCCCCTGCACTGCTCTCCACTCACACTCATATTCATATAATCACATTTATTTTAATTTAAAATATTAAACTATCATCTATAAATTATTATATCAGATATCAATTCAACGCAGTCACACTCATCGTTATACTTATCCCCTTTCTCTCTCTCCCAAATTCTGCTTCCAAAAAGAATCTAGGGTTCATAACTCATTCATCCTTCACAACTTTCCTCTCCAAAACCAACGTTGGTTCGCTTTCTTTTTTCACTCGTCTCTTACATGCATGCAATTTTTATTCTTCCTTTTCTTTTTCTCCATATATATGATTCCATCTTTAATTCTTCATTTCTTGTCTATACGAAACCACGAATTGGTAATTAAAATTCTGTTGTTGGTTGATACTTGTTTGAGAATCGTGACTTACTTACTTAGGGTTAATTCCTTGATTAATTTGAAGGGGAAGAAATATTTTGTTTGTCAATTTGTTTCTGTGTTTCTTTTACAGGAATTTGTTTTTACTTTCTAGAGCTAACTGAATTATGCTCATACTTATCCTACTAGTTGTTTAATGGGAAGGTTTGACCATCTTGAAAATGATGTTTATGTGATTCATATTAATCCCTTTTGGATATTAGCCCTATTTTTACTAAGTTATTTCATTACTGTTTTGTTTATTATACTGTACTTGGTTACTCTTCTGGTGTAGTAAATTTATTCTTCCTTAGAAGTGTATGCTGATGAAACAATTTTATGATGCATTAGGAGACGATATGACAACTTTTTGATGCATTTGGAGAAGCTAATCTTTTAATATGGCAACTGAGTGTTCACTCAGAGTCTCTGAAGCTGGAGGGAAATGGCCATCACTTAAGGAAGCTGCGGCTTTTAGTTCGCCATCTTGTAACATGGCAACTGAGGATTTGGGTATACTTTTCAAGGGCCATAGACTTCATGGTAGTGGAAAGGATATGGCACCCAATCGCAGTGGCAGTGCACCTCCAAGCATGGAAGGCTCATTTCTGGCCACAGAAAACCTATTATCCCAGAGCACCACTTGTAACCTGAGCATGGTAACTCTGAACAGAGCCATGCAAAAATGTGAGTCTAAAGGCTAATTGCTAATTGCTAGCCACTCTTGCTTATCTGGCACATTAGTGTTCCAATGTCAATCTAAATACTACTAGGCTACCCGCCCCTCTTATATCATGGAAAATTGCTTATCTTGTAGTTTTGGGCTTTTGGAAGTAATCGGGGGTTCTCTTTTGCAGATGATTCAGGTAAAGGTTCTTTTCATTCGCAACTAGGAACTCTTGCAATGCCTAAGGAGGAGTCTGAGGATGATGCACCCCAACAGCTGTGTGATAGTGAGTTAGATAAACAGGGTGCAACTTCAGTGACATCTCATCAAAAAAATGTTGCACTGGTGATCATTCTGTCATCTTCTGAATTTGTGAAATTAGTTCAATTCTATGCATATGAAGTATATATTTAGTTCATTTCTTATTTCTACTTTGATTCGATGTGAACATTTTTTTGTCTGAAGCCTGAACTTTACTTCATTCTACAAGGTTAATGATCTTTTTGTTTTACTATATTTTTTTGTAAGTGGTTGAGTTCAAGATTTGAATCAAATCGATCCCTTGACTTTTTCTTTTCCCTCTTATATATTCAAACTTACAGGAAGATCTTCCCCGCCCCACGTCACCTGTATATAATAAGTCTCTTGGAGTGGTGGATGAACTAACTTACATAGATGCGAGTTCCAGTTCTTCCCATGACCATGCTGTCACCATACTAGATTCTGCAAAACCTATTGTAGGCCCAGATGATATAAGATTGTCATTGGATGTTGACTCCCTTGCCCCTGTCACAAGCTCCTCGTTACTTGAATCCACTGGAAGCACGGGCATTAGTGAATTAGATGTTGAGTCTCAATTAAGGGCTCTTAGTGTATCTAGTTTGACAAATTCAGATAGCCAGAGTTGTAAAGTTAAGTGGAAGAATAGCTTCCAGAATAATCCAATTCAAAATCAGCAACAAAACAATCCATGTGAGCCTCCCAGTACCAATCCTCAAAGTGGAAAAAGTACATATGCTGGTACCGAACCGTTTCTCCACAATCCCAGCAAGTTCTCTTCCTCTGATGTCCAGCCATTACTGCAGTCATCAGGGTTCACACCCCCATTACATGCTATGGCAGCAGCTTATATGGCCTCAACAAATCCATTTTACACTAATTTGCAGGCCTCGGGCGTATATTCTCCGCAATATGTAGGTGGGTATTCTTTTAATCCCACAGGTATTCCTCCATATATTGCTGCATACCCTCATGGTGCTGTACCGCTTGTTGTCGATGGGGCTACTGGCTCCAATTTTGCTCCACAAGCATCAGGGGCTTCTACTGGGGCTAGTATTCCACATGGAGCTGAAATGTTACATGCTAGCAAGTTCCTTGGCCCATTTGGATATCCTCTGCAGCCTTCTTTTGGTGATCCTATGTACATGCAATATCATCAACCACCTTTTGTGGAGGGATACAGTGTTTCTGGTCATCTGCCAGCACCTAGAGCAAACTTTGGTAGCCAAATTGGCCCTTTTGACCCCCAAAAGAGGCCCAATAGTGGTGCTTCTTTGGATGACAAAAACTTCCATCATCAGAGAAATGGTGGTGATTTGAACTCTAATAGAGGTGGGCTAATGATTCCTAGTTATTTTGGACCCCAATCAAATATGGGTTTTTTTATGCAGTATCCAAGTTCCCCACTTTCTAGTCCAGCTTTATCGGGATACCCAGAAGGCAGTCCTGGCCTTCCAGGAGGAAGGAATGAAATGAATGTTTCTCCAGCTTCTGGTAGAAATGGAGGTATCTTATATGGATGGCAAGGTCAAAGAGCCTTCGGCAGTGCTCATAACCCCAAAATTGTTAATTTTCTTGAAGAATTAAAATCTGGCAAAGGTCGCAGATTTGAGCTATCGGATATTATTGGATATATTGTTGAATTTAGGCAAGTAGTCGTTTCAAATATCTTTCCACTTGTCACTTAATCAATTTCTTGGTTTTGGAAATTAAGTTCTACATGGATTTTTACTCCAGTGCCGATCAGCATGGGAGCCGATTTATTCAGCAGAAGTTGGAAAATTGTGGTGTTGAAGAGAAGGCGTTGGTGTTTAGAGAGGTTCTTCCACATGCGTCTAAACTAATGACTGATGTATTTGGTAACTACGTAATCCAGAAGGTGTGTTTTTGAAGTAATGTACATTAACTTAGTTAGTTATTCAAAATCTGTTGTGGCTTAAATTTTCCTTTTCTCTTTTACACAGTTTTTCGAGTATGGAAGCCCTGAGCAGAGGAAGGAACTTGCAAATCGACTTGTTGGTCAAATACTTCCTTTAAGTTTGCAGATGTATGGTTGTCGGGTAATCCAGAAGGTATTTGATTCAACTTATTCATGTAGCTTTATGACACTAGTCTTCGAAGCTATTGTAATCTGGTTACAAGTTATGCTCATGGATTTTAGTGGGTACAACTTGTTTTCTGTCGTTTTGAACTATAGTATTTCTGATTTACTTTTTTGTCTGGATGCTGATCTTACTTAGGCATTTGCTAGCATTTCGACTTTTTATAACGTGTAGTGTGAATCTCAGATTTATATTTTCTTATTGTAGCTAAGTTATAGTTTTCATGTAATTACGAAATCAGTGTGTTTGCACTCGATAAAGACTCCTTACTTAGTGTAATACATGAACATTTTTTTTTTGACAGAATACGTGAACGTATTTAGTGATGATAATATTTGCAAGGGATTGTGTAGCATTTTCTCTTGTGTAAACAACATATAAAAGATGGAATGAAGTAAAACTCTATCAAGAAAACAGATTATCTCCATCGTTTTGCAGTTGAGTTTAGTAGAATAAATAGAAGAATCACAAAAACAAAGAATGTTGAGCATGTTCCTTGTACTTCAAGTACTGATCCTATTGGTTAGGCAGGCTTCCTTGACATCTAGGGCTAGGAAAATAACAGAGAATGTGTCTTTTCTCCTTTTCTCTATCCCATGAATTCTAGGGTGAGATGTCTTTTCTTTTTTTGTCTATCCCACGAATTCTCGTATGAGATTGATTTGCTAAGAAATAAAGGACTCGATAGTACAAGAATACTTTTTATGTGTTTGAAATTGATTGTAAAAATGACCACAAGCCATAATGAGAAACAAAAGACTCGATAGTAAGAGAATACTTTTTGTGTTTGAAATTGATTGTAAAAATGACCACAAGCCATAATGAAAAACAAACGATGAAACAGCACAAAAGCCTTGAAAGTTGTTGCTAAATAAAGTAGGGAACAATTCTTTGTACCATACAAAATCATCCAGATGTGTCAAAAAAAACATCATACAAATGTAATAATTAGCCAACCTTTTCTTCCTTAATCCCCCTTCCCCCTTTCAAGTCTCAACCCTCTTGATTCATCCCTTCCACCTGACCGAACAAATCTGCACTGTAGATAGACAGCTTGGTTGGTGAGCTAAGGAATATCAAAGGAGTTTAAAGCAAGAGGTCATGGGTTCGAATCTTGCAAACTAGCATTTCCCTCTCCTATCTAATTAACCACTAATATTTACCTATCAGAATAGAAGTTGTAAAAAAGTTATATTATAACTCAACTACTTCTACTGTGCTGCTCTGTTATCAAAACAACGCTTAGACAATCTTAAATTGTTTGGACTTAATGCTTAGCTAAGCTTTAAAATGCATTTGATTATTCTATTGAAAAATGTGCAGTGGTACAAATGAAGGTTAATAGACAGCTTTTCTGTAACTTTCTTGTTTCATTGTTATCTTTCTAAGTGTTGTTTCTTTACATGGAAGAAAGCGGAAAATAGAGAAAAGTTTTGGCTACAACTCGAGCTTTAGATTGAGAGCTTATATTATCGTATTGTTTCATTTTTGTGCCTGTGCACAGGCGCTTGAGGTTATTGATCTTGAACAGAAAGCTCAGCTTGTTCATGAGCTAGATGGACATGTTATGAGATGTGTTCGTGACCAAAATGGGAATCATGTAATACAGAAGTGCATTGAATCTATTCCAACCAAAAAAATGGGCTTTATAATATCTGCATTCCATGGTCAAGTTGCTCTTCTATCCATGCATCCTTACGGTTGCCGGGTCATACAAGTAAGGTTATTGCATTTCACATGTCCATAGAAGAAATTGGTGTTTGTTTGAATTCACATTTAGTCCTTTGATATTGTTTCTTGTAGAGAGTTTTGGAGCATTGCTCAGATGACATTCAATGTCAGTTTATTGTGGATGAAATCTTGGAGTCAGCTTGTGCACTTGCTCAGGACCAGTATGGTAATTATGTTACTCAGGTTTGTTGATGCCCCCCCCCCCCCCTCTCTCTCTCTCTCTCTCTCTATCTATGCGCGTGTGTCTATTATAATGTTGATTACTGTAGGCTGCCGATATTATGCATAGAGGAAACTGAATCAACTTGCAATGCATGCTCTTTCTGTCATTCAACAACTATAAGTAGCAAAAGATCCATTGTGGCCTGTTGGCATTACACAATTACCAATCTTGTGGTTCCAAGTACAATACTCTGATTACACCTAAAACTGTCTGGTTGCCTCAAATAACATCATTTGTGAGTTGTGTCAGTCTCAGCTGGTGTTATATTACTTGTTGAGAGCCACACATTGGATAGTGAATTGGCGGATATTTAAAATAAGTAGGGGGTAACTCTCGCCCCATGAGCTGGTTTTTGGAGTTGAGTTAGGCTCAAACCCAAATTTCTAAGATGGTGCCAAAGCCGACCCTTACATTTCCTCCCCCCTAACTAATTAACCACTAACGCTTGTCTATCCAAAAAAAAAGAGCCTATCCTTCATCCGTTGAGCCACCCATAGATGTCTAGTCCTAATTGATACTTGCTTTAGGTATCTTAGTTAATTGATAATACTTTGTCAAATAGATTTATAGAATATATTGAATGCTTGAAACAATATAGATAAATTCTGGGGTTCACATCACATGGCTAACATTTGCATCTTGCACCTGGGATATTTTTATGCTTTGATGACCTTATTTGAATTTCTTTCATTTCTTGAGTCGTGATGCTTAGCTAATTGCATTACAGCATGTGTTGGAGAGAGGAAAGCCAGAGGAAAGGAGCCAAATTATTAGAAAGCTGTCGGGACATGTTGTACAATTGTGCCAGCATAAGTTTGCGTCAAATGTTGTTGAGAAGTGTCTGGAGTACGGTGATGCCACTGAACAGCAATTGTTAATTGCAGAGATTGTTGGGCATAATGAACAAAATGATAATTTATTGGTAAGTAATATTTTCAAGGCTAGTCACATTTACAAGTTTTTGACAAAGAAAACACATGACCATTGCACCAATTGTAATCTACTCACATTTACAGGTTAGTAAAATGTTCATATATTATTATACATTGCCAGAAAAAAAGTAGAAAGAAGTTTTGTATGTTTGCCTTAATTTTTATATATATAAAAACATTATTAGAAATGAGGAAGATAAAATTCAGGTAGGGGAAGATACTAATAATACAGCATTACAGAATAACTTGAAAATACAAAGTAGCTGTCCAGTCTTTCTACACAGAAGTTATATAGACTTTCCTCAAAATAACTATGAGCAGAGCAGAGCAGCACCATAGAGTGGTTATTGGAAAGGACACCGGAGAACTCATGTTATGAAAAACTGGTCGAATGTGAAAAACAACAAACCCCTAGATTATTCTGCATAAGTTAGCCGGTTTACAATGCAAATAAGCGGGTTACTGTGTTACTTCGTTTCTGAACTACACCTGCGTATAAACTGAACTACACCTGCAGATGGCGTATTTATTTATTTATTTATTTCTGGAAATATGTATTTTGGATTTTGTATTATTGCTTACGGAACCATTTCATTGTAGATAATGATGAAAGACCAATTTGCAAATTATGTGATCCAAAAGGTTATGGAGATCTGTTCTGAAACTCAGCGAGCATTGATAGTTTCTCGCCTAAGAGTTCATGCTCATGCTTTGAAGAAATACACCTATGGAAAACATATTGTGGCTCGATTTGAACAACTACTTGGAGAAGGTGTGCACTTTTAGTACTTTTGGTTTGTTTTGGTTGACAATACAGAAAACCTGGTTATTTTACATAAAACAATTGCACTCTTCTAGTATTATAATGGGATAGATAAGCATTTCCTGATAAAATATGCTTGCGCTTTACCCAAGTAACGTTGACTATGGGTATATTGAAGAGAGTTTGACCAAATTTTAGGGGAAAGAATTTTTAATGTTTCTAATTGGAGGTAATTTCTGAAGATACTCAAGTAGAAACACTATCAAACATTTGGATTAAATTCGTCTAGAATGTAAATGGATAGCATCTCATATATATTCTTTAGGGGCATGAGTGATAATTAAAACTATGTTAAAACGCACGTTTATCCAAAAGCCACAGTCTGTAGCTTTAGGCTAAACTCACGTCCAGTGGATATCCGACGTGGAACCAAACGCCTTGTAAATCTCTTTCTATCACCTAGAAAATAGTGTTGAGGGCATTTTGGCAATGGTCGGTCAACTTAAGATGATGGCAGGATTAGCCAGATATTCTGCTATCTGAACGTCCTGAAATCTGGTTATGATCCACCTCAATTGTTCTAACAGAACTATTAGGTTTCATATCTTTTTCTTGTTTGACAAATTATGGTATTCTTACGGTAGGTAACTGTGATTGGATAAATCAAACAAGACATTGCCTAAATTTGTGGAATGAGGAAAGTTGCTGTCTCCAATTAGACCCAAATGAAAAATTCAGTAAATAAATTAAAATAAAGAAAGGGTCCATCTTTCATGCCTTTATACTATATTTTTGCATGCAGAGCACCAACCACCTGGATCGTGATGACAGTGTGCGCAATGCTTCTGTGACATGCAAACATTAAAGCTAACATGTGTTCGTTGGACCAACTATTGAATATACTACTACCGTGGTGGCTTCATATCTGCTGCACCTTTGTAGTTCTGACATTCATGGCTTAATATTATGTGTACATATTGTAAAATTTGATGTAATTATGTCATTCAAGTAGCTTGAATTAGTGTGAGCATAATAATTTGGAAGGAAACCTTCCTGATGTATATCTACTGGATTCTTCTGTGCTTGTTTTTTATGAGATAATAATGGTTGATGATAATAAAAAAATTATTGTTTCGTTAATGTCTGCTTTCTAATTGTCGATACATATCGACTATGATGAAGTATAGTGGCCGATGTTTCTGTAACTGTTTATTCCCTTTGTCTGGCATTGGGAATGCCCTCATTTGCATATATATGAATCTAGTTAAATTTAATTAGATGTATATGAATGAGCGAATAAAATGCCTTCATTTAATTTGTCAAAAAAAATGCCCTCATTTGCATATATTTGGGAAAATCTTTATAGATAAAAAACCAGTATTATTGAACCAGACTGAACTAATGGATAGGATCGTTAACTGGAAACCGGTGAAGTATTCGATCTGATTGGTTGAAATCGATGAAAAACTAACGAGAACCTTGCATTAATTTTTTGATGAAATTTATATATTTAATGTAATCACGATAATTTTATAATTACAAATTAAAAATAGAATGCCAAGTTTTTTTTTTGACAATGTGAATGCTAAGTCAGTAATTTGTATACGTCCATCAATAATTATTTATTCTTATTATTGATTTTTCGTTTAAATGATATAAATGTAATTATGTTTTTATTCATCAAACACAAATTTCTTTTAAAAAATGTAATTAGGTTGCTGAACTTAGATATTTTAAATTTCAGTCAAATTTAAAATTGCTATATCTCTATTGGACACAAAGTTCATGTGCTGCATTTGTGAGTAGACAACAGTTAAAACATCTAAAAAATTCACGTTTTGTCCTTTAGTAAATAGTTATTTTAGTCTCCAAAAGTGTGAGGCGTTGTCATGTTAGTCCCTGAATGTATCGAAATTACAAACACATCTCCAAGTGTTTTTAGTAAATAATTTTGGTCCATAAATATGTTTTTTATTAGTCATTTTGGTCCTCAAATCAACCATTTATTTGACAATTTAACCCTTAAAATTACTAAAAAAGAGACACTCAAAGATATGTTTGTAATTTTGATGCATTTAGGGACTAAATGATAGTGCCCCACGCAATTCGGGAACCAAAATGACTAACCGTTCAATCCATATATTAATTTATTATTTGATATGTAATATTAAAAGAAAAAACTTCATTAACACTTTAATAATATATAACTTTGTTAACACTCACAAAAATCCAAGTTTTCTGACTACAAAAACCTACAACTCGAGTATGATACATTAATTCTTTGTTTGGTAAACAAATGTCTGTTTTTTTGGGTATTAACAATTTTCATTTTTATTCAGTTAAAAATTGTTCAATTCAAGTTTAACCTTCAATTCTACCCATTCATCTAAAATATCATTAACATGATAATCTAAAAAAGACCACCTCAAACTAAATCATGTAAAAAAAATAGATATAAAATGTTAAATGTGATAAATTCGAACCCTGAAGAGAATTACAGCGTTAACAAAAATGTCAAATGGATACATGACTATTGTGGAAAGGCTTGTTAAATGTTATTGTTGATAAATTTAGCAATAAAGTACTACGAGAAACTGGGACACAGACAACATAGAATGTAAGAGACATATATTGAAGCCAAAAAGTAATCACACGGGTGATGAGCTTCTTTTATTGAAACCAAAAAGTTAAGCTGTGGAACATAAAGAAAATTAGTCTGGAAAACATATCAACGATGGCAATCCAACTGTGAAAATATGACTCAGCTTTAATTTTGTTTTTCTTCCCTCCTGAAAACTGTTACGCATTCACTTCATGAAGTGGAAAACAGTTTTTTCTTTTTAACAATAAAAAGGAATTATTAGCTGCTATGGCAGACATTGTCAAAAAAAACTGCTATTGCAGAAAAATTCAGTTGGAACTTGAAATATTTCAAATAAATGGTCACCAATCCGTAACTATGCAAGGTGTTTAAAAGAAAATGGATACAGGAAACAGGACTATAATTGCTCATCACTTGATAAAGAACTTGTATTGCCCCGAGCATCTAAATGCACAATGCTGACAAATGAAGGAACCACAAAACTTAGGGAAATTGCTATCTGAAAAATATCTGGTATTACGGCATATCATATAATTATTCTGCAAAACTATCCCACAAGGCTCCATCCAACAGATTTGTCTGCAATGCCCAGCAACAAATAATAAATAATACAACACTCTCAGGTAAATGTCAAAAGCGATCCTTCCGTTTCCGACCAGTGTACTTGGTATCTGCAGGAACAGCATTTCCTCTTCTTCTCATTTGCTCCTTCTTCCTCACAATCCAATCCCTTCCCTTACCGCTCTTATTCTTTTTCTGCTTCTTCCAGGGTCTACGCCTATCTGAGATACCTACCTGGAGTATATTTTTTTTGTTAACAAAGAGTACTAGGAAACTAGCTATAAATAAGGTCATGAGAAAAAGAAAGGGTAGTATAAGACATCCTCAACAACTCTCACTTTACCTGGCAAAGACATCCCAGGTAAGCTAATGATAAGAAAATTACAAGTAGATATGTTAACTCATCTATGATCCATTATGCATGCGGATGCAATAACTCTCTTTAGAGGAGCCATTTCCAATTTATGAACACGTATAAACACATAAATCAATACCAGGTGCTTTATAACCAAAGCCATACTTTTTGAAGGATTATTTTTAAAAGAAAAGTTCATCACATCTCTTGTAAAGCCCTGAAATGAATACACTGATGCCGTAAGACTTACTGTCTGATTTTCTTCATCTTCACTGTCATCATCAGAGCAACTCTCGTCTGCTTCATCTTTACCTTTGGAGAGGGGAGCATTTATTGTTCGTTGACCACATGTGAGAACAAGAAACTCTTTTCGCTTCTTAGAACTATCATAAGAGAATTATTATCCAGTTAGTGAAAACCATCCTGAAGAAGCCTAGTAGATAAAGATCCGTTTCAAAAGATATGACTGCTTTAAACCAACAAAACACACATACCTATACAATACTATCATAATCTATGTTTTAAATCAAGTGTTTTGTATAGTAAAGGTGGATGATAGGATTGAATAAGGAGGATTGACCACCCGTAATAAATCCATGCATAAATGTAGTCACTAGAATGAATCAACAATCCAACAATGGATGTCTACAACTCTACCTATAATTCATTAAGATATATAATATATTTCAAATGATTCTCACCTACTTGATACAACACGAAAACAGGAAATTCTTAAAACTTAAGATGTCATAAAAATTAAAAACTTATTCTCTCTGGCCAATATGAAAATGTCATAAAATATCATTCATCCTAATCAAAACAAGTCTTACAGTGTATTCAGTTGCTTACTATTTACTGTCTAATAATAATTGCATTATTTTCTTCTCATTCTTGTCATCCAAAATAGCATTGATTCTAAGTCTAATTCACCAAGTGTCAACGCTGCCAATTCAAGTCAGTTACCACTCACCACTACCATCAAATGGATCATCTACATCTCCACTAATACCCCCAATCTATGTCTCTTAATTTTATATTCATTCTTTTGAATCATCTACATCTCCGCTAGTACCCAAAATCCATGTTGAAAACCAACGTTGCACAAAAAATATAAAGATATCTTTCCCAAGCTGTCTTCCGAAGCTTCAAAGAAGTATCCAAAATGTATAAATCAATAATATCTTTCGAAAGATTAAAAAATTTGGAGGATAATTCTTGAATACATATATGAAAGTATCCAATTCCTATGTGAATCAATATTGAATATGGATACGATGACGATACTTTAGCATTTGTGAGTATCTGGGTTGTCTAGGTTCTAGCAGATCATGTTCAGCAAAAAGCAGCAGTGAGAACAGAGTAATGGATCACAGACAATACAATAGTTCCATAATGATCTTTTATTTTATATCAATATGTGTAAAATAGTACATGTAACATTTTTCACTATACTGTTAGTCTGTTAAAAGATTCCATTGAACAGTGATTACAAAATCTACCAAGCACCGGACGCTGGCTTATTAACAAACACTAAAAATGCAAAAAAAATAAAATAAATTAATAATAATGAAAAATTAATGTTTTGTTCATACCTGTGTGGAAAGTCCACCACTATACCACCAGCAAAACCAGCATGTATTGCAGCATTCAAAATCAATTCACGCTGCTTTATATTCTCAGGATACAATTGAAATGCTGCTCTAGCACCACTTGCTAAACTTTTGTATAAAGATGTAAAAAAGGCCCTACAAAAGAACAGAACTTATATATTATTAAAGTGATATTAAAAGGGAAAATTTCCAGCATAATCCAATCTTAACACAGGCAATGAAAAAATGAAAAGCAGTATAGTAAATAAGGAAAGGAACATACTTCAATCTCAATCGAGGGTTGTGAGAGGATTTATCAGCATTGCATAACCACTGCATTATCATACAAGAGTTGACAAATTTAGTGATGAAAATGAGACCCGCACCAAGCAAACTTGGTTGAAAAGCAAGATCTATTGACACCCAGTTCAAAATTGGGAAAATTGTTGTTACAAGTAAACAAAAACACTAATCGTTTTCTTCATTATCATTTATAAGCTTTTTTTTTTTGACAATGTTTACGAGCTTAAATATAGAAGAGCCAGGGGCCAGGGCATTCAAAAAATGTTGTAACTTCAGTACATGACACATAATTGAATATAATTTCTTCTACACTAAAATCTTCTTAACACGATGCTCCTAATAATAACTCTTTTTAGTTTGATTTTTCTAGTCATCGAAAGCACACCTGAACAGCAGATATACTAATGGCCCCGTCAATAACTCCAGGACGAAGCCCTAAACCCTGAAACCAAGAATAATGCGTAAGATAAAACGAGAAGGCATGATGCAGAGCATGCATGTTAATTTTACTTCATATATGAAAAAGTTATAATTTGCACATGAAAATCATGAGAAGAAAAATCTCAAAAAAGTAATAACATGGAAAGATGAAATTGAAAGCTTAGCACAATAGCATTAAACTGACTCAAACACGAAGATGATGATGATGATGATGATGCTGGAATTAAGTTAATAGTATACCTGACCCATGTCACCAAGTAAAAGGTCGCCTTCAACCTCTCGTTCCAATGCAATATCTAAAAGATGATAAAAAATTTTTTACAAAAATTACAATCAGAATGCAAAATGGATAGGAACAAGAACAACACAATACTTCAAAAAAATGAAGAGGAAAAGTAAAACATACTAAGCATTGAGGCTGAAATGTCAAGACCAATCCAATGGTGTCCACTCTCTGAGAGTGTCTCACCGCTAAGTCCTGATCCACAACCTATAGAAAACAACAATATACAAATCAAGCGATGCATAGAATGAATGAGAAAGAGGGAAAATGAATGGAATGGACTAAATTGAAATACCAATATCAAGGAGTAGTTTGGGAACGCCGTCTTCAGGCAAATCAAGTAGCTCTAGCGCTCTCTCTGACAGTGACGCCTTTTATTTATTTACACGCCAATAGTAAATCAGAATTTAGTTGATTTCATATGGAAAGAAAAGGAAATTGAAGTGAGAAAGAGAAGAAGCAAAAACCTGAATTTGAATAATACGGGAAGAAGAAGTGTACTTGCGTGCTTCAGTATCATCGTAGAATATCTCAGGTGGCGCTACCGCTTCCGGTCTCGACGCCATCGCAGTTGCCAAAAACCCTAAACCCACACCGCCACTGTGTTACCTGCGATATCTACTTTTTTTTTTCTTCTCACGTGTTATTCCTGTGCGGTGGTCCGGTTCTTCCCTTCCAAAAGTTCTTGTCACACATATTCAAACCCGAGACTTTAGGTGAGATTTAAGTTCAGTTAACCAACTGTGTTGGTACTACCTGCGATATCTATTTTTTTGGTATAAATCGGGTATTCTTTGCGTGCAACTGCAGACTCGAGCCGGTAAGATAACAATAGGCGGTAAAACTCTTCCTCAAAAAATTTAACACTACTGTATGTCCAACTAAGTGCTCTTGGGTCCCTATGATATTTACTTTAATAATAATCTATAGCAATAACAATAACATCATGGATTTAATTTATATACACAATAATTGTATGAGTGCTTTACATTATTTACCAATTACATGTTGACACGTCATTTAAAAGAACTTAGTCAATTGATAACCACTTTATATGTCAACCTTCATTAATTGTAAATTGGTTGCCGTTGTAAAAGTCTATACACGATATGCAATGACGCATTCAGGACTATGGCCCTAGTGGTCAAATATTTAACTTAATAAAATTATAAATAAATAAATAAAAATAAATACATAGTTGTTCAAATCATAATACTAGTCAAGAAGATTACATACATATTTCTGTTGAAAAAAAAGATGACATACATATTTATAATTGTCCTCTACGTGACTTCTTATCTTGAAATCGTTGAATGATTTAGTGTCAATATATTCATGAACACTTCTTTCTTCTCAATATAAGTGATCAAAGGAGGGAGAGAGGTCATGAGATATGAAGATATAAGAGATGTGAGAGGTAGAGAGGGGAAAAGAGAGATGAAGGAGATTGATCATGAGATGAGAAAGTATTAGAGAGGTAGAGAAAGGGATAGAGAAGAATGGGATAAGGGAGAGAGAGAGAGAGAGAGAGAGAGGAGAGAAAAAAAATTATTGAATAGAAAACAAAAAAAATATTTTGGTATTTTTTTTAGTGATCAGGAAATTGTACTGTGAGACAAAAATGTGATGTGGTTTTGTGAGGTCTTTGTCCAGTCTCTTGCCCTGTGAACAATTTTCAAATCAAACATGCTAAAATTGAAGTTGTTCAGTCCAGTCCCTTACTGCTTAGCAAATCAAACGCATCCAAAAGCACTTATGAAATGTTGTAATTTTTTAAAAAAGAAAATTATCATTCACCTTCCGTCTTTTAAAAATTGTGGAAATAAATATTCATATATTAAAAATGCTAAGTTTTAATGCTATTTATTTTAACAATTAAATTAGTCCCCCAAAGGTAAAAATGTAACAATTTGGTCCTCAACAAACTTTCAATTACATTATTTTCACGGTTCAAACTTTCAAATACACAATCAAAAAAACGCAATAGAAAAAGCAAAAGCAGAAAGACAAGCATGAAAGTGTCTGTCTTTCAGCAAGCTTTCACATGATTTAGGTTTAATTACCCTAAAAATCTTTGAACTATTCGAGAATATCGGGAATAAGTTCCTAAACAAAATCATTGTAATCATTGTAATTGTACGATATCTTTATTATTTACTCTATCATCGCCTAACATGGTTTACCAATAAAGATATCGTACCATATATCACATATATACACCAAACAAATTCAACAAAGTAATCAGAAGACATTTTTATTGAAAGTTAGCTCTCCATCCCAAAGCCAACAACTACAAGAATCATTCCAATGCCAACAACTACAAGAATCATTCCTACGATATTATTGAAAGTTAGCTCTCCATCCCAAAGCCAGAACACATTTTTATGTGACCAAAAATCTTGAAGGAAGTTGCTAAGAAGTACTAGTACTAGTTTAAAATTGCAAAAAACAGCTAGGGTGCATGAAAGAAGAATGAATAACATGGCATCAGAACACATCTTATAATTGGTTCTGTATGTGCCAAAGAATTTGGACCTGCCACCAGTATAGGGAAAGGCTTGTTGATGTTGATAAATTTGGCAACAAGTATTACGAGAAACTGGAACACAGACAATATGGAATGGAAGACACATATTGATAACACAAAGTAATCACAAGGGTGAGGGCTTCTTTTATTGAAACAAAAAAGTTAAGCTGTGGAACTTAAAGAAAATTTGTCTTGGACCAGGTTACCATGCCAATCCAAGGCGGAACTGTAAAAAAAATGATTCAGCTTTGATTTTGGTTTTCTTCCCTCCTGAAAACTGTTTTGCATTCACCATATTAAGTGGAAAACAGTTTTTCCTTTTTAACAATAAAAACGAGCTATTAGCCTGCTATTGCAGACATCATGTTGGAAAATGAAAATGCTGCTGCTGATTTGGTGCACAATACAAATGTTACACAGCAACATTCTAATGCTGCTAGTGGCTAATGTTTTGGGCACGATTACATTGATGTGTCATCATTTAATTTAGGAATATTCCTTGATTCTAATGATAGGCATAGGTCACCTTGTTTTTACTTTTTCACTCACACATATGGTGTGTGATTTGTAGTGGAATTGGGTTAGAATCAAATCTGCCAGCTATGCAGATATTTCTGATTTTTTCCTTAGTTTTTATTCGGTACAATGTGTAGTACTATACTGTATGGTGCTCCACTTCTTTTCCCTTTATATAGTTGTACCTTGTACTCTTTCAAATCATCAATGAAGGCTCAATTCCATTGATCAATTTCTAAGTTTCTGCTCTTATGAGCAATATGTTATCAGTGATGCAATTTCATTTTCTTAAGACATCACTTTGAACATGGTATCTGCAGGAACATCATTTTCTCTTCTTCTCATTTGCTCCTTCTTCCTCACAATCTAATCCCTTCCCTTCTCGCTCTTATTCGTTTTTTGCTTCTTCCAGGGTCTACACCTATCTGAGATACATACCTGGAGTATATTTTTTTAACAAATTGAACTACGCAACTAGCTATATATAAACAAGGACATGAGAAAAAGAAAGAGTACAATAAGGCATTTTCAACAATGAGCTCGCACTTTACAGGGCTAAGACATCACAGGTAATGTAATGATAAGAAAATTATAAGTTGATATGTTCACTCATCTATGATCCATTATGCATGTGAATACAATAACTCTCTTTAGAGGGCCGTTTTCAATTTATGAACACGTATAAAAAAGCATAAATCAATACAGGTGCTTTATAACCAAAACCATACTTCTTGAAGGATTATTTTTATAAAAAAGTTCATCACATCTCTCAGAAAGCCCTGAAATGAATACACGGATGTGGTAAGACTTACTGTCTGATTTTCTTCATCTTCACTGTCATCATCAGAGCAGCTCTCGCCATCTTCACCTTTACCTTTGGGTAGGGAATCATTTATTGTTCGTTGACCACATGAGAGAACAAGAAACTCTTTTCGCTTCTTACTTCTTAGAACTATCATAAGAGAATTGTTATCCAGTTAGTGAAAACGATGCTATATAGAACTATCCTATTCCGATGCACATCAATATTGAATATGGGTACGGGGATGATACTTTAGCATTCTTGAGTATCTGGGTTTCTTAGGTTCTCCCAGATCATGTTCAGCAAAAAGCAGTGAGAAAGAGGAATGGATCACAGACAATACCATAGTTCCATAATGGTCTTTTATTTTATATCTGTATCGGGTAAAATAGTACATGTAACATTTTTCACTAAACTGTTAGTCTGTTAAAAGATTCCATTGACCAGTGATTACAGAATCTACCAAGCCCCAGAAGCTGGTTTATAAACAAACACTAAAAATGCAAAAAAAAGAAAAGTTAATAATAATAATAATTAAAAAAAAATTAAGGTTTTGTTCATACCTGTGTGGAAAGTCCACCACTATACCACTAGGTACAGAAAATCCAGTATGTGCTGCAGCATCCAAAATCAATTCACGCTGCTTCATATTCTCAGGATACAATTGTAATACTGCTCTAGCACCATTTGCTAAGCATCTGTATAAAGATCTAAAAAAACAGAACTTGTATAGGATTTATCAGCATTACATAACCACTGCATTATAATACAAGAGTTGACAAAATTAGTAATGAAAATGAGACCTGCACCAAGTAAACTTGGTTGAAAAGCGAAGCTTATTCACACCCAGTTCAAAATGGGGAAACTAGTTGTTACAAATAAACCACAACACTAATTTCATTATCATTTATGAACTTAAATATATAAGAGCCAGGGCATTCAAAAAATGTTGTAACTTTATTACACCTAACACATTATAATTGAATATAATTTCTTCTACCCTATAATCTTCTTAACACGGTGCTCCTACATAATAATCCTTTTTAGTTTGATTTTTCTATTCATCGAAAGCACACCTGAACAACAGATATACTAATGGCCCTGTCAATAACTCCAGGAAGAAGCCCTAAACCCAGAAAACAAGGATAAGGCATAAGATAAAACGGGAATGCATGTTAATTTTATTGAGATCCACTTAAGGAGTTGACCTCATCTATACCCACCACTGTTTAATTGAATGCAAGTGATGGACATAACCATTGGTGATGAAAGCAAAGGTCAATGACTATTTAAATATATCAAAAAGTGAACAAAAATCTATTCACATTACACTTGATACAAAAGAAAATGAGTAAAAAAATATGTGAGATTCGTCGCTAATTCCGCTACTGAATTTTGTGACGCCGAAATTTCCAACAAATTACAACTTTTTTGTCTCTAATTACAAACCTGACTGTAGCAAGGAGGATAAGGACAATATTCTTGATCTATGATAATGGGGTGAACAACATTATCCATCACAACATCTTCATAAACAAAATTAGAAGCCTTCAAAGTTTTCTTCAATGGGGCAGCCCATATTTTGATTCGAAGACCATTAAGTGTGCCACTAAGAGTGCAATTCTTCACAGATATGTCTTCTACATCTTGTTCATCTTCATTTTTACTGTCTTCCAACACTAATTCCTTGACCAGGAGCACAAAAAACATCTGAAATATTAACATTTCTAGTGCTTGAGAGAATAACAATACAATCATCACCCGTTCCAATGTTTGAACTTGGGATCATTATCCCTTTTGACATTGCTGTTCTCTCTGGTGATGATTGTATTGCTATTCTCTTTGGCACTAGAAATGTTAATATTTCAGATGTTTTTTGTGGTTCTGGTCATGGAATTAGTGTTGGAAGCGTTGGTAAAAATGAAGATGAACAAGATGTAGAAGACATATTTGTGAAGAATTGCACTCCTAGTGGCACACTTGATGGTCTTAAAATCAAAACGTGGGCTGCTCCATTGAAGAAAACTTTGAAGGCTTCTAATTTTGTTTATGAAGATGTTGTGATCGATAATGTTTTCACCCCATTATCATTGATCAAGAATATTGTCCTTATCCTCCTTGCTACAATCAGGTTTGTACTTTCTATTCACATCTAGAAAAAGCTAAATAGCGACAACAATTAGAAACAAAAAAACGTAATTTCTAGCAAATTCCGGCGTCACAAAATTTAGTAGCGGAATTAGCGACGAATTTCACATATTTTTTTACTTATTTTCTTTCGGATCAAGTGTAATGTGAATAGATTTATGTTCACTTTTGGATATATTTAAACAGTCATTGAGCTTTGCCTTCGTCACCAATGGTTATGTCCATCACTTGCATTCAATTAAACAGTGGTGGGTATAGAAATGAGAGATATTATGACATTTATCGGTATGTCAACTTCGACCCCTGGCTGGTGGGTATAGAAAAACTCCTAGTGAGAGAGGTCAAGTCCTTAAATGGATCTCAATACCTCGGAGATTAGTCTCTGCAGTTGTGCGCAGGGATACTTTGGTTAGTAAAAAAATGTTAAAAAGATATAAAATGTTAAATGTAATAAACTCGAACCCTGAAGAGAACTTCAACGTTAACAAAAATGTCAAATGGATACAGGATTATTGGGGAAAGGCTTGTTAATAGATGATAGAGTATTGGGGAAAGGCTTTTAGAAGTAATTCGGCAGTATGTTCATGAATATCATCTGGGAAAGCATCGTTTGAATCCTTCTATCTCGGTTGTTAAGGAGACAGTGCTTGTTTGTTGGAGGCCAGCAGTGGCTGGCTGGGTTATAGTTAATACGGATGGTGCTTCAAAGGAGGGTGGTGGCATAACGGTTGTGGTGGCGTTATGAGGGATAACCAAGGCAGGTGGTTAGGGGGCTTTTCTAGCTTCCTAGGGGACGCTAATTCTTATACTGCTGAGCGTTGGGGGGAATTGGAAGGGCTTAAATTGGCTTGGGATAAAGGATACAGGAATGTTGAGCTTCAGTTGGATTCCAAGGTGGTGATTTCTCAGTTGACAGGTGAGGGGCACGGTACCATGATTGGTCGTGGGTTCATCATGCAGATTCGTCAGATGCTGCAGCGTGAGTGGTGTGTTAAAATTCTCCATATCTATCGTGAAGCCAATAAAGTAGTAGATGGTCTTGCTTCTATTGGGTGCGAAGCTGCATACTTGCTATTGGGATCAGCCTCCGGAGCGTATCTTGAATCTATTGCATCATGATTGTATTGGAGTTTCTACTCCTAGATTAGTTACAGTGTAATCCGTGTTTCTTTTTTCGGGCTCTTGAGCCCAAGGTTGTCAAACTCGAGAGTTTAAGTAAACTCGTTTTGCCTAGGTGAACTCGACACTTACGAGTTTACCTAATATGAAAAATAACATATCCATGACAAATATATTTAAATAATCCCATCCATGCACTAATAATTCAACATTTAAAATCCATCATAATAAAGCAAAACAACAAACCAACACTTAGTATTCGAATTAATGCCACCATCAGGAAGTGGCTGTGTTACTAGTATTCGAATTAATCCCACCACCATCAGCCATTACTAGATGCACCTGGACCAAAATCAATACCAAAAAATGCAATACCAATCAAGATAAGCATTCACGAAAAAAAATGAACATGCTACAGGACCAAAATTAAACACATTGAATCAAACACTCTACAAATAGCCACATGGTCATTTTATCATACACATGGCAGTCAAAATTAAACACATTGAAATATCAAAAACACTACAAATAGCCACATGAGTCATGACCATTATCATACAAAATTTCAGCAGCATCATTCATTGAATGATCCAGGTTTACACATACACAACAAAAAGTGAGAGTTAAGATTTTAACTTGCTCTGGTTCTCCCAAAACTCACGCAACATGCGCTGTTTTTCTCAATACTTGAAGTTCAACAAATAGGCAAACAAGAAAACACTTTACTAGAATATTTTATGATTGAAGATGAACTGAAACACTAACCGTGAAGACTGTATGCCAGAGAGAGAGGAACGGTTGCTGCACACTTCTGGTTGCTGGTTTTTCAAAGCAACTTCACTTGTTGATTAACGGCGCATGGACAAGGGTTTTTCTAGCCTTGTTTTCAATATTAATTTCCTTCCTATTTCACTGCATTGATTTCGTTTGAGAGAATAAACCTGCAACTATGTTGATATTTCTTCCAAGCTATGATTTCGGGCCAAAATTTTAAAAAACTTCCAAATCCGGACAAACTTGTACGATTGAGTACGAGTTCAACGTTTTGTCACGCGAGTTCATAACTGTAAACTCGTTTTTCTTTCCGTTTTCAGCAAAAAGCGAGTCACACTGCGAGTTGACTAGAAAAGCCAATCTAATATCGTAGGATCGTACGAGTTTAAGTGTAAACTCGCGTTTTTAACAACCTTGCTTGAGCCTCTATTAATTTCAAAAAAATAAACTGACTCAAACATGAAGATGATGAAAGAGAAAAGTGAAAGCTTTCAGAGCACAATAACATTGAAGTGACTCAAACATGAGGATGATGGCGGTGGAATGAAGTTAATAGATACCTGACTTGACCCATGTCACCAAGTAAGAGGTCGCCTTCAACCTCTCGCTCCAATGCAATATCTAAAAGTTAACAATTTTTTGCATAGATAGGAACAATAACAACAGAATACTTAAAAAAAAGAAAAGAGGAAAAGGAAAACATACCTAGCATTCAGGCTGAAATGTCAATGAATATTTGATCACTTGTTAGTGCAAAGGAACAACCTTGATAAGAGGTCCCAAAGTCAATTTGGACAATTGCTCGGGCAAACATCAGTTGTTGGAGTATCTCATCTCCTTTTGCTCATTGTAGTTCAAGTTGCTGCACCCTCGTCACCAAAGAGCTCTCAACTAGTTCTTAGCCGGTTTGCTTTTGTAGCTATTTATCACATGAAGATGATCTACAAGGAAAGTGTTCTGTGACTTAGTCACCTAGAGTAAAAGTAAAAGTTCCATTTTACCTAAAATGTACTAGTGTTTAGTACTTGCTTTCAATTGTGTAGTACACTTTCTAGAAGTTGTACTAGCGAAAGAGAATATTCTCCAATCATTGTAATGTGGCTATAAAACAACTCAATCGTTAAAGAGAGATATCATCAATCAATTACCAAATTATATTCTCTATCATTTAATAGAAAGTGTAGGGTTCATCACTTCAAGTTCCATTCATTCATTGGAACTTCTAGAGTGAACTGTTGATTGTTTCGGAGCTCCCCTCCCTAGCAATCCAAACCGTTACAGACAGGAACTCAAATAGAAAGCTTGTTGTTAGGTTTATGCGAAAGCAGCTTATAGAGAGTCATAAGCTTCTTTGTGTTTGTTTTTTGGTTTGTTTGTTTGTTATGATCCTATTGTTTTGATTTACAGAATTTCATGGCCAATCCTCACTTCATCACTAGTTTGAAAAATCCAGCAGAGAAGATGAGAGAAAAAATTCAACAGGGCAATGGAGTGAGTAAAATAATAAGTGAGCAGAAAGGAAAATATAGTGAGAATAAGGGAACAGGACGTTACCTCAGAATTTCCTACTCCGTCGACGTCTCGCTGTCGCTGTCGCCGTCTCCGCCAGTCTACGTCTCAGCCTATTCTCTTGCTGCGTGTGTTCAATACTTTAATTGTAGGGTTTTATAATAATTGTAGGGTTTTATTTTGGTCAAAAAAAATTGTAGGGTTTTATTATGTGT
The DNA here is from genome assembly GCA_963573325.1 of Astragalus glycyphyllos. Classification (NCBI taxonomy): domain Eukaryota; kingdom Viridiplantae; phylum Streptophyta; class Magnoliopsida; order Fabales; family Fabaceae; genus Astragalus; species Astragalus glycyphyllos. The sequence goes on from OY754308.1 coordinate 68,543,660, forward strand.
CAAAAAAGCCCATTTTCTTATATTTTTTTGGTACCATTCCCAGGGTGATATCATATCTATAACTCTTTTTTCCATTACAAGAAAGTTTAGGTCAGTTGGGCTTCGGTGACTCACTAGGGTCAGGTAATCCTCTCACAACTCTTTAAGCGCATACAAAGATACTTATAAATCAGCGATGAGAGAACCATATCTATAACTCTAATCAAATAAAACCATTACAATTTTTTTAAAAATTGACACATCACTATTTTTAAGAATAAATTAGTCATTATAAATTGATCTTTCCTCCAACTCTTCTAAATTTGATTTTAAAATTTTAAAAAATTTCTCCCACTTTCATATTCACGTACCATCTCTTCTCTCACACACTTTCACTTCCAATTTCATTTACTCTCTTTGCATATGTTTGGAGCAGCGGCTCCACTGCCACGTTTATTAAAATCACAGCCAATTTTTCACCACAAACTAAAAGCTAAGCTTCTAAATTCCCACGATGAAAGTGTGTCTGAATGTATATCTCCAAATCCAAACGTAAAACCAAACATATCTTTGTATTTTTTTCCACTTTACATGATTGCCTTTATTTTTCTTTATAGTTCTTGTCCCATTCCACCTTCTTTTTTTCTTTTTCAGCTCTCAACAAAGAAAAAACTCAAATGTCATTTCTGTTATCTCTATTTTCTTATTCCTTTCTAAATCTATGTTCTTTTTTTCTCTCTTTCATGGATTTTGACTCAAAATCTCTATCTCTCTCATCACTATTTTAGAATTTATGTGTTCTTCCACTTTTTTTTCTTTCTCTCAAGCACGAAGTTTTTCCCTGGTATCATCTTGCTCTTATATATCAATGGAAAAATTTAATATTGTTATTATTTGATAAATACAAAAAAAGACACGAGACAAATATTTGTCACTGATATATTAAAAATATGTGATAAGTATTTGTCACTCATGTATATAAAAAATACATGACAAATAATTGTCACTAATGCATAAAAAAGCACTGGACAAATATTTGTCATTGATAATTACAATTTATTGTACAAAAATATAAATAGTACAAAAATGAGCTAAAAATCTGTTACTATTTTTTCTTTGAGTCTCCATGAGGAATAATATAATAGTTTTCAGTTTTCATTGAGTTTGTTGATATAGTCTCACATTCTTTGACAGAAAAAATAGACTAAAGATCTTTTTGTCATATGAATGAATTGAAGACTGACGATTTAATAAGGTTTACCTTTATGAATATTGATTGAAACAACATCATTAAGGTTGACAAAATCATCACTTTAGGTTAATACCTTCTCAATTTAACTTAGCACCAGGATAAATACTTTATATGAGCTACAATTGATTCAATCTTGATATCTTTCTGTCTAAAACAAACGTCGTTCTGAGCTAACCAAAGGCACCAACAGCTCGTCAACTAGAGCAAATATTTTACCTTATTTGCCTTCTTACCAATGCGGAATTCGCCAAACAACAAAAAATGTTGAGAGATATCATGAGAGACAGGTAGCTGGATATCTAGCCATCGACCTACCTCATTCTAATCCCTCTGAGATACGTTGCACTCCAAGAATAAGTGATGAGCTTCCTCCCTATAAGTATTACAGAATGCACACATAGACTCCTCCTCTATATGAATGATATGACGCCTCAACAATAATCACGCAACGGTAAAGAGTTATTAATTAATCTCCACCCAAAAATCAAAACATTTGATGGAATGGCGGTCTTCCAAATAGCTTTAATTAGAAACCATTGTCATTAGGCACTGAAATTGCTGCAGCAGATGAAGCCAACATTTTTTAACTGAATATGTTGCTCTCTAACTGAATCTCATGAACAGTTAGCGAAGATTTGGAAGACGGCTACCTCGTCCAAAGTTTCAATTTTTGGGAGGCGTTTGTTCCGCAATTTGTTGTCTAAGCGCGATATGCTTCATCACCGTAATATGAATGCATCGAAGGCTGATGTAATTTGTCCAGTGTGCAGGTTGCATAACGAAGACAACCAACACATCTTCTTGGAGTGTGTAGTTTTGCAAAGGAAGTATGGTTTAAAGTTTATGAATGGGTGGGAGTACTGTCAGAGGATCGTGATAATTTAATTGATCATTTTGAATGGTTCGAGCAGATTTGTAAAGAGAGTAAAGATAACAAAACCAACCATTTGATTTGGCTAGCAACTCGTTGGTGTTTATGGTTGTCCCGTAATGGTGTTATTTTCAAGAGCGAAGAAGTAAACAGTGTCAAGCTTATAATTCACATCAAAAGCTTGTCTTGGAGTTGGATTGTTTATCGGGTATTGTTTCAACAATTTGTAACTTTGTTGTTTGGGCTTGAGCACCGCTAGTGCTCCATCAATAAAGTTTTATTTATCTAAAAAACAATTGTTGTGACTTTGGAAACAATTTTTGCTAACTTCAATAGAAAACAAACCAATGGGTAAACAACAACACAATGACAAATTAACAATTAATTATACAACAATAAATTAATTTTTTTTTGTCAAAAAAACTAATAATAATTAATAAAAAATTAACAAAAAAATGGTGTTGAAATGATTAAAAAAAAAGAATATAGAAAGATATAACCTCCATAGCAGTGTAGAGACAAGCAACACATAGAGGTGCAAGTAGTTAAGTTAGGGTGTGCAATGAAAAAACATAGGGCTCAAAAAAATAGGGGGTATATTATATGAGGCCCATACTTTTTCCAACCCCCTAGCTACTCAGTAGACACCCCTAACACGCGTGAAAAGACCAAAATGTCATTAATGAGTCCTGTGATCCAACGATGATTCGGCGCAAGGTCGTCCGAACTGGTTTGGACGTGGTGCCATCGAACCAGAAACAAACACACAAACACCCCCCTTTTTAACTGGTTCGGTGGCACCACGTCCGAACTGGTTCGGCCAACCGTGCGCCGAACCAGTTAAAATGCAGTGTGGGGGTTTTTTTTCCCGTGAGGGTATTTTGGGAATATTTAAGGTTTGGGGGTGTCCACCGAGTAGCGGCGGGGTTGTACGAAGTATGGCCCTTATATGAAACTTTTAGCATTGAGGGTGTGCACACCCTGAGCTCAACTTATGGCATAAAAACTTATCGCATGTGCAAATTGAAAAGTGCTTACGCAAAACCAAGATTTTAGATTTAATATTACACAACACTTATGAAATGTTGTAATTTTTTAAAAAATAAAATTATCATTCACCTTCCGTATATTAAAAATTGTTGAAACAAACTCACATTGGCATTGTTATGAATAACAAGTTTGGAAGGGGGAGAAATGAAATTTGTGTAAAATACTTTCCTTTATGTGTTATTAGTTATTAGTATCTATTGGATAAAAGACTGATTTTATGCAAAAGACTGGTTTTGATAGCATCTAGAGAGTACCCTTTTGCAGATTAAGAAAATGATTGGAGATGTTATTTTTTATGCTTAAAAAGTATGGAAGGACTAAAGTATCCCTATGTTATTATGAGGAGAAAGGAATGGAAAAGTTGGAAAGACAAACAAAAGTAAGGGTATTGTTGGAAAAAAGTAGTAAATGTTGCATTGGGATTCTAAAGTGACAAATAATTTGAGACAATGAAAAGTAGCAAAGATGACACTTAAATTGAGACGGAGGGAGTAGCTTTTTTTGTGAGTCAACTCTATGTTGGAATCTTCCAAAATGCCCAAGTTTTGATAAAAACTTAGTATTCCTTATTTTACACGAGGTAATGTCCGGATTAATTAAATAAGGTTGTGCACTTTAAATTTGTATTGATTTTCATGGGGTAATATTCGGATTAATTAAATTCTATCCGAGTCCCCAGTCAGTGCTCATTCTTTCATAATTCATGTGGTACTAATTAAATTTATGTCCTTTAAAAAGTCCCAGAATTACATTTTCATCTAGGCTTTGTGAGTTTCTAGTAAACCTATATCTAAAACTAAATTGAGTTATAAAATAATCCGTTGTTCTAGTAAACCAATATCTCACACTAAATAGGACTATAAAAAACTTTTTAGCAAATAATATATTTGTAAAAAATGTATCATGTTTTTTATTATTAACAAACATTAATATATGTCTCTTTTTATTTATTAATAAGTAGAAATCAAACAATTTGTAGGATGGAAATTGAATAGCATCTTCCTTATTTATTAATAAGTAGAAATCAAATAATTTACTGGTCAATATCCATATATATTTATTGTCTGTCGCCCCATATACTTCCATTTGTGTATTGTTGTAAGCACATGATGGATTTTTGTAAAAAAAAAAAGCACATGATGGATTAGTCTAATGATGATGATGATATGGTAACTACCATCAATGGCCATATAAAGGATGATAAAATAAAATATGGTGCAAGGCTATGACCTATGAGAATGTTGGAGTCATGCATGATTAAATTAATATAAGTATACAAATACAGAATACGTATAGGCAAAAGTTGATTTTGTACATGTTTGATCACTATAGCTTTATATTAGAGGGGACGATTCATTCCAATGCCAACAACTACAAAAATCATTCCTATGATATTCTTGAAAGTTAGCTATCAATCAAACAACAGTCACCCCAAAGTCAGAACACATTTTTATGTGACCAAAAGTCTGGAAGGAAGTTGCTAAGAAGTACTCGAAGTAGTTTAAATTGCAAAATACAGCTAGGGTGCTTGAAAGAAGAATGAATAATATGGCATTAGAAAGACGTCTTATAATTGGTACTGTATGTGTGAAGAAAGAATTTGGACCACGATGATAACTTTGCCACCAGTATGGGTTAGTATTTGTTTGCTAAAATTGTTCAATTCAAGTTTAATTTCAATTTAACCCAATCATCTATCTAACATATCATTAAGAAAAGATAAAATATTAAATGTGATAAACTCGAACACTGAATAGAACTACAGGGTCAACAAAAATGTCAAATGGATACAGGACTATTGTGGAAAGGCTTGTTGATGTTGATAAATATGTCAACAAGTATTATTGAAACCAAAAAGTTAAGCTGTGGAACATAAAGAAAATTTGTCTGGACCAGGTTACCATGCCAATCCAAAGCAGAACTGTAAAAATATGATTCAGCTTTGATTTTGTTTTTCTTCCCTCCTGAAAACTGTTTTGCATCACCAAATTAAGTGGAAACGAGTTATTAGCCTGCTATTGCAGACATCACTTTGAACTTGAAATATTTCCAATATATGATCTGTAAGTATGTGAGGTATTTAAAAATAATAATGAATATATGCAACACTCTCGGTCGGGTAAATGTTAAAAGCGATCCTTCCGTCTCCGACCAGTGAACTTGGTATCTGCAGGAACATCATTTCCTCTTCTTCTCATTTGCTCCTTCTTCCTCACAATCCAATCCCTTCCCTTCTCGCTCTTATTCGTTTTTCGCTTCTTCCAGGGTCTACACCTATCTGAGATACATACCTGGAGTATATTTTTTTGTTAACAAATTGAACTACGCAACTAGCTATATATATCAACAATGAGCTCTCACTTTAAGGGGCTAAGACATCACAGGTAATGTAATGATAAGAAAATTACAAGTTGATATGTTAACTCATCTATGATCCATTATGCATGTGAATACAATAACTCTCTTTAGAGGCAGTTTTCGATTTATGAACACGTATAAAAAGCATAAATCAATACCAGGTGCTTTATAACCAAAACCATACTTTCTGAAGGATTATTTTTATAAAAGAGTTCATCACATCTCTCAGAAAGCCCTGAAATGAATACACGGATGTGGTAAGACTTACTGTCTGATTTTCTTCATCTTCACTGTCATCATCAGAGCAGCTCTCGCCATCTTAACTTTTACCTTTGGGTAGGGAATCATTTATTGTTCGTTGACCACATGAGAGAACAAGAAACTCTTTTCGCTTTTTAGAACTATCATAGGAGAATTGTTATCCAGTTAGTGAAAACCATGCCAATGAAGGCTAGTAGACAAAGATCCATTTCAAAAGAAATGAATGCTTAAAACCAAGTTGAACAAAACACAAGTACCTATACAATACTATCATAATCTATGTTTTAGAAGTGTTTTGTATTGTAAAGGTGGGTGAGGGTTGACCACTGGTAATGAATCCATGCATAAATGAAGTGTGTAGAATGAATCAACAATCCATCAATGGATGTCTACATATAATTCATTGAGATATTAAGAAATTAAGATATATAATACATTTCAGATGATTCTCACCTACTTGATACAACACGGAAAACAGGAAATTCTTAAAAACTTAAGATGTCATAAAAACTTATGGGTCCGTTTGTCATGGATTAAAAAATAGGTGATTTTATTATTAAAAAATTTAGAGATTAGTTTTTAGAGACTTTTTAAAAAATAAGAAGTTGTTTTGTGCTCGTGTAACATACTGAAAATCACTTATTTTTTTAAAAAATATCATTCTTAAAAAAATGATTTTTATGAGAAGCTACTCAAAACAACTTCTCATATAAAGCAGTTTTTAGATTATTATTTTTCAGTTTTTCATTTTTTTAAGAATCTGTAACAAATGGACAACATGTCGTCGTAAGTGATTATTTTAAAAAAAAAAACCGTAACAAACGGGCTCTTATTCTCTCTGATAAATATGAAAATGTCATAAAATATCATTCATCCTAATCAAAACAAGTCTTACAGTGTATTCAGTGCTTACTATTTATTGTCTAATAATAATAATAATTGCAATGTTTTCATCTCATAATTGTCATCCAAAAAAGCATTGATTCTAAGTCTAATTCACTAATTGTCAACGTTGCCAATACAAGCCTGTGTCACCACCACCATCATCAAATGGATCATCTACAACTCCACTTATACCCCCAATCCATGTCTCTTATTTTATATTCATTCTTTTGAATCACCTATCTCCACTAATACCCCAAAATCCATGTTGAAGAACAAGGTTGCACAAAAATATAAAGACATTTTTCCCAAGCTGTCTTCTGAAGCATCGAAGAAGTATCCAAAATGTATCAATCAATAATATCTTTTGAAAGATTAAAACATTTAGAGGTTAATTCTTGGATACATATATAGAAGTATCCTATTCTTATGCACATCAATATTGAATATGGGTACGGGGATGGTATTTTATCATTCTTGCGTATCTGTTCTTAGGTTCTCGCAGATCATGTTCAGCAAAAAGAAGCAGTGAGAACAGAGGAATGGATCACAGAACCATAGTTCCATAATGGTCCTTTCTTTTATATCAGTATCGGGTAAAATAGTACATGTAACATTTTTCACCATACTGTTAGTCTGTCAAAAGATTCCATTGACCAGTGATAACAGAATCTACCAAGCACCGGACGCTGGTTTATAAACAAACACTAAAAATGCAAAAATAATAATAATTAAGGTTTTGTTCATACCTGTGTGGAAAGTCCACTAGGTGGAGAAAATCCAGCATCTGTTGCAGCACTCATAATCAATTCACGCTGCATTGTATTCTCAGGATACAATTGCAATACTGCTCTAGCAGCATTCGCCAAGCATCTGTATAAAGATGTAAAAAAAGCCCTACAAAAAAAGGAACTTGTATATCATTAAAGTGGCAGTACAAGTGAAAAATTCCAGCATAATCCAATATTTACATAGATGGTAAGTCGTAAAGAGATGCCAAAAAAAAAAAACTCATCACATTACTGTAGGCTAAGTTTGAAGATAATCAACAAACACAGGCAATGAAAAACTGAAAAGCAGTATAACAAATAAGAAAAGGAACGTACTTCAATCTCAATCGAGGGTTGTGAGAGGATTTATCAGCATTACATAACCACTGCATTATCATACAAGAGTTGACAAAATTAGTAATGAAAATGAAACCCGCACCAAGCAATTCACACCCAGTTCAAAATGGGGAAACTTGTTGTTACAAATAAACCACAAGACTAATCTCATTATCATTTATGAACTTAAATATACAAGAGTCAGGGCATTCAAAAAATGTTGTAACTTTATTACACATGACATATTATAATTGAATATAATTTCTTCTACCCTATAATCTTCTTAACACAGTGCTCCTACATAATAATCCTTTTTAGTTTGATTTTTCTATTCATCGAAAGCACACCTGAACAGCAGATATACTAATGGCCCCGTCAATAACTCCAGGACGAAGCCCTAAACCCTGAAAACAAGGATAAGGCATATGATAAAACAGGAAGGCATTATGCATGTTAATTTTATTTCATATGAAAACATTATACTTTGCACATGAAAATCATGATGAGAAAAATCGAGAAAAAGTAATAACATGGAAAGAGGAAATTGAAAGCTTTCAGAGCACAATAACATTAAACTGGCTCAAACATGAAGATGATGAAAGAGGAAATTTAAAGCTTTCATAGCACAATAACATTAAACTGACTCAAACATGATGATGATGGCCGTGGAATTAAGTTAATAGTATACCTGACCCATGTCACCAAGTAAGAGGTCGCCTTCAACCTCTCGCTCCAATGCAATATCTAAAAGTTAACAATTTTTGCAAAAATTACAATCAGAATGCAAAATAGATAGGAACAAGAACAACACAATACTTAAAAAAATAAAGAGGAAAAGGAAAACATATTAAGCATTGAGGCTGAAATGTCAAGACCAATCCAATGGTGTCTGCTCTCTGAGAGAGTCTCACCACTAAGTCCCGATCCACAACCTATACAAAACAACCATTTACAAATCACGTGAAGCATAGAATGAGAAAGAGAGGAAATGAATGGAATGGAATAAATTGAAATACCAATGTCAAGGAGTAACTTTGGAACACCATCTTTAGGCAAATCTAGTAGCTCTAGAGCTCTTTTTGATAATGACGCCTTTTATCATTTACACGCCAATAGGAAATCAGAATTTAGTTGATTTCAAATGGAAAGAAAAGGAAATTGAATTAAGAAGGAGAAGAAGGAAAACCTGAATCTCAATAATACGGGAAGACGATGTGTACTTGCGTGCTTCAGTATCATTGTAGAATATCTCAGGCGGCGCTACCACCTCCGGTCTCAACACCATCGCAGTTGCCAAAAACCCTAAAGCCACACCACCATTGTGCTACCTGCAATTTCCACTTTAATAATCTATAACAATAACAATATATAGGGCACATTTGGGTAAACAACCAATATAAGCGCTTATAACATAAGAGCTTATCGCATGAGAGCTTATGGGCCCGTTTGGATAAAGCTTATTTTGAGCTTATGCAAATAAATAAGTTTTTATGTATTATTCATAAGCTTATTAAGGTAGTTTATGAAAAAACAACTTAGGGAGATATAATTTGTTGGTGAGAACTTGTAAATCAACATAAAAACTTATTTATTTCCGTAAGTTGTTTTTCATAAGCTTAAAAATAAGCTAATCCAAACGGGCCCTATGTCAAAAGAGCTTAGGTTGTATAAGCTATTTGTGCTTAGATGTGCAAATTGAAAAGCGCTTATGCAAAAACAAGTGTTTGGATATGTAATTACAAAAGCACTTATCTACTTTAATAACATATAACAATAACAATATGCAGGGCCAATTTGGGTAAACAACTAATATAAGTGCTTATGGCATAAGAGCTTATGCCAAAAGAGCTTAGGTTGTATAAGCTATCTATGTTTGGATGTGCAAATTGAAAATCGCTTATGCAAAAACAAGTGTTTGGATGTATAATTACAAAAGTACTTATGAAATGTGATTTTTTTTTAAACACAAAAATCTGGAAGGAAGTTGCTGAGAAGCACCAAATGCACCTTCCATATATTAAAAATTGCTAAAGTAAATATTCAAACATATTAAAAATGCCAACTTTAATGCTACTTATTTTGACAATTAAATTAGTCCCCCAAAAGTAAAAATGTAACAATTTGGTCCTCAACAAACTTTCACGGTTCAAACTTTCAAATACATAATCAAATTGATCACACATTTGCGAACCAACACTACCAGCTGAAGGTGTGAAAGAGCAATAGACATTACTCCATAAACTACGATTACTAAATCACAATAGAAAAAGCAGAAAGACAAGCATTTCGAAAAGATGAGCATGAGAGCTCCCATCTTTCAGTTTCAGCTAGTTTACGCCAAATTTAGGTTTAATTACCCTTTAAAATCTGACTATTCAAAAATATTGGGACTAAGTTCCTAAACAAAATCATTGTAACTGAATCCTTGAACTTGTAAAGCAATATTGCATTACAGCTTAAGCTATATATAAGAAACTATTATTGACTCTATCATCGGCTAACATGGTTTAGCAATAAAGAAACCAAATCAGATATATCACATATATACATATACACCAAATACAACAAAGAACTTTATGAAAATGGGTCATTCCAATGCCAACAACTGCAAGAATCAATCGTATGAAATTCTTGAAAGTTAGCTCTCAATCAAACAGTAGCCACCCCAAAGTATTTTTATGTGGCCAAAAATCTGGAAGGAAGTTGCTGAGAAGCACCAAATGCAGCAAAAAGAACTAGTTTAAATTGCAAAATTCAGCTAGGGTGCTTGAAAGAAGAACGAATAACATTGCACTAGAAGACGTCTTATAATTGGTGTTGTATGTGTGAAAGAATTTAGACCACAGTCATAACTTCGCCACCAGTATGGATTAGTATTTCTTTGCTACAAGACAACGAAATTAAAGAAATAGCTCTTGGAGTGAAACTAAATTAAAAAAATGTATAGTGTTTAAAATTTATTTAAACAAATCTATCAGCAACAGTCCTGGAGAACTTGACCTTCTTATTACCACCGTTATAAAGCTCTTCCAAACTACACAGCACAACTTTCTCCACTGCAGCAGCCTTCCTCGGCACTCCACCATCATTCGATGTTCTGAAAAACCCGTCCCTCCGGCTTTCGCTTATAAGCTCAGCTGATATATCATCAAAATCGTAACACTTAAATTGAAAAGTATGAATACTATTTTGACAACTACAGTTGTTGTTGTTACGGCGTGAGGATGAAGAAGTAGAAGCAGAAGAGGAATTTGGTGCTGGTGGTGGAAATTTACCAGACTTTAGTGCTTCTTTACCGTAAAGATCATAAATCTTACGTCTTTGTGGATCCCTTAGAACCTCGTAAGCTTCAGAAATTTGTTTGAATTTCTCTTCCGTTTTGCTTTTGTTAATTGGATTTTTATCTGGGTACCATTTCACACAAAAAACTTGTAATGAAATGACACCCAGATAAATATCCAATTAACAAAAGCAAAGCGGAAGAGAAATTCAAACAAATTTCTGAAGCTTACGAGGTTCTAAGGGATCCACAAAAACGTAAGATTTATGATTTTTACGGTACAGAAGCATTGAAGTCCGGTTAATTTCCACCACCAGCACCGAATTCCTCTTCTGCTTCTACTTCTGCTTCATCCTCACACCATAACAACAACAACGGTAGTTGTCAGAATAGTATTCATACTTTTCAATTTAAGTGTCACGATTTTGATGATATATTAGCGGAGTTTATAAGCGAACGCCGGAGGGACGGGTTTTTCAGAACATCGAATGATGGTGGACTGTTTGGTGGAGTGTCGAAGAAGGCTGCAGTGGAGAAAGTTTTGCTGTGTAGTTTGGAAGAGCTTTATAACGGTGCTAATAAGAAGGTCAAGTTCTCCAGGACCATTACAGGTAGATTTGGGTAAATAAATTTTAAACACTATACATTAAATAAGTTTATGCATATGATGTTATACTTCCGTGCACTATTGGAATGAAGGTTTCTAAAACAGAACTCTTGCTTCATATTTTTTCAACAGAAAACTCTTATTTTATGAGTACGATGGAATTAAATTATTCCAAGTAAGGGATACCAAAGGATTGCACCAAATAAGTGCAAGAAGGAGGTTCCGGGTTCGAGCCCCGGAAACCAACGATGCATATAAAAAACACACAGAGAAACTACATCAGAAAAGAAATAACAGATTGAATCACTACATGCTCAAATTCTTTCACACACACGGGAAAGATATAGTCAGCTCAGGCAGGAACTCAAATTGAAAGCTTGTTGTTAGGTTTATGCAAAAACAGCTTATAGAGAGTCATAAGCTTCTTTGTGTTTGTTTTTTTGTTTGTTTGTTATGATCCTATTGTTTTGATTTACAGAATTTCATGGCCAATCCTCACTTCATCACTCGTTTGAAAAATTCAGCAGATAAGATGAGAGAAAAAATTCAACAGGGCAATGGAGTGAGTAAAATAATAAGTGAGCAGAAAGGAAAATATAGTGAGAATAACAGAACACGATGTTACCTCAGAATTTTTCACTCCGTCGACGTCTCGCCGTCGCCGTCGCCGTCGCCGTCGCCGTCGCCGTCGCCGTCGCCGCCAGTCTACGTCTCAGCCTATTCTCTTGCTGCGTGTGTTTAATACTTTAAATGTAGGGTTTTATAATAATTGTAGGGTTTTATTTTGATAAAAAAAAATGTAGGGTTTTATTATGTGTCAAAAAAAGCCCATTTTCTTATATATATTTTTGGGTACATACACCCCTTTTCTTATATTTTAACTCATCCTTATTTTATTTTTTTATCAACTTAACCCATCTTTATATTATTGTCAAAAAAATCATCCTTATATATTATAATTTTTTGTAGTTTATTTGTCTGTCTTTAAATACATTACATTTTACATATTGTGTATTTTACATTTTAGATATTGTGTATTTTTTAAAATTTTATTCGTATCCTCACTTTATTTATTGTTAGGTCAAAGTTGAAAATAATATATATATATATATATATTGACAAAAAAACATATTGTCAACTATTTATTTATGATAAAAGAAAAAAATCATGTATATTATTATTTTTGGATTTTTGGTACAATCATGTATATTATTATTAACACACGTTATGTAAATTTTTGTAATTTGTAAAAATAACAAAACACAACTACAGATTTTGCGAATTATTTTTTCACTTTTTTTATTCTCATGTTTAGCATTAAAAAATACCAAATCTCTAACTTTTTTTGTATATAAATACGGTATTATCTGCGCACAACTGCAGAGACTAATTTCTCGAGCTGAATATGATCACAATGAAGAGATTTAACATCGTCTAAGGCTGAATACCATATCTATAACTTTTTTTTTCAGTTACAAGAAAATTTAGGTCAGTTGGGCTCCGAGGGATCACTAAGGCCAGGGCAAGCTTCACGAGTCTTTAAGCGCATACAAAAGTACTTACAGATCACCCACCAAAAAGGTCATCAAATCAGTGGCGAGAATACCATATCTTTAACTCTAATCAAGTAAAACCATTACAATCTTTTAAAAAATTGACACATCACTATTTTTAAGAATAAATTAGTCATTATAAATTGATGTTTCCTCCAACTCTTATAAATTTGATTTTAAAATTTTAAAAAATCTCTCCCACCTTCACTTTCACCTACCATCTCTTCTCTCACACACTTTCACTTCCAATTTCATTTACTCTCTTTGCATATGTTTGGAGCAGCGGCTCCACTGCCACGTTTATTAAAATCACAGCCAATTTTTCACCACAAACTAAAAGCTAAGCTTCTAAATTCCCACGATGGAAGTGTGTCTGAATGTATATCTCCAAATCCAAACGTAAAACCAAACATATCTTTGTATTTTTTTCCACTTTTTATTTTTCAACTAACATCAAAGAAAAAGCTCAAATATCATTTCTGTTATCTCTTTTTTCTTATTCTTTTTTAAATCTATGTTCTCCCCCCCCCCCCCCCCCCCCTCTCTATCTCTCACCACTATTTTAGAATTTATGTGTTCTTCCACTCTTTTTCTTTCTCCCAAGCACGAAGTTTTTCCTTCGATCGTCTTGCTCTTCTACATCAATGGAAACATTTAATATTATTATTTGATTATTTGATATTTTTTCAAAACTTGAAAGATTTTTTTTTGACAAAATTCAAAACTTAAAAGATAATGCAACTTTTGACTCAAAAAATATAAAGCAGCAACAAATTCAAAACTAATTGAAGGCTGGCGATTTAATAAGATTTACCTTTATAAATATCGACTGAAACAACATCGTTAAGGTTGACAAAATCATCACTTTAGGTTAATACCTTCTCAATTTAACTAAGCATAAATAATTTTGTTTCAAATGCTTACTATAGTCTGTTGCGATTTTGTAGAAAAATTAAGGCTTAAATATGTTTTAGACCCCTGTAAATATGGGGTGTTTTGGTTTAAGTCCCTGCAAAAAATTTTATTATTTATAAACCCTTACAAAACGACACGTTTTGTTTTAAGCCCTTCTGTTAGCAAACTGTTAGTGAAACGTTAAAAATCTCTTCCACGTGTGTTTTTTATTTTATTTTAAGCCCCTGCAAAAATATATTTTATTTATTAGACCCTTGGAAAATATATTTATTTTGGTTTAGGCCCCTGCAAATATACACGTGTTTACCTTGGATTTTGGTAAACACCGCTAGTTTGAAATTGCTTCTGCTTGCAGAATCAACTAGTAAATCCTAAGACCGTTTGTGTTTAAAGTTTTTCCAGAATTGCGCGTTTAAAAGTAAAAAGAAGAAGATAACCGTCGATTTCTCCGCGAAACCGTCGAATTACTCCAAATGAGGGAGGATAAAACAAAGAGAAAATTTGCATGAAACGTAAAGAAAAGGAAAATTAAAATTTGTATTAATTTAAAGGGGTGGTGCACAAGATCATACATGCGTTCCTTGTACTCGTTTCTCAGTGCGTGTCGGTACTTTGAGCGTGGGAACTTGGTATGAGAGATTGTGACCCGTTTTTCCTATGAGAAACTACTATTTATACAAATAGAAAATAACTGTACAAAGTTTAAAAAATGTAACTGCTACGTGCTCTTGGTAACGGTTACTTGATCCTACTTCGACATCAGCCTCCAACTCCTTCTTGTCGAAATATCTGTCTTCAGCTTCTTCGACTTAGCCAAATCTGAGGTCGAAATCTACTTGATGTAACTTGATATCTTAATTCATTTCAGTGTCGAAATTGATACTTGTCTCTTGAAATACAAGGTCAAACTTTAAAAATAAATCAAACCTCGTTGACTGCATTTAATTTAGCCTGTCGAAATTACAGGCTAACAAATTGCCCCCTTCAAAAATGTCTTTTTCGACAGGAGTTATGTGAATGGCAGAAAAAGAGCATTTTTGAACTCAATGTCGAAATAGGTTTTACACTTGATCGGAATATTTCACCTACCTGACGTCATCACGGTTAAATGTTGTTGGCGTTATTCCTATATTGGTGTACCATGTGGCCTTCCACGTTCTGCTTGTAATTCTGACAATGCTCATATGGCAATCACAATTTCTTTTGAATGCCACGTACTTACGCTTTCTTTATTTTTATTCCAGCGTTATCTTAACTTCTTGCAATGTTGGTTTATATTTTTTCAAGTATTTGCCATTTATACGCAAAATTCTTTCATCAGCGCCAATCTCTTCGACTTCATATGCGCCGTTTGAATAGACTTGTAAAATTTTGAACAGTCCTTCCCAACTTGGGGACCATTTACCAAGGACTCTATCTTTTCTATCGATAGGTAAGATAACTTTCCAAACTAAATCTCCCACGTCGAAGGTCTTCAATTTGACTCTTTTGTTATAGGCCTTAGCCACTCTTTCTTTTTGTCTTGTGAGCATATCTAATGCACTGAGCCTATCTTCATCTAAATCAACTAATTCATCTAACATCATATTCCAATAATGATCAGACAGGATTTCAAATTGTCTTTGAATCCTAGTTGATTGGAGACAAATCTCTGCTGGCAATATTGCATCATGCCCAAAAACAAGTTTAAAAGGAGTACTATTGATTGACTCTTTGGGAGATGTTCGACATGCCCATAAAATTTGGTTAAGTGTCCTATGCCAATTCTTGGGTTTTTGCCCAACATGTTTTTTAATCAAACTAACAATAATTTTATTGGCTGCTTCAACTTGACCATTTGCCTGAGCATAATATGGTGTCGAACTTAACAATTTATACCCATTTTCAGTAGCAAATTCGACCATTTTCTGACCAATAAAAACTGAACCTTGGTCTGTGGTGATAGTTTCAGGCACACCAAATCTATATAATATATGGTCTTGAATAAAATTAATCACTGCTTCTTGATTAACATTGTTTAAAGGAACAGCTTCCACCCATTTAGTGAAATAATCTATTCCTACTAATATGAAACGATGGCCTTTCAACGAATTTGGTTTGATTTCACCAATTATATCCAAAGCCCATCCCCTGGATGGCCAAAGTTTTACAATAGAATGCAATTCATTTGCAGGTACATGTTGTATTCCTGCATGCTTTTGACATTCTTGGCATCCTTTGGCAAACTCTATGCAATCTTTTAACATAGTCGGCCAATAGACACCTTGTCGAAATAAGAGCCATTTCATTTTATGGCCTACTTGGTGAGCTCCACAAGTTCCACTGTGAGTATTAGATATTGCCAAGTATGCCTCATTTTCACTAAGACACTTGAGTAAAACTCCTTCAGGGGTTTTCTTAAACAACTCATTGCCCATGATGACATAACTTAAAGCTCTATACTTGGTTTTTCTATCAGTTATCCCTGTTGGATTTTCCAAGTAATTAACAATTTGTCTTCGCCAATCATCATTTGACATACTGTCAATGGCAAAAACTTCAAACACATTATTACAATAACCTTTGTCGGAAACTTCATCATTAAAATTTTCAATAAAATTTTCACTTTCACTTGGAGGTAATTGACTTAAGATTAAAGAGTAGCTCTCTGCCTCCTCCAGTTTTTTTCTTGACAAGGTTTCTTGTGTTATTGTTGTCGAAATTAACTTGTTTTTAATTTCGATTAGCTCTGTTAATTTTTCTTTAGAAACTTTATAACCAGAAGCTATTTGTGCCAGATCATTGGCCTCTTGATTTGCAATACGAGGCACATGTTGAATATCAACGCTGTCGAATTGTTTCAATAAAGTATTGGCAGCAATAAAGTAAGTAATCAAATTCTCCTTAATGCACTTGTATTCTTTTGTTAATTGTTTGATTACTAATTCAGAATCACCTCTAATTTCGACCTGTTTTGCCCCCAAGTTTAACAGAATTTCAAGTCCTGCTACTAAGGCTTCATATTCAGCCTCATTATTGGAGCAACTTTCTTTAATTTTATACTTGTATTTAGTTGGAATCCCTTTAGGTGAAATGATTAACATCCCAACACCAGACCCATTTTTATGGCTGCAGCCATCGAAGTACAATTTCCAAGGTCGAAGGTGCACAAGATTAATTTCTGATTCAATTATTGAATGATCAGCAATGAAATCCGCAACGACTTGGCCTTTAATAGCCTTTAAAGGTTGGAATGTTAATGAATACTCAAGTAAAGCTAAAGCCCATTTGCCTATTCTACTATGTAGGATAGGTTTCGACAGCATATGTTTAATAATATCAAAATGGGAATAAACATACACATCAACAGGCTTAATATATTGCTTTAACTTAGTACAAGAGAAATACAAGCAGAGACACAATTTTTCAATAGGGTGATATCTAGTTTCAGAATCATTTAAAACCCTACTGAGGTAATATATGGCCCTTTCTACACCATTTTCATCCTCTTGTGTTAACATGCTACCTATTGACAATTCTGATGTTGCTATATACAATTTCATTGTCTTATTTCTAATAGGAGGCAATAAAATAGGAGGGTTCATCAGATATGTCTTGATCTCGTCGAAAGCTACTTGATGTTCGACATCCCACTTGAAAACATCATCCTTCTTCAGTCGAAGTAATGGCGAGAATATTTGAATCTTGCAACTTAGATTTGATATAAATCTTCTCAGGAAATTGACCTTTCCTAATAATGACTGTAATTCTTTCTTTGTTGAAGGAGGTTGTGTTTCTATGATAGCTTTCGTCTTGTTTTGATTTATCTCAATGCCTTTTTTGTGCACAACAAAGCCCAAGAAATCACCTGCACTTACACAAAAGGCACATTTGAGTGGATTCATTTTCAATCCATATTTTCTCATTCTTTCGAATGATAGTCGTAGATGATCTAAATGACCATTTTCTGATGAAGACTTAACAACTATGTCATCTATATAGACTTGCATAAAATTTTCTATAAAATCATGGAACATAGTGTTCATAGCTCTTTGATATGTAGCACCAGCATTTTTTAAACCAAATGGCATCACCACCCATTCATAAACACCTAATTCCCCTGGGCATCGAAATGCAGTTTTTGAAATGTCTTCTTCAGCAATAAAAATTTCGTTATAACCAGAATATCTTAAATATTCATAACCAGTCGCTGAATCAACCAACATTTCTGCCACAGGCATTGGGTATTGATCTTTGGGAGTAGCATTATTTAGATCTCTAAAATCTATGCAAACTCTAAGCGTACCATTTTTCTTAATTACAGGCACTATATTAGCAAGCCATTCGACATACCTGGCAGTTCTGATGAACTTGCTTTTCAATAGCCTTTCGATTTCCGCTTTAATCTTCGACATGATTTCTGGTGCAAATCTTCTTGGTGTTTGCTTCACAGGCTTTTTCTCTGATCGAATAGGTAATTTCAACTCAACCACCTCTCTTTTCAGCCCTGGCATCTCATTGTAATCCCAAGCGAAGCAATCTTTGTATTCCTTTAGCAATTCAACAATCTGCGCCTTCAACTCTTGATCAATCTTAGCACTGATGTATGTTGGCCTTTTTATTGAGCCATCTCCCAAATCAATTTCATCTAAGGGATCTTGTGCTTGGATCTTTTTGGTTGAACCCATTGGATCTTTTTCAAAACCTAAAGGCTCGTCATCATAGACGCAATCAAGCCTCTGGTTTTCGACAATGTTGTCTTTATTTTTATCTTCAGCGGCTTCATCAACTAATTGTTGTTGTAAGTCAGCTTCTAAAACCGGTTTTTGCTTATTTTCGGCCACATAGGCCGTAATCCTATCCCATACAGTGGGTTTATCCATAAATAACTATTTATGGTCCTTCCCACCCTGTAGGCTTGACATAGCCTTGTGGGTAGTTGTCTTCGTCAATGACCTCTCTATCCCAAATGAATCCATAGTTGGGATCAAGAATCACTGAGGTCCTCACATTATCTTGGCTTTCATAACCATGTTCAGAGGAAATGCATGGCGCAATGCTCGCCAGTTTCTTGTCGAAGGTTTTCTTGGTGATAGTATTTACTTCAGCCTTGAAATAGCTTTGATCACCCTCAATATTTTCAACTAGGCCATCTTCTCTCCAAATAATGAGCCTCTGGTGAACTGTCGAAGGAATTGCCCCCACAGCATGGATCCATTCCCTTCCCAACAGCATATTATAATTTGCCTTGGTTGAAATCACCATAAACATAGTTGGCCTTCTAATGCTTCCAACAGAAAGGTAAACTTCAATGGCTCCAAGAGAGTGGCCACTTTTACCTTCATAGTTGGTAAGGATTACGTTGTGTGTTTTCAGATCCGTTTCACACTTCCCAATCCTCTTTAGCATATGTTGTGGCATCAGGTTCACAGCAGCACCACCATCAGCCAAGATCTTGCTTACCCCAACATTGTTCACCTTTGCTTGGATATACAAAGGTTTGAGATGATTCCTCATCCCACAATCAGGTCTCTCAAAGACAGCGTGTTGCTCTTCCACACATCCATTTTTCAAGACATAGTAACAAATGGGTTTGTAAGTGGTTTCTTCGTCGAAATCCTCTTCAGCGTCATTCACCTCAGAAACCATGTCATACTCAATTGGTAGGATCGAGACAACACCGCACAGGACGTCAAATTCTGACCCTGAGTTTGTGAAATCAGATCCCATTTCTTCGTCTAGATTGAGACCTTCTTTAATCACTGAGAGAGGTGGAAATATCCTTTCAGTTGCTGGCTTTCTAGCCATTTCAAGAGACTTTGAAGGTGTTTGTTTGCATTTCTCTTTGTTGGAATTTTCCACCTTGCCTGCAGCAGCAACTTTCTTCTGGCGTTGATATCTACGCCATTGAGTTCTCGTCATAGGGTTCTTCCCTTTGTAATTATTGTTATAGGCATACTTGTTAGATTCAGTTGCCTTATTTTGGTTAGTAGCACTAGTGCTGCCCCTGACCAATTTTGCCGGTTCTTGTTGATTTCCAACATCCTTTCCAGCACAATACACTGGGTAATACCCAGTGCTCTTTCCACCAGAATGCACCCATTTCTCGACAGGTGACTTTGCTGGAGGAACATAAGTCCTAATCTGACCTTTCTGAGGATTCCTTGTCGAAGTAAACTTATATTGGATCCCTCTGTCATTGTAACTGAACTTTGGCCTTTTGTCGACCCACTTTCCTTTACGTTTCAATTGAGGCTTGAATCCCTCAAGATTCTCGGTAGCCTCTTTGTCGAAGACAGCACTACACCTAGGACAAAGCATGACTTCAGTATTGTTGATTTTGCAGCGATTGAGAAAATCAATCAATTCTTCTTCAGCCCTTGGATACACTACCTTCATCTTCACAGCATATTGGTCTTCAGTAACCATTTCGACATCAACCTTGTCGACAGCTTTCTCTACCTTAGCATTTTCAGCAACATCTTCAGTGACCTCGACCACATTGAGATCAACTTCGACCAGCAATGCATCAACTGTTGGCAAGGGATCAGTATCAATCTTCATTGGTGGCTTAGACTTGTCACCAAATTTCAGCCTTCCTTCGTTGATAGCATTTTGAACCAAATCCCTGAAAATGACACAACGGGAAGTGTTATGACCTAAGAAACCATGAAACTTACAAAAGCCTCTTTTCTGTCGTTGTTCTAATGGTGGAATCTTTAGGCCTTTAGGCATTAAGATTTGACCATCAGCCACAAGCAGATCCAATATTTCGTCACATTTAGATACATCATAAGTGTAAGTTTTTGTGACAAATTTATCATTCTTAGGTTCCACAAGATTTTTTCCATTAGAAGGTTTTAACAATTTGCAAGTATAAGGAGGTCCTGGTTTTAGTTCTGCAATGTTGACCTCTTCTTCGACATCTTCGTAAGATATATCGTATTCTTGGTCATAGCTTCGACATAAGCAACCTTTTCTTTTTTACTTTGGAATCTACCAGTTCTGGCTTTTTCGGCTTTGAGTCTTTCGACTTGTCGAACTCTATCAGCCAATTGTGCCATATCTCTTAAATGTAGTGTGTCTAGTTTCTTTCTTATAGTATAATCTAGACCACCAGCAGCCATTTCGACTAACTCTTGCTCAGGCACTTGGGTAAAACACCTTGCTTTGAGTAGTCTAAATCTATTGAGATAATCATCAACAGATTCTGCCCCCTTGCGTCGAACGCTAGCTAGTTCTTTAAGACCAATTTTGCATTGGCCCATATAGAACTGCTCATGGAAGGCCTTTTCTAATTGATTCCAATTAAAAATTGAATTTGGAGGCAGTGTAGTGAACCATGTGAAGGCATTCTTAGTTAGAGAATTTGGAAAGTATTTCATCCTTAAATTCTCATTGTGTGCTAGATCGCTAGCCTCAGTCAAATAACGAGCCACGTGTTCGACGGTAGATTCACTGGTTTCTCCAGCGAACTTTGTGAACTTGGGAATTTTCCATCCCCTAGGCAGCTCTGTTTGTAAGGTGTATTCTGACAAGGGCGACACAAAATCAGGCCTATGTAAACCAAAGTTAAGGCCATTCAGGGCTAAAATAGTTTCGACCATATTAGCCAGATTGTTTTGTGCTCCAAAATTGTTTTGTTGCACTTGTCTGACCACTTCGTCAGCATTTTGGTTTCTATTCACCAACACAACTTCAGGGATTGCCTCTATCCTCATAGGCTCTTCGACAATTTGTTGTTGTCCTTGGTTTCCCTGATTCATAGGTATTGGAATGTTAGGTCTTTCAACAGGTACTTCGACAGGCCTGACATTCTGAATTTGGGGAATTTGCTGGTGATGTATGGGTAGAGTACCAAAGAAATCAGCAATTCTTCCCATTTGTGTTGCCAACATTTGGTAACTGTTATTAGTGTTTTGTATCAAAGGATTAAACACAGTACCAATTTGTTGTGTTAACATATTGACCATATCATGATTGCTATCATCCATTTGTTGTCTTAATGCCAACAAAGATGTTGTAGTCAAATTAGTTTGGGCATTTCGACTATGGATGCCCTCCGTCGAACTATGAATAGGAGAATACCCTGTACTTGCATTTTCTGCAAATGTAGACGAATTTGTCTGAAGGCCTGCCATCAATGCTGTTGGCATGCCATACGGTAAAGCCCTTCCACTCATAGTAAATGGCATATTTCCAATCATTGGATTTGCCATCAAAGGACTCGTTGGTCCTACTATTGATGGCACAGAAGCCATTGTATTAACATTTGTTAATGCTGCAGTGGTCATCATTGACACAGGAGTAATTATGGGAGAAGTTATAGCGGTTACTCCCATTGTTGTCGAAGAAGGCATAGCGACGGTTATGCCTGCGACATTTGCAGCGTTAACGTCACTAACTGACGCTTGTTCTTGTGTACTTTGTGCATTTGATGCAGAAGCATTACTTGTACTAGAGTGTGCCATCTCTGGAAGATGTTTACCACTCCTTAATTGCATGTACAGACAAACACAAAGTTTAAGAATTTAACGAAAAACTTTTAAAATTAGCACAAACGTCCCACTGGGCGTGCCAATTTGTTTACCTTGGATTTTGGTAAACACCGCTAGTTTGAAATTGCTTCTGCTTGCAGGATCAACTAGTAAATCCTAAGACCGTTTGTGTTTAAAGTTTTTCCAGAATTGCGCGTTTAAAAGTAAAAAGAAGAAGATAACCGTCGATTTCTCCGCGAAACCGTCGAATTACTCCAAATGAGGGAGGATAAAACAAAGAGAAAATTTGCATGAAACGTAAAGAAAAGGAAAATTAAAATTTGCATTAATTTAAAGGGGTGGTGCACAAGATCATACATGCGTTCCTTGTACTCGTTTCTCAGTGCGTGTCGGTACTTTGAGCGTGGGAACTTGGTATGAGAGATTGTGACCCGTTTTTCCTATGAGAAACTACTATTTATACAAATAGAAAATAACTGTACAAAGTTTAAAAAATGTAACTGCTACGTGCTCTTGGTAACGGTTACTTGATCCTACTTCGACATCAGCCTCCAACTCCTTCTTGTCGAAATATCTGTCTTCAGCTTCTTCGACTTAGCCAAATCTGAGGTCGAAATCTACTTGATGTAACTTGATAGCTTAATTCATTTCAGTGTCGAAATTGATACTTGTCTCTTGAAATACAAGGTCAAACTTTAAAAATAAATCAAACCTCGTTGACTGCATTTAATTTAGCCTGTTGAAATTACAGACTAACAACACGTAGAAGAGATTTTTAACGTCTCACACTAACAGTTTGCTAACAGAAGGGCTTAAAACAAAACGTGTCATTTTGCAAGGGCTTATAAATAAATTTTTTTTTTGCAGGGGCTTAAACCAAAACACCCCATACTTGCAGGGGCCTAAAACATATTTAAGCCAAAAATTAAATTAAGTACAACAACAATATAAAGAATGTTGATTATTAATCCTCATCATTAGGAGTTTTTTTTGGAAGTAAACAACTGATCTATATTCAATGAATTTGTTACTAATATACTTCATTAATCGACATATAGACAGAGTATATTTTTTTTGCCTACATATCATCACTAGTATGCAGACACATTCACCTACCTACCAATTAATTAATCGACATGCCAAAAAGCATATTAGTGTTGCCTACATATCATCTATGACGGAGTATAATTTTTTTTGTCTATTAGATGAAATGACAAATAAACACCACACACACATACTATTATCAGTCACACCCATATCTCTGAAATTGTCAAGACAACCAACAGTGAGAGACATCCAAGAGAGAGTATACGGATTCTCATGTTCTTGTCGTACAATTCTCTTCAAAATCTATGTTCTTACAACATAAATTTTTTTTCTTCAATCCTCATTGTTTTGTTTTAGTTTCTATAATATTTTTTACGTTTGGTTCTAGCCCATAAATTTAGTTACTATTTTGATTTTAATCCTAGTAATATGGACTAAACGAGGACTATCTCTCAGCAGTGTTAAATCTCTTGAGGGAGAGCTTTGCCGCCTATTGTGGTCCTACCCGACTCGAGGGATTAGTCTCTGCAGTTGTGCGCAGAAGATATCTGATTTATACCAACAACAATAAACGAGGACTATCTCTAAACATATATTTATTACAAAGACGAAAAGCAAAAAAGTTTTACAAGGATGAAAACCCAAATTTAGAAATTTACGGGACAAAAAACAAAATAAAAAATTCCAATGACGAAAGAAATAAACCTTTATATTTACTAAGGCGAAAAACATAACTATGCCATTTAAATTTCCCCTTGTTGTGACACATGTCCAATTTCCACATTAGATTAAAATAAATTGAATCAATGTTTTAAATTTTTTTCTGCAATATGAGACTAGACCTAATGATATTTTAAAAATTGTTATTAAATTTAATTTTTATCATTTATAGTGATTTCAAAAAAAATGAAAGCAACATGTATGAATTGCATTGGGTTAATTTCAAGCTAAAATTCCGACACTTTCATGCAACAAACCAACCATCACAATAATTTCATGTCACCTAACTGAATACAACATTTACGGAGAGCAAAGTAAACCATATTTTTTTATTCATATTTTTCTTTTTGTTTTCCAAATGACTAAACCAATAACTATATATACAAGACAAATCCAATGAACGTTTGATCCCAATAACAAAGGTATAACTAACTACTTGTATCTGTATGTGAGAGAAAGCCAACAAACAAACATGTCAGTAACTTTCAAAGGTTGTTACTTGGTGAGACCAATTGAACCAACATGGTGTGGTCGTTTACTATTATCCGAATGGGACCAAATAGGAATCATAACTCATGTCCCCACAATATACTTCTATCGCCCCTCACAAAACTCCACCATTTCCACCATCTTAAAAGACTCTTTAAGTCGAGTTCTTGTGTCGTTTTATCCACTAGCTGGTCGTTTACAATGGACAGACAAAAACACTGGTCGTTTCGAACTTGAATGCAATGCCAAGGGTGTTCAATTCATAGAAGCAGAATCTTCATCAACATTAGATGATCTTGGTGACTTTTCACCTTCTTCAGATCATTACCATTACCTTATCCCGAATGTTGATTACACTCTTCCATTCAGAGAGCTCCCATTGGTTCTTGTTCAACTCACGAGGTTCAAGTGTGGTGGCATTAGCATTAGCTTGACAATCTCACATGCTGTTGCAGATGGACAAAGTGCATTGCATTTCACTTCTGAATGGGCACGACTTGCACGTGGCGAGCCTCTCGAAACGACGCCGTTTCTTGATAAAACAATTTTAGGTGCTGGACAACCACCTTTGCAACAATGTAACACTAAAAAATGGGAGTTCATCGCCCCTCCACTTTTGTTAGGTCATTCGGATAATCTTGAAGAGAGAAAAAAGAAAACCAACGTGGCTATTCTGAAAATGAGTAGAAACCAAGTTGAGAAATTGAAAAAAACAGCGAATGAGAGTTGGGATAAACCTAGTAATGAGCGTGGATATACACGTTACGAGACGGTAACCGGTCATATATGGAGAAGTGCATGCAAGGCGAGGGGACACGAGAATGAACAACAGACAGCACTTGGTGTATGTGTTGATTGGAGGTGTCGCATACAACCTCCTTTGCCGAAAGGGTATTTTGGAAATGCGACTTTGGATGTGGTGGCTACTAGTCTTGCAGGTGATTTGATTTCAAAGCCATTAGGGTATGCATCAAGTAGGATAAGGGAAACAGTTGAGAAGGTAACCGATGAGTATGTGAGGTCGGGGATTGAGTTCTTCAAGAGGGAAGAGGATTTGACAAAGTTTCAAGATCTTCATGCAATTGGGACTGATAAGGGGCCTTTCTATGGAAACCCTAATTTAGGGGTTGTTAGTTGGTTGACATTACCAATCTATGGGCTTGATTTTGGGTGGGGGAAGGAGGTTTATATGGGTCCTGGAACACATGATTTTGATGGGGATTCTTTGCTTCTTCCTGGTCCTGATGGGGATGGATCTATGTTAGTTGCTATTTGTCTACAAGAGGTTCATATGGATGCATTTAAGAAGCATTTTTATCAAGATATTTGTGAGATTGAAAGGGAGTGACACGTGAAGAAAAAAAATAAGTTAGATAACTTCTGATATTTATAACTAATAACCTAATTGAACAAAATAAGGTTGGTGTGAAGGAACCATATTAATTTCTTAAGTATTGTGTTGCTTTGTAGTCTTGTTTAACCATTGTGTTGCCCTGTAATATATTTTGTTCATTAATGAACTATAATTATGGAATTAGAGATTTGAGAACATGTGGCAGTCCACCTAGGCGCCAGGTACATGTCACCAAATGCCAGCATGATAGAAATGTGACACATCAGCAATAAAATGATATCAATAACTAAAATAGATATTCGCTATATTTGTAGGGACCACTGTATTTCTGAAAAATATAATAATTCTTTTTTGTCAAAAAAAAGAATGTTGGCATACAGCAAGTTTTGAAAATGTTGGCATGGGAGCCAGATGAACATTCCCTGTTTCTCTCATTCTCGCGTCCAATCCTCACAATGCGGAGTTCAGCTTTCTCCCTCACCACTCTTTCTCCGCCCATTCCTTTCCTTTACTCTCATCTACATTTCTCTTCTCCACAAATTTCTCTCAATTTTTTTTTTCAAAAGAAAAGAAAAGAAAAGAAAATTCACCAGCCACCCCCTCACCCCCCAAAAAATTAATCTAGAACCAAATCATAGAAATTCACATTGAAAACAAACAAAATCGTTCACCTGCATGTACAGAAATATTTACCCAGAAAAAACAACAATGAAATTCACTGTGTAGGTGATTGGTGAAAAGGTACTGGCGAATTCATTTCTTTTTAATTATTGTTATTATTTCTATTTCCAACTGCGTTTCAATTCAATGCATCCAAAATTCTTTCAATTCACACGTCTTAATCCATTTGCATTTATATTAATTGAATATATTGATTGATTGATACTCTTGAAAGTGTGCTTGAACATTAATTGAAGACCAGAAAATGGCTGAGGAGGATATTGAAATTAAATGGACGAGGTTCCTTTTCTCTCTCTCATTTTCCCATTTTGGGATATTTAAAAAGTTGATTTTGCGACATAGAAAGATATTTAATACTACTTTGGTGACCTAATTAAAATTCCTGAATTTTAATTTTACAGTTCTATTGTCTTTCTCAACGTGGGATGTTTTTTTTGCCGTAGGTGATAAACAGTTTGGCATTCATCATTCCCTCCCTTTATCTCCATCTGTATAAACTACACTACTACTACTACTTCTTCTAAGCTAGCTGCACAAGCATTTCCCCTTTTTCGACTTCCAATAAATCCTGTAATTCTCTGCAATTTTGGGTTATCCTTTTTATTCTTCTTGATTTACTGCAGAGTAAAATATGTCTTACATTTGTGAGAACTGCAGGGAAGAGAGTGACATAAAAAGGTGGAACAATAATTTTATTTATTTATTTTGGGGTTCATTTTTTTTTTTGGTAAGCAGAAGTGAGTATATAGTTGCTTAGACACTGAATAATGCCTTCCTTCAGCTTGAGATATAGACACAAAACTTGTGGAACAATAATATATGGAAATTAAGTCTTTAAGTTTCGTAATTGGGGTTCTAAATCGCGATCGGTAATTCTAAAGTTGATGACATTAACATAGGAAATCTGAATTTGTACATATTGAAGTTTCTGGAAATCTAATGGTATTATTTATTTTAAACAACCATAATCAAACTACAATATGGCTATTACCCTGGTGGTCAACAGATGGGGGAGAACAAAAAATTTCGGATTGAAAAGTGTTTGGTATAAGTCTAAGGTTGCGATGATGTGGCTATTGTTTTGTACAGGCCAAGTTGAAGAAATTTTCCAATACTTTCATTCCTTCTTTTGAACTCTTAAATGGGATGTCAAATGCAAAAAAAGTTACAGGGTTTTTATTATGGATAATTCTTTCAATTGATGAGTTGAGATGCCTAATTTCCAAAGGTAAGCAGAATATAAGTTGATATTTTGAAGGTGAAGATGTTATATAAATGGAGGGGAAGGACACATCCTTACTTCTGTTTATGTGGGCTATTAGCACCAGCTGAAGATGTTACCAGAAGATTATTTGGGTAGTGAAGAACTTAATATGTTAGTTAACTAAGGATAGATTTAACCCAGTAGCGGCTTTTATTGTATAAAATCTCAGGAAATAGGAGTGCATTTACTAGTATCATAGAAAACACGATTTAGCTCTCCTTGTAGCTTTATCTTTTATTGTCAATTTTTGTATGCTGAAGGATCAATTGGTAATTTGATCTATGAATTGATTGTCTTCTTTACAAATAGCGTTATCCTTAACAGTTTTTCCTTCTTGGAAATATTTAATTGAGGTACTCACATTTAGTTTTTTCACCCACTATCATGTCAGCTTCAGCCATAGACCACTCAGAGCTTTGTTTTATGGATTCATTATATGTTTCGTGGCTTTCTTTCAGGACAATTGTTTGCTAGATTCAAGCTAGATCGCGGAACACCAAATATTAAAAGAACAGTATGGCCGTTTCTATGAGAGATTTGGATCCAGCTTTCAAGGGAGCTGGACAAAAGGCGTATCCTGCACAAGTCGAAAATAATCTATTTTTCTGTTTACAATATATCATACTTTTCATCGTTATATTAATTCATTCAAGGTTGCTGCAATGTTGCTTCATTTGGTTGTGTATATTTAGTTTTGATTTTATGCTCGTGCATTTTCATTGCTTCTGCATTGTTCTCCTTGACCATATATAGTGGACTTGAAATATGGCGTATTGAGAATTTTAATCCAGTTCCAATCCCTCAGTCTTCTTATGGAAAGTTTTTCACCGGAGACTCATATCTGATTTTGAAGGTAAGCAATATGTTCCAAATGATTTTTCATTTATAGAATGCTAGATATCCACTTCTGCAAGAAGCTTGCATTTTTGCTTATTACTGTGTTGCATTGGAACTTGAAATTTTGAAACCCCACCATTGTTCCCATCATGACAAATTGTATTGGTATGCTATATCACATGAAAGCCATTTTAGTTTTGTTCATTTTTTTCCTTTTAAAACATTCACTACGGGCCTTCTAGGCTTTTAAGACCTGCATATGTAAAAACAAGCCAGGGTTTATGTGAATAAAAGGGTGGTCCAGTGCACGAGGCTCCAACTAGTATGGGGTCTACTGGTCTAGGGAGGATAAGATGAGTGCTATTTTATCAAACAACTCTATAATTTTGACCGCTGGGTGTCTAGCTCTCTTGCTAAAAAAATTCTCCTTAACAAAATGGGAGTAACTCTAAATAGTTACATTCTTGCATTGGCATTTCAAACTGTATCCCCTATTTAGGCTACACTCACATTATTTGTTGTTTTTTGGTTTTTATAAATAAGTGTTGACAAATGGAACTTTTCTCAAGTTTCTTGCACTTCCTTCATAATAAATGTAGCAATTTATTTTATCAGTGTCAATGTTTTATTTTTCCCTTTAATCTCCATGTAGACAACTGCATCAAAAAGCGGCGCTCTGCACTATGATATTCATTATTGGCTTGGTAAAGACACCAGTCAGGTTAGTTTTGTTTATATATGCTATTCCCTTTCACCCGCATTTGGTTCAATATTTGATATTTTTTCCCTTCTGTTCATTTGCTCAATGGGGATCATTACTATAAATAGGATGAAGCTGGTGCTGCAGCCATCAAAACAGTTGAGCTAGATGCAGCTCTAGGAGGACGCGCTGTTCAGTATCGTGAAGTACAGGGTCATGAAACGGAGAAGTTCCTGTCTTATTTCAAACCATGTATTATACCACAAGAAGGTGGAGCTGCCTCTGGTTTTAAACACGTTGAAGCTGAAGAACATAAGACACGGTTGTTTGTATGCAAGGGGAAACATGTTGTAAATGTAAAAGAGGTAAGTTTGATATTATTCCTCTTCAATTGATTCATTGAGGTTTGAGTCTTGTACATTATTGTTACACACAGTTAGTCAGTTTCACAAATATTACATGTGTATAAGCATTAATTTCGACTTGTTGATTAACTATTTGTGTTGGTTATAGGTTCCTTTTGCTCGATCATCGCTCAACCATGATGATATTTTTATTCTGGATACTGATTCAAAAATCTTCCAATTTAATGGTTCAAATTCATGTATTCAAGAAAGGGCTAAAGCTTTGGAAGTTGTACAGTATATTAAGGATACCTACCATGACGGGAAATGTGAAGTAGCTGCTATTGGTAAGTGTACAAGTATATTCTGAAGTTCTAAAGGTGATTGCTTAATATCGCTAATTTGATATATACACTTGAATTTCCATAAAGAGGATGGAAAGTTGATGGCTGATTCTGAAACTGGAGAATTCTGGGGTTTCTTTGGGGGATTTGCTCCTCTTCCACGAAAAACAGCGAGTGTCAACAATAAATCAGCTGATTCTGATCCTCCAAAGTTGCTTTGGTAATATGCTGTTTCAGTTTTCCCACTCGTGTTTTCATTTTTATTTACACTGTCACTATATTGCTTTCTTTGTAGCAGTGATATAAGAGTGCAACTCATTAATGTTTGAAAGTGATTGTAATTATCCCCTTTCACTATTTTTGCAATTTCCCTTATCTGTAAACTTATGTTGTTTACCTATGTAAGATTGTTGTAAATTTATTATTCTTTTAGCCTAAAGTTTTTTAAGTTGATGTTTTGAAGAACTTAGAAAATAATGCTAATTATTGTAACATCTACATTGATGAAATTATATTAAAAATATAAATTCTATAAGGCTCTAGTTATAACGAAATGATCACTTTTTCAGTGTTGAAAAGGGGAAGGCAGAACCTATTGAAACTGATTCTTTGACAAAGGAATTACTGGAAACCAACAAATGCTATATTTTAGATTGTGGGTTGGAGGTGTTTCTGTGGATAGGAAGAAACACATCTCTAGATGAAAGGAAAAGTACAAGTGGAGCTGCAGATGTAACATCTCTTCTTTCTTTATCAATATTTTTTTTGACAAGTTCTTTATCAATATTGTCAAGCATGTTATTTGGACTTTTAATGACTCTTAGATTTCTGATAACCAAAAAACAGGAGTTACTCAGTGCTTCTGATCGACCACAATCCCAGATAATTCGTGTAATTGAAGGTTTTGAAACAGTGATGTTCAGGTCTAAATTCGTTTCTTGGCCTCAGACAGCTAATGTAGCAATGTCTGAAGATGGCCGAGGCAAGGTAGCAGGTTAGTTTCAAATAAATTTTGTTGTAATTAGCCTGAATTGATTTTCTTCACCTTTAGATCCGTTTTGTCAGCAACATTTGCTCAACTGTTGTTATATTCTAATATTGTCTCTTGTTTATGACTTATAGCACTTCTTAAACGTCAAGGATTGGATGTCAAGGGCCTCCTGAAAGCTGATCCAGTAAAAGAAGAACCTCAAGCCTACATAGATTGCACAGGCCATTTGCAGGTACTCAACTAGTTTGTATTTGTATAGAAAATCATAATTGGAGCCCCAT
This sequence comes from Astragalus glycyphyllos, assembly GCA_963573325.1. Lineage (NCBI taxonomy): Eukaryota > Viridiplantae > Streptophyta > Magnoliopsida > Fabales > Fabaceae > Astragalus > Astragalus glycyphyllos. The sequence continues at coordinate 68,575,303 of OY754308.1, forward strand.
ATTGGATAGTGATATTACATCAATGGTGGTTATAAGTGAGGGTAAACCCTCACTCAGCTTTTGGGGATGTGTTAGGCCCAATCCCAAATCCCAAATTCTAACATTAATCAAAACTGATATCCCGTGATGCAAATTTTATCGATAATTTGGTATCATTTTTAATTTTCAGCGGTCTTATATCTCCAATGTAATTGATTTCTCATAATGATAGAATCTTTTAGAATTGTAATTACTGTAATATCAAAACTCCACCCATCTCCCATTTTAAAGATAGTCAACAAAATGTGAATCATAAATACAAAATTGCTGCATTCTAGTATATGCTTGAAATATAAGAAATCTATTCTAGACTACTTGGCTACTTTAGATTTATTTAGAATTACTTGATTATTTGGTTAATGTTTTCTGTAAGAAACAAATCTAGAATTAGGGAGGGGATTGAATGCCGAATTGATAGCATGTCACTTCCTAGTTCCTACACAATTTGGAAGTATAAATATCAACTTGTGATCCTTATTTTTCTTATAGGTTTATCTACTATTTATTATCCCTTAACCAGTTTAGTACGTGTTTTGGTCCCTAATCTATAGTCTATTGTACACTAGGCATTGGTCCCTACATTGCACTAGTTTGGGTTTTGGTCCATACATTGAAGTATCAGTTCTTTTTTTGTTTTTCCCGCTCATTTGGATTTGTCCATATTGTTTCTACTCTTTAAGGTGTTGGTCCCTATTTTGTATTGGTTCCTATAGTTTCCACTCACTAAGGTATTGGTACTTGACAGACCAAAACTCAAATTGATGGAACTATGTTAGACTTTTTCTCTAATGATTCAGTCAGGAGCCATTCAACTGTGAAATTGATTTTCTCCCGACTGGTATATCCTCATTCAAGGCTTGGCAAAAGCTCTTGTACGTAGTAGTACCCTACTGCTGTGGGAGTCCAAGAATTTACCCACATTCCACAACATTAGGATTTAAAGATTCAATAGAAAACATGTCTTAGTTTACACAAAGTTATGGTGGAGCCTTGTTGGCATCAAGGTGAAAGTAGCTTCCAGAGTTTTATGAATGGTTTTAGTTGATATGTTGGCAATATTTTGTATTGTTTCATAAGCATTTGGTAATTAGCATTCTCCAGGAATTTCAATAGATAGTATGTTCTGCAATTCTCCCTATTTGGGTGGACAATGGACTGATTGTATTTGAGTATACTCCCTCCGGTCTCTTTTATAAACAAAAAACATTGCTCAAGTTTTGGTCTCTTTTATAAGCAAAAGTTAACTACTTTTACCACATTTAATGCTATTGTTCCATATATACCCTTCATTCAATTGAGTGGTTGAGAATAAAGTCAAATGAGATATTCTTTTCATTAAATATTAAAAAGGTTACTATAGTAAATTTGGTTAACTTTTTGTATGAAAACTAGACAATCAATTGCACTTAACTAATTTTCTTAATCACCGTGAAAGTAGTTAATTTTGCTTATAAAAGAGACCGGAGGGAGTACTTAATTTCCTACATTTTGCTTTTGCTTAATTGCTTCTGTTGTTGACAAGTGCTTTTCCATAACTGCTCAGGTTTGGCGTGTGAATGGCCAGGAAAAGGTGCTTCTTGCAGCCACTGACCAGTCAAAATTTTACAGTGGGGATTGCTACATCTTTCAATATTCATATCCCGGAGAAGATAGGGAGGAGCATCTTATAGGAACATGGATCGGAAATAACAGTGTTGAGGTGAAAGATCTGTACTATTTTATTCATATCTTCTAGAACTTGTGCTTTTATGATGATTTATTTTATGCAAAAATCTCAAAAACTGGCATTAAAACACTACCTGTGAGTTATAGCTTATCTACTTCATTAAACCTTAGAGAACATTGACAACTTTTTCGGGACCAGATAGTGTTGAATAAATGCATAATGTAAGTTATCTGGTCTTGTTGTAAAATTGTCTTAACCTGCATTACTTACAAGATTTCTTTGTTGAAATTAGGAAGAAAGAGCTTCAGCTCTTTCACTAGCAAGCAAGATGGTAGAGTCGATGAAGTTTATTCCTGCCATGGTAATGGTTCTTCAAATTTATTATTGTTAGATTGTTAGAGATTATTTTTGCTCATTACTTATGTCCTTATTGATATTATCCATCTGTAATTGATTGAAGGCTCGTATTTATGAAGGCCGTGAACCAATTCAATTTCATTCAATCCTCCAAAGCTTTATTGTTTTTAAGGTGTGTGCAATTCTGACTTTGTTTGGGTAACTAGAAAAAACTTATTTTTCTTAATAAAATTGTTTTTTCTTTGATACATGTCACTTATTTCAATTGTCTATCAGGGTGGACTTAGTGATGGATACAAGAATTATGTTGTGGAGAAGGAAATTCCAGATGAGACATATAGTGAGGATGGTGTTGCATTGTTCCGCATCCAGGGCTCCGGACCAGACAATATGCAAGCTATACAAGTTGAACCGGTATGTTATCTTTTCTGTTTATAGTGGTCATCTCATCTAGTCATCTTTATCAACTCATTTTGTCTGGGTACTTAATACAATATAATCCCTATTTTTGTTTTCACATTCTTTTGTCAACCAGGTCGCTTCCTCCTTGAATTCGTCTTATTGCTACATACTTCATAGTGAGCCCACTGTTTTTTCTTGGTCTGGAGGTCTTACAACTGCAGATGATCAGGAACTTGTTGAGAGAATGTTGGATTTGATTAAGGTCTGTTATGTTCCAAGACACTTAAATGTGAAACATTTGATTTGTCCAGACAAACACAAGATTTTTCAGTAAACATATTCATGTTGAAAATTTTAATATTTGCATGTTTAGTATGCTTAACTGTACTGGTTATTGCCAAACTTGCCGTTGGGCTATACAGGATAGCCTCAGATGTCCAGGGTTTTGGGTTTGATCCCAGCAGGCAGTAATTATCCCAAACCACATTACCCAGCCTAGAAATTATGCCAATCTAAAAAAAATATCACTATTTATTAACCAACACATATGCTTGCCAATTGTCTGCAGCCGGATTTACAGTGCAAACCACAAAAGGAAGGTGTAGAATCTGAACAATTTTGGGATTTGTTAGGAGGAAAATCAGAATATCCCAGTCAAAAGATTGTTAAGGATGCTGAAAATGATCCTCGCCTATTTTCTTGCAATTTCTCAAAAGGTAAGGACTTATTTCTTGTTAGCTGGGTGATTTATCTGATATTCACCCACTCGCACCCCTCTCTTGAAGGCAAATGACTGACTTGTTTATGATGGTTTCTTTCCCCGCCTAACTGCCCAACATGCAGAAAATTTAAAGGTGTGTACACTCACTGATCTGTTGATATGCATGATTTTGGAATATTCTGTGTTATGTTAATCCCATGGTATGAACGATGCAATCCATTTTCAGAACAAGTTATAGGATTGAAAAACAAGCGAATGTGATTAAACTGGAGTATTATAGGAAAACGGAAATCACAGTCCTCAAGAATGATGTGCAACTAAAATACTACAAAACAGGGATGTCATAGACTATTGGAAGACACTTTTTCCAACATGTTGTTTATAATGGCATTCAGTATGTGTCGGACCACTTAGATGTCTGCAATATATTATAATCATACACATTAGTATCCCGTGCAATATAAATTTTAAAAAAAGTTAAAAAATATAGGGAGATTAGGATGATGCCTTTTTAAAGTAAGATAAGAATTAGAAATTTGAATTAATAAAATTAAGAATCAAAATTAATAGGATGATATCTTTCAATATAATTGATTATCATATAATATAAATCTTCTTCAACCATTAGTTCTCATAGTTATCAAATGTAAATTATATACATGTGAAACAAATCCTTCCGCTAGTACAATGCCTTTGCAAATTGGATAAGGATTAGAACTTTGAATTAAAAAAATAAAAGTATAATTTTTTAAAAAAGGAGGCCAGATTTTTATTTGAAAGTCACATGGTTATGTACGTATGTCTTTGGTCCTACGGTGGTGAAAATTGATTTTAGTTTAAAATAAGTTGAATATAAAGTGACCTATGTTTGGGTATATTCAAGTAAAAGTGTGTTGAACAATACAATTGAGGGTAAAAATCACGTTTGGAGACAAAAGCTCCGAATTCTGGCTTCAAGTTAGGATTTTAGATGCAAAATCAATTCTATTCGGCAACACTCAAACATGCCAAAATCAATTTTATTTCTTTAGAATCAAAACTAATTTTGGCTCTCTTAAAAGTGTATCCAAACACGCACTATATGTTTTACGTTCAAGAGTGAAGACTTTTTGTTTAATATATAGAGGTGAGTTGAAAAGGTTGCTGACAAGGACAGTATAAGTCAGTGCATATTTCATATTTCTGTAGGCACTGAACCCCCTAAAAGTGCATTTGAGTGGTGGTCGAAATTTTTCGCTCTCACATTATAAGCTTTGTAGGTGCTTTTGATTTGCTAAAAAACAAGGGATTGGACTGACCAACTCGAGTTGTACCCTATTTGATTTGGAAACTGTTCAGGGTACTGGACAAAAGTGAGGGCAAAGAACTGGACAAAACCCAAATTCCTGTCCCTCACAAAACCACAGTAAAGCTTTCTGTCCCACAATACAACTTTCTGATTACAAAAAAAAAGATTAAAAAAATATTTTTATTTCCTACTCAATAATCTCTCTCTCTCTCTCTCTATCTCCCTCTCGCCTCTCTTATATCTTCTCATCTCATGACCTCTCTCTCTCTATCACACATTTTTCTTTATAATTTTGTAATTATATTATAATATATGTTATATAAAATCATTATAAATATTAGAAAGGGAAATGTAGTAAATTTTACATTTTTTTGTTTTTGCTGTCTATTGCTCACCAAACAGTGTACGGGACAAAAAGTTTTCCAATACTGTCCTGTCCTGTCATGTCCAGTACTTACCTCTTTGCAAATCAAACGGACCCATAATGTGTGTAACACATCTCTCACATATAAACAAACACACCATCTAACTCAGATAATTAGTTTGCATAATAATTGACAAATTAGTATAAAAGTACAGCTAATCTGATCCTTATAAAAAACATCATGTTAGGATACATTTGCAAAGTGGTTATGGCCATCTTGGCTTCCTTCAATGACTGACACTGGGTGTAGATGCTGACAGAAAGAACTGGCCAATGGTTATAGACGTTCACTTTCCAATACCTCAATTTACAACTCCATATATTGTATAAAAAAAGAACTTACTGCTATGCGTTATGATATGCTTATAAAGATGCAAGTACTTGGATTTATTCTGCTGCAATGAAATCTGAAGCAATGTTTGCAGGTTACAGAGATACACAACTTTTCTCAGGATGATTTGATGACAGAAGATATTTTCGTCTTGGATTGCCACTCTGAAATCTTTGTTTGGGTTGGCCAGCAGGTTGACCCTAAGACTAGAACGCAGGCTCTTACAATTGGTGAGGTATAACTGCTTTGGCTTGAAGTTACAAATATACTAGTATAATTTAGTAACTAGTACTTTAAAGAGTTTACTGGGTTAAATGTGGTCTTTCAAAAAAAATGAAATATGGATTAAACTATGACAACTATTTATCACTAGAACACCGCTAGGTAATTTAATTGCAAGTTCATCAGTCTTTAATTTTGAAAGAATTTTTTTAAAGCTCTTATTCTCTTAAGCCAATGTTTCTCAAAATAATAACACTCAATAGCTTTTAAGTATTAGTATTTCTGAAGTCAGGTGTGCAATTCTTAACTTATTCTTTGAAATTGTACAGAAATTTCTTGAACATGACTTTCTTCTAGAAACATTATCTCATGTTGCTCCGATATTTGTTGTCATGGAAGGGAGTGAGCCGTCTTTCTTCACTCGCTTCTTTAAATGGGATTCTGCAAAATCTGCAGTAAGTTTCTCGATGGAATAACATAATTATATTACTTCAAATAGTCTTAAAATTCTGAGTAATGAGAATTCCTTTTTTTGGTAGATGCTGGGAAACTCGTTTCAAAGGAAGCTTGCAATCATGAAAAATGGGGGTACTCCACCTTTGGTTGTAAGACATCTTTTCTTTGCTACCTTTAGAATCATGAATAACCTTTTTGAAGATGTAAGAATCACCACAGGAACTATTTCCTCCGAATTTCCATATTTTGTCCACAAAGAATTCTGTCTGCACACATCCCCACCCCCTTCCAAATGAAATTTCTCTTGTTCCTTGTTAGCAGTTTAAGGAATGAAATGGTGCTTGTAACGGGGATTTTTTAAGTCCATCTTTGATTCATTAATGTAACGATTACATGTATACTCATGTACAAAATGTAGATGTAGCGATTAATAATAACTGGGATGGGACTATGTAGATAATGATGAATAGACAAACGGTGTGCATTTTTAGTGCCAAATGCCAATTAGCAAATATGAACTACATATTAATAAGGGTAAGATGTGGTGGTAAGTGAGCCATATTCCCAAGGAGAAGGCTAAAGTTCAGATTTGGGCCGAATTTTAGATTTGAAGAAAGCAGTTGTTGGGAGGATTTCCTAGTCGTGACAGTGCCCCGCCTGCAGAATACCCTGGTAAAGAAAAGTAAATATGGAGGAGTGGTCAAGTGCATTTAAAATGAGAATCGGAGACCCAAAAGCAGGATAAACAATATAATTGAAATAAACCACCTCTTTTCTACAATAAACTGCCACCTAATCAGGTAAGTTAGAAAGTGAACTGAATAGGGTTGATTGAAGATAATATTATCCTTACCATTGAAATCAAGGATGTGAACTTGGTGCTGATCCCTCATCGAGGGTGAATATATTGGTCTGTGTTTGCATTAGATCAAATTTGCATGATGTAGACACAAAACAACACTCTTACGGGCACATGTGTCTCATAAAATTCTGATGTTTCTCTTTGCTCCACCTTGTTGCATTGTAGGGAAAGCACTGGGTCCTCATATTAATATTTTGATTGTATTTACATTGATTTGTTTGGTTGATACCTTTACAGAAACCTAAACGAAGAGTATCTGCATCTTATGGGGGAAGGTCTAGTGGTTTGCCAGAGACTTCCCAGCGTTCCCGCAGCATGTCTGTTAGTCCTGACCGTGTTCGTGTGAGGGGGAGATCTCCAGCCTTCAATGCACTGGCAGCTACTTTTGAGAACTCGAATACTAGGAACCTTTCCACTCCACCTCCAATGATTAGAAAACTCTACCCAAAATCTATGACACCTGATACAGCAAATCTAGCACCTAAATCTTCAACCATTGCTCGCCTTACTTCTACTTTTGAACCACCATCAGCAAGAGAAAGTTTGATTCCTCGGTCACTGAAAGGTATGGAATGGACGAGTTCATTGTGATTTTTATGTTCTTGTTAGAATTTGTTCTTTTCTAAATTGTCTATTCTCTTCTCTGGGCTGCTGTGATTTTAACGGAGTTCAGATACCTCCAAATTAAACCCCGAGGCAAGTGACAAAGAGGATTCTCCGAGCAGCACAGTTGAATCTCAAACTATACAGGAAGATACAAAAGAGGGTGAAGCTGAAGATGATGGAGGTCTTCCGGTTTACCCATATGATCGTGTTAACACAGCTTCTACGGATCCTATGCCAGACATCGATGTGACTAAACGAGAGGTATAATGAAAATGTCAACATATAGCATAATCTTTTTGTTGATTTTCCTCTATTCTTTGCAAGTTACACCTAATAATTAAAGCTCGATTTCGTTTTTGTTCTGACTTGTTTGAGCTTGATACATGCAGGCTTATCTGTCATCTGATGAGTTCAACGAGAAGCTTGGGATGGCTAAGAGTGAATTTTACAAGTTGCCAAAATGGAAACAGAACAAACTCAAAATGGCCGTTCAGTTGTTCTGAGTCAAGTATACTTTGCCTTCTACCCGCTCATTGTAAACCAGGCTCCAGTTAAAATGAATTTTGCTTGACAAAGATTACATATTTTTTCAATATAGCTCAGGGAGCTTGCTATTTATTTTGCAGTGAGAAACTGAACATATGGAAGTGAAAGGGACAGCCTCAGTTTTTTTTAATACACAGTTTCTTCTGCTCCTAAGAAGATTTTCATGATGAAGAGAGAAGAGATTTTTCTTTGCATTGGTTTGATGTATAGGATTCTTTCTTTGTTGATAACTGTTTGGGATTAATTTATAGGGCAAAGGTTATTCGCGTTAATTATTTTTTCATTCTAAACTTTTGGTGAAGCAAAAGGGCTTGCAATATTGAGGTTTGTATTGATAGTTGAGGTATGAAGTTTGTTGTACAGCAGAGTGTAAAAGGCACTCAACTCATTATTTATATTTTATTTTGGAAATAAAAGTATGATTTTATTTTTGAATTACTCTTCAAATTCCCTTTTGTTTTATTATGTCAACATTTTTCTTGGTTTTGTACATTTTCCTTCTGTTTCTTTTCTTGTCAATTGGGTTCCCTCCTTCGCTCCAGTTCAATTTGTCGTGGTTAACGGCTCATTGCAGGATTGATGCAGTTCAATTACTCCATCAATAAAGAAAAAAGTCCATTGAGCTGGATTAACGACGCATCAAACTTAACTAAGAGTACCATGCCGCTATCAACATGATGTGACACAAGTGGTAGATACCTGAGTTCCTTAATCATTTGGTCATGGATTCGATTCCTGGCCGGTGCATATGGAAAATATTTGTTGGGAGAGGTCAACCCCTTAAGTGGATCTCTGATACCTCGAAGGATTAGTCTACACAGTTGGAATCTGAGTAAGAAAGCATCATTTGATTTTTGGGTTTTCTTTATTTGCTAACTTGGTGATGGCTTTCAGTTAGGGATTAATTTGACCTCAAAATTTTACACGTGGTCAATATATTACACGTTGGCGCAATTAGCAGACACATACAAATTATCATTTTAATAGATGCAAGAAAATGGAGGCTAATAGAGGGACTAATGCATTACTCATTTGTAAATGTTAGAGATTCCAAGAGGACTTGTTAATTCTAGAGACCAAATTAGGTATCGCATTTTTGTTAGAGACCATCTTGGGTATTCACCATCTTATTTTATTGACTGCTTGTTTGGTTTCTTACATATCACAATAAATTGTTTAATTTTACATTCAATGTTTGCATCCTTGAATTTTTTTAACAGGATCATTTTAATTACAACACCACAAGCTGATCTGTATGACATAAGTTGTCACAATTTATGTATTGAAATATAATAAAACCAAGATAAATATGAATTAATCTATTAATCACAATAATGCAATCTATATCTATATCTATATAAAATACAATTAAGAATAAACTATTTGAGGCATCCTACAATTGTCATCACCTAATTGGTTCTTTTGCCATTTAAAACGTCCAACTCACCATAACTAATCCTATGTGTCAAACTCCTATAGGCATTCCACAAGATCATTTTTTGCTAACTCAATTGATTAAAAATAAATCAAACAAGGAAGAACAAAATCGTACCAAATTGGAACCATCAATTATGCATTAAGTGCACTTTATAGCCTATATGGTAATAAATAATTACATTAATAGAAAATTATACCTATATAGAATTTCAGCTTTCTTTTGAAATTCTAATTCAAATTTATTTTTGACACAATCTATATCTATATCTATATCTATATAAAATACAATTAAGAATAAACTATTTGAGGAATCCTACAATTGTCATCACCTAATTGGTTCTTTTGCCATTTAAAACGTCCAACTCACCATAACTAATCCTATGTGTCAAACTCCTATAGGCATTCCACAAGATCATTTTTTGCTAACTCAATTGATTAAAAATAAATCAAACAAGGAAGAACAAAATCGTACCAAATTGGAACCATCAATTATGCATTAAGTGCACTTTATAGCCTATATGGTAATAAATAATTACATTAATAGAAAATTATACCTATATAGAATTTCAGCTTTCTTTTGAAATTCTAATTCAAATTTATTTTTGACACAATAATTCTAACTTTCTTTTGGTCAATTTTTTTTAACTTTCTTACACATTTACCAAAAACAGTAATACAATAATTTGCACATGGTATTTCCTACTGTATGCACTGATATTTTTCTAATTGTTCACATATACCAATTTTCCTCCAATTTTAATAATGATTAAAAAATAAATCATAACACACAAAATAAGAATCTATACCTATATCTATATTTATTTATACATATATCTATACAATTGATAATAAACTATTTTGGAAAATCTAAATTTGTCACACACCTATCGGATCCTCAGGAAAAAAAACACGTCAGCCTCATTTTGTCTAATTGTCTGTTTTTTATTGGTTCCTCATGAAAATACTATCCGACCAGTTTTAATAAAAATAATTCAACAAAAATAAAATAAAATAAAATCACCACACCATTTAATTGAACTTTCGCGCATAAAGTCTCTTTTTTCCCCTTCCGTTTCAATATGTTAATATGATTTGAAAAATAATTTGTGTAATTAAAATTTTCAAATCTGACACATGCATCTCTTTTTATCTCATTCTCAACTCTCAATTTTTCAACGTCACCTCTTTCTACCAACGTCTCTCTACTTCTGTCACGGATATAAAAAATGGTCACATCAAAAACTGTTGGAAGACCTTTAACTTCGTCTATTAGGCTGTTTATCTCCTTTGTGGCCACCATCATTGTGTCTCATGTCAACCAGGCCATGGCGAGTGGTGCAACCACATAAACACGAAACTATAAATTGACAAACCTATAAGGAGGAGACAATGTTCTAACGGAGGTGATGGGGCAACTTGAAATGTGGGAGAAGTGCTCAGTGAAGAGGTAAGACCCACAGTTTCCACTTTGATGGTAGGGAATCATCATGTATCAGTATTCTTTTGTTTATATACTATTGTCTTTAAACAATTTGTTGAGTAAGTCACTTGAGTGTGTAAGTTTTTTATACTATTTTTATTTTCGTAAAGGGTTGAGTATTTATGATTCAGAATTAGTAATCACAAGGGGTTCAGTTTCCAGTCATCATTCATAAGCTTAATCCATATTGGAAGCAATTTAGTTTGTGCTTCTCTATTTGTGTCTCAAGTAACCTGCTGGGAGTTATAGTATTTGTACTCATATTAACTTTATTATGCCACTCATATTAACTTATTTTCTTACTGAGCTTTGTAGGATACATCAATATGTGACTTTTATTTGTTTTTGTAAAGCTGATTTTCTGGGAATTATAACCAACCAAACTCTGGCCAAAAATTGATTTTCTGAAAATCCTAGGATCTGCTAACAAAAGTCAGATCAAAACGAAACAGAGACAAAATTGATCTTTGAGCGAGTGTTGTAGTCTAATATTTTCTGGACCAATTTCTTTTGTGTATCAATTCTTTTAATTTAGTATAGTTTAGTTTACTTATTGTTATTACACAGTTATTAACTAATTGTATTAAAATGAAAAAAAATAGTATGTTATTATTTAACATCATATATAAATTTCTAATCGTCAAAATAACAAATGATCAATAATAGTGGCGATTAATTTGAAAAACACACGTAAAACTATAAACCAATAAAAATAAAGTCAAAACCTAAAATTGTTTTAAAATTTTAAATAATCATCCTCAATTAAACCACAAAATAATGACCATGCAAATTAAACCACAAAAAAGTAGATACATAATAAACTACGACTAAGTAAGTATTTACTGAAGCGCAATAGAAAAAGCGAAAAGGCATATACAAGAGTAGAAGTGTCAAGTTTTTTCCATGTACATTAAAAGAATCAATTCTTTCTTAAAAACTATTAATTTTGAATGAATGATTAAAAGTGTTTGCATGTATTATAGTCAAATTCAACTTTATAATAGCAATTTTTTTAATAGCATAGAATGAGTGTATTTCTTATTCAACTATATATTTTTAAACATATTTAACACTACAATTTAGTATTAGTCGTCATCAGCTTTCTATTTTAATTTAAGAGTTATCGGCTCTATTAAATATCGTATTTTTTTAATGAAAACTATAAAACGAGTATATTTTCACAAATCCGTCTATAGGAAAAAACTATGAAATTATCTGCATGTAAATGCAAAAACTGCTCTATTAAAGTATGAATATATTAATATATACAATGGGATCTCTTATACATATTTCGAAAAATATTTTATATCAAATATTTTAATAATTTTGTAATTTTTAAAAAAATAATGTATACCCGTGCATCGCACGGGTCAAGTACACTAGTATTGTATAAATCAATTGTGATGAATTTGCGTGCAAATTGCAACCGGCCTGTATAGCTTTGTCAACGTAATTTTCTTATAATATAATTTTTAAAGGTTTGACAACAAGGACTAATGACATGCTGTATAAGTTATGATGCAAACAAGGGCTATTATTTTTTACGATTTTATATGCTGCCTTTTTTTAGTTGTTTTCCAGGTATTTGCAATCAGAGGTAATCTTGTTCGAGACATTAAAATGTGACCGTCTTTAATTAGTAAATTTGCACTTCATATCAATTTTACAAATAATCACGAATAAGTTTCATTCAGCATGTGTCCAATGCAATATTAGTTATCACATGCAAAGCTAGGCTTAATATATTGTTGATTTGATTTTGGTCCATTCCATTCGAGTTATTGACTCATCAGATATCCGTGAATTTCATTGCTTAACCACAGGTGTCGACTATATATATATATATATATATATAGACACACACTATTGATTTGATTGCTTTGTCGCAACATATATATTATAAATTACCAAGTTGTTTTTATTAGCGACATCATTGGCATATTTGTTGTTCGTTTATACTTCAACTTCAATTACAGTAGCTGGTTTGTACTGTATATTGTTTCCTTGCGCTGTCAAGTGTCAAGTGCCATGTGCAATAATCAATATAGTATATATACACGCTTCTTCATAGTGGCTAAGGCTTATTATCAAGCTTGCATTAATAATAACAACAACCGATATCCGTAATCAAAGGATAATCATGGGTTCGACTTCTATAGAAGCTCACTGTCCCTTTCATTCTTATGGTCGAGACTCTTGAAGAACATGGCATCCATGGAAGGTTAGAGAGAAAGCTTCAAATCACTCTTATATTATTGATAAAAGTAAAAATGATACAAATGAGAAAGGTCAAATGTAAAATGATTACCTAAGCCTATTTATAGGCACTTACGGTTACTAGTAAACTATATCTCTAATAGAGACTAAAAAAAGGCTTTATAGCAACGCTTCTTTTTAGCCTTTAGTAGCACTTTTAAGCACGACTTATTAATGCGTTGCCGAAGGTACGATACAAAACAATAGCGCATATGTAGCGTTGCTCAATGTCAGGAATCGACAATGTTTGTGATTGAAGGCTAAAAACAATAGCGCATCCCATTTGCTCAACATAGGGAGAGAATCGTCAACATTTTTAACCGAAGTGGTATTCATTCACTCAAATTAGGTCGCGTTTTTTTCTAAAAATTGCTACTTAGTCTACTACCATAAAGAAAGCGCTACTCTTTCCCCACTTTTTTTTTTGTTTTTGTTTTTGTATGTTAATTTGCTAGAGCTTCCATAGAAAGTGCTACTATATTTCTTTTTTTCCTTACAAATTCAGCATCCATGTTACACCTCCCTGTTACACAACCCAATCAATAATGTACTGAACCAAAAATTGCACAAATTTTCAATGAGCAAAGTTACATAAACGAATTTCCAAATTTGCATCAAATTCGGCAGAATTCTTGTAACCATACACGTAAATTTCAATTAACAACAAAAATAATAATATGCACGTACATATTATCTTTTAGTTATATATTTTTCAAACCGATGGTGAATAAAACTAGTAATATACTGACAACACTTTTCCTTGAGCTCGACAAGTTGATCATGACAACACTTTTCCTTGAGCTCGACAAGTTGATCATCAGAATATGATTGGAATTGACATTCATGAAAATACTATAAAAATAAAATAAAATCAAATTACAATTAAAGGGGCCAAATGTATGGTAAATTAAAAATAAAATAAAATTAATAATAACATGCACGTACATATTATCTTTTAATAAAATACTTGGAATTAATTTGTATAAAAATACACTAAAATTAAAATTGGTTGAACTTGAGTAAAAAAAGTTGGTTGAAAATATGATTTTAGTGTTAATGATACGTGAGAGAACTCAAATTTATATATAGTTGATTTGTGCGTAGTTCTATGAAATCAATCAACTTAATTTTATTTGCTCCTCTCACGAATGATATATGACTATATGAGCATACAAGCATGGAATTATAATAACAATGACGAAGACAATTTTACTAGTAAAAAAACAACAATGGTTGTGAGAGTAGATAACTTGGAATTACTTGAATCTTGCGCAGGCAAACATGGGAGAAATCATTTTTTTTATAAGCATGGAAGGAATAATTTGATTTGGTGCAAGTACAAATGAGAGGTAAAATTTATTATTATGTGTTTTTTTATCGCATATTTTTTATTCCGGAGTGAATGGGGTCACTATCATCAATTACTTATTTAATTAACAGGTTTGGCTAGCCAAAGTGGTCCTTCGACGTCGGGAGTAGTTAGGACATAGCTAGACGTGTAACATGCATTCAAGTTGGCAATTTTGTGAGACGGATCCAATTTACATGTAGTTGAAACTATGTGCATACATGCAATCTATAAGACGTCGTTTGATTAAGATCGGACAGTCCAAGTTTCAAATATGAATTAATTTTATATTAAGCGAAATCAAAAATGCTTCTAAAATCTGAACTGTTTGATCTTGATCGGATGACTTCAAGTTTTCTGGCGGCATGGCTGCATGCTTCTAATTAGGGGCTCTGTCACCATCGCTGTGCTATACGAAGTTCGATTACCTTGATTCACAGTTGATTCGTCGATTTCCCCAATTTTTGAAGTCGTTCAATCAATTCATTGTTCAATCTCTTCGTTCAACCGATTCGTTGATTCAATCTTGATTCGTTGATTCAATCTTGATTTCTAACTATGGCAAGTTGTGAGAGTACCAACGGCATCACCGGCGACGGAAGCACGTCGAGCAATAAGGCATACCAGAATGACATGCTGAATCCCTACTTCATGCATCCAAGCGACAATCCTGGCACTGCAATTGTCACGCCTCCGTTGAATGGAAGCAATTATCACACATGGTCACGGTCGATGATGATGGCGTTACGGTCGAAGAATAAACTTCACTTCGTTGACGGAACCCTACCAAGACCTGCTGATGAAGATCGAGACTCGCTCGCGTGGGATCGATGCAACACCATGATTATGTCATGGATCAACAATTCCCTCACTCCAGAGATCTCTCAAAGCATCTTATGGATGGATACGGCTACCGATGTATGGAAGGATCTGAAGGATCGCTTCTATCAAGGTGACATGTTTAGAATTTCTGATTTGCAAGAAGAAATCTACATGATGAAACAAGGTGATAATTTTATCTCCAATTATTACACGAAACTGAAAAAACTCTGGCAAGAACTTGAAAATTTCCTTCCCTCACCAGAATGTGATTGTAAATGTGGTAATAAATGCAATGCTGTCATCAAATTTAAGGAATATAGAGAACGTAGTAAGGTACTGCGGTTCCTAAAAGGATTAAGTGAACAATACTCTTCTGTTAGGTCACAAATTATGCTAATGGAACCATTACCAAACATTAGCAAGGTATACTCCTTATTGATACAACAAGAGAGGCAAAGCAATGTCTCTGTTGAAGAGCCAAAGGTATTGGCTGCTGCTGGATATTATGGAAGGGGAGGAACTAGAGGTAGAGGTGAACGTGGAGGCAGATCCACTAATGGAAGAGGAGGAAGAGGCACCAAGGTCTGCTCTCATTGTGGCAAGACAGGCCACACAGTTGATGTGTGCTATAAAAAGCATGGATATCCACCACATTTCCAACAGAACAACATTAACAACTGTACCACAAAAAATGTTGATGAAGAGGATGAGGATACCTCATGATGAAGAGCAAAAAGCTGCAGGAAAGCAGGGATCAACTTCTGATAACTTGGGATTCACTGCAGAGCAACACAAGGCCATTTTGGCACTTCTTCAAAGCTCAAGCACATTGCCTGTAAACCATTTTACCACCGTTAAGTCAGGTATTATTTGTGCCTTCCAAACCGTAAGAAAGTAAAGTCCTGGATCATAGATACAGGGGCTACAATAGATGTTTGTTATTCAAAAAGCTTATTCAAATGCATTAGGAAGATAAAACCAGTTACTGTAACTTTGCCAGATGGAACACAAGTCCTTTGTAACCTTGCAGGAACCATATACTTGGATGATAATCTTGTACTTAGTGATGTCTTATACATCCCTAAGTTTTCATTCAATCTGTTATCTATTCCTAAACTCACTGATGATATTGAATGTGATATGCATATTAACAGAGAGAAATGTGTGATACAGGACATCCAGACAGACAAGGTGACTGGGATAGCTGAAAGGAGGATTGGATTGTACCATATGGTTTCACCATGCTCAAAGACAACAGCAACAATAAACAACTCTTCCACATTAGCCAACCTATATACTGTAAACAAACTCTTATCTCTTAGTAGTAGTGATTGTAGTAGAAATGATTGTAATACTTGGCACATGAGATTTGGACACCCTTCATTTGAAAAGTTGAATGAAATAAAGAAAATTTTTCCTTCAATAAATTGTGACAAACCTGTTAATCCTTGTGATGTTTGTTATTATGCAAAACAAAAAAGATTGCCTTTTCCAAATAGCTCTACAGTTTCTGAAAATTGCTTTGATATAGTACATATGGATATTTGGGGACCTTTTTCTGTACCCTCCATATTAGGTTATAAATATTTCCTTACAGTTGTAGATGACAAAAGTAGATTCACATGGATATATCCCATGAGACTTAAGTCTGAAGCATCCATTTTAATAAAATCTTTTGTTTGTCTTGTTGATACTCAATTCGATATAAAAGTAAAATGCATCAGGTCTGATAATGGAAATGAATTTCTGTTAAAAGATTTCTATAGTGAAAAAGGCATCATTCATCAAATCTCATGTGTGGGAACACCCCAACAAAATGGAGTTGTTGAGAGGAAACATCAACATCTCCTAAATACTGCTAGAGCCCTTATTTTTCAATCAAAATTGCCAAAAATTTTCTGGGCTCATGCAGTGAGCCAGGCTGCTCACATCATAAATAGATTGCCAACAAAGTACTTATCTCACAAAACCCCTTTTGAAGTACTCTTTGGAAAGAAACCTGAATTTAGTCTTTTAAAAGTGTTTGGATCTCTATGTTTTGCAAGTACTCTTAAAGCTAATAGAAAGAAATTAGACCCAAGGTCTAGGAAATGTATTTACCTAGGGGCATTTACTTTTTGATTTACAAAGTAGAGAAATCTTTATATCTAGGGATGTAGAATTCTATGAGCACATTTTTCCATATCACTCAAGTTCAAATAAGGAAAATCCATCTCAATCTAAGCCAAATGATTATGATTATTATGCTTCAGTTCCTTATAGTGATGAATTCAACACTCTAGATGACCAAAACAATACTATTGCTGCTGATGAACACACAGAAAACACCATCTCTCAACAGGAACCTATTACAGCAGACACCCTAGACCAAAGAATTGACCTTCACAACCAAACAGATAACACAAGCAACAATCCCTCACCAGAGGATCAAAATCCATTCACCACAAATCATACTCAACCAAAAAAAACCAAGACTCACCTAAAAATCAAGATACATCCACCACATATACCCAATCAGAAAATACTCAAAATTCACCCCCAATTGATGACACCAGAAAGTCCTCTAGAATTAGGAGACAACCTACATACTTACAATACTACCATTGCTCCCTTCTAGATAATACAATCCAAAATTCTGGTTCACCAATCTCATCATTGATGTCCAAAGGTAACTTATATCCTATTTCTAATGTTATTTCATATGACAGGCTCTCATCTGATCACAAACAGTACACCCTTAACTTGTCAACCATCTCTGAACCCAAAACTTATGAAGAGGCAATGTGTGATGGCAATTGGAGGAGTGCTGTTAAGGCTGAACTGGATGCACTCATGAAAACTAATACATGGAAGTTGGTACCTCTCCCTAATGACAAGAAAGCCATAGGATGTAAATGGGTTTTCAAACTCAAAATGCATGCAGATGGTAGTATAGAGAGATATAAGGCTAGATTGGTTGCAAAAGGCTTCACACAGTGTTGCACCCCGAAAAATCCTTTGGAGGGATTTCTCTTCGCACAACATGAATTGGAGTCGCCACCAATATTTTTTTTAGAGGTAAAACATTGAAAAAAACCTTTCTTGAAAGACAATGGTCCTTGGAACCACGAGATTTGAGTTCGGGGGTCGGTTATGCATGGGGAAGGTACGAGCACCCCACACATCCTTTCTACTGAAAGGGAACCTCGATTTGACGTGTGATTTAAAAGGTTGATTTAAGAAATGCTTTGTTTTTATCTCTCTTTATCTCTCCTTACTTTATGGAAAAACTTAAGGAAAATTTAATCTTTTGCGCTTGACGGGAGGGCACCGTGCCTACGTATCCCGGGGAGGGAATCAAAGCAACGTAGTTCTTGTTTTCGAAAATTGTTTTGTTTTTAGAAATTGCCTTGTTTTGGAAAAGGGTTTGTTTTTTTGAAAAGAAAATGGTTTTTATTTGTCGTGCTTGACGGGAATGTGACCCGCTCCTACGTATCTCCCAGTGCGATGGAGAATTCAAAGCTTACGTAGTTCTCGGTTGTCGAGAAAAGGTTTTTATTTTTTAGTTGTTTAATTGTGAAAATTGAATGTTCGCAGTGATCAAACAACAAAGGTTTCGAGTGATCACCACTAGCATCCCATTATTGACGATCGTGCAAGCAAAGGCTTCGCATTATCCTCAACAAAGTTTTTAATTTGTGAAATGAGAGTTCTTTTGAAAAATGAGTGTTCATGATAATCAATTGAGAAAAGACTCCAAGTGATCACCACTAGCACCCCATTATTGACGATCGTGCAAGCAAAGGCTTCGCATTACCCTCAACAAAGTTTTTAATTTGTGAAATGAGAGTTCTTTTGAAAAATGAGTGTTCATGATAATCAATTGAGCAAAGACTCCAAGTGATCACCACTAGCACCCCATTGTTGACAATCGTGCAAGCAAAGGCTTCGCATTATCCTCAACAAAGTTTGATTTGTGAAAAATAGTTTGAAATTGTTTTGAGAAGAAGTGAAGTTGTTTATCAATGATTATGTAAATGCAAAAAAAATGTTTTGAAGTTGGAACGTTACTAACGAGTAACAAGTTGTTCTTTGTATGCAACATGGTTTTGAAGTTTTGGAGAGTTACTAACGAGTAACAATTGGTGGAAATCAAAACAAGCAAATTGTGAACACCAATTCAACATTTTAATGCACCACAACAATTTAATGCATCAAGGCTCTAAGTGGCCTATCCTTTGCCAAAACTTCACAAGCTTCAAACAACAATTTACATTAAACTCAAAGAGCAAAGAAAGCATGATTAAACTTGAGGATGCATCAAGGTCATTGGAGACCAATCATGTGCGCAAATTCAATTGTTTATAGACCCCTTTTTGCTCACATTTCACAAGCACATCAAGTGGGAATTGAATTTTTAGATGTTTACAAGCATAGACATCAAGGTTGAAGTAACCTATCTCTTGCCAACTTAGCATAACCCAAGATCATTTGTGGACCATAAATGAACCAAAACCCAAATTCATTTTCTCAAATCACAAATTAATCATCAATTTATTTAAACAAGTCAACCAAATCAAGCAAGCAAATGACACTAGCAAGACTTAGGAACATTTATTCACAAGATCCAAGCGATCAAACACCAAAATCAACAACTATTCATATTTTTTGATTTTTGTGAAAGTAAGAAGGCATGAAAAATGAATATTTGCAAAATCAAACAACATGTTTGGACATGGGAACTTCAAAATCAAGCCCCAATAACAAGATTGCATAAAGAAATGCATCAAAACTCGATTAAACCTATTTTTATACTAAAGGTGCGAAACATTCATAGCTTCCTAACACAATTTTATTTCACAAAATGCAACAAGCAAAATGATAACAACACAAATCACAATTTATTCAAGGGTGAGAAGCAATCTCAAACACCCAAGCCTCGCTAAGTGCTTGTCAAAATGTTTGAGACACCTCTCACCAACAACAATCAACAAATCAACAATACAACAACACTAAAATGCATGAAGATGGTAGGATGAAAAATTAGAAACATGATATCTACATTTTGATGCAAAAAAGTTGAAGATGATGCTAGGTTTTAAGAAGTTTACCTCAAATCCAAGCTAAGGAATGACTAATATGAAGAACAAGACCACAAATCAACTTGAATCTTCACCAAACTTCAATGAAACCCACGAAATGCTTGCTTAAAAATGCCCTTTGATGATGCAAGTTTGAATTAAATTAGGAGAGAAGGAAGATATATGAAGTAGGAGTTAATATGAGATGGAAAATGGAAGTGAAATGAAGAAAAATGGAGGAGGGAGTGGTTGTTGGTGGTTTCGGCCAAAGGAGGAGAGGAGAGGAGAGGTTTGTGTGCTAGGGTTTTGTGAATGAATTGTGAGGCCAAAAGCTTTTTTTTTTTTGTGAGGTGAGGTTAATAGGGTATATATAGAAAACAATTAGGTTTAAGGGTAGTTAGGTCAATATGCACTAGTTGTGCTCTAGGATTTGATTTTAATTTTGAATCAAAGGCTAGGATTGAGGCTCACATGGATTGAGGACATTGAGAAAACACAAAATGAGAGAATAGAGAGGGGGTGGCGCATAAACATTGGGAGGGGTCCTTGGTGACCAAGTTTTGCAAGTTGTCATCTTGTACTATTGTACTATTATATGACCATTCCATTATCTCTTCATTTTTGATTATTCTTCTTAGGATAATTGTACAAAAATACACCCAATTTAGGCCACATACAAGGTATCTTGAGGAATATGCCATTTTATGAGATCACCATGACCAAAAATATCATAAAAACCTCATCTTGAAATTTTTGTAGAATATTCCTTTTTGATGCCTTTTTTGAATTTGAATTTTGTGCACAATGTATGCATGCATGCGCATACATACATACATGACCAAAAATGTTTTGCCTCAAATAAATTTCTCTAAAATTGCACAATGATTCTTGATGAGAAATTATCTTATTTTTGACAATGACCAAAATACCCTTTTGCCCTAAAAACCTTGTTTTTTAACAACAAATGCATTTCCACTCTAACAATGAATTTAAAAGCCCTAGAATGACTTTTAAAACCCAAAAATGCATGCACAATGCTCTTCACTCTTCAAAATAAAACCACACTCCTCAATTTATTTATTTTTTGCGGAAAATTAGGGTTTTAAACCTAGGCGGACAAAATTAGGGTATGACAGCTGCCCCTCTTTATTTGAATTTTACCAAGGAATATGAATTGGCCGAAACATATTCCGAGGCAAAATTGAAATAAAGAATTCAGAAATAATACTAATTTTGTCTACTTAGAGAAACCCGAATTTTCCTTTTCTTTTTTTCTCTTTTTTTTGTTTCCTTTCTTTGATCTCTCTTCTTTTGAGAGAGAGAGAGAGTCAACACTTGTCGCGTCAACGAGAAAGCAGTAAATTGCGTAAGGCAGTAAATGAAAGCAGTAAATGGGAAGTGTCGTAAATTGGGGATTCGGAGGTTGCCTAAAACCTTTTAACGGACTCTCGTCGAGTCCGAGCTCTGGGGGTGGCCTTTTCGAGCGGCCGATCAATATCAGGTCCGGAACTGATATGATCAATGGATCTACGCTATGCCTTAGGTTGACACAATTAATCCGATGGACTTAACGAAGTCTGTAGGATCTGCCGCGCGCTCGTACGCGACGTTGTGATCTGTGGAAGGAGTTCACTAACTCTGTGGGAGTTTACTAACTCTGTGCTGATGGAGTTCACTAACTCGGTGCCATGATGATTTTCTGAAAATGAGATTTCGGGGACCCATTGGTCCAAAGTAACTGACTTTTTTTCAAAATTTTGGGGACTAACGAGTCCAAAGCAACTGAGTTTCTTTTTGAAAATTGGGAAGCTTTGAATGATGCATGGAATGCAGGCTTTTGATGCTGGGATGCACATGGATGCAATGATATGTTTTTAATTTTCTTTTAGCATAGGGACTTTAGGATTCTTGAGTGATCAATTCAAGCGTCCTATCGTGACGACTATGACTATTTATTAAGAATGCCTCTTTTTGTTTTGAAAACTGATTTGATGTTTGATGTGATGATGATAAATGCTATGGAATGTCTGTGTTCTTTTGCTTTTATTGTGATGAATGTGGATGATGGGAATGTAATGCTTTGAATAACATGAAATGCCTACATGCATGAGGAGGATGAATGATTGGAGTATTTAAACATTTTTGTAAACATTTTTATGATGATGAGACGCGAGACTTTGAATGCAAGGAATTGAGATGGCTATGGACCATTCTTTGGAAAAACTAGATTTGATTCAAACTCTGGTGTTCTCAAGGTTTTTATTAACAAGCTCATTTATTTTCCTTTCCATTTCCATGATGACTGAACTTTAAACACCACATGATCAATTTGTATTCTCTCTCTCTGAAGCATTGACTAGTAAGTATGCATAAGAGTGCAGATGTGGACGAGTGAGTCAGTTAACTTGGGATTGGTTTAGGACAGTGAGTTGAGAGACTACCCCGACAGGAATTTATGGATGTGAATGACTTTAGGGAGAACTCTGCTCATTTGAGCGGGAGTGAACAGTTATGGAAATGCCCCACTTTAGAATGACAATTTCAAATGGGTTCTTTGAGTGGGTTTGTGAAAGGGGATGAAGTTATGGTACTGGTTATGAACTGAGGGTGGTATATGAATGGGATCGACAATGAACAAACTTTCCCAAGACCAGGGTGGGTGGGTGGTGAAGAGAATGCCCCAACTTTTGGATCTGAGTGGTGTTCTCAGTGCAAATCTTTGGTTCTCCATGAATGTCTTGACTTTTGGCATGAAAGAAGCCTCACTTGGTGATCACTAAACCTTGTTTTAATCTTTGGTGCAAATCTTTTCCTTTGGGCCTGAGACATGAGGACCATCTAGGGTAATAGCAATGCCAGAGCCGCGCATAAGTTTGCTTGCCATTTGAAGTGATTGTGCCCGCGTTTGTTTTTTTGCCAATTCATTTATTTGAGGGATCCCCTCTTTTCTGTGATTTTCAGAAATTTCGCAATAATTGTAATGCTTTTTGACTCATGCACAGGTTTCACAATTCAGTATCATCAATCATAAAAACATTTATTTTAAAACAAAGAGACAGAATAAGTGAAGATAAAAGACACGAAAAGCAAACACATGGAAGAAAAAGTTGAATTCTTATTGTTATGGAAACTGGACGTGCAAAAGGTCACGCCAATTGAAAGTACATTGAAAAATTTTTAAACTGGAAAAATACAAGAAAAAGGGGAAGCAGATCTTGTGTTTTTTCTTTTGAAGTAACGATGCCAATCGTCCATACTCATGACCTTGATCACCCCTTTATCCAAACTTTTGGGAGTGCTGATTGCCTTTTTCATTTCAAGTCCAAGTTTTCTGACCCTAATTTTGCCTGGATCGCCCTTTGCAGGTTTTCAATCCACCGGGTCGCTCTGGTTTTGCCTAGGCCGCCCTTTGCGGGTTTTCAACCTAGCGAGCTGATTCTTACTTGGCTCATCTTTCTCTTTTTTCATTTATTTCTTTAGGCATACTCCTTTCTGACTGTATCTGAATTTACTGGAAACTGGGGTTTTCTTTTCTTGCATCCCATTTTTGCGAGAATTAAAGGCCCCTCCGGAGAATAAGTTCTTCGTCTTCATGATACTGGGTTCATCTCCATGGGAATCCCTTTGGAGGTTCATGATCTTTTTGAGCATTGAGTCTTCTTTGAAATTGTTGAAGATGAGCTTTCTTCGGTTTGAGCTTTCTCTTAATCTTCTTCTGACATAAGACAAATGTACTTTGGTTTGATAAGGCTCAATGAAAGTATTACTTCCATCATATGGGGTTTGCCCCTGTTAGAGTGTAAAACGAAGCCTGATTTCCATGAAGGTCATCATCGTCCTTGATATCCTTTGTTGATTGTCTCTAACTGCCCCATTTTTAGGGTGGCGTGGGGAGGGATCATGATGCTTGACCTGGAGTCTTCATACTGTCATTTGTGACTACCTTAGCTTGGAAAGCTGCGCAACAGACTGAACTTTGGTAATTACAGACTTTGTTATAATGGCAAGTGTCTTATGTCAGAAGCGTGATTTACACAAACTTGTTGATTCATTGCTCTTTATCATGGCGTCAATCCTCTCCTTTGCTCAAATTGATCATGTCACTTGATTCCTCATGAGGACGGACCACTTTGTTCTCTTATTCTTGCACAACAGCTTGATTGCAAATCTGATGGTGGAGTCTGAGGAAGGACTGAGGGTTTGTGGAGGGCGGGATGATGAGGTCGAGGTAGTGTTTGCGGACTTACGAAAGGAGAGATGTATAGGAATGATGAAGTGTTTGAAGGTTTATGGAAGAAAGGGTGGTCATACACAACAAGGTGTAGGAAGGTTCATTGAGACAAGGATCTCTTATGCTTTATGGCCAAATGTATCAGCTCACAACTTATATTTCTTTCGTCTCTTTTTCCCTTGTTTTTGCATTTTTGGGATTTTCATTTTTTGAATCTGTTCTTTTTTGTTTCATTTTTTCTGATTTTTTTCCTTTTTTCCTTTTGAGTTGAGTGAGCTGATAAAAGTGATACACTATTTTTGGATATTTGAAGTGATCCTTGTCTGGGGTGATTGGAGAGATAATGGCAATGAAACCCCTGCAGCGGTTGGAGGATGCTTGATTGGGTTCTGGTATTAACTGGGGTGACAGGAGGTTCAGAGGGAGGAGCAAATGAGATGGGTTGATTTTGTAGAAGGGCCACTGGTAGTGAGGAAGGTGGCGATGGCAGGCATTTGGTTATGAAATTTTTTTGTGATGGGGTACTTGTAATGGGAAATGGGAAAGTTGGTTGATCTGAGGAAGGGAAAGGGTTTGGTCGCGAAAGAGGTTCGTTTGTAACATTTGTTTGGTTTCCTCAGCATTGCTCCACTTTGCTTGAACTTGTGCTTTGACTTCATTGCCCAACCTAGTTGTGGCATCATGAATTTCTACAGCCTTAGCCAATTCTTCACTTATTAACTCCGAAGAAACATCCCAGTTGTCTTCAGCCTCTCTCTCAGTTTGGTTAATCGGGTAATCAGAGTCACAATATGAACCATTGGCGTCGTTGTTTTCAAAGATTATTTTCATTTATTATTATTTTTGATCCGCGTTGGGAGGAATTGAAAAGCAAATAACAGACACATGACAAAATGAAAGAAAGAAATTTTATTGAGGAATTCAAAATAACATTTTATTGATGATGATACTAAAAGGAAACATGTGTGCCCTTATTGAAATATCCTAAGGCCTTGGGCAGAGCCAAAGGATTGCATTACAGAAAATTGTTTTGAACTGAAAAACTACATGAAAATCAACAATCACTCATAAATGCTATGAAATGCATGACAAAGACACAAATGTTTTGATGATGCCGCTTTCACCACTTCAACCCTCTTCAACAACTGCTATCCTTGCTTAATAGTCCACAGACCCTGAGAACTTGATCCTTCCCCCCTTCTCAAAAGTTAACTGCTTGGAATCAATGAAGCCCTGAACCAAACTTTTCAAAAGATAGCAATTTTCAGCAGAATGCCCAATTGCCCCAGCATGGAGCTCGCAAGTGGCTTCTGGATTGTACCCGCTTGGGAATGGAGGTTGAACTGATCTCGTCTTGCGAGGAGTGATCCATCCATGACTGATTAGATAGCTGCATAGGTCGGCGTATGACACGGGGATGGGGTTGTATTGTGGTGACCTTCTTTTGCCTGCCACAGCACTGGTTTCTCCACTCTCCTTCACAGTCAAGTCATTAACATTGCTGTCATTGAAATTCAAATGTTTGGAGTCGATTAGATCCTGGACCGCATGTTTCAATGCTTTACAATCTTCCACAGAATGTCCCACTCCCCCTGCATGAAATTTGCACGTAGCTTCTGGGAATAACCCTAGTCTCTCTACTAGGGGTAGCAGCAGGTACCGGAATAACAACAGTCAGAGGTCTTGCCACAACCGAGCTTGAATTCAGACTGCAAGGGATTTCAACCGGTCTCCTGAAACCTCTGTTGTTTGATTGCAGAGTAGATACACTTTCTTCCTTTTCCTGAACCCCAACCTGGACCAGGTGTCTGTCTAACAGCTCTTGGAGGATGGGTTTGAAGCTCTCACAGGCCCCAACACAATAAGGGTCATTGCAGATGTTTCTTCTGGCACACCCTTCTTCGATGATACCACAACGGCATAGTGCAGCATGAATGATACTCAGGGGTGTACGAATGCACTCCACCTTCCTAATTAAGTACTGACCACCCTGATCATTAATGGCATTTGCAGTGAGCCCACCATGCCCCGGCAACGGGTTGGTGGTTACATTAGATTGCTGAAATGATATACTCTTTGCATCAAGCAGGTCTTGCACAACGTACTTGAACGCCTTACAATCCTCCACCACATGACCTACTGCCCCAGAATGAAAGGCACAGGTAGCATTTGCATTATACCCTCTGGGATAGGGAGGCTGATATGGTTTCATCTGACGAGTGCTGATTAACTTGTTGGCAATGAGATAATTGAACAAATCCGTGTACGACATGGGGATAGGTTCAAAGACAACAGACTTTTTTTCATTGTAGTTTCTGTACTGATTGTTGGACTGGAATGGCTGAGCAGGCGGCGTCTGAGCAGGAACTGGAATGGCTTGTGGGGGATTGTTGTGTGATGGACCGCTAGCTCCGCTGATTGCATTAGTTTCTCCCTCCTTCTTCTTATGGGTACCAGAAAAAGGCTTTTTCTGATGGGAAGGAGGTGTTGGGCCATGGGCTATTCTTCCGCTGCGCATGCCGTTCTCCACTCTTTCTCCAATGACAACCATCTCAGAGAAATTCAAAGCCACGCTGCCGACCAAACGATCATAGAACACTGGGGGAAGAGTTTCCATGAACATATGGACCATCTCTTTATCAAGCAGGGAGGGTTTTACTTGTGCAGCGAGGTTCCTCCACCTCTGGGCGTATTCCTTGAATGTCTCATTATCCTTCTTAGACATACATTGCAGCTGGGTCCTATCCGGGGCTAAATCACTATTGTACTGGTATTGACGGATAAAGGCATCTGCCAGATCCTTCCAACAACGGATATTAGTTGGCTCCAATTGCATATACCATTCAAGGGGAGCTTCAGCTAAGCTTTCCTGAAAGCAATGTATCATCAGGTTATCATCACGGGCGTGGGCAGTCATCTTCCTTCAATACATCGTCACATGGATGCGCGGGCAGGTTGCTCCTTTGTACTTGTCGAAAAATGGTGCTTTGAACTTGGGTGGCAGGACTAGATTAGGGACCAAGCATAACTCATGGGCGTTCCTAGCCTGGGAACCTGTTCCTTCAACAGCTCTCAATCTTTCTTCTAACATCTGGTACTGACTTCTAGCTTCATCAGGGTAATTCGGTGGAAAACCACTCACACCGTAGTGAAGATTATTCATCGACACCACAGCTGGGGTCACGTGTGGGTCACGTGAGTGAGCGATAATCTGAGGAATTGGACCCTGAACTTGTGGATGGATTGTTGCTGGAGAATTGAAGCCAACCGGAGTTCCCGGGGTAATAGCAGGAGTAGGAATCTGAATTTGAACCTGAGGTGTCCCCGTTCCAACTTCATTCACAGCTGATTCAGGCTGGCCTGTCCTGTGGTTCCCGAAGGACCACTTTTTGGGTTTGCACCGGCAGCAGGGGGTGTGTACCCTAATGAGAGACCATAAGGAGGCCATCGCACGTTCTGGAGAGCCTGAGAGACTCTAGTTTCAGGAGGAGGATCCACTCCTGCGGCAGCAGCACCTTCAGTTATGCCAGCATCCCTTAAGGCACTTAACACTCTTATGACCTCTGCCATTTGAGCTCTTATAACTTCCATCTCAGCTCTGATTGCTCGATTCTCTTGATTCTGATCATGCTGACCCTAACCATTTGGATTCGGACCTTCTGGAACTGCATCATTCTGGATTGGTTGATGATTGCCCAGATTCGCGTTGTCTTGATTGTTGGCCATATTTCTTGCCTGTGATCGCGTCCAATACCGATGATTAACCAGCTTGTCTTACTTCTCTGGACGAAACATTTTTTTTATGAACACAAAGACAAATGATGCAAATGCAATGCAATATGCATGTTATTATGTTTATTGTCGGGAATCGCGGTGCAACTCGTCTTGTCATAGGTGTTAAGGTTCAGGTGTTTTTAGGATTGCAACAAAGTTGGAAGCAACAAGGCAAAACAAATGTACTTCAATTAAATGGAATGCGAAGGAGTATCACAAATAGAAAGCGAACCAAAGTACAATATTCCTTAAGAGTGCAATACAACGATTTTAAACAAAGTACTACTTTCCAAAGAAAGTTACAACTTCTTAAAGAAAATTACAATTTCCTAAGGATCGCTACAATACTCTAAAGGGAACTTTAAAGGCATATGGCTTTCAACTCCTCGCTCCTTTTCCTCTTCTTGCTCTCAGCTGCCCCCCGGGATTTCTCCAGGAGTTCTTCTGTGAGAATCTTGCAGTACTCAACAAACTCACACACCTTGACAGGGGTGTTGAAAGGATTCATTTCTGCATCCGCTTTTCTTAGCTTCTTGGGAATGTCTCTCACAGCCTGATTAGCTAACCAAACTAACTTGGAGAACTTGTCTTTCCAATGTAAGCCTTCCTTTTTCAATTCCTCAAAGACTTGTTGACTTTTTACCTTACTGAGCAATTCCGCAAATTGATTCTCCCAATAGTCACTCTTCTCCCTTAGCCGGAGGTAAGACCCTTCCAAGTACTGCACATGATTGGCCAAGCTTTCCGACTTCCCTTGTTCCCTTCTTAGTGCTTGCTGATAATCCCTCAGGATCCCTTCAATAGATTCCCGATCTTGCTTGACACTCTTTAATTGATCTTCCAATTCAAGCTTCATTATTCGAGAGTCTTTTCTTGACTTAACTAGTGCGTGCCTGACTGCTTGCTCTTCTTTCCATGTATCCTCATATAGCCTCTTCCATTTAATTGCTTCCGCTACAGCCTCATTCATCTTGGTAGTGCACCTCTTCACTTCCTCTTTGGCACCCTTCAAGTGCTTTTGCATTTCCCTCTTGCTTTTCCCCTCTATTTCAAGTTTTCTATTGACTTCCTCAATAGCTGCAGCTTGGAAAGCATTTTCATTTTCTAGCTTTTTCTTGTCTTGCATCATCTTTCTCAATCTATCTTGCAGAGCCCTTTTCTCTTCTCCCACCTTTGACATGGCCAACCTAACCTCTTCCAATTCTTCAATGGTAGGAATGTGAGGTTCTTGTATCTTTTCCTCAGGCAGTGGTACTCCTTGGTTGGATGACTGAGTTTCACTAATCCTCCCTTCAAGCCATTGAGAAAAAGAGATAGCAGTGGTCCTCCTGGTTAACTCTTCTCTATCCTTCCGCACTACTGTTTCCCAAGCTTGCAGGACTCGCCGAAGTAGACTCTCGTCTTTAGGGATCCCCGCGTGGAGGTAAAAACGAAACAGCATAGCTTCGGAGGGTGAATCCCGCATAGGGTATCCAAGCTGTCGCAAGGTCAAAGAGGGGTTATAGTTTATGCATCCTTGGGTTCCCATGAGAGGAACGTTCTGAAAACTCCCACACCGAAATACCACTGAAGGCCTATCTACCCAACATTTAGGTGAGAACCAACGAATCTGGAGAGCATCTTGGTTCTTGAAAGCATGCACCCACTCTTGAGAGTTCATAGTCTTCGGATTACAACCCAAGGCATAGGAAAGCAAATCCTTCACATCACTTTTGTTGGTACACACATGATTGATCAACCAAGCATATAACACAGGGAATGAGCAACACATCTTATTCTTTTGGAATTCATGGTGACGAGTGAAGGCACGGTATGTCTCTGCGAGGATTGCGGGAACCGGGTTGATAGGATTTTTTGCACATTTGAAGGCGAGGAAGACACCGATTGCAGTTTCACTCACATGCCTCTCTATCTGAGGGAAGAGCACAATGCCGAAGATGGTCAGAGCTAGCACTTGCTTGAAAGAATTCCAATCATCAGACACTACATAGCTGGTCATCAAACTCTCAAAGTATTCTTGAGGAAACCCAAATACCTTATTACGTTCTATCTTATGGGCCCGCACTTTCTCAGCACTGATTTGCAACACGGCAGCAAGCTTTTCATCAGAATAATACTCCCCTTGGTATTGATAAGGCTTAAACTTGGATCGATCAAAGCCCAAAATCCTATCATACTCTTCTAGGGTAGGCGCCATTTGGAAATTCTTAAAAATGAAACAGCGAATCTCCGAGTCATAGAACCGACACAGGGCAGCAATGACACTCTCTTGCACTTCTAGTTGTAGCAGTTTGCGAATGTTCCCATAGGTTTTGTCAAAAGACCTGACCTCAATAGGACCTAGGAGGGATGCATACTCTTTCAGACTAGCCATATCAATCTCTTTCACAACAGGAAGCCTTGAATTGAAAACGGTTTTGCCTTTTGATTCCATTCCGTTTCTTACACACCTATGACAAGACTTTGTGTTACGTTGCGATCTCCAGCAAACAACTTTAATGCATGGAGGATGCAAAGAATGGAGGTTTTTTTTCAAAATTTTTGTTAGATGCGAATGCAATGATGATGATGCAAAATGACGCAGATGTGATGATTATGACCTTTTATTTACATAGAAAAGAGAGAAGAAAATGATGTTTATTGGTGGCGGTTCAAAACATTTT
Organism: Astragalus glycyphyllos; assembly: GCA_963573325.1. NCBI lineage: Eukaryota > Viridiplantae > Streptophyta > Magnoliopsida > Fabales > Fabaceae > Astragalus > Astragalus glycyphyllos. Next base: position 68,606,294 of record OY754308.1, read on the forward strand.
TGAAAATAACCGCTATATGCCACCTCATATAGATGTTTATGAGGGAAAAAGGAAATTACTTTCTACATTTTTGGTAAAAGAGTTTAGAAAGAGGATGCTTAAGCTAATGCAACACACAATTTGCGTGCCCCCGTGTCCTACAAATGGGTAAGGATCGTAGGCTCTAAAGTCAACGACAAGGGTAATCCTCCCATGTGGGTTCTGGTCACTGCCTCTCAATGGCAACCAAGCGCTAAAGTCTCTCTCATGAATACACCCACAATCGTAGAGAGCTACCGATTGTGAGGTATCATGAAGAAAGCACACTCTTGGGCGAAACTTTCATGAGAGCCAGACAGACAACGGTCTACGAATGGCAGTCACTACTCATTTCCACTCTCCTAGGGTTCTTTGCAGGCCTTGGGTTTTAGGCCCCACTCAATGCTCACAAATATAAGGTGTGCAGTGTGTGATGAGGGCACAACACCTAAAAATCTACCCAAACCCCACCTGCAAAGGGAAACCAGAACAGTCCAGACAATATCAAGCAACAGCATGTCGTCTACCCTAGGGTTCAATATCATTTCAACATAAGTATACTATCCTAGGGTTCCAACAACAATCGCAAGCATTGCTTACCTTAAGAAAGGGAGCCTAGAGGAGGGGACATAATAGGATTAGGGGAAATGCATGAGCTTACCTCAAGAAAGGGAGCAAAGAAGAGGGGAACATGCTAGGATTAGGGGAAATGCATGAGAAAAGCATATAAACGACGAAAGTAAGAGGAGAAGAAGAAGAAACTACTCTTATTTTACTCAAGAAGCAAATATAGAAGAGGAAGAAGGCTAACACACAATGCACGCAAGCACAACATCACAAGAATGCACACGACAATTCTAAGAATAATGCAAGCATGTTTTTAAAGGCAAAGGAAAGAAAGAAGAAAGGGAAAGGAGGAGAGATATAACAAAGCATTCAAATCAACGAAATAAATCACATGTCGAATCGATTGGCTCGACCCACTAAAGAAAGGTCCCCAGCGGAGTCGCCAGCTGTTGCACCCCGAAAAATCCTTTGGAGGGATTTCTCTTCGCACAACATGAATTGGAGTCGCCACCAATATTTTTTTTTAGAGGTAAAACATTGAAAAAAACCTTTCTTGAAAGACAATGGTCCTTGGAACCACGAGATTTGAGTTCGGGGGTCGGTTATGCATGGGGAAGGTACGAGCACCCCACACATCCTTTCTACTGAAAGGGAACCTCGATTTGACGTGTGATTTAAAAGGTTGATTTAAGAAATGCTTTGTTTTTATCTCTCTTTATCTCTCCTTACTTTATGGAAAAACTTAAGGAAAATTTAATCTTTTGCGCTTGACGGGAGGGCACCGTGCCTACGTATCCCGGGGAGGGAATCAAAGCAACGTAGTTCTTGTTTTCGAAAATTGTTTTGTTTTTAGAAATTGCCTTGTTTTGGAAAAGGGTTTGTTTTTTTGAAAAGAAAATGGTTTTTATTTGTCGTGCTTGACGGGAATGTGACCCGCTCCTACGTATCTCCCAGTGCGATGGAGAATTCAAAGCTTACGTAGTTCTCGGTTGTCGAGAAAAGGTTTTTATTTTTTAGTTGTTTAATTGTGAAAATTGAATGTTCGCAGTGATCAAACAACAAAGGTTTCGAGTGATCACCACTAGCATCCCATTATTGACGATCGTGCAAGCAAAGGCTTCGCATTATCCTCAACAAAGTTTTTAATTTGTGAAATGAGAGTTCTTTTGAAAAATGAGTGTTCATGATAATCAATTGAGAAAAGACTCCAAGTGATCACCACTAGCACCCCATTATTGACGATCGTGCAAGCAAAGGCTTCGCATTACCCTCAACAAAGTTTTTAATTTGTGAAATGAGAGTTCTTTTGAAAAATGAGTGTTCATGATAATCAATTGAGCAAAGACTCCAAGTGATCACCACTAGCACCCCATTGTTGACAATCGTGCAAGCAAAGGCTTCGCATTATCCTCAACAAAGTTTGATTTGTGAAAAATAGTTTGAAATTGTTTTGAGAAGAAGTGAAGTTGTTTATCAATGATTATGTAAATGCAAAAAAAATGTTTTGAAGTTGGAACGTTACTAACGAGTAACAAGTTGTTCTTTGTATGCAACATGGTTTTGAAGTTTTGGAGAGTTACTAACGAGTAACAATTGGTGGAAATCAAAACAAGCAAATTGTGAACACCAATTCAACATTTTAATGCACCACAACAATTTAATGCATCAAGGCTCTAAGTGGCCTATCCTTTGCCAAAACTTCACAAGCTTCAAACAACAATTTACATTAAACTCAAAGAGCAAAGAAAGCATGATTAAACTTGAGGATGCATCAAGGTCATTGGAGACCAATCATGTGCGCAAATTCAATTGTTTATAGACCCCTTTTTGCTCACATTTCACAAGCACATCAAGTGGGAATTGAATTTTTAGATGTTTACAAGCATAGGCATCAAGGTTGAAGTAACCTATCTCTTGCCAACTTAGCATAACCCAAGATCATTTGTGGACCATAAATGAACCAAAACCCAAATTCATTTTCTCAAATCACAAATTAATCATCAATTTATTTAAACAAGTCAACCAAATCAAGCAAGCAAATGACACTAGCAAGACTTAGGAACATTTATTCACAAGATCCAAGCGATCAAACACCAAAATCAACAACTATTCATATTTTTTGATTTTTGTGAAAGTAAGAAGGCATGAAAAATGAATATTTGCAAAATCAAACAACATGTTTGGACATGGGAACTTCAAAATCAAGCCCCAATAACAAGATTGCATAAAGAAATGCATCAAAACTCGATTAAACCTATTTTTATACTAAAGGTGCGAAACATTCATAGCTTCCTAACACAATTTTATTTCACAAAATGCAACAAGCAAAATGATAACAACACAAATCACAATTTATTCAAGGGTGAGAAGCAATCTCAAACACCCAAGCCTCGCTAAGTGCTTGTCAAAATGTTTGAGACACCTCTCACCAACAACAATCAACAAATCAACAATACAACAACACTAAAATGCATGAAGATGGTAGGATGAAAAATTAGAAACATGATATCTACATTTTGATGCAAAAAAGTTGAAGATGATGCTAGGTTTTAAGAAGTTTACCTCAAATCCAAGCTAAGGAATGACTAATATGAAGAACAAGACCACAAATCAACTTGAATCTTCACCAAACTTCAATGAAACCCACGAAATGCTTGCTTAAAAATGCCCTTTGATGATGCAAGTTTGAATTAAATTAGGAGAGAAGGAAGATATATGAAGTAGGAGTTAATATGAGATGGAAAATGGAAGTGAAATGAAGAAAAATGGAGGAGGGAGTGGTTGTTGGTGGTTTCGGCCAAAGGAGGAGAGGAGAGGAGAGGTTTGTGTGCTAGGGTTTTGTGAATGAATTGTGAGGCCAAAAGCTTTTTTTTTTTGTGAGGTGAGGTTAATAGGGTATATATAGAAAACAATTAGGTTTAAGGGTGTCAATATGCACTAGTTGTGCTCTAGGATTTGATTTTAATTTTGAATCAAAGGCTAGGATTGAGGCTCACATGGATTGAGGACATTGAGAAAACACAAAATGAGAGAATAGAGAGGGGGTGGCGCATAAACATTGGGAGGGGTCCTTGGTGACCAAGTTTTGCAAGTTGTCATCTTGTACTATTGTACTATTATATGACCATTCCATTATCTCTTCATTTTTGATTATTCTTCTTAGGATAATTGTACAAAAATACACCCAATTTAGGCCACATACAAGGTATCTTGAGGAATATGCCATTTTATGAGATCACCATGACCAAAAATATCATAAAAACCTCATCTTGAAATTTTTGTAGAATATTCCTTTTTGATGCCTTTTTTGAATTTGAATTTTGTGCACAATGTATGCATGCATGCGCATACACACATACATGACCAAAAATGTTTTGCCTCAAATAAATTTCTCTAAAATTGCACAATGATTCTTGATGAGAAATTATCTTATTTTTGACAATGACCAAAATACCCTTTTGCCCTAAAAACCTTGTTTTTTAACAACAAATGCATTTCCACTCTAACAATGAATTTAAAAGCCCTAGAATGACTTTTAAAACCCAAAAATGCATGCACAATGCTCTTCACTCTTCAAAATAAAACCACACTTCTCAATTTATTTATTTTTTGCGGAAAATTAGGGTTTTAAACCTAGGCGGACAAAATTAGGGTATGACACACAGACAGAGGGGATAGATTACATGGAAACTTTCAGTCCTGTGGTGAAGATGACTACAGTCAGAATGCTTCTTGCTACTGCAGCCATTCAGAATTGGCATCTGTGCCAATTAGATGTAAATACAGCCTTCTTGCATGGAGATCTTCAAGAAGATGTGTACATGAAGCCCCCCCGGTCTCACTACTCCTCAACCAGACCTTGTGTGCAAATTGGAGAGATCATTATATGGTCTTAAACAAGCAAGTAGGCAGTGGAATGCCAAACTGACAGAAACCTTGTTGAAAACAGGATATACTCAATCCAAGTCTGATTATTCTCTTTTTACTAACTGTGCTGATACTGGTTTTACAGCTATCCTTGTATATGTTGATGACTTGATATTGGCAGGGACAGATATCAATGAAATAAACAGAGTTAAGGCTCTCTTGGATGAGAAATTTAGTATTAAAGACCTGGGAAAATTGAAGTATTTCCTTGGGTTTGAAGTGGCAAGGAACCAGAGTGGCATTTCTCTGTGCCAAAGGAAGTACGCACTAGATCTTTTGAGTGAGACAGGTCTACTAGCAGCAAAACCTTACTCCACTCCTATGGAACCTCACCTACAATTGCACAAGGAATCAGGTAAACCCATCAGTAACATTACTGTCTATAGAAGATTAGTGGGGAAACTACTCTACCTAACTCATTTTAGACCAGAGATTTCATATGCAGTGGGGAAGTTAAGTCAATTCCTTGACAAACCAACTGATGCACACATGCTGGCAGCCTTACATATTGTGAGATTTATCAAGGGTAATCCAGGACAGGGATTGTATTTCAGGTCTGATGCTACTATGTTGTTGAAAGGATTCTGTGATTCTGATTGGGGAGCTTGCCCTGATACAAGAAGATCTACAACTGGTTTCTGCTTCTTCTTAGGCACATCCTTAGTGTCATGGAAAAGCAAAAAACAGTCTATAGTATCTCGCTCTTCCTCAGAAGCTGAGTACAGAGCACTTGCCCAGGCTACTTGTGAGGCACAGTGGCTCCTGTACTTACTGAAAGACCTACAAATTCCACATTCCTCACCAGTTATGATTTACTGTGACAACCAATCTGCACTACACATTGCTGCCAACCCCGTATTTCACGAACGTACTAAGCATATAGAGATAGACTGTCATGTGGTACGTGATAAAATTCAGAATGGTACCCTGCATCTGCTGCCAATCTCATCAAGAGAACAGATTGCTGATTTGTTCACTAAATCTCTCAGTCCAGGGACCTTTTCCAATTTACAGAATAAGCTTAGAATGAATAACATCCATTCCAGCTTAAGAGGGGATGTTAAATGTGAAGAAGAAAGCAAAGAAGAGTCAACCAAAGTCAACAATACCTTACTCACAAACTAAATTACTTTTATCATTATTACTATGTTGTACAGGTTTTTACTGGTTAGTCAAATTAGCTAACTAGATAGATTACCCTAGTTCACTTTACATGTTAGAGACTAACTATAGTTAGTGGTTAATTAGTAGTTTGACTTGTAACTGTAGTTGGGATTGTATATACTCTAGAAACTCTGTAACAATATTCAGTTAGAAATCAGAAATTAGTTTTCATCAATCTCTCTTTCTCTGCATCTTGAGATCAGAGTTATCCATGGCTAACCTTCAAGCAAAACTGAAAGTGTGATTCTGTATTATTTTATGTATGCCATGATTTCTATTCAGCCACGATTTCTACAAATTCTTTTTCTAATAGTTCGACATGTCAATTCGTGGGTAGTTTTCGGGAAAAATTCTTGCCATAAATAGCAGTACTCATCCCAAAAACCAAAGTACTGATAAGCAATGTGATATCGTAAGACTTGGCCTATGTTTAGAACCACGACGACAATCTTTCAAATACAGGCCAGACTATACACTACTTACTAGTTGTAGCGTCTGTCTAACTCTAAACCCATGTCTATGATATATCCCAACAGAGTTCCAAACAGACTCTTAATTGGAACGATAACTTTTTGAAAGGGGAATATACTTTTTCTCCCAGTGAGTTGATAAATATAAAATTATTTTATTGGTTGTCATGAACATGCTTAGATCCTTAGTCGTGCATACCTACCATCCCGTTTATTCATATTCTTCAAAATAATATATGACAGTAAACTCTCTAGCTGCCCAATCAACACTCAACAGATTGTAAACTTAGTTTAATTAGATGCTTCACGCAACTTATTAGTATACTGTCAATTTTTAAAATCCTTCATCCCATATCCGATAACTACATGACACATAATTAATTAATTACTTATACAACTAGCCAGACTGTCTATGTAACAGACCTTTGTTTTGATTTCCATCTATCATTCTTCAATTATTACTTCCTTCATTTCAAGTATGACCCATTTTATTTGCTATTAATTAATCACATATATGTCCTTTTTTTCTGTTTTTTGCATATAATAAGCTGAAGGTGGTGTTATGTCAACTATATAGTATATATATAAGTGGAGAGATATAGATGCTAGGAGCAGCAAAACAAAAGAACATTAGACATGGGAGCTCAAAGCATTGTTTTCTTGTCTTTGCTTCTTCTGTTAACAACTAGTACTATAAGCTCAGCTCAACTCACTCGTGGATTCTACAACAACATATGCCCCAATGTGGAGCAGATAGTTCGTTCTGCTGTGGCACAAAAGTTTCAACAAACCTTTGTCACTGCTCCTGCTACTCTTCGACTCTTCTTCCACGATTGCTTTGTCCGGGTCTGTACTACTCTCTCTCATCCTATCAGATACATCAGTTATTCAATGAACTTAAAACTGTAGATTTTTCTTATATATTATATGTGCAATGCAATGATGATAAATTAATTGACTTGTTTGTGAGGTGCAGGGTTGTGATGCTTCAGTTTTGATAGCATCTCCAAATAGTAAAGCAGAGAAGGATCATCCCGATGACGTGTCATTAGCCGGGGACGGGTTTGACACCGTTGTTAAGGCTAAAGCTGCTGTTGATAGAGATCCTAAGTGTAGAAACAAAGTTTCTTGTGCTGATATACTTGCTCTTGCTACTAGAGATGTCGTCAATTTGGTACAATTTCCATTTCCATCACTTTATTCTTTCTAATTAATTCCACTATATATGTATTAGTACTTGCATTACTAACTAATACTAATGTTATTTGTAGGCTGGGGGGCCATTTTATAATGTTGAATTGGGAAGGCGCGACGGGAAAATATCTACTATTGCTAGTGTTCAACATAGTCTTCCTGGTCCCGATTTCAATTTGAATCAGCTCAATACAATGTTTAACGCTCATGGACTCTCCCAGAAAGATATGATCGCATTATCAGGTAACAAGCCTAACTAAATAGCTAACGAGCCTGACTAACTAATTAACTAACTGAATGATATTACAACTGAATTTAAATCTAATAAGTGGTGTGTTTGAATATTTTTAGGTGGACATACAATTGGGTTCTCTCATTGCAACCGTTTCTCAAAGAGAATCTACAACTTCAGCCCCAGAAATAAAATTGACCCAACATTGAATTTACAATATGCTTTCCAGCTTAGGCAAATGTGTCCTATAAGAGTTGATCCTAGAATTGCCATCAATATGGACCCAGTCTCACCTCAAAAGTTTGACAATCAATATTTCAAGAATCTACAACAAGGAAAAGGTCTATTCACTTCTGATCAAGTATTGTTTACAGATTCAAGGTCAAAGGCTACAGTTGACTTATTTGCATCAAGTGAAAGTGCTTTTCAAAGTGCTTTTGTTGAAGCTATTACTAAGTTGGGAAGGGTTGGTGTTAAAACTGGTAATCAAGGTGAAATTAGGATTGATTGCACAAGGCCCAACTAGATTATAGTAATATTTTTACTGAATTTCTTTTGGGAGGTGTGAGTTTTATGTATGTATATTTGATTTGATAATTCATTGTATTGTTAATAGTTGATGGAGTTCTATGAGGTCTATTCGTGGCATTGAGTTACCAGATCGAATTATTATTATAATTATAATTAATAAATAAAGTTGTTAAGGTTGAGTAAGCAAATGATTTCTGACTATATCTCTGAAGGAAAGGGTAAAGAGCCTCAAACCAATGGCAACAATATAGTTGACTACGTATCTTAAGGTATCATACAAAAACAAAAATATATATTTATATATTGAGTAGGGTTCAAGTTAATTCATGTCTTCTTCACATGGTAAACCAGATAACCAATGGATTACTCCCAGTCTTCGAATTGCTCATGTCAAATCTGTCTAGCACATTTTCAACATCAATTTTCTAAGAGAGCCTTAATTTTCTAGCACTCCTATCATTGTGAATTTCCATCCCAAGAATCTTTTGAGCAGCACCTAAGTCTTTCAAATCAAACTCCTTTCCCAGCATGATTTTCAATTCATTTACGTCGCGTAAATGCCTAGCAGCGATCAACATATCATCCACATAAACTAACAGGAAAATAAATACAAATTTCTGAAAATAAATCTGAAAATGTTTTTAAATAATAAACAGGGTTTTGTGAGAATACATAAATACAGCTGGAGAAGTATTTAGTTTAACAATTACCAATAACACCATGTTAGAAAAGAACAAGCTGGAAATGAAAATCATTAGAAGGTACTGTAAATCAAATCATCTATCTATGTACAGAAGGGGCAGTTAAAAGTGTGTATAAACTATTCGTTTATTAGAACAAAGTAGAAACTAATCTAGGAATGTGAATGCATGAACCATCTAAATTGGCTGGTCCATGTAGATTGTAGTGCTGAAAAGTAACAAACAAACAAACAAAGAAACAAGTTGAAGTGCTATTTAAGCTGTAGACCTTGAGAAAGCCAATGTGGTCCCTTTCTTTCCCTAGTAAATGTCACATTGGAGCTGCTAATTGGTGTTGTTATTATGTCACTGCATTCTCCTACTCTATCTGAATCACTTGAACTTAGCTTCTTAACATGGCTACCTCCTATGCTTAGTGTCAAATCCACTTCCATTTCTTCATTATAGCCACTATCTAAACTTGTTTTACAGCACTGAAATGCATTGTGGGAACTAGTCCCTGCTACTTCAGGAGCCTTTTCAAGATCAAAATCTCTTCGTATTTTTATGGTGTCTTTATAGCAGCTTCCACTCTTTTCTCTCGACTCTAAATCCTCTCTCAAAATGGAAAGAGGGTGGCTTGCATCACTGTCATTCATAGTGTTCCAAAATTTTTGTTGTCGAATTTCGTTTTTGAGTTCAACCATCAACATCTTTTGCACACTATATACCCGGTGTAGTTCTCTTACCTGCAAATTTCAAAATTCTCATCATAGCTTACTAATAAAATATTCAAATTCTTACTTGTGTATCGCCAATTTAGTCCTTGAAATTATATAGTTTCTCTTAGAGTGTGGATTGGGCCTAACTCAACCTCACAAAACCGGCTTGTAAGGTGAGAGATGTCTCCCACTTATAAACCCTTTTTCAGGCCATATCACATCCAATGTAGGACTCTTAACAGTTTCCAAAATAGTTTTTAAAACTAAACAAGTTGATCGTATTAGTCCTTTTAGATCGATCAATTTAGTTCCCGAAAAATGTCGAGCAGAGACTAACTTGATCGAGAATTTTCAAATATAGCAATTATTTTGGGGGACTATTGATAGCGTCTTACAATTTCAGGGTGAAATTGGTGATTCACTTTTCCTGCTTTCAATGTTTGTGGCATTTGTGGCACAAGTTGAATGGCAACCTGAACTTTTTATTAGTGAAGATGAGAAGTTCAATCATAGCACATGTTTAGGATACCTGGTGTTTGAAGATGTTCTCATGCATTTGCATTGTCTTCTTGATGGACTCTATATTGTTTCTGTCAAGCATCCTATCCATGGCAATTTATTGATTCCACTTTGCCCACTGATAAGCTGTTGCTGTCTACTAAAGTTGCTAAAAGATTTATGGAATGTTCAACTCTGGTTCCCATGCCTAACATCAAAAGAAAAATTAAAATCATTTATTTTATTCAACTTCATCACATTGTAAGAGTAAGGCCATGCCACAGCCAATGAACCGGACGACTAAGAGACTTAGACGCCAATTCTCCCCTCTCTTATAAATCTTTCATTTAGCTAATTCCTAGCCGATCTGTGACTAACCATTCAAGTGTGAGTCACCAACATCGTTAGCCTAAACTAGGATCCAGCTCCCGCTCCCCCACCAAGCCGATCCATGACTCTGATACTACTTGTTGGGGGAGTCGGGGAGCAACAACAAGCTAGCCAATGAAGTGGACAACCAAGAGACTTGGACGCCACGTCTCCACCCAAAACCTTATGGCATTAGGTATATGGGTCTCCTCTCTTATACATCCTTCATGTAGCTCATTCATAGCCGTTGTGAGACTAACTACCCACACTTGAAATCCCAATAATTTCATTCATCACAGACACCCGGAGGAGTTTACAATTACATGTGCAAGTCAACTCAAGTGAAGTTATTCTTGAAAGTTATGATTTATCACAAGGGATGGATTATTGATATCACTTCCACAGCAATTCAAAGTTGAAAATATTAAAAATGTCCCTCATCATGATGAAATACTTAGTTAAGAAGCATTAAATCTCAGAACAGCAACATCCTCACATTAAGGTTTGATACCTAATTTAGTTATTGCAAAGAAAAAAGATATATGTGGGTAGTAGGTCTAATAATACCTGTAATAAGAAGTACCAAAACTGCAGCTTTCTCTGGTTAAAATCATTCAACATCTTCCTCTTTCATGCCACCATTTTTGCACAAGACCAATAGTAATATATATTACAAGGTGTCACTTCTCACATGATTCTCCTTGAATCATTTCCAAGACAAAAGATGGATCATATTAAAACCTTTACTAAGAAACAACAAAATTTAAATCTGTAGTAATAGGCTTAATTATTCAGACTTGACAGGCTGTGAGGGAAGAGGGCCAGAGAAAATATGGATTTGCAATGTGTCTGTATATGTAATGTTTAGACAAATTAGAGATAGAGATGTGAGTTCATATTATAATATGAATATATTTTTGTATTTAACATGTTTATTGTATTTTTGTATATATGTTGTTGCTTCACTGTAATGTAATATGGGAAAGGATAGGAAAGAAGGGACCACAAAAGAAATGGCACTCCTAAACTAAATATGAGACAATGTAGGGCAGGGAACATATAAGATATTCCAGATAAAGTCTTCCAGGACTTAAATACATGAGCCATGAAATTAAAAGTTACTTCAATAGAATCTCTCACTCACTCTCTCTCTCTCTCTCATTAAAGTTGATTTTTTTTGGAAATTCAACAATTGGAATTTGATCATTAATTCTTTCCGTACATGCAGAAGAATCGTCTATTGATGTTTGAAATTTCATCAGAATACCAATTTCCCTTGGTAGCATAGCAGTAAAAAAATAGAGTGGCTTGGAATTTGAAATTGACAGTGACTATTTCCGTCCACATACACTGGATGGATGGTGATTCGTTATACAATATGATCACAAGTTGTCTTGAAAGGATCTAGGATTTTTTGCATATGTAATTTATAGTTTAAAGAAGAATCCTCCTAGATTTCAAGTTGCATTGCATTGTGTCTCCTTTGAAATGCACGCTTTGTAGCCTAACAAAGACACAAGCCGCAAAGAAATTAGACCCACCACCTTTTAAATTCACTTCATTTCTGCTTTATCTACTACGATGAATAGTTCTCATCATGATCATCATCCAAACCCATAAATAAAACATTCTTTTCTCATCCCCTAATTTCTCTCTTGTTTTCAACATTCTCGTAGCTTTAAGTCTTGTCGGGACCATTAGATTTAGACGGTCCCTGTCTCTCTTGTATTTTTCTCATCGTTTTTTCAAATTTAACAACAGCATGGTTAAAATAACCAAAATGAAGCAACATCCATTAACTAATCAAAAAGGAAGCATCCATAACAATTCCATGATAATGAATTTTCAATTGTATCTCAATCTCGAGCATATTTCTATCTTGATGGGACCCATTGTAAAATATTTTCCAAATAATAAAAAGTATGAAACTAGTGGTCATTTCAAGTTAGTTTCCATCGTGATCCATATATTCGAACATTATGTTCACATTCATATGCTCACTAGTATGGCTTGTTGATAATGTTGTGTGATATTATATGGTGTCCATAAATAATGGGGTGACACTTGTCGATCACTGTGCCATACAAATGATTCATTTAAGTCCTATAATTATTATGTATGCAAGGTCTAATTGATCCAGTGAGGATATAATTAATGGTCACTTTTTTGGGATCACTTGATCTATTATAGTCGTGTGTTGTTTTTGCTAAATTAGCTTCTCTCATTTTAGTTGTCATTTTATATTTTTAATGAACATAATTAGTTTTGTCAAAAAAAAAAGAACATAACTAGTTTGGCTCTATTTGTTTATTAAAGAAAAAAATTTGGTTTAAAAGAGGCACAATGGCTTAACACACACACACACTAGGGGATGGGGGAGTGGGTGTATTGCGGATCGAACCCCGCACACCACATATATGTCCTGCAGCTGCTACCAATTGAGCTGCCTCGAGGGGACGTATTAAAGAATCATTTGATACTGCTGAGGTTTTGCTCTAGCATGCTACTCTAGAGCCTATTTTCCTTTATCATTTGCTTATTGATCAAGGCCAAAGGGGTTGTAACTTGCTTTAAGATAAATAATTCCCATGAGCATCATACCTACTTTACGTCTTAATCTCACATAAGTAGTTAATTAAATTAACGAAGTACTTGCACACAAAACATGATTAGATCATGAATTTTCTTTATTGCTAAGAATCATTTAGTTATTAGTCAATTTGATCCATGAAATTTCACAAAATTTTAAATTAGTCTTTGACATTTATAATATATCAACTCATTCTTTGACTTTTGCAAAATTGTTTCAGTTTAGTCTCTTTATTATATTAATTTAGTCCCTCTATTTTGCCAAAAGGGACTAAATTGAAATACTGTTGCAAAAGTCATAGATTAAGTTGATATATTGTAAATATCAAAAACTAAATTGAACTTTTATGAAATTTCAGAGAATAAATTTGCTTAAAACTCAAAAATCATTTGATTCTTCCTCAACTAAAATAATTCAACTAGTATGTATCCATATAAAATAACATCAAAATAAATTGAGGGCAAAGTATGTTCCTTAAGGTATATGGTTGATAAAGTAAAGGCTTTAAGGCCTCCTCTTCAACAATTCTTCATGTTTGATTTTGAATGGCTGAAACAATCATCAACAAACAAGTAGCCACAAAATATCTTCTATTTCAAGTATAACATATCTCAAAATACCAAATGAATTGGTCATCATCATGTTTCATGTATGTTCATTCTGCCATTCGTTTAAACATCTCTTTACAAGTAAGTATTAAATAGATTTTTGCATCACTAGTAGTCATCATCATCTTCTTCTTTTCTTGACCCTAAGAATCTCCTCACAACTGCAGCGCCAGCGCCAAGAAGCATAAACAGAACTATACTATCAAATCCACCTCCAACGCCTACAGCTACACTGGGACCTGGTGCAAAGAAAGAAAATGGAGACCATCCCCAGCCGCCACCATAGAATGGCACACCATAACCATATCCACCAACTAGTGGAGGAGCCACTCGAGGATTTACATAGATATTGGTCCTGTCAATTACCAAATGTTTCAGAAAAAATATGCGGCAAGCCAAACGTTGCATGTTCTTTCAGTTATACAAGTATTTAATACGGAATTGCTGAAGAAAACTTCGATTTAATTTTAAAACCAGCCAAATGGTAGCAGTTAATTTGTAAGCGTTGAAATATAAAACAATGTAAAGAGAGGAAGTAACCAAGGTGAATTTGATGAATTCAAAGTCAAAATGAAAGTTGAGTTTGAGATGACTAATATGGGTGAACTGAGAATATTTTCCTGGCCTTGAATTGGTTGAAACAAGGAAGGGAATTCTGGTCCATCAACGAAAGTACATAAGTGTTTAAATTGCTCAGCTGCAATTCAACATCCACTTTCATGGAAGCAAACATCAACCAGAATAAAGACGGGTTAGACACAATAGTGGATAGCACTCTATATAAACAACTAGTTGGTTGTCTAAGGTACGTGGGCAAACAACGCCCGAAAAAATATCTTTCAGCGTAGGAATGGTGAGCAGATTTATGCAAGAACCTAAGAATTCTCACATGTTGGCAGCTAAGAGAATCTTAAGATACTTGAAAGGAACAATTAATCGTGGTGTATCATTTCCTAATACTGGAAAGCTAGACAATGGTGGTTTAGTTATCTACTCTGACTCGGATTGAAGTGGTGGTAAAGTGAAAAAGAGTAGTGCCATGGAATATGTGTTCAAGATCTTTCAAGCACCAATTTCTTGGTGCTCAAAGAGGCAAACAGCAGTAGCATTGTCATCATGCGAGGCGGAATATATCTCTGCTCGTAATGCAGCACGTCAAGAAATTTGATTGCAGTCGTTGGTGAAGGAAATTGTGGTGGGAAATGAAGAAGCAGCAGAACTTGTGGTAGACAATAAATCAGCCATCAATTTAGCTAAAAATCCCAAAACATAGAAAAAGTGAGCACATAGAAACCAAATTTCATTTCCTTTGTGATCAAGTAATCAAAGGGAAGGTCAATCTAGTCTACTTCATAACCGAATTTGAAAGTTGTAGACATCATGACAAAGCCTATAAAGATTAAGAAACTCAAGGAGATGAGGAAGATTCTAAGATGGATATCCGTAGAGACATTGGTTTACTAAAGGGGAGGGTTGAAATGTAAACCAACATAAAGAAAGGTGTAGTTATTTCTTTTAAAAGTTAGTAGAGTTAGTTGGAAATTAGTTAATCCACTCAATGTGGGACTGACTTATTGTATAAATAGCTACCATGGATCAGTAAAGAGAGATGTATGCATATTCAAAGCAAGTTTCTCACAGGCTTTATCCCTAAATTGTGTGTGTGTTAACCTCCATTTCTTGGTTGCAAGAGTTAAAGGGAAGGGCTATTACCTACAGTAATTATATACTACGAAGCACAGGCACGGACACCGAACACGAAAAATATACAGATACGGGCACATATATCGGTGTAAATTTGAAAAATATTAAGAAAACACACGTAATTGAAGTATCGATGTCCGTATTGGTGTGACACGTCTTCAACCAGAAGCATTGGTGCTACAGATTATATATCAACCATAATAAAATAGAAAGGCTTCTATTTTCAGCATAACACTAAACTCTTTCTAGATAGTATGATCAGACCTAGTAGCTCGGATGAATATTAAAAACTCCATAATTGAAAAATGAAAAAGAGCATGAGTAAAGTGAAATTGGAAACTAAAATAAATATGAGCGGGTATATATATATATATATATATATATATATATATATATATATATATATAGAAAGAAATAAATAAACCTGGAATTGTTGTTGATTCTTGGGGCAGAGCGAGGAGCAGAGGACCTGAAGGCTTGACCACCAATTCTACCACCAGTTTTGGCAGCTAATGCATCGTTGTTAACTGAACCAAGTGTTAACACACCAGCTGCAAGTGCAACCATTGCTAACTTTGCTAACTTGTTATTCTCATTATTATTATTCCTTGGAGTTTGAGATTCTTTTTGTGGTTGGCAATTGCAATAGACGATGCTACTCCTCCTCAAGTAGTTTGGTTTGAGGGTTAGAGGAGGAGGAATAAGGAAGCTTTGATGTGAGGAGGCTATGCTGCACATTTTTGCTGGTGATTGATGACAAATGTGAATTCGATTCTTGTTTTGGTCTATATTCTCTTCTTCTCTATGGATATTTTTGAGTGTGTGTGTGTGTGTGTATCAATTCAAAGCTCACTCTTTTTTCTGGTTCTCAAGTTGCCACGCGGTACCATTTCCATTCTGCTTATCACTATTTGAAGACTTTTTAGTATTATCCGCCATAAATTTAACTTTATCATAATAAATATAAATCTTTCTACTAATTAAGACTGAAATAATATATTTTTAAAAGAAATAGTGAAATAATTTTTTATTCAGTCGAGTGTTTTTGCTATTTTGTATACCAAAAAGCATTTAATAAATGTATTTTGAACTTTTATTTTAAGTTTATGAATTTAAATTTATGACTGGTTTAGTGGAGCAAGACAACATTTAATAAGTTCCAAATTCAATTTTCCATTCGACCAAAGGAAATGTAATTTTCTTTGTATATACTCAAAGAATCCGAAGGTTTTTTCCATCTTGAATTAGGGCGTCATCCCGGGCCCTTCATAAAATTTTCGTATAAAAAACTGAATTTACTTTATATACATTATCGTTGAGGTCTTCTTACCCCGTTAGTCGTTAATGAATTAATATATGTTAAATTGCTCTTTTGGTTCTTTATCTATAACCAAAATTTTAGTTTAGTCCTTTATCTTTTTTTTTCAAACTTTAGTCATTTATCTTTTTTCAAACTTTAGTCATTTATCTTTCATAGGAGTTGTGAGGAATCTAGAAATTTTTATTAAAAAAACTCCAAATATGATATAATCCTGACAATGTGTGTTTAGTGTTAGATGAGCAACAAAATTAGAAGAATAAAAATGAAAATTAGTACCAATTTATGTTCTCTTTTTATTTCTTATAAATTTATTGTCTTTATTTTGTTAAAATATTATTCTATGGGACACCACCTATATTTTTATTAGGTTAGCATTGCCTATTCCGAGTGACTAATCAAAATTGGTTAATACAAACATATTCAATATTTTTGTTCTTCAAAATGAAAACAAGTTAAGAAAAACATTTTCTATCTTTTTCTTAAATGTTCCACAAACTCTCTATCGGAGTTAAACCAGTCTAAGGTACTGTTATGCACTAAATGGATGCATATCTTCTGATAAGGATTCCAAAAATGAAAATAGACAATACAAACAAAACCTTTTTTGAAACCAAACGAGCCTAGTTTGGAAAATGAAAATCGTTCAAACTCAGTTTGTTAACTTAAATACAAATATGTACAGTTGAACAAAGAATAATGTTTCTTGCATCTGTTATTCAAGCTTGCATATGCAGGTTTGAACATCGAATCTTATCGCCATCTTATTCTAAAGATAAATAAATAGTATAAAAAAAAAAATTGGGACACGCAGGACCAAACCACATTCCTCAGATACTTGAGCACAAACTACGATTTAGCTTCTTTCTTCAAGTCTCTCGCAAGCCCTCCACTAGTAGGCCTACAGGATAAAACACAGAGAAAGGGAAACTATCAATATCTGATTGCCATAAAGAATAATACAAGTTCAAATTCAATGAACAATTATGTGCAATATAACCAAGGACTGTTGTATGCTGTGTGCATAGAGAGCACGATGGTGATGTGAAACTATTTATAACTTGCTGGAGACATGGAAAAGACGGAAGAGCATGCACTGCAAACAAATTTCTTTATGGTGGATACACCCCAAAATAAACAACCTATAACAATGTATCATAAAAACAATTTTCTCTTCATCCAGAACAATTTATTGGAAGCTTAGCATAAAAACCAGGAATATAATGTAAAGATTTATAGGACAAATCACAATTTACCCACAGTGAGATAAATATTTCACTAAAAAGCTCCCCTGCAAAAACAATAAACACTCCAGACAGACATTAATATTCAATTGAAAACAGGACACGGGAATTTAATGTGTTTCAGTTCAATCTAATGTTCTAGGCACCCAACACACATTTAGGGATGTCAAAATGGGCCGTCCGGCCCGGCCCGACCCGGCCTACCTTCAGCCCGCTAAAAAATGGGCGGGCTGGGCTGGCCCTCTAACTGAGCGCGGGCTCAAAATTCTAGCCTTGCCCACCAAGTGATAGGCAGGCGGGCTGGTGGGCTGTCCCGTCTATTTTTTTGCGGTTTTTTAACAAACTTTTTCACCTATTTTTTTTATTTTTACATTTCAACTAGATTTTTCACCTATTTTATTTTAAAACAGTTTTTTATAAAGCCTTTTTTTTTAACAAATTTTTACTTCTCATGCATACATTCACAAATAAAAGTATAAAACCATCAAGAATTGGAATTACTAGGATTGACTATAAAGCAACTAAAACCATCAAGAAATTATAACTCTAAAGACTAAAATTATAAGTCTGTGCGTATATAATCACCCTTTCAATAAGTCTGATTATTTATTTTTTGGGAAGTGTTTTGCAAGTCATGGCTGGACTTTTTTTAATAATAAAAAAAAAGCGGGCGGGCGGCCCGCCCCGCCACTGTGTTCAGCCCGCGGGCTTTTCCTTTTAGTGGGCCGGGCAAAATTGGACGGTGGGCAACAATACCTTAGCCCTGCCCCGCCTTTTTTTGGCGGGCCAACGGGCCGGCCCGTCGGGCCAAGCCCATTTTGACATCCCTACACACATTTGAACTTCCAAGCAAAATCTCCAACTTCTTCTCCAACCTTCCATTGATGGAGAAACGCGAAAAGAAATGTGCCCAAGATTCCAAATCTCTAATACATGAATGTACACCTTACATTAGATTCAAAAAGAAAAATAAAACACAGCAGAAGCGAACCAAAACTCTGCCATTGTGTCACCCATGGAAACCTTTGCCTACAGCTTTTGAAGAGTTCCCAAAATCCTAAAGTCTCAGACAGGGAGTGGATCTAGTCTAAGAAAGCTGTCATAATATTACAGAAAGGTCAAGAAAATCTTTAACACGATAGACTCACTGATGGTGTTGGAATGGTGTTGGAATAATGAGTGGATCACTGATGGCTAAACACACGATAGACTCACTGAACACATCTTAGGAGCGGAAGATTTGAAGGACAGATTTCAACACGAGGAACGGAAAAGAAAATAGCGAGTGAGTAAAACTGTTTTTTATAAATCTTCACGGTATAACTCTTTTGTAAGAAGTGAGTACATATTGTTTCTCGTGTAATGAAATTGTGAATAGAAGCATGATTCTTGACATTAGTTGAATAATATTCTTTATGTACGTACCTGATGTGCTAAACATTGAAAAGATAGATTAAGAAAAGTTAGTTATTGTTTATTATTTTGTATAGAAACTTTTCTACACAAAATTTGATTGCATCTAGAAAAGTTTCTATACAAAATAATAAATGATAACTCACTTTTCTTAATCTATCTTTTCAATGTTTAGCACATATTTGTATAATAAATGATAACTCACTTTTCTTAATCTATCTTTTCAATGTTTAGCACATCAGTACGTACATAAAGAATATTATTCAACAAATGTCAGAATCCTGCTTCTATTCACAATTTCATTACAACAGAAACAATATGAAATCACTTCTTACAAAAGAGTTATACCATGAAGATTTATAAAAAACAGTTTTACTCACCCGCTTATTTTCTTTTCCGTTCCTCATGTTGAAATCTGTCCTTCAAATCTTCCGCTCCTTAGATGTTTCTTGGAGTGGTCTTGTTTGGAAACTCATACGCATGTCATGTGCACTCCGAAATGTTAGATTTAACCTATGTAGCCCGGATATGAGATACGATACGAGATACGATATGACACGATACGTGGATACGGGGAAATTTTGAAAATCAAGATACGATACGGCAGGGATACTTCATTAAAAAAATTAAATCAAAATTTAAAAATATAAAACATAACTAAAGATACTTCATTATACTAATTGACAATTGCTCATAATATTCCATAGATATGATCACATTTACAAAAAAGAAAAAAAATTACAAAAAAGATACTTCTGATCAAAATAAGTAAACATAGTTAAATGTATTTTCCCCACCCATTAAAAAAAATTATTTTCTTCCTCCTACGAACATGTCACAAAAGATATACAGTCTGCTACCCAAGTTAGAATATAGGAAAAAACATCATAAGTCATATCCGAAAGAAGTCTAGGCTCTATAGAATTGCCTACTATTCACTACTTAACACTAACAGTGTCATTCTCCTCTCCTCCATTTCCATCGTCAAAAAATAACATAGCGTCCAACTCTGGTTCATCAAGAGACATCTCAAGATACTTCCAGGATACGTATCCCCAAAGTTCCCCTCACGTATCCGGTAAGTATCTTGTCTTTTTTAATTTAAAAATAAATATAAATTCCAGGATACTCCCAGGATTCGTATCCGGAAGTATCCGACAAATATCGGTGTCGGATACGTATCCGACACGGGTACGTGACCTATTTTGGAGTATCGGGGCTTCATAGGATTTAACTAAAATATTTCACTTAAATACAAACAGAAAGGGGGTTTAGTGTTGGGGAAAACTCTGTAGGCAAGTGATTCTTAGAAAATTGTAGCTCAGTCTTTGATGCGAACAAGGTTAATGAAGGGCACATTGGGAATAATCCTAAAGTTTATGAAAGAAAGAAGTGGAAACCAATTACTTGGGGACCACTAGCACACAAGCACACACCACAATCTGATATAACAAACTCTGCCTATGTGGCAGTGAGTGGGGGGAATGGAAAGAATATTCAGAATGATTTGGAAAGAGAATGTGAAGTATAAGAGGGGGAATGAGTAACGGTTTCTTTAGGCTGTGCTTGGGCTTGGGCTTGGGCTTGGGCTTGGGCTTGGGCTTGGGCGTGGGATAGGCTTAGGCTGGGAACTTGGCAACATCGGTGCCATTTTATCATTTACAGTCTTATACATTTCTCATTGTAATCATCTTTTACTCAATTCTGAGAGATCCTCAGAATTGAAGTTAATAATACAAGGGATTCTTTCATTTTGTTGTGCTCTGTTTTCTGGTATCTATCAGTCTTAAAAAGGGATGAATTATATAGTTTGCCCAAATTTATTAGATTCGTGATGAATTCAAAATATTTCAAATTGCTTATTGCTTATGGAAGAAATATCATCCACATAAAGGATATCTCAACAGAAACACTATCTATATCAACATGAATCTAAAGTTATGATTGTCCAGGTTTTAACATCTATATATGAAGTCATCTAGTGGATTTGGTAGTCAATAACAGATAGTGCAGTGTAGTGGCCGACTCCCAAAACGATATACTAGTGTAGCGGGTAGCGGTATAGCTGCTATGTCAAAGTCTAGGGAAACGATACAAGCAATTTATACCTTATGCATAAAAGCTGAAAAATAGAATACACAAAATTAATACTCAAACATTGAAAACAAAGTAGTGGTTGTGACTGAGCTGACGTCATAGCAATGGCAAAACCGTGAAATCAGAGGACAAATGGCAGCTACCAACGCTATTTGCAGCGCTATGCTCGCTACTCAAAACTGCAACGCCACGGCAGATTGCGTAGCGCCTAGGGCCCCTAGTGACTACAGATTCACACTTAAACAAAAAAAACTTAAAATTTGGCAAACAAAAAAGGGTAAACACTCATTTTGGTCGTTAGATGTATGAGCCTATGAGGCGCTATCATTATAGTGCCTAAATGAGTCAAAATTTCAAAAACATCAATAAGTGTGTCTTCTCTTCTGTTAGTAATTTCTGGATTAAACTGAATAACAGAAAACGCGTTTGTCAGGACCAAACTGACAGATTAAAGATGCATTCAAGAACTAAATTGATTGAAGAAAAGCACATTCAGATATATTTTTATAATTTTGATACATTCAAAGACTATTACGACATCTAGGGACAAAAACAGCTATTTATCCAAAGAAGGAACTGATAAAAAGATTCGACTTACAGTCCACAAAGCACTTTCATGGAATCATAGAGAAACCACTGCAGAGTAACAACTGGACCTAGAAGAGCAATCCGAACAGGAAGACTTCTAGTAAACAAATTAACAAAGCCAATGTTTCTGATACCCTAAAAAAACAACAAAGTCAACAAATTTAATCCCATTAATGTTTCATATTCCAAATGAAAGCCATAACATAACAAGAAAAGAAAAAAAATCTACCAACCTGCATTGCAGATTCAGCCTTTTTCTTATAAAGACTAGTCATAACATTATCAGCAGGATTAGAAACCACAGTAGCAAAAGCACCAGCTGTATAAGCAGCCAAACACGTAACACCAAGTTGTTGTGAAGTAGAACAATTCTCTTTTCTTCTACGCATAATTTTTCTATAAATTAGGTCAACAGAATATTCAAATGTTGAAAACATAACAATATTAAAAGGAAGATTACGACTCCACAATGGAATAAGGCCTCTGTAAAAACCAGCAATTCCTTCATTTCTGTAAACAAGAGGAAATCCATCGATTAATCCCTTTGCGAAATTAGGGTTAATTTGAACGCGGATTTTAACGGCTTCGAATGGAGAAAGAGTGACGTCAGCTAAAGCTTGTGCAGATAAACTGCTGAGAAAGAATATGGTATTTCGGTTGGAATTAACGAAGATATCGGAATAATAGTTTTTTAAATACTCGTATAGACCGTATTTGAATCCTCCTTGAATACCGTATCCGTAGAATTTTCCAGACCAACCTCTCCATAGAGCATAACCTCCTTCTTCTTTGTAAAGAGTGAGAAGCCCAGATAAAATGGTTTTATATTTGTTTGGATTCACCTACAATGAGGAACAGGAATAAGAATAGGAATAGGAATAGGAATAGGAATAGGGATAGGATTGTAAATGCGATTAACCAACCAACGAACCTGCATGTTAACTTTGAGTACATCGAGAGGAGTGATAGAGAGATGGGTGGTGCCGGAACTAAGCATGCCACCGAGAAAGCAGAGACCATAGTATTTCGGAGTAAATTCCTCACACAACTTTCCATCGGTCCCTTTCATTCTTATGTTATTTCAATCAAATTAAATCTACCCCTTTCTCAACTTCGCAACCTCTGTGTTTTTTTCTTTTCTTTTTGGTTTATGTATTCTCTGTTTTATATAGTAGACAAAATAAAATAATTTATTTTGATTCTTTTTTGTCACTATTAATAATTTAATCAAAAGTTTAGGTGCAAAAAAATAGTCAAAAAGTATATTACAATACCAATTCACCAAGATTTTTAAGCCAATAACCAACCTACTTTTTCACAATTTTAAGTCAATGGCCTAGAAAACTGTGAAAAAGTAGGTTGGTTATTGGCTTAAAAAACTTGATGAATTGGTATTGTAATATGACTTTTGGCTATTTTTTGCCAGGAAAGTTTGGCTAAATAACATTATTGTTAATAAAGATGTTGAGCTATTGGATAACGCCTAACTTAATTGACAAAATCGACATCGTTAGGTAGGACATTTTTCATGATTACCTAAATGGTAAATTTATTATTAATAATAATGTCAAAATTTCGTATTGTATGTTATCATAAAATTTATTATTACGCTGTCGGCGTAAGAACCTCTTTAGTGGGTAATTCGTAAGTACTTCTATAAGCGCTCTAAGGGTCGTGAGGCCAGCCCTAACCCTAATGAGCCTCTAGAGTCCAACTCATCTAAACTCTTATGTAACTAATTTTTTTTAATTATTATTAAAATATCTTATATGCTATACTTCCTACGTCCATACTCCACAGATATAAATACCCTTTCCAGATTTCTCCTAATCCCTTTTTAAAAAATCTTTTTCAAAGTTTTAATTGTATTAATAATTTATTTATTTGGATATCTTACAATGTGGTTTGGGTTTAACTCAACCCCACAAAATCGGCTTATAAGGTGAGGGTTGCCTCACACTTATAAACACCACCACTTAAGAGTCCAGAATTCCCACTTTCTCTGTTGTCAAATATTTGGTTATCATTTCCATTTTACAACTATTTGGTTTTCCCTTGCAAATAGATGGAAAGTAAAGAAGAAGGAATCAAAGAAGGCTTTAGAGTTGAGACAAGCTAGGATGGAGCTTCAGAAGCAGAGGAAAGAGGAATTGAGGAAGTCAAGGGAAGATAGGGAAATGGTGGAGAGGACTTTGAGGAATCAGAAGAGGGTTGTCTCACACTTATAAACTCTTTTGAGACCATACTCTAGTCAATGTGGGACTTAAATTTTTCCCAATAGTATATACCCCTAATTAAGTTAGTGTTAAATCTCTTGAGAGAAAGCTTTACCAACTAAAATATTATATAAAGTCTACTCTAATTTTATTATTTTATTAACGTCTATTAATTACTATAAATTCATATGATAAGTGGTTCCGACATAATTAGTTTCCACATAGATTTAATTTTGTCGTTTGATTGCGGCATTGTTTTGTTCGTCGTCTTGATGCGCCACGGTTTGGTTTTTCGTCTTGTTGTGGTGTTCGTTTGATTTTGATTAACAGATCAGCTTCATTCAATTACAATTCAATCAATGACTTAGGCGTCAACATTCCAGATTGAGAAGCATTAGTATTCCGGTAGATTTGATTTTATCACAGTTGTAGGTATTTTGGATTTGTGTGGTTATTGATATACTCTATCAATTTGACTGAATAAATATTTAATTAGTTAATAAAATTCATATGATATGATAATACATGTAATTAACTAATATATTGATCACGGTTTTGGACTAGTATCTTTTTCTTTTACATGAAAATGATTTCATTTGGATCCTCCCAAATCAGAGGCAAAAAACGAAGCAATACAAGGAGAAATGTCCTCAACCGAAACAGCTTCAGAGTTATGGAGAGAAAACTTAGCTAATTGATAAACTACCATATTATCCCATCTCCTAACATGCAATAATTGAAAGGTTTTAAATAAATTTCAAATTGCAATACATTCATCTAAAATTATGGTAGAGTAGGAAAACTTTCTCTCGAAGTCCTCAAGTCATTGACGAGTTGCAAGCAATTTGTTTCCCTGTAGGTTGAAAAAGCTCATTTCAAAGGAAAAATATAAAGCATTTCTCAAAATAATTGCTTCGGCTATATAAGGATCTGGTGGACCCATTAAAGACCAAGTTGCAGTAGCATAAAAGGAGCCAGAATGGTCTCTAACTACTGCACCCACTCCTCATTTTTCTTTAATTGGTCCTGTAGCATCAAAATTAATTTTGTAAAAAGTATTAGGTGGTGGTATCATCGAGTAGGCCTTGGAGGATTTGCCGGAACAACACTTGTTGTCACGCTTTTGTCAATCGTTGTTATAGTGATATATATTTATCTTCAAAACACAAATTGTTTCTTACTAGATGGAAAAATGTGAGGGATAGCACATGAGAAAGCTTATTATTAGGTAATTGAAGAACATAGTGAGCCAACCAATCTTTAAAACCTCGTCAAAATTAATTCCTAATAGAGATGAGAACCAAATTGTCTTTACCCATTCACACTCTTTGAATACATTATTAATATTCTCCAAATAATCTACACATCTAAAACAAAAGGGATCACAAGAAATACCTCTAGAAACCTATTTTTGCTTCATAGGAAGAGAATTGTTTAAGATACTTCTAGCTAAATGAACATGTTTAAGAATGGTTTTAAGTTTAAGCTAGTATCTTACATACTCACTCAACACATAGGCAGAAAGGTCAATTTGAAAGTCCATTTACTCATTTAATAATAAGGTCAGCTAACCAAAGATAATGGTCTTATCGATCCACGGAAATAAAGAACTGTTTAGTGAGTGAATGAGTGTGAGAATTTTGCTCCTAGTCCTCCCTATTTTATAGTGCTCAGACCAGCAATTAAAGGAAGCAGAATTTGAGCTTGAAACTTGCAAACTTTGGTGTCAAAAGACCAAAGTGCTTCGTATATGATATTTACATACCCCTCTCCTAAGCAACATCATTTTGGCCAAAATGTGGACATATAGATGAATTGGATGAGTATTCATATGATCTAGATTATTACATCAGACCAAATTAAAACATGTCTGAGTGGCTCTTGTGTTGTAATGTTTCTTTGTTGTGGCTAGGCTCAATTTTATTACCATTAACAGCTTTGACAGGTGTTGGGAATTCAATTGTGAGTGGTAAGTCTCACATCGATTATGAATGAGTTATATAAAGGATATATAAGAGAGGAGAAGGTTTTGTGTGGAGATATGGCGTTCAAGTCTCTTGGTTGTCCGGTTCATTGGCTAGCTCATTGTAGCTTCCGGTGCTCCTGAATTCCCCAACAAATGGTATCAGAGCCATGGTTTGGCTTGGTGGGGGAGTGTAATGGATCCTAATATCGATCAAGTATAGTGATGTGGGTCACTCACATTTTAAATCGTGGTTTGGATCAAGTATAGTGGCAGGTGGTATCATCAGATTTAGAGGTCTTAATGATGAATATGACTTTGGTGGCCCAAAAAAGGACAGTTCGTGAATGCGTAAACAAGACCAAAGCAAGCAAAAGTCATTTGGATCATAGGTGGCAATAATAACTAATAAAACAAAACAAGAGGATTTAAAGCAATAACTAATTTAACTAACAAATCCTGCATATTACCCAACAGCATTGTCATCCATCTTAATTACATGTTTCCGTACGTGTGTTAGTGTTTGTATAATTGTATTTATGGATAGTATTTTTTAAGCTGAAATCTACTACATTGCATCAGAGATCACTAATTGGAGAAATAACCTTAATTAGTTACTAGTTCAGTAGTTCCTTGCTTTTTTTTGTTCCCTTATGTTATGTTATCCACTTACAGTTACCAGGTTTCAAAATTAAACCATACTAATATGTGACAAATTACAACAACATCAGTAAAATATTCCATAGTTTTCTCAGCCAATACATCTTGAATTTAACATAGTTTAATTATGCATTATGCATATTATATAAATGAAGGAATCTCAGCCAACTTTCAACAAGCATTGAAGAACATTCACCTGCATTTGCAAACATCTTATATAACTTTCTAATTCACTACCAACTTCTTCATCACACATATCTTCTCCTCCAGGTATCAACCTTCTCAAACTCTTCAGCTTGTCCTCATCTTCATTCTCAAAAGTGCTTTTGCTGCTTATAGTTGCATTGACATAATCATCCCTTTGAAGCTTTCTTTTAAGACCATTACTCCAAACAAAACCTTGGGTTGAGAAAACCATTGCCATATCCACTTCATACTTAACATTTTGACTAATATCACATTGACTATTATTATCTTTTGTAGAACTTTCTTCCTTTATTTTCATCAATGCTGGTACTAAATAACTTAAATAATTTCTAGCAAATATAGATTCCACTATTTTCTTTGATTCCACAGAATAAACACGTTTGCGTTTAGCTTCTCGTGTCTCCATTTAACCAGAAAAAAATACAAAGACTTAAAGTCTGTTTGAATTGATTTTTAAAAACTGTTTTCTGCTCTATAAAAATTAACAAAGAACAAATTTATTTTTTTTAATATTTTTGAAAATAATTACTTTTTAAAAAGAGATTTCAAACATGCTCTTATTGTTCTTTGAAAAGAGAAATAAAAATAAAAATATAGTAAAAGGGATTAAGGAAGAGGAGGAAGAAATAGTGTAAGTTGTAATAATTGGAATGCTAAGGAAATATTAGTGCATAACTAAGAATAAGGGAACAACAAGTACCTAGAAACTGAGTTCAGGGTGAGAAGAGTGATGATGATAGGGGAAGTTGCTCACATACATAGAATAGAACAAACATTTGTATGGAAAAATGTTGGGAGTGATCTATTTATTTAGATATGCACATGGATTCACATGCTTGTTGCTTTTTTCACAACTACACACAAGAAACCGAAGCTCTCCCATGTGCATTAGAAAACAAAAACACTAAAACCCCACTCTATAAATGCCCTCACATGACTTCACCTATTTAAGTGGTACTCTTTCAACTTGCTCTTCATGGGTCTCTCCCCCTACTTGCAAACCCTTTTCTCCTCATTTCAAATCAACCAGCTCATCCTACTCTTGCACTCCTTTTTGTGGAGTGCGAAGATTTATTTTAAATGAATGTAAATTGTATATAAAGTGATTTATATTTAGAGGAAGTCATGTAAAAGTAAGATGAAATAATAAATTTGAGAGTAAAAACCATTTTTAGAAGCAAAAACTAGAAATTGTCGTTTCAATTTGAATTAATTCTAAAAATAAAATCAATTTTACTCGAAAATACCCAAACACGATAAAAGCAATATGGCTCTCCAAAAAGTGAATCCAAACATACACTCGGTATAATTTTAATTGCCATGGGTCAAGCTGTTTTTATAGGCTTGCAACCTCAATATGACTAAAACATCTGGAGCTTGTTTAATTTGGTTTTAAAAAAAATGTTTTTTTTATAAAAATTAGCAAAGAACAAATTTGTTCTTTTGAAATTTTTGGAACCTTAGATACTGTATTTAAAAAGAGATTGATTTCTCTTTTTTGGAGAACTCTTGGTTTCGACCATGTGGATTTCTTTAGTGATGGTAATTTCACTTGTTGCTCTTTTTCATGGTCTTACTTTTGCTTGGAACTGTTGTAATATCACGCAATTGCAGCAACAATATAATAACCTGCAACACAAAGAAACGTGAAATAAAGTGACCGGAGGCGCTTGGTAGCTGTCCTGAAGAACTTATTCGCCTCTACAGCGCAAGTTTCCCGAGATACAACCGGTTCTTCCCACTGGCAGCAGCAAGTGAGGGAGAAGAACTAGCAAGAAGGAAAAAGTATTTTTGCAATAGGAAATGAACCCAGGACAGAGTATTTCGAATAGAAAAAGAATTTTGGATGTGAGTGAATAGCTACTCCACTAGCTGCTTTATATAGGCCCAACCATCCAGCTGATGAAGCAGTCGCTCCATCAGTTTAATGCAGCCAACAAAACCGAAAATGTAATAAAAGGTATCAGACAAAACCGAAATTACAATTAAAATGTATCAGTTACAAAACAAAACGGGTTAATAAGAAAATAGCTGCCGCCAAGCTAATCGTGCGCGCAGGAGGGAAATCGAAAGATTTGCACTGAACCAAACCAAGTTGGTCCCTGCTTGTGTGCGCGAGGGAGTCCCTCCTACATGCTTGTTTACAAGCTCTCATAATGCTTTGGTATATAAAGGCTTTGGCAAGTCAAAGACCAAGCAATGTGGGACTTCCCACTTTTGAAATACACTTTGTTTTTTTTTTTTCACAAAAAAAACACAACAATCCCCCACATATTTCAAAAGTTGGAAAATAAATTTATAAAAGAAATTTCCTGGGTTAACATCGTAGATGTAATGCATCGGAGCTGTATAGCAAGCTATGGAACCAGTCCTAGACAGATAAAACATAACATACAGTGAATTGGTTTAGCAAGCTATGGAACCCAAGACACATATTATATGTTAGAGGTTTTACTATCACATTACACCCCACAATTCTTGCTGTTTTCACGGTGGTGCGCTACTAGGCCCTGCGCGTGCTCGGTATTCATGAGTGCTCTAGAGATCTCGCCAGGATCTCATGCAAGCGGCCCCACTTGACACTCATATAGGTGATTTCATCAAGTGTATGCTGCAAGTCATACACCACCCATAAGGGCTATGAAAATCATTAAAAGCTTGAAGCTTAACCTTTAAACCTTGCAGTCTAGCACTATCACAATGACACCATAGGAAGGGACAATAATAAAATTAATTACATGAATTAATTTTTCAGTGCTAGGAATATCAAGACGTGACTTGTTTTTACCACATTTGAACCTTATTCATGGGATCTCCAATCACAAAGGTTGGGTTACCATCACTTCTTAATTTAAATTGGCTTAAGTCCCATTCCCCTC
Organism: Astragalus glycyphyllos; assembly: GCA_963573325.1. Taxonomy (NCBI): domain Eukaryota; kingdom Viridiplantae; phylum Streptophyta; class Magnoliopsida; order Fabales; family Fabaceae; genus Astragalus; species Astragalus glycyphyllos. Next base: position 68,636,153 of record OY754308.1, read on the forward strand.
GATGTCTCACAAATTAATTTCCTCATCAGAGGTTTTGTCAGAGGATCGGCCAAATTCACTTCTGACTTCACATAATCGATCGATATAGCTCCACATTTTTGCAATTGTTTGACAACATTATGTCTCAATTGCACATGCCTATTTTTTCCATTATAGGTCTTATTCTTTGCAACGGCTATTGCCGACTGACTGTCACAATGTATTGACACTGATGGTGTCGGTTTTATTCCCAAAGGAATTCCAGCTAGAAGGTTCTTTAACCATTCAGCTTCAGTCCCAGCCAATTCCAGAGCTACAAATTCCGACTCCATGGTCGATCTAGCAATAATGGATTATTTGGCTGACCTCCAAGTTACCGCACCACCACCAAGTGTAAAAATGTAACCACTAGTGGATTTTGTCTCATCTGAATCAGATATCCAGTTAGCATCACAGTATCCTTCTAATACTGCGGGAAATCCACTGTAAGTAATACCATAATTTGTGGTACCTCTCAAATACCTCATAAGGTGAGCAATTGCCTTCCAATGATCCTGACCTGGGTTATGAGTATACCTACTCAGACGACCGACTGCGTACGCAATGTCTGGTCGAGAAAAGTTCATTAAATGCAGTAGGCTCCCAATCACTTGGGCATACTGAGGTTGGTCCACAGGATCACCTTTATTTTTCTTTAAGTGTAGGTTAGCATCATAAGGGGTACTCAAAGGGGTAGAGTTAATGTGACCAAACTTCCTAAGAAGTTTTTCCACATAATGATCCTGTGATAGTGTAATGCTATCACCTTCCCTGATGAGTCTAACTCCTAATATAACATTTGCCTCACCCATATCTTTCATATCAAAACTAGATGAAAGAAAAGATTTTGTTCTAACAACAATATCAAGACAAGTACCAAAAATTAACATGTCATCTACATACAAACAAATAATCACATGTTCTCCACACACAGTTTTAGTGTAAACACATTTATCAACATCAGTTGTAGAGAAACCATCATTAATCAAAGTTTGATCAAACTTTTCATGCCATTGTTTTGGTGCTTGTTTTAAACCATACAAGGATTTAAGGAGTTTGCATACTTTGTTCTCTTGACCAGAAACTATACATCCTTCGGGTTGAGTCATATAAATTTCTTCTTCTAAATCACCGTTCAAAAAAGCGGTTTTAACATCCATTTGATGAATAACAAGTTTATGGATAGAAGCTAAAGCTATTAAAACTCTAATAGAAGAAATTCTTGTTATTGGAGCAAAAGTATCAAAATAATCAATGTTTTCTTTTTGAGAAAAACCTTTTGCTACTAATCTAGCTTTGTATTTATCAATAGACCCATCAGGGTTATATTTTCTTTTGAAAATCCACTTGCATCCAATTGGTTTTGCTCCAGGAGGTAAATCAACTAAGGTCCAAGTTTTACATTTGGAAATTGAATCTATTTCAGTTTTAATAGCTTCTTTCCAAAATTTCGATTCAGAAGAAGAAATTGCTTCAGAAAAAGTTTCAGGATCTTTTCCAACAAAATAAGTATAAAAATCATCTCCGAAGGATGTTTCTTTTCTTGGTCTTTTGCTTCTCCTTAGTTCTTCATACGGTTCCTCACGAGGTTCATCACTAGTAGATACTAATGGTTGTCTAGATATACTATCATGCTTTAAAGGAAATACATTTTCAAAGAAATCAGCATTTTTAGTTTCCACAATAGTATTTTTATCTAGAACATCACTTTTCACAACAAGGAATCTATAAGCAGCGCTATGTTCAGCATATCCTATAAAAACACAATTAGAGGTTTTGCTACCAATTTTTCTTTTCTTAGGATCAGGCAACATAACTTTTGCCAAGCACCCCCACACTTTTAAGTATTTCAAGTTAGGTTGATAACCTTTCCATAGTTCATGGGGGTTTTCCCGGTTTTCCTATGAGGAGTTCTATTTTGTATAAAACATGCGGTTAGGATAGCCTCACCCCACAAGTTATTAGGCGCACTAGCACTAATTAGCATAGCATTCATCATTTCTTTTAAGGTCCTATTTTTCCTTTCAGCTATACCATTAGATTCAGGTGAATAAGGGGGAGTTGTTTCATGTATTATACCTTCTTTTTCACAAAAATCATTAAACGATATGTACTCTCCTCCACGATCGGATCTAACTCGTTTAATCTTCCTATCTAATTGGTTTTCTACTTCGGCTTTATATGTAAGAAAAGCTTCAAACGCTTCATCCTTTTGTCTTAACAAAAACACCTTGGTATAACGCGAAAAGTCATCTATAAAGGTCACATAATAATGTTTACCGCCCCTAGTTGGAGTTTGTTTTAAATCTCCTAGGTCCGTATGAATTAAACTAAGCAATTCAGATTCGCGTTGAACCGGGGGACATGATTTCTTTGTTAACTTGGATTCAACACACACATCGCATTTACTATGTTGTTTATCACTAATCGAGATCATGCCAAGACGTTGCAATTTAATAACATACGGAAAATTAATATGTCCTAGTCTAGCATGCCACATATTATAAGAATTAATCAAGTAAGCAGAAGTAGAAGCATTGTTATTGAAATCAAAAGTGTTGAGTACAAAAAGTCCATGATCATAATATCCCTTCCCAACAAAAGTGTTGTTCTTCGTGAGAACAATCTTATTAGATTCAAAGGTCACTTTGATACCATGCTTCAGCAGAACTCCAACAGAAATCAAGTTTGCCCTTATATTAGGCACATGAAGCACATTTGTGAGAGCCAAGGTTTTTCCCGATGTGAGCTTGAGAAGAACTTTTCCTTTCCCCACAACTGGGGCAGGATGAGAGTCACCCAGATAGATGTGTTCTTCTCCTTCCCCTACAGCAGTGTAGGAGGTAAAAACTTCTCTGTTAGCACAAATGTGCTTGGTGGCTCCAGAATCTACCACCCACTTGTTCACATCAGTTGCCATATTGACCAGAGAAACGACAGCAGCAATGACATCGTCATCCTCATTATCATCTCCACCAGCATCAGCCAAGTTGGCGTTTTCCTTAGGAGGATTTTCGTTTCTCGCCCTATGCCTACATTTAGGTGCATAGTGTCCTGGCTTTCCACAAACAAAACAAAAGCCTTTTCTCTTGAATTCAGAGCTATGAACAGCAGGGTTATGATCATTGTTCTTTTTGCAATTCTTTTGATTAGCAAATTTCTTGGAATCATACCTTTTGTTTGAAGAGTCAGTTTTTCCTTTGTCGTACCTTGAAGAGTTGTTCACCACCATGTTAGCACGTGCAGCCATGGATTTTCCCTTGTCTTTGTTGCTTTCTTTCCGATTAGTATCTTCAATGATGATATGAGTCAGCAGCTCGTTCAGTGACAATTGCTTGTGTTTGTGCTTCAGTTGTTGCTTGTAGTCCTTCCATGATTCAGGCAGCTTCTCAATAAGAATCCCAGCAATGAACTCATCTGGGAGAACAATATTTTCAGACTTCATTTCCTCTAGCAATTTGTGATACTGGTTAATCTGATTTTTGATTTCATCAGATTCATTCATCACCCAACTGTAGTAGTTGCTGATGACGAATTTTTGCTTGCTAGCATCTTCAGCAGTGTATTTGAGAATCATTGATTCCCAAATCTGATTAGCTTCCTTGTAGGTGCAGTAGATGTCAAACAATTCATTGGAAAGAGTGCTCAGAATTGTATGACGACACACCTTATTGGCATGGGTCCAAACCTCAATCTGTTTGGGAGTTGCAGAGTCCATTGGCTGGCTTGGTCTCAATGAGTGCAGCAGCAACTCCGTGCATGTCAAGGAGAGAACTGACACGCTCCTGCCACCTGCGAAAATTTTGGCTTGCGAAGACCTCAATTTTGGAGATGTCAGGAAAAGGCTTTGCATAAGTTACAGGGACAGCAGCAGCAGGAATGACAACAGTGCTATTGTTGTTGATGGTAGCACCGGTATCATTGTTGGTGTTGTTGGTTGCGTCAGCCATAGGAATAAGTTCTTCAGATTGTTGTAATATCACGCAACTGCAGCAACAATATAATAACCTGCAACACAAAGAAACGTGAAATAAAGTGACCGAAGGCGCTTGGTAGCTGTCCTGAAGAACTTATTCGCCTCTACAGCGCAAGTTCCCCGAGATACAACCGGTTCTTCCCACTGGCAGTAGCAAGTGAGGGAGCAGAACTAGCAAGAAGGAAAAAGTATTTTTGCAACAGGAAATGAACCCAGGACAGAGTATTTCGAATAGAGAAAGAGAAAATGTAATAAAAGGTATCAGGCAAAACTGAAATTACAATTAAAATGTATCAGTTGGTCCCTGCTTGTGTGCGCGAGGGAGTCCTTCCTACATGCTTGTTTACAAGCTCTCATAATGCTTTGGTATATAAAGGCTTTGGCAAGTCAAAGACCAAGCAATGTGGGACTTCCCACTTTTGAAATACACTTTGTTTTTTTTTTCACAAAAAAAACACAACAAGAACTACAGGGCTCATAACCTTCAATGCTACTTAGATTATCTCCATGTCGTCTCCCTTGTTTCTACTTCTCTAGAGCCTTGGCACCAATTTGCAGCCATCGTTCAAGGTATTAAGGATATTATTGCTAGGAATTGGGCCATTCAGATCTCTCGTTCGCTTAGAAAAAGTAATGCTTACGCGGATTTGCTTTTGAGTTCTTCTAGTTGGACTTTTGTTGATCATCATGCTTCGCTCTCCTTAATGCTCTTCTAGTTGACGCTAGCAGAGTCCACTTCCCTAGGATGTAGTCTTTTTTCCTGTTTTTTGGTTTTCCTCCTTTCTCTATGTAACAAAAAAAAAGGCTCCAAGTGTTAGAAATTTGATGTTTTGGAGACATACATCGACATAATTTTGATTGAGGTTGCATCTTCATTGTTTATTTAATCGTGATTCTCCACAATATTAAGAAACATAACACAATCGCAAATGGGATTTAAAATCGTTACTACAAAAATTCAATTTCTCACCACACAGATTTCACGACTGACTAGTAATCACAAATTCCTCATAAAAGGTAAAACTAGCAACAATCCCAAATCAACCAAGGCGCTGTACTCCCACTAGACTTATAAGCAAAAAAAAATTTTGTAATTAAGACTTAGTACAATTGGCAAAGTTGATGTTGTTAGGCTGAATATTTTCAATGGTTACTCGAAATCCAATCCGAGACCTCCATCTTGCGGGTGAGTTCTTGCTAATTCGTCTGGAAAAAAAATTGTAGCGATGTTAGGTGATCCAAAAAACAAGCAAATTCTAATTAATTTCACCTTATTTGATGTTATCGTGAAATACTGAGTTTTAACAAATTGAACACAATAAAGTAAGTGCCTTCCATAAAAAAAATTAGTGCCTATATATAGATTGATAGAGATAGCCACACACACATACAATACCCACCACTTTGAAAGGATACATAAAATTGAAAATCCAAACTTAAGATTGTCCCTACCCTAATGCGATGATTACAAAGCAACAATGGTAAAATTCGAGTCGTGTAGTAAAGGTCAAAATCTTGTTTTTATTGAGGAAAAACGAAAAACAAAAAGGTTTATCAATGTAGTTAGATAACCTCATCAAATCTTTGACCTTCTTGCTTGGTAATCTAATCACTTGTCCAATGAAACTTTTTATCCTATTTGTGGATTGCTTCATTTGGTTGCTTCATTTGGTGGTTAGGATTTGACTCATATTCCTCCGATCTCTTTTATAAGCAAAAATTAGTCAAGGGAGGTTGATGCATGTGGTCCAGATTAACTAAATACATCAACCTCCATCGACCAATTTTTGTTTATAAAAGAGACTTGAAGGAGTATTCCTTAAGGACGCAGCCCTCCATTAATGGGAGAATCTCGTCGAGTAATATGTAAATACACATTGCTAAGAGCGTGTTTGGTTTAATTAGACCAACATTGCTGCGGAATTGATAGTTTAGTATCTCAATGCACCAACACAGAAAATTATGAAACTACTTCTTTGTTACTTTTTCCAACCGCAATTTCCTACTGAAATATTAACTCTATGTTTGGATGGAGTATTTTTACGTGGTAACGTAATTTTTTGGGAGAATTGAAATATTTTAGATCAAAATTTTGAATTAAAATTTTTCAATCAACCCCCCCCCCCCCCCCCCCCCCCCCCCCCCCAAAAAAAAAAACCTCTAAAAGTACCATATCCAAACACTCCCTAACACTTATTCGAGACTTGAAATTTTTCTTAAATATCCAACTCACTTAACATACCCCAGTTTGTAAATGCCAGAGATTAAGTTGGGTATTATTTTTTTCTCGTAGACCAAATTCGGTATCAAGATTTTCATCGGGGATAAAATGAATATTCACTATAAAAAGAAAGTTAGCTTATGTACATATTCTAGGTGGTGTTCTTCACTAAAAAATTATGAGCTCTGAAATATCTTTGGGCTTGATTGTTTACTAATTATAAGCACTTTTTAGTGGAAAACTAATACTAATTATATAACCTTTTTTTATAAGAGTTATATAACCTATTTTGTGTTGCTCATACTCTAGCTCGGGCGGCTCAATTATTTGCTAGTCACCACGTTCATGATTTAATACCGCTTTGTATTTCGAACATTTTGATTAATGAAATGGCTTAAGTTGTTTGCTTTAAAAAAAAAATATAACCTATTTTGTGGTATGTATATTTTTTCCTTTAGAAACCTAAAACTTAAAAAGCCGTTTTTTCTTTCAGGGAATCCTATACTGACGGGTTCCAAGTGTAAAAGTAAAGCTAAATGGCAGTCACCTTTTGAGCGTTTTGTGGGGATAGTATGCAATATGCATAATGCATGTGCAGGGTCTCAGAACACAACCCAGTTTATTACAATATAAGGTACGCTTCTGATTGACATAGTTAATTATTTTTACTGTGTGTACTGGTGATGTTATACTTTCTAGTTCTACCTGAGACAGAAATTGTAAGGCTAAGAAAATACTTATTCGTCATTTTGTATTGGTATATGGGTAACAATAACATAACGAGCTGTCTTTGTTGTTGGGTAGGGTCATTTGCTTGCCTATGGCAAAGTTCAAAAGCTAGCATGGAAATAGCGGTGCCACGAAGAATTCAGGCACTAACATTTATTGAATGTTGGAGGACTATTACTACTACTAGAGAAATGCATTGACGAGTCATGTTAGTGAAGTTGTCAGAGAGTGGTATTTATTGGTTTATGATAGATAGTAGCACTCGTGAATTTTGAGGATGGAGAAATAGTCACACAATAATATCATTTGAACAGCGCATATACAATGATTATATCATCATCAAATATACCTACATTATTAAATTGGGAGAAACAGCATCAAGTATTAGAAGAATGTGAGGAAGAAGCATGGTCTCTTTATGAGGAAAAGAGGTAGCACAAAATTAAGGAACTAAACAGAGAATAGCTGCCCTTGACCTTCTGCTAAAACTGATTCGGTTCCCTCACTTATTTTCTATTCCTATCCTCTGAGGACAAAACTTACGTGAAGTTTTTTGTGTTGTTTTTATTATTTTTCAATCACAAAGGGGTTCTAACGGATTTGGTTCCATCACTTATTTCTATAATTTTGCTTCAGAGAAAGGAAGAAACAAAACCATGCCATGATGTCAATCTATTTTTTTTAGAATAAATCAATGTGTTTGGATTGTATTGAAATCACTTTGGAAAATCATGTTTAGCCAAAAGCTACAACTAGTAGCTTCATTTTGGCCGCAAGTTTGACAAGTGTCGATGCAATTCCAAACATAGAAGGGATGCCCATCTGCATTTTCCAAAGTGACTCATTGAACACCCTTCTCACAAAGGTCCTCCAACGTTTCTTTCAGAAGTAAATTTATCTAGCATCTACAAATGCTTTTACCTTATTTAATATCTTTTCTGTTGAGTTCATCCTCTAGGTATCAAAAAAATAGATTAACATTGAAACCAAATCAAGTTTATAACTAGCACAGTAGCATTTAAACCACCCAAAATCTCTTATTCACCCACCTTAAAAAATCCCATTATCGACATCATCCGATGACTGCCACCTCCTTCTCGAGGCGTACAATTAAAATGGAGAACAAAGAAAAGGCGTACAATTAAAATGGAGAACAAAGAAATGACGAAACACCCAAAACCATATAAAAATGCAGGCGGAAAATTAAGTACTGAAACTGACACTACTCTGTTCCTCTAACCGAAATAAAAAGAAGTCAAGACATTCATCTAGCAAGAACTGAAAAATACATGGGAAAAGTTATATCATCACAAGTTATTACTGAACTCTCCCTTCATCGTAACAATTGAGGTAGTTAGGCCTTTTCCTTGTCTTTTATTGCTTCATGTATCCCATTGAATTTTGGCCTTTTCAGCTATCTACAATTTTAGTGTGCTTTTCACACTGTGTAGTGCTGCTGGATAGTATCAATGTCCAAACCTTTCAGCTTCACCACTGACTCAACATGTCCCTTAAGTGTGTGAAGCTCACGAAGCCTGTGAACGTAGTAGATGGAATCAATCTTTGCATAACAATGATTATAATAATTTAAGAAGTCGAAAGGAATCATTAGCTTACCTTGCAACTTCAGCTCTTCTCTTGGCCTGCTCAGCAATCTCAGAGAGTTCTCTGTAACTACTCTTTTCATTGAAAATACCAGTACTAGCTTCTGGTGGTTGAAGTCCATGCAGGGTCCTCTGAGCAAGAGCCCATTGGGCTTCCCTCTCCTCTTTTCCATAGTCTTTCTTGGTGGTGAAAGCAGTCTGTCACGCATTTTAAAACAGCAATTCATATATGCTCATGAAAATCTTCACCATTATTTGAGAAAAAGAAACAAGTAATACTCAACCAATACCTTGTTTTCTAGCAGATTCAACCAAGCCTTGCCACTCAATATGTAGCGGATAGCAAACTTCATTAAGTCAAGGGGGAAATAGAAGACAATACTGTATAGCCAGATGACTCCTGCCCAACCCCAACCAATTCCTTTGACCTTTGCGAAACCCCAGTCAGCATATACTGCTATTAATGTAGCAATCTGCAAGACCATATTCGAAGCACACCAATTTTAGTTGCATGCCTACAAACAATTTTGAAAGATTAAATGGAGAATGAGAACCACTCTTACCAGCTGGGCAATGAGGAAAGCAACCATTAAAAGCATTCCAGGGCGTTCTACAAAGGACCAACTACGAGAACGGGTTACAAATATGAGAGCCTGGCTAACTATACTGACTTGTAGATACAAAGCAGACATCATTTCATCATGAGTCAGGGGTCTAACTCCAAATTTGTCCTGCAGAAATAATCAACTGTAGGTTATATACTTGATCCAGATCAATAAATTGATAATATGCCAGTTGAACATTTCTTACCGGGAAGAAGTCATTTTCTTTCATTGCCCAAAAGAATATGACAGTCATCAGTGCTAAGTAACCTCCAAGAACAACCCCGGTTGCAAATATTTCTTTCAATTTCCAGCTATCAGGCAAGGGGGATGGTTTCACCCTATCTTTCGAAATTGTCATGATTGTTCCTATTAGGATAAAAAATAGTGTTAGACCCACATTGTAATTCAGCACAATCATGAATAGAATCCAAGTTTTATTCAGAAAAATATCTGCAAAGAGTTTTACCGTCATTTAGAATGGCAATAATCAAAACCATGAAAGGAGAGAAATCGAACTTCCAGATCAGTGCAATGAACATGAAACCAAACTGCATTCATGAAGCCATACATACTGTTAAATATTCATTCATTTGTTGTCTTAATGAATTACATACAAGCCATAACATTATTAACCACTTACCACTATACGGATAGTGATAGACACTGCATAAATCTGAAATACAAAGAAAATAATGTAAACAGTGTTAATTTAGAGACAAGAGCAAAAGATTTTATGTTTATGAAGAAAGCACACAGCAACCAACCGTGTAGTTTTTCATTCTTTGGAAAATAGCTCTGCTAGTCAAGACTGCACTGATGATAACACTCAAACCAGGTTCTGTCAAGACAATATCAGAAGCACTTCTTGCAGCATCAGTAGCATCAGCAACAGCGATTCCAATATCAGCCTTCTTCAAAGCCGGAGCATCGTTCACTCCATCTCCAGTCATTCCACAAATATGTTTCCTCTCTTGCAACTTTTTTACAATTTCATATTTGTGCTCTGTAGGTAGAAACAGGAGATGATAAGGAGACAAATAGAAACTACACCATTTCAAATAAAGTAAGGAGAGGGAAGGAGGGGGGGAAATTATCATAGTGAAAAGGCAGAGCATGAACCTGGAAATACTCCTGCAAATCCATCGGCTTTCTCAATCAGCTCTTCAACTGGAAGTGCGGCAATACTTGCATCTTTGTCTTGACCAAGCAAAGTAGCAGATGGATACATATTAGTTCCCATCCCAAGCCTCCGTCCAGTCTCCTTGGCTATGGCAAGCTGATCACCTAGAGAGCAGAAGAAAAGTCAGATACTAACCCCAGGATGCTTGGCAATAAACACTAAAACATATAAATGGCGACTCTTTTTGAAGAAGAAAATAGGGGGGCATGGGAGGCAAACGAACTCGAGTAGTTATACTTACCAGTAATCATCTTGACATTTACACCAAGATGAAGAGCTCTCCGAATAGTTTCAGCACTGTCGTGCCTTGGGGGGTCAAACAGTGACAACAAACCAACAAACTGCCATGGACCACCAGCACTTTCTCTAGTTTTCTCAGGAACTTCCTGCAAAATCAACACAGGAGACCAAGGGGCTTAGTGAAAGGAAATCAAATTTGCATCACAAACTTCAAACATGAAGGCCAGCTATAAAAAAAAACCTGTCTAGCAACGGCAAGTGAACGGAGTCCTCTTTCGGCAAACTTGTCAATAATAGCATGAACCTTCCTCTTAGCATCCTCCCTAAGGTTACACAGGATCATGATTTGCTCGGGAGCACCTTTGCTTGCGCGGTGCCAATTTCCATTACCATCAATGTAAGTCAAAGCAGTTCTTTTGTCAACGGGATTGAATGGTAAGAAGTGAACCTCTCTGACCCCAGCCCTTGCCTGCAAAGGATTATATTTGTTCAAGATAAACAGTCACGTCAACATTTTTCTAAGAATAAGCTAAAGTATAGTAATTGATGCAAATGAAGAGAAGTTAAACCTCTTTTGGGTCAGCCAGTGTTCCAACAATGGCAGCGTCTATTGCATCCTGGTTTTCAGTCCTAGAAGCCCTTGCAGCAAGAAGCATCACGTGTTCTTTATCGCAACCCTTTTCAAAGACTTCAATTAAGTTCTTGTCAACACTAAGCTTGTTAAGTGTGAGTGTACCCGTCTTGTCACTGCAAAGGACATCCATACCAGCCATTTCTTCAATAGCAGTCATACGTTTGGTGATAGCACCTTGCTGAGAGAGCCTGTGAGAACCAATGGCCATTGTTACAGACAACACAGTGGGCATAGCAATGGGAATTCCTCCAATCAAGAGGACCAAAAGGTTGTCAATTCCGTCTCTGTACTTGCGATGCTGAATTGGGTACATGACTATGATCTCAGCCAACATACCAACTGCAATGGAACAAATACAGAAGTTTCCAATTGCTGTAAGCACCTTCTGGAAATGTCCAACTTGGTTGGTACTATCTACCAAGTGAGCTGCTTTCCCAAAAAATGTGTGGACACCAGTTGCAATGACAACAGCTTCAATTTCACCTTGTTTACAAGTTGAACCAGAGAAAACCTCATCCCCTGGGTTTCTAGTCACAGGAAGGGATTCTCCAGTTAAAGCAGATTGATCAATCTTTAAAGGATCACCCTCAAGAAGACGAGCATCAGCAGGAACGATATCACCTAGTTTGATGCTAATGATGTCACCTGGAACTAGAATTGCAGCTTCTTGCTCAGTCCATTTACCATCTCTAAGAACCTGTATGGCGAGGGAATTTTGAGTCGGTCATTAAAAAACACAAGTTTGTTACTTCTAAATATCCAAACAGTTCAACAACATATAACCTTGTAACAAAACAATGAATTTGGAAACTGTTTTTTGTTACAAAAACAAATACCAAATGAGATATAAGACCTCTCATTTATCGCTTTAAAGCAGGGAAAATACTCTAATTCTCGTTAGCCTCTTATATTTAGCAACAGATTCAGATGCATCAATGTTTACTTGGACACGGATATAAAATTATAAAATTTAATTCATTACCTTTGTCTTGGGAGCAAGACCAGCCATAAGAGCAGCAGCGGCATTACCGGCATTGTTTTCTTCAATGAAACTGATGGTGGAGTTGATCACCAACAAGCAAACAATACCAACAAAATCTTGCCAATCTGGGGGCTTCCCATCACCATTTGCAAGACCAATTGCCATCAAAGCAGCAGCTTCCATGACCCATGACAGAGGATTCCACATGAACCCAAGAAACTTGAGCACCTTGCTTTCCTGTATCATTAAAATTGTAATCAATAAGCAATTGCATTAGTAATTTGGAAACTGGATGACATGCTAACCACTAATGAATCAAAAGGGAACAAACCTTTTTCTCTTCTAGCTTGTTTGGCCCAAATATTTGAAGCCGGTTGGCTCCTTCCTCTGAGGACAGTCCTTCTTTGGTACATTTTAGTTGCTCAAACACTTCCTCCACCGGAATACGTTCCTATAAATTTCAAATTAACAAATGATATTAGAAAATTGGATTCCTTCATACATCACCACACATGACACAACCACTAGCATATCCCACCTCAAGACACGATGCTGCAAACTGAATCACTTCTTGATTACTATTTAGCTATTATTTGTTCTTTCTTTTTTTCAAATTCAAAGCTACATGAATGCAATTGGTTCTTCTTTTTGTATCATTTATTGTTTTCTTTTTGTCCATAATTTAAAAATCATGATCCCAATACTACTAGGTAGGGATAAAAAGTCAACGCTAGAAGCGGAGAACTGTTTTAATAATCTTACAAAAATGTTTAAAAGTCTGATTTAATATCACTTCACTTCCCCAAAGTTTTAGTTAAATGACATACACATGGGCTCTGTTATGTAAAATACATTAATCTTCTCTAAATTACACACATTTATACAAAACACTAAGGCGGACATGTGTCATTAAAACAAAACTAAGGAGATATGAGCGTAACTTATCATCATATAAATAAAGGTGATAAGTGTTCATTTAAAAGTAGATGAGATGTGGGTCAATTAACAAAAAATGAGGGGAGGCAAGTGCAATTTCCCACTATGTGAAACTTCCTAGATGTTTATTGAAATACTAGGAAATAGCCAGAAGAGTAAAGTTATTCAAAAGGAATAAACAAGTGTCTACTTTCTGATAAAATAGTTATAGAAATTAAGTTTCTTTTTTATTTTTTGAATGACAAAACTATGATTGTAAAATTTCTATTTTCAAGTCAAAATTTTGAAGTTAATTTTGTTTTAATAAAGTGAGAACGGGAAAGCGGACAACGGTTGGATCCGAAAAATACTGGCCCTTGATCTGACGGCTCGGTGGGGCGGCACACGCATACCATACGCCAGCGGCCAGCCAATCACAAAAGCGTTGACTGATTAACTTGACACCACCCAAACAGCGTATAGTGTCAGACGAGGCAGTACAACTAACACTAACACCACATGTGTGCCAACTTCCACTGCCTTCCACATCTTAGGATCCGTTTGTTATCACTTCTATTCAACGGTACAAACGTGGTTTTCGGCCAAATATTCAACGGTAACACCACCAAGTTGACCTAGAATCACGGGCTAAGTTTCCCGATTCCCAATGAGATAGATATCACAGACTATCACACAACAATTCATACCCTATTTTAAAAATTACTACTAGAATAACAAAATATAATAATAATAATAATAATAATAATGGTGGATCGAAAATTGCAGAAAGGGTTGAGGGTAAATTCGGAATATTAGGTAAATGGAAAAGAATGGTCCTTGTTGTGTCAGAACTCAGGATCGTTAAAGTATAATAAATGCGAGTTACTATGAAAACGGTTGATCAGATTGTTTGGGAAAAGATCCTCAGAAATTAAAGCAAGAAAAAAACTGAAGGTACCACGGAAAAGTACTTAAAAAAGTTAAATTTCTCTACTGCCAAACAAGGCGCAGACACCGAAAGAGACAGATAAATGGACATAGAAAATAATCAGTACACACACCTACACAAATAATAATAATAATAATAATAATAATAATAATAATAATAATAATAATTGGTTCAAAAGAATAATACTAATAATAAAATAAAAAAATAAAGCGTAATTGAAAAATGTAAGTTATCTGAGTCTAGCACGTTTAGATCCACTGATTCGCTATAGAGGGAAAAAACTCTGTTTGGTAGCAGAGAAAACGAAGGAAAAATTAAAAAAATAAAATAAAAATAGTATCATGTACTGTGAAATTGCTTTTTGGAATCAAACTGAGTCCCTTTCGGCGCATGTGATGTTACTTCTTCCTTCACCTAAACTCATAGTCATTTACAAGTTAATTCCTTAATTTCCTTCTCCTTAATTCCAAAATTAAAAATTATAATTATGTTACAACGATCTCATCAAACCAAGAAATCAAAAGCAACGATTCAAGACTTAAAGGAACGAATTGTGAATCAAAAAAACTTATTATTATTATGAATTATGAAAATGACCTTTGAAGTGAATCAAAGAGTACAAAATAAAAAACGAAAGTGTATAAAGATTTAGGTCGAGAAACAACACCTTAAGAAATAGCAATAAAGAGAAATTGTTGAGAAAATAAAAGTGAAGTTTGTGTATATATATACCAGATCAACAGTCTCGTTCTTGATTTCTTCGAGAGTGATAGTCTTGGCCGCCATGTTTGTTGTTGTTAAGAGATAATCTGAACAGCAATTGTGGAATTAGTGAGGAAGAGTCATGAGGGGGAGGGGGGAGAGAGAGAGAGGATGAGGAAGTGAGGAGAGATACCTGTGATTTTATACCGAAAATTGAGACTCACTCTAACGAACGCGATTTCGCCTCCCTCACAATTATGATGTTGACTATTGTGATGCGTTGGACACTTGGACTTCGAAACCTCTCTCTATAACAAATGAATTTTTATTTTTTATTTTTTAAATTTTTTTTTATTAGGGAATTGTTATGTGAATTTGGGACTGGTGAAACGGATCGGCGGTGGAAAAAAAAAGAGAAGAGAATTTTTTTTTTTTTTGGTGGAGAGAGAAAGGTGTTTGCGAAAAAAGGATAAAATCATATACTTCTTCACAGTGCTGTGAATCGAATGATTTGACGAAATGAGAGAATGTATGAAGACATGAAATGAATAGGACAATAAAAAAAAAATGTGTACAAAGAGAAGGAACACCAGCTGTGACCTGTGAGAGGCAAAAAGCTAAAAAATTAAATTACTATTACAATTAGAGTAGTTTGTAGGTGAGGAATGATATCACGGGTATATGAATCTAATTAATGATAGGATATAGTATAAAATGTTTTTTTGTAGTGATACGATTCATAGTATTTTGTATTATATTTAACTGTTAATTTAATCAGTACGCTAGTAAGGGACTTAACCAATCGATCACTCTAGAAGACACATATAATTAGAAATATTTTTCTTTTGAGGAAATCAGATTTATAAATATTGAATATAAGGAAAAAATATTATTTATTTCTAAGGAAATTATAATTAGAAATATTGAATAGAAGGAAAAAAATATACTTTTTTCTAACAAAAGGAAAACATATTAGTTAATTTTAATTAAAAATATTATTTGTTTTTGAGGAAATTAGAATTAGAAATATTGAATAGAAGGAAAAATATTATGTTTTTCTGACAAAAGAAAAAAAATATTAGTTAATTTTATTTAATTTCTTCAATTTACTTTTTTTGACAAAGTCTTTTTATGATTTTATTAACTAAGGATTAACCCATGGGTGTGGTTATGCGGTTGGGGCTCATCCTCGTTTAACTAAGTGTCGATGGTTCGATCCGCACCTTGGGTATGGAGCAACTTTAGATCCCTGGGCCAGCTGTCTCACCCTTCGAGGGGATTAGTCACTGCATTCGGTGGTGGATACTCTAGTCTCAACCAAAACTAAAGATTTAATTTATATGTATCGACAGTGTGTAAATATTTTACAATCTTAACCAATTAAGAAATGACACATCATTAAAATACCTTTTATGTTCTTAAATTTGAAAGTTATGTAACCAAGATTTTTTACTAGTTGTGTGTAAAAAAATTTACACTGCCAATATTGCATCCTCCAATTAAATTCTAAACTAATTATTGCATTCATATTGCTGTCAATGGAATGATACTATTATTGATTTATGGTAATAAAAGAAATAACTAAGAAACTTATTTAATTTGAAGATATTTTGAAAATAATATCATTGAGTATGGTGAAATTAGTTATATTTTACTTAAATTCTAGACAAACAAGAATTGTTTGCTGGATTAAATAAATAAAAATTCACGCGGTTTTTTATTGCGATAACTTTTTAGGCTATTCATTCAATCATTTTCTTTATTTTTATTACTTTTATAATATTAATAAATTAGTTGATGCTTTTGTATGGATTTTTTTATATATAAAGGAAAAATAAAAAAGGAAAAATGAAAAACACATAACCTAACTAATCTAGTTGTGGAGTGACAATTTTCGTAGACACACTCATGATTTTGACACATACGTACATCATCTATATGTTAGATGGACATATTATAAATTAATAATTAGTAAATTTTAGGCAAGTAATGAAGGATTTGTCAAAGAAAAAACAACTAACGAAGAATGAGTATCTCTCAACACTTTAGTAAAAAAAAATTAAACTAAAAAAAAGTGTGGTCGAGTGTATGAACTCTAAGTGACACGAGACTTTGGGTGACACTTTAATAGAAATTTTATACTTAAGAGAGGAGATAGTTCTAAAATGACATTTTTTATGATACATTAAAATAAATTAAACAACAACAAAAAAGCTAATTGTTATTTTCAATTTAAATTAAAGTATATTATGTATTTTAGTGGTGTCCATTGTGATTGATCTACTATTGTTTGATTGTTACTTTAAAATGGTTAAAAATTCTAGTAAAGAGTAGTTGTGTGATTATTCATATGACGCAATGAATGTGAAAAGTGAAAACCTACCTTGTGAGTTTGCTATGTTTTTTTTTGTCTTCCTTTCCTTGTCCTGATTATATTGTTGAAAAGAGATCCGATATATTCCGCAAATGTAATTCAGATTCTTTGAACCATTTTTTTACAATAATGATTTTGATTCTTTGAACTATATAAGCATCTTTCTTGTGATTTTCTAAAGAGTTCTTTATTGTGATTTCAAAATTTAAGTTTAGTAGTTACGGATTAAAAATAAGTAATTTTTTTGACAAACAAAAAATAAGTGATTTTGTTAAATAGATTAGAAATTGTGTAATATAATCACTCATTTTGAAAAAATTATTCTTATAAAAATGATTTTTATGATAACTACTTAAAACAAATTCTCATTTGAAGTAGTTTTTAGATTATTATTTGATTCTCATTTTTTTAAAAAAATTGTAACAAACGGATGGAAAACTTATAAAATAATTTTTTTTTAAAAAAAATAATTATTCTTCGAAATAAACTATAACAAACGGGCTCTAGTTAGTTATTAGCTATTTAAGGAGAATAATGAAAACCCGTGGTATTTTTTGAGTTTATCATTTGTATATACATGGTGTGGTATAATAAACTCTATATGGATATTTGATCATCATAGTTTATCTTTACCATATTCATGTATTTTTTGATCCATCTTTTACCATATTCATGTATTATAAAACTATTCTGTGAAAATCAAAAAAGTTATATTTTAATCATTTGTCTAAAAAAGAAACTAATGTCTAGAAAAGTTCAAAATCATACTGAATTAAATAATTATTTTATACCTTAATTACGTGCTTCTTTAAAGACCTTGTTCATTCATGGTATCAAATCCAAACTTTTATTCCCAAAAAAGAAAAAAATCCAAACTTTTATCCGCCCCATGGAAAAAAAAGGTAAGTAGTATTAAAAACTACACTAAAGTGTTTAGAGATACTAGGGGTGACAAAAAATACCCACGGTAACCGCCAATAAAACTGCGAATCAACTCAGAGCAGATAGTTAAAACGGGTACTATGGGCTTGGCCCGCCATATCGGGTCGCGAGCCCTCCAAAAAAATGGCAGGTTTGGTCGGTGATTTTACTCCGTCAACTCATTGTGTCCCCACCTAACCCATTAATTCAGCAGGCCACCGACGGGGCGTGGCGGGCCAACCTGTCAACTTTAACTTTTTTCTATGTTTTATGTTTTCCTTGTTTTTAACTATCTCTAAATCTTTATGATTTTTTTTTGGTGGGTTGTAGTGGGTCAACCCACTAACTGCCATTTTTACCTTGTTTTTGGCGGGTTTGGGCGGGCCAATCTGTCAACACACCTATTTTAAGCCCAAAAAGTAAGGTTTAAATATATTTTTTAATTATTTACTTTAATGGTGGGCTCAACTTCTCAACTCACTATCTTTTGATGTGTTGACCCACCCCGCCCAATCTTTGACGGGTTCATCGCGAGGGGCAGGATGACCCATTTTTTCGTCCCTAACGGGGTACCCAGACATAAAATAAATGGATAGTTGTAATTACCAGTTAGTTAACGGGGCGAAGATTGATAATGAGGTGCTTGTACCCACTAAAATTATTAAAAAGTTAATTTTGTGAGCCAAAAAAAGTTATTTTATAAAAAATTATTTTTAAGTAACTAAATAAATACACCTGGATATCTGTAGGTACCCGTGACTATGTGCTACCTGCAAAAACTCGTATACCCGCAAAAATCTACACGGGTATTAAGCAGATAAAGGGGCATTTTTATTCAACAAGACGGATAACGTAGGCATACAATATGTGTCTACCCCACCTCGTTGACATCCGTGAGAGATACTCATCCTTTTCTCTACTACTTAGTTTTCTGTTCAAAAAGTAAGTAGTATAGAACTCTTCCTCTTCTTGGCTTCCATAAAGAGATAATAACATTCAAATTTTTAATAGCGCTTATAAATGGTCAAAAAAGAGCTATTAAAAGTCATGAGAACTAAAAGCAGGAAATCCTAATTTAATAGGGACCAAAAGTTGGTGAAATTTTTTTGAGGGACTAAAATAAAAAAGGCCAAATTTTGTAGGGACCAAAAACATATTTAACCCTATTACTAATAAATAGTTTACTTCAAAAAATTCTAAATTTTATTAAATTAAATCACTCCTAATTATCTATAAATTCTTAATATTTTTTTGACAACTAAAAGTTCTTGTTATTTCTTTTGACATTAGGGGTGGGATACACCGAGACGATCAACAGGGGCCTATGACCCGGTCTACGTCAAGCCATGCCAAGCAAGCTTTTTTTTAAAATAGATAAGGCTTAGGCTTTTTTAAAAGTCCATTTACGTAAAAAGGTCAGGTTACAAGCCATTGAAAATGCCTTTTTGGCCTACCAGACAGGCCTATTTAATTAAGTAAAAATAAATAATATTATTATTATATACTAAATTTTGTATTTCGTGTTAGATCATAAATTTGCTAATATTTTCAGTTAATTTAAACATATTGACCTACATAATTTGTAACATATTTAAAGTTATTATTATAAAATAAAATTTAAATTTTATGTCAGATAAAATAGAACTTTATCTCACTGATCGATTAGCTTCTAAGTCTATTTACATAACAGTTAAAGATTGTAGGCTTTTGTAAAAAATAATTGTGAAATGGTCATTTTAATAGACTTTCAGGCCTTGCCAGACTTTCACAAATGCCAGGTAAAGTCTAAAAGTTGACCCTATGACAGACTACATGTCAGGCTCAGACCTAACACTTTCAACACAAGCCAAACCCCGACCTTGCAAGGCTCAGCTCGGCCCAATCTATTTCCACCCTATTTGACATCATATAAGTTATTGTTATTAATAACTCAAATGCTAATTATTCATATTATTATACTATATTATGTTATATTATACAAAGTTTTACCAATTTGGTGTATCAACCCCAATTTTTTTTATTTTTTTTCATTAGAAAATATTTCTTTTACTTTTGCCCGGTGGATTTAGGTTTTAGCATTTTATTTTACTTTACAAGTAAATTTCACACCGATTAACATTTGGTTCTCAAGGTGGGAATCGAACCATTGAAATATCTAGTCGACCCCATTTCCCAATGTAACTCAAGCCATTATACCAACAATGCTGATTTGTTTCATCATTTTATTAATACCACATACAACCTCCTCCCCTATAAAAAAAATAACAATTTTTTTTGTTTTTTTTTGTTTTTCTTACGAGGCAAAAAGGGTTTTATATTTATATAGGTGAGGTCTAAGTTGTCTTTAGAAAAATATTGGTAATTTACCCACATTCACTAGTATTTCTCAAATTTTGACATAAATCCTGTTAATTTAATATCAATGTGATCTATAAATACATATATACAAATTAATCAAGTGGCTAGGTGAAATTTACTTTTTTGGTGAACTCTTGATCACTTTTGAAAAATGTGGGTAACTTACCTAATCTCTCTTGCATTCATTCAAAATTTGTCACATGTATCCAAATGATTTAATATAAAAGTGATGTAAAAGCATAAATATATTTTAATTGACAAAGATAGTAGATTCCACCAAAAAATAATTTCAAAAAAGTACGTAATTAGTTTTATTGATTTCACATAAATTATATATCCATATTTTTTCAAATAAAGCAATAGACACCCTACATGAGGAGGTAGCAGTGTCCCTCCCTAACTAGGACCAGTGTACCACCCTACAAATTAATGTTGATTACATTAACTTGATTTTTTAAGCGATTGGAAAATCATCCGGAACTGGAAGTTGGCGTTAAGCATTTCCTCTCGCGGTTGGGAAGAGAGTGTTGAGAATTCAAGTGTGAGTGGTTCGTTCCACATCGACTAGATATGAGCTATACGAACGATATATTAGATATGACTCATTACCTAATACCTTAAGATTTTGGGTAGAGATGTGACGTCCAAGTCTCTTGATTGTCTGGTTCATTGGTTAGCTCGTTGTTCCCGGTGCTCCACGGACCAGAGTCCCAGTAAGTGGTAACAGAGCCATGGTTCGGCATGGATGGGGAGCAAGAAGTGGATCCTGATTTGGATCAAGTCTAGCAATGTGGGTAACTCAAACTTGAAGGATATATTAGAGATGCAACCCATATACCTAATGCTTTAAGGTTTTAAGTAAAGATGTGACGTCCAAATTTCTTGGTGATCCGGTTCATTGGCTAGCTCGTTATTGCTCCCAATACTAGCCCGGATTTCCAACAGAGAGTGTCTTCCCTCTCGAATCGAAAATTAAATTATTGGCACTTATTTGTGTCATGTGAGAAAGGATTAGCTTACTGGGGCCTTTGTAGGTGTAGAGCGCGACATGAATATTTGAATGGAATGGGCAAGGAGTTTCAAAGAATTATTCTTTGGAGTGCTACTATATCAAGTGGTGCATGATTTTGTGAAGTTTACGGCAATGCTGAAACAATAAACTTTTTTAGGAACAAAAAATGAATTAGTTTCGCAAGTCAACTCCAGAACCGAGGTAACACTGAATCTTCATCCCCCTTGTTGTCCACTTTAGAGGGACCTTCAAATGCAACATCGGGAGACAACAAGATGTAGTGGGTTTGATGCAAAATTTGGGTTTTTATTGTTATCCAATAGGTTAAAGACTAGGTTTAAATAAAAGATTTAATATTTGAACTTCATGCAAAATATGTAGTGGACGGATAGATCCCAAGAAGACCACTTTGAAATTGGTGTTATTATTTCATAGTATTGGGAGTTTTTTTTCCTCTTTTCTTTTTAAGAACTCTTTGGTATAGTTCACTCAAAGATAGTTTGCTCATATCTTGGCACGGGTGGCTATGGATAGGTGTGAAAATAGGTCGCGTTAGGCTAAACTTTGCAAGCTAACGACGGAGATTGAAAATTTTAGGTCTGGACCTAATCTAGTATTTGTCGTAGGCGTATTTTTAAGATTTGGCTTGGCATTTTTGAAAATCTAACAAAGTCTGAAAGTCTGTTTAATTAAAAGTCTACTTCATTATTTATCTTTGAAAGTCTCGGTCACTCTTGTAGTGAATGGTGTATGCTTTTGTAAGTAGATTAACAAGCTAATAAGTCAACAAGACTAAGTTTTGTTTTAAGATCTAGCATGACCTTTTCTAAATCTAATTTTATCTGGCATCCTATTTAAATTCTATTTTATAATAATACATTTAAATAGTAAGTCCAAGTCTAAATTACAAAGAATGTTTGAAAGTTTATGATTTAAAACAAAGAAAAATTTAATATCATAATAATAATAATATCAGTAATAAAAAATAATATTCATATTTAGCTAAAAAGGTTTTTAAAAAAGTCTTGACCTTGCATATTTTTTTTTAAAAAAGTCTGATCTAGTTTGAGCTTAACGTAGGCAAAGCTATAAACCCCTATTAATAGTATTTTAAAAATTGGATTGATCATCAACTCAGTCAGGCACTAGGTCATCGAGTAAAAAACCTAATTATCAATGTATAAAAAACATATGTTTTCAAAAAAATGTATAAAAAACATATTTTTAAAAACAACTTGTGGTACAATCGTAAGGCGCTGGACAACTTGCCTTGTGTATGTCTTGGGTTCAATTCCCATGATCTTACTTAAGGCGGAAAATAAAAAACAATAAATGCAGGTGTGCTACTGTGTTGCTGAAATTACCATATGGGGTTAACCAGAAAATTGGTTGAGTCATACTGGTTTTCACCCATTCAAAAGCAATATCTATTTCAACTATTGACCGCACTCGTTTATAGCATCAATTGTCGATCGACTTGACCTATTCTCACCTTTAGCTACCAAAATGGCCGGCACTTGGGATTTTGGTAACATTGCTCCTTGTTGTCCAAACTTCATAACCAATGAAATGACATAATTGTCTTCTTCCTTTATAAAAAGTTATCTCCACATTATTTTCAAAATGATGTATTCAATGCATAAACTTTGAAAAATAAAATCAAAAGTCTACTATATTAAAAATAAATAAATATAAGATATTGACTTTATAAATGAGTTGGTGGGAAAGGAGAATTTAGAGTTTCAATATACAATAATGGAGGGTAAGTGAGTCCCACTTATATTCGTGCCAAGGATGAAGAAAATTCTCGTTCAGAAAAAAAAAGGGATGAATTGGAGAAATAACTAGTGTGAAATAGAAAGAAGAAAGAACTATTGTTGTACGAATAAGAATAATTTTTTTTGGTTACCATGTTGGCTTTACTAGCTCATATGGTTCTCCCCTCCCAACAGAGTTTTTATCACACTCAGGACTCGAACCTGAGACTTTGGGGTGTGTTTCAAGTCTAGTTACCACTTAGGTCAACCCTTGTTGGTACGAATAAGAATAAATGGTCTCATCATATTTTATTTATTTATTTATTTTTGACTTTGAAAGAATTTCACTGACCATTTTATCAAAGTTACTATTCGGGTGTTTACCTCTCTCTTTATTTTCTATGGAATTTTGAGTCTGTGTTTGGTGTAAAAAGGAAACCATTTATTCATTCAAACTTCTTCATTTCTACGTTGGCTCACCAAATATTACTACTATAGTAAAAGAAGCCAGAAAAATATTGTTTTGACACAAAATCTAATAATTATATACTATGAGAGCTGCCTCAGTTGGACCAGCGTCAATTCACATGAAGAAATGTTAAATTCGCAAACCAACCAAAGTCTATTATATGATACGATGTATTCATGCTTCTTATTTCAGCTTTAATTACCTCTTCATTTGGATAGATTAAGGATAGTTGGAAAGAGTCAAGAACTTAGTTCAGCTCTACTCAATTCGATAAGAATTAGTTCAACTCAAAACTCAATTTGAGTTCAATATAAATCTTTTTTTCCGACTCAAACTTGACTCGTTTTAAGTTTGCAATTTAACTTGTGAAAATCAGAATAAAAGTAATTTTTGACTCAAAATCGGTGACTCAATTTTTTTGACATATATAGCAAGTAAAGAGACTGAAACTAAAAAATATAAATGTAATTACAGACTATATATCAAAAAAGTTATTCATATATAACTTGTAATTTGAATATGCTGATAAAAAACATATCATTCTAACTATAACTCAAGTTCAACTCATTTAATCAACAAGTTCAAGTTCTTTGTCAAAAATAATAATCAACAAGTTCGTTTTTCAACTCAATTATAGTCTTAGAATGTGGTTTGGGCCTCACTCAACCCCACAAAATCGACTTGTAAGGTGAGGGATGCTTCCCACTTATAAAGTCTTTTTCAGACCATATCACATCCGATGTGGGATTCTTAACACCCGACAACAAGTTGCCCAACGGATCTTGGATAGGCTCTGATACCATCTTAGAATGTGATTTAGGCCTAACTCAACCTCACAAAATCGGCATGTAAGGTGAGGGATGCTTCCCACTTATAAACTCTTTTTCAGGCTATATCACACCCGATGTGGGACTCTTAACACACCCCCTCACGCCCAGGAATAAACATCTGGAGCGTGACCTGAGTGGCCCAAGAATAGACATCTGGAGCGTGACTCGACGACGGGTGGCCCAACGGATCTTGGATAGGCTCTGATACCATCTTAGAATGTGGTTTACGCCTAACTCAATCTCACAAAACCGGCTTGTAAGGTGAGAGATGCTTCCCATTTATAAACCGTTTTTCAGGCCATATCACATCCGATGTAGGGTATCATTGTTGTTGGGAAAGCTTCCAACTCGGGATACCCTTATATCTGTCATTAAGGAACCTCATGGGTCGTGTTGTCCTTTTTGTTTTGAGTAGGAGGATGAGTCTATTTTTCACTTATTTTTTGTGTGCAGGTGCTCTCGATCAATTTGGAATTCTATTTATAATTGGACAGGCAGTGCGTGTATGGATTCTCTTGTTGGAGTGGCGCATTTTAAGGCCCATGGTATCAGGCTGGAGTCCAAGACGGCAAGGAGATTGAAGTATTTACTTTGAATGGCAGTCACGTGGTGCCTTTGGTTTCATCGAAACCATATTCTCTTTAAAGATCAAGTCTTCAACTCTCAAGTGGTAGTCAATCATGTTAAAACCATATCTTGGAGTTGGTTCATTAGCATTGAAGGTCGCAATTCAGCTTTGAATATTTCAGATTGGTGCGGAAACCCTATTGTTTGTATGAACTCGGTTTAATCTGGCTTTTTGTCTCATTCTTCCTAAGGTACCTCTTTGAGTCTTTTTTCCATGGGGTTTTGGCCCAAGAGAGTTTTAATGAGGTCCCTTATATTTACAATGGTTGGGGTACCTATTTGCATCCCTTTAATATAATTTTTTGCTTATAAAAAAAAACATTCGATGTAGGGTGTTTGGACATTTCTCTAAAGTGGCTCAAGTGTGTTTATATTTCTTGGTAGCTTGGTGTGGATGTTATAATTTTCTAGTTAGTTGTATTGTTCAAGGTGTCCTGGTTGTTCCAAATGAATAGGAGTTTAGTTTTTAAATTTAATAAAAAAACATATTTAAAAGTGGTTTATTGTAGTGTATACGTATAACTATGGCGGCTGGCAATAACTTATGAAACTAAGGAATTTTTCAGTAACAATTACTAAATTTTTCAGTGACTATACAACAATCTAATGGTTAGTGCACACTAACCACAATTTAGTGTTTGTATGGTGAGTGAGCGGGTAAATGAAAACACTGGTTAGTACTTAGTATATACTAACCACAATTTAGTATTGGTGTGGTCACCCAATTTTTTCACTGATGGAGAAATAATTATTATGTCCATTTAATAACACTTACTAAATTATTGTTTAGTACTCTAAGTCAGACTCCCTATGACTACTACCTACCAATACAACTAATTGGGTCGATAAACCATTCTTAGTATAAACGTGGACGGCCTTTGACCACTTGTAAGAACCAACTCCATGCATGGTAATATATGATTTGATATGGTCCACCAACCTTAACAAATCGGACAGCCTACTCAGATGCAATCATGCCAAGAAGGTCTGTAGATTGAAGTACTTATTCAAACTGACTCACTTAGTGTATCTTTCATCGAAACCATACTCTTTTCAAAAGGCAAATATTTAATAACTCTCGGGTAGTTGTTAACCACGTTAAGTATATTACATAGAGTAAATAGGGGAGGTTGTTAAGATTAGTTAAATACTTTTCTAACTTACTTAACAAAGAGTAGTTGTAAACCTTCGGTACCCAAACAAAAAAAAGTTACTGGTAAATAGGGGAGGTTGTTAAGATTTGAATTAAACTCGTTATTTACTTTTCTTGACTTTTTAACTTTCTTTTCCAACAAAAACATGACACCTAATCATAAAAAAAAATATTCTCTCAAAATTTTCTATTTAGTTATTAATTTTTTATAAGATATTATTTATAGATAAAATAGTAAAAAAGAAAAGGACATTTGTATTATTTGTATTTTTAATTGTTATATATACATCGATCCTTTCCACCTAAAGGGTCAACTACTATAAGTACAAATTGTATATGCTTACGTACATCGTGCTATTTATCTAATAAACATGACAAATTAAGCAACAAACATTAACGACATATTTTGTACATTAAAAAATACAAAGGTACTTTTTTGATGACTTGAATTACCGGGCACGCTTTATTCTTATTATTATCATTACAAGTATTATTATAATATATGCTTCATTATCAAAATTCCTTGAACTTTTTTACTAATAACAAAGTCCAAGGAACGATTCGTGTATTTGAGTGAAGTATATATATGTGTCATATTTAACAAGCCACAAACTCATGTCCCAATTACTCATCTCTAATTTAGACATACTAGTATGTAGTAAGTTCTTTTTAATTACTCTTTTTTGATATCTCCAAGTGATGAGATCCCAACCCTCACCCGAAAATTTGAGACAACAAAAATATTGAATAATTTTTCCTTTTATAAATTGCAATTAGTTATTGTCAAAAAAAAATAAATTGCAATTAGTTGGTGATTTTATTTTTCAAGACTAAAGTCTCTCTCATACACGTTGTTCTGCACTGTACTTCCGACCTTGAAGAGCGATCCGAGGTAGTTAGTGGTTGATATCCTTAGTCAATAACCGTATCCGATCCTGCTGGTGTTGTACCTGCAAAATCACTCCGATGCTAAAGTTAGTGGGATAGTCTTAACGAAGTGATAAATAAGAGAATGCTTACCATTAATGAGGCAATGAATGTTGTATTTATAGAGTGGGGTGGGGTTGATTCCAATGAATCAGGACCGTCCGATCTGGTGGTTTGATCTGAGCCCTTGATGTTTGGACTGGGCCCTTTGATATTGGGCTTTTGTGTGGTGTGAATAGATGCCAAAAAGGGGGTGTATATGGCAAAAAGCCAATCCATAACAGTTGCCCCCCAAGTCAGGTCGTCTTTAGAGGCGATCTTGACTTGTTCGGATATGAAGCTTTCTTTTTACCGATGTTTAAACATGGTTTCTGATAGTGGCAAAGTTTTACCGACGTTAAAACTTGGTCTCTGAAGGTGGCGAAGTTTTCGCCGATCATAAAAAAGAAGAAATTTTGAATTGGCGCATTTGCATTTATTGCGTCTGTCAGAGCGCGTTTCCCAATGGCGGCTAATGATGGTGACGCTTTGGTAGGTGTGAGCGTGCGTTGGAAGCTATTGATGTGAGCGTGGAACGCAGGTAGTTACGCGGTTCCGATCATAAGCGTGGAACGTAGGTAGTTACGCGGTTCCGATCATAATTTTGATTGGATCAAAAATCATAAGCGTGGAACGCAGGTAGTTACGCTGTTCCGATCATAAGCGTGGAACGTAGGTAGTTACGCGGTTCCGATCATAATTTTGATTGGATCAAAAATCATAAGCGTGGAACGTAGGTAGTTACGCGGTTCCGATCATAATTTTGATTGGATCAAAAATCATAAGCGTGGAACGCAGGTAGTTACGCTGTTCCGATCATAAGCGTGGAACGTAGGTAGTTACGCGGTTTCGATCATAATTTTGATTGGATCAAAAATCATAAGCGTGGAACGCAGGTAGTTACGCGGTTCCGATCATAAGCGTGGAACGTAGGTAGTAAAAGGTTTGAGAGGAGCTCTTCAAACGATTTAGAGAAGACCTGTTGAGAATTCTCGTAGGTTTTAAAAAGGTTTGAGAGGAGCTCTTCAAACGATTTTAGAGAAGACCTGTTGAGAACCCTCGTAAGATCGGGCCTAAGGACAGTTTACCAGGACTCGGCCCAGATTTAACTCGTCCATTAGGGTTCTTGGCTACTAAGGCTAATGATCGATTTAAGGAGAAATCCTTAAAGGACCTTTCGTACCTTTTGGGCAGTTTACCAGGACTCAGCCTGGATTGAACTCGCCCCTAAGGGTTGCGACTGCTTTGGCCATGTATGGAGATCTTATGAGATCGGTCCAAGAGTTTCTTCTGAAGAAGGAGACATTTAGGCGGTCATATTTTGCTTTCTAATTTTGTTGGGATAAGAAAGGCAACACTTATATTTTTGATGGGATCGAAAAAGGTAAGTGCGTGCATTACAAAGGGGTGGCGGCCGAGGTAACAGGGATCCCCGACCTCGAAACCGTCATTAATTCTATACCGAACTCAACGTCGATCAGTCCCAGATATTGGGCGAGTGCTGGAACACAGAGTTTAGAGACGGGAAATTCCCAAAATCACTGACCCAAAGACCTGGTCAACGATCCAATAAATATTGTCGATATCACCGGAGCAACGGACATGACACCAACCATTGCAACGCTGTATCAAAGCCAAGACCGGCACAGGTGCTTTCAAATTGGAGACTTTGGACAAAAAGGAAATCCTCCGAACCTTACCTTTGGAGGTGTTGCTCTTTTCCGGTCATGGTACTTTCTTCTTCATTGATGAAACACTGGGATAGTTGAAGGAAATGTTGGAGGTTTTCTGGTTCCCAAGTATTTATGTGTTTCTTGAATGGGCTCCCAGGGCGTAAGCCCATCCCCATAAAGTAAACTCGGAAAGAATCATCGAGGTTTCGAACTTGAACTGCTTCTTTATTAAATCTTTCTATGTATTCTCTTAAAGATTCGGAGCTCCCTTGGTTGATGGAAGCTAAGATGTTTTTGTTTTTTGGCTTGCTTCTGGAATGAGAAAAATTAGCTGAGAATAATTTGGCCAGTTGGTCCCACGAGGAGATTGTGTTTGATTTGAGGGTCTCAAACCATTCCGATGCTATTTTTTCCGATGTTAAGGGGAAAATTCGGCATTTCATTTCTACGGGGACGTTGCGATACTGCATTACCGTGTCAAAGTAACTCAAATGTCTGTCTGGGTCGCCCGTTCCGTCGTAGGTCTTCAATCCTTCTGGAGGTTTTTCGAGATATCTGGGCACCGGGTAACGGTCGATTTTATCCGTAAAAGGGCCTTTGCGCTCGGTTGTTTGATCCTGCGGCGGAGATCGGTGCCGATGCTGCGGGTGCCTGCGGTTATGAGGGCGATATCCTCGAGGTGAATATTCTCTACTCCTTGATCGTTGCCTAGGAGAAGAGGATGCCAGAGAAGAATGAACTTCGGGTGAAGAATCGGTGTCTACCCTACCGACGCATGGCGAACGGGAAACTTTCCTTTCGAGCCTACGAGGAGGAGAGCGATGGTAGTGTCGCCTTCTGGGTGGAGATCGATGGCGCTTTCGAGCCGGATTTCTTCTTTCGGAGGAATCTCGGTCGGGCGAGACCTGGCGCCTTCGAGCCGGATTTCTTCTTTCGGCGGAATCTCGGTCGGGCGAGACCTGATCCGGAATATTCCGAGCTCGGAGCTCCGCCACCTGTGCTTCAAGATCCGTAAATCGGTAACTCCTCTCTTGGTTTGCCAATTCATGTCGATTGAGTAGTAGGACGAGCTGTTGGACAGCATCGGCTGGGACAGAAAGTTGATTTTGAGGATGTACGCGGTTCCTTGTGGGGCTTCCGGATACCAAAACGAAGTCCGGAATTTGATGTTGGGCTCGCCCTTGATCGGAGTTTGGAAGGTTTTGAACGAATCCGTCCGGGGTTGCCTGAGGTTCGGCCAAATGGGGCATGACCGGTCTCACGATAGGGTCGTGATGGATTCCCACTGTGTGACTGTTTGCCTTGGAACGAAGATTTCGAGTCGTCATTGATTAAGGTGAGGGGGGAAGATCTTGGTTCTGAGATCTCCCACTGTGGTCGCCAATGTTCTGCACTGTACTTCCGACCTTGAAGAGCGATCCGAGGTAGTTAGTGGTTGATATCCTTAGTCAATGACCGTATCCGATCCTGCTGGTGTTGTACCTGCAAAATCACTCTGATGCTAAAGTTAGTGGGATAGTCTTAACGAAGTGATAAATAAGAGAATGCTTACCATTAATGAGGCAATGAATGTTGTATTTATAGAGTGGGGTGGGGTTGATTCCAATGAATCAGGACCGTCCGATCTGGTGGTTTGATCTGAGCCCTTGATGTTTGGACTGGGCCCTTTGATATTGGGCTTTTGTGTGGTGTGAATAGATGCCAAAAAGGGGGTGTATATGGCAAAAAGCCAATCCATAACACACGTGACAAGCTAGATTCTCCGACATAACTTATCAAAAAAATAGGTTCTTCGACATAGATTAATTGCCAACAAAATCAGTGTATATTGCGTATCAATAACACGGTGACAAAAAAAGTCTCTCCCAGGGGGGTTCACAAAATTTGCAAGATTTCTAAAAAGATTACGTTTTTGTGGAGAGTTTAGTGACTCCAATTGCAAGCGTCTCCTTACATTTTGTATGGCCATATATTCCAATGTCAATGTGACAATGATGCCCACATAGGCAACTTCTGCACGTACTTCTTTTAGAAAAAAAATATATATTAATTTGCACACATTCAACGACACCAAGCCATTGTTACTATCATCTTTCTTTTTTAATTCTCCATTTTATATATTTGTATTTTTTTAAACTTCAAGGTCATATTTTGATCACAAAAAAAACTTCAGGGTCATATTAAAATTTTTTTGACAATTATAGCTATAACTATTTATTGTATTGAGGAAAATATGTGTAATGGAACAATGATAAGTAAAAGGGTATCAAAAAAAATTAACAATTTAATCAAAAACATCACAATGTAATGATTTTTCTTGATATTTTTTTTACAAGCAAAATGATTTTATTGAAATTTAATAATTTAGAGCACTTAGTACAAGGGGTACCAAGGCC
The DNA here is from genome assembly GCA_963573325.1 of Astragalus glycyphyllos. Taxonomy (NCBI): domain Eukaryota; kingdom Viridiplantae; phylum Streptophyta; class Magnoliopsida; order Fabales; family Fabaceae; genus Astragalus; species Astragalus glycyphyllos. Next base: position 68,667,444 of record OY754308.1, read on the forward strand.
ACAGGAGAGTTACAACCACCCAAGTTCTAACAACATTACAGTCGTTGCCAAAAAAACAATAACAACATTATAGTCAAAACTAAGTTGTCTTGATTACAAACTTAAACTAAATTGGAAAAATAAACAAACTTAAAAAGAACGTTATTCTTTGTCCATAAGGTTTACTAGTCAAAACTCAAAAAGATAAATGGAGACTAGTTGCGGTCCAAAATAAGGGCTTTCTATATGAACCTTAGTGGAAATTACTAATTTTGTAAGAAATGTGGAAATATGTTGTACTTTTTAATGGTCATGACATATATAATACTAGTACATACACAGGCTGCCTTTAATTGCACTTTTTTTAAAAAAAATAATAATAAAGCGAGCAGAAATTACTGAAATTAATATATACCATCGAATTATTAGAAAACAAAAAGAATATAATCCATTTGATTTGCACATGCAATCCAACAAAATTGCTCCCCCAAAGTGAGGGATAAAGGATCAATGACTAATTCCAGCATGGCTGAAGCTAATCATGCTCGACAAATTACAGCCAATACCTCCCTTTTTATCGTGTGACTAAAATTTAATCATAGAGGTACATACATATATATACATGTTATATATACATAATTTTCGATCTAATAAATAATTTTATCAAATTCAAGCTTAATTATTTGTTTTGGCTGAGTACTTAAACAAAGCTTTTAATTAAGCCATTGTGAACCATGATTCTGAACACAATGATTAATTAGACGCTCAATTAGTAGCACTAATTAATTAAACTACTTGGATTAATTAGTTCATCCATTTGAGTGAGTACGTTGTTGAGACAAATTGCGAAATATCCGAGAGGCGCGCATGAAATAACGGTCTAAACAGATAAATATATTAGGTTGATTGCACCGTACACTACATGCAAGCATGTGGGGAGCCAAGGCTTATGCCATTAATGAATGCGTATATCATAATACATCATTATTCGTACATACTAGTGTGCTTTCTCAAACTATGTTGTTTTTAAAAACATAGTTTGAGGAGTAACTCAGCTCGGATATCACTTTAAGGTCTACTGTTCGAATCTTTGAGTGTAGTAAAAATTCTGTTGAGACATGAAAACCGCATGGATCGGCAAAGTCAGAGACACTTGGTAAGTCAGGTTCCCTGACGTAGATTAGTCACAGGTAAAGCTGATGGATAATGCACACCAATAACACGGTAATAAAAAAGACTTAAAAATGGACAATTCACACATAGGGCCTAAGAAGTATATATGGGTAGGAACAGACTGAGTCGAATTGGGTTTTGCAACGTCTGAGTATGACCTATATTAATAATGCCAAGGTTGAGTCTTGTTTGTGGCCTGTCATGTATAGGTCCATTTTAAAGTCTAATTTTGCATTTTCGAAAACCTGTTTAAAAGTCTATTTTATCTTGTTTACAAAAACCTACTATCTTAAAATGATATAGACTTTTGTAAATAGGCTAACAAACTAATATGTCAATGAGACTAAGTTGAAATTTGAGATCTAACCAAATCTATTAGAGAATTATCTTTATATGACATCCTATTTTAATTATGCTTCTATCACATTTTACTGATTTTAGAACCGCTCAACTGTTCTTAGATATGGTTTGTAAGCTCCATGGGTTTCTTAAGAGTCTAATTTTTTTATTGTGACCCCATTTTTTGTGAGCTGTTTTTGGCCAGAAGAGCTTTTCAAGTTGAGTGGGACGAAGCTTCGCATGAGCACTGCTTATCACCCTCAGAGTCATGGAAAAATTGAGGTTCTTAATCGCATATTGGAGCAATACTTTCACGCCTTTGCACATCATAAGCCTACACTATGGAGAAAGTATTTAAGTCTTGTTGAGCGATGCTATAACACTATACTACACATTCTGCTACAGGAGTTACTCATTTTGAGGTAAGTCGCAGTTGTTCACCACCCTCAATTCCTTATTATGCCACTGGTTCCTCTTCTATACAACGACTTGTATAGAAGAGGAACAATAGCAATGGGCCCAAGAGGAATACCATGATACCTCCGGGATAGGGAGATTCCATTCATTAGAAAAGGCTCTAGAGGAATATTCATTTTCTGTTATTAGTTTGTTGATAATTTGTTATAGTTTGTATCTATTTCTATTATTGTGACCTCTTGGGATTGCTTTTGACACTCAAGTTGATTGGAAAGCCCCCATATGTGGATGGCTCAAACGTAATACTGATGGTGCCTTTAAAGGCTCTCGTGGCAGTGGTGAACCCAGGGCCCTAGGCCAGGGGGTGCAAAAAAATTCATTATAACAAATGCTTGTACATGGATTGTTTAATTTTTTTCAAATATCCTCAGTTAATTTACTAAAATTAAAGAATCAAATTTTATGAAAATAAGAAGTAGTCCGTAAAAGTATGTGACATCGGTAAAATTACTTCATAAAGTTTTATAAATAGTCTCTTACAGAGATTAATAAGACAAGTTTAATAAAAGTTTGGTGCAAATTAGGTGCAAATTTAAGGATACTAGTGCGAATTTATAATTTCAATGGGCTCAAAAGTTGTTTTTACATAGCAGTACTAGTACAATTATTTTTTCCATGGTTCAGTTGAACCCCCTGAATTGTACATAGGTCCGCCACTGCTTCCTGGCCCTTCTTCTTGTGTTGTCAGCTTTTGTGACTATAGAGCCTCTATTGTTGGTTATTTTGTGTCATTTTTGGGCAATGACACTACACTTGATTCTGAGCTTTTGGCAGCCATGATAGCTATTGAGATCGCCTATGATAAGGGGATCGCCTAAAGACTCTAGATCTAATGGTTATGCAGCTTAGCTCTAACGGTTCTACAGCCAACTGCACCGTGAGGATCCAGGTCCTTGTTTAGCATGCCATAGATACTTCATTTTCCTCTGCCTCTGGCCCTCAATCCCCCACTACCCGCAAATTGCCAGTCATGTACACCAGACCACAAACTGTTGCCACTACTAAGGAGAACAATAGCAAATGGTGTGTTTTTTCGTTACGCATTTCTTTTATTTTTGTTACATAACTTTTAATCATAAAATCGTATATTTATAAATTTGGTGTACGTACCTAGACAAAAATAAAGGAAGAGAGAGAAAAGAAAGGCAAGACAAGTAGAGAGTTGTTTGTTGCCTCTAATAAACAAAGCACATCCAATAGGGCATTTAAGATGATTGTGTAACGCACACATTTCTGTCTAGCTACTTATCCTTTTCTTGGAGTCATGTCATTACCTTTTTTTTTTTCATTTTGAAAGATTCCTACATTTTCCGGTGTGGAAAAAAACTATATAAGGGGGAGAATAATTTAGGATATATAGGAAAAGTATATATGAAGTTGTTCATGATCATTGGTTTTCTATCAACTAAATTCTTTGAATATCTACGACTTTGAAAGTAATGAGAAGCAAATAGCATCTACTTTTCCAAGTGGCCATTTCTTCCTTACTTGCCACATAGATAATCCACTTCTATAGTCTCTCATTCTTTCCACTCAGCCATCCACTCAATTCGTCTAATGAAAATGCCAAAACCCATCATCAATTCATTGAAGTACAACTTGCTATTATTATGGATATAGGACCCACAAGATTTTTCAACCCTTAGGGTATGTTTGGGAGGGGGTTTTGGGAGGAGAAGGGAGGGGAGGGCGTATTTTTCAATTCTAAATTGAGGAAGCTATAAAATGTCTCTAACCATAAATCAAATGTGATTAAAAATGTTATATTGATATCTATCAACTTGTTCTTTTAATTTTTTAAAATCTCAAACACATATTAAAATATAGACAAATCTTTTTCAAGTCCTCCCCTCCCTTCCCCTCGTAAAACCCCCTCCCAAACATACCCTTAGAATTATCATGGTAAAGTGGCTAATGGTATATGATTAATTCCAATCATAAACTCAATCGGGATACAATGACCATCAATCATAGTATCATGTGAACACGAACTCTATGTGAGTTGAACAAAGAGATTTTTGTGATTTAGATAATATTATAGATATTGGATTTTGAGTATGGTATGAATTTTTATGTATTTACAAATTGAAGGGAGGAACAAACCAAAGTAAACATGACCGCAAATGAAGACCAATGACAATGTTGTTGGGGTGCACCTTTTTTTGTTGTTTATTATTATTTCCAGCCACTTTTTTTTTGTTCAAAGCCAGCCACTAGTTCCTGATTCATACTTGCATTTGAAATTTAGAGCATTCCTGTTATGAAACTTACCCATCACCGTCCATGGATGCTGCTGCTGATAATTGATTGCTGCCAATGCATGATTACTTTGCTTTAAGGATCTTCCATTCTGTCTGGACCACCATTTTTTCATTCCAATATATTCCATTCTTCAACACTTCTTTTGATGGAGAGTCTTGGATCTAATGATCCATAACAAGATTTAAGATGTCTAACGATAAGTTACAAGTCTAAGGAAACTAAGTATTGGATAACTAAGCAACTATCTTCTTAGACTCGAGCTCATTTCGATTCAACTTCTCTAAGTTGTTAGAAGAGCCTATTGCGGAGAATGAAATATTTTGTAGTTTCTTACACTCAAGCTCATTAGTAATGGCCAATATTATTGTAGTTTCTACTCTTCGTGAAGCTCTTGTTTGAGGTGAGAATAGGTTTTGCTGAACTAAGTTTTGCAAGGTCTGAGCTTGGTCTATGTCGAAGAGTTAAGACTTGGATTTGGCCTATGGACTACCATAGGTCCAATTTCAAGACCTTGCTTAACCTTTTTTAGAGTTTGAGAAGACCTAATAGCCTGTTTAAACATTTATTTACCAATTTTCTTATTTTTACGAAAGCTTACATCCTAAAGTTACACCTTTTGTAAACAAACTAACAAGCTAATGGATCAATTTGATTAAGTTCTAATTTGAGATCTAACAAGACCTTTAGATCATCATCTTTATATAACATCCTATTTAAATTCTATTTTAGAATAATATATCTCAAAAATTGATTGATGTCAATATGTTTAAATTAACAAAAAAATGTTAGCAAATTTTTGATTTGATACAGAGTATAAAATTTAATATAATAATAATAATAGTAATAAAAAATTGTGTTTATATTTACTTAAATAAGTCGACCTGATAGGCATGAAAGGTTTTTCAATAGTTTCTAGCTTAACCTTTTTATTTAATAGACTTTTAAAATCAATTTGGCATTGTCTATTTAAAAAAAAACTGATTTGACCTAAGTCTGAGGTAGATTAGGCCATAGGCCCTCAAAGACCCCAAGACAGAGGAAAGAGCAAGTGATATAGAGGTAACCAATTGCAATAGCATCCAACAATTCGAAAAACGTACCACCAACCGTCGGAGATTTCCTTATAGTTTAGTTTTTTCTTGTTACCACGTTATTGGTGCACAGTATCCACGGACTTAACCAGTGACTAATCTACACTAAGGTAACTTAATTGGCCACGTGTATCCGACTTTGTCTGTCCATGTGGCTCTCCCCTCCCAACAGTTCTTATAGCTTTAGTTGAAGTGACTATTGTTCACAAGTTCTCCAAGTCTGGGTTCATAGCAGGCAACTAGAGCTGTCACTAAATAAAGAAGTGTTGCAAAGTGTTGATAATAGGTAAAAAAATTATTAGAGAAACCACTGACAGTAAAAAAAAACATCTTAAAAGAAATAACTCTACATTTACAATTGCAATTAAAAATTTCAAACCAATTACTCATTCAAAGCTGGCCTGTGACAAAGGCAGCACCCTTCAAACAAAATCTAAACCTCAAATCAACAATGTCGATGCATCCTTATCTAACTAAAGGTATGAGGAAGTACTCTGCATAGAATAGCTGCAATAAGGAACACAAATCAATACAAGTTCTTGTTCCCATTATATATGAAAAGACAGTTCATCATTAGCCCACCAAAAAAATTCAGAATCGATGGTCCAACATATTAAATGATGTTTTTCAAAAGTATCCTTAAATTAAATTAAGATTCTCTTTTCCTATAAATATTATTAAGGACAACTTAGGTATTGTAGTTATTTTTTATTACTTTAAGAATATTAAATGAGAATAACCAAATTTACTAAGTGGTGTGAGGTAGTTATTTTTTGCTTATATATGTTTTGCATTTCAATTTGACTTTGGAGTTTGAAAGTCACTATTTTCAAAACAAAGAATAATCACATAGCTGTTTCTTTTGCATGATAATCTTGAGAATGTAGTCAATGATAAAAAGTCTGAGGTTGGTGATTACCTTCCAGATAAACATATAGAAGGATGTTATAGAAGCTTTGCTTCTCAAATCTACAGATTTGGCGTGATAAAAGAGGAGTGAAGCAAGAAGAACATGTCCCAGACCCTAACACATTGGCACAGAATAAATATCAAACATTGCTGGAAAGTTTTAAACAAGCTTACATTCACTTGATATCCATCTGCAAAAATAATAGACCTAAGCTTCGACACTAATATCAGAATTATAAAGTAGAAATATTTTAGACAACAGAGACAGCTTTCCTAGGGAGATATTTCCTTATTTTAACATAGATATCTGTATTGCAAGCTGATAATGTTAAACAAAAAAGTCACAAGACATCACCACCTTCATATGAAGCATGTGTCACAAATGATAAAACACTAACTCATATTTATGTTAAGGAAAATGCCATATCTCGCGAGAGTAAGCATAACGAATGCATCGCGAATTATGTGGCTGACGGTTTCATTTCGGTTGCTCTATCTGATGCAATTCGGATGATTTCAAAACGTTTTGGCCCATCCTCCATCTTTAATATCCACACTCACTGAATCAATATATATTTGCCACCGTTGCCGGGAAAAGTAGTACTGCTTCCGGTAATAGAGAGACCTACCTTGGACAACCCAATTTTGCAAGTGGGATTTCTTCCACTTGGCAGCAATGGGGATTTGATCTCCATCAACCCTATTTTACGTTCTCTACAGCAATCGGTGACGGCGGATACCTCGTCGGCAAGAGATTCGGCCTCCGTGTTGGCCTCGCCGACCTTGGGAAGATTTAGTATGGTGAAAACATGGGGTACTGCGGCGTGGTCGGGCCTCGCACATGTGCAGGAATGTGTGCGTATTTAGATGTATCTTCCATCTGCGGCGTATTTAGATGTATCTTCCATTTGGAGAAAAGAAGAGAAATTAAACAAAGAATGATATAAAGAAGGATTTTCCAGTCATGGTTAGAAGAGAAAGAAATGGAAAAGAGAAGAGTGGTTTGGAGGAGAATTACACAAACAATGAACAGGAAGACAAGAGCATAAAAATAATTAGTTTCATAAGGGATAGCTATGCCACTGTGATGTACATCTCCATTAGTTATTAGTTATTATATATACCTCAACGATATTTCTAGTTGTAAAATTGTGTCGATGGTTGCAAAAAGGAGTATGAGTTTACTTGACCATTATGATGTAAAAGTTTAACATTGAATGGAGTAGTAGTTCTTATTTTTATGGCTTTGCTGTCTTAATTTACATTGAGAATTTGGGAGCCTTATGCACTGGTTGTGTATTGCAGCCCTTGTTTTAGTCTAGTTTGGCACATCTTCTTCTGCTAAAGGTAGCTTTATTCTCTTAATGAAATTTTGGCCTATCCAAAGTTCCAAACTAAACTGCACTAGGAACTAAACTGGAGAGTAGATGAACTTTGCTATAGTCCAAAGTCTTCAATTTACAACTTCATTAACAAAGGAGTAGATACCATCGAACCAAAAGCTCAAAACAACAATTTTAAAGTAACACATTTTTCAGGTTAATGGCTCCAAAGGATTTGTTTGGTCATATTTGCATCAGACAAAGGGGTAAAGAAAGACATTGAAAAGATGATTAAGAATAAGAAGGGAAAAACGAAAGGTAGCAGAGGAATTAATAGAGGAAGTGGAACAAAGGTATAGAGGAAGAACAACTTCGATGGTGGTGGTTTTCAATAGCGGGCACAGGAGGGAGGGAGAATTGCTTTGGCGTCTTTGACAGTGCATCTCTAAAATCTGTGTCTATGATAAACTGGGAATTGAACTTTATGTTTAGCTGGTAACAAACAATCATTTCCTATTTTCTTTAATTTTCATTTATCATTTATAAGTAGTTTTTCTTTTAAAAAAGGAGGTCCGCGTCATTCGCAAAATTCACGAAACCAACCATTCGCTGTATATAGCAGTGCTGTTATGTTAATACTAGACTCCTCTTAAGAAACAACTCATGATATATAAGAAAATATAAAAGCCAATTCTAAGAGATAGTCTAAATTACTCTAAGATACAACAGCATATTACCGTGACAACTTTACTCCACAGGCAAGAAGATGATGCTCCCACTAAGAGAGCGACTCCATAAGCCATTTCAAGAAGGGAAACGCATATCCAGAATACCTGGCAAAGATTAGTTAGGGAAAACCATTGGATACAAGAGGGCATAATTATCTATCTCTACTGAGATGTTACATTTGAAGAACATACCCGCTTCTGGCCTAAACGTACTGAGAAAGACTGGATGCCAAATATTTTATCTCCCTCAATGTCAGGTATGTCCTATATAAATTTAGTAAATGGTCTATTAAACACTCATATTGAATGAAAAGTTTGATGTTGAAAACAACTGCGTACCTGAAGAAACTAGAGGCCTTTACCTTGAACAAAGCTATAACTACAGAGAAGAAGCTCATGAATGCAATAGCAAAAATCAGTGGTCTTGAAAAGACAGCTGGCCTCTTGTATATAAAAATCTGGAAATTGTTAACATGAATTAGCAACCAAAAATATCATACACCATGCTACCAACACTACTATTGTTAAAAGGCTTAACTGCAATTTCGGTCCCCCCTATATTACTAAATCCGCAATTTCAGTCTCCGTATTTTATTTTTCGCAACTTTGATCCCCAATTTTAACAAATTCGCAATTCTGGTCCCCCTATTTTATTTGTCGCAATTTTGGTCCCCCAATTTTATCAAATCCGCAATTTTAGTCCCCCTAAATCCAATTTTTGACATGAATGCTTACGTGGCAAACACGTGTTGTGTTGGCGTAATCGTTGAGTGTCGTAGCACAACACGCATCAGCCACATCACCACCTTATTGACACGTAAGTCAGCATTGCCGTTAAAAAGTGGATAGGAATTTAACCGGGGGACTAAAATTGCAGATTTCATAAAATTGGAGGATTAAAATTGCGAGAAAAAAATAGGACTAAAATTGCGGATTTAATAAAATTGGGGGATGAAAATTGCGAAAAATAAAATGACGGGTCTAAAATAGTGGGACCAAAAGTGCATTTAAGCCTTGTTAAAATGAACCCGTTCCTTTAAAAAAAATCCCTTTCATCTTTCTCACTTTAATCAATACTGTTGATGGTTATTAGAGAATACAGGCCTCCTTTGGACTAGATGGCAAAAGTATACTAATACGTAGAGATTTGCTTATCCTATTGTGTCTGTCAGTAAAATGCATGCTCATTCAAATGCATGCTCTAAAATTTACGCGAAAATATAGTACAAAACCTGCATATGAAGGAAAAATGCAATTTGAACTATAATTGCACGAACAGCCAAAATGCACATCGCCGCGACCACAGCAAATCTCTTCCATCTCAACAGGGGCACCTGAGAATTTTCGAAGGACGAAGTTATAAAAACTCTGCTATCACCAACAAATAACTCTTCCCAATGAGGTTTTCTTATAAGTGTCTTTGTTAGAGAAATATTATAAAACCATTCTTGGCTCTTCACCTAACAGCTAAAGTTTTGGGATAGACAGTTCTCGACATGATATAAGAGGCTCTACGACCATGTGATCTAGAGTTTACCCTTGCTGCCCCCTTATAATAAAAAGAATTAACTTCAGCACAAGATAAGTAGACCTGTGTATGTACTGTCCACACATATGCATGAAGGGACATGTCATATAAGTAAAACAAAACTCATCACGTGTCTTCAGCTGATAGCTTAAATTTTGGTATAGCTAGTTCATGAAACTCATTAAAAACCTGATATGTGTTTGGCTACAAGCTCAACCATGGGTAGAGTCAAATCTATATCAAATAGTACATGTGGGAATAACTTAAGAAGTACTCAAAAACCAGTAAAAACGCAATTAAATTTTTTATTTGAACAATGTCAATGTCCTCAATCTATTAAGAATTTGCTATTTGAATTAATTGCTATTGCCTAGATATTTATCTCATGTTACAACAAACAAACATTTTAGTGTTGCACAATATCAACTCTTAAATCCCACCTTTAACTCATTTGGTTTTCTTCCTAAAAGCAAAAGTAAAAGAAATGGATAATATTTGTGATGAGAACGTGAGTAAGAAAGGCAAGAAACAAATGTTTGACAAAGTCTACACTAGAAAGGGCAAAAAGGGCAATTCTGCCTAGAAAGGGCAAAAAGGGCAATTCTGCCAAGTAGTGGAGAGAATCTCATAACCAACTTTGCTGAGTTGGCATGAGAGAGAAGTTTCCATCCGTAGGGTGCTCACACTTGTGTGATGCTAGAATAAAAGTAGGGCATTCTGCCATTGGTTGTTAGGCTGGGTTTTACCTTTTTTGGCTGGGCTGGGAATTTGGGCGTACATTCATCATTCTGATGCTCTGTACTGTTTCCTTCCTTTTTACTTGTAATTGTCACTGATTCCTAAGCAATACAAGTACATTATTCCCAGTCATTTACTGTTTCATTGCTACTACTGTTTCTTTTCCTTACTGTTGCACTTGATACTCATCAATTGGTATCAAAGCTCTCGGTCCTCCGGAGCTAAGCATGGTTAAGAAAACGTCCATGGATGAACGAGTTGAGAAGATTGAGCAAGAGCTTCAAGATATGAAGCTACACACTGACGCTAGGTTTGACGAACTCAAGCAACTGATCGTTGAACAAGCGAGACCACGTCGTGGAAGACCACGACCACCACCGCACCGACCCAGAAACACTGATGATCCCACGGTGGAGAATGTGGGGGACGAGGGAGACGGAGAACCCTTAACTGACGAAGGATCGTCACTAGACAGTAGCCCGGTACGCCATCGCCACCATGTGAGAGGGCGTAAACTGGAGATTCCAGTGTTCGAAGGAGGGGAAGCTTATGGCTGGTTGGTGAAAGTGGAGAGATATTTCCGTATCAATGGCGTAGAGGAGGATGAGATGTTGGAGGCGGTGGTGATCGCACTTGACGGAAGAGCTCTCAACTGGTATCAATGGTGGGAGGATCAAAACCAGAATCCCAGCTGGGATGAGTTTAAACAAGCAGTTATCAGAAGATTTCAACCATCGTTGGTGAGAAATCCTTTGGGTCCTATTCTCAGTATCAGGCAAACGGGCTCAGTAATGGAGTATCGTGAGCAGTTCGAGCTATTCATGGCATCATTGAAGAAGAAGAGGAAGTGGTGGAAGTGGAGGAGGAGATTCAAGAGGTGGTGGCAGAGACTGTAGCAGAGCTCAAAACACTGCTGCTGTCACTGAGAAGTAAAGAAGGGCTCACTTCAAACCAATCTTTTAAGGTGTGGGGGATAATTAATGGAGGAGGGTGTTAATTTTGATTGACTCTGGAGCCTCTTCGAATTTCATTTCTTACAAACTTGTAGAGGAGCTACAGTTGCAGTTGGAGGATACAGCTGAGTATACCATTGAGGTGGGAAATGGTGAGAAAATAACTCACAAAGGGGTGTGTATGGGGCTCAAGGTGCAGGTGCAGGGGATTAACTTTACACAGGATTTCTTCTTGATGACTTTGGCAGGGACTGAGGTAGTGTTGGGTATGGATTGGCTAGCTAGTCTAGGTGACATCAAGGCTAACTTCCAGAATCTAGTGATCAAGTGGAAAGGAGAAGGACGGAAATTTAAGATTAAAGGAGAGCCCTCACTGAGTAAGAGACAGTCTTCCTTCAGAACTGTACTCAAGTCATTGCAGCAGGAAGAAGAATGCTATCTGCTCCAGTATTGCAGCCAGGAAATTACATCAGATACAGCAGCAGCAGGAGCACAAGTTGAGCAGATATTGGATAACTTTGTTGAAGTATTCCAGGAACCTACAGGTCTGCCACCTGAAAGGACACAAGATCATGCAATTACCTTGAAGGAAGGAGCTCCAATCCCAAACCTGAGACCATACAGGTACCCCTACTATCAAAAAGATGAGATTGAAAAAATTGTTAATGAGATGCTGTCTGCTGGTATTATAAGGCCTAGCATTAGTCCTTTTTCCAGTCCTGTGTTGCTAGTTAAGAAAAAAGATGGAGGTTGGAGATTTTGTATCGACTATAGAGCTCTAAACAAGCATACTATACCAGATAAATTTCCTATACCAGTTATTGATGAGTTGTTAGATGAGATAGGAGCTGCTGTGATATTTTCTAAATTAGACTTAAAGTCAGGGTACCATCAAATCAGAATGAAGGAAGATGACATTCATAAGACAGCATTCAGGACACATGAGGGTCATTATGAGTACCTAGTTATGCCATTTGGTCTCACTAATGCTCCTTCAACTTTCCAAGCTCTCATGAACAAGGTGTTGAAGCCTATTCTCAGGAAGTTTGTGTTGGTTTTTTTTGATGACATTCTAGTATACAGCAAGAATTTGGAAGAGCACCAGAAGCATTTAAGGATAGTCTTGGAGATACTGAGAGACAACCAGCTATATGCTAATAAAAAGAAATGCACATTTGCTCAAGCTCAGATTGAGTACTTAGGGCATTTGATTTCTGCACAAGGTGTGGCAGCAGATCCCACAAAGATAGAGGCTATGATGAAATGGCCTATTCCTAAAGATGTTAAAGGGCTCAGGGGATTTCTTAGTCTCACAGGTTACTATAGGAGGTTTGTGAAGAATTATGGAAAGATTGCGTGGCCTCTCACTCAACAATTGAAGAAAGATAATTTTGCTTGGAACAAAGAAGCACAGGCAGCATTTGAACAACTGAAGGTAGCTATGACTACACTCCCTGTACTGGCTGTTCCTGATTTCTCTAAGGAGTTTGTGGTAGAGACAGATGCCTCAGGCAAAGGGCTAGGAGCTGTCCTTATGCAAGAGGGAAGACCAGTGGCATACATGAGCCAAACCTTGTCTAATAGGGCTCAGAATAAATCTGTATATGAAAGAGAATAAATGGCTATTGTAGTAGCTATACAGAAATGGAGACATTATATATTGGGGAGACATTTCACTGTACACACAGATCAAAGGAGCCTCAGATTTTTGACTGATCAGAGGGTGATGGGAGAAGAGCAGCAAAAATGGATCACTAAGCTCCTAGGATATGATTTTGATATAAAATATAAACCAGGGCAGCAGATGCTCTATCCAGGCAGTTACAGTACAGTGCTCTCTCTACAGTGATATTAGAAGAATGGGAGGGAATTGAAGCAGAGATACAAGCAGATCTTAAATTGAGTGAAATAGTGCAAGACTTAGTCACTCAAAGTAACACTCATGAAGGGTACAAGCTGAAGCATGGCAGGTTGTATTACCATGGTAGGCTTGTGATTCCTAAGAACTCCCCAAGAATTCCTAAAATTTTACAAGAATTTCATGACTCAGCCATGGGGGGACATTCTGGAGCCTTGAGGACATATAAAAGAGTTTCTGCTGTTGTCTACTGGGAGGGGATGAAAGGGAGGATTCAGAAGTATGTACAAGCATGTGAGGTATGCCAAAAGAACAAATATCAGGCCCTGAGTCCTGGTGGCTTGCTTCAGCCTCTTCCTATTCCAACTCAAGTTTGGAGTGACATCTCAATGGATTTCATTGGGGGTTTACCAAAAGCAATGGGTGTGGACACTATACTGGTGGTGGTTGACAGGTTGTCTAAGTATGCGCATTTCCTAGCACTCTGTCACCCTTACAATGCTAGAGAGGTAGCTACTGTGTTCTTGAAAGAAATTGTTAGATTACATGGCTTTCCTTCCTCTATTGTCTCAGACAGAGACAGAGTATTCATTAGTTCCTTTTGGAGTGAATTGTTTAAGATGGCTGGGACTAAATTAAAGCTGAGTTCTGCATACCATCCTCAAACGGATGGACAAACAGAGGTGGTGAATAGGTGTGTTGAGACTTACCTAAGATGCTTGGTTGGAGGAAAACCAAAACAGTGGCCAAAATGGTTATCCTGGGCAGAATATTGGTACAATACCAATTACCATTCAGCTATCAAGATGACTCCTTTTGAAGCACTCTATGGCAGACAACCCCCAGTGCTCATCAGAGGAGACACCAACTCAACTTCAGTAGATGAAGTACAGCTGCTAACTAAAGAAAGAAATGAACTGTTGAATGAGTTGAGGGAACAGTTGAGTAAAGCACAGAATCGCATGAAGCAATATGCTGACAAACACAGGAGAGAGGTCAGTTTTGAAGTAGGAGAGCTGGTATACTTGAAGATACAGCCATATAAGTTGAGACAGTTAGCTAAAAGAGTTAACCAAAAACTGAGCCCTAAGTTTTATGGTCCCTATGAAATTATAGAGAAGATTGGACCTGCTGCCTACAAGCTGAAATTACCACCAGACTCAAGGGTTCATCCTGTGTTTCACACTTCTCTGTTGAAGAAAGCTATTGCTGCTGAAGTGAATGTACAGCCTCTGCCTGCTTGTCTTGCTGAAGATTGGGAGCTGCAAGTTATTCCTGAAGAAGTGCTTGCCCTCAGGAAGAACAAAGATGAGCAAATAGAAGCTCTCATCAAATGGAAGCAGCTGCCAGATTTTGAGAACTCCTGGGAAGACTGGCAGGGGATACAGGACCAGTTTCCAGAGCTCCACCTTGAGGACAAGGTGGTTTTCAAAGGGGGGAGTGTTGATGAGAACGTGAGTAAGAAAGGCAAGAAACAAATGTTTGACAAAGTCTACACTAGAAAGGGCAAAAAGGGCAATTCTGCCTAGAAAGGGCAAAAAGGGCAATTCTGCCAAGTAGTGGAGAGAATCTCATAACCAACTTTGCTGAGTTGGCATGAGAGAGAAGTTTCCATCCGTAGGGTGCTCACACTTGTGTGATGCTAGAATAAAAGTAGGGCATTCTGCCATTGGTTGTTAGGCTGGGTTTTACCTTTTTTGGCTGGGCTGGGAATTTGGGCGTACATTCATCATTCTGATGCTCTGTACTGTTTCCTTCCTTTTTACTTGTAATTGTCACTGATTCCTAAGCAATACAAGTACATTATTCCCAGTCATTTACTGTTTCATTGCTACTACTATTTCTTTTCCTTACTGTTGCACTTGATACTCATCAATTTGACACTTATCACCATGAAATCTTACAATACAAGTACCTTGCTGAATACTGAACAAGTATGATACTGCATGTGTAGATTTTTAAAATAAAGGCATTGCATCATAATCTTAACATGAATACATGACTATCCCTTAAAAACATGAAAGCAGAAAGGAAGTTTGGATGCAATCCAAGAGAACTCACATTGATTGAATAAACCGTCCCTAGAACAAAACTGATGAAAAGAGCCCAAAACAATGGCCACGAACCTACAATCCAGCCAACCCAAAAACTCTGTAAAAGAGAACAAAACAATAAGCGTCTGCCTACTCTATCAATGTGGCTGGTCTTGAAATATATCACTGGAAAAGGGATGAATCTATAAGGCACCAGAATTGAAAAAGATGCAACAATAATGGCACCAGTTGCAAAGGAATATTCCCCGGATGCCAACGGAAGATATGGTTTGTTTATCTGCAGTAAAACATGTAGCACGGATCAATAATAATACAAATCATATGGCAGTTCCTCAGAAAAGCATATAATATAAGCTGTAAAAGGATGCAAGTTTTTTTGACCACATCAGTGGCTACAATAATAGGAGAAGCCTGATAAACTAATATATAAAGTGAAATCAGAGTTTGGTTGTCAAAATCATATAAACTGCTCAAATTGTTGCATGTGAGCAAAGAACTATATACACCTAGTCTGCATATGTTTCTGAATATCCGACTTTAGATAAACCAGACAGCAACTTTGCCTCCATCATAATTTTTTATACATGAATGATCTAGAAGGCCAAAAGATAGAAAAAGCAATTTATGAGTGATCCGGATTGTCTATTTCTAATAGTAAGTTTAATACCTTGTCTATTTCAACATCGGACAATTGATTCAAACCAACAATATAGATATTCATAAACAGGGCAGCTACCACAGCCTGAAACAAAATAAAACAAGTTATGGTCAAGGGAGTGGTTGGCTATTTTAACGTTAAAGAGAAACAACATATTTGGGGTCTCTCACCTCCATCACACCAGTAAAAAATAGTGGAGATATATCTGATAATTTCTCCACCGCAAGGAGCGACACAGAAATTATGCTTAATGTCTGGCCAAACAAAAGATAAAGTCAGCCCTTTTAAAACATTTGAATATTACAATTGTCCAAATAAGTGGTCCAATATGAACTGCATTAAGTATTAACCATAATATTTGAGGAATAGTTGTGTCTGAAAAAGTTTGAACTTAACTGTGCCAATAACCGTGTGTGGCCTGGAAAACCTATAGAAAGCATCCAAGGAGGCTTTGACAGATTCCAATATGTTTTTTGAATCAAAAGCATGAGGTTCAGATTCAAAAGATCGTTCAGGGGCTGCTTTCACAACATATTTTCTATTGCGTTGTTGATATGTAGACCCTCCTTCAAAGCCTTCGCATTGATGGTTCAAACTAGGCTGCCAGAACCTCAAAAAACGATATTCTTTTTGAATTTTCCTTTTGTGCCATGAAGCATTTGGTGTGTAGGAACCTAGAGCATCATGTAAGTATCAAGGACCATGCAGAACAGAAATAGACTTTCGGTTTAAAATGAATCAGAAAAATCTACCGAGGGAGAATTTTACAATCAATGTCCAAACCTTTGGAAAGTGAGACTCAGAGACTTTGGCAAAAGTAGGAGTGTCGCAATGTGGAGACTCAAACTTGATTAGAAGGTTGAAAATCTAAGTGTGAGTGGTGAAAAATCCGATATTGGCTAGGAATGTGCACAATAGAACAGACACCCTACTGTCTTGAGGTTTTAAATGAAGTTGTGTCCTATCAATCTTTGTGGTTTGTTGCATAGGCCCATTGGTGCAGGTCCCCCGACCAGCTCCCCAGAACCCCCAACAAATGGTATCAAAGCCAATGGTTCAGTTACCAAGTATTTGGATGCAGTGTTTTCTATTGACCCATGTTTGGGAGCCACATTGGGCAGCATGCCAATGTGGCGATGACTCACACTTGAGGGAAAGAATACTCATAATGTATTGAAGTTTAGAGAGAAAATATCTTGTCATATTCACTCTTTGTGGTATGTGGTTGTTGCTGTGTCCCATTGTTGTATATGTTACTTTGGTGTACCAAATGACAAAATAATGTCCCAAAAGGGTAGTTCACTTAGTTGAGTGAAAATGACATTGTTGATGAAAAGTGGGTGTACAGCAGGGTTCTAATCCCGCTCCCTACTCTCCCCGCCCCTCTAACAACTAAACACACTAATTATTAACCACTTTGCCTGTGAAAAAAATTGACGACATAATAATGCCCTGGACCATCACATAGCCTGCCTCTCCCTTGGAGAGCAAGATTTTTAATGTACCCCTGTTTCCAGCAATAACCAAAGACTCTTTAATTTATCAGATTTGGAAGTATGTAAATAATAAATAATTTCCAGAACAAGGTCAACAGTTATGAAGTAGTACTAGCTTAAAGGCAATTCCTTTTCCTATTAAAAGACCTAATTGTGACATGACACTGCTCCAAAGCCATCGGTTGATAAAACAATTTACAAGGAAGATGAACAGAAAATGTGAAAGAGAAAGAGAGACATACTTGCAATTGAATAGTAATTGTTGGCGCAATGTTTACTCCGCAAGATATTTGCACCTGTGGTCAGATAAATTTTTAGAGAGGGAAAAATAGATGAAATCGAAGAAGAAAGTAAGCAAGATATTAATTAATATACCAGTGGTGATAGAAGAAGCATTAGGAAAAGAACCAAGAAGCAACGAATCCATTGAAAGAAGAACAGAAGAAGGACGAAATTTCTCTTTTTACTCTTAAAAATGGCAATGGTAGGTTGCAAAGCATAGAATTTGACGGCGCTTTTCTTCTGAGTCGAGTCTCACTTATTTAGCAGCATTTTCACCAAACATTGTCGCTGTCCTTTCAGGTCACACACACAGCCAAAAACACTAACGCCTCGGGTACCTGTTGTTGACAAAAACACGTGTCATCGGAATTTGGAAAACTAGTTTTTTTTTAGTCATTTCTACGATGAATTATGAGTACTTTTTTGAGTTATTAATAATACAATGGGAATTATCAACCTAAAAGGGTTGGTTTAAGTGGCAACTGGGGGCTTCGACCCTAATATCTCGAGTTCGAATTTTGAGTGTAACAAAAATTCTGTTAGGAGGTGAGAACTACCTGGAATGGCAAAATTGAGTATACACCCGGTTACTCAACCTAGATTAATAATTTCGCATCAATAACACAATAACCAAAAAAAAATTGGAATTATGAAATACTACTTTAAAAAATTACTCCATTGGTATTTTTTTGACAAAATGATATGAGAATGATAAATTAAAAATTTGAAAAAGGAGAGATTATTAATTAATAATTGGTATAATAAGAAAAGAGAAATTACTACTTCATTGGTAATTTTTTGGTAGGGAATATTTCATTAGTATTGTAAAATGTCAAGTAGTATGGAGCAATTTTTTCTTAAAACATCATTTTTTTTTTGGTGAAGACTTAAAACATCATATAAAATATATATTTTATCTAAAACATAAATAAACACTACTTTTTTACCATAAAACAGTAGTTTTTTTTTGACAATATTATTATGATTATGTAAAAATGTTAAACCTACCACAAAAAGCATCAAAGAAGAGCGAGAGGTGAGGTACAAGGTTAGGCGAATCACACGGAAGTGGGCTTTAATGACTTGTATTTTATTTTTTTGACAAATTTACTAAATTGTATTAATTGTGGTATTTATTTGAGCACGAGTTTCACAAAAATTTCCCTTACTCTTTTGTAAATAATTTACTTATTTTAGTTGCTATATTCAAGTTAAATTCACCGAAAGTTGAAAGGAGGTGTCTTGTCAAAAACGATCATTGAAGGAGGTGTGGGGCCATTTTTGACATTCTAGTATAATTTAATGAATATTCTTTAGAAATTCTTTAAAAGAAGTTCAATTTGCTCTTTTTCTATAATCAAAATCACATTTTTAATTCCACAAAAAATAACACATTTTTAATGATCTCTTATTTATATTAACGTATTTTAGGATAAGCTACTTAGAATAGCTTTCCAAATTCCATCTGAAGTAATTTTGACTTTTTTAAAGAAAATTAACAAATAAATAAAATACTCTTAAAATTGAATATTTTTTAACAAATAACTTTTTATAAAAAAAATTAACACTCTCATCGCCTAGCACACGTGTCATCCGAATTCGCAAATTTATTTTAAATTACTATTTTTATATTTCTTGCTCAGCCAGAACATGAGTGAGTGAGTGTAGTGTTTTTTTATAGACGATGTATTTTCTATGCGCAACTGTAGAGATTAATCCCTCGAACCAGTAAGACCACTTTGTGCGTAACTGCATAGACTAATATCGGTTAGGACCACAATGGCACCAAAGCTCTCCCTAAAAGTTTAACACCGTTGCATGACAAGGCTGGATTCGAACCAAGACCTTGGTTAAGCTGAAAGAACTCGGTGTTGATTTGTGCGAAATTGGTACGAAAGGCCAATCTTTACTCGTGCTTATGATCAACTGGCCAACACCGAGTTTGTCTACTGCGGGAATCGAACCCGGGAACAATGGGTCGACCCCGTGTCCAGAGTAGATTAAGCCACTCGGCTAATGGTATTGGTTATTGTGGTATTTATTTGAACACGAGTTTCAAAAAAACTCTTTTTATTTCTTTGTAAATAGTAATTTACTTCTTTTACTAAATTGAAAATTTTATATCTTAATATTGATATAAATTTAATACCAAAAAAATATTGATATAAATTCTTCTAAGCTTAAAATAAATTCCAACCCATTTTATTTATTAAAAAAAACTCAAACCTAAACTAAAATAAGTTGTAATCAAAAGTAGTACTTAACAAAAAAACAAATAATCAAAAGTAGTACTTTGTCGAAAAATATGTTGTACAATTCCGTTACTCAACGGAGGTCTTCTTCCGTGAAGAAGAAGAAGAACAATGAAAGAAGTTCGGATAGTGAAGGTTTTCTTAAGCTTTCCTAAAAAACAAAAAGGTTTTGTTAAGCCATCCAAACTACAAAACGCAAAGAATTGACAAATTAATGTATGTTTAACTTTCTTTTTATAAATCGGATATTCCTTGCGCGCAACTCAGAGACTAATCCCGGCGACAAAGTTCTACTTCAAAATATTTAACACTGTTGCATGTCTAAAGCTGGATTTGAATTACCCTGGTTAAGCTAGAAGAGATCCCGATCATCTCATCCAAGTGCTATTGTGTGTGTGTGTGTGTGTATGTTTAACTTTTAACAGGGTCTTTTTGACAAAAAATTCCTTTTAACAGGTGTGCCGAATCAAGCTTCTAATAGACAAATAATTAAAAATAATTTCATCTCTCGGGTAAAGAATGGTATTACAGGTCCCAATCTGTGTATGTTCCTTTCAGCTACTGGTGGATTTGGAAGGCCCGAAATCAATTTTGCTTGCCTCAGAAAAATGTCACAATCTATCAACTAAATATGTAAATTTACAAACCGGCTAATCTCTTACAGAATCCCACTTCTAGTTCATTGACGCCCCATTTCGTTTCCTGGTATCTTGAGGGAGGAATTGAAGTTGTTTTAAATGTGGATGGTAGTAGTTTTGATAATCCGAGTGCACGGGGATTTTGTAGTGTGCTGAAACAAGCTAATAGTAATTGGATTTATGGATTCAGTGGATATGTGGGATTTACTAGTAACCTACATGTTGAGTTAATGATCTTTTTCTATGGTCTAAGATTAACTTGGCAGAAAGGATACCGAGATGTTATTTGCTACTCTGATTCTACGTTGGTCATTCACCTAGTGCGCATGACTATAATCGGTGGCATAATACGACTATCATTTGTAATATTAAGGAACTTATTGATAGGTATTGGAACGTCAACTGTCTCACACTTTGAGGGAAGTAAATACAACTATAAATTTTTTGACTAAGAAAGAAGCAACTAGTTAAGTTGGCTGGCAAGAGTTGGAATACCCTTGATTGCATCATTCATTTTCTTCAATTTGATGCTTCTAAAGTCCTCTTTATGAGGATGTAGTTTCTGTTTTGTTGTTTTGTTTTTGGTTTTCCTACTCCTACCAAAAAGAGTAATACACTTTCTCAAACTCTATTTGAACACAAGTTCGATAAGCTTTGTTTATTTTATTCTTTGCAAATAATTTATTTTTTGACTGAGTTGAAAAAAAGTTTAATTATTGAGCATTGTCAGTGTAAAGTTCATCACTTCACTTAGGCGAGCAACCAAACACAGATGATGATATGAATGATTTTTCGGATAATCAAGAGAAGAGTTGATATTTTGAATGACATGTCAAACTGTGATTTACTGGTAGTGTAAAAGAAAATTATACATTATTGGTGCCTATAAATTAACAACATTACCCTCAAGTTTCAAATTTGTCATTTATCTTCTTTTTTTAAAATTGGATTTTTAAGTTAAAACGTTAAGAACATTAGCCTTTTTAAGTATTAGTTTGATTTCATATTTCATATAAAAAGGATTAGGTGTCTGTCTCTTACGGTGATGTTGTGTGCGATAGTGTGTCTCTTTCGGTGTCAATGTGCCCTTTTCAATTAATGTTTTACCAAAAAAACCTAAAAAAAAAATTTGTGTTACAAAGTAAAATATACAAAACAAGAAGGTGTAGAAGATATAAATGGATAAGAAGAAATATGAAAGAAGATGAGAGCTTTTTCTATTCTCTTCATACACGTAGGAGATAACCCTATTTATAGGGTGAGAAAAGGCAAGTAAAACTTAAAGAGTCGCCTAACAACTCATTACAAAAGGGAGTAATGAGAAGTGGAAGCCAAATAGAAGTGTACATCCACCAAAGTATTCATTTAGGTTTATCTCCATCGAGGATATGCCTCATTAAAATCTTACTAGAAAAAACTTAGTGGGAAAAAAATCTAGTGAAGGAAAAATAGTAAAATATCCTTTTGCGATAATTACAAAGTTTATTTATTTATCTCCATCAACTAGACAATCATCTTTGAGACAACATAAGCCAATCTTTTGCACCAGTTGTTCAAAATTTCTGATCACATGAACAAATTTTGTCGCCTATCATTCATATCATCAAAATTTCTGATCACTTGAACAAAATTTGTCGCCAATCTTGTCGCCTATCATTCATATCACATTCAAAAGTCTGCAAGATTATCACCTGAACAAATTTGTCGAACGCTTATATCAACGCTGTTCTGAAGATTGTGAGTTAAAAAGAATTTTGGAGAAATATGATTGTTGCATTTATTCTCCTGGAAGACAAACCACAAGTCTGTTGTATGTTGAATCAGAGGCCTTAACCAAACACATTATTGACTAGCTTCATGTAATGCTAAAAGATATGCATGATTTGATGATGTTGTCGTTATAGTCTATTTTACAGATCCCCATGAAATTGTTGTGTACCACCACAAGTAAACAAGTAACCTATTTGTGATCTACCATTATGAGGATCTGACAAATAACCTGCATCTGCATAACCTGTTAATTCTAATTTGGGTACTTTGGAATGAAACTAACTCATATTCAATGCACCTCTAAGGTAACAAAGTATATGCTTGACCCCATTCTAATGTCTTCGTGTGGGTGAAAAACTATATCTTGTTAATAGATTGACAGAAAATGATATATTAGAATGTGTATAATTAGCAAGGTACATCAGTGCTCCAACTGCACTAAGATATGGTACTTCAGGACCAAGTGGTTCCTCGCCATCTCTGAGGGGATTAATCTATAGTGGAGCAAGCTAGGAGTGTGAAACGAATAAATACTTGCCGAGAAAGGCAAAAGATAGTTAAGGATAAGGGAGATTGGCCAAAAGGGTTAACTACTGCGCATTAAGCGAACCTATAGGCTGGGACACCAAAGAAACGATCGTGCTTGTTGAGGAGAAGCAGCTCGGCTAAGAGAAAGCTCGGCTAGAATACAACTGAGCGGAGGAGCCAGTGGTCGAGGGCAAAATAGAATACATAACTGAGGATATTTTGGTTGAGGCGAAGAGCTTGTGTGGGAAGCAAGTATATAATGCATGCAGACACTTAGAACACTGGAGCGGTTGAAGAAAATGTGAAGAAGCGCCGCAGAAATATGAGCGAAGATATTTTACCCCACTCACCGTGCTAGTGGATGTTGTTGAATGACTCTCCTACTTTGTAGGGTGCTTGCGCATTATTGTACGTTGATCTTAGCTGATCCAACGGTGATTAAGTTATAGCCTAATAGGAGTGGCCAATAGAGACCATGTGTATACATGTAAACTGGACATTTGCAAACACACATCAAACAATCCAAAATCTACATTTTTTCCCAATATTTTACTTTCCATTTACTTACGTTTTTAGTTTATGTTAGCTAGTAGATAATCTTATACGTAATTGTCACCTAAACTAACACTCTTTGGAGGAGTTAGAGAAGCCATAATTGAGGAACAGAGTTCCATCCTTAGTGAGATCATTTGAAGAAAAAAAGGAATCAAAGGTTCAAACTATTAACCGATCATCGACTAAGACAAAGTTTGACAACACTCTTTAATCTATAATTGGGTATGAACCATTGATTAAAAACCTGTGAAGATCTAATAGATGTAACGCTTCGTCCAATTATGACCAAGATCGAGTGAAGTCATAAGTCTGTTTTGTCTGTGCAACCAGAATAATTTTTTTTTTACAAGAATATGTGAGAGCCATTAGATTAACTTTTCATTCACTCTGAGCAGTTGGTTCATTTTATTTCAAAAAATAAATAAAAACATGAGAGAAGAGAGCGAGTGAGGTAAACTCACCTGGCTGACTGTATTGAATCTGAATCCATAAATATATTATGGTCCATAGAACGCGCCACCTAAAGTTTAACAACAACTTTTTTTTAAAAAAATAAGGTATCTCTTGATCGCACATGATGACTCTCCATTCTCCATTCTCTCCATATCTCTTGATTCTCTCCATTCTCACGGTGACTCTCTCCATTCTCCCAGGATGAGCCCCAACCGCTCAACCACACCCTTGGATTAAGAGGGTGTAGGCCGAAAAATGGAGAGAGTCACCGTGAGAATGGAGAGAGTCATCGTGAGAAACACCACCGAGAGAAACACTGTGAGAATGAAGGAATACAGGGAGTCACCGAGAGGGAGAGAAACACTGGGGGCAAGAGAATGGGAAAGAAAGAGGGAGAATGGCAGCTGGTGCAAAGGAAGAAATCAAGAGCTCCACGGTTCCAGGAGTGATTAGATATTGCCGGGAATGGAGTTGGGAACCTGAAGGGTACTATCTCATTTTACTTTTCATTTTTTCCCGAGTCCCATGGTGCAAAAGAGATGCTAAGGGCGTTTGCGTTGTACGGTAAGGCGGTGGAGGTGGTTATACCTCCAAAGAGGAATAAGTGGGGGAAAAGATTTGGCTTCGTTAGATTCACCGACGTTAACGATCCCAGGATATTTGCGGTGAAGTTGGATAATATTATCTTTGGCGCAGACAAGATTCACGTAAACCTCCCAAGGTTTGAAAGAGATCGCAACGATGCGAAGGAAAAAGTTGCAAACAACAAGGGAATCCGTAAGGTCTGGAAGGAGGTGGCGAAGGGGGGGAATTGTGGAGGAAAGGTGAACGAAGAAAAGACTGTACCGAAAGAACAAAGTATGGGAGGTGATAATGCATATAGAAGGAGGGAGGA
Source organism: Astragalus glycyphyllos (assembly GCA_963573325.1). Lineage (NCBI taxonomy): Eukaryota > Viridiplantae > Streptophyta > Magnoliopsida > Fabales > Fabaceae > Astragalus > Astragalus glycyphyllos. The sequence goes on from OY754308.1 coordinate 68,692,382, forward strand.
GGCAAAGAGCTACGTTAACAATAAGTTCAATAGAGGAAGATGGAATGATAGACAGCACAATGTGAGCAGAAATTTGTGTACTACAGGAAGAAAACACATCTGTGATGTATGGTACAATGCGCCGGAGGAGGAGTTGGACTCGTTTAAAAAGATGTACATTGGCGTGGTTAAAAATGCGGGAAGTGCTCATATGGTCCAGGAGTGGTTCAATATGCAAGGCTTTTTCTTTGTGAAGGTGACCCCTTTGGGTGCAAATATGGTCCTCTTGGAGGAGATGGAGGAAGGTATCATCACTGCCTTCATAACAGATGCAAAGGACTGGATTCATGAGAAGTTTGACGACATTAGACAATGGAGTCCTTCGAAGGTGGATAACGAAATAGTAGTGTGGATTCGATGCCATGGTGTCCTTGTCCATGCATGGAATAATGATTTTTTCTCGACAATAACACCCTCATTTGGCACGTTTTTGGGAGTTGATGAGAATACGCGGAAGAAAAATTCAATGGACGTAGCAAGAATTCTTATTCGTACTAGAGGATACGACGTTTTCAATATGGCCCTACACGCTAATATAAATGGATCAATGTTTCACATCAAGGTCTTGGAGGAACGGTGTGGCCCGATGCACTGGGATGGCTTATCTCAGGTAAAAGAGCCAGCGAGTTCTGACTATAGCTCTGCCAGTGAGGATGACAGCGAAGATGGAGACGGTCTGCCTTTGTTCGTAAATAATGATGTAGAGGAAGAAGATTCAGATGGTGATGGGGAAGATGAAAGGGCAAGCAACCAAGAGGGTAAAAAAGTAATTCATGAACCAGGACACAACAATGATGAGATTGATAGGGAAATGGAAAATAATAATGACAATTATGGTGATTTAATTGGGGATGGAGTCAATACTGGAATTAATTTGAATGGTGGGAATACAACCGAGGAGCATGAAAATAGTAAAGGGAGAGAGGATATTTCGACGCATAATAATCCACCACAAGGCCAAGAGTTGGGTCCCTCCACTTTGGCTGGAGAAATTGGTAAATCAGGAAAGTTGGACAGGCATGAGGAGTTAATAGAAGATTGTGGGTCAGGAATTCTTGGGGAAGGAAAAATTGATAATAAAAACATAGAGGAAATTGGGCCGGAAAAAGCATTGGGCCATGTAGCTACAATAGAGGAACAAGGTGGGCTGAAAACAAAGAAAAAATCTAGTCAACAAAATTAGGGCAACGGGAGCAGTATGATTAATGTGGGGATAGTAAGCGATGAAGCGAAGGGGTTGATTTATCCAAATGGTGATTCTTATGGAAATTCTGGTGCACCACAGACGTATGTGGTGAAACGTAATCCTCCTAACCCAGGATTGTCTCTCTCTATTTCTTGCGAAGGAGAAGAAGCCGTGATAGGAGATGTGTCAGCTGGAGATTCCGGAATTCGTTTTTGCAATAAAGATTTTTGGCAGAGCATGAGATATCTCTTGCAAATAAATTGTGGAGCTTTGCTAAAGCAAATTTGGGTGTTATAGGAAGAAATAATGATGAGGTGTACGCGGGCAAAATCAAATCATTGGAGGTCTGTGATCAAATGGCAAAAGGTAGGAAGGGGAAGAAAAATGGTTCTCAATGAAGATTGCAACATTCAATATAAGAGGATGGGGGTGCCGCTAAGAGAAGGCGCCTTAAAAAAATAATAGTGGAGGAGAAGATTGATTTGTGCATGATTCAAGAAACTAAGAGTAGTGATCTCTCTAGTAGATCGATTGGAAGTATTTGGGGTGACGTAAACTTTGATTGGACAAGTAAAAATGCGGTAGGCCAATCAGGAGGTTTGTTAACTGTATGGAAGGCGGAACTCATGGAGGTTATGTTTTCATTCTCTGGTGATAATTTCATAGGAGTGTGCGCCAAGGTAAAAGGTCATGTGTGCTACTTGGTGAATGTGTACTCTGCATGTAGTATGGTGGGTAAACGGAGACTATGGGACAACTTGAGATGTTTGAAAGAGCAATTTGAGGAGGGGGATTGGTGCAGCGCAGGTGACTTTAATGCTGTAGTGTCAAGACAAGAAAGGAGCAGGTGTTCGACTAGTTTTAACCAAGTTGAGGCGAGAGAGTTATGGCCTTTATAGAGGATATGGGGCTTGTAGATGTGCCGACATTAGGAAAAAAATTCACTTGTTTCGGTTCCGATGGGAGGGCGAGCAGACTCGATAGAATATTGTTGTCAGAGAGATTGATTTCAAGGTGGAAAGTAAGTGCTCAGTGGATTGGGGATAGGGGAATCTCAGATCATTGCCCAGTGTGGTTGGTTACATCGGATTTGAATTGGGGGCCCAAGTTGTTTAGATTTAACAATTGTTGGTTGGAACTCAAGGAGTTTATGAAATTTGTTAATGATTGCTGGATGTCATTCCAAGTGGAAGGTAGGGACTCTTTTGTGGTGAAAGAGAAATTAAGAAGGTTAAAAGAAAAAATTAAAGTTTGGAATAGGGAGGTATTCGGTTTCAAAGATTTGAAAATTGAAAACATTGTACGTGACATGAATGTGCTAGAGGGGTTGTTTTCGGAGGGGGGTGGCATAGACGAGGAACAAAGGAAACGGTTAAATAATGAATTTTGGGCAGAGTTACATGCGAAAGAAAGTCTACTTGCGCAAAAATCAAGAGTAAAATGGTTAGCAGAAGGCAATTCCAATAGTCGTTTTTTTCATGCATGCATCAAAAATAATAGAAGAAGGACACAATTGTTGAAGATTTTAGTGAATGGGGAGTGGGTAGAGGACGTGGGAGGAGTAAAGAAAGCAATAAGAGAACACTTTGAAGAGAAATTCAAAGAAGAGGAGTATAATAGGCCAACACTCGACGGTGTCCAATTTCATCAAATTTCGAGAGGGGATAATGATGTAATAATTGAACCATTTACGTTGGAGGAGATAAAGGAAGTTGTATGGGAGTGTGATGGTAATAAGAGCCCCGGACCGAATGGTTTTAATTTTAACTTTATTAAAAGTTGTTGGGATCTAATATCACAGGATGTTCTAAAGTTCTTCAATGAGTTCCATAGGCAAGCAAGGTTGCCAAAAGCAATAAGTGCATCCTTCCTTGCACTTATCCCCAAGACAAGTAATCATCATGGGTTAGGGGAGGTTCTTGCGGGAAGGCTAAAAAAGGTATTGAAGGGCGTAATTTCAAGTGAACAAAGTGCTTTTCCAGCTGAGAGAAATATTCTAGATGGTGTGGTAGTTGTAAACGAAGTGATTGATGCGGCGAAAAGGAAGAAGCAGAAATGTGTGGTGTTAAAAGCCGACTTCGCAAAGGCTTTTGACTCAGTGAGTTGGAAGTACTTGGACTATATGTTGGGGAGATTGGGCTTCGGGGAGAAATGGAGCGGCTGGATGCGTGCATGCTATTCTTCTAATTCCATCTCAGTTTTGGTTAACGGTAGTCCAACTGATGAGTTTGTGGCCCAGAAAGGACTGAAGCAGGGTGATCCTCTTGCACCATTTTTGTTCCTAGTTGCAGCGGAAGGTTTAGCGGGTCTTGTGAGGAAGGGGGTGGAATCTAATAATTTACATGGTTTCAAGTTATGCGAGAACCTTTCGGTCTAGCTTTTACAATTTGCGAATGATACAATATTCTTTTGTGACGGTGGGGAAAAAAGTGTGTGGTGCTTGAAAGCAATTCTAAGGAGTTTTGAACTTGTGTCGGGTTTGAAAGTAAACTTCGCTAAGAGCAATGTCATCGGTATAAACATGGAAGAGAGGACTATGGAGGGGATCTCACAATTCCTTTCGTGTCGATTGGGTTCAACATCTTTTAAGTTCCTTAGCCTCCCGGTCGGAGCAAATCCGAGATTGGTGAGTACTTGGCAACCGGTTATTGACTCTATCAAAGCAAGACTTAATAGTTGGAGGAGTAGACAATTATCCATTGGGGGGCGTGTCATGCTTATAAATTCGGTATTAGCATCTCTCCAGCTATACCTATTTTCATTTTACAAAGCCCCTAAGAAAGTGATTGAGGAGATAGTGAAGTTACAGAGAAGATTTTTATGGGGAGGAGATGGAGAGAATAAGAATATGGCTTGGGTGAAGTGGGAAAAAATTTGTACATCAAAAAAAGAGGGCGGGCTCGGTATCAAAAATTTAGAGGCATTTAATTTAGCTCTTCTAGTAAAATGGAGGTGGAGGATTTTGTCGGAGGAGGGAAATTCTTTATGGAAAGAGATATTGAAGGTGAGATACGGTTTGAAAAATAGATGGCCTAGTGTAAATGAGTATAGAAGAGGATGGGGGAAAACTTCTATTTGGTGGAGGGATTTATGTCAATTGGGGGATGGTTCTAATTTAAATAGTGGATGGTTTGATGATATTGTGAAGATCAAATTGGGAAGAGGTAATATTGTGCAATTTTGGAGAGATACGTGGCTAGGGAGGGACAGGTTTGCTGAACTTTTTTCCAACAATTTATACCTTATGCAGCAACAAAGATACAGTGGTGAAAGAGATGGGATCTTGGACAGGAAACACGTGGCAATGGAATTGGGATTGGACGACAGAGATGCTGCCAAACGAGGAACAAAATATACAGTATATGCAGGAAATTCTGCTATCAGTTGCACCAGCAGAACAGGTAGATGATCGCTGGATTTGGACCCTTGATACAGCTCACGGTTTCTCGGTTAGGAGCTGCTATACGTGGCTGTCGTCGTTTTTTGCAGGTGGAGAGGACGCGAATGCTGACAGTTTGCGCACTGTTTGGCCGAAACTGTGGAAAAATGACGTTCCTTCAAAAGTGTTGATATTTGAGTGGAGGGTACTGTTATGCAGAATTGCAACGCGCAATGCGCTATACCGAAGAGGAATATTACGGTCTCAAGGGGAAAAATGCTGTGTGCTTTGCTTGGAGGAAGACGAAACTGTTTTGCATCTTTTTGTTCACTGTAGCGTTGCAAAAGCAATGTGGCAGCAGACTTTTTCCTGGATGGGGGAACCGAATGTTGATGAGGAGGATTTGCTCTCTCATTGTGTGGCGTTTGGGAAGTTGTTAAAAGGGAAGAAGCAAAAAAGGGTGAAGCATCTCATATGGTTGGCGGTTATATGGAACATTTGGTTGGTTCAGAATAGTGTTATATTCAAAGGGGAGGCGATATCAATTTCATCTTTGGTTGCAGGCATCAAGGATTGTGCGTGGGGCTGGTTCAAGGCGAGGCAAGGGAGAACGTGTGCGGTTGGATGGTCGGATTGGTTTAATTGTCCGTTGGGTTGTTTATCCTCATTGTAATTGTCGGCTGGATTATTTTAAGAGAAATATAACTTTATTGTAATAGTTGATGTAACAATGTTGTAGTCGGGTACTCTTTTTCCCATTAGATTTTGGCCCTCGGAGGTTTTAATGAGGCCCTTAGAGGGTTGACGCACCCCTTAATGCATTTGCTTATCTAAAAAAAAAAAGTAACATATTACAAATTTCTCTTTAAAAATGAAAAATCCTCACCGTCTCTTTAATTAAATTTGAAAAGTGGCGAATTTTGTTAAAGATTTTGAATACTTTATTGTGGCCACCTTTATTGATAGATAAGAAAAAAGTAAATAGCTTTTTTTAATGGAAAGCGGTAAGAAAATAAATAAAAGTGAAGTTTGGGAGAAAAGAAAAGAATGGGAACAATTAAAGACAGTACACAACAAACTGCACAAAACACGCACATAGGATAGAAAGCAACACAAAAACAAAACAACATTTCCTACTGCAAACCACTCACTACTTCATACTCACACACATCTATCTACCCTTCACTCTTCACTTTACTACTATTCATTCACTGTCCTTCTCATTCTCCGACCTTCGATTCGCCAATGTCTATCAACAGCGAATCTCCGCCGCCACCTCCGGTGATCGGCAAAATCGGGCCTTATACCGTCTTCATGACACCGCCTTCAACCCCTAAACCCTCTTCCGACTCCACTCCTCTTCCTTCCCCCACCAAAAGCAAGATCCTCCCTCCTCCTCCCCAGATTTACAACCCTCCTCCTCCTTCCTCCAAAACCCTCTCTTCTGATGCTTCTTTTCTGGGGTTTTTCAAGAATGCTGTTACCAAAGTACAAACCGGTACGCTCCACTTTACTCTCTCTCACTCAATTATTTATGAACAGCACATTCACCTGGGTAGTAAATAGTAGTAAAGGCTAATGAAAAATAGGAACAGTAATAGTAAAATGAGAACTGATAGGGTTTTAGTGTTTCACTGATTTGTAGAAGAATTGAATGTAAACAATTAAACATAGTCCTATGCATTATTATTAAGTAAATTGAAGAGTGGTTGTGGAAACAGTGGCTGGCCATTTTATGATAGCACTGCAATGTTTGTTTTAATGATTCTAGTAAAGGAAATTGATAGCTCAGTCTAACTAATTCTTCCTGCATGTGGAATGATTTCAATCTGATTTCAGATACTCCGCTGTGTCTGTTTCTAGTGTTCTGGATTTTCATGTAAATATATGGTCAAGCATACATTGCCCTTTTTTTATTTTGATTTCAGATGATTGGAGACAATATGTCTTTGATTTAGATTTTTTTGGATAGAATTTGATTTTGATTTTTTTTGTTGATAATGTTTAATGTTTATCTTTCTAATTAAATGTCTGGTACCTTTCCTTTTAAAGCCCACTCGAGTTTGGATGATCATTTGGCAAGATGGTTTGGGTTGAATCAGTCAAAGTATCAGTGGGCTCTTGATGATTATTATGAGAGCAAAGGAACGGTGAGCAACTAATTGGTTACTAATTATATGCTTTCAGAATTGGATACTCTTCTACTTGTTTTCATGTGATTTCCTCTGATTTGAAGTTTGAACTTATATGCTGATATTGCTACTGCTAGGCTTAGGAAGTTATTTTTAGTCTTTTAAGTGAACCTTACCTTTCTTTCAATAAGAGCTCCTTGGAGCTCTTATATTATAAAGTGCGTGCACGTGGTTAGCTAGTTGTATCATTATATGTCATTGCCAATTTGCCATGTCCCCAGTTTTTTTAACCATTTGTATGTACTGCGCAACAATGTTTGAACAGTTGCAAATGCTTATAGAATATTTAAGTGGTTTAAAAGGGGATATAAGTCCTGTCCTTGTTTTATGATAAAAATTAAAATTTCTTATAACCATTGAGGTCAGGAATAGTACAGAGCCGGGTTATGTTTGATCATAAGAGAGAAGGGCTTAGCAATATGCATAGGTTTTGCACTGACTTGTTCATGACATGATTTGGCAGTATTTTTTAAAATGAGTTGCATTGAGTTTAATGTAAGTACTTGACATTGCGAGGCTTATGTTATGTATAATTACTAATGGGTGGTCATTCTCCATTGCGCTATTTGATGAAAGAAGAATTGATAGGGAGCTGTGGGTTGGATTTGTCAATGATATAAATAAGCCTTTTAAGTTAAGTCTGTCCTTGGGCCACATGCTTAATGTGCAAGTTACCCTAAAAGCTATAACTTAGAGCTAAAAGCACATGTTAATTAAGGACCTCTTCCCTGGTTCTTTAAAATCAAGTTAGTGATTGTTATCATCATTATTTTTATTTGGCTAACTGATTTCTGAGTACACAAAGTTTGAGTCTTGACAAACTATAAAGGATGTGAGTTTCGGTTTTAACGACCAAAGATGAGAGGAATTGGCAAAGGATATTCTAGGGAGGTAGATGGTTCTTTTCGTTCTCACTAAATGTGTTATTGTCCAGCGTCCACAGTCAAAACTCTCTCCGTGTGTGTGCGAACCTCTTTGTGTGTGTAGACAATTATCTGATAAACTATCATGGATTTTGTATATTCTCCTTGCTTCAATAATATTATTTAATTCTGAGACCTTAGGTACACAGCAATAACTGTTGTATACTTATATACATATGCATATACATATGGTGTGTTTTTTATTTCTAAAATTTGATTTGACTGTAGGAAAAAGGAGACGTAAAAGCGAAGGAAGTATCAAGCAAAGTACAGAATGTTTGACTTGCCTATGGCTGGTGGTAATATTACATTTGTTTTGCAATACTTGTTATCCTTGAAATGTATGAGAGACTCAGTTAACTTGGCAATTGGTATTGTTATGCAGGATTTCATCAAAAGTGAGGTGTGAAGACTCTTGCTTTGAGTATATTTATACCTTTTTGTATTTACATGTGGAGTAGAGTTATTTGATCTACATCCATTGATCTGATTCAATGGCTATTTTCCAACTCCTACAGTTGAGTCTGATTATATTATCAACTTATTTTCTGGGGCAAATGCTTTGTGTATTGTAGTTTCAGTCATGTTTTGTGTCCCCGTACTTCAACAGCTGTTTTTGTATTTGTACTTGGTTCAAGAAAAATATCGATAGTTGTCTTCTCTTGATGGTAGGGTTATCTTCAAATCTTTTTGTAGGGGGCGGATTCTCTAACTTTTTAGCGAGAAAAGTTATTAGAGTGACGCAAGTCGTTGGATCTGTATCTGTTTCTCGTTGTTGTATGCCTTATGCCTTATGGGGTCTGATAATAAGACCATTATTGATTTCTCCTTGTCTTCCTCCAAATTTTAGCTTATATTCAATTTTACTAAAAAAATGCTGGCCTCCATGAGATTAAGGTTATGGTAGACGTGTATGAGATACGTTGACCTCTGTTCCACTAACATTAAACTCAGATTTAAAAACTAACAGTGCCTGCTAGTGAATTAGTAGTTTCATAATAAGAGAGAATTGCAATGGAAAAAATAACATATTTCATAATAAGAGAGAATTGCAATGAAAAAAAATAACATAAGGGTATTGATGACCGTTGTGCTAGTTATTGTTAAAATATATCTCAATTTAGGAAAAAGTAAGAATCCTAACTAACAATACAGTATAAACACCCAACAACTATTGGTTAGGGTAAAAGTGAACTGTGGTCTTTTAAGTGAATTTTACCTGTAATATCATATTGTTTGAGTTCGGAACATTTTGGAGACGATTTTACATTTTACTTCATTTACATCTCTAATACACTAGTTAATCACTTAGTTGTACAATTCTACGGGTGGAAACATTCTATTTTTTAAAAAAACTGGACATTCTCTGCACGCAATTGAAGTGACCGATCCCTCGAGTCAAGTAGTAAGGGTGTTCAAAATCGAACCAACTCGATAGAAAATTGCAAACAGAACCAACCCAATAGAAAATCGTAAACCGAACCAATTCAAACCCGAAAATAGCAAAAAATCGATATTTATTGGATTTAATCGGTTTGTTTCAGTCAACCGTGCGGTTCGGCTCGGTCTGAGGTTTTTGTTTCACCAACCAAACAAAACCCCAGGTAAGCCTATGACTTAAGGCTTTCCTTGATTGACACGCTATTGCTATTCGGGCTTCAACTTACAACAACTCTCACTTACCATCTCAAATCCAACTTTGTTGTTTATTGTCTCTCACTTCTCACATTAGAAATAGAAAAAATTTGTTTTGCTTAGATAAAAAAGTAGTAATATTTAGATTTATGATTAAATTAGTTCATTTTAGTTATATTTTAAAGGGTTAAATATGTTTTTAGTCCCTACAAAATTTCACTATTTTGTTTTTAGTCCCTCTAAAATTTTTCATCGACTTTTAGTCCCTATAAATTTCAAAATTTCGTTTTTAGTCCCTATAAATGCCAACTAGTGTATATCCATTGAATTTTTGAGTGATGTTTTGCATACATGTTGAGGACATTATAAACATCTCTTCCAGAAAAACTTTGAATTTTTTAACAACGCATAAATTAAATCTAAATTTTTTAAGTGCAAAAGATTCGATAAACAAATTAAAGGAAATACTAACATAGAAATCAAATTTTGAGTTTATTTTTTGTGAGGGAGATATTTTTAATATCTTTAATGTGTATGTAAAATATCATTCAAAAATTCTAAAGGTATACACGAGTTTACATTTTATAGGGACTTAAAACAAAATTGTGAAATTTTATAGGGACTAAAAGTTGACGAAATTTTTTATAGGGACTAAAAACAAAATAGCAAAATTTTGTAGGGACTAAAAACATATTTAACCCTATTTTAAATTATGTTTTGTCTCGCAAAAAAACAAACAAACCAAATCAATCTAAACCGCATTGGTTTGGTTCGAATTTTTTTTAGGAAGCCAATCAAACCAAACCAAACCAAACCGCGAACCCCCTATCGGGTAGGACCACAATGTGTGGCAAATTTCTCCATCAAGAGATTTAACATTGTCGCATTTCCAAAGTTGGATTCAAACTCAGGACTTAGTTACGCTAGAAGAGACCGGAACTATTTCATTCAAACATTCTTGGGTTGGAAACATCCAACTAAGGGAGACAAAAGTAAGTATAAAACGGTGTGATGTGATCAATGATAGAAATGAGCCATATTAGATGCTCTATAAGTGGAGTAACTGTCTCTTTGTTGCAATTTTAACCAAAACATATATTTAAGTTGATGACAATTGAGTTTGAATGAGTGGGGAGAAAACATATATCAGTCTTAAAACTTTTGAGGGAGATCTCTGTCACCCATGTACTTTTATCAAGAGATTCGTCTCCACTTGTTGTTGGAGGGCAAGTTTATTTAAAAAATAGTATATGACCAAGTGGTATGTGAATATAGTGTTCCACATAGTTCAATTTATGTAATTGCACTTTATGGTTTAGTTTTTCTTTTATTTTAGTGTTTCACGTTTATGTAACCGTACATTATTTTGCTTTTGACAAATTTGTGTAATTGCAGTTTTGTGGAGCATCATATCGTACTCAAATATTAGAATACAAGACCAAAACCACTTTTGTTTATAGTTTTTAGGCTTAAATATAACATTATTTAGTTACCCAAAATTTTTTTTTTAAAAAACACATTGCAAAATATAACATTATTCAGTTACCTCCTGCAAAAATGTTGCCATTATCCATTTACCCCCCTAAAAGAGGGGGGTAACTGGATAATAACAACATTTTGCAGGGTGTTTTTTTTGCGCCGAGGGGGGGTAAATGGATAATGACAACATTTGCAGGAGGTAACAGATATTTAAACCTAGTTTTTATTACCAAATATCAATTAGCTCACTGACTTATATATGACTTAGTATCGATTTTGGCCCAACAAGTACAATCAAATATTAGAATACAAGACCAAAATCATATCAAAATACAACAATTGACAAGGTAACAAAATCCTCTAACGGTGGAGACGGTATAATCATTATTCATTTGTTCAACCATGAAATTCTCTATCTTGCCCATAAGCTCTACTTTCCAACTTTCACCATCTCCACCGTTAGGTGGGTAACAAAATACACTAGGAGCTTCATCACACCACATAAAAAAAGCTATGTTTTTCTTCTTTAGTAAAAAATTCTCCCCCAAAATGAAACCTTACAAATTTACAACAAAAAATACAGACATAACAGGTGCAAAGAAGGAACTTGGGAAGACAATGGGTGCATAAAACAAAGGAAGGAATGGATGAAAAAGTATCTATTACAACCCCTTTTTGGAAAAAAAAGGAGTATCAATTTAGTTCTCAACATTTACCTGATAGGTAGCAGGCTGAAGTGGATGGACGATTTTCAGTTTGTCCCCAACTTTTGCGCCTGTGGAAGCCACGCAAGCAATTAACGTGACACGGCAGCTCCACCAACATGATTAACTAACATTGGTTGACAAAGAGACTAACTTAATACGCATTTGCAAAATGAGATACTATAAAAAAAATATTAAACTTGTATAAAGTAAGAATATTAAAAAAGCCAAGGACTAAATTGAACTTTCTTGATTCATAGAGAAAGTAGACTATTAGCTCTATATTCACGTGCAGTGATGTCCCAGAAGGTCACATGGTTGAGTGAAAGAGACATCGTTGGTAGAAAAACGTAGGCGTACGGGGTTCGAACCTCGCTCCCCCACCCCTCTAACAACTAACACACTAATTGCTAACTACTTTGCTTATAAAAAAACATGCAGTAATTTGTTTGCTTACAAATTAATAATACGTATTCAGTAATACACTTCCAAACGAGAGTGCATACTAATAAAACTGGGGTGTTATAGCTATTCCCAAATAATCGATAATGAGAAAAATACCTTGTGTGAGACCAGACCTTTTATTTTACGTAGGCTCATGCTTATCTCACTCCCTCCTACTCACCACACACCCCTTAACTCTGTGAAGTCTCAGAAATACCCTTAGTGAAGAAAATGTTCCTAGCGCGACCCCTCTTTTTTTTCTTCTGGAATTTAACGGGTTCAGCACAACTGCACCGTGCCTGATACGGTTGATGAGTGCCGAGGCATGTTTCTTGTGGCACATCTCCAAAAGTTCAAAATTGCAATGATCCAGTTTGAGGCTGCCGAACTCATCCGGCTCAAAGCTGTCGTACATTGTAAATCCAATAACTTTTAAGAATTGAAAATTAAAAAAACTTGCCTATTTGTACATATATGTTGAATGTGCAACTATTTGTTAAACATATTCGTTGGAACCCCGACGTACCTTGTATTTTCATTGTTTTATAAAACTTAAGTTCAGTTGAAGCACCCCAGACAGGTTCGGCGAAGACATGCCGTGTGTTTTAATTTTTTTAAAACGGTTCGGCATGCGTGCTCTGAATCGAGCTTCAGTGTAGAAAAACGACAACAAGAACAGGGAAACCACAATAGGGAAAATGAAAGAGGAAAACGAAAGAGGTAATGTAACTTGTGATGGAGAATGCTCAAGAGAAGGAGTGAGAGTGAGAGAGGCGATGGAGGGTGAGAGTGAGTTCGTTGATGGTGAGTGAGAGAGAGTTTAGGGTACGGTTGTGAGGAGGGGGTGTGAAGGAGTTAGGGAGGGAGTGTGAGATGAAGTGGTTTTTGGGTGGGGGTAATTTTGGAATTTATGAATTTAGGAGGGGGTGTGTGATGAGTAGGGGGAGTGAGGTGGGAAAAGAATGGGCCTTTTACGTATATCAACGAAAAGCCCAAACCCTTATATGCGGTGCACGCCGAGTTCGGAAACCTTTTCTCCCTCGCTCTCTACTCGTAACTCTGCTCGCCTCCATTTTTTTGCCCTTCCACTTTTAGTTGCAGGCGCAACGCAGCGTTTCATTCAGAAACGATGAGAGGAGGACAAAACTACGTGTCGTGTGCTCCGTCTTTCTCCAACGAAGGCAACCGTCTTCTCGTCTGCAGCGGCTGCACCGTTGCAATCTTCAGCACCGCAACCGCACTCCAGGTTTCAGCATTAGAAGGTCACACCGCCGCCGTCACCTCCGTCATCGTGGTCCCCGGTTCGAAGATTCTACACAACTGTTGGACTGCTTCCGTCGACGGAACCATTCGCTACTGGGACTTCTCCATTCCCGAATGCATCAAGAAACTAGACCTTCACTCTCCCATTTTCTCCATGGTAACACCGTTTTTTCTCTTCAACTAACAAATATTCTTCTACTAATAACTATTGCGATTTTTTTTTTTGCTTGCGTCATTTTGTTTAACAATTTTTGATTATTTTAGGTGATACCTTCAGTGTTATCCCCGCCAGAAGAAAACAACGGAAAGATACCTAATGTTTTTGCGTATGTGAGTATTCAAAAGGAGAATAGGCAAGACAATAGCCTCAAACCACGTGCTGCACAGATTAGGAAGTGTAACTTGACAAACTATCACAAGCTTAGCAACCTTGTCTTGAAAGAGGTAACTATTTATAAGTTATTTTGGTTTCCTAATGACTATTGAGGTTGTGAATCACACTATAACATTAGGATTGTAGAAATATATGAAGCTCATTTAAATGGTTACTTTGGTGGGGAGTGAATTTAGAATGCAAGGTTCAAAAACTTGAACAATGTTAATCAAGAGCATCGTGTCATTTGGATTGTTTGGTTTATATTTGTTTGTTATTGTTATTCAGAAATTAGAGAACACTTGAAGAGGATTATTTCCCAAGCAATTTGATTTATGTTGCTCCTTATAATTTGTCGACATTGATGAGAATATGATTTTATTGCCTATCATTGTTGCTCAAGTGCATGAATGATTTTTCACTTTATGACAGACTGAACGACCTGAATCTTTGACCGTTAGTCCCTCTGGAAAATTTTTGGGGATAAAGGAAAAACGCAAACTTCATATTTGGAAAGTTCCTAAAGTGGATTCTGATTCTGCTGTGTCAAAGAAGATTACCTTGCATCATACAAAGACCTTTGCAGTTTTTGCCTTCCATCCAACAGAGAGAATTGTGGCTGCAGGTGATGTAACCGGAAGAATTTTAATTTGGAGAGGAATTGGTACTAATAAACTGTTGAACAGTAAATCAATGACTAATGGGGAATATAAGCCTGGGGTAAGGGACAATGATGATGCTGAATCATGCTCCACGTGGCATTGGCACTCTGCTGGAGTGAGTCTTTTATCCTTCTCTTCAGATGGAGTATACCTGTTTTCAGGTAAATATTTTACTTGTACAAGTTATAATAGCATTGAATTGTGGATGATTGTCTTTTTTGGTGTAGACACAAATTCCACAAAAGAACAATATTGAATGTTCATAACGACCTATTTCTAGCTTCGCAGACACCCATTTCCCCGGTTTGATATTTTTTATAATTTACTGTTCTTTAGCATTTTGTTCAGTTAGAAAACTTTCCCACTAATCTTATGTGGCCATTCCTTGTGTCGTGTATGTCAAAAGTGTCCTATATTATTTGAAGGCTCATACGTGATATTGTTGCTACAAATAGGATTTATTTTAATTATTTACTTAGTAAACGTCTTTAGGGTTTCAAGTGACCCTTAAGGTAGTGTTTGGTTGAAGGAGAATTATGGCTATCAAATCGAGATACTTGTTGTGTATTTGAATACCTATTTTCTGAATAACTTTTTATGAGTCATAAGATATGATCTATGAAAATATGACAGAAAATATAAGTTAGTATATCATATGAATTTCAAAAGAATTCAATAGTTGAGACATGAATCAAATAGAGAGCAATGATAACACAACATATCAACAAGCAAGAAGAGAGAGCTAGTAGAGCTAAAAGCGAGAGTAAGCGAGAGCACTATCTTCGAACGAGACACGGGGGAGCGAAAAACAGAGAACACAAGAGAAGGGAGGGCTTGAAGCGCACACCGTGCAGGCTGGAAAAATAAAATAACCACATCAGAGGAGGAAGTGCAAACCAAACAGATAGTGGGCTGGGGTTGTTACTTGTTAGTTTTGTGAATCTAAGTGGGGTTATTTGGAAGGTTTGATTTTGACTTATTATCTCCATTTCAGAAAAAATAGCAAAAAAGAGTAGGTCTTCGAACAAGACATGGGGGAGAAAAAAACAGGGAACACAAGAGAGGGCTTGAAAGGCACACTGTGCAGGCTGGAAAAATAAAAAAATCACATAATAGGAGAAAGTGCAAACCAAGCAAATTGTGGTCTGGGGTTGTTACTTGTTAGTTTTGTGAATCTAACTGGAGTTATTTGGAAGGTTTGATTTTGGCTAATTATGTCCCATTTGAGAAAAATAGCAAAAAAAGTAGGTCTTTAAGAAATCGGATTGCGCAAGTCGGCTCATTTCTAGTTGCACCCACGACAGACTTCTTATTTTAAGGTTCAAGGTTTGTGAGATTCATCTGACTAGATTGGGATTCATGTTGAAATTTAGGTCCAAAAGAGATTCGCACTTTGATAAGCATCATTTGGGTTTGATTTCTTTTCAAATCGTAAGATACTCATGACTACATAAGAGAGGTATTATTTTAAATTTTATGTTTTGGTTCAATTTTTTTGATGTAGAGGGGAGCAAAATCCCTCCGAAGTCAGAAGTCCTAACTCAATTTTTGCCTCCCTCCAATATTGGGGGGATTTGGAGGGGAGGGAAGCCTAAATAATTTAAAATTAAATAACTTAAATATCCTGATAAAAATATAATAAAATATCAAAGATTACAAGATGTAAAAGTAAATGAATTCCTCCCTGCTATTAAAATCCCTCTCCTCTCCTCTTGTGAACCAAACTAGCAAGGGTTCTCCTTCCCTCCCCTACTCCCAACCAAAAATTAAATCCCTACTTTCCCCTTCCCTCCTCTCCCTTCCATTAAAATCTCCCTCCCCCTCCCTTCATTTGAACTAAACTGACCCTAAAGCTGTTTTGCGTAACTGAGTCTTTCAAAATGCAGAAGCTGTGCTAAATGCATAGAAGATGCTGTTGTTGATGGTCAAACTGCCTTATTCTTTGTTTTTTTTTTTACAATAAACTGCCTTATTCTTTGTTGAGCAGACAATTTTGGCCTTTTCAAATATAATATTTTGTTTATATGGCTTCGTTTTTATTAGGTGGGAAGGAAGGAGTTCTTGTGCTTTGGCAGCTAGACACCGGAAAGAAGAAATTTTTACCAAGGATTGGATCTCCACTTCTGTATTTCATAGATTCTCCAGATCCTTCACTTTCCTCGGTAAGGATTACCTATGTGTTGGTGATCATATGATTGGAAGTCTATGTATATGCTCTGACATCAAACTAGCTCTTTAAAATGTCTATCTAATCATGAGTATGCAGATATCATGTGCAGATAACCAAATTCATATATTAAGGATGCCTTCCTTGGAAATAATGAACTCCATTTCGGGAATCAAGGTTAGTTCCCATGCTTGTTCTATTCATGTTCTTGTTTTTTGGTTCACTGTCTTAATATTATTCCGAATGCTTTGAAAAGCCTATGATTTTGGCATGCAAACTTGCAACACTGGTCATTTTATACACTATTTTATTTTAATGAATGATATTTTTATTTACTTCCAGTCTTCCACAACAAACTGTGCAGAGAAAGTATAAAAAACTTATTTGCTAAATGGTTTTTTACCTTTCGAAAAATATATTGTAAGAACAATGGGAAGGCTGATTTTCTTTGATCTATAGATTACGTCTGTTTGCGTGTTCTGGTCGCATGCACCAAAACATGCATTTGTTGAAATCTGATACAACATTTATATTCACATTTCTTTTTTGTTTTTCAGCCCCTTTTGTCTTCTCAAGAAATATGTGAAAGTATTTATAGACAAGCTGCCTTTGACCGCACTTCTGGTTTAGTGGCTGTACAAACAGAGAATTACGGCATCCAGTTCTACAGCTTGTTTGCTAATCGTGGGCTTTATGAGGTAATAGCATTGGTTTCTTATAGAAATTATCAACAATCAAAATCGCATAGCATTAAGGAGTATTGAATATGTAGTCTATTTTAAATCCTTATGGAGGGGGTAATAAAGTAATGGTTTAATTCCTGTGTCGTTCCTTGAACTATTTGGGGATTTCTGAATAGGTTTCGGAACTAAAAAAGTTTGTAATTGAGTCCCCGAATTTGTCCTTATTGGTAATTAATTCCCTGAATTTTAATCGGCTTCATGAATGATGGAAACAAGGGCAAAGAAGGAAAGAAACAGACATTTGGCAAGGTTTACACTAGGAAGGGCAAAAAGGGAAATCATGCTAAGTAGTGGAGTAGTGGAAGGAATCTCATAACCAACTTTGCTGAGTTGGCATGAGAGAGAACATTCCATCTCGTAGGATTGCTCACACATGTGTGATGCATGGAATAAAAGTAGGGCATCATGCCATTTGTTTCCTTAGGCTGGTTTTTACCTGATTGGCTGGGCTGGGATTGGGAGTACAGTATTATACTGATACTTGTACTATTTTTTCCTCTTTATTCACTTGTAATTGTTCCCTGAATTCTATGCAATACAAGTACCAATTCCCCAGCAATATTCACTGTTCCATTGATTCTATTATTCTCTTTTAATATTGTACTTGATACTCATCAATTGGTATCAAAGCTCTCGGTCCTCCCGAGCTTGAAGCATGGTGAAGAAGACTTCCATGGATGAAGGCGTTGAGAAAATTGAACAAGAGCTTCAAGACATGAAGCTGCACACTGACGCTCTCTTTGATGAGCTCAAAGCTCTACTTGTGCAACAGAGCAGACCTCGTCGTGGAAGACCACGACCACCCCGCCGGAGAATGCCGACGGAGGGTGATCCAACTATTGAAGATGCCGACGGAGAGGAAGAAGGTGGTGACACTCCTACTGATCCAGAGTCTTCACTGGACAGTAGCCCTGCAAGACATCGTCACCGTGTGCGTGGACGCAAGCTAGAGATACCTGTATTTGAAGGGGGGAGGCGTATGGATGGTTGGTGAAGGTCGAGCGTTATTTTCGTATCAATGGTGTAGAGGAGGATGAGATGAGATGTTGGAAGCGGTGGTTATTGCGTTAGACGGAAGAGCTCTCAATTGGTATCAATGGTGGGAAGATCAGAACCAGAATCCCAGCTGTGATGAGTTCAAGCAAGCTGTAATTAGACGATTTCAACCATCGCTGGTGCGAAATCCTCTTGGACCGATTTTGAGTATCAAGCAAACGAGCTCAGTGATGGAATATCGTGAGCAATTTGAGTTGTTCATGGCGCCGTTGAAGCGAGAGGAACACGTCATGTTGGAGAGCATTTTCCTGAATGGGTTGCGCGAAGACTTTCAGGCGGAGTTGAACCTCCACCAAACGCGTGGGTTACAACAGTTGATGGATCGTGCCATGTTAATCGAAGAGAAGAACGTTACGCGAAAGAAGAACGATGAAGTGACGAAGGAGAAACCTGAAGGGAGTAAGTGGAAACCCAGATCTGCTGGATCGGGTTGGGATTCGGGTCGAAATAGGGTTTTTGTTACTAAACCCAAAATTGAAGCTGGACCCGGTACTGGGGGCCCAAAGGAGGTTAAGGCGAATACAGGGGGTGCAGAAAAGAAGCAGGGGGTGGGGAAGAAATTGTCTGAAGATGAACGGAGAGATCTCAGTCGCAGAGGACTCTGTTTTAAGTGTGGGGAACGTTGGGGAAGAGACCATATCTGTAAGATGAAGCATTACAGAGTGGAATTAATTGTTGAGGCAGAAGAGGAGGTTGCAAAAGAGGAGGAAGAGGTGGTGGAGGTGAATTTAGAAGATGAAATTGAGCTGAAAACTCTGTTGTTATCCTTGAGAAGCAAGGAAGGGCTCACTTCAAACCAATCTTTTAAAGGGTGGGGGATAATTAATGGCAGAAGGGTGCTCATTTTGATTGATTCAGGAGCTTCCTCCAATTTTATCTCTTATAAATTGGTGGAGGAGTTGCAATTAGAGCTGGTTGATACATCAGAATATACAATTGAGGTAGGGAATGGAGGGAAGATAACTCACAAGGGTGTGTGTAAGGGACTGAGGGTGCAGGTACAGGGGATAAACTTCACTCAGGATTTTTTCCTGATGACTTTGGCAAGAACTGAATTAGTTTTGGGGATGGATTGGTTAGCTAGCCTTGGTGATATTAAGGCTAATTTTCAGAATTTGGGGATCAAATGGAAGGGTGGGGGCCAGGAGTTCAAGATTAGAGGAAAACCTTCCTTGAGCAAGAGTCAGTCTTCTTTTAGAACTGTGGTGAAGTCCCTGCAACAAGATGAAGAATGTTATATGCTCCACTGTTGTAGTGCAGAGGTTCAGAAGACAGAAGGAGAAGGAGGAGGAATGTTTGAATAGATTCTGAGTGACTTTGCAGAAGTGTTTCAAGAGCCATCTGGTCTACCTCCTACAAGAGCACAAGATCATGCAATCACCCTCAAAGAAGGAGCTCCAATCCCCAATATACGGCCATACAGGTATCCTCACTATCAAAAAGATGAAATTGAAAAGTTTGTGACTGAAATGCTGTCTGCTGGTATTATAAGACCAAGTATTAGTCCTTTCTCTAGTCCTGTATTATTAGTCAAAAAAAAAGATGGAGGGTGGAGGTTTTGTATTGACTATAGGGCTTTGAACAAACATACTATACCAGATAAATTCCCCATTCCAGTAATTGATGAATTATTAGATGAGATTGGTGCTGCTGTAGTCTTTTCAAACTAGATTTGAAGTCAGGATACCATCAAATCCGAATGAGAGAAGAGGACATTCACAAGACTGCATTTAGGACTCATGAGGGACATTATGAGTACCTAGTGATACCCTTTGGACTTACTAATGCTCCCTCAACTTTCCAAGCTCTCATGAACAAAGTATTGAAGCCTATCTTAAGGAAGTTTGTGTTGGTTTCTTTGACAATATTCTGGTGTACAGTAAGAGCATGGCAGATCACAAAGAACATTTGCAGATAGTCTTGGGAATTCTGAGCGACAATCACCTGTATGCAAATAAGAAAAAGTGCACATTTGCTCAAGCTCAAATTGAGTATTTGGGCCACTTGATCTCAGGACAGGGAGTAGCAGCAGATCCAACAAAGATAAGTGCTATGGTGAATTGGCCTACTCCAAAAGATGTGAAGGGATTGAGGGGATTCTTGGGGTTGACTGGGTACTACAGAAGATTTGTAAAGAATTATGGGAATCACACCGTTGAATTGCATTGTATCGTGATTCCCAGAAGTATCGCACGATTCTGTTCGTGCGTGGGTTTTGCGCAAACCGGGTTTGGTTGCACGACCAGTTTCCTTCAAATTTGGTTTTAGGTTTCTTTTTGGTTTTAAATTGGGACAGAGTGGGCGGATTTTGGGCCTGAACTCACTTTGAGTATTGCATAACAATGTTTTTTAGGTTTTTTGCTCACAAACCAGCAATCCATCGTTACTGTCCAGACTCCATCCTCTCCTTCTATAACAGTGAACAGTGACTCTCTCTCTTTTTTTCTCTTGCTTTTGTTTTTTTATTAAACCCATCCAGTGCAGTCACTCCTTTGTCTCTCTTTGCTTCTGTTTTTTCTCTCGTCGATAAACTAAAAAAGTTGTTTTTATATCTTTATTTTAGTATATTATTGGGTACCCATCCTCCCTATACAAAATCATTGTTTTTATGTGTTTTTTAGGATTGAAAACATTTGTTTTTTTGTTGATGACTTGAGTTTTGAAGTATTTTGGAGTTTATATTGATATATTAAATCATGTTTATTTGCTTATGTTATTTATGTTAAACTTTTTATTCTTCATGTATCTTAAGATACATGATACGATACGATACACGATTCTAAAAAAGTGACCGAACGATGCATGATACATATCCCGATTTAACTACCATGCTCTAAAGAGACTCCTTAGCTAGTTCTCTAAGGACACTTCCTTACCGTTTGCCTTGCCTTTAAGTTGTGATATAACTACCTTTAAATAAAACACATGGGATGTTAAATGTTGAAGTTTGTTACTTTGCAGGTTCAAGTTTGTGAAAGAAATTATCAACCAGTTGATGAGGTCACGGTATGTGAATTTACTCATAAGTGCTTCTTATAAGATATATTGTCTTTTGTCAAAAAAAAAAGATATATTGTCAATCTTGCATCAAGTATTCTACAGCTTTTCTCAATTTATGAAGCATTTAACTGATTCTAAATTCTTTACATGGACATGGTTACAGGTGGTAGTGACCTTGGTGGAACTGTCTATTGATGGTTCTATGATGGGTACAGTTGAAGTCAAGCTTCCTGAAGAAGGAATAGGAGGTCTTGTTTGTTTGAAATTTTGGGAGTTGGATCCAGATAGCAAAAGATTTTCAGTGTCCACCCTCATTTATGAACCTCACAGGTGTGTTTATGGATTGTTTTAGCAAGAAAGTTAAAACTCTAGGGAAGCTTTATCATTTTTATATTTTCAGTCTCAGATTTATCATATAATGTAAGATTTAAGTATAGCAGCAAGTTAGTCGAGTGACATACTTAGCAGGTGTCAGTATTGCGGTTAATCTTTTACACTAAGATGTAACTTGTTGTAATCACACTTCCTTGTAAAACTGTTTGTTATAAGTGAAGCGCTTTCAGAGATATATTAGAAAGTGGAGTTGACACATTTCTACCTATTGACAGGGATGCTCATATTTCTGCTATTGCTTTTCATCCGACCCGTCATATGGCTGTCAGTGCATCTTATGGTGGAGATTTCAAGGTATTTTAGATAAATGTATGTTATTTACACTTAACGTTTTCTCTGGTGACATTTATCTATTTTTTTACATGTCTCAGATATGGGTCCGCAGGGAAGAAATTCAGCAGAAAGGCAAGATGCTTCAGAGTTCTAGTTGGATGTGCCATGCTGTTGGGTCATATAAGTATACAATCCTACTTTAATTGCTTGACTTAATATATGCTTGTGTAGGCTATAGATGTTCAATAAAAAGATTGACCAAAACTTTACTAACAAGCCTTGCCTTCAAAATGCGAGTTTCACTCACCCTAAAGCACCTCTTGCCTTTTGAGTTGAAATAAAGTGGGCAACATTATTGAGCAAGGTAGTTATAACCAAAATATTCTAAGGGTGGCAGTTCAGATAAGAACAAGTCTTTTGGCTAGATTACTTTCTTAATTAATAAAAAAATCAGGACTTGCAGTGGTGCAGAGTTCTCTTCTTTTCAAATTTAAGATCCCTAGCATTTTATTTTCTTCCATTACGGTGATTTGGATTTTGGCCCTTAGTTTCATAATTGAATATGAATTGTAATCTTCAGTAGTACAAGAAAAAAAATTATATAACTGCTGATTGCTTCTGTTTGAGATCGCGTTACATTTATGATATAACTAACTCATTGTCACACTGATGCATCTTTTTTCCCCCCAGAAATAAGGCCATGAGAGCTGCTGCCTTTTCAGCTGATGGTTCTGTGCTCGCAGTTGCGGCAGACACTGTTATTACATTGTGGGACCCTGATAGGAATGAACTCATTGCCGTTGTAGGGGTGACTCCAACAGAGACTCTAACGGTGCTTTGTCTGAACTGTTATCACGTCTACCTGTGTGTGTGTGTGTGTGTTTCTTCACACTAAAAACTAATTAAAATGTGCTCCATTTTAACCATTAAGACATGCCAGCTCCCCACTCAGATGCATACGTTTAATTTAATTTGCTATGGCTTGTGTGATTAGTCTGTCGAGTTTACATGAAAATTATGGCTACTATTGGAGGCAGCAAAGCCTGCATTTATTCTTCATCTTGCAGCGTGCATTAAATCATCAATTACGGGCGTGTACAAAAAGAAGATAGAGTAAAAAATAAACACATGAAAACAATTTCCATCTGTTGTATTGAGCATTCATCGTCAAATGCTGCTTTTGGATTCTGTATTTTTGGTTTTCATTAATTCGTACTTTTGTACTCTTTGCCCTGTTTGTCTAATTTTCTTGTATTTCTTTTCGGTATCCAGCCAATTGTGAGGCTAGCCTTTGTTGGAGAGTCAGAGTATCTTCTCTCTGTATCTCATGGTTCAAAACCACAGCTGTCTGTTTGGAGCATGTCAAAGTTAGCTGCATCTTGGTCATACAGGCTTCAAATAGAAGGTTTAAAGAAACATCTTATGCTGTGACAATTTCTATTTATTCTCATGATTTTATTTTATTTTATTATATTTCTTGTAATTTCAATTTTGGAAATTAAATGTCAATCAAGTTCTACTATGCCTGCCTGGCAATCTAGATACCGTGTTGATATTTTTCACTTTTGTTCTCTGCATATCCCCAGATATGACAATTTTGTTCCACCCTATGACTGCATGACTGGGGTAGTATTGATCTGACAGAATTTTGATGATATTCATGCAGCTGTCTCCTGTGCATTAGATTCGTCCTATTTTGCTATCCTTGCTCTCCTTCCCAAGTCAAACGAACAAGTGTTTATAGGTGATGGAATAATCTTATTATTCAACGTAACAGATCCTGTTCCCATGGCTTCCTGGTCTGTAACGAAGGTATTGTTTGTTTACAGAATCCTTTATGTTTCTATGAATTTTTTTGACTAAATGCTACCAAAGTACCAATTGAACTTTTCAACAATCAGGGTTGAGTGTGGCTTTTGAAATGCATATTGCTAGTTTGGTTTGAGAGTTTATTTTGCATATCTATTTAATGAAGATACACGTAGGAAAATAATTACTGGGTGAAAAGAAAAAAAGGTTTCAGGAAAATAACTGTTGGAGACTGTTTTTCATTATCAGTGAAGAAATAAATGCGAACTAGTATTGTGCATTGTATATGAGATAGATAT
The DNA here is from genome assembly GCA_963573325.1 of Astragalus glycyphyllos. Lineage (NCBI taxonomy): Eukaryota > Viridiplantae > Streptophyta > Magnoliopsida > Fabales > Fabaceae > Astragalus > Astragalus glycyphyllos. The sequence continues at coordinate 68,716,401 of OY754308.1, forward strand.
GCATTATAAAATCTCTAAAGGAAAATAGAAATTCATGATAATTTAGATTTTCTTGGAGCTGCAACTAGGCATATCTTCCAAATTTTGCTTTATTTAAAATTTTTACCAGTTTAGTGCCTGAACGATTTCTATCTGTGGACTAAGATTTCTGTTTGTGTCTTAAACTTTTTATTCAGGCCAAGGGAGGGGGGATTGCTTTCCTTAAAGGAAATCCATCTGAACTAACAGTTAATGATGAAAAGCCGTCACACACACTGCTTGCATATATAAATGGTGATCGTGAATATATCCTCTTTGATCCATATGACAAAGACGCCTCTGATCTTAGTATGACTAGGCGTGATGATTTTGTCGCGCTAGAAGAAACAGGTGGGATGACTTTGCTTTTTCTACTGTGTTTTAGTTCAACTTTTTGACTTTTTTCTCCACATATATGGAAGAAGTCATAGGTTCAATCCCTTCCAATCTGTTATTTTATTTTAATTTTAAAAACGGAAAGTAAAAACTAATTGAAAATTTGTCAGCACCACCCTATTTCTGGCCTTATATACTTGTAGGTTTAAGACTTAGCTTTTCACTTTTCAACTTAATTATTTCAGGACGATATGGATATACATCAATTTATGGAGAACTACCCATGCTTGATTTGAAAAGGAACAAGGCTTCACCTGTTTTCTCTGCTGCATCAACGAGGCCTTGGGAGACCATATTTAGTGGGTCATCACATATGTTGCCACCCCTCACCAAATTGTGTTCGGAATTTTTAGAGTCCCTGCTGGAGAGACGGACAGCGATAGTAGAATGAGATGCTGCATGCATGGAACTCTTTTTGAGGGATATTTGTTTCTTTGTAACACTTACACTTCTTTCAGCAGACCTCAACAAGAAGCACAAGTATTGGGCTTGAAGTCGAGGTAGTTGTATGTTCCGTATGAGACCTCAACAACACTTACTCTGGTTTGCTCTACAAGAAAGAGATGGCATAACTAAAGATTTCAGCTCTAAATGGTTGGTTGTAGACGACTTGGGGTACCTGGATCCCCCAACCCAAGATTTTGCCTTAGTTATATATTTTTTAGTTATCCCTTGTGGGATGAACCGAAATTTTGACAATGACGAATCTGGTTTACTTCAAAGTTTTTTAAAATGAAAGTTTGCAGGGTAGCAATGTTGTAGGCTTGTAATTCTGTGAATGAGTTTAGAGAGTTTAGTTGGGAATGCTATTAAGATGCAGTTCATATGTAACAGTAATGTGAATTGTGATTTATATGGGGATTGATTGTTTTCTGCATTCTAGGCGACTACTTTTTCATTTTCACATTACCTAATTTCTTTGTCTATTTTACATTGTATGTTGGTCCGGTGTGATGCAATTCCAATGTTTTCTTTTTTGAAACAAATTTGAGCCTGCATCACACATAACTGATATGGTTTTAATACGGAGGACATGAAGACATTGTGTTTAATGCATTGTATTGGGTGACCTAAAAACACTTGATAATAAATACTCTCTCCCATTTCGAATATAAGCAAAAATTTCACAAAGTCTTGTTATTGAGTGTAAACATGTCAGTATTTTTAGTTAGTGTACTAAATTTATCTCTATTAATTGCTTACTTTTTTCTTTTTTCAATACAATTAACTTTGGTTCCTCAACTTTTTTTTCCTTGTTAACGGTGTTCAAGAAGAGTTAATAAGGGTAATTTAGGAATTATACTTCTTTTTTTTAACTTTTTGAAAATAAGGCTTTGTTTATTATATTTAACTTAGACTACAGAAGCAAGTGTAACCAAAAAAAGACTACATGTTTCTTATCTATAGGACCATACAATGTATTATTAAAAATGTGAGTGAATACTGAATAGTAATTTCATGGACTAAATGTATTAGACCAGATGTTTCTTATTAAGTTAAAAAAAATAGTTATTCACTGAACTTGAAACTATATTTTTATCTTATAATAGAATCAATAGGTAGTAGTGTATTTGACTTTTGTCTGGAGAAAGAGGGTTGGTTGAGCTTTAGAAGCTAGCAGAGTCTGTGTGTCTAGATCTACGATGGTCGAAATTGATTTTGAATGAGTTGATTTTGTAATAACGATCTTAGTTAAAAGTGAGCTAAGTAAAGCAAAATCTGATTTGTTTAAAGCAAAATCTAATTTGTGTTTGTTTACTACTAGAAAAAAAAACATTTTTTCAATCTCTCCCTCATATTTACACTAATGAAAATCCCCTTATATGATATTTTGTGTGCCCTTTGGAAACAGAGAAGCTCTTTTCCTGTTTGAATTGAATGCCGTGACTAAAAAACAAACATTGGAGATGTAATGTAACAGAAACAAAAGGATTTCTCTGAACCTCAATATTAAAATATATAAAACTTTAACTGTTCACGGATTTGCTTATAATATATAGTAGTATGAATTTAAATAAGCACATGTGAACCCCTAATTGATATTGACTGTAATAATTAATGTCATATACTAGTAGTTACAGAAGTACATGACAGCTCTATCAAGCCTTGCAATTTCCAAACTGGGGAATGAATAATGGCATTTAGCATATGGCAACTTGCATGTGACAGCAAAATAATCCATAAAGCTTGTTGTTGCATGCATTATTATTTTTATGATCTATTTATTATGCTTATCATTGAAACCTCAAGAAGACTAAGCTCCTTGGACTATATATACTACTACAAGTTTGGAGTTTAGGGCATTAATATTTTGTTTAATGTTTCTCTATAAAACCTCATCAATTTATTATTGCATTAATATATTTTTTTATGTTTCTATATAAAACCTCATCAAATTCATGTTAGTCACATGCATGGTGATGGTGTATATAAATAAATGAGTGAACAAACATTTCTGCCTTAATTTGTTTCACATAAAGGGTTTATGAGTGAACTGAATGAATGATTAGCACGTGAAAACAACCTTCCTATGTCATTTTCTTCGTTCTGCTGTTGCCTTGCCGACATAACATAACATAACATCCTTTGATCAAAAAAAATAAGATAACATCCACACGCACACACAAGGAAAATAAAATAACAAAAACAAAAACCTCTGCTATGGAGATTGATTTCATCTGTGAAACATGTATGAATATATACAGCTGGCAATTAAGGCAACTCTAATTAACTCCTTTATTATGATCCTAATTAATTACTACTAATTACTTTCAATGGAGTCAATTAAGGACATTGAAAAGGAACTATCATATTCATATTCCAAATCTTCAAAACCCCAAAACTCTTCCTCTTGTTCTTCTTCTTCCTCTGGCATTTTCCATTTCTCTTTATCAACTTCTCCCTCCTCCATTATATCCAATATCTGTCAATTCAATAAAAAAAAATATTAAGTAGTAATAATAATATTTTAAAAGGTCCTTGTAATTAACTGTACAATCAACACTAGTCACTGTTACATGGAGTTTTTGTGACCATTATTATTGGTTTGCGTGATTCACACATAGAAGCAAGAGAGAGAGAGGCCCACAATCCTAATGTATTGCATGTCTTTATTTAACTTCTTTATTTGATAAATGTCACGTTTAATAATTATAATTTGTCTATATCATTTGGTGTGTGTGAGATTGTTAGCATATAGGTTAAAATTAGGTTAGGTAGGAAAGAACATCAAGTGACTAATTAATCATTAATTTGCAAGGAATGGAAGTAAAAAAGCCGCCAACGAATCTGATTGTTGCGTAAGATTATTTGTGACCGCTGAAAATTATGAGTTAAGTCATCTCATATACGCAGGCAAAACTTTATGAATTGACATATGAAAATAATTTATGTCATTGTATTTACAATCTTCGATTGTTTGAAGCATTGAATCTCATCTTATTGTCAATAATTTATTGGTAACTTGGCAGCCCACTAATGTGAATAGTTTATGCCAATAAATAAACATGACAATTGACAAATTCACAAAGGTGAGCTAACTCAGCTCTAAAAAAACATAACGTACCTTGAAGAAAATGTTATCAATGACAAAAATAAGTGTTGTGAGAATCAGACTTGGCGGTTCAATTGGTTGAATTAGTTTAGAGGTTGGTTCAACCTTCATTGGACCACAACTCGGTTGAAACACCTAGAATTGAATTGAACGGTGTTTGGGCCACTTTGAATTGCAAATTGGTCTGGTTTGAACCACTCAAAATTATTTTTTAATATTATTATTTACTTTTTTCTCAAAAATTGTTTTTTATTTATTTATTTATTAGTCATATGGTTTAACTATGGTTAAGCCAAATGAACTATGATTCGGAGGTGTCGTCGGTTCAATCTCTTATCCGGTTTTAAAAATATTGACAAAAATATAAATATATCTAATTAGAAATTTATTTATTTATTAGAACATTGTAACTTGTAAGTTGCTACCGAAATGATTTGGATTCAGTGACTTCTATAGATGGATAGCAATTTTAATTTTTTAGGTAGTTTTTGGATAGAGAAATATGAGAAAAAAATGAGATAAGATAAAAGAATACTATAAAATGAGAGAAAAATAACTGCACCAATTGTAACAAAACTCAAAGCCAATGTTGAAAGGAGTCTTTCGTTTTGTTGTGCTTTTTTTGACAGCATCGTTTTCTTGTGCTTTAGTATAGTGTTAAATTAAATATTAATTAATACCTTAAGCATTTGCTTGTATGGACCTAAACAGACCAAGTGTAACGGGATAAAAAAATCAAGTAGACGAGTCTTAAGAAATTGAATGGGATAGCGGGCCCTACAAACTTTTTAATACTAATACTTTCAATAATAGCCTAGGCCCAAATAATTTTAAAAAAACTCAAAAAATAATTACAAACTCTACCACAACATAGTCCGTCCTAAACCCAATCGGCTCCAACTAGAATGTTTTTGGTGCGATTTGATTTGGTTTTGAATTAAAAAGTTATTCGAACCGCAATATAAAAAGTTAAAACACATGAGATTTTGTTGGGTTGTCTTCCTTAAAAAAGTTTGAATCAATTTGATCCAAATTAATGCAATTTGAATTGGATCGTTTGTTCAATTTTTACGAGTCGGAAAAATTAAGTGCAGTTTTAGTTTGTTATTTCAATTTTTGGTGCGTGACTATCTGTGTCCATGTGTGAGTAGGTAACTCGTGAGTGTGTGAGACTAATACGATGTGTGTGTTAGTATGATTATTGTGTCTGTGGTTTGATTTGGTTGCAAGGGAAAAACCATCATCTGAATCGAACAGATTGCTTGATTGAAAAAGTGACTCAAACATAATCGGTAGGCAATTTAACGGTTACATGGTAATGACAGTTTGGTATGTGTAATTATCAGCAATAGCTAAGGAACAAAGTGTATACTTTTTTTTTGGTAAACCAAGATGTACTTATAAAACATACACATATATAAAATGAAAATATTGAATTTAAACAAAATTGAAAGGCATTATATTTTATTCTCAGTCCCTACGCAATGTAAGTATCTAACCGATTCTTACTACCCATATAGAATAAGGTATTCAACATAATATATATGGTATTTAATTACCTTAATGTTGTTTTCAAATTTAATTAAATAATTATATTTGTAATTTTTCCACATAAAAGTTTGAATAATATTTATTCAGATGCCCATGTTGTACTTCTAAATAATATTTTCTATTGATTATTTACTATTTATGTTAGTGCTATCAAGAAAAATGTATTCGCAGATAATGTATTTAAGTTAACTAGAGATTTGGGTATATTTGTCAACCCTTGGACTATGGGATTTTTTTTTAAAAATAAAATAAAACATGAGTATAAATTGAATGACTTTATCCAAATCCTACCCTACCCATTGTCATGGTTATATTCATTGATGGCTTGAGGCTTTAACTAAAGCATAAGAATAAAACTAAGCCAACCCAAAAAAATATTAACATATAATAAGAAGTAATCCTTTGTATGAAGAAAAGAAGAAGTACCTCAGTCATGGTAGGTCGCCAATTGCAAGAAGCTCTTATACACAAAGAAGCAGCAAAAGCAAGTGTTTTTAATTGTATTACATCATAAGCCCCTTCAAGCCTTGGATCTACAAGTTCTTCTATATCACCCTTGTTCAAAATTGGTTTAGCCTGTTAATTCAAAACCAATAATTAGACCCTAAAACCTTTGAATAAACTAATAAATGTAAAAATTAAAACACGGATACGGGTGTTAGTCTAATGGAATCAACTCGCCCTCTAAAGAGGACACCTAAGAAACTTGAGTTCGAAAATTTATGGAGTCACTCATATTATGAGATTGAGAATTGAGGAGTAAAACTTCGATCAATCAATCAAACTAGATATTAGTCTCATGGCCTATATAAAGGACAAAAGTAGGTGAATTCACCACAATGGCGAATGCCCTAATTATGGGGACCACGATTCCTTGTAGTTGATTTCAACTGCAAGGTCCTACATTTAGTACAAATGTGGGGAAGAAAGAGAGATAGAGAGAATAAATAGTGATGTTTTAAGTGATGAAAATACCATAATATCCTTAATGATAATGAAAATGCAGTAACTGTAGTAAATTTTAACTATAGATGATCTCATTTCTAATTATGATGAGTCTTAATAAAAAAGAAATGCAAAAATCATCTCTAGTCTAGCCTAACACTCTAGAAGAAACCCAAAAAAGAGGTTTCCAATTGGAAGAGAACAAAGCTTACTTACCCAACTATGTAGGCTTTGGTAAGAACCATCAACAGGTTTCCTACCAGAGATGACTTCTAGCAGAAACACACCAAAAGCAAATACATCTGTTTTCTCATCCACAACTCCATGCAAGTAGTATTCAGGTGCCACATGTCTGCAGCAATATAATATTAATACACCATTCCCATTTTCAAACCTTTCTTTTAAAAAAAAGGTAAATCTTAACATGAATGAAGAAGGAAAGAACAAAGAAGAGTACCCAAATGTTCCTTCTATTGGACCAATTGAATGATGTGTCCATTGAGATGGAAGCCATTTTGCTAGTCCAAAATCAGATATCTACCACAATCAAATTCAAAACACAAACTTTCATAAATAAAAAATAAATAAACCCATTAAAAAACACTCTATTTGAAACACTGATTGATTATAATTTATAAGCACCTGTGGTTCAAAATCTTCTGTCAATAAAATGTTTGATGCTTTAATATCCCTATGAATAATCCTCCTCTTGCAACCTTTGTGCAAATAATGGAGTCCACGTGCAGTTCCAACAACTATTTTATGCCTTGTTTTCCAATCTAAAGAAGGCAACTTTTCATCTACAACAACAACATTCATATATAGAATATTTAAGACCCTTTTAACATAACAAGTTTAGCTAAAAAAAACTTGATTTTCTATGACAAATAAGTAAATAAAAAAAGGGTTTATTTTATGTACCATGAAGAAGAGATGCAACAGAACCTCTAGTGGATAACTCAAAAACAAGGTAAAGTCCATTATCCATACAACAACCCAGAAGAGACAACACATTGAAATGACGAACATGACCTATTGTACCAATCTCTGTCAAAAACTCTTTCTCTTTCCTCTCATCCCTTGAAGTTCTTGTTAATCTCTTCACTGCAATTTCATCTCCATTTTTCAACCTTCCCTTGTAAACCTCCGCATACCCTCCTCTTCCAACCATATTCTCTAACACAACAAGAAAAATAAAATGAAAAGAAAATCAACTTTCATTTAACCAAAACTAGAAAGAAACATATTTCAAAAGATGTCTTAAATCGAATAACCTGAGCTGAAACCATTGGTGGCATCAAATAACTCTTCATAAGAGAAGCATTTCCAAGTGGGTCTCTGAAAAATATCTTGAGTATCATAATTTTCTTCACCTTTGGAGCTAATAACTTGTTCCTCTGAACCACGTTTTCCAAAGGAGAAGAGTCTCTTCAAGCTGTTGGTCCGAATATACCTCATCACAAACAATGAATATGAAACAGAATACTCTGTTTGATGCAGAGGATGACACGACAATCAAAAACAGAGGAGGAATAAACAAGAGTGTTTTGTTATGTTTTGTTGTTGAGTCTCAGAAACATAAAGACAAACACATGATATACAAAGTTCAAGGTGTAGTAAGAAGAAGAGCCATGTCTGTGTATGTGTAAGGAGGGGCCGTTAGAAGTGGTTAAATGCTTTGTCTATTGATTGAGTAGTACAAGATTTTTTTTTAGAGGTACAATACAATACAATATACAAATAGCTATGAAACTATTAGGTAAAAAAAACAGAAAATGAATTATTAAAGTGGCGTGCCTGTGAAAATAGGGTGACCCTAACATCTACTGTATTTAAATGGCTATAAAATTTTGGTCAATATTTATAAGTTAGTGTTTGTGTATGTAATAGTAGCTACAGTTGGTAACCATGGTCCATGCCTAGTTCCTTGACAGACGCGTGTTTTGTGACTTCTTCCTCCAATAGTGATGTATGTATCATGCATCTATGTAACAAAATAGTGTTACTAGTCAGTTTGGTTCACAAATTTTATTTTAGAAAAGTTCACAATATTTCAAATTATATTCTCTCCTTCCCACTCACCTTATATCTCCTTCAATCATCTCTATGTCTCTCTCTCTTAAATTCACTCTCTCTCTCTCTCTCTCTAATCATTTTCTCGTCTTCTCACCTTATATTTTGTGATGGACAGGAAAGAGGGAAAGAGATGATCCAAACACCTATTTTTTAATGTTATACAATTTATGTTTAAATATCATTTTAGTCCTTGCAAATATAACAAATTTTTGTTTTAGCCCCTGTAAAATTTTTGTTTTGTTTTAGTCATTGCAATTTATAAAACCGTCACTTTTAATTCTCAAGGTATTTTTTGTGTTTAAAATAGCTTATGTGGCTTCTTTTTTAGTCCTTGTAAATATATCAAACTTATATTTTGGCCCTTGCAAATATAGCTAATTTTTTATTTTAGTCTCTGGGCACGTAGTAAAAAAATCACATTAGCATTTTTAAACGCAAAAAACACTTGAGGGACTAAAAGTGATGATTTTGGAAACTGCATGGACGAAAACGAAAAATATTTTTTACAAAGACTAAAACTAAAAATTGCTATGTTTACAAGGACACCAATGATATTTAAACTTTCAATTTAGGCTTAAATATTTGATCCCCTGCAAATATCTCAATTTTCCATTTACCCCCTATAAAAAAAAGTTTTAAAATCAACCTTGCAAATAATAAGTGTTTCTAGTTACTCCCTGCATGGGGGTAACCGTAAACTTTTTATATTTTGTAGGGGGGTAACCGTACATGGTTTATACTTATTATACACTACATAATCTAACAGAGGGGGGTGACCGAAAACTGTTTATATTTGCAGGGGGTAACCGTAAACTTTTTTTTACAGGGTGGTAAATGGAAAATTGGGATATTTGCAGGGGGATCAAATATTTAAGTCTTCAATTTAATACCTCAAATATAATTCTCGCATTGGTCACTGAGTTTTACAACTTATATCAATTAATTCTGAGTTTTACTTCTATAAAAAAAATTAATTCTGAGTTTTACAATTTAGTATCAATTTGGTCTCTAAAGAACCATATTTTGGGATTAAACCGATACTACGTTGTAAAAATTATGGATGTAATTGATATTAAATCGTAAAAGTCAACAACTAAACTTAACATTGAGAATTTTATGGACTAAAACTAAATAATGTTTGGAAATGTCGAATAATAATTAGGATATTGTTAATGTGAGAGACTACTTTAGGACTAAATTAACTATTTACTCAACAAAATGTTTTGTTAATATTTAAGTTTTAAAGTTTCTTTCTCATTTCTTTCTCTTACTTTTCTTTTCTTTCTCTCATATATATCCTTGTTTTTAGGTGACCAGGGAAAAATAGACGGTAGATTTTGTCCGTTTCTTTTGAGAGTGATACAGGTAGATGTAATTAGTGATATATCCAATTGAGGTAATGGTTCATGGTAAACTACCTTTGCATTTATGATAGAAAAAGAGCTGTAATGAATAAAGTTGCTCTATGGACACGTACGTGTAAATTGAACTTAATATAATTATTATTATTATTTGGATACATTTACGTTAAAATGATTTTCACCAATTACCATAGTAGGTCTAAATTTAAAATTGTATTTGAAACTTAAAATTTGATAAAATAGACAACAAAAATAATAAGCTAACATAATATCAAAATGAAAATTACAATTAAAGACTATAATTTATTGTGCAACACAATATTAAACATTATTAAATTATTAAATACTAACACTAATTTCTTTGAGCTTTGACCTAGCATAAAATCAATCTTAAGGAGCTTTTTGGGTATGAAGATACATTTTATTAAAAGAAAAATTATGGGGACAAATGTACAAGAGAAATTCCTTGAGGTAGCATCCAGGCATTGATTCTATTCCGTTCAAATTTCTGGATATCCCAATTGGAGCAAATCCTAGAAAGTGTTCGACCTAATTTTTTTTGGGGTCAAAGATGTAACATTCCAATCATCCATGCATAACCTCAACAACATTACACCTAGTGCAAACGAGCAGTCCACTAGTCCGACATAAAACATGATTAAAGTGCACTCAAATATTTAACATTAAACACAAGAGTTGCTCCTGAATCAAAGACCTCTAGTCTATACTTGCTAAAGCGTAAAAACAAAACTAAACAACCTACTAATCAAAGCCCACACTGGATTGCCCATTAAGGTTGTTAAAACCCTAGGTTAGAAAGACTAAATTTCCCTCAACACAACTTGCACCTAGACTCGATACCAGAATGAGATTTGAATCTTTGTCGTTGAGGACACAGGTCGACCTCCAAGCAGAGGGAATGAGAAAATATAAACTTGGATGTGCATCAATGATAGAATGGTAATCCACAAATTAGCTTATGGAAACAATAAGTATAAGTGGAACAAGGATCTACGAAATCCACCGTGTGATTTGTAGGGGTAAAAACAGAACGCCTAAAAGCCTTACTTGTAATTGATGGCCAATCGGCCAAAGGGTGCACAGATCTAGATTCTAAGTGAAAGTAGCCTCAACCCAAGGATGTTTAGAAGTGATGAAGGTCTTTACACTACAAAAAAATTGGATATTAGCGAGGGAAATTTCCCTCGCAAAATGACCAAAATCCCTCGCTAATGGTCATTTGCGAGGGAATTAGCGAGGGACCAGTTCCCTCGCTAAATCCCTCCTCCCTAATGGGATTAGCGAGGGATTTTGAATCCCTCGCTAATTAGCGAGGGAAATTTCCCTCGCTAATGTCTGTGCAAATTTTCAAATTTTAAAATTTGATTGGCTTGTTTTTTTTTATATTTATTATATTTTTTTTGAAGCTATTTATTATTATACTATTAATGAAAATTGTATTATATTATATTATTAATTTTGTGGTTGTGTTGGTGGTGGTGGTGGTGGTGGTGGAAGGTGGAGAGAAAGAGGAAAGAAATTCGTAGGTGGTGGTGGTGTGGTGTCGTGGGTGGTGGTTGTGTGGTGGAAGAAGGTGGAGAGAAGAAGAAGGAAGGGGAAATCGTGAGAGAGAGAGAGAGAGGAGAGGAAGAGGAAAGAAGGTGGTGGTGGTGGTGGTTGTGTGGTGGTGGTCGTGGGTGGTGATTGTTGTGTGGTAGTGGGTTAGTGTTTGTAGGTGAGAGAGAGAGTAGATGAAGAGGAAGGGAAGGGTGAAGAGGAGAGAAGAAGAGTGAGGGTGGTTGGTTGGTTGTGTGGTGGTGATGGTGGTGGTGGTGGTGGAGAGTAGAGGAAGAGGAAGGGAAGAGGAATGGTGAAGAGGAGAGAAGAAGAGTGAGGGTGTGTTGAGTGAGAAAGAAGAGTAGTTGTGTGTTTGTGTGGTTGAAACGGATTTAAGGAAAAAAAAAGTAAAAAAAATTGCGAGGGATTTTAATTCCCTCGCTAATAGTCACTTTAATTTGCGAGGGATTTAAAATTCTGTCGCTAAACTCCTTGATTTGTGTGAATTTGACTGAATTAGCGAGGGACCAATTCCCTCGCTAATTCCCTCGCTAACGGTCAGATTCACGTTAGCGAGGGACCAATTCCCTCGCTAACCACCTTGTTTTTCGTGCTAAAATTTTCAAATTCCCGCCTCCACTTAGCGAGGGACCAGTCCTTCGCTAATGTTGAAAATTCCGTCGCTAACCATTAGCGAGGGACTGGTCCCTCGCTAATTCCCTCGCTAATGTGAGTTTTAGCGAGGGAATCACATTCCCTCGCTAATTCCCTCGCTAAAGTCAGTTTTAGCGAGGGAATAACATTCCCTCGCTAATGTCCCTTGCAAATAAGCATTTTTTTTGTAGTATTAAGAGGAAGGAAGAGCATCTTTAAGAAAAGGGGTGGCTGGGCGGCGGCTCCGATGGTGGAGGTTCTTTTGCAATAACAACTACAGGAAGCGCGCCTCTGTGGTCGTGGTAAGAAGAGAACTAAGGTGGAGGAGGTTGCGGGCTCAATTGCAGATATTCAAGGGACAAAACCAACAGATCATGGTGATGGAGACACAATAAGTACCGCAGTGAACAGATCACGACAGGGGGGCCGCCACCAACACTCTTTGAACGAGACACCAAGCATGCAAAGTAGTGACTAAACCCTAACCCTAATAAAGAAATTGAACACTCAACATCACTAACGTCCCGTTTAGTTTTGTAACCTCTCTCTCTCTCTCTCTGTGTGTGTGTATATATATATATATTTATTGTGGTGGAGACGATGAGGGCTAGGCTTGCATCATGAGAAATATCTTTCGATATGACATAGAGTTAACTTTATTGAATTCAGTGTTATCTTTCCTATTGCTTTAATTCTCCTTATTTTTTTAAAGTCTAAAAACGGTGATTATGTACTAATTACTAAACTTGCAAGGCAATTTCTGCTATATTTTTTCTAAGTTTTAGAATTACCTAATTTTGCTTATTTGTTAGTGTAAGATTAAGAATTAAAATCATTTAGTTTGTTATCACTAGCCTAAATGTAATTGATCTGTGATCTGTCACATTCTAGAATGAAGGGGAAGCTAGAGCAGGTGAAATTGATAATCAAAAACCACTTTATATGAATGTATATGAATAGTGGAGGAATCAAGAGCTAACCACTTCATATGCGAAGCAGTTAAATCACAAATCTTTTATTTTCTTTAGCACAGCATTGTTACAGAATAATATTTCAAAATAAATCTCACACCGCTAAACTATGAATTTGTACACATTCATCACCAGCTAATAACAGCACCGGATGAATATCAAATTCGAATGTATTCAATTCGTACGGAGTAATCCAACTGGTTCAATATATATGATCGCTATAATGTGTGTGTGTGTATTACTATATATATATATATATATATATATATATATATATATATATATAAGGGATATTTGTCATCCGAATATATATCCGATTAATAATTAACCCAAAGAAAAGGTCTAGCAGCCTCGTCAAAAAAAAAAAAAAAAGGTCTAGCAACTATAAATAAAACCAAGAACAAACAAACGAAAGTTGATTTCATCCATTCGGTAATGATGGTAGTTTGTTTTGTTTAACACTATACATAAAATAAAACTAATTAATGAGTTGAACTTCTCTATTGATCTCATGATTCAAAATTAGTTGATGTATATGGCGATTGGCGACGGTTGTTTTCGTCCATATTAATGATTTCTTCTTCTAGTTAATTTTCTTAAAACCATGACATCAAAAAAGCTTAGTCATGAAGAGGCTATAGAGACAGATAAGTGATGGTACATGGAGGCAATAATATCAGTAGGCCAAATGTGTAGACTCCATTTATAGTCGTTGATTGATACATACCCCATGCTAGCTTGTTTTGAAACTTTTGTCAATCTAGTCAAGGAACCACTGAAGCAGATGAAATCTCTTATTAGTAACTACGATATATTTATACTATAAGTAACAAATCCATAATTTAGGCTACAAAATTATATTCATGAAACTCTCTTTTGATGAATACCCTTAAAAGGTTGAGTTTTTTAAGATATCCATAATTTAACAAATGCATGGTATAGCACAACCTTTTAAGATATCCCCTAAACTATATGATACTAAAAAACTATATGATACTTGGACTCCTTAACCATTTGGTCACGGGTTCGATCCATCGCCGATGCATATGGAAAAATACTTGCATTTATATGCAGGGGTTTTAAAAAAAAAGATTAACTAATGCATGGAAATTAGATTTACTTAGTTAATATAAATGAAAATGAAAGTGAAAATTAGTAACAGTAATCAATGCATTAGAAGCCGTGGCAGATCTTGAGTAAAACTTTTGTGGGCGACCGAACTAAAGTCATGGTAGCTACATAAGTACCGCTTAACCACTTCGCTATCAATAGACTTGGTTAATTCGTGATCATTATTCTATATATTATCTAATTTTTACTTCAATTTTATTTTCTATATACCAAGTTGAGAAAATTTTGTGGGGGCCATGGCATCTTCCAGCCCCCAAAGAAGATCTGCCACTAATTATAAAGAGCAAATGTCAAGTTATAGAAATACATATACATACGTTTATTATTTATCCTTTTTTCACATGAAGTATGTATCTAATAGTTATTTTATCCTAGTTTATAATTAGACTATCCCTTAAGTTTATCACTTAACATAAACTAACATACATATCAAAAATATAAATTTAATTATTATTGGTTTGGCCACGACTTAACTATTGAATGTCTGGTTCAATGACTAATCGGTTTTAAAAATATTGACTTATTTTCTTGGTCCTAAATATAAGAAACAGAGTCTTATTTCACTCAATTCATAGTACATGTTGTTTTAAGTTTTACTCTCCTTGTTGCTACTCCGAATTATCATATTTACATTTCTCAACCCTTGCTACTTGATGGTAAAAGAAAAATTTGAAAAATCTAGTGTCTTTTTTTTCTGTTTTGAAATGCCACTTTTTCATGGATTTTGATTTGAACAGGTATTCAGAAAATGATTTGTTCTGAAATCATCTGAATCATATTTAATTTGAAATAAATAGAGTCACGAGCTAAAACACATATCTAATTTTCAAAATACATCAAAAAATTAATAAATTTTCATTGATTTGTAATATATATATATATATACGTGTAAGATATATGTGTGTGGGCATGAAAAGCAGCATACTACATATATATAGGACCACTGCATATGCATGCAGAAGCCCAGTGGGGCATTTAGTAGCTCTTTCCTTCTTCCACGATAATCTGGGAAGTTGGAAGCGACAAAGTCACTTTCTAGCCAACAACTTATGCAAACAAGCGTATGTGGTCACCTTTTGCCATTAAAGTTTCTTAACTAAGACCACATTAGCAGTCTCCAATGAAAGTGTTAAAATTTCAAAATATATAGGAAACTGCAAGCTAGCTAGGCATGCTCTGTCAGTCTCAGATACTACTCACTCTTCTTTTCTGCTTTGCTTCTCTCTTCACGAGCTTCACATAACTTTAATTTCTTATTTATAGGTAGCTGCTTTCCTTCCTCTACTTTAAAATAATCACAAAGGAACAAAAAATTTAGGCACCCAAAAATCAAAAATGGAAAATAGCAACTAATCAGTCACGCCAGCTCCTTTATATAGAGCATGTCTCGATTCCATGCCATTGGGTTGTAAAAAATAAAAATACTAGTACTACCTCGGTGACAAAATATAAGTACCAAAAATATATATATATATATATATATATATATATATATATATATATATATATATATCTAGACTAATTTTAGTTTAAATACATATATACTTTGTTGTCTTCCATTGTCATTGATCTGTCTTTTATCATCCTTATCATTAAGTGGGGTTCCATTCAAAAATATCTCAACCTAATTAGGTTCATCAACTTGATTATGTTCATCATCAACCACACTATTGTTGATGTCCTCATTTCCAACGTCTCCTTCAATATTTTTGTTGCCTTCCAACTTCCTCTTGAACTTCACCATTGGCCTATTATCCGATTTATGACCATAATGCAAATATATGTGGAACCTGATTGACCATCTCTAAGATGCTTGTGATTGGGAAATATGGTCTATTATTTTCTACTTTCACCATGATAGGAAAACAATTATCAACTTAGTCTTCCAGTCAGACAATTTAATGTAAACTGTGTTGATATTCATTGTAAAAAAGTCCTAGCAATGTATTAATATATGATGTTGCATAACATAATAATAGAAATAGGAAAGCGAAAATATTGAGGAGGTTTTTAGATGAAATAAGTATCTCTAGAGATAGATAAGTCATTGTGAAGTTAAACTCTACTAAAAAAAGTAGTTTAATGACCAAAATTAGTGATTAAAAAATTAAAATCCCTCTCTAATTTTAACATCATAAAATTGAGTGAAAAAATTAGAGACGGATTTTAGATTTTTCGTCACTAATTTTCCATCTCTTATTTACTTTTTTTAGTAGTGAAATAAATATTTGTGAGCTAAAATAATTTACAAAAAAAATTAAATGGTAAATTCCAAAAAAACTTAAATATGGTAAAATTCTAATTGATAGGTAAATAGGTTATTTACGGTATTTAAAATTTTAAATACATATATTTTAAATTATACATATAATTTATGGTCTACAACGTTAAAAGTCGTACACAGTAACAAAGCTATCTGCGATATACAATTTTGTATACCGTAAAATATGCTATTTGTAGAAGAAACTCGGAATCACATATCATAAATACCTTATTTCTAGAAGATGCAACATATTTTTGAAAACTATAAATAATTTACCGCGACGCTTGAATGGAAGTAAAATAGAATAATCCTTTTTAGGGCTATTTTGAGTTCATTGCTTATTAGTGAGGGTGCTCTTAATAGATGGGGGTATCCTTATGCTATTGTTAGCCTTCGTTTTTTGGGGTCATTTCATACCACTGCAAATAATCCAAAACGAAACACCCATAGCCCAATAAAAAGAGCCCAACACTAACTCTTCTTTGAAATTGGGCCTTACTAAAATTTCGTAACTCTTTAGATGGCGAACCTAAGTCCCATACTTCGTACAACCCCCCTCTACTCGGTGGACACCCATTTCCCTTCTGAAATGACTAAAATACTTTCACTAAAATTCTAAAATTTCAATTTTATCCATCCTTCACACCCCTCCTCCAACACACACCCTAAACCTCCTAAACCTCACTACTCTCACTCTCATCACTCTCAATCCACACTCTCACATCAATCTAGCTGAAATCTTCCTCCTATTGTCATCAATATCACGGTATGTACCTAATCTTCTCATCATTTACGTTTTTTTTTGCGCATTTTCGTTGTGTTTCGTTCTCTGGATTTTCAGAAATCGAGCTTGGTTCGGTTGTACAGTAACCGAACCGGTTCGGTCAACCGTGCGCCGAACCGGTTCAGCTGGCCATACGCCGAACCTGTTATGGGGGTTTTCAGCTAGTGCTGGTTCGGCCAACCGTGCTCCGAATCGACTTGGTTCCTGTGCTTTCGAACCTATCTGTTGAACAGATTGTGCAGACAGCATGTTTTTTAACACTATGTTTGATTTTATTTCGATTAGTTAGGTACTAATATGGATGAAAGTGGTGTTCCTGAGTCTAATGCTCTTATTGTTGATTATACGAGTTCATTTGAGACGAACGAAGTCTTTGCTACTCGCGATGACTTGCTTGTGTATGTTTGTTCCGTTGCGCGTACTCTTGGGATGGTTATTATCATCAACCGGTCGGACAACGGACAAAGGTCAGGGAAAATCTTCTGTGAACTGGTTTGTGAAAAGGCAGGAAAATACAAGCATGTGGAAATGGTTCCTACGGGGAGCAGAAAATGTTTTTGCAAGTTTCGCCTAAAGGGAAAGTTTATCAAAAAACTTGATGGATGGATATTGAGCGTTATGTGTGGAACACATAACCATGCGTTAATGTTTTACGGCGAAGGTCATCCCCATAACAACAGATTAACGACATAACAGAAGGAGTTGTTAATAGAATGACGAAGAACATGATTCCACCTAATCGGATCTTGGCCGAACTAAGGTCTATGTACCCCGTAGACAGCCACTTGAATCTCAAACAAATACACAATGCGCGTTCAAGGTTAAGATCAAATAATCGTCAGGGTAGGACTGAACTCCAACAATTGATGACTTATTTGGAGCGTGATAAATATGTGTATTGGCATAGAGTCGAATATGGGACTGAGGTTATCACCGACATGTTTTGGGCACATCTAGACTCGATTGAGCTTCTGAATACATTTCCCATTGTTTTGCTGATTGATTCCACCTACAAGACAAACCGATACAAGTTTCCATTATGTGAGATTGTCGAGGTCACATCAACAGAGCATACTTTCTCTGTTGCCTTTGCTTATGTCAATTGGGAGAGGAAAAATAATTTTGTTTGGGTTCTTGAAAAACTGAGGTCATTGATTAGAAGACCGGAAGATGTGCCAAAGGTCATACTTACCGACTGTGCCAGTAACTCAAATTCAAGGGCTTACACTAAACCCAACCCCTGATATCATTCGGTCAGAGTCATACAATGAATTCATAGGTTTTTTGCCTATAGAGATACATCGTTTTGTTGATAATATATTGAATGTGGAAGGTGACGGCAGCTGTGGGTTTCAGTGTGTAGCTGCACTTCTTGGAAGGGGTGAGGAAGATTGGTGGAGTGTGAGAAAAGACTTATTTGCAGAGGTTCGCGAGACTACGACTTGTACTCCAACTTGTTTCATGAGATGGGTAAAGTCACCTATGTTATGAAGGCTTTGATGAAACAACAAGTTGAAAAAAACGGAAATGAGAATTGGATGACTCTGCCAGAATGTGCTTATTTGATTGCAAATGCGTACAAGGTTGTGTTGGTTTGCTGGTCTCGTCATCTTTCCTTTTCGGTTTTTCCATTTCAAATTGCACCAATCAAGAATGCACCGGTGTACCACATATGCTTCACGGGGAACCACTTTGTATACATGATGATGAAAAGAGGTTGCCCGATGCCAGGAGTAAGTACCTATTGGACAAAATTCAGAAAAGACATAGCAAAGGATTGGCCCAAGCCATTCACAGGACGCTTACAACAATGGAAAGCTTTAACCTTAGATACTTACGGTGCTTCTCCTTGTATTGACTTAGATAAAGATTAATGTTTAATTCAATTTGGTTGTAACTTTTGAGTTTGGTTAAGTATTATTAAGACACATCTATTGTTATAATATCATTATTTATGCTATTTGTTGAGTTTCAGTTAAACTGAAGTAGTTATTTTACAGGTAGAATTACAACAATTTTGGCCAAAATTTGTCCAACAAGTTGCTGTCCAGAAACTTAGTGTTTCTGTCTGGTAACAGATAGGTTCGGCCCATCCAAGGCCGAACTTGTTCGGCTAACGAATGGCCGAACCTACCAAAATAACAGCTTCTCAGGCTCACACACCCCCTGGAAGGTTCGGTTGAGTTAAGCTCGAACCGGTTTCGATTTAGCAGGACCGAACCGTGTTTTTTAAATACTCGGTGGATGTCCACCCGAACGTATGGGCCCGAACCTAATTAGATGAGAATTTAGATGAGGCTTGTCACGAAAAATAAATAACACGAGAGGTTAGAGACAATGTTCAACTACCAACAAGGCTTGGTCTGAATGGTGACTGGATTTGAATCCCACCCTATGGTTTCAGGTTCGAATATTTGGTGTGGCAAAAACTCATTTGGGTTGGACAACCATACGATCCGGCAAAAAATGTTCAACTAACCTATGATTATGTATTCGTCGGCTATAACTTTGTTGTTGTGTTTATGTCTTAATTCCCCATCACCTCACACCTAGTGTGGATCTTGAGTCCAACTCCCACATTGTCACCCTTAACCTCAAAATTGTGGGTTCACGCTTCCGTTGTGCGTGCGCATTCACATACTTTTATCCAATAGCCTGAGAACCTTGGCAATGTGGAACTTCAATACTCACCCTCACGCCCAACATGGGTCTTGGGACAAAAGCCCACATTGTTCTGATACCATGTTAAATGGGCTTGGATCTCACTCTCAAAAGGTAGTTCACAATGCAACTACTTCTGTGTTTTTTTATATAAAACTATGACTAGATTCTGATTTAATCCGTTAATCCTTTTATTTGATTGATAATAAGTTTCAGCTAACTTTGAGTATTGTTCAGCTATTTCTTTTGTCCCTTTAACCATTCCATTTTTTTATGCAATTTTAGGTGTCACGGAAGGACGGTCTTAGTTTTCCCCATTTAATATTATTATTTTTGAAAATAACATAATCAATTCTAATTTGATATAAAAAGGCACCAATCAATTTATTTACCATTGAATTCCTTTTTTATTAAAAAAAATAACAGAAAAATCCCCAAACTGAGAGAGCAAGTGCAGTGTACCCACTATGTGATAGTGCAAATCCAAAGGGCGCAAGGGTTCTTTATTATAGCCATATAGGGCTTTACCAAACTGAACCATGTAGTACTCAAACAAACACCGCCTTCCACCATGACCGACCGCGACCGCGACAGAGAAAGGGAACGCCGGCGAGACAAAGACGACCGTGACCGTGACCGTGACCGAGACAGAGACCGGGACCGTGACAGAGACAGAGACAGAGACCGCGATCGAGCACGCAGCAAGAGATCCCGAACGCGTTCACCTGATCGTGGTCGCTCCCGCCACGCACGCTCTCGCTCTCCCTCCGACCGCTCCCATCGGCGCCGCCATCGTACGCCTACACCCGACCCTCCCAGGAAGCGTCACCGGCGGGACTCAGTGGAGAACGAACACAAGGACACAAAGAAAGTCGTAGCAGACTTCGTTGACGGGATCGCAAAGGAACAACAGCAGAAGCAGAAGGAGAATGGAGAAGAAGTTGAAGTTAACGAAGACGAAGCAGAGATGATGAAGATGCTTGGGATTCCTACGGGTTTTGACTCCACTAAGGGAAAGCCGGTTCCCGGTGCTGACGTCAGCGGCGTTAGAGCGGTCACTAAACGTCAACCGAGGCAGTACATGAATCGTCGTGGTGGTTTTAATCGTCCATTGCCTGCTGAGAGGAATCGCTAGATTGGGCTTCGCTTTAGGTATGTTCAATTTTTTCTTCTTTTTCTCCTAAATTATGATGAATTAGGGTTTATTTCGAATTTCAATATTACGACTTGCGATAAGGTTAGGGTTTAACTTAGTTCAGCATATGAGCAAAAGTTCAATCAATTTTCCCCTTACAGATGATGATGGTGATGATGATTAACGAATGTCTTCAATTGAGTAATGTGATTCTGGTTTGTGCTAGAGCTAAAATTGTTGGTGCCCATAGCTATTATATAGTTTAACATTGGTGTATAGCACGAGATGAGCTCAATATTTTTTGTGGTTAGTAGCGCATGTAATGCTAGAGTGTTATCGAACTTCTTCTACTTCTATCACTGTGTTTGTGTGTTTGGACTTTGGATTCTTTTACTTTCCTGCCTCATCTTTTACTATTACCCCCAAAATGGAGACTTCTTTCTATGAGAGGTTAAGGTATCTCTGTTTTTTTCTCTATGCTAGCAAACACACATCAATCACTAAATTTTATTCCCTTGAAAATTAATCCCCTATTCTGTTCCTCTCCATTGAAACTAAACCCTCGTCAACCAGTGTATAACTCAAGTCACAACTCTCCTACATTTTACCCTTTTTACACAAGCTTACATTGTCCACTTTATTTGGAAAACTTATGCAAACCTTCTATAATCACCGCAAACAGAGAGGTTGGTGGAATAAGAGAAAAACATTCAAGTGGTGAGAGTAGGAATATGATGTACTCTTAATATATGTAGCTAGTTGAATTTCTCTACTAATTTAAAACATTTTTGAAGTGTTTGCAGTTTTATAATGTGACTAATATCATAATGTTTATGAGTGAGAAGTGTTTAGGCTAATTATATATCCCTAGTTGCATTTGTTTTGATAAAATATATATCCCTAATTGCATTCAACTCACATGAGATTGATTATCAGCTTTTAAAAGCTAAGGTGAATGGTGGTTCATTAAATAAAAAAAAGTTGAATGGTGGTTCATTGTGCATGCCTCAGTTCCAATTAGACATTTTTACAAAGAGACGTTCTTGCATGAGAGTTGAGGAGTGGCAATGAAATACCATTCTATTTTATTCTTCTATGAGTAATCTGTGATAATGTACTACTCAAGTTTCTCGGAAAATTTTAGCGTGCAACTACAAGACTTCGTGCAAGGTTGTATAGAACCAAGTTGGGCGGCATCAAGCCTCAAGAAGGCAAACTCAACGTAGTAAGATGAGTAAAATCAAGAGTCATATTAGAATTAGAATTAGGAATATTGCACTATTATCTATTTGATCTACCCATCCTAACTGCTGTTTTATAGGTCTTAACAACATGTGCCGATCTACTAAAGATTAATACTGTACCATCTTTTTTAATATGAGTAAAATCAATGTAGGCTGTTTTAACCCCTTTTGAGACAATATGTTCTACTATATTCTTCATTTGTATACTTGGTGTTCCTAAATTTTGAAACATATGTTAACTTTCCTGGTATTGATGTTTTTACTTGATGACACCGATATGGGTTGGGTGTCTTTTAGCTATAACAAATACAAAAGTTATAGTAGAATATCCGTATATGTAGCTGCTGGTTTTACATAAGACCAAGAGTAGAGTAGTGCTATTTTTGCATTTATCGACTTCTAGGGAAATTAGTACTCAAGTTCAGATCACCAATCATCATGTGAGGCTTATGAATGAATGAAACCATTTACTCTTCATTTCATAAAATACATTTCTTTACTATTAGGTATCAACCATTTTCCTTTTCTTAATCATATAGCGCCATTGTTCATTGCAGATGGGCATTATCTTTTGGTTGCGGTTCGATCATGTGGAATTTTGAACCCATAAACACTTGGTGGGACTAAAAATGAAAGTTTGTAAGAGTTCTTGTAGTTTATTTGTGTTCAATTAACCTTCAGCCCAATGTGCGGTGTAATTGTTGCTAAGCATGTTTTACTTTTTCCGTATCTAATTGTCAAGTAGCATTCAAAGAATTTTCAAAATTTTCATGCAGCTTGTGAATTTTAACCTACATGGCTCCTTCCTTGCGGCGCACATACTTTAATTATGAAGTCAGATGATTCTGGATTTCAATATCATGACACCAATTGATGAGTTTGTCAATTCTTAATAGTTTTAATGCAAGATATTACGCTTCATCTGGATTACCAGCATCAGCACATCAGTACCATGAGATGCTTTAATATTGGTGTGACAGACACCAATTTCACTCAGGTCTAGTTAGGACGGCAGTAAAGAAAACAAGAATTTGACTGTTATTATGAGAAGCATGGCGTTTTCTTGTCATTTCCTAGTTTTCAGACTCGAAGGGAGAGTGGCGTTGATTTATCTTTAAAGGATGCCTCTAGTGTTACATATGTGTGCTTCACTATTACGTTTTTCAAATTAAAATAAATCTAGTGTCACATTTGTCATAATTTAAGAATTATTAAAATACATCATTCCATCATTGTTTATGTATTTTTACGGTATCATTGTTTATGATTAAAAATAAGTGATTTTAATAATAAATAAATTAGGGACTTTTAATTATTTTTAAATATGACATTCGTTAAATTTTGTTGTTGAACCAAACATCAGTTAATTTGCGATCACCAAAAGCCAGAAGCTCTAATTAGATTATTTTTCAAAAACCCAAGAGCGTTTAGATGAGATGGTTTGGGTCACTTTTAGCTTAGCTAAAGTCTTAAGTTCGAATCTTGAGAATGCAATAATGTTAAATCTCTTGAGGGGGAGCTTTGTCGTCTGTTGTGGTTCTACTTGGCTTGAGCGATAGTCTTTGCAGTTAAACGCAGAAGATACCCCGGTTCAAACTAAAAAAATTGCTTTTGAAAAGCTATTGTAAATAGCATTTTATTATAGTCAGATTTAAGAACTGTTTTAGATTCTAATTCTAATTATTTTTAAAAGTTGGACTAAATGCATGCAAATTCTGAAAGAGAAATTTTTAAAAAAAAAAGAAAACAAATGATTTTCTCATAAATAATCTATAAGAAGGGGACTCTCAATCTTTCAAAAAGAAATAATCACATTTTGAGAACGAATGTATATACGAGACTACACCTGCAAACCTAACATTTTGAGGTTTTGAGAATCAAACTCTTTGGGTGCTCCCCTAGAACCATGTCCTACTTGTCTGGACCACATTTTCTTTTACACCTTGATTACTAGGAAAGAAGGGGGCATAGATGTCAAATCTATGATTGTTTTTAGTCCACTAATCCAAGTGCTTATATGCATAAGTCTTAGAATTGAAGGAAAACAAGCCAATTGGAAGAAAATCAAGTAAGGGCAATACAGGAATTAATTGTGGTGAAATTGAGGAGAATGTGGGCACAAAGTCTGATTCACACAGCATAAGGATTGTACTTGGTTCCCTTGATACCAACAGTCCTAACCTTGGCACCAGTACATTGCTCGCACCCCACAATGACTAGCCAAGTGGTGGAACCATTCTCACATTGGATTCTAGCACATGG
Organism: Astragalus glycyphyllos; assembly: GCA_963573325.1. Lineage (NCBI taxonomy): Eukaryota > Viridiplantae > Streptophyta > Magnoliopsida > Fabales > Fabaceae > Astragalus > Astragalus glycyphyllos. The sequence continues at coordinate 68,740,963 of OY754308.1, forward strand.
TGGAGAGAGAAATATCTGAATAGCTGGCCTTGGAAGGAATATATCGTTGCTGCTCATTGGCTATTGGGTGTGATTCCTTAGCTGTCACAGCATTGCAGCAAACGTTATTTGTGTGATATTTTCCTAGTAGTTTTTTCTATCATGTAATAAAGCATTCTCTAGTGTATGATGCACCTCTTGTACTTGCTATATATAGCAACTCTCTGCTTCAGCTTTATTAATGAGTGAAGATGATATTTCTCTGATAAAATTAATTTACTGTTTCATTGCTTTATTGTTCATTATGCTTTCTTTTTGTTATATCAGTTTTATCATGAATAACACTTGTTCTTCCGCTGATTTTTACATGGTATCAGAGCAATTGCTCTGATTACCTTACTTGTTCTTCCCTTTTATTTTCTTCTACTTTCTATCATGGCTAAAGGTGGTGGTAGTGGTACTAATGCTGCATCTGGGAATCCTCCTAAGGATCCAGCTTCAGAGCAGTCAAGTCCTTACTATGTTCACCCTAGTGATGGTCCCTCTTCAGTTACCGTCACTCCTGTTTTGAATGTTAATGGTTCAAACTATCATACATGGGCTAGATCTATGAGAAGAGCCTTAGGTGGTAAAAACAAATTTGATTTTGTTGATGGAACTCTACCTGTACCAGATTCATTTGATCCCAGTTATAAAGCCTGGTGTAGATGCAATATGCTCACACATTCATGGATCATGAATTCTGTTGCAGATTCCATAGCATCAAGCATTGTGTTCTTAGAAAATGCCATTGATGTGTGGAATGAATTGAAGGAAAGATATTCTCAAGGTGATTTAATTAGGATATCAGATTTACAGTGTGAAATATGCTCCTTAAAGTAAGGATCACTCTCTGTCACTGAATTCTTTTGAGTTGAAAGTTTTGTGGGAAGAGTTGGAGTCATACCTCCCTGTGCCCACTTGTGGTTGTCCCAGAAAATGTGTTTGCATTTCTGGTATTGAGCTAGCACAGAAACACCATGAACTAAGCAAAACTATACGGTTCCTTACTGGATTGAATGAAAATTTTGCCATGATTAGATCTCAGATTTTACTTTTGGAGCCACTGCCAAAACTAAACAAAATTTTCTCCATGGTGATTCAACATGAAAGACAGTTCTGCACTATTGATGAAACTAAAACTATCATTGCTAATGTTGATAGCAAGAAAGGTTTTGGTCGAGGTAAAGGCTCATTTCAAGGAAATAATTGGAAAAACACAAGTAAGGTGTGTACACACTGTGGTTTGAAAGGACATACAGTGGACACTTGTTACAAAAAGCATGGTTTTCCTCCCAATTGGCAGAAGAGTGTAGCTAATGTTAGTGAAGAACCAGAAACCCAGAATGATGACAATGATGATAGCAAGAGTGTGGGAATCACAAAAGACCAATATGAGAAATTGGTGAACATGATTCAAGCTGCCTCACTCACACAATCTTCTGGCTCAAACTCAAAATCTGTCAATATGGTTGGAAGTTCTTTGCACTCTCTTAACAGCATTTCAGGTAGCATTGCCTATATTTGTTCTTTAAGGTCAAGCAATCTAGGATTATGGATTATTGACTCTGGTGCAAGTGTGCACATCTGTTGTTCTCTAAAATATTTCAGTAGTTATGTACCTATTAAACCTGTTAGCATAAAACTTCCAAATGGCCAAAGAACTTTTGCTACCGTCAAAGGCACAGTTGTGTTTTCTGCTAAGTTATACGTTGTTGATGTCCTATATGTACCAGAATTTTATCTCAATCTGATTTCTGTGCCTAGGCTCATGATTGACTTGAAAGCCAGTGTCCTTTTTGATATTCCTAAGTGTCTTATACAGGATATGAAGACCAAGGAGATGATTGGTTCGGGTATGATCTTTGATGGATTGGTGTACTTGGAGATTCCTGAATCAAATGAAGACACTGCTGCTGTCAACAATGCCAGAAATGAACCTGAAACTTTGCCTAACACTGCCTTATGGCACTTTAGATTAGGTCACCTCTCAAACCAAAGAATGAAAACTTTACATAGTGATTTTCCTTCTATCATTATTGATGAAGGGTCTGTTTGTGATATCTGTTATTATGCAAAGCAAAAGAAACTGTCCTACAGTATAAGTCAGAATAGGGCATCAAGTTGTTATGAATTAATACATTTTGATATATGGGGACCTATTTCTACTCCTTCAGTTAATGGTCATAAGTATTTTCTTACTGCATTAGATGATTATTTTAGATATGTATGGATCATCTTACTTAAAACAAAAGCTGAGGTCAGTAATCATGTAATGAACTTTGTGAATACTCTTGAGAAACAATATGAAGCCAGTGTCAAAACCATAAGAACAGATAATGGTCCTGAGTTCTTAATCCCAAAATTTTACTCCTCAAAAGGAATAGTTCATCAAACATCTTGTGTTGAAACACCTGAGCAAAATGGGAGAGTTGAGAGAAAACATCAACATATCTTGAATGTAGGTAGAGCCCTCCTTTTCCAAGCCAAACTTCCCAAACAATATTGGTCTTATGCAGTTCTTCATGCCACTTATATTATAAATCGTATTCCCACTCCTATTTTACAAAATAAGTCTCCATACTTTGTGCAGAAAGGTGTATTACCTGACTTAGACTCACTTAAAGTTTTTGGTTGTCTTTGTTATGCATCAACATTAAAAGTTCATAGGACAAAGCTTAACCCTAGGGCTAGAAAGTGTATATTTTTAGGATATAAACCCGGTGTCAAGGGTATCATGTTGCTTGATCTGCATAATAAAGAAATTTTTCTATCTAGGAATGTTATTTTCCATGAGCATGTTTTGCCTTACTCCAATTCTCAACCTTTGTTTGATTACACTTTTAAAAGCTGTTTTCTATTTTTGAAAAATTAAGAAAGAACAAATTTACTCTTTATTCCCTCCGTTTCTAATCTTTGGTACTTTTGGCTTGTTACACACATATTAAGGTACCATTAATTTGTGTTGTTTAAGTACTAAAATGCCCCACTTGTAGTTGTATTGGGATAATTGAAGTTAAAGTAAAATAGTCTTGGGACAATTAATTCATGCGTTGGAACTCTAAAAGGATAAATAAATATAGAGGGTATATTAGGAAAAATTAGGTGAATTGTACATTGGGTTTTTAAAAGTACCATTGTTTTGGAACAAAAATAAAAGGCTAAAAGTACCAAAGATCAGGAAAGAAGGGATTACTATTTTTTGTAGAAATAGATAACTATTTTTAGAACCTCACGTGAAGCTACAACTAGTAGCTTCAATGTTAGTATCATGCGTTCACAAGTGTCCCACAGAAAAGGGGGAGTTTAATTAGGCTACAAACCATTGATTTCATCAACTGTCAAAACAATAGTACAAAACAATACCTTCATTTTTCCTTACAACTTTTATAAATTATAAACTTTGAAGTTAAGGTAGGGGGCCCATCAATTCCTAGTGCTGAGGAATTTTTGACAAAAAGTTGAAGCCAAACTTTATTGTTATAAAAATGAGCCGTCCAACTTTTTCTTTAGGACTTTCTGATGCACTGAAAACAAGTTTGGCTGGATGTGAGATGAGACCCTGTGGGTTTCCCAAGTCCCAATAACATAACAGACTCAAAACCTTAACAAACTGAGCAATAATGATCGCCATTTACATTTTCTATGCAAGGCTGAATTTCAAAAGATAATTTTATCTTCTTTGGCCAAGTCTAGCTAGAGATGATGTAGTTCAGCATAAATTCTTCAATGTTTGCATACCAAATAGTTCAACAAATATATAATGCGGACCAATTCCAAATTGAAAAAAATTATCAATTTGAAATAGTAATTGTATAATTTAAGTAAATCTAAATTCCCTACATCATATGAATGACGATGTTGAAATTAATAATTTTTTTTATAATCGTCTAAATGAAGAATATTAGAAATCTAAAGAATTACTTCATCACAACCCTCTGGAGAGCTTCAATCTTCAGGCTAGAAGCTGAACCTACATATTATATTATATGATCAATGCCAAAGCTTCATGCAGAAACCCGCCGGCACCGTTGATGTTCTCTGGCTTGATATACATTCTGAGAAGGAATCCACAAGCTGCTCTGCAAGAGAAGCTGGATCTTCAAGAAATGTATCAACATATATTTTCACAATCCTTACTTCTTGAGGTGTTGCTCTTAAGCTATACCAAGTCAGAAATTTCTGCCTGAAGTTCTTTTCTATGTGTCCTTCACACTCTAACCATCTAATCACCTTCACATAATACTCGAAATCCTGATCGCCAAAACCATCCGCTGCGCAGCCGTCGTCATTCCTTTCACCACTTCTCTTCTTGGATGTGTTTCCATCTCGGGGGCCCTGCCTTTTTCCAGATCCATCTTCTACATCTTTTCCACTGAATTTAGATCTCCCATTTCTTATTGGGACATCTTTAAGCATTGCTAACTTGCAGGGAGTTTTAAGCACACCCCCTTCCGAGCAACCTACTAACGGAACAGATTCCCGTCCCGTTAGAACAGGGGAATTCAACCCATCATCGGTGCTCATGTCCTCAGTGACTTGTTCCTCAGGTGAATGGTTGTTTTCAAGCTTAAGTACTTCAGAACTAGGTATCGAGCTAGTCGTTCCTACAGCATGTTGCTTGTCTGACAAGGAATTTGCACCAGTGGGAAGTCCTACTCCACCCAAATTGGAACAGTTAATAGCATCATTTGATAAATTTCCAGAAGCAAGCTCGTTATTTTCCTTGTGATAAGAATGATAATTATCAGCTCGATTATCAGTCTGGTCGCTATATGGATTACTGTTATTAGTTTCATCTTCCACTGATGACGGATTTGAGAGGCTGCTGCAGTTGGTTATTGGGCTATGGCTTCTCTCTGTTGCTGAACAATTGGGGGCTTCATCCTCACCATGCTTTGTTGAGACTTGAACTTCACACATACCCGACTCATTTGAATCATTGGAAACAACCTTGAAGCTGTATTCTGTAGCTGGAAGTAGACCTATGATGCTGAACCTTCTATTTGGTAGGAGCATCGTGCAGCTCGGGTCCACTGGATAGTCCACATCATCAGCTTTGCGATGCCACAAGGTGTAACCAGCAATGTTTTCTCCCGAATGATCTTCAGAAGACAAAATAACAGTGACAGATGTTGCAGTAACACCTTCAAACCTCACCATATTTGGAGCCAGGAAACGTGCATCTGAAAGTGTAGACAAAGATTTATCACTAATTACCAAAATAAAAATTAAATATTAAGAAAAAACATATGGAGGAAGTAAAGTGGTTGGTTCTATTGAACACATTTACAATGCCTGTCACGTGGATCGTGGTCTAATTTGATAAAGCAGTGACAAAGGCAACACGTGTTTTTAAAAAGAGCGATAGATCACCTTGAATATTTGGATTGGGTGGCAGAGGCAATATCCTTTTAGAAAGCATTGAATCAAGTGATTCCAGAGCAACACCACAGAGTTTCTGAACCTCAGGTCCAGAAGAAAGCCTGTTGACAATCCCCCTACTGATCTTCACTGGTGAGCCAGTCAGTGGACCAACGTCAGATTCAAGTTTCTTTATGGCTTCATCAACAATTTGATAAAGTTCTTGATACATTTCGGTCCCTTGTAAAAGTCTTTGGCTTAAGGAGATACGGTAACAAAGTATGTCTACACGTCTAGTATCCTTTGCTACCATCAATTGTTTTCTCCAGCACCTAATACATTTATGAAACAAGTCTAGATGAGATTGATCTAATCATACACATTTTCCAAAATTTCATCGTAAAAGGAATATAGCACATCCCTCGCATATTGAAGTAACAACTTTACCATATTTTGATTAATAATTTGCATGTATCCAAATCTTCTAGTGTAAACACTCCAAGACAGAGAAAGACAGTGAAAAAAGATAACCTTTTAAGTGGATACATCAAGTCATCCAAGAATAATGAAAACCATCAGTATATAATTACCCGAGTAAATCATTTACTTTCCCACAAGAAACACAGTAGAAGCCTCCATCAAATTTGGGACGTTCACCATCTTTGCCAATTCCAGAACCGTCGTGTTTTAAAGCACACTCAAGGTGGCATGACAAACCACATGAAATGCCGGGAAAAGGAGTTTCAGAGCTACATATTAGCCATAGGCTAGGGTCTTTGTTGTCATCATATTGGTGACAAATACAGCATGAACATCTTCTGCAAAATGCATCTGCTTGATTTAAGGTAGCCTTGCATGCCGAGTTTTTGCAGTACTTTGTATCAATGCCAACTTCACCACCATTATCGACTGAAACATTGATTGCAGGAACAGGTATTCGAGATGGATTCTCAGTTTTTCTCTGCCTTTTAGCAGGTTTCTGACCAGATGCAGGAGAAGAATGCGATTCAGGGTCTGTGGCAATTTCATGGCCCCCTGATTTCTTTTCAGAAACAATTTTTAGAAGGTTTTCAATAATCTTCAACTTTGTCAACCCAGTATACTTCCTTTCTTTTCCCATCTCTGCACACAAGATTTGCAAAATCTCTTGACGGCTCCATGACTGGAGCATCTCAGATGCACCATGAGACCAGTTAGATATTTCATACACAAGTTCTCTCTTTTCCTCCATACTCAATTTACTACATTTAGAAGCATCAAGAGCAGCACCTAGGATCAAAGAAAAAAGAAATCAATAGTAGTGTACATTAGATACATGAGATGGGAGTATTTCAACTTAAACACTTCTAAGTAGTGAAAGAGACGAGACTAGTTTTACAAAGACTTATGCTGCAACTTGTATTCATGCTAGACATGTCATCATACATGAAAAATTTGACCCATTACACATTTGACAAGTAAAGGATCCAATTTGTTTATAGTGTAAAATATTGACTGCATAAACTATAACCAAGAAAACAAAAACTAACAGCAATAAAACGTATACAACTGTAGCTGGTTGACTTTGAATCACAAGGACATACCAACTACTTGAGACATAATAGAATATAGAAATGTAGGAGTGCTCATGGACTAATCAAGTGAGACAAATATAATTAGGCAATTGGACTTTGACTTTAAGAGGTATCTATATAGTCTAATTAAGTTGTTGGCACATCGCATATCAAAATATATGCCTACTTATATTACATCAAGGCTACTTCCTTCCACCTCCAAAATACATCAATAAATATGAACTTTATGGACTCAAATGCAGGTAAAACTAACAGCTCAGCAATCAAAGTCAATAGCATATATTTTCAACCAAAAGCCAGAATCACAAAAAAGAAATAATGAAAAATACAACAAAAAATTAAAATAAAATAAATAAAAAAGGAAACCCCTCTCTTATGATTTTTATATGTTTCAATTAAAAAAGAAAGAAAACCAGAGCTAATCAGCACAATTAATTTTTTTGTCTCTGGCTCGGTGCGAGCGCGATTGAGACTACATCAGCCGCATTTAATTGGTTTTTCTGTGATAATTGAGGCTACATCAGCCACATTTAACCGCTTTCTCCATGATATCAAGCGACGCCACGCGTCGTCGACTAAAAAGTTAAAACCTTGCTGATCAGTACCCAACATTCATAAATCAAAAAGGTCAAACAGGGAAAGAGATCACATAGAATTAATCAAACCATAGAAAAATCAGCTACATCACAATGCTAAAACACCATCACATATCATAAAGATTAATCAACAGGTGGATCGTCAAATTAGGTGGTAGGTTAAATCACGTGACCAAAATCATAACACAAACAACGAATCATTCACAGAATTCAATCATCCCAATTTTAACAGAACAAGATAGTAGCATATACATGAAAATTAGATGAAATCCAGATGAATACATAGACAAAATAAGCAAGTTATATAAGCGTTACCTTCAAAAGACGAATCTGTAGCCATAGCTAAGCAACGATAAGGAATCGCTTATAACCCCACATTACCAACAAAAGCCCAAAACTTGATCAAACCTGCACGAAACAAAATCCAATTCGCGTTATGGGTCGTTGTATATCAACCAAAAATTGATCATTTTTTCAGGAAAAATAAAATCACCAACGAAAAAGATTGACAAATACCGAAAAAAATATGCTTTGAATTGTAGAAGAAAGGGCGAATCCATTAATCGAAAACTGGTCACGCACACTCTCTCTCTCACTCTCTCTGTGTATGCAAAAGAGAGAGATTCGAAGAGAAGGTGGAGAGGTCCTTGCTTGTTGAGAGAGAAAGCTTCTTGGTCTCAAGAGAGAGAGAAAGAGAAAGAGAGAGCTTTTTTGTTAAAAAAATAAAAATGAAGTGTTGATAATTTGTTTTTGTGATTTGTGATGATGCTCTCTCTCTCTGACTCTCAACAACAATTGTAGGAGTACATTTCGGCTTCCTTTCTGTTGGAAATTGGAAGATAGTCTAACCTCTTCATTCATTTACTAAAATAACCTTTCCTTCTATTAGGTGGGGTGAGTGACATTGCATTTATTTTTCTAGAGGTGGTGTACTCCTCCGGTCTCATTTATAATCAAAAAACAGCAAAATTTTTTTGTCTTAAATATAAACAACTTTAATCATTTATTTACCACTCTTTTCATAATACCCTCATTAAATACAATTTGATTTTCCAAAAGCATGTTTATTTCTCTACACTTCTCGGTGCTGAAAAGTAAGTTGTATTTATTGTTTTTGGTTATTGGTTGGCTTTAACATTGAGTATAAAAAGTAGAACAAAAGAGAGTCTTTTACTATTCAACTTTGTACTTCACTTTCACTTTCTGTGGGCAACTTTACATCACTTCCAGTTCCACCATTTACACAAAAAAATGGATGCACAACAAAAGTCCTTCGATGGTCCCTCATTTGATCTTGGAATTGATGTATCACAAGAGTCCTTCAGTGGTCCTTCAATGACCAACCAAGTTCAGCAATTTGACCTCAACAAAAACCCCAATGAAGTTGTGTGCACTAGAGTTGAAGATGCCATGAGTTTTAGTAGAGTGAAGAGCTTGGGTATGAAAGTTGCTCAACCATATGAGAGGGCTTTTTTTGACTTGAACAAAGCTGTTTTGGATCTAAATAAATATCCCGATGAGGGATTAGATTTTGGAATGGATAATGAAGAGTTGGGGAAAGTGGTTCATGAAATGTTGAAGATTTATTTGGACTCTTTGTACTAAGGGGTGTTGTCAAATTTCTAGATAGAAGTGAGATGGTGTAGGCATAGTAGTTTGTTGAGAATTTCATGGACCTGTTGATGTCAAGCTACGGCTGTGGATGTTTGCTTCTGCAAGTTTTGCATTTACAGTTAAAGGAAATGAAGTTGCTCTTGTGCAAGTTTTGCATTTACTATTTGACGGTCTATTTATCTGATAGCATTAAACCTTTTCTTATAATTTCCTTTAACAAACAAAATTAACCAAATTTTAAAATATGAACGCATAGCATAAATAAAGTAAGATAGATCACTAATAGCACGAACTTCGGATCTCAATCCACATTGTGTAAGTATTCAAAAATTTCAAGAACTAGTTCACGGTCACATTTTAGTACGATGGGTAGTCTTCCTTGATTAATCATCATATCTTTCTTCATATGAGGAATTTTGTAATTGTTGGATCCTTTAGCCTTCATGATTTCAATCATGCATGATTGAAGTGTAAGAAAATACTTCATTGGCATCTATAAGGGTAATTTTGTAATGTCCAATAAATTAATTGTGTGTTCTTTCATTAAAGCTGTGTGTTCTTTCATTAAAATAATTTTGTAAATGCATGATTGAAGCTGTGTGTTCTTTCATTAAAATAAGGGTAATTTTGTAAATGCCAAATAAATTAATTGTGGTTAACTGTTTTTCTTAATATGTGTGAAGTTAGTTAAAATTGCTTATAAAAGAGACCGGAGGGAGTAGTGTACAACGGAACGTATCCTCTCTCGTGAGATTTTCACATGAAAAAGTCGAGTGAAATCTAGACAACTCATTCATATATTACTGCATGTGACTAGGGAGGATTGAATAGTGGAAATTTCACTGAATTTTCGCTCGAAAATATCTCATGGAAGAAGATTTGTTCTCGATGTACTGTAGAAGAGCTTAGTGTATCATTCACATATAACATATCATATCACGTGATTCACATACCTTTCATGCTTCATTTACAATTATGGTTGAATGGTTTAACTCGCTTAACTGCTTCAAACCACGGGAACATGATCCATTGGATGCAAAAAAAAAAAAAAACACTATCCTTGTTGAATTATTCTTCCTAAAAAACAAAAATACAAGTGCAGAGAGAAAGATAGAACTAATTGCATCAAATTCATATACCTATAATTAAATATATGAGTCAGCCGAATTGTTACGGGTGAGACAGACTCATATTTTTTATAATTTTTTTGGTCCAATATATATATATATATATATATATATATATATATATATATATATATATATATATATATTACGGGTCGGCATACCCTATAACAATTGAGTCAAAGTTACTTTATTTAATAATTATCTAGAAAAATTGAATTTCATCAATCCGATCGTTGAATTAAACATTTTTATCAAGTAGATCAAAAGTAAAAAAAATATTTGATACATCATTAAACTGTTTCAATTCTAAGTATAATATACTCTTTAAAATTAAATCCCTGGGCTAGCTGTCTCACCCTTCGAGGTGCTTCGAATCCAGTGAGGGGATTAGTCACTGCGTTCGGCGGTGGATACCCTGGTCTCGAAAAAAAATATATACTCTTTAAAATACATGTGAAATTTTGAATCTATGATTGCATAACTACGGATGTTTAATGACCTTGGATTGAAGATATTTGATGTCTTATAGAGAGGTATTAAATTGAATAACTCTGAGCATCTGATATTTCTCATATTTTTTAATTTAGTGATATATTAATCATTATTTTCTGTTTGCATATTTATCTATATTTTCAATGGATGAAGGAAGGTGGGCAAATTTGTCCATACGAGCGCAGCTGAGGGTTGGGTAATGGATTGAAGTGTGTTAAAATTTGTTGGTATGGCCCTATGGCAGGAACCCACACACGCATGATGTGAGATCAGAATCAACAGAGGGGACAACATGGTCAATTCAGATAGCTGCCCCACACAAGGAAGAAATTTAGGTTTATGCATATATGAAAAATGTCTGCTTTCTTTTCTTCTACCCTTAAAAAGATGAAGGTATTTTTTTATGGTTGTTGGTTTTCTTCCATATATATCCATTTGTACTTCAAACATATCACTACTACTGCTTTGAGCAAATTTATGGTTCCGAAAACATTAAGATGAAGCAATTTTCGGCTCCTTTTGTGTTTTTCTTTTATCATGTTATTGGTGCGTAGTTTCCACTGCGGTGACTAATCTACGTTGAGGAATACGAGTTTCTGACTTTGTCGGCTCGTATGTTTCTCTCTTCCCAACAGAGTTTTTGCCACACTCAAAATTCGAACTTGAAACCTTAGGGTGGGATCCAAGTCGAGTTACCACTTGGACCAACTCTTGTTGGTCTCCTTTTGTTTATTATTATTATTATTTTATTTTTTATTTTTTTTGACAACATTATTATTATTATTTTGGTTACAACATTATTATTATTATTATTATTAGAAGGGTCCATTAAGTTTGGGAGTAGCCTATTTTTTTTTTTGTACTCAAAATTAATTAAAATATATATATTCCAAATATTTTTCAGAATGCATTTTTTAAAATTTGTCAACTATTTTAAAAAAATTAAAAATACTAAAAATTGTCTTTCATATTTCCAAAAATCCTATATCAGTTTTTATTAATTGAAAATAAAAACAGAATATTTTTGGCCAATAAACGGGCACGAGCATTCTTACAATGCTAGAACTGATTCCTCGAATTTTTCACCAAAAAAAAGAGAACTGATTCCTCGAATTTTGAAGGTCTAGCATTGTTTAGTTACTATATTTATTTTAATTATTGTAAAAAGAATCATCACCGTCCGTGTAGACAATGGACTACAATATTATAAGGAAATGTAATGTGAACATTTCACCAATAAGAAATAATTTTGATAAAATAACATGAGGATACTAACGTGGTAGATTCCAGCCGAATATCAGGCAATTTTAATAATATTTTAATAATATTTTTGATTGGCGTGGTCGAGCCTTGAATGGTCCAAAGAAAATGAAGGTAAATGAAAAGATAAAGTGAATTATAGTTGAATGAAAATGACAATTGCCTAAATTAAACAATCTTAGAGATAAGGAGGTGCAGAAGAAGGCGCCGACGAAATGAAAAATATGGGTATGAAAATTTACGAATGATGGGATGGAAGAGCTGGAAGATTTGTTTGCATGTGGTAGTGGGTGAGTGTGACTTGATAAGGTTTTCCCACAAATATCATGCAAAATCATCAAATATATTGAAATCAATATTTTTATCCAAAAATAATTTTAACTGCTGGTCTTTATGAAAAGCAGACGAATTGTCCCATGAGCTGAAATATTATTAGTCCAATCTTGGTACCAACATGGTCCGAATTTAATTCAGATCTCACATAATTTCTCGAGTTTGAATCTCAAGTGTGGCAAAAACTTAAACCTTCTAAGTTATCATAGAAGTAAAATATAAGCAAAAATAGTCTCTTTCATACTATTTAGTGATAATATACTGCAAATATCATTCATTTAATGCCGAGTGTAAAAAGTTAATTAGAGATATTTTATAGACAACTAGTTTTTTACTCGTGTGATATGAAATTATAAATATACGTTGGCAAAAACTTAAACAATTGATATCTTCTTATAATATTGATAATGGAGTAAAAATGAGGAAAAAAAGAAAATGAGATTTAATATAAAATATGCACTTTGTTGGCCCTCCCATTGGCACACTCGTTGGCGCTCCTATTGCGCTGTATTGTTTATATATTGCTATGAAGCCATAATAGTATTGAAATTATAAGTTTTGTAATGTATACATTTAAATGGAATTTTGACATGTTATTAGTTGAGATATTATGTCATATAACATAAGATATGCACCCCCATTGACACTCCTGTTGCTGCTCTCGTTGGCGCTTGCGTTTGCGCTCCCGTTGGCACTCTCGCAGGTGGTCCCGTTGGCGCTCCTGTTAAATTGAATATTTTTGGTAGTTTTAATAGACAGATTATAGTAAATAGTAAATTTTAAATAATTTAATATTAAATTAACCATTTTAATTAAATTATTAAAATATTAAAAAAAGTTATTTTGAATTTTTTTGTTGGTGGTTGAATTATTTTTTACAATCGTTAGAGTTAAACTGAATTGTTTTAGTAGTTTCAGTAGATTATAATAAATCGTAAATTTTATATCATTTATATTGTTTCCATCATTAGATTGGGTTGGATTAAACAAAGCTAAAAACGCATGAGGCATGTGACCAGTGGCGGATCCAGAAAATTTCATTCGTGGGGGCAACTAAATTAACTATCTATAATATTTCATAGAATAAAAATAAAATAAGGTTTTACAAAATACATAATCACGTATGTGACAAAAAAAACACCAAAAAAGATATTCAATTACTTCCACAAGTTACAATTGTCCTCTACGTGCTTTTATATTCTGAAAATACCGTATGATAATTTCATTGTCAATACTATCAAAAATACCACTCTCAATATATGTAACTAGACAATCATTCAACCATTCATCTCTGATATGATTGTGCATTCTATTCTTCACATAACTCATTGTAGAGAAAGATCTTTCAACTGTTGCAGTTGCCACTGGCAAAATCAAAGCTAGCTTCAAATAACAAATAACAATAAATTGAGAGCAAATAAACTAGTTACACATCAGATATAGAATAACAAATAACAAATAATAGTATAAAAAACACTAAACTAGTTAAAGCAAATAAGCTAAAATGAGAGCAAATAAGCTAGATAAAGCAAAAATGAGAAGAAAGGAATGAGAAGACCTGAATACGAATTGCAGAGAGAAGACGAAGAATGAACAGACATGTGAGAGGGAGATTTGGGGCTCACTGTGTTGTATTTTGGCAGTTGGATATTTATGGGGTTGTTTACCTTGGATTTTGGTAAACACCGCTAGTTTGAAATTGCTTCTGTTTGCAAGATCAACTAGTAAATCCTAAGACCATTTGTGTTAAAGTTTTTCACAGAATTGTACGTGTTCTTGCAGTTTAAAAGTAAAAAGAAGAAGATAACCGTCGATCTAGCGCGAAACCGTCGAGTTTCCTCAATGAGGGAGAATAAAACAAAGAAAAAATTGCAGAAAAGCAAAGAAGAAAACAAATTAAAATTGCATTAATTGTAAAGAGGGTTGGTGCACAGATCATTCATTCTTTTCTTGGCTCGTTTTCTCTGTAATGTGTTGGAAGTTAGAGCGTGAGAATTCTGTAATGAGTTTGTGACCCATTTTTCCTATGAGAAACTACTATTTATACACTAAGGGAAAACGCTAAAACTAACTAACTGTACAGAGAATTCAAAAAAGAAAACTGCTTCAGCCATCGACTATGGTAACTGCCAGAATTTCGACAGCGAGCACTTTTTTTTTGATAAGCAAATGTTAGTGGGGGGTGGGGGAATGTTAGTTTCTAGGGATTGAACCCTGGACCTCCTTCTTACAACTCCTTCATGTCCCTTAGCTCGCCAACTGAGCTACCTTCTTGGGACGACGGCGAGCACTTGATTTTGACCTGCTATTGAATCCCAGCCTTCTTCTCGTCGAAATATCACCCTTCAATTCTTGTCAAGTCTAAGGCTTTGTCGAATTTACCTTCTGATACAACTCTTCTGTGTTGAAACCAACACCTTTTTCTGAGAAAAAAACAAAGTCAAACCCTGTTGACTGCATTTAATTTAGCCTGTCGAAATTACAGGCTAACAGGAGTCAAACCCAATTTTTTATTGAGGGCAAAAACTTTTTATTAGTATATTAAAAGTATTTTTTTTTTAGTGAGGTCAATTGACCCTACTATTAACACACTGCATCCGCCGGTGCCGGTGCCGGTGCATGTGACTCATAAATGCCTCTATTAAGAAGTCAACCCAATAAAACAAGCCAAAGGCGTCATCATAAATAAATGTGCTTACATCCTGTATACTACTAGTACAGCGCACCACTCCCAACAGTAAACCCGATCCAAAATAACAATATCTTAAGTTAAACCGAAAGGAAAAAAAAACCAATTCTACTCTACCTCATTGACCTAGTGAGAAAAGAGAGGAATGAGTGATTTGATTTTAGTAATCGTTAGCGAAAATCGTACACGGCAATGGATTAACCCACACACTCAAGGATCTTTGACAGAATATATAGAAAACACACCGCAAAAATAAAGAAAAGAAGAACACAAATAACTTACGTGGTTTGGCACCTCTTGCCTACGTCCACGGGAACACCTCAAACATGATTACAACAATTTGTAACCCACTCTAATATACAAAACCCTCTCACTCTAGGAGTTACAATGAATGATAGCAGTCATATCT
Source organism: Astragalus glycyphyllos (assembly GCA_963573325.1). Taxonomy (NCBI): domain Eukaryota; kingdom Viridiplantae; phylum Streptophyta; class Magnoliopsida; order Fabales; family Fabaceae; genus Astragalus; species Astragalus glycyphyllos. The sequence goes on from OY754308.1 coordinate 68,756,439, forward strand.
CACATTAAATGATTGCGAACACTCTCTCCTCTACCCAGGACATGGTTGGTGATTCTTCAACCCTACATAATCACTCAAGAAGGAAAATTCACCTTTCCAAATGTGGATGTTTCACTCTCGTAACATCTAACATTTTTCTTTCAGCAAAGAGCTAGGTTGAGGAGTTCCTCTGTGCTTCCATCGCCATTCTCTCTTATCAAACTAATAGGATCGAAAAACTATGACTATTTTTTCTCGTATGCTTCTTGTTTTAATCACTAAAAAAAAACTTATGTGGAGTGTCAGCGTGTGCAATGGCAGATCTAGGACTCGGGGTTGTCATACCCTAATTTTGTCCGCCTAGGTTTAAAACCCTAATTTTCCGCAAAAAAATAAATAAATTGAGAAGTGTGGTTTTATTTTGAAGAGTGAAGAGCATTGTGCATGCATTTTTGGGTTTTAAAAGTCATTCTAGGGCTTTTAAATTCATTGTTAGAGTGGAAATGCATTTGTTGTTAAAAAACAAGGTTTTTAGGGCAAAAGGGTATTTTGGTCATTGTCAAAAATAAGATAATTTCTCATCAAGAATCATTGTGCAATTTTAGAGAAATTTATTTGAGGCAAAACATTTTTGGTCATGTATGTATGTATGCGCATGCATGCATACATTGTGCACAAAATTTCAAAAAGGATCAAAAGGGAATATTCTACAAAAAGTTCCAAGATGTGATTTTTATGACATTTTTGGTCATGGTGATCACATAAAATGGCATATTCCTAAGGTTCCTAGTATGTGGCCTAAATTGGGTGTATTTTTGTACAATTATCCTAAGAAGAATAATCAAAAATGAAGGGATAATGGAATGGTCATATAATAGTACAATAGTACAAGATGACAACTAGCAAAACTTGGTGACCACTCCCACTACCTCTTGGCCGAATTTCACCCTCTCTATTCTCCCATTTTGCGTTTTCTCAATGTCCTCAATCCATGTGAGCCTCAATCCTAGCCTTTGATTCAAAATTAAAATCAAATCCTAGAGCACAACTAGTGCACAATGACCTAACTACCCTTAAACCTAATTGCTTTCTATATATACCCTATTAACCTCACCTCACAAAAGAGGAGAAAAGCTTTTGGCCTCACCATTCACTCATAAACCCTAGCACACAACTCCCTCCTCACCTTCTCTCCATTTTATGCGCCACCCCCTCTCCCTTCTCTCTAACTCACTTCTTCATTTCTCATCGACCCACACACATTCAATCCATCTTCCAAGCCTAAACACTAATTTTCAACCATCAATCCTTCATAAAATCACACAAAAGTTCAAGATCAAGGGTCATTTTTTTGGAGATTGGAGACCAAGCTTGAAGATAAGTTGATTTGGTTGATTGTTTCTTCATCTATTGTGTTTATTTGGAGCTCATCTTAAGGTATGTGATTCCTAGACCCCTTCTCTTGTAAATCATTGCATAAAGTCATCATTTCTTGCATATTTGTGAGATTTCCACTTCCAAAAATGTAGATCCTCTCTTTTAACTTCATTTTTATGCTTTTACATATGTTAATCTCATGAATCTTTGTTTTGATGCTTTGATTTTGGGGTTATATGCATGATTTTGTTGTTTTAAGTGAAATAAAATGTTATTTGCTTTGATAATAATTTCGCATGCTTCAAATAAATATGTGTTTTATGATTTTTGTTGGTTATCATGGTTGAATCTTGTGAATAAATGCATCTATGTTTTGGTTATGTCACTCGCTTGCTTGATTTGGTTGACTTGTTAAAATAAATTGATGATTGGCCATTAAACTTGCAAATATTCAAACCTATGTTGTTAATTGTGAAATTTGTGATTTGAGAAAAATGAATTTGGGTTTTGGTTCATTTATGATCCACAAATGATCTTGGGTTATGCTAAGTTGGCAAGAGATAGGTTACTTCAACCTTGATGCCTATGCTTGTAAGCATTTAAAAATTCAATTCCCATTTGATGTGCTTGTGAAATGTGAGCAAAAAGGGGTCTATAAAAAATTGAATTTGCGCACATGATTGGTCTCCAATGACCTTGATGCATCCTCAAGTTTAATCATGCTTTCTTTGCTCTTTGAGTTTATTGTAAATTGTTGTTTGAAGCTTGTGAAGTTTCGGCAAAGGATAGGTTCACTTAACCTTGATGCACATGCATTTTGCATATTCATGCATTCTTACCTATTCTTGCATCCTTGCCTACTCATGCATTCTTGAATTGAAGCTTGGTACTCCATGCTTGATATACTTGTTTATGTGCTTGTGGTGCATTAAAATGTTGAATTGGTGTTCACAATTTGCTTGTTTTGATTTCCACCAATTGTTACTCGTTAGTAACTCTCCAAAACTTCAAAACCATGTTGCATACAAAGAACAACTTGTTACTCGTTAGTAACGTTCCAACTTCAAAACATTTTTTTGCATTTACATAATCATTGATAAACAACTTCACTTCTTCTCAAAACAACTCCAAACTATTTTTCACAAATCAAACTTTGTTGAGGATAATGCGAAGCCTTTGCTTGCACGATTGTCAACAATGGGGTGCTAGTGGTGACCACTTGGAGTCTTTGCTCAATTGATTATCATGAACACTCATTTTTCAAAAGAACTCTCATTTCACAAATTAAAAACTTTGTTGAGGATAATGCGAAGCCTTTGCTTGCACGATCGTCAATAATGGGATGCTAGTGGTGATCACTCGAAACCTTTGTTGTTTGATCACTGTGAACATTCAATTTTCACAATTAAACAACTAAAAAATAAAAACCTTTTCTCGACAACCGAGAACTACGTAAGCTTTGAATTCTCCATCGCACTGGGAGATACGTAGGAGCGGGTCACATTCCCGTCAAGCACGACGAATGAAAACCATTTTCTTTTCAAAAAAACAAACCCTTTTCCAAAACAAGGCAATTTCTAAAAACAAAACAATTTTCGAAAACAAGAACTACGTTGCTTTGATTCCCTCCCCGGGATACGTAGGCACGGTGCCCTCCCGTCAAGCGCAAAAGATTAAATTTTCCTTAAGTTTTTCCATAAAGTAAGGAGAGATAAAGAGAGATAAAAACAAAGTATTTCTTAAATCAACCTTTTAAATCACACGTCAAATCGAGGTTCCCTTTCAGTAGAAAGGATGTGTGGGGTGCTCGTACCTTCCCCATGCATAACCGACCCCCGAACTCAAATCTCGTGGTTCCAAGGACCATTGTCTTTCAAGAAAGGTTATTTTCAATGTTTTACCTCTAAAAAAATATTGGTGGCGACTCCAATTCATGTTGTGCGAAGAGAAATCCCTCCAAAGGATTTTTCGGGGTGCAACAGGGGTCAGGGGGTTCAAAATTTTAAACGCACACATCGTTAAAAATATAATTAAAAGCAATTTTAATGTTTAAATAAATAAATAGATATACAACTAATAATTTTCCTCTACATAATTTCATATTCTTAAATTGTTGAATAATGAGCTTCAATGTCAATGAGTGAGTGTAGGGTGAGAAAGACCAGTCCCGTCTTTGTCTCATTTAACCCGCAAAATACCAGGTTTATTCTGGTCTAAAGACAGACTAGGATCTAAAGAGTTGACCCGACCACAAAATTTAGAGACGAGCTAGGGTTAGGAAACCATCCCAACCCGTCCCTTAATCACTCCTCACCCTAATTTTTAATTCTACTACATTAGTAATGAGACTTTTATAAATAAAATATTCAATTCGAAATCTATGTTTGTTTAAGCATATATTTTGTTGTAAAGTAAGATTTTTGAAAGTCATGTTTTGAGTTTGAATACATGATAAAATAAAATAAAAAAATAATTTATCACTTCTAACTTTTAGTCATACTTGAGTGACCACCTTATAGTTTTGATCTTAAGAACATCGGGTTTGATCGGTTCTAAAGACAGGTCAAGATCTAAAAAATGACCCTATAAAAATTTAAGACCGGGTAATGGGCAAGTATATAACCTGTCCTAACCCGTCCATTTCAAATTTAAGACTACTATAGTGCGATTCTAAAATTTCAGGGGGTTCAAAAAAATTTATATAGAGGTACTAGTAGACCCCCTCGAAACTACATAGGCCTGCCATCTAGCGTGTGCATAATTTATAAGTGTGCATCGTCACATCAACATTTTACTTAATCAAGATAATTTTAAAGTTGGTCAACATTTCAGATATACTATCAAAGTTGGAAGACCAAAATTGTAAAAAAAATAAAAATAGGGGGATTAATTAAAATCACGTATGGTCAATTATAAGGGGAACACAAGGGCAGTAAAATAAGACTAATATATCGTATACGTTAGCATCTAAAATCCCTCCTATTATCAACAACTATTCCTAACCTACCACCGTTAATTGCATGTTTCCTTTAGCCCTATCTTTTCAGTATACCAACACTATTGCATCAAGAAAATCTTGGTTAACTTGGAAGAAATCCCAACTATTTCATCCAAATGTTTTTCAGTAGCTTTTGTTTTCAATATACCATATCTGTCTCGAGATGGACTATTGTGGTAATAGCTGATGTGTACCATTCAATGTACCATTCAAAGATGGTTGCACATCACGTCAAAAAAAAAAAAAAAGATGGTTGCACATGCATATAATGAGTGACTAGGCCAAATTAACAAAAACTTGGGGTTCTTGAAGGCAAACAAGAGCCGCAAGCTAGTATTAATATGGGTAGGCCAAAATTATCTATATACTATACATTTTCAAATAAGTTCATTAAACATCTTGACACGTGTCACTAAAATAGCCATTTCCTATTTAATGTTTTATCCTAATTAACCCAATATGAATTATTTATTATATTTCTATTATTTTATAAAAATATTAGTTGTCATAATTTAAATATGTAATAAAAAACGGTTTTTTATTTTGTAACTTCCCAAAATATTTATGAGATTTAATGGAAAAAAAACATTTTCATTTTATTTGTAACCCTCCAAAAAACTATGGCTATAAATTTTCTAGTTTGGATGATTTGTTGAGCCACTCTCCACACCATCACATCATCTTCACTAACCATCATTGGGGGTTATTCGTCAGCATTTGGAATCTTCACATTGAAGGAGGTCTATAATTTTGCACGAGAACATTGGGTGTTGGGTTGATTAACATATGAGATACATTTGTGATTTAAAAGTCTATATAAGGGTTTTGAAGATTCAGATTGGTTTTAGTAGAATTCTTGGCCGAGCAAGGTAGATTGGGGGAATGAATGGGTGTTTTTTAAATTTAGTTTATTGCTATTAGATCATGATTTGACATGTCAATTAGTTTTTTCATATTATGTATATTTTGACATGTTGTCAAATAGGTTTTCCATCTTATGTATATTTTGTTCAAGATTTTTTCACTGTTGTAATTTTTGGTGTTATTTAGATTTGAATCACATATTAGCTATGTTGGTGGCCTCTAAACGTGAAAAAAATGGAATAATATAGCAGAAATGTATATTTAGGGTTTTTAAGAATATGATATTTCATATGTCTCATGATGATTTTTTCTGGAGCCAGAGATTCAATTGCGAATAATTAGAATCTATAAAACATCGAAAAATTAACATATATTTTATATATTTGAGTACTTTTTGATGTTTGTTAGCTCCTTAACTTTTTATATCATTTATATTTTCGACAGGGGAACAAGATACATGCAACTGTTCGGAAATCACTTATTTACAAATTTGAGGCTGACTTGAATGAAGGGGATGTTTATAACATCACAAACTTTGATGTTGTTTCTAATGCTGGTGCATATCGTACAACTCTTCACAAATTTAAAATTAATTTTCAGTATAATACAAGGGTCCAAAGCGTCAGTAATATTCAAATAAACATGGTCCCAGACACTTATACTTCTCCTGCTGATGTTTTCAAAAGTGATTTCAGCACTGACTATTTAATTAATTGGTTAGTACATCAATACATTATCACGGTATCATGTTTTTGTATATATACATTATATTTAACATTAATATTTTTTATGTGTACATGTCTACAGACCTTATTGGTGTGCTGACTAGGATTGAAAAAGAAAGGGAGTATGAGAAAAATGGTATAAAGTTAAAGGTCGTCACAATAGAATTGGATAATAATGGGTGCGATTCCTTTTAATTTTTAATTAATTTTATATTTGTATTTTTTTAAACAAATCTGCGCAACAATTTATTAATTTTTTTTTGTTATATATAGTTTCCGGTTCCAAATATCTCTATTTTGTTCATTTGTCGATGAACTTAATGCATTTATTTCTTCCAGAGATGCTGCTAATGCTGGTGTTGTTGTTGTTGTTGTTGTTCTGTTTGTGAAGTGTAAGGATTTTAATGGTACGTGGTCTTTTGTCAGAACTTTAGTTTAGTGTATATATTTTATTTATTCAAAGTCCACTTAAATTATTTGCATATTATATGTTATGGTTAACATTGCAGATGTGTTATGTTGATATATAGGCAAACCATCTCTGCAAAATTCAATAAATGCATCAAAGATTTTGATATATATATATATATATATATATATATATATATATATATATATATATATATATATATATCAATAGACTTGCTGAAAATCCCGAAACACCCACCTTGCGATTGAATCAGATTCAAGAATCACCCAATGTTCAAGTGGATGATGATTTTTTGAACCTAACTCAAATGGTTATTATTGATTTGCTGAAGGAGCATAAAGAGGTAGTCCATATCAACTTAGATTATTCCATAGACATTGGTATTCAAATTTTTTTAGTTATTTTAAAAAACACAAAATATTTTCTAATAATATTTCAATTTCAATGGATTATTTCAGGAGGCTGTGTTTGTTATTTGTTGCAATATAGAGAGTGTTATTGGTGAGGATCAATGGTGGTGCACTGCATGTCGCTGCAACAAAAGTGTGTATCCAGACTCAAACATGTATTTTTGTGAAAACTGCAATCGTCATGTTGTCAATGTTGTTCAGCTGTAAATTTTCCCACATACAAAGTTATTTTACCTTTCCCTACCCTTATGACCACAATTTGATCTGAATTTAATATTTTTAAAATCAATTACGTTACAAAAAAATGAGTCTGGTATTAGTCCCACAACTATGTTATTTTGGCAATAAATGATCCATGATAATAATACGTTACAAAAAAAATTATAGTAATAGAGATTTAATAATATTACTAAACTGAAAATAATGTTTTTAAAGTATGTTTTGATTTTTTTTGGGTGAATTGCAATAAGTAATTATATATATCAACTTTTGTCAAAAAAAATGATATATATATATATATATATATATATATATATATATCAACTAATGATCCAAAACATCTAGGAGATAGAACTTTCGTAGGAAAAGAAGTGTCACTACTTCTCTTGGAAGTGGACTTCTTAATACAAGAGGATAATTAATTAATAGACGGGAGAAAGAAGAAGATTGAAGCAGATTAAGAAACTGATTCTAATTGCTCTTTTTTTTTTCATTCATTACAATCGTTGAGTTTATATATAAAACTGTTTTTCCTAAAATAGAAACTAAAAATAACAAATGAGTATAAACCATAAAAGATAAATGGTTTATTTCTTCAGTTAATGTAAACCATTAACTTTGATCAGTTTAAAACTAAATGTTTTAAACCATAAAAGTTTTAATGGTTTAAATTATTGTGATAATATAATATGATATATTTAATATCATATTGCGTAAGATACGAAGATCCTCCTGGATCATGGCTCCCCCATTTAGAATCCTTGAGCTCCTGTTCAAGGTATGTTGAGATGAGGAAACTCTGTAACTGCCTTGGTTCGTAGGTACCACTTGGATTTGCTGGGAAGTTGACCTTTTCTTCCAATGCGAAAAGTCTCATACTTGCTATTTCGGTTTTCACGAACTTTCTGCTCTAAGATACAGTCCTCCTTTAATGGATCTTCTCGTTCCATCTTCAAGTCATCAACTGAAGGAAGACGAGTATCTTCATTAGGATCATCATCCAATAGAGATGGTTCAAAAAGCTTCAAATTCTCGGCATTAATGACCGAGTACATATGCATATATGGTGGTAGGTCAAGCTGGAAAGCATTGTCACCGATTTGTTTGATGATCTTGAACGGTCCATAGCGAATAGGCTTGAGTTTCTTTCCTTCACCTTGTAACCGCTCTTTACCAAGGTGTAGCCATACTAGGTCACTTTCTTGAAATGTACACGGAACACGATGCTTATCATGTCGGGTTTTATAGCGTTGCTGAGAGCGTTTCAGTTGTGCTTCCACTTCTGAATGAATCTTTGAAACTCATTCTAGGAACTTTTGTGCTCGAACATGTTGCTCTTCTTCTGTTCCATTCAATGGCTTGTCACCTATAGTGAACGCCATATCAAAAGGACTTTGAGGTAAGTAACCCAAACATACCTCGAATGGAGACTTCAGCGTGGAGCCATGAATTGCTCGATTAAAAGCAAACTGCAAATAAGGGAGACTTTCATCCCAAGTTTTTGGGTGTTTGGAGTTATAACCCCGTAGTAAATGGACCATAGTTCGGTTAACGACCTCAGTTTGTCCATCAGTTTGTGGGTGAAAAGCAGTACTTCGTTTCAATCTGGTATCCATCATTCCCCATAAAGACCTCCAAAAATGGCTTAAGAATCGACTATCTCTGTCTGATATAATCGATGTTGGGAGCCCAAAATGTTTCCAAACATGCTCGAAAAATAGCTTAGCTGCTCCTTCGCCAGTTACAGTCTTCTTGCATGGAATGAGTATCACCATCTTACTAAAACGATCCACGATTACAAACAAATAATCCTTCCCCGACTTGGTCTTAGGCAATCCTCCAAGAAAGTCCATTGAGATGCTCTCCCAAGGTCGGCTAGGTATCGGTAGTGGAAGATACAACTCTAACTTCCTGTTAGAAGGCTTTGATGTGTTACATAAAACACAACCTCTTATGTATCTTGAAACATCAATGTGCATCCTTGGCCAATAAACATATCGACGTAGATTCAATAAAGTCTTCTCTACTCCAAAATGTCCTGCCACTTTGGAAGTATGAGCTTATCGAATCCACTGTAGCCTGTCACCATCTGCTGGTATGCACAATTGGCTTCCTTTGTACATTAGCCCATCTTTCAGTTGAAACTCACTAGTCTTTCCTTGTTGCAGCTTAGCATAAGCTGGACTAAAATCAGCGTCAGTATCATACCCTTTGGCAAATTCGGAAGGAACAATAGGTTGGATCTGCATTGCAACCAATAATGCGGAACTTATTGGTGCAGGGGGTCGAGATAGCATATCTGCCAACTTATTAGTCATCCCTTTTTTGTACTTGATTACAATATTGAATTGTTGTAGGTAAGACATCCACTTCATATGTCGAGCTTGCTGTAACTTCGACTGTGTACTTAGATACTGAAGAGGCTTATGATCTGAGTGAACCACGACTTCTTTTCCTAACAAGTAAGCTCTCCAATGTTTTACTGCTTGATGCAATGCATAAAGCTCCTTGTCATAAGTCGGATAATTCAAAACCGGTCCACTAAACATCTCAGAATGGTATGCCACTGGTCTACCTTCCTGAAGTAATACGGCTCCCATTGCATAATTCGATGCATCTGCTTCAACTTCAAATGCTTTCTGCAGATTTGGCAATGCCAATATTGGGGCCTCTGTTATCTTCCGTTTCAACAACTGGAAAGATTCATCTTGTTTCTTTGACCATTCAAATTTTTGATTGGCCTTTGTAAGAGAGTGTAATGGTGCTGCAATTAGAGAGAAATATCTAATAAACTTTCTCAAATATTAGCATGCACCTATGAAGCTTCGAACGTCGGTAACTGAAAGGGGTGTAGGCCATTGAGTGATAACTTTGACTTTGTCTGGATCCACTTTGAGCGTTCCGGTACCAAGAATGAACCCTAGATAGATAAGCTCTTGCTTCCCAAATTCACATTTCTTCCCGTTCAACCGTAGTTGGCTCGCTTGCAAAACCTTCATAACTTCAGCAATATGACGAAGATGGTCTTCCCATGTGACACTGTAGATTAGTATGTCATCTAGATAAACAATGACAAAGTTATCGATGAAAGGACGAAGTACTTCATTCATTAACCGCATAAAGGTTGCTGGAGCATTGCATAGTCCGAATGGCATAACCAACCACTCAAACAATCCTTGCTTTGTCTTAAAAGCAGTTTTCCAAGTGTCTTCTTCATGGATGCGTACTTGGTGATAACCTGATTTGAGATCTAATTTGGTGAAGTAACGAGCACCATGCAATTGATCTAGAAGATCATCAATCCTCGGTAGTGGATACCGATTCTTAATGGTAATCTTATTGAGTGCTCTATAGTCCACACACATGCGCCAACCTCCATCTTTCTTGGGTACAAGGAGCACTGGTGAACCACAAGGTGAGCAACTGGGTTTGATAACTCATTGTTCAAGAAGTTCTTGTACTTGTTTCTTGATCTCTTCACTCTCCGTCAGTGATGTGCGGTATAAACCCAAGTTTGGTAGAGGTGAATCTCCTACCAACTGGATATCATGTTCTACAGCTCTCCGCAGTGGTAATCCCTGTACATCTTGAAAAAGTATCTTGAAATCCTTCTGCAATTTTCCAATATCGGAATATTGCGAAGGTGTTAGACTTACTGCTGACAAAGTAACAACATTAGTATGTTGTTCTTGTGGTCGAATCATCAATAAAACAAACCGTCCACAAGAGTTAACTAATCTTTTGGCTTGGTTAACCGTCAGCAAAGTGTTTGTAGATTGTGGTTTACAAGCGTTGATGTGGAACTCTTTTCCATCCTTCACCAAACGATACTTGCGAAGCCTTCTATAGTGAATTGCATCACGGTCCCAAAGATACGGACTACCCAATATAACTTGGCATACGTCCAACGGAACCACCTCGCATGTCACTTCATCGATATACCGATTAGTGATTGCAAATTTGAAGGTACATTGTTTTGTAATTTGCATGTCAATGTCCTTCTGAATCCACCCTAGTGGGTAAGGCTTAGGATGAGGCAATGTTTCTAAGCCTACCTTCCTTACTAGAGCTTCTGAAATCAGATTCTTTTGACTTCCCGGATCGACAATTGCTTGTACAACACTTTGTTTCACTTGAATGTTTAAATGAAACAGCTCTTCACGGTTGTAGGCATTTGTAACTTCTGTTGGTGAAGTCATTAAGGCAAGTGTTGTGTCAGGTTGCTTCAACTCTAGAAGCTCTTCAGCCTGTTGCACAGTCAATGTGGCCTTCCTGTCATTCCTTCCCTGATTATTCCTCTGGTTCTTGGGTTTCAACTCAGGATGAAGTATCCAGCACCTGTCTGTGACATGTTTACTGGTACGACAGTGATCACAGTAGTTCTTCTGTTTTGGTCCATCATTGTTCTGCTTGCCTTTATTCTTCCAATCAGATTTGTTTACAGTTGTTTGTTTGTCGCCCTTCTTGTCAAGCCTTTTATACTTGGCTTCAATGGCGATGGCCTTAATTGTAGCTTCTTCAATTGATTCTACGGAGAACAATTTCAGTTCTTTCTGTATGTAGTCGGCAAGACCTCCGATGTATTTCATGAAGACTTCATAATCGTCAACATCTATATCCAACACCAAAGCTTGGTTGTGGAACTCAGAGGTATAATCTTGTACCGATTGACCGAATTTCTGATTGAAGTGCTGCCATCTGTACCATCTTTCTTCTTCATATCCAACAGGATAAAATTGTTTTCTCAATAACTTCTTGAATCTACTCCACGTCAATTCCGCAACGTTGTACCGTTTTCGGTATGACTTCCGCCATGTGACAACATGTTTGAGAGTTTCAAGCTTGCAAATTGGATCTTTTCAACATTAGAATATTTATGTATAGTAAAATATGTTTCTAATGTGTCTATCCAATTATCTAGTTTGTCAGCATCCATAACACCGTTAAATGTAGGAATTTCTACCTTAAAATCAATTTTTAAGGCACTTACAGGATTCTTCTGATTTCCTGTATCCTCGGCGATATTTTCACTTGTGTCTTCCTCTTCTTCACTGTCATCTTCAACCTTTCTTTTGGAAGGCGATGCATGTGAAAGTTTTGAGGCTTTTAAATTTTCCACAAGCTCAGAAATTGATGCAGATAACAATTCCACCTGTCGTTCAAGATTGGTGATACGTTCACCCTCACCATCTAATTTTGGAACTTCCCCTGTCATTGTTCCTCTCTTTATCCTTGGCTTTCGATGAACGAGCAAAGGACCTAGAAGTTCTTCTTTAGAAATTCTACGTCGGCTGCGAGTTAGGACCATAAACCACCTTTACCCCGTTTTGATCTGAAGCTTTGATACCACTTGATCCAAAACATCTAGAAGATAGAACTTTCGTAGGAAAAGAAGTGTCACTACTTCTCTTGGAAGTGGACTTCTTAATACAAGAGGATAATTAATTAATAGACGGGAGAAAGAAGAAGATTGAAGCAGATTAAGAAACTGATTCTAATTGCTCTTTTTTTTTCATTCATTACAATCGTTGAGTTTATATATAAAACTGTTTTTCCTAAAATAGAAACTAAAAATAACAAATGAATATAAACCATAAAAGATAAATGGTTTATTTCTTCAGTTAATGTAAACCATTAACTTTGATCAGTTTAAAACTAAATGTTTTAAACCATAAAAGTTTTAATGGTTTAAATTATTGTGATAATATAATATGATATATTTAATATCATATTGCGTAAGATACGAAGATCCTCCTGGATCAACTAATCCTCCAAAAATGAAAATTATAATATTTGTCACTGATAAGTAGGAATATAATCATAAGTAGGAATGTTGGTGAGTACATTTCGATGATTTTCTATTTATTTTCGAGTTGTTGTTTCACTTTCATATGATATTATCCGTCTTTCTTTTCAATGAAACAAGAAAATCCACTTGAATAATTATGAAAATGTAAGAATAATTAGGCATGAAAATTTCTACCCGTTAGCAATAGAATCCTTGCGAGGACTTCCCTAATAGGGGCTATGAAAGCAGAGAATTTTTTCATGTGGGAACAAGGACAGGGAAGAAAATGTTCGCATGATCAACTTGGGGATTGGGACAAGGACCAGATCCTCCGCCCTAAATATATTACATAAATATTCTTATTATAGATAGAGATATATATTATTATAAGTAATTGATTTTTTAGTTTTTTTATGTGTTTTAATTAAAAACATTAACAAATATTAAATTATGCTAATTTATATTTTTATTCTTACTTTTATAATATTTAAAAATTCAAATATCAAACTAAGGCTAACTTTTATACTTTTTATATTAAAATGTTAAACTTTTTAACTTTCGGTCTTACTTTTATATATTTTTTCCATTTTATTATATTTTAAATCATATTTTTTGCTAACTTTTAATAAATTTCTGGTGTCCCCGCGGGATCGCGGGGATCCGTATGGAAGGGGATTTGAGGAGGAAAACTCCCCGAAATGGGAATCGGGGGCGTGAAGGTGGGAATCCGGGGCGTGAAGGGGAGACAATTTGGCCGGACAGGGAGCAGGGGAGTACTTCCCAATGCTGCTCCACCCCATTGCCCATCCCTAGAAATAATTAACAAAAATCCAGGTTTGGTTCATGTGAATCATTTTGAAATGCTACGATGTAAAGTGAAGAACCTTTATATTGAAAAAAACATTAAAATTGTATTTACTTAATTAAATTTAATTATTTTCTATTTGTTTTTGTCTTTTGAAGCAAATTCAAAAATAATAAGTTAACTATTAATATTTTAGGCAAATTATTATTTTTTGATTAATTATTAATGTTACTATAACAGCTATTTGATTATAAAAATATAACTGTCAGTTATTTAAGTATGATAATTAATTTTACTATTTCCCTAAGCTCTAAATAAAATCCCCAAAAAAAATAGTTCTATCATTTTATCATTTTTTCTTTCATTTCAGGGGTCTTGGTTGTGGGCTACATTTTTTCATTTCATCGAGTTTGTTCAATTTTCTTTATATGTTTGTTGTTGTTGTTGTTAACAATATTATATTTATTATTATTATTTTCTATTAAATAACTATCCATATTATTAAAATAACTTAATAATATAAAAATTGATTTTCAAAAAACATAAAACTTAAAGTTTTTTTTTACTATATACCGTGCGTAGCACGGGCCTACATATTAAATGATTTTTTTTTTGTTTTTCTTATTTTTTCTAAATAGAATTTTCCAATGGAGTAAATTTATTTACAAACCGTGTGATAAAATCTTCACTCAAATTAATAGATTCTTATGTGCACAAGAAAATTTTAGTACTGTAATATATTGTAATATAAAGCTTATCAATGTGTTTCAATTCAATAAATTGAACCATAAGTCATTTTATGTTATAATATCTTACAGTATCATATAATTCGATTTAATTATTTATCAACTATAACCAATTTTATTTTAAGTTTCTAAAACTCACTAAACAGTTTTTAACATACAATTTCTTTGAATAATATATTACTCACTATAATTTTTCAACAATATTGCATTTTTATAACTTTTGTGAATTGCTATAATTATAATAACAATTAAGCAATTTGCTATAATTATTATTATAATAATAATAATAATATCATCTACACCCACATTGTAACACCTTAGTATTTCTAAATATAGAAATACCAAAACATACATTTTAGCTTACATCAGAGTACATAATTTCCTGCTTAGATACAACTAACTGCAATAATAGCGGAAACTATTACATAACTTAAATTAAATTCAAGTCATATTATCGAATACAGATACAACACCGGAAACAAAAACAAGGATCAAAGAATTAATCTTTAATATCCTTCCCAAGTATGTCACCTAACCATGCCTTTTAGCTAATAGAAAATATAATTTAAGAATGTCTACAAATACAACTTCACGAAATCCGAATCTATTTTACTTCGGCAACTTCACGAAATCCGACAAATATTTTGAAAATGTAATTATGTGTTGAGATTGCTGAAAAATCAGTAGTGATTCTTCGAAATCGCGACAAATCCTCCAGGATCGACTAAAGTATAACGCCCAGCGAAAAAAACAGGTGCGATTTTGAAGGAAATGAAGATCTCAGAGAATCAACCGGGCGACTTCCATGTTTGATGCTGCCGTTTCTTGAGCCTGTATGTTGAGAGGGGTTCTCCAGTTCTGCAACTAAGTGTTTACCGGGTCAAAAACTATGTTAACCCGCAAAATGAATGGGTAAATTGTTTTCCTTTTCCTTTTTTTAAAATTCTAAATTTATTTAATATTTGTACACATGGTATCCGCATGGTAAGGAGATATGCGATATTATATTTATATATATACATATTTTAAAATATTTTGTTCATATATAAAAATACGTGTACTTTTTTTGACAAACAAAAAAAAATACGTGTACTTGATGATGCGTTATTTTATTTAGTTAATTATTTTATAATTATAATGTTCATCTGCGTTATTATAATTATGTCCCCCACAATCTAAAAGATGGTTATAATGTTACATATTTTGTTTATTTTTGCAACAAATAATAACAAATGACATAAAAAACATTTTAAACTATAGTGTCAAAAAAAATATTTTATACTAAATCAATCAATAAACTATTTTGAATACAAATTTAAATATAATTTTAAAATATTGAATTGTTGCAAAGTATTAGAATCAATTTATGTGACTTTATTTGATTCACAATTGGGAAAAAATTAGTTCGGTTGCTTAAAATATAACTGTTATGGTGGAGTTTAATGTAAGAACCCATAATGAGTTCGACGTTGGATATGCTTATAAAATTTTAACGATTTAGTCATAATCGACCATATAGTTTTTGAAAAAATATACTCTAATTGAGGCATATCGTATGACAAATAAAAATTATATACCCAGCATAATCGTCTTTTTTTTCCAAATCATAATGTCAATTAAGTCTAACCTAAATTGATTTTGATAGTAACAATTTAGTCATTATTCATAATCCTTTGACATATTACGATATTGGCAGCGCCTTTTTTGGACACTCTTTATATTGTCATGCCATTAAAAAAATTTGAAGATATTTTTTCCCGACTAATACATAATAGCTCGAATGCTTACTAAATTTTAAAAATTCAAAAAATTATATATTACATACTACAAATATATAGTTGTTGTTATTAACCAATAAGACACGAGTAACAAATACTAATAACCTTGATATATGAAACGACATATTGTACTAACGTCAAAATATAAAGATAGAAATGTCCTACATAAATATAGGGGTGTGAATAGGCCAGGCCGCCTGACAGGGGCCTACGGGCCCAGCCTTCGTCAGGCCCATGCCATGCTTTTTTTTAAATAGACGAGGCCAAGGCTTTTTAAAAAGCATATTTACGCTTTCAAAAAGGCCATGTCAGGCCTAAAAAATGAGTCTACAACAGGCCACAGGCCTGACATTTTCAATGCAGACCAGGTTCAGGCCATGCAAAGCTTAGCTCGGCCCATCCTATTCCCACACCTACATAAATCAAATAACCATTTATCTGTGGACGAGTAAATTAATAACTTAATAAATTATATTTTCTTAATGACCAATGTAGCCTTAATTGTTCCCCGTGCATCGCACGTGTACGTATACTAGTTTACTATAGTCGTGGTCTGTTTGTGGCTATGCCTTTCAGTTGGCACCTATATATAGAAAACAACTTTTTTTTTACCAAAGAAAACAATTAATCAACTCGCGTTACCCTCTTTTGTTGGTACATTTATAGTACGTAGATATGCAGTGAGAAAAAGTCCAACTACAATGAAAATTTGGTCAATTCCATATTTCCATTTCCAGCTGGCTACTACCACTACTAGTGTGAGTCTACTTCTACTACCCTCTTTTGTTTGTTTCCTCCCTCCGTGACAAGATTTCATGGAATCACTCATTTTTTAAATGCATTTCCATATTTCCATTTCCGTGACAGCAGCAGTACACAACAGGCAAGGCAATGCACAAAAATGAAGTGGGGTTACGTACGAAACGGGACAAAGGAGTGCCAATCGCTTGTTTTTGCCTATTAAAAAATTAACATAAAGGGTTTAACGTATTTATTTGATAGTTTTTTTTTTGGGGTGGAATTGATAGTTTTTTTAACGGTAAATATTAGTTATTAGTCTATTACGTAGTATGTCGGGATTTTTTAATCCTAAATCTTGTGCTCTAATTTCTTAGTAAACCACTTGAAATATACAACAACACACAATCTTTTCGGTAAAAAAAAAAACAACACAATCTTGTGTTGAAGCGTTCTAATTCCTTATTTGATAATATATCTCACATAGCTTAGGTGTTTTGGTCGGTATCATTTACCGACTTGGCTAGTTTTGTATCTCGTCTAACTATTAGCTCTTTGTATCTGTGGGGTGTCTTGATTTCCCCCCCTCACTATTTATATCCAAACTTTGTTGTATTTTGCTTCCACAAGTTTCAAACATATAATTGGACAGTATCTCAAACCCTTCATGGTAGATGGGGGAATTGTGTCAATGATGCTCAACTTGGGGCTATGAATAATATGTCTACTTATCCAAAAAAAAAGTTTAGAAAGAAGATTGTTTATTTGGTTTGTAATGTATAATTTTTCTTAGTGTCGTGATTTGTTTTCTTAGGCGTTGTTTAAATACTATATCGTTAGAGTTTGAAGTTGGCAGGCCCCTATAAAAATTACTAGATAAAGTTGAAATAGCGACAAAAATGAAATTTGTCTCTAAAACTCAATGATGAAATTTTAGATGGATTTTACCTCTTTCATTTTGTCACTATTTCAACCTTTTTTTTTATATTTGCCTAGTTGTCTCTAACACTTAACGATGAAATTTGAGACACATTATACATTTTTCTGTTTAATTTTCTATAGCTATTTAAAAAGTTGCTAATGTTGGGGAGTCTGGGGAGCACGAGAGCAACATTGAGCTAGCCAATGAACCGAACCACCAAGAGACTTGGACGCCACATCTCTACCCAAAATCTTAAGGCATCAGGTATATGAGTCTCCTCTTTTATATGTCAGATTTTTCAACAGCTAATAGTTAAGCTACAAAAAAATTCAAGGCCCAAATCTTACTTTTTATTTATCACAGGCTTTTTTTAGACCTAAGCTAGCCTTTTTATTGACAAAAAAAAAGTTAGCCTTTTTAAGAGTATGGTCCGATAATCTATTTAAAAGTTTTCATAGACTCTCAAAAAGCACCTAATTTTTTTTTTGACTAAAAAATCACCTAATACTTACTCCCTCCGTCTCATATTAAGTGTCCTGTTTGCAATTTTTCTTTGTCTCAAATTATCTGTCACTTTAGAATCCCAATACGACATTTATTATTACTTTCCAATAATGCACTTACTTTATAATATCAATAACTGTACCTTTGCACCAACCAAGAAAAGTGTAAGGGTGTTTTAGTCCTACCACATTTTTTTACCATAAAATTTAGTATATCCAATCATTTTCTTAATACACGCCCATAACCTTAAACGACACTTAATATGAGACGGAGGGAGTAGTTATTAACGGTCCGTTTGTTACAATTTTTTTATGAGAAAAAACATTTTTTAATTAAAAAATCATTTTTAGCGATCCTGATTGTGTTTGTTTTAGCTTTTCTGAAAAATTATTTTCTTAAAAAAATCATTTTTATACTTAAAATGAGAATCTGTTTTGAGTAGCTTCTCATGAAAATCATTTTTTAAAAAAGGATTTTTTTTTTAAAATAAGTGATTTTCAGTATGTTACAGAAACACAAAACAACTTCTCATTTTTTTAAAAATCTCTAAAAACTAATCTCTAAATTATTTAACAACAAAATCATTTATTTTTTAATCTTTAACAAACGGGCCTTGAGTATTTTAAATAGTTATTAACCCTACGCTAATGAGCTAATAAAATCATGTCACGTGTTATTTATTTTATAATTGGGTTTTTTACGTAGTACCTCCCAATTTATACCTCATATCTCCTCAAACTTTTTTCTTTCCAATTTACCCCTTCTCATATTTCAACATAAGTTACATAACCCATATACGAATCCTCAAAATTTTGCGCAGTTTGTTGGAAAAAGTAAGTTTCTAAAAAATTTGAAATAGAATTTGCATTCTGAAAATTTCGTTATACCCGAAATTTCACAAATGTGAGATCCAAAACTTCTTTTTTATATATTAATATATTAATACCAAAAATTTCAAATCGTGAAATTTTCAAATGCAATTATTTTTATTTAATTTTTTGGAATAACATTTTTATTTAAAATTTCAGATTTTTCAACAATTCAAATTTCTCTAATACATCCGTCAAAAAAAATAATTCTCTAATGCAATTATTATTTCGAAAATTTTAAACGTTGAAATTTTCAGAATCCCAGATTTGTCAACCTTTCAAAATCCAAATATTGGAATTTCTTGTATTCCATATTTTTCAACTATTAAATTTTTGGAACAATATTTGTAGAATCAGATTTTTGGAAAACTTACTTTCTGTTCTGGATTCTTGCAAAAAATAATAATAATTTTAGGTTGAGTGAGACCGTGAAAAGTTTTCGTGAAAAATAAAAAGAATAAAAGTGGGAGAAATTAAAATTGTGGTCGCATTAGATTTAAGTAGGAGGTGTGAAATGAAATACCCTTTATATTTTGTAGGCAAAAAGCCTTCTGGGCCCAATTTATTTCTTATTTTTTCTTGTCCAACCTAGTTGGGCTGTACTAACCTAAGTAGGACTTTATTTTCACACATCCCCTCATACCTCACAAAACCCCTAACTTTTTAAAAACCCAAAACTGCCCCTATCCCCATCATCACCACCACCACCACCACCACCACCATCTCTTTCTCCTCCTCACGACCACTATCTCTTTTTGCCTCTCACCATCACCACCTTCTCCTTCTCACAAGTCGCCACCACACCACCAGCACCTCCCTCTTATCACCACTACCTCTTTCACAAAAATACAATTACAGTACTAAGGTACTAAATCAGTTTGGTATCAAAGTGTCTTAACTGTGCTGTTTCAGAATTAGCTAAGCGAGTTCGATACCTTGATACCGTACCTATAGTGTACACCAAATTATAAGTCTCAATATGAAGGTACTGTAACTTATTCGATACTATAGTACCATACCCATTGAAATCTAGAGAAAAAAATATGCACCGGAAAGTTTTTACATTTTAAAGGTATTTTTAACTTTTTCACACCTTTGAGGGGTGTTTTGCGAGTAATAGTGGGTGTGTGAAAATAAAACCCCCTTAAATAACGGAGGGCTTTTTGCAAAACCGAAACCCGAAATCCGACGCGCGTTCTCGATGCGATTCAGCGTGTTCTCGAACTCCCAATTACTTGTATGGAAACTGAAATTCTTTATAATTCACCTGTTCTCTGTCATCTACTAATTCCTTATACTGTAATTTGTTAATCTAATGTATCCTATTTGAAGTTACAAAATGATTAAATGTAGGTTTTATAAATATAAATTTATGTCGATCTTTGATAGAAATTGTCTCATTAATCGTGCATTCAGAACATGGAAGCTTTAACTACATTTTCTGTTTATCTAAATTTGTGCTTGATGATAATTACTAGTGTATATGAGAAAGAATTGCCATTGAAGGTTTAGTAGAAGAGGTTGCATGCTTGCTTTGTCACGTAGATTTCAAATTGCAATTAGATTGGTTTATATATGTAATTCTTTACCTGTGAGTATAAATACATGCAATTGAAACTAATGATTTCTGCTCCATCAATTTTTCTCTAGGATTTTGTGGCAAAAGTGTAGCTCTAACTGAAACTGCCTGATGGGGGACAAAGGCAATGGCAGCAACAACTTCTCTAGTAGTGTATCTTCAATTACTACCTTTTCATGTGTCATTTTTGTTATCACCTTCATTATGGTTCGTATCCTTTATGTCATATACTATAGCAGGAAGCCCTTGAGCAAAAGAGCTTCAAAACCTGTTAGTACCCTTATTATTTTAGGATCAGGTTTGAGCTTACTTTTCCTTCTTTTCCATCTATATATCAAAACATTTTATGGCAATTCTACAATTTTTTAGTTTTATTCTGCTGTAGGTGGTCATACTGCTGAGATGCTTAATCTATTAGCAGTGTTACAGAAAGATAGGTTTAATCCAAGATTCTATATTGCTGCTGCTACTGATAATATGAGCCTTCAAAAAGCTCAGTTGTTGGAGAATTCCCTGGCATCTGAGGTGCTGTTTTTCTAACTTATCTCTAACTAATACCTGCGAATTAAATTTCTTAACAAATATTAGAGAATACACAGTATCTACTCATATATTCCCAGGAATAGATATAGAACACTTGAAACAAATACTAGCTTGTCATCTAGGAATCTAGTGCCTATTTTTTACAAGCAGTTTGTATTCATTTCATTATTAAAGATTCTGATCTGAAACAGATTTTCTTGCAGAGTGGAACAAGCGTTACTGATACGGCACAGTTCATGAAGATATATCGAAGTAGGGAAGTTGGTCAATCATATATAACCTCGGTTTGGACTACTTTAATTGCAATGGTACATGCATTATGGTTGATGATTAAAATTAGACCTGAAGTGGTAACTACTATGTCTATCCTTATTTGGTTACATCATTAATTGATATTATTTTGTTACAATTTGAGTGATGTTGTATTGCTCCTATCTACTAGATACTTTGCAACGGACCTGGAACTTGCATTCCCCTTTGTGCCATTGCATTTATATTTAAGGTTCATATCCTCCTCTTCATTGTTCTGTTATCTTTTTCCATTGTTTCATTTATCCAATTAATTTGATAATTTGTGATGTGAAGTGTGTTTGAGCTTTTGAATAGGTACTGGGAATCAGATGGTCTTCAATTTTCTACGTTGAAAGTATTGCAAGAGTGAGAAGGTTCTCCTTGAGTGGTTTGCTCCTGTACAAGTTGTGGATGGCTGATCAACTTTTTGTTCAATGGCCACAACTGCAACAACAATATCCCCGAGCTACCTATGTTGGTCGACTCATGTAATCAATTGATTTCTTTAATATCATTTAAGAGAAACGTGTATTCAGCAATCAGCGAACTTAAAATTTTGCCTTTGATTAAGATTGTAGCAAGCCTTTCAGTGCTTTGAATTATTGAATCAGTTCCTGTAAGTGAACCTTTTTTATAGTCCTTTTTCATATTCAATTTTATTCTTCTGCCTTGTTACTTGCGAACACAGCAATTTATTTGGCTGGGCTGATTATAGTTGAATTGGAATCCAGAAATGCACTTGCATGGGCCACGAACATGGAAGGATGCCCAATTAATATCGGATTTCAATGATATAAAATGAGAAACTTGATGTCACTCTTAAAGGTTGATTTTGAACATAAAAATAGGGAAGCAACCGAGGTAGTGGATGCTTTAGCAAAGGAAGGATTGCTTGAGGAGAGAAGATGGATCCAGTGGCTATGACACATAAGAACCATCAATAGGCCATGGCACCGAACCAATCTGTCCATAACTAAATGAACATGAGTAAGTGTGAGAAGGTATGGAATTCTTGTTTATTGTCTGTTGCAAGGCGGGTTTTAGGATGAGGGATCAACTAAGTCACTCACCAGTGTATCGGTAAAACTTACCATCATATATAATATAAAACGTTATGAGTGGTTGAGATTGTATCACTCAGTATGAAATCTCAACCATTCATTACATTTTATACCAAATTCTATGGTCAATTTGACTGGTTCACCGGTGAGGAACTTAGTTGATCCCTCACCTTAGAGACTACCCAGTTGCAGGTATGTTTCCAGCATTCTCTGTATTAATATTATTTGCTGGTGCAGTAAGATGTAATGAACACAATTGATGATAATGGTGCAGCTATTAAGAAGAGAGGTGTTGTAACAATGGAGTTATATGTTTGCATTATGGCCCAGTGGCCTTTTATTGTTGAGGCTGAAGGAGTGGCACTGTCTAAAGTAGAATTTTACTGCTGAATTATGCGAGGTTTACTCTTAAATTCCAATGAAAAGGTATATGGAAAAGGGGTGGTGTACTCTAGGAGGCAAGTGCAGGAACCCAAGTTAACTTGTCTACGAATATGGAGCTGTTACAATATTTATGTTATCGATTTTCCTCATGTGTAAGGAGGGCTTCATGAACCTAATTTGGAGTCTCACATCGAGCGTTATGAACCGGATATAGTGGCTTGTAAGGGTCGAGCAAACCTCCTCTTACAACTATAGTTTTGAGGAAGAGTCTTAATTCCTTAAAAATTCTTTTGTATAGAAAAAATATAAAGGGTCATGTCTAGATAGGGACAAACAGATGGCTTTATCTCTACATGGTGATAGTGAACTATTTGTACACAAATGTACTATACTATTAGGTTCTGTTAGTTTTTTGGTGAATAACTATTGTTAATTTTGCTTCCGCCAGAATCAGTTTTAGATTGAAGAATTGATTTTTGAATTGAGAACCAAATGCTCCCCAAATTCATGGAAAACACTTTTATCACTTTCAACTTGAATTAGTTTCTGCACGACTTTAGATCATCTCCTTCCAACTCTCGCTACTAATTTCACCTTCTCTCATTATTATTTATAATTTTTCAATGATTAGACATAGTGAAATTAAGAGTTGTGGAATATGGGAAGGAGAGGATCCAAATCCATTTCTACTCATCGCAGAAACAAACAGTCACTTATTTATACAAAAAAAACAAGTTAAGATGACAAATGGAGTATAAAGTATACACAAAGCAAAGAGTGGAGAGAAAAGACGAGATAGACAATCTAAATCTGACATTTAACCGCATGCTTAGTCGAAATACTGTAGTCAAAAAAGCACGTGAGACTTCCTCAACCCATGATTATTACAATAATATTGCCAAATGATATAATAATTTCAAATGCTACATTATTACTATAATTACTATAAGATAAGCACAATTTATTGGGGGTGTCCTTGATCCACGTTCACATCCCAAAAGACAATATATTCCTCTAATCCATTCATCATTATATTAGCATAAAAAGCAAAACAATCAAACAAACAAACAAACAAATAGTGGGTTTGGTTGCTAGCTAGCTAAGATATCGCTGTTCAATTTTAGGGCTCAGTCAAAGATGAGATGTAATGTAATTAATAGTAAATGAATAAAGGTATATATAAGGTGGGTGTTTGTATTAACCCATGGCCGACATAACTTGTTTGTAGGCAAAACATATGGGGAACATAGATTGTGACTTAACTCAACCAAAAAGAAAAGCATTGCAAACAAAGAAATCATAACAAAAAAAGAGGTCCCCTACGTACACATATTTAACAACCTAAAAAGAAAGGGAAAGGAGCACCTTTTTTGCAGTTTTACATTTGACTACCATTTTGTTCCATAAGCCTAGCTAGCCTTTTCGTTTTTCATGATATTCCACGTGCCTCTCTACTTGGTTTGAACGAATAATTATTTTTCATTTCTAAATTTTCGTTGTTATTTTAGTGCTTTCAATAGTGACATTCATTAGATGAATTATTGTCATATCTGGTATATAAATTAAAATTGTGAACCCTCTTCCCTTTGAAAGGATGTGTATAGCTAACTATAATGGTCGCTAACTATAGGGTGTCTATGCAGGATAATTAATTTGAGGTTAATTTTCTTTCTATATTTATAATAATTCTAGGTGCTATCTTTTTCTAAAAAGAAAATTTTCGTTGAGTTGGGCTCCGGGGTTCACCAGATCAAAGCAGGCCTCACGACTTTTGAGCATACAAAAGTACTTAGAGACCACCCATTAGACAAAGAGTCAAAGAGTCAAAGACTACATTAGGTAAACAAGCATTACCTTAACCATGATGGGTAAAAAATGACTTTATTTATACTCTTGTAGCTCCTAGCCACTATACCTACTAAGTTCCAATAATTCAATTTGGGAGTAATTTTAAAAGGAATCCGTGAAATAATGGCTATATTTACATAGAGAGGGACCTGGCATTCGTATTTATCGACAATAACAATTACGAATATTATTAATTATTAATAGACTTAATATACCAATCATTTTACTTCATCTAACGACATGAGTTAAACCAACACTGATGACCCAATTATTTAATCTATCCTTGGGACACGGGGAACAACCCGGTGCTCCTAGGTCTGATTCCCGCAATGAACAAACTCGGCATTGACTAGTACGAAGTTTGATCTCAAGCACGAGCGGAAATTAGTCTTTTGTTGAAAGCGTTGGGACACTCTGTGTGTAACTAATTAGCAATGATCCGAACAAAAAAAACTCTACGGACACGAGTTTGACTATATATTACCCGAGTTTGATCACTAACGATGCAACAATTTAGAGCTAGGCTTTATTTTACATGCCGATCGAACTTCAAATTACTCAGTTTCTCTTCCCCTAGGACACCGAAATGTAGTTGAAGACCTCTAGACCAAAGAAAAAATATCTAGCCTTTCAAAATGGAAAAAAGATTTATATAGCATCAACAACAAGGTTCTTAAGTTATTTAGCACCAAACTAAACAAACACCCTTATTCAGTGTTAAATTATTGGGTGCCATTTTGGAATGAGTGCTCAACTAAGCACTCTCTCTTCCTTTATGGTGTCATTTTCGGTATAGATGATGTATCTCTAATGAGAATTGATAACAGAAGGTTTTAATAAGACTTCTTTACCTATCTTTTATGAAAAAGATTAGTTTAGATTTAAACACCATATTTATGCACTTGAATAAATGGGAATGCTTAAAAGAGAAAGATGCAATAGTCAAAACGATGGTCAAAGATGAGGGCATGGTGGGGAAGGATAATAAGCACCGAAAGGTACATAAGGACAGTATAATCATCGTTTGAGAGTTTAATAAGAGACAATAAAAGACATTTTGTTTTTTTTTTGTGGCGATCGATCCCTTCTATTCCCTCCTTTTTTTCATTCTATTGATTCTTTGAATTTTTGAGCTAAGTCTCCAAACTATTTAAAGTCTAGTTAGTCTAAAAGGAAAGGACCCATCCCAAAAAGTTCACACCATGCACTAACAATACATGGTTTGTTTCTTTTGTATCATCATGATCTATCTAGTTATACCTTTTCTTTTTGCTTTTGAATTTAGATTATCCAACTTAATTGGGTCAAAATTTACTCCCGCATAATTAGTGGCCCCAAGACTTACCTTTCTAATGTAAAATATGACTGAAAGCATATAGGGCCAATTATTGTAACCCTCCTCTCCTTGTGAGTTTGAATTGGTATATATTTACACATTGCTGAATTGTGGACAATGACCATTGAGATGGGATAGTGAAAATGTTGACTACATTTTGTTTTTGAACTCAAGTAGAAAATGTGACTTTTGTTGAGCAAGATGGGTCTATTTTCCATTTGTTCTTTCTGTGCATGTGTTTTCAATATGCTTGGACTACTACTCATATTTATTAATATATATTTTGCTTATAAAAAAAGTAGAAAATGTGCAATCATATACAATTAAGGGGAAAAAAGGGATTGAAATATGCACTTAACAAAGTGATTTTATAAATTATTTTCCTGGTAAAAAGTAAAAGCCAAAGAATCTGACATATTTAAGCATAAAGTACACAGTAGTGTGTGGCTTGCATGTGAAACAAGCCCAGCCTAAAGAGAAATAGAATCAAGAGATAGTCACAATAAACGCCATTTCAACAGAGATAAGTAAAGAAGTGAAATTATTGAAATTTGATGGTCAGAAATATTTAATTCAAATTATAAATACACACACAGGACACTTTCATGATTTCAATTATTTACTTTACAGGAAAAAGATAAACTACATACTATAATATAATATAACAACAAAGGTACAGCGTGAGTGAGGATAGGCATTGAATGACTTTCACTTAGATGGCAAACTGATACTAAGAAAATGAAAGGATTACAAAAGGATTTTGTTTCCAATTATACTTATAAATGATGTCAGTATATTAACAGTGACAAAGAGCAAAAGTTGAAGGAAAATTAAAAAAAAGGAAATCTAAGACATAAGAAAGGAAGTTTGAGTGTTAGTACATTGTCAGCTGCTAGCTAGCTAGCTCATGAATTATGATTGTCAGTTCAGTAGTACTCTCTAACTCATTCATCTAATTAAACACTACACTATAGTCCTTTCTTCTTTTCCTTCAATAGCATTTGCATGCTAAGACACCATCGATGATCATCACCACAGTAACACTTTCATCATTATATTGCACCTGATACCTGCATGAGCTCATTCCATTCCAAATAATGGCGTTTGAAATAGAGTTGGTTTTGCATGTGCTTGGAATGTACTGTGTCCAATCCAGTTTCCATAACTAGTATTATTATTACTATTACTATTTAAAGAAAATATAGGCGTGGCAAATGGTATTGAACTTGAACTTGAACTTGAACTTGAACTTGATGAAGAAGTTCCATTTTGTTGCTGATGAAGAAACATACCAGTACCACCACCTCCAGAAAAGTCCATGTTGATGGAAGAAGATGGAACAACAACACTATTCTCAAGAAGAGAATTATTGTTATTGTTGTTGTTATGGAAGCCGAGAATGGACCAGTAATTATCTGAATTAGGGTCTTGTTTAATGGGTATAGCAAAGCTTAAGGTTCCTGCTGCAGATGAATTATTAGCTGAAGATCCTTCATCTGCTTCGTGGCTTTTGATCTCAGATACAGAATCATTGGAAGAGTTTTTGTTCTTGTTGTTGGATAAACTTCCAATGGGTAGAGTGCTGTTTGCTATGCTTTTAACATCGTACCTACTCATGTCAAAATTTGTCACTGCATTTAGTCCTCTAAATTTTATTGCTGCTATATCATATGCCTCCGCAGCTTCTTCTTGGGTACCTACATAATAATCATTGTAATAATATTAATAAAAATAAAATAATAATAAATAATTAAATGGATAATATATATTAATATGACTGACTGAAAGTGCCAAGGTAGAGGTCTTTGTTTCCGGCAACTCTGCCTATTCTTGCCTGCCAACGCCCATGCTGGTGGTGTCTGAAACAAACAACAAAGGTTACATTATTCATTCAGAATCAAAGGATTGATATACACTAGCTACCACAACAAGTTCAAACCTAAAAGGTACTAT
Organism: Astragalus glycyphyllos; assembly: GCA_963573325.1. NCBI lineage: Eukaryota > Viridiplantae > Streptophyta > Magnoliopsida > Fabales > Fabaceae > Astragalus > Astragalus glycyphyllos. The sequence continues at coordinate 68,784,586 of OY754308.1, forward strand.
ACAAGATAGAGATATACATACCTGGTGACTCCTCGGTAAATAGAGGCACCTCTAGAAAAACCACTGCTTTTCCTTCGTAGAGAAGCAACAAACTCTTGTCTACTCATTTTCTTCATTTCCTCCAGTTCTTTCTCATAGTTTGATATCTGAGAAATTAATGCAAATGTATTAGAGATGAGAGGTGTATAAGTAAAAAAGGGGGTGTTGCTACTAATATTAGTACAGTAGTACTTACTGGAAAGTTGGTGGTGGTAGCTGGACCCCAGTACTTGAGAGCAGCGAGATCATAAGCTCTTGCTGCTTTATCTTCCTTGTCATAACCACCTAAAGATGAAGAAATTTTTATTATCAGCTAAATGATTAACCTTGAGTAGAATCTGAATCTAGGAAACAGTCATTCAAATTCAAATTTGCTATCATAATAAATGAATCTAGGAAGCGGGAATATGGTAGAACAAAATGATGAGTTTGGTCAAAGGGTAAGGTAAATGAAGCACTACTACTCACCCAAATAAACTGAAAATATGAGTAAAGGATCCCACGAGTCACCAATCATTCGCCAGGTACAAAAAGCCAACCAAAAAAACAAACAAACCACGGTCAGAATCTTCACTACCAACCAACATTACCACACTCATTTTACAATTTTTACCAAATGCAAAATAATCAAAAATAAAAATTAAATAAAACACTGTATATGACTGTTGCACTGTAATATAGAAACACGACAAAAAAATAATCTAGTACAGCAATCTAATGGTGCTGGTCCTAGCAGAGAAATCTGAACCCTTGAGTTAATAAGGGTTTTGTATTGGGATTTGAAAATGAATCCACATTCTTTAACTCCCATTTATTCCGGTCACATTCACTGGACCGTTCTCACCATACACACTGTGGTTCAGTCCCAGATCTCGTGGACCCGGTTTCCCTAACTACCCACCCCAGCGCATCTTAGATTCAACCCCTCTATTCTATTCTATCTTAAAAAAAACCTTTTTTCAAATTTTTAAAACCCTACATATAATAATAATCTAAAATTAGCATATAGTAGTATTGTTCTTGTACCTTGTCTTCCTTTTCTACTTTGTCCTTCCCTTCTGCAACTGTTATCCCATAGATGAGCTTCATATCTCCCTGTCCATCTATGTCTACAAAAATAACAAACAATTCGAGAAAAAAAATGATTTTAATGATATTTTATTTATTTTGTGTTTTCTTGAAATGACAATAATGAATAATAACAATATATACCGAGTGACGCCGCGGTAGATGGAAGTGCGTTGTCCAAAGGTGTCGACGGTTTTCTTTGGGGTTGGTTTTTGAGGTTCGGTGGTTGGTTCGGTGCCGAAGCCATGAGGGAAGCAAGCGGCTATTGTTTTCTTCAGCTCACAATCATATACTATGTTGTTGTCGGTGGAGAACTGCTGAAGCTGCGTAGGTGCACACGTGGTGTTGGTCGTTGTTGTTGCGGCGGAGCTGCCTAGAAAGTCCTCGAACTTAGGTCCACCGGTGAATATCGAGAGGTTTGTTCTTCCTCCTAGGGTTCCGTCGGTTGCCTCCGGTGATGCTTCCACCGTGTTGCTTCCTGAGAGAAAACATGTTTTAAAGGTATTTTAGAGAGAGAAAATAAAAAAGGGAATAACAATAATAATAATAATAATAATAATATTTTTAGTAGGAGTATGAGGAGGAGAGAGAGAAACCTGTGAGAGTGAGAGAGGGTGTTGAAGGAGGAGGAGGATAGGGGAAAGAGTGGAAAAGAGAGAGGTGAGAGGTGGAAGAGTGAGAGGGAGAAGGGTTGAGAAAGTGATTGGAAAGAGAGAAAGCGAGGGAGTTGTTGTTGTTGTTGGGGGGTGAAGAAGAGGAGGAGTCCATCTTGTTTGTTTTATGAAGAGGATTTTGTGGCGTTGAAGCTCTCACTTGGTTATCTTTGGAAACTGCAATCTTATTATAGAATCTATGTAAGAAAGAGAGAGAAGGATAGGATGAAGAAGAAGTGGAAGATTATGACGCAGATATAGAGGTGGTGGTCAAGAGAGAGAAAAAGAGACACACATCAGCCAGCTCCTGCTTGCTTAGGGTTGCTCGAAAAACGAGGTTCTTTCTCTTAGGATGGCCGTAAATATCCCACAAACCATCTATATAATATTAATTTATTTTCTTTCTTATAATACACTAAAAAATGAAATAGTCTTATAATTCAGACTAAAATTAATGTCAAAAATCGTCTTATAATAAGGACCGTAGGGAGTATCAATCAATCAATACTATTAATTTACGCAAATAGTCCCTCGAAAGTCAGTCGAATGGAGTATAACATGATTTATATCATAAAGGTATTGGGTTCAAATTCCCACTGGTTTATATAGGGTGAGGTAAATGTAATATCCTTTTCTACATCTTTAAAGAGATAGAAGGTTTTTCCCACCTTGGAACGAAACGCCATCCACTCACCCAAAAAATTTGTAACAAAAAAAATATAGGCAAATAATCAATAGCAGAGCTAACTTTTAGCGGATGAGCTGATAGCAGATAAACTGTCGTATTGAATTTATATTGTTCGGTAGAATTAAGGCTATAGATATAAAATGACATAAATGGATAATTTGTAATTAATGCTAAAATATAAGATAAAATATTCACTTAACGAAAGATAAATGAGAAATTTTACTAAAAAATAAGGGTGAAAATTGGAGAAGAAAATGAAACGGTATAAACTATAAGCAAGTTCAAACACTACACCAAATAACGTTTAAAAAAATGCTATAAGCTAGTAAAAAAATTCTATAAGCTAGCACTTACAATGAGCTTATTTTCTATAAGCTAGCAGATTTATCTTGTAAAACATAGATTTAATTTCTAAAACTAGGCAATTCTTTTTAAAATATAATTCTTGTGTATATAAACTTGTATATTTTAGGCTAAATAGGACTTTTAGTCCTTTATCTTTGATCAAAGTTTTAATTTGTTTCTTATTTTTTCAATTTGGTACTACTTTATCTTTCATTTTTGTGTCAGTTTTAACCTTTTTTTACTTTTATGTCCATTCACTTTAACGGAAATCACACTGATTGTTAACTGCTGACGTAGCGTCATAACTAAGTGGGAGGAATGACATGGAAATCATTAATTGACGTAATATTTCGTTTTTGTAAATCTAAAATGAATTCCACATCATCAAATGTTAAAAGATATTTAAAACATAATTTTTGAAATTAGGAAAAAAAATTGGATTTCTTCTTCTCATTCAAACCCATAGGGGTGGGGTGTTTGCTATGAAGATGAACAGAGTTAAGGGGGAAGAAGATGAGTTAGTGAGGACCAAACTGAAACTAAAAAAGACATAAAGGTTCAAATTGAAACTAAAAGAAAACATAGGGGACCACATTGAAACAATGCTCGCAGAATTCATTTTTCTCACCCATCTAACTTTAACAGGTCGTTCAACTCCTGAACTTGACCCGAAAATTTCGTGACCTTTAGGTCTACAATTCGTCAATTACTTTTTTGAGGGATAAATTACAATTATTTTTTTATTTATATCATTGATAAATATTATATGAAGTTTAAAAGTCAATTGTACAAACATTATTTTTTGGGTGAGATGTACAAACATTATTTTTGTGCATGTGAATATCTCACCCAAATAATGTTTGTACAATTGACTTTTGAGCTTCATTTTATATTTATCAATGATATGTAAATTTAAAAAAATAACTTTTGTTTATCCCTCAAAAAAGTAATTAACGAATTGTAGACCTATATATAGGTCACGGAATTTTCGGGTCAAGTTTAGGAGTCGAACGACCCGTTAAAGTTAGATGGGCGAGAAAGATGACTTTTGTGCGTGTTGTTTCAATGATGTGTCAATCTATAATTGATTGATAGTGTAAAACATGTATACTCATATTGTGTATAAAAAACTAAAAAAATATTAGAAAATATTTATACATAAATAAGATATTCAGATGCATGGAAAGTATGGGCATCCTGCATTCATATTTTTGTGCATCTCACCCAAAACTTGGCCCTAAACATTATTTTTTGAATGCAGAATGCCCATACCTTCCATGCATCTGAATATCTTATTGATGTATAAATATTTTCTAATATTTTTTTAGTTTAATTTATATACACAATATATGTATACATGTTTTACACTATCTATCAATTATAGATCGACACATCATTAAAAATAAGTTAATTAATTAGTACCATCTGATGTGTCATCCTTCTCATGTACTAGTGTATATTTTGATTGATGGATAATGTAATAAATTTTACAAAGAATGTGTATACTAATTATTAAAAATAATAGTGACTTAGGAGGTGTTACTTTCTCTTAGGGACTAATTAGTAATTTGGTGGTTAGTTAGTATTTCCTAGAGCTCTATATATAGAGCACTTTGTACTCACATTTATCCATCTTTTTCAATATGATTCCTTATGAAGAGTTTTTACCTCTTTTACCTCATGAGTATTCCTATGCTCAATACCTCTCATATGGCTTTGATCTATGCCTGTATGATCCTATGATTCTTAACATGGTATCAGAGCGATACCCTAGAGATGAGGATTGCGCTTCCGATTCCGACTCCGATTCGATCACTGATGAAGATTTCGATTTCGACGTCCCACCGTGGTTGTTTCAAGATCTTGAAGATGAAGATGGCTCGCTGATCCGACAAGAAAACAATGATTTCAAAATAGTTTTCGGCATTTTTGGTAAGGATTCTAATCTTGAAATAGTTTCTACAATTTCATTGAATCCAATCAAACAAGAAATTGAAGGAAGCAGTATCAAAATCGGTCAAATAAATCGTTCTCTCAACACAATGAAGCCACATACCAAAATTAGTAGTGATGCATTGCTCTCAGATCTAGAAGTAAAAGATGAGAACAAATCAGAGAAGATTTCCTCCGATATCGAATCTGAGACTACAAACCTCTTCAAGAAAATGTTTCGATCACCAGATCGTCTTCTTGCTCTCAAGAATTTTCTTCCCGCATCACCATATACAGATCGCGTTTCACACACACAATTCGTTTTCCTCGCACCTGATTTGATTCATCATTCACGCTTCAAGTTCAGAAAGCTTGTATCGCCGTTGATTGATGTGCCATCGCTGGAGAAGACTGTTGAATGCATCGATCTCGCATTTGAATGCAAGGATCAGATCACAAATCAAACAAAGAAGATCGACTATGAAACTTTCAAGAAACCACCAGATCCCAACGATGAAGTGAACGACTCACAGCTCTACGATTTTTTCACTCAGATCCGCCAAGTTGTTCTTGTTTGTGTTTGCAGGAATTTGACTACTCAACAATCCAAAGGCAAAGAACTGAATCTGAAACAGAGTTCTATCATGAGTTACAATAAATTTCTTAATTGCGGTGATGATTCTACTTCCTTCTTCAATCGAAGCCCGAATGCTCTCATTGCTTCTACCGATGATTTTATTTTTGTGAAATCGGTGCTTCTGGAAATTTGTGCGAAATCGTTTCCCAAATTTTCGGTTCTTGAAGAAATGATGAAGGAAATGTATTTTGAAGTTAATTATGATGTCGAGAGATCTCTGTTATGATTTGTAGAGGAGTCATTGATGTGCCATTTTCTGTTGTTGGTAAGGAAGAAGAAGTTACACTGCCATAGAAGATTAGGTAGGAAGACAAATTCCTGATCCTCGATCAGTGGAGCCTGGTTTGCTCGCCGGAACCACCATTGGAGCTTCTCCGTCGTGCGCTGTTTTCATCGCTTCCTCTGCTCCCGTTTCAACTGCACGAGAAACGAACTCTCGTTGCTTGCCTACGCTCCAGGAGAGAGGCATGGGTGCCTTGGGCTTCATTTTGCCTGAACCTGGCCCATTTTCATTCATTGCCTAAGAAAAAACTGTTTGGTTTTGTTTGGGCTTGGTCCATTAACACTTGGTTTTTCTGCTCAATTTTCTTTACACTTGTGTGGAGAAGTTTTGAGAAGCTTCTAAAGTTGGGTTTGTTTTGCTTGGATGGAGGTGTTTGGATTGGTTTTGTGGATTGGGCTGATTTTCACTCTGGAAATATGTTTTGGGCCAAAGAATTTCCACCGTAACAAATTTGGATTGGGCTCAAACACTACAAGAAAAACATGAATTTCCGGCAGATTTTTTCTGTCGGTACTTTTCTGGCGGATTTATTTTGCTGGAAAATTACCGGCGGATTTCGTAAAAAAAAAAAGTTCAAAATCCGCCGGGAAATTACCGGCGGATTTTGCAAAAAAAAAACATTTTTTTTTTTACAAAATCCGCCGGAAAATTACCGGCGGATTTTGGAAAAAAAAACATTTTTTTTTTTACAAAATCCGCCGATAAAATTCGGAGGGAAAAAAGTCCGCCGGTAATTTCAAAAATCCGCCGAAAAAATTCGGAGGGAAAAAAATCCGCCGGTAATTTCAAAAAATCACCTATAAATAAAATTTTCTCCTACACTCCTCTCATTCTCTCATTTCACTCTTTATTTCCTTCTCTTTCTCTTATACATTTTCTCTATCTTATATTTCTTCTTCTTCTTCCTCACACTCTCCAATCTACATAAATTTCTCTATACATCTCTCCTTTTTTCTTCATTCTTATTCATTATCACTCATTCATTCTTATTTGTTTTTTCCCATTCTCTCCAATTTTAATACTTCTCATATCTCCTTCATTCCTCATTCTCACTCCTTCATTCTTCTCACTTCATTCTTATTCTCACATATTCTCTTTCATTCCTTCATATTTCTTGATTCTCACCCCAACCGGTACAAATACAAGGGGAAATTTGAAATTGGACAAAATTTAGATACAGTAACATTTAAATTTAAAAAACGAAATTCTTATTTAAAATTTAAAATTTTAAAAAAAAATAATTTTTTTTTAAAAAATCCGCCGGTAATGCACATTACCGGCGGAAAATCCGCCGGTAATTACCAAGGGAAAAATCCGCCGGTAATGTGAAAAATCTGCCGGTAACCATTACCGACGAGTGAATTACCAGCGGATTTCTGGCGGAAAAAATCCACCGGTAATGCCCATTTTCCGACGGATTTTGGCCATTACCGGCGGATTTTGTCCGCCGGAAATTACCGAAATTCTTGTAGTGAAATTGCTATTTGTGTTTGATGTTTACTTCTCTTACTTTTAGTTTTTGCAATAATTGCTTGTATTTCAAGCTGATATGGTGATCCCATTATCAGCTTGAGGGAGGCTATTAAAAATAATAGTGACTTAGGAGGTGTTACTTTCTCTTAGGGACTAATTAGTAATTTGGTGGTTAGTTAGTATTTCCTAGAGCTCTATATATAGAGCACTTTGTACTCACATTTATCCATCTTTTTCAATATGATTCCTTATGAAGAGTTTTTACCTCTTTTACCTAATGAGTATTCCTATGCTCAATACCTCTCCTATGGCTTTGATCTATGCCTGTATGATCCTATGATTCTTAACACTAATTAACTCTATCTTTTTTCTTTACTCAAAATTTCAAAAATAATAAACCCAGGGGGTGTGGTTGAGCAGTTGGGGCTCATCCTCCCTTAACCAAGTGTCGAGGGTTCGATCCTCGCATTGGGTACGGAGCAACTTTAAATCCCTGGGTCAGCTGTCCCACCCTTCGAGGTGCCTCCAATCCAGCGAGGGGATTAGTCACTGCGTTCGGTGGTGGATATACCCTGGTCTCGAAAAAAAATTCAAAAATAATATTGGGCCTTGTTGTGTGGTTACCGACAAATGTTTAGTTAGCCCTTATTCAAATTTTGGACTCAATTAAAGAACATGTTTAGATTAGATTATTTGTGGTACCAGTATTTTTTACTCCAAATGTTTGGTTAACCATGATTTTGATTTCTCCACCCTTTGCTAATTTTTCCCAACGCAACTTTCTGTCTGGATATTGGAGACAAAAACAACCTCAACATAGTTGCCATTTTCGATTAACATGTGTATAAACAATATTTTTAACTCCAAGAAATTACCTATATCGATCATTCTATAAATAATTAGCTTTTATTTTTTAGAGTTTAGAGGATTTGCACGGTTTAAAACCAAGAAAAAGAGTTTTGACGACAATACCAATTAACATTACCATAATTAATAAGAATGGATAAAAGGGCCACCCAATTTAAGGACTAATAAGAATGGATTTTGATAAAAAATATTCTTCAATCAAATGCTCAAAGATGTTGATAGTTTCGTTGACCCGACACACAGATTTTAACGATATTGTGGTTAATCAATCCATTGATAGTGTGGCACGGGAGATCTATGAAGCATGAACTCTGACACGGACACCGGACACGAGAAAGACACTGACATGCGGACACCGCTAATGTCAAAAATATAGGATACCGGGACACCGCATATATATAATTATTTATTTATTTATAATTAAATAAAATATGAACATTACCCATAAAAGATTTAAATTATTGAGCAATTTATTTCTTAACATTAAAAGTTCTTAAAAAAAATAAGATAGTCTTTCACATTCATTTTCCATCTACTATATCGATAAGCTAAAAATGATGTAATCAAATTTAATATTTTGAATCCCTTCCTTGATTATCACTACTTTGACACTTCTTTAACCTTTGTAGAAGTGTCTCAGAAGTGTCTAACATGTGTCGAAGCAAAGCAAAAAAAAGATTTTTTTGGGACACTTGTCTGAGGTGTCAGATACCGACACGTGTCGGACACGGGACACGTCTAATCAGAGAGGTGTCCGTGCTTCATAATGGGAGATATTCATGCATGCTGCAGTAGAATCCCCATGCGTGCATGTAATTCCATGGACACGTACGTTGCAATTTGATGTTGGATTAAAAATTTTACATGTGTCAAGAGAAGGATCACGAGATGCCATGCATGCAATCTTTTATATACATGTATGTATATATATATATATGTGTGTGTGTAGCATGTGAGGTAGTAGCTTGGTTTGACTGTTGATACATGTTATTATATTAGTGAGAGAATAAAGAGAGAGACGTCTATATACTCCCCTCGATCACATTATAAGTCATAAATAAAAAAATAAGTTTGTAATGAGTGTTTGATACTACTAGTTTTTAGTATTTTTTTTACCATTATAGCTTTTTTCGGATGCTACTATATTTTGGTTAAATTCCTCTAATATCTTTCATTAAATAAATGTTTTCTCTCGCAATTAAAAATTAATTATAAATTTCTATTAAATAAGTTATATATTTATAAGGTAGTTAAAATGCTAATTTTAAAATCCAAAAGCAGAAGATTTTTTTGAATAACCCACAAAATTTTATAAACTAATTGTGAGTATTTACGGCACTAACAATTCTACATATACAATGCAGCAGTGTACAGAAGGGTAAATGAACATTAGTCCACGAAAACTAAGATCCCGAGATACAAAGGAAAGGAAACTCCACGCAGGAAAGCATAGACACCAAAAACAAGAAATAGTAAACTCAACTCTGCTTATGATCCCTATTTCCTTGAGATACTTTAGGGGTCCGTTTGATTTGCAAACAGCTAGGCAATGGACTTGACAGTATATATAGTACTAGACAACATGTTATCAATATGTTATCCAACACACTGCTTGGTGAATATTAGACAACACAAGCAAAAGAATATAAATATTACCACAATTCCCTTTATGCAGTTTATAATGATTTTATATAACATATATTATAATATAATATAGGAAATTGTAGTGAAAAAAATATGAGAGAGAGGGAGAGCGAGAGGGAGATGGAAAGAGAGGTCATGATGTGAGAAGATATATTGAGAGGAGAGATGAGAGGTAGAGGCAAGGAGAGAGAAAGGAGAAATAAGAGAGAGGTTAGAGGGGAAGAGAGAGAGAGGGGGGTAATGATATGAGAAGATATATAGAAGAGAGATGGGATGTAGTGATAGAGAGAGGAGAATGAGATATGAGATATGAGAGAGGGATAGCGGAGAGAGAGAGCGAGAGCATAGAGGAGAGAGAAATAAAAATAGTATTTTTGTAATTTTTGGGGTGGACAGAAAGTTGTACTGTGGTTTTGTGAGTGACATGAATTTGGGGTTTTGTACGGTCTCTTGCCTCAACTGTTTTCCAGTACCATGAATAGGTCATGGAAGAGGCGAGGGCTAGACTAAGAGTTAGCCAAAAACCATCTTCACGAATATTGTAAAAAAGGTCTCAAAGGGGTCTAGGATCCTATATTTGAGATATACGTGTTTTTCGATTCTCAGAAAGCTCGGAGGACATGTCATACTAAAATCTAACCTCCTATTGGAAATCTAAAATTAAAAGACTAATAATAGAGTTGGATGGTCAGGCGGTAGCACCACTATTACCCCGAACCACCTAAACACTAGGTACCATATACGGAGCAAAAATTCACACATAAGGAAAAGGCGATTCTCGACTTCTAGGGATACTCCACAAAAACTCAAGAAGTATTATGTGACTTAGTAAGCACAACCTTTTGCAATAGGTTCGCATGAGATGAGAATCTATTCTTGAGTAAATGTCGGGCAAAAGAATGAACCTTAGGTGGAGCACCGCTTTTTAGCAAAGGCGCCAAATACCTGCAATGGAGACCGTCGACACCAGGTACGGGCAATGGAAATAACCTTAGGCCCTCAATGCCTTAAGAGGATAATCACCTAGCCACACATCCTCTCAAAACAGAACAGATGATCCATTATCGGCTCTATTCAATGTTAGAGGTTCCATTATCGACATTGTTAGAGGTATATTTAGAATAAGGAAATCCTAGATGACAGAAAGTATATCTCCCAAGGTGAAACCAAATTAACCAAATACGCATAGATTGTGTATGGTATGGATTCTCCAACATTGAGATTCCAACATTTCTGTAACATTGTTCTGTCTCTCTCTTCATTTATTTTTCACTCATCTTTTTCTCTCCATATTAAATTACCGTTTTGTCTCTCAGTTTATACTTTTTTCCCTAAAGTTATTCTAACATTTCCGCCAAAAAATTAGACAAACTCTTTGGATAAATATATATCCTTTTAAGGTTATTTACATATACCAAGAAAACAAAGAAATTTTGTCACAATTGATGGAAGTATTTGTATTTTTCCTAGAATACCCTTAACTATTTGTTATTTTCTTTCTACATATTACTCTCTCTACTATAAATAGTTAAAGGTATTATTGACAAAATAATAGTTAATGTGTTGCATTAGACTTTGAAAAAGAAAAAGAAAATGAATCAAAATTATTCTTAAAAAATGACATATATTGTCAAACAAGGGTAATAAGAAATAAGCTTTTTTAGTAATAGAAATTTTTACTTTGAAAGCAGCATATACTCTCTCTGATCCATAATATAAGAAACAAACACGTACATCACACAAACCAAAAAATTACAATTAATGAATCAATTATGTATTCTCATCTGATAAGGCTACTAGTTTACTAGTAGTAACTTCTTTTCAAAATTGTTATTTTCATTAAATAAGCATTTAATACATCTTAAAAATAGAGCTTAATTCTTTTAATAAAAAGCACATTTTTATTTCTTATTTTGTGAAACAAGTGTAATATTGCTTATATCTTTATCATATATACTCCATCCGTAACAGAATATAAACAAAAATAGATCCACGAAAATTAATGACTTTTGGTCCGTATACATTAATTTCGTTGACCCATTTTTATTTTTATTTATATTTTGTAATCGAGAAAATATATATGTCTCTAATTGAAAGCGTCAGAACCAGGCTGCCCAGCAAATGCTAAGGCATGGCCACCGGTGGCATTCATATTGATATCTCATATATAATATATAATAATACAACACCCATGGACATAATGGTGTATTTATAATATTTTTTGAGAACACTGTCAAAAAGCAATAAAAATAAAATAAAGAACCCTGCAAAGAAAAATTAAGCAATACTGACAAAAAAAGAAAAATATTTAATAAAAATATAATAAACATTTTATGTGCAAAACTGGTGGTGATATTTAACTAGTAGTATTTTCTAAGCAAAAACAAATTCTTTTGTAAGAAAGAAAAAGTAAAAACAAATGTTCAAAACCTGTGCATCAAGGATGGTAAAGGATAGATAGTGTTCTAATCTGTTAAAATAAAAGGAGAATGTTTTAAGAAAATACTTCAGGTTGTAAATTCAAGTGTGAGTGATTAGTTTCACATCGTTTATGAATGAGTTATATGAATGACATATAAGAGAGGAGACTCATAAACCTGATGCCTTAAGATTTTGGGTGGAGATGTGACATCCAAGTCTCTTGGTAGTCCGGTTAATTGGCTAGCTCGTTGTTGCTCCGGTGGTCCCTCGGACTCCGCAACAAGTTGTATCAGATCCATGGTTTGGCTAGGTGGGGGAGCGGGTAGTGGATCCTGGTCTGGATCAAGTATAGTGATGTGTGTGACTCACACTTGTGGGGAGATGTGAGAAATTCAAGTGTAAGTGGTTAGTCTCACATCGACTATTAATGAACTATATATGAAAGATATATAAGAGAGGGGATCCAATTACCCGACGCCTTAAAATTTTGAGTGGAAATGTGACATCCAAGTCTCTTGATCATGTTATTACTCCCATCATTCCCTCGAACTCCCCAACACTTCCTCCGTCTCACGATGAGTGCCAATTTAGCAAAGGAAAAAAAATATTGCTTAACTGTATCTTGATTTAAGTCTTGGGCATGGGTAAATAGCTTAAAAGACAAAGAGAGTACTATTCACTAGGTTAAAATATTTTTTTGACAATATTCACTAGCTTAAATTGTCATATCATTCTTTTTACTAGTAATACATTCACTATTTCACTTCATAACACTTGTTTTTCAAAAGTAATTTTGTTTTATTTTGATTATCCTTTTTAAAGTTTAACGCAATCTTAAATATTGTTAAATTTAAAGCAAATTACTTTTTTTGTCAACAATACCATTAACTATTTATTGCAGATAGAGAAATACATAGAATAAAATGATAAATAATGAAAGATATTCTAAGAAAAAGATAAATATTTTCATAAAAGTAACAAAACAATTAGTCTTATTGATATGTGTAAATAACCTTTAAGACAACATGTATTGTGAAACGAATAGAGTATAGTCTAATGATTATGATTTTATTAATGATATGAGGGGAAAAAATGACATTTTAAAGGATTCACAATACTCTATTCGTTTCACAATACATGTAATTTTTGAAAGGTTATTTTACATAGACTATATGGGGAAAATACTCTATTCGTTTCACAATACATGTCAAACTAAGAAATGTAGTTAATTTTGTATGGGAAAAAATTGAGTTACTTTACAAATTATCATTCATTAATGATATGGGGAAGATAAATTAATAGATTTGGAAGCATAGAAATTATTAAATAATAAAGAGCGTGACAGGCAAAAAAAATCAATGATTCAGTAGTATTTTAAAATGTCATTTAAGATGAGATAATTTTTTAGCTAAAACATCATGTAATATGAGAGATTACTGTTTAACTAAACTATTCAAGCAAATCGCATATAATATGAGAGTTTTATTTTATATATAACCAATAACTTGACATGCATTGAATTGTGACATATATAAATGTTATTTGGACATAGCAAAGGGCCGGATGAGCAAAATTTGTGACTAAGATAGTAGTGTCAAATGTAACACCAGTAGTTAAGTGAGAGGATTAAAATAATACTAGTAGCAAATTAAGTATAGATTATCACAATTATACAAGCAGTGATACTTTGACCCCGGACCGTGCGGACACTTGTCTCAAAACTTAACACAAAAATGTACCTTTTAGTGAGTTAATTAACCACAGCACCACCAATCACCTATCCAAATTGCATTGCAAGCCAAGCAAAATTCACAGTTACGTTGCAGTATTGCACATGTGTGTGTGTGTGATAGAAAGAGACAAAAAAGGTAGCTAGAGTAGAGAGGAACATAAACATAGAACATATAGATAGAGATAAGAGATTAGATTAGGTAGTGGAAAACAATTGAATTTACCTAAAACTCTGCCAGCAGACAGTTAAGTCCACAAAACCCGGATAATTGTTAAAAATGCTTTTACACTAACCAAAGCAATCAGAACGTAGAAAAGAAAATTGCCAAAAAAATGTTCGTTTAATTGAGAATACACACCGCTAAGTTAGTAGATGACAGATAAATTCTTTTTTGTCGAGATCAGGATACACACCGCTGAATGCAGTGACTAATCCCTTTGTTGGATTGGAGATACCTCGAAAGATGAGACAGCTGGCCCAGGGATTTAAAGGTACTCCATACCCAAGGCGATGATCAAACCCTCGACACTTGATTAAGGGAGAATGAGCCCCAACTGCTCAACCACACCCCTTGGGTTTAGCGGATAAGTTAATTTATAGTGGATTGAGTTGAAAGCGGATAGCTTATATCGTATAGGTTAGCGGATTGAATTTAAAAGTGTTCGATAAAATTAGCTGTTCAACTAGCTTATAAATATAAAATGATTTAAATAACATTTATAATTAATGCTTAGGCTTAAATACAGTTTTGGTTCCCAAAGTTTCACCAACTCACGATTTTGATCCCCAAGTTTCCCAATTTGTAAAATCAGTGTCCCCCACTAATCTGGTCAAAATTGATGCTGACCTGTCCGCCACTTAAACTACGTGGCAGCCACACTGGCGTGCCAAAGTGACTTTTTTATATTAAAAATTGTTATTTTTATTTTAACATGTTTATATATATACTTATATTATATTTAAGAAATTAGAAATTAAAAAAAAAACACTTAAACTATCTCTGATTTTACAAATTGGGAAACTTGAGGGATCAAATTCGTGATTTGGTGAAACTTGGGGGACCAAAACTCTCAGCATCAATTTTGACCAGATTAGTGGGGGACCCTGATTTTACAAATTGGGAAACTTAGGGAATCAAATTCGTTAAATTAAAACTTGGGGGATCAAAAACGTGAGTTGGTGAAGTTTGGGGGACCAAAACTGTATTTAAGCCTAAAAAATGAGATAGAAGGTTCGTTTAATTGAGAATAAATAAAAAATTTAATTAAAATAATAAAGGTAAAAATATGAGAAAAAATAAAACATTATAAACTATAAATTCAAAACATCAAGTAATATTTAAAAAAATACTATAAACTAGTAAAAAAGTACTATAAACACCTACGATAAACCTCTCCGATATAACCTCTCCGTTATAAACTAGCTGAATGTCCTTGACAAGCTGAGTCTAACTTAATAATTGTAAGAAATAAAGAAAATGGGAAAAAGATTTGAGATGTGCAGAGTTCGGTGGGATTGTGTTCGCATTTGAGGGTTGATTCCCTTCAAAGCTGCAGTAAAACGAAAAAAAAAGGACTAGTTTAAACTAATAATAATTATTGAGGATTTAAATTGAAAACAACCCACTAACATACAAATTTTGTAACATATAAAAGTAAGCAATGAAGGCAGATAGCTACTAAAAGCATTTTTCTTTTAAATACTTTGCCAAAACGGTCAAACTTTGTTTGAGAAAGCCATTGCATAGTGTAGTCTGTGGTCAGAGATACAAAATGATTCCCCACGTTCGCTGCCCATATCTTAATTTGTATTTTACTATTTGAATCATCATGATCTTTGATGCTCCTCATCTCTTTATATTATATATTTTCCTAATTCTCTTCTTTTTTATTTGTGTTGTTTATATTATTCTTGTTACATTCTGCATGATTTGAGACATAATAATTGTGGGTCCAACTAAGGATTCACAATACGTGTGGTTGATTGATTATGATTTATGATTCTAGCCCTCACAAGTGAATCAGAGGGTTGTTAGCTAAGGCAAAAAAAATAATATTTTCTTCTGCAATCTTCTTAACTATACACACATATGCTAGCAGACTAATAATGTGTAGTACGTAAAGTTGGATTCAATGAGAAGGTTACAACAATTTAATATGAATTGTATTAAAATGGAAAAAGAGGAAGTTAATCAACGAGGTAGAGTGAATACGGTGCATCCACATGACTGAGGGTCAAAGTTTGAAAATCAGACCCCACGTGGCGTCTTGATAGATCTACCGTTTGTTTGAGAAATGATCCATCTCCACAGCACGTGACTTGGCAATAAGAAGACCCTGTTTCCACGTGCCATTTCAGGCACTGAATGAAGAGGCGGTGGAAGTGGTGATGGAGAAAATAACACGTGATGCGGGTGCAACTTGTTTGGATCCTCTCATTCCCTTCTTAGAGATAATGGAAGGAGATGCAGGATTAGTGGGAAGGAGAAATTACAAGGCTGGATGCGATGACAATCTTCTGTATATTTCCTAACTTTCTAATTGTTATTCGCTCTATCAAATTTAAGTGTCTTGTTTACTATCATTTTTCTGTCTCAAATTATCTAGAATACTCTCATTTACTATGATATTTTGCTTCCACTAATATTTAGTCTCATTAATTTTTTTTATTCCTATGTAATCCATGGCTCAATCCCCAACTATTTTACTTTTCAATGTAGCAAAAATTGTGTCTTTGCTCTTACCGAAAAAAGTGGAAATACTAATAAGCTGATAGTGAGGGTGTTTTAAATTTTTAATCCTTCTATAGTTTTCTAGCATAAAAATTAACATAACTAATTATCTTATTTAATACTTAAACATAATCTTAAACCACAGATAAAATGAAACGGAGGGAGTATGCATATGGATTCCCCAGCCTTCTTCCATTCTATCTAGCGGAGTATTTTAATAAAAAAATCTAGCTTAGTGTTATTTCCTTTGTTTGGTCAACCAAGCTTAGAATTGCTAGACGAGAGGGGAAATTTAAGTTTTCAGAGATTGATAAGTGAATCTCTTTTCAAAGAAATCAAAGGATCCAAAAATATATTTCTAAGCAGACTATACACTACCAAAACCTTTGGAATGTATTTACCAATTGTTAGAGTCACACATTGAGTAAACAAGAAGGCTTGACACAATACTTAAGTCATGAGGCTCTCCCATTTAATGGCTAGTCTTTTTGGTCGGGCTCTCTTCATTTGCTTAAGTTTCATCGAGTCAAAGTCGATAGAGTAAAAGCCGTGGACATCGCTCTTAAAAGGCATGGCAATGTTAGGAGTCCCACATTGAACGTCACTCTTAAAGGGTGTGGCAATGTGAATCCCACATTGAGAAATAAGAATGCTCAATATGGCACTTAAGCATGAGGTTCTCTCACCTAATTGTGATACTTAAGTCATAAGTCATAGACTCTCCCACTTAATGGACTAATATTTTGGTTCTCCCTTTATATATATATATATATATATATATATATATATATATATATATAATTTTTTTTTCATTTAATATACATATAATATAATAAATACAGGTAAACCATGCAGTTATTAACAGGTGCAAGTATTTTTGTTATCCCCCCTGCATGCATCAAAAACAGGGGTGCGGGTAGAAGGGCCCTATGCAAAAAGTAGTAATATAAGTCGCACTAGAAAACCCACTTTGCAACGAATCTCATTGCTTCATCACTCTCCGGTTACATGATTGCTAATGCGTGTATGTTTTGCAAGGTTTTGACTTCTATCATCTAGAGTTCTTTAAAAATGTATGTTTGGGTAACTTGCGTTCATAACTAAATAAATTCAAACATGCCTTACGGTAGTAATAACCTTTCCAAAGTTAAACTAGTTAATCTTCAATAGTCTGAGAAAACCACCTTTGCACGGTAATATCTGTCATCAGTTCAGGCTTTAATACGTTATAAAAAGACTAATAAAAAAGTTATTAAGAAAAGACCAACGAGCTATTCAAAATCTAGCAGAACTAATGCTTTGCTCATGTCCACATATGTAGCATCATTACAATGCATGCCAAGTTAAACAGAATAGAGCATGCAAGATTGAAGTCTCTATCAACAAGAAGATGTCAACCATTGATGATCGACTTATAGTGATCAGCTATAGCTTCATATACGGTACCTTCTTCTGTTAGAGTTTTAATTGCCACCCTGCAAAACCAGAATCAGAGTCAAAAAAAACAAAAACAAAAATCTTTGACGGCATCAGAAGTAAGGGGGAGAGAGAATAGAGAGACATGAGTTTATCCAAAGGAATTCCAAGATGTTGAGCAATATCTTCCCGAGGGACTCCCTCATCCTTTTCTCTGAAACATCAATAACAGAGTTTAGGTAGTGAATAATGGACACAATTTTTGAAGTATGTAGCCCCAATTCTACCAAAGAATACACAAAAGTAATAAATGTATTGTAAGAAATTGAAGGGAAAATAAAAGCTCAGAAAACACAATATTCTACACATGCATCTAAAAAGCAAACGAGAGAGGAATTTTTTTTATGAAATATAGATCCTAAGCCCAAACAAACAACTAACGCACAAACCCAAAGGGTGTGGTTGAACGGTTGGGGCTCATCCTCCTTTAACCAAGTGTCGAGGGTTCGATCCTCGGCTTGGGTATGAAGCAACTTTAAATCTCTGGACCAGCTGTCCCACCCTTCGAGGTGCCTCCAATCCAGCGAGGGGATTAGGCATTGCGTTCGGCGGTAGATACCCTGGTCTCGACAAAAAAAAAAAACTAACTCACAAACACGGTAGCTGAATTATCAGCGAAGGGAATAGCCCACTAATGATGGGGGAACATAACAAATTATCATGCCTAACTCCATGGATAAACCATGCTTCTCAAGTGCATTGATAAGTTCAATTTAGTATTAAGAGAGAAACAAAGAGAACACAGCAATAACCAAATGAAATGAACACTGTATCTTGAATTAATGGAAGAAAATGCAGTAGAATCAAGGTGATTCTACTGTAATTACAGTGTACTGGTTTGAACTATGAAAAGGAAATAAAAAGAACAAGATAATAGACTCTGGGAGAGGCCTAGTCTCTCCCAAGTGGTTCTAACCAATTTTCAGTCTACCATACAAAATATTCCCTCCGCTATTTATGTAATCATTTCCTCTCTCCTCACGACTTTCCCTTTGTGCCACTTCAGCAATGCGCGCGTCCAGTTTAGCAGAGGATTTATTCCCTGCATCACTTTTCTTTTTCCTCACGTACACCTTACCATATCTATCATGCATCAGCGACAGTATTTAACCTACACTGCCCACTTGAGAACTGATTCCATTAGCACTCTGCAGAAACCACAACTTAAAGCCAGATTGACTCCATGAAGCATTGCCCTGGAGAGCCTACTCTCCATTTTGCTGGGGGGACTGGAGAGCCTACTCTCTCCATTTTGTATCCATAATATTCAATAAAAATTCCACTTTTGTTCGTATTCCGATTCTAATAGCGTTAAATTCATCTTTTATTAATCATCGTTAGGCTACGTGCCTAACAATTGATCCGACCTGCCGGATCGCCAAAGGGAAGCCAGTGATGCCGAAAATAATGGAGTTATCGGTGTTCCAAGAAAAAGATGATGGTTGAGGGTGGGTTCTCTGTATGACCCGAGTGTTGTTAATCGCGAATTGCGGAAAATAGCGGTTTGCTCAAATTCCGCTATGCTATAGTGCTATAGCGCCACTATAGCCACTATTTGACAGTACTTATGGGCATATCGCACCGATATTTTAAGACAATGGGAATCCCTTAGGAAGAAAAGCTAACAGAGACTGTTAAGGCTGTGCGAGGTTTTGGCCACGCATGGTGCTTATGGTGGATCCATCGTCACCCGACAGAGGATTGGGAATCATTCACTGAGGCATTTCTTTGGCATTTCAAGCGAGAGTTCAGAGATGCGTTGCCTTATGATAAAGATGGGACGTTGCGTCAAGAACTAGAGAAGTTCTTGATTACCCTGTGACGATTTTCTTGAAACGCGAATCAGCCAAATGGTGGTCTTCGCGAATGCAGACCAACCAGGAGGTTACATGGAGAACTTTTCAAAAGGCTTTCGTTGAGGAATTTGTACCAAATTATGGGTTCAAGAGGCTAGATGAGAACCAAAACGTTGATGAACCTTATTCTTGAATTCAAAAAAAAGAAAGACAATGCTGATGATGGTGATATATCTGTCAACAACTAAACTGGCTGCATGATGTTAGAAGAAGAAACAATCCACACGCAGGTTCTTGAGAAGAACAAGGGAGACCTCATCAGTCATGGGTATTGTGGTATACCGCGTGCAACATGAACGTCCAAGAAGGAAAAAACTGAGCACAGCCGGCAACATATGATGTGGATCTCAATAAAGGAGAAACGTGGTAGAAGGAAAAAGCGGAACAGAATTTTGAATTTTCCCTATTAGCAGCTATTCCAAAATTTGTACAAGTCAACCAAGTTACTAGAGGTTGGTGGCAAATGCTACTTCAATAGCTCAATTGGGTCTTTATGCTTCCAACAATGGGATCTAGGTGGAGACTTTATGGCCAGAAGATGCTACTGGGTTACAAGATATTTCAGAGTTTACATTTTTTTCTTTGTTTTTTTGGGTTTGTGTAATCCTTCACCTTGAGGACAAGGTGAATGTTTTAGGGGGGATATTTTTTTCCTAGAATTGATAGGTTGTTACTGTTGTTAGGGATTAATTAGTTAGTTATTAGTTTGTTAGGTTGTTAGCGAAGTTAGATATATTCTTTTAGGTAGTTAATCGTTAGTTAGGTGTGTTTTAGACCTCATTCCCTTTTATCCCCTTGTATGGGAAGCCTATAAATAAAAGCTTCCATCCCCTTTGAAAGATCTGGGATCCTACCATTGAGTTGTTGTAGAGACCGGGTTATGCTAGGGGATTTGAGAGCCTACTCTCTCCATTTGTATTCATAATATTCAATAAAGAATCCACTTTTGTTCGTATTCCGATTCTCTTAGACTTGAATTCATCTTTTATTAATCATCGTTAGGCTAGGTGCCTAAGGGCATCTTTAATGGGGAGAGCTTATTTGGGTGAACTAAGTTAACTTTTGTGAGGCCAAACTGCAACATAGGATTTAAGAAACTTATAATTGACACGGATAGTTTTTCCATTTTAGCATATTTTTGCTGATAGTGGGAGATAGTGGGAGAGAGAAACTAAAAAAAGTAATTTTTAGCATCGACTCCTATATAGAGATCGGCTACTAATTTTTTGCAATCTCACTTCCACGTAGGATTACTACAATGCAGAGAGCTAATAGTTGTCGATGCTTATAAATGTTTTGTGGGTTAAGCAACTTGCAATAAAGTTGCTCTAACATAGCATTTTGTTAAAAATCCACTATTTGAACCATAAAATGCCATTGCACTATGCTTTACAAATTGGTCAGTGGTTGGCAAAAATCCTCCACTGCAAATGCAATCCACCATGGCCGCTATTTGATAGCACTGGCCTCCACTACAATAGACCTGCAACTACACTACATCTGACCACAGTGCTACATTCATAAGAAGGTCTTTTTTAGGGGTGGCAATTTCTACCCGCAAGTGGGGATCCCCGCGGGGATTGCCCCGTTTGGGGCCCGTGGGCGGGGAATTTTCCCCCGTGGGGACGGGGATGGGGGAGAAAATCCCCCCGCATTCAACTTGGGGATGGGGACGGGGTTCATATCCCCCGCCCCGCAAGGACCCCGCCCCCGAATATATTACATAAATGTTCTTATTGTAGATATGTCTTATATTCTAAGTTATATACTTTTCGTCTTTTAATATGTGATTTTAAATAAAAATATTAATAAAATATTAAATTGTGCTAATTTTTATATTTTTATTCTTACCTTTATACTTTTTAAATATTAAAATATCAAATTAAGACTAAATTTTATAATTTTTTTATATTTAATGTTAAACTTTTGTTTTTTAGTCTTACTTTTATACATTTTTTCAGTTTTATTATACTTTAATTTTAATTTTTGCTAATTTTGAATGAATTCTTGGGTGGGTCCCCATGGGGACCGTGGGGATCCGTGGGGATGGGGAGGAAAACTCCCCCGAAGCGGGGAATGGGGATGGGGGACAATATGGGAGGTGGGGTGGGGAGCGGGGAAGTACTCCCCGGTCCCGCCCCGCCCCATTGCCATCCCTAGTCTTTTTTGTCACAAGCTTAAAGCTTAATAAGATTTAGCTTGCAGGTGAATGTTACAACACACTTAACATGAGTTTAAGCACAAACTAGATGCTGATTATTAGAATAATTATTCCAAATTTGTAGGAAGATACTCTTTATATTATAAATAGAGTTCATGTGTAATCATCATACACACAACATTCCATTCAACAATTCGATACAACATTTTACAGTTGCTTCAGCGAAAATAAAGATGCTGTCCGTAAAGGCCAGGTGAGAGCTAAATGGGCTTCCAACAAGTGAAAACTTAAATTGGGATTTCTATGTTTATATATGATTGTATAAAATTCGCAAGTTTCATTATGTCACCAAGTTAAATTGCTCCAAAAATATTAGTTGACTCGGGAAGATTCTGTTCAGCTTTAAATTAAAATATTGTATTTTATTGAAAATTGTAGAACATTACCGAACTTGAGTCAACAAACCCTCTTTCTCGGACTATATATATATATATATATATATATATATATATATATTCTCCCTCTTGCTTTTTTCTATTGGTTATGTACGACCGCAGCAAACCTCACTATTTAAGTGGTATGTCCAAGCTAATCCTAACTAACTTAACTCCCTCAAACTAACAGACTGGACACCAACATTCAAGAAAAACAAGGGCACTGAGCAATAACATAGTTAGTTATATGTTCAATAAGAGCCAATCAATTAACACAAACAAAATTACTATGAAAAAGTCACCTGTTTTCGGGAAGATGTAAAACATCTAAGACCATATCTTCAACAGACTTCTGACCATTGTTATGTTGAGTAGAGAACTACAAAGAAAAATTAGCAAACCAGTGAAGAAATGATGAAAATGAACCAAATACTGATAACCATGGTCCACTTACTTGATTTGGCAGGATAGCCTGAGCTTGATAACTTTTTGTAGGAGTGATTTGTGTGGAATTGGTAGCATGTTGCTGATTAGGGACGCTAGCCTGAAGATGTTACCACGAGAAATATTAGAATGCACTCAAGTGTGTGGTGCAAACTTGTATAAATCCATAATCACATATATACATCACATCATGTCAAACTCAAACACAAAACTAGCAAATTTAGAAATAGATACCCGTATCCTGGTATTATATAGATGAACATATATGCAATCAATGAAATGGCTTGCAATCTCATTGAAGTCAGTCACAGGCCTGAAAATGACACAAATTATGGAAGTAAATTTTTTATCAGTTAGCAAAATAGCAGGTCTGCCGTGCCATTCACTTAGACACACAGCATAACCAACATTTGGTGACAGTTCTAACAGCAAAAACAAATATAACAATATAAGACAATTAAAAAATACTGAACTGTTAATAAAAAAAAGTGAAATGTAAAGTCTGTATCATACCTAAAAGAGAAAACATTTAAGCTTGTTTTACCCTGAAAACCTTTTATGTGTCCATGTAGTCGCACATACACTCCCTCCCTAATAATGAAATGGAGTTTCAGTTCGTATTATATGAATATAGATTGGATAAAAAATGGAAAACATAGTATATAACGCAATAGGCATCAACAATGGAAAATGCATATAGGAAACACACTACAGAAACATACAAGATAGCACCTGCTTCATTTGCATCCGCTTCTCCCTGAAGCCTGCACAAAACAAAAACTCACTCACCATTGTCAAAAGAAAAAGGCATAAAATAAAAAACAAAGTTAACAATATTCACCATCTAATACAGTTAATCCTTCCGGTACCATCGTCGAGTACAAAAGTAAGATCACTGATCCTTCCAACTTTGTTGCATAGCCTACCTACAAGAGTAACCTGAACTCAAATTGTCAGAACAATTGAAGCCACAAATCATAATCCATAACTTATATACAACAGAATAGTCAAATAACGCACAGTGTTAACGTCGACGCCATCAATAACCAGGTTGCTTTTATCCTCGCTTGACTGATAAGCATCGCTTATCTGCTTCACTGTCAGAGGAAGTAAGGACTGAGCATCACGATTCTGTAAAAGAACGAAAAATGAATAAATGAAATGAACGAGCCATAAACTAATAAACCAATTTCATCTTTTAGATTCTCGAAATACTTGCAATTACAAGAAAAGCAAGTCAAAACCCTAAACCCTAGAGTCTAATTAGTGTTGCAGATACTTGATTTTAGGTTGATTTTGGAAGCGATTATGATTATAAGAGGAAAGAGAAGAGAAGGGGAAAATGGAGTGTGGGAAAGAGAAGAACCTTAGAGGGAGCGAACGAAGAGTCATGGCTCTGAGTGGCCTGAGAAGGCATGAATCCGCCGCCGGAGAAGGCTGCGTTACCGTCGAACTGGCTTGTCGAATGCATGCTGCTTTTTCTTCGGGGGTGAAACGCAGATTGCTGAGTGATTGATGAGATATTTAAATTTTCCAAACTCGTTCTGATCGATGATTACGGAAGCACAATTTAAAGACAAATGGTTCTCCCGCCACTTTTGTACCCTAGTTTTGTGCTGTGTAAGCTTGTTTTTTCTTTTCTTTTTCTTTTTTAGGTAAAAAGGTAAAATTCAGGTCTTTTTTGGTACAAAAAATGCAGCTTGTGTTTTCACGGACAAAACGGAAAAGGGTAATACAAAAAATGAGAATGGACATCAATTCGGTGAGACCCAAGCGGGCTTTGTACCTCTTAATAGAACCATCTACCTTTTAGCTTGATTTTGTACACTCGTTTGCAAGTTGCAACTAATGTGGTGTTTACTTCTTGACCAAAAAAAACAGTGGTGTTTATTTCCACTACCAACAAAAATCCGTTTTGTTATTTACCAAAACGCTTATAGGTAAATCCGTTTTTATTAAAAATTAACAGACACGATTCCACTGCCAATTTTGATCAACAGCCCAATTTTGTTCGTCTTGATAATTGTGCCCAACGGATATATTTTTAACGGTATAGATTGCACCGACAATATCAACGGTGGATAATCATTGATGATTTCTATAAATACTCATCTCCACCCTCATTCTTTTCGCACCAACATTTCACTTTTAGTAACTTCTTTGAAACTCACCCTCCAAAATGAGCATCCGTCTCACTCAGTACTCAAGCACAAATAGACTCACTGCCATTCACGGCCAAATCACCATGAGAGAAAATGGCGTCTTCTTCTCATGTCCAAAGGATATTTTATGGAGGCTCCACAAAAGCATCTCCTTCGACGGCTTGAAGGATAAAGTGGAGCTCAAAGTTCAAGTGATTGGTGATGACCGTCAGGTCACTAGTATCACTTATCGCAAACCGAATAGCAGTGATGATGGCCGCATTTACTTCTTGTCCATGAGGATCACGAAAGATGAGGACGTACGAAGCATTTTGAGCATACATGACATGCTTCAGTACGGTAAGCCGCTAGAGCTGTACGTTGATAAACTCCAATTTAGCGCAATTTTAGAGATACTTTTGTGTTATTTTTAGAGCAATTATTACCAAATATATAAGTCATTGACTTAATTTCCTCTTTATTACGCAGAAAAGAAAAAAATATAGAAAGAAGATAAAACCCACACTTAAATTGGATCATGGCACAAGAAGGAAGCCCAAGAATTCAATTGAGAACCAAACAAGCCCAGAACCACTTGAAAGATGGGCATGGAGTTGAATTATTGCTGAATTAAATTAGGGAAAGCAGCACACGTGAACTAGGAAGAAAAAGAATCAACACTAGTCAACACAACAATACTTGGTGGACACGGAAATCGAGGCAAGGAATAATAATAAAAAAAGGGGGAAATAGGGATCATCATGTGACTTGGAAAGGAAGCATACCCTAACTTGCATTATAAAAAGGAAACCTAGCACAAGAATTGGGGGGCGACTTCCGGAGAAGAATTAAAAAGGAGAAAAAGCTGCGCACGGAAATCGAGCGGAGCTTTGAAGCAATTTGACGCATAGCAGCACTTTGGAAGGTTTTGGGTATCCATTATTGACACCGTGAGAGAGCTTTGGAGCAGAATACAGAGACTGAATACAGGATCAGAATTTACTCAATCTCCGGGTTATTTTTATATTCTGTAATTCATGACTTTTTATTTTAATCAAATGTTCTTGAACACTATGGATAGCTAAATCTTCTTCTAGGGTCTTAGGTGGATCTTGCTTGATTAGAGACATTTTATGTTTTAATTTATATTTTGAATTCCCAATTTTTATTTCAATTAATATTATCCTATTGCTTTATTACATAATTAGGATTGACAACCCTTTGCATGTTTATAATCAATTAGTTGATTAGCGACCGTACTACAACTAGTTGGTTGACCTATAGGATAATTGAGACTATAATTAATGAATGACCAAACTTTAATTTAGTCTTCCAATCATTCAACCTTTTTGTACTTCATGCTTTTCTTAAATTTAAATTCTAGCATGACCAAACTAGGATTAATTTAGGGAAAAGAATATTAATCACGAATGACCAAACGAATTAATAGGTTTAGTAAAGGGATTGGTAATTGAATAAAATAAGGGAATTCAAGTAGAATTAGACATAGAGGAATCGAACCTAGCAAGTGAAACCGAGACCCTAGGCTTCCCTCCGTTGATCGAACTTTTCAATTTTAATTCTTGTTATTTACTTCGTTTTATTTTAATTTCTAATACAACCAAACACTCGTTCGTCTAAATAATAATTAATCTTAAAAAGTTTGGTACTTATTAGTTAATTTCTGTGGAGACGATATTTTTTATACTACTTCTGCAAGAGAGTACACTTGCTCTCAAGTGTGTTTTTAACGCAACAAGTTTTTGGCACCGTTGCCGGGGATTAACTTAATAATATTAAACGAAAAAGATTTTTTATTGCTTTAGACATTTATTTTATTTCTTGTTTTAAATTATTAAAAACAAAAAAAAAATAATTACATTTAGTTTAATTTTATTTGTTTGTTTTATTTTTATTATTATTACTCGTGCATGCTCACCCGCTCCCAAGAGCCTATTTTGATTTTTGATCCAGAAATTGAAAGAACTGCTCGAAGGATAAGAAAAGAGACAAGAGTGATGGCTGCCAATCCGAGAAGAACTCTTCGGGACCACTTCACTCCAACAGCAAATATCACTACAAGCATAGTCAATCCACCTATGCAAGCTACTAATTTTGAGCTCAAACCAAGTCTGATTCAAATGGTTCAGAATTCGACTATGTTCAGAGGCACACCAACAGAAGACCCTCACACCCATCTTAGAAACTTCTTGAGGGTGGCAGACTCAGTAATTTGTAATGGTGTCCCTCCTGATGCGATTAGAGTCAGATTATTTCCATGGTCATTGGCTGACAAGGCATCTGCTTGGCTAGACTCCCAACCTGCTGAGTCCATTACCACTTGGGACCAACTGAAGCAGAAATTCTTGACCAAATATTTTCCTCCAGGTAAAACTACTAAGATTCGAGGTGCAATAATCAGCTTTGCTCAACTTGAGCAAGAATCTTTACATGAAGCTTGGGAAAGATTTCAAGACTTACTCCGAAGTTGTCCACATCATGGATTTGAGAAGTGGCAATTGCTTGAATATTTTTGCAACGGGTTATATTCTCAAAATAGGGGAATTATTAATATGGCTTGCGGGGGCTCTCTAATGAACGGAGAACCTGTGACAGTATATGATTTAATTGCAGAGATAGTGGCCGATAATGCCCAATGAGAAACTAGTGACAGACACATTAAAAAATCAGCTGGGATGTACAAGGTTGACGATGACACTAGTGTTAATATAAAGCTAGAAGCTCTCTCTAAACAGGTTCAATCTTTGATGAAGGTACAAGCTCAATCTACTCCCATAGTTACCTCCACTAGTGACATCACAAATAATATCTGGGGAGGCCTAGCTGAAGAAGTCAACTATCTTGGTCAGAAGAAAAGTGAGTCAAGGCCTGGTATGCAAGATTCTTTAGTTAGATACATGGAAAAAGTTGGACATCCGTGCATGGGTGTTTTAGCCAATTACATGGACAGGACTGATGACAGGTTACAATCTATTGAAGATCTGATAAAAGCACAGGGCCGGCCCGCAACTTCAACTGAAGAGGCCAATTATGTTCAGAATTCCAACCGGAGCCAGAATGACCCTTATTCAAACACTTACAATCCGGGTTGGAGAAATCACCCAAATCTCTCTTGGGGAGGACAACAAAAAGAGCAAAACTCAAGCTCCTATAAGCCTCCACATGTGCAAAGGCAAAAGGAGAAGAAGTTGGATACCAATGATGTGTTGGCAAGGTTCATGGAGCAGACAAATGGAAAATTTGAAACATTTGAGAAGAAATTTGGAAGCTTGGAGGGAGCCATAGGTAGCCAACTTTTAAACATCGTTGCTATGTTATCTCAAAGGCCTCAAGGCTCACTGCCTACCCAAACTGAGCCTAATCCAAGAAATGAGCATTGCAAGGCTGCCACTCTTAGAAGTGGCAAGGAGCTGGTTCGAGAAAACAATCAAGATGGGTGGGCGCCCGAGAAAGAAATACAAGCTTCGACTAAGAGGAGCACTTCTGAGGAAAGCAACAAGGAAAGGGAAAAATATGAGCAAGCAAAGGTAAATGTTCCTTATCCTCAAAGACTTAAAAATGAACAGCATGATAAGCAGTTTGCTAAATTTCTTGAAATATTTAGAAAATTACATATCAACATTCCTTTTGCTGAAGCTATTGCTCAAATGCCTAAATATGCCAAATTTTTAAAAGAAATTATTTCTAACAAAAGGAAGTTAGAAGGCTTTGAGACAGTTAGGCTTAATGAGGAATGTTCTGCTATAGTTCTAAAAAAGTTACCGCCTAAGCTTAAAGATCCACGTAGTTTTACTATCCCTTGTACAATTGGTAACTCTCATTTTGAAAAGGCTCTATGTGATTTAGGAGCAAGTATAAATTTGATGCCTTTTTCTGTTTTTAGAAAACTTGGTTTGCAGGAACCCCATCCTACTAATATCACTTTGCACCTAGCTGATAGATCCATTGCCCACCCCCGTGGAGTGGTGGAAGATGTTTTAGTTAAGGTTGATAAGTTTATTTTTCCCGCTGATTTTGTTCTTTTGGATATGGAGGAAGATGAGGAAGTCCCAATTATTTTGGGGCGTCCTTTCTTAGCTACAGGTAAAAGTTTAATTAATGTACAATAGGGAAAATTGACTTTGAGACTTGGAGATGAGGAAATTGTATTTCAAGTTTTGAACTCATTAAAAAATCCCTCATCATTTGCTTCTTGTAATTTTATTCAAGCTAAGGATATTAATGATGTGGTTACCTCTGAAAGTTTTGATGACTTTAGAATTCAGGACCCTCTAGAAAAAGTACTTACTGTGCAGGGACTTGGCATATTGCAGGGTGGTGAGGAAGAAGAGTTCTTAATGTTTTTGCAGGCTCACCACCCTCAGAAAAATTGGAGTAACCATAGATTTGAGGAACTGGAATGGGGTGATACTCCAAATCCCAAACCTTCAATTGAAGAGGCTCCTGAGCTTGAATTAAAGCCTCTTCCTTCAAATGTAAAATATGCTTTCTTGCAACCCCCCTCCTCTTTGCCTGTGATTATTTCTGCAGATTTGACAGACACCATGGAGGATAAGCTTTTGAGGGTATTAAGGGACAACAAAGAGGCCTTTGGATGGTCAATTCATGATATAAAAGGCATTAGCCCCTCAATTTGCACTCACAAGATTTATATGGAGGATGATTATCAACCTCGGGCACTACCTCAACGCCGCCTCAATCCTAACATGAAAGAGGTGGTCAAAAAGGAAGTGATTAAGCTTCTTGATGCAGGTATCATCTATCCTATCTCTGATAGTAAGTGGGTAAGTCCTGTTCAATGTGTTCCTAAAAAGGGAGGTATTACTGTAATGGAAAATGATAAAAATTAATTAATTGCAATTAGGAAAACTACCGGGTGGCGTATGTGCATTGATTATAGAAAATTAAATGATGCCACCCGAAAGGATCACTTCCCCCTTCCCTTTATTGATCAAATGCTTGAGAGAGTGGCAGGTCATGATTATTATTGTTGTTTGGATGGATATTCCTGTTATTTGCAAATACCAGTGGCTTCCGAAGATCAAGAAAAAACTACTTTTACTTGCCCATATGGAACATTTGCATATAAAAGGATGCCATTCGGTTTATGTAATGCCCCTGCCACTTTCCAAAGATGCATGATGGCTATTTTCTCTGACTTGGTTGAAAAATGCATTGAGATATTCATGGATGATTTTACTGTTTTTGGATCTTCGTATGAGGATTGTTTACATAACTTGAATTTAGTGTTGCAGAGATGCAGGGATACTAATTTAGTGCTCAACTAGGAAAAATGTCAGTTTATGGTGCAAGATTGCATTATTTTGGGACACAAGGTGTCCACTAGAGGCATTGAAGTTGATCCTGCAAAGGTTGAGGTAATTGCAAAATTGCCCCCACCCAATTCTGTTAAGGGGGTCCGTAGTTTTCTAGGCCATGCTGGTTTCTATAGGCGGTTTATTAAAGACTTCTCAAAAATTGCAAAGCCTATGACTGACCTCTTGGTTAAGGAGGCCACTTTTGATTTTTCTGACACTTGCTTGAAGGCTTTTAATTGTTTAAAGGAAAAATTAATTAGTGCCCCTGTTGTTGCTGCCCCCGATTGGTCGCTTCCCTTTGAAATTATGTGTGATGCCAGCGATACTGCTGCGGGGGCTGTTTTGGGGCAAAGAAAGAATAAGGTATTCTATACCATTTACTATGCTAGTCGCACTCTTGATGATGCTCAAAGAAATTATACTACCACAGAGAAAGAGTTGCTAGCCGTAGTATTTGCATTTGACAAGTTTCGTCATTACCTTGTTCTTTCTAAAGTTATTGTTTATATTGATCATGCTGCTATTAGATATTTGCTTGGAAAACAGGATGCAAAACCCAGGTTAATCAGGTGGATTTTGTTGCTACAAGAGTTTGACTTGGAGATTAGAGACAAGAAAGGCTTAGAGAACTTTGTAGCTGATCACCTCTCAAGGCTTGACCATAGTGTGATGCAGGCCTCAAATGATGGGGAGATCAAAGAGATTTCCCATGATGAGAGACTTTTAGCTATTTCTACTATTCCTTGGTTCGCAGACATCGTCAACTACTTGGTGGGTAAGGTTGTTCCCCCTGATTTTTCCTTTCAGCAAAAGAAGAAATTAATTTCTGATGCTAGACACTACTTGTGGGATGACCCTTACCTATTTAAAGTTTGTGGAGATAAGGTAATTAGGCGTTGTGTGCCTATGGACGAGGTAACTTCTATCCTTGAGCATTGTCATTCTAAAGAGGTAGGTGGCCACTTTGGCCCAAATAGAACTGCATATAAAGTCTTACAATGTGGTTTTTATTGGCCTACTATATTTAAAGATGCTCATGATTTTGTGAAAGCTTGTGATAGTTGTCAAAGGAGTGGCAATATTTCTAGGCGTCAAGAGATGCCATTAAATAATATTTTGATCTGTGAGATATTTGATGTATGGGGTATTGACTTTATGGGGCCCTTCCTTAAATATTTTTCAAATCAATATATTCTTGTTGCTGTAGATTATGTGTCTAAGTGGGTGGAAGCTGTAGCCTTACCCACTAATGATGCTCGCGTGGTGGTGAAATTTTTAAAGAAAAATATTTTTTCCAGGTTTGGCACTCCCCGAGCCATTATTATTGATGGTGGCACTCATTTTTGTAATAAACAATTTGAAAATCTTGTGAGCAAATATGGTGTCACTCATAAGGTAGCAACTCCTTACCACCCACAAACTAGTGGGCAAGTTGAAATTTCAAACAGAGAGCTGAAAAGGATTTTAGAGAAGACAGTTAGTGCATCAAGAAAAGATTGGTCTTTGAAACTCGATGATGCACTATGGGCCTATAGAACTGCTTTTAAAACCCCCATTGGGATGTCTCCTTACCGTCTTGTTTTTGGAAAAGCATGTCATTTGCCTGTTGAATTAAAGCATAAAGCACTTTGGACTTTAAAATTTCTAAACTTTGATGCTCAGCTTACAGGTGAAAATAGGTTGCTGCAGCTAGATGAATTGGATGAGCTCCGTCTAGGAGCCTATGAGAATGCCAAGTTATATAAGGAGCGGACTAAAAAGTGGCATGATAAGCGCATCCAGCAGCGTGAATTCCATGTTGGTGAGAAAGTTTTAATTTATAACTCACGTTTGCGTCTTTTTCCAGGAAAGTTGCGCTCAAGGTGGTATGGACCCTACACTATTACTCAGGTTTTTCCATATGGAGTTCTTGAGGTATCTCATGAAGATGGTACCACTTTTAAAGTCAATGGTCAGCGTGTGAAGCATTTTGAGGAAGGGTTACTCCAAGTGAGCTATGTCACTGCCCTCAAGGATTGACCCTATTACCGTCAGACTCGGGACGTTAAACAAGCGCTTCGCAGGAGGCAACCTGTGTTTTATTTCCTCTTATTTTTATTTTGTTTTGTCTTTTTTAGGAATTAGCTCATTTTGCAAGCTCTTTCAGGGAAGTCACTCTTACTCTGTTTCTCTCATTTATTTTCTTTTGTTTCTATTTGATCATTTTGCATTGAGGACCATGCTTCATGCTAGTGTGGGGGAGGATAGTTTATTGTCACTAGATCTCTATTAATGCACATACCCACCATACATGTTAATAGCATTTTTTCTGGCTTGTTTTGCATGAACTGTGCTTCAAATTTAAAAAAAAAATAGAGATTTTGCCTTTAGGGGATCCCATAATTAATTTACTTGATAGACTTGTGCATAATTGTAACTGTGAGGATGTCCTTAGGAAGCTGATAATTAGCATTTGTCCCTCTTGAGTACTTTTTGTGAACTAGCTTCTAAATGTGAGATCTGAGCCTTCATAAAGGGATTGATACTAAATCACAAAATTTTACCCCTTTTTCTTTCTATGAGTGTGTTTCCCAATTTGCTATATTCTAGAATTTGTCTTTTGACCATTTCAAGGCGAAAATTGATTTGCATCGTGTAAAAAGATTTGGGGATTTAGGTATTTTTCTGGCCTCAGAGTTATTTGTTGAATTTATCCCTTAGTTGCCCCCTTTGAGCCTATTTGTTATATTTTTTTTTGGGTACCCAGATATAATTTTTTCTTTTTTTGTTTGTGGTAACCATTTGAAGTTGAATGTGAAGCAACTATTGAAAATTACAATTTTGTCCTATATTTTAGCTGTCTATGTTGTCAGGACTGAAATTTCGTCCCATACTTTAGTTTTCTATTTTGTTAAGATGATGGAAAAAAAAAGAAGTGAACCATGTGCTTACAAAAATATTTCCATACAAAGGAAACAAAATAGGAGTTATCATGTACTTACCTTTTCCTCCTATGAAAAAAAATTGAATTTGTCTACTCAAGAATGAAAGAGCCAAAGGGGAAATCAAAAGAATGAAAGAGCCAAAGGGCAAATCCAAAAAAAAAAGAGTCTACTTTAGAAAAAAAAAGCAAATAAAAAAGAGTTGACTCAATAGAAAAAGAAGAATGAAGAATGAAAGTGAAATTAATTTGGAGTTTGGACAAAAATTGTAAAATAGATAGGAGCTCCATATTTGGTTTCAAAGGTTACTATTTGCTTCTTGTTTTTAGCCCTTTGATTATCCCTTTCTTATTGTTTCCTACCTTGCATGATTTCACCCTTGGCCCCATTACAACCCATGAAACCCCATCTTTTGCATGCATGTGAACTATTTAGTGGAGATTTGGTCAAATTACAAGCTTATGGTAATGTGCATTTTGTTGAAACTTGAGTGCATATTTTCACTAGTCCCTAAACACTTAGAGAGATTGTGAGCGAGTGCATTTGTTCACAGAAATGTATTCTTCAGGGACTTGAGCCTCTAATTGGGCAACCTTTTAACACTTCATAAGTGCTATATTGTATATTGTCTGTTATTGTGCTTCTAATTTTGGATCCCTTAATTGGTTGTCTCTATTAATATTTTTGAAAAGTTTGAACCAGAAAATTTGCTTGAGGACAAGCAAAAGTTATACGCCGTTTGTATGCTAGAGGACCGGGAATTGTTTAAAAATTTAATTGTTGTAGTTGTTGTTTGTGTTTTACTTTTTATGTCAGTTTGTATTTTGTATGTTTGCATCAATGAAAAGTTTAAAATTTTATGTTAGTTTGTATGATAATAAAAGAACAATTCTAATAATAAAGTATTCTAAAATAGTTCAGACAGTACAATCCGAGAAAATAAAACAACAAACAAGAATATAAAAACTGGCATGCGATAACTAATCGGTAGGTGATATCAAACTCTCAACGTAGACGATAGGGACCAAGCAAGCATCATTTTTGTCAAGCATGCACTAGTACAAAATTAAGAAAAGAATTAGACATTTAAAGTCAGGCGCTTAGATGCTTGACTTTATATGTAGACGCGGTGGCAAACTTGTAATTAAGATAAAAAATTTCATTTGATGCACGTGATTTTAAGTCAAGCGTAAAAATGTCTGACTACAAAAGTGAAAACTTTTATCATTTTAAGACAGTCCAGTACTTGGCCTGACTTCAAAAGTACTTAAACAATAAAAATTAGAAAACTTGGTTCTCATTTATTCTCTTGCGCTCAATTCCTCCCTCGCGCTCTCCGCTTCTCTTTCAGACTCAACCTAGCTCGCGCTCAACTCCTCTTCCATTTTCCAGGCAAGCTCTCTACCTCTCTCTCTCTCTGTCGTTCTCTCCCTCTCTCTGTCTCTGTCTCTCTCTCTCTCCATCTCTCTCTGTCTCTCTCTATTTGTTGCTCTCTGTCCCTCTCTCTCTGTCTCTATCTAGGGTTTTCTTATTGTGTTTAATTTTTATTGATTGTATAAGTTTTAGAGTGAGGATTTAGGGTTTACGAGATTTTAAAACTTAACTTGAGAATGATTTAGTAAATTCTCTGTATTAGGGTTTTTGTTTTGGAAGGGTAATTGATGTTTGGTTGCAGATTCATTTTAGGTACGAAATTGAGAAATCCGTTATTGGTGAATGTGCTTGCAAGTGTGATGTATACATTGGTATTGTGTGGCTTAAGAGCTCTAAGTTTCAGCCTGCACCTTTATAAGTTGAGGCGCTATTGATTTATTCCTGTAATTTATCATGTTATAGCAACAAATAAACACAGACTTAACACACATATGCACACATTTGAAGCAAACTGAAAAATGTGGATATGTGAAGTACAGCTGGATTGGTTTTTCTTCTGCGTAAAAAAGTTCTCCGCTGTCAATTTTACTGTTTGGATAAATTTGGCAATTCACTAGTCATGATTCTTTAACTTCACTATGCATATATGTTGGTTGGTTTCTGTTTGGGCTCTATGTTATCGATTGACTGAATGAATTATATGATCTAGGTTGCAAATTTTGCGTATGTCAGCAGAGGAGGAATCACAAAAAAGAGCAATGGAAACTGTGAACAGTTCAGAAAGAACACATTTCTGGGAGGAGCTTTTAAAAGACAAGTATGAAGAGAATAACGTTGAGGAGTTTAATGCTCTCTGTGTCTCTATCTAGAGTCTAGGCAAAGGAAAGCGAAACCGCAAGCTGGTATATGGTGGTGGTTTTGGCCATTTTCTTATATTAATTTGCAAAAAAAGATTATTGGTTCTTGTTATTTATATGTTTATGGTAGATTACATTCTACAGTGTCAATTCAAATATTGTTTACTCCCTATTTTTTCTTATGGCCTTATTATAGTATCGTGGAACTTGTTCCCTTTTCTTTTACTCTCAATTTATGACATGTTAATGATTTATATAACAAGATATTGGCATTAGGATTTTGTGTGTTGTGGGTAGGAAGTTGTACAACTCCAGTGGTTAATTTTTCCTTGTTAGTTTCCTTTTCTGGTTCTTTTTTAATGTGTGTTTTTTCATTAACCTACTATAACAAGCTAGTATCTATTATTTCTTGGCTTCCTAGATGGTTTCTGTTGAGGAGGATGACCTTGCTGGTCTGGAAGATGTGAGCTCTGATGATGAAGACGACAATTATGAAGCAGAGCTCACTGATGGTGATTCAAATTCCAATGGAACTACTTCTGTTAGAAGGCCTTATAGAAAAAAAGCACTTGGTATGTTTCATTAATTAATTTTGATTTCTTTAATGGACCTATATTATTTGGCCCTGTCTGTGATGTAAACATTCCTAAAAATCAGTTAACAGCTGATAGCATGCAGCCACTTCCTCTGATGTCATGTGAAGGAAAAACATTCAGAGTGCTTGGTTTTAATCAAAATCAGAGGGCTGCATTTTTGCAAATTTTGATGAGGTTACTTTCTATTTTATCTTTATGTATTAAATTGAAGAAATGTTGCAGGCAATGTCTTTGGTTTTTCTCATTTTGTGTTAGTTATATTACAAGTTTGGGGTCGATGATTTTGATTGGAAGGGGTTTACTTCCCTATGAGCTGGCTTGATTTTTTCTTTTCTCATGGTACTTTAACATCAACAGGAGTATTATTGACCTTTGTGAAATAACACTGAAAGATCTTAAATATGATATCTTTCCTTGATAGTTTTTTTGATCTAAAATAAGGTAAGCATAATGTTCAGATCACTATCATTGAGTACTTTTATCATTGTCTAATTGTTTCCTGAAAATTTGAGCATCATATTATTGACTACTTTTCTACTTGGTTTGCTTGCAGTAGACGCACTCAAACAGGGAGAGCACTTAATTCTTCCTAAAGGCTTGTTATTAGTATCCCATGAGCCCAGCTTGTGAAGACCACCCCTGGACCCCTGGACTCGATAGGTGACAAGGAAGTTGATCTTTTACTTCTGGTACTGCAAGGTATCTTCTATAACATTACCACCAATTTGAGCGAGCAGATGTTTTTTTTTTTTTTTCTAAACTTTCTATTGCTTTAAAAGAGTAAGTGCCGATTTGGTCATCGTTTTAAATGTTTTTGTAGAGCACCTTGTGGTCTTGGTTTCCCTTGCCTCTATTATTTTTTTCTTTGTTGAAGGATCACACAAATGCAGAATTTTTTAGTATAAAATGTCTTTTCTACTCTTAAAACCTTACTTACCATTCTTTATGCATTTGACTTCAGTGTTCATGCGATACAAGCCCCACCTCAGTGTTGCCCTTGCTTGATGTATATTTTTGCAGAAGTTTTTTCAATTTTATTTTTCTTTTGTAAATATTAGTTAATCTTGATAATTGTTAAAGCTTAGGATTTAGTTATTATTACTATCTTTGATGTATGAAGCGTACCTTGCATGTGACAGATACCATTATCAGTTTTAAGATGCAATTGACATTGACTATGAACAAACTAGGCAATACCAAATATTTACATTTTCGTGTTTCTCACTTACAATTTCGTAATATCCCTATCCCTATTCGAATAAATCAATATAGCAACAATTCCACTTTTTATATGAGAAACAGAATTACAAATGCAATTGCAATTTTACATGATTTTTACATTCTTTTCATTCGCAATACATTTGCATGAATTATAGAAGCAACAATCAAATCAAAACAGCAAGCACTTAGAAACGACACTAAACATGTGCAACAAGCCACGCTGTCCATGCACATATCAAAAGAACACTATATATATTATGAACTACTTTAGGAATCATTATAGTCATAGTACATTCCTGTATAGGTTAATGAAACCTATAAAGCAAATTTTGGAGGATATATCCACTTTGAATTAATATTTGTTACAGTGTAACAGTACAAGTATCTGTTGTAAAAAGTAGGTTTTCTAATTTCTCACAAAAAATCTCATAGATAATAACAGTCATCTGTGTATTCATGTGTTATATCCAGCTTCCCAAATTACACACTGAAATATAGAATGACTAAAGTACCACACAAACTCAAGAAAAATTAGAAATTCTCTGAGCCAGCATTGTACAATCATATTTGTAACAAAAACAAACATCAAGCTGGATTAATAATGGCAGAAATAATAATTTTAGTACTACAAATTAATAGTACTAAAATTATTGGGTATAAAATAAAAGCCTTAGGCGTTGAGGCAATAAAGAGTTGACTTGGACGAATTAAGGCTGCAAATTTGTTTTGCACTTAGCAGATGTGGTAATCAGAATCTTATAATGGGTTAAGTTTCAAATATGGGAATATGCGATATATCAGGATCAGTAATCAATTGAATATTAGAGATGAAAAAATATGATCTGTAATTATAGAAAAAAAAACGTTTCTTGCAATGGAGACTCCACAAATTTGAATTTGTGTTAATTGAGTAATTAATTATTCTAATCCCTGGTTTGTAGGAGCCCAATTAACTCTCTTTCAGCACCCCAGTGATAATACTAAAAGTCAGGGTCATATAAATTTAGAAACACGTACAGAATGCTGATCAACGCATAACCCTAATACGAAATTCTCTGAGTGCTGCCGTTTAAGTATTTCCAGGTTCCCGTGCATCCCTCATGGCTGCCCTGTTGGTTATGTACTTATGGAAGAAAATGATCTATTAACTTGCGATGTTGTAATTTTGCTACCAAACCAGTATTCTACATCACTCAATGGTATTTAACATGATTTTTATTTGTAGTTGATGGGACGTCCGCCAAGTACCAATCCTGTGTAACAAATGAGCAGACTATGACACCCAGGCCGAATGATGGAGCAAGACATCGTCGAAATCGAAGTGCCAGTTTGCCTATACTCAGGCTAGACTTTGACTTAGAAGAACCATCAAACCCAGGAAGCACATCATATAATCATACAGGTATTTCCTTATCATCAAATTAGATCTACAATGTTATCCACACATCATAATTTAGCCTTAATTACGTATGATGTCAATCTAAGTACAAGAAGAATATTTTCATCGTTAATTCTCACAGGCGCTGACACCGAAGGAGCATACCATCGTTCCACTTTGTATGACAAGTATGAGTCGCAAAGTAAGGGAGATTCCACTCAAATTAATTATTTGTATTTCAATTTTAATACGTCCTAGCTAATTTTTTTAATAAAGTAATACCCAATTCACACAACCTTTTTAATCTTAATTCCAGCTGCTATTGACTTTGGTCTTCCCATTCACGGATGTCGACATTGCCATGCATTGTTTTGGTTTGAAGAAAGAGCCGTAAAGAGCAGCCGTTCCAGTAATCCGGATTTCTCCAAGTGTTGTATGAAAGGGCAAGTCCACATCCCCTTGCTTCAGGAGCCACCTAAGTTGCTATTGGATCTTATTAGAGGACATGATCCAAGAAGTAAAGACTGGCGTGACAACACCCGGGCATATAACAGTATGTTCGCGTTCACCTCAATGGGAGGCAAAGTTGTATCCACAACTAATGATGGTGGTAGTCCACCACAATTTATATTGGGAGGACAAAACTACCATCGTATAGGAAGTCTTTTGCCCGCTGAAGGTAGTACCCCGAAGTTATGTATTTGGGACACTAGAAATGAGATCGAGAACAGAATGAGCCATTTCAGGTTAGTTTTGTGGATCCCCTGGTTTTTAACAAATTTATTATGTTATTTATACTCTAAAATAATAGAAAAGTTAGGTTAAAATATCATTTCTCAATCGAAGGTATTTCTCATGTAAGAGTTACCTATTTTTCCCAGATGATATAATAATTAATTTCTACTGTACTAATGTCATTGTTGTTCTATCGATGAATCATTAGTAACAGACTTCAAAGCAATGGTTGACCAGTACAACGTTATTGCAAAGAAATACAGAGAAGTCCGTGACTTGCAAGAGCAAAATCCTGCACAAAAAATCAGTTTAAGGTTGATCAGAGACAGGTCAAGCGATCCTAGGACCCATAACACTCCCACGTGTGATGAAGTGGCAGCTCTAATTATTGGTGATGATGCTGACATTGAGAGAGGTCGGGACATAATTGTAAAACATATGTCGGGCCAACTTGAGAGGGTATATGAAACTCACACTGCTTTGCTACCGTTGCAGTACCCATTGATTTTTACTCGCGGTGAAGATGGGTTTAGAGAAAACACCCCACTTAGACAAATGGGAGAGTTCATCCGATCTGAGAAAAGAAAATATGTCACCTTTAGAGAATTCGTTGCCTTTAGAATTCAAGAAAGGGCAGTTGAGTATGGTCAAATTGTTTGTGCACGGCGATTGTTTCAACAATTTGTTGTTGATTGCTATACAACACTTGAGTCGACAAGACTGAAGTTTATCCGTAACAATCAACAACTTATACGGTTAGAAATTTTGTCCGGGTTGCAAGATGCTGTTACTAGAGGGGAAAATGATGCTTCTTTTATCGGTCGACGTGTTATATTGCCCCCATCTTTTACTCGGGATGCTAGGTACATGTTCAACAAATGCCAGGATGCTATGGCTATTTGTAAAAGGTTCGGATATCCAGACCTGTTTATTACAATAACGTGTAACTCCAACTGGCCAGAAATCGTCGATTTTTGTGCGCGGTCGTGGTCTGTCAGCTTCCGATAGGCCAGATATTATTTCACGTGTATTCAAAATGAAGCTTGACCAACTTATAACAGACTTAAAAAAGGACCAGATGTTCGGAAAGGTTGATGCAGGTATTCTATTTGTCATTCAACCCATATTTTTTAACACATAGTATGCATTCGGTTTCGAACTATGTATTACTTAGTCGTAATTACTCGATCAGCGTGTTATACTAACTACTATTATTGCATTCATTGTTCACAGTTATGTACACAGTAGAATGGCAGAAGAGGGGCCTTCCACATGCGCATCTTTTGTTGTGGCTATCTGGGGAAAACAAGCTCAACACCACCACAGATATCGATACCACAGATATCGATAGAGTAATCTCAGCTGAGCTACCCGATCCTAATTTGTACCCGAATCTTTACCAGGCTGTTTCAGCGTATATGATTCATGGACCACGTGGTCGTGCTAACCCGAAAGCTACTTGCACTAAAAATAGATAGTGTACCAAGTTCTACCCCAAACCGTTTCTTCAATCAACTAAGATTGACGAAGACGGATATCCATGCTACAAGCGCCACGACACAGGTGTTACAATTGAAAAAGGAGGAAATGTCTTTGATAACAGGCACGTTGTTCCATACAATCCTCAACTCCTGATGAGGTATAGGGGTCATGTTAATGTTGAGTACTGCAATAAGTCTAATTCCATAAAATATCTCTTTAAGTACGTCAACAAAGGACCAGACCGTGCAACACTGCAAGTGTTGCGAAGTTCAGATAATCCAGAGGCTCCCGTTGACGAGATCCGCAATTTCTATAATTGTAGATATGTCTCCCCTTCAGAGGCTGTGTGGCGGTTATTTGCATTTGATATTCATATGAAATGGCCACCTATTTAGAAACTTACATTCCACCTCCCTAACGAGCAGACTATATTCTTTGATGACGATGATGATATTGAGAATGTCGTTTGGAGGGCGAAGCATTATGACACCATGTTTCTTGCATGGTTTGCAGCTAACAGAACATACACTGAAGGTAAGGACCTAACATATGCAGAGTTCCCATCTAAATTTGTGTACAATGTAAAGGACAGGATCTGGCTGCCACGGAAACAAGGTGACAACATTGGTAGGATAAATTATGTCCCACCTGGGATTGGCGAAAAATACTACCTGCGCATTCTACTAAATGTCCAAAGAGGTTGTACAAGTTATGAGTCTTTACGAAAGGTTAAAGGCAAGGTAGAGCCCACATTTGAAGAAGCATGTTACAAACTGAAGTTGTTGGGTGACGATAGGGAATTCATTGATGCAATTAATGAAGCAAGTAAACTAGCATCAGGCCCACAATTAAGACGTCTTTTTGTTACTTTATTAGCAATGAATTCAATGAATAAGCCATCATATGTTTGGGAGGAAACATGGAAGCTACTTGCTGACGGTATTGTGTATAATATCAGAAGACTTCTGGAGAGACCAGGTATTTGGATATTTTTTTCCTATTTTTTTCCACGTCTATTCAAACTAATTATTGATTACTGTTAAACAGTCCTATTGTATTATTTGTTGCTTATTAGAAAGTTATTTGACCATCAAGAAATCGTTTCCAAGTCTAATAAAATAAAGTATTGTTCTATAGTAATTGTATGGTATGCATTATGGATTACTATCTATTTCTTTTTTCATACGTCTCTTACTTCACATTTTTTTTAGGTTTGCACGTGGGAGAGGATGAATTGAAAAACATGTGCCTTCTTGAAATTGAGAAACTACTTCACCGAAACGGTCGGTCGTTGCATGACTATTCATGCCATACCCAAATATTGTTGATGGTCAAGACTTCTAGAATAATTTTATCGCAGACGAATTGAGTTACGACAAAGATGAGATGAGGCACAAGTATGAGTCTTTAGTCAAAAATCTAAATGATGACCAAAAGAAGGCGTGCGATGAGATAACCAACTCCGTGGTATCCGGTAAAGGTGGGTTCCATTTCTTAT
Source organism: Astragalus glycyphyllos (assembly GCA_963573325.1). Lineage (NCBI taxonomy): Eukaryota > Viridiplantae > Streptophyta > Magnoliopsida > Fabales > Fabaceae > Astragalus > Astragalus glycyphyllos. Next base: position 68,827,012 of record OY754308.1, read on the forward strand.
GCGGTTATGGTGGAACTGGGATGACCTATTGCTGGAACACAGAGACTGCGTTGTTACGTTCTATGGGATATATCGTCTTGAACACAGCCTCCAGCGGAATCGCAGCTTTATTGCTCCCTAGTGGAAAGACCGCCCACTCCACTTTTGGTATACCGTTGGTTCCTAAGGATGATTCAACATGCAATATAAGTCAAGGCAGTCCTAGAGCACAATTGTTAAAACAAGCGAAATTAATTATTTGGGATGAGGCACCGATGCTACATCGGAATTGTTTTGAGGCACTTGACCGTACTTTGAAGGATATCATGTCAACTGTAGACCGTGAAAATATGTATAAACCATTTGGGGGTAAGACCGAGGTACTTGGAGGTGATTTTAGGCAAATTCTCCCCGTTGTACGAAAGGGCTCTAGGCAGGATGTACTTGCTGCTTCCATTAACTCCTCAACCATATGGTCAAGTTGCAATGTGCTAAATCTAACTCAAAATATGAGACTTGGTACTTCAAATGTAGAGTCTGAGAGAGAAGAAATAAGGAAGTTCGCAGATTGGTTACCAGAAATTGGGGAAGGCAATTCATTAGCAAATGAATACGGTGAGATGGATGTCGAAATCCCGGAAGATTTACTAATTTTGGAGTCGACAAACCCACTTCAGTCTTTGATCGACTTTGCTTACCCACATCTCCTTGATAACATACACACCACTGGTTTTTTTGAAGAGAGGGCTATTCTAGCTCCAACCCTTGACACAGTGGAGCATGTTAATGAGTATGTGTTGCAACAAATCCCTGGGGATGTTGTTGAGTACCTTAGCTCCGATACTGTTTGTCAGTCAGACGAGGACAGTGAGGTTCAAAGTGATTGGTTCACCCCAGAGTTTTTGAATGAGGTCAAATGTTCAGGTATTCCCAATCATAGGTTGCTATTGAAGGTGGGCGTACCTATCATGCTTATGAGGAATATAGACCAAGCAGCTGATCTGTGCAATGGTACACGTTTGATGGTAACCCATTTGGGTAGTGATATTATAACAGCTACTGTACTAACTGGTAAGAACATCGGAGACAAGATTGTCCTACCACGAATGAATCTCATTCCAAGTGACCCTGGGCTCCCATTTAAGTTCCGACGCAGACAGTTCCCAGTTACCGTGTGTTTCGCAATGACCATTAATAAAAGCCAGGGCCAGTCTTTGTCACTGGTAGGCATCTACCTACCTAGACCAGTCTTCACTCATTGACAGTTGTACGTCGCTCTTTCCCGTGTGAAGTCTAGAAAGGGTCTAAAGTTGCTTATCATGGATGAAGACAAGAATGTGATGCGATCCACTAAGAACGTAGTGTATTGTGAGGTCTTCGATAATGTTTAACTGTTTTGCTGTGGTAGATTACCTAAACAACTATATGTAATTTATGTGTTTTGCTGGTACATTCTACATATTGAACTTATATTTTAAGTTCTTTGTTATGGGAGCAACATTATAGAATTATTCACGCACTAGCTTGATTTTCCCATTGTAATTTCTAACACCATTAAACGCAACACATAAATTTAGTAATTTCATAGTCAAATTAACAACTATAAAGGAATTTAGTGTACTGATTCACCCTAATTTATATGACCCTACTGTACTAAAATTGCAACAAACCTTTAGGGGATAGTCAAAAATAAATCTGTAACCACTATTGCTCACAATAATAACTCATATGGATAACAGTCTCTTTATAATATAGACAGCATAAAGCATAGGATTTATATTGACCAAAAATTCCAAGAAAACAAAGTGTTTCTATAGCAGAAATGTAGGAAAAACAAGGATTATGTAAACCATGTTTTGAACACCTGCAGAAGTTTTCCACAAATGGCTGATAACACTTTTCTGTTGATGGAAAGTATTCCAGTTATTAAACAATAGTCTAAATTACCGAGCATTAAAATGAAATGAAAATTTTAAGACATCAAAGGTGCTTTTTGAGACTACGGATTTGAGAATTCCTCTAAGTAGACATTTTTAAAGCTGACTTTTATATACGTCCAATAAATAACATATACCTTGGTACATTCTTTAAATCCTATAGAAGAAACTGCTACCTGTAATCTACCATAGGCAGATTTTTATCTGTTTTTACTTCAAGTCTCTCCTTCAACATGGCAATAACCTGCAAAACATTTAACATTTCTTATCAATTTAACACTCTTTAATTGTGATGTATTGACATCCTTAAAACTGTGAGGTACCAAGTCATGTGCACACCATCCCTAACTATACATATCAATTAGAATTAGAATCAGCAAATAATTATGTACCTCATAATCATAGATTATATTTGATATAAGACCCTCTTCTTTCAGTTTACCAACTTGATAAAGAAGGTCTATGAAGTTCTAAATATCTTCTCTTCTCTTTCCTATTTTTGATTAGCAGAAAACCAGAAGTTCATATAGTGATTTAAGATTCAACTAAAATTTCAAGTGCAAATGTACCTTTGGCAGAAGAGACTTTATCCAGCCAGTTTGTATAGATGTTATCAAGCAATGCAGTCAGCAAAAATTGTGTTAACAATAGCAGCCTTTGATGTTATTGTGTTACATTAATTTAAAGTAAAACTCTTCATTCACAAACACTCATAGTTCCATGGTGCATAGGAACTTTGATTTCGTGCCAGCACCATGTATTAGGTATCACGAAATCTCAAAGTGTATTTGATTTTGACCCCCTATTTTACTAACTATGACACATTATAAATCACACTTAAAAGAGGAATTATCGAACAACATAGAAATACATTTAACCACTAATTAGTGTAATTTCGTGACACCAACCCAAAAACTAAAATCCAGAGTATTACCAGACACCATCTTTCAAATCGTGAACATTTCTAACAGTGGGGGTGAAATTTTGAAAGGGGAAATACGAATTTACCTCATTGGCGGTGAACTCGCGGAATTCCCGATAACTTCCAGAAATTCTCCCACTATCGTTGCGGACAGGAATTTCTGGAAAGATCAAACAATTATAATATTCAATACATAAAAAACGTAAGCCAAATTTAAAAATCCACTGCCCGCAACAGTGGGGATTTACAAGTTTTACGACCAACTATCTATTTCCAGAGTCCTAAAAGGATTGAGCAGTGTATTCTGCTTGATTCATTCGATGATAGAATTGAACAAAATTTGCTAAAATCAAATTATTATAAAGACTAACTTTCAAGTTAAACAAGTAAACCAATTCCATAGAAGTCTCAGCAAAGGAATACACATGAAGCCACGAATATCATGCAACAAATATTCGAACCCCAAATTGATATAAATTCATCCAAACAACTATAAGCAATGTTTGTATCAGCTGAATTCAAACAAGCACAATTCGTCATTGATAAAGAACTAACGGTAAGTAAACATATCTACCCAAAAATCCATAATATGGTACCTGTATGTTGGTTAGATCAAGAAATTGAGAAGAGGAACCTGTTGATAACCACCACAAATTCACGCGGCCATTGCAGATCGATTGTACCACAGCAATCTCACGATGAATTAAGTTATTGCCGATACCCGCGAATCAAGCTTTAAGCAGGGATTTCTGAGAACTCCCGTTTCAACGGCAAAGAAAAGAAGAAAGGGGAAAGTCAGGTTGATGAGCGGAGGAATAGGGTTTCGTTAATGGTCATGGTAAGTTGAGTTAAACACTAAGCTAAATGAGTAAAACACCCCACGTTTAATTGCATAAAAAATTTATAACCCTTTCAGATTAACTTCAATTTGGGTCAATCTATAATTTTTTATTATGTTATTCTACACACAGTTAAAAATATACAGTTAGTTCATAGGGGGTGTATTATTAATTATGCTATAATTTTATATTATATTTAGTTTGGACAAAAATTATATATATTTTATTGTTAAATTACATATTTCAATATATCATTATGTTTAAATTTAAATATAGTTGACTAAAATAATTTATGTATATAGTTACGCCACTTATACTTATATAGGCACTTTATAAAGTAGAAAAATTTATGTATTTAAGTATTTTTTATATTTAAATTTATATATTATGCTAAAATAATGATTCTTAATATTAATATTTGAAAGCTTCGAAAAAATATATTAATATAAGAATAATTGCATAATTACAATTTTTGTATTATCTATTATCAGGCTTATATTTAGTATAAAAAATTTCTCCATAAAACCAGGATTAGATAGGATACAAAGTGAATGCACAATTAATCTTTTACTATACTACCATTAAATTATGACTGAAATAGACTCACCTCCAACGCTCGGTTGCTAACCCTACCTCTCTTGCATTCGGTGCGCACAATTTTAATAGTTCATCTATACAACATCATTACAAATTTGTTTTCGAAAATATTACAACAACATCATAATCTTTTTGTACTAAAAATTTGTATGTCCGTGTTGGCACGGGTGATGAAAACTAGTTGTGTTTCATTCTTGTGAATGTGTTGACCACTTATTTGCAATTCATAGATAATTAGGGAAGAACTGAGAGGTGAACCTAATTGTTAGAACTATAAGGATTGAACTTGAGACCTAAATCACGAAAGTAGGTTTAGTCTTTCGAGGAATCGATGAATTATCATAGAGTTAATGGGTTTAGTTTGGTTTCGATTACCACGAAAGTAGGAGTTGTTTCAATTGAGCACGGTTTTTGTTACTTGAGAGAGAACACTAACTTCTTTAGGATAAATTCACCTTCAAAGAGGATCAAAGTTAATAAAAGGAAAATCAATTTGCAATCATAAATAATCCTTGTGGAAATCCCAATCCTAGGATCCCTTCCTATTTTATAACAACAAACTTTATTTTCTTGCAATCTTAGATTCTATTTGATTTTTCACTATTTGGTTATTAAACATTCTCCTTCAAATTAATTAAACATTTTTTCCTTCTTAATTTAATTAGATTATAATTAGTTGGTACTCAAAAATCACAGGGATGTGGATTCGATCTTTTTACTACTTGACAAAAATCGTACACTTGCGGAATTTTCACATCAAGACACACTAAAAAGTTTACACCAAGACTCCACAACGCCATACTCCTTCATGACCCAAATATCAACAAAGTCCCTAGAACGGGCAACAACAGACAACCGATCTCTCAAGACACTCAATGATTTATTCAAAACAACCACATCCCCATAGTCCGGTTGCACTATCTGTCCATAATACTCAGTCCCCAAATGAAGAGAAACAACAACATGCACACGACCAGTATGATATGACATCCAATTAACATGACCATTGACGAATAAACCAACTACAAAAAAAGGCTCTGGGAATCCTTGAAATGGGAACTGCTGATCAAATATTTTCCAAATATTTGTACTCAATGTATAAACATTGACCTCTGCTTCATAAAATAGCCTACGCTCTTTGCTATAACATTTATAGCAATAAACAGCAACTACCTTGTATGTATCAGTGAAATTATCATATCCAAAGTCATAGACTGTGAAGCTTATTCTATCTGGATGTGGATTTCTAAGTTCGGCAGCAGCTTGAATTTTCTTAGCGAAGCGCTCCATAAAATAGCAAACTTGTTATCGACGGCAATACAAATGATGCCATGACAAGACCCAAGGGTTTAGGATTGTTGAGAGAGTGCTGAAGCTGCACCGGGGGGCCAGTCATCACCGTGGTCAAGATGGAGGAGAGGGGGTAATCCATGAGGCGGGGAGTGATGAGGTGACGACGCTGAATTAATATATGAAAGTGCTGTAATTGTTTGTTCGAAGAGATCAGCAATAAGCAATACTTGCAGACACATTTGACTTGCATCAGGTTCTTCACAGGGAGCCTGCTTAGTATCTGCTCTAATATCTCGACTGGAAGAGACCCTGAAAAAAAAACTAATTAACACGAAATGGATTTAAGTAAATTCGTTAGATGGAAAACAAAAGTACTTACTTCCGTGAAGGCTGTGACGAAAGTAGCTAAATCCGTAGAGGCTGTGACGGAAGTAGGTAAATCTATTGATAACAAAAGGAAGTAGGTGTTTCTGTGCAAAACCCACAAACGGAAGTATGTAAATCTGTTTCCTTTGAAAATCGTACTCTCCTCTCTCTCTCTCTCTAACGGATGTAAGTCTGAGAAGTTATTAGTGTTTTGCAATTTTGTAAAATTATCAAAGGTATTTTCGTCGGTTTTAGGACGGAATGGACTTTAAAAATAGAGATTAAAAACATCAACACCTAAAAGGGATAAAACGGGAGAGTAATACTGCCGGTCAATTGAAATCATGGTGATAAAAAAGTTATATTAAAATTGCAAGACAATATATGACAGATTACAAAATATAAGCTATTGTCAAAAGTCAAATTCTCTTGTTTAATCTCCAAATTAATTAGTCATGGACTTTGCTTTCTTATCAATTGAGCATTTTCCAATCAAAGTTGCGTATTTAAGATACACGGTACGTAGATGAGTTTTAGAGGTGCCCTGAGAAATGTTTACAAATATATAACCACACATAAAGAGTGAGGCCAAGTTCTTAGTGAAATCACCATCAAATTTAAGCCTAGAACGACGCATGCATTCTGCTGTTATTAATTAATTCAACATACAAAAAAGTGTTAGCTAGCTTACTTGCATCTGTAACCCCAATAACATGGCATAGGGACGATACAGTTGCAGCATAATAATCCCAAGCCCGTAATTTCATCATATAAATTACTATAAAAAAATGCAACTATTTACGATGTGTGAGAAGCTAATCTAAGATGGAAGAGACCTAGGCCAAGTCTTTCGGGTATGGTAATTGCACATGCAGTATATAGGCTGGCCAACTTACAATATCTTATTAGTTAAATTAGAAACAACGTCGACATTTTCCACTTTGCTTTACAATTTGTTTCCTTGTCAATACAAAAAAGATTCCAAGTCACTCAAATTAGAAGTAACATCTTCAGAATTTATGAGTCTAATAGTCAAAACATGCTATTTCATATAATAATATACCTAATAATCACTCCATCGATCGGCCAAGTTGAATCCTATTCCTATATAAACACGCTCAACTATATCTCTTCTTTATTATTTACACCCAAATCTAATAATATTCTTAAGAACTATGATGGATTTATTCGAGAATGGAAACGACAAATCATCATCATCAATGAGCAAGATTCTAACAAGGAGATCTTCTGTGGGATGTTCTTCACGTATCTCATATTATAGAAGTGGTGAAGGGATACCATTCAAATGGGAAATGCAACCAGGAATAGCAAAAGAATCACCAAAAGAAGAACTCCCACCACTTACTCCTCCACCAGCAATTCTCAGCTTGGGATTAGGATTACCCAAACCATGTATTCTTGATCAACATCCTTCAACCAAGTCAAGGATTCGTTATTATTTGAAGAAAAAGGTACACAAACGTGGAAATAACCAGAAGCAACAACAAGGTGATCATTGTAGTAATATTCATGAAGATAATGTTGTTGGTTTTGATATATTGTCGAGATTAGAATGCAGTTCCGATTCTGAATCTATGACATCACCTCGCGGTTCGAGTTTTTCTTCCTCTTCTTCGTCTCTTTCGTTCATAAAGAGTCGTCCTAATTCACTGAGATCAACTAGTTTGGAGAATCGAATTACCAAACAAGTGTATGGAAGAGCATTGAACTTAGGTTGTTTCACTATGCACATTAGCAGAGTTCGTGCTTCAATTGCAAGGCGTGATTGAAACAACATTTATAGACTTCTATAATTTATAGTGTAATATGGAGACGGTTCTGCTTTTATACAATATATATTGGAATGATATCCACACACTTCTGCCCCTTGTTTTTTATATACAATAGTTTGTGAAATTTGTATCATCTGATCTTAGTTATAATTGAAACTATACAGAAAAAAAAAACTTCCATTGTTTTTATGATTTATGTTTTTTTCCAAAAATTCACCCAAGTATTAGGGGTTGAAACAAGCATCATTTGAGAGTTTGGAGGATGCTCTACTTCCACCGTTCATTTCCTTCACAAATTATAATGAAAGAGAGTAAGATAAATACATCTTGAACTTGATTGAAGAATACATTTTTAGATAATCTAGATAATGAGCTTTATATATCCAAATGGCCCTTTTTGGGAAAACGTGATCTAGTTTTTTTAGGAGTAATAATGGCGCAAGAAGCAATAACACATCTGGAAACTTGAAGCCAAAGAGAGAGTTAGACAGTTTATTTGGCTGGTGAAGCATGACAGATTATTAACTAATCACAAAAGAGCCTTGATGCATATTGGTAGCCCCATTTGTGATAACTGTGGTAAAATTGAAACCACTATTCATGCTCTTCGTGACTGCAAATTGGCTCTTCAAGTGTGGTTACCTCTGATTCAACCTCATTATAGAGAGGGTTTCTTCCATTCATCTCTAGAGGATTGGATCTTAATAAATATGAGAGAGGAGTTAGGAATCTACACTGACTTCAATTGGACATCCTTGTGGGCTAATGTCTGCCATCTCATTTGGACCTGGAGAAACAAGATTAACCATGATGAGGATTTTGTTCCTCCTTGGCGTCCTTGGTTTGTTGTCATGAATGTCACTAAGGACTATGCTGATAGAAAGAAGAACCAGGTGCTCAATGATTCCAGGAACAGCAAGACTCTGATGATTCAGTGGAAGCCCCCAGAGGTTGGTTGGGTCAAGCTCAACATTGATGGAGCTAGCAAGTGTGGTCAAAATGAAGCTGGGTGTGGTGGTGTCATTAAAAATGATAGAGGGGATTGGATAAATGGTTTCTCCACTTGCCTGGGCACTTGCAGTGGCTACATGGCAGAGCTTTGGGCTCTTGTTAAAGGCCTTCAACTGCTTAAATCTATGAATTTCCGGTGTATTATTGTGGAAATGGACGCGAGCAACATTATTCAGCAAATTAAAACTGGAAGCCTTGGTCACCATGAAGGATGGTCTCTGATGAGAAGAATCTTGGAGCTTCTGAAGGATGATGTTTGGACTGTTCAATTATATCACATTTACCGGGAAGCCAATCAGCTTGCTCATGCGTTGGCTACAAGGGCCTGTGATCAAGTTGAGGACTATGTTCTTTATCCCTCTCCCCCTAGCGATTTAAGTTACTTGATTGTTAGTGATGTCAAAGGAGTCCCTACTCCAAGAACTGTAATGTTGTAATCCTGTTGTTCTGTTTTGTTGGGCTTTAAGCCCTCTTTGAATTAAAAAAATAATAAACACCATAATTTTTTTTTTGAATTCAAAAAAAAAAATAAACACCACCTAAAATTCTACAAGTTTGGCAAATCATCAATTTTTATCTATAAAAAAGAAAAAGGCTTGATTTTGTATATTCAATCACCACTGTTACGAACATATATTACCTGTATTTTTTGTCAAAAATATAAAAAATAAAAAATAAAAATAAAAATAACAGACCTCTTTATGCTCAGTCTGAAAGCATTTCAGTGCAATTCCATGGTGTTGATGATTTTAGTCTTCTGTCTTGCTGCTAATCTAATGCTAGTCTGTTTGTTACAAACAAAAGTTGCCTTGAGAACCGTTATTTCCCACTAGCGGCAGAAAAAATCTCTAACAAATAAACGCATATAAATGTAGTATGAATAGTCCCTGTGACATAAGCATCTTTTTTCTTCTAGAACACGTTACAAGAGTACAATATTACTAATTACAACATCAATTACATTCGACCATACGAGGGCCTGTTACATGAACTAAGGGCAGTGCAGAATGGACAACCAAGAGTAGTTTACACATGATACAAACATGTTGTCCATCCATATTACACTACAGAGCCAACATACCTAATCATGACAAGCATGAAACCTGAGCATCCTCAGCTATGTTAGTCACATACTGCCTGTAAATTACAAAAGAACAATATCACATCGCAAACATGATCAGGTGACCGAATCATAAGTAACAAATTAACAATAAACCTAGTGCTAAATGGGAAGTGATAATAACAATAGTTTTACCATATTTGATGTTACAGGATGAGCCGATTACCAGCACAGTAACCCTTGCTATCACTACCCCTGTTAACAACACAGACCATGCCAACATTAATATTTGATCCCTTCTGCTACCAGTAGAAGAATAAGTGTCATACAAACTCATTTCTATTGTCCTCTAGAGCTCTATGATTCCCAGTACTAAATTTAGTTTCAGAATTTCAGGTAACAGATCAGTTTTATCCTCAAAGTTTGAATGCAGGATGTCTAAGAAGGTGCTTAAAGAGTTGCCCCCACAATAACGAAATCACTAGGTTTTAAGTACCTTAATAAAGCTTGATATTTTCAGAATCACAAAACATTGAAAGTTCGGTACACATGGTCCTACCACACCATTTAAATTGTATCAACTAACAAGTTATTGAGAAATGCTCTCCTTCTTTGAAAGTTGCATTCTTACAAACACCAGTAAATAGTCCTATCTATGACAGTATGACCCCCAAAAACTAGCCTAATTGGAATTTTATTCAAGCATAAGATCCACAGGACAATTCCAAACTTCCCAACACAAAAGGCATAAACTATCATATGTATCTTAAATGAAAGCAACAAAAGCTATCTCCATTAAAAATTTAAGAAAAACAGACTCATGAACATCCATTCAAGAGAAAGTTAAGAAGTCTGTTTGAGGCCCTAATCACTTTCAAAAATAAAATATACGGCAGTATAATTCTCCATCACACCATAAAACCCACATATTCACACTAAAAAAAATCTTCAGACCCTCACCCCAAACACGAAACACGGAAACATACATAAATACATACCTCAGCCGGTGCAGGGATGATAGATTCCCTATAAAATTAAAAAATAAAAAAGCAATTAATTCACTATGTCTGTATGTATTGGACAATTCCTAACAAATAGAGAACACCAAGAGTACCTTGGCCTGTCAGATTTTGCAAGATGTTTAGACATTATTGATGCCTGCGATACAACACGTCACCACATTATTCTCATACTTTGAAATGCACTACCAAATTTACACGAACCTGCGCTGGGCAAACTACTGCCAGCCAACTAAATTGAAAAAACCAAGAACAAATCCATGAATTAGTTGAAAGAGAGAACTGTCTGAAAAGAGACACATGTTCGGACTGAACCCTCCAAAAAGACATGGGCCGATACGTATATTGATCCTAAAAGAAGCACCAAGACCACTTCTCTTGAATAAAAGTTTTATTTTTCTGCTCTCATAGTCAAACAGGCTCTAAATGCCTTGGACCTAACCTGTGATTGCAATTGCAAGAGCATAAAACATTACCTGCTCCTGTATGATGCTCCTTGCTTCAACAAGTTGCGCTTCAAGCTCAAGTTCCCTCTCAGTAACTTCTGAAGTGACTTCTGCCCCTTTCTGAGCATCTTGCAATTGAACCATGCGCTCCTTCATATTTCAATTTTCGAGCCATTAACAACCAAACACAAACGTTCCAATATGCAAGTACTTAAAGATGGAAACTGAAAAGTGATGTAGCTACCTTTATAGAAGCCATCTTGGTTCTAAGACTTTCTTCAATTTGATCTCTAGCCATGTGAAAAGGAAGGTCAAATACATCCTGCAAGTATCAAACTCATAAATTCAAGGGGCCGTTTTATAGTGGGAACAAAATATGAAAAACTAGTAAGCTTCCATACCGTTCTCCCAACCAGTGGAGATTGTGAAGTATTACTTTCAACTCTTTCATTTCTAGTGGGAGATTGACTTGGTAGTCCATTAGGAGCATTTAAGAAATCACGCATATCCACCTATAAGAACACTCAAAAATATCATTATCTAGGTAAAGGACCCTGTTTTGGAGGAACAAGCACCACGGAATAATGGCCTTTATAAGGAAGGAAGGAAGTACAGAGCCTAGGTGAAATACAAATGAGAAAAATGGTTAAAGAACAAAAGAAGAAATATGCTGAAAGCCACCAGACCAATTTGACAACTGAGTTAATGTTCTTCATTTACTCCCACTCCCAATTATTACTATTGCCCACAATCAGTTTGCACTTCGTATCACTAAAATAATTGGCTCCTGGAATACATCACTATTTTTATAGCACTGACTTCATGTCTAAAATTAGGCAGCAACAAAAACAACTGAAACCTAAACAGCGTCATAATATCCTATTAACTCCAAACATTTGTAAAGGTTTGGCTTTGGCCTATAGTTTTCTTAATCTCCTTCAACCTCTAACTTTTTGACCGCTCTTCAACTGGTCTACCTTTCCTACCATACCGATACTTCTACAAGTTTAACCTACAAGTGCCCAATGCCTATTGTCATGTGCACACATACACAGACAGAGAGAGACCTCTTAAGAAATGAATGCACTGATCAAGCAAAATACATTGACTGATTGATAACAATGCAAAAGTTGCTGGAAGATCCAAAATAACGGCAAGAAGAATCAAAGAAACATGGGCAGAAGAAACACACATCATAAACTCGCCTGCAAATAGAAATTTTGGCAAATAACCATAATTAGGTATCAGGAACCCACCTGCATCGATCTCAACAATGCTCTTAAGTCAGTATTTTCTGCCATTAGTTCTTGATTTTTCACTTCATAAGCATCCACCTTGCATTAATATAAATTGTAAAAGATGAAGATGTGTCCAGAATACAAAGTTTATAATGATAGGGTGAAAGCTAATCAAGCTGCTTACAATCTTTTTATAAAAATCATTGTCAGTTTTCTTCCCATTCCATGTCCCACGTTGCCTCCCCTCCTTCTGTTTACACGCAAGTATCAACAAATAAACACCAATTAGAACAGAATTCTGGATCTTACAAGCAACATTCAGATTACGTGGATAGTTTATACCTGAAGCAAATTCATTATCTCCATGCCTGACCTAGATTCTTTCTTCTTCTCCATCAACACTTGGTTTAGCTTCTCCTGCAAGTATAACATACTAGCCCTTGATATTTCCAAATCTAGTAACTCATGGATTCATGCAATAATTCATTGGTAAAGTCCCTACCGTGTAAGAGCACCAATAACAAAAACACCTAATTCATTTGAATGAAAAAGTTTAAAGATATCCTACCTGCAATTTTATGTATTCCTTTTCTTTCTTCTTCATCTCATGTATTTGTTGAGTCCTTACTTGCTTTGGCACCGTTAACACAGTCAGAATAATAATAGTCAGAGCTAATCCATTTTGAAGTAAGGGTTGCTGATCAACACATAACAAAATCAAAGTAGATGCGGTTCTAACCTGATTACCAATAACCATTCTCTGAAACTCATCTCTCTCCTGTTGCAGCTTCTCAATTTGGGCTTTGAGAGCTGCAGTGTTTTTAGCTTCCTAGACAAGAATAATTACCACATGAATTAAACCCCACTAAAATAGAACAAGCAAATCTAGTAGCATTATTTTGTAAATAAGGAAATCATTGAATGCTCGCATAATAATAGATACACTTCAAATCTGTCTGCTTAAGTAGTAAAATCTATACCATCATCATATATAATAGCAATTCCCTTCAATAACTGTTTTTTTTTTCACTTTTCAATATCCATTTAGTTTGATAATAAATAGTGATAATAATAATTATATGTTCACTGTTTGTCAGAACCAGATTTGAAAAAAATCTCCTCACCGTTCTAGTAATTGTGGCTATCTCTCTGTCTTTGGCTTGTAATTGTCCTTCAAGCCTCTCAACTTTGGCCTCAAATCTTGATATGTCAGATAACAGTCTATAACATCAAAAAATTAGTAAAGCACTTGCATTAAGACAGATAATACACTGCATCTTGTCATAAACCCAAAATCAGTGAAGATAAATTTAATATCTGTATTGAGCAATTACCGTTGTCTTTGGTCATTAGCAGACTCTCTAAATTCAACATCACGTTGTCTCTGTTGAAGTAAAAAGTATATGCAATTGCAAGTCCTCGCAATAGAAACCTATCCAACGTAGAACCAAATTTTCAAAAACCAAACCGTTCTTATTTAGCATATATATGTACAATTTTAGAAAATAATGTACACTATAAAGAATCGAAAATCAACAAATTCTCACGGGATCATTTGCAAAGAGATCAAGGGAAGCCGGAAACCCAAATGTAACAAGCGATTGGTTCAAATACTTGGCGCAATGCTCCAAATTCCCAACATCGGCAAATGTGTACTCTCTGAACAAAAAAAAAGGAAAAGACAAAAATGTCTCAAAACGACAATGCCGTTACGGAACAAAAACCCTAAGAAAGGATAAAATAGCGAAACGAAAGAGAGAAGTGAAAATGATCCGGTTAACTGACCCGGTTGTGAAGGTAGACTGAGAAGATTGCTGCAAAAAAAAATGAAACAGTTAGAGAGAGAAAATAAACAAGATGAAGAATTGGGATTATTGGAGTTTTACCCTAAGATCTAAGTCTCCTTCAGTGGGAGGCATTGTTTATAGAAAGCTTCTTCTTCTTCTTCTTCTTCTTCTTCTTCTTCGTTTTTAGATCTGTGTTTTGTCGTAGCTCTAAGCGGTGCCTGAATTTGAAAGGGAAAAAATAAATGAAACGGATGATTTTTTTTTTTTGAGTTAGTGGATAATGATACTCTGCACTCGAATATGAATAATTTGTTTTTGCACCCTCCATTTGGAGACTTCCACCTGGCTTCGACTTAATGATTTGCCACGTGGCTTCGATTTTTGGCTGGGATTATGGCGCCAGGAAGGTCCCAATGCCCCATTCGCTTAACACGAGTAATTAGAAAATAATTTTGTGTATCCCTCACTTTTAGTTGTTTTGGCAATTTCAACGACATAGAGACGTCGGCTGTCGGATTCGAATTTGGGTGTCAACAATGTTTATGTGTATGTGATTATGTGTGGTGTTTATTTGTCGTTTTATCTTAATTGACCAAAAATAATAATAATAATTTTGTCTCACACTATTGACAGATCCACAATTAACTTTGGGTTTTTGGTTTAGGGGTTGGAAAGGTGAAATGAAGTGAAAGCAAAAGCTCTATGAATTTGATTTGCAATTTTTTCTAGTTGGAATGTAGCTCTCACCCCAGAATCAATGTTTATGTTAAAACTTTCTGGTTACTCTGCGCTTCTCATCATCTTGTAATCAATCAATGTGGATTGTATTGCTTTGTCTACCTCACGTTTCTTTGTGATTTCGTGCTCATAACAAATAGTAGAACTAACCAATTAGGGGTTGGAAAGGTCTACAAGTTATATCTGACCCTAGCTCATATTTTCTAAATTTTCATCGAGTTGATTCATTAGACTTTAACCCGTCTATAAATCCGAAAAACTAAATACTCTGAGTCGAATAAAATTGAAATGAGACTTGTCTTTCCGTTGAGTTGGATTTAGGGGTATTTAAAACTGAACCAAATCAATAGAAAATCGCAAATAAAACCAACACAAACCGAACAACCGCAAAAACCACTTTGATTTGGATGTGTTCGGGTCACTTTTTCAATCGATTGATCGATTGGTTCGGATGACGGTTTGTTTTTCCAAAACCGAATCAAACCAAACCAAATATTATTATATATTATAAAAAAATGAAAATAACTACGTAATCTAGTCACACAAATACACGCACCACCTTAGCCTCACACACATTTACGGCTTACTTAGTCACATGAAGTACTTACTTTAATTTACTACATTTTAAGTTTTGTAGTTCATATGTGAATAAAATAATAATCACAATATTTTTTTATATTTGGCTCCGTGGAGTTAAATTAATTAATTTAACTTTAGATCAAATTATATTTTTTTTATTTCTAAATAAACGAACCAACCAAACCAATTCAAACCGCATTAATTGGGTTCAGGTTGGTTTGGATATTTTAATGAAAGGCAACCAAACCAAACGACATGTGTTTTAACATTGCGGTTCGAATGACTATTTTGATAAAAGTTGAAAAAACCGCACCACGAACACCCTATAATCAATCAACTATCAACTCAACTATAACTATAAGAAAACAAACCACCATATAAATTACAAAAATGTCATTCCTTTATAAAATTAGTCCAACTACAACAAAAGAGTAATTTGGTCACTGCAAAATAAAAAATATCAAAAAGAAATTGAAAGATAAGAAACATGAAATGAGAGAGTTGACTGACAGGGAAAACAAAAAAAGAAAAAGAGAGAGGGAAGAAAAATGAAAAGAGAGAGGGGAAAAAAGGGAAAGAGAGAAAGAGGAAAAAAGAAAAGAGAGAGAGAACACTTTAGTCTCTTAACCACTAACAAAACTTTTAAAGTAACTCTTTAGTGTCTTAAATATAAAACAAACCTAACAGATATTTATCATTGATATATAAAAAACACAGGACAAATATGTGTACTTAAAAAGTATAATTTTTAAAAACTACTATAAGGACAATTAACTGTATATAAAAAACACGAGATAATTGTCACTGATATATAAACAAAACACGGAATAACTACAATGATATATATATATATATATATATATATATATATATATATATATATATATATTGTAGTTATCTTCCAGCGGGAGACCTTATATGTTGTTGCGTCAAAAACTAAATTTGTGGTATGCACGGGTATACGTATGTTTTATTTTAAACTAGCTCTTTAGTCTCTTAAATATAAAACAACACTATATATATATATATATATATATATATATATATATATATATTGTTAGGGTTTGAATAACAAGGCAAAGAAAGAAAGCTCCGTGAGTGGAGTGACTCTGACGAATTTACTCAAAGATTGCTTGCCATTATTACCAATTACATCCAGTACAAATAGTATCCAAAGGATGACTGACAGCTGTCCAATACAGAGAAAACAAAATAACAGCTAGTACTAATAGTACCTAAGACAGCTGTAATTCTCAGAATAATATCTAGGGTAGCCAATACAAACAAAGTCACTGGATTTATTCATAAGTCCTACTAGGCAAAGCAAAACATAACATAATGGACTCAAGTGTGATAATCATTTGACCACTTGGGCCTACTCTTCTCTCTGCGGCCCTTTCTCTTAGCAATGGAAAAATTGATGTCAGCATAGGGGTCTTCATCAGTAATTTCTTCATCATTTGTAGTATCCATTACATCCCCTTCTTCTTCCACACGAACCTTGTCCTCAAGGTTCACATCTGGGTAGTTCTTCTTCATCTCAGTTAATAACTCCCAAGTTGCTTCTTCTGGATTCAATCCTGCCCACTGTATTAAAACCAACTTCTGTGATGAATCTTTATCAGTTTTCCAATCAATTGCAGCCAATGGTTTGAGAACTGGTTGATTGTTGTGAGTCTCTGCAGGTAAGTCAGGTGTCACAGCTTCATTGCCACAGCATGGTTTCATTTGAGAAACATGGAACACTGGGTGAATTCTGCTGGATTCAGAGAGTTCTACCTCAAATGCTACATCACCAATAGCTCTGAGTAGTTTATAAGGTCCATAATACCTCTTTGAAAGTTTGTGTGTTCTAGGACCAGAAACTGATGTCTGTCTATAGGGTCTGAGCTTCACATAGACCAGATCTCCCTGCTTGAAAGGATGTGGCTTCCTGTGCTTGTCAGCAAACATTTTCATGTTGTCTTGGGCCTTCTTGAGTTTCTTCCTCAAAATGTCTAAGATTTTGTCTCTGTTTGTAAGTTCTGCATCTACAGCTTCCACTAGGCTCGTGCCAACCAAGTATTGAGGCAATGAAGGAGGATCTTTGCCATATACCACTTGAAAAGGAGTGAAACCAGTTGATGAATGCAGTGAAGTATTATAGTGCCATTCTACCCAGTGCAGATACTTTCCCCAAGTCTGTGGTTGATTGTGAGCAAAACACCTTAAATACTGCTGCAATGCTTTATTAACTATCTCAGTTTGGCCATCACTTTTGGGTGATAGGCTGAGGACATTCTGAGTTTAGTGCCACTGAGATGGAAGAGATCCTTCCAAAATTTTCTCAGAAAAATAGGGTCCCTGTCAGACACAATACTCTTTGGCATACCATGTAATTTACATACCATTTTTGCAAACAATTCAGCTACCTTACTAGCAGTAAAATGAGTTGGTAACATACCAAAATGAGCTGCTTTAGAGAATCTATCTACTACCACTAGGATGACAGAATTATTTTGGAAAGAAGGGAGCCCCACAATAAAATCAAGAGAAATGTCTTCCCAGACCCCAGTTGGAATAGGCAGCGGGTGTAGCAATCCATAAGGTGGGTGTGTGGGGTGTTTAGTGTGTTGACAAGTGTGACAAGATTTAACAAATTCAGTGACATCTTTAGTCATTCCCTCCCAATAAACATTTTATTTGATACGACCAAGGGTTTTATGAATACCACTATGCCCCCCTAATTGAGATGAGTGAAATTCCTCAAGTAAAAGTTGTTTAAAAACAGAATTAGATGGTACAAAGAGTTTACCCTTGTAGTAGAGCAGCTCATTAATCACCTTATATTCAGGAAAAGAATCAGGGGCGCTTTGCACCTTGTGTAGCAGTTCCTGAAATTCACTGTCTTGGCTCACAGAAGTACGCAGTTCCTGCAGAAAGTCCCAATGAGGAACTGTGATGGCAAGGCAACTAGCAGCAGTGTCATGAACTCTAGAAAGAGCATCGGCAACTCTGTTCTGAGCTCCTGGTTTGTAAACAATGTCATAGTCATACCCTAGCAGCTTTGCTAGATAGAATTGTTGCTCAGGTGTTTGTATAACTTGAGTCATAAGTTCTCTCAGGCTCCTCTGGTCTGTATGAATGATGAACCTACGGCCAAGCAGGTATGGTCTCCATTTCTTCACTGCAGAGGTGATTGCACACAGTTCCCTTACATAGGTGGAAGCATTGAGAAGTTTAGTGCAAAATTTCCTGCTATAGTAGCAAATGGGGTGACCCTTTTGGCACAAAATAGCACCCATGCCTACCCCAGAAGCATCTGTTTCTAAGCTAAATTCTTCAGCAAAATTAGGCAAAGCCAGAACAGGTGCTTCAGACAATGCAATTTTAAGTTTTTCAAAAGCAGTTTGAGCTTCAGGGGACCATTGGAAAGCTTCCTTTTTGAGTAATTCCGTGAGGGGTGCTGCAATAGAAGCATAATGCTTGACAAACTTCCTGTAAAAACCAGATAAGCCTAGAAAGCCACGCAACTGTTTAACATTCTTAGGGCAAGGCCATTCTCTCATAGCCTTGATCTTTTCTGGATCAGGACCCACTCCTTCCACAGAAACTATATGACCCAGATATGAGATAGCATTCTGACCAAAAATGCACTTAGATTCCTTCAAGAAAAACTGGTTTTCCAAGAGACATTGAAAGACAACCTCCAAGTGTTGTATGTGTTCCTCAAGAGTCTTGCTATAGACCAATATGTCATCGAAGAAAACAATGACAAAATGGCGCAAGTGAGGCTGGAAAAGGCGATTCATAGTAGTTTGGAAGGTTGAGGGTGCGTTGCATAGCCCAAATGGCATAACCAAGAACTCATAGTGCCCTTGGTGGGTTCTAAAAGCAGTCTTCTCAATGTCAGTAGATGCCATTCTGATCTGGTGATAACCTGCACGCAAGTCGAGCTTTGAAAACCACTGTGTACCATACAATTCATCAAGCAGCTCCTCAATTGCTGGAATGGGAAATCTGTCCTTTACTGTAATTGCATTTAAGGCACGGTAATCCACACAGAATCTCCAAGATCCGTCCTTCTTTCTTACCAAAAGCACAGGGGATGAAAAAGCACTATTGCTAGGCTGAATGGTCCCTTGGACAAGCATTTCATGAATCTATTTTTCTATCTCATTCTTTTGAAACTGAGGATAGCGATATGGTCTCACATTTACAGGATTAGAGTTGGTAAGTAAAGGGATGTGATGGTCTGTTGGTCGTGGAGGGGGTAGAGTGGTTGGTTCTGCAAACAAAGTGGTATAAGTGGTGATGAGGTGTTGGATTTCAGGTAAGGTACTTGGAGTTGTAGCTGGTGGTTGTGGAAAAATATTGAATTGTAGGCAGGTGTCAATGGCATTTGTTGAGAAAAGTCGTTTAAGCTGATGAAATGAAGCTTCAGTTGGGCTGGATAAGGGTAAGCCAGTGAATTGAACAAGGTTGCCATTGCTACAGAAGGTGAGGGTCAGTTTGTCAAAGTCTGTGAGAATAGGGCCTAAGGTTTTGAGCCATTGGACACCAAGAACCATCTCAGCTCCACTTAAAGGCAGGACATAAAGGTCAACTAGGAAAGGGTGAGTGCCTATCATGAGTTTGGTTTGTTGGCAGATGAAAGCACAGTTAAGTTCTTCACCATTTCCCATAAGGACTTGGAACTCTTTGCTGGGTGTGAGGGCTAAGGCTAACAGTTTTGCCACTCTATCTTGTATGAAATTGTGGGTACTACCACTATCAATGAGAATAGTGATAGTGTGGTTGTTAATGGTTCCTACAATACGAAGGGTTTGTGGTATGGTATGGCCAAGAAGAGCACGTAGGCTAATGTGACGTATGAGTTCCATTGGTTCAGTGGGGGTAATTTCTGGTGTAGGAACATGAGGTTCTTATAACATAGCAGCAAGTGTGTCATTAGGTGGTTCTGGTTGGGCAGGTTCTGCTATGAGGAGGAAGAATTGGCGTTTACAACGATGGCCTGGTTGAAAACGTTCATCACAGTTGTAGCAGAGGCCTTTTTCACGGCGTGCTTGCAACTCAGTAGGTGACAAACGTTTAATGGTGGGTTGTTTCTGTGTGTTGGTGGAGGGGTTAGGGTTTGTGGTGAGGGCAGGGCGAGGATTTGGGGGTTTTTGGAGCGATGACTGGGTTGTCTTTGTGGGTATTTTCAGATTTGCGAAATGGATAATGTGAGACTCTATCATTCAGTTTCGCCTCTTGTAATTTAGCAAGAGAAATAGCATGAGAAAGAGAAACAGGTTGAAAAGCTTGTACCTCACGAAGGATCTCAGCCTTCAGACCGGAGATGAAGCAACTCAGGTAGAACTGTGGTGCCAAGCCGGTGATGCGATTTGCAAGCGCCTCGAAAGCGTTCTGGTACTCCTTCACCGTTGATGTTTGACAGAGTTTAAACAGGGCACCTTTGGGGTCTTCGAACTGCGAAGGTGCAAAACGAAGTTCCAGAGCATGAAGGAAGGTGGTCCAGGAGTATAGGTGGCCGTTGGCGTGCATCCATTGGAACCACGTCAGCACATCGCCTTCCATGTAAAACGCGGCGATGTTGAGACGTTGATCTTCCGGCGTGCGATGGAATTCAAAGAACTGGTTGATCTTGAAAATCCACCCTAGGGCATCGGTGCCATCAAAACGCGGAATGTCGAGTTTAATCGTAGTGGGTGAAAAACCATGTGTGGCACCCGGGCCAAGTCCCAGCGTAGCAAACCCCGGAGGACCCATGCGAGTTCGAAGTTGATTCAGCTCAGTAGTGATTGTGGTGAGGTTATTGTTGAAATTCTCTTGTGTTTGGCGAATCTTCGCTTGGAAATCTTGTTGACTTTGAAGAAGTTGAGCAATGGCTGCAGCAAGATCCGTCGGAGTGGGTGGCGGCGTTGATGCCATATCAATGAAAGCACCAAATGTTAGGGTTTGAATAACAAGGCAAAGAAAGAAAGCTCCGTGAGTGGAGTGACTCTGGCGAATTTACTCAAAGATTGCTTGCCATTATTACCAATTACATCCAGTACAAATAGTATCCAAAGGATGACTGACAGCTGTCCAATACAGAGAAAACAAAATAACAGCTAGTACTAATAGTACCTAAGACAGCTGTAATTCTCAGAATAATATCTAGGGTAGCCAATACAAACAAAGTCACTAGATTTATTCATAAGTCCTACTAGGCAAAGCAAAACATAACATAATGGACTCAAGTGTGATAATCATTTGACCACTTGGGCCTACTCTTCTCTCTGCGGCCCTTTCTCTTAGCAATGGAAAAATTGATGTCAGCATAGGGGTCTTCATCAGTAATTTCTTCATCATTTGTAGTATCCATTACATATATATATATTGTTTTTATGTTCTGACGGGAGACCTTATATGTTGTTGCGTCGAGAACTAAATTTGTGGTGTGCACGGGTATATGTATGTATTTTTTTTAAACTAAATCTTTAGTCTCTTAAATATAAAACAATTCTAACAGATATTTATCACTGATATATAAAAAAATACAGGACAAATACGTGTAATTAAAAAGTATAACTTTTAAAAACTACTCTAAATCTACTATAAAGACAATTAACTGTGTATAAAAAAACACTGGATAACAACAATGATATATATATATATATATATATATATATATATATATATATATATTGTTTTTATCTTCCGACGGGAGACCTTATATGTTGTTAATCTTCATGGGCGTTCACTCAACATTTGCTACGCACAGGTAATTTGCTAGTTCCTTAACAAAACCCAAATTGTGATCAAACTTGAATGAATGAGTTTGTATATATATATCTCGGAACCAGGAGAGGGGGATTAAATTAAAGAGACAGAGGGGAAGTAGGTAGCATACGGAATGCAACAAATAAATAAATTAAAGACAGTTAAGACTCACGAGATAGATTAGGAGGTAAAACCTTCCATGTACTATCTATGAGTCACTTTTATTGATTGAGATAGTATAAACTATCTATGAGTTACAAGATTGAAGATTGAAGAAGAGAAGAAGAAGATTACAAGTGCTCTGGCTTCTCCCTAGAACTAGAGAGAGAAGTAGAGATGAATTGTGTGTCGAAGTGTGTATAACACAAACCTAAGGCACGATTAAATAGATTGAAAAATTTGAATAGTAACCGGTTACTAAACCGGCACTGTGCACTAAAAGACCTGTACTGTACAGAATCCAAGAGTATCTGACTTGAACTGTGCAGCAGCAGAGATAAGTACACGTGGTCTGAGCAATAAAGGAGCCTTGGATTCCAAAATGCCAGAAGATAGTGGGAGACAAGGGGTCCCCATGGATTGACCACTTCGTTTTGTGGGAAAGCAAGAATCTTTGACTATGAAGACAAAGTAGTGGGTGGGACGTCCACTAAGTCTTGCAATGATGAACCTTATCGTGTTCCTGCAAACAGAGAAACAACAGTGCTTGTCGAAAAACAACAGAGCTTGTCGAAAAACAACAGAGCTTGTCGAAAGGTTAGATTTGAATATTGGACAGTTTTTCATGCCTGATGCAGACACTACAATCACCATGTTCAGGGTGGTTTTGAACAGTTTTTCATGTCCATAAGGACACTACAATCACCATGTTCAAGGGTGGTTCAAGATCAGTTTTTCATGCCAATAACGGTACTACTATCACCATGATCCAGGGTGGAATATAAGCAGTTTTTCCCACAAAGAGTGGTACAGTTATCATGCTTAAGGATAAAATTTGAGAATAAATTTGAAGCTTTCATGAGGATCAAAAAAGACCATCAAGAAAGGAATTTTGTAAAATAAGATTATGATTAAAAATCCCAAGGGGATCAGCAAAGATTATCAGAATAATAATCAAAGCCATCTTCCTCAGAGAAATCTTTTGGAGAGGAGGAAGAAGATGAGACAAGAATCTGTTTCATCTTATTGTCCTTTTTTGAAGATGAAGGGACATCCTTGGCCTCAGATTGGTTTTGAAGAAGTTTCATGACATTCTGAAGTTTTTCCAGAATATCATCTTCAGAGGTAGAAGCTGCAAGAGCTGCAGAAATTCTAGCCTTTTGATTTAAAAATTTACAAGTTTCTGGGTCAGCAACTTGCAAAGCTTTTGGGTTGGTTTTAAACCAATTGGTTACACCCGCAGGAGATGCAGCAGAGGCATCAAAACGAGGCCACCATTTGACAAACCCTTGTTTGTAAAAAGACAACAAAGTCTTTGGGTGATGAAAATGCCCAGTTTTATATTGCCATGAAAATATCCATGATAATGAAAAAGTGGCATAAAAATTTAAAGTGATTGGATAATTGGTAAGATCTTTGTTGAATCTTTTTGAAAATATTTGAAATCCTTCTTGGACTTCAGTGGGAAAGATTTCTGGGCAAGGGCCAAAGAAATCCCACCATTGAAGGAACCAATTAGGGAAGGAATACTTGGTTTTCTTTTTGAAATAGATCAACCAAGAATGTTTAAGAAATTTGTTTTGTAAGCCTAGGATAACATAATCCCAAGCTTTGATATAATCCCAATAATTATAACCCATAGGGTCAAAGAGCTGGGAAAATTTCTTTGTGTTGTTTGGATTTGGCCCAAATGCTGAGGGTGTCAGAACATTTAGAATTTGAAGGGTTGAATGGGTGATGACAGCATCGTCCTTAGGATCCCTATAATGTTTGAGGGATATTGACTCAGTGTCTATGAGAATAAACTCATAAAATTTCTGGGTTTTGTTTGGAGTAAAAGGTAAGAGATGGGATTGAGGTGGAAGGATTTTTGGAGGGATCTTGTTGGGATTTTCATTCCAAAATTCTGGTTCAATATGAGCCACAAAGAAAAAGCTTTCTTTTGGGACATACTGGGTTTGAGCAGGGGTAATTGGGTTGGTGTTAATAACCAATTTTGACTGATTTTGGGCAGAGGTAACCTGAGATTTTGGGTTAATCTGCAATTGTTGGGATTTTTGGGTTTGAATGGCTAGGTCCAAGGTAGGGAGATCTTGATCACTATCCTCAGCTATACTAGCCCAAGTTCTGGAGGGAAGATTGGTTAACCCTTGTTCCTGGAAAGTCAGGAGGGTTTGGATTGGAAAGGCATAGTCAGACTTTGCCTGTTTAATTTGGTTTTGGGTACTCTGAGGGGAATGCCCAGATTGGTTTCCAGATTGGTTTAGGGTGGAAGGCCCTGTAGAGATCATAGGGTTTTTACCTTTTCCTCTTCCTCTTCCTCTCGAGGAGGAAGCCCTGGTGGTCATCTTGATTGAAGCCCTGAGAATCAAAGATGATTCAGTTAGTAAAATTCTGATTATAATTTCTATATAATCAATATGATCATCGTAATGGAATAAAATGTCTAAAATTTCTACCATTTGGTTTCTAGACATAAAGAGATTAATTATTAGAAATTTTCCATGAAAATTTCCAGCAAGATTATAGGAGTCAAGAATTTCTTGTGAGACAGCGTGATTAACCATGTCACAAGTAATATCTATCATTCCCTCCTGGGTTTTAGCTTTGATGCTAATTCCAGAATTGAAATTGGTTTTGGAGCAAATTTTTTGAGTTTTATTGAAAGATTTGCTCGGATGATAAAACATAAAGGGTTGCCCCAGATAATAAGCATTAATACCAAAATCATTGATATGAAAAGAAAAAAGTAGGGCTGGGGATTCCCAGATAACTCTATTTTCAAAGTTGGTAATAATGGATGAAATGGAGATATTGAATCTGCAAATGGAGGAAGCTAGGTCAATAAACCTAGATTCAGGTTTATCAAAATAATAACCTAACCAATTGTAGATTCTGGATTTAATCTTAGGTTTGAGCTCAAGGTTCTTAAGCTCAGATAAAATCCTGTTGTACCTATGGGGTTTTTCATCTCTGCAGATGAGCTTAATTCTTCTTTTGGTACTAGGATCAATATTGAAAGTACTGAGTTTTCTAATAACCCAGCAGCTCTTGGTTTTGTGACCTGTTTTACTGCAAACAAAGCAGGTAACCTGCTTACTAGGTCTATTATGTACCTTCTTAGCAGGTTGGTTGATGGGAGAAACCTCAGGTTTTCTTTTATTGCAAGTGCAACAAATTTCTGTGATTTGAGATTTAGCCCGGGTATTGAGTTTCTTGTCCCTTTTCCTAATGTAGGGCTTTGGTACATAACCAGGTTTGGGTTGATTAGGACATTTTCTGGCAATGTGGCCAAAATTGTCACATTTGAAGCAGATAACCTTTCTTTCATCAAAAGGAATTTTGGTTATCGTGTTTATAGAGCCATTGGTTTTAGGATTAAGAGCCATACCTTTAAGAAGGTTTAATTGCTCATTGACTCTAGCTAAAAGTCCTTCATAATTGGTTTGCTGAAGAACTGGTTTGGTAATAGGTTTCTCTAACTGGGTAGGGATACCTAAAACATTCTTAGTTTGTTCTAAGACATCATTGGGATGTTTAGAGGGGATGATAGGGACATCCTGTCTCCTATCAGATAAAATGGATTGAAAAGGATAATTGATGCCTTTCCTAAAAGCATAGTCTTTAAACCATTTAAAGAAAGGGGTGTTATGTTTGGTTTTCCTGAGAAATTCATAGAATTTCTCTTGGATTGCTTTACGTTTGTGTCCCTGATACTGAGAAAAGAACCAATTCCTATGAGGAGACCATTCCTCAGAATAAAATTCTTTTCTAAGGGATTCCTTATCCATGATGAATTTAGACTTCATCATAAGGATTATTAAGGGAGGAATAGGTTGGAGATTGAATAGACCTAAGGTCTTCCTCCTCTTTCTGATAGGAGGTTTTTACAGGGGTTGTGGTTTCAAAACCCTGCAAATGGATAGTGGAACCATCATGGGAGGCTCCTATCTGGGGTTTGGAGGACTCTCTAGCTACAGAGAAGGATCTTCTAGAGAAAGATCCTCTGGACATAGCCGTTCTGAAGTCTTCTTCAGATCTGAGGGACCTAGGGATAGTGAAGGAGTTGCTTCTGTTAAAAACAAGATCAACTCTTCCAGATTGATGCTGAATAACATCCTGGAATTCTGGTGTTATCCTAGGTGCTGTAGGGGCAGCTTTATCTAGGGTCCAGGTTTCAGGAAGTGTAATATCACTCCATTGTATGGTTTTAGGTACCATAATATTGGCCTTAGATTGGTCAGTAAGAAACAAAGTTGTTTCTCCTGATTTGTGGCATTTGGTTTTAAGGAAATTGGACCTGATAGAGTTCATTACTTTGTAATGAATTCTGTATATCAAAGTGATAGGGACAGATCCTTCCTTCATGTCATAGCCGTGACACTTGACATTAAGATAAAGAACATCAAGGATGTTCTTATCATCCAGACTGACAGTTAAATCTGGGAAGCAATTAAAAAAGATTGGCCCATGAATTAGGCTAGTTTCAACAGTTCCTAATAAAGAGTCGTGAAACTGATTATGGCGAGCATCTCTTAAACAGAGCAAGACTGCAACGTTAAGAGACTCTCTGGTAAGAGGCTTCATGCCTACCTGAACACTCCCAATGTGTAGGTAGTTGAAGTTCTTAGCCTTATGATCTTTCATACTTTTTTCAGAAAGAAGATGAAATTCTTCATCATCTTTGCGGAGTATGATTTTCTGTTCTACTGTTCTGACAATAAAATCAGTTTTGGATAAGAAAGATTTTTGATTTTGATAAAGATCTTTATGGGATATTTTTGGGATATCCCAATTATCAAGATCTTGATTGATATCTTCAAAACGTATTTCTTCTTTGAAGATTTTGTTTGATAAAGATTGACTAGAAGATGAAGATGAGGATGAGGGTTTGCAAGAAAAACGAGAAGAAAAACTTTTAAACATTTTAATAAAATTCTTCCTCACCCATAAGCATCATCGCCTTCACTTGGTTTCATTAGAAATATAAATATTAAAATATGAACTAGTAACTACTTTCTAGATTATGCTGGGGATATAAACCTGTTTTGTTTAAAAATCATAACAAGGCCAAGTGCAGGATATTAAAACTTGGATAAAAGAATTATTTTCTAATTTATACTTCAGAGAGAAATCCTTTTACTCAGAAAACAATAAGTAAAGTAAAGACTGAAATACATTTAATTTAAACCATTTAAATTATATCTTGAGTTTGATTCAGACATGCAAGTGATCAATAAACAAACTGTTTTCTGTTTTACTTCCTTTTAAACACCAAGATGTTTCCAGAATACAACATCTCTCTGGGCGGCAAGGTAGCTGCTCTATCACTCGCGAGTCTTACGCATTCGTTATGCCGTTCGTCGTTAGCGAGATTTCCAAGTATTCTTTCAAAATCCTATAATGTCAAAAGTAAGTAGAACATGGTTTTGAAAAAGTTATAGATGTTCTTGATCAAAAGCAGAGAATACGTTTTCAAAATATAACTTAGGGAAAGTTCAATTTAAACATATGACAACATACTTTGACAAACTGTTTTAAGATCAAAAGTAAATCTTTGTAAAATATAAACACAGATGAATAATTTTCTTATTCAATCACCTTTTATGTTTATGTGTTATAAAATAGTAAGCTGATTGACTATGGGATTTCTCAGACATCTGGTACTGCTCACAACAGACATTGGCCACGTTTGTGAGGCTCCCAGAACATTCTTTGAAAATACACCAGTAAACTGGCCTGAACAAGGCTAGCCATAGTCAAGGAGTATACTAATAGTGTAACACTTAGAAATATTTTAACTTTGAATTAATATCCATAACAGGCACTTATATGATTATGAACAAAATAAGTAACTGCAAAGCATAATCAAGATAAGTAACCAACAGTTACTAGTTCATATTTTAATATTTATATTTCTAATGAAACCAAGTGAAGGCGATGATGCTTATGGGTGAGGAAGAATTTTATTAAAATGTTTAAAAGTTTTTCTTCTCGTTTTTCTTGCAAACCCTCATCCTCATCTTCATCTTCTAGTCAATCTTTATCAAACAAAATCTTCAAAGAAGAAATACGTTTTGAAGATATCAATCAAGATCTTGATAATTGGGATATCCCAAAAATATCCCATAAAGATCTTTATCAAAATCAAAAATCTTTCTTATCCAAAACTGATTTTATTGTCAGAACAGTAGAACAGAAAATCATACTCCGCAAAGATGATGAAGAATTTCATCTTCTTTCTGAAAAAAGTATGAAAGATCATAAGGCTAAGAACTTCAACTACCTACACATTGGGAGTGTTCAGGTAGGCATGAAGCCTCTTAC
Organism: Astragalus glycyphyllos; assembly: GCA_963573325.1. Lineage (NCBI taxonomy): Eukaryota > Viridiplantae > Streptophyta > Magnoliopsida > Fabales > Fabaceae > Astragalus > Astragalus glycyphyllos. Next base: position 68,855,849 of record OY754308.1, read on the forward strand.
CAGAGAGTCTCTTAACGTTGCAGTCTTGCTCTGTTTAAGAGATGCTCGCCATAATCAGTTTCACGACTCTTTATTAGGAACTGTTGAAACTAGCCTAATTCATGGGCCAATCTTTTTTAATTGCTTCCCAGATTTAACTGTCAGTCTGGATGATAAGAACATCCTTGATGTTCTTTATCTTAATGTCAAGTGTCACGGCTATGACATGAAGGAAGGATCTGTCCCTATCACTTTGATATACAGAATTCATTACAAAGTAATGAACTCTATCAGGTCCAATTTCCTTAAAACCAAATGCCACAAATCAGGAGAAACAACTTTGTTTCTTACTGACCAATCTAAGGCCAATATTATGGTACCTAAAACCATACAATGGAGTGATATTACACTTCCTGAAACCTGGACCCTAGATAAAGCTGCCCCTACAGCACCTAGGATAACACCAGAATTCCAGGATGTTATTCAGCATCAATCTGGAAGAGTTGATCTTGTTTTTAACAGAAGCAACTCCTTCACTATCCCTAGGTCCCTCAGATCTGAAGAAGACTTCAGAACGGCTATGTCCAGAGGATCTTTCTCTAGAAGATCCTTCTCTGTAGCTAGAGAGTCCTCCAAACCCCAGATAGGAGCCTCCCATGATGGTTCCACTATCCATTTGCAGGGTTTTGAAACCACAACCCCTGTAAAAACCTCCTATCAGAAAGAGGAGGAAGACCTTAGGTCTATTCAATCTCCAACCTATTCCTCCCTTAATAATCCTTATGATGAAGTCTAAATTCATCATGGATAAGGAATCCCTTAGAAAAGAATTTTATTCTGAGGAATGGTCTCCTCATAGGAATTGGTTCTTTTCTCAGTATCAGGGACACAAACGTAAAGCAATCCAAGAGAAATTCTATGAATTTCTCAGGAAAACCAAACATAACACCCCTTTCTTTAAATGGTTTAAAGACTATGCTTTTAGGAAAGGCATCAATTATCCTTTTCAATCCATTTTATCTGATAGGAGACAGGATGTCCCTATCATCCCCTCTAAACATCCCAATGATGTCTTAGAACAAACTAAGAATGTTTTAGGTATCCCTACCCAGTTAGAGAAACCTATTACCAAACCAGTTCTTCAGCAAACCAATTATGAAGGACTTTTAGCTAGAGTCAATGAGCAATTAAACCTTCTTAAAGGTATGGCTCTTAATCCTAAAACCAATGGCTCTATAAACACGATAACCAAAATTCCTTTTGATGAAAGAAAGGTTATCTGCTTCAAATGTGACAATTTTGGCCACATTGCCAGAAAATGTCCTAATCAACCCAAACCTGGTTATGTACCAAAGCCCTACATTAGGAAAAGGGACAAGAAACTCAATACCCGGGCTAAATCTCAAATCACAGAAATTTGTTGCACTTGCAATAAAAGAAAACCTGAGGTTTCTCCCATCAACCAACCTGCTAAGAAGGTACATAATAGACCTAGTAAGCAGGTTACCTGCTTTGTTTGCAGTAAAACAGGTCACAAAACCAAGAGCTGCTGGGTTATTAGAAAACTCAGTACTTTCAATATTGATCCTAGTACCAAAAGAAGAATTAAGCTCATCTGCAGAGATGAAAAACCCCATAGGTACAACAGGATTTTATCTGAGCTTAAGAACCTTGAGCTCAAACCTAAGATTAAATCCAGAATCTACAATTGGTTAGGTTATTATTTTGATAAACCTGAATCTAGGTTTATTGACCTAGCTTCCTCCATTTGCAGATTCAATATCTCCATTTCATCCATTATTACCAACTTTGAAAATAGAGTTATCTGGGAATCCCCAGCCCTACTTTTTTCTTTTCATATCAATGATTTTGGTATTAATGCTTATTATCTGGGGCAACCCTTTATGTTTTATCATCCGAGCAAATCTTTCAATAAAACTCAAAAAATTTGCTCCAAAACCAATTTCAATTCTGGAATTAGCATCAAAGCTAAAACCCAGGAGGGAATGATAGATATTACTTGTGACATGGTTAATCACGCTGTCTCACAAGAAATTCTTGACTCCTATAATCTTGCTGGAAATTTTCATGGAAAATTTCTAATAATTAATCTCTTTATGTCTAGAAACCAAATGGTAGAAATTTTAGACATTTTATTCCATTACGATGATCATATTGATTATATAGAAATTATAATCAGAATTTTACTAAATGAATCATCTTTGATTCTCAGGGCTTCAATCAAGATGACCACCAGGGCTTCCTCCTCGAGAGGAAGAGGAAGAGGAAAAGGTAAAAACCCTATGATCTCTACAGGGCCTTCCACCCTAAACCAATCTGGAAACCAATCTGGGCATTCCCCTCAGAGTACCCAAAACCAAATTAAACAGGCAAAGTCTGACTATGCCTTTCCAATCCAAACCCTCCTGACTTTCCAGGAACAAGGGTTAACCAATCTTCCCTCCAGAACTTGGGCTAGTATAGCTGAGGATAGTGATCAAGATCTCCCTACCTTGGACCTAGCCATTCAAACCCAAAAATCCCAACAATTGCAGATTAACCCAAAATCTCAGGTTACCTCTGCCCAAAATCAGTCAAAATTGGTTATTAACACCAACCCAATTACCCCTGCTCAAACCCAGTATGTCCCAAAAGAAAGCTTTTTCTTTGTGGCTCATATTGAACCAGAATTTTGGAATGAAAATCCCAACAAGATCCCTCCAAAAATCCTTCCACCTCAATCCCATCTCTTACCTTTTACTCCAAACAAAACCCAGAAATTTTATGAGTTTATTCTCATAGACACTGAGTCAATATCCCTCAAACATTATAGGGATCCTAAGGACGATGCTGTCATCACCCATTCAACCCTTCAAATTCTAAATGTTCTGACACCCTCAGCATTTGGGCCAAATCCAAACAACACAAAGAAATTTTCCCAGCTCTTTGACCCTATGGGTTATAATTATTGGGATTATATCAAAGCTTGGGATTATGTTATCCTAGGCTTACAAAACAAATTTCTTAAACATTCTTGGTTGATCTATTTCAAAAAGAAAACCAAGTATTCCTTCCCTAATTGGTTCCTTCAATGGTGGGATTTCTTTGGCCCTTGCCCAGAAATCTTTCCCACTGAAGTCCAAGAAGGATTTCAAATATTGTCAAAAAGATTCAACAAAGATCTTACCAATTATCCAATCACTTTAAATTTTTATGCCACTTTTTCATTATCATGGATATTTTCATGGCAATATAAAACTGGGCATTTTCATCACCCAAAGACTTTGTTGTCTTTTTACAAACAAGGGTTTGTCAAATGGTGGCCTCGTTTTGATGCCTCTGCTGCATCTCCTGCGGGTGTAACCAATTGGTTTAAAACCAACCCAAAAGCTTTGCAAGTTGCTGACCCAGAAACTTGTAAATTTTTAAATCAAAAGGCTAGAATTTCTGCAGCTCTTGCAGCTTCTACCTCTGAAGATGATATTCTGGAAAAACTTCAGAATGTCATGAAACTTCTTCAAAACCAATCTGAGGCCAAGGATGTCCCTTCATCTTCAAAAAAGGACAATAAGATGAAACAGATTCTTGTCTCATCTTCTTCCTCCTCTCCAAAAGATTTCTCTGAGGAAGATGGCTTTGATTATTATTCTGATAATCTTTGCTGATCCCCTTGGGATTTTTAATCATAATCTTATTTTACAAAATTCCTTTCTTGATGGTCTTTTTTGATCCTCATGAAAGCTTCAAATTTATTCTCAAATTTTATCCTTAAGCATGATAACTGTACCACTCTTTGTGGGAAAAACTGCTTATATTCCACCCTGGATCATGGTGATAGTAGTACCGTTATTGGCATGAAAAACTGATCTTGAACCACCCTTGAACATGGTGATTGTAGTGTTCTTATGGACATGAAAAACTGTTCAAAACCACCCTGAACATGGTGATTGTAGTGTCTGCATCAGGCATGAAAAACTGTCCAATATTCAAATCTAACCTTTCGACAAGCTCTGTTGTTTTTCGACAAGCTCTGTTGTTTTTCGACAAGCACTGTTGTTTCTCTGTTTGCAGGAACACGATAAGGTTCATCATTGCAAGACTTAGTGGACGTCCCACCCACTACTTTGTCTTCATAGTCAAAGATTCTTGCTTTCCCACAAAACGAAGTGGTCAATCCATGGGGACCCCTTGTCTCCCACTATCTTCTGGCATTTTGGAATCCAAGGCTCCTTTATTGCTCAGACCACGTGTACTTATCTCTGCTGCTGCACAGTTCAAGTCAGATACTCTTGGATTCTGTACAGTACAGGTCTTTTAGTGCACAGTGCCGGTTTAGTAACCGGTTACTATTCAAATTTTTCAATCTATTTAATCGTGCCTTAGGCTTGTGTTAGACACACTTGGACACACAATTCATCTCTACTTCTCTCTCTAGTTCTAGGGAGAAGCCAGAGCACTTGTAATCTTCTTATTCTCTTCTTCAATCTTCAATCTTGTAACTCATAGATAGTTTATACTATCTCAATCAATAAAAGTGACTCATAGATAGTACATGGAAGGTTTTACCTCCTAATCTATCTCGTGAGTCTTAACTGTCTTTAATTTATTTATTTGTTGCATTCCGTATATATATATATATATGTTCCCTTTTTTGTTTTGTTTTTTTGTCTATGTCTTTGACCCGCTCCAGTGTCCATTTGTTCGATCGTTGGGGATTGAACTCGGATACTAACCGAGTCCGCTCCTTTAAATGGAGTGTATTAATCGCTTGTACTCAAGCTTGGAGTTTTGTTTTGTTTATTATTAGAAGATTTTTCCCCTTTTCTTGTATTCAAACGTTTGAAATTTTATGTTGAGAATATTTAAGTGTGTTGACTATGGGGACATTTGATCAAAGCATCGACAAATATTTTTTATTGCGTCTTTCTTTAATGACTAATATTAGATCCTTAACAAGTACTAGTATATTTTTTTGACATCAATAAGTACTAGTATATGGTCTCATAAAAAAATTAATTTTTTAGAAAAAAAACTCAAAAAGACAATTTCAAACAATGTCACAGTCTCTCATAGCATAAACATTTTATATATATGATTTGAATGCATTATACTAATAACATACGTAGTACTATTTTTGTCAAAGAAAATAACTAATAACATACTAGTATCAGACAAAAATTACCAACTGAATACACGCATCTCACGCTTTCTTTTTTAAAAAATTTAGTAACACGCCTTCAAAAAAAATAGTACTAACAGTTTATTTTAAAAATAGTACTATTGTTATTGATGTGTAGTATTTATCGGCTTTGTCTGTGATTAAGTTACGTCGAGGAACTTGACTAACCACTTGTAGCCGGCTTTATCGGTTCGTGTGGTTTTTGAAAGTTTATTTTAAAGAAACTGAAAAGTAAAAAAAATTAAAATTAATGAATCTAAACTAACACCAATTATCTTACTATCTTGCCTTTGTAAAATTTATCTAGCTCATGCTGGTGGACCTTTCTATTGAGTTTTTAGATCGTCCAAAAATAAAAGAAAGCTGGTTTTTCATGTTTTAAGAAATTGAGCTTACCTTTAATTGCGATACATGTTTGCTTCATCAGACTCGTGTTTGTCCTATGAAAAACTCGCAAAATTTAGAAGCTCCAAATCTTAGGTTCTGCTTTGGCGTGGAAAGTGGCCGCGCGGTGTTGGGTATTTGGCTGCGAAAGAGGAATTCCAGTTTTATTTCCTGTTTTTGGCTTTTATTAAGCTCAATCGAAATATCGAAATATAAAAGAGAAAGTAAGTACCAAATTCGTCAAAAAAAAAGAGACTACTTTGGTCCTGATAAAGGAAAAAGCAATAACTTCGTATTTGAAAATATTAAATTTTGACCAAATTAATCCCTAATAAAATTAAGTGTTGGATGATAAATGTCAAAGAAATTAAGTGTTCTTTTATAGTAAAGTGGTTAGAAATTAGTGTGTTGATTGTTAGAAAGGATGGGGGAGTGGGGTTCGAACCCCGTATACCTACGTTTTTCTACCAACGATTTCCCTACAGCTGCTCCTTATGTTACTATGGGGTAGGCGCAATGCAACCCCAAAAAGTAAATAAGTGCAAAGCCTATTATATTACTCTATTATTTTGCCACCTCAAAAATATAAATTGATATTATTAAATATGTTAAATACTTCATCTTTCATAAAAATTAAGAAAATGTTATAAAAAGAAAGAGAATAGTATTATTCTCATCTTATACTGTTTGTTGTTTTAACAAAACTAGTTTGTCCCGAATTTGATTGTCGTTTTACATTTTCAATGAAAGATTTATTTTTTCCACTTATGTCTTTTTTATTATGAGAATTAATTTGAGTGGAGAGATAAAGAGCAAGATAGTATATATCATGCAACACCTTTTAAGATTTGCACCATTAATCTTTTTTTTCTTTAAAATGTGTGTCACAACCTTACACTATTATGAAATTACAGGTATTAAGCATTAATGTATTCACTATTGTCACGAATGTAAATTGTATGAGAATAAATTGATATTGATGCATATAGTACTAATTAGAGGGTGTAGTTAGAAAAAAGTAGTTAATATTACATTAAAAATTGAAAGAGATATTAATTCTGAGACAATTTTTTACCAATGTGACACTAATATTGGGACATGGAAAGTAGCAGAATGTGAAAAACAAGATGACTTGATTTTTAAGGACACACACATGTCGTTGATTGTTATTTTCTAAATAAACTCTATACTTTTAGTTTTTCTTTATTAAATTTTGCATATAAAAATATTAATTCTTTATATGTGCCCCTCATAAAAATTTGGCTAGCTCCATCACTGCTTAAGGGCTTAAATAACCATGACCTGAGATATATATAGATAGTCTATCTCTATATCTAATAGTAAGACGGTATTCAAGATTATAACTTCGCACGCACGATTAATTTTTTTCCTATTCCTTAAGACGTTCCACGCCATTAGATGTTCCAAATAGAACTCATCTTCCTTTACTCCTTCTAGAGTTCCTGGTGTCCGTTTTGTATAGGTTCCGTTTTGCGGTGTCGGTTAGGATGGGGAAATGCAAAATTTTCCCATCAAACACAAATCCACTTTTAACCTGGAATAGCCCATATTCCCTGTTTTCTTGTCGTTATTATCCAAGCATCACAAAACTTTTGTTGTTTGTACTTTGACCCATTTTTTTTCAGCTTTTGTATTTTTCTTTTTAGTTTTTTGGAGCTTTTTTTTGCAGTTTTTTCCTGTTAAAAGGTGATACTTTTTGTCTTTTAGTGCGAAAAAGACTAAAATGCCCCCAATAAGTTGCCATGTGGCAGCCTAATGAGATATCTAAAAATGTAAATGTGCTAGCATATGGTTTGATTATATAGATATATAGATATAGAAAATAGAAGAACGCAAATTGTTCTGCACTGTACTTCCGACCGTGAAGAGCGGTCCGAGGTAGTTAGTGGTTGATATCCTTAATCAATGATCGTATCCGATCCTGCTGGTGTTGTACCTGCAAAGTCACTCCGATGCTAAAGTCAGTGGGATAGTCTTAGCGAAGTGATGAATAAGAGAATGCTTACCATTAATGAGGCAATGAATGTTGTATTTATAGAGTGGGGTGGGGTTGATTCCAATGAATCAGGACCGTCCGATCTGGTGGTTTGATCTGAGCCCTTGATGTTCGGACTGGGCCCTTTGATATTGGGCTTTTGCGTGGTGTGAATAGATACGAAAGAAGGGGTGTATATGGTCAAAAGACTAACCATAACACAAATGAAACCCCAAACCAAGTCGCCGATGAGTATAGTGCATGTTGCATCCATGCTGGCAAGTTACTAGTCATAAGAATATTCAATAAGCTGTCAAAACTCCATGCTACAACAAATACATAACTAAATCAAATTATAAACAGTAAAAGAAAGTGTTGTTAGTTTTATACATCTCATATTTAGCAGTTGCATGACAATGATTCTACTTGAAAGGTGAATGGCTTCTGCATGACCGCATGTAACCAAAAACAAAAATCAAAGTGGTAGAAATATATATTGATGAGCAATTATAACTATATCAGCTATTCAAAAAAATTCTCCCTAATAGTGGCTTCTACATGCTTCTACAAACAATGCAACATGAAAACAAACAATTATATCTTGACGTTCTTATATGTAATGAGGAAGACATCAACTGGATTACACTCCATATGCCCTACAAAAGTAGAATATATGAAGAAATAAAAAAAAATCATATATGGTGTTGGAGATATTTCCAAAATATAGGAATAATTAAATACGGATTGCTTTGCATAGTAACATAAAGTTGAAGTTAGCCTTGTGGTTGGTTTTGTCAAGTTTGAATGCTTGGTTGAAAGTTCAATTCCCTTGTGGACCGTTTTATTTTTATGCTTCGTGAATTTATAACGGATAAATTAAAAGCGAAAAAGTGCTTAAATAGCACCAGTTGGGATTCGAACCCATGCAACAGGAATGGGCAAACACGACTCTTGACCACCATACCGTCACCACTTTAGTGAAACGTCATGTTCGCTAGTGGTATATATCCGTGTTAACTGACAGAAATTCTTAACACAAGAATTGTTTCCCTTCTCCATGTGACATGAGTTTCTCTATAATTAGACACTTTTGGGCAAATATTAACACACGAAAATTCATGTTTACATGAGCCAAAATTTAGTCAAAATTATATCTAAGTCATTTCTTCTTTTCTCTAGTGCACAAGAGTAATTGAGAAAACTTTATTCCATAAACTACTATTGATCGATATGCTTAGTGTGGGTGTGCAGACCATATCAAGGAACTCCATTGTATCCTGAAGGGGGTTCGCCGGTTATCCTATTGCATCCAATCTAGAGTGATTGGTGGGGGCGAATCGAACCTAAAGCTTAGTGTCATACACGCCTTGGAGTCTTGTGCAATGATAAATTCATCTTCTCCCTGTTGAAATAAGAATCTCTTTCTAGGTTTTGATGAAACAAACTAAGTAAGATTTTAGTTTTCTAAATATGTGATCTAATTTGTGTGCTAAAGTGATGTAGAACAGGGTTACTACATAGCAAACTGAGACTCTATCTAAGAAAAAAAAGAAAAGAAACTTCTATGGTAAGAGAAGTCTCAAGAAGGTTAACTTGTAGAAGTTTGAAAATTTGTCAACAGAATGTTTGACCAGAACTAAAGAAGGTTGACCAGAAGTCAACTATAGTTTGACCATGAGTCAAAAGAATGTTGATCAGAAGTCAACTATAGTCTGATCATGAGTCAAAAGAAGGTTGACCTCATCAACATATTAAAGAAGCTTAGTTCAAGTCAAGAAGAGTAAAACTGCAGAAAGTTGGTTGAGAAGGTTGCCTTCTCAAGCATATTGAACTCAAACATTTTGGCACCTGAATTAATGCGTTCCAGTGCATTAAATGAAGATCTTATGCAATAAATATGTTGAAGAATGTTGGAAATCAAAAGAGGAAATGCTTGATTATTCCTAAGAGAAACAAAAGGTGTTTGTCTCATACCACGAAACTCAAGAAGCTTCATTGCAAGCTGGAAAAGCAAGGCCTAAAGTGATATGTCAAGTCACAGGCTTAGAGGATAATCAGAAGAGAGTACAATGTCAACTCCAGAAGGTTGAGTAACATGTATAAAGCTGATTTACAGGCTGGAGAAGCTTTAACGGATAACCAAGTCTTTTGTCCAACAAACAATTCATCTTTATGGACCAATGGTCACTCCCAACGGTTATCTCCAAGTTTCTCAACGGCTCTATTCCCTTGCCAAGCCTATTTAAAGACAGATCTCTGAAGTTTCAAATCACGAGAGTTAATTGCAATCTACACAAAGTTCAAATCTTGAAAAGCAATCAAGCTTCTCGTCCACACTCAAAGCAACATCACGTTCAGTTTTTGGGAATACTTTGTTGAGTGTGTGTTAGCTTGTTTACCCTACAAAATACATTGTATTAATCTGTAGTCAAGCTCCTAAATCATCCCAAACCCAAACCCCTTATTGTAAAAATCAGTGTGTTAGTTTCTCTACAAACTACCTAGTGTGAGGTGAGTGGTGTAGGTGAACCTACTTGAAAAAGGAACCTTTAGAAAGCTAGGAGAAAGTTTTCTAAGTGGTGAATACAGTTTGGCTAAGCTATGGCAGTGAACACTTGTCTTTTGTGTGTTGATCAAAAGAGAGTGTGGTGAAAGTCTTTTGTTGGTGAACAAAAGCAAGTGTAAGATCTATTTGGAAAATAGTGGAAATACTCACTTGGAAGTGAGGAGAGGAAGTAGCCATAGTTGGGTGAACCTCTATAACTCTACTGTGTCATTACTTGCTTTCCTTATTACGTGTTTAATCTTGCATACACTTGTTAACTGTTTTCAAATCCTACAGAAGGTTAGTTACTTCAACCTTCTATAGATAAGTTTTCAACTTAAGACAACCTTCTTTAAGGTATACTCTTGATACTGAAAACAACTTTTTAACATCAACTCAGAATCATCTAAGTTACATTATCTTCAGTATGTATTTGCTTGCTTGCTGTGTGTTTTGAATTAACACTTTAACCTTCTCTACTCTAAGTTTATCTTAAGATCATTTGGAGAAGGTTGCAGGATAAAATTTAAAAAGGGACGCACAATTCAATCCCCCCTTTCTTGTGCAATTAAGTCACTTCAATTGGTATCAGAGCTCACCTCTAGGGGCTGAGCACACCTCACAGTGTGAGAGGAAAGATCCTGGAAGAAGTGATGACTCATTCAAACTCAGTGATGTTTCTTCCTGAAGGTGCTTCAGCAAATAGACCTCTAGGATTCACTGGTGAACACTGTTATTACTGGAAAGATCAAATGAGATTGTTTCTAGAATCTCAAGATACTGATCGCTGGGGAATTGTTGAAGATGGTCCTTATGAACCTACAACAACTCTTGATGATGGAAGCACTCTTCCCAAACCCAGAAATACTTGGACACTTGAAGACAAACGCATGGTACTCCTAAACTCTAAATCTAAATTTTATCTAACACGTGCTTTAGGTAGAAGTGAATATGACAAAGTAGCTGGGAAACAAACTGCCAAAGAGATTTGGGATACATTGAGAACTGCACGTGAAGGAACTGATCAGGTCATAGAAGCTAAGATCAACCTTCTTATCCACCAATTTGAAACATTCAAAATGGAGGAACAAGAAACTATCTCTGAAATGTTTAGCAGATTCACAACAATAACAAATAATTTGAACTCATTGGGAAATACCTACACAAATCAAGCAAAAGTCAGAAAGCTTCTGAGATGTCTACCAAAGGTGTGGAGACCCAAAGTGACTGCTATAACAAAAGCTAAAGATCTATCTACACTAAAGATAGAAGATCTACTTGGATCCTTAAAAGTTCATGAGCAAGAGATCATGGATGAACTTCATCCCAAGAAAGCTAAAACCATTGCTCTTAAAGCTTCTCAAAAAACCCCCACAATCTTCTAAAGCTATGGCACTCAAAGCTCAAGAAGATACTCAAGAAGAAAGTGAAGATGATGAAAATGTCACTGATGATGATGATGAAATGGCTCTAATCACAAGAAGGTTGAGAAGATGGGCTTTTAGGAAAAATACAAATAAAAGACCCTTCTTCAAGAAAGATCAACCTAAAGGTGAAGACACCAGCAAAACCACACCTGTATGCTATGAATGCAACAAACCTGGACACTTCAAAAATGAATGTCCTAAGTTAAAAGGAAGCAACAAGAAGTTCACACCAAAGAAAAAGGCTCTACTTGCCACATGGGATGAATCAGATGAAACTGATTCAGAAAATGAAGAGGATGCTGCTCATTTCTGTCTCATGGTTAATTCTGATGAACCTTCTCGAAACTTGCCTGCCTCAAGTATGGAGTCTATCAACTCTTGTCTCATGGGAGATGCTGATCTAGAAGAGGTAATTATTCTTGAACCATCTTGTGCATCATGCAAAGAATTTGAACATGCTTTTGAAAATCTGCTATCTGATTCAAATACTTTAGTCCAAAAATGTAGTATGTTTAGAGAACAATATTTCAATGTGAAAAATGAAAATGAGGAACTTCAAATAAAAAATGAACATTTGACACAAACCATTGGCATGCTTAGATATAGATACACTAGGATCAGTGAGCAACATATTCTGACTAGTGAGAAATCAGAAATAGACATAGCTAATCTTGAAGAACAAAACAACCTTCTTAAAGATAACATCTTAGCTATGATTGAAGAAAGAACTATCACAGAACAACAGTTGAGTGAAAACTCTGATAAGAAACACATTAGACATAGCTTCAAGGAAGTCTCAAAAAACAAAAAGTCTAGAGTAAAATGCACATACTGCAAACATTTTGGTCATGATATTTCTGTATGTTTTAAAAAGAAAAAGGGAAGTATTTATTCGAAGAAAGCTAACCATGAAGGACCCAAAAATCATTTGGTACCTAAGACTTTACTAACATCTGAAACAGGAATGCCTCTTAGCATCCAAGAAAAAACTGTGGTTCTTGGATAGTGGATGCTCAAGACACATGACAGGAGAAATGAATAAATTTCTCTCAATGGAGAGAATAGATGGAGGCTATGTCATCTTTTGCAATGATGATAAAGCTTGCATCAAATGTATAGGTACTATAGGTAATTCTAATTCTCCTAAAATTAAAAATGTTCAGTATGTAGAAGGTTTAATGCATAACATGTTAAGCATTAGTCAATTGTGTGATAGTGGTCATAAAGTTTCTTTCAAAGCTAATAAATGTGTTATTAAAGATATCTCATCTGGTAAGGTCCTGTTTACTGCATCTAGAAATAAGAATCTATACAGCCTATGTTTTGATGAACTATCTCAATAAACTTGCCTTATGTCTTTTGAAAATGACAAATGGATTTGGCATAGAAGAGCTGGCCACATAAACATGCAAACTATTTCAAAATTATCCAAAAAAGGAATTAGTCAGAGGGTTACCAAAAATCAATTTTGAAAAGGACAAAATATGTGAAGCTTGTGTTCATGGAAAACAATCCAAATCAAGTTTTAAACCTAAGAACATGATCACATCTCAAAGCCACTTGAGTTGCTTCACATAGACTTATTTGGACCTACAAAAACTGCTAGCCTAAATGGAAAAATATATGGTTTTGTCATTGTAGATGATTTTTCAAGATACACTTGGGTACTATTTTTGAGAAACAAAGATAAAGCTTTTGAAGTATTCAAAGTATTCTTGAAGAAAGTTCAAAATGAAAAAGGAACAAAGGTAGTTTCTGTAAGAAGTGATCATGGGAGAGAATTTGAAAACTTGTCTTTTCAAAACTTTTTTGATGAAAATGGAATCACTCACAACTTCTCATTCCCTAGAACTCCACAACAAAATGGAGTTGTAGAAAGGGAAAATAGAACCTTGCAAGAAATGGCAAGAACTCTTTTAGAAGATTCAAAAATTGAAAAATACTTTTGGGCTGAGGCTGGAAACACTGCTTGCTATATTCTAAACAGAGTTTCCATTAGAAAAATAATTGAGAAAACCCCATATGAACTCTGGAAAAATAGAAAAACTACCATTACTTATTTTCGTGTATTTGGCTGCACTTGTTTCATTTTGAATAACAAAGACAATTTAGGAAAGTTTGATTCCAAAACTGACAAAGGAATTTTTCTTGGATATTCAACATCATCTAAAGCTTATAGAGTCTATAACCTTAGAACTCAAACTGTAGAAGAAAGCATGCATGTTGTTTTCAATGAAACTAACAAATCAAATGAAGTGATTGATGTTGATGAAATCAACAAAGAGAATGAAGATGGTCAAAATGAAGTCAACAGATCTGAGAAGGAAGAAGAAGATGCTTCTGATCAACCTTCTCAAAAATCAAATGAAGCTACTCAAGGTTCTGATCAACCTTCTCAACTACCAAGGAGTTGGAGAATGGTTGATTCACCATCCACAAGATCAAATTATTGGTAGCACCTTAGACCCTGTGAGAACCAGAACATTATTTAGAGAAAATACAGCTGGAATGGCTCTCATCTCTGAAATAGAACCAAAATCCATAAATGAAGCTATACAGGATCAATCATGGATAGAAGCCATGACAGAAGAACTCTCTCAATTTGAAAAAAATGAGGTATGGAATCTGGTTGCACCTCCTAAGCATCAATCAATAATTGGAACCAAATGGGTGTTCAGAAACAAACTTGATAAAATGGTAAGGTGGTGAGAAACAAGGCAAGACTTGTTGCTCAAGGGTACAATCAACAATAAGGTATTGACTATGATGAAACTTTTGCTCCAGTAGCAAGGTTAGAAGCCATTAGAATATTACTTGCATTTGCTCTCACAAAAACTTTAAATTATTTTAAATGGATGTGAAAAGTGCTTTTCTAAATGGTCTTCTAAATGAAGAAGTTTATGTCAGTCAACCTCCTGGCTTTGTTGATCAAAAGAAGCCAAATCATGTTTTTAAACTCACTAAAGCCTTGTATGGACTTAAACAAGCTCCTTGAGGTTGGTATGAAAGGCTAAGTAGTTTCTTGATCAAAAATAATTTTACAAGAGGAAACATTGATACTACACCTTTTAAGAAATCTCTTGATAAAGAATTATTGATTGTCCAAATCTATGTTGATGATATTATCTTTGGATCAACAAATGAAAAACTTTGCAAAGAATTTGGAAATCTCATGAAAAGTGAATTTGAAATGAGTATGATGGGAGAACTAAGATTCTTTTTAGGTCTTCAAATAAAACAACTTGATAAAGGTATTTTCATTAGTCAAGAGAAATATATCAAAGACCTTCTCAAGAAGTATAAGATGAATGAGGCAAAAGCTATGGCAACTCCTATGCATCCTTCCATGCAAATTGAGAAGGATGAAGAAGGAAAGCCAACATCTGAAAAAGAATACAGAGGTATGATAGGTTCACTACTCTATTTAACTGCTAGTAGACCTGACATTGTGTTTTCAGTTGGCTTGTGTGCTAGATTTCAAGTTTCTCCAAAAGAATCTCATCTTACAGTTGTGAAGAGAATCTTTAGATACCTAGTTGGAACCACAAATATTGGTCTATGGTACAAAAAGAATACTCATTTTGACCTAGTAGGGTACTGTGATGCTGATTATGCTGGTGATAGAGTTGATAGAAAAAGCACAAGTGACTCATGTCAACTATTGGGAGAATCCTTAATCTCATGGTCCTGTAGAAAACAAAACTCAATTGCTCTATCAACTACTGAAACAGAGTATGTATCTGCTGCTGGTTGTTGCTCACAAATTCTATGGATCAAAAATCAATTAGAGGATTACTCAATAAGGTACACATGCACTCCTATTTATTGTGATAATACCAGTGCAATCAATTTATCAAAAAATCCCATTCAACATTCAGGTCTAAACATATTGACATCAAACATCATTTTATTCATGATCATGTCCAGAAAAAGAATGTAGAACTAATTTTCATTGATACAAAGCATCAACTAGCTGATATATTTACAAAACCCTTGTTAGAAGAAAGCTACAATTCTCTTAAAGAAGCTTTGCATATTACAAAATGTTCTTAAGAAAACTACAATTGTCAAATCCCAAACCTTCTCAAATAATGAGAAAGGTTCACTAAGAGAAACTTCATCTGAAGAAGGTTGAAAACCTAAGTAACATCTCTCTCAAATAGTGAGAAAAATAAATTACAGAAATTTAAATTACTATGATTGAAGAAGGTTGACAACGGTCACCAAAAACACGTCCTCAAACTTTCTTGGAAAAGAGGAATTGTCAATCACTCCATTATGTTCCATCGTAACTGACACCATTCTATCCTAACGGCTAGTTCACCCTCCCTTTTCCACCTAACTCCCTAAAAACCGTCAAATCATAGTCCTTCTTTCTCCATTATCCACGCAAATCAATCTCTCTTTGTAACTGAACTTACTCTCTCTTTCTCTCTCAAACAATCCTTCAATCCAGAAAAATGGTGAGAACCAAAACTCCATGTGTGAAGAAAGTGCAAACTCAGGCTTCTCAATCAACACCCATTCCTCCATCTTCAAACACCAACTCCTCTAGATCATCCATTACGCCCTCAAGAAGATCTTCAAGGATCAAAACCAGCATGATTAAGAAAATGGAAGGGCCTGGTTCAAAAATAAACAAGCTAATAGTGGTCAATGATGACTCAGAGTCAACCATCCCTGAGAAAGTTGAACCTCCAAAGCCCTCATCTGCTCCTAAACGAAGCACTGGTCTCCCATTCCTCCGCCCTCGAAGAAACCATAGATTAACATTAAGTACAGTGGAAACAAGGGAAAAGGAAAGATGATCAAGGAAGAATCTCAACTAAAGAAAGATGATAAAATTCAACCTTCTGCTGTGTTTGATCATGAAAAATGGGATAAACGAGGAATCATGGCAGGAAGGATTTATCTACTGGATGAGATGAAGAACTTTGGTTGGGACTTATCTCCTCTCGTTGAGGAGCAAGGTTGGGAGAAAATCCTCTCACAAGATGAAGTAATTTACCCAGAACTTGTGAGGGAATTTTATGGAAGCATGAATGTGAATGAAGGAAGGAAAAGTTTCACTACTCAAGTAAAGGGAACTACGTTGATTGTCAATCCAACAATGCTTGCTATAGCATTAGAAATCCCTCTCACTAAGGTATTTCTCTATGGAGATGACTGGTATGAAAGCTTGAAGTTGTCTAAAAATCAAGTGCTGAAGGAATTAATGAAGAATCCGAAAGATGATCTAGTATCCACTGCTCTCAAGGATCAAGCAAGAATTCTACACAAATGGTGACTCATTCCCTATTGCCTAGAGCATGAAGCTTTGAGAAGGTTAAAGACACTGACCTTCTGTTATTCTATCACCTGTTCAAGAGGTATGTGATAAGCTTGCCCTACATCATTTTCAATTACATGATTGACATAGTCAAAACCTTTAGGCAATCCACATCAGTACCATATGGAATGTTCTTGACCAAACACTTTAGATTAAGAGACATAGACCTAGATGAGGAAATGTGTACCCAAGACACTACCATTTTTTGGTCAAAGAGTGCCAAACAAATGAGGTTGAAACCATTCAGCAAGAAAGTCAATGTATTTTCGAAACCTTCTCCAAAAAGCTTAGAAAAAGATGAAACCAACACCCAAGACACCAATCCATCACCACCAAAAGACACACCAAAAGAATCCTCTTCAAAAGAACCTTCTGTAGAACCTTCTGTTGTTGAGTCCCCTCTCAAAGAACCCTCTCCACAACCATCACCACAACACTCTCCACAAAAACCATCACCACAACCTTCTCCAAAGCCCTCCTCAAAAGAACCAAGTCCAGAACCATTTTCAGAAATAGAACCAATCATAAATTCTCCTCCTCCTTTTATCAATCAAGAAACCAATCTAGGGTCTCCAACAAATCAACCAATTTTTGACTCACTCATGGATACTGAACCTTCTGAAAGTTGGAAGGAAATATTTGAAAAGCTGTCCAATCAAGGTGAAGAAATGAATGAAGACATAGAAGACTTGTGTGAAGATGTTGAGATGTTGTATGATCAAGCCCAAACTGAAGTTGCTCAAGAAGAAGAACCCTGCATGGCCATAGTTCTGTTTGAACCCCGGGCTGAGCCTTCAATTGAACCTTCTACAATTGCTGCTGATGGTACCACTACTCCTGCTGCTGAACCTTCTGATGAGGTGAATGAATCCCCTCTCTCTCCAAATGGTCCATTAGTTCCCTATGGATTCTCTTAGGGGGAGCAAGAGACATCAGAAGAAGAAAATGATCAAGCTCAGGGGGAGGTAGATATGAATCAACCTCCTGCAATGGAAGAAGAAGAAGAACCTGCTGATACACCAGTGAATTCCACCAAAGAAAATCCTGAGTTCCTTGCTTCACTTGCACTCACTGAGATGCTAAACACTCCAAAACCCACTCCCATAACCACTCTTGCTCCTGATAATGTTCAAAGGTCTACTGGCCACTTTGTGAACCCTTTCTCACAATGGCAAGAAAATCCCAAAGTTTCACCTGGTAACACTTTTGCTTCAGAAGAAATTAACAAGTTTCTGGTGTCCCAAACACCAATCTATGACTCATTTGTCCCTAGGATGCCTTCTGATTTGCCCTCCAAGCTTCCATCTGACATGCCTTCAAAGTTTGGATCCATTGGATCCTTCTGCAAAAATGTCCAAATCCCTATTACATCCTCTGACAAAGCTTCTGGAAGCAAAAATGGTCAAGTTTCTGGTAGCAAACCTTCAGAAACTGAAACTGTCTCTTTGGGAGAAAATCAAGGTGTTATGGCTGCTATGAGGAAAATGAAAGGCAATCATGAGGAGCAAATGAAGAAAATGAGGACTCAACACAACCATCTATTGAGATGCATTGGTATTCTGCAAAGAGAGAATAGAGTTGAAGCACAAAGGAACTTTGAATTCCAGCAATGGATGCTGCAAAATGTTGTCCCACTCCTCCTTCCAAATCTTGCTGTTCCTGATTTCTGTCCACCTATTCCAGTTGAAGATGTTCCACAGGCTGCAACCTCTTCAGACTCCTCAGATGACTCTTCTCTTACCAAGTAGCAACATAATTTCTACTTCTTCCTCCTTTTTGTTTCTGACAAAGGGGCAGAATGGAGATTAAGTTTTTTGCATAGTTACTTAGTTAGTAATTAGTGAATTTGGGGTTTGTAATTTGACAATTTTAAAACTTCTTTTGGATAGTTTGATATGTGACTTGTGGCGCATGTATGTCACATCACATTACTATGCTTATGCTTCAGAACTTTATGATTAAAATGATATATGATAATTATATTTTTGCTATGTTAAAAGTTTTAAGTTGTTGAAATTCATCAATAGCTCAAATATGATCACTCTACGTATATATCGTATATCTAAGTGATAGAAAACTCAAAAACTTACGCTAAGTTTGTCATCACCAAAAAGGGGGAGATTGTTGAAATAAGAATCTCTTTCTAGGTTTTGATGAAACAAACTAAGTAAGATTTTAGTTTTCTAAATATGTGTGATCTAATTTGTGTGCTAAAGTGATGTAGAACAAGGTTACTACATAGCAAACTGAGACTCTATCTAAGACCAAAAAAGAAAAGAAACTTCTATGGTAAGAGAAGTCTCAAGAAGGTTAACATTTGCAGAAGCTTGAAAAATTGTCAACAGAAGGTTTGACCAGAACTAAAGAAGGTTGACCAGAAGTCAACTATAGTTTGACCATGAGTCAAAAGAAGGTTGACCAGAAGTCAACTATAGTATGATCATGAGTCAAAAGAATGTTGACCTCATCAACATATTAAAGAAGCTTAGTTCAAGTCAAGAAGAGTAAAATTGCAGAAGGTTGGTTGAGAAGGTTGCCTTCTCAAGCATCTTGAACTCAAACATCTTGGCACCTGAATTAATGCGTTCCAGTGCATTAAATGAAGATCTTATGCAATAAATATGTTGAAGAATGTTGGAAACCAAAAGAGGAAATGCTTGATTATTCCTAAGAGAAACAAAAGGTGTTTGTCTCATACCACGAAACTCAAGAAGCTTCATTGCAAGCTGGAAAAGCAAGGCCTAAAGTGATATGTCAAGTTATAGGTGTAACGACTGAAAAATCCGGGTGAGGATTTCTCGAAGTTCGAAAATGAAGCCACCACCAATGTTTAATTATAAGGGCAAACATTAGTAAATCTTTGAGATGGATAAGGGTCCTTGAGACCGGAGTTGGGTTCGGGAGTCGGTTATGCTTGGGTAAGGTATTAGCACCCCACGAGATCCTTCCTAAAGAAGGTTACCTGCCAATTAGTTGTAGAAGACAAAGTTAATTTTGAAAATATTTAATTTACCCTTTTATTTTGAATTTAAAAAGCAAAAGACTAAAAAATGTTTTTTTTTAATTTTTTGTGCTTGACAGGAGTGGGCCCCCGCTCCTACGTATCTCCAAGTGCGATGGAGAAATTAAAGCTACGTAGTTTTTGGGGAAAAAGTTTTGTTGGTTTGTGTCTTTTATTTTAGGGGTTCTAGGACTCTTGAGCCGTACGGTTCATTCATCCTAGAACGCTGATTAATCCGATCGTACGACCGACTTAATCCCCTATTTTTTTTGAAAATTTTGTTTTGTTTGTTGGAAAGGGATGTGTTTGTATTTTTTATTTTAAAAATTGTTTGTTTTAAATAGAGATTTCAGGACCTGAGCCGTAACGGTTCATTAATGGTCCTAAAAAGCTGACTAACCTGACTGGAAAGTTGACTTAATCCTCTATTTATATTTTTTAGATGAATTTATTTATCCTTTATGGAAAAATGTAAGTTTGTGGGAAAGAATGTTTATTTTTAGAAAAAGCTGGAAAAAAGAATGAAAGGGGGGGTGTATTTGTAAAAAAAAGGGGTGCATAAAGCCGTAGGGGCTGTGTTATTAAAAAGGGGGTGCGTTTAGTAGAGCCCAATTTTTTTTGTGAGCTGCCTGGTTGTAAGAAAAAGGCTTCTGAGGGGGTGTATAACTTAAAACTCATGGTGTAAATAGAAATCTGAAAATTAAAAATTAAAAATCGAAGTATTAACCTAATCCTAATTCTCATTCCCACTTCACTCTCCAGCGCCGTATCTATCTTCACCATGAGAGAGAGAGAGAGAGAGAGAGAGAGAGAGAGAAAAATTCATCTTCACAAAGAGAGAAAGAAAGAAACTTGCGAAAACAGAGAGAGAAGGAAGAGAGTAAGAGAGACAGAGAGAGAAGTTTGCGCAGTGAGGGGAAGAGAGAGGAGAGATTTCGAGGGTGGTTTTGGTGTGGTGGTGAGTTGACGACGGTGGCGATAAAGGGGGACGGTGGTGCGACGGCGAGAGCTAGAGGCTACGGTGGACGACGTTAACGGAGGGGATAACGACACAGGATTTTTGGGGACGATGACGGCGACGGCGTGTTTGGGGCAAACGACCATCGTCTACGGTCGTCGGAGCTGACGAGTACGACTCTGATTCTTTTTTTATTCATTTTTTCTCTTTTCTTCTACGCCTAATTCGGGTTTTCTATCTTTAAAAACGAACTGAGTCATTAACTTCTAAATCAACCTATTCTGCTCTTAAAGAACTCCTAAATCTATTTTCAGGGATCAATTTCTGCTTGATTATTTCTATTCTTGACTCTACCTTTTTTATCCTCTTATTTCTCTATCTGATTTGCTTCTTCTTGAAAATAAACTAACACATTTTTATTTTTTCGCTTTATTTCTTTTTTATAATTTTTTGACAACCAAAATAAAAACAATCGGGCTTCCTAGATGTAAAAATGGGTTTCAAATAACCCAAAAACAAACATTCTGAATGGGCCTATTTTTTTAGTGAAAGGAAAATTCTAACAAGCTAGTGTAAAATAAGGAAATTGATTGAACATCACTTGGGCCATATTTACATTAGTGGATAACAATTTAATTTGTTTTGGTTGAGTATTAACCCAAACTTAATATAACCAACTCAAGGTCCAAAATAAAAAATAAAAACAAAACAAAAGAATTTTTGAAGGGAGGACAAAATTTGGGTATTACAACTGTCCCTCTTTATTTATATTCCGTAGAAAAGATGAAAAGTTTTCAAGGTTTCATAGTAGGAATAGAAATAAAGACAAAATAAATACTAATTTTGTTTGGTCAGAAGAAAAGTGTTGAGTTTGACAAAACAAATACTAGTGTTTTGAATTAACACTTTAATCTTCTCTACTCTAAGTTTATCTTAAGGTCATTTGGAGAAGGTTGCAGGATAAAATTTAAAAAGGGTCGCACAATTCAATCCCCTTTTCTTGTGTAATTAAGTCACTTCACTCCCTTCTTCTTGTTATTTATCCTACATGTTATTCACAATTATTGATACAAAAGTGTAGAGTTTGACAAAACAAATACTAGTGTTTTGAATTAACACTTTAACCTTCTCTACTCTAAGTTTTTGTTTTAAAATCATTTGGAGAAGGTTGCAGGATAAAATTTAAAAAGGGTCGCACAATTCAATCCATTTTTTCTGGTGTATTTAAGTCACTTCACTCCCTTCTTCTTATTATTTATCCTACATGTTATTCACAATTATTGATACAAAAGTGTAGAGTTTGACAAAACAAATACTAGTGTTTTGAATTAACACTTTAACCTTCTCTACTCTAAGTTTATCTTAAGATCACTTGGAGAAGGTTGCAGGATAAAATTTAAAAAGGGACGCACAATTCAATCCCCTTTTTCTTGTGCAATTAAGTCACTTCACTTCCTTCTTCTTGTTATTTATCCTACATGTTATTCACAATTATTGATACAAATGATTTTTGTATGTTTGGTTGTTCTTCTTAGTTGCAGCATTATTATTCCCAACAACAGATTGTTCTAATATATGACCCAACCCACACAGTACAGACCCAATTGTCCAACTCTCTCTCTCTCTCTCTCTCTCTCTCTCTCTCTCTCTCTCTCTCTCTCTCTCTCTCTCTCTCTCTCTCTCTCTCTCTCTCTCTCTCTCTCTCTCTCTCTCTCTCTCTCTCTCTCTCGCTCGCCCTCGCCCTCGCCCTCGCCCTCCCTCGGCCAAACCTCACTATGTGCATTACCATAACTCATTTTCAGTGCATAGAAACAATATGGCTTGGCTTTCATCACGTTCTCAGTGAGTGGGGAAATGACTATTGCAATGGGAAAACTTTGAATCTGTGCAAATTTATAGGAACATAAAAGTTTCAAGGTGAAACCGAGGAGAGTTGGAAACTAAAAGGTAACGAAGAGTTTATGAAGAATATCAATTGTGGTTTCTGAAGAGTTTTTGGGAGGTAGAAGAGCATTCAAATGAAATGCGAAGGAAATAAATTTTGACCATGGGAAATGTAATGAAGGTGATGCAATTAAATTAAATGAAATACATTGGGAAGTGTAGCAGTTCGTTTTGCAATTAATGCAGTTGTGGCAAACAATTATTATGGGTAAATTTAAAATGACCAAATTATCCTTCATTTTGGTGAACTGTTTTGACCTAAATAATAAATTAGCGGACTGTTATGACGTACTTTGTATCCTACTTTTATAAATAAAAGAAAGATTTCGAATATACATTTTTTTATTTGTAGAAATTCAAATGAGTCATTCTAAAACACGTTAGTGTAGTGAGACTCGTATGAATTTTAACAAATAAAAAATGTAATACTAACCTTTCTAAAATGTGTGTATGGTTTTTTTTTTGACGGAGTGTGTATTGTTTTTATTTATCTATCTACTCTACTATAGGAAAACCAACCACCACAAAAATGACTAAAAAACCCATAACTAAAACATTGAGCATAACATCATTTAAAGGGTAAATTGGTAAGTGACTAAAAAGTTGGTATTTTTTTTGCATCTTTTGTATTCCCAAAAGATACCAACTTTTTCAAAAAAACAAGTGACTTAGAGAGAAATGAAAGGTGGAGAGAGAGAGAAAAGTATAATTGATAAGTAACAAATATTTGTCACTAATACCTAAAAAAAAGATAAATAATTGTCATATATAAAAAAGCATTATAAATATTTGTCATTAATAATTATAATTTTAGAATAATATTGCAAATCTACTATCTATCTTTTAACTACTAGCAAAAAAAAGTTCAAACCAGAAATACACGTGACAAATATTTGTCACAGATACCTAAAGAAAAGATAAATAACTGTCACTGATATATAAAAATACATGAGATAAATATTTTTCGTTGATAATTATAATTTTAGAAGACTACTGTAAATCTACTATCTATATATTCTATTATCTACTAATTTGCTAAAACTAATCAATTTAAAGACTAGGAAAATTTCCAAAATAACTTTTTACTTTCTTAGAAGAAAATGAGAAGACTTAATGACTATTCAAACTAATGACAATCATTAAAAAACACGTGACAAATTTTTGTCACGAGTATCTAAAAGAAGAAAAATAATTCACTGATATATAAAAAAACACGAGAGCAATATTTGTCATTGATAATTATTATTTTTAAAGACTACTTACTATAAATCTATTCTCTATCCTACTATCAACACAAAAAAGCATATGGGAAAAATATGGTGAAAGATAAAATTAATTTATTGTAAATATTATTGACCACGGGAGTGACAACGAGAGAGGCAACGAGAGTGACAACGGAAGCGCCAACTTGGGTGCATATTTTACCTTAAATCTCAATTTCCCTTTTTTTCATTTTTACTCCATTTAAAATTTGCTATTTATTATAGGATCGGCAACGAGAGAGGCAACATGAACGACAACGTGAGTGCTAACAGGAGTGACAACGAGAGAGCCAACGAGAATGCAAGCAGGAGTGCCAACGGGGGCGCCAACGAGGTCCATATTTTACCTAAAATCTCATTTTCCTTTCTCTTTGCTATTACTCCATTATTAATATTATTATAAGAAGATACCAGTTTTTTAAAACTTTTTCAAACACAACTATTTTAATAAATTTGAAAATATAGCCTTTTATCAAGTTTTTCCTTTTTCTTTTATTACATTTTGCAACTTTCAACGTATTTATAATTGCATAGCAAATTAGAACAAATACAGTATCACCCGTGCGTATGCCCGGGTAAAATACTAGTCAATTCTAAAATGTGTGTATTAGAAAGTGCGATGCTAATTAATATTTCCAAAAAAAAACCTATAAACTATTGTGGGTATTCATTTTAGAAAAATATGTTTTTTTGACAATATTTAGAAAACTACGTTGAAAATGCACCAGCTTAAAGAGTGTTTTCAACACTAATTAATTTCTTTGGTAAAAAAAAAACACTAATTAATTTCTTAAGAAAAGTTCCATTGTTATCTCAAAACTGACAGCAATAAATCACCATAAAAACAGTTGGATCAATGCATCACCAACTTAGCTATCTCCTCTGTCTTGTGTTGCTACTTAATTATGAGCGCATTGCACCCTCTTTTAACAAATACTCAATCGAATAAATTGATTGGTCCGCGTCAAAAGAAAAAGAATAAATTGTTGTCAAAATAATAATAAATTAATTGGTCATGCATGCATGGTTATTTCTAATTGTAAAATCAAGAGCACTTGAATGAAATGACAGGAGTTTCTTTCAGTTTAAATAAAGTCTTGGATTCAAATCTATCCTTAAACATGCAGCAATGTCAGCTTTGTCGCTCTTTAGGATGGTCTCTGCAGTTGCGCACATAACATATAGGATAGTTAGTTTATAAAAAAATTGCGTCATTGCATGAGTCATCTTGCAATTGGCAAATACGCGTTGAACAAAATGGGACGTAACCAAAAACTACGGGTTGGACTAATGATCAAATTTTAATAATTTTACAATTGTGAATTCAAATTTTTGTTGTCTCTGTTGTTTTATTTTTTATTAAAAAAAGAAAGAAAGAAAGCTTCGACTTAACCCATAAAAAATAGCGGTGGAATACCCTTCCACGTTTCTTTAGTTCAATGGATAGCAACTCGTGAAGTGTTGTTTTCTTGTTTTCCTTTCGAAAAAGAAATCAAGGGGGCCAATAAATTGAATTTCGTTTTCTTTCTCTTCAAGCTTGATTTTTGTTATTTTGCAATTAATGGCTATTGTGAGTGGCTGTGTGTGTCGTATTTTCCAATTGTCTAGCATTTGAAGGTATTGGGCAAATGAAATATCTTCATCATCTTTAATTCGACGATACAACTCAATCATATATATTTTTTTTTAAAAAAGGTACCACATGAATGGTCCTATCTATATACATTTACACAACAATTATATTATATAATGGTCCTCGCAACAATGTTGGTAACATAATTTGTTTATTTTTCATTTACCTAAAGGTGAATCCATCAACTTTATTCATTAGAAAACATATCTAATGAATTCGATCCAATTAATTGATATATTCTACAGATGTCGGTGATCAAATCTCAAAATCCTTATATTTATTGGATTACAATAAGGGTGTGTTTGGTACAAGAGAGAGAAAAATGGAAGATAGAAAGAGAGAAGAGAGTGATTTTTTATTTGGTTTAGGAGAGAAATAGAATAGAAAGAAATGGAGAAAATTATTTTCGTACTATTTTACATAAGATGTGTTTAGTAGAAGAACAAGAGAGAAGAGTGAGTAAGGGAAGAGAGAGAGCCAAACAATAGAGAGAGGTTCTGGATTCAAACCCCGGAAACTAACACATTTTGGAGAGAGCTTCCGAGATTCGAGGGAAGTTAAAAATGATTCTTTTCGAAAAAAATACATTTTAAAAATGCATGCTTTAAAAAAACACTCTACCGATTCATCTATAACTATTAATAAAGGGGATTCTAAAAAAAACTGTCATTTTGGTGTCAGATTTTTCTGACCAAAATGCCCTTATTGTAATGATAGCTACCCACTAACACCCAACACATTTCTATTTCTAATTCTAACAATAATAATAACCTCCCACTAACACACCAATACACCAACACATGAAAGACAGGCCCTTCGATTGCATTTATAAAAAAACTATAATTTTAATATTCTCATTTTTTTATAAATATAAATAAGTATATTTAATGTCAGTACAATTTTCATAAAGAAAGTTAACTACTTTCATAAGCAAAATTAACTACTTTCACGGTGATTAAGAAAGTTAGTTAAGTGAAATTGATTGTCTAGTTTTCATAAAATAGGTTAATCAAATTTACTAAAGTAACCTTTTTAACATTTAATGAAAAGAATGTCTTATTTGACTTTATTCTCAACCACTCAATTAAATGAATGGTATATATGGACCAATAGCATTAAATGTGGTAAAAGTAGTTAACTTTTGCTTATAAAAGAGACCAAAAATTAAACAATGTTTTTTGCTTATAAAAGAGACCCAAGGGAGTATTTTTTTTGGGTTACATTTCATAAAAGTATATGAAAAACAACAGTAAAAAAATATTAAAACATTAAATGAGTTAATTGATTTTAATAATGTTTTATTTGAGAGAGAGGTGGGAGTGGGAGAGTAACGTTTTTACAAAAAAATGTTGATTACTAATTCCCATGTGGGGTGATTCGTTAGTTAATGGTTGCACACGTATTTGATACCGGTTTGAAACATTAAAAAGCCAGACGCGCAAGGCACGTGGGCAGTTATTTAACTCCATGAAACGAACATATGGAAAATGCGCACTCTAAACAAATAAATAAATAAAATATATATGCGCACTTCATCGTGCAAAGGATTTAACTAGGGGTGTTTGTTTCAAGTGTAGAATTAGGATTCCCGAGAATGCATAGATAGGAAATGAGTATTCCCATGTTTGTTAGAAGTTTGAAAAAAATTAATCACAGGTATAAAGATTTTTAGGAGTGAAATAACTTCCATCATTCCCATGAATTTATTCCCAAGAAAAGAGTGGGAAAAAAGTTCCCATGAATATGTAAATAAAAACTATGAGTAACTACCTATATTCCCACTTTTAGAATAATTCCTAGGAATGTTATAAATATTTACCAAACACAATTTTCACTAATACCTTGCAAA
Organism: Astragalus glycyphyllos; assembly: GCA_963573325.1. NCBI lineage: Eukaryota > Viridiplantae > Streptophyta > Magnoliopsida > Fabales > Fabaceae > Astragalus > Astragalus glycyphyllos. The sequence continues at coordinate 68,883,335 of OY754308.1, forward strand.
AAAGATTCCCTTCATTTTGTTCCAAGGAAATTTATTCCTACGAATGAAATTACCAAACTTGAAACAAACACCTCCTAGGTATTTTATTAGTGTACTAGTTAAATTGATCATATAATATAGTATATAAGTTGTTAAATATATTGTAAAAAAAAGTTGTTAAATATTTGAGATTTCATACATTTAATTTACACTATTTATAGTATTTTATATTATATATTATGGTCAATTTGACTAGTATACCAATAAGAGACTTAATTCATCTCTCACTAGTGGTGGATCTAGCATATTTAACCAAATAAAAAGTGTGATTTTTTTAGACAAAATGGATATCATAAAAGAAAATCAAAATTACTAATAATTTAAATACAAAAAATAATTAAGGAAAATTTTATCATAAACTAGCTTCATACATTACAACATGTCTAAATAGAAGTATAAAAGCAAATTGTCAAAAAAGAAGTAGAAAAGCAAATAAGAACAAGCTTAAAAGTTAAAACATTATCAAATTATTATATGCACAAAAAAAAACCACAACCAAATTATTATAAATAAACTCAACTTTATGAGATAAAAGACTATTTTAATGAATAATTGTGATAGTAAGGAGATAAAAGACATAATAAATAATTTTGTCAAAAAAAAAGACATAATAAATAATAGAAATAATAAGACGCCTTTAAATAATGGGGTAACAAGGCCTTATTATTGTACTTAATTTAACTTTTTAATATTATCTTTTGGGTAGCTAGTGCTCCCCATGCTATGGAAAGGTAGCTATACATTAAATAAATTTTTTTAAAAAAATCCAAAATATAAATAGTCAAATTTTATTAATGATGTTATAGTTTTAGTTTTTTTCCTTAATCTCTTATTGTATTGAGTGACATTTTTTCTGAAATAATTGAGTGACTCTTTTAGAAACAATTAATAACAGCATTTTGTAATAATTTTTTTTTTGTCGAAACCAGGGTATCCAGCATATTGTAACAGTATATTGTAACAATTAAAAATTGTAACAATTTTTTTAATAACAACACATTATATTAAATAGTTAAAAAAAATATTCATAATGAATAATCATAAATATGGAATGGAGTAGCTAATATGGTTGAAGACATTAAATTGTTTCTTACGATGAAGAAAACAACGCATTTTATTTCTTATACCTCATCAGTTGCTTTTTATTTGCGGGTTATTAAGAAGCAATTTGAATATTTTTACTTGTCATTTTGATAGTTTATATTAGTTACTTATTTCTCAGTTATGCTTTTAATTATTTATTGAATCGAGAGAAATAAATTTGATAAGCAAGGGCAAATCCAAAAACATGTATAGGAGCGGATTAGTCTCCCAAATTTTTTTGTCTAACAACTTTGGTTCGGATTTTAGAGGAAAAACATAAAATTTTAACCAATCCAAATCAAATAATTGTAATCAGTTTAGACAACAAATTTAGACAAATTTGATGCAAACTGACCTATAAACATCCTAATCAATTTTATCAATATAGCGATTATTGGAATCTGGAGGACTCAGTGCACAATCCATAATTTTGAAAGAGCATCAGTGCAATTAAAAAAACTTAGATACAAGAAATAATAGGTAGCAATTGGTGGTGGCAGTGTTTTAAAAACCGGTTCGGTCCGGGCGAATTGGGAACCAGAGGAGTAACCGGTTCGAGCCATGCTATGGATCGGAAATGCAGTGACTCGATGGGAACCGGCATGACCCGGTCGGTTTTGGTGAAAATCGGTGACCTGGTGGGTTTTGGCGAAAATCGGAGACCCAGTGGGTTTTGTAAAACCGGACCCGGGTTTTGCTTGTTTATTAAAAAAAATCAAAAACGCAAAAACAATGCCGTTTTAGACTTTTTTTAGTCATGATGTGTAATTTTAACAAATTAAGTTTTATAGGTATGAAACTTATATGTCTTAAAAATTCGAATTTTTTTTAATTGAGACCGAGTGATGGTCATGTGGTTCAACTGTCAACCCATCGATCCGACCATTGACCCACTGATCTCATACATTCACCGAATCAATCTCTGGCCCGAGTTTTAAAACATTGGGCGGTGGGAAGGGTCAAGAGTCAATCAAGACAGTAGCAATTGGCAGTGGCAACGGTGCAAATCTGGAGAGGGAAATAACAAATAATGTCAAACTCAAAGCACTTAAATTAATGTGATAAATTAAATTAATAAAAAGGAAAAAGGTAAGCGTTCGTTAACCAGGGTTAAGGAGGGGTGTGGGAATTAGTAGGTGAATTTGACCGGTCTGGGTTGGTAGGCGTTGGTGTTCAGTGAAGGAAGCATTGTTTTTCTTTCTTTCTTTCCCTCGCAATAATAATAATATAACCCCCCTTCCATTTTCCATTCCATTTCCCTCTTCAGAGTCTCTCTCTAATTTCTTTCTGCTCCCAACTACTTCACACCTACCAACCAGCTTCCGAAAAGAGGAGAGAGACTCTTTCTTCAACTCAATTCTATTCTATTCAATTCATTTCCCTCACCACCATGCAAGATTCAAACTCAATGAAAATATCGCCGTTGGATCTGATGTCGGCCATAATCAAAGGCAAATTAGACCCCTCTAACCTATCCTCGCAGGACCCCGTTTCCCTCATACTTGAAAACCGCGAGTTCGTTATGCTGTTAACTACCTCCATCGCCGTTCTCATCGGATGCGTCGTCGTTTTAATTTGGCGCAGATCCAACAACAATAAGCCCAAGCCCGTTGAAGTTCCCAAACGCATTATCGAAAAGCCCGCTGAGCTTGACATCGACGACGGCACCAAAAAGGTCACCGTCTTCTTCGGTACTCAAACTGGCACCGCTGAAGGTTTCGCCAAGGTAATTTAATTTCTCTCATAATTCAATTCAATTAACATAGTAATTATACGTAACGTGCTTGATCACCTGAAATTTAATTTCGCGTTCTCAACTTTACAGGCGATTGCGGAAGAGGCAAAAGTGCGATATGATAAGGCCAAGTTTAAAGTCGTTGATTTGGTACTATTACTATGATAACTTGATTTCCTTGAATTAATTCATACTTGCTCTGTTTTTCTTCACATGGATTCTAACTTTGCTTTGGGATTTTACCAACAGGAAGATTATGCGGCTGATGACGATGAATACGAGGAAAAGTTCAAAAAGGAGACACTTGCTCTTTTCTTTTTGGCTACGTTAGTCTCTTGTTTGTAGTTTTCCCTTCCTTGTTTCTATTCATCTTTGTGTGTGTGTTGTTTCTGTTTATTTATTTTAATCTTTGGTGTGGTTGGTGTAGATATGGTGATGGGGAGCCAACTGATAATGCGGCGAGGTTTTATAAATGGTTTATCGAGGTAGGTTTGACATTGATAAGGCTATAGTTGGATTGATTTTGAGAGTGGAATTGTTGGTTTGTGTATTGAGCGCGTGATTGTCATTTCAGGGAAATGAGGGAGGAGAAGATTCGCTTAAGGATCTTCAGTATGGTGTGTTTGGACTTGGGAACAGGCAGTATGAGCATTTTAACAAGGTTTGCATTCAATTCCTGCATTATTGCGGCTTTCTAAGCTTTGACTTTAACAATGGAGTTGCTAGTTTCCATACTTTATCTCATGCTTATTATGTCAATGGAAACAGGTGGCGAAGGTAGTAGATGATATGCTTGCTGAGAAAGGTATGTTCTTCTTGATCACTTTTAGTCTCTTCATGAATTTCTGTGCAAATTGGTGGAATTCAATTTAATTATTGCGGACATAATTTGATATCTGTGAAATTTCCGTGCATGTTCCATGGATTGAAATTGAAACTCTTACTAATACTGCAATGCATAGGAAACTCCTCTCCTTGCATTACTTTAGCCTTCTAATTAAATATTATTTCAATTCTTTGGATCTGAATCTCTCACATGAGGATGTCACATGGCATGTTATATTTTTAATGACTGAGGTTCACAAACAAATGATTTAGGCATGATTAAAATTGTTGCCTAGGTTTCCACAATCTTAATACAAAACTATACCCCCCTCCCCCCCCCCCCCCCCCCCCACACACACATCGTGGCAATATAATTCACACAGCTTTAGAATATTTGTTGTGAAATTCTGGTTTATTTGTATTTTCCCCGCTTTGATATATTCTCCCCATCAATGTAATCTCACCTGTCTTCTGTAATTGCAGGTGGTAAGCGTCTTGTCCCAGTGGGTATGGGAGATGACGATCAATGCATAGAGGATGACTTTACAGCATGGTATTAAATTAATTAAGTTGATTTGACAATACTGGAGTAGCACTCCATTTTAATGCTGATATTTCAAGCTCTTCTCCTTCCCTATGACCGATATTGCAGGAAAGAAGAACTGTGGCCAGCATTGGATCAATTGCTAAGAGATGAGGATGATACAACTGTGGCTACACCTTATACTGCTGCTGTTTCGGAGTATCGGGTTGTTATTCATGATCAATTGGATGCAACTGCCGACGAAAAGAAGTGGCATAATGTAAATGGGCATGCTGTTGTAGACGCTCAACATCCAGTCAGGTGCAGTAGAGTAGTCTCTTGTTTTGTAACTGGGTTATACCATACTGTGATCTGACATGTATACTTACTATCCCTGCAGGGCAAATGTAGCTGTGCGGAGGGAGCTGCATACTCCTGCCTCAGATCGCTCTTGCACTCATTTAGAATTTGACATTTCTGGCACTGGGGTTGTGTAAGTATCAGTATGTGGAAATATAAATGTAGGAACACTATTGTTTGTATAATGTACTGACATTTTTTGTTCTTGTGGCTGTCGTATTATTTCTCAGATATGAAACAGGGGACCATGTTGGCGTTTACTGTGAGAATTTATCCGAAACTGTGGAAGAGGCAGTAAGGGTACTGGGTTTGTCACCAGATATCTATTTCTCTGTTCATATCGATGATGAAGAGGGGAAACCGCTTAGTGGAAGCTCCTTGCCACCTCCTTTCCCACCCTGTACTTTAAGAACAGCACTTGCTCGATATGCAGATGTTTTGAGTTCACCCAAAAAGGTACTTCCTTCGAGTTTGCTGAACCCTTGATTTCAACGTCTATTACTTTATCTCATTAAGAGGGATTCACTTTATTATGTCAACAATTAATAATTCTATAAACATATTCTCCAGTCTGCCTTGCTTGCCTTAGCTGCTCATGCATTTGATCCATCTGAAGCCGATCGACTAAGACATCTTGCCTCACCTGCTGGAAAGGTTGTAATATTTTTATTATTTTATACCATAAGAATTTAGAATAACTTTTTCTGATCGTGTTTCTCATTTGTTTGTTACTTTGGTCTGCCTGTACAGGATGAATATGCAGAGTGGGTGATTGCCTCTCAAAGAAGTCTCCTTGAGGTCATGGCTGAATTTCCATCAGCCAAACCTCCAATTAGTGTCTTTTTTGCATCAGTTGCTCCTCGCCTGCAGCCAAGATTTTATTCAATCTCATCGTCTCCTAGGTTAGTTCTGTTTGCTACTCTTGCATTATTCTCCTTACATGCAGTTTGTACTAACTGTTTGGCTGTTTGCTAAACTTGTTCGCAGAATATCTCCATCCAGAATTCATGTTACCTGTGCATTAGTGTATGATAAGTTGCCCACTGGTAGGATTTATAAAGGCGTGTGCTCAACTTGGATGAAGGTACTTGTATTAACCTTTTCCCTGGATAGTGCTCACTTAAACTGTTTAAGACTGGCAGGGTGTAACTGTGTAAAAAATTTGCTTTAAGCACAAGCATCAACTTGAATTTGTCAATGAAAATATATGCCATGGTTGAGTATTATTATTATTATTATTATTGACAGTTATATGTGGCCACTTTTGATGAGAATACTTAGTTATTTTATAGATCTACTGACTTTTGTTAAATTTTTAAGTAAATTCGACTGCTTGTTCCTCTATTTCTGAGTAGAACTTACCTTTTGCTTTGATGTTCAGAATTCCGTGCCAGTCGAGAAAAGCCAGGATTGCAGTTGGGCTCCTATCTTTGTTAGGCAGTCCAATTTCAGACTACCTGCTGATAATAAGGTGCCTATAATCATGATTGGTCCTGGCACTGGTTTGGCTCCTTTCAGAGGTTTCTTGCAGGTTTGAACCAACAGATTTGATATTCAATCTTCTAATTCTCTCTTCCATCCAACTACCTCTGCCAATTATTTATATATGTTTTTTATTTGCATTCCAGGAAAGATTAGCTCTGAAAGAAGAAGGAGCTGAGCTGGGCTCCTCTGTTTTGTTCTTTGGATGTAGGAACCGTCAATTGGTGAGTTATCTGTCCTCTGTGTTGTTTAATGACTTTATACGGCGAAGTCTTTGGTGTGTTTGTGAGAGGGGTTTTTACATGTTTTATATTGGATTGCCCAATTTCTTTGACAATTTTTATTAAAGGACTACATCTATGAAGACGAATTGAACCACTTCGTTAATGCTGGCGCACTCTCTGAACTCATTGTTGCCTTCTCACGAGAGGGACCTACAAAGGAATATGTGCAACATAAAATGATGGAGAAGGTGCCTACTCTCTCAAATACGTTTTAATTACCCATTATCAATTTACATCTTATCTTAATTAACTCTTAATTGTCTGCAGGCTTCAGAAATTTGGAACATGATCTCTCAGGGAGCTTACGTTTACGTGTGTGGTGATGCCAAGGGCATGGCTAGGGATGTACACCGAAGTCTGCACACAATTTTGATAGAGCAGGTATATATTTTTTGGAAAAAATAAAAGATCTTGAACTTCCTTATCTTGAAGATACTGGCGATTGCAGCCGTGTATTATTGGCTACCACAGCAATTTTTATTCGAGATGTGTTGTCAGTAGACACATAATACCAAACAGTATGTCGTTGTTACCTGAAAAGCGTGAGGACATCCTGTCTAGTAGATTGCGTTGTGTCTTATTCGAGGGCATAAACGTCTTTCCATTAAAGCTTGTCATTATTTTCATTTCATGTAGTGTTCGTCATCATTAGCCTCGCACCTTATATTGCTGGCTGGTATGGTGAATTTTGAAATATTTCTGTAGTTAATCAACTGTGTCTGAATTTTAGGGTTCTCTGGATAGTTCCAAGGCTGAAAGCATGGTGAAGAACCTACAGATGAGTGGCAGGTATTTGCGTGATGTATGGTGATTATGACCTCTGAATGTCACACATGGGGTAGCAAGAGTGATAAAACGTGCTATAAGAGTAAAGACTAGTTGTGGGTAGAAGATATTGGAGGGACCTTATTTGCCGCCTTCCACTTGCGCCCTCAAAAGAGGGGAGAGAGGGTGTCTACTCGGTGCCATTGTGGCAACAATTTCTATGATTCTTTTTCACTACATTTTCAATTGGATTCTTTTTTGTTCCTGTATTTTATATACACTGTTAATAGCTAGACTATGTATTTTAGCTTTCTTGTATTTTATGAACCTATAAGGAGGGTTCAGACTTCAGAGACAGACAACTCCTTGTATTGATTGTATCAACCTATAAAAATTGTTGGGAGAAAAGAAGTATTATTTCCGCATAGTATTGTTAATTTGTTATTAAATTTAAATATTCCAATATGTAATTTTCCTCCATACGAATGACAAATGGATCTGCTATAGACTGGTAGATATACTGGATATAGACGGTTGAATATGGATGAGGATGAGGATGAGGATGAGGATGAGGTGAATGAAACCAATGGTTCTCAAATGCACCTATGTTCGTTTATACTCTTTTAACGCCTAATTCAATGATTATCAGGAATTTCGTGCATCTACGTATCTCCAAATGTAAATGGGGAGGGAACTGGGCCTGATGGACAATGATTGAAAATTAACATTATATTAAACGCAAAAGCATTTATTAATATATTAAAAATATAAAGTGTTTATGTAAATCCCGTCAATAGGTACAAATGGGTATGCGACTGCATTTTTTTTCCATAGACAGATTTGCAAGTACACTTAGAAATTCACACACAACTGTACGCAGGGTCGTCCCAAACAATTTGGGGGCCCTGTGCCGATCTTAAAAGTGGGTCCTAATTATTTTTACCAAATAAATCACCAAAACATAAACTTTGCTATTTAAATTGTAAATATCATCTCAATATAATTTTTAACAAATATCAACCTTCTAGCTAATTAAAAAGAACCATCCTTCTAGCATTTTTTGAAGCAAATTCATCAATTAAGTCTTCATATTGTATTGTCTCAAACACCAGAAGTTTAGGTTCCAAACAAAAGCTAAAACTAAGAAACCAGAATATCAAATCAATTAACGATTAACATTCTGTTTGTAAAATTAATTTCAGAAATCAAATCAATTAATTCCAGAATATCAAATCAATTAATTTCAAAATAAGAATATTTGGAAAGAACTAGATGGCAAACATGATTATAACCGTAAAACTAGAATATCAAAACATGATGTATTTACTTTTGTCTAAACATGATTCTAGTTCATACAGATTGAGGAATCAAGTGCTGAATTATCGCACAGAGAGTGAGTGAGAGAAGCGCTGAATCAAGTCGCTGTTTTTTTTTGGACACAAGTGTGGAGCTGGTTAATTGGGCTGGGGTGGGATGGATAATTTGGGGGCCCTAACAATTTTTTTTGGGTGGGGCCCTGTGCTACAGCACAGGTTGTTCTTGATAATGACCGGCCCTGACTGTACGGTCTGGGTTCGAACTTGAGATATGATATCCACATTAATAATTTCACATTTGTCAGTTGAGGTAGGTCTTATGGATGTTTACAATTGTATTTTACTCTCATCATCAAATGCGTGAAAAATTTCCCAGGACTTCAAGTTCTTAGCATAATCATAAAACCTATTGTGTCAAAAAAAACTATTAATATTTTAGTTCACCTGTGCTATTATGACCAAAAAAATCCGTACCCTTCAATTATTAATAGAGTGAATACCTAATTTAGTTACTGATAAAAACTTTGGTGCCCAATTTGATCCCTAAGAAAATTTAATATCAATTATAGTCAAAGACAATTACAAGCTGAGACACGATAGTGCCTCCGTTAGTTGACTGTTAATGAGGTATATGTATCTCGTTCTTTTTTTCCAATCCAACGTGTCCCATTAATGTCCAACCCAGTCATGTCAGCACAATTACATGTTAGAGTAAAAAAGAGGATAGTTTAGTCCCTCCTGAACATCACACATCAGCGACTTAACGTTCCATGTCAGCAAGTAAACAACTCAGTCTCAACAGAAGTTGATCAAGGGAAGGGACTAAAGTGTCAATGTTTGTAATTGCCAGGGACTAAAATTGATATTAATTTTACTTAGGGACCAAATTGAACACTTCTGGTGGACTGAATTGGGTATTCACTCTTAGGCTTTGTTTGACAATGCCAAACCGCTAGCTTATAACGTATAGCTTATAGCAGATGAACCTTTCGCAAGTGTTAGACAACAATAGCTTATAGCATTTTTTAGTAGCTTATAGTGTTTTTGTGAAACGCTACTGGAAGTGGCATTTGAGCTTATAACTTATAGTGTTTCTTTTCTCTCTCATTTTCACCCCTATTTTTAATTAAAATTCTCATTTTTCCCTCAACAAATGAATATTTTCTCTTATATTTGAGCATTAGTTACAAATGTCTATTTATGTCCCACTAACATTTGCTTATAAAAAAAACAAATGTCTATTTATGTCAACCGCTAATTTTATATTTATAAATTATTTCAACCGCTAATTTTATCAAACACTTTAAACTCAATCCTTTGGTTTATCCGCTATGAGCTATCTGCTATCAACTCATCCGCTATAGACTAACTTATATGCTATCTGCTAATTTTTGCCAAATGTAATCTTATAATGGTTATGCTCTTATTAATGGTTATTCTACCGCTGTAATAATGGCATTTATTAATAGTTAGGTATGCCGCTGTGGTGGAGCATAGGTGTTCAACCATATTCAGTTTAGTTCAACGAATTGATCAATTTCTTTAGGTATGTATGTCTAGTGTACAAAGTCAATCATTTTGATACAAAATTTCAGTTACATGACAAATTAAATTAATATGAATTTTTCAATTTATAAATGTTAATTATTCCTCAACCTCAAGCCTTCACACCATACATTGTTGCCTTGTTGGTGTCTTGGTGATCAATAATCCCATATTCCCATTGGAAGGTGCAGAAGTAGCTAGAGAATTCCTCAAGTATGAAGCCACCTAACTTCACAACCAAACGTTATTTATTGAAATTGAAATAATAGCACCACTTAAGTCGAAGTGCACATGTCAATTAAGTTTCAACCACAGAAAAATATAGCGGGCCCTTTGGGGATTCGGATTTGGTGCATTCGGTTGTGGTGCATTCAAGTGTATCTGAACCACTAAATGCATTAAATATTTGATATGTAAAAAATAATATAAAGGATGTGAGGAGAGAGATAGATACATGTTTCCCGAATGCACCTGAATGCACCACAACCAAATGCACCGAATCCGAATCCGCCCTTTGGCCCCTTCCCTTTTTGGGTGGAGTTCCCCGCACGCCGCGCACGTGATGTCTATACTCTTTGGGTGGTACTTCGGCCGACCCCTACTCAGTAGACACACTCAACCCTTAGATATTTCCAAAATACCCTCACGTGTGGATACCCCTCACGCTGTATTTTAACTAGTTCGGAGCACGGTTGTCCGAACCGGTTCGGAGGAGTGCCTTCGAACCGGTTCGGAGGAGGTGCCTTCGAACCAGTTCGGTGGTTTGAGCACCGAACCTCACCTTCATTAGCAAACCAATTTACCTGTTCAGCACACCACCGCAAAGCACACCACAATTAGGAAAATCATGCCCAGAAAATTAAGAAAATCATGCCCGTTTGGAAACAAACTTACAACAGACAAGAAGACTTGAGAAAAATTGAAAGGAAGAGGAAGAAATGGCTAGAAAACGTGAAACAATTGTGATTCTGAATTCAACATCATGCCCAAAAAACTTGAAACAAACAAGAAGAATGAGAAATGAGGTAGCAAAGCAACAAGAAGAAGAAGAAGAAGAAATGAGGGAAGAAGATTCAAATTGGTTTCTATTTTGGGGTCAAAAATTCTGTTTAGAAGTCACAAATTTGAGGTGATGAAGATGAATTAGCTAAGGCTTGTTAGTTGCAGTGAAAAAGCTGTTGAGAACGAAAGGAAATGGGGGGTGTTCGGATGGTGAAGAAGAAGAAGATGGGCTTGCTTGTTTGTTGCAGTGAAAAAGTTGTTCAGAGTGAGGTTCGGACTCACCACTACCGAACTGGTTCGATTGGACCTCCTCCGAACCGGTTTGGGCAACCATGCGCCGAACCATCATTGAATCACAAGATTCATTAATGACATTTTGGTTTTTCACGCGTGTTTGGGGCGTTTATTGAGTAGCTAGGGGGTTGGACGAAGTATGGGCCATACTCTTTAGTCTTTATCACTTTCTTCGGATCACAATATAAAAGAGAAAAAGTGAATTTTGGTGGTCCACAATATTATAAACAAACACAATTTTTAAGGTGCATCAATGATCAATCTTAAATTTACCACTATTTAAGTGCTGTAGTTAAAAATTGTGTCATTAATTACGAATGTAAATCAGCATTTAATGAAAATGACAATCTTAGAAAGTAGATAAACCTTTGCCAACACCTTAGTTTGTGTAATGTTGTGTTTTTTTCTCTTATATTGTGGATCGGAGGCTGTACTAATTAAAGGTTTTTTGCAATACGTGGTGCTATACATTGCCAAGTGTTTGAAGTTTGATCGTGAAATCTCACAAAGTTTATGAGGTTGTACTGATTAAAGGTTTTTTGCAATACGTGGTGTTATACATTGCCAAGTGTTTGAAGTTTGATCGTGAAATCTCCCAAAGTTTATGAGGTGTGTTTATTTGAAGTCTTCTTATAATATTTCTTGCATATATGGATGGGAATATTTATTTTCAGGTTTCTTATAAGGTTCTATAATCTTACTGATGAGTACTCATTGAAGAATAAAAATTTATTGATGAGTATAAAGAAAGTTCTAAAGCTAAATAATTTGTACGTTCTAAGGGTTTTATTCCTAGTGGAAGAGGGTGGAAAATTTTATTTATGAAGGTGAATATAAAAGTTAGGTATAACTATCTATATGCCCACTCTTAAAATGATTTTTGGGAAAATTATATATATATATATATATATATATATATATATATATCAAACACATTTTAATAAGATGAACAACATCCAATCACTCGATAAGTTAAATATTATAGTAATTTTGCCTACAGAGAATCATACTCACCGATAAGTTAAATATTATATCATTTTGTATTAAAGACAATAAAAAAAACAATTGTTTTTACACATAATCTTTAGGCTGTATGAGTTTGCGTTTTCTTAATAAGACTGGAGAAATTCCATCTTTAGCATCAATAGACCGTAAACTTTAGTACCTTGCAAATTTGAAAAGAAAGCAAACGGGTAAAAACCCTGGCTATGATTATGATATTTTGGTTCTTACCTTCTTGGTATGGCAGTAAAATTGATTATGAAAAATTGTGAGTTGAAACTAAAGTTATTTATGTTTAAATACGCTCAATAAAAAGTGAGTTGAACGATAAATTTGAAATTACAATCAATTATTTTTCATGAAATCATGAAATCCTAACTTCAAGTTAGAATGTATTTGAAATTAAAATTAATTTTTCTTCATATATTTATCATGATTTTATGCTAATTTTTTTTATCAAAAAATATTCTAAAAGAACATGCTTTGTTTATTTTTTTTGGGTGAGCTAAAGAGGCTAGGCACGAGAAAAAACAAACTAGAAACCCTAGAAAACGAAGTTCCTGAAAAATATGCCCTATAGGCATCAACAACTAAATTTGGAAGAACATGAAAAATTTGACCCAGCAGGGGAATATATAATCCTAATGTTTGGACTTTGGAGTTGAAAATCAAAGAAATATAGCAGCAACGCGAACTGCCAGCTGCAGCTTGCATAAAAAAAAAAGCTACAGCATGCTAGCAATGTTCTTCCGCACAATTATTATTGGTTTTAAGAGCAGCTTTAACAAAATAAATTTGTCACATTTGGATTGTTACACCTTAGCTTTGAAATATTTCTTAAAAGATATTTTTCACTGGATTAATAATTAGTGATTTTGGCTGAAAAATACTTCAGTTAAAATTTAATCTAGAGTGAGCCTAGGCAAACATCAGATTTACATTGAATTACCCCATGGACTTTGAACAATTTCCACACATGCACCCGATTTGCAAGTGAGTCCATCATCGATTCAAATCTCTACACATACACGAGAAAACTTGCATTTAAGTGAAGATACAAAACAGTACAAATAGTTAGAGTTCTATTTGCCATAACAATCAGCAGCTTTTGTCATTCTAGTCTTCCGGAGCATCTTCGATTTCTTCATCCTCTGGTACTCCACGAAGGTAGAGAACATTGTTACATCTAGAAATACAAACAATGAAATAAGCATAAACTTTAAGAAATGACACTCTGAAAAGAGGTCAAGACTCAGTGTTAACTGACAAACTGATATAATCTCATTTTAAAAAAGGAACAAATACACATGCACAAGAGGCTCAAAGTAATGCATATACTGCTTTTCAGTGTCAATATCAGACATTTTGGCCATGTTCAGAAATACAACATCACCAGATTGTCACAACCTGTTAATAAGAAAGTTTTTTTACAACATAATGCAAATACAAGGCAAGGATGCAAGTAGAGACCAACAAAGCACCAACACAGATATGGACACGGGATACAACATTGAAACGTAGACACTAAAATATAAATCCTAATCGATCAAAGATGCTGTGGCCATTCCCTAATTAACTTGAATTATATTAATCACCAAACATTGTCAATTCTCTAGAAGGAGCTACTTAATTGCATAGTATTCCAAATCATGCAAATTAAATGAATCTCTGCTCCGTAAATTTATTGTGCATAAACAACTTAATATAACACTGCATGTTTAAATAAATACTCAATTAAACATACAATATTGTTACTGAAATAAATAAATGAGCACATTAATAGAACTTAGCAACAACAGCAGGCTGCAGAATTAATTCTGCACTACAGCAGGTACATAATAAGACACATGCTAGGAAGTATCAAGTAAAATTGCAGCCAAAATGGAAAAGCATGCATCTATATCCCCTATATCCTAGGTACAAGTCCTGATGAAGTCACAAACTAATTGTTGTTTCCATTCTGTCATTTTATTTTAATATTCCAAAACGTAAAATAAAATAAAATAAAAGTCGTTTTCCAGGATCGAACACGAGACCGCCAGGTTGCATAAGATATGAATTACCGCTATGCTACAATGTAATCATGCTAACAAGACGACGCTAAATATATAGCCAGATAATATTGCGCTAATAAAACCTCATCTCCTACCTTCAGATGGGTCAGTTTGACCCGATTACAACCCGCGATTTGGAAAACACAACCCGACTATTTCAGGCCAATTTTAACATCGAAACCAACAAGTAACTACCCAGAAATATTTTAAAAATTATTTCCGATTGGTTTCTGATTTTAATTTGCATTAAAAGGGTGTAAACTAAATTACCCTAAACTGAAATTTCTGAAATGTGAATGCAAGGCAGAGGTAACAATGGCTATGATACCAAATGTAAGTTATTTTAACAGAATTTGATTTAAACATGATACAACAAACAACACATTTAAATCGCTATAGCGGAAGCATTAAGTTTTTGAAACAACACAATAGAGAAGTAAGTTCGGTGACCAAAACAGAGTAAAAATGGTATTTATAGAGATCAACTTCCAACTGCAAAATAGGAGCTTAATTTTTGAAATTAATAGTTACTGTGAGATCATGGGTTGAGTGGGAGAAGAAAATGGACCTAATTCAGAGTTAGTTTCTTTCCCCAAAAATAGGAGCAAAAAAAGAGCACGTTTTACTCCCTAAAAATAGGAAACGTGCATAGTAAACATTTTTGCAAAGTTTCTTCAAGAGAATGGAATTGTTGCCCAATACACTATGCCTGGTTCTCCGGATCAGAATGGTGTATCATAATGAAGAAACCAAACTTTAATGGACATGGTAAGAAGTATGAGGAGTAACACAACTTCCTCAATTCTTGTGGACTGAAGCACTAAAGATGGCTGCACCGAGTGCCAACCAAGGCTGTCTCAAAGACGCCTTTTGAATTATTCAAAGGTTGGAAACCAAGTCTGAAACATATACATGTTTGGCAATGTCCATCTGAAGTGAGAATTTATAACCCACAAGAAAAGAAGCTAGACCCGAGGACTATTAGTGGGTATTTCATTGGAAATGCTGAAAAGTCTAAGGGTATAGATTGATTAGTGGGTTTTTACTGTGCATGTTTCCTATTTTTAGGAGTAAAAACGTGCTCTTTTTTCCTCCTATTTTTGGGGAAATAAACTAACTCTGAATTAGGTCTATTTTCTTCTCCCATTCAACTCATGATCTCACAATAACGGTTAATTCCGAAAATTAAGCCCCTATTTTGTAGTTGGAAGTTGTTGAACTTTGTGATGGACAGAGCTCTATAAATACCACTTCTACTCTCTGTTTTGGTCACCGAACCTACTTCTCTATTTAGAAAATTACACCATCGAGTTTTGAGTGAGTAAGAGTTTGGAAATACGAATAGAGTTCTTCCGTTGGTGTGAAGTGCGAATCTGAGTTCTTCATTGGGTGTGAAGTACGAATCTGACATTGCAATGGCTGGAGGTTAGTGTTGTTCTTTAATGCTTCCGGTATAGCGATTTAAATGTGTTATTTGTTGTATCATGTTTAAATCGAACTCTGTTAAAATAACTTACACACCGGACACGACATTGAAACGTAGACACTAGTAATAATGTGAGAAAATAGAAGTAATTAAGTTGCGTGTGTAAGTGTCGGACACCTGACACATCTTCGATCTAAAGTTTCGGTGCTACAAAGGTAGAGACTAAAGGCATTGACCACAACATTACCAATAATATTTAGGTTACAAATCTAGATATACAAAGAAGGTCCTAGGCATAGATCATCAGATCATAACGTGATCAATCTCCTGTTTTTTTACTAAGCGAAAGGAAAGAAGAAAATATAAACCGCCTAGGCTGAGACTTGAGATCTCTTTGATTAAATCGAAGTACGACATGATTGAAAATTCATAAATCATGTTATCTCCAGGCTCACAAAAAATGTTATAAAGCAAAGTATAAAAATTAAATATTAAATGCTAAAGAGAGAAGACCCAGTGTCAATTTTCAACATTAATTTCCAAAATACAGTATTCATATATACGTCCTGCAAAACATGAAAGCCACAAGCGAATAAAATAGTTGAGATGCAATGCAAGTTACCTGATTAAAATCTCTCCCAAATTTCCAGTGAACTGTCCTTCAATGTATTCTTCGGTGTTGGCCAGCTACAGAGAAATTCACAAATATCAAAAATAATTTTAGTAACTAAGCCAAAGACTCCCAATCAAGAATGAATGTATTAGGGGCAAAACCAATGAGTTAGTTAAGGAGTGTACCTGCAAGTTCATATAGGAATCAACTGAAACAAGATATCCTGCAGAATTTATAAAAAAAAGCACACAACACGCACAATTAACAGAACAGATGAATAAAAAAATCAGTGTATAATTCCAAACAAGTTACACTGAAATGAAACATGCAACTGTTGTTATAAAACAGCAGGAAAGTTGCAGAATAATAAAGGTCATACCCTTGTACTCCATTCCCCACTTGAGTTTCACGATAACAGGTTTCCCAGTCAAATTGTTCAAAAAAGGCTTCGGATTAACAGGTATAGTCTGCAAAAACACGATAAGATACAAAAAACAACAAAAATTAGAAAAATAAGGCACATACATTCACATTTTCATCAAATTTCATAAGCTAATAATTTAGAAAATTGGTTCACAATCTTCCAAAAATTACGTCAAACACGTAAAGGGCAAGTACTAATGCTGTAGCCTGTAGGCCAATGAATTAATTAAAGAATGAAGTAAATAAGTTAATTGAATAGATATGAAATGAGTGGTGTATGCAAGAGGAAGAAGAAACTCACAGCCATTGTAGAGTGGCGCGAGATCACAGACGCTGAACTGGAAGAAGAAATTCAAGCAAAAATTAGGGTTTCGTCGCCGAAGAAATTTTGGATTGGTTTTATACTGGGTGGCCCACTACACCGTGAGAAATGAACTTAAAAAGAGGGGTGGGGGTGTATTTAGCGATTCCCTTTTTTATTTTTAATTAAAAGGCTACATAGAGATCTTTGTATGGGGCATCGACATCGACATCGACATCGAAATCTTTGTCAAAGGCTACATGGCTACATACAGATCTTTGTATGGGGCTTCGACACCATACCCCCACCACCTTTTCAATTTAATACCACGTTACCTCTCTCAGTTTTACCAAAATTTACCTAGGCTGCAAAAAAAAGTAAAAATACACACTTTTTCAGGATCTATGCTCCATAGAGGTACTTCTTCTAGTTCACAATATAAGAGAAAAAACAAGACATCTCACAAACCAATGAATAATATTGAAACAACTCAGGGGTGTGGTTGAGCGGTTGGGGCTCATACTCCCTTAACCAAGTGTCGAGGGTTCGATCCTCGCCTTGTGTACAGAGCAACTTTAAATCACTGGGCCAACTGTCCTACCCTTTGAAACAATAAATGCATCTCGTAAACATTCTTTTTAAGTAAATAAGGGTACAGTTGGAATTAGACAATACACCTTAAAAACAATGTTTATTTCTTATATTGTGGATCATCAAAACACACGTTTTTTTCTTATATTGTAGACCAGAGGGAGTACTTCTGAAACTGTAATTTTTTTTAAATTCCCGGGTATATTTATTTGACATAAATCCGGAGTTGAATATTTCCCTTCCAGAACTATGTATGAAACATAATTCCGATTTTATAAATTTTTTGTTACCCGTGACGATCTTGTATGTTGAGCTAGAAAGGTTGGGAAAGCCAACAGAACTATCATTATTAGATCATACAACCATTGGTAAAAGGGAGAAAGAATAAAATTATTTTTGGTTGCAAGAAACATGGTAGACACACTGGAGCAGACGTCGGTTGTTCTAGAGCGAGGTCTTCAAAGAAGTCTGGTTGGTGAGTATTAAAGGAAGAGCTCTTTAGCTTAGTTATCAAATGTATAGAATGTAAATGACTCACCATACACTACACTTAAGTGTCACACACCAAAACACTAACTCTCAAGTGTAAATCAGTTTAGATTTAATTCTCAGTATATACTTCTGTATATAAATACCAATTGTATCTGAATTACCAATCAATGAAGAAATGAACATTCAATTCAATATTCGGTTTGCATAACTGAAATTAGTTAGAGAGATTGAAAGAAAGAGAAAGCTCTCTTTCTAACATGGTATCATCGTCAACAGATCCTGGCGCGCTATCGTCGCCCGTTGCTTCCGCCACCGTAAACAATACGGCCACTTCTTCTTCTCTGACACGTCTCAAAGCGTCCTCGTTCGCTGCAATTCTTGAAAAACTCGATGCTGACAACTACCTTCTCTAGTGCCAGCAAGTGGAACCTATCATCAAGGCTCATCGATTGCACAAATACCTGGTGAATCCGATGATTCCTGAGAAATTCATCTCGATTTCAGATGGTACTGCAAATGTTGTGAATCCTGCATTCGAAAAATGGGAGCAATAAGACGCTCTGCTTCTGTCTTGGCTTTAATCTACAATCTCAAAGGACATGCTCACTCGTGTCATCGATAGCAAAACGTCATCGCAACCGTGTGATAAAATCCACGAACACTTCCAGATTTACACTCAAGCGCGTGCTCATCAACTCCGTGCCACTACTCTCGAAGGTTCCACCATTACGCAGTATCTCCTCAAAATTCAAAATCTCGTGAACTGTCTCAATGCTATTGGCGAGGCTATTTCGTCACGAGAGCATCTTGACATCATTCTCGAAGGACTTCCTCAAGAGTATGAGTCTACAATCTCCATTATCTGTGGCAGATCTAGACCTATTTCAATATCTGAGGTTGAAACTCTTCTTCTAGGTCATGAATCGCGCCTCAATCGTTTCAACAAACTTTCAATTGCTTCGGCGAACGTTGCTACTGCTACATCTACTACTTCTAAGCCTGCATTGTCTTCGACGAGCACTCCGGTGCAAGCGTTTGTTGCGCAAACGTCTGAATCTCAGAGTGATGACACTTCTAGTGGTTGGCGTGGTTCTCGTAATGATAATGGTGGTCGTGGAGGCCGTGGCCGTGGTTGTAACAGTACGCAGTGTCAAGTCTGTCATAAATTTGGTCACGATGCCTCTGTATGCTTCCACAGGTTCAAACGTGACTACAATGCTGGTGATTCCTCTGCACAGAGAACTCCTAATTCCTCTGTGTGGCCATTTGCTCAAGTCTGGAATCAGATGCTTCAAACGCCTCCACGCCCTACCTATTTTCCTCAGTCGTTCATGGCGCCATATTATGGAACTCAATTCACAATGCCTTATCTGTTTCCTCCTTGATTCGTGCCACGCGCGCCTCAAGCCTATGTTGCCAATGCTGCACCTCAAGCCTTCATTGCCAATGCTACACCTCAAGCCTTTGTTGCAAATGCTTCTGTTCCTTCTGCACCAACTGCTTCACCAGATTTCTTTGCAAACTCTGCAGCCACTCACACTATGTCTAATGCTTCTCACTCTGTCCATCAACAAGCTCCATTCATAGGACCTGACCAAGTCACCATATACAATGTATAGAATGTAAATGACTCACCATACACTACACTTAAGTGTCACACACCAAAACACTAACTCTCAAGTGTAAATCAGTTAGATTTAATTCTCAGTATATACTTCTGTATATAAATACCAATTGTATCAGAATTACCAATCAATGAAGAAATGAACATTCAATTCAATATTGTTTGTATAACTGAAATTAGTTAGAGAGATTGAAAGAAAGAGAAAGCTCTCTTTCTAATAGTGAGTTACGTGAACGACATATGGTTGGTGATCGTAATGAGAGATTTGTCTTGGCCTAGATTGATAGGGTTTGGAAATACAACAACAAATAGGTACTTAATTTAATATTCAGTCATCTTTCATTTACTCCCTCCGGTCTCTTTTATAAACAAAAAACATTGCTCAAGTTTTGGTATCTTTTATAAACAAAAGTTAACTACTTTTACCACATTTAATGCTATTGTTCCATATATACCCTTCATTCAATTGAGTGGTTGAGAATAAAGTCAAATGAGATATTCTTTTCATTAAATATTAAAAAGGTTACTATAGTAAATTTGGTTAACTTTTTGTATGAAAACTAGACAATCAATTGCACTTAACTAATTTTCTTAATCACCGTGAAAGTAGTTAATTTTGCTTATAAAAGTGACTGGAGGGAGTACTTTCTTTTTATTTGTTTTACTTCTAGATGCTAACGAAGTGGGTTTATTTTTACCTGGTTTCACAATATGGCTGATGCGGCACATTGGGCACTTAAGAGGGCATTGAGATTTAGTGGAGCGGATTTGTAAAGATGTTGGGAGTCAATGCACGGTATGCTGAATGCACAGATTGATAATATTGTGGAGTTATTTCGAAAAAGTATCAACCGCATGGATACCCGACACAACACTCCATTCTATAAGAACCTGTGCAGTTTGGTCTCGGTAAACGCACTGAATCATATTGCTTATAATGAGTTTGATAAAACACTAGTTTGATAAAACCTTCCCAATCCTGATGCACCCACATCTATATGCATCTATATACAAACTCATTAGCCTAGTGTTTTACCACTTTACTACGAAATCTATATCACTACAACATTTTGACCCAAAGGCAACACTTGGAAAGCGTTGCATAAAGCAGAAAAATCGTTGCCTTTACTTATGGCAACGATTTTGAAACCGTTGTTACTTATGGCAACGGTTTTTGGTAATTAAAGGCAACGCAAACCTAAAATCATTGCCATTGATAACTTAAAAACAACAATTTTGATTTTCACGCAATGGCGACGATCTAAAATTGTTGCCTTTTATGGCAACACTTGAAAACCGTTGCCTGTTATGGCAACACTTGAAAACCGTTGCCTTCTGGATAACTGTTGCCTTATGTATAACCGTTATTATCAGTATATACTACGGTTCAAAAACATTGCCATAGATAATAAAATAAAAATAATAATAGATACATGAACTATATATACATACACTAAATTTCTCCTTTATTTTTTAAGATAAGACCCAAAATTCACAATAAATTGGAAAAATAATAACTCAAAACTATTATTTACTAATCTATCCAATCAAATTGTTGCGTGCCAGTCATCCTCCATCGAGTCCACTTGAACAATCATTGTGCTTGTAGAATAACCAAGTGCATCTAACATGAAATTATTATGCTTATTCATTTCATTCCTTTGATCTTTCTGCAAAAAAAATAAATAAGAATACTAAGGAGGTATGCTCCAAGTAGAAATAGAGAGGACTAACAAAAAATATGGTTATCAATAATATATGCATTCAATCACAACTAACAAAAAATATTGTTATTAATAACATATACATTCAATCACAACTAGATTGATTTTGGTCATATTGTATTCATAGAAACACTTATATTTTTATCACTTAATGTATAAAAGTCTTCTAAATGGCTAAATTGTTTCTCATGTAGTCTTCACATAACATTAGCATTTTCCAGCTAATAACAATAACTAAAAGGCTTACCTCCAATATGCTGCTGAACGTTTGTGCCAAGTTTGGAAGCTTCAGAGCAGTGACGAGTTTTATTGCACCTTTCATTGATTTTTCCAGTGTCAAAAGCTTCACAAGTTCAGTAGCTCGTTCAAGCTTATCACCTGAAATATCCGTGGGTAAGGAATAATGACTAATGTTGACTTTTACAATTTAGAGAGAGAGAGAGAGAGAGAGAGAGAGAGAGAGCCAAAGAGTTAAAACTATGCCGATGATCGATGCGAGTCAAGACAAATTGCAGGCTGGTTAGAAGTTACAAAAATAAGCACCATTCAATTAAAAAAGGTTGCAAGAACAAACCTTAAATAGATGCATGCTGTTCATTTTTCTTAAAGAGAGAAAATATGAGCTATATTATATCAAGTATTCATTCACAGCCCATAGGGAGCAACAAAATAAACAACCATCATGGTGTTCCTCCCCTCGCCCCTCCACCCTCAAAAAAAATTGGAGCTAGCTAGCCTCCAGACATCTTTGTCTCTAACAACCACATTCTTTACAGAATACTTTGCTACAGAGATAAATCTAGCCACATTAAGTACAAAGATCAAACCTCCTGAAGTGAAGACCAGGGAATACATGTTAGTATGTGACCCTTCCAAAATGCATTGTTATACTCCTTTTGTCAATTGGCTTGGTTAGACAGAACTATACCTTCAGTACTACCTGAAGCTGTGCCAGCAGATACCGAGTGAAGAGCAGCATCAGAAGCAGTATTTGGGGAGGATGGAGAGTTGCTCTATGCAGTATGATCAACCTGCAAATCTGGCTCTGCTAATTCATTATATACTCACTTTCAAGGGCATCAGATCCCAAATCAGAGGAAGCGATAGGAAGTGAGAATTGGTTTAGGCATCACCTGAGATAGTACCAACCATTTAGAGCTAAGGGCTGACAAACATGTAGAATAGCCGGTGTTTATAGGTAATATCAAGAACATAAATCCATAGCACAATAAAATTACAAACTACAGATCCACACCCAACCCCCCACACAATGAAATGCAATTTTATAATACAACATCATTATTGGACAACAAATAAAACAAATCCATAGCACAAATTACAAAACCTATTTTTAAATAGAACAACCAATATAGGACTTCTTTATAACTATTCTACTGTAGTAGACTTACCCTTGTTTACAAGTTGGATAGTAAACATTGCAATACATGCAGAAGGTACACAAATGTCATTCCTAACTTTTTATACATCTATTCAAGCTCCAGTTTATTCAGTACATTATATAAAATTATGCAGGTAAAAGAATTTAATACTTACCACAAGTTTGCTTACTCTTAACTTTTCTCCTGTACAAGCTACCAAACACACCCCTAATTATCCTATCCTTGTACACATATTCTTGTAGACATAACTTAACATTCTTAAGCACCTTTTTCAGCTCTTAACCTAACAGAAACTCAACATAAATAGGATCAGTAAAATCTACTCTCAAGAACAATTCCTACTATCATGTACATTGCTAGAGTCATGCCAAAGTTTAGAAACCAGACAACTCCAGGATTCAATGAAATTCAAAGGACACAAAAATGCTCACAAAAATGCAAAGCCATCTCTCCTACTGACCCTCCACTTACAACCACTTTGGCACCGGAATCAGCTACTGCCTTGATGAGCTCCTCTACTTTAGCCTCTTCAGTTTTTGAATAATTTTCTAGCTAAAGAAAAACAAAATAAATTCAAAAAAAACATCAAGTAAGAAGTTGCCGTACTAACTAAAATACAGAGATATATTCCCCATGAACAATGATAGGAAAATTTTGGCCATAAGATCATACAGCATCAGGTAATGAATGAAATGATAGGGCTACAAGCAAGCAACACTTGAAAATTAAACTAAGAGTTATGGCCATAGTGTGTCCCAAATTTACATATTACTTCAAACGTTAAAAATAAATTCCAAGCAAAAGCTCTAGCAACAAATCAATGTGCAAATAGTTATGCACAACTCAAACAGATGATGATATATAATCTCTAACAAAATAAAAGTAGAATATTGACAAACAAAATGAGAGTTTGGCTTTTGCAAATATAAAGTTGATTCTGTCTTAAAGCTGAAAATAATCAGCATCTCATGATCTTATCAACTCGAATTAAACAATTGACCAAGGCATTCAATACTAAAAATCATGATAAAAAACACAAATGCTCAAAAATGACTCAGAAGTAAACCAAAAATAGCTTGCGATTTAAATAAACGAAAACTATTTTCAAAGGATTAGGGAAAAAACAGAGCAAGCAAAGAGTAAATACACTCCTTAGATTAGAAGTAAAGACAGAACAAAACCAGATTAAAAGTCAAAAATCACAGTACATAGTTCGTTATTCATAATAAACCCTCCAAAAAGTGTAAACAAAACCCTAATAAAAAAAAGAGGGACGACCAGGAGAGGGACGAACCAGAGAGAGGGGGAAACGAACCTTGAAATCATTGAGAGGGACGACCTAGAAATCGTTGATAGCTTGAAATCGTTAGAGGGTGGAAGCGATTTATAACGTGAGAGGGTTAAAACGATTTCTGGTTTGGGTGGAACGATTTCTAGTCTGGAGAGAGGGTTAAAACGTGAGAACGCGTTCTGGTTTGGAGAGAGGGAGACGAACTCGTTCTGGTTTGGAGATGAACTGAGCGCGAGAAGCGATTTCTGAGGGAGATGAACTGAGCGTGAGTGTTTTTGCATTTCTGAGGGAGACGAACTGAGTGTTAGGGTATTTTTGTTTTTTTGTTTAAGTTTTTTTTTTGGTTTGAAATTGTTTTGGTTTGGCACAAAAATATTTGGGGAATCGGAAAACGCATTATTATTTAGCGCCCACATTGTTTTGTTTTTTAATAACTTCATATGGCAACGTTTTTGGACTGTTGTTAAAGCTTAAACAAAAAATCGTTGTCATAGATCTTATGGGAACGATTTTTAGGCGTTGCCAAATGTTGTAGA
This sequence comes from Astragalus glycyphyllos, assembly GCA_963573325.1. Taxonomy (NCBI): domain Eukaryota; kingdom Viridiplantae; phylum Streptophyta; class Magnoliopsida; order Fabales; family Fabaceae; genus Astragalus; species Astragalus glycyphyllos. The sequence continues at coordinate 68,908,065 of OY754308.1, forward strand.
ATGCATCTTTAACGAAACAGTTAGTATATAACATATAACTATAAAGGAATATGTGCAACATAAAATGATGGAGGAATTAGACTTTGAATATATTTCATTTGATACCAATTATGAGGTCAATACAATGTTTATATAAGCTAGTGGATACACACCATAAAGGAGGATACATCACCCACACAATAACATTGCTACCTAACAAACTAATAAGAGAATATCCTTAAAAAACCCTTCTAGAATAAACTAAAAGAGTCATTATTCCATTGATCCCAATGATCATATCACAGTAGATGCTCATTAATAAAGTGAAGAATGTGAATTTGAATGTAAAAACATTAATGGATGGAAGAAGCAAACCTTAAGCAGAAATAAATGTTTATTTGCTAAAGATAGAGAAGTTCACTTGCAAGAAGTATGGCATTGCTGTAAATATGAAGAGCAAAGTAATTGTTGAAAAACTCTCATTCATCTATAAGATTCACTTTTATTGGCCCTTGTGTTCTTTTTCCATCAAGTAATTATTTTTTCTTTTATTTTGTTTCATTTGATTGCAAGAACAAGATTATTAGTGAAAATACAATCTTAGGGATTTATAGTGGACATTTTTCCCTTAGTTAGGCATATAAGGTGTTTGTGTTTTTGTGAAGGTTGAAAAAAATAGATTTTTCTGCAATGAAGAGGAAGAAACTACAGTCTTTATGCAAGAAGCATGACATTGTTGCAAATTTGAAGTAATTGTTGAAAAACTCTCATTCATCTATAATGTTCACTTTTATTGCACCCTTTTATTTCTTTCAAGTAATTATTTTTTCTTCTTTCAAGTGAACCTTATAGATGATTGAGAGTTTTTCAACAATTAATTTGCTCTTCAAATTTGCAGAAATGTCATGCTTTTTGCATAATAACTATAGTTGCTTTCTCGTCATTGTAGAAAAATCCATCTTTTTCAACCTCTTCTGAAAAACAAAAAAAAAAAACACAAACACCTTATATGCCTAGCATAAGGGGGAAACGTTTATTATAAAAACCCTAAGATACTATTTTCATTAATAATCTTGTTCTTGCAATCAAATGTAACAAAATAAAAGAAAAAAAATAATTACTTGAAGGAAAAAAACACGATGTGTAACCTTATAGATGAATGAGAGTCTTTTAACCATTATTCTGCTCTTCAATTTTGCAGCAAAGAAACATTGCTCCTAGATCTTCATTGTAGAAAAATCCATCTTTTTTCAATCTTTCCTGAAACAAAGAAACAAAACGGACCCTTAATGCTCTTAAAAGGTAAAACAAGTGGATACAAATATTTAGACATATAATTTGAGCACACAAAAAAAATATTTATTTCCCTAAATAATAGTTCTGCTTCCCTAAATGCATTTATTTCTTTTTCTTGTGTGCCCAAATTATGTATATAAATATTTGTGTCCACATAATGATTACTCTTCACTTTTTACTTTTCATATAGTCACGTGAATAAATTGTCACGTGAATAAAGATATGTTTAAAAAAATTTGCACATAATGTAAGCAAAAAATAAAACTCTTGCACACGAGTAAGTAAAAAAAGAAAGAAAATAAGAAGCAAGAAAGAGAATTAACGAGAATGAGGGGGAGGGCGCAAGAGAAAAGAAGTAATTTAAAGAAGTACTTTTCATATATATACCATATAGATACAAACTGAAAGAAGTACTTTTCATAGGGTGCTTGTAGAATAAAAGAGCAAATCGAAACTGTCACCTCTGAACTACTAAATTTGACCGTAGAATATTGTAGTATAAAATTTCATTAACGGTTGATATGTAATACTGGTTGATTCAATATTAATCATTCATAGTTGATTCAATTTTAGTGGTTCACCGGTGTAAAATTTGATTTGCTATGTAAATTTTAGTGGTTCAATTTTAAACAACTTGATTCAATATTAAAAGTAACATAGAAAGGGGAGTTTAAAAAGTTTTTTTAAAAAGGTTTTCAAAGTCAGGATAAAATTTCAACTACAGTAACAGGATAAGATAAATCACAAGATTAAGCTATCATATCCTGTTGGCTCAACAAATACTAGACTAGCACAGGATATGATTCTCCTTATCTTGACCACCAAACGGACCCTTAGTTGGAGCGAAAGAGAAAGGGAAGAGAGAATGAGAGAAGAGATAGTGACTTTTTATTGCACTAAAAATGTGTTTGTTTGAGGTGAAAGAGAGAAGAGAGAGAAAGAGATAAGAGAGTGTACCAAACAATAGAAAGAGGGAAGAGAGAAAAGATTCTCTCTTCCCTCTTTCTTTTCAACCAAACCGACCCTTAATGTTTGATAAAAAAAAACCCAACCTTTTTCAATCCCAAAAAAAATCCTACCTTTTGATGTAACCAAAAAAAGACACCTTTTGCAAGTCCACAACCCCATTTCAAAGAGAGAGAAAAAAATGAATACACCCAAAAAAACAAGAGAAAGAAATGTTGGAGAGAGAAAGTGTATGTTTGGTTACACTTCTAAAGTGGGTAGAATTGATTTTGGGGGTTAAAAGTGTTTTTGGTGTGCTAAAATGATGTTTAACTCTTACACCTGAAATCAATAATTTTACCGATCTTGAATAGATTCTACTAGAAGCTAGAAATTGTAGCTTCTAAGATGACATAGAATTGATTCTACCATTGCATATGTATATCTTCCATAATTACCCTTATTTATCTTACTTTTTTTAAATTATACAACAATTCTCTAACTATAATTTAAATATATTAAGATTTATACCTTCCATAATTGTCCTTCACTAAATTTTGATATTCCATAATTGCTCTTTACTATATTTGCATATATTATAATATAGGCTTAAATATATGTTTTACCCCTGCAAATATCACCATAATCCAGTTATACCCTTGTAAAAATAAAAACTTTAAAATTACCCTTGCAAATATAAATCGCTTACGGTTATGCCCCTCGGTCAGTTTCTCATCAAAAAAATAATTTAAATAAGGTTTAAATATATGTTTTACCCCTGCAAATATCACCATAATCTAGTTATGCCCCTGCAAATATCACTATAATCCAGTTATGCCCCTGTCAAAATCTTTAATTTTTCTATTATGCTGATATTTGCAGGGGCATAACTGGATTATGGTGATATTTGCAGGGGCAGAACATATATTTAAACCTTATTTAAATTATTTTTTTGGATGGGAAGCTGACCGAGGGGCATAACCGTAAGCGATTTATATTTGCAAGGGTAATTTTAAAGTTTTTATTTTTATAGGGTTATAACTGGATTATGGTGATATTTGCAGGGCAGAATACATATTTAAGCCTATAATATATGGTTAAATATGTTTTTAGTCTTTACAAACAATTTTGCTCACTTTTAGGCATTACTTTTTCATTTGTTAGTATTTTTAATCGATGTTGTTAATTTGACTAGCGAAAATTTGACGTGGCAATCCTATGTGTGAATTTTAATTGAGGTGGCATTAAATATTTATATATCACTCAACAATTGTCCTTCACTAAGTTGCGTTCCAACTTAAATTAGATTCTCTAATTATAATTTTAATTTAGATATTTTACATGTTTATTTAGTATTTTAGTTGTCTATATTTTATAGAATTTTAAGTTTTTGATGTTATTTTAAATTGAGATAAATTTTGGTAATTTCACCCTTTTTTGGATAAATGGTAATTTCACACCTAAAAACAATTCTAATTCTAATTTTAATTCAACCTATCCAAACAACAATGATGACAAAAATTACTTTTTTTAATAAAGGTATCCATAAACGGGCCACCGGCGGAAAAACAACCACCATGAACGGTACGTGGATTACTGGATTACCTCCTGGTTCTTACTGATTCTTTTTTTTGTCTATGTTGCCTTCTGATCTTAAAATAAGAAGGTTGTGTATATTCTCATTATCATATATATCCTCAATCCTATTTGATTTGATAAACATTCAAACCATAAAAAAGAAAAAAAAATACAACATATTCATAAAGATCTGGAAAAAAAAGAACGTTAAAACATATAATTTCTACATATTTAGATTTAAGAACCAACTTTTCTTTTCAAGTTTCTGGAAAAGTTTTGCTCCGCTGCCTGCTAGTGCTTCTATTCCTCCGAATTCTTTCCAGTTTTTTACGTATTAGGATTTCTTTTCGGATTAGTCTTTTTATAGGCATTTTTTGAAATCAGGAATTAATTTTGGTTTGATTTTGTTATTATTATGATTGCTAATTTGTCTCTTTATTTTCAGCTAGATTGATTCTGTTTTCTTGATTTAGTGTCTAACTGGTTCTTTATTCCTTTTTTAATTATCTCATTTGATTTTGTTTCCTTTTTATTAGTTTTTTTTATTAATCTCATTCGATTTTGTTTCCTTTTTATTAGGGTTTTTGATGATGTTTCAGAAGCTGCTAGGTCAAAGACAGGAGCGTCTGCTCTTCAGGCTTCCTTCTTGGGCTTTTTTTTTCTTTTTCATTTTTATTTGTCTCTTACTTCATTCTTCTGTAATATTCCTCTTTTGTTTGTATTTTAAATTATTTTTGTTTCTTCAATTGTAAAAAATTATGGACAGTAAAAATTAGTTCTGATTTTTTGTATATGAATTTTGTTATTCTTGTATAATCACTAAATAATCTATCTATACCTCTATACCATTTTACAAATGGAATAGGGAACAATTACAGTCATTTTTTTGCAATGTAATCATAGATGTTCTGCAATGTATAATTTATTTGTTTAGAAATTTCATTTTCAAGTTACTTCATCTTAGTGGTGGATGGTTTGTCACATAATTTAGTGTTAGTAAAAAGGTAGTGCGTTATTCTTGCTGTCTTGATACAAATGCAAAGTTCTGGTGCATATTGCAAGTGAACTTCTCTATCTGCTTAAGGTTTGCTTCTTTACTCCTTTAATGTTTTTACATACATACCAACTCACATTCTTCACTTTATTAATGAGCATCTACTGATTTTTAACTTTTTTTTGACACAATACTGATTTATAACTTGGTTGTGGATAGCTCTGTCAATTCTATTTTCCAACATATGTTGTTGTCCTTTCATTTAAGGCATTATCGTGTTGTTACTAACTCATTGTAGAATTGAACCATATTACAATACGACAGTAATTTTTTTCACTATAACTTGGTTGTGAATGCTGCTATTACCTTTTTTTGTCACTTAAGGTCCAATACTTGTATACCGGTTTATTTTTTTCATTATGAACCTTTTGTTTCTTTATTTTATTAAGTTTGAAATTATTGCTATTAATTTCATTCTCCCATTCACTATAAACTAGCGGATTGACATTACCAAACAAAGTCTTTTTTGTTTGTTAGATGGGATTTGGAAAGCTTATAGGGATGCAGATCGCTTTGTAGAGGATGAACCGTTGTTGGGATGCAAATTGTTTTATGGGTATCTGGTTTTCACTCTATTAAGGTTTGTTGGTAATCCAAGGTGATGAATGGGTGCAGCTAGGGGTAAGCAAGGGGCGGGTTGGGACGAGTTACACTTGTCTCTTACCTAACCCTAAATTTTTATAGGGTCACTTTTATACCCCTAGCCAATCCTTAGACCCGAACAAACTCAGTGTTTTTAGGGTCAAAGTAAGACCGAGTCTATTTAGGATGAGACCGGATTGTTCTGAAGGACAATTGAAACAAAACCATAATGTGATCTCTCAAATATGAAGAAAAGTTAGAAGTGATAAATTGAACCTTTTTAGTATTTTATCATGTATTCAAACTCTAAACATGACTTTTACAATATTACCTTACAACAATGTTACTACTTAAACTAGGATCGATTTCAAATTGAATACTTGATTTATAGAAACTTTATTTTCAATGTAATAGAGTTAAAAATTAGGACGGGGAGTGAGTAAGAGACAGATTATACCTAACCCTAACTCGTCCCTAAATTTTGGTCAGGTCAATTCTCTAGACCCTAACCCGTCCTTAGACCCGAACAAATTGTGCTGCTAGTGCTTAATTAGTAAAGATTTTCAGTTTGATTTTAATTTGATTTTAACAATAAAAATAATAAAAAACTCTTAAAGTGATAAAAATACTTAACTTGTATAGTCAATATACTGGTAGTGAGTTTTTATAAGTAGGAGTCAATCCACATCTAAGATGGTATCAGAGTTAGGGCCAACCCACATTCTAAGATGGTATCAGAGTCAATCCAAGGTCTGTTGGGCCACCCGTTATCGGGTGACTTGGGTCACACTTTAGTTTTTTTGTCCTGGGCGTGAGGGTGTGTGTTAAGAGTTCCACATCGGATGTGATAAGACCTGAAAAAGAGTTTATAAGTGAAAGATCCCTCACCTTACAAGCCGATTTTGTAGTAGGGTTGAGTTAGGCCAACCCACAATCTAAGAATAACTACTAGCCGATAGATTAAAACTAATGCAAATTAACTACTAAAACGAATACACAAAGTATGTGAGTTTCTACTGAAGCGTAATAGGAAACGCGAAAAGACAGGCACATGATTGCTTGTCTATTACGCTAGTAATAATAAAATAACGAAGTAATGTAAAAAATGAAATAACACAAAATAGCAAATGAGTGTGACTATTGACTTGACCTTGATTAAAAAATTCCAAAATTTTTAGGATCTATAAATTTGACACCTATAACACAATGTTACTTGTGTTCATGCACCGATATTTTGCTAGTTTTTGATACAAATATATGCATAAGTACATATATTGCTAAAAAAAAAGCTGATGCCGCCAAAAAAATGGGGTCCGGAGAGTTGCTCATGCTCAGAGTTACCACGAGATCTATGTAAACTGTATATTTATTTGGTAATTAAAACTTTATTAAAAAAATATATAAGGTAAACAAACCGATACTATAGAGTTTTGTTGGGTATGATGTGTCCAACATCCAATCACTTAATGACCATAATATTTTTTACACACAATTATTTTAAAAGATAAATAAATTTGATAAAATTCTCTAAATATCAATCTATATAAGTCATAAGATAACGTGTCTTCTCCTGATAAGGTGATTAGTGTTTGGTGGTGGTTTTGCCTGGGATCACATGTGACAACCAGTGAGTACTGTCATGCAACTAAAAAAAATGCTGTTGAATTGTAATTTGTTATTACCAAATTGTTTCGTTGAAGTGCCTAACTTTTGTAGCTATATATGCGTGGTAGAGAAGTTAGTTTAAGGCAGCTTCCAGCTTGTTTTGCTAAAAGCTTAAGGTGATTTATTTAAAATATATATTTAATGAAACAAGACTTCTCGATCGTGTTTAACAATAGTTACTTCTAAGGTCAACAAATCCAAATTACTAGTATCCTGCAAACTATGTCCTGCCTACTTTGTGTTGAAATAGTGTCCCGTGTGAAGCCATGCTCACATTGTCATGAACCTGTTCCAAAAAGAATGTCTATAGAGTATGAGAGGATTGCATTGAATATCCAGGCGAAGAGTGCAAGGCTTAAAATCACTTCTCATATCAAATGGATCCCTCCGAATGTGGGTTGGGTGAAGCTTAATACAGATGGTGCTAGGAAGTATGGCTTTGTCGTGGCAGGGTGCGGGGGTCTTATTCGGAAACATGACGACAGCTAGATTTGTGGTTTTTTAAAAAAAACTTGGGTCTTGTAGTGCTTATGTTGCGAAACTCTGGGGAGTCCTTGAAGGGCTCCAAATGGGATTTACGCATGTTGTAGTTAATGTTGATTCGGAGCTTGTTGTAAATAGCATTAACAAAGGTAATTTAGAGAGTGCTGACGGTTGGGGTCTCTTACGCAAGATTCATAGACTTATTCAGAATGACTGGGAACTTGAGTTTTGTCACAGCTACCTTGAGGCTAACATTTGTGTTGATGCTCTAGCAAACATGGCTTGTGGTCAAGATAATATTTTTAGTTTACATACTGCTATTCCACTTCAGTTGGAACCTCTAGTGCTGGCTGATATTATTGGAGTCTCTACTCCCCGTGTAATTCCGTTGTAATCTCATTTCGGGTTTCGGCCCTCTTTTCAATCAAAAAAAATGATCTATATTGGTTCAATCAAGAGGAAGGGAATTTAATGAAAGGGAGGGGAATAGGCATGACAACGAAACCCGAACCCACAGGTATCCACCTGAACTTACCCTGAATTTTTGATGGGAAAACCCCGCTTTGATCGGGGACGGGGACGGGGCGGGGTTTGGGAATGTTGATACCCGCCCCGAACCCACTCGATAAAATATTAATCAATTATTTTACGCTTATTTACTCATTCATTTTGTTTCATATATTTTGTTTATTTTTAATTGTGATCTATTTCCTATAGAAAAGTCTATTTTAATACATTTAACTTTATTTTATTATTGTATAATACAAGAATTAAGTGTTGTGTTTCGTCCTTGCAAATATGAGGCATGACAAAGGCAAGCATATTCTCGTTTATTTCCATAAATACAACTGTTCACAAATCGGTTTTCTTGCTTATTGACTACCGATTACTAAGTAAATAGAATCGTGGAGACTAGTTGTGAGGGAGTTTAGTGATCAGCTGCAGAGGTTGTTTGGTTCTTTAGGGATGATTTGGGGTTTGAAAATGAGGAAAAGTTGCGTGTATTGCTTTGGAGAGATGAAAAAGAATTGACAAAGATGAAGAAAGGGCTGCCTAGAGATTGGAGATGAGGAGGATGAAAGCAACCCTAATAATTTGGGATTTTTGTTTTGGTATTAAAAATCCCAGTTTGCATTAGCGAAACTCAATTTTTTGTATATGAACTAAACTGAATAAAACATATATTTACAAGTACGAAACACAAAATTTTAGTTTTACAAGAACTAAACTGAATTAAACTAAACGCATATTTGTAGATGAAACATATATTTAAGCCAAAAAAATCTCCTTGGGAATTTTTTTGGGATAGTTTAATTTGGGAACTTGATGTATGTTTCCAAATCAGTTTTTTAGGATAAAAGAAAATAAAAATTAATGGCATGTTAAAGCCACCAAATAAATCAGACTTGTGCCAACTGTGCAGAGAGATTTTTTAGCTTAAATATATGTTTCGTCTTCAAATATATGTTTGATCCAATTTAATTCCTGTAAAAATAAAATTTTGTGTTTCTTTCTTGCAAATATATGTTTTATCCAGCTTAATTCTTGTAAAAATAAATTTTTGATTTTCACCAATACAAATATACGTTTTGTCCAATTTAGTGTTTGTAATATGTAAAATATTTTATTTTAGTCTCTGCAATATAATTGGCAAAAAGGGTTAAACTCATATAATTTACGTATTGCAGAGACTAAACTGGACAAAATATGTATTTGTAAGGAGGAAAAACATATTTAAAACTTAATTGTGTCGTAAAAAAACATATTTAAGCCTTACTGTATTTATTTATATTTTGAGTCCAAAGTAATCTAAGTGATCTATTCCAAAAACTTTCGGTGATAGAGGAAATTAAGGTCATTAAATACTTGGGGTTCCTAAATGTTGCAAACCGTTCGGCGTCTGCTGCGCGGTCGTCTCCGTTGCTCATGCAAACTGCAATTTTCAAGATTGTTTTAAACCTTTCTTTACACTAATCTTGTGTGTGTATAGCTATGTTTTTTTTTTGGTATCGGACCCTCGCGGACGACCCACGCAGTGTTTCAACGCTGTCAATGAAAGACTAATCTGCGCTCGCTACTTGGGGCTCTTAATCATTTCGCTGGCGAACACCCTATTTGACGTAGGCGGGAATCGAACGCAGAAGCAAACCGGATCGACCCCCACCACGTTTCAACAGGAGCTTGAACCACTGGGCTAGGAGTGTTGGTTGTGTATAGCAATGCTTGCTTTTTCTTGACTCTTTAAATTTAATTTTATGGTCATCCCCATGAAAATTGTACTATTGTTATTGTTCTCGACAATAGGACCTGCGATAAATTTAAATGCAACCCTAATAATTTAATACTCCTAACAGTTTATAAAAACATTTACACCATCTTTTGCTATCACAAGCAAACATCCCCACCCTCTTCGATCTCGTCCTTTTCCTACAATACCTACCCATTTGCCTAACTCTCTCTCTCTCCCTCTCTCTCCCTCTCTCTAGAAAAAGAAGGGGGAAATCCAAGGAAAAAGAAGTGGAGATAACATTTTTAGAGGAGAAAGAAAAGGCAAGAAAAATGATAAAGAATTTAGAAGTGCATGTAACTAAATATTTAAATGGAATGATATAAATTTTATTATTTGAATTACTTAAATTATTTTGTGGTATTGCGTTATTGGTGCGTAGTATCCACCAGTTTTGTCAGTGGCTAATCTACGCAGGTTAACCTGGTTGGTCACGTGTGCCCGACTTAAAATGAGATGAAGTAAAACTAATTTCAATAAAATATTATATATTTTATTTTATTCTATTCAGGAATATATACTTTCATTTTAATTTAATAATATGAATTAAATGAGTTTTTTATTTCAATGAAAGGGCATGTGAAACAAACAATATAAATTGGTAACAAATTTTTTCTTTTTAAAAAGGGGATCAATAGTGTTCTTCAATACCCCTCTATGACACGAATCCACGACTTTTTGAGTATAGGTAAAACGTCTTACCAACTGAGTTGTGCTAATTCATTGTCAACGAACCTAAACAAATAAATTTTTTAGGTATAAACGAGACCGGAATGGAGTGAATATCACTTCAGTAGAGAGTAATGTAACTAAACCAAAGTAGTAGTAACCCAAGAGTACTTGGATGAGATGATAGGGATCTCTTCCAGCTTAACCAAGGTTCTGAGTTCGAATCCAACATTGAGCATGCAGTAGCGTTAAATCTTCCGGCTTGACGGATTAGTCTCTGCAGTTGCGCGCAGAGGATACTCAGTTTATTAAAAAAAAAAAAAACAAAGTAGTAGTAACAGTATGAAATTAAAGTGAGTGAGATATTTTGCCAGAGAAGTTAAGACTAAGGGGAGTACATTAAATGGTCTTGAAAAAGGAAAAGTAAAACTAACTAAGCCACGCACAAGCTCAACTAAGCCACGAGACTGGGGTGGATTCCAGACACCTACTGACCACTCCCGACATTTGTGCTACTCTCTCTCTCTCTCTCTCTCTCTCTCTCTCTCTCTCTCTCTCTCTCTCTCTCTCTCCTCCCTTTCTCTCTCACACATACACACACCCATCTACTACTAGGATATGTACACTATATATACACACATCCAAGCATCATCAAACCTAGTGCCCCAGGAACCCCACAACTCGTTACACCACCTCTTTATGGTCTTAACTTTTACCAAACTCTATTCAATCTCTTTACAACCCTTTTCAGTTTTCATCCTTTTTTTCTATCAGATTCAGACATAATGACCCTTTCTCCCCTTCCCATGCTGCATTAACACCTAACCATTTCCACTCGTGTCACATACACACACATCACATGTCTTCTTCTCATCATCAGTGTTAAAACTTCTGATATATATGATGAACAGTTTTGATCCTCAAAGACAAGATTCCTTAAAAAGGAGATGGCAACAACAACAACAGCAGCAAGAATATCATAGAAGACAGATCATAGGTGCATCTTCAAATTCTATCTCTTCTTTGGCTAATTTCTATGACAATAATAATAATATGGGAAAATATAGCAACAAAGGTTTCCCTGTTCTTGAGGACGATGATCTTGTCTCTACTGTTGTTCCTCCGGTAACTGTTGTATTGGAGGGACGTTCGATCTGTCAACGCATCAGTCTCCATAATCATGCTAGCTATCAAAGCCTAGCTAAGGCTCTCCGGCAGATGTTTGTCGATGGCGCTATCGACGGGGGAGGAAATCCGGAGAGTGGTGATCTTGAATTTGATCTCTCTAATGCTATTCCTGGTCATGTTATTGCTTATGAAGATATGGAGAATGATCTTCTTCTTGCTGGTGACCTTAGCTGGAAGTAAGGATCTTGTTTAATTACCTCTTAGTTATTTTCTCTCTCTTCATAAGCTTTTATCTACTTGATTAGAAAATGCTAAGAAATAGTTTAATCAAGTGACTAACACCATTAGAAAAAAACTAATTAATCAAAGAAGAAAACTTAGGTGCATTTCGATATGTGTGGTTGATGTTGTTTTTCAATCACATTATGACAGTCGGATTAATTTTTTAAAAATAACTAAATGATAATAAGTAACATTAATAATAAATTCACGTGTCATAGTGTAATTGGAAAACAACACCAACTACACATATAGAACAACTCTTAAGTTTTTTCCTTAATTAAATTAATGACAAATTAAAGATATCAAATATAAAATTCTTCGTAATTTTGTCTCTTATTCTATCAATAAATTTAGTGATGATGAAATTAGTGACGAATTTCTTCGGTTCTTCGTATAGAAGTTTTTGTATCTTATTTTTTCTTATATGGAGTGACTAATTAATGTTTTGATGTTTTATGTAATTGCATATTTATATATGAATGAATTAGGGATTTTGTACGTGTGGCAAAGAGAATTCGGATACTTCCTGCAAAGGGGAACTCAAAGAAAGGTACTACAACGAGTACAAGCTGAATATGGTTGTACTTTAATCGTAATTTTTGGTTAAAAGTGCCTTAAGAGAAAGAAGAAACTGAAAAAATAAATTGGAAGGTGGCTACTGGCTTAGCTAGAATTGGAAATGCAGCTGGTTATCCAATTGGAAATTACATGTAAAGCCTTTGTGTCTAGCTGTGTATGAATAAAAGAGAGCGCGTTTAATTAAATTTCTCAGTTTGCAGCTCATGGCTTCTTTTATTGTGCCTTTATTACTACTGAATCAAAAGAATTCGGTTGTTTCTAAGATTAGTGTGCGATTGCAGATCCTTTATCATAAAGAGAAAAAAAGATAGTACTACGACTTAATTTCTAGCCTACATCACTACACGTATATTATCTGAAGTATAACTTCTAGAGATATGTGTGGCATATGACTAGAAAACTTATCTGAGATAACTAAGATTTATGTGCATGACTTCTCGAGGCAAGGACATGTGCATGCTAGCTATTGAATTCTACATAAAATAAAGATTCTCATGCGTAGAGAAGAAAGATATCGTAGTGAGTAATTAAATAGACGTGATTAGTGATACTCACTCCTATCCATTATCCATATTATAAAAGATAAAAGCTCTAATTCTCACAAACGTAAGGAGAAACCTTGAAATAGACGTGAATTACAAGATTTTTTTTTCCCAAAAGGAATCCCTTCTATGAAATGATGTCTTGTAATTCATGACACTACTATAAAATAAGGATAAGATTTCAGATAAGCATATATATTTTTGGTTTCCCACGCTAGTACTCTCTACGGGAGGAAATCCTGTTCATGGTACTGTCTGGCACTAGATATATGGTACATCTCTCAACAAGGAAGCAAATTAACATTGGCTAGCCAATTGTTGAGACAAACCCTAGTTGAAACTAGCATTTGATGCATATGAAAACTGATGCATGAAATAGTATAACAATTATACAAAATTATCCTTATGAATCTTTGAGAGGCATATCTATGTGTAATTGAGGGTGAGGGGTGCAAGTGCAGCCCTCAAAATTTAAAGACATTACTTGTTACCTCAATAAATTTTATTTTGATCCTAACTATACTTTTTTGCACAACTATCTCACACGCTTTCTCACTCAAGCATTAAGCACAAAATATGCAACGTGGTTTCTCCTTTTTCTCTAGATAAAAGAACATGCAAGGCATATGTTCACCTTTTTCATCCGCTAGTAGTGGGTCTAACTTGTTAAACAGAGCCTTATAATGAGCTAATCCGCTATAAATTTTCGGATGAGTCTTACCACACAGAGCCTTTGAGTATTTACTTAGTTTTTATTAACATTTTGTACGCACATAAGTGTGAAGGAGAGTGAGTGAGTGCGTGCGTGCGTGAGAGTGAGAGAGAGAGAGAGAGTATTCAGATTAAACATACCACACTAAGGTTATTAATTAATAAATAATTTATAAACAATTGAGATGTGCAAAAGTTGATCATAGAGTAAGTTTTAATTCAAATTCAAAGGAAAGTAGTGGAAGATGAGCTTGAGAAGCATGTGCAAAGCCTAATGACAGCAAAATAGTTTAACCATTTCCCATAATTTGAATTAGGATACTATGCCTTGTTTAGTTAACTTATCGCTTGGTTCAACTCAACTGCTTTTAATGGAAGCCGGTTAATGAGGCAAGTACCTACCTTAACCGGCAAGCTTTTGATGAATATTGAATGAGGAATAAAAGAAGTGCGTGCAAATTGTGTTTTTTTCCCCTTCTTTTTTGGCTCAAAAGATAACTCAAATAAATATAACAAGAAACAACTAAGAAAAAGGAAACAAAATTCCCAATGAATTGAAACCGGTCAAATTGACACTCAAACTAGTTGAGGATGTCCTTAACATAACATAATGCTCTTCTCTGTGGATACACACAAAGACAAGTTGGGTGATGCTGATTAAGCCCATTTCCCCCTCTATAATGAGTGGTGCTTGTTTGCTTATATAATGTTCAATATTCATGTCATTAAAGTAACAATATGCTGTACATTTTCCATCTTTCTTAGATGTGCACCCTTGCTAGTTTCAGTGCATACAAGGGATGCTATAGGATTTGACATTTATGCATCTTAATAGATAAAGTCCTCCACCCTATTAAAGTATTCCATTATGTCTAAAGTAACGTCTACAATGTGTCTTAAATATTTTTCTTTACAAGCCGAAAAATGAATTAATTGAACCTACTTATATACTTTGCCACTAGTCTTATACCCCATCCGTTACAGAATATAAGCAAAAATGTGATAACGAAAGTTGATGTAATATGGTATAAATTTTGAACCAAATACATCAACATCATTGACCCATTTTTGTTTATATTCTGTAACGGAGGGAGTAAATTATAGTAGTTAAAAAGACATTGCTCTTTAGTTTTCATTCTATATACACAAAAGAGTACTCCTATGTATTACGAAATGAAAAGTAAGAAACACACAAAATAAGGAAAAACAGAAATGTCTAAGACACGGCAGAACAAAAAATCACGTTGGTTAATGGAATCAATGAAAGTCATCTCATGACTACGGAAGTAAGCTCTATCATTGATAGTTGCAAACGTTTGTTAGCTATTCATCAAAAACTATAGGTTTAGTTTTGTTCGACGACAAGCCAATGTTGTTGCTCATACTCTTGCTAGAGCATCAATACTTTATGCTTGTTCCCATATTTTTGATTTCACTCCAATTTGTATTCATGATACTCTTTTTATTGAAATGAATTGATTTAGTTTCCGTCAAAAAAAATCACAGTGGAAGGTATAAAAAGAGTTCTGGCATTGTTCGTTTCGTACGAAACAACATTATTCATATACAAATAACAAAGGTCTTTCACGTAAGAAAATTAACAAAATCACTCAAATTACCAAAAACTAGTCAAACCATTTAATTTGTTTACAATGTGAT
This sequence comes from Astragalus glycyphyllos, assembly GCA_963573325.1. NCBI lineage: Eukaryota > Viridiplantae > Streptophyta > Magnoliopsida > Fabales > Fabaceae > Astragalus > Astragalus glycyphyllos. The sequence goes on from OY754308.1 coordinate 68,923,504, forward strand.
CATTTGGAGATTGAAGAATTCAAGGCTTTAATGCAATCAAAAAGTGTGAGATGACTCAATGAAATTGTCATATTTCCTAGAGGTGGAGTTTGTTGACTTGTGCTCTATCAAAAGATGTATGCCTGTGAGAATCTTGAAGAGAAATACTAAATAATATATAGCCTCAGATGCTCTTCTAAAGAAAGAGAAATACTAAATAATACATAGCCTCAAGATGCTCCTCTAAGGTCTCGAGTGGATATTCATTGTAGTGATATTATTACCAAGAACAAGAATATAAAAGTCTAATACTATAACTGACACTCGATAGAAATGGATTAATTACTCATCCATTTAGCTGGAAAAAAGATGTGCAGTTCTACCTGCAATAAAATTGAATGGTATTAATGAAAGCCCGCGTTCAGCTTCCATTGTCTTCAAATGGAGGTAAACTCCACTCACTAGGGTTGAAATCCAACAATGAGTTCAAAACTTGGTCTGCTGCACCATGAAAAGATTTGTCCAGTCTTGGATCAGGAACCATAACAACAGACCTGCAAGACATGTAATAAATAAAGATTAACAAACTGAACAAGAAAATAAAATACTACTTCCAATTGCATAATGTATGTATCCGTCTTTTTAAGCCAAGTAACATGCAATGCAATTGATTAAGGCAAGAAATGAGTGTTCTATGGGGGACCATACTAGATGCTATCATAGCTCGACATCAAGACCTGATAAATCATAGTATCCATTTTAAGGTACCTATAGGGTTTGGTCACTGTGCTGTGTTTTTAAAATTGTATTATTTGTTTGCACGTTAACAGTTAACAGTCCCACAACCACCTCAGAAATTAGCTCTCAATGTTTGCCTTAGCCCTACGGTTTTTCCCTTCAGAACCACCAGTTAATAACAAAGTGTAATAGAACTTTATAAAATAAAATAAAGAACGAAAAAGAAAAAATCAACCTTGAAACTCCAACAACTGCATTTAATCATCGAACCTTCTTCAAAGATAACCAATTACAAGCAACCCTAGTATATATAGGTTGTGGCTCATCTAAAGTGGGTAACCATAATTACACGGATTACAAAAGAAAATCAATGGTTAAAATTACATGCATAGTCATAATCATAAATCATCCTTAGTTTTCTCAATAATGATTAAGATTACTTTATTTTCTAATCACGTTAGAGCAGCCAAATCCTAGCATATGGTTTTTATTAAGAAAATAAAGATATTGCTTAGTTGAAATCTCACCGCCATTAGAGATATGGCCAAAATAGTCCTCACCTCTTAAGCTAGCTTTTTGGATTAGTTAGATCTACCCCAAATTCTAAGATGGTATTAAAACCTATCCAAATTCTGTTATTGGGCCACCCATATTTGTCCACAGTCCACACTCTAGATTTCTTGCCCTAGGCATAAGGCAACCATATATGACTATACTCGAGATGTCTTTTTGGGTGTGGGGGAATGCATTGAGATCCCACATTTACTAGAGATATGGTCAAAACAGTCTTTAAGCTAGCTTATATGGTTAAGATCCTAAAAAGGTAAAATGAAGTTAGAGGTTAAGACGAAATCTACGGCGATGTTCATTTTAGTAACATGAAAAGTATGATGAGCTTATGAGTAATGATAATCAAGGTCCCTGCACCGACTGCATCGGGTCGGTAAATTTTACAAACTGCGACATTAAATTAGTTGACATTCAAACCTAGTCATTACAGTAACATACAAGACAATGGAATCTGTTACCCAGCTTCTAACGTTCATATTTCATAGTTTTTTATAATTATATGAAGGTAGTAAACATTATTATATCAACAGAGTCAGCTATAGTATATATGAGAGAGGCAAAGAGAATGGAAAGGGCCAAGGGAACATATAAATGTTTCACAGGTTAAATCAGCAAGTACAAGAAGAATTTGCTTGAGTACACTGAACAGGAAGTAAAAATATCATCTATTCCGAATCAGCAAGACACTTATATATTGCTGATGCAGATATTTTTTTAGGCAAGAAATGAGTACATGTAATGATACAGAATGTGAAACTGATACATTTTGCACTAAATTACCTCCCAGTTCTACTAAATGTTGGCATACTTTGTAAACCATAGTATGCTGTGTTAAAAAATGAAAATCGAAAATATCATTCAACACTTCAAACAACTTACATTCCTGCATTCTTAGCTGCTTGAACTCCTGAGGGTGCATCTTCAAAAACAAGTATTTTAGATGGATCTACCGCTCCACTCTGTTGAGCATCAATTTATCATTAACTACAAAACCACTATGTATGATTACAAACACAACAAAGTCGTAAATCCAATATTAAATATAATGAACCCAAACTCAAACTCAAATTAGGAAAAGAAAAGGCAGCTGCAATCGTTGCAGACAAATTCGCCATCAAGTTTACGAAATTCGTAAATTGGAATACCTCAAATCTCCTGGAAGCAGCAAGAAATACATCTGGTGATGGTTTGCCTTGTTTGACTTCAGGGTCATCACCAAGAACAACATGATGCATCAAAGAAAAGAGTTCCCCATGTCTTTGAGTTTTCAATTCAAAATGCCGCCTGTGAGAACTGTGGGGAAAATTGTCAAGACCACTTTGCATAAAAAATCCTTCAAAGTTCAAAGTGGATGTGTGGCATGAAATAAATCTATTTTCTTAACCCAAAAAGGAAAAGGAAAAGGCATAAAAAATATAACACTGGATGAATGAAGTGTACCCAGTTGCCAAGGCAATCGGAACTCCTTTGGCATGCAGGTGCTTGAGTAAACGGCTAGCACCTATGATAAATGAAAAGCAGACAAAAGGATATCAATATATAAAAAGGTTATATAAAAATACTTTTAGTTATATATCAGCCAAGTCTTTTCAATTGCCAAGCTAATTATGCATCCCATAAATATTCTGCACTAGCTCCAACATTTTAAATGTTAAGTATCTGTCAAAATAAGTTATACATTAAGGTTTTCAAATGTACTTGTTCAAATGTGCCAGTATTAATATATAACGGTATCTAGCTGCAAAATCATAGTAGAAACATGTTAAATAAGGTTTTATGAGTTCAAAGCTCAAGACTATATTAAACAAGTTACAAGTTTCATGTTCCACATATCTCATTATGCCGAATAAGTGTCAAGATAATTTCTTCTCAACCTAAGTAGATTCACATTGAGATGAATCTTTACAAGTTTTTACCAGGTGTGGGAAAAGAAGAATTTGAGACACCTAATGTATTGTTTCAGGCTTGCTTAAATCTTAGCCACAGAAAAATAAAGTTCAAAATGTTCAACTCTACAAGAAGGAGAACAATTACAGACCTTCATCCAATAGCTTGATTAAAAGGGAATCAGTGACTGAACAAAGAGAAGCAATGGATGAAACTGAGAGGGAGAAGAAAAGACAAGAAAACCAAATGGGGATCATTAATAACAGGTGAAAATGGGTTGCGGATCAAGGTAGGATGAAATTTCAGAAGAGCAAAGAAATCTTCATAAGTTGGGAAAAGACTACGAAGGTTTAAGTAATTAACAAATTGGTAAGTCGGGACAAAGATGATAATGAGCAGCTATTGGCAGAATCTGCAGATTTGCACACAACACAAGTCATTATTATCAATAAGGAAGTAGGGTGAAGTTTCCTACCAACAAGACACAGGTAGTAAAACATACATGAGCTGTTTTCAAGATGCTTTGTCTAAGTAACGCTTTAAGAAACTGAAATCACAGCTCAGCGCATAGTGAATAGATGATGACATGATGATTTTATACACTTTCAAACGCTCAATTACTAACCCATGCCAATTTATATAAACAAAAGAAAACCAGATACTAATTCAGGAATCCTTGACAGCTGAGCAGGTTGCCACTTCTGTCAAGAATGTAGGCTCAATATTGAAACAACCTCTCAAGTTTCAAATATCAGTTCTAGTTTTCCTACATAAGTAACATAACATCCTCAACATTCTTCAATTTTATGTTAATCAGACAAATTTTTCCAATCTCCATTAAATCCATAAATAATTCCATATACCTGGCATAAGCTCACTAGTTGGAAACAATTTTCTCAGCATCTCCTCTCTTTCTACTAGAAATTGCTCAGCAGTGAGAGAATCATTGATTCCAGTTTCTTCAACAAAGACCTTAGCAGCTTCTATTGCTTTCATTCCCATCATCTTTGCCTTCAAAGACCAATCAAAGGTTTTATTGTATCTAGAAAGTATAATTTCCTGAACTTCAGTATAGAACTTTTCTGTATCTGCAACAATATCAAATTCGCAAAACAACAGACACTTTTGATTTATGCAGGTGTAGTGTCAAAATTGATGTTAGTAACTGTAGAATGGGAGAGAGACAGAGAGAGAGAGAGAGAGAGAGAGAGAGAGAGAGAGAGAGATAAAATACCAAGCAAGAGACCGTCCATGTCAAAAACGACGTGTGTTATTGGCTTTCTGATAGAGACTGCAGCGGAGAGATTGGCCATTCTTGCGTTGAGATTCAGACAACGGAAATGGAATGCACACTTGTGCTGTGCTTTGCTACTGCTTCCGATCTGAATCGCCGCGTTTATTCCATGCTTTGTTATGGGCTTGTTGCTGAAGGCTGCTTTTACCGCAAAAATCATCTTAATTGCAGAAAGATCCTCACATTTTTTTAGTTCGCAATTTAAAACCCTAAATCCCCTACTCAATTCTTGTCTCTTGAACGTGCAAATCCCCTCCTCAACTGGCGGTAGCAAAATCTCAAAAATACTCTTAATGAATAAAAATGTTTCCCGGCGCGTCCTTATTATTGACAAGTGGTCAAAATTATAAATAAAATAAAATAAAATTAAATGACCAACTTGTTATAATTAAATAACTTAAAGAGTGAATTGGCAAAGCCGGTTTCAGAGGTCTTTTGCGAAGAAACAATGGTGAGTGGCTTTGTGGTTTCGCGGGTCACATTGGCATATCTAACAACCTCCATGCTGAATTGTTGGCCTTGTACAATGGGATGCACCTCGCTTGGTCTAAGGGTACCGTGTGCTAGTTTGTTACTCAGATTCTCAAAATGTTTTACAGCTTGCTGCATCGAAATTCAACAAATGGAACAAGTATGATCCATTAATCCAGAATATTAAGGAATTAATTCAGCGAAGATGGTCAGTGCAATTAGTCCATACTCTTCGGGAAGGGAATGTTTGTGCCGATTTTCTAGCGAAGCTGGGCGCCTCCAGCCATGACAAGTGGATCACTTTTGATAACCCTCCTCCTAGCCTCATTCCTCATCTTCAGGCGGACCTGAGTGGCGTAGAGTTCCATCGCCTTAGTTTTTAATTTTCTTTTTCCTTTTTCCTTTTTCGTCTCCTTTAGCTCTATTGTATCAAAAATAATAATTTAAAGGACATCTAATGTAATTTTGCCATTTTTTTATCGACAACTACAAGTGGTCAAAATTATAGATAAAATAAAATTTATGAAACAAATGAATGAGAATATATGCACAAAAACTAAACTAATAATTAATGTTTAGTTGAGCAAGTTCGTGGCAGGGGCGTGTATCGACATCCCCAAACTCACCCCAGTCAAAGCAAGGTTTCCCCATAAAACTCTAGTCGAGGTTGGTTTCGTTTGGACTTGGGCATGCTTTTTTATACTTATCTACCCTAAAACTCTAGCAAGGTTTTGAGCACCTATGTAGAGAAATATGACGCCTCTACCCCCGAGAGAGGTCTATAGTATAGTCACTTCATCCCTTATTTTAAACATATGTTTTTCTCCCTTAATAAACAAAATATAATACAGCCTTATTTTTTTATTAACTTCTTGTTATTTTTCAAATAACTTAATTTAAACGACATTATTTTTACCAAATAAATCTCATATATTAGCTCATTTCAAATTCTCCCTGAGTATGTGTGGAATAGGGTTTTATTCTCATAATAGGACAATAACATAGAAATAGATTGAAGGTGGTATATAATAACCTAGACGATTGTCTGAGGTCTCGATACATATAGATTGTTGTAATATTATTACAAAGAATAAGAATATAAAGTATCATAAAAAAAATAAAGAATATAAAGGTCTCATAATATAATCGACATTCAATAGAAATGGATTAATGCCCCCCAAAAAAATTGAATGACAATAATGGAAACCGACGTTCAGCTTTCATTATCTTCAAATGGTGGTAAACCCCACACACTAGGGTTGAAATCCAACAATGAGTTCAAAACTTGGTCTGCTACATCATGAAAACATCTATCCAGCCTTGGATCAGGAACCATAACAACATGCCTGTAAGACAAATAACAAACAACTTATTATATGAAGGTAAAAAGCATGATTATTATGTCAAGAATATTGTCATTAAAAGTTGGTATAATTCAATGCTTCAAACAACTTACATCTCAGCATATTTAGCTCCAAGAACTCCTGAGGGTGAATCTTCAAAAACAAGTATTTTAGATGGATCTACCGGTCCACTCTGTTGACCATCGATTTATTCACAAAAGTCAACAAAGTGGTGAATCCAATAATAAAATGAACCCAAACTCAAACTCAAACTCAACTTAGGAAATTAAGAAAAGGCATTTGCAATATGTTTGCCTTTAAAAAAAAGTATTTGCAATTCATAATTAAATTGGAATACCTTGAATCTCCTGGCTGCAGTAAGAAATACATCCGGTGATGGTTTGCCTTGTTCAACTTCAGGGTCATCACCAAGAACAACATGATGCATCAAAGAAAATATTTCCCCATGTCTTTGAGTTTTCAATTCATAATGTTGCCTGTGAGAACTGTTCGGGGAATATTAATGTTAAAAAACAACTCTCATTAAAAAAAATTCCTTCAAAGTAGATGCGTTCGTTGCAAGAAATAAATCTATTTTCCTTAATCCAAAAAGAAAAAGTAAAAAGTCATAAAAAGATTTAAGTTGTATGAAGTGTACCCACCCAGTTGCCAAGGCAAACGGAATTCCTTTTGTATGCAGGTGCTTGAGTAAACGGCTAGCACCTAAACGATAAATGAAAAGCAGGCAAAAGAAAGGATATCAATATATGGAAAAAAGTTATATTAGATTCGTAAAACATCAAAAGTTTTGAGAAACTATTGAATAATATTGCATCCATCGAAGATAAAAGAGAAAAGATTAAGAGATCAAATATTCATCAAATAGAATTGATATAAAATGAGAAGAGTTGTGTGAAATGATTACATGAAACCTCTTTATATAGGCATAAAACTAACTACTAACTAACTCACTAATTAGTAACAACTATCTAACAAACTCATTTGTAACTACCAACTAACTATCTCTCTAACTTCTAACTAACTATATATCTAATAGTCCCCCGCAAGCTGGAAGTTGTTCACAACACTTTTAGCTTGACATGAACAATAGAGAGATACATCAAAACAAAGGAAAATTACAATGATTCATAGTTAATCAACTACTGTGAGCCTTAAACTTTTAAACTCCAGATATGTTGTCTCTATTGAAGTATGCAAGGAAGGAGTGATACACATGAAACTACACTCCACATTGATCTGCTCACTAATTGTACCTTCAGATTCATCTTGATAATTCTGATGAGCAAAAAAACATTAGGTGCAAATAGGAATAGCAAGAACATTTTTCTTGGATTCTTAAAAGCGGTACACTAGTAACATGCCACCAGAAATCACAACAACACCAACAATGCAGAAAAGGGTAATCAGCACCCACATAAACCAAGATGATATGAAGAAGAATAATAGCACAAGAAAAGAAGATGCCATAATGGCAAAGAGAAAAGGAATATCACGATCCAAAATGAAATCGGAACTCCGCTTCAGATCACAATCATCGGGAATCAGAATGAAAGGAGGACAGTGAAGCGAAATGCAAAACGGATATGCAAGAATTGCAAACGGAGACGACGATTACTGATACTGACAAACAATTTGTGTCAAACGAATCAGAAACGGAACAAACGAAAGCAAGTTGCAGAAACTGACACTCTCATAGAAGCGAGAGGAAGGAGAAAAACGCGATTCTGATTGAAAAGCGAATGATTGAATCAAAATCGATTCAAAGAATTTGCGAATTCGAAATTTTGGGAAACGCAAAAACAGAGGAATAATGTAATTGAAAGAACACCAAAAACGCGATGTGCGGAATTGCGGAACATGCAAACGTGATGAAGAAAGAACGCAACGCACATCGAAAGTTAGAGATCACAAATTCCCAAATTTCTGAAAACGAAATATCAAGAATTGGGGAAAAGAAAGTGAAAACCCTAACAAAAACGAATTTCCGAAATCAAATTGGGGAAAACCCAAGAATAACTAAGAATGATGAAATCGGAATCAAGAACGATCAACAAGATCAGAAAAGTGAAATGCAACTAATAGCACAAAATGCGAAATCGAAAATACAAACGCAATAGAGAATCACAAACTCTAAAATTGCAAAACTCAAAAGAGCGATCAAGGAAAATTGCGATATCAAAAAACGAAAGTCGCAAATGAGGAATCAAAGGCAAATCATGAAATGAAAAATCAGAACTTGAATCACAGAACAAAAAATGCAAATTGAATGGTGAATTGCGAAATATTGGTTTCAAACGCCATGAACAAAGAGGGAAAGAATGTAAAGAAACTGTTTCTCATGGATGAACAAATCAAGAAACGGAAGCAAAAAATGATGCAAATGGAAGAAAGAATAAATCGGAAAAGGAAATGAATGGAAAGAAAACTAATAAAACGAAAAAAGAACCTACAGCGGAATTCAGATTTAAGGTGGATACCATGTGTGCTCTGATACCATATTGAATAATATGGCATCCATTGAAGATAAAAGAGAAAAGATTGAGAGATCAAATATTCATCAAATAGAATTGATATAAAATGAGAAGAGTTGTGTGAAATGATTACATGAAGCCTCTTTATATAGGCATAAAACTAACTACTAACTAACTCACTAATTAGTAACAACTATCTAACAAACTCATTTGTAACTACCAACTAACTATCTCTCTAACTTCTAACTAACTATATATCTAATAGAAACATCAAAAGATATGATACATGTAGCCATAGGTAATTTTTGAATAATGTACTACTATTAAAGATTTCAATTTCCAATCTCCATTCATACCTGGCATTAGCTCACTAGTTTGAAACAATTTCTGCAGCATATCCTCTCTTTCTATTAGAAATTGGTCTGCACTGAGAGAATCACTGATACCACTCTCTTCAACAAAGATCCTAGCAGCTTCTATTGCTCTCCTGCTCAACATCTTTGCCTTCACAGACCAATCAAATGTTTTATTGTATCTAGCAAGTATAATTTCCTGAACTTCACAGGAGAATTTCTCCGTATCTGCAATAATAATAATACCAAGCAACAGACCGTCCATGTAATGTAACTATCAAAACAGCCAAAATGATGTTGAGGGTGGGGTGTAGAGAGAGAGAGAGAGAGAGAGAGAGAGATGAAATACCAAGCAAGAGACCGTCCACGTCAAAAATGACGTGTGTTATTGTTGGCCTTCTAAAAGATACTGCAGCGGAGGGATTGGCCACTGAGATGGGATTCTGCAGATTCTGAAAGATACTGCAGAATCTGATAGTCTGCTACGATGGAAATGGAACGTACGTACACTACACCTCTGCTAAGAATCTGATAAGGATAAGGATAGTATTAGTTAGTCTATATCTATATAATCAAACTATATGCTACTCCCAGGGACGGAGGTACATGTATTGGTACCGTGGCTCCAGCCCCCCTGTGTTTATATAATTTCCTTTTACACTAGACTAGATAACTAATACTAGTAGTATATAATTGTCAAAAAAAGATAATTAATAGTATACATTATCTCCGCAACTAACAGTGCCTTACTTCGAGCACTTTATGGTTTTTAATTTTTATGACTATCTTTTCAGATTTGTGGCTTTTAAGCCTTTAATTCCTTTGGGTAAAAAAAAGCCTTGAACTCCTTTGAGTCAAAAAAAGTGGTGTTACGTTCTGCGTCTCTTACATCAACAACAAATTTGTGTCCAAAATCGCCCACAAAATATTATATTATTATGCTATTATTTACTAAACAATAATATGCATTTTTTGGATATTTTAATTTCGCTGAGCTCGCCCCCGTGGTTCACCAATCCTGACTCCGTCCCTGGCTACTCCCTCCGTCTCATATTAAGTGTCGTTTAAGGTTATTTTTTCCAAAATACATATCATCTCAATTGTACCATCGACTTAATCTCGTATTTTTTTGAAGATTAGATTTTCCTGAAAGAGTGTTTGTAGGAAAACATTTTTGGTCGCTCCTTTTTTATTTGTTTTTATAGGGTTCTAAAACCGTTGAGTTGTACAATTCATTTATCCTAGAACACAAATTAATTTGTTTATTTTTATAGGGTTTTGGGGTTTTGAGTTGTACGGCTCATTCACCCTATTTAAAAAAATGCAAATATAATAATAAGTTTCAGTATGTTAGTTAATCAAATGTACTAACACATGCTTAGGCAATTACAAAACAGTATTTCTTATGCTCCGAAATACGAATGACTAGTAGTATTGTGAAGAACTAACCTGTCTTCCAAAGAATTACTGCTTCTCTTCCATATGTTTTATTTTTGCTCCTATGCACCGAAAGAAAATCCCTTACAATGATTGAGGTGAATGAATCTAATCCTTCTCTCTCTTTTTTTTAGTGTTGTGATTGACTCTTTGTGTCTTTGTTGTTTATTTTGTTCCTCTTTTATAGGAAAAAAACGAGATCAGAAATTCATGACTAAAAATCCTTTGTTTCCATTTTCAGACCAGGGCTAAGGTTGAAGACTGCTGGGCAAGTAGGCTGAATGTCTGCGTTGCTTTCTTTTTTGTTTTTTTTTTGTAATTTTTTACTTTTATTATTTTTTAATTTATTTGTTATTTATTTTTTAATTTTTAAATTCGCTTTTATTTTTAATATTTTAATTTTATGGTTTTTTTTGTTAAATGGGTTATTGAAGAAAAGAAATGTGAGACCAATCGCAATCAAGACATGGGCCCAAATAAATTAGTAACCTAATATAATTTTTACTTATAGTCGTGATTTTCAATATCTCATTATGAAACCATATTTTTGGTGGGATGAAACCAAAAATTATAGATATTGTAATCGTGATTTATATATACTCCATTTTCATCGATCCAGTTTTACTTATTTTTTGGAACAGAGAAAATACTTTGGGATTGTTTTGATTTTGCATATGTTCTAACTGTCTTTTTTTGGTGGTGATTATGTTCTAACTGTCTATTCTTAGATGGATAATTTAGAGAAGTGATTATATTTGTATTTTTTTAGTGGGTTGTTTGATTAGATTTATAGTAGATTAATGTTAAAGCTTATTAGAGATAAGAATTATTCATGGTTAGCCACGTTCCTCGACGTAGATTGGCCATCGACAAATTCGGTGAAAACTTCGCCGACATGATAAAAAAAAGAGATAAGAGTTCTAAATAATAAAACTTCTTAATGGAAATAAATTGTCTTACCTACCAAATTTGACCCTGGAGCCTTCATGCAATTCAAATAAAAAACACAATAAATTAAGTAATTATGATTTTTTTTTTCCTATAAAAAACACAATACTTACATAAGCTTGTGAATTGTGATAGATTGAGCAAAATTTACTAATCTGAATGTTCAAAAGAAGATGAATATGAAAATCAGAATGAAAAAAAAAATACCTCAATGAATGTGAAGATGATCTCTCAAAAAAGTTCCCCTTCCCTTTTCTCTTATTCTGCATTTATTTATACTATGCATCCATTCACCCCTTCCTATTACGGTTGCTTTCAAGAATTTAAGGACATTAAATCTAATAATTTGGTATTTGGTAAGACATAGTGTAAAGTACAATTAAAATCGACGTGGCTTAACGAACCAAAAAAAACCGACGTGGCTTATTGTCAAAAAAATAATCTTTTTATACTTTTTTTTTGTATTTTTAAAAAAAATTTAAATGCTATTAAGATCGGCATAAAGTTGGGGCCAACATTTGGACTAACTATTTAATACCCACTTCAAAATTTTAAACCTATCTAGTTCAACAACAACATCAACAACAATTCATTAAAACAACAACAACAACACCAACAACAACAACAACAATAATAATAATAATAATAATCGGAACATTTATAAGTTTGGAAACAATTCATTAAAACCATATTGAATATGTTTAAAAACCATGTTTTTATCAATAAAAAATCATTACAATTGGTTAAAAAGAAGATTGGAGAAGGTTTTGGAATCGAAAGGAGCAACAAAACGAATTTTTGGCATTCGGGGACTGAGAGGTTGGCACAACCCGTGTCAAACTTAGCACGACTCGTGCTGCCTGGAAATTCATTTCCAGCCAACCTGAGAAGTTGGCACCACCCGCGCTAAAGGTGCAGGAACATAATTTCGCTCATTTCGTTCGTTTCGTTTTTCCATTCTTGTCCAACCCGAAACCCAATCACATTCCAACTGAAAAACAGATAATACCACAACAATATTACAGCCAAAATATATCAACCAATATTCAATCAAAATCATTGTATTATAGCAATGTTTTCAAAACCTCAAAAATGTGATATTTTACGAAATACGGTTTTTGACTCAAAAATCATTTCAAAACCGAAATACCAAATACACTCAGCATATTGAAAAGAAAAATAAATGTAAAATTGTTCCCTATGTCCCTTAACTAAATTTCACTTTTCAATTTAGTTCTCTAAGTTTTTCCCCCAAATTTAGTTCTTTAAATTTCAAAATGTTAGCACTGTTAACCCTTTTCATGGTTTCCATATGACTGTTACAAAAATGCCTAAGTAGCTATTAGGATGCTTAGGTGGCTTTTTTATGCCTATGCAGCAGAACTTGCTTGATTACTCATAGTTTTTAATTAATATTTTTTCTGAAATATAGAAGAAAATTATGATTTTTCATCTTTTTCCACTTTGAATAGTAAAAAAATATACATTCTCAGCTTTAGAATTGAAAAAAATGCGCATACTCGGGTTCTACAATCTCATAATCGAAATCGTTGTGCTATTGGGAATGAAAGAAAAATGCGCATACTCGGGTAGCTGAAAACGTTTTCCACTGTTGATGTGCGGGGCCAATTTTATGTCTTCAAACCCATTTTGTTGTCGGGAACGAAACGCACAGATCTTCTTGTGTTCTACTATTTGTGTATTTGTGTGTTACATGGAGGGAAATACAAGTGTTTTTGTTTCTCATCTCTCTCGCATTTCTTTTCCTATTTCATTTCCCTTTTTTCTATTATTTGTTTTAATACTTAATCCCTAATTTTCAATTTTGCGCGTTTTCTAATTTTGTTTCCACGGTTTTAATTAGTTTCTAGTTCTGCAATTAATTGATTGTTGCAATTAGGAAAGGAAAAAAAAATTCTCCCTTTGAAGCCATTTGTTGTTATCTTCACTATCTCTACAAGAAAAAACAGGATTATTGGCAGCTAAAATCCGCCGGAAATGACATTTTCCCAGCGGAAAAAAAATCAGTACCAACTTATTCTCTTTTTGATTACAAAAAATTATAATATATCTAAATTTCTACAATTTACATTACATAGCTAAAAACGTAAAATTAGTACCAACTTATTCTCTTTTTGATTTATGTCTTGTAAATTTTTACATTTAATTTAAAAAAATGATCTTATGGGGTTGTTTACCGTGGTTTTTGGTAAACACCGCTAGTTTGAAATTGCTTCTATTTGCAGGATCAACTAGTAAATCCTAAGACCATTTGTGTTAAAGTTTTTTCCAGAATTATGCGTGTTCTTGCGGTTTTCAAAGAAAAGAATGAAGATAACTGCCATTTTCACACGAAACCGTCGAATTTCTTAAGATAGGGACGAAGTCAAAAACAAAGAAAAAATTGCAGAAAAGCAATAAAGAAAGCAAATTAAAATGCATTAATTGAAAAGAGAGTTGGTTCACAGATCATACATCCTTCTCTGACTCATTTTCTCTGTAATATGTTGGAAGTTAGAGCGTGAGAATTCTGTAATGAGTTTGTCACCCGTTTTTCCTATGAAAAACTACTATTTATACAAAGAGGGAAAAAAACATAACCAACTAACTGTACAGAGAATTAAAAAAAAAACAATAACTGCTGCGCCTTTTCGACCAAGGTAACTGCTGGGCTATTTCGACAACGAGCACTTAATTCCTAATCTTTCACCAAACTCTAGCTTCCTTCCTGTCGAACTGACTTTTCTTCAATCCTTTATATTCGTTAAGTTCAGAGCCTCGTCGAACTTAATTTCTGACACAATTCTTCAGTGTCGAAATCAACACTTTCCTCTGAAACTAGCAAATCAAACCTCGTTGACTGTATTTAATTTAGCCTGTCGAAAATGCAGGCTAACAAATTGCCCCCCAAAAATGTCTTTTTCGACTGAATTTTTAAGTGAAGAAGAAAATGACATTTTTGAAATTCCTCTTGAAGCTTTGAACCTTATGTTGAGTAGTAGGAAATCTTCGACTAGACAAAGCTCTTCAACCACTTCTATGGGCGAAGCATCTGATAGTTCCAAGGAAGAACTCCTCAAGGAATTTCAAGCTAAAGTTCTTGAAGCTGACTTATTTCAAGCTATTGAGCACGACCACATGACTACCTTTGAAATTAAAGCTTTATTGCGTAAACTCAATAATTTGACATCCGGCAAATGTCTCATTGGCTTTATTGTTGAATTTGAGCCTCTCCTAGAGCAAATCACCTTAGACATCCAAAAGAGGAAAAACACTGTTGTACATAAAGCACGTGAAACCGAACTCCAACAGGAAGAATGGGCGGCTGTCGAATCCTCTCGAGCAAAAATCACTTCTTGGGAAACTCAAGCAACAAACAATGCTCAAGAAATGGCTGCCTGTGATGATTCCATTTTGAAATATCAAGAACAAATCAAAAACCTGCAATTGAAAATTAAAGCAGAAGAAAATAAGAAAGCCTCATTTCGCAAGAGAATTCCAGATTCTTTGGAACCTATTATTAACGCAGAAGCAGCCTTAGCAATTCAACACTTGGGAAAAATTTAGCACACATGAGGTAGAGGTTCAAAGATTGGTTGAAGACGAAGCCCTCACTGCCATCAGACTAGAACACTCCAAAGCTGTTTTTGAAAGGCTAAAAGTCAATCTCCAACTTTAGATTGTAACTTTCTTTATTTTCCAGTTTTTGTAATTTCGACAATGTTCTGGCAAAGACTTTTGAACGCCATGTTTGAATTCTTTATACTATTTAGTCTTGTATTATTTTAACTTCTTGTAATATTGGCTTATATTTCTTTAAATACTTGCCATTTATTTGCAAAATTCGACCATCAGCACCTAATTCTTCAACTTCGTAGACACCGTTAGTAAATACTTGTAAAATGCGAAATGGTCCTTCCCAATTTGGTGACCATTTACCCAAAACTCTATCATTTTTATCCATGGGTAATATGACTTTCCACACTAAATCTCCCAAGGCAAATGTTTTTGACTTAACCTTTTTATTATAAGCTCTAGCCACTCTTTCTTTTTGCCTTATAAGAACATCTAACGCATTTAGTCTTTCTTCGTCTAAATCAACCAACTCATCTAACATCATGTCCCAATAAGAATCTGATGGAATTTCAAATTGCCTTTGAATTTTGGCTGACTGTAAACAAATTTTGACTGGCAAGACTGCGTCGTGTCCAAATGTGAGTCTATAAGGAGTAGTGTTAATTGATTCTCTAGGAGAATTTCAACATGCCCACAACACTTGATCAAGCGTTTTATGCCAATTTTTAGGCTTCTGCCCAATGTGTTTCTTAATCAAATTGATAATAATTTTGTTGGCCGCTTCTACTTGACCATTAGTTTGGGCATAGTATGGTGTCGAAGTCAGTAACTTGAAACCAGTTTCAGAGGCAAAATCCACCATTTTTTGACCAATAAAAATTGTACCTTGGTCTGTAGTAATGGTTTCTGAAATTCCAAACCTATATAAAATATGGTTTTGAATAAAATTGATTACTGTCTCTTGATTAACATTAATTAAAGGAATAGCTTCTACCCACTTAGTAAAATAATCTATCCCAACTAACATAAAACGATGCCCTTTCGACGAAGTTGGTTTAATTTCACCAATCAAATCTAAAGCCCAACCTCTAAAAGGCCATGGTTTTACTATTGAATGCAATTCACTTGCAGGCACATGTTGTATTCCTGCGTGTTTTTGGCATTCTTGACAACCCTCGGCGAAATCTATGCAATCTTTCAGCATAGTTGGCTAATATACTCCTTGTCGAAATAAAAGCCACTTCATTTTGTGACCTGCTTGATGAGATCCACAAGCTCCACTATGAGTATTGGAAATTGCTAAATATGCCTCACTTTCATTAAGACATTTCAATAACACTCCTTCAGGAGTCTTTTTAAATAACTCATTCCCAATAATAACATAGCTTAAAGCTCTATACTTGGTTTTCCTATCAGTCATTCCTGTTGGATCTTTCAAGTATTCGACAATTTTCCTTTGCCAATCATCATTCGACATATTGTCAATGGCAAAAATTTCAACTTCAAAATTTTCAAAAGTTTTAAAATTTTCCACCAGATTTAACATCTCTGCCCCCTCAAGTTTTGTCGTTGACAATTGGGCATTGGATGTATCTGTCGAAATCTGTTTGTGTTTGATTTCTATTAGCTCTGATAGCTTTTCTTTTGAAACTTTGTATGCTGATGCTATTTGTGCCAATTCGTTTGGCTCTTGATTTTCCATACGAGGCACGTGTTTTATGTGAACAGTGTCAAATCTCTTTAACAATGTATTAGCAATGGCAAAATACATTATTAAGTTCTCTTTGATGCATTTGTATTCTTTTGTTAACTGTTTCACAGTTAGTTCTGAATCTCCTTTGATTTTGACATGTTTTGCCCCCAATTCTAACAAGATCTGAAGTCCTGCTATAAGGCTTCGTATTCTGCCTCGTTTTTGGAGCATGTCCCTTCAATTTTAAACTTATATTTTGTTGGTACCTTTGTTGGTGAAATTATTAATACACCAATTCCAACACCATTTTTGTGGCTTGAACCGTCGAAGTATAACTTCCAAGGTTGGGTTTCCACTAAGTTTATTGTATTTTCGACCACTGAATGGTCAACTATGAAGTCAGCCACTATTTGACCTTTTATTGCTTTTAATGGTTGATAAGTCAAAGAGAATTTAGAAAGAGCCAAAGCCCATTTACCTATTCTACTATGTAAAATTGGTTTCGACAGCATATGTTTAATAATATCATAATGCGAATAAACATACACATCAACAGGCTTTATGTATTGCTTCAATTTTGTGCAAGAGAAATACAAGCATAAACACAAATTTTCTATAGGATGATACCTAGTTTCTGCATCATTTAGAATTCTACTGAGGTAATAAATGGCTCTTTAGACACCATTTTCATCTTCTTGAGCTAACATGCTTCCTATAGAAAATTCTGAAGTTGCTATATACAATTTCATTACTTTATTCCTAATAGGTGGTAACAAAATTGGTGGCTTCATCAGATATGCTTTAATCTCGTCGAAAGCTTGTTGGTGTTCTGCATCCCACCTAAACACATCTTCCTTCTTCAGTCGAAGTAATGGCGAAAACGCTTGAGTCTTGCCACTTAGATTTGAAATAAATATTCTAAGGAAATTGATTTTTCCTAATAATGACTGCAATTCTTTTTTGGTCGAAGGAGCTTTCGTTTCCAAGATTGCTTTCGCTTGTTTTGATTGATTTCAATGCCTTTTTTGTGTACAACGAAGCCCAAAAAGTCACCTGCACGAACACAGAAGGCACATTTGAGTGGATTCATTTTCAATCCATATTTTCTCATTCTTTCAAATGATTGTCGAAGATGGTCTATATGACCAATTCCTGAAGAAGAATTAATTACAATATCATCTATGTACACTTGCATAAATTTTTCAATAAAATCTTGGAACATAGAATTCATTGCCCTTTGGTACGTTGCACCAGCATTTTTTAGGCCAAATGGCATTACAACCCATTCATAGACACCTAAAGCCCCTGGGCATCGAAATGCTGTTTTCGACGTATCTTCTTCAGCAATATATATTTGGTTATATCCAGAATAACCATCAAGCATACTTAGGTATTCATAACCTGCTGCTGAATCCACTAGCATTTCTGCCACTGGCATGACATATTCATCCTTAGGTGTAGCATTATTTAAATCTCTAAAATCTATACACACTCTAAGCGTGCCATTTTTCTTAATTACAGGAACTATATTAGCAAGCCATTCGACATACCTGGCAGTTCTGATGAACTTGTCTTTAGTAACCTTTCTATCTCTGCTTTGATCTTCAACAGGATTTCCGGTGCAAATGTTCTTGGTGTCTGCTTCACTGGCTTCTTTTCTGGTCGAATTGGTAGTCTTATCTCAATAACGTCACGACTCAACCCCGGCATTTCATTGTAATCCCATGCAAATCAGTCTTTGTACTCCTTTAACAATTCGACAATCTGCACCT
Source organism: Astragalus glycyphyllos (assembly GCA_963573325.1). Classification (NCBI taxonomy): domain Eukaryota; kingdom Viridiplantae; phylum Streptophyta; class Magnoliopsida; order Fabales; family Fabaceae; genus Astragalus; species Astragalus glycyphyllos. Next base: position 68,942,057 of record OY754308.1, read on the forward strand.
TCAATGCTTTATCAATCTTAGCACTTATATATGTTGGCCTTTTCAAAGAGCCATCTCCCAAATCGATTTCTTCTAAGGGATCTTGTGCTTGGATCCTTTTGGTCGAACCCATTGGATCTTTTTCAAAACCTAAAGGCTCGTCATCATAGACACAATCAAGCCTCTGGTTTTCGATAACATTGTCTCTATTTTTGTCCTCAACGGCTTCAGCAACTAATTGTTGTTGTAATTCAGCTTCTAAAACCGCTTTTTGCTTATTCTCGGCCACGTAGGCCGTAATTCTATCCCATGCAGTGGGCTTATCCATAAATAACTATTTATGGGCCTTCCCACCCTGTAGGCTTAACAGAGCCTTGTGGGTAGTTGTCTTCATCTATAACCTCTCTATCCCAAATGAATCCATAATTGGGATGAAGTATCACTGAAGATCTAACATTGTTTTGGCTTTCATAACCATGTTCAGAAGAAATACATGGTGCAATGTTCGCCAATTGTTTATCAAAGATTTTCTTGGTAATAGTGTTTACCTCAGCCTTGAAGTAACTCTGATCACCTTCAATATTTTCGACTAGACAATCTTCTCTCCAAATGATGAGCCTCTGGTGAACTGTCGAAGGTATTGCTCCCACACCATGGATCCATTCTCTTCCCAGCAGCATGTTGTAATTTGCCTTTGTTGAAATTACCATGAACATCGTTGGTCTCCTGATGCTTCCAACAGCAAAATCAACTTCAATGGCTCCAAGTGAGTGGCCACTTTTGCCTTCATAGTTGGTAAGAATTACATTGTGTGTTTTCAAGTTAGTCTCACACTTTCCAATTCTTTTCAACATATGTTGTGGCATCAGGTTTACAACAGCACCACCGTCAACCAGAATTTTATTGACGCCAATATTGTTCACCTTTGCTTGAATATACAAAGGTTTGAGATGGTTCATCATTCCACAGTCTGGTTTTTCAAACACAGCGTGTTGCTCTTCAACGCAACCATTTTTCAGCACATAGTAACAAATTGGTTTGTAAGTGGTTTCTTCGTCGAAATCTTCTTCGACATCATTCACTTCAGAAACCACATCATACTCAATTGGGAGAATTGAGACTACACCACACAAGACGTCGAATTCTGACCCAAAATCAGCGAAATCCGAGCCCATTTCGTCGTCTAAGTTGAGACCCTATTTGATCACTGAAAGTGGTAGAAATATCCTCTCAGTAGCTGGCTTTCTAGCCATTTCAAGAGATTTTGATGGTATTTGTATACCTTTCTCTTTGTTGGAATTTTCTGCCTTGCCTGCAGCAGCAACCTTTTTCTGGCGTTGATATCTACGCCACTGAGTTCTTGTCACAGGGTTCTTCCCTTTGTAGTTATTATTATAGGCATATTTATTAGACTCCAATGCCTTGTTTTGGCTAGTAGCACTAGTGCTGCCCTTAACCAATTTTGCTGGTTTCTGTCGATTTCCAACATTCTTTTCAGCCTTCCCTCATTGATGACGTTCTGCACCAAATCCCTGAAAATAACACAACGAGAAGTGTTATGGCCCAAGAAACCATGAAATTTACAAAATCCTCTTTTCTGTCGCTGTACCAATGGTGGAATTTTCAGGCCTTTAGGCACTAAAATTTGACCATCAGCCACTAACAGATCAAATATTTCATCACATTTAGAAACATCATAAGTATAAGTTTTTGCAACAAATTTATCATTCTTAGGCACAACAGGATTTTTCCCATTAGAAGGTTTCAACAATTTGCAAGTATAAGGAGGTCCTGGTTTTAGTTCTGCAATGTTAACCTCTTCTCCGACATCTTCATAAGATATGTCGTATTCTTTGTCACTATCATTAGCTTCGACATAAGCAACCTTTTCTTTCTTACTTTGGAATCTACCTATTCTGGCTTTTTCGGGTTTGAGTCTTTCGACTTGTCGAACTCTATCAGCCAATTGTGCCATATCTCTTAAGTGCAGTGTATCTAGTTTCTTTCTTATAGTGTAATCCAGACCTCCAGCAGCCATTTCGATTAACTCGTGTTCAGGCACTTGAGTAAAGCACATTGCTTTGAGAAGTCTAAATCTATTGAGATAATCATCAATAGATCCTGCCCCCTTGCGTCGAACGCTAGCCAATTCCTTAAGACTAATTTTACATTGGCCCATATAGAATTGTTCGTGAAAGGCTTTCTCTAACTGACTCCAATTAAATATGGAATTAGGAGGCAGGGTGGTGAACCATGTAGACGCATTCTTTGTTAAAGAATTTGGAAAGTATTTCATTCTTAAATTCTCGTTATGCGCAATATCACTAGCCTCAGTCAAATAGTGAGCCACGTGTTCGACAGTAGATTCACTGGTTTTTCCAGCAAATTTTGTGAACTTAGGGATTTTCCATCCCCTAGGCAACTCCGTTTGTAAGGTGTATTCCGACAAAGGCGACACAAAATTAGGCCTATGTAAACCTAAGTTAAGGCCATTCTGGGCTACAATAGATTCGACCATATTAGCCAGATTATTTTGTGCTCAAAAATTGTTTTGTTGTATTTGTCTGACCACTTCATCTGCATTTTGGTTTCTATTTACTAACACAACTTCAGGGATTGCCTCTACCCTCATAGGCTCTTCGACAACCTGTTGTTGTCCTTGGTTTCCCTGATTTATAGGTATTGGTTTGTTAGGCCTTTCAACAGGTACTTCGACAGGCCTAACATTCTGAATTTGGGGAATTTGCTGGTTATGGACTGGTGGAGTACCAAAGAAATCAGCAATTCTGCCCATTTGCGCTGCTAACATTTGGTAACTGCTATTAGTGTTATGTATCAAAGGATTAAACACTGTACCAATTTGTTGTGTTAACATATTGACCATATCATGATTGCTATCATCCATTTGTTGTCTCAATGCCAACAAAGATGTTGTAGTCAAATTGGGTTGGGCATTTCGACTAAAAACGCCTTCTGATGAACTATGAGTAGGGGAATAGCCTGCGATTGCATTTTCTGCAAAAGTAGACGAATTTGTCTGAAGGCCCGCCATCAAAGCCGTTGGCATGCCATATGGGTAAGGTCTACCACTCATAGTAAATGGCAAGTTTCCAACCATTGGATTTGCCATCAAAGGACTCGTTGGTCCCACTATTGGTGGCATAGAAGCCATTGTATTAACATTCGTTAATGCTGCAGTGGTCATCATTGACACAGGGGTAATTATGGGAGAAGTTATAGCAGTTACTCCCATTGTTGTCGAAGAAGGCATAACAACGGTTATGCTTGCGACATTTGCAGCATTAACGTCACTAACTGTAGTTTCTTCTTGTGTACTTTGTGCATTTGATGCAGAAGCATTACTTGTACTAGAGCGTGCCATCTCTATAAGATGTTTACCACTCCTTAATTGCATTCACAAATAAACACAAAGTTTAAGAATTCAACGAAAAGAACTTTCAAATTAGCACAAAGGTCCCACTGGGCGTGCCAATTTGTTTACCGTGGTTTTTGGTAAACACTGCTAGTTTGAAATTGCTTCTGTTTGCAGGATCAACTAGTAAATCCTAAGACCATTTGTGTTAAAGTTTTTTCCAGAATTATGCGTGTTCTTGCGGTTTTCAAAGAAAAGAATGAAGATAACTGCCAGTTTCACGCGAAACCGTCGAATTTCTTCAGATAGGGACGAAGTGAAAAACAAAGAAAAAAATTGCAGAAAAGCAATAAAGAAAGCAAATTAAAATGCATTAATTGAAAAGAGAGTCGGTTCACAGATCATACATCATTCTCTGACTCGTTTTCTCTGTAATGTGTTGGAAGTTAGAGCGTGAGAATTCTGTAATGAGTTTGTCACCCGTTTTTCCTATGAAAAACTACTATTTATACAAAGAGGGAAAAAACATAACTAACTAACTAACTGTACAGAGAATTTAAAAAAAACAGTAACTGCTGCGCCTTTTCGACCAAGGTAACTGCTGGGCTATTTCGACAACGAGCACTTAATTCCTGATCTTTCACCAAACTCTAGCTTCCTTCCTGTCGAACTGACTTTTCCTCAATCCTTTATATTCGTTAAGTTCAGAGCCTCGTCGAACTTACTTTCTGACACAATTCTTCAGTGTCGAAATCAACACTTTCCTCTGAAACTAGCAAATCAAACCTCTTTGACTGCATTTAATTTAGCCTGTCAAAAATGTAGGCTAACAGGGGTCAACCCTTTTTTTTTATGGTGGCAAAATAAATTTGTTATATATATTTCGAGTAATATTATTTAGCCAAAATTTTCCAGGCAAAAGTAGCCAAAAACCATATTACAATACCAATTCACCAAGTTTTTTAAGACATTAACCAATGTAACACCCCCTTTTTCTAACCTTTAAGAGTGGTGCTACACTTAAATAATAATCCCATTTCTAATTCCTTTTGAAAATATATTGATTCAAAGTAGATATGAATTCAAATTCTTAACTTATGTAAAAAAAAAATTCTAAATATATGAGAAGCATAAAGGATAAGGCATAATCATACATCATCGAAATATATATAAATATGCATCATATATTGATCACTACTAGTTGGATCATAGTCATGCCCTTAGGCTTACATAGGCTATCGTCAGAGTACCACGTCACAAATATGTCCCAGAAGGTGGTACTTTCAATAAGGTTATATATATACCATAGATTAGGCTAAAATCTAAGCAGTCAAGCTAATATACTGAAATGCCTGATAAACACTGCATCAAAAGGTAGAGTTATAAGAGATTACAAGCCAGACTAAATCCCCAAAAAAAAAACTCTTATACTTTAAGTAGAACCATAAAGACTCAACCTCCAACAACCACTAATGATATCCATTGGGGAGACCCCCAATGGTACCACTACTATTGGAGTCCTCAGACGGCTCCCACTCAGGTACATCAGGAACCACAACCTCCTGAACTACAACCCCAGGCACTGCTACACCAGGAAACATGGCCTCTATCATACGGTTCATAGGCAACTCGATCTCTAAAGTCTGATGAATAGTAGTAATAGTTATGGGTACTCCCTGTGCCCCATCAGTGATCTCAACTACACCAGTATAAGTAATGGTCTGAGCTACTGGGTTCCCAGATGGGATCTCCTATATCCTCCAGGAATCTAATCCTCCTGAGTCCAGAGTGTCCGAGGGGCTCCCCCGATGCCATCTGAAATGTAAGGGGTGAAATACTCGTACACAAGTTTGCAACACGATGGTTACACAAGTTACATATAATAAGATACAATCACAAGTAACAATAATATATAGACACAATAACATTAGACTAATTCAAAACCAAGAAATTAACCACACACAATCACCAAATCTTGCAAAAACATGACTAACAGCCTAATAAAAATAATTATTGATAGTTAGTTAAGTACTAGACATCATACTTATCCAGTAATTCATCAACAAGGTTAGTCCACTAACTAGAAATAATATACTCAACCTACTCCATGGAGATTTCTCTATCATCTTGAGCGTAAGGCCGTTTCAACTGCCATAACATGATTGTTTTGCAATGAGCAGATATCCAATCTAAACCCCAATCATTCTGGCCCGAGTGCTGCACCTTATTATAGATAGTTCTGTACAGTCAGGTTCACCGTGTCGGGTAGTACGATTTCCCCCAGCCAGAGTTGCTACAACTGACTATTGGTAGGAGTTCGAAACACAAGTGCCCCCTGAAGGTCTGTAGTCGACCCAACCGAACCTATCCTCAGTCTTATATACTTGATAGTACTATAAGAAACATCCTGTAATAGCTCTTAGTAAAATCATCAGTCTTACTAATCTAATCCATAATCAACTTGACAATTCAGTCCTTAGGATCCATAAAACAACTTGTGACATATACCTTAACTTATCAATCCTCATAAGTCATACCACTAAGTAACAACTAATGTTCTCGACTAAATTCAAAATGTACTTATTTTGACACATTTGTTATTAACTCAAACCAGTCAAAATCACACAAATCACTTAAAGATATCTAAATAATATATATACAAGCAACACACAATTTGTGCCCATCAACTTATTATTAGTATTTCTCCTTACATTGAATTTGTTCCAAAAGAGTTTGTTGGTCAGCACTTGCTTCAAATTCCACAATACCTATTACTCATCAAAACAACTATGTCTTAATTTACTATATCCATAACTATAAATTTCATAACTAAAGTTCTACTTAATCAAGGTTTTTACAAAATAAATATTATCTTACATCATACCCTAAATCTAGAAGGCTGCCAACGAAAAATATTTGTTTAAGAGTTTGATTTCCATTTTGTTTTGTTTCACCGTGAATGTGTTTTTTTTGAAAGGATTTAAAGAGAGAGGAACTAATAGTACTTAAAAAAAAAGTAAAGTAACAGGTAAGTCTTTATATCCACATTTCTTTAGCAAGTTATCTATATGCCTAGTATTATATCTGATAGAACTATAAAAACAAGAAGGATTTTTTTTTTGCAATCATGAAAGATCATAACACATTTAAAGGAAAGAAAGTTTTTGAAAAAAAGGAAAAAAAACTGGAAAAGAAAGAATAGAAAGATTAGAGAGAGAGGTTGGAACCTAAAAAACTTTAGTAAAGTTGAAAGTTGGTGTGATTTAAAGTGAAGAGGTGAGCTTCTATATATACTAGTTTTAGTAGGTCACTTGATAAAATGAACGTATACGTACCGGTAAAGAAATTTGTTGTTCATATGGTTTGCTGGTGAAAAAGTGGCCACACACTCTTCCTTCTCTTTTACTAGTTACTTATTTGTTATACTGGTAATAATAAAAGAAGTATTTTTAGGTAAATAAAATTTTGCAGATACAATTTCGATCTTTATATTTTATAGAACTTAACGAACTAAATTTCAAAAATTTCCGATAAGTTTGGACTTTTTAGTGCAGTACATATTTGCACTGACAGATACTTTGTAACTATAATTTGATAGAGTTTTAAGCTCAAATATTTTTCATAACCTTCTATAATATTTCTCTCTAGTCCTACAAAATTATTTTTCTTAAAAACACTCTTTAGATATTAAACTAATTATTATATCACATAAAGTAAATACACAGTGATAATACACACAAAGGAATTAAAATTCGAGGTGTTACAACCAACATACTTTTTCACAGTTTTCTAGGCCGTTGACTAAAAACTGTGAAAAAGTAGGTTGGTTATTTGCTTTAAAAACTTAGTGAATTGATATTGTAATAAGGTTTTTGGCTATTTTTGTTTGGAAAAATTTGGCTAAATAATATTATTGATATACTTCTAAACAAAAATAATTTTTTAGGCGGGGGCAAGTACCCCCAATTTAATGTTAATAGATCAGTCCCCGAACATAAGGGAGATTTTTATCACAACATTTTCTTCAGCTTTCTCTTGTCTCTAATGGACCTAATTAATTAAGTCTTTCAAATCGGAAATTTTCCTTCCGGTGTCCAACTTTCATTATGTTTTTTTTAATCATTTTTCTATGTTTGATCGGCTAATTGAGGCTTCAAAGTTTAAGTCGCTCACTGTTGGTTGCCTTAGCAATTTCAGCAATATGGGGATGTCGACTCCCGAGTTTGAACTCGCGTGTGACCAGTGGTAGTTGTTGGGGAGTCCGGGGGGAGTAACAACGAACTAGCCAATGAACCAGACCACTAAAAGACTTGGACGCCACACCTCCATACAAAACTTTAAGGCGTTAGGCATATGAGTCTCCTATCTTACACATACGTCGTCATATAGATTATTTATATCCGATGCAAGACTAGCCACTCACACTTGAATTTTTAACGGTAGTCAGTAGTGTGTGTGCAAGTAATTATTTGTCATTTCATATTGAAGAAAAGAAAAGTCTAAAAAGAATTTCTTTTATGTAATTTTGGGGAAGTTTTTGAGGTTTTGTTAAAGTAATTGGAAATGAGTTGTTCTCTAAAGTAGCAGCCTTGGGGAATATTTTTGAGGTTTCCTTAAAGTAATTTTTTGAGGTTTCATTAAAATGAAATGAGTTGTCATTTCATATCCCGTAAGTGATTTCAATATGCTTTTTAATTAATCCTACCTTGCTAGTTAGTACTTGTTCTCTAAATCGATCAGCCTACCTTTTACAATAGATAGATGGTATAAATTGCATTTTGATAATGAAGATAAAACCAAAAAAACTTAAAAAACTCGAAAAGCAATAATCACAGAAATTCCAATTTTAGCGTACAAAAAAAAGATTCTAGTACCGCGATAACTCCCAACTCACTTGAAATTCAAAATACTCTCCTACAAATTTCGATTCCCACCAAAAAAAATAGTAGCGCCACTCAAAAATTGAACACGCTGGCGATCCGCGTGCGTAAAATTCACTCTTCGAACAACTATTTCTAATCCAACGACCCACATCTTCAAGTAGCAGATTCACGCGGATAAGTACCCAAACCAACGGCGAAGATTTTCTCACATCATTTTATATAAACCCCCAAATCCCATCTCAAACAACACACACTGAATACAAAACCATCATCTCCAAAAAGAGATTATCTGAATAGAAAGAAAGAAGCAAGAGCAACCATGTCAGGAAGAGGAAAGGGAGGAAAGGGTCTTGGAAAGGGAGGTGCCAAGCGTCACCGTAAGGTTCTGAGGGATAACATTCAGGGAATCACAAAGCCAGCTATTCGTCGTCTTGCAAGGCGTGGTGGTGTTAAACGTATCAGTGGTCTCATTTATGAAGAGACTCGTGGTGTTCTCAAGATCTTTCTAGAGAACGTTATTCGTGACGCCGTCACATACACTGAGCATGCTCGCCGCAAGACTGTTACCGCCATGGATGTTGTTTATGCTCTGAAGAGGCAAGGAAGGACTCTTTATGGTTTCGGGGGTTAGGGATCTAGTAATAGTCGTCGTTGTTTTTTTAGTTGTGTTTGTTAATATCAAATCAACGCTTGTTTAGTTGTAACAATCTATCATTATGCTTAATTGTTGCTTAATTCATGCGCATTCACATCTTTAAAAATTGTAAAGGAGACGAATGATGAGGAAGTTGAGAAATTCATCAAAGGCTCATAACTAATTTATCAATGTCTGAAGTGGAGATTTCGATGTCGCTTGCGTTGAATGATCATCCTTCCCAGCTCATAACTAATTTTGTGAGAAGCTGCTGTTAGATTATAACCCGGTTGATTTTCCTCTCAAAGGCTCTCACTAGTCAACTCACACTTGATTTCACTATTTAGACAAACCTATGTTTGAGAGAATGTTTGGATAAATAAACTGTTACCTCTCTTATGAATGGAGCAGCCTTCCGTATGCCAAGAGTCCAGGATTATTAACCAAATGGCTCCTACTTCTAACCACAACCATTTACTTTGTTTAGTTGAGCCGGAGAAGACACGGCGGCTGTAGGAGGTTTGTTTCGAATGGAACTCAATGAAATGTACTTGTGAATGCGGTAGTGCTCCGAACTTTGGTGGAAGACAATGGTGGCAATCACTTGCAAGATACCCTGACACTCAAGTTAGTACTTAATCCTGAACAGTTGCCCTCCAAGTCGATTGCTCATGCTTGGGGGGTTAGTACTTAATCTTGAACAGTTGCCTTTTCAAAGTTCTCTTCGTAGGACGACCAACCTGTATATGTTAGTTAAAATCCATAGATATATCGATATGCACTACGTGAACACGCGTGCTTACTGCCATTGTTTGCATATTGAGTTGGCCGATGTATTATGGATGTTAACTTATGAGTGAAATTCTGTATAACTTGTCATATCTTTTATGTATCGATATTCAGCAGCCTTGAGGCTTTAATAATGAACGTAAATTATGATAGTGTATGACTCTGTTTGGCAAAAACTAGCGGATAGCGGATAGCGGATGACGTAGCGGATAGCGGATTAGGTAGCAGATTGAATTTAAATTGTTTGATAAATTAGCGGTTGAAGTAGCTTATAAAAATAAAATTATGTAAATAGACATTTGTAATTAATGCTTACAAATGAGAGAGAAATTCATTTAATGGAGGATAAGTGAGGAATTTAATTAAAGTAATGAGGGTAAAGTTGGGAGAAAAAATGAAACGCTATAAGCTATAAGCTCAAACGCTACTTCAAGTAGTGTTTCAAAAAACGTTATAAGCTAGTGGAAAAACGCTAAAAGCTAGTTATGTCAAACACTTACAACTAGCGGATCTGCTTTAAGCTAGCGGATGAGCATTGCCAAAAAGAGCCTATATCTTGTACGGGACCAAGATGCGATTTCAAAGTCCCAAATTTCTCTTTATCAAGCCTAAGAGCTTGCTGGTGAGTCAGATATGCATTTAAAATCAACAAGTTTGAGTGTGGGATTCCCTTACGATTAAGTATTAAACCTGAAGTAGAATTTGGGTTAAATTGTTTTGTTTTAGTTGCGGCTTCGGTGAACTACATTGTGTTGGTAACGCAAGAAACTTGCGTAATGAATTCAGTACCATTTTTTGAGGTGTGATTTCACCGAGTTACTTTTTTAGACGAGTTGGTTTTATCCCTTCCTTTTTTCTCAATGGAGTTCTTTTCTGAACGACTCGTGAAGTTCACCAAAGGGATTCAATATCCCTCAATGCGCAAATTCATCGAGGATGCCTTAGCGAGCTGCTTTTAAACCCAAGTCAAAAATTGTAAGGGTCGGGTTTTGGAATCAATTATTGGATTAGCAATTTGTGTCGAGGACGTCTCTATTTCTAACAAAGGTGAGAGTGATGATACGACGACCTTGTGAAAATAAGTAAGCCTACAACCAAGTGGTTTGGCGACCTTGTAAAATGAAACGAAGGAGACTAAATCACCATACCTTTAATGAAGCAAAATTTAGACGATATCATTGTTTAATGTCATTTAATGAGATTTTGAGTTTTTGAGGAGAAATTGACTCAAAATATTGATTCCTTCAACATCTTTCTTTTTCTTTTTAACCAAAGAAAAAGGTTCTTCAATTAGGCGAACTCACTGTGGCCAACTACGTTGCGTCCTCACTTGACAAGTCTTGATAATGCAACAACTTCCGATAATGATAAGATCAAATTTGGGACTAAAATCTTCTTTATGAATAACATGAAAAAGATGAAGATAAATCTTAATTGTCATAATTTAGGGTTTTTTTATTTTGAATAAAAAATTGATTTTTTCCTTACAATGCGTTAAGGGAATACGATGGCAAATTTCCTTATATTATTATTTATGAAAAGGAAATATTATTAAAGAGACCAAATCAAATTACGGTAACGATAACCATGTGGAGATAAAGGGCTAACCACCACGAATCGAGGGATAATTTGTTCGAAAAATGTGTATCCACTCCCTTGAAACTAAGATATGGAGAATATGGGCAAAGTGATGGTTAATTAACTGTTTTAATGTTTTTGGCTCATATCTTAGTTTGTTGAGTAGTATGTGATTTAATTCAGTCGACAAATTGAAGGACCTGCATGAAGTACTATTTCCTTAGAAATAGAATTATGAAGAACATGGTCATATGATGAGTAGTTAGCCGTTTGGCGTAATACTTAATTTAAGAAGACATGCTAATTATTTCAGTTGATTTAAGTTAAGGACGTGCAAGAAGATCTACTTCTTTAGAGTTAGGATCATAAAGAAAATGGGCAGTTGATATGACAATCAATAAGTTAGCCGACTAGGTGTTTTTGGCATATAACTTAGCCAATTTTGGTGTTACATGCACTTTTGTTGTTAACAATCACTTGATCAAAAAGGTGACTACCGTTAGCAGTGCAAGTTAGTCGACATAACACTCTATCTATTGAGCAAATAGCTGATCAGTTGATCAAACGACTAGTTAACTAAGCAAACAACGAATCAGGCAAGTATCAAATTCGCACAATGCGGATCAAAATCCGAAGTGAATTTTTTTTTTACAACGAAAAGTGAAAACTATGTATTTAACTCTTATTTTAAAAAAAATACATATTTTGCCCAATTATTTGACAATGTAAAAATGAAAATATTTCTTGCCAAAAAAATGAAAAAAAATTTGTGCACTCGCGTGTTATTCGAAAAATTAAATAAAAAAATTAAAGGAAACCGAAAATTTGAACTTTACGATCCACGCAACATTCTTTCCGCCAATCGACATCAACCTTTATAAATCGAACGGCCTATGCTTCAAGTTTTTCATCGGCACGGATAGCTAATAATCCAATGGTCATTAACCTCAAGTCACCCCAATATAAACACCCGGAAACTCACCTCTCTCAACCATAAAGCCACTTGTTTCATTTCATCGAATTGCAAATCTCATCTCAGAACGAAAGAAACACTAATTATCTTGCAGCCATGTCTGGAAGAGGAAAAGGAGGAAAGGGTCTTGGAAAGGGAGGCGCCAAGCGTCATCGTAAAGTTCTGAGAGATAACATCCAAGGAATTATGAAGCCAGCGATTCGTCGTCTCGCAAGGCGTGGTGGTGTAAAACGTATCAGTGGTCTCATCTATGAAGAAACTCGCGGTGTTCTCGATCTTTCTTGAGAACGTGATTCGTGATGCTGTTACCTACACGGAGCATGCTCGTCGCAAGACTGTTACTGCTATGGACGTTGTTTACGCCCTTAAGAGGCAGGGAAGGACTCTCTATGGTTTTGGAGGGTAGTCAATTTGGGGATTTTTACATTTCGATGTCGATTAGGGTTTCTTGCATTGTTAAATTTCACTGTTGATATTTTGTGTAATTGCTCTTGAGCTTTTTCTTGAACAATATTATAATGAGTTTTTTTCTAATTCGTAATTGATTTTATGTTCTTTAATTATTATGCATTTTCTTTGTTTTAGGCGAATAACTCTTTTTCTTCTTGAAATTTGAACTTTTACACTGTGTTTGGGTTAGGAGAGAAAGAGGGAGGAGAGAGTGAGGAAAGAGAGAAAGAGGCCCTTTCTCTCCACTTGTGGAGAGATTATAAAAATCACTAAACTAATCTTTCCTCCCTCTCTCTTTCCTATTTCTCTCATTAACCAAACATCCTCTCTTCCCTCACTCTCTCTTCCCTCTTTCACCCCAAACAAACACACCCTTAGTTTCAGATCCATTATGTCGATGACTTGTTTATTTCGCGATTCTAATTAGTTTTTGTTGAGAAGTCTTTAATTAGAATTCAATCGTAATTTTAGAGTACCGTGCATAGGTTGAATTTTTGCTGGGCAGTTCCAATTGTGATGCGTGGCTGAATTTTGCGCGCAGAAAAGTTTGGGGTTAGTGTACTGTTTCGTGTAACGATTAAGGATAAATTGTGCGGCAAGGATCAGTTTCTAAACAAGTTTAGGGAATGAAGATTATCAATGTGCTTCCTCACTTTCTAATTCGAAAGGATATCACTTTCCTAATTTCCTAACTTGAGCTACGAATCAATAGTCACTCAATACATATGATCTGATCATAATTTTCCACCTAAAATCCTTAAAGTCTCAATTTTTATTTATATATTTTTGGGGCTTGATTGTGAAATTGCATTTTAAGATTTTTTTTAAATTCGAAAACATTGTAAAAATATTTGATAAATGTTAGCAACATTCTCTTGTACCAAGATTTTGGTCAAAAAATAACTTTCTTTTTGGGTCCAAGATTAAATAACTTGAACTCTATTTACCCAAAAAAAACCTTGTCTTAGACCAAGATAAAACCTTGGGCCGTGAGAGAAACTAGTTGGGTTTTTTCTTTTGTACCCCCACCCCTTTGACACTATACCCCCACGCACCCTCGAAAATATCAAAATACTCTTCACAAAATTTTAAAACCCCAACACATCCCCAACTCAAAAAAAAAAATGGAAATCGGATTTAGGTAAATCCGATTTTCCCCTAAAAATTTTTAAAAATTAAAATTGGATTTATCTAAGGTGGGCGTAAATCCGATTTGGAAATTGGATGTACCTCCACCCATAGGTAAATCCGATTTTTTATCCAAATAATAAATAAATAAATCATTTAAAAAATTTAAATTATATATATTTTTAGAAAAATAAATTAGATATGAATAATATGAATATCGGGTGTTTTTTGGTTCTGTTTAGGGTGTAGTTCGTTAACACGCGACGATGTTATACGTCGAACGAATAATTTAGGCTAAAAAATCGGTTTTCGGCCAACCTACTCCGATTGTAATGAAACCACAGCTATTAAATCCGAAAAAAATCAAGGATCAAGACTCCCCTAGAAAGGACTTCTATTGGGACAACAGGCTCAAAATCCTAAATTTTATTGTTTCCTATTTTTTATTAATTTTTCATAGTCTCCAAAAAATCTAAATTTTTTTGCATAGCCTTATTTTGGTTTTATTAGATTTTTATTGGTGTTTTTATAATTTTTTTTATTAGTTTTGACTCTTTGACGAATTTTTACTAGCATTTTTATAACATTTTTCAAAAATTTAAATAAAAAACAATTTTTTTAATAACAAAATTGGATTTACCTTGGGGGTAAATCCGATTTTCTTTTTTTGGGGAATTCGGATTTATCCTCCCTCTTGGTAAATCCGACTTTGAAAATTAACAAATCGGATTTATCCTCCCTCTAGGTAAATCCGAGCGAGTTTATTTTAGGCAGGGGTATTTTCCTCTAAAAAATTCTTGTGGGGGTGTTGAGGGAAAAGATGGGGGTACAAAAAAAAACCAAACTAATTTGTTCAGTTGGTCTTATAATCCAAGAGTCATGTTTTTTTACCCCCACCAATAGATACCATACCCCCACAAAATTATTTATCACCATTTTACCCATTAAAAAATATAAAACGGATTTATCTATTTTTAGGATAAACTCGTTTTGCAAAAAAAATTGAAAACTTCAATTTGGATTTATCTATTAATAAATAAATTCGTTGGTAGCTAAATCTGTAGCCGATATAAGTTTGTTAACCAATCAATGGTAGCTAAATCCGTTCATATAAAATCGTAGCTAATATAATAAGTCTCTTTGCCCATCCCTCCCCCACCCCACCCCCACATTAAATGACCCCATCCCTTTAAAAGCATAACCACCCACCACCACTGTCCATTTCCACCCCACCTGAAACACCACCACAACACCATGTCTCCCCACAACAACCATGATGCCTCCACCACGAGCCATCAGAGTTAAAAAAATCATAGGTGTCGTGCTTTGAGTAGTTGATGAACTCCATGACGAGTTTGATCCATACCCAGAAATTAAGTTTCTGGCTGTATAAATTAAATAGTCGTTTGGAAACTAAATTTCCATAAACTCAGTTAATTTATATAAAAGTGATTGTTAAAGTTATAGATAAATAAAATTTATTTTTTGATGTAAATTATCGATATAATCAAAAATATTGGCACCATAATTAATCATTTTTAAATTAGATTATTATAATTGGTACCACTATTAAATGCAATTGAAAAATTATTTCTTTTATTTCACAAGTATATTACTGGTTACAGGATATGTTCCTACTAATACCTAATGAGACATTGTAACTTACTCAAAGTTTTTTATGTTATTTAAATGACACTAAAATAAAATTATAATTCAATTCAATTAAAAAAGTATTTCTTTTATTTTAGATTTAAAAAGTGATATTGATATAAAAATAATTACTTACAATACTGATTTTTTTTTGCTATTGTGACAATTTACAACAAAAAATAATTTTTGTTTATCTATATTAACAATCACTTTCATATAAATCAATTGAGTTTACGAAAACTTGGTTTCCGGATGACTCCCGCCTAAGATTTTGGGTTGCGAAATTTGAATACGGTGCCTTATTTTTTATAAGTCATATATGCTGAAATTGGTTGTTTTAAGAGTATTTTGGGATTTTCATGAGAATACATGAGTTTTTAGGTGTGAGCGGGAAAAAATGGGGTGTAAAATGCAAAATATCCCTATTTTTATTAGCAAACATTCAATCATCACGAAGATTATGGATCATAAGACCAACTGAACAAACCAGTTTTTCTCAAGGCCCAAAGTTTTATCTTGGTCTTAGACAGGGTTTATTATTATTTTTTTTGTTGAACAGGGTTCAAGTTATTTATTCTTGGTATAAGTACTCAAGCTTTTTTTTTTTGACAATAACAAGCTTAATTCATTTCATTAAACAAAATTGTCTCAATACAGGTTGGAATCAAATCAAAAACGTGAGAACTAGCATATAATCTTGATGCCCGTGCTAACGTATGAGCAACAAGATTCGCTTGTCTCCGGATATAGCTAACCTTAAAGCTAGGGAAAATAAGTAAACGGTTACGACAATATGATAAAATAGCACCAAACTCGGTATTTGGTAATGGCTCTAACTTCAAGCCATTTACAACTGAAACACAGTCCAGTTCAATGGAAACAGAAGTTAGCCCCAAAACCTCCAACCAAAGTAAGGCTTCCTTAAGGCCTATTGCCTCCGCTTCTTGTGGTGTAGGGACCCCATAAAACCACATAGTTTTGCCTCCGTAATAACTTCCCGTAGAGGACCGAATGCACATACCAATACCATATTTATTTTCCTCAACAAATAACGCAGCATCGACATTATATTTGAAAGTACCTTCACTCGGTTTCAGTCACCTATCCACGGCCTGCAGCTGCTGTCCAGAACCTGCAGCTGTTGCGCGATGATGCTGTCGCGCCAACACCCACTCATCTAGCAAGTCCCGAGCTCTATTAATTACCTGCTGAACCGGCTGTAGCACCCCCTCCCAAACCTTGTCATTACGTCGACGTCAAATAGCCCAAATCAACATTGTTATGCCCCAATTTTGTCCGCCCTCTTATTATCATTATGGTTTTTGTTTTAGTTTGTATATATATTTTGAGTGTGATTGTAAATAGTAGGTAGTTTGCAAGTCTCGGCTTTATTCAAGTTTTGTTGGGCCTATCCTAGCAATTTGCCTAATTGGGCTCACTTTAGCGCATTGTTTGGTAGAACCCGATTTTCGTCCTTGGTTTTGGCCCAACTTCATTTTTGTTTTGTTCACTTAATTTAAAAAAGCAAAAATCATAAAAATGTTAAAAATATCAGAATTAATTAAAAATAATAATACAACATTCAAAAGATGTCCAAAATTCCTATAATACAAAAAAAAAATCAAAATTACAAAAAAATACAAAAACGAAAATAAATAAATAAAATAGGCAGCAGCAGCATCTCCGGGCTTTTCTGGGTCTATTCTTGCTCACCAAGCAGGTCCGATACCTGAAATGGAAACGAAATCGTTAATAATAAATCTCCGATTGCATTTTCACCTATATAAGCAGAGCCAGTTCACAGTAAAAAGACAGACACAGAAATATTCACACGGAAATTCAGACAAAAAACACCAAAAACTCAGAAATAGAAGCAGTAGCAGTCGGTCATACAAGAAGCAGCAGCAAAGCAAGCAGAGGGAGACCGACTATCAGAGGCTGGAGACCAGGTTGGCTCTCTTTTTTTTTATACGTAGAAAATCAAATTTGAAACCTTTTGTATTAATTGAATAAACATGTTTGATGTTCTGTTGGTACCTGATTAGGATTAGGATGTGTAATACGAATGAAATCATAGGACTTCTTAGTTTATTGTCATCAATTTTATTTTATTTTCTCTCCAAGTGAATGTTAAATAAAAGGAGAAGGATAGCTCTCTGTTGTTATGAGAGCTTAACAGAAACATAACCAACATAATTCCAATTTTTAGGCTTGTTTTGATATAAGAAAAATCCAGCAAACCAAGAAATAGTAGAGAATAAGAACATCAGGAACAGAAACAAACATCAAAAGGAATTTCAATTCTTTAAAAATCGATTTAGGGTCTTAGGGGTTTTAAAATATAGAATCAGGAAAAGATGGAGAAAAACACAAAAAACAGCACACAAAAAACAGAATCGGACCTGTCTTTAAGCCGTCACCGCCGACGGTGGTCGTCGGCGCCAGGCGGACCACCTTACCCCTCCACGAGCTCCACACCGTCAACCCCCTCCGTCGTGTTCCTTACCAGAGCCGCCGCGAGTCACCACCGTCGCCACCAAACAACAACCACCGCTGTAGCATCACCGTCTTCTTCCTTTCTCTATCTCTCCCTCTTCGTTTCTCGGTTACGCGTCTCTCTCTCCCCTTCGTTCTTCATTCTTTCCTCTCTTTCTCTCTCCACGAAATCTGCACTCTCCCTCCCTCAGAAATGAAGAAACGACGCTAATTTGGGAAATGGGAAGATTAGGGTTTCATTCACCCAAATCTGCACTCTCCCTCCCTCGGTTTCATTTTTATTTATTTATTGTTTTAAAAATTAAAACTTCAGATTACTAATCACACACCCTGCGCTTTAATCATACAACACCCCCTGTATGAGCCCATTTCGTAGGTTATTATTTTAGCCCAAAAACGTTAACTGACTGGACTTTGCTATACGCACCCCCTTTTAAAACAATACAACCCCGTGCTGCCTTATGCACCCCTTTTTCCTTCTTTTTCATGTTTCCTACAAACAAAAAAACTTCTTTCACAAACTTACATTTTTGTATAAAAAATAAATAAAATTCTCTTAAAGAATGTAAAAAGGGGTTTAAGTCGACTGTACAGTCGGGTTAGTCAGCTTTTTAGGACCACGAATGAACCGTGACGAATCAGGTCCTAAAATCTCTATCTAAAATAAAATTTCAATTCCACAAAACACAAACACTAAATATTTTTCTCAAACCAAAACAAATTCTCAAAAAGGGGATTAAGGACAAATGAACTGATCACTCAAGAGTCCTAAAATCCCTAATTAAAAAACACAAACAAACAAAATTATTTTTTACCAAGAACTACGTGTGATTTGATTCTCTACCAGGAGATACGTAGGAGCAGAGGGCGGCCGACCTCTGCCAATTGCATTAATAAAAACCTTTTTAGTCTTTTTTTGTAAATTGCTTATTTCTTATCTTTTAAGAAAATGACAAAAACAACTAACTATTTATCAAGTCTTTTATTTAATTTTAATTTGTAAGAAGGGTAAAAGTAAATATATTTTCAAATTAACATCTTTTTACGCATTTAGTTAAAAGGTAACCTTCCTTAGGAAGGATGTCGTAGGGTGCTAGTACCTTCCCCGCGCATAACCGACTCCCGAACTCTAATTTGGTTCGTATAGGCCTATATAGGGGATTTCTCAATGTTTGCCCCTTTAACCTAAACTTTGATGGCGGCTTCATCTGACACCTCGAAGGATCCCTCCTTCGGATTTTTCGGTCGCTACAGCTGGCGACTCCACTGGGGACTAATAAAGAGAGTCAAGCCTAATTTAATTAAATGTGTAGTTTATTTGTTAATTTAATATTTTATTTTTACCCTTATTTTTTTCATATTCATTTAATTTATTTAATTTGTTTACTCATGAATATTTCATCTACTTTATGGAACCTTAGGGTAGAAGACTTTATTTTGTTTCTGTATATGTGTCTCTTTTGCATCTTGGATAGTTTAGTTATTTTGCCCTTATCACACACATCACTTACACAATTGCACACACTTCTGAGTGGGGCCCTATACACGGGTCTGTGTGAAACTTAGGATGAGTGGAGACGATTAGTGACAGTCATTCTGGATTTATCTGTCTGACTCTCATGAAAGTCTCAACCAGAGTGCGCCTCTTTATGATATCCCACAGCTGGTAGGCAACTATCGTTATGGATGATATTGTAAAGAGGACTTAAGCTCTGGAAACCTTTGTGAGGAAGTGATTAGAGCCACCCGGAAGAATGATCACAAAAGTGACCCTAGATCATGTTGAAATTCCCAATTTATACATGACCCGCCTAGGACACAGGGGCATTATACTTACTCTTTGTATCAACCTGGTTAACATTTCTCCAAAAATAAAACCAAAAAAATCTTTTCATGTTTCTTTCTTTTATCTGCATACACGTCGTTTATTTCATTCATCATACAAAATCATTATCCAAAAAATAATATTCATTTTTTTTATGCATTTCTCATCATCATATATTCATAGTTCATAATATTTAAAAAGAAAATCATCAAATAGTGTAGGCATCTCATCATTTGCAACATCATTATTATAAATTGCATGAGACATTCATAGATCGTTAATCATTTTGTCATCCTAGTTCAGATGCATATTTCTCCATACATGAATCATTTCTAAATAAAAACACTCACCATGCATTCATAATAAAATAAAATCATTTTTTATATATGCATCCCATTAGCATTGCACTACCATGCATCTCATCATACAGAAAAAACCAGAGTTATCATATTTCTTTTTGGTAAACTTGCATCATCTCTCATACCCATACACCAAAAAATATATCACCTTGATATTATGAAAAAAATTAAATCCATTTTTTATTTAAACGCATTCTCTTCATGAATCATAAAAAACAAAAACAAATGTCATTTATTCTTATCCATCTCAAATGCATTAGTTCTCCAGCATCCATCAAAACAAAAGTTAGAAATTGCTTCATCATTCATCATCCATTAGCCTTTTGTTGGCTTATTATTTTAGTTGAAGCATAAAAAACCATATATCCATTTCAGGTATCCTTTATCACACTCAAAAATCATCACACATTCCATTCATCTCCGTTGTTGGTCATGTACAACAATCATCCATTATACTTTGTTAAAAAAAAAAATCACTATGCATTTCTTACTAAAATCATTCTTTCATAAGCATTTCATTTTCATTGCACCATCATATAAAAATAACAAAGATATCATTTTTTTTTATTCAAAGTTGCATCATCTTACATATCCATGCATAAAAAAAACATCACCGATATTATATATTCATTCATCCTTTCATTTAAATGCATTATTCCCTTTTCAAGCATTATAAAAAATAAAAACAAAAGTCATTTTTTCCTTTCA
This sequence comes from Astragalus glycyphyllos, assembly GCA_963573325.1. Lineage (NCBI taxonomy): Eukaryota > Viridiplantae > Streptophyta > Magnoliopsida > Fabales > Fabaceae > Astragalus > Astragalus glycyphyllos. The sequence goes on from OY754308.1 coordinate 68,962,882, forward strand.
TATCCATCTCAAATGCATTACTCTCCTTCATGCATCATAAAAAACAAAAATAAAAGTTTTTTCCTCTTTCATGCATCTCATATTCCTACATAGCCTCCCACATGCATCAAAACAAAAATTAGAAATTGCTTCATTCATTGTCCAATCATTTTTCCTCAACACAATTCATTCATCTTTGTCCACATCTAGCAACATGCATAAACTTGTGCATTACATTCGAAAACTATTCGAAAAAAAGATTCAAAAAACACATTAAAGTATTATTTGGAAACACTGTTTGATGAGAAACGATGCATTTTTTTGAAAAAATATTTGAATTGATTATTCCCGATTAAAAAAAAGTTGTCATATCCATTGTGTAAATACCTAACTTGATTCACCAACATCAAGTTCTTCACTCTTCACTCCATATACGTCATGTTTATACTTGTCACATTTATGGAAACCATCCACCCACTTAACCACCATGTAAATTACCTTCAATGGAATTCACCAATAACCCATTCACCATAATGGGCATTCCATAGGCTTGACCCTTAGCCTCAAAAGCATGCCTCACCAAAGGCATCAGCCAACACCAGTTTGTTTGTCCATTGTAGGTTAGCTAAGCAATATATCCTGATCATCTCGTGATTGGAAGCTTAAATGTCTATTTTGTTAACCTGTGTGGGTCTGACTGTTATAATTGTTCTATTTTAACCAGTGTTAACTCTCTATGAAGCATTTTTCAAAATAAAACTAACATAACATGTGTGTTTACCCATGTATGAGTCAGTTATACTACCCCTATCTTTACCACTTCATTATCCTTCATTCATTTTCTAAACCGATGTAAACTATCCGTAAAGTGCCTAGTCCTCCACAAGAGTACTTAATTCAGCATTTCCCAATGTTGAAATTTCACGGACAACATTTGAACCCATACCGGGGCAGAGCGGTGATCACTAACATTTCTTGTCATCACTCTAAACAGTGCAAGTCCTTTGAGTTTTTTTTTAAAAAAAAAAAGCCCGTTAGGTTGAAAACTCGCAAGAGCAACCTAAGCAAAAATTAGGCCACAAAGAAACCAAAAAGAAGAGCTCGTTAGGTTGAAAACTCGTAAGAGCAGCCTAAGCAAAAATTAGAGCATATAAAATAAATAAAGAAAAAAGAACAAATATATTAAAATGAAGTTTTGTCATATAGTTACAATTTCGAGAAAACAAGCCGTCATGATTTGAAGTGAAGCTTGGCCATTTTCCTATATCCAAAAATCCAAATACCCTTTGCTACCCTCTTTGAGCCCAAAAAATAAAAGCCAAAAAAAATCTTTCAATCACCCCAGACAAGGGTCAATTCCATATCTGATCAAAAGAAAGAAAAACGAATCAAAAAAAGCAAAATTCAAAAAAAGAGAATTGAAAAAAATTCCTGGAAAAAAAAGCAGTAGAAATTGTGAGCTGATACTTCACACCATTAAATACATAAAAGATCCTTGTCTGAAATAAACTCTCAAACACTTCCTTTGGCCTAAATATCCTATCCTCCATAAACCCTTGGCCACGTTACAACCCTAAACAAGTCCATTCTACCCTGAAGCTCATGAAAGATCCCCTGTCTCAACCAACCCCCAAACACCTCTATGGGCCAAATAATCATTTCCTTCATAAATCAATGATCGTTCGCCACATTACAATCCTAAGGTCCATTCTGATCGATGACTGGTTGCTCCCATTTTTCTCAAAGTTTTAATTCTAGAACAAAATAATATGAATAATTTATTTGCTCAAAAAAAATTTTACAAAAAAAGAAAGAGATTTTAAAAGAAGAAAAGGAAAAAAGGAAAAACTCAAAAGGGCTTGCACGCTCAAAGTTATTACAAGAGAAATTTAGTGATCATCAACGAAGTAAAATTTCATCAAATCAATGACTCTTGACTGTCATAGCTTGTGGAATCCTTCCCAAAGAAAACCACATACCCCTACTAAGGCAGTTACTTGACTTATCATCTCAAAGTAGGGGACTACCCCCGCCCTTCATTCCACTTAAACTCGGGCAAACTTTTCAACATCCCCTAACTACCCTCACCTTTCATCCCGCTCATGCACTACATATACCAGACCAATTCCCAACTCATTACCTTGACGCCGCGAACTTTCACAACCACACTCGAAAATGGGGCAACTTTTATCTTTCATTGATTGGGGCAACCTTGTCTTTTTAGAAATTGGGGCATCATATCCCTTTTGCCAAAAGAGTTCTTCCATCCCCCATTCCATTCATCCTTAGCCACTTTTTTTCTCCAAGACTAGCACGTTTCCCAATCCTTTAGTCAACCTATACCCTTAGGTGTCGTTGTCCTCCCTAGACAAAGGCAAACAATCTGCTCTCCACCTAATTGGGGCAGCTACACATTTCCTACTTTGTGGCAAGCCTATCTCCCAAGACTTAAGCAAATAACCTCATCCTTCACTTCACTCACATGTCACATTTGCCCATACCCTTATTTCTCGAACCCTCAGCCAACTGACACATGCATTTGTATTCACACTGTTATTCATATTTATTAAATAATGCTTCAAAGAGAGAAAACACGCGTTAATGACGTGATTTCAGTAATTCCTCCAAGTTAACATCTTAAACTTGAAAGTTTAGCCATCATGAGTCATCATAACCAAATGAAAACCCATGTGACAAGTCTACAAATACACATCACAAAATGGGCACTAATACATTGTTACAAGCCATAGTCTTCAAAGATAACAACTTCAAGTTTACCAGAGTTCGAGTTCAAGCCATCAAATTTTTTCCCCCAATGAATGATCAATTCAAAATAATCAGATCTCAGTTTCTAGCATCAAAAGTTTTGTTTCCATCAAACATTGTTGTATCCTGACCAGTAAAAAAAAACATTGCAAAATACATGTTGTCGCCAACAAATCATGCATTTGTTATACATGTTCTCCTTATTCTAGAATCGAACCATGCATCAGATTATACTCATCACAACTCTTTTATATAAGCATTATACATATATTCACATCCTGCTTGTTTCTCGCTTACACAATTTATCAGCTTTCGCGTCTTGCTTCTTTCGCATTACGCATTGCATATGCATCCATGCATGCCCACACATAACATGTATTGCTCCGATAAAAGTGCCAAATGTGAGTCTCATCATTACCAAAAATCTTTCGGTGTCACTAATCGTATCATTGTACCGAGCATTCATGCACCTCCTGTTATTCACCAAAGCATTTGCATCAAGGCATTGCATTTGCCTCATATTCACATTCGCATTTCATGCATTCATCATATACCAAGGGAAAAGAGCAAGATGGAAAAATGAAATAAGCAAAAAGAGAAAAAGTTCATTCATTACATTCCATCCATCATCCCACTCAAATCAATCACTACACATGCATACATCACGTGCATGTCATAGGCATATCATTTGTTGTTTTCCAATCGACTTCCAGTGTCGACCCGTATCTACCTCCAATTCTTAAATCAACGCGACGAGCGTTGAATTCCATATCACACACCAGATCGCAGTGTTAGCACAGAGTCTAGCATAGATCCTTCAGACCAAATCGGTCCTTCAGTTCATTTCGATTTAACACGTCAAAAGGACGGCTTCGAACTCTACCTTCAGATCATAACGTCGCCACTGAGCGCGGCGGATCCTTCAGACCCCCAGTGGTCCTTCAGATTAGCTGTGTCTGCCTAAGACGTAGCGTAAATCCTTCGTGGTCAACATATCAGTTCTAGATCTGATCTTGACCCTCACGACCGCACCGACGTAGGTCACCCTCAGACTGTTTTATTAGTACCATAGCTAGTTGCAGTCCATCAGACCATTTTGGTCCATCAGGCCCAGGCAGCCCTTCAGACCTATCGGTCCTTCAGTTTAATTCGAGTCAATGCACCGAGTATCGACTAAGGATTAGACCTTCAGACTTATCAGTCCTTCAGAGCCCTAGTGCTCCTTCAGATCCCTAGTGATCCTTCTTTATTGCTTTCTCATTAACGCGCCAAGTGGTAAATGCTTAATTGTAAATTCTCAAATCCCCCAATTTTCCTTTCTAGCGGACAAAATTAGTGTTCGTCTTGTCTTTATTTCTATTCATGCTAAGAAACTTGAAAACCCCTCATTTTCTCTAGCAGAATATAAATAAAGAGGGGCAGCTGTTATACCCCAATTTTGTCCGCCCTCTTATTATCATTATGGTTTTTGTTTTAGTTTGTATATATATTTTGAGTGTGATTGTAAATAGTAGGTAGTTTGCAAGTCTCGGCTTTATTCAAGTTTTGTTGGGCCTATCCTAGCAATTTGCCTAATTGGGCTCACTTTAGCGCATTGTTTGGTAGAACCCGATTTTCGTCCTTGGTTTTGGCCCAACTTCATTTTTGTTTTGTTCACTTAATTTAAAAAAGCAAAAATCATAAAAATGTTAAAAATATCAGAATTAATTAAAAATAATAATACAACATTCAAAAGATGTCCAAAATTCCTATAATACAAAAAAAAAATCAAAATTACAAAAAAATACAAAAACGAAAATAAATAAATAAAATAGGCAGCAGCAGCATCTCCGGGCTTTTCTGGGTCTATTCTTGCTCACCAAGCAGGTCCGATACCTGAAATGGAAACGAAATCGTTAATAATAAATCTCCGATTGCATTTTCACCTATATAAGCAGAGCCAGTTCACAGTAAAAAGACAGACACAGAAATATTCACACGGAAATTCAGACAAAAAACACCAAAAACTCAGAAATAGAAGCAGTAGCAGTCGGTCATACAAGAAGCAGCAGCAAAGCAAGCAGAGGGAGACCGACTATCAGAGGCTGGAGACCAGGTTGGCTCTCTTTTTTTTTATACGTAGAAAATCAAATTTGAAACCTTTTGTATTAATTGAATAAACATGTTTGATGTTCTGTTGGTACCTGATTAGGATTAGGATGTGTAATACGAATGAAATCATAGGACTTCTTAGTTTATTGTCATCAATTTTATTTTATTTTCTCTCCAAGTGAATGTTAAATAAAAGGAGAAGGATAGCTCTCTGTTGTTATGAGAGCTTAACAGAAACATAACCAACATAATTCCAATTTTTAGGCTTGTTTTGATATAAGAAAAATCCAGCAAACCAAGAAATAGTAGAGAATAAGAACATCAGGAACAGAAACAAACATCAAAAGGAATTTCAATTCTTTAAAAATCGATTTAGGGTCTTAGGGGTTTTAAAATATAGAATCAGGAAAAGATGGAGAAAAACACAAAAAACAGCACACAAAAAACAGAATCGGACCTGTCTTTAAGCCGTCACCGCCGACGGTGGTCGTCGGCGCCAGGCGGACCACCTTACCCCTCCACGAGCTCCACACCGTCAACCCCCTCCGTCGTGTTCCTTACCAGAGCCGCCGCGAGTCACCACCGTCGCCACCAAACAACAACCACCGCTGTAGCATCACCGTCTTCTTCCTTTCTCTATCTCTCCCTCTTCGTTTCTCGGTTACGCGTCTCTCTCTCCCCTTCGTTCTTCATTCTTTCCTCTCTTTCTCTCTCCACGAAATCTGCACTCTCCCTCCCTCAGAAATGAAGAAACGACGCTAATTTGGGAAATGGGAAGATTAGGGTTTCATTCACCCAAATCTGCACTCTCCCTCCCTCGGTTTCATTTTTATTTATTTATTGTTTTAAAAATTAAAACTTCAGATTACTAATCACACACCCTGCGCTTTAATCATACAACACCCCCTGTATGAGCCCATTTCGTAGGTTATTATTTTAGCCCAAAAACGTTAACTGACTGGACTTTGCTATACGCACCCCCTTTTAAAACAATACAACCCCGTGCTGCCTTATGCACCCCTTTTTCCTTCTTTTTCATGTTTCCTACAAACAAAAAAACTTCTTTCACAAACTTACATTTTTGTATAAAAAATAAATAAAATTCTCTTAAAGAATGTAAAAAGGGGTTTAAGTCGACTGTACAGTCGGGTTAGTCAGCTTTTTAGGACCACGAATGAACCGTGACGAATCAGGTCCTAAAATCTCTATCTAAAATAAAATTTCAATTCCACAAAACACAAACACTAAATATTTTTCTCAAACCAAAACAAATTCTCAAAAAGGGGATTAAGGACAAATGAACTGATCACTCAAGAGTCCTAAAATCCCTAATTAAAAAACACAAACAAACAAAATTATTTTTTACCAAGAACTACGTGTGATTTGATTCTCTACCAGGAGATACGTAGGAGCAGAGGGCGGCCGACCTCTGCCAATTGCATTAATAAAAACCTTTTTAGTCTTTTTTTGTAAATTGCTTATTTCTTATCTTTTAAGAAAATGACAAAAACAACTAACTATTTATCAAGTCTTTTATTTAATTTTAATTTGTAAGAAGGGTAAAAGTAAATATATTTTCAAATTAACATCTTTTTACGCATTTAGTTAAAAGGTAACCTTCCTTAGGAAGGATGTCGTAGGGTGCTAGTACCTTCCCCGCGCATAACCGACTCCCGAACTCTAATTTGGTTCGTATAGGCCTATATAGGGGATTTCTCAATGTTTGCCCCTTTAACCTAAACTTTGATGGCGGCTTCATCTGACACCTCGAAGGATCCCTTCGGACTTTTCGGTCGCTACAAACATCATAACACACTGCCTATTGGTCATGGAAAGATTCTGCAGCAGCACAAAAAAACCTTCCCGCAAACTTGCGGTGCTGTCAATGGCCGACCGAATGGCAGGCAACAAATTACACTGCTGCCATATAACCGAGACTGCACTACAATCAAAGAACGCATGGCTATCCGTTTCGTCTTCTCTCTCACAGAGTGGGCATACATTAGGACACTCAACATGTCGTTTGATCAAGTTGCTACGAGTAGGAAGACACCCTCTAACAAGTCTCCAAAGCAATAATTTAACTTTCGGAGGAACACCTGCTTTCCAAATAGACATCCAAGCACCATCAAGGCGTACACCCGAAGTATTAATAACACCATCCATGAGAGCATAATATGCGGACCTTACCGAATAGGTCCCGGACCTACTGCGCCACCAAGTGATTTTATCCTCATCCAACTCACTCAATCTAGGCATAGATTTAGTTAGACTAGCCTCTTGAGCACAAAACAATTGATCAATCAAATTATAATTCCACCCACTATTGTTTGCATTCAACAAATCCTTTACACGCAATATATATGTACCTTGAACATAAGTACTCAAGCTTAATAGATATAATAAATAAGGAAAATAGAAAAGTTCTATTTTCATATAATGTTTCTTATCTAGAGTTTGAATTTGAATTCTCGAAAGTGAGTGGGGAATACAGTAATTAAATAATTCAATCGTTTAGGAGAAAATAGAGGGAATTTCTTTATGCATTTTTTTTTTGAAAGACAAAATATCAGATCATATATAAACAAGTAAGACACTAGAATTTCTTTATGCATATATTATAAACCCTTGATTTTTCTCGTGCTGAGATGAGAACAAGATCGGTCCTAGCTTCTTTTTGCCATGAGCAAACTAAAAAGTTAGTTCACTCGTCTACATTATTTTCTCCTTCTATTTTTCATTTCAAAATTATTATTAATTCATCATCTTTTAGAAAAATATTTGGACAAAGCAAAACTATATATATATATATATATATATATATATATATATATTCTTTCTTGTGACATTAATCAGCAATTTTCTTTTTAACGATTTCGAATTTTGAAAAACTTCTTTTAGCATAATAACGGCAATAGAGATAGTTAATATTATTTATATAAAATAGGAGAATACTTATAGCTTAATTTTGACTCAGTCACTCTAAAAAAATTTAATTCTACAAATATATCACCATCAAAACAATAAAACTATCATGTGTTGGGTAAGCTTCAAGATTTTTGGAACATAATTTCAAGTCATTATCAAAGAATTGTCTAAACATTTCAATAAAAATTTTCTATTAAGTGAATGAATCGTTCCATCTATAACGTATATAAAAGATAATAAAACCTAGAAAATTATAATGATTATTCATACAAAATTTTATCATAGTGCATTTTTCCACAAAATTGACATTTTTAACAAATACTCATTCCTTGTAAAAAACAAATATACAATCTATCTTCATTTTATTCGCAATATTTTAGCACTAACAATAGTTCTTTTTTAATTATTACATTGAGATCATATATTTTTCACTAAAATGACTATCATTTATCTTTGAATAGCTTGTGTAATTAATACTTTTAATTTGTTTAAATCTTATTACAATGTTTTATATAATTTTAAATATTCAATTTTGTTATTTGAATATCTATATACACTATTAGAAAGTTTTCTTTTATTGTCCCTCAAAAATGGATTTTAGGCGGTTGTCTCTCTCGCCCATGCTGAAGGTTACTGAATCATTAGAAGCAATTCCGGTGCTTAAAGATTAATGTTTTGACATTGTGTAATCCTGTATTCTACCCATGTTTGTTGATGTTATTACAACATGTGTAATGTTTGGGGCCTTTTTGGCTAGTTGAATGAATTAATGTTTCACCGTTGACAAAAGAAAAGTCCAAGTCTTGTATAAAAATTTAAATATGTTTGTGGATTAATTGATCGGAGAAACACAATTGTGAACATTAAACTAAAATACGGTAGAGTAAAATTTAAAAAGATATATTATATTAAGGATAACATATGAATTCTAATTTAAAATTTGTGGATTATGAATATAACTTAGAAGATTTCAGTAAATGAAAGTTGTCAAGATATAAAATTTGTCTCTAAGTACAACCTTTCAACTAGGAAATTTATGCCTTTAAGTAACACATGGACCCATAATGTAACACCTTAGCTTACAGTAATTATGTTTTTGCTTGAGTGGTGATGATGTATATTCTGAAGCAAAGGTGAAAGTAAGGAATTTTTCTTTTGTGTTCAAGGGATCATGTGCCAGTGGGCATTCTTAAGTGAAGTAGAAGTGATTAAATATAATGGTCCAAAAGAAGAAAAAAAGAAGTGTGTGTTGATAGTTGCTATTGATGACTTATCTTTAATGCCACTGAACAATGGCACATCGGGTTCATGATGGCTGTGACTAGGCAGTAACTTGTCGACGTTACTAAAAAGATGTTCTTGAAGTATGGATGTTTATGGAGATTTGATAGTTATAATTTGAGTAGAGGATCGAAATTTTGCTAGTTCGTGAGTTTTTATCACACCTAAAATTCGAACCCGAAACCTTGATGTAGGATTGAGTTCAGTTAAGTTACCAATCAGACCAATCATTGTTGGTTCTTCGATCTTTGTCTCTTATTCCAAATAATACTCACATATTTTTCGCTCATTTATTTCTTATGCTCTCTCTCACCAACTTCTCTTTTTACAACCTCTCTTAAGAACCAAAAACACCATAAGTGAAATTAAGGACAAAAAAGGTACTAGCAACAGCTCACTTGGTACCTGATTGAAAGTTGATTCATTAATTAGTGATAACTAATCCAAACAATAATGAATACTAACTAGAATAAAACTCGTAATGAACCATGTAATTATGCCAATGTTATGCTTAAATTGGGGAAGTGTAATATCATCAGACTAGTGCAAATAGTTGGTGCGCAAGGTACATGAGTATTGATTATTTTAGTTCTTTACTGTTTGAACCATATACCTCCTTCTTACTCTTTCGATATCCCTTAACTCACCAACAAACTATCTTTTTGGGATAACATGTTTTAACGTTTAATTACAGTTCATCAACACCACAACATTCATGATTTGCAAGTATTGGATTTGGTTTCAATTTAAGATTATAAGTTGTCTTTTGCAATTACATTGACAAATTCCACCATATATATATATATATATTGTCCCAATTGCTTGTATTTGTAAATTTTAAAAGGTTTTTAGTACGTATAGGTGGGCCTATTTTCTTCCGTGGCAATGCTCAAAACAACCCTTAAAGCGGAGTACCGAAAAATATATCATTGGATTGTAGCCGTCATTGTTATCATAGCCAGTGCCACGGTAATATCTGCCCCTTTGGAATTATTATATCCACTCACAACAAAACAATGCACTATTCTTAAGCTGATTTAGACAATGCACCCTTCTTATCCCTCTCTTTACCCTTCACTCTTTTGAGCTTTCTAGATGCCTTTCCCTATCACTTTCCTTTTTATTTTTCTCTAGAAACCATCGACCAAATAAACCTAGAGCAACTAGACATAAAAAAATGTCCAAATAATCTTAATAATAAATATCGTTATATACACACCAAATATAATACAAGTCTGATAGAAAAACAATTTTTGTTTATTCTCCCCACTCATTTACGCAGTGAAAAAACAAACACATATATATATTCAACAATTGCCCCTTCACCCTCTTTACAACAAATATTCCTTTCCTTTCCTTGTTCTATTTCCCATATTTTCCTTCCTTCAAAGTTCAAACAATGGAAGACGACCAATATGCGCATATAAGGAAAGACTCTAATTACGTTGAATCTCAAGAAGAAGAAGAAAAATATGATGATGAAGAAGAAGAAGCGCTTTCGTTGTGTGATCTTCCAATTAACGAAAACTCAAAAAACTTAGACGACAAGTCGTTTAAGAGAATTCTTCGACCTTCTTCATTACCTGAAACTAGCGAGTTGTTCAACGGCTTCAGCAGTAGTAGCAGTTCCGATATGTGCCCCGCCGACGACATCATTTTCCGCGGCAAACTTGTACCGTTCAAAGATAAAGATAGAGTCATCGTCGACGATCAATTTCAACATTATAAAAACCTCAACGTGGAGGCGAACAAACCACCGGCACATCGCCATGGATCGGAGTCTGTTTCCTCCGTGATTCGATCAAACAGTGTTAGCACTTGCGGCGGTTCTCGCCGAGTTTTGATGAGGAACAGTAGGTCTCTCGATTATAGTAGGTTGAGAGGATCTTCTGGTTACGTGATCTCAACGGCGCCGGAAGTTGATCGAAATTCTTCTTCGAGGAGCACTGTGTCGTCAGAGGGTGTGGTGAAGAAGGCAACGAAGCCACGCTGGTACTCTCTCGTGTTTGGGACGATGAAAGTTCCGCCGGAGATGGAGCTTAATGATATTAAGAATCGGCAAGTTCGTCGTAATTCGTCGACTAGCATGTTTCCTGCGGCTGATTCCGGTGATAAGGTGGTTTTGAATCGGAGCTCCGGCAAGGTGTCGTGGAGAATACTGAAGGCGCTTAGTTGCAAGGACCATAGCAGCGTTGCTGTAACGACGTCGTTTGCTTTGCCACAAGCGTCGTCGTAACTGGATGTCACGTGACATCCACGCCCATGGGATTTACTTGACGTGATTGTCCTTGTTATTTTGTTGGATGACAACGACAGTGATGTGCATGGCTGGGGGTATTTTGGTCATTGAAATGTTGCTTGAGTGAGAGTAAAACATAGTATTGACTTCACGTACAAGGTTATTTTTTCTATTTTGTGTATAGTTGGGACTTGGGATCCTTGAAGGATCATAATCCCTATATGAGGCTATGAGTAAATGAGATGATTTATTATTTATTATATTTAAATTCCCAAGTTACTTTTGTTTGTTTGGTGGTGGCTAATAAGTATAGGAGTAAATGACAATCACGAGAAATCCGACAGTGACACAAAGAAGGCCAGATTGTATATATTGTATGGCTTGAAATTAGTATTACTAGTTCCCTTCTTTTTGAATCATGAGTGCTTTTTTTTATAAATAAAACTAGAAGTATAGTTATGCTTACGCATGAGTAACATCATATTCTTTGTATAAGTAGACTTAGGAAGAATTCAATTACAATAAATCTTTCAAGTTATTAAGAAATGAAATTTCACAACTTTAGAATATACTTTATTTTGACATTTTTTCATTGTTTCGAAATATATTGTATTAGTAGTAAAATTATATTAACAACATGGTAATATATTTTTGGTTGTATATCAAGTACAAAATATAAAATAATTATTTTAGCAATGTGTAACATTTCATCATAAAAAATTAATATTAATAAAATTATAGCAACAACATGGAATGTTTCCCTTTTGAAACTAAAAAATTAAAAATAAATATTTTTTCTGATAATATCTAGTACTTTCACGGCTCAAGAAAAATGTCCATTTATAAGAAATAAAGACATTCATGAAAACAAATATAAAAATGATTATATCGACAACGTACGTGTTACATTTCTCGTAAGAAATCAAAAATATTGAAATTGTATCAACACTATGTAATGTTTACCCGTTAAAACTAAAAAAAAAACAAGAAAAAATAATTTGTATAAATATATAGTTGAGGATTAGTGTTTTGATTAAATAGATAGTAAATAGATTAAAAAAAATGAAATGTGAAGAGAGAGAGAGAGAATAAAGGTGGGAGAGATAGAGTGAAAATTGAGAAAAATAAGAGTGAGAGAGTAGTAAGAAATGGGTCTTATTTTCTAGAGTGAGTGAGAGTGAAAATTTAAGATTTGATGAGAGAAAGTGGGACATACAAATGAATTTCCATATTTGCCCTAAAAAGCAAAAAAAAAATAAGTGGGCAATTGGGTAATTTAATTAGTTATTTATTTTCTAGATAGATATTTTAGACATGGGTATTTTTGATAGTGGTTGAGTTGATTAAATAGATACTTAATAGTTAAAAAAATATACAGTTGATTAGTATTTTGATTAAATAGATAGATAAAAAAAGAAATGTGGAGAGAGAGAGAGAGAGAGGGAGAGGGAGAGAGAGAATAGAGGTTGGAGAAATAGAGAGAAAATTAAGAAAGATAAAAGTGAGAGAGACGCAAGAAAGTGAATTTTAAATGTGAGACAAAAAATTTAAGAGATGATGGGAGAAAGTGGGACTCAAAAAAAAGAGATAGAATAATTATGAATTTCCAAATTTACCCTAAAAAAAGTAAAAAGTTCAATGGGAAATTTAGTAATTTCACCGGCCCTTTTATTTTCTTATATAGCTTTTTTAACAATAAACACTCGATGGATTTCATTGATAATTATCAAAGACGAAATACATGAAGGAATAATATAGTACTCTTGATAGCTAGTTGACAACAAGGCCACCATTGTTAAGGTATGAGCAACCTTGTTAACTTCCATCCTAGCAAACTTAACATTAAAGTTATAATCAAAAAAAGAAGTAATTAGTGGCTTTTACAAGCTCTAATAAGAGGGCCAAATTTAGAAATCGTATCACGCGTTCTACATTGATTTAAAATAACATATTGCAACAATAAACAAAATGAAAACATGATAGAAACTACTGAGCTGGTGGAGTTAAGCGACGAAGGATCTCAGCGACGGTCCTTCTGCTTTCGACGTACAACTGCAAAGGACTCCGAAGTTGAAACATGTCATGGTTGTCCATCATGACTCGAACATCATTGTCGTTCTTCACATCCATTGTGGACCACTGAACACGATTATTATCGCCCATAGTAGCGTAGTGATAAATGATACGAGTGACTTCTTGCTCGTCACCCTCCAGCTGCACCTTACTCGTTAGTTTTTCTTTGAGAGCAGCGAAGGTGTTGTTGTCGTCAAGCCTGCATAAAATGGGTTTTGGACTCCAGAAATAGGCACCATCTTCTCGATTGGTGATTGTGCCCCGATGGTGAAGGGTAGTGAGTGCGGAATCACAAGAGTATTGTGTGTTCCATGTGTCCATTTTTTTTATGTTGTGTGTGTGAAATAAGTGAAATCCAATGGGTCATTTTAAAGGGAAAATCTGAAACCCTAAGGTGATATTATCGATGCAATCTATACCGTTGAAAATATAGCCGTTGGGCCAGCGGGCTAAATCTGGCCGTCGAATTTTAATAAAATCGGATCTACCTATCAGGGAGGTAAATCCGCTTTGCATTTAACAAAGCGGAAGTACCCCCACCCTACCTAAATCTGCTTTGACATACTCACGAAGCGGATGTATCTCGCATATAGATACATCCGCATATAGTACTAACACAAATTTCCAATTAAATAGCATTAATCAAAATTAGGATAATAAGAACAAAAATAAGAACCGATTCAAGGAGAATTAAAAACTTTTTTTAAATAAAATATGTGAGAGTATGGTGTACTAGAGTGTAGGACTGTTCAAAACCGAACCGAACCAATAGAAAACCGCAAACCGAATCAAACCAAACCGCAAAAAACCGCTTTTGATCGGTTTTGTTTGGTTCTTTTTTTCATTGCACCGCGCGGTTCGGTTTGGTTCGCGGTTTTGATTTTAGAAACCAAACCAAATCAAACCAAACCGCAAGTAACACTAAGACTTGTTGAATTACATACAATCTTCTTTACTAACTTACTAGCCCAAATGCAACTAAAACCAAACTCTCACTCACTTACTAGCTTAAATCCAATTGATTATTTGACTCACTTACAAACAATCCATATTGTTATGCTATATTTAAAAATTACAATAAAATATTTAATTCAAATTCTTTTAAATATTGTCTTAGCTATCTTAAAAGAATTAAAAGAGGGTAATTTATATACTACATATAATTGAGTAGATTTTTTCTTTAAAGATTTATGTTAGCCATTTTTTATGTTAGTTAATTTTAACTTCATTTTAAATTATGTTTTGTCTTAGAAAAAACCGAACCAACCGAACCAATCCAAACCGCATTGGTTTGGTTTGGTTTTAGGAAGCCAACCGAACCAAACCAAACCGCATGTAATTTTACCTTGCGGTTCGGTTCACTTTTTGTCTCAAAACCGAACCAAATCGCACCGCGAACACCCCTACTAGAGTGGCGCAAAACTACGAACTTTGGTGCAAAATTAAGAACTTGGGTGCAAAAATATTTTTTCCTAAGGAATCAATGCTAATTTTATTTTTTCAGGAGGTTCTCCTAAACCCCTTGGAATACATGTAGGTCTGCCACTGGTGGCTCCCACCGCTACTCTGTAGTGACCAAAGGCGTCAGTTGGCTTATTGGGTGGTTGGCTTTTGCTCTGTTAGCTTGTTGAGTGGTGGATACAAGGAAAGCGTATTTTGGTTCTTTTAGTCTTTGTAGGTGGTTTGGACTTGATGCTCAATTAATTATTTTTCAGTTGTTGTTTTCGCTTTTAAATTATGTCTTTCATTATGTTAGTTCAGTAGATCTAGTTTGTCTCAGGTGCTGTTCATAGGCTTAAATGTTATATTTAGTCATTCAGCCATACCTGATGTATTCGTCCCTCAGGACTTGATCATGCTTCTATGTAAGCCAGTGTCTTACAATCTGTGTAATGTTTCGGTGGCCTTCACCTGTGATCAATGAAATGTTGCATATTTGAAAGAAAAAAATGTTAATTTATTTTGACAAGCAACACTACTAATTTATATACTAATTTTTTTACGGTTATTTTACACCCCTTATTTTAATAGTTCACATAAAATTTATTGCTTTCCTTTGGATTAAAAAAGAGTTCACATAAAATAAATATAAATAAATAAAATGAAAAAAATAAACCGATACAAAAAAAATACACATATATGAACCCTCAAACCCTATTTTGGTAACTAGTTTTTTCCTACTTTATCAAATTTTAAGTTACTAATGTAATTTTAACTTGAGAACCAATTTGGTAATTTCGTAAAACAATTTTGATTCTACCTATCCAAACAACAAGAACTAGTAAAACTCGCCTTTTTTGTAAATATATTTAAACAAAAATCACATTATTTTAAACTCACTTTTAATTAAACTCAATTTTGTATAATTAATTCAGTCGAAATCAATTTTCAACATCACAAAACCAAACACACAGAAGCCACATGATTGATTGGATAGGATGAATAAAAAAACCGCATGATTGATTTGTATATTTTGTATGTTTACACCGTGTTAATGTTAAATTAGTGGGATATATGCGTAAAATTTTAAGAAATATAAGTGAGATTGGTAAATTACCTACATTTTTTCAAAACGAACCTATTTCTCACCTTAATAAATTAAAAGTTTCACATCAGTAATGTGATTGTTTTTTGGTGAGCCCGTCAATAATGTGATTCACACTATATTTTTCGTGCAAACTGTATTTTTGTTTTACTAATTATGTAACAAAACTCTTAAATGACAATCTCATTAAAACTTTTGAGTAAAAAAATCTCATAAAAAACTTAATGATTTAAATCAATTGAAGATAACGAAACGAAAAAAATAACTTGCAACTAATTTTTTTAAGATTTAATTTATATGCGCAATAGGTGTACAAGTGTATTACACTATCTATAAATTACAAGTGGACACGTCATTAAAAAGAAGTTAGTTAACCCATAACGACTTTATATGTCAACTATTTCATGAATTGTAAAAACTTACACGCTATATATACATAAATTAAACTCATATTTCTAAGTTACCACGTCTGTTGTCATTAAATAAGACGTTCAATATTTGAAAATGAAAGAGTGATATTATGAATAATTAATTGAAATTAGTTTTTGACTTTTGAGTAATTTAATTCTCGCCCCCAAATGATGATAATGAAACATGATTTAAATGTGATGTACTTATGATGATGACCTTATTCTAATAATACCCCTCCTCCAAATGTTAAATTGTTGGTAGATACTGATGTAGTTGGAGTTCTTACTCCTAGATTGATCATCTTGTAAGAACGTTTCTTATCGAGACAAACAGAGCAAAGAAATATTATGCACCAACTACTTAAACATCACCAAGTTTTTAGAGAGTCCGTCACTAGCTCTTATTGGAAGGAGAATTTGACACATGTCCATTCCATTGCTATGACTAATAAGCAGGAATAATTAGGAAATTACACTGCTTTTTCTCTTTGATACTAATAAGAATTAAGAACCAAGCTTACACCTGAAGCTAGCAAGCTATGCTAACTGTGAGTTCATTGAGCTATCACTTATTGAACAAGATAAAATTTAAATTATCATAACTTTTGGGCTTGTTCTAATGATTTTCACTCAAGAAACACACATACATACCATGTGTTAGCGGTTACTCTACTTCATCATAATACGGCCAATATTATTGTGTTTGCAATGGCGGAAGGAAAAGCTCGTCAATTGTTTGAGTGGATGAAAAATAAAGTTTGCCATTATTATTTATCTTGTTCTACACTGGTGCACTTTTGGGTATAAATTCCCTACAACCTTGAGAGTGCGAAAATGCATGTGACTTTGTCTTTATCTTTCTCATCTCTATTTTCTCTCATGTTTTCCCTTTATATTTTTCTACTTTCTCTCTTTTCTTTTAGGGTTAAATGCAATTTTGGTCCTCCTATTTTACAAAATGTGCAATTTTGATCCCCCTATTTTTATTTGGGCAATTTTGGTCCCCCTATTTTACTAAATGCGCAATTTTGATCCCCTAGTTTATTTTTGTGTAATTTCGATCCGCCTATTTTACTAAATGCGCAATTTTGATCCTCTTATTATAGAAAATGATTTAATTATTTAAAATAAATAAATTATTTCTATATTTTATATTTTAATATGTAATTTAAAATAAATAATGTATTTTTTATATTTTATATTTTAGATAGTTAATTAATTAGTTAATAAATAGAAAATTATTTAATTATCTAAAATAAATAAGTTATTTTTATATTTTATATTTTAAATAGTTAAATATTTATTTAAAAAAGAGAAAACTATTTATTATCTAAAATAAATAAGCTCTTTTTATATTTTAAATAGGTAAATATTTATTTAAAAAATATAAAATTATTATTTTTTAAAAAATAAACTATATTTATATTTAAATTTTAAAATAATAAAATAGGGGACCACCTCATTTATTTTATTAAATATTTTTTTTAAACAATTAAATTATTTTCTATTTCTTAAGGTATTAAATATAAAAGTAGTTTATTTATTTTAAATTATATATTAAAATATAGAATATAAAAATAATTTCTTTATTTTAAATTATTAAATCATTTTCTATTGTAGGGGGATCAAATTGCCCATTTAGTAAAATAGGGGAACTAAAATTGTCCAAAAAATAATAGGGGGATCAAAATTGCACATTTAGTAAAATAGGGGCCAAAAATGCATTTAAGCCTTTCTTTTGTGCCTAAAATTACCTAAATGTAGGTGTCTTTACCGCTGTCAAGATAGAGAATCTATTTCCTGCACCGACTAAATACAAGATTCCCATCTATACAATCACTGTAGTTTTAGTGTTTTTGAAATTAATGGAAGATTATCAATATTCAAAATAATTTAGTCACTGTCCATGTTCACCTTGTGAAGTATTACCAAATTATACATACAAGATTCCCATCTGTACAAGTTTGTGGTTGAAGTTTTTATGTTTGTCACAATAAATTTTAAATTTAACTTAAAAGTGTATTTTGATTTTAATACACTAAAGTATAGTGATAGCCACACTTTTCTGTGCTCACCTTTAAAAATGAACTTAACTGATAGGAGGTTGTATTTCTTTTTCAATTGATAAAGATATCTTCGAGCCATCTTCAATATAATGAAGAGCTAAATTTAAAAATTAATTGTATCACAATGCTGACCCAAAAATGGAATTAGACATCAAGGAATGACAACGCAACTTTGTTGGTTGTCAATTTTCATGTATTTATATTTATTTATGTATCTAACATTACTGCTAAGAATACCTTCTTTCTATTTAGAGTCTGTTTGGATTGACTTTTTTGAGATAGCATAAGCACTTACAAGGGCCTATGGAAATATCTTAGTAGCACATTATACTTAAAAGTTGTTTTCAGCTTATTTCTGTAATCTCCTCTAGGATTTATGAACACAAGATATAGCACACATAAAAAACAGTGACTTCATTTTATTAGAAATAACTTGCATAGTCATTGATAAATGTTTACGCTATGAACACTTAATAAATTGTTCACCCGAATTATTGGCCAAAGTGGAGTTTGGGGGGGGGCTGGGGGGGGGGGGGGGGGGGGGGGGGGGGGTGAGAGAATAGGGCGCTTCTTCAACAACTTTAAGCAAAATAATTTGTGCCAATGAAAAGGGTGTCTCTACGAGACCAAGTTTAAGAGATGAATCTGACATGTGTAACTTAGAATGCTTGGTGCACATCAGCACCAATGTATGTCACTTCACATATAAGTGATGTGGCAGACAACTTTTTTTTTAAAAAAAAAAGATGTGGTGCCAACTTTAGTTAAATGGTAAAAATAAACTGCACCAGTCTGCCATATCGGCAATTATATATTTAATTGTATAAGACAATTACGCGGCACTTACAATTTAATCATGCAGAACAGCGATGTATGTATCGATTATAATACTCTTAACAAAGTCACCTTCCAGATAATTGGATCTAAAACCCAGCTACAGTCAGATTCAGGTTAAGGAATGTGTATAAAATAACTTTTCTGATCCATGGACACAAGATTTTTAGTGGTGCCTTTGGGATTTACCAATGCTCTGCAACCTTCCAATTGATTATAAATCAAAACTTTTAAGGCCTCTTTTCAAGGAAGTTTGTAGCAGTATCTTTTTTATGATTTGTTGGTGTATACTGTATAATGTAAGATTGAGAGACTCATTTACAACATTTAGCCCAAGCGTTGACTGTCGACAAGAAAAACTAGTTTGTGGGCAAATCAGAAAAGTTTCAGGCAGAACAAATTGAATATTTGGGGAGTAGCAATAAATCCAGACAAAGTATAAAATGTATTAGAATGAGCAACTCCTAAAAATGTATTTGAATCATCAACTCCTAAAAATGTATAGCAAGTAAGGCAATTTTTAGACTTAACCAGAAAAAACTTATATTCAAAACAAAGAAAGATATTGTTATTGGGGTAGATAAGCTAAGAAGTCAGTTGGAAACCGAAAGCATACTGTTACTTCTCGTGTTAGCCTACTCAGATTTTTAACTTCCCTTTGAGATCGAGTGTGGTGTCTGTGGTGCACTGAGGGAAGTTTTTGGTTCATACCAATCAGAAAAGCCTTAGACATTTGCTACTGCTGACCAAAACAGTATTGCTTGACTAAAATGTTGGGATTATTTTGATATCGTTTACAAACTGAGGAAGTAAAATAGGAAACAGCTGTACTCTCCAGAATACATGACGGAGGAGAGCTGAACACCATGTGTTCTATTTGGCTGCAAGAGAGATTTATGATGAAGTATATGATAGATACGAGCATTAGTGGTCCTTTGCTCTGTTAAGAATTAGTAAATGGGTTAGGGGGTGACTCTATAAATAGGAATTAAGGAAGAATCAGTAGGCAGTTAGTGAGTACTCAGAGTTTGTTAGGAGAGATAAGGCACTCTCAAATCAGCCTAGAGTTGTATAGAGAGGAGTTCTCTGATAGAACGTCTGATCTTTCCTTCAATACCAGTTGGTTCCTATCAGTATAGGACAATCCAAAGTACTTTCAGAGTTGCAGAAAATCCCTAATGCACATCCAGGTTAATCTTTGCCTATAAGGGTCTTGATATATGAAAATCGGTTGGCAATTCCCTCAGATTTCATTATTACTCCTATTTTACTGCAGCAGATTCATTCTTCACCAACTGGTAGACCTTCTGGGCATCTAAGAACCCATAAGGCCATAAGAGGCTGGTGGCAAGTAGCTTATATTGGAAAGGAATGACAAACACCATTAGAGTTCATGAGATATGGTGACACTTTCCAAAGAACAAAATATATGACAACGTTGCATAGTGCTTGGTTGCAACCTTTGCCTACTCCAACACAAGTGTGCGAGGATATTTCTGTGATTCTAAGACAGGGCTACCAAATCCAAAATGAGGTGATGCTGAGTGAATTTTAGCATGGAATAACTTGAAGTGGTCCCTTTGGTGGAGACGTCCAAATAACCAGTTGTCGGAAGCTGTGCCTAGTTTTTATTTTTATTATTTACACTTCTGACTTCCCACCTGAGAAGGCTTGAATATTTCAATGTAGTCATAATTTTTTTATTTGGGGCTAGTCCTTAATTAATACTTGGTCCTTGGGTCATTGACGACTTGGCGTGGCTTCTCCCTTATGCACTCCCATTGCCTTCATCCCAAATACTATAGCCTCGGCCATTTTCCCAAGAGCATTGGCCTCATCTTCGTCCCAGATGCACCAACCCGACCTCGTCTTTGTCCCAAATGCACTAACCCTGTCCTCGTCTTCGTCCCAAATGCACTAGTTTTGTCTTTGTCCTAGAAGTGGTTGTGAGACTTAGTTTAAGTTTGAATATTATGGGTTTGAAGCTTCCAAATGTGATTTTGATAAGGTCGAACCTTGCTTTGGTTTCCAAGAAATTTCTCTCGTGTCGGTGATCATGCCAACTATCTGCTTAAGCTACCTTTCTAAAAATTCTCATCAGTTGCTCAGTTTCCATGCTTTCTATTGGCGGGGAAATGCATCCTTTTCTTTAATAAGCTTAAAGCTTACTAACCTTTAGGTTGAGGGACAATTTTAGAATGAGAATATCTTATCTTAGAGTCTATCTTTGTCAGTCTCATAAGATTAGGTTCATATCACTAAGTTATTATTATGAATAGCTTTCCTATTTAATTAGGATTACTAGGCCTACATCTTGTATCCCCATAAATAAGGGTTATGGTGAATTAAGTTATTATCAATCATAATCATATTCTAAAATATATATCAAAAGAGATAAAGTAATTCCACTCCTAACCAGCAATCCTAATTAACCAAAATTGAAAAAGATAGCATAGTCCTAATCTTAAAGATAAAATAATCCTACTCTTAGTCTGTTTATCATGGGGGTACCCTCCCAAGAGGAAGGGGGGTTTTCATGGATTGTTCTACATCAATAACAAGTGTAGCATCTAATAAACTAAGGACTCAACAAAATTCCACAAGTTGTTTCTATTCTTGATATAAATTTAAAAATTAATTGTTGGATACATTTACATGGACAACGTTGCTTTAGAGGAGTTACTTCCAAATCAAATATACAAATCTTAGAGCAGTTCTGGTTTATTGCCAAAAAACAGAACTCTTGCCAGGTGTTCATCTATAGTAATGATCCAGAAGACTAAGTTCTTGACTCTTTGCTGAACCAAATATAAATATCAATTCATCAATTTGTTGTGTCTCCCCTAGTCATAGTGAAAGCACATTCAAAGGATTTCAAAAATGCAGCTCAGGGAACTAGTAGCAACTAGCAACATTTCTTAATCCAGCTTTTTCGAGGATCAAACCTTCCTATTAATTTTAATAATGTCTTCTGAAGGTATTGGTATGTTTCTAGTAAATGATATATTGTGAAGACCAAATACAATCCACTGATTTAAATTTATAATCAAAAACTGATAAACAAAGATTTTCAGATAATTTCAGAGTTCAAGGTAGATGATCAATATCCAAGAATGCTATAAACACAACAAAACCATACAATCTCATGAACACAAAATGAAAAAAGTACAGCCTCTAATATTCATCTATGATTACAAATCAATTGCACATATAAACCCCACTCTCAAGTCTGTCACTAACCTCATAGAAGTCCGTCTTGCCCTCCGAAGCAGGCCGTAGAGAAACTCCAGACAATGACTGAGTTGTTTGTACAGAAAATTTCACATGACAAACTACCTCAATTTCTTCATCATCTTCGCTAGAATCAACTGGCATCCTTACTCTCAACCTGCCAGGAGATCCCTTTAATGGAATCTCTGGCACAAGCCATTTAATTTCCTTTTCAGACCTATTCAACACAGCTTTTGGAGAAACCTTCAAAAGTGTTGGGTCAACTGGCAATTTCAGAATGAATGTGACATCGTTCAAGGGAGTAAGCAAATCAGGGTTTGAAACATATTGTATCATCACAGAAAGGAAACTCCCCGTTTGTCGTCTTATAAGTCGAACCCTCAAAGGCAAAGGCGTCAACTTAGGCAACAAACTATACTTAATAATCGGTATAGGCTCCTCTGAGGCTGCAGTCCTAACATGAAACACCCCGTTACCAAGGCTACTAACACGAGAACTTTGAATAGCAAATCTTTTAACAGCACTGGTTCCTTCAACTCGAAATGAGAATTCAGTTTCCTTATTATCACCAGAAGTTTTTGGCGGCAAAGTTCTGAGGTAAACAACACCCATTAATCCCACTCTTGCAAGCAGTGATTCCCTGAACTCTGCACTAATCTCTTCAGAGAGATACATCTCAGGACCCTTCATCTCAGTCTTCTTTACCAAATTCTCAAGTGGAGCTCCAGCACCACTCTCACCTGCTTTAGGCGCAACATCCGGCCCTGTTTGCAAGAACTCAACTCCACCGAGACCTTGCGGTTTTGGAGCCTTGGTTGGGCCCACAAATTCGGAAACATCAAGTCCACCACCCCAAGCATCATTGAAACCTTCAAAAGCTTCTCCTATCGAAGCTTGTTCCATTCCAAACTCTACTCCACCGTAGTTCCCTTCAAATCCTTCCACATTTATATGAGTGGATTGTGTAGCTTCTGGAGGTGGCAATGTAGTAACATCAAGACCTTCCAATGCTGATGTCAAATCCGTAGCAGAAGGATCCCTAGTCTTCTTAAACCCACTCACAAGCTCTTGCGGCTTGTTAATAGCATCACTAGCTGCAAATGGATCCTTTTCTGCTGGAGACTCTTCCTGGTTTTGCTTCTGCAGAGGTTCTTCATTTTGCTCCCCTGAAACAGGTGCGAGGCTAGCCACCACTTCATCGCCAGCTTCCAGAGTCTCCTGCGGCAACTCGAATCTGGCGTTGGCAAAGGCATCGATGCTTGCTTGGTGCTCGACGGAATGCACCTCAACAGAATTCCAACTATCGGCGCCGCGGATCTTGTTCTCAGTGTCGATAGCAGAATGCACCATCTTAGCTATGTTGTCGCCGTGCATAGTGGCGAGGATTGCGGCAAGACGGATGTTACTGACGCCACGGAGGACGATGTCAAGCGCCATGTAGATCTCGGCGTATTTGCGGCCTAGCTTCTCTGGCGTGACGTCGACGCCACGGCAGGCAGTGACGACGACGCTGACGGCTTGATTTACAATGTGAATGCACTCAAAGACGTTGACGGAGTTATCGTGATCCGCCACGGTAATTCCGAGGACGTAGATGCCGTTGACTAAGCGATAGACGATGCGGTAGCGGCTCTCCACACCGACGATGACCTGGCCACTGGAGGCCGCGAGGGGATCGTCACCAATGGATTCAGCCGCATAGGCATCTTCAGGGACGTTGTTCTTGTTGGTGGCGAAGGCCCGGCGGGTATGGCGGAAAGCGGAGAGGGCGCCGAGAGCACGTGAAGGAGGAAACCACTCGCGAGTCTGGAGAATAATATCGGATCCGTTAGATGGTTGCAAAGAAAGGGCTAAACAAGACATTTCGCGGATTCAGATCGGGTCAGATTAGGGTTCCAGTTTGTGATGGTTTTGTTATTTGCTCATCTGAGTTTCGAACCAAAATGGTTTCGTTTCAGATCTCATCTCAGACACTCAAAAGTCAAAACACTGAATTTGGTATTTGGAAATTGGAAATTGCAGCGCACACAAACCGAATCGGAAACAGAGACTCGCAGATCAGAGTGTGGTGGTGGACGACTGATTAGACTCCCTACAAGAATCTTGAACTGCCATTGCCACCCTTTTCCTTTTTCTTTTTCTTTTCCTTTTCCCTTTCTTTTTCCTCAAATTTTTTTCACTAATCGGGCCGAACGGTCCGCAAATGAGGCCCATAATTATTATTTTTTGAAATACCCATAACTAGTTATTACTTTCAGTGAAAGTGCTTTTATTAGGAATATAATTTTTAAGCAGTTATTGTTATATATGATTTCATAAGAAAACAATTATATTAACAATAGTTAAATATGTTTTTAGTCCTTCTAAAGTTTGGAGTTTTCTTTAAGAAAAATGGTAGTATATTTTTTTTATATAAGCAAAACAAAAATGGTAGTATATGATACACATGGATCATCTACGGTTCTCTCCTCTACAGTCTATAGCATCCCTTATTACAATCATTTTCTTTTTAAATATTGTTTCCACATAGTTTTTCTATTTTCTCTTTCATTCCCCTCTAATTTTTTGATAAGGTAGATACAATAGCGAAGTAGAGAATCTAAACTAGTATAGGACATTGGATTACTCATGCCAAGCCAGTGGTGAGAATCCAAAAGTGCGCCATCCATGGTTTCTTGTTCAAATGTCTTTCAGATTTGTGATAAAGATCATATTGCAATATTGGTAAAGGTTTATGATAGTAACAGATGATTTTATGAAAATAATAAGAGTAAATCATAGGTTTAGTCTATGAAGTAGTATTACTTTCTCCCATTTTTAGCCTCTAAAATATAAAAACCTATTAAATACTTCTTAAAACTTCACCAATTTAGTTTCTAGTCGACATATATGAAAGAGTGATGAACAAGGAGGAAAGGAGAAATAGAGCGATATAAAGATAGAGAGAGGGGCAGGGGGGAGAGTTCAAATATGAAAGGACACATATTGATTTACAAAATTATCTATCACAGACCACTCTCTGGGTGGTCAGTATTAGCCAAAGTCGTGTACTTAAGACAATAATTAGTTTGTGGTAATGATTGGTCAAAACCAACAGCAAACCCAAGTCAACATCCCAATAGGGATGCAAACAACTCAGGTGGGTAAGTAAACATCTTCTTTGCATTGTATATTATTGATGTTATGTTATTCATTTCAATGTTGACATTATTCAGTAATTATTTGTATCTTCTAATTTTCTCGCAAGAGCTGAGGAGACCCTCCCTGGCAGAGTTCTATCCAAAACAAGGGCCATATTGCTTATGTTATTAATTTTTGCTCAGTTTTACTTTGTTTCATTACCTATATCCGATTATCCGAATATACACTTTGGGCATGTTTTATTTGTCGTATTTCTCTTCATTCCCGTTTTGAAATTGTCAAGAACTAATATGTCCTAAAATAATTGTCCGGAACCAATTAATTCCGCAAGAAAATTGTCAACTATCAATTTGGGTCTTCACTCTAAATTAAATAAAAAAAGAGTATTCGTCTTATCGTCTATTGCTTACCACGAGAGAAGTCCACCATAAATAAAATATTATATCTTGTCATATTAACTGTAAAGCTTGCATTCATTTTCTTGCAACAAAATACTATAGTGGAACTTGCATTTAATATTAGATGAATGTATATACACTTAACAACCCTGGGAAACTAAAGTAGACCTATCCCTGTCATACGGTGGTCGGTTATCCTATCAGTATCCACACACACGGTCATAAAGGTAAATTCATCTTAATCTCAACAGCCACTAAATAGGTGACACTGATTGTCGTTTTGACTGTCCCTTTAGCGGACTTGTCCCACTCCAACCTATACAGGCCGAGATCCCAAACAGCCAGTGGCCTCATTGTCATCTATAAGGACAAGCAAAGCCCTGCAAAACCACACAAATTTGATTGTTAACAAATACATCCATTTAAGGCCTTGAAACAAAAGTCCAGGGATGAAAACATTTAAGCAGCTGTTTTTGAGAGTTTCTTTGTTATCAAGCAACTTCATAACTATTGTAATTTTTATTAATTTAAAAGGTTTTTCCTAAGAATAAATACAAACAATCAGGTCCTAAGAGAACATATTAAATAATCAGATTTCAATAATCTTCAAACACAGACAATGTTAGCAGCTATAAATTATTTCTGATTTCTTTATCTCATACAGCCTTAAAAGTCAAATGTTGGCTTGAAAGAAGCGCTGCTAGGTTTGGGCAGATGAATGAAACATGTAAGCTATTTGCATGTGTTACGTTACGTGTGGACAGAACATATCTGTGAATAAACTAAATTGCTGGTAGACCAAACCACAGTCCACAACAATCCATCTTAGGAAAAAGGAAACACAGCCTTTCATTGTTTCCAACCATATTTTAAGGAGAAAAAAAAGGGAAATATCTGGCTGTTAGCTTACACCATAAACATACTTGGCAGTATTATCAGATTCTATTATTTTATTCATTCATTACAAAAAAAAACAGAAAGATAAGAACAATGGTTTTGGAAATACCTCATGAACTGATTGAGTGAAGAAGCCATTTAGCTCAAGTTGAATAAAGTACAAAGGGAACTGCAGAGAAGCGAAAGAAATATACAAACAGTTGAGAAGACAAAAAATATTATTCTTGATCCGAGACATAATTGGCAGCGTAGAACGTAGAATCAGAAAAGTCTAGCTTGCTGATTCCCTCAATCATGCAAATGCAACCGACAGAAAATGAAAAAGTTGTCCACACATTTAAGACATGAACAAGTTGCAGATAAATAAATGCTTCTGCATCATACATTAACAAGCAAAGTGAAAGTGAAATCCCAGCAAACCATTAACAACTGGGAGATTACTGTGCTTAAAAGAAACTCACGCAACAGGGAGCCTTATCACCAGATTTCCAAGGGAGCTGATTTGCTAATCAGCAATGAATGATGAATAGTTTGTAAGTCTAGCCATAAGGATTATCGTTTTGTTCTCAAAACTAATAACTAATAAGTACATTAATATTTCTCCAATGGCATGCTTTCTACTGATATCGTCATTCTGTTCTGTTTCCCACCACAAAATCAATCACACATACAGAAAACAGTGATGTTATATCAATTTAATGATTTTAACATATTTGTTTCCCATTTAACAATACGTTTGTTTATGTTTTTTTCCATTAATTAATCGTCATATTGAAGATAATAATTAACAGAATTCAAGATCCTCTAATTCTAAGCAATATATGTTACTCACTAGTCACAACTTAGTAAGAGAAAATATCCCCATCCTTTACTTTTAAAATTTTGTAAAAAAGATGGGAATGGAGCTGAAAAAAGCACCAATTGGAGATATTGATAAAGTGGGAAATCCAAGCTGGTAAGAATCTTAGGAGCAGGAAACTGAAAGCTTACCAATAAGAAAGATGGTCAACATAAGAGCGAGTTTAACTTTAAGAGAACAACCATATCGCAAGTGTACGGGACTTCGAAACTGTCTCTGGTACGAACCAATGCGACCAAAAAGCTGCAGCATACAATGATGCACAAATATTGGTACACGTATCATAAATAATTATTGTAAACAAAGGAAGATGCAAAGGGAAAAAATATCTTCTTTAAGTTTATTCATCTAACCTGACTGAACATATGAACTGCCCGCATGGCCTGAGGATATTCTTCAAATTTTTGTTTCCAGAAGAGAGGTCTGGATCCTTTTTCTTTAGGTGTGGCATCAACAGTCCGCATAACTTTATTTCTCTGCTCATCTTCATCAGGAATTACAATTCTCAAAGCACCATAACTTGGTGGACTCCATGTCTTCCTTGTACTAGTTGTTCTATCAGTTTGAGAAACTATATCATCACTATTACTAGAAATGGCATCTGCTTTTATTTCTATTCCATAAACTGTGTCCTTGTTGACAGGAATGCCATCCATGGAAGCCTTTTCGTTAATAGAACTATCCCAGTGGCGAAAAGCATTTACATTTGCATTTTTATCTTCTTTGCAGAGCTGTTTATCTTCAAGTGAGCTTTTCAAAGAAGGGCTAACATCCATGCATTCATCTTTAGTGCTTTGCAAGTTCTCACTGGTTCCAGATAGAAATGCAGCCAAATCATCTCGCTCTTCTTCATCTAGATTTACCCACCGAAGGGGTTGCTTGCCTTCCTCAATATAGGATTCCCTCAGAGCTGCTTCAACCTGGGAAATTTGGCTTTCAATGGCAGAAATGAACTGCCTGTGCCTAGTGGCTCTATTGTCCTCACCACCACGATGTTGGTAGCTTAGCCTGACAGCTTTCCCAAATTCTTCCAACTATTTTGGCATGTTCAATACAGATAATTAACACAAAAGACCAAAAAATAAAATTTTTAAAGGAACATTCGCTTTTGAGGGATCAAATCAAATGACAAATAATTGGAGAGTTGACTTATCTAAAAATCTACAATAAGAAAACTAAGACTTCGGTTTTGGGGAAAAGTCAAAAAATTAAGAAAAAATAGTATACTATTGAATTGTTGACTTACCTGCCATTTGGCAGTACCTAAAGCAGTTTGAAGCTCCCTGCATAATTCATTTAATTCCTGGGGGTTTGACCTTTCTCTCCTCTCCCTTAACCATGCCCTATATGCAGATTCCATTCTGGATAAAGAAAAGAAACTCATGTGAGTCAGAAATTCAATTCTCCAATATAATTATAGTATGAACAGGCACAGAATAAATTAAGAAAAAATCAACTAGGGAGATATTGGTGCTGCTTATCCATGCATCTTTTTAAGTTTTTCAAACATGCCAAGGATAAAAAACTGAACATTCACCCTGATAAAAGAAATAGCCTCGTTCATTTTAGGAACAATTATAAGACGGGAATCTACATCAAGCTGGCAAGCATATCATTTAAATGCAAAATTCCACAAGCAATATGATTACTCTTCATGTGACATCACTGAAAAGTGATAACTTAGCAACAGTTCAAAATTTTCGGACAAAGAGAAAATATAATTTAGATTTTGATAGTTCTTATTCCTCTTTATATTTCAATTATTCCTAAAATAATCCCATTTAACATCCCTAAAATCCCCAAGGAACACAATTTAACACGAAATTCGTCAAATCTTGTGACAAATTCAATCAAAAACAACCTAAAACATGAAGAAACAAAATAAACTGAAGCGTGAATGAAAAAAGGGAAATAGGGAAACGCACATATCAGCCGATTCCTGCACTTCCTCCGCTGCAGAGAAGAAAGCATCTTTTCGCCATAGATCAAAACTATTAGCTACCAACATCTTCAACAAAACCCCAAAAACCAAAGCAATAAAAAGCCAAAAAGCGAAAAGAAAAAAAAAACTCGAATCCTCCGGAGAGAGAAGGAAACTCGGTGAGGAAACTATAATAACACGTGAAGAAGAAGGAAAGTAGTTAGGTATGTGGATATGCTCGTCGGTTTCTTCTCTCTCTCTTTTCTTCTGAGTTGTTTTTGCGAAACAAAACAAAGAATGAAGAGAGAGAAAGAAACCTTCAAAGCGAAGAGCGAGAAAGGGAGAGAGAGAGACGTTTAAGCGAACGACCCTTCTCTCTCTTTTATCTTTTTCTTTCCGAGAGAGGGATCTGTATGCAAACCAGTTCTCTTTTTTCGGTTGGGGTGGTGATTAGGTGATGGGATCTCCACGATACCGTCAATGTACTTTGCCACGTGTAGGTTTCTAAGCCAGACAAGCACTTGATACATGACGTGTCTAGTTTTGATTGGAGGATATTTTAGAGGGTTTTGTGGACTACCACGGAGGAGGGGAAGTGGAGGAAGAATGATGGAGAGGGAGAGGAGAGAAGAGAAGCGTCGGCGGTTGGAGAAAGAAAAGGACAAGAAAAAGCCAGTGGGTTTATGGCTGTAGCCTCATTGGTTTACGGTTTACCAAACCATTTCTGGGCCCCGGATCTTATTCCAATTGCTGCTGTATTTCTCTTTTTTTTTGACAAATAAAAAAAATTGTCATTTTATTTTATTATCCCATACCACGCTGTTTTTATTTTATTATTTTCTAAATAAATAAATGGTACCAAAATTATTCCTCTCATTGGTCGTTTGCGCGCATAATTTGGCTGCTATAATAATGCCATTATACCAGTGACTGTTGATGGAGAATGTGCTATAATTGCACAAATCGGTTTATATGAGCATAATTGCTATATGCAGAGTGGGAGAAGAAGTTTACCAAATTAAAATTACTGTTTGAATGACATTTTAGATAGTTAGGAGAAGTGTTGACATTTTTAACAAATATGACAATTTGTGCTTACTAATAAACCAACCTACGAAATATTTTTGATTTTATTTAGACTTTTTGATACACTCGCCTCTAATCCTTTAAATAAGGTACTATTTCACTCCAACCAAATGCACCACAAAGATGCCAACCAAATTAAATACATTACTTTCAGTGCCCTTTTTCGTTGCACCAACCTTCCATAATGATGAAATTGCTCCAGCCATTCCAAAGAGGGGCATAACAAACATCCCAACCACCGGTCAAATTCCTTTCATAATTGAGTGGTAAAACAAGATTAAGGAGAATTTGTACCCTAAGATAGTGGTTTCTACTGTTGAGCATCACCATTCACCACATATTGTCTACATATGAATCATTAGATTAACCGACTACAATTGGTGATAAAGTTAAAGTGCA
The DNA here is from genome assembly GCA_963573325.1 of Astragalus glycyphyllos. Taxonomy (NCBI): domain Eukaryota; kingdom Viridiplantae; phylum Streptophyta; class Magnoliopsida; order Fabales; family Fabaceae; genus Astragalus; species Astragalus glycyphyllos. The sequence continues at coordinate 68,994,026 of OY754308.1, forward strand.
TGTTTGGATTCACTTTTAATAGAGTTAAAATAGATTTTAATGATATCAAAATTGATTTAGACATCAGAGAAAGTTGAGATCTGGAGTTTTTACCTGAACACACGACTTTTAACTTCAATTTTTTCGTTCAACTCATTTTTATTTGAATTTATCCGAACACAGATCACTTTATATTGAACTACATTTTAACTAAAATCAATTCAATTTTACATAATCAAATCATTGAACCGGTCTTGAGGATGATTCACTATTATCCTCCAACTTTGGGTAAGTTAATGATTTGAGTGTAAGTGTGTTTTAGATTTTTGACAAGCCATAATTACTTCTCAAAGCAAAAACAATTATGGGAGTATTATAGTTGTTTTTGGGTGATAAATCTGACCGAGTTGAAGCAAAAAAATTTAGCTTTTGCGTTGACTAAAATCAATCATGGATGTGCGTCTAAAAAAAATTATATTTACACTACAAAACTAATTCTACTTTTATCACTGAGACGAAATTAATTCTTCTAAATACATTTTTTAAATATTATTATCATACCTAAATCAATTGTTTTAATCTCACTTTTTTAATATCAATTTTTTGAAAGTAATTTCTTCACAATGAATTCTATAACCATGTAAGACGTTTGACCTGTAGGTTCTGGATACTTGTCAATCAGTGCCTCTACGAATGGTGGATCACAGACTACTGATGGGGACGACGACAATGCGCAATGTCAATGTGACAATGTCTCACTCACCACTACTAAAATACTACTACCTCCGTCACATTTTATATGCAGTAAGATTATTGCACACATTAAAAAAAATGATTAATAGTCTAAATTTTATAAAAAGTGTTATCTAAATTACCATTTAACTCTTTATCTCTTTACATAGATAAACGTGAATCATTTATTAAATGTAAAAAGTTGTAATGATTAATAAGGACAATAGTGAAAAAACATGTTAGATGCTTTCTTTAAAATGTAAAACAACTTGGGACAAATTCATTTTGCTAAAACAACTTATAAAATGGGACAGAGTTAGTAATAGCTTACCATTTGAGCATACTCCTCTATTGCGGGTTCCACGCAACAAATACTGTTAGTCTGTTCATTAAAATATATATTAACATCCACTACCATTTTTTGATATATTTTCCAATCACTTTACATTTTATATAATTAATATAAAAACATATGCATACCGATTAAGATCATTATTATAGCTGTTACCAAAAAAAAAAAGATCATTGTTATAGCTATCGCTGTCAGGAATAGAGGTCAACATAATAACCACACATTTTAAAAGTAAAGCAATGGGCATGCCTTTCATTAGGCTAATCTTCAATCGTTGTTGTCATTTGAAGTCTGTTTAGTTTAGATTTACGAGGATTTTTAGGATCCAAAATCTAGCACAAACACACTCTTAGATGGTAGGTTTAGTTTGTCAATAGCTACAGCAAACAACTGCTTTTCCCCGAAAAATTCTGGAACCATCCGTTTCCACTTTCCACCCAAAAAGGGCACTAGAAGCAAGCTGCACTCGCCATAGTGAATGACAACAAAACTTCATTCTCATATTTTTATCTATATCTAAAACAAGGTCTAATGGCCATCTTCCGGGTGGAGCAAGAGGCAAAATGAACCAAAATGTTCAATTAGCCTAGGATGTCCTCAGCCATGCACTTGTACAGTTCATTCTTCAACATGTTGACCCCAGTATGACATGAAGTTGAAACAGAATGGGCAATTCGTAGTTGTAGATTTTTAAAATCAACAGCCAATTTTGCATCCCAGTCGTAGTTTTCTCTGAAAAGGACAAAAAAAGGTGATGTCATCAGAGGAAACTTCATTATTTCTTCAGGCAAATAACCAACTAAGGCCTTTACCTGTTATCAAGATCGATTTCACCCATATTTTCAATCATGTCATCAAAGATATATATTAGATCTCCAAGAACTTCCAGCTCATTTTCCAAGTTTTCTTGCAACTGTAGAAGAAAAACATGCTGTAGATTAATAGGCGAATTCAGTAGTAAGAACTTCAGGCCAAACAAACTAAACTAAGCAATGCATAGAAATCTTTCTGATTTAAAACAAATTACGAATGAAAAGCGAAAACTTAAGGTCAATTTCATATCAACAGAAGCCGGATGACATGTGAAATATAGACGCTTGAAAACAATAAGATTGGAAGGAGAAAGAATAGTACGAGAGTCTTTGTTTGCAGCATGGGACTTCTAGATCTCCGAAGATGATCCAATAATGGAGAGGGAAGGCCATAATGGAATATGCTGTGATTATTGGAGAGCCAAGTACCACGCACCATGTGAGTAGTCCAGCTTGACACAGGTTTATCCTCAATAGAATCAACCTCAGAACCATCAATGTCTGCAAATGACAATTAGGATATCTATCTGACAGACAGCACCAGCTCAGCATACTTACAACAAAAGGCCATTAAATTCTGCAAGGGAAGGGATTCTACTTGAGATACGAATGGACAGAAGAAAATAGGACATCAATGTTACCTAACGGAATGACATCATACGGGTTGTCTCCTTGAGGTAAGAAACCATAAAATGTGACTAGATGAGAGCTGGAGAAGTTCCCGTAGCTTAAGCAGCACTCTTCTCCAGATCTGCATGGTCTTGATAGACAAAATTTCAATGAATTTGTTGAAGGGTCTACTTTGCCATAGTGCATAACATGTGGGCACAGCTGTTGTCAGAAACCAAGAAATAAGAAAAATAACATTTAGAGGTCACCAGACGTTGGCATGCAAAACCAAGAGCAATTCACGAAGAAAGGTAATGTATTCAATCAACAATATTAGAGGAAATGCAAGTAAACAATTGTCAAACACTCGAACAACACCGTTGATATCACACAACAGCTCACAGGGGTACAGAAAAAACAAACAATTTGTGAGACTCGTCAAGCATGAGTATTATCATCTTTCATTAATGATCTAAAACCTAAATATGCAAAAAAGGCACCGCTGTCCCAGAAGAATATGCTATTCTTAAAAAGATAATTAACAGTCAGTTTATTTTGAAAATCCACTATGTTCAGTTTCCTTATTGATACAGTGATCAACACACAATATTTGAAAACACTTTTGTCTAAATATTCAAAACAAAAGAGGGGAAAACAAGGGAAAAAATGTGAAAGGGAGAATTTACATACAACAATAACAACATCAATGAAGACAAAGGGAGAACATACTGAATGATTAAGAAAGCCAGCAATAGGGATCAAGCATGTCCCCAACTTTCCATCAGAAAACATTATCTTCATGCTATTGGAGTACCAAAGTTCACAAGCCCAAAGAAATTTCTCCCACGTGTACAGCTCAGGTGGAAATATATCAGGAAAACCAGTGCACAAAGCAGGAAACATCTCATCATACTGAGCATGCAGGTGCTGCAAAAAAAAAAAGAGTGTAGACGTCAATCTCTAAAAGCTGTCGGTGAGTGGCACTATAAGTGTGATTCACCAGTTATAAAGTATATACATCTACATATCGGAGAATAATGTCATTTCTTAGTGATTAGAACTTGATGAAAGAATAATGGATAAGATCAAGGAGCTGCCGTTAGATCTTATCCTTTTAGGGCAAATTACATTCCACTTCCTTGGGTGATGTTTAAAGTACATTCTCATCCCCTAAGGCTATGTTAGGTAGTTTAAGGAAAGGGAAGGGAGAAGGAGAAATATTAGTAATAATTTGGAATAAAAACAACCCTCCAAAGTTCGATTATAGTTCATTAGCTGAGTTACCCAAATTAGGAGAGTTCTAGTTCAATGAAGAAAAATAAATGAAGCTAGGAGAGTATCTTCCCTTCCACTTTCCTTTTTTTTGTTGAAAAATCTCTTCCCTTCCTTTTTTTTCCTTCCCTTCTCCCTCAAATACCTCCCTCTTTTTCCCTCTCAACTACCAAACATAGCCTAAGAGATTAATACGTGCTACACTCTAGTCTGTTTTAATACGAACAAGCCTCTTCAAAGCGACTTTTCTCTTTCTGCTAGTGTAGTTAGTCAATTTTTGAAATCTCTGTGAGGCGGCCATTGAGATGTTGTGATATGCATTCTTAGGTATATCAAGAGTGCACTGGGTAAAGGATTGCTTTATGAAAACAAGGGTAACACCGAATTTGTAGGCTATTTTGATGCTTATTTGGCAGGTTCACCATCATATAGAAGATCCGCTGTAGGATCTTGTGTCCTTATTGGAGGTAACTTGATCTCCTAGAAAAGGAAGAAGGAGAATACACTTGCAAGATCTAGTGAGACTATAGAAGCAGAGTATCAAACTATGGCAGTAATAGCTTGTGAACTCACATGGCTGAGACAGTTATTCCAACAACTAAAATTGGGAAATGTCAAGGAAATGAAACTAATATGTGAAAACCAAGTTGCACTATGCACATAGAGATCAACTGAAACTTTGTGAGAGATAAGGTTCTATAGGGATAAATCACGGTTGATTTTGTTGGCTCTAATGATCAACGAACTGATATGTTTACAAAATCCCTTAGAGGATCTCAGGTTGAATCTATTTGTAACAAGCTTGGTGCATATCACATGTATATTTCAGCTTGAGTGGGTGTTAGAATAGCACATATACATGTGTTAAATGTGATTACTCGATGCTGACTAGGCACGTCGTTGACTGTAGGTTAATCTTTTGTCATTATTAGGAGATACTCATTGTAATTATTACATCATTATAAATATAGCTCATGTGTGTGGTCATAACAAACAACATTCCAGATTCCAATTCATGTCTCTTACTTTTATAACTAGTTTTACTTCACCTCAAATGAAGGCAAAACCTTTAATTTTATAACAAGAAGGAGATCTGAACCTTGGAACATCTGATTACCTGTCTTGCTTGCATTATCTCTTCAAATAGCAATGTTCCATCCAACATTGTAATTGCTTCAAGGCCAAAACTCAATCCTGTAAATTAAATATCAGATATATTTGATAAACCAGGGAAAGAAAGTTAATCAGTCGCCATGGACAGTGATTTCCAAACCAATATGCCATATATCTTAACATTACATTTTTATTTACCAAACCCATCCAATTAGCCTGTGTAATTGGTTAACCTTGCTCTTGTTATATCATTTAATGCACTCATTGGTTGCAAGACAGTAGGTTTCCATTTTACACACATCGGAAGGTAATGAACAAACTGTTCAAAAACGTCAGTTAAAAAGATTGAGCCTATTAATAACTATAATTTCAGTGCAAGAATAAATAAACAGGAAGAACATGTCACAATCAAATCTCTTCAAGACTCGCTAATCAATAGACACACAACATCTGATATTCAAATCTCTGGGTGCAGATATTAACCGTAAGATAACCAAACAAACAGAAGTTAGAGGCCTAGAGCTAAAAGGGGATGTGTCCCATGAAAAATGAAAAATAAAAGGGACACCTACTTCTAAGTCTTGCAAAGTATAAAAAATCAAAAATAGTTCCATAAGGTTACGACAAAACAGACAATAGGGATATTAAAGATACCGAGTAACTACCCTAGGAAACCTATATAATAGGACATCCTTTAAATTTAGAGTTACTTTTAGCAGGTATTATTTAAAGCCCCAGAAAAGTACAAGTTAATTCTTTAAGTATAAAGGTTATACATCACAGTGACTTGCAATATTGAGGATAGATACAATACATAGTTTATATCTATATTTGTATAAAGCATGTGATAGTCAAGTAAGCTTACCGGTGTTAAATTTTTTAGGAAGTGTGTCAAAGTAAATTTTGAATTTTGAATCACAGTTGTACTTCTCTTTCATACTCCATAATAGCAATATTGTCTCAGATGACATGCCATCAACCTCTTTTAAGACACGATACTGAATTGGATAAGGACAAGCAGTTATTAAGAAGATAATGGAGTGATAAACATTTGACATTTGTCCTTTTCTATTTATTTTAGGAAATAATGTGATTTAGGATGTATGTCTAAATCTCCAAGTATGTTGAAAGTCTTCCCAACAAAGAAAGACCAATTGCTCCTATTTGGTAAGGATAGACATATTAAGTAGCGTCCCATCTCCCAAGTGACATTTAGCTTTGCAAAACAGAAGATAAATGAGGCGCAGTATGGAATAGGTATCAATCTTCACAACAATTCACTATCATTCTACAGTTGTTTGGGATGAATGGCAGTTAGACTATCCTGCGTTTCTTAAAGAAATTGTATTTACACTTTTTTCTCAACAAGGACACATACCATATCAGTGTCATGCACAAGCTCCTCAGAAATGATAATGGACACGGGGATTTCTAAAGCAATGTCTCCAACTTTTAGATCATTGCTTGCTACCGCACCTCGACCTGCTCCATCAACATCTGTGAAGAGTAATGGTAGAAGAAATCTGCATTACATGTCTTAAAGTAAAGATAATACCTGTACATAGGAAAGAAAATCATTCTCAAATGAGAAAGCAATTGAGAAACACGATCAAAATGAAACTTACGAGTTATTTTTAATTCTGTCCTTATACCGTGGCTTTTACCCCACTCTATCAGGCATTCTTCTTGGTCACAACTGTGGTTTTTATCAACTGCTGCCTTCACCATGTTTTTATCCCCAAAATCAGAAATTAAATCACGGATTGTTTGCTGTAATCCTTGCAGGATTTTTGTATGGAGATGTATACAACTAGAAAGTGATATTCCGATTAGCAAATCAACTGAATTGAGAGCCTCCAACTCATTCCTCGGGGTGTAAAACTCCACTGATGCATCGTCCTCAGCAAAATAAAGCTCCAACTGAAGCCCAGTAAATCAGTCAATACATATGTACTTGTTAAATATATAAGATACCTTGATCACGTATTATATTAGTGGATAATAAAAATAATTTTTTAATTCAAAGATGTGCTGGGAATCTAAAGAAAATAACCTCATTTAATTGTATGATTTGTGCCATCTGAAGTAATATCTTTACTGTAGCATTCATCCAATCGGGTCCTGAGGAGCTCTTGAGATATATCCGTTCCTTGGGACTAAACCCCTTACATTGTAGTAATTTCTGGTGAAACGATCCAGATTAGTCAGTCTAGTAGAAATGGCTTGGAACTTCGATTCAAATAAATCATAAGCATTTAAGGAAACCACTAAAAGAGATAACATTTTTCTTTAATCATACCATATGGGAGACTTTTCATCTTTTTTTTACTGATTAAGGAAATTTATAACAAAGACAATTCTGTTATAAAAGACTAAACACAAAAAAAAGAAGCTAAAACTTTAACAAAAATTTTAAAAAACTCAATTATCGAACTTTTACCTTCTTTTTATCAAAGAAAGGATCATTTTCAGATAACTCTAGAACAATTGAGCACTCCTCATCAGTATCCATCACTGCAACTGCACCGCAGTCAATAATTTGAAGTCAGACAGGAATCTAATATAACGATTATAATATGATTCTTGGAACCAGAGTCCAGAACGTAAGCAGAAGTTCCTCATCATCGGCACTTGTAAATCACTGTCACTGATTTATCATTTTTTCAATGGCAAATGTTAGTGTGTTGGATGGTATATTAGTACGTCTGATTCAAACCCCGAGCCTTCTTGTCCAACTAAGTGTTTTTTAGCTTGCCAACCAAACTAACTCTTTGGGACAAACATGCTAGAAAGTAGAATACGAAATCAAAAATCTCACAGTATGAAGATAACCGAATCTTAACCACTTACACTTTCTACTTATTTTCCATTCCACCGTATTCTTGTATAGTTATTAGTTATTTACTTTCTCCTTATTTATGTGTTTTACATTCATTATCATTTTATACATAAACCTGAAATAATAAACCTGAAATAATATGTGCAAAAATTGTCAAACAAGAACGGAAAGAAAGGGTTAGAAATGCACAAAAATCAATGAAATTCTCTATTTGTATAAGTATTCATTGATCAGCTGGCAATATATACATGAGCTGTTGAATACAACAATGTTAGCCATATAACTAACTACCTAACTAATTGCCATTAGTTAACTGTTTGTTGGCAATTTGTCAACAAACTGTTAACTAGCAAAGTAACAACATAACTAACTCTGATTAACTACTAACAAATTGACTAACTTTGATTAAACAACTGAAATTATTAAAAATACATACCAAGTGCTAGCTATATTTAACAAAAGGAATGCAATAGAAAATCGAAAGAAAGGAAAAATGATGTACAAACCCTAGGCAAAGACATTTTAGTATTTTACACACTCATATAAAGATAGGATAGATGGAAAGAATAAGAATTGAATATCATATTCATATTCATATTCATATCAGCGAGAAGCTAAAGAAAAATTGAAATTCAGCGATCTATGCGAGCAATGTACTCGTTTGAAACATACAATACAATGATTGCAATTGCAGTAGACTCCAAAAGAAACTGCGATTGATTCAAGAAACGAGCACGAATTAGTTTAGAGTTCAAGGAAGAAACTACCACAACACAGTAGACTTCAAAAGAAGCTGCGATTTCTTCAGCGCTGCTCCGAATAGAGGAGAGAGCAAAGTTCACTTCGTCGTTCTCCTTCAGCTGAAGCCAGCCACCAACTAAGCAAGTAAAGGGGATTCGAGCGGCAAAAGGGAGTTATGTAATTTCTTCGGAGCTCTGCCCTCTTTGCTCTTCAAAATTATATGGATCGAACGGCAATGAAGCTGCCATCTGGTTGATCCAGTTTAATCTTCAATTCTGTCCGTTTGATCAATGGGAGTACATTACAAGTACAAGATGGGCCTGTTGACCCGGATAGTAACTCTTTCCGCATAAATATAACAGACTTAGGGTTGTTAAATACCCCTCCCCACTTTAATTATTTCATGTAAAATGGCAAAAATACCTCTACCCTTGAAAATCAGCCAGAGAAAGACAGTAACGCTCGCCCCCTTAGAGTGGACTGGACCATATAATAGGCAGGCCTAACTATGGCAGAATGATGGGAAATATTTTTTGCACTCCCCTTCACACTTTTACACTCCCTCACTCAATCCATATCTATATACCGAGTAAATAGATACCGAGTGTGTGAAGGATTGCATGAAGTGAGAAGTGAGAGTGCATAAAGTCGATGGACTGGTCCTAACTCACATTGCTTTGTGGGCTTTTCTATAAGTAGGTTTTTTGGCCTGCACCCATGTGAGTAGTGTCGAGTGGATTTAGATTCAATGCAGTTAAGCACTAAACACCTCTTAGATAAATTTCCATACTGTCATGGCAACTTTGTTTTTGTATTTTTAATCAAAAAAATCACAAATACATTAACTACACGTGACTGCATATTTTATTAACTCTACTAGCAGTATACCCGTGCATACGCACGGGTGCTATCGTGTCCTTTCTATTAATGTGTTCAAATAGAATTTAATTAGTCCGAACATTACCCGGTGAAAATTAAGACAACTTTAATGTCGACAAAAAAAGGAGTTTCAAGACAAACATTACCCTGTGTGCTTTATAAATCAGTGGAGTTATCCTGTGTTTTTTATATATCAATGCAGTTATCCTGTGTTATATATCAATGCAGTTATCCCATGATTTTTTATATATTAGTGCAATTATCCCATGTTTTTTTATGTATCATTGCAATTATCCCATATTTTTTATATATTGGTGCAATTATCATGTGTTATATATCAGAACAGTTGTCCCGTATTTTTTAGACATTAATGCAGTTATCTCGTGCTTTTTATATATCAGTGCCTTTTTCCTGTGTTTTTTTATATTAGTACAATTATCCCGTGTTTTCTTTATATCAGTCATAATTATTTGTCTTTTTTTAGGCATTAGTGACAAATATTTGTCACGTGTTTTCTTTAAGGTTTATCAGTACTTTAAATAGTCCTTAAGTCTTCTTATTTTTTCTAAAAAGTTTTCTTACAATTTTTGCTAGAGTAGATTTCAAAATTATAATTTTTAATGACAAATATTTGTCTTGTGTATTTTTACATATCAATCACATGTTATTTGTCAGTTTTTAGATATTATTATTGACAAATATTTGTCACATATTTGTTTTATATTTATCAGTAGTTTGAATAGTCATTAAGTTTTCTGTTTAGTAGATTATGATAAATAGTAGAACATAGATAGTAGATTTATATATTATGATAGTAGATAGTAGAAGATAGATAATTTTCGTTTGTCTTCAAAAATTATAAATTATCAATAACCAATATTTATCTCATGGTCTTTTATATAGATGTGACAGCTATTTGTCATTTTCTTTAGGTATCATTGACAAATATTTATCACTTATATTTTAAATTTTTATTAATAGTTTAAATATTCATTAAATTTTCTTAATTTTTTTAAGAGACTAAAAAATTAGTTTGAAATTTTTTGCTAATAGTTAAAAAATAGATAATAGATTGCCAATAAAAGTAGGCTCAGTTGGTTAGGAATTGGCTCCCCGCAAGGGTGTGGTCTCACTGCCAATGTGAGCATCCACTGATATGTAAGCACACTAACTCTGGTGATCCCCAGAGCCCAACTGACCTAAATTATTTTTTCCCTCACTCTCTCTTTCACATTCCCTCACTCTCTCTTTCATACTGTCTCTTAGCATTTCTTTTCTCTCTCTTTCACACTGTCTCACTCTCTTTTTTCCTCTCCCAATGTCTCTTTTCTCTTTCTCTTTTTTCCCTCTTTTAGCGTCTCTTCTCTGTCTCTTTATCTCACATTCTCTCTATTTTTTTTTCTTTCTACGTCTTTTCTCTCTCTCTCTCTATTGCTACTTTTTAGATTTTTTTTTAAAAGTTAGTAACTTTTTGTTAGTTAGTTACCAAATTAACCCAAAATAATGTTTTGATAATATTTATAATTATGGGTAATTTTGTAAAATTGGTGGTGGTTGTTTTGCTTATAGATAATAGATAGATAGATAAATAGATTCAACCCAAATCCTTAGTTGGGCAAGATGGACCATTTTTCTATTCTACTTATGAGTGGGATTCATATTGGGAGCTATAAAGAGATTCAACCTTGGAAATCCTATACCGCAATTACCATTCATATGGATCATAGAATATGCTTCATTAACACAAAAGCTCGTTACATTATTGCTTGCTTGGCCTTTATTTTGATTCCATAATCGTTCCAAGGTTTTACTACAGTACTGTTCTGTACGGTCTCCTTGGGACCCATTTTGAAAATTGAGGAAGTGAGTCAGAGACCCTTTTGGATCAAAGATGAAAATATATAATATTTTTATTTTCAGAAGTTATCAGGTATTTTAGCAACATTATCATACGCAACATTAAACATCCAGTCCTTTTTGCTGAGAAATCCTTTCTTTTCTTTTACAGCTTGCCATGACTTGTAGCAAATGCCATCCATCGTTCATTTTCCGTATATTTTTTGTTCCATTCAGATTTTCATTTATAACTTTTATAATTTATTTAATAATTTAATAAAACGTTCACCATTCAATTCATGCATATGGTTCCAAGAGTAGAATACAGGTATCTGATTCTCTGTACTCTGAACGAAAGCGATAAATCTATCCAATAATGTACGGTTGCAATGAAAAACAAAAAGGCACATTTAACGTGTGCGATAGTAAAACAAAGGACCTTCACTTGTTCCGTTTCTGTCGACTGACTTTGCTTGAAACAGTAATTTGATTCTTATCACTTCCATTGTCTTTATTTCCTTTTTTTGGGCAGAGTTTTTTTTCTTTTGAGGAAGGAAAATGAAGAACATAAGGACCCTTAACCTTGAGCTTATATACTCCCTCCGTCCCAAATTGTTTGCAGTTTTAGCAAAATCAATTTGTCCCAAATTGATTGTTGTTTTAGAATTTCAATGTAACTTTTAATGTTCTTTTCCATCTATACCCCTATTAATGATGACAACTTTTTTCATTTGATAAATGATTCACATTTTTCTATGTAAAGAGATAAAGGGTTAATTTGTAAATTGGATAACACTTTTTATAAAATTTAGACTCCTAATCATTTTTCTTAAAGGGCGTGCTAAAACCTTAAACTCCAAACAATTTGAGACGGAGAGACTACATATTACTTGTACAGCGGAATAAATAATTCGAGAATTTCAACATAATAACAGCTAATTCAAAATTGGTGAGCTGCATAATTTGGAATCAGATAAGTAAATAAGCCGGCTCCGTTGAAATTATTCTCACTTTTTGTATTAAGAGAAGAAAGGTACGGCAACAAATTGTAGGAGGATTTTGTTGGGCTAGCAAAAAAGCCAAAATCACATCGCAATTCACATCCATTTTATTTTGTTTTAGTGGGACATCTTATTTACCCCAATAGGGAACCACTAGAATAAAAATCTTTGCATTGATCTCCAACCAAGTAAGAGACACACTGGCGCTCAGAAAGGGAGAGCGAGTATAAGCAAAAAGGACTTGTTAGAGCACAGCGCAGCCTCCTTGTTTGTAATTTTGTGTGATGATTATTTGCACGTGGAGCTGTTAATTTTGGGGTTGTTTAGTGTTTTGGATTGGGTTTTCTATACTTTTTGAACATTTTTATGCTTTCATTTGTTAAAAATTAGATTGGATCGGACCGGTTTGTTGGCTCAAGGTTTTTGATTGAACTATAAAGAACACATCTCATTAGATAATTTGGTTGGTCCACTCAAGCCTACTTTTATACTTTGGCCCATAAAACCAACTTGATCGGTGGACGGTCCAATTTGACAACTCTACTTCTATGAGTGTGTAAATGTGAATGTATCATCTTGGTGATGAAAGTGTTGTGTTGCACGTGTTACTAATGTTTTTTAAATATGTAATTATTACCTTCAATATATTTGGTGGTTTATGATTTTTTACGTGAATTAAAAAATCATTTAATTAATATATATTTGTAGTAAATTTTGAGTAGTTGATTTGTGTCTCGGATATACGTATGCTATTAGAAATTATTATAAAATAATTTTGTTAATTAAAAGCACAAAGCATGTATAAGTAAATTGTGATATTTTTTATAAAATTTAAAAATAAAATTTAAACTACAAAACATCGTATTTGTTTGTCATCTATCTTTATCTTTATTATACTAAACCATGGAAAAATCCATGGAGGCGTCCACGTCAGAAAATTAGAATAATGACATCAGTTTTTTCGAATTCCACGTCAGCTATAACCCACGAGTCAGCCTACACGTCAATGTTCAACAAATATCAAACGACTAATATTATTCAGCCAACACAGATGCACAAGATCAACGGTTCATGTTCCTTAAAATTGCAGCTGGGAAAAGGACGGTTACGATTTGATGATTAAATAACAAATCTCAGAATCAACGGTTACAACTTATTGTCTTTGACCCAATGGACCAAAATCAGGGATTAATTCAATGATGAGCAATAATTAGAATCCCTAAAAAGGTGGACCAAATAGTCAAATTCAATGCTATACACCCAGGAGAGATCCAAGGAGTTTGCTAATATTGTTGCTGAGAGTAAAACCATCCATATCTAAATATTTGTGTTGGTTATCTTCCTCCTGATATACGAACCTAAAAAATGCAACCACATCATAAGCAATCGTCAGGTTCTTGATAATATTGTCTCCTATGCTAAACCACGTACTACCACCAAAAATACATCAGTAAACCATGTAGGAGAAGTTTGCTAACGTTTTTTTTCATTACAAATTTTGAGGCCTGCACACCTGGATTGTCAACTTTTCAATTCCACATTCATTATTGGTAAGCAGTTTATGTGCGTTTTGTGATTTTTATAATGATTTTTTTTTCTATTATATTGAGTGTCTTTGCACACTAATAATCTTCCACTGTTTCAGATTTGTAGGATATATTGTCTTTGCACACTCTCAATATTCTAAAGGATGTTATTGTTACTTTTGAATACGTCTGAGGTTAATATACGAGATGAGAATGAAGGTGGACATGGAAGAGAAAGGAAAAGGGATAAAATAGGGAGAAGTTTGGTTTAGATTAAGTTACGAAGGAGCTGAAATACAAATGTGTCCCTTTGAAACATTATTTATCTCACTCAAAAAATATCAGAAAAAGTTATTGTTGGAGTCAAGAAAAATTTATTGTGAAAGAACCAGTCAACTAGAGTAGCAAAAAATACATAATTTGGCTATTGATACATTATTTATCTCATTAAATCTACTTGATATAGATTCAATTGTTTTTGACACTTCAGGAGGGTTCTTAGATCTATCTTTTCTCCAGAGCATGTTTCAATTACGCGTCATTATATAGTTTCAACTTCGAATCTCAAGATAAATATATGTATCTTTTCGCCAATTACAGTAAACCATGTAGGAGAAGTAGACATGCATTTTCTGTATCTAAAAATACATCATATAGAGAAGCAATTGCAACAAACATGAATCAACCATTGTATCAGTTGCTTAATATCTTGACCAGAATCATTATTTATACATACTACTTATCAATTCATGACCCATATTTATAACAAAAATCACTCTCTAACATCATGCAAATTGGGTTACGGTTGATGATCCGATTTGTAAATAAAAATAATACAAGGCTGAAATTAAGATCACCGATTGATTTACTTAAGAACGAAAAACAACATTTCAAATCCTATTTACCGAAACCCCCAACGAAATACGTTAACAATACATTTAGAAAAAGAGAATTTCGTCAACAAGATTAATACCTGATTCTCTTCTGGAGTTGGGTTTCTGGTGAAAGCACTCACAAATCCTTTTTCGATGACCCGGTGTGAGGAGGACGATCCACGCTCCGTCGCCATTTTTGGCGGATGTTGCGCCGTTCACGGTAGCACACGAAGAGGAAAGTGAGCAACGAAGTATGAAGACTGAGGGTTCACGAAAAGGAAAGCATACTCCGACTCCTCAGTGATTTACGCATGTACCCATACACTTTTAGGAAAATCCAACAATAACCCTACCTATGGGTTAGCTGATTTTTGTTATAATCTATTTTGTTAATTTATACCAAATCCCCCTTTTATTATGCCCAACAAATCAATTTTGATCTCTTCATTTTTACAATGCTCTTTTGCTTTATTAAACATAACTCATGTAGAAAATAACGCTAAACTTTAACAAGGGCTTAACAAAACTTGCTTTTTTGTTATGTCCCAAAAATTATATTTAGAAATCGTGATTTATAATGGATACAATTTAATGTATCCATTATTTAATTATCTAATGAGTATTAACATAAATATTTCGTTGTCGAAAAAAAACATAATTGTTTCATAAGATGATAACCAAACAATTTAGAACACACAACTAATAGAAAGTCATACATGTTGCCAAAAAAAAAAGGTCATACATTGATACCTGTAATATAAAATGTAAAATCATGGATTTTAGCCAACAATAGAATCCGGAATATTATCTTTTAGACATTTCAGAGATACTCATTTATAAATTGGATTAAGATAACGGAATAACCAATAACTACAATAGACTCAAGATGATAGGTTTTTCATAAGTTAAGAATTCTAAAAAAAATGACATAAACCGATTCAAATATCCACCGGAGTTGACACAATAACTTCAACCAAAAATACAGAGTATATAAATCCTAAGACACCTTAGGCCGAGTCTCATACTTAAACAAAATACAAGGGACCTCATCATATGAGATTAGCATAATAACATTATACCGAACTTCTAAAACATCAAGGTCCTCCAAATTGGAATCCTTTCATTTGGTATTACTACTACTTCTTTAGGCTTCAATTGCTTCTCTGAAAATCAACAATAATGAGATGTGAGATTACATACCGCTAATTTCTAGCTAATGCTAACTAGTCACATCGCCC
This sequence comes from Astragalus glycyphyllos, assembly GCA_963573325.1. Classification (NCBI taxonomy): domain Eukaryota; kingdom Viridiplantae; phylum Streptophyta; class Magnoliopsida; order Fabales; family Fabaceae; genus Astragalus; species Astragalus glycyphyllos. Next base: position 69,009,830 of record OY754308.1, read on the forward strand.
ACCTGTCGGCACTTACATTTGAGCCAAGCTCTTCCTTCAACTTTTTATTTTTATTTTTTGGGTACTTTCCATTTTTTAATAAAGTACATAGCACTACTCTTAGCTTGACAACCTGATAGCCTTTCACAACTCGATATGAAAATCAACTCAACAACCAAATATTGTCAACCTTTTACTTAATGTATGAGAAGACTTTCTAGTTGCTTTTGTGCCTCTACCCTCCCTACTTTATTCTAACACAAAATCTGATTCGTCCTCACTTCTTTGTTTCCTTCCACCTGTTGGTTCCCAAAACACCCCTCTAATCCTATCCACATGCACAGTAATTTCAAAAAATAATTGCAATTATTAAAAAAAAGTTAATGGTATTAATCCAAATAGACGCCAACTCATAATGCGAGCTTGTATTAAAAAAATTAAATAAACGAGTTTTAACTATCATACCGTTCATATCAATCAAATTAGATGGCAAACTCATGATACTAGAAAACTCGTTTCCATCGAACCTGTGTAGTTATTAATCAACAAAAATTACTTTTGCAGTACACATCACAACAGTTGCAAATTAATCTCAGTAACAAACAATTTTAAATAGTATGCTACCTCTACAATAAATAGTGACACTTTGTGAAGAGATGAATCATCCTCACTTTGGATGATCATATGGAGAGTGAGACATCTCTATCAATGGGCGACCATGTTGAGAATTGAAGGACCATCGAGCATGTCCTAGTGAGAAAAAAGTGTCTATGAACATTTACTATGTGAGATGTGAGTGTTATTATCGAGCATGTCCTAGTGAGAGATGTGAGTGTATTGTAGGGTGATAAACATGTTTGGGTAAGGTTATAAATTGTTGTAATCTTAATTAAGATGATAAATGAATTACATTGAGACATTTTCGTGTTAATGTAGGCAAAAGGTGACGAACAACAAATTATTGTATGTTCTCTTTATCCTTTTTGCGGTGTGTTTATGTGTAGTACTTCATTAAAGGTACTTGTACGCGTGAGTTAGTCTTAGTCCCTTAACGTCTATTATTTTCCCAACAATGGTTCAGAGGTGACCGACTCAGTCATTGGTGTGACTAGGTGATTGGTTTAGACAATCATCTTGTCATATTGGTTGTTACTAATAGAAGCATCATCACCATTCAATACTTGTAAAGAAGCATTTAGATCAGAAGTAAGACGAGGAACACACTCAAATCCTTTAGTTTGAAGTGAGTTTGCAAGTCATTGTATGTTCGTTATCCTTTTTGTGATGCGTTTATGTGTACTCTATTAAAAATCGGTACGCGTGTGAGTTAATCATTTGACGTGTGAAATTTTACATCGACAATAGTACTACTCCCTCCGTCCCAAATTGTTTGCAGTTTTAGTAAAATCAATTTGTCCCAAATTGATTGTTGTTTTAGAATTTCAATGTAACTTTTAATGTTCTTTTCCATTTGTACCCCTATTAATGATGACAACTTTTTCCATTTGATAAAGGATTCACATTTTTCTATGTAGAGAGATAAATTGTTAATTAGTAAATTGGATAGCACTTTTTAAAAAATCTAGACTCCTAACCATTTTCCTTAAAGGGTGTGCTAAAACCTTAAACTGCAAACAATTTGGGACGGAGGGAGTAGTACTTTAGCACTCCAAATTAAGTTTTGCAGGCGACTAAAGCTCTATTCATTCATGACATTACTCCACCCACATGTATAGATCTTTAGACATCTATAATCTATAATAAGAATAACCCTAGATAGCTTAACCCCAGCCTCAATTGTTTTATAATTCAAAATTTGTTAGGCAACAGTGTTACCCTACTTATTACTCATATTCCCTACACGTCCCATCAATCTATAGCTACTACTATGCATGTGCACCCCACCAAGGTGTTTGCCAACATCCCAGCTGGCTAACCAAGTAAGTCAGGCCAGGGTGTAAAGCCTCCAACCAAACCACAAAAATATTGAAACAACAAAACAAAGGGAACAAATCTCACACCCAATCACCAACCAATTACCACTCTAACCACCCTCCCAAATCCCAATCAATCCAGTTGCAAATAAACTTTCCCTACATAATATTATATCAAAATAATAAATCAAGGAACTCCATTATTCAAACGTTAAAAAACAAAAAAAAGACAAAAGTTTGTGACATGTTTTAAATCACTAGCTTCTCTTTCCCCTGTTTCTCCCGACAATTTTTTTTATACGCAAATAAAATTTATTAATAAAGAAGGGGAGCACAAGGAATACTCCGCCTATGTTGTTACAAGGTATAAGGAAGAGGGGCCTCGTTAAAAACCTCCAAAGGCCAAAATTCTTTGAAAAAAAGACTTAAAGAGGAAAAGAGTGTTCAAACGACATTAATGTTCAAATTACACATTACAGTACAATAATACATGTTTGTGGTGTTTGTTAGCAATAACCACACCCTCAAAATGCTCCTTAATCTCCTCCGCAACCATTGTTTTATCATCACATTCATTCATCACTTGATCTTCACTTCCTCTTCAGTTTCCTTACAATCATCTTCAATCTCAGATTCTTGTTTAGGACTATCACTATCCAAAGCTCTTTTCTCTTGTTCTTCCTCTTCATCATCTTCATCCTCAAGATTACCTTCCCCTCTCACAACTCCATTTTTTGAATTCCTCTGTGCCATTACTTTCAAAGTCTCCAACAATTCATCAACAGCTTTCTCTTTCTTTCTTCTATTCTTAATCAAAACTTCACTTATATCAGCAGGTGTCATCCTCGCCAATTCAACAACTTCCTCTAATTCCTTTAAAACAGAACCATCCAAATCACTTTCTTCACACCCCAAATAATTCTTCAACAAAATCTTCAATGCAGAAAACGAACAATAACTCATGAAAACATGCATATCCATTCTCCCACACCTTAACAAAGCAGGATCAAGTTTCTCAATGTGATTTGTAGTAAACACAAAAATTCTCTCACTTCCACAACATGACCATAATCCATCAGTAAAATTCAACAACCCTGAAAGTGTAATAGAATTTCCACCTTCTTCACCACCTCCACCACAAACACCAGATTCATAGTAACTTCTAGAACCAAGAGAACCAGAACCAGAACCAGAACCGTTCTTGTTCTTCTTTCTGTTAGTAAGATTAATAGAACAATCAATATCTTCAATAACAATAATAGATTTGGAGCTAGTTTTCATTAAAAGTTTTCTAAGTTCAGAATTATTATGAACTTCAGTCAACTCCAAATCATAAATATCATAACCTAAATAATTAGCCATAGCAGCAATCATACTAGATTTTCCAGTGCCAGGAGGACCATAAAGAAGATAACCTCTTTTCCAAGCTCTACCAGTTTTATGATAAAAACTTTGTCCATTAGCAAAATCCTGCAAATCTTCCATAATCTCTTTCTTCTTTTCAGGATCCATAGCCAATGTATCAAAAGTACTAGGATGTTTAAAAGGAACAGATTCCCAAGGATGACCACGTGAATCTAAAGATCCACCTCTTGAATTTGTATACAAAAGACGATCCATATTTTTTCTACGAATATCACTTGCTTTTTCCATAATATAATCTAAATAATTATTGAGTATCAAGTGTTTGTCTTTTTTCTTGATACGAAGAGTGAAACCACGTTTCTCATCAGGTAACGGACGCCATGAAAACGTTTGTGATTGTCGTTGAGTAACGACATGTTCCCAAAGCATGTTAACGCCGTTAAATGTGTCAATGATGCTGTCATTGTTTGCTAACCCGAACGTGAAACCGCTTGAGTTAACGGCGCGTGTGAGGCTTAAACGGTTGCCGGTTATGGAAACGGAGGAGCTTAAGTAGAGCTGAACTGCGTTGTAGAGTTCGTTGGTGTTGACGCCGTCTATCTCCGTTATGTCGAAGTAACAGTAAGATGAGAAACAGTGGAAGATTTTGTTGAAGAGTTTTGCTGAAGCGAAACGAAGCTCTGGTGGGAATACTGTTTGGAGAATTGTTTGGAAGAATACAAATACACCTAGAATTGATGCTATTGAAGTCCAATATTCTTTCATTTTCTTTCTCTCTTGTGGTTAATGAAATTGTTTTGAGACTTTGGTTTAAGAAAGAAGAGAGATAGAGTGGGACATTATGTAAATTAATGAATGGTATTGGTGTATTTATAGAGAGAGAGGAGAAAAGTTTGAAGTTTGTGGAGAATAGAAGAGGAAGGGAGAGGGGAATAAAGGCAAAAAGGTGGCAAAAAAACGGTACGGGACCAAAAAAATAAAAAAAATTCTAAAATAACATACTTTTTTTATTATTTACTAATTTAGCACACATTTTTTTTAGTTGAGAAGTCGTCACCCCCAAACTGACTTTTCAACGTGATTTTAAAAAAAAGTTGATTTTTTCAGTTGAGAAGTCGTCACCCCCCAAACCGACTTCTCAACGTGATTTTTCAAAAATTTGATTTTTTTCAGTTGAGAAGTCGTCACCCCTCAAAACGACTTCTCAACGTGTTTTTTTTAAAACAATTAAATATTAATAATAATACCAATTATATACTAATTACCTAAATAATTTAAAAATTAATTTATATATAAATACCTAAATTAATATATAAATACCTAAATAAATTAAAAATAAATTTATACAAATGATTGTACCTATTTATAATTTAATTACGTTAATATTTGCGAAAAAAATTAATAGAATAAAAATTGGAACATAATATAATATAGAAAAAAGACTGAAATAAACAACAAAATTTTCAGAAATACAAGAATAGAAAATAAAAAACGAAACGAGAAGAAAACATGGTCGAAACTACTTCTACCAAAAATTTCCTGGTAGTGGCCATTGGACCCCTGGAGGGATAACCCGACGATGATCTCATCGGTGGAAATAGTGGTTTGGATGCACAACTCGATAGGACTCCCAATATGAGGTTGAAACATCTCATGCTGCTCAAATATCTGTCGAACGTGTTTGTCAGTCTTGATAGTCATTACGCACCACTGAATACGATTACCTTCGCCAATCCGGGGGAAGCGATAAACGATACGAGTGATCGTTTGCTCCTCACCCTCCAACTGCGTCTTTTCCGTTAGTTTTTCATTCAGTTCGGCGAAGGTGATGTTGTTCTTAAGCCTGGAATAAATGGTGTTTGGACCACTAAAATACACACCATCTTCTTCCCTGTACATAACAGTGGCCTGACAGTGAAGTGTACAGTAGTGGTTGATGACTCTTTCCGGTATGACTTGTTGTGGTGGGGTGGTCTCAGAAGATGAATGATTTTTTCCGGCGTATTGTGTACAGTTGCGCGAACGTCGTCGTCGCTTTGGATCTCCATGACAGAATATCGGAAAGTCCCGTCATCTCCAATATTGTACTTTCTGTAACGGATACGCTCCACGTCTTTACGCCACCCTCCCTCTGGCCGTATCTTCCTCTCAGCCTTCTCCTTGAGTTGGGCGAATGTGATGTCCTTATTCATCCTACAGAAGATATGATTAGGACAACGAAAGACAACACCATGTTCATCGGTGGTTACAGTTCCACTGTGATGAGGTGCTGTTAGGAATTTGTCAATTGAGTACTGGGTTGGGCACAACTGTCATTCCGTTTCAGCGGTTTGGGAAGAACCAGAGAAGAGAATATTAATCAGAAATATAGGTTGAGGGTAAACTGTTGGTGTGAATTTGAGTGTAATGTGAGAATGTATTTATAATAGGGGTGATCGTATGTAAGCAGTTGATTTTGGATGATCTTAACCATTGATTTTAGGGTTTAGTGTCGGCAAAATCTAGGCCGTTAAAGAGTGTCGGCAAAATCTAGGCCGTTAAATAGTGTCGGTAAAATCCAGGCCATTAAAGAAATTAAGACCTATGCATTCTGCACAATCCACACTTTAACAGTGCACTTTGCACAATGCACACTGTAATAGTGCACTCTGCACTATGCACTCTGCACAATGCACACTTTAACATTTTTTTTAATTAATTAGTTTCAAATTTCCATTCTATACTTACCAACATGTTCTTTTTTTTCTTCAGCATATTCTATTTTAATAACAATACTAATTTATGCAAATTGTAAAATAATTGAAGAATTGCTATTTATTTTTAAAATTTGTAACATAAATATATATAGAAAAAATAAACACATTTATTTTCATTGATTAAAAAACTGTTTACATTGATTGAAGACCAGATTACAACATTACAACTCAGTATGAATATAATACTTAATTATCCCATTGATCTACATTTCGATTAGGGCAATTGTTTCGGTTATGCCCCTCATTTCTACAAAGACCACATCTCTTAGTGCGATTACTCCTTTCTGTTTGATCCATCTCAGTACGAATACGAGAAGACTTTGGGCGACCCTTTTTTTCTCTCCGCATATTTGGATCATGTTGCAATTCAATTCAATTGAAATCTGGCCAGGACAACTCAATTGGTAATGCTGGAAACTCCACAAAGTATGTTTTGAAAACATAATCCAGTTTGTATTGTGGAGGCACAAAGATCATGTGGTCATAATGGATTTTTGAAGATGCTGCAATGACATGTGAACAAGGATAGTGCAACGCCTGAAATTCCCCACAATCACAAATGCGTAACCTGAAGTCCACCTTAAATGTTTGTGCAGGTCTACCGCTTTGAGGTCGGACAAGTTCTTCGACTCTTAACACACTTTTTACTCGATTGTGAATTGAAACGCTATGTGTGTTAGACACTGCTCTGTTTCTTTCGATATGTTCCAATAATTTTTCTGAGTAAACTTGACCAGAAGGTAACATTGCCTCTGCCTCCCTCCCCCTTTGGACAAAAGTCTCAGTCAACCTATAATAGGTTGACTCTACCAACGAACGTATCGGGAAATTGCGCAGGCCCTTTAAGACCTTGTTGATGCACTCGGCAAGGTTTGTTGTCATGTGGCCCCAACGGTGCCCTCCATCACACCATTGTAGCCATTGTTCTTTTTCTATATCATCTACCCACGCCACGGCCTCCTCACCTGCTTCCCTCCGGACTTTGCTTTTGTACAGTTCGGCGCTATATTCATTCATGGAGTATCCTGAAGCAACAAAATTTAACTTTGTTAAGGGCTTAATATAAAATGAAGGTCATATTAAGACTTATTATAGTAAAAAATTCTCACCCATGTTGATCACATGTTTCCTGGCAGTCGCATTTTTGAAATGTCTCATGAAGTTTTGAGCTATGTGTCGAATACAGAACACATGCTTCCAATTGCTGTTTAGATGTCTAACTGCACTTTTGATAGACTCGTGTCTATCAGATATCAAATAGAGACCATATTGGGGTGTGAGCCACTCTCTTAAACGAGATAGGAAGAAATACCATGCATCAGTTGTCTCACCCTCGACAACGGCATATGCTGTTGGGAAGCAGTTGCTTCTTCCATCTTGAGCGATTGCCATTAGTAGGGTTCCTTTGTACCTACCGTACAACCATGTTCCATCAATAGACACAACAGGCTTGCAATAATGAAATCCTTTGATGCACGACCCAAAACTCCAAAAGATGCGGTGGAAGACACCCTTACCAGCAACTTGTTGGCCAGCCTCAATAAAAGGTAACCATTCAAAGTCGATCCTAGTATCTGGAATGTAGTAACTTAAAGCTAGGAGCCACTTTGTTACCTGGTTGTATGACCCCTCCCAATTACCGTAAATCCTCTCGATGGCCTTCTGTTTTGCAATCCACGCCTTCTTGTAAGTACTTGTGTGCGTGTACTTTTCCATTATGTGTGCAATCAAAACTGAGACTGAGATTGTCGGATCAGATCTTACGAGTTGAATGATACTGTCACACATCAAATTCACGGTGAGTTGACGGTGATCTTGTGAAAGAGTCCCTGATGTGCATGTGTGTGGCCCTTGTAATTGTGTAATCTCCCATACTTGAGATATTTTGTCGAGCCTCACTGTACACTTCCATGGACAACTTACGTGCACACAACTAACCATCCATCTTTCTGTATTCGAATAATCGACTTTGAAGTCTAGACACTGGTTTAGGTGGTATGTTTGGATAAAATGTTGTGCCATTTCTTTAGTTGGGAATCTCATTTTCTTCCGGAGGTTGATATGGTCTTCAATGGTACACTCTCGGTTCCTATCCATAGAATGGCCAAACTCATCATCATGATGTTGGATGTTGTCATGTGTGATGTTGCGAAAGTGTGGTGGAGGGTCATGGAAAGAGACGGTCGTATGTGGGCTTCCTACAATAGGTTCCTCCTCGTCATGACGCTCAAGAATATCATCTTCATCCTCACTAAATTCCCCAACCTCTTCATTATGAGCACCTGTAATAATACTAATAGGTGGGGTATCAGTTTGGGTGTCTAGAGAGTTACTTATGTTTAGGTCAATGGGGTTTACTGAAGATGATGGAATGGATTGAGTGTTTACATATGGCGTTTCTTCAGCATAAGGTAAGTGGGATTGGAAAGATGATGGAATGAATTGAGGGTATGAAGCTGGTGTTTGGGTTTCGTAAGAAACGTTGTTTTCTGAAAATGGATTTTGTGTTTGGGTTTCATAAGAATGAGCATCCATCAAATCTGCATACACTTCAGGTGTGGAGAGACCTAGGTGTTTACATTCCTTGAACACACCTAACATCATATCCACATCATCATCGGAACATAGATGCAACTCCTCGTAGAATTTATGTCCAGCTGCAAGAGTTGTAGGGTAACAATATATAAGTCTAACCACCTTCTTTGGATGACCTGAAGAGAATTTTTTTCGATTGTTTGTTTTAGCTCCTCTAGTTTGAATTTTGACCGAAGTTTGACTAAGCACGAGTTATCACATCTAAAGACAACACCTTCTGTGGTTGTTTTATCAACATGTCCATTGTAATAGACTGTGATAAAAACAGGAGCCATGACAAGAGGTGTTTGAAGAAGGAAGAGTACAAGAGGTGTTTGAAGAAGGAAGAGTAGAAGAGGTGTTTGAAGAAGGTAGACTTGGTGAGTTACTAGGGGTGTACCGTGCATTTTTTATACACATGTTAAAGGCCCAGATTGCACTGACAATTTTAAAGGCCCAGATTGCACCGACAATTTTAAAGGCCAAGATTGCACCGACAGTTTTAAAGGCCCAGATTGCACCGACAATTTTAAAGGCCAAGATTGCACCGACAGTTTTAAAGGCCCAAATTGCACCGACAATTTTAAAGGCCCAAATTGCCCCGACAGCTTTATAGAGAGTAGTAGAATTGAATATATTGTATTTTTCTCCTCAAAAATTGTTCTCAACATGCTAAAAAAGCCATTTATTAGACTTAGAAAAAACTATTTTTAGTCATTGTTTCGTTTCTTGTACACGTGTAATTTAAGGTCGTAAGTACTAATTCAACACATAAAACCATAGTTCTATAACTCTACTATAATGTCATATAATTTTTTAAAAATTTTTAATTTAATAAACATGGTAAAAATTGATCTCAACATGCTAAAAAAGTCATTTATTAGACTTAGTTAAAAAATCAATTTTTAGTCTATTATTTTTGGACATTTTTCTTCTGGAATTGGTTGCCGACATAATCACATTGCATCATTATTGACATTTTTCTTCTGTATAGCAAGACCACACTATACTATAGCTAAGATCCTACATGATAAGGGATTTCAAGACTCAAATAATTGAAATAATAGTGGCATGACTCAAATAATTGAAATAATAGTGCAGTGATAGTCCTGAGACAACATTATGAAGAGATTCTTCATGATAAGAGATTTCTAAACGTGTATGATTTCATTGCCGACACTATAGTGTCATATATTTTAGTATTTATTTTGATTCTTGTACACGTCTAATTTAAGTCCGTAGGTACTAATTCAAAACCCAAAACTATAGTTCTATAACTCTACTATAATGTAATATATTATTTTTATTTTTTTAATTTAATAAAAATGGTAAAAATTTATCAAAACATGGTAAAAAAGTCATTTTTTAAGACTTAGAAAAAACTAGTTTTCGTCATTGTTTTGATTCTTGTACACATCTAACTTAACTTCAAACCAAAAAAAGAATATATTCCCCAATTCTACTCAAAGACAAAACCATTGGGTAGGAATATATACCTATCTATCGTTATATACACTTAGTCGACAACAACACCTTCACCAACACTTCACTCATCACTTTATATACAAATATTAACTTCATCAATTTCATATACTTCACTTCATCAAAAACTTCTCTACTCTTCATCAACACTTCTCTGCCTTCTTCAACAACACTTCACTTCATCAATTTCACTTCACTTCAACAATATTTCTTCTCACAAAAATCATTTTTCTTACAAATTCCTTATGCCTTTGTTGAGAAAACAACATATTCACAGGTCTTCCGAACCCATTAATAATACAATTAAAACACACAAAAATTTTACCATTGAAACTCCACATCCGCAGATTAGGGACTACTTAATTCAAGCTGGGTTTCTAAAAGTTGCAACTCTTGGAAAATTCAAAATAGATCCTTCCTTGGTGACGACAATGGTCGAGCGCTGGAGACCAGAAACACACACGTTTCATCTTCCAGTAGGAGAGTGCACAATAACTCTCCAGGATGTAGCGTTACAATTGGGTCTAACCGTAGACGGATACGCTGTTTCGGGATTAGGAAGGACACAACGTGAATATGATGAGCTATGCGAGAAACTCTTGGGTAAAACACAGACAAATGATCAAAGGAAGGGGAACGAAGTCAAGCTTAAGTGGCTCGATGAGGAATTTACCGATATTCCCGAACATGCTCACAAAGAAGTAGTGGAAGCCCATTGCAGAGCGTACATGCTGCGGTTGATTGGGGGGGTATATACTCCCAGATAAATCATCAAATCGAGTTCACTTGAAGAACCTACCCCTATTGGAAAACATTGAAGAAGTTTCACAATACAGTTGGGGTTTGGCATGTCTAGCGAACTTGTACAGAGAAATGTGTAGAGCTTCTGCACCGTCCTCAAATTCCATGGGTGGATGTACTTTGCTTTTACAATCATGGGTTTGGTATCCATGCCGTTTCTAGCCCCACAAGAAAGCCGTGTTGTTGAGTATTCACTAGCAAAAAGGTAAACAAAGTGTTGTGGTAATTTTATGAATACTAACTATTTTAATTTTTGACACGTGTTTAGTATTTTTACCGTAGTTTAAATTTTTTTGACACGTGTTTAGTATTTTTAAGGTAGTTTAAATTTTTTGACACGTGTTTAGTATTTTGACCGTAGTTAAATTTTTTTTGACACGTGTTTAGTATTTTTACCGTAAAAATTAAGTGAATAAAGTTTTATTGTTTCTATAGATGGGTTCAAAGGGGTCTAAACTTCACCAATACTCCCTGTACCCTTGTTGACATCAGGTCAAGAATAGACCAGATGACACTAGATGAGGTACGTATAATTAATTTTCGTTATGTCAAATTTTGTAAACGATGCATAATCACTTAATTTTTTTCCAGTTTAAGTGGTTGCCGTATCAGGAAATTCAAGTCAATCCACCATCAACCGCATTCCAAGACAGTACAATATGGAGTGCAAAAACGGCATTGGTCTGTTTCCAAATAGTAGAATGACACCAAATAGATAGAGTGAAAATGCAGTTTGGCCTCGTGCAAGATATACCCATTCGACCCGAGAATTTGGACAAATTGCATGACCTCGACATGCGAGGAAATGCGGATGAAAACTGGCTAGTAAGGGATGGTCGATTTATTCAGTCCTGGAATGATAACGAACAAGGAGTTCTTATTGGCAAGTCGTTACAGGGAAAGCCCATCAACACACAAGAATATATGATGTGGCTAACAACAAATTCTAGGTTATATCTTTCTAGCAACCAACAACTAATGGACCCACGTGGTAGTGGTGCAGTGAATGATCGAGAAGAAGCACCAACTATGCAAACAAGTCAATCTCAACATCGCAGCCGTAGTCGACATGCAACACCTACTCGGCCAACCTTTGAACAGAGCGAAGAGCCTATGCCTCACCGCCACTCCGTCTCCTTCCCACCAACATATCAACATTATGAGGCGGCCAACCAGTCAGTAGAATACACGTCAGTCCAAGATCATCATAGGTATTCTACAGCTTCTTACGACCAAGATTTTTTAGGTCCTTTGCTTAGTCCCGATTATAATACGCCGGAACCATATAGATATTATCAATCTATTTTGGAATCTGGACCAACATGGAACCCCGACCATGCAGGACCTAGTTCATCAACAGGGTACCAATATGAACAACCACCTGCCCCTGCACCTGCCCCCACTGAACAAGAAATACCAGCACGACGTCCACATCGTAACCGTCGACCGCCACGTTGTGGGACTGGGCACCATCTAGGACAATAAAACTTTGTCTTTCAATTTAATTGTACAACTCTTGTAATCATTTGTAATATATAATTTAATAAATGAGTTTATTTGATCAATTAAAATAAATGTTTCAATTATATTTAGTGTTACATATTTATTTTTTTAATAAATAAATATGTTGCAAATTATTAAAGTAAATACGAAATTTTAATTAATTTTCATTTTATATAAATTGGTATTATTATTAAAATAAATTATAAATTATAATTGGTATTATTATTAATATTTAATTGTTTTAAAAAAACACGTTGAGAAGTCGTTTTGAGGGGTGACGACTTCTCAACTAAAAAAACCAAATTTTTGAAAAATCACGTTGAGAAGTCGGTTTGGGAGGTGACTACTTCTCAACTGAAAAAATCAATTTTTTTTTAAAATCACGTTGAGAAGTCGGTTTAGAGGGTGGCGACTTCTGAACTAAAAAAAATGTGTGCTAGATTGGTAAATAATAAAAAAAGTGTTATTTTTAGAATTTTTTTATTTTTTTGGGCTGGGACCGCTTTTTGCCCAAAAAGGTGGGTTTGATATATTGTAAGAGAGAGAGTGGGTGGCAAGTTGAGAGAGGGTATAATAATAAATACAAGGAAAACAGCAGAGAAAAGGAGGAAAAAGACAAAAAGGGTTTTTGGATTTTTTTGGGTTAGGAGGGAAGATAGTATCGGGGAAATGGATTTTTTTTTTACCCCACTATTTTTCCATATACCCCACGCGTTTTTTTTGGACAAAAATATCCCTGTCTATTTTTGGCTCAATCGGATTTATGTTTTTAAGACATAAATACAATTTATTTTTTTACAAATCGTATGTACCTATAGGTGGGTACATACGATAATCCTGAAAATATTCCAATCGTATTTACGTAGGCTGAGGTAAATACGATAGAAGTAAAAAAAACAAAACGTATTTACCTTGGGGTGAGGTAAATACGATTCTGGTAAAATACAAATCGTATTTACCTATGGGTGGGGGTACATACGCTTTGTAAAATACAAATCGTATTTACCCTAACCCATAGGTAAATACGATTTGTATTTTAATCGACGGCCAGATTTACTCCTCTGGGCCAACGGCTACTTATTCAACGGTGTAGATTGCACGGATAGTATCAACGGTTGATATTCACTCACGAATTCGATAAATACCCACCCTCACTCTCATTCATTTCACGCCAAAGTTTCACTCTCAAATACAATTCTCACACATCCAGAATGCAGATTTGCCTAACACAACGGTCTGCTGAGAATAGGCTCTGCGCTATACATTATGGGGGCAACATCACGATGAGAGAAGATGGGGTCTACTTTTGGAGTCCGAAGCCGGAGTTATGCCGAATCGACCGCGCCACCAGGTTTGATGGTTTGATGGATAAAGTGTGGTCGAAAGTTCAAGTGATTGGGGACGACCATGACGTCACTGGTATCACTTATCGGAAATCTGATCGTGGAGATGATGGCTGCATTTCCTACTCGTCCATGTCTATCAAGACCGACGAAGACGTGGCGACCATGTTCGACATTCATGACAAGCTTATGGGGTATAAGCCTTTGGAGCTGTACGTGGAAACACAACGGAGCGTGAATGAGATATTACGTCGTCTGCGAGCACCGGAGTATTAGGATTAGGGTTTAGTTTGTTATGTTTTATCTTTTATGTAACTTTCTTTTATCGAATCAATGTAATGAATGAAATAGAAATTTTAAGCAAACTCGTAAGAAATAGTAATCAGCTGATATAAAATAAAAAGAGTTCAAAAATAAATCCATAAAGTACAGATATAAAATAAAAGTAATAATATAAAATGCCCTAGTCGTCACTCTCTATCTCTAGCATCTGCATCAACTGGTAGCAGACATGAGACTCCAGCCTAGTGAATAGAGAAGGCTCCTTCTGATCGTGGTGGAACTGCTGATGGTGGTCCTGGTCCTGATAGAACTGCTACTGAGGCTCGCCCATATACTGGTCCTGCTCATACTGCTGAGGCTCACCCATATGCTGGTCCTCCTTCTCCTCATACGGGTGCTGCTGCTGGCCCGGCTCGTACTCATACTCTGGGGACTCCGGCTGCGGGGGTTGTCTGGCCTCAGCGCGCCTACGCCTAGTGGAGGCGTGTCTCGCAACTCTCCGGCGGGTGCGTGTGCTGGGAGCGGAAGACGACGACGTCTGGTCAGTCTGTCGAGAAGAAGACACTGAATAAAAAAAAATAGATTAATTAAAAAAAAGGGGAAATCGTATTTACCTAAAAATAGGTAAATACGATGCGAAATTTTGGTGCTAATCGTATTTATTAAGAAAAAGGTAAATACGACTTACTGGTTTTTGAAGCTTTTGGAGGAAATCGTATTTAGCTAGATACGATGCGAAATTTGATGGAAATCGTATTTATCTCTCAGGAGGTAAATACGATAAGCTCTGAAATTGGACTGGTCAAACCGTTAGTAAGTGCCAAATGGTAAATATTTTGTAAATTTGTAAATTTTTTAGGGGTATTTTCGACTTTTCACTGACTGCGTGGGGGGGGGGGGGGGGGGGGGGGGTATGGAGTCAATGGGTGGGGGTACAAAAAAAAACCCTTAGGGAAAAGATGGGATGGGGCCTCTAATCTCTTGGGTTGAGAGCTGGACAGACTACAGCATACACTCAAAGGATTCTGTTTTATCTTTTACACATGAATTTGGAAATTTTCTGAAGCTTGGTTACTGAGAGGATTTTGAAATGGATCAGAAAATAACTTGTTTCAAGACTTTGGAATTGGACAACATACAATAAGGAAAGGATATGGGAAATGATTTTTTTTGGCAAAATTGCACTTTTGGTACTTTATGTTTTTTTTCCTCATTTTAGCCCCTCATGTTTTTTTCTTCTCGTTTTAGCCCCTCGTGTTTTTTTTTTGTGTCATTTTGGCCCCTGCCGTTAGTTTTTTCTAACGGATGCCACGCTGGCAGTTAACTGCTGACGTGGCGTCTTAATTGTCAGACCTTACTAGGATTCATTTAATGACGTGGCATTTTGTTTTTTAAATTGTAAAATTAAAAAGAAACAAAAAATGGTGAAATTAAAAAGAACAAAATCAGAAATTGTTCTAAAACATCTGGAACAAAAATTGTAAAATTAAATCAAAACCTTCAAAATTAACAAAACATTCTAGAATCAAAACAAAATCAAATTACTATAAAATTAACAAATATGGAAACAAAATCATCTTCATCATTAAAATTAGATCTTGAAATTAAGAACAAAATCAGATCTTGAAACAACAAAATCAGATCTGGAAACGCAAGTTGTGTAGAAACGAAGGGGAAGGAATTAAGAAAAGAAAGGAAATTGAACTGTTCTTCATCTATTTTTCCAGAAATTAAGAAACAAAAGGAAATTTTGGGTTGGAGGTGAATGGCTTGCGATAGTGAAGGAGAGAACGAAAACATCAGATTGAAAAACGAAAACATCTGATTAAGAAATGAAAACATCAATTTGTTCGTTTTCTTCATCCTCTCGAGATCTGTTCTTCATCCTCTAAAACGAAAACGAAAACATCATATTAAGTTTCCAGATCTGTTCTTTAATCAATCTAAAAAATTTCTAGATCTGTTCTTCTGTCGTCAATCGAAAACATCAGATTAAGTTTTTAAATTTGTTCTTCTGAAACGAAAAAATTTGTTTAGGGATTTTCCAGATTTGTTCTTCACATATAGTTTCTAGATATGTTGTTCTCTTCAATCAATCGCTACTAACTTCCTTGATTTTTGTTTTTCTTGATTTAATTTCGTTTTCCAGTTTAGTTTTTCTTTTTCAGATTTGAAGATTGATGGCAAGGAAGAAGATGAAGTTTTTGTTAATTTGTTAATTTTGTTTTTATTAATTTATTTTTGATTTTAAAAAAAATGCCACGTCATTTAATGAATCCTAGTCAGTCCTGACAATTAAGACGCCACGTCAACTGTTAACTGCCAGCGTGACGTCCGTTAGAAAAAACTAACGGTAGGGGCCAAAATGATTCCAAAAAAACATGAGGGGCTAAAACGAAAAAAAAAACATAAAGGGCCAAATTGACACAAACCCTAAACATAAAGGGCCAAAAGTGCAATTTTGCCTTTTTTTTTGTAAAATCGAGGCATCCTCCATGGCGACTCTGGAGACTAATCCTTCGAGGTATCAGAGATCCATTTAAGGATAAGACTCGAGTAAAATTCTAATCATTTATTAAAGAGAGATTACAATACAATAAATGAGAATTAAGAGCTTTAATAATGAGACTTGTATCACATTATTTTTTTCAAGTTCTTTACACTTCACATAGAATTCACTTCTCACGCTATCTCTAATATGGGGAGAACATTCAATTTCTTTAAGTACTCAGGAAGGGAATTAAATTTATTTCATCCCAAGAGGACTAATAGATTTGAATATGGACCTCCAAGATGCATATCACGTCGTGTTTTACTAGACCAACTCGGAGATTATAGCAAATAAGAGTTAAATAAAAATATGTCAACGCTCGTTTTGACAAAAAGAAAACTTATACTTATGTATTCTCTCTGGTCTTTATTATAAGAAAAATAAACAGTTTTAAGTTAATCGAGTAATAGATGTATCTCACCTATATTATATTACAGACATATCTATCAATTATTTAATGATAAAACAACAAAAATTTTATAATAGGGATAATATGTCCAATATGCATGTGAGTTTTGCAAGAATTAATTATTAGTAACACAAAGAAAAATCTTATGTTATTGGATTTTGGATATATCATTCTCGGTGGGATGATAGTGATGCACTTTGCAATAGTGGAATTTTATCAACTCCTTCAATCAGTTAATGTATCTATGTTCGTGAACTAGCTTTGATGGCTTTAGTATAAAAAAATGTTAACATTCCACTTTAATAGAGGAAGAAGGAAGGGAGGCTCATAAGAGTAGTAAGTACCCTATGAAAGGTAACGTGACCCCACCACACTCTTAGCTCACATGTCTTCCACATTTCTCTAATTCTTCTTTCTCGAAAGTTTGTTTCATTATATTTTTTTTCATATAGTTAATTAATGTGGTTCCTCACTTGCTTGTCAGTTGAGAGAAGATTGAGGAAGTGGTTAATTGGGAGAATCAAGCGACTGATATTGAACTTTTATTGCACCGTGCCACTGTGGATCAGGCGAGGCTCACATTACAATGTCCTCTTTATCTCTCTCTTAATTTCACTCTCTCTTGTCATTATTAAGAGAGAGATAGAGAGGATGGAGGGAGATATTGGGAGAGTCGAATGAGAGGATCCAAAGCGATATACCATTGGCTTAAATTTTATTGTTTTGGCTCGAGGGAGCAAAGGATGAGTTTCATGTTTGGGGGATAATATGGGAGAGGTAACGTGGTTCCAACTGTAAGTCTTG
Organism: Astragalus glycyphyllos; assembly: GCA_963573325.1. Classification (NCBI taxonomy): domain Eukaryota; kingdom Viridiplantae; phylum Streptophyta; class Magnoliopsida; order Fabales; family Fabaceae; genus Astragalus; species Astragalus glycyphyllos. Next base: position 69,027,613 of record OY754308.1, read on the forward strand.
GTTGAAGACAATCTAAGCAGGAAAGAAGGCCGAAGGGAAGATCCAAACTGGAGCATTGTGTTTGGAGTAACTCTCGACTTTATCTGGAGAAACCAAAACGATTACATATTTGCCCAAAAACCGCACAATACACAATCTTCTATTATTAAGGTCAGGTACCAGGTTGAAGGGATCGTTAGCTGCATTCACCCTAAATCTGTTCTTTCATTGAAGTTACTAATGAAATTTGGACTGCTCCTCCTCGAAAGTACTGGAAGATGAATTGTGATGGCTCTGTTCTTGCAAATGGTAGATCTGTGGGGTGTAGTGGTTCGCTCATCTTCGCCTTCTCTCATCGCCTCGACCTTTGCAATGTTCTAGAAGTCGAGTTGTGGGGGATTTTCATGGTTACCGCTTGCATGGAACAAGAACTTCAAGCACATTATTGTTTGATTCTATTGAAGCGCTTGAGCTAATTACGGGTGGAACTCGCGACGATTGTCATGTTCAATGCCTGGCTTCTAAGATCCTCGAGGTTGGTGGTGGAGAATTGATTGCGATGTGGAGGAAAGTGAATAGGAGTATTAATTGTGTGGCTGACAAATTAGACAAATTTAGTCATTCAGTTAATGGCACTTCTATAAATTTCGACAATATCCTTGGCTTAGTCCATTCGCTCTCTTTTGATAGCAACGGGCTCGTTGGAGTTGGGCTCTGTTAATTGTCTTTTTTCTGGGCCTTAGGGCCTATTTTTCACCAAAAGAAATGGTGGATGAGAAGAGGAGGTATAGGAGGAAGACCGAAATGATGAAGGGACAATATATGAAGAGAATTAAGAGAAGTTGAGAATAGAGTGAGTGTTTTTATTACATCACTAATCTTTATGATTTCGAATGTAATACATTAAACATAAATCAACATTAGCTAAACAGTGTCAAATTAGTGATCAATATTAAGTTAAACAGGATAAGTCGATTGCGAATTTTGGCGATGTAATTTTCCAATACGAATCCACTCGCAGAAAATCATCTTATTTTGAATGAATAAAAATGTAACTTCTCCACACCCGTCTGTTTGTCGGCTTCTTTTATCGAATGTACCATGTTCATACATGCTTGTAGTTTTGCTTAAACCTGTCAATTTTTACCAAGCCCAATGGGCCATCTTGATGGCCAGTGTTTGGATTGGGCTCGCTAAATAAAGACCGAAATATGTTTAACGCTTCCCTTTGTTGAGAATTATATTGAGTCGGGCTGGTTTGACTTTTTTGGCTGACCTAAGCTACAATAAATGATGTTTATAGATAATTAAGTTGGTTCAGCGTGACTTTTTTTTTGTTTGTATTTTGACCCATTGAGCAGAAATGGGCTAGATTGATCAGATCTGATTTGACAGCTCTAATTTTGCCTAGTCATAAGCATAAAATTGTGGTAGAAATTTTTTGTTTTGGAAGAATTTAGGCTAAATTATACCAGAGGTCATTTAAGTTATTTAATTGTAATAAGTTGGTCCTTTAAGTTGTTTTCGTATCACTTAGGTCCTTTAAGTTACTTTATTGTAACAAGTTGGTTCTTTAAGTTTTTTTTACCACTTAGGTCCTCTAAGTTTTTTAATTGTAACAATTTGAGGCTGAAAAATGTAAGCTATTTGGCCTTTAAAGGTTACAATTAAATAACTTAAAGGACCAACTTGTTACATTTGAATAACTTAATAGACCTAAGTGGTACGAAAAAAACTTAAAAGAACAAACTTGTTACAATCAAATAACTTAAAGAACCTGAGTGATAAGAAAAAAACTTAAAGAACCAACTTGTTACAATTAAATAACTTAAAGGACCTCTGGTGTAATTATCCCGAAGAATTTATACCCATAAGCAAAAAAAAATCTCTTAATCATTTTCACCAAAAAAAACTATCTGCTAAAAAGGGTATAGCCATGAGATTTTCTCATACATTAAGTTTATTACTCTTTACTCATATAATTTATTTATTTTACTTTAAAAACAACATAAAATGTTTTATCTTCACATTTATACATATTTAATCCCAACCATTAAATATTATATTGATCATTCTTTTTTCTAGTGCTATTTCCAAATTTTAAAAGTATTTACCTAATATTTTTTAGTTCGATTTTATATAAAATAAAATCATGATGAAAAATTATATGTACGAATAAAAACTCTTTCTTTGAATGAAAAAACGTTTACTTTTTTATGAGAAGTTAAATTTTTTTAAATACATAAAAAAGTAAAAATACATAAAGAAGGTGGTGAAAGTGAATCGTTTTGGGGTCTGGCCTATTATTGATGCTTGCTTGCAATTGCATCACTCATCAATCAACATTGCTCTCTGCTCCTGCATATCGTATCATATCACTGCTCTCTCTGCAAGATAAGTTAAAAAGGTCACCCATTACGTAAAGCAAACTTCTGACACAGCTATTGGCTTCTGCACTGCCGTACAAATTCACCATATCACGTAAACCAAAAGATTGTTACAGAACATAGACAGACCACAGTGACGCAATCATGAGTGCCTCTGTCTTCTTTCACCAATTACAAATGGTGAATGGTTAGAGAATCACAACGGATCTCCTCTAATTTTAGTGATTGGTAGTAATTAATAAGGCAGATACACCAACATCATTTAACCCATTGTCCCATTTTACCCTTTGTTTGGAAGAGGAGAAAAGAAAGGAAAACTGACACAAGGGAAAGAAACACATCAATTTTTAGATGTTTTTCACTGTTTGGTACATAATTTGAAAGGAAGGAAAAGAGAATATTCCATGGGGCCCACACAAAATTTGTTTCCTCTCAAAATGGGAAGAAAAGGAATGAAAAGCTCCAAATTTTATACAATTACAATTATGCCATTTATTTATATTAAAACAAAAGATATGCAAAAATATATTAAATAAACAAAAAAATTATTTCCATTTACACGTAATCTTAAAAAACATACTGAAGTAACAAAAGTATATTTAATAAAAAAATCTGATATATATATATATAAATAAATAATATGTATATATATATAAAAATATTATCTTTATATTAGGGTTATTTATGTCATTTAACACACATGTCTCTTTCTTTTCTCTCCCTTTTTCTCTTATTCCAAACTACTAAATAATCATCTCATTTTCTACTACTTTTCCATTCTCTTCCCTTCCTCATCTTTCTCTTCTTTTCCTCTATCTTTCTTTCATGTACCAAACATAAGGTTAAAGTTTGATTCCCTTAAACACCTTTTGTGTCATATACTACGTAAGAGAGTGATTCATACAATAAATCCCATTTAAAGTTTAACCTCTACACTAAGTGACCATTCATCTCGTTTAGTTGCCTACAAAAAATCTCTAGTTTGAAGGTGTGCGACTTAGTTGGAAGATATATCAACTTATATTCCATCTGATTTGTTGTCTAGAATTCGTGCTCTATTGCCTCCAAGGAATGACTATGGTGATGATTTTGTGTTGTGGCCTGGTTATAGCCTTGGAGAGTTTTCAATTGCTAGTAGCTATGTTTACTTTCGAGCTTTGTTGCCTTTGAACCTAGTTCTCTATGGGCTAAGCTGTGGAAGCTTCAGGCTCCAGAGAGGGTTTGTGTTTTTATTTGGTCGTTTATTCATGACAGATTATTGAAAAATAGTTGAAAGAGTACTATGGGACAGGAGAATGGAAATTGTATTCACTGTGGTTCGGTTCCAGAGACTACTCTTCATGCTTTACGTGATTGTCCCCGTATAGTTACTATATGGTTAGGCTTGGTTAGAGTGGTGATGCGCAACAATTTTTTTGGTGGGGATCACTACCATTGTCTTCAGTTGAACCTCGAGGAAGCTAAATGGAAGAAAAATGGATGTTTGGTGGGCCATTGCGTCACATCTCTTGTGGGGCTGGAAAAATAAAGAGGAACATGATGTATCTTTCACCAGGCCTTGTAGGTGTTGGATTGTTGTCAGTGTTTGTGTGCGGGATTACTAGGTTTCTATGGTAGTGTCCAGTTCATTGCAGCATCGTGATGTGGAGAAGGTTGAAGTTAATTAAGTGAGCCTCTAGAGTCCGAGTGGATTTGCTTTAATTGCGGTGGAGCTGTGAAGGCTTCAGACAAGATCGTAGACTGTGGTGGGTTAATGAGAAATTCAGATGATATGTGGTTTTCAGGCTTTTCTAAGCAAGTTGGGTATTGTGATCATGTGGATGTTGAGATTTAGGGAGTTCTCACAGGTTTGCAGCTTTGTCGTTCTATAGTGATATTATTCAGATTGATGCCAAGGTTGTGTGTGATATTATATATCCTTGGTTCAGAGATTGATGCAAGCTTCTAGCCCTCCCTTGCTAGATTAGGTTTGTGTACATTTTCTGGGAGGTTAATCATTGTGCTAATGAGTTTGCCGATATTGGATGTCGGCAATTGGAAGATTTGATTACCCCCATTGGGATGGTCTTATTTTTTATTTTTCGGTATGAAATGGGGACTAAGACCCAAGAAGAAGAAAAGAAACTAAACAATAACAAGTCTGGGAATAAAATTCCCTACAAGATCAGAAAGCAATATTAGTCCCACGAAAATAGGACACTGCTCATAAAAAATCAAATCCTCAGATTGACAACACCCAATACTTGGCAAGGCATGAACACATCGATTCCTTAAGATAGGGGTTAATTAGAGGTTGCGATTAAGAATTTCCATTATTGTGATTCCTGTGAGTGTCTTTGGGAGGAACTTGGATTTAGTAACTTTAAAAGATCGTGACTTTGGTGATTTAATAAATTAAAATTACTCTCAGGGCATTTTTGTCTTGAGTTACTAAAACATAAAATTAAATAGATAAATCTGCAATTCATTTTATATTTATCTACTAAATAGAAAAATCCGCTTGACTAGAAGAAAAATGGGGAAACATAATTATTAATAAAGGCTACACATTTATATAAAGCTAACTGATTTAAATAAAGTCTACAGATTTATGTTTTTAGTATATAAATCCGTAGTACATTTTATAATTGAATATTTATCTACTTTTTTTTAGTTTAGGTGAATTAGGCTCCGGGGGCTCACCAGAGTCAGGGCAGGGCTCAAGGCTCTTTGAACACTTATAGAGGTACTTACAGATCACCCACCAAATGGGTCGTCACGCTGGACGCAGGAGTTGGACCCACACCCTTGTGGAGAATGAGCCAACTCCTTACCAACTGAGCCCACCCTCATTGGCACAACAGATTTATCTACTAAAAACATAAATCTGTAGTTATAATTTAAAAATTAAATTTAATTACGAATTTATCTATTTAACTACGAATTTATCTAACAAATAGATAAATCTGTTATTCATTTACTACATAATGTATTTATCTATTTGTTAGATAAATACATTTTGCCAAATATTCAGTGGTAAAATGGGAAAAAAAGTAATATTCGGTAGGAGTATGTTGTATTGAGATGGGATAAAAAAATGCGTTCCTAGAAATAATATAGACAAAAACACCGTCTTTCCCATCATGAAGGCACTGAGTCCGTTCTAAAAAGGAAACACTCAAAGCGTACTTCATTGTTCATTCATGTCCACTAAAGTGTCTACACATATATTTACCCATTATCATTCTTTTGAATTTAATCATCATCATCATCATCATCATCATAGGACAAAAGATGCAAACGTCTCTGTAATGAAATTTGCCGGCCATAGTTATACAATGATTCGACCTCCTTTGCTCTTATCTAAGTTAAAATCAAAAGCGAAATTGAGTAAATGTAAAATTACTGTTGAGGATGGGGCAACTGGTATGTATGTATATATAGAAAACAATGAATGCTCTAATCTAATGTCTCCATCCTAACCTACTAATCCTAATTATTGAAGCTTTTTCGGTTACGAGATTCCAACATGCATATGATTATTGTTGGATTGGATGTGACTAAGACTAACAAATTGCACTGTAAAGAGCTTTCCACTTCAATGCAACGATTAATGTAGAGTCAAGAAAGAAACAAAACGAACCATGTATCATTTTGTTGGCTCACATTGTGCTGGCGAAGCAACTAGCTTAATTATGATTGGCGTAATCAACCAACTCACTAATCACTTATGATTGGCGTAATATTATTTAACATAACCGAACTTTTTACCATTACTTAAAATACAGATTTGCATTCTACTTGTTTGAGTATCTCAGATGGACTCCTTTTGACTATATTTTACTATCAATTTTTATTTTTAGTGATTCACGGATGAGAGACTTAATTGATTCTTCACCCTAAAAGCACACTACTATTATAGTGTTAGAATTATTCTAAGATTAATAAACATAAGTTTATTTATTTAGTTCAAAAACTAGCAATTGTGGTTCTTTTATCCCATCGCCATTAATTTAGTCACGAGTGAAAATAAATTCTTTCAAATAAACTAATGCAATGCAAGGGTGAAAATGTATCAAAATTACGTTATAAAAAGTGTGCCCATTTGAGTGATCAAGAAAAAGTTTCATTAATACTCTGCTAACCAAGTTCGGTATCAAGAAACAAAGTTGGGTAGACACTTTACTTCAACCCATGACTTGGCCACTTGGCAACTTTGGGAACGGTGTAGGAGAATTTGTAGTCATGCGATTCGTGAATTAAAAAATTTCACTAGGAAGAATGCTTCCTACACGTTCATTAATATCCCGAATCTTTGGGGCATGCAAGAGTGTTAAGTCTATTGAGTTAGAGTTTTGCCACCCATTATGGTCCTATCCAACTCGAGGGATTAGTCTTTGCAGTTGTGCGCAGAGGATACCTGATTTATATAAAAAAAACCCTAATCTCACATCTAATCAATTGGCAGCATGATCGCATTAGCATCTAAGAAGTTCAACTACCTCACATTTTTTTAGCGGAAGAATTACTAATAAATCCTACTATATCATAAAAGGAAAAAATAAGGTAGAGTTGTATAAATGTTGATAGCACTACTAAACTGCTTATTCATACTGTGGATAAGTTTTCTTCATCCTAAAATTACATATAAGATTCCAAATGCATATATAAAAACAGTAGGAACATAATATATTATGGGCCAGGCCGGCAGACAGACAAAGGCCCGCAAACCCAGCTTAGTAGAATTACTACTTGCTTCGTTTGACAACATTAAAATATAGTGCTTCGTTTGACAACATTAAAATATAGTACGAAAGAGATGAATCAACAAGTCATAATCAAATGGTGAAAACTGTTTAAATGTGAGGTAATGTGTTTGCAAGTGCATCGAGTAATCTTAATCTACAATGTCGTGGGCATGTAGCCAAAAAAAATCTTTGTTTAGTTCCATCTTTCTGAGGGTGACCTTCATCCAACAAGAATTCACATTCGCCTACTAAATTATAGTAAGGGAAAACAAAACTCAATCGAGGTGGTTTACAGAAAGTTTGATCTCATCATATTCTCCATGTAATATTATACAACTGTCTGTGTCCAAATATATCTAACCAAAATATCAAACAGAAAAAATAGGGGGCTGCGGGAAAAAAAGAATAAAAAAGGTTGATCATTAGACAAAAATTCCTATTTAGAAGCAGATTTCAAGTAGTTTTCAGAATATAGGAATCAGAAAACATTGATGCATTTAGTCAATGGCAATGATGAGAAAACCAACAGATACATACATGAGAAAAACTGGATAAAGAGCAAGAGCTTTTCTCCTGGGGTTGACTGCAGAACTCATGAAAGGATATGCGGCCCAAGAGCTCCAAGCTAATGTCACACATACCACAACAATTTTCAGTATAACATTGTCCTTCAACATACAAATTAATGCACCAACGTCCAGAGGGAATAAGCAGTAACCCAGCAGACTCAGACTCTGAAAGAAAATAATGTGTCCACCCTGAAATGTTCAAGAGATGAATATAGTCAAATATTTTCCACTGCCTTTTTTGTCTCCCAGTTAGGCTATGTTTAGGTACAATTAAATCTTCCTTTTTATACATAACAGATATCCTTCACTACATCACAAATAAATATGATATTGAGAAAAATTAAAGTTGATATTCATTATAAGCCTAGAGAGAGAGAGAGGTGGACTATTACCAGAAGCAGTACATTCAATGTCAAAATTACAGCACCGGCAGCAAGTAAAGCAAATGCAACAGCAAAAACCTCAGACTGAGACAATCCAGAAAAGAGAACGTTAGAAGGAATATGACCAAAACTGACTAAATTCATTTGATACGTAGCGCAAATAATGCAGAAACAGAGTAGAGACCTAAGCAAATGAGTAAAACATAGCGTAAAAGATTAAGGAGCGAACTAAGAACTTGAATCCCTGATACAAAGTTAACTGAATCCAACAAAAGTGATTCAAAGTGGTGCATTTTCAATGAATAACTAGTACAATATTAATATAGTAGCAAAACTTGGTTAAAGGATTCACACTTTTGGCTCCTCGAGCAAATCAGCAGTCACTATATTATCCCCCTCAACAAACTTATAGGTTCTCAACTGAAAGTTAACTCAAATTCCTAGTTCCTTCACTTGGCCCCATCAGAAAGGACAAATGGAAAAGAAATCAATATGAAATCTGTGTCATGAAGATCAAAAGATTCTTTCAGTGGGTGTAAATGTAATTACGTAATTCAAACAACCAGCATCTTGCAGCGCTCTGCCCTATTAAAATGTGTTACCCCAATAGTTGGAACTTGGAAGTCTGTTGGTAATAGCAAGTGCTGATATTTTAGACTTATATAGCCATCACCAGCTGTTATTTAGTCTGGTGGCTACTACACTACTTGTTCAGTGCAAATCCCATCAAACGAAAACTTAAAAATAATGAGTGCACCAACTCTCCAGGGAATCTTAAAAGAAAAGTCTCACCTAAGACCCGAGTAATTGCGGTAGATTGTTTATGCAAATATAGAAAACAAATGGAAAGCGCTTTCAGACAGTGACATAAGACGATGACATAAGATCACAATTCCATCTTAACAAGAGATGAAAATGCATTGTACAGATAAGTTAGATAAGTTTGCTAACCTGAAGCAATTAACAGGGAGATAAATCTCTACAATAATGCATGATATACCTTAAAAATTACAAAATACAAGCATAAAAAATAATTTTACAGAAATTCAAATAGTATGGCCAATGTCATATTTCGTTCATAATGCAATCTAAACTAAACTCCATATATATATGCAAAAAAAATAGTAAACAAAAAACAGGGCCAAAAAAGTTTTACTTCTTTGTCTTCAAAATCAACACGTTCCAATCCCTACTACTTTTTTTTGACCAAATCCAATCCCTACTACTGTTTAAACAAAAATTTACACAAATACACAGAGAGAGGAGAGAGGGGGAGAGAGAATTAATATATAAAGTGTTGATAAAAACCAAAGACAAACCACAAATTGAAGAGAATCTCAGCACAAAATTCAATTTAATATGACGTGGGGGTAAAAATGAGCATAATTAGTAATATAACTATTCACATATTAGAATTAGGAAATTTGCTGCAGAATGATTTAGAAAAATCTCTCGAACAAATATGGTTCTACATATCAGCTGTGCCCGTGGCTGGGCACCAAACCAACTGAAACAAAATGCAAAATTGCAACATTGAGGTGGTGCCCCTCTAGTCCATGTAAGAATGTATCTAGATTCATGTGTAAGCCAAACAGAAACGCAATTGTTTCACTCTCACCTACTCATAGATTCCCTTAACTAAGCCAATTTTTACAAATCACCATCCCGTAATGTAATGCAGATTGCAACCAACTCGCAAAGAAAGAAACAACGTATAGAGAAGCAACTACGCAACTACTCTGAATCAAAACCAGCTATTAAGTATATGCTATTATAGATACTCTCTACATTTACTGATTTCACCAGACATATACACAATGAAAAGCTAGAAAAATCTGAAGATCCATTCTATGACAAAACTCCGACAAATATTACATACATTCAAAATCACCGATCTTCAAGATCTAGGTCAATTAATATAACAAGCTACCAAATCAGCTGAGAAGATAAATCTAGATCAACAAAAGCACGATACGATTCGTGATCTGAAATGAATCAAACAAATTGATAAAGAAACAATGCAATGCAAAAGAAAGGGAAGGTGTGTTACCTTTTTAACAGATGCAGACCAAGAGAGGGTGAGACCAAGGAAAACAATGAAGAAGAATGGTCCCCAAAGATCCCAATCACGCAAAGCCTTACCAGGATCTTCACGATTAGGGTTAGGAAACACAACAAGCTTCAAATTACTAACGATCCTTGAGAGATCTCTCTTAACGGTATCCCAAACGGGTTCAGTGAGAGTATTAGGAGCGGGTCCGAAACCAGAGGAAGAAATATCAGGTCGAGTAGAAGGAGGAGGAGGAGGGAGAGAAGAAGAAGGAGGAGGTTTGGGAATATTAGGTGGTATAGAAGATGATTTGGGAGCAGAAGGAGGAGGGAGATTGGAAGGAATGAAGGGAGAAGAAGAGACGGAAACGGGAATGGAAGCGCGTGGTGGAGATGGTGGTCTTGCCGGAAGAACGGTGGCCGGAGATGCATAGATGAGATTCTCGATCTCGTCAATGTCCGATTGGGAAGATGCGTGAAGGGGTATGGTATCGCTGTGTGACATTTTTTCTTCACTTTCGTCTTCTCGTGAGACGAACTCAAACAACAAACTATACGAACGACTTTCTCTTTCTCACTCAGCTAATTCGCCTATGCATTCTTTTCTTCTCTGCTTAATAATTTTAGCTTCCGCGTTTATATTCCTAATTTTTATTTCTCTTTTTTTTTTATCTTATAAAAAAAATCCTATTTTTTTATTTCTTTATTCTTTTGTCGGAATTTCATTTTCGTATTATATTTCTTTCAAGATGTCAAAAAACAAAACTATTTCTTTCGAAATTTGCATTTAAAACCAAATTTTGTTTTTTTTATTTAAAAAAAGATAAAATCTTACGGACCTTAAAAAAAAGAGAAAATTACAATTCTATTTTTTCTTTTTATGAAAATTAATAGCACATTAAAAAAGAGAGAAAATTACAAGTCTCATCTTTCTTTAATATGATCAAGCTTCATATGCACGTGGTTTTTTATTTCTGATAATCAATATCATTCACATATAGTTAGAAGCTTATACGAAATAATAATAATAATAATAATAATAATAATAATAATAATTTCTGACAAAATTCTAAAATCAATAAAGTATTCAAAAATTAGCCACTAATATTACTGAAAGAAGTTAAAAAGAGACTAAAATTGATTGAAATATTATTCAATGCAATGCATATTTGTTTAAAGATAAGTTAATATTTTTTGACAGAAAGATGTGCTAATGTTGAAATGAATTAAAAAAAGTATTTTAAATTTAGCTCCTACAGAAAAATTTTATATTTCCCATTTCACCCCTTTGTTCGTTTCTCCATATTCAAGGCAATATAGATTGTTGTCTCCTTCAATCCATCACAAAGAGCGTCACCTCACTGGCCATGCAAAAAGCGACATCTCTTTCTTTGTTCACTTGTGATTTTGCCTTCCTCTCTACTATAATAACATAAAAAGGGAAAGCTTGCGTGAAGTCATATGTTGCCAACAATTTGCAAAATGGATGATGTCATTCTCACTACTCTTCATCGTTTCTTTTTTCTTTCCTAAGAGGGAGAGAAGAGAGGAAGGAAAAAAGAAGAGAAGAGTAGTGAGAAAGGCATCCTCCATCTTGCAAATATTGGCGATATATGACTTCACGCAACCTTTCCCCTCTCCTCGCTTCCATTCACTCTCTCTTGCCCAAGAAGCCATCTCTGCCGCATGACCTTTTCCCTACAGTGTCACATCCTCTAGGGTTGTCAAGTAACCATCGTTTCCTTCCCCCTCTTCTATCTTACCCTTGCCTCTATCCACGTGTGTTTTAGCTCCCTTTTCTTTTCCGTCATAATGTGTTTCTAATTTGTCACAATATAAACATGAGTCATTTCAATTGAGAGAGTATTCTAATAACATTACTCACTCACTAGTGCTAGATATGCTAAACGACGAGAAAAATGCTTTTCGGGACCAGGTTTCTGTGCAGTCAATTTGTGTGCATTTAGTGCAGTCACACAATCTGAACTATTGAATGCAGTTAGTGTCAATCTGAACCCTTAAATAATTTAAGGATAAAAAACAAAATAAAAAACATGAGGAGAGAGACAGACACAGATTTGGTGACTGCACTGAATGCACCCAAACTGACTGCACAAGATCCAAATTCATGTCAGATGTATCCATCCCCAACACCTCATTTTCTCTTACTCAAACTACACCCGTAATATAAAAACGTCTAAAATGTAATCATTCAACTGCTCATGAGGTGTATTATAAACTATTCCGTGTAGATGAATGAAGTGCTGGAGAAATTGAATGATAAAACCCTGGTTGAATCATATGAGATGATATTACTTTAAAAAAAAAAAGAAATTAGGCGTCAGGCATTCACAATCCACCTGACACTGAATCACTGTCAACTAAATAGAATTTGGCCTCAACTTCATATATGCCAGATATTGAATGGCAGTACTATAAATCAGCTACAAAAAATCTAGCCATTGCGCAAGTTTATAAAACTGGGTGTCCCCTTTCCCCGTTCCAATTTAACAAATATTATTGATTCCTCTGGTTTACCTTATGATATGATATGACAGGGCTTAAAACATCCGACCAAGGCTTATGGAACCAGGGTAAAATGATGGAATGGTAAAGTTAAAAAATCACTGAATAAGATTTAACTGGCAGACCAGCTTTAGGGCTTGAGAGAAAGAGCAAGACCAAATTTGGTAGGTGAACCAAAGATCTTTGTGGAGTCATATTCAGCAGATAGGGTTATAAGTGAATTTGGCCTCCACGCTCGTTGGCATTGGAAGGCAGCTTTACCATCATCACTGAATCGAGTTTTCACAACTGTCTTTAGATCTATTGACTGTGAGCTCCCGATCGTAAACCTGTTCTCTTTGGTGGCCAACCTGTGCGTGATTTCAGCAGCAACTGCTAATCCGTCCTGGCGATCCACATTATGAATGTAAGAGGCCTTCAGGGACTGTCCTTTATCAGCCCTGCATAAACAGTGTCAACGACAGTATTGTTATATGAAAGATAGATATTTCTTGAATCCTGCAACTTTTGTAAGCTGAAGACGACATCAATCACAGACTGTAAGCAAAAAATGGAAAAGAAAACATTAGTCTATCCATTATACACCCTTGGTTACCACCCCTCCTATCCTATAAGTAATTTTCAGTAAAAATGTGTACCTTCTATACATGTGTCATATCAGGATTTCCAACAATAGACTCGATTCTTAACATGTGAGTGAATAAAAGAATTTCGTATATTATATAGTCTACACAAGTGCATAATAAATATTGTAAATCGCCAAGGAATTCCTTTACCTCTCAAAGGAAAAATGAATATAAAAAGTGAAAAGAAAGATACAACAAAAGTAGTTATTTCAACTCAAACAAATCATTAAAAACTACCCAATCTATCAAAAGGTGTTAACTGCACGATATCCTCTCCCCATAAATCATAAACTCAGGGTAGCAAATTGAAATAGCCAAGTTTAATAGAAAGATTCAAGCAAACCATACTATTTCCACTCTATTCTAAGTTGCTTATCTACGAAATTTACAAGCAGAAAATAAACCACCGAGTCTCAATACAATTAATTTGCATGTCTTGTGTTTTCTTCAATCAACACTGGTTTTAACCAATTCAATTTTAAGTGCAACTCTTATACATAGAGCTTTGATTATCCAGAACTACTTTTAGGCCTCAGAATTCAATGATAACCCAGAGCCTGTTTTATTTAAGAAGACATTTTCTGTTTTCACTAATAATTTAAAAAATGCAACCTTCTTTCACTTAATTTCCAATTTCCAAAAAAAAAAAATCCAGACTTCATAATACGTTGATAATTTTGGCCTTATTTGGTTTGAGAAAATGCTTTCCATGTTTGTTTTCCGTTTTCAATGATAATTACAAAAAATGCCAACTAGTTTCACATTGTTTGCTGTTTTATATATTTACTGTATATATAGATGAAAAAATAAAGCAAAAAAAAAAGTTCATCCAATATATAGATGCTTGGATATCGCTCCTAATCTCAAACATTATTTTCAGTAAAATTTATTTCACTGTACCTTCTATACTAGTTTCTTCATAGCAGGAGTTCCAAAAAAAACTCAATTTTAATTTGCGACTGATAAGGAATTTTGTATACTACATAATCAACACTAGTGCATAATAAATATTGTACATCGCCATGAAATTCCTTTACCTCTCCCAGAAAAATGAATAAAAAATGAGAAGAAAAAACAAAAGTAGTTAATTCAAAAGCTTCAAAACTGAACTTATTTATAAATGTGACCTTATATTATTTTATTATATTTCCTGTTTACAAAATTTTGTTAAGAAACTGAAAACTTTTAGGCTTCAAAATTCAACAATAACTCAGGCCCTATTTGACTTGAGAAAATGTTTTCAGCTTTTATTTTCTGTTTTTAAATATTTGTCTAGGATATGAGGAAAACAGTTATTTATAATATCCAGTATAAATCTTTAAAAACAGAAAATAAAGTGAAAACAAAAGTGACATTCTTGTAATGATTATCAGTGAAAACTGAAAACATAACAAATCATGTTTCCAAAAAAAATAATGGATGAGAGTCAAACTTATAGTTCAAGCCATGCTTATAAGATTCACAACATAGTCCAGCCTATCGGATAGGAACTCTCAGATAATAGTTCAAAACATAGATAAACACATGCTATTAAAACATTAAAATATGACAAGATATCAAATAGGAACTCTCAGATACTAGTTCAAAACTTACAGCATAAATGTTGCAGAGAAATCTGGTTTATTATAGGCAATTCCAGCATTATATTTTGTGAAAGAAGCAGAAGTTGTATTGAATCCGACTTCAGCACCAAGACAAAGATCTTTGCTGCCAATCGCAGCTGAAAACTCCAATTGAGGTGATGGATTCAGGCCAATACTAAAATCACTAGCTGCATGAGGATGAAGATACTGCAGATCCAACTGAGAAAATATTGCATAGTCAGATACATTGTATGAAGGCCAGAGGAAATTCGTTGCTTATATGTTACTAAGGATAAAAAAGGATGGCCTTGTAAAGGAGAGATTGCCGCCATTGCGGGTTTTGGAAGGTCAAATTGTCAAATATAAGCAGCCATAAATACTGACTGGAGAGGTTGTTTCAACAATCTACTACCGAAATAAAATCAATTTATCCTTGTTACCACTATTAATCATTACATGTAACTGTTACCACAAAGAGACAATCTCTCTACACATCTCCCCGCACAAAGAAATTACATAGTTCTTTTCACTTAAAAATTTGGTACATTAGCTTTTCAACTCGCAACTTTTGATTTATAGCTGTAACCTAACTTGGCTAAGTGAATTACCATATAGCAAAAGAATCCATTTATCCACCATCCAAAACAAGAAAACACATCCATTAAAAAAATTAATAGATTGGATACCAGCGAGCATGATACCTGCCAGGCATGACAGCCAAACAATTGGATAACACTTTAATTTTCTAATTTTTTTGTGTGGATGGATTGGATGATTTTTATCGGAGTGATCATGTATGGATTGGCTTTAATGGATCATCTAATGGATAATCCATCGGTTAAAATCCAAACAAAAATTTATCAAATTAATCCATTTCATGGGTCATGAATCATTTGTCATCAATAAGTATAATTTAAGGTATACTAATACAATCCCTTTTGATGACTAACGTTACATAACTTAAGCCTTTATTATCAACTCCCATGCTATTATGGACTATGGATTAGGCTCTAACGAAGTCATGGCATTTATGAAATCCTCAAAGAATTAAAGGTAACACTTAGTATTTTCAGGAACAAATATAAACATTGCCCTTCTCCAAATTCAGTCTTGTGAAGCATGCATTAACACATCACATATTAAAGCTAGATTAAACTCACCTTTCCTGACTTGTGATCCGGTATATTGAAGCACAAAGCTACTTTTTTACAATGGAAAACATCGTTTGCAGTCACTTTAGTAGTTACCTGGAGAGGTATATCAGAGAAATATTATTCCACCTAAGAGATGGTAAAAACTCCAAAGCATCACACTAACAAGTAACAACTGATTTCAGTTTGAATCACCATTCATTACAGTTTAAAGAGTAGCAGTAGTACATATACTATACTATCATAAAAAGGAATCATAATTGATAGAAAAATAGATCTACTTCTTATTCTTACATTAGAGTAGGTATCAACTTTCACATCTACCGTAACATTTCCACTCTTATAAAGTGAATTTATGTCACCAACGAAAATTTGATCCTTCTTCAAGCCTGTAGCTACAAGGCCCTGCCAAATGGAACATTGAATATGGATCAGGCACGTTACTACACTACTCAGAATTATAGACTAAATGTTGCTCTCTTATTACACTACACTTGACAAAATACAAAGATCAATATAAGTATTCATCCTCTTTAGATATATTATATATATAGCAAAATTTATAAAACCAACTTGGTTAAGGCTAGAAAAAACAATATTCATTCTCTCCCCAGTCCCAAGTAGCAGTATATTTGACGGCACGATTCCATATAGCAGGAGCGGGAAGGTAGATAGTCACTACACTACACATTAGTTGGCTATTTAGAGAGCTACAATACATGATGTCTTCCAGTGTTTAGCATACTTGATGTATATTCTAAAAGGCTAAAATTAAATTGATTAAAAAAATGGTATTTCTATATGATATCTTGAAGTTAATTTGATTCCAAAATCCAAACCACGACCTATGATATTAGATAATAACAATAACAACAAACAGATTCACATATCCATATTTCAAGAAGTAAAATGTTATGAATTTATTGATATTGACCATTATGAAGAAAGCACGATCACTATCTTTAATATCATTTCAGTTATATGATTTATGTATATGTGTGCAATTAGAACTATGGCATATTCAAGCAACGAAAATTCTATATTTACTCAGCATCAACTGCAATGAGAAAGTGAACACTGTAACAATAAAAATAAATGGTTTAGTAAAAACGACTAATAAAGAAGCTGGGATAAGCATTACCAATCCGTTGGAATTTGGAATTGACAGGCTAAACTTGTGAACGAAGTTATAATCCTTGTACAAGAGGTCTGCATAAGAACCAGAATATCGATGACTTAGAGATCTAGTATATATTTAACAAAATTTAATTGACTTGATAGGAAATAAAAAGAAGTTATTAAACTAGATGTCTGACCATAGATTCCTTCAGCCTTCTAACGATCAGAAAGGGTTTTCAAAAAAAGGAAAACTTTAGAGACAATAATATGTAAGCTGACATGGTTTTCATACAGCAGAACATGCTCTAGAGGCCTGGTGCACTACACCGGCGATGATGCATTGAGAAAGTCCACAATATTGTAAGATGAGAAGTTCTATTGAACTTGATTCAGATATTTGGGCCAAGTGAGAAATCTCAATTGATAAGTACATTAACAAAGAACAGTTTTAAGAAAGCAAGTCTCATGCAGCAGAATAGAAAGTTTTGAAAAATTAAATTATTGAAGTGTGTGTATGGCATTAAAGCAATCACAAATTTCATATGGTTGTTTACCAAATCATGTCCAACATATATGACATATATGTATGTGTGGGGTGAATGAGGCAATGGTAATGAATTGTAATACACAAATCAATAAGTTAATTCATACTTCGATGAGAACCTATTTGAACCCTGAAAAAGGTATCGGGATGTTGCTAAAGTGGGTATAACAGTTGGTGACCATTGATGTGGATGTGTTCAACTGCATATAAAAAGCATCCGAGGGGAAATGACATAGGAAAATGAAAACATGATTTCTAATATCGGCTCACCTCTTGCCCTTTTACCAATCTCTGAAAACGGTGCTGGACCATTGGCCATAATGAGTCAGAACAAAAACGCGCCAAACCTGCAATACCACGGTGATTATAAATTATAATAATCGTTGATTTCGGAGAAAAAATCTGACAAATAAAGTAGGGAGGTTTGACGCAATGGTTGGAAACTTGGAATTGTTGTCATATGACTGGAGGTCACAGGCTTGAGTTGTGCGATCTGCCTCTTGTAAACACAAGATAAGACTGTCTACAATAGATCCGCAATGGATCCAACACTTTGGAGTCCACTAAGACGAGAACTCTAAAGTACCGGCCTTTTCTCTTATGCCAGGGGGTGGGAACAAAGATCGTGGTACATAGTACCATTCTCACCCATGCATACAAGCTGATGCAATGCAATATTTTGTTGAACTAAAAAATAGCAATAAAACCATCTGACAAGCCAGATCATCGTCTCTACCACTGAAGCAAGGCTGATGGAACCGAGTTTTTTATGCAATTTTGCTACAGGTAAGTCCATAAAGGTCTAACCCATGATAAGTAAATTGATCCAGGAAAAGATAAAGTGAGCTTTTGAGCAACTCAATAGCACAACAAAGTTGAAGCCTGTGGAACTTATTTATCAAGTTAATGCATAGAATATAGAATATCTACTCACTATTCTACCCATCAGGAACATTTATGTTGAGAAGTGTCTGAGACCGCAATAAAGCTCGCGTCAATCAAATTTGACTGTGAGTTTTGCAATATCAAGATCACGATTCAACCATTCAAGCTAAATCAAAATTAACAATTGGTGCCATTTTAAAAACACTACACCGTAATCCATTGCAAATAACCACAAGATATTATTCAATGCCATGATGTGAAGCTCACTAAGTTAATGCCTAGAACCTATGCCAACTTGCCAAGTAATATAATAGTCAACATGAAAGGTGATGTTGGACATTTACATCTCCATAAATGATTGGCTGGAACTTGACAAAGAACAGCTAATACACTTCGGGCGGGGAATCTAAGAAGAATCTATTGAGTTGAAAGAGTGCGTTAATCTCACGCTCAACTAAGTGAAAAAACCAAGATATAAAAACTCCCCTCAAGGGCACATCGCATGCCAAGTGCTCGACAAAATGTCCAAATTGGAGACAGATAACCGAAATCACAATAAATCAGGTGTCGCAAAGCAAAGAAGAAAAAAAGGGAAGAAGAATAAGAAACTTACTGAGGATGAAATGAGTGAGACGGAGAGAAAACGACGTCGCCGCCAAAGGAAGAAGTAAGAGGGCCTTGGCCGTAGTATATGTGGCGCAGCTGACAGCAGTAGTAGCTGAGTGTTTGGAAGGCAGCGCAAGAAAAAGCGAAGGCCCGGTCTTATTTCATTCACTATCGCAATCCGACTCCAATTCCAACCGTGACGTGGCCTAATTCGCACTAGACCTACACACGGACCAATGACCCGTTTGGTTAAAGCAAATATTAAACCTATGAATCTCATTGGTTAGTTCGGGCCATATTTTGGCATGGCAGCTAAACCCGAACTTACGGTTACCTATCCGAGTTTAACGGGGATGGGGATGGATTCAAGGATGTCTCATGATCCAAGAAAACTGACACATACAGAAACAAATTATAATAATTATAATTTTATTCTATTAATTATCATAAATATAATTTTTTTATTTTTCTATAACTTAATCACGGGAAACTGGTATGGGGAACCTGCCCCCGTTTGGGACAGAGAGATGGCGAGCGCTAGAGATAGGGGTGGGGACACTAATGCAGCAAAACCCGTCTCTCGTCCCACCCTTTTGCCATGCCTAGTATTATTGGGTCACAGGCACCGCCTTCGTACAATACATTCTTGCACAAAATAAATAAATAAATAAACTATATATATATATATATATATATAATTAAAAAATAACGGGTCTTTAAATATAAAGTTATTTGTATATCCTATCGCAAAATAACATTATAGTTTTATGTTGTGTATAAAATAAAAATCCATCGATCAAAAGTTTTGACCCATGGGTCGGCCCCATTTGCCTCGTAGCTCACACAACTCTAGGCTAGGCCAATAAATTAGTGGTCCAATATGATTCTAGTCCAACACAACCCCTCGAAATTGTCTTTGGTCTAAATTGGCAGCTCTAATTGAGTGCCTTTTTTAGGGGTCTAGCGTTTTTCTTTATGGATCATTGCAAAAAGAACTCGTACTCGCGGGTAAAATTTGCGGTAGGTATGAAGTGTGAGTAGCTAAAAGGGTGCTCACAAAATAGATAAAATTGATGTGTAGTTACATTATCAGGTAGTTAATGAGGTAAGGTCGATAATGAGGTACCATGGGTGGTTTGTTTTGGTGAATTATTACAAGAATAAAGAAAAAGGAAAACAAGGCACACAATTAGTTAATTGACATATAAACAAGAAGCAAGTCTTCTAAACTATTGGTTGGAAGTCAAAGCAGGAGTAACGAATGGGTCCAAAAGTGTACCTGTCAGTGAGGGGCGGACCTCTATTGATAGTGTCAAATGGTCCTTCCTGGACATTGGATAGGCCGGGTTGATCTGGATCGTTGATCACGCAAATATGTGCGTTGATCAAACCATTGTGATTTGGGCTATTCGTAGCCCGTTTCCGAGCAGATTGGGCCCTCGGCCCAGTCCTGAATAGTTTTGAACAAACAATTTCAACTCCACTTAAATATTTCGCATTGGATTTTACTTTTGCTACCCTGCTTCGTAAAATAAATTGATGAAGCATTGAGTAATGTTGCTACATCTTCTCTAGTTTGTTTAATTGCTTGCATGAGCAATCAAACAAACCAGATAATGTAAGAGTGTATCCTTCTATATACTGTAGTAAATTTTTATGACGTACATTCTTTAGGAAAGTAATACTTTAGAAGGAAAAAAATTATTAATTGATTTACATTAGTTATTTCAATAATTAATAATTTATTATACATTTGTCATCCCCACTAATGTCATCCTGCTGACGGACACGCCTGTTACGTTCAGAAGCGTGACCGACCTGCCTGACCAATCTAATCCCCCTCCTCCTGGTACTAGGAGCAGGAGGAGTCTGATATGCATCTCCCCCTGGTGGCTGTGAAGACTCGCCTCGCTCTAAACGTCCTGCACGTCCTGAACTGCTCACCACTGAAAAAAACCAAATGACTTCCGGAAATACGCCCTTTTGAGGTGTTTCCGGAAATCCCAACATTTTTCATTCTGCAAATATCCTAAAAATGGGGTGTTTCCAGAAAGTTTAAAAAAAATGCCTTCAAGAAATAGCGATGTTTTCGGAAAGTTTAAGGAGAAAACTTACTTTTTTCCGGAAATAATAATAAATCAGGAATGAATTTGGTTTTTAATTGTTTTTAAGGGTATTTTGGTCACTTTAGTCAAATTAGGGGGTATAGGGGAGGAGGAGGGGGTACAAAAGTAATTTCAATAATTACTAATTTATTATACATATATATATGTATGTTTGTCATTATAATTTGATTGTTACTTTCTTTAATATATGGGTTTAAGATTTTTTTAATTCTTTTAGTACGAAATTAACCTAGCAGGAATCAATTAAATAAAATATTACATGTTTTTTTATCTAAAAAAATTATATTTATTTTTCCTTTATATAATTATAAATTTAGATAATGTAGTACTTAACCTAATGCCCAACCTTTAACCTAACACCAACCCTTAACCTAACACCAACCCCCCTCTAGTGAAAATCATATAAATGAGTGGTTTGCATTCACTTTGAAAATACTAGCAAAAACCTGCGTCGGTGCCTTCGCAAAGCGACATCTCCCTCCCTCCCTCTCTCCAATTTTTTCCCCTAAAAGAGGTCTTTTGTTATCTATCTACTTATCACTCATCACTCATACAAGTGTGATTGATTTGATTATGATGATATGTTAGGGAGAGGTATATCAATTGCGGTTTCATTATAGTCAAATCAGTATTTTATGTATCGAAAATATAAGGTACGTCATCCATCTTTTTATATCATATATATACTGGATCTTTTGTTTGTTTGTTTTCTCCTTTTCTCATCTTGTGTTGTTATGGCTCCACCAGATCCACGAGCGAGGCAACCAAACTCAGTTCAAGGATGGTCATTTTAGGCTTCGATCTATTATTTGGAATGTTCCGGACAAATCTCCAACAATTGTGATTTCATTGATTAAAGGTAACATTATGATATATATATATATATATATATATATATATATATATATATATATATAGAGAGAGAGAGAGAGAGAGAGAGAGAGAGAGAGAGAGAGAGATTTGATAATTTTACACTGTTGGAGTGAAATAATTGAAATAAAAATATTACTTTGGCTTAAATATGTTTTTAGTCCATGCAATTTTCTTTTTAAATTGAAAATTTTAACTTTCTTAATGTCCTTCTAGTAGGTCCTCCATTAGCCATCTACTGATGTGGCTAGCTAAAGAATTCCTTCCTGGAGTTGCCACAACAAATTTCTGGCATGCAGGCAGAGGTTAAGCGCTACCAAGATGACAAAAGTTTATTGAAGCAGTATGCTGAAAATGACCAGGTCGTTGATAATGGGAAGTTGATCAAAGTTCAATCTGAGATTGTTCCAGCATTATCTAACAATATGAGATTGTGGTGCGTTACCTTGATGACAAGAGTATACTGAAGCAGTGTGCTGAAAATTATCAGGTCGTTGACAATAGGAAATTGGTAAAAGTTTAATTTGAGATTGTTCCAGCATTATGTAACAATATGAGATTGTGGTTTGGGCTTCAAGCTTCTGGGTTTGATTTGTAATATGGGGTTAGGGTTCAAAGTTTATGTTCTAACTTCCTCCATGTAAGCAATTATAAATTAAATTATAATGAAAAAAATTCTATGGCAATGCCAGCAAGAAACTCGGTTAGCCACATTATCAAGACAAGATATATCCAAGATATATTTCATTTGGCACAAGAGAATAATTTTTAATAATTGTCCATAGCCTGTCATCCCTAACCGACTCAACTTCACAATTGTCATGATCAATTGTATCTAGATTTATTGCTTGATCTAACAATCACTACAATTGTTGAGAAGCTAACGCAAAGTTGTTCAACCCTACCCCGACTTTGGATGGATCTATCCATAGGGACCCATATATTTGCCCGTCAATGAAAAATTCAATACCAGTTGATTCAATCTCATTCACTCATAATATTTTATATTATATGTTACGGTCAATTTTAGTGGTATAGGAAACTGAAAGCCACTAATTCCTTATATTGTTATGATTTTTAACATTTTTTAATCTTTAAAAAAGAGTGCAGTCTTTTTTTTATAACTCAATTTTACAACTAATAATTTACACTATATAAAATACGGCCAAGTTTAATGTATGTGGAATTTGGACGAGAGAGAAAAAACCAATAAAAAACAAAATCGTATTTTTTTGTTGGTATCGGACCCTATTTGACGTAGGCGGAAATCGAACCCGGGAGCAAACCGGATCGACCCCCACCATGTCCTGGCATTGTATGTAAATGAATATTGTGAAATAAAAAAAAACATTTCTCTAAAAAAAAACTGTGTATACAGTGGGACGTAGTCAAACAACCTACGAGTCCTACGTGTTTGGAATAGTTACAGTTACACTGCATGTTTTGTTTCCATCGCCTCTCTCTCTTCTTTCTCTCTCACATAAAACAAACTCATCATCAACATCATATACATACTTCTCAATCTCACTCTCATTAGATTAGATTCTGCACTTCCATTTCATTTCATCGTTGCTGTATAGGATGGAATTTAAACATTGCACATTGGATTGGGGGATGGTACATTGCGTATAATAATTCCACGACAAAGAAAGACACGATACAAAGATGCCAAAAACTGATCAATCACCATTCACGACTCCTCGAGGGTCTCTTTCCTCGAGCATAGGGTCCGCTGCAGAACTTGAAGTCAATGTCAATCTCACACTCAGCGACAAACTCAGGGTTTTCAAGAGTTCCACTTTTGATCCCAATGCCTTTGTCGCCTCCAAATCCCGCAGCATGAACGAGAAGGTCTCTCTCTCTTTAGTTTTTTGTTTTTGTTTATATTGATATATGAAGCACCAACACATACACAAACATAGATATTAATTAATTAATTATTAATGGATATTTGCATTGTTTATAGGAGATAAGACACTTGTGTGCTTATCTTGTGGACCTGAAGAAGGCTTCTGCAGAAGAAATGCGCAGAAGTGTTCTTGCTAATTACTCTGCCTTCATACGGTACGTTGTTTCTAGAGAGCTTATAACTTGCTTATTACATGTCTTAGTTGAAAAGTCTTTGCTGCAATGCTTTCAAATTCTTATGCATTTTAAGAATTACCATTTTATGGAGAGATTACTAATCCAATTGGTGCATTCCCTTTTATAAGTTCCTTGGACTTTTGTATCATTATGTATGAACATTCAAGTGATTATATAAACTATGCAATTACAAGAGGTTTCTGTGCTAAATTGTGAAGGCATTGAACAAAATTATGAATAAAAAACTTGTCTTTCATTCATCCAAATTTGATAATGGTATTTATAAGTATGAACACCTCTGAAATTAGGCATGTCCCAGTTCCGACACCCGTATGACACACGTACAACACATCTTCGACAACTCAGACAAGTGTTCCAAAAAATCTTTTTTTTTCCTTTGTTTCGAAACATCTTAGACACTCCTTGGAGACACTTCTACATAGGTTAAAGATGTGTTGAAGTAGTGATCATCAATGAAGGGGTTGAAAACATTAAATTTGATATAATATTTTGTTTAAGAACTTTTTTATTTATGAAATAATTTGTCAATTCAGATCTTTTATAGATAAGATTCATATTTTATTTAATTATAATAAATAGATAATCATACATTTAACGGTGTCGGTGTCCTATACTTTTTGAAGTTAGCAGTATCGACGTGTCTATGTATGTGTCCGTGTCAGAGTTTGTGCCGGGGGGCTTCATAGTTTATACTTTGACATTTCTTCTTATATAAAGATCTTAACCCCTACTTCTCCAAAACTCAAGATTTTGCTTCCCATTGGATATAATGGATCAAACTTTAGACCATTTTGTCAACATTATAGTTCAAAGATTAATTTACATAACATGATTGTTACTGCTATCTTGAAAAAATAACTATGAAATATTTATGCACAGTACATCCAAAGAGATTTCAGATCTTGAGGGGGAGTTACTTTCCATGAGAAATCTTCTAAATACACAAGCTGCTTTGGTTCATGGTTTAGCAGAAGGTTGTCAACTTAGTTCCTTGGTGACTGGAAACGAAGATTCAGACATGGATGATATACTAAATGAAAAAACAGATATATCCAAGACAGAAAAATGGTTAATAGGATTTCTAGAAACCCTTGATGTTCTATTAGCTGAGAAAAGAGTAGATGAAGCAATGGATGCTTTAGATGAAGGACAAAAGATGGCAAGAGAAATTAGTGAAGGGAAAACTTCCTTAAGTCCAAGTTTATTCCATGCACTACAAGATGCCATTACTGAACACAGACAAAAATTAGCTGATCACCTAGCAGAAACAATTTGCCAGCCATCAACTCGTAGCGCAGAGATTCAAACAACGGCTTTGGCATTGAAACATCTCGGGGATGGTCCTCGTGCTCATTCACTACTACTTAAATCTCACAAAGAAAAGTTGCACAGAAACATGCAAAGTCTTCAGTCGAGTAGTTATGGAGGAGTTGCAGCATACACTGCTGCACTTTCACATCTTGTCTTTTCAACCATTTCACAAGCAGCATCAGATTCTTTGTCAGTGTTTGCTGAAGAAGAACCTGCATATACTTCTGAGCTAGTAACTTGGGCAGTTAAACAAGCTGAGCATTTCGCTCTTCTTCTTAAGAAGCGCATTCTTGCTTCAACAGCAGCCGCGGGAGGCCTGAGAGTCGCATCGGAATGTGTTCATGTTTGCTTGAGTCACTGTCATCTGTTAGAGGCTAATGGGATGGCCCTTTCTCCTGTCTTACTAAAGCATTTTAGACCATTTGTTGAGCAAGCACTGAACACAAATGTGAAAAGAATTGAACAAAGTAGTGCTGCATTGGCTGCTGCAGATGATTGGTTGCTTGCTTTTGCACCAACAAGCAGGAATACAGGATTGCCTCCAACTTCTTCTTATAGTAACTTGAGTTCATTTCAGCCAAAGCTTTCAAGCAGCGCTCACAAATTCAACTCAATGGTTCAGGTGATTACTGTTTACTACCTCTGGTTTCATTTATAACCAAAAAATGCAGTTTCTAGGTTCATTGAATAACTAATGTATCTATCTGGTCACATTTTTCCTTTGTGTGAGTAGGAGCTTTTTGAAGATGTAGGACCACTCGAAAT
Source organism: Astragalus glycyphyllos (assembly GCA_963573325.1). Lineage (NCBI taxonomy): Eukaryota > Viridiplantae > Streptophyta > Magnoliopsida > Fabales > Fabaceae > Astragalus > Astragalus glycyphyllos. The sequence goes on from OY754308.1 coordinate 69,053,925, forward strand.
CCTACAACTAGATGGTCTTGCATTAGAAGGGCTATACCAAGTGTTCAGTTTCTATGTCAATCTGTTAATAAATGCATTGCCAGGTTCAGCTGTCACTGAGAACCTAGATGGCACAGGGCACAAAATTGTTAAGATAGCTGAGACAGAAGGACAACAGATAGCATTGCTTTCTAATGCAATATTGCTAGCCGATGAGCTGCTACCGCGCGCTGTTAGCAAGCTATCACATAGCACTAAAGGCGATGACTCTGGGAGAAGAGGATCAGATAAACATAGGCCTCCAGAACAACGCGAATTGAAGAAAAGGCTCCAACGTGAAGTTGATCGTCTGAGAGATAGTTTCTGCCGGCAACATGCTCTTGAACTCATCTTTACAGAAGATGGGGAAGCACTTCTTAATGCACAAATGTATTTGTGTATGGACGAGCCTGGGGAGAGACCTGAATCGTTTCCTTCTCCAATTTTTCAGGTAAATAAGTTAAAGGATGCTTCATGCTTCCTTTGATGTTACTTTGTTATTTCATGCTTTTAAAACAGCATAACATTCTTTCTGTTTTATATACTCAGACACATTTGTCCAATGGTTTATCATTTTCTATGTTATTGATCAGGAGCTTTTCATAAAGCTTACTCGAGTAGCAGGCATTGCATCTGATGTGTTTGTAGGAAGGGAAAGGTTTGCCACTATTTTATTGATGAGACTTGCAGAAACCGTGGTCCTATGGCTTTCTGATGACCAGGCCTTTTGGGAAGACATTGAGACCGGCCCAACGCCTTTGGGTCCTCTCGGCCTTCAACAGGTAGTCACCTGAACATTACATAGAATTTGAGAGTGGCACCAAGTTATTGTGAATGAAAGCATTTTTTATGCTTTAATAAAAAGCATCTAAAGTACTAGAAGAAGCTTTGACCAACAAGTACTAGAAGAAGCTATTGCAAAAGCTTTGACCAAAAAGCTATGTCTGCTATTTGATACATAGCTTCTAAAAGTATCTTCAAACAGAATTCCTTAGCAACACAACAATTATTTCTATACTGTAGTTTGTGAATAGCTTATTAAAAGAGATTAATTTAATGCTCAGCATCACTCACTAAAAATACTATCAAACTCACTATCTGATAATTTGTGCAGCTTTATTTGGATATGCAATTTGTAATGATATTTTCATCCCAAGGCCGTTACTTATCTCGCCATCTGCATCAAGCTATTAAAAATATCATTGGTAGGGCTATTGATGCTTTTGCTGCTACAGGGCTAGACCCCAACAGGTACACACACAAATATAAATATATATAGCTTAAAATAACATGTGGAACTATACTCATTAAATACCAATTAAAGAAGTGTCTATACTATACAGCTGCATCCCATGAATGTCTTTATGATGAAATTATTCATCTTTATTTTCTACTGCTTAATACTAACTATGAACCTTGAATGACAGTGTGTTGCCAGAGGATGAGTGGTTTGTTGAAATTTCTGAAATAACTATCAAGATGATAACTGGGAAAGCAGCCTTTGATAATGTAGAGGAAGATGCTTATAGCCCCACTGCATAACTCCAACAATAATCAATCTTTGCATGTTGTAGAGAGCAAAAGGAAAAGAAGAAATTAAAAGCGTTGAGACACTCTGTGGGTAGCCAGCAATGGTTTAAACCAAAAAAAATAAATCTAGTTAAATATCAGCTATGATATTTGGTGCTTTTTACTAACGTGCTTTCCAGGGTTCAAAGAATGTTTCACTTCAGAGTTGTGCAGATAAATTGCATTACATCTCTGTCCATTAACATGCTGTAAGTCTTATACATTGCAAGCATGCTAGAAGATATAGGGTCTAGTGAACCTTGGTTGATAAAGTTGAACCCCAATTACTCTTAAAATGCTGCTAGGGTCTGCAGGTTTTGGATTTATTGTAACTAATTCTATAATACATTTTACATTATAACCATAGCCAGTTGATTAATTTAGATATGTCTGGCAAGAGTGGCATCGATGTGGTTCTGATCGGAGATTGAATCGCCAATTTCCGTTAGGGAGGAAGAACATTGCCCGAGAATGAAGACAAAAGCCACGTGAATAACATCTGATCTTGAATCAACCATTTTTGATACTCCGCAGAAGGTTTATTTGCCAACTGATCTTGTTCTGATGAAAAGTAAAGCAGAACTAAAGGATTGACAATGAAGTGATGCAGTACAAAACAAAGAGTATGAGAATATGCAGCAGCAAGATTTTTATTTACAAAATTTTCTTTTGACAGTGAAGTAAGGGCAAAAAAAATATTGGAATTAGAACAATAAACAGCAAGAAGACTAAAAAGCAAAGCAAGAGTACCTGAACAATTGATTTTGAGAAAGAACATTTCCGCTATTACTTACTCAGCGTTCATCACGTTCTGGTTTGAAGCGTGTTTCCATTTCTTTCTTTCGTTTCTCTCCGTGTTTAGTTTCTTTTTGTCACTATTCATTCCGTGGCATTACAATTCATTTTCTCAATTAACAAAACAATAGATTTTGAACCAGAATGTTTCGGCTATTACTCTGAATGAGTGGAGACTTCTACTGAGAATCCAAGAAGGTTCCTTTGAAGGCCTCCTTCTAGATGTTAAATAAATAAACAAATTTACATTGACCTCAATGCGCCGTCGTTGAACTGATTACACCTTAAAGGAAATTTACATTGAATTGAACCACTAAAAGGAAACTTCTAGGTTACTGAGTGAGTGTAGCAGGGACCACAAATAACTCGTCAAACAAAATACACATAAATGCAACTCCCATCATTCTTGTATCCCCCAATTTTCAGATCCAGATTCTCAAACAAGTTCTTCAGATCAATTTTATTTATTGTATTTATATATATAATTTGGTTATCTCTTTTTAATTGTGAGCAACAGATTATGGCTATGGTTCTAGATGCTGTTGTTGGGGCAGTGGTTGGGGAACTAATGAGTGCAATTATTGAAATGAAAGAAAGAGCAGTGAAATTCAAACCCACTTTAGAACGCTTGGAAACAACACTAAAATCAATAGAACCACTGATAAATCAGATAGATGAACTCAACAAGAAATTGAATCGACCAGCAGAGGAAATAGACAAGTTAATAAATCACATGAAGAATGGGAAACAACTTGTTCTGAAGTGTTCTGATGAAGTCCACTGGTGGAATTGTTGTTACAAGTCACAATACCAAGAGAAAATACAAGAACTAGATGAACAAATTCGAAGATTTTTTGAGTTAGATATGCGTGCTCAAGATACAAGGAATGAATTGGAGACACTTGTGGAGATTAGAGAGGTTCGTGCTCATTCCTAGGTGATTACTTCTTATATCAATGAAAATTGATATAATTAAAAAGGTCTAAACACATTTTTCCTTTGTGTGAATAGGAGCTTTTTCAAAATCTAGGACCGCTTCAAATCTTACAATTAGAGGGTCTTGCATTAGAAGGGCTTTACCAACTGTTCAGTTTCTATGTCAATTAGAGGGTCTTGCATTAGAGGGTCTTGCATTAGAAGGGCTTTACCAGTTTCAGCTGCCGATGAGAACCTAAATGGCTCAGGGCACAAAATTGTTAAGCTAGCAGAGACAGAGGGACAACAGATAGCATTGCTGTCTAATGCAATATTGCTTGTAGATGAGCTTCTCCCGCGTGCAGTTACCAAGCTTTCACATAGCAATAAGGGTGATGACTATGTCAGAAGAGGATCAGAACAGTGCGAATTGAAGAAAAGGCTCCAACGCGAATTTGATCGTGTGAGAGACAGCTTTTGCCGACAACATGCTCTTGAACTCATGTTTACAGAAGATGGGGAACTACTTCTTAATGCACAAATGTATCTAAGTATAGAAGAGAGTGTGGAGAGGCCTAAATTGTTTCCTTCTCTAATTTTTCAGGTAAATAAATATAGGATGCGTCATGCTTCCTTTGATGCAAATTTGTTTTGTCAGGCCTTTGAAATAGTATGACATTCTTTCTCTTTAATATTCTCAGACACATGGCTTTCTTATTGTTCCATGGCTTTTTTTTTGCTCCATGGTTTACCATTTCCCTTGTTATTATTCAGGAGCTTTTTGCAAAGCTTACTCGATTCGCAGGCATTGCATCAGATACATTTGTGGGAAGAGAAAGATTTGCCACTATTTTATCCAGACTTGTAGAAACAGTGGTCGTATGAATACCAAGTTCATGAGCAATATAGGCAAATTCAATCGAGAAAGATAACTCCGTACTAGTCACTCCCACAATCTCCAATAGAGATAGATTGTATTTGTTTGTCTTGTACGTAGTGTCGAGAATAAGAACTTTGGGAAACAACCGGAATAACTTGATAGAAGTGGGATGAGCCCACATAATGTCACTGACCACATCAGAATCCTCCACCTTCCTGCTCCAACATAAATAATTACGTGACTCAATCAATCTCAGCAACTCCTGAATGTCCGTTCTAGGACCCCTCTGAGAAGACCGATGCTTGTAGCACTGCCTATATATTTGAGGGAGAGAAGTGACATTGTCCGGATAATGACTCCTCAAAGTAGTGAGGCAATCCTTCGGGGCATCAAAATCAGCATGCTCATTAACCATAGCTTTCTGCGGCTTGGTCAAACGACCAAAAGCTGTGCACCCAACCGAGGTAGTACGCAATGGATGGGTGTGTCGACCACACATAACTTTCACGCACCCAACCGAAGTAGCTTTCAAAGTAAACGGACAACTTCTTCTCTTAGAACTGAAGACTCTAGAATCATTAGTAAACTTCCCCCGCTTCTCACAACCAAAAATGATTTTATCTTTAGTCCCCCTTTTACCAGCTTTATCAGATCTAACTTTGATAACAACAACACCAATGCGTCTCCCAACCGCTATAGCCCACTCTTCCACATCCTCGCGTGTAGAAAATATCTTCAAAATACAAAAATGTTACGTACTTAATTAATTAAATATTTATCAAAGTTCATTAAAAATATTAGACTGAAAAATATACCCTACCCGTCTTGCATGGCTCCGTAGTATCGATATCGAAAGGAACCAACTGTAACTCTGCAGCAGGCGCTCCAATATCTGTTTCAAAAATAGAAATAAAAATTAAACATAAATTAAATAAAAAATTGAAAATAACAAGTCGTATATAGTATAAAAGGGCATATACGACTTGTACAGGAAAAAATGATATGTACCCCCTCAACAGGGTACATACGACTTACATTTATGTCAAATCGTATATAGGTATATACGATTTGACATTTTTGCAATTAATAAGGTTGAAAAAAGTCAAATCGTATATACCTTTCAAGTACGTATATACGATTTGAGCTTTTCTGCGTATTTATTATTATTATTTAATAAATGCAAGTCGTATTTACCTTCCATTAGGTAAATACGATTTCAGATTTCGTGGATCCCACACTAAAGAGAATATTGTGAAAGTCAAATTTTTGTCAATTATATCAAGGGTATTTTTGTCAATTACAAAATATGTGGGGTAGGTAGATGGGAAGAGTGTGGGGTATAAAAAAAAACCAACAAAGCCGCATCTTCTTTACAACAAAGAAACAAACGGGCATCCCTACATCCTTAGGTTTTCTCTATCTTTCATTTCATCTGATTTCATCTGAAGAAGGATTCAACATTGGTTTGCAGGCATCAACTGATCCGACCGTTCTATTCTCTTGCTGCAATTAGGGTTTGTACCGTTCTTCACCCTCATCTTGCTGCAATTACTCTTTGCAATTAGGGTTTGGTTTTCCTCTTTTCTCAATTACTCGTCCTTGTTTGGTTCATCACGCTTAATTTTTGTTCTTTTTAAAATCACTTCTAGGTCAATCGGTAACCATAAAGATTCATGTCCTGTTTAATTCAAATGTTTTCTATAGTAATTTTAATTTTATGCATTGAACTAGGAGGAGCATGAGTCACAAGAATCTTACACCCTAACGGTTAACTATTAGGAAGATTTCTTGTTATTGAATAACAAACAGAGGATCCAAATTTGTTCTTAACCTCGTTCTTTTTGTTTTTTTGTTTATTTCATACAATTTTGTAATTTGTGTTGCAGAGATTTCTTCAGTACCCAAGTCTCTGTTATCTGAGTTAAGTGAAATAAGAGATTATGGATATACGTGTTGCACATATTTCTTCAGTAACCAATTCTTTGTTATCTTCCCGTAAGTGCTACCTGAGAAGTTTATCCAAATTGACTCTACTTACATTTTGCTGCAGTCTTCTCTTACTAAATTGGTTTTGTTCCGTATACTTTTCTCTTTTTTTTTTTTTTGGCTTCGAACAGAGGCTATCTCCAATGTGAACTCTAAGAATTCAAAAACAGTTGGAAAGAAAGGTGGCGCGAGAATTGCACGTCGAAAAAGAAGAGAACTCAATGATGCTACTAATAAAAAATCACCTCAACCTGAAGCCTCATTCAAGGAAGATATAAATATAGAGGACGTAATTCCATCGCATGATCATAACGAGTGTATTGAGGAAGAGGGGCATGATCATAACAAGTGTATTGAGGAAGAGGAAGATGCAAAGATGATGTGGATGATGTTAAGTCTACAGAATAAATTTTCAAGAAAGCGTGAATCTCCACAAGATGGTAAACCTACTTGGCTTTTGCTTCAGTGTTTTGTGTATTAATGTATGTTGTGATATGTTCTACGGAAGTTAGTTTATTTTATTAACGGCTGCCATCTACTTTTGAGACCAACTACTTTTGAGACCAACTGAATCAATGTTTTAGCTTTTAGCTTTAAGATTACTAGCAAACTGTGGTCTTGAATATTTTGGCTTGATTGTGTATATAAAGTATGTTCCTTATAATTACTGGATTATGTTGATTGAACTCTAACCACATTTTATCTCTACAGATTGCATATCAATTCTAGAGCAGCAAAAGGTATTGTGCTCTGTAATGCCTTTTTTACTTTTACTTTTGTTTTGGTTATAAGTCTTTGAAGCTAAAGAATGCTTTGGGAACAATCATTGCTTATGCTTCATGTTTTCATATGCATAAAAATAAATGTGCCTTTGTTTGTTGCTTAAATCTTGATGGGAGCCCTTAATTATCTACCAGTATCAGTATGAAGTATCACATTTATTTGACTGGATGCTTTTTGCTGTTTGTTCCTTTTGTCTAAAATTTGTTTTATCTTTTTATTTTCCTTTTTTTTAATAATGGTTTTAGGTTCCTGGCTCCCCTCAATCCTCCTCCTCGGAATCAATAGAACTAGATGAATTTTCTGGTTGGGTAGACTATACCATGGAGGGGAGCTCTCCCCCAGCTACTCCTTAATCATGTGATTATTCACCGGCTGAATCTACTTTCGATATTCTGTTTCTTCCGTTGTTTAATAGAATAAGTTGAATGTTCTTCTAGCATGTAAAGCTTCATGTTATTCTGTACGATAAACATGTTGAACTTTGTATTAATTTGTTATACTTGTTGGTAGAAGCTAGAGTAGGTTGTTCTCACTATGGGAGGGCAATGAACTAAACTGATTTAGAATCAGGAGGTATTTTGTCTCTAATTTCGCCCGAGATAGGTCTTGTACTGGTCTACCTTGGTGTATGATTTCCTTTCATTCAAAACCTTATCATCACGTGCAAAGACCATATCAACAAGTATGAGTTTGCCCTTTTTTCTAGAATGATTTATATAATTTTAGGCTGTGGATTGCTCCCCTCACACTTTAATATCGGTGAGGTGTATTGCCAAATAAAACCAATATTTTTAGGTAATATGTTTTAGATTATACTTCATTCTTTCTACTTTCTAGCACGTAAAGCTTCATGTTATTCTCAATGATAAATATGTTGAACCTGTTGGGAATATTGTCATTGTATATGTTTATTATACTTGTTGGTAGAAGCTAGAGTAGGTTGCTCTAACCATGGGAGGGCAGTGAACTAAACTAATTTATGGTACCTTAAATGTATGAAATGTTTAAGCATGATTTTTGATTAGTTAATTGCATAAAAAAATTACAATGATTATGTGTAGCAATTGAACCTTAAAATGTTTTCAAACTAGTGTGAACCTCGTGCATTGCATGCACGGGAAGCTATTTTCAATTTATATTAAATATAGATAGTTTTGTGAGGAAAAGAGTAAAATGATTATTTAAACATAAAAGAGTTTAGTCAAATTGTTTCTAAGTAGAAGCAAAGTACTTTTTATATAACATACTAAAGATCTATTCAGCCCGAATGAGTAGGATTTTCTTTATGAAAAATGTGGTTCAAACAAATAATAAAGAGAAGGTAGGATTTTCTTCAAAGAAAGTTTTCTAATTTGACTTTTGATCATGCGTTTCACACATTTGGAAGTCATGTGGAGGAAGATTCCTAGAAATGCTAATTCTATGGATGATAAATGGCAAAGTGAAGTCTTTCTATAGAGAGGAAAAAATATTTACTTTTTGACATAAGTGGCGGAAATTCTCTTATCTTCTCACCAGTATTACACATTTGCACTTACATTTATATGCCATATACCCGCTTTACACAAGCAATTAAGCAGAAATCGAGCACATATATGACTAAGACAACTTCTACCGGTATTTTACCTGTGTAAACGCATGAGTGATACTGTATTTATTTGGTTACCATGTTATTGGTGTACAGTTTTCACTGACTTTGCCCATTACTTATCTACGCTAGGGAACCTTGTTGGCCACGGTTTTGTTGGTCAGGTGATTCTGTACCCGAGCCTGTGCCCATGTGTGTGGGTAATTACCCACTCGTTTGCGGTTAATTTTTGCGGGTACCCTATGGGCATAGACTCAATTGCCATCCCTATAGTAGAGAGAAATGGAAAGAGTGAGAGAGGAAAGAGAAAAGTAGGTTTTAAAGTGAAATAAAAAGTTAAAAGATGATGTGAGAGTGAGACCCATTAATGATAAAAGTGAGTGAGAGAAAAAAGCAAGAAGAAATAATTTTAAATGACATTTTTATCCTTACGATTGAGATAAAAGTGGGGGATAATTTAGTATTTTCGGTAGTGAGTTGTTTGTATGTATTCATAGTAAACTTCAAAATCTCATGCTATTAAAATACACAATGTATTCATCAATTTTAGTTTTAGGGGCGAAGACACACACACAAATTTCACAAGTCATTTACACAATGCGGTTAAGTGTACGAAACTTACATAAAATAGTTAAAGAACCAACTTTATGATTATCATTTCCCGTCATACATTTTCAAGTGCATAAAAGTTGTAACACCCCAATATTTCTAACATGTAGATATACTAGAATGCACAACTTAAACATAATCAGAGGACACAATCCCTGTTAAGATATTGAACATAACTAAAAATTTTCCGATGATAAACATATCCAAATTATATCAACCTGTCTTAACTTCATTGAACTACCATATAGTTCATAACTTAGAATGTAACAAGGTCCTATTTGTTCAATATCATAAGCAGAGAAGCGAAAAAAGGTTTACACAACTCATAATAAATACAAGTTACATAACCATGACAGAAAATGACAGGGAAAAACATAAACTGAGAATAAGACAACAAGTCTTCATTATCTCCAAAGACATGCCACCTACTCGTGCCGCTTAGCCTTCTTCTTTCCCTGTTTCTCTGTAAAAACAACAACAACAATAATAGGGTGGATAACATATCTCAGTGAGTTCTACCATGACCCCTAACCTTCACTTGGTTCCATTTATAAAAACCTAAGCATTAGTAGATTAATTTATAAACTACTAACTCCTCAATCGAAACACCGACTGTACAACTGCTACTAATCCGGTGAATCGTGCATTATTATTAGCATAACATCGGCCGTACAACTGCTACTAATCCCGATGATCCCCGCTAGTACTTGTTAACACCCAAAAATAGCATCTGCCGTACAACTGCTATTTGTCTGTGTCTGTCCCACTGGGCGTGCCGATTTTGTTGTCGTCAAACACTTCAATCCTAGTTCTGGACTCGCCAGAGGTTTGGAAAGTCTGTGATTCCTCTTTCTTCAATCCTAGTTTTAAAACAGTATAACATTCTTTCTGTTTTATATGCTCAGACACATTTGTCCAATGGTTTATCATTTTCCATGTTATTGATCAGGAGCTTTTCATAAAGCTTACTCGAGTGGCAGGCATTGTATCAGATGTGTTTGTAGGAAGGGAAAGGTTTGCCACTATTTTATTGATAAGACTTGCAGAAACCGTGGTCCTATGGCTTTCTGATGACCAGGCCTTTTGGGAAGACATTGAGACCGGCCCAACGCCTTTGGGTCCTCTCGGCCTTCAACAGGTAGTTACCTGAACAATTACGTAGAAGAAGCTGTGACCAACAAGTTATTGTGAATGAAAGATTTTTTTATGCTTTAATAAAAAGCATCTAAAGTACTAGAAGAAGCTTTGATCAACAAGTACTAGAAGAAGCTATTGCAAAAGCTGATTTTAGGAGGCTGTAAAAATAATGTATTACATTTAACAACTTGTTTTTGAGACAAGTTCATTGTAATGCTGTAAAAATATTTAGATGTATTTTGGTATTTCATTAATCAAATAGCAGACATAGCTTCTAAAAGTATCTTCAAACAGAATTCCTTAGCAACACAACAACTATTTCTATACTGTAGTTTGTGAATAGCTTATTAAAGAGATTAATTTAATGCTCAGCATCACTCACTAAAAATACTATCAAACTCACTATTTGATAATTTGTGCAGCTTTATTTGGATATGCAATTTGTGATGATACTTATCTCGCCATCTGCATCAAGCTATTAAAAATATCATTGGTAGGGCTATTGATGCAGTTGCTGCTACAGGGCTAGACCCCAACAGGTACACACACCAATATAAATATATATAACTTAAAAGAACATGTGTGGAACTATACTCATTAAATATCAATTAAAGATGTGTCTATACTATACAGCTGCATCACATGAATGCCTTTATGATAAAATTATTCATCTTTATTTTCTACTGCTTAATACTAACTATGAACCTTGAATGACAGTGTGTTGCCAGAGGATGAGTGGTTTGTTGAAATTTCAGAAATAACTATCAAGATTATAACTGGGAAAGCAGCCTTTGATAATGTAGAGGAAGATGCTTATAGCCCCACTGCATAACTCCAACAATAATCAATCTTTGCATGTTATAGAGAGCGGAGATGGGAAATAAGAAATGGAAGAGAAAGAGTTGCATATTCATCATCTAGTTGGATAATTGACCAATCAGCTATGATATGTGGTGCTTTTTACTGATGTGCTTTTCAGGGTTCAAAGAATGTGTTTCACTCCAGACTTGTGTAGATAAATTGCATTACATCTCTGTCCATTCCCATGCTGCAAGTCTTACACATTGCAAGTATGCTAGAAGATATAAGGTTTAGTGAACCTTGGTTGATATAGGTGAAAGCCCTACTACTCTTAAGAATTAAGATACTGCTAGGGTCTTCAGGTTTTGGATTTATTGTAGCCAGTTCTATATTACATTTTACATTATAATAACCATAGCCAATTGATTAATTTAGATATGTCTGGCATTACTTTTATTTTAGTCAAATTCCTATCTATTGTGTCCCGAAACTATTGAACTTGAATTCTTAGAATCTAAGGTAGCATTTGGTATATCCATACAGAAAAATAAAACAAATTGTTTAATTCTTTTTGGTTCCGGATTTGAATCCCTTAGAGGGTCACAAAGTAAAGTACTGCATGTGGTTAACCACGTATATACATACACATAAAGAAAATAGAAACCATTCAGAAGAGTTTTTGTCATATTCAGCTTCAAGATGCTATCAAATGAGATTATGTGGTGAGTATATGGAAATATAAGCACTATAGCAGCAGGTACTCTTTGACATTATTCAACATCATTCTAATCTCTAATAATGATGCCTTTGAAAGTAACGGTGTACCTTATCCCACACTTTATACTTATGCACTCTCATTTTCTACTGAGAATACAAGAGGGTTCCTTTGAAGGTCTCATTCTAGATGTTAAACAAATTTACATTGACCTCAATGCGGCGTCGTTGAATTGATTACACCTTAAATGAAATATACAATGAATTGAATCACTAAAAGGAAATTTCTAGGTTACTGGGTGTAGCAGGGACCACAAAGAAAGCGTGAAACAAAATATACATAAATGCAACTCCAATAGATTCTCTCAATTATATTAAAAAAAACACCCATCTTTCTTGTATTCCCCATTTTTCAGATCTAGATTTTCCTCAACTCTCAAACAAAATCTTCAGATCAATTTTATTTATTATATTTATATTTATATATAATTTGGTTATCTTTATTTAATTGCTGTGAGCAGCAGAATTATCATGGCTATGGTTCTAGATGCTGTTGTTGGGGCAGTAGTTGGGGAACTAATGAGTGCAATTATTAAAATGAAGCAAAGAGCAGTGAAATTCAAACCCACTTTAGAACGTTTGGAAACAACACTAAAATCAATAGAACCACTGATAAATCAGATAGATGAACTCAACAAGAAACTGAATAGACCAGCAGAGGAAACCGACAAGTTAATAAGTCACATGAAGAATGGGAAAGAACTTGTTCTAAAGTGTTCTGATAAACTACACTGGTGGAATTGTTGTTACAAGTCACAATACCAAGAGAAAATACTAGAATTAGATGAACAAATTCGAAGATTTTTTGAGTTAGATATGCGTGCTCAAGATACAAGGAATGGATTGGAGACACTTATGGAGATTAGAGAGGTTCGTGCTATACTTAGAAATGAAAGGCTTGAATTAGGAGGTGTGTCTTCACCAGCTTTACTAAAGCATTTTAGACCTTATCTTGAGCGAGCACTGAACACAACTTTGAAAAGAATTGAACAAACTACTGCTACAATGGCTGCTACAGATTATTGGTTGCTTGCTTTTGCACCAACAACAACAACAACTTCTTCTTATACTAACTTGACTAAGCTTTCAAGCAGTGCTCACAAATTCAACTCAATGGTTCAGGTGATTACTTCTTATATCAATTTTCATTGCTACTATTCAGACTTTTATAATTAAAAGGTCTTAATACATTTTTCCTTTGTGTGAATAGGAACTTTTTCAAAATCTAGCACCGCTTCAAATCTTACAACTAGAGGGTCTTGCATTAGAAGGTCTTTACCAACTGTTCAGTTTCTATGTCAATCTGTTAATAGATGCATTGCCAGTTTCAGCTGCCGATGAGAACCTAAATGGCTCAGGGCACAAAATTGTTAAGGTAGCTGAGACAGAGAAACAACAGATAGCATTGCTGTCTAATGCAATATTGCTTGCAGATGAGCTTCTCCCGTGTGCTGTTGTCAAGCTTTCACATAGCAATAAGGGTGATGATGACTCTGTCAGAAGAGGATTAGAACAGCGCGAATTGAAGAAAAGGCTCCAACGTGAAGTTGATCGTCTGAGAGACAGCTTTTGCCGGCAACATGCTCATGATCTCATGTTTACAGAAGATGGGGAACTACTTCTTAATGCGCAAATGTATCTGAGTATAGAAGAGAGTGTGGAGAGACCTGAATGGTTACCTTCTCCAATTTTTCAGGTAAATAAAGGATGCTTCATGCTTCCTTTGATGCAACTTTGTTTTGTCATGCCTTTAAAATTGTAAGACATTCTTTCTTTCTATTATACTTAGACCATTTCCTTTGTTATTGTTCAGGAGCTTTTTGCAAAGCTTACTCGACTCGCAGGCATTGCATCAGATATGTTTGTGGGAAGAGAAAATTTTGCCACTATTTTATCTAGACTTGTAGAAAAAGTGGTCTTATGGCTTTCTGATGACCAAGCCTTTTGGGAAGACATTGAGACCGGCCTAACGCCTTTGGGTCCTCTCGGCCTTCAACAGGTAGTCACTTGTACAGTACATAAAATGGATTATTGAGAGTGACACCAGATATTGTGAATGAAATCATTGTTGATGCTCTAATGAAAAACATCTAAAGTATTAGAAGAAGCTATTGCAAAAAGTTGAATTTAGAAGCTTGTAAAACTAATGTATTGTATAAGCATTTAACCTTAACGTTTCTTGAATAGTTTATTTGAGAGATTAATTTTCAAGATCACTAACCAATAATGATCACAAACTCACTATTTGATAATTTATGCAGCTTTATTTGGATATGAAATTTGTGATGCTATTTTCGTCTCAAGGCCGTTACGTATCTCACTATCTGCGTCAAGCTATTAAAAACATCATGGATAGGGCTGTTGATGCTGTTGCTGCCACAGGGATAGATACCAACAGGTACATATACAAAATATACATGTGTGGATTTATACCGATTAAATATTAATTAAAGATGTGACTAGACTATATAGCTTCATCACATGAATACCTTCATGATGGAGTTATCCATCTTTATTTTCTACTGCTTAATACTAACTATGAGCCTTGAATGACAGTTTGTTGCCAGAGGATGATTGGTTTGTTGAAGTTTCTGAAATAACTATCAAGATGATAACTGAGAAAGCCAGCAAGCTTTGATAATGTCGAGGAAGATGCTTATAGCCCCACTGCATCACTCCAACCATAATCAATCTCATCAATCCATTCTCAAGAAAGGGATTGTAGTTCATCTACTTGTCAATCTTGGCATGTTGTAGAGAGCAGAAAGGAAAGCAGATATTGAAGAGAAGGAGTTACACACATTTATTATCTATCCGGAAAATTGACCAGTCTCCTATGATATGTGGTGATTTTTACTGATAAGCATTTCAGGGTTCATAGAATGTTCTGCACTTCAAACTTGTGTAGATAAATTGCATTACATCTGTGTCCATCCCACAATCCCATGCTGCACCTTTGGCTCTCATACATTGCAAGTATGCTAGAAGATATATGGTCTACTGAACCTTGGTTGATATATGAACCCCTATTACTCTAAAAATACTACTGCTAGGGTCTTCAGGTTTTGGATTTATTGTAGCTAATTCTATATTACATTTTACATTATAATCATAGCCAATTGATTGATTAATTTACATATGTCTGACATTATTTTTATTTTAGTCAAATTCCTACCTACTTTTTACGTTATTATACTAACCAAAACGAATGGATTAATTTAGATATGTCTGGCATTACTTTTATTTTAGTCAAATTCCTACCTACTTTTGTCATTGTCATGACACTATTGAACTTAAATTCTTAAAATCTAAGGCTTACAGCAAAACAAGGACAAATTTTTCCACTCTTTTTTTGGTTCTAGATTTGGAGATGATATGGATTTACTTTTAAATTTTAATAAAGAAAATCTAACAAGACACTTATAAGATCACTAGCAGCCAAAATTTGGTACTTTGATTCTTTCTTTAAAGCTGTTGCCTTAAGGGTAACATTGTTTATGATAGATCATTGGTATTCAAAATTGGGGTCAATAACATAGATAAAAATAATGAACTGTGCAACCTTTGAGAAAACATGGCTCACAAATTTAAGATGCCTCTTGGAATTCAAATTACGGACAAAGAAATTAGTCCTTGAAGTACATAAAAATTTCAGTAATAGTGCTTACTGTTTCTCCTAATTTTACTCAACAGAACATTCATAAAGGAAGAGTTTTATCAGAAAGTGTAAGTTGACAAAATGTGCTAATCTTTGGAGTCTAATCAATCTATCACTCTAACTACTATTAATGACATTATGATTAAAGCAAAACATACTTTTCAGCTTTGAAATTTAAAAGTGAAAAAGTGTCCAAAAGGAAAAGTTTAGATCTTAAATGCAATCCCATTTGTTATTATCCTTTATCTTTTGTCCTTTAAAGTGTGAACTATTTCTCAAAATGAAGTCTAAGCCAACATTCTTAAGAGTCATCTCCATCAACATGGATTATAAACTACTACTACTAAAGATAGTTGCAATGCTAACAATGATAGCATTTGAAGGAGACATAAAGAGAACAACAGAAGCATGCAGTTCAGTTGATTTAGAAGGTTTGATTGGCTTCAAGAATGAAGTTCAGTTAGATACATCTGGTCGTTTGGCAAAATGGATTGGTAGGAATTGCTGTGAATGGGAAGGTATTGTATGTGACAATGTAACCACTAGAGTTACACATATCCATCTACCAGGTTTCATAGATGGAGATTTATTTCAAACACAAATGATAGGTCAGATTTCTCCTTCCATAACACTCATAACTTCTCTTGAAGTTCTTGATCTTGGTGGTTTAATAGGCCTCAGTGGAACAATACCACAAACACTTGGTCTGCATCTACAAAATCTCCAAAAAGTGTATCTTTATGGCAACAATTTAACTGGGCCAATACCAGAAAGCATTGGTGAGTTACCAAACCTACAGGAACTGGAGCTGCATGCAAATAAGTTATCTGGGTCAATCCCTTCTAGCTTTGGAAGTTTGAAAAACCTCAAAAGGTTGCTGCTTTATTCAAATCAAATTTCAGGTACAATACCCTTTTCAATTGGGAATTTGACAAATTTGGTAGAATTTGATTTTCATGACAATGCTCTTATAGGTCATATACCTAATAGCATTGGTCAAATGAAGGCTCTTGAAAAGCTTGATCTTTCAAGCAATTTGATAAGTGGGAATATACCTTCTTCACTAACTAATTTAACTGCCATTTCAGTTTTGTATATGGACACCAACAAACTTGAGGGAACCATTCCATTTCCCTCAAGTTCAGGTGAAATGACTTCTTTGGCCTTCTTAAGACTTCATAATAACAATCTGAATGGAAATATACCTTTCAATTTTGGCTACTTGGTTTCTCTTCAAAGGGTTTCATTATCGAACAACAAACTTGAGGGAGCATTGCCTTCTAGTTTAGGAAATTTGCTTTCTTTGACAGAACTTTACCTCAGTGGAAATTCCTTATCTAGCCAAACACCAAAATCAATAGGCCAACTTTCTCAACTCATAATGTTGAACATTTCCAATAATTTAATCCAAGGTCCACTGCCTCAAGAGATATCCTCCCTTCAAAATCTTCAAACACTTGATCTTTCTTTTAACCCTTTGAACCTCTCTTCCTTTCCAGAATGGTTAACAAATCTGTCATCACTTTCGCGCATTTACTTAGCAGGTTGTGGTATTCAAGGTCAAATTCCAAACTTTTTGGAAAGAACTATTAGTCCAATACAAGAATTGGACTTATCAGTGAACCTTCTCATTGGAACCATACCAACATGGATAGGATCACTTAGTCAACTCTACTTTTTAAACCTCTCAAAGAACTCACTTGATTCACATATTCCTGATTCTATTACAAATTTGCATGATCTTGGTGCTCTTGATCTTCACTCAAATAAGTTAACAGGCAATATACCTAATGGATTTCTCAGGTTGAGGAATCTGAAGGAATTGAATTTATCAGATAATGTACTTGAAGGTGAAATTCCAGAAGGCAAACCATTAACTGATTTTCCTGGTAGTTCATATTCTGGAAATAAAGGTTTGTGTGGGAAGCCTCTCAGTCCTTGTAAACTCTGAGGATTATCAGATATTATGGAAACTCAGGAATTCAATTAAAATTTGTTGTCAGTATATTTGTTATTTGTTTGTTTCATTTCACTAGGAAAAATAGAGAATCTTTGGTTTACCACTGTATTATTAGTTGATATTCATGTAAATCTTATCAGATAGGAAATGTATTATTAATTGATATTAATGTAAATCTTATCAGATAGAAAATCGAACCATAGAATTAGTGGCACTAACATAAACTTGAGTCATTAATAAAGAGTATGTGTCCCCACTAATTCTCATCCATATATAGTTCTTATATGTGACACTTGGGAATCCATTAGTTGCTATCAATCACTATATGCACACGCTCAAATAGCTAGACAGTACAATTAACTTGCAGTAGTTGTACAATGAAGAACTACCTGTATAAAAAGAAAAAACATAAAAGGACATTGTTTTCAGAGCTCACGCGTTTGAATTTATGTCACTTTACCTTTGTTTCTTTAGTGTGTAGGGACCATTGTTGTCCGGAATTTAAGTAGGCATGAGTAGAGTAGGTCCTTGTTTCAATTCTTGCTCCTGTGGCTATGAACCCTCCTTTGACTTGAGGCTGGCATGACCATTATCACAAGACATATAGCTGACATCCCATCATCATACGCACGTTGCTTCTATAATTGTGTGTTGCAAGATTTTCTAACTTTTAGTAACACAAATTTGGATTTAGCTACGGTCAAGTTTTTCACGCATTCACGTAGTTAGACGATCAGGTTCGAACAAAACCGTGACACATTGCGAGTTGAGTAAATCAGATACAAAATTCAATTTTGAAATGTCAACTGCTCAATTACATTGCGGCCAATTTTTTCACGCTTTGATGTAGTCACAATTAGGGCCAACTTTTTCACGCATCGAAATGTCAGGGCTGACCAAAGTCATCCAATAAGGGCCGGACAACTTCATCCGATATCGAATGGCGAACATTCTGACTTGAGTAAACCAGATACAAAATTCAACTTTGGGATGTGCGCCGTTCGATAAAATCAGATGGTTCATACGGCTCATATCATCTAGCTATGTTGATGCAGGAAAAATGGACTACAAGTCTACAACTACTTACATATAGAGGGAGAGGATTGCATTAAAAACCCATCTTGAAATTACCAATATTAATCATTAATTCCAAGATTTGCAATTTGCAATTTGCAAATGCTTTTGCCATTATATTATTAGAGGGGGTCTTGAGTTATCCCCAATTGTTGGTAATTCATGTAGTCAATGCCATTTAACCTAATACAACATAACACTTGCTCTGGAAGCTCTTCAACTTTGTTCCCCTGAATAAGATGTAAATATTATATAAATAATTAATAATAGGAGTTATGAAAAATTGCATTTGCTTTCTGTCATAAGAGAAAGCACTTGCCTGAATTGTTAGGCCAATATCTAGAGTGCATATCTTTAATCTGTCTAGGAATGCTTCAAACCCTTTCCTGGAAATATAACTGAATCTATGCATATCTATATCAATCTCAAAGTAATTTTCCCCCTGCAAAAAAAAATCATATTGGCTAGCTGATTAGAAAGAAGGGTCACAAAGTAAAGTACTGCATGTGGTTATCCATTGTCTTTATAATAATGAAATGACACCACTTTATATGTGTAGGGCCAAAAATAAAGGTACCATGAATAATCCATAAAGATGTAACCAAATAGTACAACTGGTATTAATCAACAAGGGTGTAAGGAGCCCACAAGAAAGCTTGAAATTATGATTAACTTTTTTTTAGTCTTTATTTCATGATGTACATTTTTGTTTCTCTCAGTTTTATGATCCATTAAAGAAGTAACTCTTAGATTAAGTCGAAACATTAAAGAAATATCACTACGGCACAAACCACCATCAGAAACTAAGTAATGACATGTATGTCGACAAGACCAATAAATTTAAATGTGTATGCATGTGTCCATCTTTACATTCAGATATCACTGAAGAACAAACTAGACTTTCAACATCAATGTGGACATCAACCACTTATATACATACACATAAAGAAAATAGAAACCATTCAGAAGAGTTTTTGTCATATTCAGCTTCAAGATGCTATCAAATGAGATTATGTGGTGAGTATATGGAAATATAAGCACTATAGCAGTTTTGACATTATTCAATATCATTCTAATGTCTAATAATGATGCCTTTGAAATTGAAATTGCATCACATTTTGAGTCCCGAATGAAAAAGTGGCACAAATTTAACATGGGAGGACAAAATTCTCAAAAGAGTTTCAAGGTTTCACTTTTGCAATTCATTTTGTACCTGATTTTATTATTGTATTTTGCATACCGTCACATGCCAGGTTTATTGAAAGAAAAGATTATGAATTTACAACGAGTGGACGAAACATACCGAGTAAAACTCATGTTGGGGACGTGAAAGGACAGGTTTCTCATTGTAAGCCTGCATAAGCTTCCTTTCAGCTGCACTCAAATGAAGGTCTTCAATATTGACGACGCGACCCAATATTTTCAACCTTTCTCGGAAGGGTGCAATTGTATCTACCGGAAAACCCTTTACCTTTTCAACCTCATCGTCCATCAATCTCTGTAGAAAGTCATAGACATATGTTATGTTATTTCATCAGCAACACAGAGAAAAAAAGATCTGGGAAACAAAACAGTTGAGCAACTTAAGAGGATAACAAAATATTTGAGTTACTATAAGGGAAGATTTAGTTAGAACATATATCTATTACTTTGAAATACTTTTTTTATGAACAATGTAAGAAACAATAATATGGAAACTAATATTAGCAAGCCAGAGAAAACAGATATAATAGCAATGTTAGCAGCATGTATTTGAAATACTAAGCAGCGAACCGATACATGAATAATTCAACTTACTCGCATGTTTTCTTGAAAATGTTGAGGAAGTTCCTTGGCATAACTTTCCGAAAGTTTAAAGTACAAAACAAAGCTCATTCCTTCGCCATCAATTTCACCTTGAAAAAGCGTCGTAGGGTAGAGTGGAATCTGAAATCCATAAAATAAGTAGTATGAGAATATGCAGCAACAAGATGTTCTTTAGAACAATAAACAGCAAGAAAAGTATAAGTAAATTTTAGCAAAGCAGGAGAACCTGAACATTTACAACAAGAATTGGTGGAAACTTCGCAAAGGAGCTAATAACAGGAAGCTCCACAAACCGAGCTATATGGTCTACTTTTCGTGGAGATAAGAAAACATCTACTCCGAAGGGATAATATGCAGAATAGTTTGAAGCAAAGTCTTTTTTCTTGTCCCTGCCGTAAAGGAAAACAGATATTGATCATGTAGTTTAAACTACTTATGCATTTATTAGCAAATGTGTCCATTTCTAAACAAATTATAACCAGAATCTTAATCTCACTTAAAATAATTTTCTGCCCTGACTTTGAAAGTGCTTGGATCAACTTGTGACCAACAATCAAGCATTTTCTTGTCAATTGGACAAAAGGGTACTTGAGAACCTGCAATTGGTCTTTGAAGAAGTGCCTTTGAGGAAACTGAAAACCACAAGAAGGAACAGAAGGAAGCATTAGAACAATTATATTTGCTCAGAACAGTTTGCAGCTCTTTAGCACCGAGACTTTCGGTTGAAGACGTGTCCAGTGTCCAACACGACAGACACCGACACTTCAATTACTTGTATTTTTCAGATTAAAACTGGTGTCTGCCTGTCTGTGTCAGTGCTTCATAGGTCTACAACAATATTTTCACAGAAACTGCACTACAAGATGCATTTCCTAGAAAAACTACAATTTCCTGAATCATCTTTTAGTAATATAATTGATAAATTAATTCTATATTCTATATGAAAAATCACATTTGTTTCTACCAGCTGTAAGATAAAAACTTTCAAAGGTGAATTATAATAATTTAATATTAAAGAATTTTGCTTCAAGAATATCAACTCACATAGAAAAGCATTCCCATGTCCTTCCTTCCACTTAAAGGGAAGTTTCATAGGAGCTTTTTTCCTTGCATTAGGAGGACTAGAACAAGAAGATCTTCTCTTTTCAAGAGAAGGTACAGTAGATGCAAGACATGGCAAACAGTTATTTGGAAGAATGCCACAATTATCCAAAATTCCTTCATCCTTGTTGGAATTCGCGTCCACTGAGGAAATGTCGTCGAGGAACACAGGTTCGTTTACTTCACCTACACCAAAATGTTGTGCATCTGAAGTTCTTGCAGCCTCAGAGATATTTGCAGAATATCCGGCCGATATCTCCTTAAGTTTCGGTACTTGATCAGTTGAAACTCTATGGTTGGGATCTCTTGATACCGATCCACCTTCTGTTCCATTTAGAGATACAACATCTGCAGATATCAATTGTATTTAATGATGTATTATTTACAAAGCTAATAATAATTGTTGAATCAAAAATTTCTAAAACCATACCATCAGGAACACTTTGGTAATCATCATCACAATCAGAGTCAAATACAGCAACTGAATCAAACCATGCTTCCTCAATACTTCCTGCTGCCACAAATTTAAAAGGTCATATAAAATCCAACTAGGATTTAAGGGGAAAAAAAATATGGTTATGCAATAGCAGCATTTGAAGTATAAGTTACATTAGAAGATAATTAAAATATCTATGAGAGGAAGAAGAAATAACTCAAATAAGCAATCACTAGCAGTTGGAACAGATCCACAAGGCTAAAATAAGAACTCAATTCTCAGTGCAAAAATTTAAAATTAAGTGCTTTCAGATTAGTAAAACTCATGCTATAAATTCTGATTCTGCAATCCCATATTAAGGAACTAATTCCAGTGAAAAATGCTTGGAAGAGAAGAAATGAACCACTCACCGACTACAGTTATTATGTTCAACTACTCACACTGATACATCAGCATTAGTACTATTTTACCCAATATTTGAATAACACTTTTCCACCATATAACTTGTTAACTTTAGACCTAAATATTGACAATGAAATGTCAAAAAGAAAATAATTTGCACCAATCGTTAACAAGTTTGTCCATTTTTCTAAAGTAATTGCTAGCTTTAATTTTGATGTTACTTCAGAATTCCACATTAGAAAACCAACTTCATTCCACTCTAACACACCAACTCCACCTACAATACTTCACAAACTCCAACTACCCCAAAAACATCAAAACAATTAGCAAACTCAAAACCAAACATCTTTCTGCTTTCTAATTTACAACCTTCTACACCAAAATCATTTCTGTGACATGCAACTCAAAAAGACAAAACAAAAACAATTAAACATCAACCTTGGAAAGTGGAATGTTCAGGTAACCCTGCTACATCAACTTTCTCCAATGACAACCTAGAAGAAACTCTTCTTCTGAACCCAACCTTTCTCCTCTTCCTTGTTTTCTTCTTAGAAGAGCTCAACTTCCCTCCAACACAACTTCTAGGAGTTGACACGCACCCTCCCATATTACTATCAAACACCTTCACCTCGGATCCCTCAAAACACAACCACCAGCAACAACAGCACCCCAGAAAGTTCTGTTCTGTCACAATGATAAGAAAGTTAGCAGAAAACAAGCTGAAAGTGAATATATAATAAATATAATAGAAAAAATATAAACAAAAAAAGAGCTTGAAGTTGAAAGGCACCGTTTATTTTTTGATGAAGTTAGAAGAAAGACTCCAACACCATAATAATAATAATAAATAATGAAATGAATAAATAAGCCACCAGAAATTCAGAACACAAAAATTGAAAAAGACCCACCCCAAAGAAAAAAATAAAAAGAAAAAGTCAAATTTTTTAGATTTTTAGGTGAAAGGGAAAAAAATCAGGAACACAAAACATTGTACAGTGACGGCAGTTGTCGTAGTTGGCAACAATGCAAGACACCAAGTGGGTCCAATATTAAGTGACACGTGGAGAAATATAATTGGGCAAACGTGTGAAATAAAATGGTGCAGAATGCAGTGATTGTGGACCAAATTTGAGTTACTGTAAGTTTCGGCGTTTATCTGACGTCGTTTTACACAGTCATGTAAAGTTCTTCTCACTCTCTCACACTCAGTATCTTTATCTATCTATGTTCGTATAAGTTTGTGTAGTCAATCCAAATGTGAGTTTGAAGAACCAAAAAGCACTGTGTACCGTGACATTGCTACATTCATATCATATATGATATGATATGATGTTCGTTCGTTCGTACATTTTTCCTTAATTAACAATATGGGTCCCATAAAAGCTGTGATTTTAATGTTGGATCTCAATCAAATTTAGATCTGTTTTTGAGCTGTGAGTGAGTTGTTGACCCAAAATAAAGCAACTCAGTTTTTTTTTTACTTCTCAATCATTTTTAGTGAGACAGAATTCAAATTGAATTTATTAATCATGAAGAAATATGTAAATGAAATTAATTTTACACCCACCCTTACTTATATTTCATATGGTGCAGTACTTTCAGAAATAATAATGTAATAGTAAAGAGAAACGTCTAAACTACCCTTATCAAAAAACACTATCTAAGTTAGGGTTTTAAGCTTTAAAATATAGTTAGACTTTAGCATCGTGTGATGTTCGAGTTAGTATTAGTTGTATATATGTTGTTCTGGACTGGGCCGAGCCCATGTCTGTATTGGGCCTCAAAAAGGTCGCTTCGCTGGTCCAGGTGCCAAGCCTAATCACCGACCGAGATTGATTACCTGGATCCAATGGCGCGGATCGCGCCATCTCATCTGTACACTGAAGCAAGCAAAGACATCCCACCTGACGCCTATAAATACACATCTCTCATTTGGACCTCATATTGACTTCTGATTGCTAACTTTAGCATCCCAGTGTCTGTAGGTACCAACCTCCTCCGACTTGGGGCATAAGTAGACGACTCAACCACCTACGACTTCTCAACTTGGCGCCATCTGATTCGGGGAAAGGTACAAAACATATGTATATAATGAAAGAATAAACAAAACAAAGAGAAACATTCATGAGTAAAAAAAATTGTACATGGAAGTAAATTTAAAATTTAAAGGATTAACAACCTAAATAGACAATAACTTTAATAACAGTTTAAATAAAGTTGTTCTCATATTTATTAAGTTTTGGTGCTCCATCAACATCAACTATTGCTTGATAAACATTGTTCGAAAAATTCTCAACAAAAGCAATGTTTCCTTTCTATATAGAATGGAGTTACGATCAACTAGACCCAAAAATAGCAACTTTTTTCTCAAACCTAATTGGAATTTCAGGGTTAACAAAATGGAATTCCTGCTCCACTAATAGAAATGTCATATTTTCATATATGGTATATCTTTAATATGTGTTTGTTATTTAAATGACCATTTAGAAATGTCATATTTTCATATATGGTATATCTTTAATATGTGTTTGTTATTTAATTTATGAGTTTAATTATTTTAAGATCTTATGTTTGTATGAATTATTCATACTTTATTGATAATATTTTATTTTATCCAGTTTTTATTTTTATGCAATATTAATATTTGAAATATTAACTAGTTTAGAACAGTGAAAAATAAAGAGAAGAGTTAAATATAAAACACTTTTTAAAGCGATGAAAATACTATCTTAAAAAATGATGAAAATATGACTAAAGCCGAAAATCCGAGTAAAAAAAATATGAAGATACAAACAAACAAAAATTAGCAAGAAAAACATAATAAAAAAAGTAAAGTGTATTATATATACGGCTTTTTTTAAGTATATATATATATATATATATATATATATACACACACGGTTTAAATTACATCATTACTTTTTAAAAAATTAACGATTTATTGTATGATTGTTTCCTTTTTAATTAAAGATCACATGATATTTTTTAATTAATGATGTAATCTGAATCGTTTAATATAAGGTTATAATTAAGAGTTCTCATTTTTCACAATAAACCAGAATTCTCACCAGATACGCTCCATATATCTGAGTGTATTGGGTGAATCTTGTGTATTATCGGTAAAAGAGAAGCTCTTTATGACAAAAATGAATGACAAGAATATAACCAATGCACTCGGGTGAGTTGTTATTAGTACGCTTTACTTAAGTTTTCCCTTACATATTTCTTTGGTATGAATCGTGTATTCTTTGCGTGCAACTGCAGAGACTAATCCCTCGAGCCAGGTAGGACCACAATGGGTGGCAAAGCTCTACCTCAAGAGATTTAACACTACTGCATGCCCAAGGCTGGATTCGAACTCAGGACATTGGTTAAGCTTGAAGAGATCTCTTTCATCTCATCCAAGTGCTCTTGGGGTTCCCTTACATATTTCTTACATTTCGTACAAAGGGGTTCATATTAAATATCAATCATCTATTAGAAGTAAAAACTTTTAATTATAGTCATATGATTAAAAATGAAATAATCATACAAGATCTTGGTATTAATATCGTAATCTGAACCATTAATTTTAATTTCTCAAAATAATCAAGTATTCTCACTTGGGTCGTCCCATATATGTATGTATGTATGTATGTATGTATGTATGTATGTATGTATGTATGTATGGCACGACTTAGGTCTCCGGATAATTCTCATTGTAGTCCATCTGATCTAGATGAAAGGTCGAACCTTTATAGTCTAATGAGCTAGCCACAGTTCGGTTGATCTTAAATTAACCCTCACTGTAGTTCAGTTGATCTCTATGGAAGAAGGTCAAACCTTTGTCGATGTAAGAAACTAATGCAACTCGATTAATCACACATAAAAGGCCGAACATTTGTCGATTTGGAAAAAAACTAACTCTTGACTATTCCTATGTAAAGACTCGCTTATTGTTTTTTTTTGTTATTTTCTAAATATGATTTATTATTTTTTCATGGATCATAAGTTTTTATTGATTTAATATGATTTAACTTTTAATAAATGTGATTTAATATTAGTTTTGAATATATTTTTAGTCCTGCAAATCTACAGTTTTTAGTTTTTTATCCTCACAAAATTTTTTGTTTTGTTTTAGTCTTTGCAAATATACAAATTTTTGATTATTTTGGTCTTTGATGTTTTTTAAGTCCTTATAAAATTTGTTTGTTATTAAAATTGATCCCCTTTAATGTGTAGAATATTTGATTTTATTCCCGACAAATAAAGACTAAAATGAATATTATAAGTTTTGAAATCAAATATTCTATATATCACATGGACCAAGTCTGATATGAATAAGTTTTGCAGTGACTAATAAAACAAAACAAGGACCAAAAGCAAGACATGATATATTTAGAACAACTAAAAAATACAAGGACTAAAATTAAAAAATGATATATTTGTAGGGCTTAAAATATATTTAAACCTTTAATGTTTTATATAAAAGCAAAATTTTACTAATATTGATATTTACAAGGATGCACACATATATTCTAATATCTTAATTAGGGTTTTTCTTTGTCTTGTTTAACGGTATGTTTGGATTGGTGGTATGGGATGTAATGGAGTGGTAAGGTGTTCCATTGTTTGGATACTATAAAAATGGATGGAATGGAAAATGGAACGGATTCCATTCCATTGGTTACCCTATTTTAGTTCCCCTCCAATTTGGGAGGTAAGTATTCTCATGAATGAGCTTTGGATTTCGATTTAAGTGTGAATTAGACAAAGACATGGTTGCACATATTTAATTACTGCATTCTGATTATATTTAATTACTGCACATATGAGTCATTTTATTAAATTTCTGAATTTATATAAAAAAATCCCATTCAATTTCCTTATTGGAAACATAAAAAAACACTTTAATTGAATATGGAGAAAATTTGCAAATTTTGAAAAACATATGTAAGATATATAAAATAGAAATCTATGTTTGACATAAATAAATGATTCTATGTGGCTTTTTTTATTGGTGACATGTCATAATGGGTAAACTACCCACAATTCTTCAATGGCAACCTAGAAAAAACCAATAAAATTTGACAAAATTATCACGAGACATTTGCTTCTTGAGATATAGTAGTCGTCTTTGTTATGATAATTGACCAGGTAGTAATGTGAGGTATTTGTGGTGCACGGTCATATCTTCTTTGTTATCATAATTGACTAAGCAGTAATGTGAGGTATTTGTGGCATAATACATGCACGACCATTGATATCGTCTTTGTTATCATAATTGACCAAATAGTAGCGTGAGATATTTGTGGCATAATACATGCACAACCGATGATATTCATGACTCTTAACAACCTTCATAATTTGGATGACAATAAATGCTCTGATAATCCAAATACAGAAAACCAAGAACCTCTTAGTTATTCACCACCTACTTCATTGGATTGCTCAAATACATTGTTACGTCTAAGATATTCTGGATCCACGTACCTGCGTGTTAGCAACGTTGTACCTGCATACCAACATGCATATCTCTACATGACTTGCGGGTGCGTGGATCCATAATATTTTAGATAATCACAATTTTAAGGAAAAAGTTGTTTGGTACGAAACGAAACATGCTAACAGTGATATTTTTTTGTAACCCATCACACTCGATGTGTTGTGTCATCCAGTTTCTTTTTATTTTTGGACATTTCGTATGCAATATTTTCTTACTATGCATCATTGCTGCAATTTTAAAGTACAAATTTAAGGATGTATTTATAACATGATAAGAAACTTGTCCTCTCTGTACAGTTGTTAAGCCAAATGCGTTTGAAAACAAAACAATAGTTGTTATGGGGCCAATTAAGCCTCACAACTCAAGAAAACTTGTCCACTCTATCAAGCCAGCAAACACATTTCAAAAGAAGATAAAAGCAGTTAAGCCATAAAGGAAATCTTGTCCTCACGATCGTATCTCTCTCATGATATAACTGCAATCCAAGGCCTGCTATGGTGTCGAGTAGATTTAAGTCAATAGATCAGGTACATGAATGCTTGTTATATTCTATTTCCATATGCAGTTTCAAAGAAAAACAAAATTAAAAAAAAAATCTAAAGGTGTGTTCGATAAACTTTAATATTTGGCCACTTGAATGTCAACACTTAACTAGGACACACACCCGTGCTCTGCACAGGCCTGAACGGCTACAATTTGATAATCAATTAGTATTACGGAGGTAGGTAGCCATCAAGTATTAAGTAGTTCAATGATTACTATGTAACATATTGGATAAAGAATGATAAGAAAACAAAGTTGTCATTATGTTAAAAATTTATTTTACTTTCTTGAAGACCTCTGGTGAATCACTTTCATTGTGTAATCAAAACTTGTAAACCTTGTTTTGACGTTATCCTAGATAAATCAACATACAATTGACCATGTGAAAACACGGGGTTTAGTAAACATACACCAACCTGCTTTTGAAGACTGGCCCTGACTCTTGTTAATCGTCATGGCAAAAGATATTCCAATAGGAAATTGCCTCATTTGAAAATTGATTGGGATTCGCAAATCAGACGGTGTAAGTGATAATTGTAACGTGATTCAAGTTTACTAAGTGTAATGTATTGTAGCTAAGGCATTTTGTTACATTTAGAATTGGCACTTGGATAATAGTCATAAAGATCACCTTTAAACATGACAAAATAATTTACAAAATAATGAAGCAATAATGTATCTAGTAACCCTTAAGTCTAATACTACTCGGTCATTATTTTATCAAATGCTATTTACCAAATAGCAATTTAAGATAGCAAAAGTTACACCAGCAGAATTTGCTCTGGCCAACAATACAACAATTTTTTTTACCACCTTAACATGTATATTTCCATGCTCCCTCTACAACATGTTTGAAATTTGCACAGCTCTAAATACAAAATCAGCCATTGTCTCAAAAACGGCCTCCAAACACCCTCTTGACGTAAAATTTTCCTGTCAAAGTAAAATCCTACTTTCAGTTATGTTGTCATCATAGAAATCTTGTAAGGTAGAGCATAACATGTTATAGTTTTTTGAATTCTATAAAATGAAAAAGGTGCAAAAGACTTAAGACTCATACATTCATTCATAACACCTGATAAAAAGGAGCACCAGGCCAGTCCTTAAAGGTTGGAAGAACTTTTTGTCCAGCTATGCAAATAGATGATTAATAAAACATGAAGAGAAGTGAGAGAAATTTTGGCAACAAAATAAGGCCCCTATATAAACCTCCAAGGTCATTATGTGTCTTGTAAATGCAAAGAACAGTAATTGCACAGAGCTGCTTCTATCAGAAGAAATAACATAAAATAAAAAATGAATGAGGAGACAATCGAGGCACATAAGGCTGGGAGGCATAAGTAGAAAGGAGTGTGGATACTAAGACAAATCAACAACATTAAAATTAACTTCATGAATAAAAAAGAGCATAGATAGTAAATTAACCAGATTTTAGACCAATGTAGAATTGGATTAGTGTAGAGCACACTAACTTCATCATGGAGATACACGAAGCCTCTTGCTATATCGATAGCTATTTGGACGCTCAAATCCCAGGTCAGTGTTTCATTCACATCACCTGAATAAAGACATAAGAACTATGCTGATTAATTTACTAATGACATATAACATATAACAGGAAAAATACATTTGATGGAAAGGAAATTTTAAAAAGAGAAAAGAGGAAATAAGAAATGTAAACTATAATGCTCAATGTGCATTACTCTCGTGAGTAAATCTACGCACTTAATAGAATTTTGAAGTGCCACACATTGATGACTATGCTAACTAAATCAGGCTTTATTAAGTTCATTTTGTTTTTAATAAAATTTGGATCATGCATTGTACACATTTTCCTCTCCTCAGAATCTCATTACATAAAGAAAAATAGAAATAAAAGGCAGCGAACAAAATGATTATCAAATTTAAGTAACACTTGATTCGGTTAATTTCATTGTTTTGCTCAGATGGTCAAAATATGTTACTTAAAAGAGTTGAAACTTGAAACCAAAGTAAGAGGTGCACCAAAAAATTGAGATTATACAGTTAATGATGGAGTTTCAAAAGGACTTTTACTGTGCACATAAAGAGTGTACATTCAATTTCCAACCAATCTATATTTCATACTCGCCTTTCTTACATATTCAAATCAAACATGATGATCTCAAGCCAAACCTATTATAATAAATAACACAATAATAGCTGGCAGCAAATGCAACATCAAGTTCCTTCATAACACTTTACCAATCAATTAACCTTCTTACATCTGCACATTTGCTTATATGCTTTTCCCCCATCCGTACTTTCTGCAACTAAAATCCTAAATCACTATATGTATAATATTCTCGCTGAGACATTTTCACAAACACCTTATGAATCTCTTTTTAAAACACAACACAAAATAAGTACCCCTTGGCATAGAAAATAAATTAATAACAGTTCTAGTTACTCTATTCTCCAGATTCCTAAATTAATACGAATATAGAAAATAAAAATGAAAAAGGAAAAGATTGTAGAAAATCATTAAGCTAAAATCCTCACCTTCTTTCTACCAACTCTATTCGCTTCCCTTATAATTTTTTGGGTATGACCTTCGAAAGAGGGATAGAACCCCTAAAATCTATTTCACAAATCAAACAAACATCAATAAATTTACTTGCCATATCAACAATGAAAGGCACAAACATAGCATCAACACATAAACAGTAAATAACACATAAAACTACAAACTACAATAGCTATTTACTTGAAAAACACAGTTCAACACTAAAACATAAGAGAAGAAAGGGGCTGAAGAGTCATAAAATGAAATACCTGGTGTGAAGAGAAAACCACAAAACCTATAAACAGCAAAATAAAACCAAAATCAGTTGAAGAATAGTTGTAGTGCAAACCTATTTAAAAAGTAGAACAGAGGAAGAGTCATAAATTGATATACCTATTGTGTTGAGAGATTTTTTTGTCATTCACAGATGATTCTGCAAAAACTGTTGTGTGAGAGAGAGAGAGAGAGAGAAGATTGAGAGACGTGAGAGAAGAAGAGAGTTTCCAGAGTGAGAGGAAGAGAGAGTTGCGAGAGGGAGAGACTGAGAGAAGTGAGGAGGAACAGAAAGAAGAGGAAAAAGGAAGAAGAAGAAGAAGAAGGAGCGTCGATAGAGGAAAAAAAAAGAGAAAGAGGGGAGCGTATGAGAGAGAAGGGAGAAAGATAGTGCAGAGTGTGTCAGATTGGTTTTTTTTTTATAAGAGTGATAGATTGGGGGTTAATTATTTGCATAAGATATTTGTTTAATTTACAGATGTGCCATTTGATGCTTTTTGACAAAAACACGTGAGATACATCAAACAAGGTTGGTGGATGTGAATTAAAGTTATTTCGAAAACACTGTAGCTTGAATTGGTATTCTGAGAATACTCCAACATACAACACAACTTTTTATTATTGCTTTTAGCCTCTATCACCAACCACCCGTTTTCAATACCAAAACAAAAGCAGATTTTCCTATGTAATGGGGCGTCACTTTATAGGCCCACATAATACCACTACGTTACACCCAAAGGGTAAGTTTGATAAGCAAAATTTTTGGTTGCTTCAATTCGTATTCTAAGACTGCGCCAAATTCCAAACAGCCTTCCTCTTCTTAGATGTTTTATGCCTCAACTTTGAGTAATGAAATTGTAATGTATCACATGTAATTACTAATTCCTATACATCATGTGATTAATCAGTATGATGTAAGCACTCTGTTTACCACACTTTGAATCAATATTTATTTAATTTCATATATTGATAGCCATTTTATAGAATTTTAATCCTTTCATTTAACTAAATATCGGCATGAGGAAATACCATTCATTTTTTTTCAATTCTAATAAGTAAACGTGTAAAGCCAAATTTTATTATTTTGACAAAAGTATAAATCAAAAATTATACAAATACTTTTTTTATACCCAATATAATAATAAGTGACTCTAATCACCATTTTACAACTGTTTTCGAATTGAACTATTTCTTGAGATTACAAGGTCAAACTCTTACCACTTTTTTGTCAAATTGTAATGATTTTCATTAATGGGAAAGACCCAAACTAGGTGAAAAAGTAACAAATGGGCAATTTTTTTAGGCACTGAATGAAATAAGAAGCCTTCCTAAAACCTTTGATGCAAAATTTTTCTTAGAAAAACGAATGGAATTATCCTCATTATTTTTTTTGACCAAAGAATTATCCTTATGTTTTTTTTTTGACAACAGAATTATCCTTATGTTAGACAATGTTACACACGTTTAAAAAAATCATTAAAAATATTCTCAAAAAGAGAGAGGATCGAAGATTTTTTTTTTTTCTTTAAGAAATGAGGTCAAATTTTCCCCGTAAAAAAAGGGAGACTTGTTAACTTTCCAAGAGACTTTATTACACAAATTTACCACCATTTATGGTCGATCGATGACCAAGGCCATTGTCTTTATTGCCCTCTGACCAAATTAAATTTTGGATCCAACGTCCGATTCTATTCGATCATGTTTCATCATTATTGTATTTTCTACATTTCCAACTTGGCAAACTCTCTTCATTAGTTCAATCTCACTATTACCAAAGTGGCTCTTAAATGTATGTAGTAGTTAATTACTCAATGCATTAACTGGTTTGACTCAATACGTTCGCGTACTAATTTCTTATTTTAATAATGAAGTTAGAGTACTAATTAAATGAAGTTAGAGTATGTTTCCACTATAGATCCTCTTTTATAAAAAAAGAAGAGAAGAAGACAAAAAATATCATCAAGAGTTTTGGGAATCCTCAAGGTCTAAGACACAAGTGTGTGTTAATTGTGTAAACCCCAAAGTGCTTGTAAAGAACGATAGTCTTGGAAAAAGAAAATAAGTCAAAACATCACTAAAGATTAAAAGAACCACAAATTAAAAGTCTCTTTTGGCTTAATATCATTGCTCAAAAAGATATTGAATATTATTTCACCGAATCATTTTAGCTATTCATAATACCCATTGTCCAATGGATTTCCAAATCCTAGATAGCTTATCCTTTGAGATCATTTAATCTGGTAGGCTTTTCTCCTTTGGTTAAGAACAATCAGCAATCGAGATTTAGCTTATTTACATCAACACCTTTAATTTAAGATATGCCTCTTCATGAATTTTTATGGACATAACGAGACAATGTCAAGGGAGTTTAAAAATATACTATCTCTATCCCATATTAAGAAGAACAACGAATAGTCAAAATTGATGATAATTATTTCATACTTTTCTAACACTTTTGTTATTTCATCTCTCTCAAAATAATTAAGTATTGTAAAAGAATACTTCAATGCCTCAAAATGTTAAGTGATATTCGACATTTTGCGTTGACTAAAACATTAAGTAATATAAGACGTTGGGAGTATATTAAGAGATTCATTGAGAGTATGAGCAAAAAGGCAAAAATGAGGAGGACCTAAAATAGGTGTTGTAACTTGTAAGGGTGACATATGGTCCATGATTCCTAATTTGCAAATGGGGACAACATCTACCATCTGGCCCGATGCAGGCTAGGTAGGTTATTTTGCCAACTCTAGTAGGTTGTGCCGTTCATGGTTGTGGGAAGTGAGAAAGGATAGTGATGGGGTGGGATAGAGCTTGGGTTTGTGACAGGAACTTGGTGGAAGAGAGGTGTTGCAATCATATGAAGTAAATTACAGAATATGTCATTATATAATTCAACAATTTTAAAAACCTCAGTAAGTAAACAATTTTCAAAAACCCAACCATTGAAGCAAGTTCACAGTCATACATAGTGGACCATTTTATTTTATTTTTAATGCTAATCTACAATTCTGTTCTCTCACCCCAACCCCTACTTGCTAAAGCTCTTCATGCCAGACACTAATTGTAAGTATTAGATTTAGAAATCTCTTTATTTGGATGGATTGGATTTGTAACCTTTTTTTAAAATCAAATCCATGAAGTACTAAGATCCATTTAAGGGTTGATCTCTCCATCTAAAGGATTGAATGTATAACCTAATATATTTTTTCACATGAGCTCATTATATTATGTGGCATTTTTTGGGTTACAAAATTGCTATGTAAGTATATATGATTATTGAGTCAAGTCAAGTTAGCAAGTGTATATCTGAGGTGATGTGTACGGCCTATTGAGCCTAATATCCATAATGGACAAATTTTTGATTTTAGTTTCTATTATAAAGATGGAAAGGTCTCCATTAGACCCTCACACTTGGTAAACTGCTCATTGCTCCAACCAAGAGACAACTCGTTAGATGTTAATTCTAGTGGAAGACCTTTCCATGCAAATATCAGCATCCTTTTTCGTCCATCTATCAACTTCTCTATTAAAAATACTGATGTGTCCGATGTTTTGCCTCTTTTGGCTTTGCCAGTAATGCTTTTCATTTGTTTTTTTTAAATGCTAAGTTGGAAAACACACTTGGGTCTCCAAATTAAATCTAGGATTTATACCCAATATTTCCCATTACATCTTCCTCTAGCATTCCACAATAAAAAAAATCTTCCCACCACCCAATCTAAAGATTAGAGAAGAAGGAGCTAGAGAGATGTAGAATACACAGAGAACAATGTGCCCACGAGAAAAGCTCTCAAAGGTCCAAAGAATAAAGGTAACAATCCTCTTCTTCTTCTTCCTTCTGCCACTACTACCATCACAACTACTACCACAGCCACCACTATTGTCACCGCAAATAAGAATAACGACCACCTTAACAACATTGTTGATAACCGTAATGATGGGGCTAAGGATAACAACAATAGCGTTTCCATTCAATCTCTTGCTCAGGTTTGGACACTTGAGGGCGAGGATTTAATTTGGTAGGTAGTGAATTTAAGGTTAGATGTGATTTCGGATGACTAGTCCAGTTTGAACTGTTAGCATGTCGAACCTCAATATTCCCAAGGAAGATGCTTCTAGCTCGCAAGAAGCATCTTTGTGGAACCATGTCACCAAGATAGGGTTTCAGAATCATGTTAAGATCATATTGGCATCACAGTCGATATCGAAGATTCAAGAGCTAAGGAAGATGTTTAAGATTGAGCTTGAAAAGGTGAGGAGTTTGGTAAATTAGATTGAATAGAAGCAATGAGTGTCTGCTAAGTATGGTGGTAGTTCGAATATGCTAGTGGAGCATCGCAGGGCTGATAATGAAAGTGGAGCAAAGCAGGCTCGCTCAGATGCAGCATCTGTTGAGGTTCCAAGAGAGCTTGTCGGGCCTTGCACAAGTGTGTCAGTATTGGAGAATAGTCAAGGGCTCGATGAAAGTGTTGGGAAGGAGAAGAGAACACACAAGGCAAATTGGTTCTATTGCAATTCAGAGTTCTTCGTTGGATCCATGAAGAGATGAGAGAAGATGGAATGGGTAAATTTGAGTATGAAGCCTAAATTTAATTTGGGAAGCCATGTGTGTTTTTCAACTGGACACATCTATATTTTTTTAACAAAAAAGTTAACAAAATGACCTAAAAAGAAAACATTGACATTTGCAGGGAGTTATTTAAAAAAATCAATCCAAAGATTAAAACCAAATGACCTCTTATACGTAGGAAAAAATATTAAAGCCATAATATTATTTAAGTGTTCTAAATCAACTCCTCATATAGATTATGTTTCGCTTCCTACAATGAAATATTCAATGTAATGAAAGTAGGATGTTCAACTAACCAAACTAAATGATGCTCTGGCCAATCACCTACTTGCATAATTGAACACCAAAACTTCTTGAAATCCAATACAGTGAAGTTTACAGTCATGCATTTAGGGGAAGGGGTGAATAATAGTTTGAAGTACACAAATTAAAGAGCACACTTCTCAAATTTCCATTAAATTACCCAGCCCGTGGGAACAAATATGAATTAAAAAATTCATACCTTTATCTCAATTATCAAAGATGAACACACTTACCCAACCGCTCATTGTGGTCGTACACGACTCGAGGGATTCACCTGTGCAGTTGCACACAGAAGGTACTCGGTTTACAGCAAAAAAAATGAACAAGCATACCGCCGTAGAGAGTCATTTTGTTAACTCATTTGGTCTCAAAATCCATCGTCAGCCCAAAACATTTTTAGTATACAATACAATTAAACAAATGCATACAACACTTGCATTCAAAATAGAGGTTGACTTTTTTATAGGATCAAGCAGAATGCTTCTGTTGATTCTACATTTCTACATAATTTAACTGCTCTGTCCATCGATTTTGATATCTAATTACAGGTGTTTCCCTTACATTGTGAAATAAGTCATTATAAATTTTTAAACCTTTTATTTTTAAATTCAATTCAAGTGTAGGTTATTATCCTAGTGGTCGTCTAACCACTGCGTCATTTTGATTTTTTCTTTTCCTTTCCTCTATCAAAAGATACAAATAGTAGTTACAATACGATAATGACTACGCAATCCAAAATTCTTTCTTTCCTTTTCTTCATTACAAGATAGTTACAATAATTGCACTAGTTGGCCACACTCTCAACCTTTATGGATACATAACAGCTTCTCCTAGTCATTGTTATAAAGCTGCATTGACTAGATACTTTCAGCACTATTGTTTGGGGTCTTTGAACCACCCTAGGAAACTGAACTCACATTGCAACAATAAGCAGAACAATTTCTTTTCATTTTTTTATTGAAAAGTTCTGAAAAAAGCACTACAAATTATACAACAGCTAAACTATGAAATTTCGTTCAGAATGATCAATTTGTCAAAATTTTAAATTTAGTGCTTCTTTGGTAATCTGGGGACCAGGTGGACCAACTAATTGGCTGCCATGGTTCAAAGTTACTGTTCCTCATATAGCAAACAATCATAAACAATATCAGTTGTTGTTGATATAATCAGCTCAAATCAGTGTGACGTGTTTAAAAACATAATCAAAAGACTAAGCAAACCTGTTCCTTGTAAATGTAATACAGCAATCAAGTAGGTTCTTGAGCCTTCTCTACATTGTTTTGAACAATATCTTCCGTCCTAGGAGAGTGATAAGTTATTGTTTTAATACGAATGATTGAATTGAATTATTCATCTATAAGCCTAGAAATGAAAAAAGGATCAATATCATCCGTTCATTCTTTATAAGGTAACATTTTCATCCATACAAGAATGAAGGGATGACCAATGATCAACCATCTGTCAAGAAGTTATCAAATATATGCTAAAAAATAAAATTTACCTTGCATCTGTTATTTTCATATCCATTATACTTGTTTCTTTATGTTGCAAAATTGATGAGAATAACCTTTTGTCCTGGAACAAAATAAGCATTGCACTGATCTAATCATATATATACATTTAACGTAAAAATATGCTCTTCGATGTCTCAAAAAATTATATTTCCGAAATTAAAATCACATATCAACAATACAATTATGCAAGCAACCCCAATTTATGAAGCAGATGAAATTTATTCATTCAAACACACTTACCTTACCTGCATTTTTTAACAATGTCC
Organism: Astragalus glycyphyllos; assembly: GCA_963573325.1. NCBI lineage: Eukaryota > Viridiplantae > Streptophyta > Magnoliopsida > Fabales > Fabaceae > Astragalus > Astragalus glycyphyllos. The sequence continues at coordinate 69,091,698 of OY754308.1, forward strand.
TGAGTAAACTAAATTGTGGAACATTGTGCTTCCAGGGCCAGAAAAGTAGTAATCCTTACCATTCTCTGATAGGTAATCCTTAGTTAGTATTCCTTATCAACGAGGTAACAAAATAGGTAGTGAAACTCTGGAATCTCTAGGAAAAGTCAAGCATGGTGGTCGAGCTTCCACTGTCAAAACCTCCAAATGCAAGTTCTCATAAGGGCACGCCCCATATTCGCAGGACACAAGAGGAGGGAAGCAGGGCTTTGGTGAACCCATTTTGGTCAAGAAGAAAAGGGAAAAGTTGCCAAGGGGGACTAAGGCTGAATCCAAAGGATACCATGTCAACTTAACGGTAGACCGAATGGGCGAAGCCCAAAAAGTGTAAAGAGAAAAAGGGTCATAAACAGTGAAAAACGATCTAGGAACTGAATTTTTGAATGGCTTTCACTTGGAAAAAAGGGGCAGGGATTTTATTTTTTTGGCATTTGCAAACTATTCACCTCGACGACAAAGTGAATGATTAGGGGGGAGTATTGATAGGTTACCCTTGGATAGTTAGTCGGCAGTGGGAGTTCTGAAAAATAAGCCATATTGCCTACAAAAAAGGGGATTGAGAATGAAGGGTGTCATGTCAATTGGATAGAGGTGGGGCCATTTTGCATTAGGAGAGTCTAAAGTCTCTTGAATATATATAAGAAATTCAATTATAACATTTACACTCGGAATTAACCATAGATAGATACAGTTCAAAAAGACGAATGACACAATTCACAACAGACAAAAATACAGTGAAGCTAGAAATTAAATGCTGAAATAATCAAATTTGTCTGCCTTAACAAAAAGTTGATGAATCCCATTTACCTCTTCATTCATATTAGTCATAGTGTCCTGAAACCTCTGTAAGATGAGTCTTAAGCTCCCAACTTCATAATGTGAAGCCTTTAGATTATTTTCAACAAAAAGTCAGAAAATCAAGAGACTTACAAACAGAAATAAAAAACATAATGAAAAAGTTTAATATCAAACCTCTCTGTCTGAAATTAAATTTTGTATCTCTGCATTCCTCGCTGATAATGTTTTCTGAAGGTGAGGCCAGTTAAGAAAATACTTCAAAAAAGAAATGATGATAATGTAAATAAATGCGGTATTTGATACAGATAATCGTCCCATGATGGTAGTGGAATGGATATGTTTTCTATTTGAGCTTGGTTATTGTTGCAATGTTTTGTCACGTCCAGCTTTGCTTCAAGTTCTGAGATGACTCTATCCTTTCTTCTTAATTCAGCCTCCTTGTTTTCCAGTTTATTTCTTAGGTCAGTGATATGTTCTAGAACAAAAAGAAGGTTTTCCAGTTGATAAAACATAGATGGATATATCTGTAGATCGCATTGACTATTTTAAAATGTAGGACAGATTAATGGGATTTCAATTACCAACAAACTCTTTGTCAAGTGTAGAGACCTGATCCATTTTGTTTTTCAAGCTGGTCACTGATTAAAGGAAAGATAAAAATAATTGAACGTGCAATGAAAATTCTGTGGCTTGTATGAATATCCACAAATGTGCATGCCTTGAACCCAGTGCCAGTTCAAAAACTACTTACCAACTTCCTCTTTGTCATTGACGATGTTTTGGACTTTATCCATAATATGCTTGATGTAAAACACTTCCTTTTGTATAGAATCAAATAATCGTAGATGAGAATTTATCTTCTCTGAAAGGACACTGAGCATCCTATCTTTGGTCTCGATTGAACGTTTCATATGAGAAGTAGATTCCTGCATAATTTTTTTTAAAATTCAAATACACAATCAATGGCAGAGACAGAAAATCCTAATTCCCACAGCTCTACAGCATCATCAAAAATCCAAATTCCCAAACTCCGCTCCAGATCTACAGACTCGGCTTTTTCTCCCTCCTCCGCAGAGACAGAAAATTTTCATGTTATGCTCAAATACAAGGATTAAGTGTGAGTCATAGGTTCTAGGAGGCCCACATAATTAACAGAGCACACTAGGATTGGCTTGCTCTGCTTAGTTCTACATAGATATCCACCAAAGCCCAAAAAGTCCCCCTTCCAATTTCAATTATGCTCAAATTCAGGGACACTTCATTTACTAGCCAAATTGAAGCATGAAAGTTAATTAAAAATATCTAAATCAGAGAGGTAAAAGAAAGCCACTTCTTTCATACTTTAGTAGTTTAACATTATCTTTTTTTCAGTTTTTCCATTAACTGCATGGTTTATTCAATAGGCAGCATCTAACATGATTGCTACAAACAAATTGTGAACAAACTCGTGAAACATGTAATGTAGGGTTCAAGATTTTTCAATTTAATGCAACAGAGAACCCAATACAAATCACATTCCATCAATTTATCTGAAATTTTTGTTTTGTACCCCCATCAATATAGGAAACATGCTAGAAGTCACATTTAGATAACATTTAATAATAACAAGGGAATCTTTTTTTTCAATTATTTAGACTTATCTACTGACATAAGTACTTGCTAGACTGTTTAGACGAGTTTATGAAAACAGCTTACATCTTATGACAAGTCCATAAGCTGTTTTCAGCTTATTTCCTTAAGTTGTACAAGATAGCTTATGAAAATAGCTTATAACTTATATAAAAACAGTTAGACTTTATTTATTTTCTATTATAGAAACAATTTAAACATAAGTATTCATATGATAAGCACTTAATTAAGCTTTTTATCGATCATGAGCCAAATTAGCAAACAATAAAAGCGCTAATCACAGACAATAACCTCATAGGCATGCACAAAATTTTCCCTGGACTGAAGTAAGCTATTCAGTGTTCCCTTTAACTCTTTCTGCTTGTTCTCAAGCATCACATTATCGTTCTGTAGGTAATTCACCTGCATTGCAAACAAGAAGCAATTATTTTATTTCCACAAAAAAGAATAACACTTCAACATTGCATGAACAATAAATTCCCCAAACCTTCCTCTCCAATTTTTGACGCTCTTCTTTGACAGAAGCCAACTCTTCCTGCAATTCCTGTATCTTTCTACTACACTCTTCCTCATTCCGCTTCTGCTTCTACTCTCGCTCTCGAACATCACAAACCGAATCAGCACAAAACAAAAGCAATGCACGACGAAAAACGAGACCTAATTGAACAATAATTTATGAAATAAGAGAAAATCGAAAGAAAACCTGGATTAGATGGTGGTGTTGCTCGGTGGCGGAGCGTTCCCTGTCCTGAAAGAGTTCAAGTTAGTCGAAGAAGAAACAAATTGCCATCGCGATTAGCTTCGGAGACGGAAATCATTACCTTGAGATCTCGAATTTCGGTTATGAGAGATTGTAGTTGAAGCTTGAACTTCGAAAACTTGAGCAACTCCATTCCCTTTCCTCTTTTTTTTCTTTGCATTTCAATTTCAAATACAGCAAGATTTTATAGTATGGGCTCCGATTGAAAACGACGACGTTCCGCAGGAAGAGCGAGAAAGGTGATATGTTTACTGCTGCTCGTTCTTTTGGCACACCCCTCATTATTCTCCCACCCTCCCAAAAGTTAGTAACAAGTCTAAAATATCTTTAAACTATAAAAAAATGGGTGCTTTTAAGGTGAATGATCAAATCATGTCCCTCACCGGTGAACCACTAGAAGCATTCCATTTTTAAGCTTAACACACTCAGTACATTGGTATTGGACAAATTCACTACCTTGGTACCCGAATGTGTAGCCGATTGTGCAAAATCATGTTTTAATAGATATTTCTATACTTAATGTCTTAGATTCCATCGACACTTTTGATCAATAGATAGAATTTCGACGACAAGGATTTCACCGACAATCTTGACAAAAAGGTTAGTTGTTTTAAAGTGTTAGTTGTTTTATTTTTAATGCATTATCTAATTTATATAGGTGTCATTTGTATTGCTTGTCTTAACTTATATATTGCTAATTGTTTTCCCATTTTGTTTTTTGGTGGCTTTGTCTTCTTTATTTTCCCCATCTTTTACAAAAAGGTTGTTTTTGTTTTTTATTTTGGACTTCTGCGTGTTTGATTTGCAGGTTTCTTTTCCCCTTTCTTATAGTTTTATCCTTTAGTTAAGATAATGTCATGGCCTAACCATGTTTTTTAGTTTTCTATTACTATTTTTAGCAGTTACTAGCCTTACTAACTAGAGATAGTTTAATCCATTTACTTTACTTTTTGGGTTGATGCGGCACAAGTGGTACATACTTGAGTCCCTTAATCATTTGGTCCTGGGTTCGATCCCTGGCCGGTGCGTATGAAAAAATATTTCTTAAGAGAGGTCAACACTTGTTGTCGACAAACTCTTAGGTCCTAGCTGTGGGGTCGGCCAGAGTTTTGGACAGTCTTTGATTCCTCTGTTCTTCAAGGAATTGTGCCGAGGAGGGAACTCTGCTCCTCGACTATGGGTTTCCTGACTCCTCTAGAAAGGGTCGAGTTGAGTGAATGGGATGCGAGGGTTGGATTATCTACTGGCCTAATGCATAAAGATAAAAGTAAAGTGCGGTAAAACAAGATAAAACTGATAAAAAATAGATTTTTTATTGATGAATGTGTGTTCTTTACAACTGTTCCTCTCCCTATATATACATAGGCCCTCATTGGCCACTATCCGAGCCAACACTTGCCCACCGTTGGATCAATTAAAGATTAACTTCTATCAATGCTCCTAAGCCCTAAAGAGGCAGAGTAACTACCCACGATCCCACTAGCACAATTAGTGGGGCAAAACTCCCCCGCTCCGCTTTTCAAGGCTTCGCTCCTTCGCTTGATATTCAACTGGCTCCACGTTCTGTCCACGTGCCTCCTCTCTCTTGCCTTCCAAGCAAGTCTAGCTTACCTCGACCATTTAGTCCTTCGGCTGACCCTTGTCCTCGACCTGCAGCCTATAGGCCGAGACTTACTCTCCCTCGGCCTCGTTTACTATCCCTCGGGGAGTTTACCTTATGATTTGCCTGAGGCCCTCTCTTGAATCCATTCTTTCGACAAACATCTCTTATGATTTTGTCTAGTGGTCTGCCTCAGCGCCCTAGTCCCTTTTCTCTTTTGCAATGATCGGTGCATCTCAGAGGGACATGCGCTAGTAGTTATCTACATTACATTAGTTCGATATGTTATATGAATTTCTTGACGTGATAAGTAAAAAACTTAAAATTACTTTTTACTATAATAAAATTTTAATATGTAAACCAAGCGTATATTCAGTAAGCATCAAATATACAAGCTTATATTTTGTTTAACGTTAATTTATACTTTAGATGGTAAAAAATGATTACAACGAGGAAATGATGAATTGGTGGAATTGTTTATGTGTACCGTATGAAATTGACACTTACCAACTATTGGGAATGTGGTTTGTTAAATTCAAAACCGAAACCTTTAAGAGATTTTTGGTGAACAAGTAGAACTAAGTCATCTAGGCCAAAATATATTGGCTTAATTACAGTTTTGGTCCCCCTATTTTCATCAACTCACGATTTTGGTCCCCTAAGTTTTAATTTCACGATTTTGATCCCCTATTTTCCCAATTTGTAAAATTGATGGTCCCCCACTAATCTGGTCAAAATTGAATGTGATGTGGCGCTCAATTAACTGATGTGGCAAGCCACTCTGAAATGCCACGTGGCTTTTTTATTTTAAAAATATTATTTTAATCTATTAATTAAATAAATAAAAGAGGGTTGTATTATATAGCGAAAGAGAAGTAACCACGAATACACGAACTAAATATTCAACATCAACCTCTCTCTAACCTGCCGCCCCAAGCCCCCAACCACCATTATCAAACGAAGTTGGGCTTCAAACAAATCCTATGGCACTGATTTTTAACACCCCTCCCAAAATCCAAAGGAGAAAACGCATAGGCAGCATTTTTGATTTCTCTGTGGATTTTATTTTGGGTTTGAACAAATCTAGGGTTTGATTTTGGTTTTTCTCTGAATTTTTGGATCAGATCCAAAAGCCCCACCTCCCGTCTTCTACTTCCACGGTGATTGCATTGCATCTGGGAGATTCCTTTGTAGCCTCTGTCACTGGAAAAAATCATGCCACCTCCAACATCTTGTACTCTGGAACGACACCAGACCCCTTCCACGTTTTTGCTTTTTGATGAAATTGTTGAGAGAGATTTGGTTTCTTCAAATATACAACTAGTGTAGAATGATTACAATTTTAGGAATCTGCAGCTTTGTGGATGACGGAGGTGAGGATGACCATAGGAGGGAAAGGATTAGAGATGAGGAGGATGCCTCGACGTGAGGGAGAGTCGGAGAGATGAGGATGATGACGGAGATGAGGATGGAGACATCCTTTTGTTTTTTTTTTAGAAATATTAATTATTTAAAAACAATTTGTTATAGTAAAATTAATTTTTTAAAAAATTTAAAATCTTATGTGGCAGTCCGGTGTGGCTTGCCACATCAGTTAAGTGAGGTCCACATCAGCACAAGTTTGACCAAATTAGAGGGGGACCTTGATTTTAGAAATTGAAAAAATAGGGGAACCAAAATCGTGAGAAAAAAAGTTGGGAGACTAAAATCGTGAGTTGGTCATAATAGGGAGACCAAAACTGCAATTAAGCCAAATATATTTGTATGAGACAATGTGGTATCCACTTCCAACTTCACGTGTCTCTTTGTTTCTTTTTCCTCTTTCAATAATTGTTATCATCACTCGTGTTTCAACTTCTATGTCTCTTCATAACCTTTATAAACACCACTAATTATACACTTTTTGCATACTTCCACGTTTGACACCAAGGAATAAATTACTTATAATTGCATTCATTACATGGATCTTGTTGACCATTTATTGAATTATTGTTTAACTTTTTATGACACATATAAATAAATATGACGCGTAGACTGTGAATGGTTATTATGTGGAACCTAATCACGATTTGGGATTGATGTGGTGGAACTAGGGGTGGGAATAGGCTGGGCCGAGCTAGGCTTTGCTTGGCCTGGGCCTGGCCTGCTTTGAAAGCGTTAGGCCTGAGCCTGGCCTGTGGCCTATCATAGGCCCAATTTTTAGGTCTGGTCTGGCCTTTGTGAAAGCCTGACAAGGCCTGATAGCCTGTTTAGGAGCCTATTTTACAATTTTTTTTACAAAAACCTATAATCTTTAAGTGATGTATGTTTTTTGTAAATAACAAAAAAGCTAATAGATTAATAAAATTTTGTTCTATTTTATATGACATCCTATTTAAATTCTATTTTATAATAATAACTTTAAATTTGTCAAAAATGGATGTAATAGTTTAAATTAACATGAAATATTAGCAAATTTATGACTTAAATGAAATACAAAATTTAATACAATAATAATAATATTATTTATTTTTATTTAAATAGGCCGGCCTGATAGGCCTAAAAGGCTTTTTCAATGGCCTGTGGCTTGGCCTTTTTAGCTAAATAGGCTTTTAAAAAAGCCTAAGCCTTATCTGTTTAAATAAAAAGTCTGGCTTGGCCTGGCCTGACGTAGGCTGGGCCGTAGGCCCCTGTCGGTCGGCCCGGCCTATTCCCACCCCTAGGTGGAACCACTTGAAACTTCCATTTTGTTGCTGGTTGTTTCTTCCCTAAAAACAATTTTTACATTTATCATTGACACCTTGTATCCCTAAAACGATACACTCTTAATGTTTCGTCAAAACAAAATCTTAGTTATTGAATAATGTTACACCTCGATTTTCGAAGGTCACTGGTGAAGTTCAACCCCTGTAATATGGTGCATTTTTTAAAAAAATATAGGGTAGTGCTATATAACACGAGGAGTAGTTTTTGTGGATTCCACGAGAAGTTGTTTTATGCGTTATTATATAAATAGAAAAAGCACAAATCATGGAAGCTTAGCTATAAAATAGGAAGTTTGACTGGCTTGCACAAACTAACTTAACACACCCATTCGTGGTGTTGACCACGAAACTATCGTGGGATCAAGCATTATCCTAAAAAATATGAGGCATTCCTTTCACTTCCTTTGAATTGTACAAAATACCTTTTTTTTTTCATAATGTGAATCAGCGTAATTGCAGCATATGAAAGATATAATGTAAAACCATAGGGTACCCTGTGATAAGTCTCTACTGCTTCATAAAGTGAAATACACCGGCGTTATGAGTTTTCCTCATTGGAGACCACTCATAATCCTCCTCCTCCTCCTCATCATCATCATAATCATGCTCGTCGTCATCGTCATCATCATCACCACCACTAACCAGATCTATCACAGACAGTGGTACTGGCAACTCACGTGAAGTTGTCACTACGGACAACTCTATCAGATCATCTTCTGACATATCATCATCGATCCAACCATAGCAAGGCCTCCTTTGAGCCTTGCCTCCACTCTAATTAGCAGTACCCTCTGGTGGTGGAACTTCCGGAGGTGCTGTGTCTGATCAAAGTGGAGGCAAGTTTTAGAGGAAGTCTTTCTATAGTTGGATCGATGATGATATGTCAGAGGATGATCTGATAGAGTTGTCCGTAGTGACAACTTCACGTGAGTTGCCAGTACCACTGTTTGTGATAGATCTGGTTAGTAGTGATGATGATGATGAAGAAATATTACCGAGTCCAACAACTGAAAAGGTGGTGGAGGTTTGAATTTATGTGGCTTCTTCTGGATGGTGATATATCATATTCCAAGTTTCTTAATATCATTTCCGCAACTTCTTTTTGCATATCTATATGTTTTGTGCATTATAATTTGAAAACCAAATTGAGCACATATCCTCCTGGTATATGAGGAGTAGTTTACAGTTACGATTCAAATCAATTTTCATTGTGCTTAATTTATGACGGTGTGCGCAGCGAGTAACATAGATAGACTCACATCCGATGCTTTCAACGGCAGCCATGGCGACCAGAGCACGTGAGTTAATTTCTCGTTCAGCAACACAAATAGCTCACAATGACAATGACAACTGCGACAACAACATCGACACCACATGGAGCGACACCGTCTAGGCATGTCTATGTCTTTGTTCCACCGCTTGCACTCGTCCTCCATCCTTTGTCAAGCATTGCATCACCACTCTCACAAGTGCATTGCATGATTGCATCGTCACCCCAAGCATGTAGTAGAGTTACATTTTTATTCTATGATGCTTGAAAATAAGTGTAATCCCTTCTTAGTTTTATCGTGTTTATTATGTATTTTTTAATACACATTTTGCTTTTGCTTATGAAAATTTGCATAAAATATTTTCACATCAAGGAACTACTTAGGGTTATGTGTCATCTCTAGAAAAGTCTCATTCCACATGTTAAACTATTCTTTTGGTTTCTAAAGAAATACAATATTACTATTTGCATTGTGATATTTTCTCCAATTGTTTTTTTTAGCGGAAACAATAATATTATTTATATTCAATTACTATCCATATTTTTTCCTCTAATTTTTGTACAGGAAAATATACTATATATTATTGGACTAACGTTAATTTAGATTACATACTATATTAAAAAAAATTCATTATTTTTAAAATAAAAATGGGTTTTTAAATTCATTTTCATATTATTATAAAAAATTGGCTTAAATATATTTTTGGTCCCTATAAAATTTAAGTCTTTTTGTTTTAGTCCCTCATGACATTACTTTTAGCACTCTTTTGAAATTTTATAACCGCTATTAAAAGTTATTGAGCTCTATTTTTTTTTTTGACAAGAACAAACTTAATTCATTTCATTAAACAGAATTGTTTCAATACAGGTTGGAATGAAATAAAAAACGCGGGAACTAGCAAACAATCTTGATGCCCGTGCTAACGTATGAGCAACAAGATTAGCTTGTCTCCGAATATAGCTAACCTCAAAGCTAGGAAAAAGACGTAATCTATTACGACAATACAATAAAATAGTACCAAGCTCGGTATTCGGCAAAGGCTCTACCTTCAAGCCATTTACAACTGGAGCACAGTCCAGTTCAATGGAAACAGAAGATAGCCCCAAAGCTTCCAACCAAGCCAATGCTTCCTTAAGACCAATTGCCTCCGCTTCTTGCGGTGTTGGGACTCCATGGAACCACATAGTTTTGCCTCTATAGAAATCACCTGTGGACGTTCGAATACACAAACCAATACCATATTTGTTGTCTTCCGCAAAAATTGCCGCATCGACGTTACATTTTAAAGCTCCTGCTGCTGGCCGAACCCACCTCAATACCCGTGGCAGCTGCTGGCCCGAGAGCACAGGAGGATGGTGCTGTTGCTGGCGCGCTCCAAACCAAGCGTCAAACATATCCTTCGCGGCGTGAACGACTTGCTCAACCGGTTGTAACACCCCAGCCCAAACCAAAAAACCCAGATTTTGAGCTCTATTAAAAGTCATGAGGAACTAAAATTGGTGGAAAAATAAAACTTGGGGGACCAAAAGTAGGCAAATTTTTTTTGAGGGACCAAAACAAAAAAAACCCAAATTTTACACCATCAATGAATCAAAAGCCATAATATGAGTGACATTTAAGAAAGTTAAGATAAAGTCAAATATTTTTACACCACCTTTCTTTGAAGTGCCTAAATCTTATTTCACCACACCTTTCTTTCAAGTGCCTAAATCTTATTGATGACATGACTGTTGCCTAATAGTACGTAGAAAGGACGTACAGATTTTTTTCCCCAGACTGGTACTTTCGCATCCATGGAATTTGTCGATCTCTATGGTTAATATATTGTACTTTGGTAAACATTAATGTTTACCAAAGTACAATATATTAACTCTAAGAATTAATTACATTTTAATATACTTAATTTTAAAAAGAACCCTTTTGTTGCATTAATTCTTAGAAGATGGGTTGGGTCTAATTTAGGCCTACAAAACGGTTTGTAGAATGATGAATATCTCTCACTTTAAATTTGTTTTTTGACAATATTATATCCGATGTGGAACCTGGGTTTTTCCAAACACTATCGGGCTATGTGTGTAGATAATTGAAATGTACTGGATGCCGGTTTCAGTCAATGAAGTTGGGCCGAATTGCTTCCAAGTTATGATGTTGAAGATGTTCCAAAGATGGTGTCAAGGTGCGCTTCTCCGCGTTGATCCGGAGAGGGGGTGATACCTGCACACACTACGGTGCCCAAGCCAGCTCAAAGAAAAGGTGGCATGTAGTAATAAATGTGTACTTGATGCATTGATATGAGCGCGTATTTATAGGGGGTGCTGTGGAGCTGATTGTTGCCATGTAGAAACATTAAAAATATTCAATTGCTTTTGAATAGCAACATTATTTTCATTTATGGGATATTATATACTAATTATGTATTTCAATTATCATAATTTTTTTTGATAGACAATGTTAGTTGTTAATTGTTGGAGGGGTGAGGGAAATGTTAGTTTCTAGGGTTTGAACTCTATACCTCCTTACTCTTTCGATATCATTTAGCTCGCCAATTGAGCTACCTTCTTGGGATATGTTTGCAGACAATTTTTATAGCATTACGAAGAATTTGAACGTTCCTTTTTGAAGAGAAGGTTACGAAGTAAGCATGGCTTAGGGCTTATGGATGAAGTAAGCATCGAATAATCTAAAAATACAAATGATGGTTATTGTCAAGCCATCTCTAGTTTTCTTAAAGAATCAAGCTTTATTGCAGATCGTGGTTGGCCACAATTGTGGTTGTCATTGCCAGCTAAAGAGCCCCCTCACAATAACCCTCTATCAAGAATCAAGCTATCTCTGCACCCCCTCTACAATAAAGATAGTGATGGCATAAGAAGACGTTCGTGAGCAACATTGGCGGGTGGCACAGTCAAGCTTGCATTTTTGATGGAATGGGTTGAAGAAAAGTTAGCACACGAATAGTCACAGGTGTCACTTAATAATAATTTTTTTGATGTATAAGCCATGGAGAAGAAACCAGGGAAGAAGGATTTTCTGATTTGGTGAAGGGGGCTCTCTGTTGCAGTGATGGAAGATGAAAGGGTGGGGTTAGACGAGCAAGGAAGAGAGATTTAGTGTGAAGTGGCACATGTGAGTCATTTAAGTGATGTTTTAATCTCATCCATTAATTCTGATCCAAGGGCTAAAAAGGTCTCCTCTCACTCTCACATAAGGGACCCCTTTCTCACTAGATATGTCCCATATATATATATATATATATATATATATATATATATATATATATATATTCTTGGGGGAGTTTCACAATTTAAGACATTTGTTTTATAGACGAAATAATCTTTGAGGACAGTATCCCTTAAGATTAGTCAAATTATTTCATTGTACTCAATATTATATAACACAAAGATACACTTCCCCTTTTAAAAAATCCCAAATAAACTAAAAATAACCATTTACAAATAATGAGAGTATATAATAGGAAATAGGATAGTTTGTTTTCCATCATGACATTTTCAAAGAGATCTCCATCAAATGAGGTGCAGTTTTACAAATATAGCCTGTTTTTCATAGCATAACTGAATTAATTATGTAAACAACCTAAAGGCAGTTTGCCTATAGTATATTTTCCTAGGCAATTACATTGCCAGATACCACCTATTAGAAACCAAAGAAAAAGCTTTAACAAAAAATAAAGAAAATGAGTATTGACCAACACAATAAATTATTTCTATTATCTTCACTTGAAAATTTGCACCAACTCTCCAATTTTTATTGGACTACCATCATAGGCTCACAGCTGCTAATCAAGATAAACATGCACACAGACATGTGAAGCTAAAATCAAAATATCATAAAGAGAAATATGCACACAGAAGTACCGATGTCCAAAAAACCTGCAACATAGTTGTAAAGAGGAATAATGATTTCATTCATACGTACAGATTATAAGTAAACTTGAGGTTTGTCAAAAAAAAAAAAAGTAAACTTGAGGAAAATATATATCAATTTTTTACCTCCAGATCCAGGAATTATCCCATGTTTGAAGTGCATCAAATGTTATGAATTTGAAATAATGGTTTCCCTTTGGCATGTAGAAGAGTAAAAAATTACATTTTTGGTTCTTTTGAAGTAAACGCAAAACCTTTGAAGTAAAAAAAAAAAAAATCAGAGACTTGTGGTTGAGGAAAATTCCACACATTAAATGTTAAACTGTAAGTGATTGAGTATAAAATAAGAAACTTCAACAAAGAGAAGAGGACACAAATAATGCAGAGTAACTGACATACGCTATGTATACCAATGGGACTTTTGCTCAAATATATAACGAGGACTTATTTTTTTGGCAAAATTACACTAGAGGACCTTTAAGTTATTTATTTGTAATAAGTTGGCCCTTTAAGTTTTTTTTGTAACAAATAGGCCCTTTTAGTGATTACTCTAGCTTATGTATTTTGATGTAATGCTACTTTATATATTGTGATTACTCTAGCTTATGTATTTTGATGCAACCAAACATATTTTGGTGTATTTTGATGTAATCAACAATATGACATTTTACTAAAAGGGCCAATGGTGTCAACGTTAGGTAACTTAAAGGGCCTATTTGTTACAAAAAAACTTAAAGGGCCAACTTGTTATAAATAACTTAAAAGTCCTTTGGTGTAATTTTCCCTATTTTTTGGGAGTAATTAGGCTTCATTCTTGGGTTCATATTCAACAACATCCAAAATTCTGGTTATAATTGATTATCAACACCGCAAATAACAAAGAAAAGAAAGGAAATAAAGTGACTAAATTTAGGTGATTATCAACATTCTTGACAAAAACATGAACTAAAAGTGAACATTATGGTTTGAGAAAAAAAAAGAGAACATTATGGTGAAAAAAGTTAGTAATATACCTACCTCATGTTTCAGCGACAGAATATTTTGGTGATTACCAATTAGGGTTGACTCAGATGCTAAAAAGTTGGCTCATTCTTCACAAGGACATGGGTTCAACTCCCCCTGTCAGCATGAGGACCCCTTTGATGGGTGATCTATAAGTACTCAAAAGAGCCTTGAGCCCAACGACTTATTAAACTTCTTCCCCATTCAATTTTTTTAACTCTTTTTATGATATTTAAGTTTATTATTATTGTAACTTACACTTTTACCTAAATTTTGTAAAATAAAAAGGCTTAAATACATGTTCTGCCCCTGCAAATATGGGAGTAATCCAGTTATGCCCCTGTAAAAAAAAACTTTAAAATTGCCCTCGCAAATACTTAACGTGTCTAAAGGGGACCCTGCTGTTAGTTCATGTTAACACCGTTAACTCTAATGTTACGTGGCTTATTACGTGGCACTAGACTGGGACACGTGGATGACAACAAGTATTCTCACTCTCAACTCTTCAGTATCACTCTCAAGTCTCTCACATTTGATGTTTCTGGAAAAAAACACTGAAAACACACACAACCAACACTCTGATTTTTAGGGTTTCTGACGAAGACGAAGTAGTGAAGAAGACAGCGAACAGCAATGGCGTAGGCGACGAAGAGCAACAACGAAGACGAAGGAAGCATTGACGAAGACGATAGAAGCCATTGACGAAGCATTGTCGAAGACGAAGAGTAAAAAATTTGAAGAAGACGACGAAGGTAAGTTGATCTTTCAGAAACCACATGCTCTCAGTTATTTCTTGTACTTTCTGACTTTGAAAACAACAATAAATTTTGGGTAAGGGAAAACCACGTGGGTAGGGACCAATTTTCAGTGTCTTGTTTGTAGTTTTGTGATTGACTGGGGAATCTTGACTGCTTTTGAAATTGTTGAGTGTTGTGTTGTCAATATTTAGGGGTCTATTTACTGCTTTTGAAATTGTTGGGTGTAGTGATGTGTTAATGTCTATTTTAGGTCTCTAAATTAGGTTGAAATGTCCATATTAGCCCTTAATCTGAATTTTACCTTTATATTGTGTTATACAGTGATGTCTATTGCTGTTGTTATTCACCATGGGGGGAAATTTGTTAAACATGACCAACTTGAATATGAAGGGGGCAGTGAGTCATCTGTTGTTGGTCAAGATGTGGATACATGGAGTTACTTTGAAGCTGTTGGACTTGTGAATGATCTAGGATTTGATAGTGGTAGTTATAGGCTATGGTGGAGAATTGGCAAATATGTGCTCTTTAGGAGGCTTTTGTGTGATGAGGATGCATTAGAATTGACTGAGCATGCATTGAAGTTGGATGTTGAAGCTCATATCTTTGTTGAGCACTTTGAACAAGCTGGCCATTCAACTGAAGCAACTGAAGCATATGAGGAAGAGAGTGAAGATAGTGATGGTGAACTTAGGTATATTCATATGGATGATAGTGAGGAAGAGAGAACAATTGGGAAAGATGATGGGTTTGGAGATGAACCAGTTGCTAAGACACCACCTAGAATCCCACAAGCATCAATGAATTCCCCTAGTGGATCAAGAGTTGTCATAAATGGAACCCCCTATAAAGTAAAGTCCAGGGCAAAAAGAACACTGAATAAAAAAGGTGGTGCGAGTTCTAGTGCCCAAGTTGAGGATGTGGGTGAGCTAGATGATGAATACATTAGTGAGGAGCTAGACAGTAGTGATCCTGATGAAGAAGAGAAGAGTGGTCCAAAATATGACAGGTTTAGGATGGAGGAGCTTGACCAAAATTACAAATTTAACGTTGGTTTAGAATTTGGTAGTCTTGATGAGTTTAGGGAGGCAATTAGAGAGTGGTCAATATTAAATGGGAAAGAAATAGTTACTGTGAAAAGCTGTAAAAAAAAGGGTTAGAATTGAATGTAAAGTAAAATGTGGATTTGAAGCACTTGTAAGTAAGGTGGGGTACAAACAAACATTTAGAATGAAAACTTGGAAGGGGACCCACAAGTGTGCTAGGGTATTAAATAACTCAAGTGCCAGGTCAAAGTGGGTTGCCAAGGCAGTGACTAAAAGATTAAACACAACTAACAGTGTGAAAGTGAAAGATATAATTGCTGATATTAGGGAAAATTATAAGGCTGGCATTAGTTGGGGTAGAGCTTGGAGGGCAAAAAAAATGGCAGAAGAAATAGTTGAAGGTGATGCAAGCAAACAATATTCTTTGCTATGGAGGTATGCAGCAGAGTTAAAGAGGGTCAATCCTGGAAACAGTTGCAAGATCTCAGTGATTAGACCAACACCAACAGATCAACCAAGGTTTGGATCTTTTTATTTTTGCTTTGATGGGTGTAAAAAGGGGTTCCTGAATGGTTGTAGGCCATTTATATGTGTTGATGGTTGTCATCTCAAAACCAAGTATGGCGGACAGCTTTTGGTGGCAGTTGGGAGAGATCCAAATGACCAATACTACCCACTTGCATTTGGGGTTATTGAAACTGAAACAAAGGAGTCGTGGAGATGGTTTCTTACTTTTTGTTGGAAGACATTGGTCAACATAGAATATGGATCTTTATATCATACCAACAAAAGGTCAGAGTTTTAATTTCTGTTTAATTTCTGTTTAGTTCTGTTTATTTCTTAAATTATGTTTATTTTCTGTTTAACACAGTTTAATGCAATGTTGTTAAAACCGACCCGGAGGTCGACCCGAGCAAGTCACTGGGTCACTGGGTCAATGGTCGGACCGAGGGGTCACTAGTTGACCCGCGTGACCCGTGACTGTTAAAATCTGATAAAATTAGGCAACCTGTGTATAAATTCACATATCGCAGAACTATGAATTTTTTTACCATACCATAAAAATGTCCAAAAAAACACTACTCATTCATCAAATTCAAATCAAATCCATAAACAAGTTTGAACCTAACAAAAATTAGAGGAGCAATGTTCTTAAACTATGAAATTATCAAAAATTAGAGGAGCAATGTTCTTAAACTATGAAATTGGAATCAAAACAATGCTTCTTATAAGAACTTAAAGATGAATTTATACTAGTTATGAGTTATAACAACTTAAAGACTAAAAAAAAAAATAAACAGAAAAAAAAAGCCCAAAAGGACATCGTATTGCCTTTTTTTTTTATAAAAAAAAAAAAATCAAATCTGCACGGGCGGGTCGGGTCACACCGGGTCACGGGTTGCTGGTTCAGCGCCTTAAAGCCACGGGTCGCACCGGGTCGTACTGGGTCTGAAACGTGACCGATCCGATTAGCGACTCGACCCAGTCATATCACCGGTCCGCGGTCGGTCCGGGTTGAACAACATTGGTTTAATGTCAGTTTAATTTCTGTTAATTGTTTAATTTCTGTTTAACACAGTTTAATGTCAGTTTAGTTCTGTTTAATTGTTTATGAGTGTTTTATTTTCTGTTTAACAGATATTAATGTCAGCTTAATATCTGTTAATGTAGGGGTTGATTCAAATGTTTGAGGAGATGGGTTTGGAACATAGATTATGTGTGATGCACTTATATGCAAATTGCAAGAAGAAGTTTGGTGGGGGAACTATCATCAGGGATCTTATGATGGGGGAATCAAAGGCCACCTACTATCAAGCATGGGAGGAAAAGATGAATGAGTTGAAGAAAATAGATGCTAAGTGTTGGGAGTGGCTCATGGGTATTCCCACGAAATTCTGGTGTAAGCATGCGTTTTCTTTTTACCCTAAATGTGATATAGTTATGAATAATCTAGCTGAGGCATTCAATAGTACTATATTCACTGCTAGAGATAAGCCTGTTCTCACCATGGTTGAGAGGATTAGGGATTACTTGATGAGAAGGATGGATACCCAAACCAAAAAACTACAGTTATGGCCACATAGAGTGATGCCTAAGCCATTGAAGAGGTTGGATAAGGAAATAGAGTGTAGTGGTAATTGGTTGGCTACATGGTCTGAAGATCTTAAGTTTCAGGTTGTAAACACAATTGAAAATAGGTGATTTATTGTGGACATAGGTAACCAAACTTGCACTTGTAACTTCTGGCAGTTAGTTGCTATACCATGTAGACATGCTTGTTCATGTAGAGAAAACCAAGAAATGTTGCACATGAGGGTAATGAAGAACCACAGGGAACTGATGTCCACCAAACTGCTGAGGAAAATGAAGAACCACAGGGAACTGATGTTGCTCATTCTGCTGCTGCTGTCAGCCAAAATTCTGCTACTCATTCTGCTACTGCTCATTCTGCTACTGTTTCTGTGCCCAATTTTGCTCCTCCAAATGCTGCTGCAAACAAGCCTGTTAGAGTTGAGAAACTTCCAATTTCAAGGAAGCTACGAATGGGTGCACCAAGTGCTGCTGCAAATGTCCCTCTTAGAGTTGAGAAACTTCCAATTTCAAGGAAGAGACCAATGGGTGATGCATCAAATCAACCATCAACTAAAGGAAAAAAAACCCTTGGTCTCAAGAAGACTAGATATAGTACAAGGTTAAAGAAGACAGTTCTACCTTATACTGGACCTGGTTCTAACCCCAACAAACCAGTGGTAGTTGATGATGATGAAGGAACCAACAACCATGGAGAATTAACACAGGAAAATGTGGAGTGAAGAATGAAGTAGTTTATGTTTAGGGTAATTAGGAGTATAGTCTGTAGCCTGTCTTAGTAACAGCTTTTGGTCTGTTTGGTAACATGTATGGTCTGTTACTAACTTCTGGTGTATTTTGGTAACTTGTATGGTCTGTTTTGGTAACATATGAATGGTTATTAAGGAGACATGTATGCTCTGTTTGGAATTAATGAAAGTTATGTTATTCAATTGTTCCTCAGTTTCATTTATTTTTGCTCACAGGTGCCATTTTTTTGGTGAATCAAACATAATTCATAATTTTGCACTTAACAAACTTCATTGATAATAAAAGTAGAGTTTACATTGGTAGTACACCTAAAACAACTTGATACAAAGGAAATTGATACTACACCTAACACCTACATTACATTTTAAGGTAATCAAATTTCTGAAATGCTACAAAGATTATGAGCAAAACTATTATTCCTTGCATCCAACTAATCTTCTTCCTCTCATCTAACAATTTGAGCTTCAGCTTTCCTATTTTTTTTGACTCCAAATCTTTAAAAATTTCCCCACATTTACATTGACAGCTTGTTTGTGTTGAAGCTTGAGTATTAGGAACAGCCATAGCTTCACATTGATTCATTTCTGAGACTAAGACCATGGGCATTCTATCAACATCCAGTTCATCATCCCAGACGAACAAATCGCAACTTACTCGCTTCTGCACAAAATCAAAAAAATAGAGAATAGAAGTATTAGGTTTATCACTTTGCAGATTTAGAAGGGATTGAAAGAAATAGGTTTAGGGTTTATGTAATTAGAAACAAATACAACATTTTTAGCCAACAATCTAACTTACCCCCTTGTTGACACACCTCCAGAATCTTCTTCCACGATTTTCAGCAGTGTTGGCTATCCACATACGCATAGGAGAACCACATCCACATACATGGAGTAAGCCTTCCCTTGATGCAGCATTCGAAGAAGTATTGCTTCTGGCCATTGGAGTGAACGAACGGAGAAGATGAAGGAAGAAGAAGAAAGAAGAAGGAAGAACAAGATGAAATAAAGAGGTCTATGTTTCAGATCTGAGGGAAGAAGAAGATGATATAAGCCTTGATGCCACGTAATAAGCCACGTAACATTAGAGTTAACGGTGTTAACATGAACTAACAGCAGGGTCCTCTTTAGACACGTTAAGTATTTGCGAGGACAATTTTAAAGTTTTTTTTTTTACAAGGGCATAACTGGATCACTCCTGTATTTGCAGGGGCAGAACATGTATTTAAGCTAAATAAAAATGAAGTTAGTGATAAACATGTAGTAAACAAATGCAATAATTCAATTTAGGGTAAAATATGTTTTTGGTCCCTACAAAATCGGGTTCTTCTAAGTTTAGTCCCTACATTAACGAAATAGGTATTTTGGTCCCTATCTTATTTTGTCGTTTCTATTATTAGTCTCTGCCGTTAATTATTGTTGATTGGGCTAACGGAAATCGTGACTAGACATACCACATGGATATTTTAATTGATGTGGCGTCTACGTGGCATGATGACTCAAATTTTTTATTTCTTATATTTATCTATTTCAGTTAAAATAAATCAATTTTAACATAAGAATTACAAAACCAGAAACTCATCTTCTTCCTCTCCTCCGGCAATAGAAGCGGCGGAGATGATCGCCGGCACGGTGGTCGCAAGCGGAGGGTACTCAGATAACAAATTTTTTTGAGGGCTTTGCGAGAGGATAACGTGTAGATTCTGAATATCAAACTCATTTTTCGATTGAAGGTCCATGGTTGCCGGAAGATAAGCAAGAAGGCGGTGGTTTGAAGTTCTCAGATCCATGAAAAACGCAAACGCAAACAAATCTGATCCATGAAAAACGCAATGGTTCTCTGCGCGTTTCTTTTGTGTGTGTTTCTGTGTGATTGAGAGGAAGCAAAGAGAAGAACAGAATCAGAATCAGATTGAAGAAGAGAGAAGACAAAAAACCAAAAACTGCGTTTCTGGGTTATCGGTTCTGTGTGCGTTTCTGGCGTTTGTGTGGTTCTGGGGTTTTAATTTGTTCTTCAAACTTCTAGCGTTTGTGTGGTTCTGGGTTTTAATTTGTTCTGATACTTGATCTGGTTTTGTTTGTAGTGGTTTGTCTAGTAGAGAGTGATGAATGAAAGTGAGTGATGATGATGATGATGTTCAGCGTGAAGAAGAAACACCGATGATAATGATGTTCATTTTTCTAAATTTTTATTTAAAAATTAATTAATTTAACTGAAATAAATATAAGAAATAAAAATATGAGTCAGCATGCCACGTGGATGCCACATCAATTAAAATGTTCATGTGGTGTGTCCAGTCACGATTTCCGTTAGCCCAATCATCAATAATTAACGGCAGAGACTAATAATGGAAACGGCAAAATAATATGGGGACCAAAACGCCTATTTCGTTAATGTAGGGACTAAACTTAGAAGGACCCGATTTTGTAGGTACCAAAAACATATTTTACCCTTCAATTTAATTTATTTAGAAGTATAATGTCATAAATTTAAGTGTATATCCGTTAATTCTAATAGAAATATTGTTTATCATTTTTCTAATTGATAGGATTAGTTTAAGGAGATTTTCATTACCGTAGGAATAGTTCCATGTGAGAGATTAAATATTTAACATGGAATTGTTCAATTCATCTTTATTGTTATTTTTAGTATGTAGACTAATTTATAGCTCACGTAAACACACCACATGGCATATGATCCAAATACAACGTCAAGAAGAGCTATTATTTTCCATATTTAAATTGAAACTGTTAAATTTTATTGAATGTATACTAATTGTCAGTTGTAGAGAACCTGCTACGAAAGCTTATAAATTGAGCACATGTGCTTAATTTTAATCACTAAGCATTGTTAGTTTTTTTTTCTCTATAAACAATTTTTGCAGTCATCATTGATATCCTGTATCCCTAATATGATGCACTCTTTCTCGACAAAACAAAATCTTGATTGTTGAATATATTCCAACAAGACTTTAGATCATCACCTTCACGATGGTATGTCATATTTTGTTTTCCTTCATGACACTATGAAGATCTATCTACAAACCATCATAACACTATGGATATCACGATGACGTTAGCAGCGACTTTACAAGGTATGAAACGTAGGATTTCCTCTGGTAGATTATCCATTTAATGGAGAATACGTAGGAATGGAGTGGGAAGATGGTAGAAATGAAGAGGGTGGAGAGTGGAATGTGGATTCTCCAACCTCATAGCAAATCAACATACGTGGTTTTAACTACAAAAGAACGACATGCAGTAAGGTTTAAATACATATTCAACTTGTTGTCAACAAACACCATAACAAAGGAGTGAAACCACCGATGTACTATTATTAGAATTTTAAAAGTTGCATCCTTTCAATTGCTTAATTTTTCGTTTTCAATTCCATCAAAATATATTGCCTTTCTATTTGAGGAGAAGACGAGAGAAATCTCAAAGAAAGACTCCAAAAGTTCCTTAGGTTCGTGAGAGAAAAAATGAAAGGTTTTGTGTTTTGTGTTGCAAGACACAAACATACGCGTGTCTGTCTAAAAAATGAAAGGTTTTGTCTTTTTTTGTGTATACCATTCTTTCGTTTCCAATTCCATCAAAGTATATAACCTTTCCTTTTGTCTTTATATCAATACTATCACATTATGAGATACACGAAGTATTAGCAAATGGCAGCTCCACACAATTTTTAAGATTGGCTTAAAAAATTAAATAAACATCCTAAACTATCCTTAGTTATTACTTCTGTCTTGGAATACTTAAAAGATTTTCGCATTGACGAAATGAAAAGCAGGTTGAAAATAAGGGTAAAATTGGTATATTTAGTAACAGGAAAAGTGGATGCTTCTCATTGTCGTTTCAACATTCATGTGCCACTGCCAATTGGGGATGCTTAAGCGATGACTTAAGAATGTGCATTGGGGATGCTCTAATAATCCAATTGTAGTTAACTTAGACGATGATGATGATGATGATGATGATGATGATTAGGGAGTGGATGTCATATATCCTTAGGAGCATTTTTTCTACATTATGTATGGAGTTCTTTATTTTGTTGTTTTTGATGGATATGGATTTATTACCTATTTCTTTCTATGTTTTGAGTCGTCTTTTAAATACAATGGAAAAAACTTATGTTCAGTAACATATGAGTCGATACAAATTCAATAGAAAAGGTAACAAATCTAGAAATTGGACCCAACAAAAAATACGTTGTCTACACGCAAAAAGCTTCTTATTGTTCAAACTTTTGTTCTTCCACTCCCTTTCTACAACTACTGTCGTCTCTACTTCCTCTTTTATTTCCTTTTAGGCCGATAGTTTATCTTTAATTTTTCAATTCAGCTTCATTTTACCATTCTACTTTGTAGTAATTTTAAACAACATTTCCAGTAGTCTTTAACTTTTTATTATTATATTTTAGAAAAAATATTGGCTCGGATTTAGGATTTATGAATATGTGTTCATTCCAATTGCAAAATTAACTAAGTACTTTGCGACAATACATTTTTCCTACTATTCGGTTTGTCAATTTGGTAGTAATCTTTTACTTTTTTCCTACTATTTACTTTGTTCATTCAACAATTTTTTTTTAATTTTTTTTGTCAATTTGGTTTAGCCCATTCCTGTATATTGCAACCAAGGAAGATAATTTCCAAATGTATGCTCAAAGATCTGGTATTTTAGTTCACGTGAACATATGCAGTTAAAGCAGATAACTTCTAATGCCCACTTTTCATTTTATTCCACCTTCATGATAATGAAATTGTATTTATAACATTTATATGTGACTTTATTGTCAAAAAACATTTATTTGTGATTTTAGTTCTCAATTAACTTTCACCTATCGTTCTTTTATTTTCCTGAATTATAATTTTTTGACTAGATTTTTCTTTATTATCTATTGAGTTTTTTGCAAAGGCTATATTATCTATCGATCATTGAAAAATGTGTGGATACTACGAATTGGCCTATTGCCAATCCATTGCAAGTAGTTTTATGATCAACTGCAAAACAAATCACATCAGTATTTGTTTGATAAATATTCCACTTTTATTTTTTTTTGACGGAAAATATTCCACTTTTATGACAAGTATAAATAGTAAGGATATATGATATAGCATAGTATGTATGAAATGAAACAATATATAATATATAAAATGTGGTTGTCTCACCTTTATGCATATGACTACTCATCTTCTATATATCTACTTCATGATAATTGAATTCGTTCATTTGTATTTGATTGGTATGCCAACTTTTAAGAGATATATATATATATATATATATATATATATATATATATATATATATATATATATGAGTTTTGATTATTAGAAAAAGTATGTATTCCCTCTCACTACAACAGAAATATTAAAAAAGATCGACCCATTAGTAGCGCCTTTGATACGGGCGCTCCCTATAGCTAACACGGAACCACCATTAGGAGCGCTTAGGGGACGAGCGCTCCTTATTGATAAACACGGAACCATCATAGGGAGCGCTTAGGGGACAAGCGCTCCTTATTGCTAAACACGGAACGATCATAGGGAGCGCTTATAGGACGAGCGCTCCTTATTGTTAAAGACGGAATGATCATAGGGAGCGCTTATGGGACGAGCGCTCCTTATTTGCGAAACACGCGTGGGCTTTAGTTGCGCTTTGCTTAACGAGCGCTCCCTATGGTCCTTATTTTAATTCTAATTTTCTATCCATGCCAGCTATAGCGCGCGTCTTTTCTTCCTTCCCGTTGCAAACACTCTCGCTCTCTCACTGTCACGTTCCTTCCTCTAGGGCAACAAACGCCATACGACGCCGTCTCACCTCCGTTTGTCGCCGTCCAACCTCCCTTCGCCGCCGTCACCTCCTCACCCACGATTTCGTACGCTCCTTGCCAACACAACGGCGCCGTCGACCACGCCGTCACCTCCTCACCCACCTCGTTTGTTGCTGCCGTCTCACTCTCATTTGCTACTGCTCTGTTTTTGTTACCTCTTTTTCTGTAAGTTAATTGCTCTCTCTCATCTCGTTTGGTTTCTTTTTTAGGGATTTTACATTTTAGGGTTTCTGTTTTTAATGAACCATCAGGTAGAGGAAACTATTATTCTTTCACAGATTTATGCCCTGTTTGATAGTAGGATTTGAAAGGAGGTTGACCTATTTTCTTTGAACTGTGGCTGGTTGTGGGTGTGGCATATAAGTATTGTCATATATATGGTTATTTCTGGAGTTTTGGCTTTAGAGTATTGCCACTTATCACATTCTGGTTTTTGATATACGCAAAGTGTTGTTCAATAGTTTTTTTCCTCAATCTTAATATTTCTTTATTTGATGTTAGCTATGAAGCTTTTAAGTTTACTCACTAATTTTAAAGTTTTGGTATTCCTGGACTAAATATATAGGGGTATCTGAGTTATTCCTTTAATATTGTGACCAAGTTATCTAATGGATAAGATAAGCCGTTAATATTTTGTGTATTTCAATGTTAATTAGTTTAATGATAAGTATATATTGCTGGCAGTGTAAAGCACAATCCATGAAATAGATGCTGCTAAATCTAAAAGACAATTCAATCCACGTTAATGAAGAAGCAAGTTTTCCAATTTTCACATGCATATCTTTATGCCTATTATCTGTATGAAATAAGATCTGTAATAGTTTGTTTTTGGTGGTTAACACAAAAGATAAGATTCATAAAGGTAAGATTCTTTGATGGTTAACTAGTATTATTTATTCTTATCATTGTATGGTTAACTAGTATTATTTTTTGCATTTGTAATTATAGTAAAATCGGAAGCTGAAGAGGAATGAGTTCGTTGTGGCAGAGATTTAACTAAAAGTGTATGAAGTAAAGGTCCAGCTTCTGTTCTTCTTTTTAGCAGCTTAGCTTTTTGAGGTAAAGCTTTTCCGCAAACTAGCTTTTCAATCACTTGTGCACTCTTTCTCGTGCACTCTTTTCTCGTGCACTCTTTCTGGTTCAACTCTCTACGCTCTCTCTAGTTCATCTCTTTGCGTTCAGGTACTTTTTTTGTTCTTTTGTATTTGTTATTTGTTATTGTTTATACACTTGACCACAACACTTATTTTAAAACTCTTCATAATTGGTGTATTTGAATGACTTTGAATGTGAGTTTGTAATGAAAATTCTGCTCTTGAAATTGATTGATTGGTTGACTTATAGTTGAAATTGCATGGAAAATTGGATTAAATGGCATGCTAATTAATGTTTATTTTATGCACAATTAGTAAATACTGTGATTTTCTTTTGAGCTCAAATAAGGAGCTCAATCTATGATAAAAGAACATAACATCATATTAGTAAAGACCTTATCCAAGGTCCAATATCTTAGGTTCAAAAAATTGTACTTTGTGTGTTTTTCACTTATAACATATTTAAGTTCTCTTATCAGGATTTTATTATCAATTTTGGTTAAATATGGATCGAAAGTGGATGTCTGCAAATCGTCTGTCGAAGGAATATGTCGATGGAGTAGAATATTTTGTTAACTTTGCTGTTCGACGATTGGGAACTTCTAGTAATATCAAATGTCCTTGTTTACGGTGTTGTTATGTAAACCCAGTTACTCGCATTGTTGAAAAATATGTTACCGAAAGATAATGTGCTCCCTCCTCGAACGTATGATGCAAAACAAATGTTAGGTACCATTGGCTTGAACTATGAGAAGATACACGCTTGTCCCAATGATTGCATATTATTTCGGAATGAACATGCATTGTTAAAGTCGTGCCCTAAATGTAATGCATCACGGTATAAGAAGAAAGAATCTGCGCCAGAAAAGGTGTTGTGGTATTTTCCTATAATTCCTAGATTTAGGCGCATGTACCGTAGTTCAGAAGATGCAAAACACTTGACTTGGCATGAGGATGAAAGGATTAAAGATGGCTTGCTACGACATCCGGCGGATTCTCCGCAATGGAAAAAAATTGATATTCATTATCCTGATTTCGGGGAGGAACCAAGAAACCTTCGACTTGCATTGACTTGCATTTCACCTATTGATGTTATTATTATTATTATTATTATTATTATTATAATTTGTATACATTTTAATTAAAGGTATTTGTACCATGAGATATTGGTCCCGAAGAATCAAACAAAAAGATTTGTGTTCATATGCCCCGAAAGTACTTTTCTACTTAATCTCCCCCTAGATCCTAAGAAAATGACAAAAGAACAAATAAAAACAAGCAAGGAACAAATGAAAAGGAACAAGGAAGAGGTTACAGCCAGTATCAGTCAGCGCTTGGCACTAACACGTGAATCAAGCTGTGATAGTTTGTTTTTGGCACCCATCAACTTAGGGTGAGTAATGAAATCTATATATATCAATCGTATATAATATGTATTTATTATATATTTGCCATTAATTTGATTCTTCAAAAATTTTATAGGAGTCATTGGATATTGTTGGCGGTTGATCCCAAAAGAGATGTGATTTTCTATTTGGATTCACTGTTAGGTCATTACAACTACTACACCAAGTTGGTGGGAGTATTTAATAGGTGTGTATTTAGATACCTTGCATATTTCATAGTTTAAATTATGTGTGTATTTCGATTAATATAGTTATTTAAATGATGTTGTTTCAGTGCTTTGGCATCTTATTGGGGATTGAGTGATTCCAGGACTGCGTACAGAAAATCATCATGTTCTACAAAATGGATAGCAATAAGGGTAAGTTTATAATCAATATTCTTATGCATATGTAATTAATTAAATTTAATAACCAAGTCATATTTTGTTTTATAGGGTCCACTCCAACCAAACAACATTGATTGCGGGTACTATGTAATGAAATTTATGAAGGACATCATCAATCACAACGAAATGGAAATCCCAATCAATGTATATATAATTTGATAGTTTGTTTTTTGATAAGTAATTCAATATTTGTTTGATATTGATATAATTCTTAGTTCATTTTATTTTACTTTTTCAGTATTTTTCTGGATATGTGTCTGGAGTTCCTTTTTCTGATGAGCAACTTATTGAGCTCAAAGGAGAGTGGTGTCATCATGTTGCCGGTGTTATACATGAAAATCGAAATTGATGTAATTTTTTTGGATATCCTATTTTTGTAGTACCTATATTGGATATCTTGTAATTTTTGCTGTTATGTTGACATTCATGTTTTGGTACATGATGATTTATGTAATTTTGGTTGGCATATATGTGTGTATGTTGGATTTATTAATTAGTTGGAATTTGATTTGAAACAGGGAGCAGAGCAAGGAATTGGTAATAGAGAAGAAACAGAAAAAAAATTCTTTAAAAAAAATTTAGGCATAGGTAGCGCTTTCTGTAAGCGCTACTTATGGTAATAGAGAAGAAACAGCTAGAATTAAAAAAAATTAGGCATAAGGAGCGCTTTCTCTAAAAAGCGCTACTTATGGTCTAAGCGCATCTAGGAATGGGGAGCGTTTAAACAAAAAAACGCTACTCTTGGTCTATGCGCATCCGGGAATAAGGAGCGCTTACGCTTAGAAGCGCTACCTATGGTCTATGCGCATCCGGAAATAAGGAGCGCTTATGCTTAGAAGCGCTCCTCTTGCCTGTTCATTGGTAGCGCTTTTCGAGCGCTACCTTTGGGGGATTGGCAACAGGAGCGCAAGCTTTAGGAGCGCTCGAAAGCGCTACTGATGGCTTAAAAAAAGCGCTCCCAATCCCCAAATCTGTTGTAGTGTCTGTACCACTCTGCTAGGGTTTGCGTGAGTAGTATGCCTTAAGTGGTTTAATTAATGGTTCAACCAAAAGCTAACCAGATGTATGTGATGCTAGCTAAGGCCCGCCTCCTCTAGAAGTTGTTTTACTAACTCGACCGGAACTAACTAGAGGTTTCCTCAACCAGGACGGCCTTAAAACATTCTTTCAAGTTCTTTCGCCTGTTAGACTTAGAGCTTGGGGATTGTGCTATGTACCAAAATATAGGCTAAAAGCTTAGACCCAATAGATCCCCAATCTGGACCCAAAAGTCGATCGTACCATCAACCCAACAAGCTCAACTGAAGGATAGGGACAAACAAGGTGATATGTAACTTCTGAGCAATTGCTTGACTGGCTTTCCCACCCGTACCGTACTTGTTACATCCATGTTATCAAAAAAATACCATAAAAATCATAGGATAGTAATAAAATAATCATTCTCTAAACTACGTGAAAATAATATGTAGTTTCTAAATTTTGTGAAATCCATCTAATTAGTTCCCACAGTTCTATTAGTAGTCTTTTCAACTAATATTTCACTAAACTTTACGGAGAAACACCAATTTCACAAATTTTAAAGACGACTTATTATTTTCATTTTGTATGAACTAAGTAGGAGAGAATTATCTCAAGTAGGTAGCTCAGTTGCGAGCTAAGAGACACTGAAGGAGTGCACCAAAAGAATGCAAGAAGGAGATCCCGGGTTCAAACCCCGAAAAACTAATATTCCTCCACCCCAATAACATTGTTTATCAAAAAAAAGTAGGAGAGAATGTTAGTTTAAAGACTAAATTGAAAAATTGCTCTAATTATGTTTTTTTAATCGAAAACTTACAATTTTTATATTTTTCAGGATCCCGCTATCAAATATAATTTTGTTCGAGACACTTTTGTATACTAAATGTAGACACATCTCCAAGCAAAGATTCAAACCTTAATTCACGTTATTGTGAGAGTCTAGCCATTTCTGGTATACCCAATCACCTTAAACCTAGGATTTTTTTTTGACGCAAACAAGCTTAAGCCATTTCATTCATTAAAATAGAGTTGATACAAGAAGGAATAAAAACATGCTCTTGGTGACTAGTATAAGATTGAGCCGCCCTAGCTAAACTATCAGCAACACAATTGGCTTGTCTCTTAACATAACTGATGGTAAAATGAGAAAAAAATACTCCTGCAACTAGAAATAATAGCTCCAAACTCGTTAGGAAACTTGAGTCCACCATTGATGGTATCAACCACTTGTTTGCAATCAAGCTCAAAATCAACATTATGAACATCCAATTGAGTCATCCAACGAAGAGCTTCCAATAAACCCATAGCTTCAATTTCTTGAGGTGTCAAGTAGCCATCAAACCAAAGTGTTTTAGCTTTGATAAAAAGGCCGTCATGGTTACGAAGACACATACCTAAGCCAAAACGCATCGATTGTTCGAACCAGACTCCGTCTATGTTGCATTTGACTCTCCCTGCCACTGGTCTTGCCAAGAATTCTGGTCTGCACTGATGGTGCGCTGCTGCTGCGGTGAGGAACGCTGGCTCGTGCTTCTCTGATATGTCCAGCCAGCAATAAAGGATCGGACTTCATGTAAAGCTGCTGCAATTGATCTCTCACAATCATTCCATATTTTATCATTCCTAAGCTTCCATATACACCACAAACCAGCTGCTAAATCAACTTTAGCATCAGAATTCAAATTGTCCAGTACGATTTAATCATTTACACTACTGCTTGCTCTCCAAATTTATTATTTTACCTGCTGTTAATGTTTAATTAAAGTGTCCTAGTTGTATTCACTTATTTTTCTGTCGCTCTCATACCTTGCTTGACAATTATCAATTACTGAAATAGGGCCTTCAATATCAATCAATAATCAATAATTATACAAAATGTGGGACATCCAGGGTACAACACACTTCAAAAATATTAATAAGATGACCCCCAAGAAAACAAAACGGATCATTACTGTACTTATACAAGTTTATGTCAATATCAAACAGGGTCCTTAGTTAACCCGTGGGCCTCAAACAAACCCCCACGTTGAATATTTTAATTTTTTTTACCTATTACACCATTCCTATTTATAATTCTAAACATCATTAGTCGAAGATTTAAATATATTAGTACTACATATTGACATCTCACTCTCGTGCACCCCGTCAATATGTCCCAAATCATAACAATGATTAGGACTAGTATGTATCACCCGTGCCAGCACGGGTAAACATTTCCTTTTAATTTAAATTTTGAAATTGTTGTTTGGGGATTAAAAAAGAGCCAGTTGAATGTTTACGTATATTATGTCAAAAAATTGTTTGACACCTTAGAAAATAAAACCACCATGACAAATTTTATTAGGACACGTTTATTAGATTAGATTGTATACTAAAAAATATTATAGTTAAACTAAAAAATCATAGTTTAATATTTTAATATAAAATTTAGTCATCCTTTTATTTATTGATATTCAAAAAATAAAATTAAGAATAAAAGATACCAGTTAGCACATTTTTATTTTTTATTAATATTTTTAATTAAAAATATTTTTAATTAAAAAATACATATAATGTACTCAGACAGCGGAATGATCCCCGTCCCCATCCTCAACCTCATCCCAGAGTTGACAACGGGAGAATTATCTCTCTCGTCCCCGTCTCCACATGGAAAAAGTCCCCGTCGAGATTCCCAGGTACAGGTAGAAAGCACTCGTTTAGTCGAGTGTGAGACTATGAGGGAAGGATGAAACAATACATCAATCTATAAGTATACATAACAAATATCATTTGGTCACTCTAAGATCTTCCTCATGATCTTCATCAAACTTCCACCTTGAGTAACATCAAACTTTGCTATCTCCGAACCTTCATCGCAGAGAAAGAGAGCCAGTAAGTTGGAAAAAAGTAGATTAAAAATATTTTATTACCAGATATTGGGATGTTTATTATTACTTATTTAAAAAACAAATTGTTATATTAAAATATTATGTTTTAATTAAAAATTTCATGTGGCACTCAAACATGGGATGTCACGTCATTTATCTTAGTACCACTTCAACCATTAGTTTGACCAATTTTGGCTAGGGGACCAAAATCGTGAATGAACTAATATAGGGGGACCAAAAATGTAATTAAACCTAAAATATTTGATGTTATAAGTTTGAAAGCAAGATACAAAACGAAATTAGAGTATCAATATTAGCATTGCTTATTCCCCATATTTTTTTTTTTTTTTTGACAAGCCCATATTTTCTTTTTTAAAAGGGCCTTATTCCCCATATCTTATTGCCTATAAAGCTCCATAATTAATGAGGTATAATTTTTTTTTAATTGATAATAATTTATGATATTTTATTTTAATATGAACATTATATATATTTTTATTTTATTAAACCTTATATATTCATTCTATTGTAACATCTATGACTGAATAATTAATAGTTTTTTTTTGACAAAAATAATTAATAGTTGGAGAATGGTAAATATTTTACTTAATAATTAATTAAAACATAATGATGCATTAGATTAATTTTTTTTATCATACGTGAGATATACAATAGTAGTTGGAGAATGGTAAATATTTTACTTAATAATCAATAAAAGCATAATGATGCATTAGATTAGGTTTTTTTTTATCATATTGTTAGTATCCAACGACTTTGTTAGCGACTAATCTAATTTTGTAAAAAAGACTAAATATGGAACGATATATTGCAATCTAATTATTATTACTCGGTATTAGGAATAAGATTGAGAGTGATGATAAAAAAAAGATTGAGAGCAAACAAAAGGAATACAGAGCAGCACCGCTTTTCACATCACGCGATAGGGTTTGAGAGAAGTCTCAAATTTAGTGGGATATAGTGACTGTGCAAAAAAAGAACCATTAGTTCAAATTTTATTTTATCTTAGGGTTTCTCTCTTGGTGAAAGCTGTGAAATTGTATCCACGAAATCCTCTTACATTGACGATCGAGACATTGTCTCTAACAGTGTAAGTAATGTTATGGATTATGGTTTGTTGGAAAGTGTTAGCTTAAAACTATGAACGTCAGTGATTTATCTTTGAACTTTTTAAGCAAGTCCTAATCAATCATAATCCCTCAAACATGAAATGTTTTCTCAAATATATTCTCGATGAGTCCCTCATATGAACTTTGAAGAGAACCTACCAATGAGGTCAGATATGTTCCTAGGAAAATCCATAGAATTTATATTCAATAAATAAGTATTAGATATTGTTGGATATTCAGTAGTATCCCTATTTAAAACACTAAAAGCTCCTCCGAGAATTCAAGAAGCTATGAGCAAGACTTTTCAATCAGGCTCACTGCATCGTGATTAAACAGAATAAAAGTTGCAAATTCAATATCATATATATAACAGACAGCTTCACAATAACCTGAGATAAATTTATATATGACAGACATGGAAACACAATATCCTAATTGCACTACTATTTATGATAATTTTAATATTTGGATTTGAATAATTGTATTCACTCTATCCATATCATATCCATCATTGCTTAGTAGTTACTTACACGAAACCAAAATTACTACTTAAAGTAAGTTGAATGTCATGTGCAAATGAAAAATAAAATTGAATTCTAGTTTTATATTTTGCAACCCCAACATGTACTAAAATGAAAGAGCAATGCAAAAGACAAAATATTGGTAAATGAAATAAAAAATTTAAAGTTGAAAAGAATGGGGAAAACCAATATGCAATTATAAGAATACTTACGGAAAGAATCCAAAACAGGTTCAGCACCTATGTTGTAACAACCCGGCTACCTTGTTGTTCTTGTGCTTCTGATAGTCTCCATCTTCTCTCGATAGTGGTTCCGGCCGAAAGGATTTTCAAAATTAGCATTGTATTCTTTATTGGATCCACAAAATTAGCATTGTATTCATTACTTGCTGTTTTTATTTTTTTGGAACAGTCAGCTGCAATCAATATTATTAAAACCAACCCGGTGATCGACTCGAGCATGTCACTGGGTCATTGGGTCAATGGTCGAACCGAGGGGGTCACTAATTGACCCGCATGACCCGATATCAATAAATTTGGTATTAAATTAATATGAGAATTAGAAAATGTAAGATATTATAAGTCAATATTTTTAAATTTAATATAATCCTGAATTAAAAACAAATTTACAAATCAATAAAATTACTCATATTTAATAACATTTTAGTTAATAAATATATAGAATCTAAAATCTATGGAAAGTGATACAAAATATTTGATAAAATTTGATTGAAGAGAGATTGTCGAGAGAGAGAGATTGAGTCCACAAAATTAGCATTGTATTCATTACTGGATCCACAGAATTAGCATTGTATTCATTACTTGTTTTTGTTTTTTTTGAAACAATCAACTGCAATCAATATTACTAAAACTGACCCGGTGATCGACCAGAGCAGGTCAATAGGTCATTGGGTCAATGGTTGAACCGAGGGGTCGCTAATTGACCCGCATGACCCGATATCATTAAATTTGGCGTTAAATTAATATGAGAATTAAAAAATGTAAGATATTATAAGTCAATATTTTTTACTTATATATAATTTTGAATTAAAAAATAAATTTGAAAATGAATAAAATTATTCATATTTAATAACATTCTAGTTAATAAATATACAGAATCTAAAATCTATGGAAAGTGATACAAAATATTAGATGTCAAATAAATATGATATATAAATATAATATATAAGCATTAAAATACATATAAATAAATATAATTAGTAGGTAATAGATTTTGCTAGAAATAAAAGGAAAAAAAGGGTATATATTATATAATACGTTTTTGTTACAACAAAATGTGGTTGTTCAAATGGTTAGTGTTGGAAATTGTGGGTCTGAGGATGAGAATGGGGGTTCGATCCCCTGATTCTTCATTTTTGAGATATATTTCGAAATTAATTTTCAATAAAAGCTGAGGTGGATGCCACGTATTTATTTGGAGATGTGTGTGACTTTTTCTGATTGGTCCTAGTTGTAAGCCTATGTGGACAAACTCTTGATTGTATTTACTTATGATTATGATGATTATGATTATGATTATGATTTCATTCCATAACCTTTTCATTAATAATAATAATAATAATAATAATAATTAATAATAATGATAATAATAATAGTAGTTAAACAACAATTTCATAATCCAAACTCTTGATTTTGCTAGATAGTTTATTTAAAATCACAATTTATTTGCACAATTAACAAAGTTGTTTTTCTCAATTTATATTCTTTTTGTTCTTTGATTAAATTTATGTCATGGTAGTGTAAACATGTAGCGGATAGTTTATAAGTGATAAACTCATAGCGTCTTTAGAGAGTGTTATTGACACTTGACCATCGACACACTTTTTAACATTAATTTCTCAAAAGACACTCTCTTATTAGTTAAATTTCAAATAGGTCTTACTAAATCATGTAACTTTCGTAAGTTTGAAAAAATACATATGAATTTCAATCAATATAAAAAAGAGTTTCATAAATGACAGAAAAAAAGTTTCATAAGTTTGAAAAAATACAGAGAGTATACACTAACATTTCTCTATAATATTTTAATTTAACCTTACTCTTAATTTCGCATACGTCTAGTCGTCTACAATAATCCATGACTTTCTGCCAATTGAAAATCTCAACTATTTCTTTTCACAAAATTTCAACTCTTACTAATTAATAATTAATTATTACTCCTTCCGTCTCAAAATATTTTCAAAAAATGAGTCAACTTGTAAATGGAGGAAGTATAAGATATTTTTTCTTAGAATGTATATATTTTAAAAAAGAAATATATAAAAGAATGGTGTTTTTAGGGTAAAGGAGCAAATCAAATCCCTCATTGAACTATTAACCCAGGGGTGTGGTTGACCGGTTGGGGCTCATCCTCCCTTAACCAAGTGTCGAGGGTTCGATCCTCGCCTTGGGTATGGAGCAGCTTTAAATCCCTGGGCCAGCTGTCCCACCCTTCGAGGTGCCTCAAATCCAGGGAGGGAGTAGTCACTGCGTTCGGCGGTGGATACCCTTGTCTCGACAAAAAAAAAAATCCCTCATTGAACTACTAAAATTGATCACAGCGTCTTACGTAAAATACTATGAGTAATTAAGACTGATTCTACGGGTATTAAATCTCAACCATAAATAAATTTTTATAATCTATTTTACGATCATATTTAATGATTTACTTGTTAGGAATTTGATTTGGTACCTAGTAAAATAAAAAAGAAATAGAAAGAAAAATTTAGAAGGGTAGAAGTGACTTGTTTGGGAGTCCCGAGGTTTTTTGGTATCGGACCCTCGCGGGCGACCCACGCAGTGTCCCAACGCTGTCAACGAAGGACTAATCTGCACTCGCTACTTAGGACTCTTAATCATTTCGCTGGTCCACACCCTATTTGAGGTAGGCGGGAATCTGAGAGTCCCGAGGTTGGTGTGGCGAAAACAGTGAGAGTACAGAGAAGAAAGAAATACTATAAACACTGTGCGTTGCGCACCACCCTCCACTGTCTAAGGAGATCACCATTCCATTCCATTCAATTCACACACGAAACTATTACCAAACCAAAACCCTTATTCTCTCTCTTGTTCT
Source organism: Astragalus glycyphyllos (assembly GCA_963573325.1). Taxonomy (NCBI): domain Eukaryota; kingdom Viridiplantae; phylum Streptophyta; class Magnoliopsida; order Fabales; family Fabaceae; genus Astragalus; species Astragalus glycyphyllos. The sequence continues at coordinate 69,127,392 of OY754308.1, forward strand.
CTTTCTCTCTATAAGTTCAACTTGACTGCTTAATGACATTCTTCCCTTGCTATTGAGCCACTAAGGGTATATTTGTGATTTCCCATCATTTCATGGATCCAGCGGCAATGGTGAACGGCGGTGCCAACACGGCGTCGTATCATCACCTCTCAGAGATCTGGCAGTTTCCACCGGGGGAGTCCACCAGCGGATTAGGACTCAGGATGCCGCAGTTCGCACTCGGGTTCGGTGATTTCACAACGGCCCCGACCCGAGAAGATCCGAATAGTGGCATTGTCGGTTCGGAACAGAGAGAACCTGCTGCGACGGTGAACATCGGCCGGAAAAGACGCGACTCTCAGGAGGAATCTGTTAAATGCGTCTCCACCAGCAATGGCGGTGGCAGTGGCAGTGGCAATGGCGTGGTATTTGCTCATTCAATAATCTAAAATAAAAAATGATTTTGCGTAACGAGTTTATTTCTACGAGAAATTTGTTACTATTTGTTAGTATAGTCAATGTGCAAATTCGTATTAAAATATAGAGAATGGATCTGCTTATAGCAAATTGCTAATTTTTTATTGAATTTGTATTTGTTTTATTTTATTGAGATGGAATTGAAATTTTGTTATTGGAGTTGAGGTTGGTGAGTTATTGTGTTATGCAGAATGATGGTTGTGATGGAAAACGGGCTAAGAAATCAGGGAACAAGAATGATAACACTAAAGGTGAAACAGTAGCAGAACACAGTTCAGGAAAGGATGTGGAGCCAACTTCTGAGCCTCCTAAGCAAGACTATATTCATGTCAGAGCTAGAAGGGGTCAAGCTACTGATAGTCATAGTCTTGCAGAAAGAGTAATTTCCTCTTTCCTAGTTTCGACTAACTACCCTTTCTGGCACCCGAGAAGTGTCTGTTGTTCGACACGTATCTGACACACGACACATGTGGATACATTCAATTCTATCATTTCCATTTTCTCAAATCACTATTGGTGTCTACGTGTCAGTGCCGTGTCGTATATTTTTATCTGTGTCGGTGCTTCATAGCTTTTAACTTTGTTATGTAATTATGTTAGAATCTGATCCTAAAAGATATTACTTGTGTTGCTTTGGTCTTTCAAACTTTTTTGTTTGTACAAATTGGCCCTTGTAGAGATGAAGTTTGTCAATTAGTTGACAGCTTCAGGGACCTATCTGTATTTAGCAAAAAAAATTATGGACCAAAGCAGCGTAAGTAATATCTTTCACGGATCAAATTCTACATTTACTCGATTATGTTATCGTTTTTGGTAACTTTTTGTTTATCTATTTGTAAAGATCACTTTCTTAATTGGGATAATTCATAATTGTAATATAGAGGCAGGCAAACTCAGCTATTGGACATGTCAATGTTATGTAAAAATTCTCTCTAAAAGGTGGATTAAGAAAATGAAGCTGTTTATAATACTAGTACCTTTATGGAAAGTGAGGAAATATTGAATTAATTTGGATGTTTTCCAATTAGAGTTATTGACTTAGCTTTCTAATGAAATATTGGTGGATACTTTTGGACAGGCTAGAAGGGAAAAGATTAGTGAAAGGATGAAAGTTCTTCAGGATTTAGTCCCTGGTTGTAATAAGGTATGGTTAACTTACTGCCTGTTGAATTTTGTCTCTGCTCTCACCACAGTTTTATGTATATAACTAAGAAGAAAAATCGAGCATATAAGAAGGAAAATGAGTGTTACTTGTCTGATGAAATGGATAAAAAAAATAGTCAGTGGATTTGTGTACGTAAATCTCTGGTAGGATGAGGTGAAAACATTCCTTATGGTTGGTGTATGTACTCTGTTTTCTAGGAAATTATAGATTGATGTACTTTCTTTGATCCAGGTTATTGGGAAAGCATTGGTCCTTGATGAGATAATCAATTATATCCAATCGCTACAGCACCAAGTAGAGGTGTGGATTCTTCATCTGATGTTGGTCTTGTTTGTAATGTTTTCTTTTATAGTTGATTTCCGAGTCTCATAATTGATAATTCAACTTCACATCACAGTTTTTGTCGATGAAGCTTGAAACCGTAAATACAAGACTGACCCCTGGCATTGAAGTGTTTCCTCCTAAAGATGTAAGTGATGAACAGCATCCTTATATTTGTATTTTGAATTTATTATCTAAATCTAAATAACTAGAAAGATGGTTTTATCCCCTTTATTTTATTTTTTATCCTTTTTAATTTTTAATTTTTGCCCTTTGGTGAGTTATGAATATAAACTACTCTTGTTATATCTCAATTATGTCTGTTTAGGTAGAAGCTTCTTTATGCAAACTATCCGTGCCATAAGTACAACCTTAGTAAGCATGAAAGTGTTTTATCATCTAAAATACTCATCATATGAAGCAAGGAACAATGTTGAATTTGCTTTGGTTTTATACTGCGGAAGTTTTATGTCTTTATCTTCTCATCTGAAAAATCAAGAACACAACAGTAGATTCTAGGACCAAACACTGGATTGGTTGTTTTATATGCACGTGTGTATTAGCTAGGAACTTCACAAATTCTTGTTGGAATCTCTAATTGCTTCCTTCCTCAGATAAATGAGATGCTTCGGGGTGCTTTCCAGGATTGGATACTTAGTGATAACTGATACATTATATTTGATTAGTAGATGATAGCAGCAGTCAGGAAACATTCTTCTATGTAAAAAAAAGGGTAAATAATTTAGTTTGTAGAAATTCCCTCTGTAATTAAAATTAAGGGCCGAAGAGATTTGAAATCTTTTTGGTGAAATGAAGTTTTTCATCTGTCGCAAAATCTTCACTCTTATGAAACATCAACTTCTGTTCCAGTTTGATCAGCAAACATTTGATACAACCATGATGCCATTTGCGTCACAAGCTACAAGAGAGTACAGCCGAGGTTCATCGCCGGAGTGGTTGCATATGCAGGTGGGAGGAGGTTTTGAAAGACCAACGTAATCTGTGAAATCTTATCACCTCATAATAAATGCAAATAGGATCAGTAGTCTCTACTTCAGAGCTCCCATAAATTATATACTCAAGGTGGTGAAGTCCAAATGGACACTTCATTCATGTTTTCTACACGAGGCGCGGAGGACCTTTTATTTGTTTCCACAGGATTGCTTCGGTTAGTATTTAAGCAACTCCATTTGTTAGTGTGTTGGAAGTGAATTCATTTACTTAAGATGTAGCTTAGTGGACTATAGGCCCTTTATGGTGATACACTTTATAATCATTAAAATGATCATTGTTGTTGTAAAAGAATGCTGCTTGTTCTGAATACATAATGCTTACATATTGTGTAATGGTCTCAACATTGTTGTTTGATTGTGAAGCTATGTTGAATAAATCAAACCCGTGTGATTTTGTTTAGTTTAGTCGTCTTAGTGCATGAAGTTCTTGATAGCAAAGAATCTGATATCAGCTATATCAGTTATTAGCTAACTTACCGACTAAGCTAACCTTTTTTTTTTTGACAGTACCAACTAAACTAACCTATCAGCTATTTTTTTTATCAGTCAACTAACTTATCATCTATAAGGTTGCCTATACAGCTTATATTTTTACAAAACAAATCCTTAAACTAGCAAGTGTTGGTAACAACCAAGGCCTTTTAGATAGGAATTTGGAAGCCATCACATGTCAACTGAATCAAATCAAATTTTGTTTTCATCAACTATTTTAATACCATCACTTAGTTATTGCCAAGTGAATGAACATAAGATTATAGCCTCACACAGCTATGAAATTTTAATCTGATTTGTGTTGGGAATCCAGATGTTATACATCGCCTTATAATAAACAAAATAAAGTGCATAGGAAAGAATATATTCATTAACTTGTCCCGTTAAAGTTTTGTGAACAAATGTGGTTGCAGTTTCTTATTGCACCCCTTGACATACAAAATAAACAAAACTCAACAAATGGCATTAGAGTCAGTTGGCTTGTGTCTCAGTAATAATCCATACTCTCTCATAATGGGCTGAACTTATGGATTGAGATTCACACTTGAAGAAGAAGTGTTGAGCATCACCACTTACTAATAATTTAATAAATAGAATAAAGTGTATATAAGATACTAGATCTATGAACTTAACATCGCATATTGACTTATATTACAAAAACTAAAATAAAAAGAAAATAAATCAACAAAACCCAACAATATGAATTATAAAAATAAATTAAGAAAATGGTCTGGCAAATCAATAATAAGAGAAAGTAAAATAGCATCTTTTGACCAAGAAAACAATATAGTTTCATCTAATTTTTCTAAGAGGTACTCAGGTTCACAACGAGTCTGACACTTTCTTGGATCCCACTTTAGTGAGAGTTTTATAACACCGAGTTGTCGTTTGCATCTAATTATTGCATATTGCAATGTCGGAATATCTGATTTTTTTTATTGTTATGCTATTAACGGATTAAATTAACTATAACCTTTTTTTTCTAAAATAAAAAAAAATTAGATCCCTATAACTAGAAAAATCAAAATTAAAGACACAAATTATGTTTCTAAATGCATCATTATCGTATCTAAAAGTTAGAGATGGAATTTGATACGGATTTATATTAGTGGCGGATTTTGGCTTTGCAAAAGCATTAAATAAAAAATTCTATCCATCTCCACTCATCTCTAACAAGCAATACGGAATAAATCTGGATCTAAAGTATAGTCTCACACAATTTGTGTCTGGGTTGAGGTAGAGGATGAAGTCACAAGAGAGGGATGGAAGGGTGGAGGATGATTGTGAATGGACAATTGGGTTCATTGAATATCTAATGGAACATTATTTCTACGGAACAAAAGAAATTTGGGTATATAGTAAAACCAATACAAATTCAAGATATGAGAACAAGTAAGGGACGTCAGTATTAGAGTCAGCCGGGGAGGCCCAACCTAAAATAAGGGCAGCCCTAAAATGATGTCAATAAAAAAGGCCTCAAATTTTTTTATTTTTACTTGATATTATTACCAACTTCCAATTATGTATAACAATTTGATTAGCTCAAGTGGTATAACTCAATGCTCTTTATCTTGTGGACTCGTGTTCAATTCATACTTTAAAAGATGTTGTCGTAATTTTTTGCGACTCGTAAATAGATTAATTGTAAACCCTTATTTTATGACTCGTTGTGTATCGCATATATAAGACCCTTCAATGCGAATTTAGATAAGGCTCATTTTCTTCAATCCCAATTTCAGATACGCTTTTATTCCGCTGAATTAATACATAGACCATCTATATTGAACAGAACCAAATAAAATATGTACCTCAAGAAAATTAGAGTCCAATTTGCTGCGGTTCAAAACCCCACAGTTGCAACAGTTTTTAATTTCGGCCGCCATCGATTAAAATCAGACGGCTGAAATTAGTAACTGCAACATATGCAAAGTTCTATCAAACCAATAGTGGGTTTGTGTGAGCATTGCATCTCAGTTTAACCAGCTCTAAAAGCCCAATCTTTGAGAAGCAATGTTTTATTGCAGTGACTCTAATACACAACAAGGTATAAATATACATTGGGTTGTTTCTTGTAAAAACTAGAAAATAAATCTATGCAACAGCACCAAAGGAATTGCTCCCTTGATTGAAACTATTCCCACTTGTCTGGAAGTGAGAAACTGCTGCCCAAATCACACGCAGGGTCAGAATCGCCGCAAATACGGTGCCTCCAATTGTGCAGATGACCTGCAATTCATATTCAATTTTCACTAATAGCCGTTAGCTCTTACTTGATCCTGCATCTTCCAGTTACAAAGCATAGACATTTTGTAAAGGAAATAATACAATATGCTAGAACCATATATATAGCTTTGCCTGTATATAGCTTCTATGATCCCGACAAATTCATGCGAGCGTGCAAATAAGAGGATCAAGTAAGGCACGCATTGTGCAATTCGCAAACCTTGTAAACCCTTAATCGCGATTATTTACACCTCAGAAAAAGGCTTGATTCAATTCTAGTAGTGTTTACCAGGAAAAATGCTCAGGAAAATAGTTGAAATGCTGAGTAAACCAATCAGAGGATTCAACTAGCCATGAACTCTAAACTAAGCCACACAGTAATGGGAAAGCAATACCTCAAGAAGTGCTTTGACAATAGAAAGTGAAGCAAGTAGCAGAGTCCCATCAACTGCAAAAGAAACCTGAATTTCCCCATCCACATGGACAGCAAAAAGAGAAAGAAGGCAAGCATAAATTTAAAGATCAATTTTAGTACATAAAGTTTCAGAAAAGCAGTTAGCAGCGCGTTCAGAAATCAGAAAGAAACCCTGCCACAATAATGATTGCATGTTTATTTTAGCTTAAATTTTGGTAAGTGACTTTTTTTATTTCAAAATCTCTCTTGTTATGAACTTACGATTTTTTTGGTCTACTAGATGAAATGGCTAATAAACACCACGCGCGCACACTACCACCGGTCACACCCGGGTTCGAACCCGGGAGCCGACGTCTCATGTCGTTAAGTTCTATTGTCAAAGAACTTATGATTATGATTAAAAGCTTTTTTACCATAGAATAAGCTAATCCAAAAACACACCAACATTAAAATTTGGAACTTGAAAAAGTACAAGACAAGTCTAAAACTCTGAATGACAAAACCATCGCAGAATCCATTACAAAGTCACTAAGAACAAAATTGGAGGGCAAACTTGAAGCTACAACTTCAAGCAATATTGAAAATTCAACCAACTGTTAGTGTATATACTAAAAATGTTACTACTTACTAGCACACTCTTGCACTTTATTTATGTCATTCAAAATAAACCTAAAGTGATAATTTCTCAGAGATGGACTAATAATCTTGAGTGTGTCCGTCTATACATAACCACTGGTTATATAATATGGGTCTGTGTAGATTGACTAATTTGAGTTAATCTACAATCATATGTACTTGAGAGACGGTTTGGAGCTTATGGCATATCCGTAAGTTGTAGCTTATAAAAACATCTTATAGCTTATAAGAAAATAGTGAGACTTTACTTCATTATTTCATTATAGAAATAATTTATACGTCATAAGCAATTATCAGAATTAAGTAAATATCACTATTGGCTTAGCTTGTATGATTGTATCATAATTTGCTTTTGACAATAAAAGATCAATGCATTTTTATTAACTATATCATTATATCAATGCTTGCATCATAATTTGGTAGCTACAAGAAACTCAAAAGATGTATTTTATCCTGATTCAAAATAAAGGCTTCAAAACTCCAAAGTAGTGAAGAGAAAAGGGAAACTTACAAGCTGGGGAGATATTACTCCAGGTAAAACAGAGCGAGAAGCCTTTTTGGCTCGCTTAGACATTTTCTTAAACATACTCTGCAAGAATCTGATAAACAAATCTACACTGCTTTCTGCATCATCCTCATCATCACTCTCATCATCAATCCCACCAAAAACGGCGTCGTCCATCTCATAACCTTCTCCCCCATTTGAGTTATTCAGCTTCACATCACAAATAGAGGTACAAATGGTCAATCAAATTTGATTAACAACAATTTTGAGTAACTGTTTGCCAATATATTTATTTATTTTATATACCTTGCTGTGGCAATTGCTGATTATGAGATTTGAACGATGGTTGATGTGGAGTTTGGAAGAAAGGGATTGGTGATGAAGTAGATGAACATTGTTTACTGAGAAGTGGTGAAATCTGGAGCGTGGATTGCGCGTGAGATTGATCAATTGTGTTGTTGTTGTAGCTACTGCCATTAGAGACCGAACAGTGAGATTTTAAAGATTTTGTTGTTTTTTATCATTGTTTATTAGCTTTCTTTTTTGATGGATCGTTGGATTTTTTTTGCTTTTTGCTCTCTTATAAATGGGCTCTGTAATATTTGGTCTGAAATCTGAATAAATACTCAGGAACTCTAGAATGGGGATACTTCCAGCACTCATTTTTTTTCCCAAAACACCCCCTCCCCACTTTTCCCAAACTGCCTCTACCCTACCTTACCCCTCTCTTTCTCTCTGCTCATCCCCAACCCCCTACACAAACCCCTCCCCTAGCACCCACCACCTTATATAATACATTTCCACCCGTCTTGGGGAACTTGAATAAAAAATATAAGTCTTGGAAGACCACTCACTTTATTCTGATGATGTTTAAAATGCAGATCTATATTTCAAGAGATTGTCCATCTTTATGGAATTATGAAAAACATCACTTCTAATTGAGGTGTAAAGTTCTTAAGCTATTTCCAAAGAACTTTATGGAGAATAAAGAGAACTAATATTCAAGTCAGTAGTGTTAGTCACCCCAGATAGATGGTCAAACCGATGCAATCAACAAACTCTTGGGAAATTTTCTATGGGGCTTTGATCGAAAGAAATTGAAACAATGTGATCTTGTTCTTGCACAAGTTGAGTTCGCTTACAACAACTCAACCAATCAAGTTACTAGGAAATGCCCATTTGAAGTGGTATATGGCACACGTTCCTATAGTCCTCTAGACTTTACTCTCTCATCTAGATTTCGACCTTACAATACAAATGTTGAACAAAGAGCGGGAGTAATCAAACTACTACATAAGAAGGTTCCGGAGAAGATTCAGAATCAAAGTTGTACGTATAAGGCTTAGCGAGACGAGCACATTATCATGAACTTTCAAGGAATGAGACTTGGTAAGATTGCGGAAATAGTGATTTTCTAATTAGACAAAATCCAAGTTATCTCCTAGAGCCTATGGTCTTGTTAAAATTGTGAAAAAGATCAATGTCAATGGATACAAGGTAGAATTACCTAGAGCATATGGAATTTCTGCAACATTTAATGTAGCTGATCTTTCGCCCTATTTCGATGATGAGGTCGAGTTTGATTCAAGGGCGAGTCTTTTCTAACTCGGAGAGATGGACTCCGCACAACCATTGTGGGTCTCCATCCTGGACACTTTGCTTTGTTGCATGACATGACACCTTGCTTTGTTGGATGTGAGTGGAAGATGCATGAGCTAAAAGCAACCAGTGACATTAGGCTTCTTGCATAAAATACACTTGTCCTCTACATGTAATCCTCCCGGTTTTCCTCATATGAATGCACCATCATTAACTAAGTAATAGAAATCGAAGTGTATATTATTTGTCTCTTTCCTAGTTATGATCCAAGATTTATCATATTCAAAGATATATATTTACAGATACATTTCGTAAATATTTTTTTTTGAAGTTGTAAATGCAGGTGTATCATCTATAACTTGGGTGTATGAAAGCTGAAAATACGTTTTCAGTTAGAGGGTGGTGGTGGCCTTAAGCACGATCGAGAAGACGACCACCAATGCCCCTTATCAAAGGGGGCACTAGAATTCATTATTTAGTACTATGTATAATATGTGTAAATATTTAAAGGGTACAAAATTTTCTTCATAGTATGCATAAATATCTAGAGGAGTACCAATTTTGTTTTTAATATTATGTATAAATATCATACTATAATAAAGTTAAATAAACACGTGTGATTAGATAAATTGTTTCAACTGCCAATGAATGTTGGCTCAGTTGGTAAAGAGTTGGCTCATTACCCACAAGGTCATGGGTTCAACTCCTGCTGCCGATGTGAGGACCTCTTTGGTGGGTGATCTGGCATTTCTATTTCCTTTATATGCAAAAACCTTAAAAAATTGGTTACATTTGATTTCATTCTTTCAAATTTGTCATCTTTTTATATCTTTGATATATCTCAAACTTTTCTCAAATATCTCTCTCTGTGTTTACTTCAATGGATCACCAATCCAAAAAAGTCCCACAGCAGAAGCCTCTGTCAATCAGTTAAGTGCGTTTTCATTCATTTGTATAAAAGTTTCTCTAATTTGATATTGTTAAAAGCTTATTTGTGAACTACTATATGTCACAATATAAATTCATAGTCTTACTATAAAAAATTATTTTAAAAAAACCTAGATTAAGAACATATATTTTGCAACAAAATTGGATGAAACAATTGCAATGATTACGAGGACACCAAAAATATCATGACAGACAAACCAAATTCTAATACTCTGTAATATGTAATGTAATATATTATAAAGTTTGTTGCACAAAATTGGAGTGCGAAGCTGTGGATACTTTATTTTGTTCCATATCTCGAATCCAAGCCTACGAATAAAAGCAATGATATATCACTTGCAGTTGCCACTCTCACTCATCTGGCTTTAGATACAAAAAGATTAGCTTTTTCTTATAACAATTCCACTTTGATATGGAAAATCCAGAAGCGTAGAGATAAAATTTCCTGCTATACTGCTTATAAAAATATATGTTAGCCAACTGAGATTTGCATCAATATCTTCCATTACCCAACAATTCTAGGATAGATTCTCTTCCAGAATAACATTGCTAACTGTTTGATTTGATGGCAATATGATTGTTTAATCATCACGTAATTCACAAGTCACAACATATATTTTTTACTGATATGAAAAATAGCAGCACAAGAAAACTACTTTACATACTTAAAAAAAAAGTGACCCGGTAAATGAGGCTTTCATTTCAACAATAGAACTTATACCAACTACCTAATTTTAATTATATGGCTTCATTCATGGTCTCATGATAGTGTTATTCTTTGTTTCTTTAATAATATCTTTTTTGTACATATTTTTTAAGCGCCTTTCAAATTATGCGACTCCATGCTTTATGCAAAATTGTGGGGAAGCCTAACGTTTCCATGTACCTTTCAACTTTAGAGAAAATATCAATATTAATTCCACGAATAAAGATCTCTACTCTATGATTTCAACAATAATGAAAGCTTGAAATCTTGTGATGCATGACATAGGTTTTCAAGGACAACGTTCTGTCAGAAGTTTTAACTCTATTGAAAACATAGAGTAGTGGAAAAGGGAAGAAGGGGTAGGACATTTAATTTGGCTCGCCGTAATTTGGGCTCTTTGGAATATAGTAAATACTCTTTCTGATCCTTATTATAGGCAAGACACATCAGTTATTCAATAAATCTAAACCTGCATAATACCTTATGTCACTTGGAATTAGTACACCGAATAATTTACGTATTTATTATATACTTTAGACCAACATATACCCCTACGGTGCCCTTGGTTTCTAGCTATACTAATTCTAACATTGATTGACATACTCTCCAAGATTCGTATAGAAGGCATTAGGAAAATATCTGATTTGGTCAATTGAATATTTTTTATCTGACTTGATTGGATTTAAATTCAAAATGATAGTTTTGTCTAGTTTGGAATATAAATATTGTCTCATGGAGCATTTGATTTAGTAGAACTGCTAATTCATAAAATAGCTGTAAGCCTATCAATAGCATATGCTTAAATGCTAAATCAAAAACCTTTTAAACAGAACATTTCTACCTGTCTATGTTTCATATATCCTTAGGATAAGTCCAAAAAGTCCTCTGCAATGAGCAAATCATGTTAAGGCGGCTTATATAACTCTTTTTTTTTGTTGGTACAAGGCGGCTTATATAACTCTAAATTGATCAACTTTGTAGATATAAATCACTCTCAAATTGACAATACATATACATACAATATTCCACACCTCAAACATGTGGCTTAGGCAAGGCATAAATTCATAAACTTTGTATAGAGTAATTTAGAACTAGCTGCTATGAATAAGAAAGTTATATATCCATGTATCTTCAAGGGGAAGTTATTACAGTAAAAAGCATTGGATTCTCCAACAAAAATCACTTTTGGTTTATTATTATAGTAAGATTCATGCACAATGGATAAGACAAATTGTGCCTTATGCTTTGGCCATAAGGAGTATTAAGATGTGTGATGTGCTACATACATATATATTCCCTTAATCAAACTTCTCATTCAAAAGAACCAGCTTCCATTTGTAATCTATCTTATATGCTATAGTTCTATCTTATATGCTATAGTTCTGATGATATCTTCGAGTATTTTGAGATGCAAAATCATTTATGATCTCATCAACATCAATGTTATCCAACATATCCTTCTCAATTGACAAAGTTGTCAAACCGTTCAATCTCCCTTGTAACATTGATGATCTCAAGTAGGTTTTAATCAATTTCAGTTCTGAATCTCTGTCGATGATACGGTCATGGGCGCCGTCAATAAAACTCTATAAGCAATTGCTACGTTTGGATAACAATCTGCAAGTTTGACAAATTTAAGACGGTTCTGAGAGTTTTCGCCCTGTGAGTTTATATTTGGGAAGAGAAATAGCTAGTGAGGGTTTTTTTTGGGCCTTTTTTACTTAAATTTTTTGATATAACACTAGTATAATTTAGGCTTAGTATAAATTTTTTCTGGCCTCCTACAAACGTGAGCCCTAGGCGGTTGCACCCCAGTCTAGGCCCAGGGTTAGCCCTGACACTGACACTTCTGATTGAAGACGTGTTCGACACTTTAATTGCTTGTATTTTTCAGATTAAAATTGTTGTCTGCGTGTCCGTGTTAATGTCAAGTCCGTGTCATTGCTTGATAAGTTCTGATGCATATGTTCTTCTTCGTTTCTAGATAATTTAGTGTAGAGATTCCATATGGTAATACTCTTTAGATTCTGTATAAATAATTTGCAGCCGCAACTAAGAGTGGTTCACAAGATATATAAAAGCATATAACTATGTGGGCCAATTTTCTGGCAGACACTGTTTGTTACATACCACAAAGCACTATTGGTATTAAAGATGGAAGCATACTTTGATGTAGAAGTGTTCAAAGTACATGTTTGAAGAAAAAGTGAGAGAGAGAAGAGAATTTCTTTTTTGTTATGTAGGCTATAAACCCCAACAGAATACCAGGGGAGTTAATAAAATACTTCAATATTATATTGCTATTTCATTGGAAGCATACTTTGATGTTGATGTAGAAGTGTTCTATTCTGTTTTATGATAAATTAAAAGAAAAATTAAAGTTCATCTCACTGGATGGAAAGCACAAGCCACCCATAACATGAGTAACAAGAAGGCATACCGTGTGCAATTGGTTTCTCTGCATTTACAATAATCATATAATCACGGATCTTCTCGGCCATTGGATAAAGATCTAACGGCTCATTATCCATGTCATATTTTAAAGCTGAATTGGCGAATCAGAATACAAGCGGTCCAATCTTCATTCAATAGTCGTGATTCTTTGACTGCAGTGACTCTGTGTGACTTAGAGTACAGACGGTTCAATCTTCGTCCAACATGGGTTCATCCATTCGTTGTCCCCTTCAATCATTAAAAAACTGTCATGAACAAGAATAATAAATTTCATTTAGTCACATCATTTAGTCACGCAACCCTTAAGAATCTAAAATGGGTCTCACTAGATACCCAATAGTCCCAATTTTAATAATTACTCTCTTTCACGATAAATATTTTTAATCATAAGAACTAGTTCTCCACCTTAGCTTCCACATAGAGGACTCCAACTGAGAACTAAGTAAGAACTAGTTTATAAGTTTAAGAACCCTATAAGAACCTCCAGCGACAATTACATTAGGCTAATTACATTTACACCACTCCAATAAACATAGACTACATAGTGGAGTTTGAAACGGGCTACTTGCCAAATGCAAAATCTTGTCTTGCCCCACTTGGCCAACTCTTTAGGTTTAAATGAACAAGAATAATGAACACTCACACAATCTAACATGTTTACAGTGTGATCTAATTTATTTCCTTTATGTTTGCTGTACTGTTTTATTCTTAATTTACTTTTTGTAGCTTTACTTTATTAGTCAAATTGGACTAGATATGGACAACACACAAAATCCTTCTTTTTCAATTGCATGTATATATTCATTTACAAGTGCTTTCACTTACTATAATATCATTTACAAGGGAATGATTATCTTTCCTTCATGATAATTTGATTACTATATATTCTTAATGAGCACTTAACACACCGTAGTATAGTTGCATTGTCATGAAAATACATCGAAAGCAAAAGAATTGTGTCGTATTGGAACCCTTTCTCCGTATAAAGCAAAGGTTTTTGTTTTGCCACCATGTCACGCTCAAAAAAACCACCTAGCTAGCCCCCCCCCCCCCCTCTCTCTCTCCCTCCCTCCCTCTCTCTCCTCAGTTCGAGAAAGTGTAACATATAATCCCTCCAACCTATAAAGAAAACCAACCACACCCTTAATCCTTTGTGGTAAAAATATTTGCATCCCTTCTTAACTCTCTCTCTCTCTCTCTTTCTTTCTTTGTTTCCCTCTACTGTCTTCTTCTCTTTGTCTTGTTGCATGCCAATGCTTTCACTTCAATAATCATCATGATGCAATTATAGCCTTTTCTGTTTTTTTCTCTTCGATCATCTATATATGTCTTAGTAGGGTGAGACATATCTTGATCTTCCTTCCACCTATATAGTTCTATAACATAAAAATACACAAAGAAAAAAATATTGCATATGGGTACTACTATTACTAGTAGTTGTTGTTTTTTTATTTCAAGGTTCTTGTTTAGAGCATTGGCTGTGGTGGGGCTTGTTTGTCTTCTGGTTTTTGGAAGCTTAGTTAGTGGTGTTGAAGGAACAAGAGGACAACCAACTACTACTACACAATGGACAGAAAAGAGACTCAAGAATGAGCAAGTTGTTGTTGGTACTACAGATAAGGGTGTTAATCATGCAGACTTGGATTTCAATTATATGAGCAAAAGAAGAGTTCCTAATGGACCAGATCCTATTCACAACAGGTTTGTCTAGCCTTATCTCTACTCAAAGATCATAATTAACAATTCATATATATTTTGATTTTTTGTTTATATGCACCTTTTTAATTTCAAATTATGTCATTGTTCATTGCTTGTGAATATATATGTATTCCTCAACAATTTTTTGTCACCAAGGTATGTATATAAGTAGTCTTTTTAGCTCAACAAAAAGTGTGGCCTAAAGCGAGATTGTATAACACAACATGTAGAGAGTTTTGTTAGTGAAATTCTAGGTCCAACATATTTTAGAAGCCTTGGCAGATATTAGTAAGTAAATAAAAAATTTAAAGGTCTAACTCAACCTTACAAAACCGGTTTTAAGGTGAGAGACGTCTCCCACTTATAAACACTTTTTCAAGTCATATCGCATCTGATGTGTGACTCTCAACGCACACCCTCGTGCTCAGGACTAGACAACTGGAGCATGACCCGAGTGGTCCGATACTAGTTGGCCCAAATGATCTTAGATGGCCTCTAATGTCATCTTAGGATGTAGGTTAGATCTAACGCAATCCTACAAAACCGAACTATAAGATGATGGATACTTCTCAGTTATAAACCCTTTTTCAGGGTCTTTCGACAGTTCAATAATAAATAGAAACAGACCCTACATAGTAGTATAAGATATAAAGTAAGGACTATATAAGTGGAAACATCAGTAAATCTGGTGCTTTTAGTCGAAGTTTGACCTGAGATTAACTATGTCAGATCTTCCTTCTCTCAAAAGCCAAAGCATTATGTGTCTAATCTTTATCTTGTCTCTTAACTCATAATCTAAAATTTGCATTGGATTATTTTATATTTACCATATTGCCTATAACGGAACAAGAGTACTTCTCCATTTCAAATTTAGTGGTTTCCTGCTATAATTAAAAGATGAAAAGCCAACTACAAAGGAGTACTAGCATGCTTTTAACTGTTACATTGAGTTGTTGAATTATGCTCTTTTAACAAAGATAGTCCTTTATAATAGGTTAAAACATAAAGCTATAAAAATAAAAAGATAAAGTGTTTGGTTAAACAACTTTATTCCACTTCTTAATTAATCATGAGCAGTTAAAGTTATTTATGTGATTCGGTTCTCTCTGAATTACAAAACTTTTTAACCTTTTTTTTTCTGGTTCTCTTTCTTTTGATCTTGCTTTATTTCTTTTGGCACAAGACACAAGCATCCTTGAAGCAACACTTGTTATGAAACCATTTCATAAATATTATTAGTAGCTTCTGGTATGCATGATACATTATTAATTTTCACTGTTATAAAAAACCAAATTAGCGACGAAAATTAGAGACTGTGAGACTAATTTAATTTTTCTCGTCCCTAATTTCTGATCATACTTATTTGCATTCATTTTATTAAGCTATATTAATTTGGAATACCCTAAATTTTGATTTGATAAATGTGTTTAGGAGAGCTGGAAATTCGGGTCGACCTCCTGGCCAAACTTAGCGAATCAAGAATTAGACAAGCTTCAGCGAATTTGCAGAAGAAGACAGAAGAAGAGTGAATTCATTTATATCCCTAAACTTCTTAGATTTTCCAGCTTGTATGCAAGGGCTAGTTTCACTTGTGGAAATTGATTTATTAAGGGAAGAGTTGTGGCCTTAAAAGGGAAAAAGAGAAAGGAAGCTTGTCCCACAGAAAATAAGTTCAAAAGAATCAAAAGTTTTTGTTTGATCAGTTTTTACAGAAATTGCAATTTATTAGTAAGTGTTACATTTGTTTTGAACTTATCTTATGAAGATAGGGTGGAGCGGGAGAGTGTCCATTGAAATCAGTGCTTGCATGTAAAGCAATTTACGTACCTTTAAAGTTTAAAAGCTAGAAAGTTTTATGTAAATGTTGTAATAACACCAGACATGCATGATTTTTAGTACTTCATTAGGGATTTCGAGTTTCCTGCAGTCAAAATAATCTGCAGTCACTCTAGTCAGCACATCTCTCGACCGTTGAATCAAGTTTGTATTTGAAATTTGATTTGGTGAAGTTGAAATATCGACTGTCTTATAATCTTGATTCAATGTCGAAGATGTGCTGACTCTGGTGACTATAGTGTATTATTTTTTTACTACATCTAACCAAATCTCTCTAATTTGAGGAAAAAGTTTTGGCTTTGATTTGCTCACTATTAAGTTTGGAACATTGTTTTTTTAATTATTTATTGGAAAGATTTGCTTTGAGTTACTAAAGTAAAAGTAAAATTCCACCATTTAAAGGTGTTGGAGAATCTGTAAAAGAAGTGTGTTATAGTCTTTTTCACTAGATTCTTTGGTGGGGGATAGTGAAACTTGTTGGTCTTTGGTCCATTCAAACATTTTTAATTAAACTGTATCAGATTCTAATTCTAGTTCTAATTATCTCGTGGTAAGAAAAGAATTGGATTATAAAAATGAAAATCATAAAGGAAAAAACAAGCATATATGGTCCTCATTCTATGAAAGTGAAAAAATAAAGGGTTCCCTTCAACTAGTCCAAAGCATTTTTAAGATCTGCTTTTTTCCCCTCTTGTTGTTTCGTTTTGATTGGATTGAGAAGCAAATTAAGAATGTGTGCAAAGCAAGTGAGATTCAAATTGGGACACTTACCAGAAAAGGAAAAAATAATAATTCTTTTTTAAACTTGGGCCTTGTTTCATTAACATGGGTAAAAACTACATTTATTAATAGGGGTGTTCGCGGTGCGGTTTGGTTCGGTTTTGACCAAAAAAGTGCACCGAACCGCAAGGTAAAAATAGATGAGGTTTGGTTTGGTTCGGTTTGCTTCAAAAAAAAAACCAAACCAAACCAAAGCGGTTTGGATTGGTTCAGTTTTGTTCGGTTTTTGACGAGTAAAAACACAACAAGGAATTATAAAAGAAAACATCCTTTATGAACCAATCAAAACTTTTCACTATATTTCTGCCATAAACTCAGCATCCCAAAGGAATTATAAAAGACCAACAGACATAACCAATAATTCTGCCAAACAATTTTGATTTAAACTCACAGCTGCCAGTAATTAACATAAACAAAATGAAAACAAACATTAGACAGTCTGCCACAACATCAACAAAATGAAAACATCCTTTGAGGCAATTCAAACACATTTCCTTCTCACAGCATCACTGATCTTCTCCACTCCTACAAAGCAATGCAATAAATAAAATAAGTAACTAAAATCAACAAATGATAAAGCAATTCAACCGGATTCAAGTACATACCATTTCATTTGATACATCTAATCATCATCTGTTTCAATATCAGAAAGTCCTTCATTCAGTTGTGGGATCGGAGCAAGTTCTATAAATGTATCAAATATATTAAACAACATTAGACAAAAGAAATAATTGTAATTTCACAAAAACAAAATTTACAAACCAATTTTGTGCACAAATCAAATATATAATTGTATCAAATATATAATGGCATTATTGAAGGGCTATTTTCAGCCTACAAATGACATAAAATAGAACATTAGATAAAGTAAGAATGACAATACATTCTAAATTATTATTCAAATTCATTAAATTGTGATATGGGAGCAATTACCTGATTTTCGATCACGGAAACATTAGGGGCAGCAATAGAGTTCACTTCGGTATCAACGGTCTTGTCTAAAATTTAAAATAAAAGATAGACTCATCTCAGATAAAGCATACAGAAATGAAACATGATTTTATTTGTGCAGAAAACAACATTGTATATATGTGCAGTAATTCCAATCAAATATCACGGTATCATAAACATGATTTCACAGTAATATAAACGAAACCACACGAAATCAGTAGCATAAGCACACAAAATTAATACGGAATCAGTATCATACGCATACGGAATCAGTATCATAAGCAAAATGAAAATGAAATCAGTATCATACGAAGCAAAACGAAAACGAAATCAATTAAAATGAAGAATAAAATGAAATAAAACGCAGCATCATAAGCACATACATAAAAAGAAGCAAAACGAAATCAGGAAAACGCAGTAAAAAGAAGCAAACCTGTGCGTTTCGTCATGGTGAGAGCGTGAGATGAGTGAGACGTGAGCCGTCACGGAACGAAACAGTGATGAAAGATGAGTGAGAGGCGTGCGTTGTCGCTGTCGCTGTGAGTGAGAGCTGAGAACTAAGAGAGATGATGGTGTGCTGCGCTGTGAGTGAGAGATGAGAACTGAGAGAAATGATGGTGTGCTGCGCTCAGTGAGAGAAGAGAACCGAGAGGGATGATGGTACTGATGAGAACGTGAATACTGAATCGTGAAATGGTGAGATAATTTAGGGTTACTAATTTTAGATTGGGCTGTGTTTTGTTGGGTTGGGCTGGGGGGGTATATAATTATAAATAAAAAACAGCATATAAGATTTTAGCGGTTTGGTTTGGTTTGGTTCGGTTCCTGTTATGAGAACCGAGAACCGAACCGAACCGCTCGGTTCAGCAGAAAAAAAACCGAACTAAACCAATTAAAAACGGTTTTTTGCGGTTTTCGGTTTGGTTTGGTTCGGTTTGCGGTGTGTCTATCGGTTTGGTTCGGTTTTGAACACCCCTATTTATTAATGCCCCAAAAAATTTTGTTTCAAATTATTTAGGAAAATATATTGAAAAATCAAATACAATTTCCAAAATTGTTATCTATATATAGCTTCAACAAAGACTAGCTAACCAAACTCAATTGTCAAACAGAATTGGTTACAATTCAGTTAAGAACAACTTAATTTAATTAAGTTGGGTTCCTCCCCAAATAAACCTCAAAAAGAAGTCCTCCAGCTTGTTTAAGTCTTTTGTTATTAGATGACATGCATGGTTGTAGTTTACCATGCCCTGTTGCTTAAGTTTATATCCTTTCATTATAACAAAATAGTGATATGAATTTGGTGGTGAAGGATTATAAATGAGTCACTAAGTGAAGTTATTTTTTATAGCTTTCAATATCACTAGAGTTAGAGGGGTGGTGGAAATATTAGTTTCCAAAGTTTTAACCCTGCACCTTCTTCTTATACTTCTTTGGTATCTCTTAGCTCGCCAATTGGATTAATTGGATTTTCCTAGAATGACTAGCAAGATCTCTGTGTCAATCTACGACACAAGTCACCCTTTTCAAGTATATTCGAAATATACTTCACTTATAAAATAAATTATTTATCTTGTGACAATCATAGTTTGGGGAAACATCAATACCTATTTCCTTCTTTGTGACGCAAAATGAGCACTATGTCGAAGCATAAAATAAGAGAGTGAGAAGAATAGCGACGAGAATATTTACGTGGGGAAAATCCTATTAGGAAAAACCATGAGACCTAATTTAGTTAAATGATATCTACTATAAAGTATGATTACAAAGTGTTTCTCTCAATATCTGAGGATCTCACTATCAATCTCACCCTCTTAAATGGTATACAAAATCTCTCTCTCTCTCTCTCTCTCTCCTCTTATTAAACTTCCTACTTCAGTTAAGTTAATTGTAAAGTTGTTACTGCTATTGCTATTGCTATTGCTATTGTAGATTAGTTGATAATTAGTTAGAATTGTTTTAGTCAGTTAGTAGTTCTATTTGATATAAGCAAGTTGGAGCTTATCGATATATATATATATATATATATATATATATATATATATATTTGTATGCAACTATGCATTAAATCATTAGGTCATCACATTCTATAAATTCCCAATTCAACGAGAATGAGTTTTTCTTTCAATTCCCAACTATCCTACCTTTAACATGGTATCAGAAGAACCCTAATTTCCCTTCCGCAAAATCAATATCGCTGATCTCTGTATATTGATTCTCCTTCCTTCGTGAACTCCCAGGGGTTCCCAACATATTCCAGTTTTGATTCAACCTCTCATGGAATATCAAGCAGTGAATCTCTTCTTCATCAGAGGAAATTTCTGCGAGCATTGCCTACTCGTACTCTGCTTAGGCGACTTGGAAAGAACTTGAAGAAAGGTTCTAGGAACGTAATGGCTCTCACATTCTTCAATTGAAGTGCAATCTCGTCAATTGTTCTCAAGGTTCGCTTTTTATCAACTTGTAGTATAAATTCACTAAGTTTCGCGCTATTTCGGAACAACTCGGTGAATACAAACCTACACACCACGACACTTGTGGTGGTGTTCAGTCATTCTTGGATCATCTATAGAGGGAATGCATTTTGGCCTTTTTGATGGGACTGAACCCTAGCTATAGCCAAATCGAAGGGCAAATCTTGCTAATGAGTCTAGTGCCTTCTATGAATTGGGTATATTCTTTCCTCATCCAAGAAGAGCGATAGCATGACATAGGAACTACTCAAGAAACCTCCCTCACTCAGGTTGCTTGTGTTGTTCAAGAAATTTCCGCACACAAGGGCAACGCTCCGACAAAGAAAGAGTGTTCTCTATTCGCATTGTTTCCTATTGGGTCATATCATATCAAGGAGAAATGTTACAAATTACATGGATATACACCTGCCTATGAGAGGAGTCAACAAGGCAAGCAACAACAGTTTGTGAATCTTGTACAAGAGCCAGGTGGAAATTCAAAAGGCAACTCCCTCTCGACAGACTTATGCCAACAGATGATTGCTTACCTACAGGCGCAAATGCCTTAGCCCACTACAGGAGTTATACCACAATCAAATCGATCCAAATTAGGTATGATAAATACAATTCCTAAAGGTAAATACAAATTAGGCACCGCGATCATTGATTCAGGAACATCACATATTTGTCGCAACCTTCTAGAAGGTGGCGGAGCCACATAGATTTGAGGGGTTCAGTTGAGCCCCCCAAAATTTATTTATTTTGCCTTACCACCCTATAAAAATATTTTTTTGACACACCTGAATATTTTAAATTGCACCAATAACCTAAATTTGTCACCTATTTGCACCAAAGACCCAAATTTAATTTACCCAAAACACAACACAGTTACTGTTTCACGCACGCATATTTAAGTTCGTCCTACTCTACCAGTAGGATAGGATGAAGGATATACGAAACTTCATGTCGTTGACAATGGCCTTTTTAAATACCAACATTCTGTTGAAAATATTAATATATAATTTAAACCTGGAATTTCATTGCTTTGCTCTTTGTTTAGTTTTTTAACTTGTGTTAGAAAACTTTTCAAGAAAAAAATAGTTAAGTGAATAGTGTGTATTACTCTCCAATTAGGATTAGCTTAATTTAGCAACATGTAACTTTGATCTTTGAGCACATCTAGTGCCTTTCTAATACATCAATTACTTATCGGAAAAAAAAAGTTTTAGCTTAATTCTAATTAGTATTAATAGTGTGTTTGAACAAGGTCATCAAATGGATAAATTTTTAGCAAATTGTGTATTTAAAAAATTTGACACCCCCGACCCCGGGTCCTGGATCCGCCAGTGCTTCTAGAGCTGGCAAAACGGACATTGTGGAAATTAGGCACATTGTGGAAATACCACTGTACTAGAAAAATCTGAATGAGAACCGAACATTGTGGAAATTAGGCACATTGCCACCTGATCTATTAACATAATACTCAAAAACAAGGTCATTGGATAAATCATGACATGTTCTGGGAGTTGGTTATGCATATCACAACATTTATGTAATAATATCATGTTAGCAAGGAAAGACTGCCAATTTATTATACTCTAGAGTCTTTATACCTTTTGTTATTATGGGAGAGAGATATAGTAGACAATTTGTGTTTATAATTAGGGAAGGTGCTACCATCCAGAAGCAGCAATTCCTTTTGTGAAAAAAAAAATGTGGCAACTAATAATAAAGACACTGTCAAAACTACCATACAGGGCCAATAACATGTTAGTAAAACAACAACTCTAAACACTACAAAAAAGCTCCCCCGTGGATTAAGTGTAATTTACCTAAATATCAATGCCTATTATGTAAACTACTTGGCCATACTGACATGGAAAAGTGAGAACAAGTTCTATTATTTTAATTTGCGGGCTACTCATGGCCCGAGCGGGCTAGCCTGATGCGGGCTTGGGCTTATCCGGGCCGGGCCAAAAGGCCGAGTATAAAAATGGGCTCAATTTCTTAGGCCCAAGTCCTATATTTTGTGGCCTAGCACGGCTCGGCCCATTTTGCTGGCTCTACAACCTTCATTGTTCACTACATACACAAATCTCATTGGTAAGTTTGTCACTTTGCCAAATGGCTACAAGATCACTGTGAAAGTAACAGGTTCTGTTAAAGTCAACCAAAAATTAGTTCTGCACAATGTCTTGTACATTCCTTCGTTCACTGTCAATTTACTTTATGTTAGTTCTCTTTTTGATGGCCCTAACTTTGATGTTAATTTTTGTGGCAAAAACTATGTGATTCATGACTTGGATTGGATGACACTGAATGGAAGAGGTAGTGCTCATCAAGATTTGTACATGTTGCAACCAGAAGTTGAGCTACACAATCACCACGAGACACACACACCCTTAAGTTTAGGGATTGTTTCAGCACCTTTAGAATCTCACACACCTAGTTTAGGACAATACTTGTAACACTGTTCGTGCCAACAAATGCAATAAAGCTGGCATATGGCATGCTAGAATGGGGAATCTATTAGACAAAAGTCTGAGATTTCTTGGCTGTAAAATTTCTTTTGTTTGTCCTAAACAGTTTTCTTCACAGTGTTGTTCTATTTGTCGTCCCTTGTTGCTTCTGCTTTTGACTTGATCCATTGTACATATGGGGGCCTTTTGCGCAGCCCACACATGAAAAGAAATTTGATTTCTTAACAATTTTTGATGATTGTAGACACTTTAATTGAGTTTATCTAATGACACACAAGTCTAAAACTATTCATCACTCGCAAAGTTTCTTTCAGTTTGTGCAAACTCAACTTTCAAAGAAGATCAATGCCATTCAGTCTGATAATGGAAAATAATTACTGTACTAACATAATTTTTCAAGAATGCAGGAGTAGTTCACCAATTGTCATATCCTTATAGGCACCAACACTTTTTGAACATGGTCAGAGCCCTCTTATTTCAAACACACATACCCACTGCATTATGGGGAGAATGTGTCAACACTGCTGCTCATATCATCAACGGGACACTGAGCCTCAAGATTACAAGTCGTTGGTTGTTAGGAGCATGCAACCAAGTGTGCTTTCATTGGTTATCGATATGCAGGAAAGCATACAAGTTATTTGACGTGCAAAACCACAAAATTATCACATGTTGTGATGTAACGTTTCAAGAAAATATCTTCCCCCTTACCCATGAACCTATGGTGGCCCAAACCATTTTCCTGACACAGTCTTGCCTAAACTAGCCCATGAGGTTATACCACTAGAAAACCAGCCAATGCTACCCCCGCAAATAATCCCTCCTTCGGTACACATCCATGCCACACCTCCTCAAGATACACCATAAACCTCTCAACTGAGTGACCCTGTGGCCGAACCATATCACACTTCTGAGATATCACAGAATGTACCACCCACTGAGTTGCCAAGACATCCATCAAGAACCTCTAAGCATCCATCTTACTTGAGTGACTACATTTGTCAAACCAAATTTCCTATTCAAAAACATCTCTCTTATGAGAAATTGTCACCTAAATATCATGAATACATCCTAAATGTCTCTGCCATATATGAGCCTCAATACTTTCACCAAGCCGTTAAATTTCCAAAATAGCGAACAACAATGTTTGAGGAATTAAAGGTCCTTGAAGATACTCACACATGGTCCATTGTCGCTCTACCATGTGATAAGAAAACTATTGGTTGACGTTGGTTGTTTAAGGTCATATACAAGGATAATGACACGCTTGTTAGATATAAAGCACGACTCGTGGTTAGGGGGTACACTCAGTAGGCGGAGATCGACTTTCTTGACACCTTTTCGCGTATGGCCAAGCTCACCGCCGTACGGGTACTATTAGCCAGTGCACCCTTGTAGATAGACATTAATAGAGCCTTCCTTAAGGTGGACCAATCCGAAGAAGTCTAAATGCAACTTCCACCAGTCTACCCAATTCAGGAGGAGAATTTCGTGTGAAAGCTTTACATATCTCTTTATGGTCTAATACAAGCATCCCGCCAATAGTTTCACAAATTCTCTCCTACTACTCTTTGTCATGGATTGCAAAAGTGCACATCTGATTATTCACACTCTTCACCAAAAGTAGTGGTTCAACCTTGGTTATATTACTTCTCTACTTGATGACATAATCATCACCGGGACAAATAGTATGTGGAACATGTTGAATTATGATAATTCAAAAAAAACCCTGTAGTGTATTTTACAGCTATATTTCTAACAAATTGATATAGTTGTTACTATCTAAAGGTTGTTGCTTACAGTTAGTTTGTAACAAATACTGTTACAACAAACCAAATCAGTTATAACAGTTTTAAACAGCCTGTAACAATCTCAATACAAGGCTTATAAATACCTAGTAGCTATGTACAGAATTTACAGTTGAATAATAAACAAGTTTACAGTTTTACATTCAGCCTTTTGCATTCCTCTTCTGCTTTCTTTGTGTGTGCTTTCTGCTAAGTCTCTTTCATATTCATCAACAGTTTTCTTTGTACCTTGCAAGAACACATAGAAATCAAATTAGGATTTCATCCAATAAACAAAATAGAACAAAGTAAGGGTTCTGTACAGAAGCAAAGGGAACAAAGGAAAAATCACAAGGTGTGTGATTATACCTCTGTTAGTACTTCAATTAGATCCAAGGAGTGTTCTATTACTACTAATTCTTTCAATACGTGTGTGTATCTCGCAAGTAGAAGGAAACAGTTTAGTATATTTTACAAGGTGAGTAACTGAGAATAAATCAAAACAGTGAGTAAGAAGGTGTCTTACGAACCTGTTTGAGGCTTTTGCAGAAACTTTGAAGTCGTCAATCAACACATTCAGCAACGTTTACACATATGCAAGTGTAAGAAAAACAACAAATCAGATTCGCAGCACTTAGGTTCTACAAACAGCGAAATTAGTAAAAGGAAACAAGGGGTTTTCGTTAATTACCTGATTGTTGACATATATGAAGCTTCGTTGCTGAGTTTAAAGCTTTGATTGCTGCAAAATCAAAGCAAGATCAGAACCAGCAGAGAAGAAGAAGAAAGAAACGCGTGAGAGAAAGAAAAAAGAGAGAGAAGATCGTGTGGCTGTGTGTGTGATTAGGGTTTTGTTTGGAAGCCAAGTTGGGTTGCTGTGATATTTTGGTATATTGGGCCTACCCTATTCTGTGTTGTGGGCTGTGAAAGTGTTATTCACACCTCCTGGGTTTCTTCATTGAGACCCCCACAGAACATACAAAATCCTTACTAGCATCTCACTTTAAACTCAAAATAATTGGAAATCTGGAATATTTCACGGGACTTGCAATCGCCAAGTCTAAAAGTAGTATTAAATTATGTGAGGGCAAATACATCCTAACATTGTTGAGTGCAACAAGATTTCTTACTATGAAACCTCAACCATTACCCATGGAGCTGAACCTACGGTTCAGTGACACTGAGGGAGAGTTTCTAGTTAAGATCCCTCTATCTATCATCGCCTTATTGGACGTCTGATGTATCTCACAACTCCCCGTCCTAACATCACGTTTGATGTTAATGGATTAAATACATGCATGGCTAAACCGCGCTCAGTTCATCTCAATGTAGTCCATCACCTGTTTCTCTTCCACACCTAGTTTGCGAATGACTGCCTAACAGTTGCACTACTACACACAAATCAACCTCTAGGTTTTTCATATTCATTGGACAACTGCTTGTAGCTTGGATATTGAAGAAACAAGCAACCTTGGGGCTCCTTGGGGGGGGGGGGGGGGGGAGGTCTTAAACTTCCTACTTCAATTAAGTTAATTGTAAAGTTGTTACACATGTTTCAAATTTGTTAATAATTAGTTTGAATTGTTTTAGTCAGTTTTCAGTTCTGTTTGACATAAGCAAGTCAGAGCTTATATATATAATTGTATGCAACTGCATTAAATCATCGGGTCATCATATTCTATAAACTTCCAATTCAATGAGAATGAGTTTTTCACTCAAGTCCCAATTCTCCTACCTTTAGTGCCTCTCTCTCTCCACCAAACTATGGATCAAGCATTTTTTTTGGAGGTAATGTAAACACAAAAATTACATTACCCTTAAAAAATACACCATTCTAACACTTCCGTAGGATTTCTTCACTTGGACTGTCTATCTTAACTCGTCACAAGTTCTCCGGTTCATATAGGAAGAATGTGGCTTTTCCAAAAAAAAAAGATTAATTGAAGTGAATTATTTTACACAATTCCTATGAGCTCAAAAAACTCCCAAATACACCACTCTAAGTTGAATGTGCATATCATAAGGTTCACGGTATAAATTTTAAGACCTTGAAATACTTATCTCCCTTTATCCAAGCAACTTATGCACCTTAACCATTAATTTTATTCTAACTGTTATACTTAAGTTCTCATTTCTCTCAATAAACATGAGTTTTCACCCGATATTTTATATATATATATATATATATATATATATATATATATTATTCTCAGATAGTTGTTGCGGACAATATGATGGTATTCAAATACAGTTTACCTACTTTTGTTCTTTTGCCATTTAATGTAAAGAACATACAAGAAAATTGATGTCGCATTTATGTTTCATGACTCATTCAAAATATATTTTTTATTTCTTGGATAAGACAATTTATTCGAGATATACTTTTGCATTTTTGGGAGGGAAACTTTTGGTATAAATTCGTGATTTAAAATTTTTAAGGAAGAACTTGATAAATAATCATATAATGTTTCAGTCAAACTTTATTTTTTCAAAAACATTTTATATTTTTTTAAATTAGAAGACAAAGATAATATTTTTTCAAATCATTCATCCACACCTACCCTTAAATACCTAATAGGTTCATTGAATCATTGTCTACTCCCAACTTTTTATTGAATTATTGAATTATTGTCCACTACGAGTAATCCACTTTGGTTTTCTTTGCAAACCACGCTTTGTTGAAATGGAAATTCAATGTTGAAGTTGCTTGTGTTAATGCAGGAGTTATGCTCGGAAGTGAACAAGGTACAACAAGTGAGCAAGGGTTAGACACTGCACAAATCAGCAATTGCAGTCCATCTTGGTGTGCCTGTCATCCGCTCCCATGTTGCTGCCGAGGCAGCGGAGTAACAATTTGTTGCCCATGCGGCCATTGTGATAGGCCCTTTTTTTAGTTGTTCAATCATCAATTTGGATTCAGGAAAAGTCCATATCATATATGTAATAAATGAAATTATAAAACTAATTAAGAGGTTATTATTACCTTTTTTTCTGTTGTTATTTGGATTTTATTGGGAATTAATATGAAATAAAACATGTAACATACAAATTCAGTCTTGATTATATGAAAATATAAGAAACACTATCATATGTATATTGGGAATCACAATAATTTAGGAAAAATTAAAAAAAATAATATTCCACTGAAAATAAAAAACACCATTATTTTGAAATTTTATTTATTTCCAAAATGATAGACAGAGAGACAAACAGACAACACACACACACAGAAATACGATAGAAAGACAGATAGACATTAGATAGACAGAAATTGTTGGAAAAAATTTAACTGTTGAAATACGCAAATTTTGTTTCTTAGTAACCGGTTTGGTGAAAAAAATAATTTCACGACAAAATATGTAAAGTGCGACGCTAAGTAGTGTGTTTTTGGATGTTTTACTGTTCGCAAAAAAAAATTCAACTATTCAAATATGCAAAGTTTGTGCCTCAATAACCGCTTTGGTGAAAAAAAATGGCAAAATTACAATAGAGGTCCTTTAAGTGATTTAATTGTAACAAATTGGTCCTTTAAGTTTTTTCGTACCACTAGGTCCTTTAAGTTACATAATGTGTACACTGTTAGTCCTTTTTTCATTTTTCGTTACAAAAAACCCAAGTTGGCACTAATAGAGCTGACATGGTCATGACAGAGTCTACGTGTCGTCTATCTGGTGACAATTTGATCATTTAAGACTATTGTCATGTAACAATTTGGTACTTCCAACTCAATTCATTTAAAAAAATGGTTCATCTTCTTTTTCATTTAAGTTAAAAGAACCAAATTATTACATAACGGTAGTCTTAAATGACCAAATTGTTACGAGACAGATGATATGTAGGCTTTGTCACGATCACATCAGCTCTATTAGTGCCAAATTGGGTTTTTTGTAACGAAAAATGAAAAAAGTACTAACAGTGTACACATTATGTAACTTTAAGGGCCTAAGTGATAAGGAAAAAAATTAAAGGACCGACTTGTTACAATTAAATAACTTAAAGGATCTCTAGTGTAATTTTTCCAAAAAAATATAATTTAGGGTAAATGCTAAAAAAAAGACTCTAATCCTTGTATTTCTTTGGTCAAAAAAAATAAATAAATACTTTCTATTTCATTAAAGAATGTTTATGGGAATTGTTAGTAAGTATGCTTAATTAGTAGGGGTGAGCAAAGGACGGGTTGGGACGGGTTGTACACGTCCCTAACCCGGCCCTAAATTTTTACAAGGTCAATTTTTAGACCCTAACCCGTCCTTAGACCCGAACAAACCCGATGTTCTTTGGGACAACTTAGGACCGGGTCTATTTAGGACGAGACCGGGTTGGCCCGAAAGACAATTTGAAACAAAATTATAAAGTGATCACTCAAATATGACTAAAAGTTAGAAGTGAAAAATTAAGTTTTTTAGCATATTCAAACTCAAAATATGACTTTTACAATAGTATTTTATAAAAGTTTCTACTTAAACTAAAATAGATTTTAAATTTATTTATAAAAATCTCATTAACAATGTAATAGAGTTAACAATTAGAGGTGATGAGTGACTATGAGACGAGTTGAGACAGGTTATACCTAACCCTAACATGTCCCTAAATTTTGGCCGGGACAATTTTTTAAACCCTAACCCGTCTTTAGACCCGAACGAACCCGATGTTTACGGGTTAAATGGCACGAAGACGGGCCGGGTCTTGCTCACCCCTATTAATTAGGCTACTCGTAAATGAGTTAATGGTCAAATATTCTTAATGGAAATAAAAAGTTGTTTAATAATATTTCTCAAACGATATATTTTTGAATCAATACTTTATTGTTCTCTTGAATCACTACTTTCTAATTATTCAATTGCTTGAGGCAACTTGAATCACTTTTAATTATGTTAGTCAATAATTAAATATTCTTAATGGAAATAAAAAGTTGTTTAATAATATTTCTCAAACCATATATTTTTGAATCAATACTTTATTGTTCTCTTAAATCACTACTTTCTAATTATTCAATTGCTTGAGGCAACTTGAATCATTTTTAATTATGTTAGTCAATAATCAATATATGATATCATATATTAAATAAAATTGTAACCAATAAATATATATTAAATAAAATTAAAAGGATAAAAGTTAATCAATTATATAAATAATATATATCAAATACTGAGAAAATTAATTTTTAAAATTAAATATTGTTTTATTATTATACTTATGAGCATATATTTTTAGCAAATAATTAATAACAATAAAAATTGTTAGTAATATATTATATACTCTCTCTTTGTTGAAATTAAAACAAGTAAACTAATCTGCAACCGCTGTACAGCAACTTCTAGAAATGCTTAATGGGCGAGACCAAGCATTAGCACAACAAGAGGAATGCCTCGCACAAATCGAAAGGGGGGTGGCCTCGGGACGGGCGAACACTGTGCCCGAACCACAAGATACTGACCTTCAATCTCCAATCAGAAGAGGGAATCCTTCTAGGCGTCATCGATCACCTCCCAGAAGACATCTCATCCATCGATCACCTCCCAGAACGCCTCCTAGGACACCTCCATTTACGACCGATCCCACCTAGGCCGGACGAGTCCTCATCCCAGAACTCCTCTTTCAGTTCCTAATTGGGATCGGCTTGACGATCTCAGAGCAGGTGGCACGATAGATATGATCCATATCATTATGAAAAATGATCACCGGACAGACATGGTCGACATCATTACTCAAGACCCTCTCCCGACAGACGTGACCATCGAGGTCGACGCTTCGAGGACCGGTCACCTCGTTGGGGGGAGATGCGACTCACGGAAATGGCCATTCACCAGAGACATAGACGAATACCCGATTCCCCCTTCCCTCGAGAAGCCCCGGGCTTGAAGAATGTACGGCGGTATCGGTGATCCCAACACTCATCTGGACTATTTCGACCTACTGATGCAGTATAGAGGGGCAAGAGAACCGGTGAAGTGCAGGATCTTTCCATTAACCCTTGAGAACTCTGTTGTGGTGGAAAGGTGTGCAAGTATACACAGTCTAAAAACAAGTAATATAATGATAAGAAGAGAACGTACCCACAGGGATTGGATTAATTTTTAAGAGTTTAAAATGGTAGTAATACTAGTGATAATAGAAATCACAAATAAAACAAAGTATGAGTGTGCTGTGTGTATAGACAGAATTTAAATTAAGCAAAGTAGAATGTGTTGTGAATCAATTGAGAGAAATGGTTGGAATGCTCTTTTCTAGGTAATTTACTTTGATAGCATTATGTTATTCATGATGCTCCTGCAATGGATGTTGTTGCAATGGACACGTGCCTTTCAGCAACTAACTTCAGGGTTTAATTACAAGTCTTATGTCTAAGCCCTAAATAAGTTCACCCTTGTATATTAAGCTCTCACAGTATCACCCTATGGACTATGCTATCCTATGTCTAGGTTTTAGCATGGATTTAACAAAGTTTCCTTTTATTAGAACATTTATCCATATTAGTTCTTGAGTTCAAATCATAAACCATGTCTGTATTTATGACCCTACATATTCTAAGTGATCAACCTCAAAATAAGTTTGAAAGAATTATAGCACAAGAACTAAATTGCAAACATCAAGATAACATAATAACTATTCAAAGGTTCATTACAAAGTTAAGGCATCCCAACCAAAGGTGTTTAGCTCATGCTTGACAAAACTAAGCATGTACAAACATAAGAATTCATGTTCATATGAAAGAAAATACAAAGGAAAGAAGATAGGATAGAAATTACACAATTGAAGATCCTTTGCATAATGTACCTGGCAATGTTGGGGCAATCACCTCACAACAATGAATTCAACAACAATAAAATGAACTAAAAGTAGAGAGAAGTTGTCACTTTCTCCCTCTCCTTTGAACTAAAGTAAACTATCTACTACTTAGAATTAAACTTCAGATGAAATTTTTGAGATGCTTTCGAATGAGGAAGAGAGGATGTATTTATAGGCTCCATAAAGTGAAATTGTCTTGGTCACCAAGGTGGTTTTTACGGTTTCTTCTTTTCTTCCACTTGTCTTCAAAAGTGTGATTTGATCATCCACCAACTAAGAAGAAGGGGTCCAATGGTGTATGGACAAGTGTCCCTAAAAAGTTTCCACTTGTTGTTATGATGACTTTAACTTGGCGCCGCATCCTTCCACTTGGACAACTTGCAGTTGCAACTTGACATGCTGACATCATCATCAAAATGCTTGGCATTCTGTGTTGTGAACATTGTTGGGGCCATGATTGCTGGTGCAATGGATGCTCTTTGGATTGCTGGTGCAATGCCTCTGCTTTCTGTTAGAATGATCAATGCAGGAGCAATCATTGTTGGGGAAATGATTGTTGTGCCTATTGCAGGGGCAACGATTGCTGCAGCAATTGAACAAACACATCAAAAATACCACAAGTCATATGAAATAGTGATGATGCGTCCCAAACTCTTCTTCATCATAAATTCATGCTTTTCTCTTGTATTTACATTAATTTGTATTTGGGAGCATAAACAACTCTATATAAAATGGAATTATCAAACTCCGCTCTGGAGTGGTTTAGAGAGCTTAAACCAAACACCATCTCGTCATGGGATCAGTTGGCTAGAACTTTCTATGCATGTTTTACAACATCCAGAGTAAAACCCAAGTCACATGAAGTACTAAAGGTGATCAGACAAGGGGAGAACGAAACGCTCCGAGAATATGTCGAGCGATTTAACAAGGAAGTCGCTGTCAGCTTCTCCAAATTCAATTTGGGAGAGGACTTCCCATGAACATCTTTGACCGCCTTAGCTTTCTTGGAGGTCAGATCCTTCCTCAGACAGATCAAGAACTCGATCCATCTCACCATCTGCAGTGGCGCGAGAATGATCCCATTTCTTTGAAGCCACCCCACTCTGATCGACCCCTTTGCCAGCATGAGGGGTCGACATCTCCACAATCGGAGAAGGGGGATTGACCATAGGAGAGGGACTTGATGAAGCTTCGACCTCTTTCTTCTTCCCATGCTTGCTCATCCTCTTGTGCCCCTGAAATCCAAGAGTGTCCACCATTTGGTCTGCAAAAGAAATATAGAAACAACCAGAAACACTTAAGCATTTAGAAAAGAGAAAAACAGTGAAACGCACCACAACTCGCTAAGATATAAGCGCAACTTAAAACCCACCAAGAGCAGAACGAAATTCCTTCTCATTGGCAACTCGTGCTAAGGAGCGGACCTTCAACAGCTTCTCAGGAATGTAGGAGACCATGTTCGGTAATAACCTGAGTGTTTCTTTGTCCGCCTCATCAAGACAACTCTCCTTAACCTTGTATGTAGCGCAGACCTGTTATAATGAGCCTTCGACCATGCAACTGAGAATTTAAAGCCAGTCACCTCGCCACGAGTGTTCAGATTACCCACCATCCTATAAGCTTTGGGACAAACCGAGACGACCCACATATAGCCAAGCTTCCAAGGCTTCAACGAGTCGGAAGAGCTCGTATTTGGGGTTACCCTTCAAACTTAGGTGCTCCCATCTACTCATTTGAGTGCCCTTCTCGCCCCGATGACTTACTTCGAAGGCAGTAAAAAACAACTTCAGGGAATAAGGCCGTGAATCCATCGCCTCCATGATAGCTCAAACGCCCAGCCATTTTGGTGCAATTGGGAAGGGGCGACACATAGGTAACGAAGAACCTCCCGCTAGAAAGTCGTGAAGGGAGGACGAATCCTCGTGTTCAAGTCGAAGGAACTCAAGTTGCCCTCAGAGAACACAAAATAACGCAAAGTGCCAAATGTGGGAGAGGGGAACCCCTTATATAGTGGGTCTGTTAGAGAGATCGTGGGTTGGAACGAAGTAACGAGATCCTTCACTTCGCGCAAAACGGCTCACGACGTGCCCAATCCAAGAAGAATTTACTCAATGGCATGATCAACGCTCACACACGCGTGATCAAAGACTGAGATCAACCCGGCCCATCCAACGACCAGGAAGAACCACCTAACACTATAAATAGGGGTCCACCCCCATTGACAGGTACACTTTTTGACCCATTCGTTACTCCTGTTTTGACTCTTACCCCACTTACTTGGACGTTGCAATGTCTTTGCAAGTACAACTCGAACTGAGCTTTGCTCCCAACCTACTCAAGAACAGTACGACCAACAAATTAACTTGCCACACAAACAAATTTGTACACAGAAACACATAGCCATGCCACGTAAAAATATGCACGCATTAGTATAACATACATGAATGAGAAGTCATGTTTGGTCCATCGGTATTATTTTAAATTAAGATAAAACCAATTGATAAAAAATATAAACGACTAAAATAAAATTTTAAATTAAGATATAAGACTAAATATAAAATTTTGCCTAAAATATATCAAAATTGTCAAAAGCTAGTTAAAAAAATGTGCATTCTTTTAAAGATTAAAAAAGAGGTGCATTTTAAAAAGGCCACATTGTACTTTTTATTTTTTATACAAAAATAAATATCGTTATTTAATGGAACAACATGAACCATGCCTATGGCACAACACCTTAGTTTTGTCTTTTCCGTTAAACTCACAATAACACGTAAAATTGCATACAACATTTAAGTTGATTTGGCTTTTATCGATTTTACTTTTCTCAACTAATATTCAAAAAGATATATTCAATTACTTTCTTTGTAATAATAATAATAATAATTGTCCTGGACTGGGCCACGAAGCCCATTCAGCAATTGAACATGGATTGGCCCAATCACTTTGGTCCATATCCACAGTCTACAAGCCCAGTTATGACTCTCATATTTAGAGGGCTCAGATCGACTCATTCAATCCAACGGCTCATAATGGGCACGCTTTCCTATAAATACTGGCTCACATTGCCATAATGAGGTACACTCTCATTCCTTGCTAAATCACTCACCTACTCTCAATACTAACTTGGGCATCGGAGTGGCTTCGCAGGTCCCCCTCCCGGGCGCTCGTTGATATCAAGTCATACCGCAAGAGACCATCGACGCAGTCCGCACGACATCGCTAGGTACAGTTCATTGGCGACCACAGTGGGAGGTTTCTACCACGCGTGAAGAGTGTTGTTGTGCGTGCACCCCAGCTTGAAGGCACTCCTGAGGGCGATGTCGCCACCCACGAAGACGCCCCTGTTCAAACTGCGCAAGAAGTTCCCTCGACGGGAGGGATTCATCCGCCGGATGTCAACCAACTGTTGGACCTTCTAGCCAACCGCATTCAGACTATGCTGCTACAAGAGGCGCGTCTTAGGCAAATTGAGAGACGTGTGGCCTCTATGCCTGAGCAACCTCCTCCTTTTTGGGGAACTCCTCCTCAAACGACTGTGGTATCAAGACCCTGTCGTTCTCCCCCTCGGAGGCGTCATGCTCACCGTTCCCCACCTAGGCGGAAGCATGTGCACCACTCTCCTCCTCGGCGTAGGAAGCATCAGGGATCCGGCTCACCACCAAGGGCGTCCCCTTCCTCTCTGGATGGGACTTATCAGCCTGATGACACCCACTCCAAGGTTTCTTCGTGTGACTCCTCTGATTCGCGCGACAGGTCGAGGAGCAGGGCTAAGATTCACAAGAGACGTCGCAGAAGATCGCCATCGAGGAGATCTCCCGACAAGCACAGATACCAAGACTTTGACTTCCAAGATGTCTAACCTCGCAATTCAAGGAGGTTTGCCGATGAAGGACCCTTCACACGGAGGGTGGAGGAATGCCCGGTTCTAAGGACTTTGGAAAAACTCCCAACACTCAAGATGTATGATGGGACCGGAGATCCAGACCGACACTTGGCTCATTTGTCACTCATGATGCGTTATAGAGGCGCTCGAGAGCCTGTTCATTGTAAGATATTCCCTCTCACCCTCGAGGAAACTGCTTTAGAGTGGTTCCAAGAGCTGAAGCCAAACTCCATCTGTTCATGGGGGTAACTGGCAAGACTATTCACAGCCCGTTTCACCGCCTCCCGACTGAAGCCAAAATCTGAGGAAGTGCTGAGGGCTGTCAGGCAGCGGGAAGGCGAAACACTTAGAGAGTATATTGAGCGTTTCAATAAGGAAGCTTCATGTGTTCGGAACTTGGAAGATAAGCAAAGACTATTTTGGATGAAAGATGGCCTCAAGCAAGGAAGTCTTTTCGAAATTAATGTGGGAATCAACAAGCCAGGGGACTTGGCAGAATTCCTCCAAAAGTCTCAAAAGTACATGGACTACGAAGAGAATAAGTTGGCTTACTGTTAGCCTGTAATTTCGACAGGCTTCATTGAAAATGGTCAACAAAGCTTGACTTATATTTTGACAAAGACCAAAGTATTTCGACAGAGGAAATGGCCATGCGCAGGGTAAATTCGACAAGCTTCCCGGGAAGCAAAAAAGCAAGAAAGAGGAAAACGGACGCAAGCTTTCGACAGACAGAAAACAGAGCAGTTATGCGCTGAAGAACTAGCAGTTGGTTGAAGCGAGATGGAGCGGTTCTTGTCGAAAGTAGGAGTAGCAGTTATTAGTTTTCGAATTTCTAGGCAGTTACTTAGTTTAGTTTTTCCCCCTCTTTTCCTTTGTATAAATAGTAGTTTCTGAGAAGAAACAAGGGTCACAATTTCTCATACCAAGCTCCCACGCTCAAAGTACCGACACGCACTGAGAAACAAGTACAAGGAACGCATGTATGATCTTGTGTACCACCCCTTTAAATTAATGCAATTTTAATTTTCCTTTTCTTTACGTTTCCTGCAAATTTTCTCTTTGTTTTATTCTCCCTCATTTGGAGTAATTTGACGGTTTCGCGGAGAAATCGACGGTTATCTTCTTCTTTTACTGTTAAACATCAAGAACACAAGCGATTCTGTAAAAACTTTAAACACAAATGGTCTTAGGATTCACTGGTTGATCCTGCAAGTTAACCAAATTGGAGACCAGCGGTGTTTACCAAAATCCACGGTAAACAAATTGGCACGCCCAGTGGGACATTTGTGTCAAGTATTAGAGTATTAGTTTAATATAATCCTTTGAAGTTAACTGTGCATGCGCTTAAGAAGTGGTAAATCTCTGTCAGAGATGACACGTTCTAGTGCAAGTTTTTCAAATGCACAAAGTGGGCCTGAAAATGCGTCTACCAATGACGCTAATCCAGTAACCGCTATGGGAATAACTGCTCCAATGCCTTCGACAGGCATGATCCCAGTTACATCTCCTGTGCTTAATCCTTTATCAACAATGGCCACCACAGTGACCACACAGCCTATTGAAATGGTATCTATGCCATAAACGATGGGAATGTCTAGCCCTTATATGATTAGTGGGCACATGCCATTTAGCATGCCCATGGTTGGTCGAAATTTCCCTTATGGCATGCCAACTGCCATGATGGTAGGTTTACAAGCGAACTCATCAACATATGCAGATAATGTGCATACTTCCCCAGAGGGCATTTATGATCCAAATGCCCAACCCTCATTAACCACAGCATCTTTGTTGGCTTTGAGACAACAAATAGATGATGCCAATCATGATATGGTTAACATGTTAACCCAACAAATTGGTACAGTATTCAACCCTTTGATACATGAGACCAATAACAGTTACCAAGCATTGGCAACTCAAATGGGTCGAATTGCAGATTTCTTTGGCACTCCAAGAATGCAGAATCAGGCAATACCCCAAGTACAACCTTTGAGGCCTGTAGAAATCTCTTTAGAAAGGCCTAACATTGAATTGCCTAGAAATCAGGCACAAGTACAAGTTGTCGAACAACCCTTGCAGGGAATGGTTGAAAACGAGCCTGATATAGTGTTAGTAAATAGAAATCAAAATGCTGATGAAGTAGTCAGGCAAGTGCAACAAAACAATTTTGGAGCGCAGAATAATATAGCTAATCTTGTCGAAACAATTTTAGCCCAGAATGGCCTTAATATAGGAATGCACAGGCCAAATTTCGTGTCGCCATTATCAGAATATATTTTGCAAAGTGAATTGCCAAGGGGTTGGAAAGTCCCGAAATTCACTAAATTTGGTGGAGAAACTAGTGAATCCACCGTCGAACACATTGCTCGTTATTTAACTGAGGCTGGGGATTTAGCCCAAAATGAGAATTTAAGAATGAAAATTTTCCCTAATTCTCTAACAAAAAATGCTTTTACTTGGTTTACTACACTACCCCCGCATTCTATGTTTAATTGGAACCAGTTAGAAAAAGCTTTTCACGAGCAATTCTACATGGGACAATGTAAAATTAGTCTCAAAGAATTGGCCAGTGTTCGACGCAAAATGGCTGAAACTGTTGATGACTATCTCAACAGATTTAGACTTCTCAAAGCAAGGTGCTTTACCCAAGTGCCGGAACATGAGTTAGTCGAAATGGCTGCTGGTGGTCTAGATTATTCTATTAGGAAAAAACTAGACACGCAACATTTAAGGGATATGGCCCAATTGGCCGATAGAGTAAGGCAAGTCGAAAAGCTAAAAGCTGAGAAATCTAGAACTAGTAGGTTTCATAACAATAAAAAAGACAAAATTGCCTATGTCGAAATTCAAAATGAGGAACAAGAGTACGACATCTCTTACGAGGAAGTCGAAGAGGAGGTCAATGTTGCCGAATTAAAGCCAGGACCTCCATATACTTGTAAATTGCTAAAACCTCCTAATGGAAAAAATCCTGTCGAACCTAAGAATAATAAATTTGTCGCAAAAACTTACACTTATGATGTATCTAAATGTGATGAAATATTTGATCTGCTTGTGGCTGATGGTCAAATCTTAATGCCTAAAGGCCTAAAGATTCCACCATTAGAACAACGATAGAAAAGAGGTTTTTGCAAATACCATAATTTTTTGGGTCATAATACCTCTCATTGTGTTCTTTTCAGGGATTTGGTGCAGAAAGCGCTAAATGAAGGAAGGCTCAAATTTGGTGAAAAACCAAAAGCGCCAATGAAGATTGATGCTGACCCCTTGCCTGAAGTCGAGGCATTATACACTGAAATTAGCATCAATATGGTCGAAGCTTCTGGAACCGGGCCTAGTAAGGCTCACATTAGGAGAACTTCACCAATTTCAGAGATGGATGTCGAAATGGCTGCAAAAGGCCAAGGAGACGACAAGGCCAAATCAGTGTACCCAAAAGCTGAAGAGGAATTGGTTGATTTCCTCAATCGTTGCAAGCTAAGCAACTCAGAAGTGATGCTGTGCCCAAGGTGCAACACTGTTTTTGACAAGGAGGCTGCTAAAGAACTTGAAGAGTTCAAG
The DNA here is from genome assembly GCA_963573325.1 of Astragalus glycyphyllos. NCBI lineage: Eukaryota > Viridiplantae > Streptophyta > Magnoliopsida > Fabales > Fabaceae > Astragalus > Astragalus glycyphyllos. The sequence goes on from OY754308.1 coordinate 69,166,540, forward strand.
CCTCAAATGAAGCGCAAAGGTAAATGGGTGGATAAAAGGCCCAAGTTTGATTTTGCGGATAGGAGAATTCCCTACATGGTTACTTCGACCAAAACTCCTGGAAGAGGAAAGCTGAGTACTTATGTTCCTCCTTCTGGTACTCCTGTTGAAAAGTGGGTACATTCTGGTAGAAGAGGCAAAGCCATATACCACACTGGGGGCAATGCTATCCATCGAATTAGGCCACCTAAACTGGTCGAAGGCAACACAAGTGATGTTAACCAAAACAAGGCAACTGGAAATAAGAAGTATGCCTACAACAACAACTACAAGGGAAAGAATCCTATGACAAGGACTCAATGGCGAAGATTTCAACGCCAAAAGAAAGTTGATGCTGTTGCTACAGGCAAAGTAGCAATTCCCAAGAGCGAGAAAGGTAAGGAAAGAGTTTTACCTTCAGCTGAAGTGGCTAGGAAACCAGCCACTGAAAGAATCTTCCCTTCTTTGGCTGAGATAAAGAAACACTACAACAGAAAAAGGCATCAGGGGCGCTTTTTTTAATCCATTGGGGGCGCTTTCGGGCGCCCCTAAATCTGGCGCTCCTGTTGCGAAACACTCTACAGGAGCGCGCAAGAAGCGCCCCTAAATGTTAGCCAACAGGAGCGCTTGTCGGAAGCGCCCCTGATGGTCTTACGCGCAACTAACAATCAGGGGCGCTTTCTGTTAGAAGCGCCCCTCTTGTCTTGACCAACAGGAGCGCTTTTTTAAAGCGCCCCTGATTGTCAAGTACTCTAAGAACATCAGGGGCGCTCGTAGAAAGCGCCCCTGATTCTATGTTTTTTTTTAAAAAAATTTTCGTGTTTCTGGTATATCCAATATTTGGCAGCACTTCCCTACTCTCTTTTTCATCAACCAACAACAACCTATATTTACCAAATTTCAAATCAACTGACCAATTGTAAATCAAAATTAAAACTAGCCAATAATTGAAAATCAAATTCCAACTAATAAACCTATAAATCCATCTAATACAAGCTAGCCAATTGAAAATCAAATTCCAACTAATAAACCTATAAATCCATCTAATACAAGCTAGCCAATTGAAAATCAAATTTTGAATGTCAACATAGACAACAAAAATGATATGACATCCAATACAAGCTAACCAAAATTACTTGAATTTCGATTTTCATTAATCAAACAAGCAACATGACGACACCACTCTCCTTTGATCTCAGTAAGTTGGTCATCAGAAAATGGAGCTCCAACCGCGTGTCCTGGAAAATACTATCAAAATAAAATAAAATAAAATAAACTTAGAACTAAGTGGTTAAATGCTAGATATGGAAATACTTATAAAAAAACAAACTATAAAAAATGGAAATTACATACATTTTGGGGAATTTCCATTTGATTGTAAGTGATTGTGTCCTTCATAAACTTCATAACATAATATCCGCAATCGTCATTGTTGGGTTGTCTCGGACACTACAAATCAAAATAACAATTAATTATTAAAATGCAAGCAAAGTTTACATGGATAAGAATATTGATTATAAACTTACCTTTATTACTATCCATTTTGTTTTATTGTTCCCACCTCTAGTCCTGACCTCATTCGATGCCCAATAAGTTGCCACACAACTGAAACATTATACATATAACTATATTAATTAATCGAAATATATATATATATATATATATATATATATATAATTTATATGATGAAATATGCGATGTATCTAAATACACACCTTTCAAACATTCCTCTCATCATGGTGTGGTTGCTATAATGACCGTGACACGAATCCAAATAGAAAATTCTATTTCTCCTAGGATCAACTACCAACAATATCCAATGCATCCTACAAAAAAATTGGATAACCAAATAAATAACACATGTTTCAATAACACGTTATATATATATATATATATATATATATATATATATATATATATATAGATTAAATTTCTTACCCTAAGTTGATGGGTGCCAAAAACAAGCAATCACATATGCTTTCCCATGCCAAAGCCAAGCGACTATTGATATATGCTTTTACCGCTTCCTTGTTTTCTTTAACCGCTTCCTTCAATTCCCCAACTTTTTCTTTTGACATGTCTTTATCAATGCGGACGTTGCGTAGAAAAGTACGTTCGGGGCACAAGAATATAAATCTTTTTGTTTGTTCCATGGTGCTCATAATCTCATGGTACAAATACCTACAGTTAAAATGCATACAAATAAATTAACATATAATAATAGTAGTAGTAGTAATAATAATAATAATAATAATAATAATAATAATGATAATACCTGATGTACATTGTAATAGTAGCCGCAGATGCCCACTTGTGCTCATATACCTCTTCAAGTTCATCATTTGAAAGAGAAATTTGGTGGTCAACTCCAAAGATGTCTGGATCAATCAATACATTTATCAAATCAGCACTCGCCATTGTTGAGGCATGAATCTTTAGATAGCTGATGAATTCCTTAGAAGAGGGGGGTTGGGATTGAATCTCATTCCCGCTAGCTTCTCCCCTAGCCACCACATGCTTCTTGCGACCAATAGCAGGGGAGGGTTGGGATTGAATCTCATTCCTGCTAGCTTCTCCCCTAGACACATGCTTCTTGCGACCAATAGAAGGGGAGGGTTGGGATTTGCCAACATGCCCAGAAATCTGAGATCTTCCTTTCCTTACCTATATATTTAGAAATATAATTAATTATGAATATATGAGACAATAAGGCAATGATTTATTAACAAATATATTAAGTGCTCCTTACATTGATAAGATTTGATGGCCATGCCACCAAGGTGCCAAGTGCATCATTCACAGTTAACAAAGTCATCTCTGCAGTGTCAACTGGTACCGGCAATTCAGCATCATCCACAACAACAAACTCAACTCTGACTCTCGCATGATTTGGAGGAATAGGAAGATTGTGCAAGGTGGAGTCCTCATTGTTACAAACAAAGCCCTTTGCGACCAACGTAAGCGGGTTTGATAAATATAATTCACAATGACAATTGTTAACCTAAATTAATTGATAACCAAATATTAATACTTATAAGTTATTGTAAAATATAAAAAATAAAAAAGAGGTCCAACGATAATTACCTCATTGGACGCAATATTGCAACTATCCCTGAAGCTATCTGGGTTAGGAGATGGTACATCATTAGTCCTTGGACCAACTCTTTCTTTAAGTTCATTAAGTTCTTTTACTAGCATCAATACAGTGGCTTCCAACCGTCTTTCTCTACTTTCTCGTTCCTCTTCTTTTTTTTGCCTCTGTGAACTCGAAAAAGTCGTTGGAGAAATGCCAAATCCCAAACCCCGTAGACGTCCTGGATACTCTTCAGTTCCCAATGCACGACCAAGGATGTCATTTGGAAAATCAGAATCAGTAATCTCTCCTTGTGATACTGATTGAGATATTGACTCCTGATTCACAAACATTATTAGACATTACAAAAAAATAAGAAGTTTATTCACCTTCAATGAAAGAATTCTTTTTTAATTTTATCATACTTACAATTCTTTCATACACCTCTCTCGTTTTTGGGTGGTCAATGACACCATCTTTGTTTTGTCGGGCTTCTAACCACAAAACTTGTCGGTCAATAGATTCATGAGCAGGATCTTTTCCGACCTCTCGCAGCTATTAAAATTTACCATGTATTAGTAAATAAATCAGTATATTAATTTAATAAATGAAAGATAAAATATAAGATAATGTGCCTACCAATCGTTCTTCAATCTCGGGATAACTAGTAACACCGGCTCTATAAGGGTATTCAGGACTTGTCGCTCTCTCGCGATTTTCATTGCTTAATCTCTATAATGACACATCTATTTACATTAATACCTCATAATTGTCAAATATAGGTATATGTATGATAAGTAATTGTACAAACCCGGAATTCCTCATCTTCGCGTGAAATAACAAATGCAGTCCAATCCTCCAATGGTATAATCCCAGCATACTGTGGTGGAGGATGGCTTCTGGTGTTCCCCTCTTCATCTTTCACCCACTTTGTTAGAATTGATCTGAATTTTCTATGCGCCTTTCCAGCTTTCATAAGACAATAGTCTTTTCGAGAGTCATCCACATCAAAGTATTTCTGTTTACATTCAACAAAATGATTATAAATATACTTACATATTTAATTATAAAATAACTGAATAGTCAAAAATAAGACTCATACCTGTATCATATGCCATAGCTCATCTTTATGCTTCTTGATAGAGGCATCTTTTTTACTATTCCAACTGCTGATTGTAATTGGTATATCCTGCCTTGCTCTGACACCAATGAAGATTCTCAACTGTTTACCATTGCCACCGATCGCTTGGTTTTTAACATTCCATTCGACCTGCATTATTACTTAGGTAAATTAGATAACAAACAATTAAAAGTATGTAACAAAGTTAGTTAATTAGTAAGTATCATACTATAAGTTTAGGAAGCCCTTTATTCCCCCGATTGATGATATTCTTCTTAACTGTCATTCCACGAGGAGTGAACTTTTTTTTGGGCAGATGTTCACTCTCATGACCACTGTCATGTGCATTATCATCACTGTGGGAAGTCATCTCACCTGCAACATAATATAATCATTGTTATTAGGTTAAATGTTATTTTATAATAACTATATGTTAGTTAATTTTTACAATATGAAAAATGAATAAAAAAGAAAGTACGCATGATATATTACCTTTTCCTTTTCCTCGATCTAACGTTACTAGCTACTTGTTTATTTGTATGATATTTTGTTTTTTACTTCTTGGTACTTTGTTTTCGACGAAATGTAATTCCATCGTTATGATCCTTTCTAACATACAAAATATCGTCATTAGAAGTACTTTCCCCTATTATTGGTTGCAATGTCCCGAAGAAAGGGTCATCCTCAATGTCAACATCTTCGTGCGCTTGATCCCCAATGTCATTCACCAATAACTTTTTGTTTGTCAATAAAACAATGAACCAATTGATATCAACTGGATCAGTGACATAAAACACTTGTTGGGCTTGCGAGGCTAAAATAAAAGGTTCACCTTTATACCCTAACTTGTTGAAATTCACCCGCATGAAACCCAAGTCATCCATCTGTACACCATTATTATTGTCAACCCAGCTACATTGGAACACAGACTCCGAAAACATATTGTAATCCAACTCCCATATGTGTTCAATAACACCGAAGTATGACATATTCGCGTAAATGGGATTTCTGTCTTTGGCACTTGATGTATGCATAGATTCAGCTACAAGAGTCACCCCACTATTTTGCATTTTACTCTGATCATCATGGGATTTTGTATAGAACGTGTACCCGTTTTGTAGATAACTAGTGTAAGAGAAAACATGTATATTTGGACCTTTTGCTAACCATCTCAATCTTTCTGAAATCGAGGTAGGATTCGAAACAAACTCAATATCAATTTGATTTTTTAGCCACAGTATGAAACTCCGATTATGTTCTTTTTTTAACCAAACTTCACTCTTAGTTGGGTGATCACTCTTAAGAATCTCCATGTGTTTGGCAATATATGAATCAACCTGACTATCATTGTGCAGAACATATAAGTGTGCTTGCTCTAGTTCGTTCCTAGATACCATCACTATTTTCCTTCCTGTCATCCCTTTACCAACACTTGTTGTGTGACGCTCCCTTGGCATCCCAACAGAATATTCAACACTAGATAGATAGTCGGTGGAGAACTCAATAGCTTCTTCAACTATGTAGCGCTCAGCAATGCAACCCTCGGGTCGTGATCGGTTTTTAACATATCCTTTTAATATCTTCATGTACCGCTCAAACGGGTACATCCATCTCATGTAACATGGGCCACACAATTGTGTCTCTCTAACTAGATGAACTATTAAATGAATCATTATGTCAAAGAATGAAGGCGGAAAAAACATCTCAAGCTCACATAAAGTGACAGTAATTGATCTTTGCAGAGCTGGCAACTTTCCAGGGTCAATCACCCTACTACAAATCGCCTTAAAGAAGAAACAAAGTTTAGTTATGGCCTGACGCACTTTATTGGGCATAATGGATCGTATACCAATTGGTAGCAAATTCTCCATGAGAACATGACAATCATGAGACTTTAGAGACTTTAACTTGAGGTCTTTCATCGATACAAGGTTCGTAACGTTTGAAGAGTACCCCTCTGGAACTTTAACTCCATGAAGAAACTTACAAAAGACAGTTTTCTCCTTTCTAGATAGAGTATGAGCTGCCGGAGGTAGATATGTACGTGTACCCTTCTTAATCGGACCCAATTCTGGTCTCAACCCCATACTAACCAAATCCAACCTTGTGTTGATGGTATCTTTAGTCTTCCCTGGCATATTGAGTAAGGTACCAATGACACTTTCGAATACATTTTTTTCAACATGCATCACATCAATGAAATGCCTTACGTGTAATGACTTCCAGTATGGCAACTCAAAGAAAATCGATTTTTTCTTCCACCCTCGTTTGGCAAGCTCTCCTGCAAAAGGCTTCCCAAACTTAATGTCCAAATCTTTCACCTTTTCAAATAGTTGTTCACCGGTCAAAGGCCGAGGAGCTTTACGAGTTTCTGAATTCCCATTGAATGCCTTTCTCCACACCCGATAGTGATGAGTTGGAGGCAAAAATCTCCGATGGCCAAGATATATATTCTTCTTACCATTTTCCAACCACATCCAATCTGTATTATCTTCACATATAGGACATGCACATTGACCTTTGTTACTGTACCCAGATAGATTGCCGTATGCTGGAAAGTCATTAATGGTACCAAAAATCATAGCCTTCAGAATGAAACTTTCTTCTCTGAACCCATCATACACCTCTACCCCAATCTCCCACATTTGCTTCAAGTCTTCTATTAAATGAGCTAAGTATACGTCAATATCATTTCCTGGTTGTTTGGGGCCAGAAATTAACAAAGACAACATCATATACTTGCGTTTCATGCAAAGCCATGGAGGTAAGTTATAAATCGCCAAAATCACAGGCCATGTACTGTGGGAGCTACTCTGGATACCGTGCGGGATAAATCCATCAGCAGACAATGCAAGGCGTAGGTTTCTTGGGTCATGCCCAAAATCAGGATAATCAATATCAATCTTTTTCCACTGCGGAGAATCCGCCGGGTGTCGTAGCATACCATCTTTAATCCTTTCATCGTCATGCCAAGTCAACTGTTTTGCGTCTTCCGAACTACGGTACATACGTCTAAATCGAGGAATTATGGGAAAATACCACAATACCTTTTCTGGAGTAGATTCTTTCTTCTTATACCGCGATGCATTACATTTAGGGCAGGACTTTAACAACGCATGTTCATTCCGAAATAAAATGCAATCATTCGGACAAGCATGTATCTTCTCATAGTTCAAACCAATGGTGCCTAACATTTGTTTTGCATCATACGTCCGAGAAGGGAGCACATTGTCTTTCGGCAACATATCTTTCAATAGTGCGAGTAATTCCGTAAAGCTCTAATCTGTCCATCCGTGGCAAGTTTTCAAGTTGTACAGCTTTATCACAGCCAATAACTTTGTGAATTCAGTACAGCCCACATACAACGGTGTCTCCGCATCGGTTATCAACTTCTCAAACATTTGAGGACAATCATTAAGATCGTCTTCAACCGCCTTTGTCATCTCTTCAAATTGGTCACCATCAAACGTATGTGTTTCAGGATAATCAACCGGATCACATCTCTGAGTACTATTATCCATATTTGAAGGTTCACCTCTTTCCTCACCATGCATTGTCCAACAAATATAACTTTGATCGATTCCGTTGGCCTTTAAATGTCTTTCCAACTCAAGTGCAGTAACTCGATTGGCGTAACAACATCTTAAACAAGGACACTTGAACTTACTAGAAGTTCCTAAACGTCGAACAGCAAAGTTCACAAAATATTTCACTCCATCGACATATTCTTTCGACAGACGATTGGCAGACATCCACTTTCTATCCATATTAGACCGAAATTTATTATAAATTCCTGATAAGAGAACTTAAACATATTAATGGTGAAAAACACACAAAGTACAATTTTTTGAAACTAAGAAATTGCACTTTGTTCTTTTATACTTTCACTTAAACACAGTGTGATTATCAATCCCATTTCTTAGGAAAATCCTATAATTCAACTATTTTCAAAATAGGGCCCCCTAGTATATCATATATAATAGCCAATAATATTCTTGAATCCATTCTTGAATCCTTTTAGCTGGCTATTCAGTTTCCAAATTATCATTTATTTGTTTCATCAGTTGCCAAATTCACATTAGTTGCCAAATTATCATTACTTCACGCAAGCTTATTTTCTTTCAAACAGAACCAAGGCCAATTCCTAATTCCTAATTCCCAATTCCTAATTCCTAATTTCTAACATCAACATTAGTTGCCAATTCCTAATTCCTAATTCCCAAATCACACAAACCATAAAAATAGGAATCAAGAAAAAGTAAAACAGACTAACTGACTGAAACAATGCAAACGAAATCAAAGAAGCAATGAAATAGAAATGACGAAGTAAAACAGATTGATGAAGGGCTGGTAAAACGGATTGAATCAAAAAACCCAGAATCAATATTGATGCATTGTGGAAATCTAACCTTGAAAGTAGAGAATGACTGACTGAGAAAGAGCAGGGACGACGACGGAACAAGTGGAGACGGCGGCGGCGGCGGAGCACGACAGAGGGTGGTGGTGGTTGACTGGCGTCTGGCGCTGGTGTTGTCTGGTTTTGACGTTTTTCGTTAGGGGTATTTTCAGTTTTCACGTGTTGGTGAGTGGTGACTTAGTGTTGGGTTTTACGGTTAAGTGAGTGAGTGGAGAGTGATAAGTTTTTTTTTGGTCAGCTAATGAGAAGAGGGAGAGAAGAGGGTTTCAGGTAAGAGAGGCTGAGAGACTGATGAGAGTGTGAGAGAAGAGGTTTTAGGTAAGAGAGGCTGAGAGAAGAGGGAAAGAGACGAGTACTGAGACGTGAGAGGGAGTATTGAAACGGTAATATTAGAATATTAGGCATCAGGGGCGCTTTCTCGAAAGCGCCCCTGAAGGCCCTCCGTGTTTTGGGCATCAGGGGCGCTTTTTTAAAAGCGCCCCTGATGCCCAAAACACGGAGGGCCTTCAGGGGCGCTTTATAGCGCTTTTTTAAAAGCGCCCCTGATGCCCAAAATACGGAGGGTCTTCAGGGGCGCTTTATAGAAAGCGCCCCTGATGCCTAATATACGGAAAGCCTTATTTTGGGCATCAGGGGCACTTTTTAGAAAGCGCTCCTGAAGGACATCCGTATTTTGGGCTTCAGGGGCACTTTTTAGAAAGCGCCCCTAATGGGGGCGCCCTTTTTTAACAATTCTGTTGTAGTGAAAGGCTCCAAAGAAGAAGATCTCAAGTTGGAAGAGGAATTGAACTCTTCTTTTGCTGATTCTGAGCATGACTTCGACGTGCTATGTGGTGTCGTTTCAATTTTACCAATTGAATATGATGTAGTGTCCGAAGTCAATGAGGTCGAAGAAGAATTCGACGAAGGTATGGCTTACCAGCCAATATGCTACTATGTGTTGAAGAATGGCTGCATCGAAGAGCAACATGCTGTCTTTGAAAGGCCAGATTGTGGCATGATGAATCACCTCAAGCCATTGTTCATTCAAGCCAAGGTCAACAATGTAGGAATCAACAAGGTCCTTGTTGATGGTGGTGCTGCTGTGAATTTGATGCCTCAACATTTGCTAAGAAGAATTGGCAAATGTGACACTGATTTGAGGCCACATAATGTGGTTCTCACTAATTATGAAGGCAAAACTGGCCATTCAATTGGGGCCATTGAAGTCGAATTAGCAGTAGGTAGCATCAAAAGGCCAACTTTGTTTTTGGTAATACCCTCCAAGGCAAACTACAACTTGTTGCTTGGAAGAGAATGGATACATGGAGTGGGGGCAATCCCTTCGACGGTGTCTATGATGATGAACCATTAGGATTTGAGAAAGATCCAATGGGTTCGACCAAGAAGATACAAGCACAAGATCCCTTAGAAGAAATAGATTTGGGAGATGGAAGTGTAAGAAGACCAACATATATCAGTGCAAAAGTCAATAAAGACTTCAAGGTGCAGATAGTCGAATTGCTGAGAGAGTACAAAGACTGTTTTGCTTGGGACTACAATGAAATGCCAGGTTTAAAAAGAGAAGTGGTTGAGTTGAAGCTGCCTATTCAACCAGATAAGAAGCCTGTGAAACAAACCCCAAGGAGATTTGCACCAGAAATCATGTCAAAGATCAAAACAGAGATCGAAAGGTTACTAAAGAGCAAGTTCATCAGAACTGCCAGGTATGTTGATTGGCTTGCTAATATAGTTCCTGTAATTAAGAAAAATGGTACACTTAGAGTTTGCATAGATTTTAGGGATCTAAATAATGCTACTCCCAAAGATCAATATCCAATGCCAGTGGCAGAAATGTTAGTTGATTCCGCAGCAGGTCACCAATATTTGAGTATGCTTCATGGGTATTCAGGCTACAACCAAATCTTTATTGCTGAGGAAAATGTTTCAAAGACTGCATTTCGATGCCCGGGGGCGTTAGGTGTTTATGAATGGGTAGTGATGCCATTTGGTTTAAAAAATGCTGGTGCTACGTACCAAAGAGCTATGAACACTATGTTCCATGATTTTATAGAAAAATTTATGCAAGTCTATATAGATGACATAGTTGTTAAGTCTTCATCAGAAAATGGTCATTTAGATCATCTACAACTATCATTCGAAAGAATGAGAAAATATGGATTGAAAATGAATCCACTCAAATGTGCCTTTTGTGTGAGTGCAGGTGATTTCTTGGGCTTTGTTGTGCACAAAAAAGGCATTGAAATAAATCAAAACAAGACGAAAGCTATCATGGAAACACAACCTCCTTAAACAAAGAAAGAATTACAGTCATTATTAGGAAAGGTCAATTTCCTTAGAAGATTTATATCAAATCTAAGTGGCAAGACTCAAGTATTTTCGCCATTACTTCGACTGAAGAAGGAAGATGTTTTCAAGTGGGAGCCATGCCACCAACAAGCTTTCAACAAAATCAAAGCCTACCTGATGAAACCACCAATTTTATTGTCTCCAATTAGAAATAGAACAATGAAATTGTATATAGCTGCATCAGAAATGTCAATGGGTAGTATGTTAGCACAAGAGGATGAAAATGGTGTAGAAAGGGCCATATATTACCTCAGTAGGGTTTTAAATGATTCTGAAACTAGATATCACCCTATTGAAAAATTGTGTTTATGCTTATATTTCTCTTGTACTAAGTTAAAGCAATATATTAAGCCTGTTGACGTGTATGTTTATTCCCACTTTGATATTATTAAACATATGCTGTCGAAACCCATCCTACATAGTAGAATAGGCAAATGGGCTTTAGCTTTGTCTGAGTATTCATTAACATTTCAACCACTAAAGGCTATTAAAGGCCAGGTAGTGGCAGATTTTATTGCAGACCATTCAGTGGTCGAATTAGCAATTGATTGTGTTCACCTTCGACCTTGGAGGCTATATTTCGATGGCTCAAGCCACAAACATGGTACAGGTGTAGGAATGTTAATCATTTCACCAACAGAAATACCAACCAAATACAAGTATAAAATCGAAGAAAGTTGCTCCAACAATGAGGCAGAATATGAAGCCTTAATAGCAGGACTCGAAATTCTGTTAAACTTGGGGGCAAAGCAGGTCGAAATAAGAGGTGATTCTGAATTAGTAATCAAGCAATTAACAAAAGAATACAAGTGCATAAGGGAAAATTTGATTACTTACTTTATTACTGCCAATGCATTATTGAAACGTTTTGATCACGTTAAAATCGAGCATGTGCCTCGTATTGCAAATCAAGAGGCGAATGATTTGGCACAGCTAGCTTCAGGTTATAAAGTTTCGAAAGAAAACTTAACGGAGCTAATCGAAATTAAAAACAAACTAATTTCGACGAACATGTCACTAGAAACTTTGTCAAGGCAAAAACTTGAGGGGGCAGAGCCCGATTCTTTAGCCTCAAGTCTTAAGCCAAATGAAATTTTTAATGAAAATGAAACTTTTGAAGTTTTTGACAAAGGGTATTGTGACAACGTGTTCGAAATTTTTGCCATCAACAATTTGTCAAATGATGATTGGCGAAGACAAATTGTTATGGGAGATTTGGTTTGGAAAGTTATCTTACCTATGGATAGAAAAGATAGAGTCCTTGGTAAATGGTCCCCAAGTTGGGAAGGACCGTTCAAAATTTTACAAGTCTATTCAAACGGCGCATATGAAGTCGAAGAGATTGGCGCTGATGAAAGAATTTTGCGTATAAATGGCAAATACTTGAAAAAATATAAGCCAACATTGCAGGAAGTTAAAATAACGCTGGAATAAAGATAAAGAAAGCGTAAGTATGTGGCTTTCAAAGGAAGTTATGATTGCCATATGAGCATTGTCAGAATTATAAGCAGAACGTTGAAGGCCATGTGGTACACCAAGATAGGAGTAACGTCAACAACACTTAACAGTGGCGACATCAGGTATACAGTTGTTCTACTCAAGTGCAAAGTCTATTTCGATGGTGAATTCAAAAATGTTCTTTCTCTCCTTCCACCTCAAGCTCAGTCGAGAAAGACATTTTTGGGGGGCAATTTGTTAGCCTGTAATTTCGACAGGCTTCATTGAAAATGGTCAACAAGGCTTGACTTATATTTTGACAAAGACCAAAGTATTTCGACAGAGGAAATGGCCATGCGCAGGGTAAATTCGACAAGCTTCCGGGGAAGCAAAAAAGCAAGAAAGAGGAAAACGGACGCAAGCTTTCGACAGACAGAAAACAGAGCAGTTATGCGCTGAAGAACTAGCAGTTGGTCGAAGCGAGATGGAGCGGTTCTCGTCGAAAGTAGGAGTAGCAGTTATTAGTTTTCGAATTTCTAGGCAGTTACTTAGTTTAGTTTTCCCCCCTCTTTTCCTTTGTATAAATAGTAGTTTCTGAGAAGAAACAAGGGTCACAATTTCTCATACCAAGTTCTCACGCTCAAAGTACCGACACGCACTGAGAAACGAGTACAAGGAACGCATGTATGATCTTGTGTACCACTCCTTTAAATTAATGGAATTTTAATTTTCCTTTTCTTTACTTTTCCTGCAAATTTTCTCTTTGTTTTATCCTCCCTCATTTGGAGTAATTTGACGGTTTCGCGGAGAAATCGACGGTTATCTTCTTTTTTTACTGTTAAACAGCAAGAACACAAGCGATTCTGTAAAAACTCTAAACACAAATGGTCTTAGGATTCACTGGTTGATCCTGCAAGTTAACCAAATTGGAGACCAGCGGTGTTTACCAAAATCCACGGTAAACACTTACCAAGAGGAAGCCAAGGTTGGCAACAAAGAGGACGGGCGGACCTATAAGGCCACCGAAGAGCTGTGGCAGAAGCGAGGCCAAGCTGAGAGAGCTCCCTTTGAATCTCGACCCCGGCAAGGTCGTTTCTCAGAGTACACCCTGCTGAACACATCCCAGGCTGAGATCCTTGCCAAATGCGCCGACGCGGAGTTTCGAGATATCAAACAGCCCGAACCTCTCGTACAAAGGAAAGACCGAACCTCTAAGAAGTATTGCCATTATCACAAAGGTTATGGGCACAGTACCAACAAATGCTACACCCTCAGGGATGACATTAAAGAGCTGATCCGCGAAGGGAAGCTCGCCCAGTACGTGAATGAAGAAAAGGAGGAGACCCATGACTCTGAATAGTGAACAAAGCATCAGAACCTGAACCTAGAGCTAGGACTAGTTAAGAATTTTGTTGTTTGGGCACAAAAGCAGAATGTAAAAGCTCGATATAAATGATTAACAAAAGTTCATTTTGCAAGTACAGTTTTTGCTCTAGCTCACCAACATTAACACTGGTTCCAAAGAAAATCCATTAATATTAAGAAAGAAAAAGGTCCAACTCCATAGCTGGGGGCAGAACGAAACAAGTTTGAGACCCAACATACCCCGTAGGAAGGGACTGCCTGGCTCACAGAGGAAACCTTATCATTAGCTCTAAACTAAAATCATTTTCCCAAGACGGTCTTTTTAAATACACACCCCTTGGAATCCTAGTAATGGAGTCAAGAGTGCCATGGCACGCCGAGACAAATAAAGATTTTCGGTAACAGAGTAATCAATGAGAGCCACCATGATCATTAGCATCTTCCCTACATACCGAGGCAGGAATCTCGTGATTCTTTCCATCAAGTGACCTTGGTGGTCACAACCCCTTGAACGAGTTATATCCGGGCCGAGTCCTGGTAAACTGTGTCAAGGGTATACTTCAAGTGACTTTGTCGCAACCCCTTGGGCGAGTTATATCCGGGCCGAGTCTTGGTAAACTGTGCAAAGGGTATACTTCAAGTGACCTTGGTGGTCACAACCCCTTGGGCGAGTTATATCCGGGCCGAGTCCTGGTAAACTGTGCCAAGGGTATAATTTAAGCTGACTTTGATGGCCATAACCCCTTGGGCGAATATACTTGACCATGAGGTGCCATGTGGAAACGAAGGCCGGCACCCTGCCGGGTTTTGGGTATGAACCCCTGCACCAACAAAGGCTGACACCCTGCCGGGTTTGACATGTCGAACCCCGGCACTATGATTTCTATCCCGGCACCATGTAACCCGGCACCCTTGAGGGCTGTCTAGTCTGCAGACCATAACTTCGTCCATGGTTATCCGATGGGGGCGTGTGAGCATGCGTTGGAAAGATAAGAAGCAGAGCTATAATTCTTCTTTTAAGCTCAAAATCCAATTCTGAAGTCTCCAACCCCGGTACCCTGATTTGTATCCCGGCACCTTGTAACCCGGCACCTTGCCGGTTTCGCGGCATTCGGGAGGGATGTCTAGTCTCCAAACCATAACTTCGTCCATGTTTATCCGATGGAGACGTGTGAGCATGAGTTGGAAAGCTAAGAAGCAAGGCTACAATTCTTATGTTAAGCTCAAAATCCAATTCTGACGTCTCCAACTCTGGAACCATGATTTGTATCCCGGCACTTTGTAACTCGGCACCCATGAGGGCTGTCTAGTCTGCAGACCATAACTTCGTCCATGTTTATCTGATGGAGGCGTGTGAGCATGCGTTGGAAAGCTAAGAAGCAGGGCTACAATTCTTATCTTAAATCTCAAAATCCAATTCTGACGTCTCCAACCCCGGCACCATGATTTGTACCCCCGGCACCTTGCGGTGTCCGGGGCGTGCGCAAGAGAAGAAGTTGAACCCTGGCACCCTGCCGGTGTCCGGGGCGTGCGCGAAGGAAAGAATTGAACCCCGGTACCCTGCCGGTGTTCAGAGTGAGCACTGAAAAATTAAGGTGCGAAAGAAATTCATGAGAAATAAACTAAGTGTCAAAGACTAGGAGCCACGAGGCCCTAATATGGTGGGATCATGTGCAAATTTATCAAAGCACGATCAACCAACAACCAAGCGCACGAGCGCGAGGCGTAACCCGACACCTCGCCGGTGTCTACGCCTAACCCAGCAACCCGCCGGTGTTGGTGGACACGCGCACGAAGCGCAAAGGTGTTGTCCTGCGAGCGCACGAACCTGGCGCATAACCCGGCACCTTGCCGGTTTGGGGGGAGCTCTTGAAGCGCGCGAAGAGAAGGCTGGACCCCGGCACCCTGCCGGTTTCCAGGGGGTGCGCGCGGGTATTGGACCCCGGCACCCTGCCGATTTGCGCGGGGGGGGGGGGGGGGGGGGGGGGCACGTGGGTATTGGACCCCGGCACCCTTCATCCACTCTGACCAGGCGCCACGAGGTGCCCACCAGCTGTTTGATAAATTGCCTGAAAGGCAGCGTCTGGATGCAGCACAACTAGGCACCCTACCAGGATTGCCTTGCCCATCAGGTGTTCGATAAATTGCCTGAATGGTAGTACATGGAAGGGACACAACCCGGCATTCGACCGGTCATGTGCAGACGCATTGTGGACCCGGCGCAATGCCTATGCACCAAAGAAAAGAGAATGAAAATGCTTACTAAGGAGAGAAGTAAGAGAGGATGGATCCAAGTTGAAAATGAAGTGTGTGGTCACCAAGAGTCTTATTCTCCACCATGCACAAAATCATGCCCATAAAACCATAGGGTGGCCAAAGACTAGACACGACACCATAGAGGGCGCCTAGCACACGGCACCATGGAGGTGCCAAGACACAATCACACAGCACCATGAGGATGCTTAGTCCCACGACACCATAGAGGTGCCAAGACATCATCACACGACACCTTGGAGGGCCAAGCTCCCGATAAGTTGGACGAACTGACAAAAATGCTTCAAGCCAAGACCATCATTTAAAATAATCTCGGCTTGGGGGGCAACTGTTATGGACTGGGCCACGAGGCCCATTCAGCAATTGAACATGGATTGGCCCAATCACTTTGGTCCATATCCACAATCTACAAGCCCAATTATGACTCTCATATTTGGAGGGCTCAGATCGACTCATTCAATCCAACGGCTCATAATGGGCACGCTTTCCTATAAATACTGGTTCACATTGCCATAATGAGGTACACTCTCATTCCTTGCTAAATCACTTACCTACTCTCAATACTAACTTGGGCGCCGGAGTGGCTTCGCAGGTCCCCCTCCCGGGCGCTCGTTGATATCAAGTCATACCGCAAGAGACCACCGACGCAGTCCGCACGACACTGCTAGGTACAGTTCAATAATAATAATAATAATAATAATAATAATAATAAAACAGATATATACAATGCAAACTGAATCATCCAAAGGCCAGTAAAGTAAAATTAAGCTATAAAATTGTTTATAGCTGATAAGCTAGATATCTTATACTAGTCCATACCAATTTCATCTATAAAAATAACTAACCAAAAAAGTCATTTATATTATTTAATATTCTTATTCTTATTTTATACAAAGATAAACTAATTTTTTTGGAACATAAAAGACTGTCAGTAGTAAAAATAGAATTAAAGGGGTATTTGTAGAGTAATAGCATTTATTGGGGTTGAGTTCGGCTCTATTTGCTAAAAAAAAGCGGATAACAAATAAACTAATAGATAGCGGATACGATAGCTTAAAGCGGATAAGATAGCGAACTAAATTTAGAGTGTTTTGTAAAATTTGCAGTTGCACTAGTTTTTAAGTATAAAATGACCTAAATGGACATTTGTAATTAATACTTAAAAATAAGAGATAATATTCATTTAATAGTGGATAAGTGATGAATTTAATTAAAGTGATAAGGGTAAAAATTAGAGAGAAAATGAAAGACTATAACTTATAATTTCAAACGCTCCTTCAAATAGGGTTTCAAAAATATATTATAATTAAGTGAAAAACACTATAAGCTAGTCGTGTCAAACACTTATAAAGAACTTATCTGATATAAACTATCCACTATAAGTTAGCAGATTGGTGTTATTAAATAGTGACTTTATTGACATTTACTTGTATTTGGGTCCGAAAACTAGGTAAGTGTCAATATTAAACCATTGACGCGATTAGGGAAATAGAAACTAATTTTTTTTTTTGATTTGTAGACGAAGTGGCAAATACCACTAGAAACTCACACACACAACTGTGAGGTTCAAGGTTCGAACCCGAGACATGATATTCAGCCTAACAATATCGGCATTTGCCGGAATGAGAAGTCATGATATCATACCGATATTGTTAGACTGGATATCATGTATCAGGTTCCACTAAGACGATGACCACCTTTATTTGCAATATCCTATCTTCTTTTCATTTGATGGCATGCCTATACCTCTGAAAAACACAAATGTGTACCGATACCTCTATGAATTTTTTTGAACCCCTTGAAAATTTAAATTTCACTAGTATTTTTAAATTTGCACCAAATTTTCAACAAATCTGTCTCATTAATCATCTAAAGAGACTATTTATGAAATTTTAGGAAGTAATTTTACCAATATCACATACTTTGATGTACTACTTTTTTAAATAGTAAAGAGTGTTTAAATTTAGAGATTAATTTAGCGATTTACTCTTACATAAATTTGGAGCTACTTAATTTGATTCCTTAATTTTTAGTCAATTAAGTGAGGTATTTGACAAAAAAAAATTTAAACAAGCCTAGGTCCTGGATCCGCTAATATTTTTTCATATAAATAAATGAACACTCTTTTTTGTTTTTGTAATAAGCACTCGTACTGAAAATAATAAAACAAACCTATGTAATTTAGGAGAAATTACACTCATCTCTCCTTAATTATTCTAGTGATTTTTTTTTTTTGGAATCCATCAAATGATAGTTCCTGAAATAATACACACACCCTTTTTTTTTTTGTTAAATATATTAACATACTTTTTTTGAACACAAAATTATAGACATGTCTCCTTTATTATTTAAAAATAGAGAAAATATTCATGCATTTTTAAATAAAACATAGGAACAGTGAGTGGAATTTTTCCAACAAGTAAGAGAGGCTGCTAATTTTAAAAATAGAGAACGTCATTGTTATTTAATCATAAGTTAGTAGAAATGATATAATTTTTCCTTATATTTGTAAGCAACCAATCTACGCACAAAGTTTAGTTTTTTTATTTGGCAATAATTTTTCTCCACAATTTGTCAAAAAATAATAATTATTCTCGTCAAAATTCATTGCAGCTTCATTTCATTTGAGTTTGAGTTTCATTTTTTAGTTCTGCTGGCAGCCTCCCCCACCTTCGCGGCAATTTCTCTCATTCACAAGTTAAATTGAATATAAATAATTTAAATAACAATTTTTATTTTAAATTTTCATTTTTAGGTCTTTTTCTCCTTTTGTTTTCTGTTTTTTTTAACAGAAATGCGAGATTCAAAGACGAAAAAAAGGAAAACAAAACACAAACACACACACAGAACAAAATGAAATGATTGAGAAGAGAGCAAAAAAAAGGAAACCAATCCCAACTTCAAAACGGTTCGTTTCGTTCTCCGCCTTTCACATAAGAACCTCTCCTTCTCCGACGCTTCGCCAGTCGCCGTCGCCGACTCTTCTCCGGTCGGCTTAACCTAAATCGACGTTTTCCCGTCGATTATTCGTCTCCTTCTTCGCGCAACTACCGTCGATCTGTTCGAAGAATCGATCTCGGAGAAGTTTCTGGATCTGAAGAGTTTTTCGAACGAAAACGATGCCGTCTCATGCGGATCTGGACCGGCAGATCGAACATCTGATGGAGTGCAAGCCTTTGCCGGAGGCAGAGGTGAAGTCGCTGTGCGATCAGGCTAGAGCGATTCTTGTGGAGGAATGGAACGTTCAGCCGGTGAAGTGTCCCGTCACGGTGTGCGGTGATATTCACGGCCAGTTTTACGATCTCATCGAGCTCTTTCGAATAGGTGGAAATGCTCCTGATACCAATTATCTCTTTATGGGCGATTACGTAGGTTAGTTTCCCTTATTCGAATCCCTCTCTTTCTATTTTTTATTTAATTTTGGTTTTTTTGAGCTGAATTTGATGTAGATAGGGTTTGATTTTTGTTTTTGATACAATTATTACTGGTGTTTTGTAATTGAGCTTATTTTATTGATTTTTTGATACAATTATTACTGGTGTTTTGAAGTTCAAATTTTGGTATTTTTTAATTTTGGTTTAATTTTACGATTATTGCAATATTTTTATACGTTGGAGCCTTTTATTTGCTCGTTGTTTTCTTTGTTGATGTTTTTCTGGAAAGTGGAAGCTGCTATTGTTACTGGTTAAATCGGTTTGCAAGTTGACTACTAGGGGCTGATTGTTTGAAATTGTTATGTTCGTTGTGTAACTATTGAAGCGTTGAGCATGCTTCTTACACAATCTAGTGTCACGCTGTCAGCTAGTTTGAATTTTGGGGAGTATCATACTAATTTGCGTTTTGAGTCTTTTGATTGTCTTATTCATTGCGTAAAATAGACTTAGCTGTTTCTTTATTTGGGCTTCGTATTGTATTATAAACTTATAATATTGATGTCACTGTTGAAATCTATTAAAGCCTCGTTTTTTGAGATCCTGGTTTTAGCTTTGTGCTAGCCCATCATTTGCTTAAAAGGAGAGTGAAAAGGGAAACATGTTTTCCCCCCTTGGCACCCTCCAGCTTTCCTGGTGGGATGATTGCTGTGTCAAAAATAGATTTTTGCTAAGGGCTGGTTGGAATTGAAAAGGTAGCTTGTTCTGTGCATGTGGTTTTTTTCACACCCTAGGGAATAGACAGGTGCAGTACTGCAATACAATGAAGAATCATGGAGATATAAGTGTGAGCAAAATATAAATATTTTAAGTTTGCGTACGAGAAGAGTGATGACAATAGGGAAAGATTGTTCATCGAACTCTTGATGAACAAATGAACTTGGAAGTTTTACGAGAGGATTTAACAGGATAAACAGCAGTGAAAAGTGAACCTTTCTAGTGGCAATTGTTGAAAACAGTCTCAGTCCTTAGACGAAATTTGCTGGGAGCATGAAAAGAATACAAACAATTGTTCTATTTGTATTGAGGTATCAAAACTCGGTGTCACTGTAATCTGTCTTGAGGGAAGGATATGAAACTTAATAATTTCAATATCTGAAGATGTTAAAGTTTCAGATGTAACTAATTGAGAGAACCATTGCTCAGCATGGGTGGGGAATAGAAATAGATTATACTAGAAAAAGATATGTCTTGCCTTTTTTAATAATATAATAAAAATAAAAACAAAAACAAGACAATCAGTTGGTGATGGTAGCGTTGCTTTTATGGAAAGCCCAGGGAACTCGTTTTAATTTTACGCAAAATTGTGTCGCATGTTTTCTTATATTTTCCAAAATTGCATTGCAATTTGCATCTGCCATTAACTATTCGCAAGGCATGTGATTCTGATTTTCCAAAATAGATATTCAGCTGCAATTGTGAAACAGAATATAGGCGTGGACCAGCCACAGAACCAGGCATGCAAGTAACACACAGTCTTAGACATCAAATCATTTGATACCATAAGTCCGCACATTTCTGACCGTGAAAAGGCTGGAAATGAAAAATTGGGTGGCGAACAATTTTTGAGTGGGTAAATAAGATGTCACGTCATGTGGCATGTACGGCTTTTAATGCTTTTAATAGAATGTGGGAAACAATGCTTTTAATAGATAAGGTGCCAACTTTGGCCACTCCCACCCCTTTTTTGTCATACTGCTTTTAATGTTGTTCAAATTAGATTCTTTGCATCTGTGGGAACTGCTACAATCTTCTCATAATACGGGCTAATTTGTGCAGATCGCGGGTACTATTCAGTGGAGACTGTTACGCTTTTGGTTGCCTTGAAAGTACGTTATAGAGATAGAATTACGATTCTCAGGGGAAATCATGAGAGCCGTCAAATTACTCAAGTGTAAGTACATTTTCTCCTCATTCTTTGTTTCTCATACAAACTCTTTGTTTATTGTGCACATAAATTTGTATCATGTTTAGGCAGAAGTTTTAGTATAATTCCTGCTTAAGTTTAAGAGTAGGTTAGTGGTAAGCATCTCTATTCCTCTTTTCATTGGATTTATACAACATTGCCTGTGGGCTCCCTCTCTCAATGCAAAATTTAATGGATGTCAGATTAGGAGCTGCAGCTTGATTATTCATTATGTAATATAATGTTTGTCTTTTTCTGTATCTTTCTCACTATTATTCTTATGTGTTACCATAGTATTGAATCTTGATAAACGTGTGTAGTATGCAAATAGATGTACTTTGCTGCTATCAGGCGATCTCGGTGAATTGCTGAGGGTAGTGTTATGGTAATTTTTTACTACTTAGAGAAAGAGTTGTAAGTTATAACGTATTTGGTGAAGGGATAGTGAAATTATACTCTCGCTCGAATGGCACCATGGAGGCGCTTAAGTGAAACATTATATCCAGCATGTAAGGCATGTCTAAATGAATTGTAGACATGAATTATATGGTTTATGCTTGTGAATGCGAATTTTAAATAAGAATTTCATCTTTGAAGTTTGAGCACGAGAAACATATAAGGAGTTTTTATTTTCTAAATGGTATATTGGTTTTCTTACCTGTTCATCCATATCCTTTACCTGCTTTCAGGTATGGCTTCTATGATGAATGCTTGAGAAAATATGGAAATGCCAATGTCTGGAAATTCTTCACCGACTTGTTTGATTATTTGCCTCTGACCGCCCTCATTGAGAGCCAGGTTTGAGTTATATATGTTCGAGAATGTTTCTCTTTCTATCTGGTTTACGCCTTCATCTAACATCCATGTATATTGCAGATTTTCTGTTTGCATGGAGGTCTCTCACCATCTTTGGATACACTGGATAATATCCGGGCTTTGGATCGCATACAAGAGGTATGTGTGCTATCAGAATTGCAAATTGTTTTATACTAAACTTTTTTATGCAAAGCATACTTGAGTTGGGGATCCTTTTGCCCTATCTTATTTGATGTTGCAACTTGCAATTCTTTGTTATAGTTTTAATTGCTTTAGAAATGTTCCATTTCGTCTAAGGTTTAGAATGATGTCTGCATTTTCTTTCTATTTGGTTGAGTCCATTATTTGTTTCAGCCTTACTGCAGCTCTTGGCTCATAGGAAGGTTTCTCATCTTTTGGTCAACTATGGACTGATATTTCTGTATAAACTTCTTGTCTCAAGAGAGTCAAACCATGTTGTCTGAGAAATGACAGTTGTGCTTGTGCAATATAGGTTCCGCATGAAGGACCAATGTGTGATCTCTTGTGGTCTGATCCAGATGATCGTTGTGGTTGGGGAATATCTCCTCGTGGTGCTGGATATACATTTGGACAGGATATAGCTGCTCAGTTCAATCATACAAATGGCCTCTCCCTGATATCTAGAGCTCACCAGCTTGTCATGGAAGGGTACAATTGGTGCCAGGTGACTGACCTACTGTTTCGATTCAGTATAATTATCGTTACTAAATTCTTGTCATTTTATGAATACCTATTATATTGCATGTATTGACTTTTATTTGATGACTCTTAAAGGAGAAGAATGTGGTCACTGTTTTTAGTGCTCCAAATTACTGCTATCGTTGCGGGAATATGGCTGCCATACTGGAAATTGGAGAGAATATGGATCAGAATTTTCTGCAGTTTGATCCAGCACCAAGGCAAATCGAGCCCGACACTACACGAAAGACTCCAGATTATTTTTTGTAACTTCATTTATCTCTTTGTTTGTAGTTACCGCTTTCTGCTGTTACTGTAGATTTGTCATTAAGGAAACAGGAGTTTCACTGTTTAAGTGAGGGGTTATCATCAACATAATTCTTTCTTTTGGAGTTTTTCTGCTGTTGCTGCTGGCGCCATCTTATTTGGACAAGAAACCAATAGAATTGACACAATTGGTATTGTTTGTATATTTTTGATAGGAGGAAGCGGCAATGACATGGTATATCTTTGTGCTGTAATTGTTTTTAAATTAAATCTCAAGTTAGAGAGCAGATTTTTGAGTTGAGTTCTGACAACTATATTCATTAAAGAATGTGGAAATGCAGATGTTGATTTTCATATAATTGAGTGGTAACATAATACAATGGGTAGAGGGTTGAGCGGACGCCGTCACATCTCGAGACTTCAGAAATACGGAGCAAATATGGTGATTGTTTTTTTTATTTTTGGTTAATTTGTTTTCATTAGTAGGTTTGAAATGTTTTTTTTATACTTAAATATGTTTAGTCCTAGAAAATATGAGGTCATTTGGTTTTGGTTGTTACCAATTTTTTAAGTAACTCATTCCAAATATTGGAATTTTCATTTTTGCCCTTCTATTAGTTTCTCAGTTAGTAAGATGCTGAGTTTGCACATCATTATTTTTATTTTATTTTAAATTGTTGACTTGGATAAACTAATCAATTTTCAAATTTAAGTTGGTGATTTTGCATTCGATCTCCATCTCTTCTTAACTGTGCATCTCTCAACCCTTGAAAATGGCAAAAGGTTAAAAAAAATGATTCTAGGAGGTAAAGATGACAGAGAGAGGGGTTTCACGTGAGGAATAGGGGACGGGGGATTTGAAGCTTCACTGACTTGATAGTTGTTGCTCTACATTCTGAGGAAGAGGGATTTGAAGCTTTACACACCTACATTGTGAGGATGGGGGATTTGAAGATTTAAACACATGATAATTTTGTTCCTCTCTAAAAACATTAAACAAAATAGTGGGTTTTTGGGTTTGGTTTGGAATTTTGGGTTAGGGTTCGATGTTTACGATCCCTTCCTCCACATAAACAATTATAAATTATATTATAGTGAAGAAAATTACATGGCAAAGCCACGTAAGATTTTTGTTTGACACATCAGCATCTTACTAGTAGAGAAAAGTAAAAATTATATTTGCATTGAGTTATTTTAAAAAAATTGCAGCAATATCGAATGACCCCATATTTGCAGAGGCTAAAAACATATCTAAGCCTTTTTTATGTATATACTTTTGGTAGGTTTGAATATCTAAGCCTTCATTAAATCTTTTAAATTTTAAAAATAAAGGTTTAACTTATGGGTGGGCACGAGTATAATTTGATCCATCCCAACCCACAAAATCTAGGTTGGTCCAGTTAATTGAGTTGAGTTGATTTTAAAACAAGGAGACCTTATTACATATACAATATTTTTTACATATACAATATTTTTTAGTCACCTTCAGTGGCGGACCCAGGACCCTAGGTTCAGAGGTGTCAATTTTTATAAATACATAATTTGCTAAAAATGTAATTAAAAGCAACTATAATATATTAAAATAAATAAATTTTACATTTCATAATTGTCCTCTACGTGATTTTATATTTTGAAATCGTTGAATAATAAGCTCAGTCAATTTTATTGAATACATCACTCTCAATGTATGTCACCAAACAGTCGTTCACCCATGTATCCCCCATCCAGTTACGCAACCTATTCTTCTCAATATTCATAGCAGAGAAAACTCTTTCTATAGTTGCTGTTGCAACAGGCAAAACTAGTGTCAGCTTCAACAGAAGACTTTATCAGGTTCAACTTGTGTTGCACTAGACCAACACAAAATTCGAACTGAGTTTTTGCCACACCCAAAATTCGAACCTTAGACATTGCGATGAGTTCCAAGTTACCACTCAGATCAACAGTTGTTGGTAAAAAAATCAAATTAAATAGACAAAAATAATCAAAATAAATTAAATAGCACTAACACAAAATACAAATTAATTAAATAGCACTAACACAAATTACCAATTAAATAGTACTAACAGATTCAAAATTAGGATAATAAGAGCAAGAACGGATCCAAGGAGATAGATAGATAGAGAAACTTTTTAAAAATAAAATATAAGAGTGTGAGTGTGAGTGTGGTGCATTAAAGTGGTGCAAAATTAGGAACTTTAGTGCAAAACTAAGAACTTGGGTGGAAAGTATATTTTTCAGGGGATGCAAAAATATTTTTCCCTAGGGTATCGATGCTAATTTTATTTTTTCTGGGGGTTCACTTGAACCCCCTCAAACATACGTAGGTCCGCCAATGGTCACCTTTCATATACCAATTGATAACCGAATTTCCCAACTTCAATCAACCAAATTTCAATGTTAATATTAATTTCATTCTACCTTAGAAACGTGTTTAGTAGAACTTAATTTAGTTTACCTTGAATTTAATTTTAATATTAAGATTTACCTTGAAAATTAACCTAATATTAATTTAGCTATCAAATACTTTCTAATTAACGTATAAAAAGCTTTTTAGAAACTTTGTAAATAAAAAAATTTGTAAGATTATGTAGACATGATGGTACGATTTAACTGCAGTTTATTTGACATATTTGTTAATTTTTTAAATATCAAAAGAATACTATTAATATTGAGTACTTGTGGTACTCAAACTCTTACGTCATGAGTCTCATAAGCTCAGTTTAATAAAGCCAAACTGCTAACTCATAGTTGGTAAACTTACACCAGGTAGTTGGTAAGTACTAGCTTATTATTATTATTATTATTATTATTATTATTATTATTATTATTATAGAGTATAAAGTCTATCTTGCTGATGACATTATTTTGGTCGGAAAGAGCTCGTGGGATAATTTATGGAGTATAAAGTCTATCTTCAGAATTTCCGAGCTTGTTTCGGGTCTGAAGGTGAATTTCCACAAGAGCTGTTTGTATGACATTAACTTGAACGATGATGTTCTAGAAGCAGGTGCTACTTTCTTGTCTTGTAGTACTGCTGCTATTCCTTTTAAATTTTTGGGTATTTCGGTTGCCGTGGGAGCAAATCCTAGAAGAAGACATGCTTGGGCTCGATTCATTGATAAGGTGAGAAAGAGAATATCATCGTGGAGTGGGTGTTTCTTATCTATTGTGGGTAGAGTGACTCTCATAAATTCAGTCCTCAATAGTATTCCACTTTATATGTTCTCTTTCTTCAAGGTTCCCAAGATTGTTATCCAAAAGCTAGTTAAGATCCAGAGAGATTTCTTGGTGGTGGGGTGTTTACCGTGGTTTTTGGTAAACACCGCTAGTTTGAAATTGCTTCTGTTTGCAGGATCAACTAGTAAATCCTAAGACCATTTGTGTTAAAGTTTTTTCCAGAATTATGCGTGTTCTTGCGGTTTTCAAAGAAAAGAATGAAGATAACTGCCAGTTTCACGCGAAACCGTCGAATTTCTTCAAATAGGGACGAAGTGAAAAACAAAGAAAAAATTGCAGAAAAACAATAAAGAAAGCAAATTAAAATGCATTAATTGAAAAGAGAGTTGGTTCACAGATCATACATCCTTCTCTGACTCGTTTTCTCTGTAATGTGTTGGAAGTTAGAGCGTGAGAATTCTGTAATGAATTTGTGACCTGTTTTTCCTATGAAAAACTACTATTTATACAAAGAGGGAAAAAACATAACCAACTAACTGTACAGAGAATTTTAAAAAAAAGAAAACTGCTTCAGCCTTCGACTAGGGTAACTGCCAGAACTTCGACGGCGAGCACTTGATTTTGACCTGCTATTGAATCCCAGCCTTCTTCTTGTCGAAATATCACCGCTCAACTCTTGTTAAGTCTAAGGCTTTGTCGAATTTGCCTTCTGATACAACTCTTCTGTGTTGAAACCAACACATTCTTCTGAGAAAACCAAAGGCAAACCCCGTTGACTGCATTTAATTTAGCCTGTCGAAATTACAGGCTAACAAATTGCCCCCCAAAAATGTCTTTTTCGACTGAAGCTTTATGTAAGCTAGAAAAAGTGACATTTTTGAAGATTCCTTTTTAACTGCTTTGATGACGTCATTAACATCACGTTGCAGCATTGATGAGACGTTTCAGTGAAAAGTGCCTTTTGGCGCCACCGTTTCAGAGTTAGTGGGCCATGTTTTGCATTGGAACTCCCCACTACTCATTACGAGTAACTCCCCCTTTAAAGAAAAACTCAAAGGTTTCAAACCCTTTACACTCAACAGCTATATAAACCATCATTTCTCTTCATTTCACTCTTTCTGAAACCTTTTACAAACCTCTTCTCTTCTCTTCTCTGCGAGAACATACCTGCCTTTCTGAACTCAGAAACTCAGAACTCACTTAGTATCTTGTATTGCTCATCAATGGCGTCTTCGTCTCAAGCCCGAACTTCTGCAACTGCTACTGGCAAGCAATAACTCATTGCTGAATCTGCTCAAGCCCAAGATCCTGTGTCAATCTCACACACCTACTCTTCTGGAAAACATTTTTGTGTCGCTGAACCTGACCTTGAAGATCCGCGAGCTCAAAACTGGTAGTCACAAGTGATCATCCCTGGTCTTGAAAATTACACACATGCTTTTCTCGGTCCTCTTCCTGATTTTCTTCCAGAACCACCAAAAATCCAGGAGATTTTTCCTAGCTATCGTCATTATAGCCCTAGAATCTTCCACGAAGGTCCTTATGAAATGAGTTTTCATGGCTACACAAGTTTTCAGATCTGCACCTCATGTAGGGCACAAAGCTTATATTAATTGGCTCAGCAAAATCGAGTCGAAGAAAGGTGACTTCTGGAAGACTCAAGGTATTTTCGACCTCGTCCAGTTGTCAAGATATGGCCCTAAATATCAAAGTTCTATGTTCATCGCAGCACTTCACTTTTGGGAGGTTACTACCAACAGCCTTCATCTGAAATGTGGTATGCTCACTCCCACCTTATTAGACGTAGCTGCTATCACTGGACTTCAACCAACGGGCGAGATCTTCGAACCCGACAGAGCTTCAGATACTTACAATTTCACTTTCCAGCGTGCCACTTTTGCTGGGTATATCGAAGATCAACACGTCCTCGACAATGATGAGGTTTCTGATAAGGAACACATAGCTTTTCTTACCTTATGGTTGTCCCATAATATTTTCTGCTCTTCGTCACTTCAAGTTGCAAAGATGTATATCAATTTGGCTACTCAGATTCATAATGGTCAAAATATCTGTCTTAGCAAACTTATCCTAGGGTCTCTTTACGAAGCTTTAGGAGGTGGGGCCCTTGAAATGAAAAACTCTAAGCCTCAATCCTCTTTACTGATTTCTGGGCCTATCTGGTTGTTTCAAATGTGGTTTCTTGCCGCTTTTGAATCGAGACTCCAATTGATCTGTCCCAAAGTCCAAATCCGGATGGTCGAAAGAAGAAACGTCGAAGGGATAAGACTTGCTCTCCTAAAACCTAGGGAAATTGGTCAATCAAGTGAAGACCAATTTTCTGATACTTTTGACATGCTATTGAATTGCAAGTCTTTCACTCCTTCAATGGCACCATTTGTACACAGAACCCATGGACCTCATTGGTTCCTCAAAAAAATTCCTGCAACACCCATTGACTCCGATGACGAACTCCATGAAATCTGGCGAGCCTATTTGACTCCTTGCTGGTTATCGCTTAGGATTTCGCCAAGCAAAGGTTCGACTCACTTTGGACTGACAGGATACCATCCAAATCTCGTGGCGAGGCAATTCGGACTGTGCCAACTTCGACCAGCGCCTCTTTTTACAAGTCGAAAAAATATTTGATATCCCCAGATAATGAAAGGGACTACTGCCATCGACTTACCATGGCTGCTCAGTGCATTCCTACTTTCATTCCTTTGAAATACAACCCACTTTTCGCCTGTACTAAGGAATTTCTCCAATGGTGGTCAAGCTATTATGCACATAAACTGGCTGCTGTCGAAGAATCCTCCTTGTTGCCTAACTTACTCTCTGCTTTTCCCAAAAATCAAGGTACGCAAATTCAATACACTCTAGATTCTCCAAAGTCTCTTCAAAATAGTACATTATTCAGCTGTTTAGGTCGAACAATTTCTGGGATTTTCCCAACTAACCTCATCGAATATTTTTGTAGCTGTTCCAACAACCACTGGCACCACTAAGACGCTCAAGAAAAATACCAAGAAGAAGGTTTCCATCGTTCCAAAACAACACCAATCTCAGCAAACCAAGAAACAAGAGGTGACTACTTCCATGAGGTCTTTGTAACGTCACATTTACACTTTAAATCTAACACTTGACTGATCTTCGCAGAGTCGAAATAGAGGGAGCAGTTCTACTACTGATGTTCCTGCTAAAAAGTCAAAGAAAACTGAAGTGCAACCTGTGAGTGATATTTCAAAGATCTAATATTCTTACCTCTTTACTCCTACTAACATTTATCCATTTTTCTTTTCATTACTAACCATGAACATTAAACTTCCAGCCTAACGATCAAACACATAGCCTGAAGCGAATCAAGATTCCTACAGTTCAAATCGAAAAGGAGAAGAAAAAGAAGCATTCCCAAGAGACTCTTAAAACTCCCACTTACACTCAAACCGAAAGAGAAAAGAAGACGAAACATTCTCAGGATGCTCCTAAAACTCTCACTCCAGTGGTTCTTGTCAAAAAATCGCAAGACAACAAAGAAACAACTACGGAGGAAACTAATGAGCCTTCTTTTGACAGCGAAACACTTGCAATAGAAATTCTCAACAAAGATCTAGAAAAACAAGACTTAGAGATGGTCGAAGTTACTGGTGTCGAAACTGAGCAGAAAATCTTGGCTTCAACTCATAATCCAAGTAATAGCGAAGAGCAAAACACAAACCAGGATGATAATGATGAACAAGAGAAAGGGAATGATGATGCTGTTAATTCTGAGAAGGAGGGATCTGAAGAAAACCTTGAACAAGTCAATGAATCACCAAAGGATGACAACTCTTTTAAAGTAGCTCATTCAAGCAGCAATACTGTCAATGACGATGCTTTGAGTGAACTGAAAAGTAAGAATCCTCTTGAAGCTTTGAACCTTATGTTGAGTAGTAGGAAATCTTCGACTAGACAAAGCTCTTCAACCACTTTTATGGGCGAAGCATCTGATAGTTCCAAGGAAGAACTCCTCAAGGAATTTCAAGCTAAAGTTCTTGAAGCTGACTTATTTCAAGCTATTGAGCACGACCACATGACTACCTTTGAAATTAAAGCTTTATTGAGTAAACTCAATAATTCGACATCCGGCAACAGTCTCATTGGCTTTATTGTTGAATTTGAGCCTCTCCTAGAGCAAATCACCTTAGACATCCAAAAGAGGAAAAACATTGCTGTACATAAAGCACGTGAAACCGAACTCCAACAGGAAGAATGGGCGGCTGTCGAATCCTCTCGAGCCAAAATCACTTCTTGGGAAACTCAAGCAACAAACAATGCTCAAGAAATGGCTGCCTGTGATGATGCCATTTTGAAATATCAAGAACAAATCAAAAACCTGCAATTGAAAATTAAGGCAGAAGAAAAGAAGAAAGCCTCATTTCGCAAGAGAATTCCAGATTCTTTGGAACCTATTATTAACGCAGAAGCAGCCTTAGCAATTCAACACTTGGAAAAATTTAGCACACATGAGGCAGAGGTTCAAAGATTGGTTGAACACGAAGCCCTCACTGCCATCAGACTAGAACACTCCAAAGCTGTTTTTGAAAGGCTAAAAGTCAATCTCCAACTTTAGATTGTAACTTTCTTTATTTTCTAGTTTTTGTAATTTCGACAATGTTCTGGCAAAGACTTTTGAACGCCATGTTTGAATTCTTTATACTATTTAGTCTTGTGTTATTTTAACTTCTTGTAATATTGGCTTATATTTCTTTAAATACTTGCCATTTATTTGCAAAATTCGACCATCAGCACCTAATTCTTCAACTTCGTAGGCACCGTTAGTAAATACTTGTAAAATGCGAAATGGTCCTTCCCAATTTGGTGACCATTTACCCAAAACTCTATCTTTTTTATCCATGGGTAATATGACTTTCCACACTAGATCTCCCAAGGCAAATGTTTTTGACTTAACCTTTTTATTATAAGCTCTAGCCACTCTTTCTTTTTGCCTTATAAGAACATCTAACGTATTTAGTCTTTCTTCGTCTAAATCAACCAACTCATCTAACATCATATCCCAATAAGAATCTGATGGAATTTCAAATTGCCTTTGAATTCTGGCTGACTGTAAACAAATTTCGACTGGCAAGACTGCGTCGTGTCCAAATGTGAGTCTATAAGGAGTAGTGTTAATTGATTCTCTAGGAGAATTTCGACATGCCCACAACACTTGATCAAGCGTTTTATGCCAATTTTTAGGCTTCTGCCCAATGTGTTTCTTAATCAAATTGATAATAATTTTGTTGGCCGCATCTACTTGACCATTAGCTTGGGCATAGTATGGTGTCGAAGTCAGTAACTTGAAACCAGTTTCTGAGGCAAAATCCACCATTTTTTGACCAATAAAAACTGTCCTTGGTCTGTAGTAATGGTTTCTGGAATTCCAAACCTATATAAAATATGGTTTTGAATAAAATTGATTACTGCTTCTTGATTAACATTAATTAAAGGAATAGCTTCTACCCACTTAGTAAAATAATCTATCCCAACTAACATAAAACGATGCCCTTTCGACGAAGTTGGTTTAATTTCACCAATCAAATCTAAAGCCCAACCTCTAAAAGGCCATGGTTTTACTATTGAATGCAATTCACTTGCAGGACATGTTGTATTCCTGCGTGTTTTTGGCATTCTTGACAACCCTTGGCGAAATCTATGCAATCTTTCAGCATAGTTGGCCAATATACTCCTTGTCGAAATAAAAGCCACTTCATTTTGTGACCTGCTTGATGAGATCCACAAGCTCCACTATGAGTATTGGAAAGTGCTAAATATGCCTCACTTTCATTAAGACGTTTCAATAACACTCCTTCAGGAGTCTTTTTAAATAACTCATTCCCAATAATAACATAGCTTAAAGCTCTATACTTGGTTTTCTTATCAGTCACTCCTGTTGGATTTTCCAAGTATTCGACAATTTGCCTTCGCCAATCATCATTCGACATATTGTCAATGGCAAAAATTTCAACTTCGAAATTTTCAAAAGTTTTAAAATTTTCCACCAGATTTAACATCTCTGCCCCCTCAAGTTTTGTCGTTGACAATTGGGCATTGGATGTATCTGTCGAAATCTGTTTGTGTTTGATTTCTATTAGCTCTGATAGCTTTTCTTTTGAAACTTTGTATCCTGATGCTATTTGTACCAAATCGTTTGCCTCTTGATTTTCCATACGAGGCACGTGTTTTATGTGAACAGTGTCAAATCTCTTTAACAACGTATTAGCAATGGCAAAATACATTATTAAGTTCTCTTTGATGCATTTGTATTCTTTTGTTAACTGTTTCACAGTTAGTTCTGAATCTCCATTGATTTTGACATGTTTTGCCCCCAATTCTAACATGATCTGAAGTCCTGCTATTAAGGCTTCGTATTCTACCTCGTTGTTGGAGCATGTCCCTTCAATTTTAAACTTATATTTTGTTGGTACCTTTGTTGGTGAAATTATTAATACACCAATTCCAACACCATTTTTGTGGCTTGAACCGTCGAAGTTTATTGTATTTTCGACCACTGAATGGTCAACTATGAAGTCAACCACTATTTGACCTTTTATTGCTTTTAATGACTGATAAGTCAAAGAGAATTCAGAAAGAGCCAAAGCCCATTTACCTATTCTACTATGTAAAATTGGTTTCGACAGCATATGTTTAATAGTATCATAATGCGAATAAACATACACATCAACAGGCTTTATGTATTGCTTCAATTTTGTACAAGAGAAATACAAGCATAAACACAATTTTTCTATAGGATGATACCTTGTTTCTGCATCATTTAGAATTCTACTGAGGTAATAAATGGCTCTTTCGACACCATTTTCATCTTCTTGAGCTAACATGCTTCCTATAGAAAATTCTGAAGCTGCTATATACAATTTCATTACTTTATTCCTAATAGGTGGTAACAAAATTGGTGGCTTCATCAGATATGCTTTAATCTCGTCGAAAGCTTGTTGGTGTTCTGCATCCCACCTAAACACATCTTCCTTCTTCAGTTGAAGTAATGGCGAAAACGCTTGAGTCTTGCCACTTAGATTTGAAATAAATCTTCTAAGGAAATTGATTTTTCCTAATAATGACTGCAATTCTTTTTTGGTCGAAGGAGCTTTCGTTTCCAAGATTGCTTTCGTCTTGTTTTGATTGATTTCAATGCCTTTTTTGTGTACAACGAAGCCCAAAAAGTCACCTGCACGAACACAGAAGGCACATTTGAGTGGATTCATTTTCAATCCATATTTTCTCATTCTTTCAAATGATTGTCGAAGATGGTCTATATGACCAATTCCTGAAGAAGACTTAATTACAATATCATCTATGTACACTTGCATAAATTTTTCAATAAAATCATGGAACATAGAATTCATTGCCCTTTGGTACGTTGCACCAGCATTTTTTAGGCCAAATGGCATTACAACCCATTCATAAACACCTAAAGCCCCTAGGCATCAAAATACTGTTTTCGACGTATCTTCTTCAGCAATATATATTTGGTTATATCCATAATAACCATCAAGCATACTTAGGTATTCATAACCTGCTGCTGAATCCACTAGCATTTCTGCCACTGGCATGGCATATTCATCCTTAGGTGTATCATTATTTAAATCTCTAAAATCTATACACACTCTAAGCGTGCCATTTTTCTTAATTACAGGAACTATATTAGCAAGCCATTCGACATACCTGGCAGTTCTGATGAACTTGCTCTTTAGTAACCTTTCTATCTCTGCTTTGATCTTCAACAGGATTTCCGGTGCAAATCTTCTTGGTGTCTGCTTCACTGGCTTCTTTCCTGGCCGAATTGGTAGTCTTATCTCAACAACGTCACGACTCAACCCCGGCATTTCATTGTAATCCCCTGCAAAGCAGTTTTTGTACTCCTTTAACAATTCGACAATCTGCACCTTCAATGCTTGATCAATCTTAGCACTTATATATGTTGGCCTTTTCAAAGAGCCATCTCCCAAATCGATTTCTTCTAAGGGATCTTGTGCTTGGATTCTTTTGGTCGAACCCATTGGATCTTTTTCAAAACCTAAAGGCTCGTCATCATAGACACAATGAAGCCTCTGGTTTTCGACAACATTGTCTCTATTTTTGTCCTCAACGGCTTCAGCAACTAATTGTTGTTGTAATTCAGCTTCTAAAACCGCTTTTTGCTTATTCTCGGCCACGTAGGCTGTAATTCTATCCCATGCAGTGGGTTTATCCATAAATAACTATTTATGGGCCTTCCCACCCTGTAGGCTTAACAGAGCCTTGTGGGTAGTTGTCTTCATCTATAACCTCTCTATCCCAAATGAATCCATAATTGGGATGAAGTATCACTGAAGATCTAACATTGTTTTGGCTTTCATAACCATGTTCAGAAGAAATACATGGCGCAATGTTCGCCAATTGTTTATCAAAGGTTTTCTTGGTAATAGTGTTTACCCCAGCCTTGAAGTAACTCTGATCACCTTCAATATTTTCGACTAGACCATCTTCTCTCCAAATGATGAGCCTCTGGTGAACTGTCGAAGGGATTGCTCCCACACCATGGATCCATTCTCTTCCCAGCAGCATGTTGTAATTTGCCTTTGTTGAAATTACCATGAACATCGTTGGTCTCCTGATGCTTCCAACAGCAAAATCAACTTCAATGGCTCCAAGTGAGTGGCCACTTTTGCCTTCATAGTTGGTAAGAATTACATTGTGTGTTTTCAAGTCAGTCTCACACTTTCCAATTCTTTTCAACATATGTTGTGGCATCAGGTTTACAGCAGCACCACCGTCAACCAGAATTTTATTGACGCCAATATTGTTCACCTTTGCTTGAATATACAAAGGTTTGAGATAGTTCATCATTCCACAGTCTGGTTTTTCGAACACAACGTGTTGCTTTTCAACGCAACCATTTTTCAGCACATAGTAACAAATTGGTTTGTAAGTGGTTTCTTTGTCGAAATCTTCTTCGACATCATTCACTTCAGAAACCACATCATAATCAATTGGGAGAATTGAGACTACACCACACAAGACGTCGAATTCGGACCCAAAATCAGCGAAATCCGAGCCCATTTCTTCGTCTAAGTTGAGACCCTCTTTGATCACTGAAAGTGGTGGAAATATCCTCTCAGTAGCTGGCTTTCTAGCCATTTCAAGAGATTTTGATGGTATTTGTTTACCTTTCTCTGTGTTGGAATTTTCTACCTTGCCTGCAGCAGCAACCTTTTTCTGGCGTTGATATCTACGCCACTGAGTTCTTGTCATAGGGTTCTTCCCTTTGTAGTTATTATTATAGGCATATTTATTAGACTCCAATGCCTTGTTTTGGCTAGTAGCACTAGTGCTGCCCTTAACCAATTTTGCTGGTTTCTGTCGATTTCCAACATTCTTTCCACCATAATATACTGGATAATATCCAGTACTTTTTCCACCAGAGTGCACCCATTTCTCGACAGGAGACTTTGCTGGAGGAACATAAGTTTTGATCTGTTCCTTTTGAGGATTTCTTGTCGAAGTGACTTTGTATTGAATACCTCTGTTGTTGTAGCTGAACTTTGGTCTTTTGGCGACCCACTTTCCTTTACATTTCAGTTGAGGCTTAAATCCCTCCAGATTTTTGGCAGCCTCTTTGTCGAAGACAGAACTACACCTTGGACAAAGCGTAACTTCAGTATTGTTGATTTTGCAGCGATTGAGAAAATCAATCAATTCTTCTTCAACCCTTGGATACACTATCTTCATTTTTTCAGCGTACTGGTCTTCAGTGACCATTTCGACATCAACCTTGTCGACAGCTTTCTCTACCTTAGCATTTTCAGCAACAACCTCTGTGACCTCAACCACATTGAGATCGACTTCAACAAGCAATGCATCAGCTGTTGGCAAAGGATCCGCATCAATCTTCATTGGTGGCTTAGATTTGTCACCAAATTTCAGCCTTCCCTCATTGATGATGTTCTGCACCAAATCCCTGAAAATAACACAACGAGAAGTGTTATGGCCCAAGAAACCATGAAATTTACAAAAACCTCTTTTTTGTCGCTGTTCCAATGGTGGAATTTTCAGGCCTTTAGGCACTAAAATTTGACCATCAGCCACTAACAGATCAAATATTTCATCACATTTAGAAACATCATAAGCATAAGTTTTTGCAACAAATTTATCATTCTTAGGCTCAACAGGATTTTTCCCATTAGATGGTTTCAACAATTTGCAAGTTTAAGGAGGTCCTGGTTTTAGTTCTGCAATGTTAACCTCTTCTCCGACATCTTCATAAGATATGTCGTATTCTTGGTCACTGTCATTAGCTTTGACATAAGCAACCTTTTCTTTCTTACTTTGGAATCTACCTGTTCTGGCTTTTTTGGCTTTGAGTCTTTCGACTTGTCGAACTCTATCAGCCAATTGTGCCATATCTCTTAAATGCAGTGTATCTAGTTTCTTTCTTATAGTGCCAATTGTGTTCAGGCACTTGAGTAAAGCACCTTGCTTTGAGAAGTCTAAATCTATTGTGATAATCATGAATAGATTCTGCCCCCTTGCGTCGAACGCTAGCCAATTCCTTAAGACTAATTTTACATTGGCCCATATAGAATTGTTCGTGAAGGGCCTTCTCTAACTGACTCCAATTAAATATGGAATTAGGAGGCAGGGTGGTGAACCATGTAAACGCATTCTTAGTTAAAGAATTTGGAAAGTATTTCATTCTTAAATTCTCGTTATGCGCAATATCACCAGCCTCAGTCAAATAGCGAGCCACGTGTTCGACAGTAGATTCATTGGTTTCTCCAGCAAATTTTGTGAACTTAGGGATTTTCCATCCCCTAGGAAACTCCGTTTGTAAGGTGTATTCCGACAAAGGCGACACAAAATTAGGCCTATGTAAACCTAAGTTAAGGCCATTCTGGGCTAGAATAGTTTCGACCATATTAGCCAGATTATTTTGTGCTCCAAAATTGTTTTGTTGCATTTGTCTGACCACTTCATCTGCATTTTGGTTTCTATTTACTAACACAACTTCAGGGATTGCCTCTACCCTCACAGGCTCTTCGACAACCTGTTGTTGTCCTTGGTTTCCCTGATTTATAGGTATTGGATTGTTAGGCCTTTCAACACGTACTTCGACAGGCCTAACATTCTGAATTTGGGGAATTTGCTGGTTATGGACTGGTGGAGTACCAAAGAAATCAGCAATTCTGCCCATTTGCGCTGCTAACATTTGGTAACTGCTATTAGTGTTCTGTATCAAAGGATTAAACATTGTACCAATTTGTTGTGTTAACATATTGACCATATCATGATTGCTATCATCCATTTGTTGCCTCAATGCCAACAAAGATGTTGTAGTCAAATTGGGTTGGGCATTTCGACTTAAAACGCCTTTTGATGAATTATGAGTAGGGGAATAGCCTGCAATTGCATTTTTTGCAAAAGTAGACGAATTTGTCTGAAGGGCCGCCATCAAAGCCGTTCGCATGCCATATGGGTAAGGTCTACCACTCATAGTAAATGGCAAGTTTCCAACCATTGGATTTGCCATCAAAGGACTCGTTGGTCCCGCTATTAGTGGCACAGAAGCCATTGTATTAACATTCGTTAATGCTGCAGTGGTCATCATTGACACAGGGGTAATTATGGGAGAAGTTATGGCAATTACTCCCATTGTTGTCGAAGAAGGCATAGCAACGGTTATGCCTGCGACATTTGCAGCGTTAACGTCACTAACTGTAGTTTGTTCTTGTGTACTTTGTGCATTTGATGCAGAAGCATTACTTGTACTAGAGCGTGCCATCTCTATAAGATGTTTACCACTCCTTAATTGCATGCACAGATAAACACAAACTTTAAGAATTCAACGAAAAAAACTTTCAAATTAGCACAAAGGTCCCACCGAGCGTGCCAATTTGTTTACAGTGGTTTTTGGTAAACACCGCTAGTTTGAAATTGCTTCTGTTTGCAGGATCAACTAGTAAATCCTAAGACCATTTGTGTTAAAGTTTTTGCCAGAATTATGCGTGTTCTTGCGGTTTTCAAAGAAAAGAATGAAGATAACTGCCAGTTTCACGCGAAACCGTCGAATTTCTTTAGATAGGGACGAAGTGAAAAACAAAGAAAAAATTGCAGAAAAGCAATAAAGAAAGCAAATTAAAATGCATTAATTGAAAAGAGAGTTGGTTCAC
Organism: Astragalus glycyphyllos; assembly: GCA_963573325.1. Taxonomy (NCBI): domain Eukaryota; kingdom Viridiplantae; phylum Streptophyta; class Magnoliopsida; order Fabales; family Fabaceae; genus Astragalus; species Astragalus glycyphyllos. The sequence goes on from OY754308.1 coordinate 69,205,095, forward strand.
AGATCATACATCCTTCTCTGACTCGTTTTCTCTGTAATGTGTTGGAAGTTAGAGCGTGAGAATTCTGTAATTAATTTGTGACCTATTTTTCCTATGAAAAACTACTGTTTATACAAAGAGGGAAAAAACATAACTAACTAATTGTACAGAGAATTTAAAAAAAAAAAAAGAAAACTGCTTCAGCCTTCGACTAGGGTAACTGCCAGAACTTCGACGGCGAGCACTTGATTTTGACCTGTTATTGAATCCCAGCCTTCTTCTTGTCGAAATATCACCGTTCAACTCTTGTTAAGTCTAAGGCTTTGTCAAATTTTCATTCTGATACAACTCTTCTGTGTCGAAACCAACACCTTCTTCTGAGAAAACCAAAGTCAAACCCCGTTGACTGCATTTAATTTAGCCTGTCGAAATTACAGGCTAACATGGGGGTAATAGACTACGTCGACCTGTTTAATGGGTGTCCTGGGATAAAGTTTGTAGACCTAAGAAGGATGGTTGCTTGGGGGTGAAAAATCTAGAAGCTTTTAGTTTGGCTCTTTTGAGCAAGTGGAAATGGAGGTGCATAAATGATATTAATGCTAGTTGGCGGCAGCTTATTTCTCATCGCTATGGCGATTTGAGGTTTGTTTTCAAGGGGGCTATTTCTTCTAGAGGTGGTGCCTAGGATTCTTTATGGTGGAGAGACTTATTACTTTTGGAAGACGACATGCCTCCGTGGCAGGGTGCCTTTGTTTTTGGTCTTAGGCCGTTGTTGGGTAGGGGAATTTGATTTCCTTTTGGTCGCATAAGTCGGCTAGTGCTGATACTTTTAAGGACTTGTTTCCTAGTCTTTTCCTTCTGGCAAAGTTTAAAAACAGTTGCATCAGGGATCATGGGTATTGGGTTGATAACACTTGGCGTTGGAATCTCGTATGGGATCGTGCTTTGACTGCGGAGGAGAGGCCTGACTTTGATCTGCTTTTGGACATTTTAAATTCTTTCCATCTCGATGATTTCGAGCAAGATAAATGGCAGTGGAGGCTTGATAATTTCCATGTGTTTACAGTTAAATCTTGTTATGCCCTGTTGTTGAGTCTTTTGAATCATGTTAGGTTGGATAGCGACACTCAAAGTGCTTTAGATGATATGTGGCAGCTTTCAATTCCCACCAAGATGGGGGTTTTCGGATGGAGATTGTTGTTGGGAAAGCTTCCAACTCAGGATGCTCTTATTTCTAAGTACCATTAAGGACCCTCATGGGTCACGTTGTCCTTTTTGTTTTAAGCAGGATGAGTCTATTTTTCACTTGTTTTTTCGGTGCAGGTGCTCTCAATCAGTTTGGACTTCTATTTATAATTGGATAGGCAGTGTGCTCATAGATTCTCTTGTTGGAGTGGCGCATTTTAAGGCCAATGGTTTCAAGCTGGAGTCCAAGAAGGCTGGGAGATTGAAGTATTTACTTTGGATGGCAGTCACGTGGTGCCTTTGGATTCATCGAAACCATATTCTCTTTAAGGATGAAGTCTTCAATTCTCAAGTGGTAGTCAATCATGTTAAAACTATATATTGGAGTTGGTTCATTAGCATTGAATGTCGCAATTCAGCTTTGAAGATTTTAGACTGAAGGGGAAACCCAATTGTTTGTATGAACTCGGTGTAATTTGACCTTTTGTCTCATTCTTCCTGGGGTACTCTTTCCTCCTTGAGTCTTTTTCCCATGGGGTTTTGGCCCAATGAGGTTTTAATGAGACCCATTGTATTTATAGCAGTTGGGGGTGCCCGTTTGCACCTACTTTAATATAATTTTTGCTTATAAAAAAATTATTATTATTAATTTGACAGCAAAAGTCTAGTGCATTTCATTTAAAATACTAGTCTGGATACATGAAGGGATAACAAATTGTGCCTGAAAGCTAACTGAACATAAAACCGCCTCAATAAGTGTGTGAACTATTTTATTAACAATAAGAGTTTATACTTAAAAAAGAAAAAGCATCCCTACAACCTCAAATAATGCAACCAAGCTCAGAGTTAATATTTGTAGGAGAAATAAAAGCATCAACAACACAAGATCTCAAAAATTACTTCCAAGTAGCCCATACTTCTATCAAACTAAAGAGCAAAGAGAAGACCCATGGCCTCAAACATGTAGAACATGACTTAACCAATGACTTATTATCAGCCGCAGCCCGCACAAAAAGATGTCTCAACATTTCACTTTTTTTTGGTTACACACAACATTTCACTTTAAAGTTACTAGCTTACTATTAGTTCTCCTCAATTAAGTGAATAAAAAGTTACTGTTCTGCACTGTACTTCCGACCTTGAAGAGCGGTCTGAGGTAGTTAGTGGTTGATATCCTTAATCAATGATCGTATCCGATCCTGCTGGTGTTGTACCTGCAAAGTCACTCCGATGCTAAAGTCAGTGGGATAGTCTTAGCGAAGTGATGAATAAGAGAATGCTTACCATTAATGAGGCAATGAATGTTGTATTTATAGAGTGGGGTGGGGTTGATTCCAATGAATCAGGACCGTCCGATCTGGTGGTTTGATCTGAGCCCTTGATGTTCGGACTGGGCCCTTTGATATTGGGCTTTTGCGTGGTGTGAATAGATACGAAAGAAGGCGTATATGTGGTCAAAAGACTAACCATAACAATTACTAACTGATGTAGTCTCTCTTTCATTTATTAAAAACGTTTGATATCATTTTATATTTATTAGTGAAGAGGAAAATGTAAACAACTTCACCATCTGCTATCGATTTTTGGCTTTAATCTCACCCACTAGCTTGTATGTTATGAGTTAATTTATCCTTTATGCACTACTTTTTAGGGACAAAAATGATTCACTACCCTTCTTTCGATAAACAACCATTTTAGTCATTGAATGCGAGACATTGTTAGTATAGTCCCAAAACGAATTAAAATTACAAAAATATCCCACAATGTATCTTTTAGCCTGCAGTCAAGGTGACAAACATCACCCATAAAGTGAAAAGTAGAGATCTTGGATTCGAAACCTGGTAACCCTGAAAAGTGTCCGACCAATGTATCATTCACATGTTTTCAAGATTTCAACACTTTCTGAGACTATAATAATAACTTCTCAAGGACTATAATAGAGTAGCAAAGATGGCCAAGGCCAGGAACTTATATTACAACACTCAAATGACTATAAAAAATGAATATTTGGAGGCCGCTAAATCTCAACGTTCCCTATAACAATTAAATATCATACACTGACTAGAAAATGAAAAGTAAGAAAATGATTCTTTGTGGAATGAATCTCAACATAGCATGCTTCTATTTCAAAAGCGAGAGTTTCCTTGACCCCGTCCTGCTACATAACCAGCCATAGAAACGGCCTTCTTTTTTCTCAGGTATATGATTGATCCGCTGATGACCAAAAAGAATAACATTACCCCCTGCACCAAGTTTTCCACACAATAGACATGGTTAACATTTAATTATTTTGTTTAATAAATAAAATGCAGATTAACAAATAAAAGGCAGGGTTAGTGCACGAGGCTCCCACCAGGTGGAGTCTGGAGAGGCCGAAAACAGAAACAATCACACACTTTCAAATTTGGAGGACATGGCTTGCATCTTTCCTCACATTCAAGAATAAACAAACTCGTGTTTAAACTTATCATAGCAAGTTGACGAGCAGTAATAGAAGTGTGCTAAAAAGAAAACTAAGCACAGAGAGGGAAAACAATAGAAGCATTTATAAAATTATTGCTACTCTTATTATTACAACTTAATTGTCGAAAAACTAAAGAAATAAAGACTGATTAGCGAAATCTAGAGTACTACAGGATACAATGATATGACCCAGTACAATTGAAGTATTTTCATTTCCATTGTACTTTTTGTATTCAGAGAGGAGATCAAAGCCCCTCAGAGATAAATCACTGAGGACATTTGTAGTTAATAGCAAATAACGTAGAGTAGCGGTCGATTTCAGAACGCTATTGTGGTGTAGCGAATAGCAGTATGACCGCTTCGTCGAAGTCTAAGGAAATAATACAAACAATTCATACCATACACTTCTACCAAATCAGAAGGTGCTGATTCTGTTGGTTGAGCTTGACATGATGCCATAATAGAGGTTGTGCTGAGAAAACAGAGAAAGGAAATATTTTTGTAGAAAAACAGCATGGTGAGAGGAAATATTTCCGTAGAAAAAGAGTGAAACTCGTGTAATGGTGCTGCTGAGAAAACAGAGAAATCTTGGTGCAAGAGAAGGGGTAACCAGCATTTTAATGAAGCTGAGAGAGAAGTAGGGATGGCAATGGGGCGGGGCGGGGCCGAGGAGTACTTTCCCGCTCCCCGTCCCCACCTCCCATATTGTCCCCCATCCCCATCCCCATTCCCCACTTTGGGGAGTTTTCCTCCCCCATCCCCATCCCCACGGATCTCAACGGTCCCCGCGGGGACCCCAAGAACTTATTTAAAGTTAGCAAAAATTAAAATAAAAATATAATAAAACTGAAAAAATGTATAAAAGTAAGACCAAAAAACAAAAGTTTAACGTTAAATATAAAATTTAGTCTTAATTTGATATTTTAATATTTAAAAAGGATAAAGGTAAGAATAAAAATATAAAAATTAGCACAATTTAATATTTTATATAAAATCACAAATTAAAAGACTAAAAATCTATTACTTAGAATATAATATATATCTATAATATGAACATTTATGTAATATATTCGGGGGCGGGGTCTCCGCGGGGCGGGGGATATAGACCCCGTCCCCATCCCCGAATTGACTGCAGGGGGATTTTCTCCCCCATCCCCGTCCCCACGGGGAAAAATTCCCCGCCCACGGAGCCCTAAACGGGGCAATCCCCGTGGGGATCCCCACTTGCGGGTAGAAATTGCCACCCCTAGAGAAGAGGAATGAGCAGTGAAGCAGCTCAGAAGGAGAAACAGAGATATGCGGTCGTAAGAATTTCGGGAAGGAGAAAGGTCTTTTAGTAGAACACGTACGAGGGCGATGTATGGCAACCAATCTCCTAATGACACCGAAGCAGGATGAGTAGCTACTAAATGACATGGAGATTAAAATGTTAAGGCAAGACATGGAACATGAACACACGAAAACTTTTACCACATGCAGATAGGAAATTGTTTTCCAGTAGAATCTGAAGAATACAGCTTAGCTCTAAATAATAGAACTTTGCTAACTTTGCTTCTTCAAGCTTTACCAACAGACACCCTCACATTGAAAAATAAGTGTCAGCATTTTCAGCAGCTCAACTCAAGATTAGTTTTTTTATACATTGTGCATATCAATGGCATACACATGGTTTGCAATTACACAATCATCCTTGAAAATTAAATAACAAAACACTAAAAAGAAGCAGGCAACACAAGTCAATCCTTTATGATGGACATATTAGTTCAACAGAATAATACACTACTCACAACTCAACATATGATTAGATTTTTTGTTAAAAAAAAACATATGATTAGATTTTCCCATTTGACAAGTTCAGAAGCTATAAATAAAACATAACAATAAATGAGAGGTAGAAACTGAAAATTACCTCAAAAGTAAGCACCGATAACTTCTCTTCAGTGACTGCAGGTATACAACTTCTATAAGTGACATAAGCTTGTGACTTATTATCTGAAGCCGATTTATCTTCTAGTAAAGTTCTATGTGACTGCGAGGTTATGAATACTCCAGCATCATGTGAAGCTTCATTAGACTTTGCAACACTATTAGAGATTTCCAAAGCAGACCGAGTTTTCGTAGGATTTGTTTTCTTAGCATCCTTCGTTGAATCTTTAATCTCTACACATTTGAATGGAATTCGGTACCCAGTCTCACTGCAGCGATATTTCACATCACCCTAAAACTCCCCCAAAATAAAATTGCAGTTAACAGTACAGTAAATAGACCCGTGAATAACTACACAAAAGACATTATGTACACTACAAAGTAAGGGGGAACCAAGCATTAGCATACACACAACCAAGAGATTACATTAATCATCAAGTCTAGACCAAAAAAAAAGGTTCAAATCAAACCTTTTAAAAGCTTTAGAAAACTACCTCTGGGTGAGGGAGACTAAGTATTTAACTTGAACCGTATTTCATCCATGACCCCATTCTCCTCCCCTATTACATCACATTAACATTTTATATTTATATTTGATTTGAAAACACCTTATGTTTGAATAATCTCAAAACAATTAATAACTCATTAGTATATAAACTGAAGTCAGATATGTGTATTCATATATCTCACCACTCTTCAATACTCATTAGCTAGTTGCAAAATGAAAAAACAACTACGCTTACACTGCTCAATTATTTTTCTTCAAGAATTGTGCAAACACTATGCATTATCAGTGTCAAACCTCTCTTTAAGAATAACACAAACTATGATTCAGAAAAATATGGACATATAGTATAATATCAAACACCAGTTTGAAGGGAAAAACAAAAGGCGTACCTTTTCGGAGTAGATGCAAGGGACACAGGGACCAGAAGGGGCACAATTAAATGTAAGGTTACTTCCTTTGGGTTTTTCTTTGAAACTCATAAGAACTCTGCGCCTAAACCCATTTCCAATTTGAGTTTTTTTGCTGTTCCCAATTCAAATATGAAGCAAAAGATTATAACTTTGAGGCAAAGTAGATCAAAGCAATTGAATAGATCATCAATCAGAAACTCAAGATGTGTAATTTGTACAAAACCATAGATACATAGAGAGAAGGAGAATTGAACTTACGTTTGGTGCCCTAAAGCGCGAAATGGAGGTTCCTGAAATAGTGAAATGGCGAAGAAGAATAAGAATGAAAGGAAAATTTGTGAATTTGGTGATTTCATTGCCTTTCAGTGTTGTTGCCTTTCCTCGTAAGTCGTAACCTCTCCTCTTATTGTATTTGGAAGCCATTATATGTTCTGTTATTTGTCAACCAATTAAAATTTGACAAATCATTAAAATGTTTAACTTTTATTTCATTTATTTATTTATTTATTTTGAAAGTTACATACTTATAACCATTTTTTTAGTTGATAGTGTAAAAAAAATTTACACCCTTAATGCATACCAATTAAAAGTTCAGTCACAAATTTACATTAAAAAATAATTAAAAAAGTTTAATTTATGTACATATATAATGTATAGGTTTTTATAACTACAATCAATAACAATTCATAGAATTGTTGACATATAAGGTGGTTACCGATTGACTAACTTATTTTTAATAATGTGACGACTTGTAATTATTTAGATAGTATAAAACAGTTGTACACCTATCTATTAAAAAAAAACACTTATACACCTATTGCGTATGTAAATTAAATCCATAATAAAATACTCAAGTTGTTCCTTAAAATTACATGAACATATTAATTTAACCTCACATATTATTAATACTCCAAAATGATCGCTAAAAACGTTAATCATATTCGTCATTTCGTCTGAATATGTTAGTAAAAGCATATGATATTACTTCCTTTCATTTTTTGTAACAAAAAATTTAGGTGAGTTGGGCTCCAGGGGCTCAACAAGGTCGGACAGGTCTCACGGCTCTTTAAGAGCTTACAAATGTACTTACAAATTACCCGCCAAAGAAGTCCTCATGCCGACAGCGGGAGTTGAATCCACACCCTTGTGAGGAATGAACCAACATTCATTGGCTATTTACTTAGTATCATCATAGTCATTGTGACTAAGGACAAACACTAAGAATGTAATGATTAAGTTAATACGATCTTACAATTTTGGAATATTGATAATGTAACTAAGGGATTTATCCATAAATTTGAATCAAATTTTCGAAAAACTCATTGAGTAGAATTGATGAACTCAAGGCCAAAAAAATTAGAAAGAACAAGAAACTTAATTATACCAACTTTTGTGAAAAAGAAAATAAAAACATGCAGAATAATAGAGATGAAAAGGATCAAAGATCACCATGATTTTTATGAGAAACTCATAAGAACAATCAAATTGATAAGATTTTTAAAGATTGGGTGAAGAACCTAGAGAACACATTGCTCTAACTCCCACAAAATTTGCAAAATGATAATAATCTATTCCGAGTCTTCTAAAATCTAGAAATTATATGAAGTTTATAGGCTGAAATTTGCATGGGCTTGGCAAAAAAAGAAGCAGACAAAGGCCCAATTTCCAAACTAGTGAATTAGTGTAGTTTGCTAGCTGCATCCCCAAATTTATTGATTACAACCACACAAGAATTATGCGAGTTTTGAGGAACTTATTACAACTAAAATTTAAATAAGTATTAAAAGATAATTTCTAAAATCATTCTAAAGTCAATGACTTAAAATTGTCTTTGCTTCTCCTCTTATTCTCTATTATTGGTCCTCATCAAAATTGAGGCATATACTTGGCAAAGCCTTCTCACAAGACTCGACTTAGGGGTAGATTCACTTTTCTCTTCAGAGGCAAGAGGGACCAGATGGTAATTCATTGTCTAATACTCTTCACTGTCCATACGACAAAATGATGACGTCTTTACAAAATGTTCTCATTCTCCAGATAACGCGTTCTTCATCTTCTATTATGAGATAAAAGATATAACTTATCTACACTTAAACAACGTTTTAGAACACAATTGCTTCTGGATTCAAACACCAAGTGCACCAAATTTTGACCATGAGTCTAGTGCTATAGATCATCTCGGGTAGCAAATACTTGAAACCACTACAAGAAAATACGAATTTACCGACAAACCACAACCCTGTCGCAAAAACAAGCATTACCGGCAGACGTGGCCGTCAATAATGAGCCAGGGAAATGTCACAGGTTATCGAGAAATCTACTGACAAATTTGGTTGTCAGTACTCAAAAAATGTAACCGTTGACATTACCAACAGGAAAATCCGTCGGTAACCAAGTAGGTTTTTGTCACACTTAGTTATCAGCATGCCCAACGGTAATGGTTAGTAAACCCCAATTCGCGCACAAGAACATTTCATTTCTATTTTCCCTCTCTTCTCTCCCTCCCTCACTCCACTACGACTAGAAAGAGCATCACCCTCACCCTTGCTGCCACTGTTGCCTTGTCGTCATTGTCTATCACCTCGCCATCGTGTATCTGTGTCCTTGCCCTTCGCCTTCATCTTATTCTCTTTTCTTTACTGTTAGCTCTCTTCTTTATTTTGATTTTTAGGTTTTTCCGTCTTTTTGGTTTAGGGCGATAAGATGAAATTATAATAATTTAATGTAGGGTGTTATTTGATATGTTAGTGATAGATTTAGTGTTGAAATATATTATAGATGTTTGAGATGGGTGGAATACGTTAGAGATGTTTGTATTTGTGTAGGAGTTTAATTTGTTTGATAAAATTAGTTGAAATGTTTGAGAAGTTGTAATAAACTAGTTTAGGTATTATTTGATATGTTTGGGAAATATGTTAGAGATGTTTGAAATTGTGTAGGAGAAGAAATTTAAATTGAAATTGAAAAAGTTTTTTGGTCTGATGGTTGGATTGGCAAGTGCCAGGACCCTAACACACACACAAATGAAAAAACCAAGGTTCGACACCCGATGGGGCTCGAACTCGAAGACTGGGTGTCCATAAATAACATTTTTACCACTGCGACGAATCAGCCTCGGACAAATTGAAATTGATATTGAGTTGATAGGATTGAAATTGTTTGTTATTAATTATTTTGTTGTTGGTTATGGAAAGGGTGAGGAACTAAGACTCACCCTAATTAATTGCAATTATTTTATTGCTAATTTGTCTCTTGTTGATAGAAAAGGGCGAGGTGTTGTCTTTTTTAAAAAAAATGGGAAATGGGGAAATTTTATTAATCACAGTGGCACTAGTAATGGCCATTTTACAACTATTCCTAAGGGGACTCGAACTCAGCAACTTGAGGATATAAAGCTAGACTCTTACCACTGAGCTAGCACCTCAAGTGTAGGTGAGCTGCTGTTACTCACCCCTATATCAGGCTCGAAATCATCTTTATTTAGATAACTTTGAGATGACACTAACTATAGTAGGGTAAGGAATTAGAAATAATTTCTTTCATTACTTCGAAGGAAATAGGTTTTGTGTTGTTCTTGACGCCCACGTTTGGCTAAAAATCATATCGATGGGGCTAATTTGATAAACTATTGGGAATGTTATGTGAATCTAACACATCGTTTTTAAATGCGTGTAGATGAGTTTTTATTAATTGAATCGTAGTTGAGTGTACGATAGGTTGTATCCGGGAAGAGTGAGTTTGAAAAATATTGTGTAATTGGAATTGAAGAATTAATTATGGTAGCGAAGCAACATGATATGTTTGAACTTGAAGGGGGATTAGACGTCCATTCATTGTTTGCTCCCTTGTTATGGAGTGGGCTCAATCACGTCGACATCTGTGGATCATCTACTCGTTAACCTCCTCCTGCGCAGAGCGTAGCGGAGGTAGTAGAGATGAGGGCACGAGTGAAGGCCCGAGATGAGGAGATATGCTCTTATCTCTTTATCATGATTTTTGATGTCCTCTTTAGACTCATTTTTGAAGCTAGTTCAAATAATTCCTTTAGAGGCATTAAAGTAGCAGATTATGCTCTTGCACTTACCCATCTATCTTTTTTTACAAATGATGTTATATTATACTCTAAGGACTCACCTACAGGGGTGGAAAGACAATCTTATGAATCAAGCTAGCAAGGAGGTGCTAATCAAGCCTGTAATACAAGCAATCCCAAGCTATATCATGCCATCTTATATTTGCCAAAATCTTTTTGTGCCTCATTGACTGCACTAGTGGCCAAGTTCTAGTGGAGCTCTCCAGGGAAGAACAAAAGCATTCGTTGGAAAATTTTAGAGGTTCTTTGCTCTCATAAGAGTCGGGAAGGTCTAGTATTTCGTGATTTTTACAAGATGAACTCAACTTTATTGACATAATAAGCTTGGAGACGCCTTCATGATTCTAATTCATACTGGGCCTCTACACTCAAATGTATTTATTTTGCTGATTCTGATTTTTGGAAGGCTAAATCCCAAAAGGGGTCCTCTTGGGTGTGGAAGAGTTTGATTCAAGGATGAGACCTTCTCAAAACCTCTAGTAGCTGGTCTGTGGGATTTGGGCACAACATTAGTGTGGCTAATGATAACTGGTTGCCCTCAGAACAATCTGTTTCTCTCAAGGAAAATGCTCATGTAACTACGGTGAATGAACTGATCACTCCTGACTATGAGTGGGATATTAACTTCATAAGGTCTAATCTATCTTCTATTAGTGCTATTGAAGTTCTTAAAACTCCTATCTCTTGGACCTTCCGTTTGGACAATCTATTTTGGCCACATTCCAAGGATTATAGTGTCAAGTTTGGTTATAACAAGATTATGGAGCTGTCTCATATGCCCTGCAATGGTCCCTCAACTTCTACAAGTCTACCTTCTGAGATTTGGAATAGGATTTGGGGTCTAACGTCCCAGAAAAGATTAAACACTTCATATGGAATGTGTGCCATAATGCCCTCCCCACTATAGAAGTACTCCATAAAAGAGAATTGCCTCGTCCCCTCAGTGTCAAATATGCAAGGCCTCCTCTGAATCAGTGGAGCACCTTCAACTTTTATGCCCCGACTGAACCCTTATATAGTTTGCTTTGCAATTAACTACTTCCCCATCAGGCCATGGCTTAGCTAGTATCCACCAATGCATCCTTGAGTCTTTAGACATAGCTTCTCCTAACTAGGTTAGCTCCAAGGACCTCAGCTCCTAGCTTTTCTTTTCCTTTTGGTGCATTTGGAAGGCTCACAATGATGTTGTGTTTAATGGGAGAAACCCTAACCCCCTTGATGTCTTATATCAAATTAAAACTCAATGTTCTGAGTTTCTCCTCTTTGTGAAATAGATCTCTAGGAGTAACCCTAGTAGACCAATGGTTCCTATTGCTAAAGTTTGGCGGCCTCCTCACCCTCTCTACCTGAAGATCAATTCAGATGCATCTTTTAATCCCTCTAATGGAAAAGGGTTTGCAGAAATTGTATGTCGAGATGAGAGTGGAACAATACTTACAGCTTCACATTCAAGGATCTTTGCCTCCTCTCCTTTGATGGTTGGGGCTCTTGGTCTTCGTGAAGCCGTGGTCCTTGGTAGAAGACCTCCATCATTCATCGGTCATCTTTGAATTAGATAACCAAACCCTTGTATTTTTTTTTTGGATAAGTAACCAAACCCTTGTTGACATGTGTAGAGGTAACAGAATCATAGAAAAGTTAAGAGGAATTCCTGAAGACATCAAATTTCTCAGTTCATATTTTCCTAGTTGCGGTTTTACTTGGGTTTGCAGGGAAGGTAATTCAGTGGCTCACACCATCGCTGCCTTGGCTAAAAGTGATCTTCTTCGTGGAAATTAAACTCCCCACTGTCCTCAATATCTTCGAAAAGCAATAATGCATGACTGTTCTTTGCTCCATGATTGACTTTAGTGTCTCATCTGGCTCGGATGGTCACTCCTTGGTCACCGTCTCGCTCGAATCTCATCAATTTATTTCTCTATTTCTTTTTAGGGAAATTTCGGTGCTTGTTTGGTGTTTCCACTTTTGTGTTGTATCTGGTTTAGGGTTTTTTGCCATTTAATGCTTGTCACCAATCCAAATGGTTTGAACTTTAGACATTAATGAGTTGTACTTGTTTGACCCATGTTAGTGGACCAGATTTGGCCCATACTTCGTCCAACCCCCCTCTACTCAGTAGACACCCCCATAAATGCGTGAAAACACAAAAATACCCTTAATGAAAGTTGGGTTTTCTATTTTTTTTAAATTAACTACGGTTCGGCACACGCTTGGCCGAACCAGTTCGGATTTGCCAGCACCGAGTATGTTAATTTCGCACAGACACCCCCTAATACGTTTTTTCATAGGTTCGGTCCTTGCACAACAGAACCAGTTCGACGCACGGCCAACCGAACTGGCTCCACCGTCCACATCAAAGGCTCAGATTCCACCGTCCATTATAATCAACGGCTTAAAATTAGTCAAAAATTAGTAAAACAAACGGTCAAGTCAAACATTGGTCAAGTCAAATATTGGAAATTGTCGTCATAAAAAGGAGTGGCTGATATTGACATTGGAGCTTGTGCCCCAACGGTTACAATTTTAACGATTCCGATCGTTTTAAATCAACGACTCACGTTCGATCACACCGATTATAAATAGGCTTTCACTCTTCACTAATATTCACACAACCCATTTCTGATTTATCTTCTCTGCTTCTTCACAAACACCCTAACCCAACCCCCACCACCTACTGTAATGGAAGACCTTCCGGAATGGCAGTTGTGCCCAACCCAGAGATCAAGTGACAAGTTCCTAACCGTCCTGCATCGCCCTGGAACGGTTACCGACAGGGCCAATGGTGTGTTTTTTAAGTCCCGAAATCCAATCTTCTATAGGTTGGATAAAGATATAACAATCAACCAGTTGAAGGAAAAGGTGGAGAGGAAGTTTCGCCAAGAGGGAGAGTGGCTTAAAAATATATTTTGTCTACGTTATCGCCAGTGCTGTTGTGGAAATGACGGGACTCTCTACTATGAAGCTATGGAGATCCGGAGTGACAATGATGTTCGCGCAATGTTGGAACATCATCGTAATGTTCCATTGGGACGTCAAATCATTGAGCTGTTCGTCGAAACAATGCGCACTTCAGAAGAGGTCATTTATATTATGGAGCAGGGACTCGCCAAGAATCACTAGTTTCTTAGTTTTTTTAGTTGTTTTTGCGTTGTCCTTTCTTTATGCTGTTTTTTTATCATTTTTATGTATTTCGTGTTTCACGTACGGTTACGCTTTATAATATTAAAATTGTTGTTTGTTTAATTTAAACTATATCGTAAACCGAAATATAAATAACAAAATATTTATTTATTACAAAATATTTATCATTTTGATTTATTTATTACAAAATATTTATTACAACTCGGTAACAACAGAGTCGGATCCAGCATCACTTGCAGTATCACTATCACTCCCACCACTGTTGTGCCAAGGGCAAACATTCCTTGTTTTGAATGATAACAAATTACAAGTTACTGATAATTTACTTGAGGTAAAGCGCAGGAAAAATATAAGAGCGCAGGGTGTTGAACAAGAGAGCTTCGGAAGCTGACTCAAAGTTGTAGAAGCTCGGACGAAAAGCTGCTCAAGCATTGAAGACTTATATCACGAAAAGCTGCTCAAGCATTGAAGACTTATATCGCTTTGCGTAGGACTCATGTAAGATCGTATTACCCAAGTCTTATAACATTCGTAGTTGAGAGATGATGATTAAAAATAAAATTGTTTTAAAAAGAATTTGTTTTTGAAGTAAAGAATCGATTCTTGATTTGGTACATAAAGCTAGAAATCGATTCCCACTTATTTTTAAAGCCAATAATCGATTTCTCTCTTGCCTTGGAAGCAAGAAATCGATTTCCCTCTTCCCTTTTAAGCCAACAATCGATTTCCCACTTCTATATTGGTTTTGAAAGAACTTGTTTTGGAAAGAAAACAATCGATTGATGACTTTGTGTTTTAAAAGCATAAAATCGATTTCTTGCTTGTTATTTCAAAGATGAAAATCGATTCATGGCTTGTAAGTCACAAGCTGAAAATCGATTTATGGCTTGTAAGTTACAAGCTAGAAATCGATTCATGGCTTGTAAGTTACAAGCTAGAAATCGATTTATGGCCTATTTTTTTAAAGAGAACAATCGATTCATCTCTTGTAAGTTCAAAGAAGTAAATCGCTTCCTTGCCTATTTTTGGAAAACAACTTTCAACGGTCATATTTTCTTAAGTGATATAAATAGAAAAGCAAGGGTTTTCACGACACATATAGAGAGAGAAAACGAAAAACATTTCACAGAGCCGCAAAACTTGAAACAACGTGAAACCAAAACTTGAGAACGATCCCTTTCAATATCTGATCATCTTCTTCGGTTCTCAATCAAATTTCTAGGGTTTTCATCATCATATCATCTCTCTCAACTCTTATGGTTATTTTGCTTGATTAATCGATCATAGTTTCAATTGTATTCATCTTATCACTTGGCGTTTGGTATTGTTGTGAAATCCTGGGAAGGAGTTTCTTGGGTGGTTCGATCGGGGAGATTGGATCGTAGAAATCCTAAGCGGGGAGCTCGGGTTCTCAATTGGGGAAATTGAGAGGTTTTGTTGTTGCTGTAAAGTGGCGTGAGTTGTAAGACTTTGAAGAAGCATCTTCACCATTATAGTGTTATTTTCCCAAAGTCCAAAGGTTGGAAAGCCGGAGGCCGAGGAGTAGGATTTCAATCCGAACCTCGAAAAATCGCGGTGTTCTTCTTTCCCTTACCTCTTTACTTATTTATGCCCCATTATTCTTGTTCTTGTTATTATTGTTTGGTTTTCTATTATAGCGTTAACTGTTGAATTGTTATTATAACTATCGAAATTGAAATTACTGTTGAATTGTTATTACAACTATTGAAATTGATATTTTTGTTAGTTGTTTTGATTTGCACTATTAGTATACTCATTGTTACTGTGTTGCAATCTCTATATTACAGTTAAGTGGATTTTGTGTTACTGTAAAATTCATCATTGTTGCTATATCTCTATAATAGCTTGCGCAAATTGCTAGCATATAAACCTTTTCCGCATTTGTTTTTTAAACTAGCATTAAACAACTTTGAAAACACAAAAAAGAATGATTTTTAGCCTATAACCTTATTCACCCCCCCCCCTCTAAGGTTATCGTTTAGTCCAACAATTGGTATCAAAGCAGGTAACTGCATATAGAGCTTAACATCTCGCATTTTTCTGATCATGGGGTCTTTTATTAAAGAAGGGATGTCTTTTAATAGGCCACCTTTGTTTGATGGAACTAATTACGACTACTGGAGTAGTCGAATGAAATGTCATGTGCAGGCTATAGATTTCACGTTGTGGAGAATCATTATAGATGGACCGCTCACACCGATGAAGATCAAAATTACAAAACCAGGTGATACTGCTGCTGGTGATTCTACAAAAACTCAAGCAACTGGTAAAGCTGAAGAAGTACCTGTTGAGGACATCTATACTATTGACTTGAGCGAGTTAAGAAAGTCCGAACTTGACAAGATCTCTCTGAATGCCAAAGCTATGAATATTCTACATCTAGCACTTTGTGAAGAAGAGTATGGAAGGGTAAAAGGTTGTCAGACTGCAAAAGAAATCTGGGATTGTCTAGAAGCAACTCATGTAGGTACAAGTCAAGTGAAAGACACCAAAATCAGAGTTCTCACTTCTGAGTATGAAGCTTTCAAGATGAAGGAAGGTGAAACTGTCGCTGCTATGCATCAAAGGTTGAATTTGATTGTAAACAACTTGAGAGCACTTGGGAAAAAGTATTCTACAAAGGACTTGAATGGGAAGATACTTGCTTCGTTAACTGGTGAATTTTTTCCTAAGACTTGTGCTATCACTGAAGCCAAGGATATTGGTACTTTGCCTACCGAAGACTTGATTGGGTCACTACTAGCTTTTGAGGTGGTTTTGGGTGCTAAGAAAACTCAAGAAAAAGAAGCGGTAAAAGAAAAGAGGTCTCTTGCTCTTGCAGCTGCGAAAAATTCTAAAACGGGAAAGAAAGTGGTTGAATCTGATGAAGAATCTGATGAAGAAGACATGGTTATGCTTGCCAAAAAATTCAAAAAATTCATGAGGTTCAACAAGTTAAGGAAAGGTGATTTTTCTAAGAAGTCCGGGTATTACAAAGGAGACAGTCAAGAGAAAGGAGACGACCAACCAAGATGTTTTGAATGCAACAAACCGGGTCACCTTAAAGTAAATTGTCCAAAGCTAAAGAACAAATACCCAAAGAAGAAAGCAATGAAGGCTACATGGGATGACACCGAAACTGAAGGTGAAACGGAAGATGAAGAGGAAGTTGCAAATGTCGTTGGTCTTACAGCAGATTATTCTCCGAATGATACATGGGACAATCTAAGCAGTGACAGTGAAATAGATGAAGAAGTGACTGCTTCAAAGCTTGCTTGTCTCATGGCCAGTGACGCAACTAAGGTATGTCAGTCATCCAAAAAGAAAAATGTGTGGATGGTTGACAGTGGATGTTCAAGGCATATGACTGGTGATGCTTCACTCTTCTTGAAATTGAGTAACAAAGCTAGTGGATCTGTGAAGTTTGCCAACAATGAAACTGCTCGAGTTATAGGTAAAGGTTGTGTGGGTAAGGAAAACACAATCAAAATTAAAAATGCTTTACTGGTTGATGGTGTGAAATTTAATTTATTGAGCGTAAGTCAACTATGTGATAATGACTTTGATGTGTATTTCTCAAAAAATAAATGTGTTATTGTTCATGAAGCTTCAAATTTTCACATTGTCGGTTTTCGTGAAAACAATGTTTATTATGTTGATTTTGACACTGTTAGTGATGATATTGTATGCATGCCTTCTCTACTTGATGATGTGAATTTGTGGCATAAACGCTTAGGACATGCGAGTATGGAACTTCTATCTAAATTATGTGCAAATGAACATGTTAGAGGCTTACCCAAGCTTAAATATGAAAAAGGACAGTTATGTGATGCATGTCAATTGGGTAAGATGCATAAAACTTCTTTCAAATCTAAACCAGTTATTTCTACCAAAAATGTGCTTGAATTGTTACATCTTGATTTATTTGGAGAAATTGATGTTGTAAGTCTAGGAGGAGCCAAATATGTTTTTGTAATTGTTGATGATTATTCTAGATACACTTGGGCTATTTTACTTGCTAAAAAAGGTGATGCTTTTAACGAGTTTGCTAAGTTGTGCAGAAAATTACAGAATGAGAAAAACTTAGCTATCAAGGAGATTAGAAGTGATCATGGAGGAGAGTTCGAAAACTCTTCATTCAAAACTTGGTGTGAAAAGTATGGAATTCATCACAACTTTTCAGCCCCAAGGACTCCTCAACAAAACGGCGTGGTGGAAAGGAAAAATAGGACCATACAAGAGATGTGTAGAACAATGCTAAATGAGCATAACCTTCCTAAGTACTTTTGGGGACACGCTGTTGATACAGCTTGCCACGTGCTAAATCGGGTGTATCTAAGGCCATCGCTTAACAAGACGCCATATGAGCTGTGGAATGGTAGAGCTCCAAACATTTCATACTTCAAAGTTTTTGGAAGTAAGTGCTATATTTTAAATACAAAGGATAAATTGGGTAAATTTGATGCTAAATCAACTGAAGGTATTTTTATGGGTTATTCAAGTCATAGTAGAGCATATATTGTTTATAATAAAATTGATAAATGCATGCAAGAGTCAATACATGTTTCTTTTGATGAGACTAACCCTCTTGCAAAGAAAGTTGATGATGAGGATGAGTTTGTTGAAGTGATCAAAAGCAGAATGCCTGAACCAAATAATGAAAGTGACAAAGAAAAGGAGGTGCAAGCAGAACCTCAAGAAATAGTTGAAATGGAACGAGAGCCCCAAGACACTGATGATCATCTCCATGGAAGAACACATGATGATGTGCCCAAGACATGGAAATCAATTCGAGATCATCCCATGGAGCAAATTATTGGTAGTCCATCAAAGGGGGTAACAACTCGTTCTTCTCTTAATCTTTTATGCTTTCATAGTGCTTTTGTCTCTCAAATAGTTCCTAGTAACATAAAAGAGGCTCTAGGTGATCCAGAATGGGTTGTGTCAATGCAAAAAGAACTTGAACAATTTAAACGAAACAAAGTTTGGCATTTAGTTGAAAAACCTGTTGATAGAACTATCATAGGGACTAAATGGGTTTTTCGCAACAAACTTGATGAAAATGGTATTATTTTATTAAACAAAAGTCGTTTAGTTGTTCAAGGTTATAATCAAATTGAAGGGGTGGATTTTGAAGAAACTTTTGCTCCAGTGGCCAGGTTGGAATCCATTCGTATAATACTAGCCTTTGCTAGTCACATGGATTTCAAGCTACACCAAATGGATGTCAAAAGTGCCTTCCTCAATGGATTTTTAGAAGAGGAAGTATATGTAAAACAACCCCCTGGTTTTGAAGATTTTGAAAATCCAAATTATGTTTTTAAACTTGACAAAGCCCTTTATGGATTAAAACAAGCCCCTAGAGCTTGGTATGAGAGACTAAGCAAACATTTAATTGCAAACGGTTTCAAAAAGGGTAAGATTGATTCTACCTTATTCCTTAAAACCAAAGGCAAACATCTTATTGTAGTTCAAATTTATGTCGATGATATTATTTTTGGGTCTACTAATGATGATTTGTGCAAGGAGTTTTCTGACATGATGACTAGTGAATTTGAAATGAGCATGATGGGGGAGTTGAACTTCTTTTTGGGACTTCAAGTGAAACAAATGAAAGATGGAATATTCATCAGTCAAACTAAGTTCTCAAAGGAGTTACTAAAGAAATTTGGCATGAGTGATGCAAAGGTGATTGGTACTCCAATGGCGACTGCAACAAAATTGGACAAGGATGAACAAGGTAAACCAGTTAATGAAACTATGTATCGAGGTATGATCGGTAGTCTCTTATATTTAACTGCATCTCGACCCGATATTATGTTTGCTGTGTGCTTGTGTGCTCGATTTCAAGCATGTCCAAAAGAATCACATTTAAAAGCTGTAAAACGGATTCTTAGATATGTTAAGGGAACCACAGACTTCGGATTGTGGTACCCGAAATCGAGTCACTTTGAATTGGTCGGTTTTTCTGATGCTGATTTTGCTGGTTGTACCTTAGATAGAAAAAGTACTAGTGGAACCTGCCATTTTCTAGGCCCTTGTTTGACTTCCTGGTCTAGTAAGAAACAGAACAGTGTTGCTTTGTCCACCGCTGAAGCCGAATACGTGGCGGTTGGAAATTGCGTCGCACAAGTTTTGTGGATGAAACAGACTTTGGAAGATTTTGGTTTGTTATATGAAAATGTGCCTGTCTTATGTGATAACACTAGTGCTATCAATATTGCAAAGAATCCCATCCAACACTCTAGAACTAAGCACATCGAAATAAGACATCATTTTATTAGAGATCATGTTTCTAGGGGGAGCATAGAATTAAAATTTGTAGGCACCAATGACCAACTAGCTGACATATTCACGAAACCTCTAGCCGAAGCTCAATTTTGTAAAATCCGGAGAGAGCTAGGTATGCTTGATTTTTCCAGTTTGTGATTACGCGATTATGTGCTATGTGATTCCCTCCTTTTTGATGAAAACAAAGGGGGAGAAATAACTGCTATATAATTGTTTTCTGCTATGTATGTTTATTTTTATAATTTTTTTTTGCTTACGCTTAGGAGGAGCATATGCTAATGTTTCTTGTTTATCGCCTCCCTATGCTAAGGTAATTTGTTATCATCAAAAAGGGGGAGTTTGTTGTGCCAAGGGCAAACATTCCTTGTTTTGAATGATAACAAATTACAAGTTACTGATAATTTACTTGAGGTAAAGCGCAGGAAAAATATAAGAGCGCAGGGTGTTGAACAAGAGAGCTTCGGAAGCTGACTCAAAGTTGTAGAAGCTCGGACGAAAAGCTGCTCAAGCATTGAAGACTTATATCACGAAAAGCTGCTCAAGCATTGAAGACTTATATCGCTTTGCGTAGGACTCATGTAAGATCGTATTACCCAAGTCTTATAACATTCGTAGTTGAGAGATGATGATTAAAAATAAAATTGTTTTAAAAAGAATTTGTTTTTGAAGTAAAGAATCGATTCTTGATTTGGTACATAAAGCTAGAAATCGATTCCCACTTATTTTTAAAGCCAATAATCGATTTCTCTCTTGCCTTGGAAGCAAGAAATCGATTTCCCTCTTCCCTTTTAAGCCAACAATCGATTTCCCACTTCTATATTGGTTTTGAAAGAACTTGTTTTGGAAAGAAAACAATCGATTGATGACTTTGTGTTTTAAAAGCATAAAATCGATTTCTTGCTTGTTATTTCAAAGATGAAAATCGATTCATGGCTTGTAAGTCACAAGCTGAAAATCGATTTATGGCTTGTAAGTTACAAGCTAGAAATCGATTCATGGCTTGTAAGTTACAAGCTAGAAATCGATTTATGGCCTATTTTTTTAAAGAGAACAATCGATTCATCTCTTGTAAGTTCAAAGAAGTAAATCGCTTCCTTGCCTATTTTTGGAAAACAACTTTCAACGGTCATATTTTCTTAAGTGATATAAATAGAAAAGCAAGGGTTTTCACGACACATATAGAGAGAGAAAACGAAAAACATTTCACAGAGCCGCAAAACTTGAAACAACGTGAAACCAAAACTTGAGAACGATCCCTTTCAATATCTGATCATCTTCTTCGGTTCTCAATCAAATTTCTAGGGTTTTCATCATCATATCATCTCTCTCAACTCTTATGGTTATTTTGCTTGATTAATCGATCATAGTTTCAATTGTATTCATCTTATCACTTGGCGTTTGGTATTGTTGTGAAATCCTGGGAAGGAGTTTCTTGGGTGGTTCGATCGGGGAGATTGGATCGTAGAAATCCTAAGCGGGGAGCTCGGGTTCTCAATTGGGGAAATTGAGAGGTTTTGTTGTTGCTGTAAAGTGGCGTGAGTTGTAAGACTTTGAAGAAGCATCTTCACCATTATAGTGTTATTTTCCCAAAGTCCAAAGGTTGGAAAGCCGGAGGCCGAGGAGTAGGATTTCAATCCGAACCTCGAAAAATCGCGGTGTTCTTCTTTCCCTTATCTCTTTACTTATTTATGCCCCATTATTCTTGTTCTTGTTATTATTGTTTGGTTTTCTATTATAGCGTTAACTGTTGAATTGTTATTATAACTATCGAAATTGAAATTACTGTTGAATTGTTATTACAACTATTGAAATTGATATTTTTGTTAGTTGTTTTGATTTGCACTATTAGTATACTCATTGTTACTGTGTTGCAATCTCTATATTACAGTTAAGTGGATTTTGTGTTACTGTAAAATTCATCATTGTTGCTATATCTCTATAATAGCTTGCGCAAATTGCTAGCATATAAACCTTTTCCGCATTTGTTTTTTAAACTAGCATTAAACAACTTTGAAAACACAAAAAAGAATGATTTTTAGCCTATAACCTTATTCACCCCCCCCTCTAAGGTTATCGTTTAGTCCAACAACCACTCCCATCATAGCCGGCCAAGAATGCCCGGTAATCGGGATCAGTGGAGTCACTCCCATCAGAGGCAACCCCGGGCATAATCCTGGTGACATTGAACAGCCCAGTCCAAATAAATGTCACCAATACGTACACAGTCTCAACACCCCCATATGCTTGGCATATGGCATGCGTATCAATAAGGATGTTGCCATAGCGAAAGTTGCTGACACCGTAAATATCCAGGCCAACATTGAAGCAAAAGCAAATGTCGACAGGCATATCTAGTCTCCAAATCTCATTTGGAATGGTAATCTTCCCATCATCTTGACCAATCAGGGTAACAAATCGGATCATACCTGCAAAACAAAACAGAGAGAATCAGTGAAGTTCGGAAACTGTCCTGCCGAACTGGTTCGGCGCATGGTGGTCCAAACAAGGTTCGACGCATGGTGCTCCGAACTGGTTCGGCCTCTGCATGTCTGAACCAGCGAAAACACAGGAAAATATATGAAAATACGAAGAACAGAGGAAGGAGATGATAGTGATACCAGCACCTAAGGAGAGTCGACGGTGGGGATGAGGAGAGTGGACAGAGTAGAGTAGAGAGGGGGTGTGTGAGAGGAGAGGAGAGAGGGTGAGGGGGTGTGTGAGAGGAGAGCAGAGGAGAGTTTTTAAATAAAAAATTTAATTTGGACGGTAGGGGCATTTTGGCATATTGGAACGGTGGGGGGCGTCTACTGAGTAGAGGGGGGATTGTACGAAGTATCAGCCCCAGATTTTGGGGCTCTACCTTGTTTGAGCCTGTTGGCTTTGTATTGATTTGGGCCTAGCCCAATTTAATCAATCAATACAACTTTGACAAAAAAAGCCGAAAAATGTTCTTAACCGAAAAACGAATGATTATGCCCGGCCAAGAGTTAGGACCATGACAAAGAAAAAAGAGTAATGTTGCCTCCTGAATAAAGGATTCAAGGCCCCCATTTCTCATTTTATCTATTTCTTACCTTACAATTGTTTGGAGAAATAAATACTTTAATATATATTATTTGCAGTCCAAATATTTTTTAGGGTTAAATATGTTTTTGTTTTCTATAAAATAGTGTTTTTTGTTTTACCTCATCAAAATTTTTTTGCCTACTTTTGGTCCCCAAGTTTTTTCCATCACTTTCAGTCCTTACTCTTAATAGCGTTAGAAGTGCTATAAAAGTTTCAAAAAACTGCTATCAAAAATCAAGAGAGACTAAACTTGATAAAAAAACCCCAAAGAATAAAAGTGGGTGCAATTTTTTTAGGAAGTAAAACCAAATTTTTAAAATGTTAGAGGAAAAAACATATTTAACCTTATTTTTTTTACACCTAAAACTATGGTAACAGAGAGAATATTGACTCATAATTATAGAGAGATATTATCCGAAGAAAATTTACTTATAAGATATAACTTGGGGATCAAGCACATGAAGATACTATGAATGAGTATCCAATGTTACCCACAAGAGGCTTTCAGAATAATTCCAACGCTAGTTTGTTGCCCCCATAGGTTACTAAAGAGTTAAGCTAACATGGCAATAGCACTATTTTTTAGCCATGACATAAATAGCTTTTGAGTTTAGAAAGCTCCATCTTTCACAAAACCTCAGCTGATGTGTAAAATGACACAAAAGGCAGGTAAAATATCTCCTCAGGTCCTTTAACTTATTTATTTGTAACGAATAGGTCCATTAACTTTTTTTTGTAATGGATCATATAATGGATACCCCTCATGCCTCTTAGAAACAGCTTTTGCAAATGATACACACAAGACAAACACAGTACACATTGTGACACATTATGACACACCCCAAAAGGGATGGCTTTATCTATATAGTGGCTGAAAATTAAAGAAGGAAAAAATGATGGAAACAAAGCAGTTTAAAGATGGATTGCAGACACACTAGAATCCATGTGCTAGAATGCTAGTGTCCAACCATTTGATCTATAGAGGGAAAACAAAGACAGCTTAACAAGTTGAGGCAACAAGAATCAATGCTTCTATTGCTTTGTTCGGCTCTCTCTCAAACACAATAAGACAAATTAGCAGTGGTGGGATGATGATTCCTATTTTATTCACAAAGCTTCTTTTGCAACAGAAATCGCTAAAAGACAAGCACGAGAAGTTCTTTAGATAAAAGATTTGATACGTGTTTGATATCCTTGAAGTATGAGAAGAAGTTCCAACTTCTCCACTATTATTGTATTAGCCATGTTGATCCAATATTTTTTTATCACCAAATTACATACCTTATTATTTGCTAGACCCAGGACCCACGCTATGCACAGGTGGGGCAGAATATCGTTATTGATTGTTAGCACATGAAGAAGTCGCAAATAATTATTACGTTTAATAATAATAATGGAGAACAATAATATGTTTTCCTTGAAAGTAGTGTGATCCATGTTATCTATCTATCTATCTATATATATATATATATATATATATATATATATATATATATATATAAATGCAAAACAAAACATGACATTAGTAGTGATAGTTATTTATAGTAGAAATTAAATAGAAGTAGGAAATTGGTAAATACGTATGCCAGATACTTATATTGCTTCATGAAGAACTATATTGTATTATGCTATAGAAAGAATAATGTTCATAAACAATTTGAATTATTATTTATAATTAAATCAATAGTTAAATATGTTTTACTTAGAATTGGGACTTTTGAGAATATTGTTCTTGGTTGGAAAACAAAATTGTGCATTTTAGTTAAATTTAAAATGATATAGAATAAACTATAGTATTTGTATTGGAGGAAAAAAGAATATGATAAAGAATAAATTTGCAAATTTTTAGCTCTGTATCTCTGTGTATTCATATCTCTAGAAGCTTCCCATTGTAATGTAGCTCATTTCTCAGTTCTCATCTACTTTTCATCCTATCAACTCCGTCATTTTAAACAAACTCTCTCATCTCACTCACTCATGGCTTTTTTGATATCATTGGCCTGCTAAACTTGTTTCTCCCTACAATTCTCCCTCTACAAATTTATTATGTATTTTATTAATATTATTATGTTTTTTATAGGATATTCATATTGTTAATAACAATAATATGTTTTGGTCAAAATAATAATAATAATAATAATAATAACCCTAATTTCTTTCATCTCCTCCTGCAATGTGCCACTTCACTCTCCCTTTCATTCTCATGCCTAACTCTACCTCATCTCTGATTCTCTCACTTTCCCCTTACTTCATCTCCCTCACATGTACATACAAATCTCTCATATCCGATCTCCTCTCAAAATGTTCTCACACTAATTTTTTGATTTTAAGTGCAACTATTTTCCGAAATTATTCTATCACATTAATTTTTTTGTTCAAACTTCTATCACTTTAATTTAAATGCTTATTTCATTTTGTTTCTTCTTTTTCCAATGTAATAGTAATTTCAAGTTTCAAGTTTCATCTAATCCCTTTTAAAAAAATTTAGATATGTATTAATTATCTTTATCTAGAAGTCCATTTAGCAAATTCCTATTGTTATACTCAACCCTAATTTTTTTCATCTCCTCTTTCACTCATGTGTCACTTCACTCTCTCCCTTTCATTCCCATGCCTCACTCTCTCTCATCTCTGATTCTCTCACTTTCCCCTTACTTCATCTTCCTCACATGTACATTCAAATCTCTCATCTCCCTCCTCTTCTCAAAATGTTCTTACCTCATTACTCATATCCTCTTCTTTTTGCTCCCCCCTCTAAGAACGTCGTATCATCTCTCTCTTTTTGCTCTCAATTTCCTCATCAAAGTTTCTGATATCCTCCTCACACCTTCAAATCGCTCCTCACAACTTCAGATTGGCCATGTAAGGGTGCTATTCCACACTATAATTTTTTAAGTCTCAAGTTTAAATTAATATCCCATTTAATAAATTTTGAGATCCGTATCTCTGTGTGTTCGCAACTCAAGAAGCTTCCCATTGTTATGTAGCTCATTTCTCAATTCTCATCTACTTTTCATCCTATCATCTCTGTCATTGCAAACAAACACTCTCATCTCACTCACTCATGACTTTTTTGATATCATTGGCCTACATATGGATTACGTTTTGTTGCTTCTTTTCCAACGTTATAGTAATTTCAAGTTTCAATTAATCGCATTTAATAAATTTTGAGATCCGTATCTCTGTGTGTTCACATCTTTAGAAACTTCCCATTGTAATGTAGCTCATTTCTCAATTTTCATCTACTTTTCATCCTATCATATTTATCATTTCAAACAAACCCCCTCATCTCACTCACTCATGGCTTTTTTGATATCATTAGCCTGCCAAACTTGTTTCTCCCTATGGCTCTCCCTCTACAAATGCATTATATAGTTTGTTAATATTATTATGTTTTTTATAGGATATTCATAATAATAATAATAATAATATGTTAGTATATGTGTTAATAAATTTATTATATTATTTTCCAGCCTATTATATTATTTTGAAAGTCTTCTAATTATCTACATATTTAGTAAATTATAAAATAAGTTAAAAAATTTTATATATGTATTATTTATCTTTATCCAGAAGTCCATTAGCAAATTCCTATTGTTATACTCAACTCTAATTTTTTTTATCTCCTCTTTGACTCATGTGCCACTTCACTCTCCCTTTCATTCTCATGCCTCACTCTCCCTCATCTCCAATTCTCTCACTTTCCCCTTACTTCATCTCCCTCACATGTACACACAAATCTCTCATCTCCCACCTCCTCTCTAAATCTTCTCACCTCACTCATATCACTTCCTTTTTGCTGATCCTCCCTCTAAAAACGTCGTATCATCTCTCTCTCTCTTTGCTCAGATTCCATCAAAGTCTCAGAGCTCCTCCTCACACCTTCAAACCGCTCCTCGCAACTTCAGTTTGGCCATGCAATTACACTATTTCACACTATAATTTTTTTCAGTTGAGTTTAAGCGTGTATATGAACATGTGCCATTTTTGGCTCCTCAGTTTTAATTTTTGTAATTTTCGGTGCTAGATCTTGCAATTTTTAATTTTCTGTAATTTTAATGAATAGGGCTACAGGTAAAGGTTATTGGAAAGCCACTGGGAATGGTTTCATTTTGAAATGATGATTTTTTTAAATGACTTCATTTTTTTTTAATTTTAAGTGCAACTTTTTTCCCAACTTAATTATTCTATCACATTAATTTTTTTGATCAAACTTCTATCACTTTTGTTTGAGTGTTGATTTCATTTTGTCCCTTCTTTTTCCAACGTAATAGTAATTTTAAGTTTCAAATTTCAATTAATCCCATTTAATAAATTTTGAGATCCGTATCTCTATGTGTTCACATCTCAAGAAGCTTCCCATTGTAATGTAGCTCATTTCTCAATTCCCACCTACTTTTAATCCTATCATCTTTGTCATTTCAAACAAACACTCTCATCTGACTCACTCATGTCGTTTTTTATATTATTGGCCTACAGCTCTCCCTCTGCAAATTCTTTATTAATATTATTACTATTATTATGTTTTTATAGGATATTAATAATAATAATAATAATAAATTTGTATAATAAACTCATCCAACTACTTGTATAAAGTCAACGCGGTTTGACTTTGGTTTTCTTAGAAGAAGGTGTTGGTTTCAACACAGAAGAGTTGTATCAGAAGGCAAATTCGACAAAGCTTCAGACTTAACTAGATTTGAAGGGTGATATTTCGACGAGAAGAAAATTGAATTCAATAGCAAGTCAAAAGCAAGTGCTCGCTGTCGAAGCTTTGGTAGTTATCCTAGTCGAAGGCTGTAGCAGTTTCCTTTTTAAATTCTCTGTATAGTTAGTTAGTTTTAGCGTTTTCCTCCTCATATAAATAGGAGTTTCTCATAGGAAAAAGGGGTCACAATCTCATTACAGAATTCTCACGCTCTAACTTCCAACACATTACAGAGAAAACGAGCCAAGAGAAGAATGTATGATCTGTGCACCAACTCTCTTTACAATTAATGCAATTTTAATTTGTTTTCTTCTTTGCTTTTCTGCAATTCTTTCTTTGTTTTATTCTCCCTCATTGAGGAAATTCGACGGTTTCACGCGAGATCGACGGTTATCTTCTTCTTTTTACTTTTAAACTGCAAGAACACTTATAATTCTGGGAAAAACTTTAACACAAATGGTCTTAGGATTTACTAGTTGATCCTGCAAACAGAAGCAATTTCAAACTAGCGGTGTTTACCAAAATCCAAGGTAAACAAATTGGCACTCCCAGTGGGACATTTGTGCTAATTTTAAAGTTTTTCGTTGAATTCTTAAACTTTGTGTTTGTCTGTGCATGCAATTAAGGAGTGGTAAACATCTTCCAGAGATGGCAGACTCTAGTACAAGTAATGCTTCTGCATCAAATGCACAGAGTACACAAGAACAAGTGTCAGTTAGTGACGTTAACACTGCAAATGTCGCAGGCATAACCGTTGCTATGCCTTCTTCGACAACAATGGGAGTAACCGCTATAACTTCTCCCATAATTACTCATGTGTCAATGATAACCACTGCAGCATTAACAAATGTAAATACAATGGCTTCTGTGCCACCAATAGTAGGACCAACGAGTCCTTTGATGGCAAATCCAATGACTGGAAATATGCCACTTACTATGAGTGGAAGGGCTTTACCGTATGGCATGCCAACAACATTGATGGCAAACCTTCAGACAAATTCGTCTACATTTGCAGATAATGCAATTACAGGGTATTCTCCTACTCATAGTTCAACAGAGGGCATCCATAGTCGAAATGCCCAAACTAATCTGACTACAACATCTTTGTTGGCATTAAGACAACAGATGGATGATAGCAATCATGATATGGTCAATATGTTAACACAACAAATTGGTCCTGTGTTTAATCCTTTGATATGCCCAAACTAACCGTTGCTATGCCTTCTTCGACAACAATGGGAGTAACCGCTATAACTTCTCCCATAAATACTCCTGTGTCAATGATGACCACTGCAGCATTAACAAATGTTAATACAATGGCTTCTGTGCCACCAATAGTAGGACCAACGAGTACTTTGATGGCAAATCCAATGACTGGAAATATGCCACTTACTATGAGTGGAAGGGCTTTACCGTATGGCATGCCAACAACATTGATGGCAAGCCTTCAGACAAATTCGTCTACATTTGCAGATAATGCAATTCTAGGGTATTCTCCTACTCATAGTTCAACAGAGGGCATCCATAGTTGAAATGCCCAAACTAATCTGACTACAACATCTTTGTTGGCATTAAGACAACAGATGGATGATAGCAATCATGATATGGTCAATATGTTAACACAACAAATTGGTGCTGTGTTTAATCCTTTGATACAAAACGCTAATAATAGTTACCAAATGTTGGCAACACAAATGGGAAGAATTGTTGATTTCTTTGGTACTCCACTAGTACATAACCAGCAAATCCCCCAAATCCAAAATGCTAGGCCTGTAGAGATACCTGTTGATAACTCTATTTTATATAGAGTTATTTGTGTTTTTACACTTAGATAATTGCCCAAAATCAAGTCTATTATGTGTTAAATATGTAAATATGAATAAAATAACAATATTTATGGTTTTCAGATAAGAGATATCCATAACTTAGCATTTTATTGTATATTGGTATGTTTGATGTGTTTGTTCAGTGCAGCCGCAGTTTAGTGCAACTGCACCGGGTAATGCAAATGCACTTGGTGCAACTACACCACTCTGCACCGAAGCAGCTCACAACCCCACATTGGAAGCACCTCAATTCTTACCATTGCCATAATGCTTAGTTGGATTGCTGCTTGCTCAGAAGTCACATGGGAGCACATGGCCACTTGCAAAAGAGGCGCCTACAATCAAAAAGGCTTCACAAAAATCTATCTTACAAGACATGTGGCAACCATTTGTTGGACCTCAAATTAAGGATGAGTGTTGAAAGCCAAGCTGATCTTTAACTTTTAAAAAGTAACCATGGTTTGGTTAAACTTAATCAGCAAGGAAACCTCAACATGAAGGAAACCTCCAAGGCTATAAATAAGACTCAAATTCCTCACTTGAAGAATATTACCATATACCATACCATATCATATATTATATAATCTTTTTTTAGTTTAGTTTTTCTTAGTTTCAAAGTTTTATTTTCTTGTAGTTTCATAGTGTTAGTTTGAGAGGAAGGTGAGAGGAAATTGACAACTTCTATCTCCACTTCTTCAAAGAGCTAATAGGTGCAAGAAATTGGTTGTAAGTAAATATATGCAAGAGTTTTCCATTTGTTACTCTTTTGAATCCTCTTGTACTTTTCTTCATTGCAATATGCTTTCATTCACATATATTTGCTTTATCATGCCCATCATGAGCTACACTCTTTTGAGTTGGGATGTTCTAGCTTTCCAATGATCTTTTGAGGAAAGTTATTATGTTTTCAAATGGTGTAAGCACTTTAGTTCTTGTGTTTAAATTCTTAAATCTTGTTTTAAGGTTGATCACTTAGAACAAGTAGAGTTATATTCACTTAATTGGCTTATAACTAGAAATCAAGAACTAAGTAAGGATAAGTGTTTAATGAAGCTTTTTGTTAAACTTGTTTTAATGAAGTTAGCTTGTTAATTCCTTGTTATTTCTTAGCTTAAGGTTAACATAGTCCTTACATCAAAGTGTAGAGAACTTAAGATACAAGAGTGTACTTATTTAAGCAACTTGGATCATCTGTAAGGGGGCGAGAGAGGCACTGACAACCCTACTCTTTACCGCAAAAAAACAGGATCATATAGAGCTTATAACGAAACTCTGACGAAAGTAGCTGACCAGCACACACTGATGCAACTGCACTAAGTGCAATTGCACCACGAGAAAACACAATACACTCAAAAGTGATTTAACTTGTGAAAACATCCCAACTTTCATTCTCAACTGATTTCTTACACAATTTACTTGCTTTCTGTTTAATTTATTTTCATTTCAACTTCAACCAAAACCAAACATTCTGAATAGTGTAGTTGCACTAGTTTACATCTCTTTTCAACAACATATACAAAAGTTAATCCAATCCTTGTGGGTTCGATCTTTTATACTATAACTTGTGACTGTGTATAATTGCACACGTTTTTCACACACCACCTGTAGAAAGGCCTAACAATGCAATTCCTATGAATCAGGGAAACCAAGGACAGCAGCAAATTGTCAAAGAGCCTATAAGGATCGAGGCAATCCCTGAAGTTGTGTTGGTGAATAGAAACCAAAATGCAGACGAAGTGGTCAGACAAGTGCAACAAAACAATTTTGGAGCACAAAACAATCTGGCTAATATGGTCGAAACTATTTTAGCCCAGAATGGCCTTAACTTAGGTTTACATAGGCCTAATTTTGTGTCGCCCTTGTCAGAATACACCTTACAAACAGAGCTACCTAGGGGATGGAAAATTCCCAAGTTCACAAAGTTCGCTGGAGAAACCAGTGAATCTACCGTCGAACACGTGGCTCGTTATTTGACTGAGGCTGGCGATCTAGCACATAATGAGAATTTAAGGATGAAGTACTTTCCAAATTCTCTAACTAAGAATGCCTTCACATGGTTCACTACACTGCCTCCAAATTCAATTTTTAATTGGAGTCAATTAGAAAAAGCCTTCCATGAGCAGTTCTATATGGGCCAATGTAAGATTAGTCTTAAAGAACTGGCTAGCATTCGACGCAAGGGGGCAGAATCTATTGATGATGATCTCAATAGATTTAGACTACTCAAAGCAAGGTGCTTTACCCAAGTGCCTGAGCATGACTTAGTCGAAATGGCGGGTGGTGGTCTAGATTACACTATAAGAAAGAAACTAGAAACACTACATTTAAGAGATATGGCACAATTGGCTGATAGAGTTCGACAAGTCAAAATACTCAAAGCTGAAAAAGCCAAAACAGGTAGATTCCAAAGTAAGAAAGAAAATGTTGCTTATGTCGGAGCTAAAGACAGTGACCAAGAATGTCGGAGAAGAGGTTAACATTACAGAACTAAAACCAGGACCTCCTTATACTTGCAAATTGTTAAAACCTTCTAATGGGAAAAATCCTGTGGAACCTAAGAATGATAAATTTGTCGCAAAAACTTACACTTATGATGTATCTAAATGTGACGAAATATTTGATCTGCTTGTGGCTGATGGTCAAATCTTAGTACCTAAGGGCCTAAAGATTCCACCATTAGAACAACGACAGAAAAGAGGCTTTTGTAAGTTTCATGGTTTCTTAGGTCATAACACTTCCCGTTGTGTCATTTTCAGGGATTTGGTTCAAAATGCTATCAACGAAGGAAGGCTGAAATTTGGTGACAAATCTAAGCCACCAATGAAGATTGATGCTGATCCCTTGCCAACAGCTGATGCATTGCTGGTTGAAGTTGATCTCAATGTGGTTGAGGTTAGAGAGGTTGTTGCTGAAAATGCTAAGGTAGAGAAAGCTGTCGACAAGGTTGATGTCGAAATAGTAACTGAAGACCAGTACGCTGAAAAAATGAAGATAGTGTATCCAAGGGCTGAAGAAGAATTGATTGATTTTCTCAATCGCTGCAAAATCAACAATACTGAAGTTATGCTTTGTCCTAGGTGCAGCGCTGTCTTCGACAAAGAGGCTGCCAAGAATCTTGAGGGATTTAAGCCTTAACTGAAACGTAAAGGAAAGGGGGTCGACAAAAGGCCAAAGTTCAGTTACAACAACAGAAGGATCCAATATAAGGTTACTTCGACAAAGAATCCTCAGAAAGATCAGATTAAAACTTATGTTCCTCCAGCAAAGTCACCTGTCGAGAAATGGGTGCATTCTGGTGGAAAGAGTACTGGGTATTACCCAGTATATTATGCTGGAAAGAATGTTGGAAATCCACAAAAACTAGCAAAATTGGTCAGGGGTAGCACTAGTGCTACTAACCAAAATAAGCCAATTGAATCTAACAAGTATGCCTATAACAATAATTACAAAGGGAAGAACCCTATAACAAGAACGCAATGGTGCAGATATCAACGCCAGAAAAAAGTTACTGCTGCAGGATAGGTGGAAAATTCCAACAAAGAGAAAGGCAAACAAACACCTTCAAAGTCTCTTAAAATGGCTAGAAAGCCAGCTACTGAAAGGATATTTCCACCACTTTCAGTGATCAAAGAGGGCCTCAACTTAGATGAAGAAATGGGCTCAAATTTCGCTGATTCTGGGTCAGAATTCGACATCTTGTGTGGTGTAGTCTCAATCCTCCCAATTGAGTATGACGTGGTTTTTGAAGTAAATGACGTCGAAGAGGATTTCACTGAAGAAACCACTTACAAACCCATCTGTTACTATGTCCTCAAGAATGGTTGTGTGGAAGAGCAACATGCTGTCTTTGAGAGACCTGATTTTGGGATGAGGAATCATCTCAAACCTTTGTATATCCAAGCAAAGGTGAACAATGTTGGGGTAAGCAATATCTTGGTTGATGGTGGCGCTGCTGTGAACCTGATGCCACAACATATGCTGAAGAAGATTGGGAAGTGTGAAACAGATCTGAAAACACACAACGTAATCCTTACCAACTATGAAGGTAAAAGTGGCCACTCTCTTGGAGCCATTGAAGTTGACTTTTCTGTTGGAAGCATTAGAAGGCCAGCTATGTTTATGGTGATTTCAACCAAGGCAAATTACAACATGCTGTTGGGAAGGGAATGGATCCATGCTGTGGGGGCAATCCCTTCGACAGTTCACCAGAGCCTCATTATTTGGAGAGAAGATGGCCTAGTCGAAAATATTGAGGGTGATCAAAGCTATTTCAAGGCTGAGGTGAATACTATCACCAAGAAAACCTTCGACAAGAAACTGGCGAGCATTGCGCCATGTATTTCCTCTGAACATGGTTATGAAAGCCAAGATAATGTGAGGACCTCAGTGATTCTTGATCCCAACTATGGATTCATTTGGGATAGAGAGGTCATTGACGAAGACAACTACCCACAAGGCTATGTCAAGCCTACAGGGTGGGAAGGACCATAAATAGTTATTTATGGATGAACCCGCTGTATGGGATAGAATTACGGCCTACGTGGCCGAAAATAAGCAAAAGGCGGTTTTAGAAGCTGACTTACAACAACAATTAGTTGCTGAAGCCGTTGAAGATAAGAATAAAGACAACATTGTCGAAAACCAGAGGCTTGATTGCGTCTATGATGACGTGCCTTTAGGTTTTGAAAAGGATCCAATGGGTTCAACCAAAAGGATCCAAGCACAAGATCCCTTAGAAGAAATTGATTTGGGAGATGGCTCAATAAAAAGGCCAACATACATAAGTGCTAAGATTGATCAAGAGTTGAAGGCGCAGATTGTTGAATTGTTGAAGGAGTACAAAGACTGCTTTGCATGGGATTACAATGAAATGTCAGGGTTGAGTCGTGAAGTTGTTGAAATCAGACTACCAATTCGACCAGGAAAGAAGCCAGTGAAGCAAACTCCAAGAAGATTTGCACCAGAAATCTTGGTGAAGATCAAGGCAGAAATAGAAAGGTTACTAAGGAGCAAGTTCATCAGAACTGCCAGGTATGTCGAATGGCTTGCTAATATAGTGCCTGTAATTAAGAAAAATGGTACACTTAGGGTGTGTATAGATTTTAGAGATTTAAATAATGCTACACCTAAAGATGAGTATGCCATGCCAGTGGCAGAAATGCTAGTAGATTCAGCTGCAGGTTATGAATACCTAAGCATGCTTGATGGTTATTCTGGATATAACCAAATATATATTGCTAAAGAAGATACGTCGAAAATAGCATTTCGATGCCTAGGCTAAAAAGGGTTTTCAAAAATGCTCTACTGAAACGTCGTATCACTCTGCAACAGGATGCAAGTGACGTCATTAGAGCAGTTGAAAAGGGTTTTCAAAAATGCTCTTTTTCTGCCATTCACATAGCTCCTGTCGAAAAAGACATTTTTGGGGGGCAATTTGTTAGCCTGTAATTTCAACAGGCTAAATTAAATGCAGTCAACGCGGTTTGACTTTGGTTTTCTTAGAAGAAGGTGTTGGTTTCAACACAGAAGAGTTGTATCAGAAGGCAAATTCGACAAAGCTTCAGACTTAACTAGATTTGAAGGGTGATATTTCTACGAGAAGAAAATTGAATTCAATAGCAAATCAAAAGCAAGTGCTCGCTGTCGAAGCTTTGGTAGTTATCCTAGTCGAAGGCTGTAGCAGTTTCCTTTTTAAATTCTCTGTATAGTTAGTTAGTTTTAGCGTTTTCCCTCCTTATATAAATAGGAGTTTCTCATAGGAAAAAGAGGTCACAATCTCATTACAGAATTCTCACGCTCTAACTTCCAATCTCATTCTTCCTATGAGATTGTGACCCCTTTTTCCTATGAGAAACTCCTATTTATATGAGGAGGGAAAACGCTAAAACTAACTAACTGTACAGAGAATTTAAAAAGGAAACTGCTACAGCCTTCGACTAGGATAACTACCACAGCTTCGACAGCGAGCATTTGCTTTTGACTTGCTATTGAATTCAATTTTCTTCTCGTCGAAATATCACCCTTCAAATCTAGTTAAGTCTGAAGCTTTGTCGAATTTGCCTTCTGATACAACTCTTCTGTGTTGAAACCAACACCTTCTTCTAAGAAAACCAAAGTCAAACTGCGTTGACTGCATTTAATTTAGCCTGTCGAAATTACAGGCTAACACACTGTTAATCCGTGATGTATTTAAATTGGAATAATCTCATAACAAATGCAAGGTTCATTATTTTAAATGAATGTTTTATAAAATTAAAGTAAATGTTTTTTAACAAAAGAAATGAAGTGGCATGCCTACAAGACATAGTCAATTGTCGTGCCAGTTAAAATATTGACACATCAGCAACATCTTAGAGTTTGAAATTCCAAATTGGTCAACATTGCACAAATTTGTATATAATAGAAATAATACTTTAACAGGTTCACAACTTATATATGTTGCACTAGACCAACACAAATTAAAAAGCACTAACAAGTTCCTAAATACAAATTAAATAGCACTAAAAGAATCAACATATTCCCAAAATACAGAACAAATTCAAATTAAATAGACTAACATAATCAAAATAGATTAAATAAAACTAACACAAAATACAAATTTATTAAATAGTACTAACAAAATTACCAATTAAATAGCATTAACAGAATCAAAATAAGGATAATAAGAACAAGATCCGATTCAATGAGAGATAAATAGTTTTTTTAAAATAAAATATGTGAGAGTGTGGTGTATCAGAGTGGTGCAAAACTAGGAACTTTGGTGCAAAATTAGGAACTTAAGTGCAAAAGACATTTTTCGGGGGGTGCAAAAACATTTTGTCCTAAGGTTCCGGTGCACATTTTATTTTTTCAAGGGGTTCACCTGAACCCCTTGGGCACATGTAGGTTCGCCTCTTATGGTAGAAGACCCAAGATCGGGGATGCAAGGTCGATCGATAAGTCGTGAAGACACTACAATTGATTGTGGATATTCCAGTTGATAAGTCGGATGGAGAACCGCGACAAGCCGATAAACTCTAAAAACAACTTAGAGAACCATAAAGACACATCTCTCGAGGTTTTTATTCAAAATTAAAGGCTACTTATTTCAGAAAATGTATTATGATATATGGCTTTACTCCCAATCGACTCAATGAAACCTAATAATTTTAAATATAACCTAATCTTGAATTAAAGAGAAAGATCAAATCCTTAACAATCAATTTGAAATAAATCAAAATTGTATTAAGGTAAAATAACCCTAATTGAACGGAAATAATTCCACACATTTAAGCATTTATTTGTTTACCTAAGAAATCAATTAAAATGATGGAACTGAAAGAAATGTAATCTCCGAAATAAAATAAGAAATCAGAGATTCTTTATGGGCTTCCTTCCTCATCCTCAAATAACTCTTGATCATATCACTAACCATGGTTCAACTAAAGTGGGGGACCATTTAATATTTCTTTACTACGACAGTAGCCACAATTGAACTTAGGTCAAAGAAAGGTCTCACTTTTTTAAACTATGACACTAAACATGGTTTGATGAAAGTTAGAGATTGTTTAATATGTCTTAACCATGAGATTCTTCAGTGCTCAACATTCGTAGAGAAGGGACTCGCTTTTCTTAAATATGGCGGCGAATCACAATTAAATTTAGATAAGTAAAATGTCCCACATTTCTTAATTTTCACGCTAACCACATTTCAACTTATGTGAGATAAAGGCCTCACCTTTCTTAACTATATAACCAACCACAATTTAACTTAGGTCAGAAAAAGGTTTCACAATTGAACTCAAGTCATAAAAGGTTAGAAGAAGGAGGGGGCACTCTCCACATTGACATTGTCGAGCCTGTTATGATGAGGGCTGACCTTGGCCCTAGCCTTTCGCTTCCAAGATTTCAGAATACCCTATTTCAACATTGTTAGAAAAACCACCTTCTTGGGAAACATGTGATGGGATTGGAGACCCTGACGACCACAATAGTTGGTTTGATACAATCTTGGGGTACAAGGGTTCAAGGGGACCAGTAGAATACAAGATTTTTCCTCTTTTGCTAAAGAAAGCTATGTTGGCCTTGTTTCAGACACTTAAACCGGATTCCATTGATTCATTGATCAAACTCATCCAACAATTCTCATCTCACCTTACAACATCTCGAATACTTATCCAAGGGCATCATTCTTAAGAGTCTCCTTAAAGCTCTTCTGTAGAAGGTTCAAAGAGGCAACCCGAGTCTAAAGTTATATCCACTATTCTGTAAAATTCACCATCCACCCCTATGAATCAAAGGCACCCACGTTGGAAGGAAATAAACAGACTGAAAAGTGACATGCTTGGACAATCTATCTAACCGCTTTGAGTGCTTGGTGGACTTGTGCCTCGGGAGGCCAAATGTGTTTCTTCTCAGCAACCTTGAGTTCCATCACCTCCATTCTCAAAAGAGGAATCAAAAGAGAAGACTATGAAGTACCAGAAGCAAAACCATCCAAAGTACCGGCTGATAGATCCGTATGTTTCCACAACTGGCCAATTTTTGAATTATTCTAAGCGAGTTGGCTATCAAAAATAACGAACCTCAACACACGAGGCACCGAATATTCAAAATTAAATAAGAAATTAAGGAGATGTTAGTTAGTAAAAAAAGTACATGATGAATAAGCAAGGGTCATCACATCAAAGTCTTCACACCGAAGCAGACTTTCACCTCCTCCCAAGTCGAACATTTTTCAAGAGTTGGATCCTTTTACCCACATAAGTGTTGTTTTTAAGGTTGAACATGTCCTCGACAAATCAAACACATTTACCCATTT
The DNA here is from genome assembly GCA_963573325.1 of Astragalus glycyphyllos. Lineage (NCBI taxonomy): Eukaryota > Viridiplantae > Streptophyta > Magnoliopsida > Fabales > Fabaceae > Astragalus > Astragalus glycyphyllos. Next base: position 69,243,491 of record OY754308.1, read on the forward strand.
TCAAATCTTCTGAACCGTCTCTACATCCCTTCCGATCGAAAAATGAGTGGGTCTTTTAAAAATCCTCTTAAATCACTTCAAACGTCAGATCGTTGAAAACTCGCAATGATCGACATTTGTCCTACAACAACAAAAAGATCACCATTAATGACTTTCCTACCTCGATCCCTATTTTGAACTCATCCAAAAACATAGCACATATACCACAGTATCATGTTGGCGCTAAATTCAAATCAAAGTATTTGCTCAACGATGATATCAGCTTGGTGGAAACTATTTCGGACTGGGCTAAGGCCCATCAGAACTGGCTTTCATTAAATGACCCAACACACTTAACCTATTCAGAGAGATTTCACCCCACTCTCTATAGGTCGGATCCAACAACTATCTTTGGTTCACGCATTGATCCAACGACTACTGATGATAGAATCTTCTTCGTTTTTAGTGTAATCATTTCAAACCCTCACGCGATCGTTCATGCGCTCGAGGGCCTACCTGTAATAGCTTTAAATCGTCAAGTAGCCTTCTCAAATCCCTATAGGTTTGAAAGGAGATAACTTTCATCAAGTCCATGTAGGTATCGTACCACCATTCTGCACCACGGTGAACTCTAATTCACACCTTTGCTGTGAACACCGGCCTATCGACCTCGAAACACTAATGATAAAATAATATAAACTAATAAGTTCTATTAACAAGTAAATAACCAACCCAATACTTAATACTAATCTAAAAATCAAATACTAAATACTTAATTAAGTATCTACATTATATTTGAAATTAGTTTTATTCCTCGACTAAAACAAACATAATATTGCACAAGTGGTAGATACTTGGGTCCCTTAACCATTCGATTCTTGGTAGAAACATTTATTGAAAGATGTCAACCCCTTAAATGGATCTCTCATATCTCAAAGGATTAGTAGCCATAGAGGATACTTTTGTTTCCCAAAAAATATACGATAGTATTTGACTCTATCTGTATTTTATAACTATAGTGTTAGATATATAGTAGCGGTTGTTATAGTGCAAGCTTTGGACCAACAAATGGTAAATTTCTCTATCTTCGAATATACACTTTAATTTTAATTTTTTTAGAAGCATTAAATATATTTTCGGCCCTTCAAAATTTTTGGCTCCGTAAAACATTTAATTTAATTACCTTTAGTCTTCACGTCTTCCTTCATCAATGCTTTTAATTGTTTATGACTTTTAATAGTGTTTGGAAGCGTTATAAAAACCCTAAACAGCATCATTAAAACTTATGACGGATTAAAAATATTTATAGAAGAAAATGTGAGGGCTAAAAGTAAACGAAATTTTTTGTAACAACTAAAAACAAAAATTTTAAATTTTATAAGGACCAAAAATTATCTAACCTTTTTGAAAATATATTTTTATATTTACAACTTACATTTTTATCATATTTATATTTTTTTATTTACAATACAAAATAAGAAGTTTTAATATATTTTTACCATTTTTCCTTCGTTTTGCTTAGTAAGAACCCTTTCATTTTTTCTAATGGTATTTAAAATCTCCCTTTTATAATTAACTTGGATTAATTAAATAAAATAAAACTAAACTGATATATCCAATTTAAAGTTGTTGACTATTTTCAAATACTATTGTCAAATAAGGTATATTTTAGTAAAAAATTGTGATATTATTTTAAAAGCAGTAACGACTTAATATATTAAAATATATAATAGATACAATAATATTTAAAAAATCGGTTGTTTTTTCTAATCCAATTTTTTTGAAACAAGTATAAAAAATGTATAAGTTTTCAAAAAGGTTAAGAATATGAAAAAAAAATTAAAGTTGAAAGTTTATATTCTTCAATTTATATGAAAGTTTTAGTCTAATAACCTTTAAAATAATTTTAATTTTTTTTATTAAGAATAGTAGTGAAAACTCTATATATATATATATATATATATATATATATATATATATATATATATATATAACAACCCTAGTTCGGTTAATTTCGGGTTACGAAATTAACTAGCGATTTATTATTCGAGTAAATGATAAGTCGAGTCGCGGACACGTTAGAGGTGCGAAATAAATATTTAATTGCTTAGAAAGATGATTTAAGTGCATTATTGATTGAATTGTATGAATTGTTATGTGATTGTTTGGGTATAAATTGGGTTTTATATAGAGGATTGAGAGCAAGGGTAAAATAGTCTTTTCGCATCATATTGAAGATTTATTATTCGATGAAATAATAGATTGAGTCCTAGATATGGTAGAATCATGAGAATGGTAATTAGCTTGCTAAGTTATATGATTGCAAGAACAATTGCTTGATTGAGTGGAAATGAGTTTATGTGAGAATTAGAAAGTAGGGATACACCACCACAAAACAACCCCAAACCACCTCATTTTCCCCATTATGCTGAAACTTAGAATAATTAGAAAAAGAAAGGGTTGAGAGAGAGAGAGAGAGAGAGAGAGAGAGAGAGGAGAGAAGGTCACACCCTTCAATTTTAGTGTATGTAAGTAATCTCCTCATCCTTCTTTCCCATTTTTCTTGCTCTATTCATTGATACCAATTTTGATAACTATCTCTCCATCTACTCCATTTCACCATTCTTGAAGCTTTCAAGCTCAAACACTAAAAAGTGAAGTTTTGAACTTCTTGAAGCTTTGCATGTTCAAATAGAACTAGAGTGAGGATGAAACTAAACCTACATTTTTTATTGGAGAAGGATTTGGAGTGATTCAGTCGCTGGTTTCGAGTTGAGAGTAGTTGGGTTCGATTTCGGAAGCGTTTGGACGAGTTCGGAGCAAGTTCGTGAGGTTTCGGGATCGTTGAACTTCGAAAGTCTCGGTGGTGTTTCGTGATTTTCATCACGATAGGTGAGTTTTACTCACGTTTAGGGATTTTATTTTCGATAATGAAAGTTTCGAATTTCTGGTCATGTTATGTTGTTTTGTTTCGAAAGTTTTTATCGAGTCAAAAACCGTATTTTGAAAATTACGAATCGTTGGGTTTCGGAATGAAATAATGTTCGATGTGTGATGTGTTGATTGTTATGGTTGGTTGTTGTTATGTTCGGGACTGGTTATGGTGCTGGTATTAAATGTTAATGAGTTAGGAATCGATCGGAATGACGTTTGGACACGAACAGTATCGAAATTCTCACAAAAATGGCAATTTTGGTGTTGCTGATAAAATGGTACGACCAGTTCGCATTTAAGCACGGACCGTGCGCCCCGTAAAACAGCTGCGTGCTGGAACCTTTTTACAGGGAGCATGACCCGTGCGTAGATGAGCACGACCCGTGCGTGGGCTTCTGTCCAAATTTTCAAAACTTGTCCAAAACCATTCTAATTGATTCCAAACTCACATTTATTCATTCACCAACCCTATAAAATGATAGAAAAACCGTAATTCATTCCAACACGCTTATGAATCACTTGATTTAAACCAAATTTGTTTCAAAATACAAATGATTTGAAAACCGAGTCTAGCCACGGGTGAGAATATATGTTTTTGAAAAGCAAAACGAACTTTAAGTTCTATTTTGATATTGTATCAATGACGCGAGATAGTTAACGTTGAATTAATCTAAACCCGGTCATAGATCAATAAGATGCTAAACAATGTATAAGAATGATAGGTCACTAAAGACTTATACGGGTGACGACCCAAGATGGTAGTACACTAGGGAGAGGGAAGTCATGAGCCCCTGAGCTAGGCCCATAAGAGGATGTTCACTAAGATGCATATAGTGGATTGGGTTCACCGCAAACTGAAGAAAAGAAAAATGGTTTAAGGTGTTGTACAAGGTTAATTAAGAGGGTTGTACATAGTCATCAAGAATTGGGTTATGAACAATAGATTCATAAATAATAGGCGTACTTAGGTTGAGAGGAAACTCCTAATGCTATTGACCAATTCGGAAAGGAATTGGGTGCGTCATTATTAATTATATTGAAAGGAAAGGATTCATAAATGAATCGAGAGTGTGGTTAGGGGTCACGGTGAAACTCACTGAGATATGTTATCTCACCCTTTCATTGTTGATGTTTTACAGAGAAACAGGGAAAGAAGAAGGCTATAAGACACGAGTTGATGACGTGCACGAGTAGAGGACTTGAAGACTTAGTCATTTCAAGTCCTAGTTTTTGTATCTTCCCTCGTTGTCTTTGTACTCGATTAATGACTTGAGTTGTATTAAGTTATTTATCGTTTCCGCTTTCCTTGTGAGGATATTGAACACTAGGAATTAATGTTTGAGGTTATGAACCGTATTCGGTTTATTGATGTATTAACAGGTGATAAATGAGAGATATTTTATACTATCGAACAATTTTAGTTGTGTTTAATATCTAAACTGGAATATTAATCTCTGATGTATGCTAAAGTTGTGCATTTTAATATTTCTACTTGTTAAAGATATTAGGGTGTTACTATATATATATATATATATATATATATATATATATATATATATATATATAAAATAAGAGAGATCTGTAGATTGGGAAGAAGAAGAGGGTATAATAAGGACTTCACCTTTGGTTTAATGAGGTGCACGCCAATCAACATGTCCCACGAACAAAAATAAATAAATAAATAAAAGTGAAAAATCAACTTAAAAATGAGGTTGGGGACCAAAATGAATAAAAAACATTTCGTAGGGACCTTTTAAAAAAATATTTTTATAAGGACTAAAATGAATTTTTGTTGTAATGGCAGTGACCCAAATGATATTTAAACCAACAAATTTTTTCTAATAAATTATACTTCTTAAAGGACAAGAGTTTGTAAATAACTCATAGAATTGAAAAAATATCACTCACTTGTTAATTAATCCCTCCATTCTTATTTACTTGTCTTTTTTTTTTTGACTTTTTACATATACAAATAAGATCAATAAAACTTATTACTTTAATACTATGATATTTCACCTACTTCTTTCTCTGCGGTAAATACTTAAGAACATTACTGAGAAAACAATAATAAATGTATTTTTTTGACAATTAATAAATGTTGTATTAAACATTGAAAATGACAAGTAAATAGAAACAATTTTTTTCTACAAAAGTGACAAGTACTAAAGAATCGAGGAAGTATGTAAAACAATGAGTTTAATTTATATAACAATATGTGTATATATGTTTTATACTATCAATGAACTATAAGTTGACACATCATCAAAAAGAAGTTACTCTCTCCGTATGAAAATAATGGTCTCACTTCCTAAAAATATCGTTTCAAAATAATTGTCACTTTCTAATTTTAATGAAACTTTTACCAATATTACTCTCTAATTAATACTATGAGCATCACTCCCAAAACATCAATATCTATTTTGCATTTATGATGGTGGTGAATACACCAATCACCAATAAGGTTAATTATGTAAAATCCTTCTTCTCTTTCTTTCTTTTACACTTTTTTCTTAATATGTGTGAAATCTCTAAAGCGACAATTAAAATGATACGGAGGGAGTACTAAATTAGTAGTCACTTGGCGTGTTATCACTACCATGTATTTTTTGGTAATTGAAGAAAAAGAAACCAAAAACAACAGAAAAAAGGAAAAAAAGGGCTACCTCCTAGCAAACTTGACCTGGGGGCGTCAGCTTGAGGGAGAGGAAGAGCTTCCACCGGAGGCTCCCAGATATCAGTTCAACCATCTGAACCTGCAACACCCTTCTTGGCAAGCAAATCTGCAGCACCCTCCCAGATATCACTACCATGTAATGTATTGTTATTGATAGATAATTTAATAAATTTTTACAAAACATGTGTATTCTAATTAAATACGTAAAACAATTATACCAATATTCCATAATTCTTCAAGTATACCGTAGACGCTCCCTTATATTTATATAAGGTCAAAAAGTTTATGCCAAGTAATTTAATCACTATCGGATTGGCTGAACTGCCTGTTAGGATGTTTACTTTCGGTGTAATATTGATATATTTAGGGTGCTCTTTTTCCTCTTCGGGTCTTTTTTCCCACCCGAATTTTGGCTCAAAGAGATTTTAATGAGGTCCCCCACTATCCTCTTGTAATCGGGTTGGAGTACCCATTGTACTCCCCTCAATAAATAAAGTGATTATCTAAAAAAATTAAGCACTATGTCACTTTATATATCCAATTAGCCAACTCGGGTACCTTTTAGAATTTAAAAACAAAAAAAAATGTGAAGCATAATATATTGTCTAAGCTAATATTTTATATTAAGATATATCAAGTGGCAAGCGACAGACCAATTGAAGCGAGAGTATCCGATGCCCTATCACTTCAAGATCACAATTTCCCAGACAAATAGAAACAAGAATCCCCCATCAGCCAGTGGAATAAAATATGCCACCCCATCTAATCTATCTAAACATGTACATCAAACAAAAACCACCAATTAAATCACCTAAATAACCTAACATTTTTCCTTTTTCCCATTTCATTCATAATTCATGATCATAATAATAATAATAATAATAATAATCAAACTCATTTATATATCCCCCTCCCTCCGACCCTAGTATATTATCTTCTTCTCTTGAGTGCATTTCCATCTTTGCCCTTCATCTTCAAACCAAGTTGACAAAGACCACACAATAATTCAACCGTGCTATTTTTCAATTTTTGTTTCCTTGCTTTCATTTTCAAGCAACACTAATTATACTATCTCCACCACCACCACCACCAAACTTTCCTGCAGACATAGACTGAAAAGCCGATGATGATGATGACGACGACGGCGAAGAATGGCCACCACTAGTTGCTGAAGACAGTTGCTGTGGCGGCGATGATGGTAGTGGTAGCTTCAAAGACAAAGGTAGAGGCTCAATTGGAGTAGCTTTCTCTTTTAAATTCAAATTAGCCATTTTAGTAGAAGGAGGCACAGGCAAAATTGCTGTTGGCCTAATCGGCTTTGCCGGTCTTTCACCACTTGCCACCGGCAACATTCCCCCCGGAGCCAAACTCATCGGAAAAGCCGTGCATGGAATACCTCCGTAATGTGAAGCATATGCTCTTGGGTTTGGTGGTGACACTGCTGTTTCTTGCTGAAATTCCTCTCTTTCCATTATTGTAGAAGATTCCATCACCTAAAATTCATCAACAAATTCAAAATTAGATCCATTCTTTTTAAAGAAAACTTGGATTTATTCTTTTTTCTTAAGGAAGAATTAGATCTATTCTTAAAATCACATTAATTATAATTAAGTCAAAGTAGTAATAATAAGAATAATAAATTTGGTTCAAAAAAAAAAGAATAATAAATGATAATAATAATAATATATTTTTATACAGACTATAATAATAGAATTATTAGTTTTTTGACAAATATAATAATAACTTATAAATAAAAAGAAAGAGACCAAATAAGTTGAAGGAAAGAAAGAGTACCGTATCGGTGGTGATATCAAAGAGACTAGATCTCCGGCGGCGGCGATTTTGGTTGTGACGACGGAGAAAATATTTCTGAGCATGACTTGCTACCTGAGTTGGAGTCCGAGTTTTCACGAAGTTTCTAGAAATTCCTCTCCAATCTCCCTTACCAACCTGTTGCAATCCCAATAAGAACATCTTGTGTTCTTCCTCAGTCCAAGGAACACCTTCATTAACCAATCCAAACAAACAAAATCTCAGCCAGCCATTCAAAACATCAACTAATCAATATTTTCTTTACAAAAGATAGGTAAATATCGTAGTTTATGCATTAAATCCAAAATTTGAATCAAATACTTTAACTTTAATTACTAATTTTTGTTTATAATAGAGACCAAATAAAATAATTAATTAGCTATAGATAGTTAATCACTAACCTCGCTTGCGTTCGCGGGTGCGGCCGGAAGCATGAACAACATCGTCGGAGACATAACCGGCATCAGCAACGTTGGAATCTTGAGGTGGATGTTGGTCATATTGGGAGAGGTTGTTCATACTAACACTCTTTCTGAAAGAAGAGTTGTTGTTACCTTCGGTGAGTCGCACGCCAAATAACATGATGCCACTGTTCTCTCCATCTGTGCATGTTCTAGAGTTGTGGCCATTGTTGCCGCACTGTGAACACGTGCGAGACATCTTCTTCTTCGTCAAAATAAAACTAATCAATCACTCTATCCATGCAAGAAGATAAAAAAGTTTCTCTCAAAAACAAAAAAAGATAAAAGAAGTGTTGATAAGAGAGAGAGATGGGAGGATCCAAAAAGAAAAGAGTGTGAAGGAGTGTTTCTCTCTCTAAAGTTTGAGTTACGATAGAAAGAAAGAGAAGGGGTGGTTGGGGAGGTTTGGGTAATATATAGATGCGGGTGTTGCTTTGCTTTGCTAGGGTTTAAATTTACCCAATTGTGTTGTGTTGTGTTGTGTTGTGTTTGTTTTCTAGTAGTAGGCGCTGCCGTACATTGAACTTAACTAGGGTTATTGGTGTTCACTAAATCCCATTGCCATATATTTTTTTATTTTTATAAAAGCAATGCCACATTTCTTATTATTTTTTATATAAATAAATAAAAATATTTTATTTGTTTATGCTTTTGGTAGATAATTAATGTGAGCAACGTGATTGACAGAAGCCATATAGTATATTTTGTATTTTTTAGGAAGTTACTTGGCTGCAGTCCAAATAAACGATAGTGATACCCTGAGATTTGTTACACTTGTACGATATGCAATGCCCAATGGTGGAGGGAAAGATTTTTACGGACTCTAGGTGAGCATTATTTGGCTCATTTATTAATTTCCTTGAAGAATATCACTTGGCCATTCTTTTAGGAAAGTAAAGTTTCTCTTCCCTAATAAATTAAAAAAATAGGAATACTTGGTCCTTGTTCATTTCCATCCAAAAAATTAGGCTAAGTTGATGATGTGTAGTGTTTGACTGAATAAGTGGAAGTTGATGTACATACTGTATTAGGCTAACTTGTACATATATTTTGGGACATTCTAGACCCTGTGTCAAAAAAATTAGTGAGTGGTAAATTGTGGCACTTTAGTCCCCGTCTAAAAAAGACTACTTAAGTCCCTATTTTTTTCTTTCCTCCATTCAAATCTTTCATTTCTCCCATTGAAATTATTTGATGAAGTAATGGTTAAAAATTTGTATGAAAATTTATGTATTTGATCTACTCAACAATAACTTTTAATTTGACAATTTGTTGGTGAAATCCAATGTCTACCATGAGATTTCTCCATTTGGATAAACAACTTAATTAAGTGCTTATGGCGTAAGCACTTACCATAGAAGAGTTTATGTATAAGTTTTTTTTATAATATAGGATAAAATAATGTTAAACTATTTTCCTATAATTTATAAGTTGCTTTCATAAGCTATTTTTGGAGGCTTATGGAAATTAGTTGAAAACAACTGATGAACATGTTATAAGCTTTTTTCGCAAATTCTCCCAAACAATTTCGTAAGTGCTTATGTCAGTAGACAAACCTCAAATAAGTTGATCCAAACTGGCCAAGCATAGGAACGGTACCAAAAGTTACGCTTTTATAAAAGGCTTTCTTTCTCCCCTAATTTTTACAAGTAACCAATCAATATCAACATTAAAGTGAGAACAAATAAATAAATAACTAGATAGTATAATCCAATGATATTGATTTTTTCTTTCATATTAAAATTTGAGGGAAATATGTGTTCATTATAAAAGCTCTTCCAACAATACCAAATAAAAGCTCTTGAGCATGGGTAGGGATCAAATCGATTATCAGCCATGTGCAAGCGACTGCAGCTAGTATATAATTGACCATAATATGGGTACGGCCGGGCTACAAAAACCTAACAATATATCATGAAATTAAATATAAACCTTCCATGATTATATATTCATTTAGAAACATAAAATATCTTGGATGCATTGATCCTTGACGTTGAAAGTTGCCGGCCGGAGATATCATTGGTGGGAAATGTCCGCGAGTTAATGGAAAATACAACTTTTTCTAAAAGTAATAATTTGAATATATATAATCAATAATGCAAATGCAAGCAAATAATATAATGCTTTATATTAAATATAAAGAAATAAGAGAGGGATGGTGGAGAATGAAAGTGTTTCTGAACCGTAAATAGAGCATATTTGCTGCTCCTTTGATAAAGATTTGGTTGTCTCTTGTACGGTTTTTAAATATTACTACTAGCATTTTGCCTTTGTTTAAATCATCCAAAGTTGTGGGTATGGTCGTATGCTTGCATAGGATAGCAAAACATGGACCCTACTAATCACCTACACATCTTTTTATTCACCTCAACCTTTCTATGTGGTTGTGGTAGTGACTCGTTGGTAATGGTGGATATGTGGTTGTCACCTTTTTAAAGGGCTTTAACAAGTTTCCAAACTTTGATAAGGTTATCTATCAATGGCGTTGAATGTTGAGTGGTGCTAAAGGTCAAATAAAGTCGTCTAAAATCAGAACACGTTAAATGGATGATTGAATTGAAAATTGCATAATTACTGTTTTGTTTAAGCACTTCACAAAGTACCCCACTTTGATTTTACCTAATTAAAGTGCATCTTTAAAATATGAGTAATTTTTTAATAACCAAAAATATTATTATAAACACAAATTACAAGGGATATACCAATTCAATACATCAAAATTACAATTTGCGCGAGACTGATTCCGGCAACCTAATCTGATAAATTCAAGTCAAACTTTTACATACTTTTTCTAAAAGCCAAAGACTCTTATAGCCTCAAATTTTGTTCGATATGATACCCAAAATCCAATTACTTAGTGATATATCATTTTTTTCATTTTTAATTATTTTAAAAATAAATTTTAATTTTGAAAAAAATTGCCTGTGGTGTATAGATATCCAACAAAGTTTAAGGATAACCGTAGAATTCTCCTTTCTAAAAGTCAATCTGAAGACAACGTCTTCATTCAACAATATTCAAATATTTCACAGTAGCCCTTTTAAAAATAATCTTATTGCGGAGTAACCATAAACTCCAAACCAGGTATCTTGCCTTATCATTTCTTTCCACGCACAATTAATAATCCATGCCTCAAGAAATTGCTCACGTCATCATTGCACCAAGCACCATAAACCCAAGCCAACCATAAATAGAACCCCACATGTTATACTACAATATTTTGACTCTACGACAATGCCTGAAAACCGCTGTGTAATGTCAAAAACCGTTTCCTTTGCTTTCGGCAACGGTTTTGAAACTGTGGTTGTTGCGGGCGTTGCCTATAGTTTAGGCAACAATTTTGTGTGGTCAACGACAACGCTAACCTTAAACACTCTTGCCAATGATAACATTAAACAGTTTTGTTCTCACTCTATGGCAACAGTGTGAAACCGTTTCCATCTATGGCAACATTGTAAAACTGTTCCCTAAGAGTTTTCGAAGAATACATTTTGAAACTGTTCCCATTTATGGAGTAAACCATTGGTACCAATGGCAACACTACAAAACTGTTACCGATGATAATAAAAAATAAAAATAAGAATATTGTTATAATTTTGAAAATGTAAAAATTAGTAATTTAATGAGACAAAAAGTCAAACCAACAATAATATCTAAATATCCATCTCAATTACGTTCTTCAAAAAATAAAGGCTTAATTACAATTTTAGTCCCTCTATTATGACCAACTCACGATTTTAGTCCACCAACTTTATTTTTCACGATTTTGGTACCCCTATTTTCCCAATTTCTAAAATCAAAAGTCCCCTAATTTGGTAAAAATTGAATCTGATGTGGTCCTGATTAACTGATGTGGCAAGCCAAGCTGGATTGCCATATGGGATTTTATTTTTTAAAAAAATTAATTTTATTTTATTTTGACAAAAAAAATTAATTTTATTATAACGATTTGTTTTTAAATAATTAATAACAGATCTGTCATCATCCTCGATCATCTCTCCCTCACGTCATCAATGTTCTGTTGTTTACGATTAACCATTGCTTGTGTGGGGTACTGGGGTTAGAACACTTCAGAACGAGTTGTTGAATTCTGAAATTTTGTTGTTATCCATAGCTTGTGATTCCAATAATTTCGAACACCTTATTAGTATTCAGATTTGATGACTTGTTGTTATCCATAGCTAGATTTGATGAATTCAGATCTGATTCAAAAATCCATAAAGAAACAAAAATCAAATCCTAGACTAGATCTGTACAATCGCAATTAGGGGAAGATTGAAGATTTCTGCACTTGGTTGTTTTGTTGTCAAGAACAGGAAGAAGAAGAGAGGGACAGAGAGAGAGAGTGTGGTGCGAGCATCTACGGCGCGCGACAACTCCACAACTTCCATCGTGAACCACACCCTGTCAGCGCCAGCATCTCGGTGCGCCACCGACGACCGGCATCTATGACGCGCCACCGTCGTCACCGCCCACACTACCATGTTTCCTCCCTCTCAACCTGCAGGCCGTCTCTCTCTCTTTTCGATTTCCCTCTCCCACTCACAACCACCCACACCATACACCACCCCCCTTCTTCGGTTCACTCTGTAGAAAGGTGTTGTTGTTCATTTGACATTTAAAATATAATAAAAAAAGGCCACGTGGGATTCCAGGTGGCTTGCCACATCAATTAATCAGCATCACATCAGATTCAATTTTGACCAAATTAGAGGGGATCTTTGATTTTAGAAATTGAGAAAGTAGGGGTACCAAAATCGTGAAAAAAAAGTTAGGGACTAAAATCGTGAGTTGATTATAATAAGGGGACCAAAACTGTAAATAAGCCAAAAATAAAATATAAGAAAACTAATGAGTAAGAAGTTAGAGGCATACAATATGCCTAAAGCCAAGCCAAGGTTTTCCATCCCTCCCACCTTACTTCGATGCAGCTGTACACCAGGCTCATTAGCCAGCTCTCTCTACTCACAAACACCTCTTCATCTACATATTATATTTTCCATTCCAAGTAAGAGTCATCAATGTTTCTCCTGACATTTATTAATTTATTTGATCATGCTTCCTTGCCACACTGGGCAAGTAAATCTACAACTTTTTAAATTGTGTTTTGTCTCGTAAAAAACCGAACCAACTTAACCAATTCAAACTGCAATTGGTTTGGTTTGGTTTGATTTTTTTTTTTGGAAGCCAACCGAACCAAATCAAACCGCATATATTTTTATCTTGCCGTTTGATTCACTTTTTTGCTCTAAATCGAACCAACCCGCACCGCGAACACCCCTACCTCCCATAGTAGCTAGGTTGATTTAAGTAATAGGAAGGAGTTAGGACTTCCCAATATTCTGTCTTCCCTAACAGGGGATGTTGGTGGCAAGTGGGAAATGGTTTATGATTGTGAAGATAGAATTTCCAATTTCGGAAAGGGTCAGAATTATCCCATTGAAGTTGTCAACCTAGTTTATCCACTATCGCTAACATCCCACTTGCGAGAATTCAGGGGAGTGGCGAATTGAAGTATTAAAGGAATTCCTGCCATCTCACCTTGAGGACAAGGTGAATTTTGAAGGGGGAGGTGTTGATGAGGACTTTATTAATGAAGGGCAGAAGGGTAAAATATAAGAACTGCATAAGATCAAAGATTAATAATGCACAGTGGTCTATTTAATAATTAAGTAGTAGTGGGGGAATATGAACGTTCTGTTTGTGAGAGAGAAATTAAAGAGTTGAAGAGTAGTAGAGAGGTCAGGTTAAAGAATAAATAAAGTTAGAGAGTAGTAGAGAAGGCATGTTGGATTTTGGGATTAAGCTTGGGAAGGACTAGGAACTCTTGAATTGCCTAGAACAGTTATTTTCATCTATATTTCTGCAATTATCTCTTGTAACTCCCTTTCTAGGGTTGTTATTGAACCGTACCTTGATCGTCTTGGGTGAACCGATCTGGTGTAAGGTGACCTATCTTGAGGTGAGGTCGGGTGCGGAGCCCGAAGTTGGGTTGTATCTGCAAATACACTCTGACGCCCAAATCAAGGAGTAGAAGTCAAAGCAAGGTATTGGGTTATGGGAACGTACTTGTCAGTGGGGGTTGACCTGTATTTATAGAGTGAGGCGATGTGGGCTAGCTGTTGGATCTGGCGAGTCGATCTTGAGTCGATCTTAGTCGTAGTGCCTAAGCGCATTTCGAGCGCTCGCTTGAGTGGGGCATAGCCAGTTGGGCCGATCTTGGCCCATTGTCGGGATTAGGCCGGTGGCCCAGTCCGAAACAATTATCATTTTGATTTAGCACCTACATTTCCATTAATATACAGTTTATTGTTCTTTTCGATTGAGATGGATTCTCGTACTACTCATCACAATCCTTTCCTCCCTCTTAATGCAGAAGGCCTAAAATCATAATTTCGTCAAACATTTTGGGAGGAAGATAAAATCAGAGCTAGGCCTGTTCATGGTTCAGCTCTCAAGGAGAACCGAACTGTTTAAATTTTCAACTTTTTTCCGAGTTCAAAAGTTCGGGCAGTTTGGGTTAAAAAGTTCGGAAAAAAAAGTTCAAAATTTAAACAGTTCGGTTCGAACTCGAACTGCCGAACCGAACCATTAAAGACAGTTCAGTTCAGTTCGGCCGAACCGCTAAGACTGTTCGGTTCGGTTCAGTCGAACTGTTTGAACAGTTTAGTTCTAGACTGTTAGTAAAAGTTCAGTTAATTTTGATTCAATTCGATTCAGTTTGACAGTTCAGTCTTTTAGTTCTGATGACACTACAACAGATTTGGGGATGGGCAGCATTTTTTTTGAGCCATGGGCAGCGTTTCTGGGCGCTGCTAAATTTGGCGCTGGTGATTCCTCCCCAAAAATGGGCAGCGTTTGAGAAGCGCTGCTCATTAATAGCCATAGGCAGCGTTTGAAGGGAGAAGCGCTGCTCATTCACCTAGCGCGTTTAGCAATGGGCAGCGTTTGGTAAGGGGAAGCGCTGCCCATTTCTAAACGCGCAAGGTGAATGAGCAGCGCTTGTGGGAGAAGCGCTGCCCATTCACCTAGCGCGTAAAGGAAAGCGCTGCCCATTGCTGGTGAATGAGCAGCACTTTTCCCACCAAGCGCTGCTCATTCAACTAGCACGTTTAGCAATGGGCAGCGCTTCCCTTTACCAAGCGCTGCCCATTGCTATACGCACTAGGTGAATGGGCAGCGCTTCTCACACCAAGCGTTGCCCATTGTTTAATTTTTTTTTTCCTTTTTTTCTTGTTTTTTTGTATTTTCCTTTTTACACTTGATAATTTCCTAGTCATATACAGCCAATTAATACCAATCCAATCCATCATATACTAACAACATATATATATATATATATATATATATATATATATATATATATATATATATATATAAACTAGTTATATATCCCAATGCACCAATATGATCACAAACCAAAACAAACTAGCTAACAAGTTATTATATGTATCCAAAACTTAGCAACTTACAATATTAACAAATTAATATGTATCCAAATCAAACTCTCTAACAATATGTATCCAAAACTAGCAAGATACTTACAATATGTATCTAAATTAAAACAAGTTAGCAACTTACATATGCATGAACCAATTCATATGCATGTATCCAAAATTAGCAAGCTACTTACAATATGTATCTAAATTAAAACAAGTTAGCAACTTACATATGCATGAACCAATTCATATGCATGTATCTAAACAATAAAACTCTAACAATTTACAACATTACAATCTATCTAAAATCAAAAGAATTGCGAGACATAATGGCACCACTCTCCTCTAAGCTCATCAATCTGTGTAGTAGAGTATGTCTTCCACCGACAATCGGAAAAATACTGAAATTATATAATTAAATAAAATTAGAATTGAAATATATGGTTAAATCAAAATAAAAAAGAGTTCTGTAAAGATATCTGGGGATAACCATTTGATTGTGGGTAATAATTTCCTTCATAAATCTCATTACGTAATACCCACAATCATTGTTATTTGGTTGTTTCGGACACTACAAAACAAAAGGTTAGTTAATTGTTAAATTTAATTTAATACATTATTTTGACAACAATAATGTAAATAAATATATGAGAAGATTGATTACAAACTTACCACTATTGGCACCCATTTTGTCTGTGATTGTTCCAATCCCCAATATTCCTTCAAACAACTGAACACAATTGGATATAACTATATTATTAAAAATACATATAGACAACTAAAACAAAGAAATATGCAGAGTGATCGAAATACACACACCTATTAAATATGACAACCAAGTCTGGGTGGGTGTTGAAATGACCATGCACAGAATCAATGTAGTACACCGTATCTGTCTTAGGATTTATTGCAAGCAAAATCCAATGATCCCTACAAAATAAAACTTTGAATAAGTAATTGACTAGTATTTAAAAAATGCATGTTATATAAGAATAGATTAAATCTCTCACCCTACGAGACACGGTGCCAAAAATATGGTATCGACGCCTCTATGTTGAGCATCCGATAAGCGTCGAGTGATATAATTTGTAACATCTGTCTTGTTTTGTTCCACAAGGTCGTTATAATTAGACAGATCCTCCCTGACATTACGGAGGTGTGTACTATCCGGACACAAGAACACATATCTCTGTGTCCGCTCCGAAGGGACCAAAATGTTATGATACAAGCACCTACAATTAGAGGTATATGTATATATAAATTAAATTAACGATATAATAAAATAAACTCAATGATGTTAAATAATAAATTACATACGTACCTGATATATGCTCTAATACAAACACTGGTTGCCCAATTCATCTGACATAAATCATTAATATCCTGCTTTGGGATTATCAATAGTTGATCGGGATTTCCAAAAATGTTGTCATCCATCTCCAATACAAGCGGGGTTTCATCATCCATCTTGAATTGTGCATGCATTTCGGTATACAAAATAATCCTAGAATCATCAATGGAAGAGGCGGAGGGCTGACACACTATTGGAGGAGGGGCTGGCTGAGTCACTTTTGGAGGGGCGGGCTGAGTCACTTTTGGAGCAAGGGTGGACCGAGAATCATCATGGTTTTTTGTATAGAACGTGTACCCATTCATTAGATAGCTGGTGTAAGAGAAAACTTGCATATTTGGACCTTTAGCTAACCATCTCAATCTTTCTGAAATCGAGGAAGGATTCATAGCAAATTCGAAATCAATGTGCTCTTTTAGCCACACTATGAAACTCCGATTATGTTCTTTTGTTAACCAAACTTGAGTCTTATATGGGTGATCACTCTTAAGTATGTCCATGTGCTTGGAAACATATGAATCAACCTCAGTATCATTGTGCAAAACATATAAGTGTGCGTCATCTAGTTCTTTCCTTGATACCATCACTATTTTTGTTCCTGACATCCCTTTACTAATGCTTCCTAAGTGACGAGACCTTGGCAGTCCCACAGAATATTCAAGACTAGATAGATAGCCGGTATAGAACTCAATAGCTTCTTCAACTATGTAGCGCTCAACAATACAACCCTCGGGTCGTGATCGATTTTTCACATAACCTTTTAATATCTTCATGTAACGCTCAAACGGATACATCCATCTCATGTAACATGGGCCACACAATTGTGTCTCTCTAATCAGATGAACTATTAGATGAATCATTATGTCAAAAAACGAAGGTGGGAAATACATCTCAAGCTCACACAAAGTGACAGTAATTTCTATTTGCAATGATGGCAACTTTCCAGGGTCAATCACTCTACTACAAATCGCCTTAAAGAAGAAACTAAGTTTGGTTAGGGTCTTGCGCACTTTCTTAGGCAAAATGGAACGTATACCAATGGGTAGCAAATTCTCCATTAGAACATGGCAATCATGAGACTTTAAAGACTTTAACTTGAGGTCTTTCATCGATACAAGGTTCATAACATTTGAAGAGTAACCCTCTGGAACTTTAACTCCATGAAGAAACTTACAAAACACGGTCTTCTCCTTTTTAGATAAAGTATGAGCTGCCGGAGGTAAATATGTACGTGTACCCTTCTTTATCGGACCCAATTCTGGTCTCAACCCCATACTAAGCAAGTCCAACCTCGAGTTGATGGTATCTTTAGTCTTTCCTAGCATATTGAGCAAGGTACCGATGACACTTTCAAAGACATTTTTTTCAACATGCATTACATCAATGAAGTGTCTTACATATAATGACTTCCAGTATGGCAACTCAAAGAAAATTGACTTTTTTTTCCACCCCCGTTTGGCAAGCTCTCCTGCAAAAGGCTTCCCAAATTTAATGTTCAAACCTCTCACCTTTTCAAATAGTTGTTCACCCGTCAAAGCCATGGGAGCTTTACGGGTTTCGATATTCCCATTGAATGCCTTTTTCAACAGTCGATACGAATGAGTAGATGGCAAAAACCTACGATGACCACAGTATATATTCTTCCTACCATGTTCCAACCACATCCAATCAGTGTTATCTTCACATATAGGGCACACACACTGACCTTTGTTACTGTACCCAGATAGATTACCGTATGCTGGAAAGTCATTAATTGTGCCAAAAATCATAGCCCTCAGGGTGAAAGTTTCTTCTCTGAACCCATCATACACCTCTACTCCAGTCTCCCACATTAGCTTCAAGTCTTCAATTAACGGAGCCAAGTATACATCAATATCATTTCCCGGTTGCTTGGGCCCAGAAATTAACAAAGACAACATCATATATTTGCGTTTCATGCAAAGCCATGGAGGTAAGTTATAGATCGCCAAAATCACGGGCCATGTACTGTGGGAGCTACTCTGAATGCCGTGCGGATTAAATCCATCAGCAGACAATGCAAGTCGTAGGTTTCTTGGATCCAACCCGAAATCAGGATAATCAATATCAATTTTCTTCCATTGCGTAGAATCTGCCGGGTGTCGTAGCATGCCATCTTTAATCCTTTCATCATCATGCCATGTCAAGTGTTTTGCATCTTCTGAACTATGGTACATGCGCCTAAGTCGAGGAATTATGGGAAAATACCACAACACCTTTTCTGGAGCAGATTCTTTCTTTTTATATCGCGATGCATTACATTTAGGACACGACTTTAACGAGGCATGTTCATTCCGAAATAAAATGCAATCATTGGGACAAGCATGTATCTTCTCATAGTCCAACCCAATGGACCCTAACATTCGTTTTGCATCATACGTCCGAGAAGGGAGCACATTGTCCTTCGACAACATTTCTTTCAACAGTGCGAGTAATTCCGTAAAGCTCTTATCCGTCCATCCGTGGCAAGTTTTCAAGTTATACAACTTTATCACAGCCAATAGTTTTGTGAATTCAGTACAACCTGAATACAACGGTGTCTCCGCATCCGTTATCAATTTCTCAAACATTTGAGGACAATCATTAAGATCGTCTTCAACAGCCTTTGCCATCTCTTCAGATTCGCCCCCTTCAAATGTAGGTCTTTCGGTGTCAACCGGTGCACATCTCTCAGTACTATTACCCATATTTGAAGATTCACCTCTTTCCTCACCATGCATTGTCCAACAAGTGTAACTTTGATCTATTCCGTAACCCTTTAAATGTCCTGCCAACTCCTCTGCATTAACTGATTTTACATAACAACAACTCAAACAAGGACACTTCATGTTACTAGAAGTCCCTAAACGTTCAACAGCACACTTCACAAAATAATCCACTCCAGCAACATATTCCTTGGACAGACGATTGGCAGACATCCACTCTCTATCCATAATTTCCCAGTATTTATTTATAATAAATTCCTGATAAGATAACTTAAAAACCTATTATAGGTGACAAACACACAAAACGAACAATTTTTTTGAAGCTAATACATTCAACTATTTTAAACTAAAGAAATCAAAGACTTTGATGTCTTCCATATTGTCATTCTTCATATAATAAATACAAGAAAACAACAAAAGTACCTGAACAAGTGGAAGCAACGATGAACTCCAACGAATGCGAACCACGCACTAGCAAATGAAGCGAACAAACACGAACTCACGAACCAACACGAACTCGAAGGAAGTATTTTCAATTTCTATAAACAATTCATTAATTAAATTACTAATTAAAGAACCATCATACAAATATGGAAGACAAAAATACAATCAATTTTTGTGACATTAACAAAATAAGACAAACACTTCGCCCTTTCAATAAAC
The DNA here is from genome assembly GCA_963573325.1 of Astragalus glycyphyllos. Taxonomy (NCBI): domain Eukaryota; kingdom Viridiplantae; phylum Streptophyta; class Magnoliopsida; order Fabales; family Fabaceae; genus Astragalus; species Astragalus glycyphyllos. The sequence continues at coordinate 69,263,527 of OY754308.1, forward strand.
CAATCAATAAGCATCAACTTTGATCATCTAACATAAAGTTCCAATGCCATTAAAATTAATAAAACAACATGCAATCTTAAATATTCAAGTTTATAAAATCCCTTAACCGAAAGCAACATTAAATTAACAAGCATTGGACATCTCAACAAACACTAAGCCTACATCAAATTAAATTTACAACCATTTCATTTGGGCATTTCAACAAACACTAAGCCTACATCAAATTAAATTAACAAGCATTTCATTTGGGCATTTCAACAAACTCTAAGACTACATTTCCCCCAAAGTTTAGAAACACCATTTTAAAGAACCAATCATCAACCATAACCTTTAAATCATCTAACCTAATGTTCCAATGCCATTAAAATAACTAGAGCAATATGTAGTAATACTAAACTTTGTGAAAGAGAAACGAAAATGGGGAAGAAATCACCTTACACGAAAATGGAGAAGAAATGGAGAAGTGTGGAAGAGATGTCCTTTGGGAAAACGAAAATGGGAGAGAGCCACGAAAATGAGAGCTTGAGAGAACGAAAATGAGAGCTTGAGAGGACAAAGATGAGAGCTTGAGAGGAGTGTGTGTCCGTTTGAGGCCAATGGAGGAGGAGGAGGAGGAGGAGGAAGAGAGCTTGAGAGAGTGTTAGTGTGTTGAGGAGAGAGAAAATGTATGTGTTGAGAGGGAAAAAATGTATGTGTTGAGAGGGAAAAAATGAAAAAAAAAACACACCAATAGGCAGCGCTTCACTAATAAGCGCTGGCCATTGAGAACGCATCTAACCCAAAAAGCAGCGCTTGCTGCATAGGCGCTGCCTATTGCGCAGCGCGTCTAACCCAAAAGGCAGCGCTTGCTGCATAGGCGCTGCCTATTGCGCAGCACGTCTAACCCAAAAGGCAGCGCTTACTGCATAGGCGCTGCCTATTGCGTAGCGTGTCCTTCCCAAAAGCAGCGCTTGCTTCATACGCGCTGCCCATTGCTCCGTGTTTTAACCAAAAGCAACGCTTCTAGCATAAACGCTGCCTATTTTAGCGCCTTTTTTTTCAATATCTGTTGTAGTGTGAATAGCCGCCTACTCATAGCTCTGCAAAGGTAACTATTGTCTATGCATCCAGCCTGAGTAAGAAAAGTTTTCAGAAGCTGATATAACAAAGAATATTTTGGCATCGTTCAGCAAAATGATAATACAACTTTATGAATGCTCTCCCCAAATTTACAGCAAAATAACAAAAAATAGCAGACCTGGACATGTAGCCGTAAAATATATAAATGACAAGGCCAACGTTGAGGATATTAATGACTTTCTTATAATCATAATTCATAAGATAACTCCTTCATTCCTTTTTTTTTTTTACCTTTGTCCTGATGATACAAAAGCAAATACACTCTCGCCTCCATCCAACAACTAAAATTTATGCACCTCCAAAAGAACCCATCAAACTGTTTGCATTCAATTGAAATAAAAAAGAAGCAAACTGAATAGCACAAAAATGAAGTAGCAATCAAATATTGACATCCTTAAAGTTATATTATGGGGAATAAAGCAGAGAAAAATGAAGAACATAATCACTAATTTACAATCTAAGGCATCCAGTGAGGCCGTGACATCAAAGGAAATTGAAAAATTATATAACACAGTTCATCTTGCACTTGCCTGCTTAATGCAAGACTGTTGTCCCCAACAGTGCAAGTGGTTATTGCTAAAGGAAGAATATGCTAATAAGAATACTCTTAACTGCTAATAATAGCAAATCCACACATTATGCTTTATATTTTACACGCCTTTTATGAGTACTAATACAAAAAATGAATTTGTAAACTTATGTTAAGATATGATTTCACAATGAGATAACTAATAAATACATCTTTTGTTAGAAAATGGGACTTATAAAGCCCAACAGAAGAAAAACCAAACCAATGGCATGCTACACATCCAATAACAATATTAGTCTTCCGTCCAAAACCATTATACAAGGTTTGCAGCACCATAATAATTTATTTTTACCCACCCATTGTTTTCCCATATTTCATTCCCCTCGAATATTCTTGTTTTTCTTTTGTTTAAACTCATCCATGGTGTCCACTTGAGAGGAGGTCCTCTTGACACTGCATTTGTTTTCATCATCACTACATACAATGACATTTTTATTTGGTTCATGACATAGGTCCATTTTTTCGCCAACTGGTTCATCATATATGAGACAAACTGTTGTCTTCTTCACAATGGAACAGCTATCAAAAACAACCATCACCTCTACTTTGTTACCCGGTTCTATAGTTGATACAACTCTTTGCCCCTCTTCATCTTCAAGGGAAACTAATGCCTCTCTCTTATAGATCTGAATGGTGGCTTTTGTGTAATTTTTCACCAACATATTTTTAAGGCCGTCTGATATTGTGTTATCTGGAGTTAAAAGAAGAAACAATGCACATAATTGTCTTTAAGTAACGTCCTTTCACTTGGGGGACTTCAAAAACTACAGAAGAACCTTCACAACTGAAGGTTAACCAATCGGGCAAGCTATCACCGGGGAGAGAATAATCACCGCCCCCATTGACAGCCATATTCTGTACAAGTAAAGATAGGTTTAAGACTGCAGTGAACATTATATTAATATCACCCTTCCCATTATCCAACAATTAAAGATACAATTTTCCTCAAATAATTAATCATGGTTCTATAAATCAAACATGTATAATATTGTATATATAAAAACAAATCAATAAAATATGCAAGGAAGAGTGTGGAAACCTGTAAAATGATCTCTTTCAAAATACTGGCGACTTGGCAACTCATTCCCACTTGAATTAAAATAGATTTCAAGGAATGTTTTGATACTTGTGATGTAGTTGTAGTTGATTCCAATTCCTTAGTATTTATGGCATACAACGTCTCCAAAATTGTCGATGCATCTCGAGAAAGTTGAATTTCTGAGCTGCACTCCACCCAAAGACTTCGAAGTGTTGGAAGGTAGTTGGAAATTGATGATAGTTTGTCTGAACTACAACGTGGTACATCAAAAGGAACAAGAGATGACATGGCAGTAGATGTTTGGAATGGGGATGGGAGATTATTTGTAGGTGACATCCAAGATAAAATGATAGATGGGAACACATCATGTGAGAATCCTTCATAGCCGCACAAAGAGATATATCCAATGCTTTTTGACCTTGCTACTGAAAAGGGCACTTTTGTTATTGCGGTCTTATTTGCAATCAAAGTGGTTAAAGATTCCATTTGTTCGAAGTCGTCTTCCAACTTGTCAATCATTAAACACCCAGAAAGGATGAGAGTTTTCAGAGATTTCAACTTATAGATACTTCTTGGAAGGCCACGAAGGCTAATACAGTCTTCCAAATTTATTAGAAAAACTTTCTTAAGATGTCCAATGCTATGCGAAACCTCAGACAGCCTTAGACAATCTATGAGTACTAGCTTTTCGAGATTAGGCAAGCCTGAAAAGTCTGGGACCTGTGTCGGACGATGAGAATGACTAAGATTGAGAATTTTCAGATTCTCCACCCACTGCAAGAATAAAAATGTTAAAGAGAAAACTTATGAAAGAATATTAAAAAAATAAACGGAAGCAATTGCGATTTATCACTAACCTTGAGTGGAAAGTAAAATATTCACTTCAGTGCAGTATAAATATTTTGAAACAATGCTATATATAATGTTGCAGAAATTATTAAATGTCATATCTGAGCCTTCTGCTGAGAGTTTAAAAAATTGAATTTATACGGGTTTGAAATTTAAATGTAAAGATTCTTTAGTCAATGACCCCTTTTCTTTCCATTCTTCTCACTATATCAAAGTTTTTGCACAAGACTTAGGCTGTAATTATCTATGTTTGGTAAGCAGTAGTTAAAGGAGCTTTCATTATGGTGTATACTAAATAGTAAATATTTAAATAAAACTCATTTGATCAAGTAATCTCCTGAAATTTAATTTCAATTCATGTTTAGTTTAAGACTTCTATGTACTACTATCATAACTCTTAAAGCAGAAATGTACTATCCAATTATTCACAACTTCTATGTACTGAAGGTTCATTATCATAACAATTTACAAGACAATATTGTATTGAAGTGCTAAGTTCTAACACATCTGTTACAGCGAAATCCAACACGTGTGAATAATTCAAAAGTAAGCTAAATATTTGGAACATTGTGTTCACGTGTGTTGGAGTTGGTGCTTCACAGGTAGCAGCAAATATTTCTTTTATTTACTTTGAATTCCTTCGTTCAACAAGTTCATCACTTTTATTTATTTTGCAAAAGTCATATATTCACAGGTACATTTTTACTACATCTATATTACTAAAAAATTGAAATAATGACAAAAATTATATACTGTTAAAATAAAATAGATCTTAAAATTTTATATTACTTATATTTGCTATTGAAATTAGAGACATGTTTTACTATTTTTTGTTTTTTACTATTCGCCGCTATTTCTTATTTTCTAGAGTTATAGTCAAAATGTAATATAATTTTGTTTATCACGTAGGTGTAATTTAATCGTCTTTACACAAAAATCAAATTCATATACCTCTTTATTATGCTTACTTTTCTTTTTAGTCCTACGGTAAGACATTATATGGCTTCAATGTAATTAGAGTGTCTTTGAGCGTGCATCAAAATTATAAAAAAAATTAATATTAAAATTACTATTTTACTTTTAGACCTGAGAAAACATTGCATGTGGTATAATTTAACTTAATAAAAATATAAAATAATTATCTTTTATTTTTGAGAATAAATCAATTTTTATTATATCCGAAATTTACATTCACTCTAATTCTAAATAAATATATTTATATTAAAAATTGTTATTTTTATTTTAACATTTTGTTTATATATATTTATATTATATTTAAGAAATTAGAAATTAAAAAAAACACTTAAACTATCAGATTAAACGAATCAAAGGAGAATATAGAGAGAGCAGAGAGCTTTTCATCTTCTTCTTTGTTGGTTCTTCAGTGAGAGAGCAGAATATTTGAAACACCTAAATTCGTGATTAGTGAGGGACCTTAATTTTACAAATTGGGAAACTTAGGGATCAAATTCCTGAAATTAAAACTTGGGGATCAAAATCTTGAGTTGGTGAAACTTGGGGGACCAAAACTGTATTTAAGCCAAATGTTTAAAATGAAGGAAAGAAAGAGTACCGTATCGGTGGTGATGTCAAAGAGACTAGATCTCTGGCGGCGGCGATTTAGGTTGTTACTACGGAGAAAATATTTCTTAGCATGACTTGCTACCAATGGCGGTTCTTTTTAAAGGGCTGGGCGGGGCCCCGGCCCTCCCTAAAAAAAAAGTTATATACTAGAAATTACACATATACCCTTAAGTGTTTCTCAAATTTACCAACCAAACCAATCTTAGTAGATACGTTTCTTTTTCTTCTGCTCTGTTTCGTCTACTCAGTTCCCTCTTTCTCTAACGATCACGCAAGCGACGATAACAACACTCAACACACCATCGCACGACGTACCCTCACTCTCGCCGGCCTCTGCCGATCGTCGCCGCGACACCGTTCATTGACGGTGCCGCCACCGTTCCTCTCCAAAGCTTCCGCTGCTACGCCTACGCACCATCATCGCCATTCGCCAGTAAGTTATGCACTTCTGCTTCGTTCAATTGTTCTGCTTCTGCTTATGATAAACTAGCAACTGATTTTATCATTTTGGATTATTGGATTCGGTTTCGTTTTCCTTCATTTTGAAATTCGATTATTGGCTGCATTTTGCTTCGTTGCTGCTCTGTTGATTTACTGTGGATTTTGATTATTGGTTTGCTGCGTGCGTTTTGCTTCATTTTTTATTATTGGATTTGCTTCGTTGCTTTGCTGAGTTTTGTTTGATTATTAGATATGACTCAATCTTGTATTATATGATATTAATAAAACGAGTGGTACTGGAAGTAATAAAACTGACTGTTTTTTATTCAATCTTGTATTATATGGCCCAATCTTATATGACTCAATCTTGTATTATATGCTTCGTCCCATTTGTATTTTAGTGATATTAATAAAAAGTTTTCCTAATAGTTTTATATCTGTAAAGATGAAGAATACTAAGACAATTGATTATTTTTTTAAGAGGAAAGCTTGTGAGAATGAAAGAGATGAATAAGGAATAACTTCTACATCCGAACCGCTTAAAGTTCCAAGAATTGAAGAAGTGATAACTACTACGCCTCAACCTGTTGAAGTTGCGAGAGTTGAAGAAGTGATAACTACTACACCTTAACCTATTGAAGTTCCAAGAATTGAAAATTTGAATAATCCAGATGATTTTTTAAACTCTTTAGAACGTGATCCTGGAAAGTGTTCTCCTATATGGACATATTCACCAAATCAAGTCGATGAAATACGAAGAGCTTATCTGAATTGGGGTCCGTATCAAATCCGTCTAGAAGAATATCCTTTTTCTGGTGGTAATGCGAAACATCAAAGACGGTTTCAAAAAACTTGGTTTAGCCTCTTTCCTACATGGCTAGAATATTCACCGTCAAAGGATGCTGCATATTGCTTACCATGTTATCTTTTTAACAAAGGAGCAAGAGGACGTTCTGGATTAGATGCCTTCATTACCGCGGGTTTTAGAGCTTGGAAGAAAGTGAGAGATGGAAAGCATTGTGCTTTTCTTAAGCACATAGGGAAGGATCTTTGCTCACAACACAACAATGCAATGAAAGCTTGGAATGACTTGTTGAATCAAGAGGGGCATATTAGGCATGTATTTCAAAAACAAGACTCGAGTCAAGTTATGAAGAATCGGCTACGTCTCAAGACTTCAATTGATAGTGTCCGTTGGTTAACACTTCAAGCTTGTGCTTTTATGGGTCATGATGAAACTAGTGAGTCAAAAAACCAAGGTAATTTCCTTCGTTTGATAAAACTCTTGACATCTTATAATGATGAAGTTTCAAAAGTTGTGTTGGATAATGCTCCATATAATTCAAAATATACTTCACATAAAATTCAAAAAGAGCTCTTGCATATTCTTTCTAGTAGGGTGAAAAAGCATATTCGTGAGGAAATTGGTGATTCCAAGTTTTGTATCGTTGAAGATGAAGCTTGTGATGAGTCCAAAAAGGAACAAATGTCTCTTGTGTTAAGATTTGTTGATAGAGCTGGTTTAATACAAGAGCGGTTTTTTGATGTTGCACATGTTAGAGACACTGCAGCTTTAACTCTTAAGGAAGCGGTGTGTGATATTCTTTCTCGACATAACCTTGATGTTTCTAGCCTTCGTAGTCAAGGGTATGATGGTGCGAGCAATATGAGAGGAGAATGGAATGGTTTACAAGCATTGTTTATGAATGATTGTCCTTATGCATACTACGTACATTGTTTTGCTCATCGATTGCAACTTGCTTTGGTTACTGCCTCAAGAGAAGTCAAGCCGGTTCATAAATTCTTTGAGAAGTTGACTTTTGTTGTCAATGTTGTTTGTTCTTCTTCTAAGCGTCATGATGAGTTACAAGCTGCCCAACTAGAAGAAATTGAATATTTATTAGAGATTGATGAAATTGTAAGTGGTAAAGGTCAAAATCAAATCGGTACTTTGAAACGAGCTGGGGATACTTGTTGGGGATCACATTTCAATTCTATTTGTAGCTTGATAAAAATGTATGAAGCAACTTGTCATGTTTTAAAAAAAATTGCAAAGGAAGGAACAAGTTATTCTACACGCGGGGATGCTGATAGTGCTTACAATTACTTGAAGTCATTTGATTTTATTTTGATCTTGCATTTGATGAAAGAAATGATGGGGATAACAGATGTGCTTTGTCAAGCCTTACAATTACAATCTCAAGACGTAGTTAATGCCATGTGTTTGGTTCGTAGCACAAAAACTCTTATCCAAGAATTGAGAGAAGATGGTTGGGATAAGTTGTTTACTAATGTGACGTCTTTTTGTTCAAAACATGATGTTGAGATTCCTGATCTCGATGATTTTCATTCAGCAACAAGATTTGGACGCTCTCGTCTTGAAGAGAATCAGTAACAATAGAGCATTACTTTAGAGTTGAAATATTTCTTACTACCATTGACAAGCAATTGCAAGAGTTGAATAGCAGGTTTAGTGAGCAAGCCATGAATTTGTTAACTCTAAGTTGTGCTTTGGCTCCTAAGGATAATTATAAAGCTTTTAATATTGATACTATTTGCACTTTGGTTGAAAAGTATTATCCCATCGATTTCAATGAGCAAGAGAAGAATAGTTTGCCTTTTCAACTTCGGCAATTTGTCGGTAATGCCCGCCAAGAATCAAGTTTGAAGAATTTGTCAACTATTCAAGAATTATGCTCGTGTTTGGTTGAAACTAATGAGAAGGAAAATTACTTCTTGCTTGATAGATTGCTCCGTCTTATCATGACTCTTCCGGTTTCTACTGCCACAACTGAGAGGTCTTTTTCAGCAATGAAAATTATCAAGACTAGGTTGAGAAACAAGATGGAAGGTGGGTTTCTAGCTGATAGCATGACAGTTTACATTGAAAGGGAAATTAGTGAAAACATTAGTTCCGAGTCGATTATTGAAGATTTCAAGTCACTTGGAACACGTAGAGCATTACTTTAAGGTACACAGTTTAATTTTTTGTTGAACAACTTTGTGCTTAGTATGATTTGCATTTTAATTTATATATTATAATAGTTTATTTTAGCGGCCCTCCCTATCTTTTTTTTCAAGATCCGCCACTGCTTGCTACCTGAGTTAATGTCCGAGTTTTCACGAAGTTTCTAGAAATTTCTCTCCAATCTCCTTTACCAACCTGTTGCAATCCCAATAAGAACATCTTCTGTTCTTCCTTGGTCCAAGGAACACCTTCATTAACCAATCCAAACAAACAAAATCTCAGCCTCCCATTCAAAACATCAATTAATATCGTAGTTTATGCATTAAATCCAAAATTTGAATCAAATACTTTAACTTTTATTACTAATTTTTGTTTATAATAGAGATCAATTAAAGTAATTAATTAGCTATAGATAGTTAATCACTAACCTTGTTTGTTCATATATACTAACACTCTTTCTGAAAGAAGAGTTGTTGTTACCCAGAGTGATGGTGGAGAATGAAAGTGTTTCTGAACCACCGTAAATACTAAATAGAGCATCCAAAGTTGTGGTAGGTGGGGTTGTATGTTTGCATAGGATAGCAAAACATGGACCCCACTAACCACCTACACATCTTTCTATTCATCTCAGCCTTTCTATGTGGCAAAGTGGTTGTGACTCGTTGCAAATGGTGGACAGTGGTTGCCACCTTTCTAAAGAGCTTTAACAAGTTTTCAAGCTTTGATAAGGTTAATGTGGCTTTGGCTTATGTTACTAAGTTTTTTTCTTAGTGGTCTTTATTATAAGAATAAAATACAAAAATCATCGATACCAAGTCGTTCATTTAATTCTTGTTTTTTTTAAGTTAAGTCTTCAAAATACCCTCCACTCAACTCCAGGTGGATTTATGTGCACTACTCCCACTCACATTGAAAACTGAAAATACAAAGCATTTAATGGGGTAAAATTGGTATTTAAGCAATAAATATACACTAAAAGTTGGAATGTTTTCTTATATTTGGAACCAAAATTAACTCCAAAAATTTTCTTATAATAGGGTCCCGAGGGAGTAACTCTTACTAAACAAATAATAACCATTGGATTCTCAAACTTTTAATGAAATTTAATCTAATGGTTAGTATTGAATAAGGGCATTGTTGTCACAATTATTATTTGTTTTAATTAAATTAAATAATTAAATTAAATTAACCATTAAATCAGACTCTATTTTTTAGGGACGGTTACAAAGCTAGATCAAAATTTGTTTCCACGTTCTTCTCTTTCACTTTCTTTTTTTTTACCTTCTTCTTCTTCTTCGCATGTCATTGTATTACGCAAAGGAAATCGCAAAAACGCACTCACGCGAGGAAATAGGTTGCAACGCACACCGTTGATGCAAAAGCGAACACAGTTGAACCACACCATTGAAGCACGCTGTTCCTTTATGCCATTGGTGTGTCATTATGCAGGTTGATTTCTTCTTCTTCTTCTTCTAGTTTCCAGACTGGTTTTGCTGCACTTAACCATTGTTATGCAAAACTGTGGTTAGTTTGACACACAGTTATGCATATCTGTGGTTAGTGGCAACTAACAATTGTTATGCATATGTCTGGTTAGTGGCATCTAACCATTGGCATCTAACCACGGTTATGAATATATGTGGTTAGTGGCATCTAACCATTGGCATCTAACCACGGTTATGAATATATGTGGTTAGTGGCCACTAACCATTGCTAAGCACGTTTGTGGTTAGTGATATCTAACCATTGGTATCTAACCACATTTATGCATATCTGTGGTTAGTGGCTACTAACCATTGCGGTGCACATTTGTGGTTAGTGACATCTAACCATTGTGGTACAAATCTGTGGTTAATGAACGATTTTTTTGTGTGAAAAAAAAACCCATAATTTTTTTGATAAAAGATGAAACGACAGATACTTTAGCTAGAACGAAAGAGAGATGAATTCGTTTCAGAAATTACGAGAGAGATGGAACAAAAGTTTGAAGTGTGATAGTAACGTTTTGATTTTGTTACCATATCTGAAGCGAAATTTTAGCCAAAAATAACTCCCAGAAAATAGGGATATTGATTAACCATATTTTTAATTATTAGATAAGTTATCTATATACTCCTTTAGTAAGAATTACTAAACATTTCTTTAGTACCGTAAGTCATACTCGGTTAATGTTGGGTGGTGCAAAAGGTCAAATAAAGTGGGAAAAAAACGCATGTGACCCAAAAAAAATTTACTAAAATAGAATACTTTTTAGATTAGTTACCAAAGTAGAACATTTTTTTAGGCTAAAAGTCTCCCCCTGTGATAGAGACTTTTACACTACAATTTTACAATTTTTTTGTATTTTACAGTGAAAAAAAATTGCAGTGTAGAAAAAAAAATTGCAGTGCAGAAAAAAAATTTGTCATTTCTGCACTGTAAAAACAAAAAAAATTGCAAAATTGCAGTGTAGAAGTCTCTATCACAGGGGGAGACTTCTAGCCCGAAAAAAAGTGTTCTACTTTGGTAATTAATCTAAAAATTATTTTATTTTCTTAGTAATTTTTTTTATTTTTTGGGTCACATGCGTTTTTTTGGCCAAATAAAGTCGTCTAAAATGAGAACACGTTAAATGGATGATTGGATTGAAAATTGTATAATTACTGTTTTGTTTAAGCATTTCACAAAGTACCCCACTTTGCTTTTACCTAATTAAAGTGCATCTTTAACAGTTAAATATGAGTACTTTTTTATAAACAAAAATATTTCTTTTTTTTTTTTTACGCAAAGAAACTTAGATCATTTCGTTAATAAGAATATTCTCAATACAGGTTGGACTAAAATCATGAACCTTGGAGCTAGCATAGGATCGTGACGCCCTTGCCAAAGCGTGAGCGATACAATTAGCTTGCCTCCTAACGAAGCTAACCTTAAAGCTTTGAAAACTAATCAAAAAACGTTTACAATAAGAAAGTAGCATTCCTAACTCGGTATTAGTGTTAGGCTCTCCCTGTACTCCATTGACCACTAGTAGACAATTCAGCTCTATAGAGATTGACGAAAGACCCAAGTCTCTTAACCAAAGCAAAGTCTGCCATAGTCCCATTGCTTCTGCCTCTTGGGGAGAGGGTAGACCATTAAACCACATAGTCTTGCCACGAACAAATTCCCCCAAGCCATTACGAACCACCATCCCAATGCCATACTTATTCTCTGTATCAAAGATAGATGCGTCCACGTTACACTTAAGGCCACCTACTGAAGGTTGTTGCCATCGGTGCACATCTTGTTGTGAAGAAGAAGTTGGTCTCACTGCTGGCCCACCCCTACCACGCACTGCTGTCCAATTAAAAAGAAAATCAAGTGCATTCTGAACGGATACGGCTGCAGGTTGAACACTGTCTTCCCAAACTTTATCATTCCTTCGTTTCCAAATTGCCCAAATCATCATCTCTAGAGTCCTCCTAGCTGGTTCGGTCAATTCCTGCATTAAAGTGAAAAAACAATCTCTAAAACTCTCAGACCAATCCATGGCAGACCGAATCTGCTACGCCAGCCCACACACACGCCAAACAGCGTTAACATGTTCACCATCAAAGAGTATATGCCATTCATTTTCCGGATTCCCTTCGCACATTGGACTTCTCGCTTCACACGGTACATGCTTCCGTTGTAGATTACATCTAGTCGGAAGGCATCCTCTAGTCGCTCGCCATAATAAGAGCTTGACCTTCTGTGGGATTTTAATTCTCCAAATTGACAGCCATGGACCATCAACCCGTAGATGAGAGCTATCAACCAACTCACTCATTATCGCAAAATAAGCAGACTTCACCGAGTAAGAACCACAGCGACTTCGCCACCAAATCAACTTGTCCTCTTCATGTTCCACTAGACTTGGCATTGCTTTCAATCTATTTGCTTCTTGAAGCGTAAGAAATTGATCCACAATGTCCCTATTCCACTCTCTAGAATTAGGTAGCCATAAATCCTTGACTCTCAGATGTTCAGTGCCAGTTACTATTGGTGACCGTATAAACGCATTCTGCCCTCCCTTAACCCACGGATCATGCCAAAAGGAGATACACTCCCCGTTTCCAATCTGCCACCGTGATCCCAAATTAACAACTACCCGTGAAGCGAAGATACTACGCCAAACAAAACTGGGATTATGGCCCAAGCGAGCCCCCAAGAAATCACTATTTGGATAATATTTAGCTTTGAAAACTCTAGCAACTATAGTATCCGCATGTGTTAAAATGTTTCATGCCTGCTTCCCTAGCATTGCCATATTGAAACCATGAAAGTGCCGGAAACCCATACCTCCATACTCCTTCCTCATAGTCAATTTGTCCCAACTCAACCACCGAATGCCTCTGCGATCCCCTCTATTTGTTCCCCACCAAAAAGAATTCAGCATACGTTCAAGCTACTCCCCCAAAGAAGGTGGAAGCATGAAAGTACTCACACAATATGCCGGGATGGCTTGAGCAAGAGATTTTACAAGAACCTCCCTCCCAGCCTTTGATAGATGTTTACCTGACCAACTCTGAATACGCTTCCACATGCGGTCTCTGAGATAACCAAATATCTGCTTTTTGTTTCTTCCAATCATGGACGGTAGTCCAAGATATTTACCTGTGCCCAAACATTCCAAAACTCCGAGCTCCCTTGCTATATCTTCTCTACAAGATTGAGAAGTATTTTTGCTAAAATAAAGCTCAGATTTTTGCAAATTGATGGCTTGACCAGAGGCTCTCTCATAGACTGATAAGATCTCCTTTAGGTGTCTACTTTCAGTTGCATTAGCCCTACAAAACAAGAAACAATCGTCAGCAAAAAGAAGGTGTGTGAGGGAAAGGAGCCCCTCAACACACCCTAACATCATGAAGATCTTCTTTGCGCTCCGCTCTCTTAATAAGTGTTGTAAGACCTTCCGCACAAAGAATAAAAAGATAAGGGGACAGTGGGTCCTGGTGTGTGAAAATACGTGTGCAAGTGTACACAGTCACAAACAAGTAATAAAGTAGAAGTAAAGTATCGTTCCCACAGGGATTGTATAATTCTTAATGTATTGTTGTGAAGACATGTAAATTAATGCAACTATCTACTCACAAAGTTTGGTTGTTTTGTAGAAGTTGAAATAAAGTTAAAATGACAATAAACAACAGAGAGGAAATCAGTGGAGAAATAAAGTTGAGATGCTTTCATCAAATAACTTTCTTTTAAGTGTTAAGTGCATTCGTGTGGTGCAGGTGCACTGGATGCAGCTGCATCAGTTGTGTGCTTTTCAGCTACTATTTCAAAAGTTGTTTTACAAGCTTCCTATGTCTAGGTGTGCTAAATAAATTCACTCTTGACCTTGAAATACTTGCTGATTTAATCCTAAGGGCTGTGTTATCCTGTGTCTAGGACTTAACATGGAATTAACAAGCTTCTTTTATTAAAACAAGTTAATAAAGGCTTTATTTAAACACTTACCCCTATTGATTCTTGATTTCTAGTTATAAACCATGTCTGTGAATATAACTCTACTCATTTTAAGCGATCAACCTTAAAATAAGATGGATGTAGTATAACACAAGAATCAAAGTACATGCAATACACAAATAACACTTAACTTTCTCAAAAGATCATTATAAGACTAGCACATCTCAACTAAAGGAATTTAGCTCATGATAGACATTGCAATATGAAAAGAGATTGAATAAAACATATTGAGGTGATGGAAATTATCAAGAAAGAGCAACAAAGTAAAGTTTACAATATTGAAGCTTTCTTGCATCAAGCAATGCAGGTGCACTGATCTCCTTCCTATATCTATGAAGAAGAGAAGGTAGAAGTCGTCAATTCCTTCCTTTTCTCCTTGCCACTATCTAAGAAATTAGAACTAAAAACTTGGAAGTAAACGTACAAGAAATTCTAAGAGTGTAAAAATGTAAGAAAAAGAGATTATGAGATATTATGAGATTTTATGCTTTTCAAAGTGAGAAGTGAGGATTCTTATATAGCCTCCAAAAAGTGAATTCCTTGAGGGCTAAGTAAACTTGAGAACTCAACCATGGTTACTTTTCAGCCTTTGAAAAAGCAATTTGAGTTTCATACTCAAATATCAAGAGTGGTCCAATTAGGTGTAGCCATGAGTCCCTTATAAGATGACTCTTCACTTGGTCACCAATTGTAGGCGCCTCCTTTGAAAGGTTCCCATGTGACCCATGTGACTTGTGACCAATTATGATGTCATCTTGTGGTGTCTTTATCTTCTTTGAGTTTGAGGTGCTTCCGGTGTTGGCCTTTTTCTACCATTCGCAGAATGGTGCAGCTGCATCAAGTGCAGGTGCATGCAGTGCAGGTGCACTGGCTGATTTGGATGAAATCTTTTACTTTGTGTATTGCGTTCTTCCAATGTAGATGTCTTATCTGAAAACACTCACAAACATATCAAACATACCAATATCTAGACATCATGCTTAATATTGTGAATGACCACTTGCTTTATCCTTTAATGTTGTTTATCTAATTTCTTCTATGATATTTACTTAATTTATACTTGATTTCAACAATTATTTAGGTTTAATTGTATAAATAACTCTATATAAAATAGAGTTATCAGGTCCCCCTGTTTGAGTCCTCTCCCTGGAGTGATCGGTCCCACTCTCTCACCATTAACCATGACTGAGTAGTTGACAGTTTCTATACACATAGCCATCCAACTAACCCATTGCTCCACAAAACCCAACCTCCGAAGCATACCTTCAAATACCCCCAGTCAGCCACGGATCCACGTTGAGCATAGTGGGGTCAGCTAACCCCACTCTTTACTCTTTTTTCAACCAATAATAGGGTATTTTAATATGTTGACCCCACTATATTTTTTATGTTGACCCCACATGACCCAACTAATACATTAGAGACAAACTAAATACATGTATGTAAACTAATATTATATTATAGGTTTAAATATTTGATCCTCCTTGCAAATATACCCATTTTCCATTTACCCCATTGTAAAAAAAAAAGTTTACGGTTACCCCCTGCAAATATAAACAGTTTTCGGTCACCCCCCTCTATTAGATTATGTAGTGTATAATGGGTATAAACCATGTACGGTTACCCCCCTGCAAAATATAAAAAGTTTACGGTTACCCCCTGTAGGGCCGCAACTAGAAATACTTATTATTTGCAAGGTTGATTTTAAAACTTTTTTTTACAGGGGTAAATGGAAAATTGGGATATTTGCAAGGGGATCAAATATTTGAGCCTATATTATATTTGTTAAAATAGTACTATTTGTTATACTGTATTGAAATTGGATCAACACTTACTTTATTAAAATACCAATTTTACCTTTTTAGCTATGTAATTTGTAGAAATGTAGGTATTTTGGGACTTTTCTGTAATGAAATAATGTATTTTGAAAAAAATTCACAATATTTTTTTGAAAAAATATTATAGGCTATTTTTTTGCCCCCACAATTAAAAATTTCTGGATCCGTCACTGCCCCCAGTCCACTCTATCATACGCCTTACTGATATCAATCTTAAGAGCCATCTCACCCAACTTCCCCTTAGTCTTACATTTCAGGTGGTGAAGAGTTTCAAATGCAACAAAAACATTATCAAGAATGGATCGGTTTGCAACAAAAGCAGATTGCTCCAAATACACACATTTCGGTAACAACAACTTGAGTCTATTAGCAAGCACTTTGGAAATAATTTTATAAATAACATTACACAAAGAGATAGGTCTTAGATCCCTCATTGAGGTGGGATTTTTGACCTTAGGAATAAGTACAATATTAGCATCATTAAGACCAAGAGGGAACTCGCCCTTCTCTAACCATTCGCGCCCCGTGTGAAATAACTCTACCCCACATAAGTTCCAAAACCGCTTAAAGAAAGCAGGATTCAAACCATTCGGACCTGGCGCCTTATCTAAATGCATCTCAAACAATGTCGTCTTAAACTCATCCACCTCTAATGGCCGAATTCAACCTTGGTTATCCTCTTCAGAAATCTGAGGCTGAACATGGTCAAGAACAGCCTCATAAACGCCCCCACCACCCTGGAACAAAGTGTCAAAATAACCTCTAGCAGCATCGCACATACCTGGCTGGTCAACAGCTTCGGTCCCATCATCCTTGACAAGGTTAGCTATGTGATTCTTCCTCCTTCTAGCACTTGCCATCGCATGAAAAAACTTTGAGTTGGTATCTCCATCCCGTAGCCAATGCACTTTTACCCGTTGACGCCAAAACGCATCCTCTTGGGCCAACATAATACTCAGTCTACTTTTAGTCTCTACCAGCCGATGGTCATCCTCCCCTCTCGTAACCACCCGTAACTCATCAATGGTTCTACGACAATAGTTAATTTCCTCCCAATACCGAGACCTCAAAGTTCTCCCCCACGCATCAACTACATTGGTACAAGACTTCACCTTTGTAAGGAAATCGAACCCCGCACTAGTGCTCCAACTATCACTATCAATCACAGGTAATTCAGATTCTTCCAACTAAGCATTTTCAAAACGGAATCCATGATGACGAATTCTACGCTCCCATTCATTTAATCTCAACCACAATGGAGAATGATCTGACTTATCTGAGACCCCATTAACTAGTTTATTCTGAGGGAACACATCCAACCAACACTGAGTAGCGAAAGCACGATCAAGTCTACCCTCCTTAACATCTGGAGTACCCACCCCTTTAGTCCACGTAAACTGATACCCTTCCATAGGTAGTTCGAAAAGATGACTATCATGCACTGCCTCTCGAAAACCACGAATAAGCCACGGAGCACGTTCTTGTTGCCCCCTAATATCATCAATTGAAAGTATATCATTAAAGTCACCCATAATGCACCACGGAAGATCATTATCCCGAGCCAGCGTCCTCAGGAGATCCCAAGAGTCCCTCCTCCTCCCACTCTCAAGATAACCATAGAAACCGGTGAACCTCCGTAAAGGACGCCCCACTGCACTAACCTCCACATTTATAAAATTACGAGAATAACTAACCACCTAACAATCAAAAGGATGATGCCAGAGAAGCGCCAACCCACCACTTCTGCCCAATCTATCTACGGCAAAAGAACAATCGAACCCCAGACGAACTCTGGTCTCTTCAATTCTATTAGCATATACCAAAGTTTCAGATAAAAAAATGACATCCAGTTGGTACGCTCGGACGAGGTCACGAATAGACCGAACTGCACTCGGGTTGCCCAGGCCCCGACAGTTCCAACTGATAAAACTCATGGCTCCCGGCAGGCCTGCTTGCCAGGACTTGCCCCTAAAAATATTATTATAAACACAAATTACAAGGGAAATACGAATTCAATACATCAAAATTACAATTTACTGGATACTGATTCAGGCAACCTAGTCTGACTAATTCCAGCCAAACTTTCTATATCTACTTTTTCTAAAAGGCAAAGACTCTTATAGCCTCAAGTTTTGTTGAATATAGTACCCAAAATCCAATCACTTAATTATATCATTTTTTTTATATTTAATTATTTTAAAATAAATTTTAGTTCTGAATTTTTTTTGCCTTCATTCAAAAAAATTCAAGTATAACCGTAGAATTCTCCTTTCTAAAAACCAATCAGAAAGACAATGTCTTCATTCAACAATATTCAAATATTTCACAATAGCCCTTTTAAAGATAATCTTATTGCGGAGTAACCATAAACTCCAAACTAAGTATCTTGCCTTATCATTTCTTTCCGCGTACAATTAATAATCCATGCTGCAAGAAGTTGCTCACACCATCATTGCACCAAGCACCATAAACCCAAGCCAACCATAAATAGAACACCACATGTTATACTAGAACATTTTGACTCTAAGACAACGCCTGAAAACCGTTGAGCAATGTCAAAAACGGTTTCCTTTGCTTTCGACAACGGTTTTAAAACCGTGGTTGTTGCGGGCATTGCCTATAACAATTTTTTGTGGTCAACGGCAATGCTAACCTTAAACCGTTGCCAATGGTAACATTAAACAGTTTTGTTCTCACTCTATGGCAACAGTGTGAAACCGTTCCCATCTATGGCAACATTGTGAACCCGTTCCCCAAGAGTTTTTAAAGAATACATTTAAAACCTTTCCCGTTTAGGGAGTAAACCATTGCTATTAATGGCAACACTACAAAACCGTTGCCGATGATAATAAAAAATAAAAATAATAATGTAGATTTGGAAGTGTAAAAATCAGTAATTTAATAAGACAAAAAGTCAAACCAACAATAATATCTAAACATCCATCTCAATTATATTAATTCTTCAAAAAATAAAATAATTTATAAGAAAATTGATGAGTAAGAAGTAAGAGGCATACAATATGCCTAAAGCCACTTTGCAGGTCAAAATTACAATACAAAATATACAAGTCTAAAGAAAAAAATTAACTGAATTTTTTCTCTTAAGAAATCATATATAAAGCAGCTTCGCAAGAATGAAAGAAACATATTCCACTTTATTCCTCTTGTTAGCGGACCTACAATACCACCAAGGTAATATATATAGATTTGATGAACAGTAATGTTAATTGCACTAGCTAAATTATAAGATAATAGAGGGATTTTGCAGCATCCATCTCGCCCATTACTTCAAAAACAAAGCAAACCAATAGAAAATCATAAACTGATGACCAAATTGAAAATCGCAAAAAACCTCTTTTTATTGGTTATGTTCGGTTTTTAATTAGTGAACTGTGCGGTTCGGTTGGCGGTTTTGATTAAAGAAACCAAACTGCAAAATCTTATATACAAAAATAAAATTAGACAAAACAGTATATGTAAGATGAACTTAAAATGACATGACATTTTCAGCACACCATGCAAGAGAGTACTATATAGTATAAGTTTCTTCATACTAAATAGGATAATAGTTTTTGGATCATTTCATACAATGATTTTATACAACTGTATAATACATGTGAATTCATGATAAGTGCATAAGCTGGGGCTATACAAAGACCAGGTTAAACAGACGAAGCAAACCCATCTTGCCATCAAAGAGATGCACACAACTGCACACATCCCTCCCGTCAAGGATCTCTGTTCCACTCACTGCCAAGCCAAGATTTTCCATCCATCCCACCTTACTTCGATGTAGTTGTACACCGGGCTCATTAGTTGGTCTCTACTCACAAACACATCTTCATCTACATATTATATTTTCCATTACAAGTAAGAGTCATCAATTTTACTAATATTTATTAATTTATTTGATCATGTTTCCTCTGCCACATTGGGTAAGACAATCTACAACTTTTTAAATTATTTTTCGTCTCGTCAAAAACCGAACCAACCGAACCAATCCAAACTGCATTGGTTTGGTTTGATGTTTTTTGGAAGCCAACCAAACCACTCAATTTTCATCTTGCGGTTCGGTTCAGTTTTTTACTCAAAACTAAACCAACCCGCACCACAAACACCCCTACCGCCCATAGTAGTTGGATTGATTTAATTAATAGGAGGAGTTAGGACTTCCCAACTTACAATTTCGCCTTTCCTTCAAAACAAAGAGTGATAATCATTAAACTTGATAAACATTGGGCCTCTCAAATAGATAAGTCTGTATAGCTTCCCAAAAATATTACCATTGTCAAATTTTATCTCAACAAATTAACCAATTCGACTGCATCTCAATATCAGGAGTAACCTGAAAACTACATCATATATCAAATTTGAACAAGAAAACAATACCGTTTTTTGGTGAGGCCTAGGTTGCCCTTTGGAAAAATGTGGGTAATTTACCCACATTCATTTGTATTATACAAAATTTGACACATACATCCCACTAATTTAATATCAATGTGATCTAAATATACAAATCAATCAAGAAACTAGGTGAAATTTATTTTTAGGTGAGTCCTAGATCACTTTTGAAAAATCTGGGTAACTTACCCATATTTCACTTACGTTCATTCTAAATTTGTCACATCTATCCTAATAATTTAATATTAACGTGGTGTAAAAACAAATATATTTTAATTGATAACCACAAAAGATTTCACAAAAAAAAAAATTAAAAAAATAATTGATTTTAGCGATTTCTCATCATATAATGTAAATTACCCATATTTTTCTAATGGACCACCAAGAATTTACCATATTTTTTCTATTATGTACTGATTAGTGCCACATATTGCTGGCAAGCAAAACCTACAATTCTAAGAGTTGATGGATTTGGCCAAGCATAATCACAATCACTATGCTTAACCAGCTTATGATAGCACTGGGAACAATCAAAACTTATGATAGCACAGGTATCCGTGATGAACCAGTTACAGTAAACGAGAGACACAAGCCAACAGGAAGCAACATAGCACCAAAAGTATATGCCTCACTTTGAGAACAATCCCAATTACATGAACTAAACTAATCCACAACAGTAACTAATACAAACTAAAACGTAGAAATAGTTCCAAGAGAATCTCCACGAGGCTTTCAACTCCTAAACTTGTAATAGAAGGAAATTCAAGACATGAAGAAGAACTACACAAACATAAACACCTCCAAAAGAAAGAAAGTAATAATAATAATAATAATAATAATAATAATAATAATAATAATAATAATAATAATAATAATAATAATAATAATAAGAGGGAGATGTAAATACTCACTCCACCCCGCCTCCTAAATTAATTTTTCTCCCATGTATGTATATACTCGTTTATTCTGTATATTTTTTGTTGAAAAATGCTGTTTATAGCGACAAGTTGTTCGTGAAATGCTCCACGAAGTGACGTGGTTGGGCACTCCTTGTAGTATTATGCGGTGCATACCTAAATTTTGTTGTTGAGCACAACACATGTATTATTATTCTGTGGTGGATCTGCTGAAATCTTTCGCAGTAAATAACAGTTCTCTTTTTTGTTTTGTTAAAATTTTTAATCACTTCTTTTCAATAAGTATTTTTTATTTTGTTTAATTTCTTATTATAAGAACTTAATTTTACTATATGAATTAATCACTGCTTTTCAAATGCCATATGTCAAGAAAACAAGCACCGCAACAAAATATATTGGAGATGCCGATAAACCATCTCTTTTCACGGTAAATGCCTTCTTGACTTCTTCAACTCCATCCTCTCTCTTCTAATTTACGGGAAAATAGCCAAAAAGAAGAAAGCTGAAATTCCTGCAAACCAAGTTGTGTTAAATGATAAAATTCTTCTCCGATCATTCTTTCTCTTCTACCTTTTAAAATTGAAATTCATTGTCTTGCAAAGCTCTCTCTCCCTCTTTTTATTCATATGTCTCCCCAAGGCAAAGCAAATCATAGATCACATATCAGAATAAGGTTGGTGCCCTCAGTCATTGGCGTACCTACACATATTTGAGGAGTTCAAATGAACCCCTGAAAAAATAAAACTAGCACCGAAATCTTAGGGAAAAATGTTTTTGCATTCTCTGAAAAATATATTTTGCACCCAAATTCTTAGTTTTGCACCAAAGTTCCTAATTTTGCACCACTCTATCGCACCACAATCACTCACACTCTTATATTTTATTTTAAAAAAGTTTCTCTCTCTATCTCTTTGGATCCGTTGTTGTTCTTATTATCCTAATTTTGAATCTGTTAGTACTATTTAATTGATAATTTTTGTTAGTGCTATTTAATTAATTTGTATTTTGTGTTAGTGGTATATAATTTATTTGGATTATTTTTGTCTATTTAATTTGAATATGAAATCGCGTAGAGAATAATTATGAAATGTATAATTTAGTTATTTAAATATATTATAGTCACTACAACAATAAAGGGAATTGGCAGCGACTATTTACCCTCAAAAACAAAGTTGTTGGCAGCAATATATGTGTGGCAACGATATTCGCAAGTCGTTGAGATAACAAAGTTCATTTCCCAACAATATCACTATTGTAGAGAAAAACATGTTTATCTCAATAACACTCAAAATTGTTGAGAATAACACATTTTTATACCAACAATGCAATAGTGTCATTGGCAAAAAATAAACTTAGCCCAACAACAACAAAAACTGTTGAGAACAAGAAAACTGTTGTAAATAAGTGGATGTCTAGGTTAAATGTATGTTGGATGTCTAGGTTAAATGTATGTTACAGAACTTGAGCCTATAACACGTTATCAGCACGATCGATCTCTAAATATCTCAAGGTACTATTTCTTCTCTTCATCTTATTATTATGACTTCTTCTTCTACCTCTTCTTCTTCTCCTTCTTATTATCATATTTCTTTTTACTATGATGAATTCCTGAAGAAATTCATCACTTAAGTAATCCCTGTTGGATTACAATACTTGTCTATTTTGATTACTTTGTTTGATGAATTCCAGAAGAAATTCATCACTTAAGCGCCCTAGTAATCCCTGTTGGATTACTATGTCTGTCTACTATTAATGAATTCCAGAAGAAATTCATCACTTAAGCGCCCTAGTAATCCCTGTTGGATTACTATTTTTGTCTATTATTGATGAATTCCATCACTTAAGCACCCTAGTAATCCCTGTTGGATTACTATGTTTGTCTATTTTTGATGAATTCCAGAAGAAATTCATCACTTCCGCACCCAATATGAGTTCTACTCATGAAAACCATTTTGTTTTCCCAGGTGATAACAAATTCTATGGTGACAGATGTGCCACACAAGTTAGACATATTAATTAGACATATTAATCCAGAAAAAAAAATTAACAAGGTTTTAAGGAAGAATTTTAAGACGTTCAAGGTTTCAAGAAAGAATTCTTAGCAACATCAAGAATTGTTTACAAGACGTTCAACATAATTTAATTTTAAAATGATGATTTTTTTTTGTAACTACCATCTAATTTCAAGGTAACTACAATTTAATTTTAAAATGATGATTTTTTTTGTAACTGCCGTCTAATTTTAAGGTAACTACCACTAAATATATGGATTAAATTCATTTCTTTTATTATTATTATTTATCTAACTTGATTGATTTTACAATTTCATGATAGAATTAAATATGTCGAACCTTGCAAAACTTGACTTTGTCGCTCTTGACATCATGGGAAAGAATTATTTATCTTGGGTGCTAGATGCTGACATCCATTTAGATGCAAATGGTCTTGGAGAAACTATAAGAGACGGAAACAAAGCATCAAATCAAGATAAGGCCAAAGCTATGATTTTTCTCCGTCATCATCTCCATGAAGGACTCAAAAGTGAGTATCTTACTGTAAAAGACCCACTCGTTCTTTGGAATCATCTAAAAGAAAGATTTGACCATCTGAAAACTGTTATTCTTCCAAAAGCTCGTTATAATTGGATGCATTTACGCTTACAAGATTTTAAAACTGTAAGTGAATATAACTCTGCCCTATTCAGAATCACTTCTCAATTGAAGTTATGTGGAGAAAAAGTCACTAATAATGATATGTTAGAAAAAACTTTCACTACTTTTCATGCATCCAATGTGCTCCTGCAGCAGCAATATAGAGAAAAGGGATTTAAGAAATATTCTGAATTAATTTCTTGTCTTCTTGTGGCGGAACAAAATAATGAGCTGTTAATGAAAAATCACGAGGCCCGTCCATTTGGTACTGCTCCATTCCCTGAAGCGAATGTAGCAAAACACGATCATTATACTGATGGGAAAACTCGTGGTCGTGGTCGAAATTTTGGCCGTGGTCGTAGTTTTGGTCGTGGTCGTGGTTTTGTCCTTGGTCATGGTCGTGGACATGGCCGTGGTGGAATTTCCAAGAAAGCATTCTCCAACCAGAAGTGGAAAAATAGTGAAAAAGAAAAAAGTGGGCAAAATAGCAAACAAGATGACAATAATTGCTACCGTTGTGGAGGAAAAGGTCATTGGTCACGCCACTGTCGTACCCCAAAGCATCTTATTGATCTTTATCAAGAATCTCAGAAAAATAAAGGGAAAAGGATAGAGACACATTTTGCTTATGAAGATGATGATTATGGTCCTATAGATGATACTCACTTAGATGTTTCTAATTTCTTTGCTGACCCAGATGGAAATATTGGTCACCTTATTGGAGATGGGGTCCTTAAGAAATAGTTTTCTTCCATTTTTATATTATGTCTTTATTTGCTTTGTTTGAAATTCCTTAAGTTTAACTGACATTGAAGTTTATGTTTTTGGTGTGTTGGTGTGTTTCTTTTCGTTTTTTTTTCATGCAATAAAATTTGAGTTATAATGTTTTTATCCTTCCAAAATTATTATTATACTTCTTACTTATTTATTTTTATTTTCTCTTGAAAGTTAGAATGAGTATTGTCACTAGCAACAATAATGGAGATATGTGTCTCGCTGATAGTGGAACAACCCATACGATTCTCAAGGACAGAAATTATTTTTCTTACTTAGTAATGCAAAAAACCAATGTTACTACTATATCTGGTACTACAAAAATAATTGAAGGCTCTGGAAGAGCCAATGTATTGTTACCAAGAGGAACAAAACTACACATTGATATGGCACTATATTCCCCCAAATCTCGTAGAAACTTACTAAGTTTCAAAGATATTCGCTTAAATGGTTGCCATATTGAAGCAACAAATGAAGGAGATATCGAATATCTCTATATCACGAGACATACAGCAGGAGGAAAAAGTATATTGAAAAAATTACCAACGTTTTCAAATGGTTTGTACTACACTTTTATTAGTACGATTGAAACGCATTCTATTGTAAACCAGAAGTTTACAAATCACAACAAGTGTCTGATTTGGCATGACCGGTTGGGCCATCCCGGTTCTATCATGATGCGAAAAATAATTGAAAATTCATGTGGACATCCATTGAAGAGCCAGGAGATTCTTCAATCCAATAATTTCTCATGTACTGCATGTTCCCAAGGAAAATTGATAATTAGACCATCACCAACAAAAATTGAGGGTGAAACTCTTACGTTTTTAGAACGAATACAAGGTGATATCTGTGGGCCAATACACCCACCATGTGGACCATTTAGGTATTTTATGGTTTTAATCGATGCATCAACTAGATGGTCACATGTTTGTTTGTTATCAACTCGCAACCAGGCGTTTGCGAGATTGCTTGCTCAACTAATTCGATCAAGAGCTCATTTTCCTGACTATCCAGTTAAGAAAATACGCCTTGATAATGCTGCTGAATTTACATCCCAAGCATTCAATGAGTATTGTATTTCTATTGGAATCGATGTTGAACATCCTGTAGCACATGTTCATACACAAAATGGGCTTGCAGAGTCCCTCATTAAACGTCTAAAGTTGATTGCAAGACCAATACTCATGAAATCAAAACTTCCAATTTCTTCTTGGGGACATGCAATATTGCATGCTGCAACATTAGTTCGCATCAGGCCAACAAGTCATCAAAGTTATTCTCCCTTGCAATAATTAGTTTCTGGTAAAGAGCCTAATATATCCCATATAAGAAATTTTGGATGTGCGGTATATGTTCCAATCCCTCCACCAAAACGCACAAAAATGGGTCCACAAAGAAGATTGGGTATATATGTTGGATATGAATCTCCATCTATAATAAAATATCTTGAACCATCAACGGGAGATTTATTTACAGCGAGGTTCGCTGATTGTCACTTTGATGAATCAGTTTTCCCAATATTAGGGGGAGAGAATAAGCAACTGGACAAGGAAATTCGTTGGAATGAATTATCACTTTCTCACCTTGATCCTCGTACAAAACAATGCGAACTCGAAGTTCAAAGGATAATTCATTTACAAAATCTAGCAAATGAATTGCCAGATGCATTCACTAATCCTAAAAGGGTGACTAAATCATATATACCGGTTGCTAATGCTCCAATCAAAGTTGATGTCCCAGTTGAACAGTCTAAGACTGGAAATGATCAGTCTCAAGCACGCATGAAGCGTGGTAGACCTATAGGTTCTAAAGATAAAAATCCTTGATCAAGAAAAGGCACAAAAAGGATAAATGGCCCAAATGAGGATACAAAAACTCCAAATGAGGATACAGAAACTCCAAGTGAGGATACAAAAGCTGCAAATGATTCTTCAGACATAATTGTTGACTCAGTTCCAGAAGAGACTGATCAGGTACCTGAAAATCTTGAAAATGAAGAGATCTCAATAAATTATGTCATGAATGGAGTACGATGGAACCGAAACATAGTCAACATTGATGATATTTTTGTATATAATATAGCGCTTAATGTGATGAGTGATAATGAGGATCATGAACTAAAGTCCATTGAAGATTGTCGACAAAGAAATGACTGGACAAAGTGGAAAGATGCAATTGAAGCAGAATTAAACTCACTTTGTAAGAGAAACGTTTTTGGACCTGTAGTCCGAACACCAGAGGGTGTGAAGCCAGTTGGATATAAGTGGGTTTTTGTACGAAAACGAAATGGAAATAATGAAATTGTGAGATACAAAGCTCGACTTGTTGCTCAAGAATTTTCACAAAGACCTGGCATCGATTTTGAAGAAACTTATTCACCTGTAGTAGATGCAAGTACTTTTCGCTACTTAATTACTCTAGTAGCACGTGAGGGGCTAAATTTACACATGATGGATGTTGTTACAGCATATTTGTATGGTTCACTTGATAGTGAAATTTATATGAAACTCCCTGAAGGATTTCATCTTCCCAAGACAAACAATCCAGGCTCTCGAGAAAATTATTCGATCAAGTTGAATAAGTCTCTCTATGGACTTAAACAATCTGGACGCATGTGGTATAATCGTCTCAGTGAATATTTGTTAAAGGAGGGATATAAAAATGACCCCATATGTCCATGCATTTTTATAAAAAGATCTGGAAAAGAATTTGCGATAATTGTTGTTTATGTGGACGACTTAAATATTATTGGAACTCCTGAAGAGCTTCCAAAAGCTATAGATTGCTTAAAGAGAGAGTTCGAAATGAAGGATTTAGGAAAGACAAAATTTTGTTTGGGATTACAAATTGAACATTTAAGGAATGGAATTCTTGTACATCAAGAAACTTATATAACAAAAGTTCTAAAACGGTTTTACATGGACAAATCACATCCACTGTGTACACCAATGGTTGTAAGATCACTAGATGTGAATAAAGATCCATTTAGACCTCAAGAAAAGGATGAGGAACTACTTGGTCCTGAAGTACCATATCTTAGTGCAATTGGCGCACTAATGTACCTTGCTAATTATACACATCCTGATATATCATTTGCTATTAATTTATTAGCAAGATATAGTTCTTCACCTACACGGAGACATTGGAATGGAGTTAAACATGTTCTTCGTTACCTCCGAGGTACAATGGATATGGGTTTGTTTTATTCAAATAAATCAAAATCAGATTTAACTGGTTATGCAGATGCAGGTTACTTATCAGACCCTCATAATGGTAGATCACAAACAGGCTATCTGTTTATCTGTGGTGATACAGCCATTTCATGGAGGTCTGTAAAATAGACCATAACAGCCACATCATCTAACCATGCAGAAATTTTAGCACTACATGAAGCAAGTCGGGAATGCATTTGGTTAAGGTCAGTAATTCAACATATACAAGAAACCTGTGGTTTATCTTCTGAGAAAATGATAGCAACGACCATGTATGAAGACAACACTGCATGCATTGCTCAATTGAAAGAAGGGTATATTAAAGGAGATAGAACAAAGCACATTTTACCAAAGTTTTTCTTCACTCACGATCTTCAAAAGAATGGTGATATCAACATTCAACAAATTCGTTCATGTGACAACTTAGCAGATCTTCTAACAAAGTCATTGCCAAGCAAAACTTTTGAGCAGCTAATACGGAAGATTGGCCTTCGTCGTCTCAGAGATGATTACATAGTTGAGGGGGAGAAATAAACATGCTCTGCACTCTTTTTCCCTTCACCACGGTTTTGTCCCAATGGGTTTTTCGGGGTAAGGTTTTTAACGAGGCAGCCCTCAAGCAAAGGATGTTGTACTCTTTTCCTTCACTAAGATTTTTTCCCACTGGGTTTTTTCTTAGTAAGGTTTTTAATGAGGCATATCCTTAATAGACATCCAAGGCGGAGTGTTGTGAATAAGTGGATGTCTAGATTAAATGTATGTGGATGTCTAGGTTAAATGTATGTTGAATGTCTAGGTTAAATGTATGTTACAGAACTTGAGCCTATAAATAGGACTCAGATGTCATTGTAGTGATACACCTTCAAGAGTAATATACAAAGCTATTTCTTCTTCCTTCCATTCTCTCCTTTACTATTTTATTCTTGCTCTAGTTTTAGTACTTTTATAACAAAAACTATTTTTTGACAATACCATAAAGTTGTTGGTAAAAATACTTTTTTTAAAAAAAATATTGATGTCAAATTTTCCTATCCAATTTTACTCTTAAAATATATTAAAATTTATAAAATTATCCAAAAGAAACTGCTTTGCAAAGAAACAGCAGTTACCCACAAAACACTAATCAGCCGATTACTGATGCTTATTACCTTTTTTTCGGTTAACTTTTTCTTTGTTCCACTTCTTAATTCTCAATTGATCATACAATTGATCATCATGGTGGCTGTTATGATTGAAAATGAAGACGAGAATGCAGAGGTGGAAACAATATAAGGAAAGGCATCTACCAATTATGGAGTGTGAAGAATTTAGTGAATCTATTCCCTTCTCTCCCTCCTCATGATTTCTCTATCTTTCCCTTAGGCTTATATTCCCTTCTATGTAATTCTGCAAATCATTTTACTGAAATTGATTTTCGCCAATACAACTTTTGTTCGATCGCCATTTGCATTCTTGTTAATTTCTAATATCTTACAGTGGCCGAGTTGAAGTTGTTCTGTTTCTAAGGGAGAAAGGGTGTTATAAGATGCTGACATTCATGTTTCTATCATGTTTTCACTACATAGTGGCTTGTGATGAAAAAAGAGTGAAAAAGATGGAAGCGAGTTGAAGTGAAATTGGAAGAACACATCACCGAACCCAGATTCATTAATGGCATGAGTGGATTCATATGACAGGCATTCTAGCGACCACTTATCAAGAATATCTCTAGAGAAGCTGCTACCATCAAAGCCATTATGGCAAGTCCATGTAATCAAATACATGTAGAAACTTTGATTTTAACAATAATAACAATAATTAATAAATTAAATTTGATAATGCAAAATGGTGGCTGGTAGAAGGTCTGGTCATTGAATAATAACAATAATTAATAAATTAAATTTGATATTAAAAATAACATTTTATTTTAATAAAATAAAATTCAATATCCATAAAGAATTGTACAACTACATAAGTTGTTGCTAAAATACACTTTATCACAACTATTTCAATTGTTGAGATATGTTAGGTTGACAACAAATTTTGTTATTGGTAAAAAACTCTATCACAGCGACTTTAATTGTTGAGACATGTTACTAATCATGGCAACTTTAGTGGCTACCACAAGTTAGATACAACAGCAAAAGATTGTCCAAATAGCAGAGACAATTGTTGTTGTAAAAACATCAAATGTCGCTACGAAACATTTCGCAACGGGACTTAAGGCAACAACATGCAGCAACTTTTTCCTGTTGAAAAAAGCATTTTTCTCAGCAACTTTGAACATTTTGCAAAGACTTTTGTTGTTGCTAAACACCATTTATCTTGTAGTGAGTTGCTTTTAATTATATTTTTAACAAATTGTGTATTTAAAAAATTTGACACCCCTAACCCCGGGGTCCTGGGTCCGCCACTGCCCTCAGTCCTTTCTCATCACTGAGTATCAGATAAGGTTCTTGCTTTACATTAGTTATTTTTTGTGCATTCAATAGTTTGGATCTAAATTCAATTGGTTTTTTTCCTGGTATTCATCTTTTTGCATTTTGATATATTTTGAAATCCTTGGTGTTGAGGTTTTCGAGCATCGATGTGTTGTGTTCATGAAACATATTAAGGTGATTGATTTTAAGATTTAGGAATTACCCCTTATCGTCTATAAAGTAGTTAAAAAGAAATGTGTTCAGATTTTTTTTTTTCAATCTAGAAACGATTTGGTAAAATTGTATAAACATCGTTTTAGGATTTTATTAGGGAGTGCAACAAGGATAAATATATCTGCACGATCATTGATCTCCTATAATTAGCAGAGATGCCAACCTCTTCTTATGGCCTCTATCACATGTTGAAGAATTTTCAGCTTGATTTTCTCTTACATACTTGGAATGACAGAGGCAGAATGTCTATTCTATGAGGTTGGAAAATTTTGTATTCTCATTTTTCAATCTTTGCCTTCAAATGGATTTTATAACCATGATCCATCTATTCTTTTTGTTAGTCCCTGGTTTTTTTATAAGTAGTTTATATTGATAACCTCCACATAAAGAATCATCTTTATATCTTTCATCTTGCAAGCCTGCAACTTGGATCGGTTTGTTGTTAATCTATAGATTCGTGAACCAGTTCAAAAGCATACATTTCAGCTACTTTAAATGTGGAATTGTATTTCAACTTTGTGCATTCTGATGGTTTGTAAGTGGAGAGGTTGAAAGTGTGGAATTGTATTGAAGACAATCCTATTTGCTTGATTCCTTTCTACTTATGCAGTTTATATGGACTATGCCATTAATTTCCCTCTAGGAAGATGCTATACAACTTAGCTAAAATTTTAATATGGTATTCTGTAATATTTGCTTTGCAATCTTTCTAAACTATCCAAGTTCAATTCATCACACCTTTGAAGATTTAACTTCATTGACAATATTTCTACTCATCTATTATGTTTATAACTGTGGACTAGAGAATCCAAGCTAACCATTGAAGTGAATTTTTCTTAGGAGAAGCGAATTGAGCTTATGCTTATCACTTATGCAGACATCAGAAGTAAGCGAATTGAGCTTATCTTTCTTCAGCATAACTTTGTTGTAGCTTCACTATTTCCTTTCCTTTATTTCATGATAAAGGAGTTCAAGGTAGTTTCTTAGGTATTTCCCTTTTCTATTTTGATATCATTTGCATTGATGTTGTGCTGAGTTTCATTTTTCAAAACATAATCATCTTTTTTACCACATAAATGCTGCATTAATGTGCCTACAGTACAGCATATGGGAAATGTACACAAAAAGATTCAAATAGGATTCCTGATTCAAATAGGATTCCTGATTTCAAGTAACTCAATAATAAACATAATCATCTATTTTTTCGTATTGCTTTGCTATATTCCTTGATTTGGATGTTATAAGTGTGTGGATCTTCTGTACCTCAGCGTGTTGATCAAACTTCAGTCTGTGCTAATGAACTTGAAAATGCAGGGGGTTGATTTGGATGTTATAGGTGTCTGGACCTTCTGTTTTGGTGCTTTTGAGTTCTATTTTTTCATATTGCTTTGCTATGTTCAATTTCCAATTATTTTCTTTTGTGTGAATGCAGACAGATACTGTTGGACTTACTAACCATAATAGCAAGTTCAAGTTTCAACTTCTATCAATGGAACAACAGGCAAAACTCTTAGGGGGTATTTCTCACAGACCTTCTCTCCATTTTATTTTTTGGTGGATGGACACTCATTTTGTGTTTCTTCCTAAAAACTACCAGCCATGATCAATAGTTAATTCCTCATTTCGTGTTTCTTAAATCATTGTTGTTCCACTTGACTCCCTTCTTATATTTGCATGTACTCTTGGGCCAATACAAGGGTATTTTTTGTAAATTACATACTAACGATTGTTGCATGCCAGCCACGAGTTGGTTTCGATCTTTCAATAGTTAATTCCTCATTTTGTGTTTCTTCTCCATTGGTTTATTCTATGCATAATCATTGTTGTCCCACTTGGCTCCCTTTTTCTGTTTGCATGCATGTACCCTTGGGCCAATACTTCGGTTTTGAGTGCCAACAACTACAAGCGTATTTTTTCTAAGTTATATACTAACAATTGTTGCATGTCAACCACATTTTGTTTTGTTGCTGCTACACTGACTTCTTCTTTTTGCTTTCCTTCCATGTGTTTCTTTATTCTCTATCAATTTGTCAGTCACATTAATAGGCAAATCCATTCACTTCACTCTTACACTGACAACAACGT
Organism: Astragalus glycyphyllos; assembly: GCA_963573325.1. Lineage (NCBI taxonomy): Eukaryota > Viridiplantae > Streptophyta > Magnoliopsida > Fabales > Fabaceae > Astragalus > Astragalus glycyphyllos. The sequence goes on from OY754308.1 coordinate 69,296,099, forward strand.
ACATCTTTGATTGGTCATCTTTTGATAATCGCATTGCTATTAATTTGTCATAAATATGATGGTTAGAAGTTGTTTTACCTCCAATTGACTCTATTAACTTCCTCTTTTCCTAGGTTTCTTTTCCCCTTTAAATTCTGATTTCCCTTCCTACCATCATACCATTCAACAATCACCATCCAGAGCTTTGTTATCATGTCATCTTCCAGGGGTAAGAAACCATGTGTTACACATACATAGAGGAAACAACGCCTTTCACCTATGTAGAGGCCCATTGCTGCATTCCTCTCTGCGCAGAGGTTTTTCTTCTTCACTTCTCTTTCTTATTTGATCACACTCCAATCTTTTTGTTTCTGAGCTTCATGTCATTTGGTTGTATACTATGTTCTATTTACTATTTTGATGATTCATTGACTCATGGTTGTGTTCTTGGTAAGCTGATTCGCTGATTCATGGTTGTGTTCAACTCCAAATTTTTTGCTGCCCTCTTTTTAAACAGATCTAATCATGGGCGATATGTTCATGAGATCTCCTCCTCTTTCTCTTCCTCCTCCTACTCTTCCGAGTCTGATGGTCTTGACTCTCCTGGCGCAGCTGCTATCTTGGCCGAAATTGATCCTTTAACTTGGGACCTGAAAGTTTCCAACCATGTGTGCAACAAATCTGGTGTGATGGTGAGTTTTCTTATTTTGCTCAGTTTACTTTTCATTGTTGTAACCTTTCTTACTTAACTTAGTTTGGATTTCATTGTTATCAACAAAGGCTCACATTGCGTTTTTAATGGTGTAACGTCAGCACTTCCCCAAAAGCATTGGGAGGCATATACCAGATTCAATGGAATCAATCACTCTCCATGATAATGCAACTAAGAAGAATTTTGACTGCTCTATTCATACTGCTCCACGTTCAAGGGAAGAAAAGTAATTAGCTGGGAAGGAATGGTTAGCTTTTGTGAAAGAACAGAATTTGAAGGTGGGCGACATTCTTAAGATGCAGATTGGGGGCTCTCCACTTACTGTGTTTGTTGATGTTGTTAGGGTTTAATGTGTAGTGTTTACCTTGCTCTAAATTGTACTTTTCCGTTTTTTATTTAACTTGGTATTGTAATGCTGTTGTACAAAACCAATAGCATTTCTTGACTTCTTAATATATATATATATATATATATATATATATATATATATATATATATGCATGTATGTATATACACACACTATGGTCTATGGAGGCTTCTAGCTAGTGTTTGTAGGACTCCAAAATCTTCAACATGACCAGTAGAGTTTTCCTTGTGCTTGCATTTTCATTACTCCAGTTTTCATGCCCTTCACTCTCCCTCTCATATTCTGAATCTTCATTCATAGATTTCCGGTCACACATAACCACCACTATAGAGGGGTACGTAATGTCCTCTTTTTCTACAGAGTTTGCGTAGTGACTCTCAATTTCATTTTTATTTTTTAATTTTTTAAATCAAAAATCAAAATAAAACAGTTTAATTACCTTACATTACATGTTTAAAGAGATGGTGCACTTGAAGGAAGGAGATGGTGGTTGTTCAACTAGTAATGTAATGATGCCATTTAGTTGGTGACAGTTCATTTAATTAGTTGGTTTAACATTTAATTTAATTGCAGACCATTGAATTGCCGCGAGAGACAACGAAGACCATTAAGCCTCCAAATAATTAAAGTATATTGCTTTAGGAGATCATGACCAGAGAACACACACAACACAACAAAAGTTTGCTATTTTGTTCATAATACAATTTGCATACACCTCTTTTTTCTCTCCTCCTCAAATCTTAAAAGATGAATCCTTATAAATTTCAGCTCATAAGAACCCCAACCATTCCCTTCTTTAATTCACTCTTTTACTATTCCTATGGCCTCCGGTAAAACCCAAATGCATGCAGATGAAAGACATCCACACATTTAATCCTCCATCTCCTTTAGAAGCGCTGAAGTCGCCATATTATACAAGTAAAACCCTCTTTCAGAAGCTACTTTTTCATGTGATTTAGACAGAGAGGGGCACGCGACATTTTACTAGCTTGAGGCTCTTAAATGAGGGGACAACTGGTTGGAAGAGTAATCAGCCATACGTAGATGATAAGCTCGTGCAAGAAATGAGCGCAGATTTGGCCAAATTTGGTTCTCTGAATTTCGGAATGCATATGAAGGTTTATGCATTTTACTACGACAAATCATGGTTTTCTTCGATGGGCAGCTTGGAAGTGATGACAACTCAGATTGAAGGTATAAAATTTGGGTTTCTTCCTAATCATAAGGGTTTCGAAGACGGGCATATAAAGTAATGGAGTTGATTCCAAAGCACCTGGTGGAGAAATATATACCACGTACCAGTAAAATCATTCAAAAACAAAGTTACAGATTTAAGACACTTGATCTACCATCTTCTGCATAACACCATCTTTTCTAAGCTTTCCCACCAAGATGAAAGGCTTCCTGATATTAGTAGTAAGAAGGAAGGTAGTTGCATAGGGAAAAGGAGAATCACATGACATTATTTATGTGGTACTGTCTAGTTGCCTATTGGCTATCCAATTCAAACCCTAAACGCTCTAGACTCAGTTAGAAGAATCAGTTCATTCACACTCCTCCATGCCGCCGCACTTCACACTTCTCCTCTACGTCATGATTCTAGCTAATGTTGTGGTTCATTGACTCGCTGTTTATGCGCCTCCTCCATGTCAAATATCGGGCAAAAAAACCATGTGGGGGTAAAAAAAAAATTTATTTACCAAAATAATGCACTTTGTGGGTTATTTACCAAAGTGGGCAAATTTTTTTTATAGTTCAGAAGTCGCCCCCCCCCGGGTGACTTCTGAACTGTTTTTTGCAATTTTTTTTTAAAATGCAGTTCAGAAGTCCCCCCCCCCAGGGTGACTTCTGAACTGTGTTTCGCAAATTTTTTTTAAAATACAGTTCAGAAGTCGCCCCCCCCCCCCCCCAGGGTGACTTCTGAACTGTGTTTCGCAATTTTTTTTTAAATACAGTTCAGAAGTCGCCCCCCCCCCCCCCCCCCCCCCCCCCAGGGTGACTTCTGAACTGTGTTTTTTTAATTTTTCAATAATTATATATTAATATATAAATATCTAAATTAATTTATTTTAAATAAAACAATAGTATTTAGATAATTAATTGTTTCTGTTGTGACCCTCATTTCTACAAATTCCGCATCTTCTGGTGCGTGTACCCCTTTCTCTTTGATCCATCTCTGTACGAATACGGGTAGACTGTGGACGACCCTTTTTATCTCTTCGTTTAGTGGGATCATGCTTTAGTTCTAAAGTATTGAAATAAGGCCATGACGTCTCAGTTGGCAAGGGTGGGAACTCGACAATGTAAGTATTGAAAACATTCTCCATTGTGTACGGTGGATCCACGAATTGCATGTGGTCGTAATTGCATTTTGAGCATGCTGCGATGACATGTGAACAAGGGTAGTGAAGTGCCTGGAATTCCCCACACTCACACGTTTTTGCTCTGAAGTTCACCACGAATGTTCGCGCAGGTCTACCACTTTGTGGTCGTACAAGTTCTTCAACTCGGAACAATTGTTGGGCACGATCGTGAACCGCGACGTTATGGGTTTTTGAGACATTTATGTTCCTGGCAATATTTTCCAACAATTTTTCAGAGTACATAGTTCCGGACGTCAACATTGCCTGTGCCTGTGTTCCCCTTTTGACGAAAACCTCGTTCATCCTGAAATATGTTGCATCTATCAATGAACGAATAGGGAGATTCCGCACCCCCTTAAGAACATTGTTGATGCACTCTGCAAGGTTTGTTGTCATGTGCCCCCAACGGGAACCTCCATCGCACCACTGCAACAATTGTTCTGCGGTTATGTCTTCAACCCAAGCCACCCCCTCAGGACCTACTTCCCGACCAATTTTTTGTTTGTAGTGATCGGCCGATTCTTCCGTCATTGAATATGCTGAAGAAAAAAAAAGAAGATGTTGGTAAGTATGGAATGGAAATTTGAAACCAGTTAATTAAAAAAAATTGTTAAAAATACTCACCCATGTTGATGACATGTTTCCTGGCAGGAGTGTTTTTGAAGTGTCTCATGAAGTTTTGTGCTATGTGGCGAACACAGAAGACGTGTTTCCAATTGGTGTTTAGTTGCGTAACAGCACTTTTGATAGACTCGTGTCTATCTGATATCAAACAAATACCCTCCTGTGGTGTCACATAGTGTCTTAAACGAGATAGGAAGAAAAACCAAGCCTCCTTTGTCTCACCCTCGACCACTGCATATGCAATTGGGAAGGTGTTGTTTCTTCCATCTTGTGCGATTGCCAAAAGAAGACACCCTTTGTACCTACCGTACAACCATGTTCCATCAACAGAGACAACTGGTTTGCAAAATTGAAAGCCTTTAATGCACGGGCCGAAACTCCAAAAGATGCGGTGGAATACACCTTTGCCGGCAACTAGTTGTCCATTCTCATAGAATGGTTTGTACTGCCAATCGTGAATTGTGTCTGGAATATAGTAAGAGAAAGCATGTAGCCACCTGGTTACTTCATTGTAAGAGTCCTCCCAATTACCGAAGATAAGCTCGATTGCTTTTTGTTTAGCAATCCAAGCCTTTCTGTAGGAACTCTGGTACGTGAACCGCTCCTTGATGTGTGCAATCAACACAGCCACTGATATTGTCGGGTCCTTCCTTACAAGTGGAAGTATATGAGTACACATGAGGGAGGAGGTCAACTGGCGGTGATCTTGGGAAATAGTAGATGTTGTACATGTGTGTGGGTGAGTCAACTGTGTAATCCCCCAATATCCAGTTTTTGCTCCTACTCTCACTACACACCTCCACAAACAGGTTTCATGAACACAACAAACGGTCCATGTGTGTGGTTTAGACTCACAGACTTTGTATGCAACTGAATGGTTTAGGTGATATGTTTGGATGAATTGTTGGGCTATTTCTTTTGTGGGAAATTTCATTTTGAGTTTGAGTTCGTTTGGGTCTTCGTTGGATAATAGTTGGTTCCTGTCCATGGAATGGCCAAACTCTACATCATAAGGTTCTGGGTTATCAGCTGTGACGTTTTGAAAGTGTGGTACAGGCTCGCGGAATGCAACACCTATGTTGGGGTTAGTTTCAATTGGTTCCTCATCGACGTCACGCTGAAGAATTTCATCTTCATCTTCGCTATAGTCCCCAACGTCTTCATTATGGACTCCAACAAACATACTAAACGGTGGGGTATTAGTTTGAGTATGTAGAGGGTGGCTTGTGTTAAGGTCAATGGGTGTGTTTGAGGATGATGGTGCAGAGTGATGGTGAGGTGTTGAAGGACTGTAATGCATGTCAGTTTGGTCTGATGAAGGATTGAATTGAGGGTAAACAGGTGGAATGAAGTCAGTGTATGGTATTTCTGTTTGTTGAGATAAACGTAAGTTTTGTTGTGATGAAGATGGAATAGAGTGGCCGTGACTTACCTAGGTGTAGTTAGAAGGAGCCTCAACCAAATCTGCGTATATTTCTGGTGTACATATACCAAGGTGTCTATCTTCTTTGAAATGCTCTATCATAAGTTCAACATCATCGTCGGAATTTATTTCGAATCCCCCATAAAAGGTATGGCCAGTACTGAGAGTTGTGGGGTACCGATATGTAAGACTAGCAACCATTTTTGAATGGTCAGGAGAGATTTTTTTTTCAATGGCTTGTTTAACTTGAGCTAGTTTGGAATTAGAGTTTACTTTGACAAGGGTGTTGTTATGACACCTAAAAAATATACCCTCAGTATTTGTTTTTTCAACATAACCATTGTAAAAGACCGTGATGAAAACATTCGTTGGAGCCATTGACGAAGTTGGGAGTAGGAGGGTGTGTTTGAGTTTCAGTTGGTAGTAGGAGAAACTATGGCAGTTGGGTGTTTAGTGGTGAGAGATTTAGGGCCTATTTATTGAAATTTGAATGGTCTAGATTTCACCGTTGGTTTTGAAGGCCAGGATTGCACCGACATTTTTAAAGGCCAGGATTGCACCGACACTTTTAAAGGCCAGGATTGCACACGTGACTTTTAAAGGCCAGGATTGCACCGACACTTTTAAAGGCCAGGATTGCACCGACACTTTTAAAGGCCAGGATTGCACCGACACTTTTAAAGGCCACGATTGCACACGTGACTTTTAAAGGCGAGGATTGCACTGACACTTTTAAAGGCCAGGATTGCACCGACACTTTTAAAGGCCAGGATTGCACACGTCACTTTTAAAGGCCAGGATTGCACCGACACTTTTAAAGGCCAGGATTGCACCGACACTTTTAAAGGCCAGGATTGCACCGACACTTTTAAAGGCCACGATTGCACACGTGACTTTTAAAGGCGAGGATTGCACCGACACTTTTAAAGGCCAGGATTGCACCGACACTTTTAAAGGCCAGGATTGCACACGTGACTTTTAAAGGCCAGGATTGCACCGACACTTTTAAAGGCCAGGATTGCACCGACACTTTTGAAGGCCAGGATTGCACCGACACTTTTGAATTGTTCAATGTGCATTGTTCACTGCTTAGTGCATAGTGCAGTGTCCAGTGCTTAGGAAAACTCATTTTTTAGACTTAGGAAAAACCGGTTTTAGTCATTGTTTCGAATCTTGTACACGTGGGTTATAAGTCCGTTAGTAGTAATTCAAAAGATGAAACCGTAGTTCTATAACTCTACTATAATGTCATATCATTTATTTTAATTTAGTAATTTAACAAAATTGCTTCAAATTGATCTAAACATGGTAAAAAACTCATTTTTTAGACTTAGGAAAAACCGGTTTTAGTCATTTTTTCGAATCTTGTACACGTGGGTTATAAGTCCGTTAGTACTAATTCAAAACATGAAACCGTAGTTCTATAACTCTACTATAATGTCATATCATTTATTTTAATTTTGTAATTTAACAAAATTGCTTCAAATTGATCTAAACATGGTAAAAAACTCATTTTTTAGACTTAGGAAAAACCGGTTTTAGTCATTTTTTCGAATCTTGTACACGTGGGTTATAAGTCCGTTAGTACTAATTCAAAACATGAAACCGTAGTTCTATAACTCTACTATAATGTCATATCATTTATTTTAATTTTGTAATTTAACAAAATTGCTTCAAATTGATCTAAACATGGTAAAAAACTCATTTTTTAGACTTAGGAAAAACCGGTTTTAGTCATTTTTTCGAATCTTGTACACGTGGGTTATAAGTCCGTTAGTACTAATTCAAAACATGAAACTGTAGTTCTATAACTCTACTATAATGTCATATCATTTATTTTAATTTAGTAATTTAACAAAATTGCTTCAAATTGATCTAAACATGGTAAAAAACTCATTTTTTAGACTTAGGAAAAACCGGTTTTTGTCATTTTTTCGAATCTTGTACACGTGGGTTATAAGTCCGTTAGTACTAATTCAAAACATGAAACTGTAGTTCTATAACTCTACTATAATGTCATATCATTTTTTTTAATTTAGTAATTTAACAAAATTGCTTCAAATTGATCTAAACATGGTAAAAAACTCATTTTTTAGACTTAGGAAAAACCGGTTTTAGTCATTGTTTCGAAGGCCAGGATTGCACCGACACTTTTAAAGGCCACGATTGCACACGTGACTTTTAAAGGCGAGGACTGCACTGACACTTTTAAAGGCCAGGATTGCACCGGCACTTTTAAAGGCCAGGATTGCACACGTGACTTTTAAAGGCCACGATTGCACACGTGACTTTTAAAGGCGAGGATTGCACTGACACTTTTAAAGGCCAGGATTGCACCGACACTTTTAAAGGCCAGGATGGCACACGTCACTTTTAAATGCCAGGATTGCACCGACACTTTTAAAGGCCAGGATTGCACCGACACTTTTAAAGGCCAGGATTGCACACGTGACTTTTAAAGGCCACGATTGCACACGTGACTTTTAAAGGCGAGGATTGCACTGACACTTTTAAAGGCCAGGATTGCACCGACACTTTTAAAGGCCAGGATTGCACACGTGACTTTTAAAGGTCAGGATTGCACCGACACTTTTAAAGGCCAGGATTGCACCGACACTTTTGAATTGTTCAATGTGCATTGTGCCTCACTGCTTAAAGGTCAGGACACTAATGCTTAGACTAGAATATATACAACAAAAGGCAGCAACACAACCACATAACTCAAACATTCAAGTCACCATAACTCTTCAACAACACTTCCTCTAAGAATGTCTTCCTTACTAAACGAAGAACCTCACATTTCCATGCTTCTCAACGATGACCCAATGGAAGTTCACCACGCTTTCAAACTTCCAGAACCAGATGCCTCTATATTACCTTTGATAGAAAGAGCTGGATTTCGTCACATTGCTTCAATTGGCGCATTCAAAATAAATCCAGCTTTGGTGGCAGCAATGGTCGAACGCTGGAGACCAGAAACACACACTTTTCATCTTCCAGTAGGGGAGTGCACAATAACTCTCGAAGATGTGGCGTTGCAGTTGGGACTTCCCGTTGATGGAAATGCCGTTACTGGAAGTTGTGAAAAAAATTGGGATCGAGTATGCGAACAACTTTTGGGTAAGCCAATCCCAACAAATGGCATGGTAGGCAACCAAATTAAGTTCACTTGGCTACAACGTGAATTTAATAATGTTCCAGAGGGCGCTTCCAACCAAGTGCGAAGACAATATTGTAGGGCGTACCTATTGCAGTTGATCGGGGGATACATACTCCCAGACAAATCATCAAACAGAGTCAACATAAAATACCTACCCCTATTGAAAAACTTCGATGAAATTTCAAGTTACAGCTGGGGGTCAGCATGCCTAACGAACTTATACAGAATGTTGTGTAAGACAGCTACATGCTCCTCACGCACCATGGGTGGATGTACTCTTTTGTTACAGTCTTGGGTCTGGTACCGCATGCCGTTCCTAGCACCAGACTGCAACCGTCCTTATGAATGGCCACTAGCAAAGAGGTAAAAAATTGACACAACTTATGAATACTAACAATTATATTTCTTCTTTACGTTAACAATTTTTTTTACCAGATGGGTTCGCACGCCACTTAGCCACACTAAGTGTCCAAAAAGCCTTGTTTTGTACAGATCAACAATAGACCGCATGACACATGAAGAGTTTGAGTGGTTGCCATATCGGGAATTCAATTTGCCAGAAATAGCATATCGGCACCAAGGCATATGGACTACAAACACGGCTATGGTCTGTTTCCATATTGTAGAATGGCACCATGCGGATAGAGTGACTTTGCAATTTGGCCTCGTCCAAGACATACCATCAGCACCAATAGATATCAGCCACATGCACAACATCACCATGCAGGGACAAACTGATGTTAATTGGGCTGTATATCACAGCCACTTAATTGATTTATGGAATGATAGAGAAAATCGATGTGTTGTGGGTCGACCGTGCTTTGCTAAACCAACGCAGTCAGATAAATACATGCGCTGGTTTCTAAAAAAATCAAGGCCATACATTTCAGCCGACCAACATCTAAGGGATCCACGTGGTCTTGCAAATGTTGGTGATGTGGATGAATATGATGAACAACACGTGCCAGCTCCCCCAACTACTCAAACCGAACGTCGAGAACGTAACCGTAATCGACATCGACGTGCACCACCAACTCAACAGAGGACCCAAGAAGATGTGCCTCACCGCCACTCTATCTTCCACACACCAACATTCCAAGAAGATGTGCCTCACCGCCACTCTATCTCCCACACACCAACATTCCAATATTACGAACAATACAACCAGTCAGTGGAACATACTCCTTTTCAAGATACATATCGACATTCTACCACCGAAAGGGACCCCGATATGTTCTATGAGTGCTTTGGGGTCCAACCCGGCTCTGCGCAATCTGTGGCGTTGCTTCATCAAATTCAAGAGCAGGCCGGCGGTGCTAGTTCTTCATCAGTTCCCCAAAATTTTCCAGAGCCACCGCCGCCTGCCCCGACTGAGGAAGAACATCAACCACCACATCGGCATCAACGTCCACGGCGTGTCCCCCAACCTCGAAAGTGTGGAACTGGGTCTCATCTTTGTTAATTTTTTTCTGTACTGTCTTTTTAGTTTAATTTATCAAGTATTGTAATTTTATATTAACTAAGTTATTAATTTTAAGGGTTTAATCTTATGTGACATTTATTACATTTGGATCAATAATTTACTCTTTTATCTTTAATAGTGCTTTGTGCATAGTGCACTATTAAAGTGTGCATTGTGCAGAGTGCAGAGTGCATAGTGCAGAGTGCACTATTACAGTGTGCATAGTGCAGAGTGCACTATTACAGTGTGCACTGTGCAGAGTGCACTGTTAAAGTGTGGATTCTGCAGACTGCATAGGTCTTAATTTCTTTAATGACCTAGATTTTGCCGACACTATTTAACGGCCTAGATTTTGCCGACACTCTTTAACAGCCTAGATTTTGCCGACACTCTTTAACGGCCAGGATTTTGCCGACACTAAACCCTAAAATCAATGGTTAAGATCATCCAAAATCAACGGCTTACATACGATCACCCCTATTATTAATACGTTCTAACATTACACTCAAATTCACACCAACAGTTTACCCTCAACCTATATTTCTGATTAATCTTCTCTTCTTTGGTTCTTCCCAAACACTGTCGCCCAACCCGCTGAAATGGAATGGCAGTTGTGCCTAACCCAGTACTCAAATGACAAATTCCTAACCGCACTTTATCACAGTGGAACTGTAACCACCGATGAACATGGTGTTGTCTTTCGTTGTCCTAATCATATCTTTTGTAGGATGAATAAGGACATCACATTCGCCCAACTCAAGGAGAAGGATGAGAGAAAAATACGACCAGAGGGAGGGTGGCGTAAAGACGTGGAGCGTATCCGTTACAGAAAGTACAATTGTGAAGATGACGGGACATTCCGTTATTCTGTCATGGAGATCCAAAGCGACCACGACGTTCGCGCAATGATGGAAGGTCATGCTAACATTCCAATGGGACGTAGTCTCTTGGAGCTGTACGTAGACACAATACGCACTCCGGAAGAAATCATTCATCTTCTGCGACCACCCCCACCACAACAAGTCATACCGGAAACAGTCATCAACCACTACTGTACACTTCACTGTCAGGCCCATGTTATGTACAGGGAAGAAGATGGTGTGTATTTTAGTGGTCCAAACACCATTTATTCCAGCCTTAAGAACAACATCACCTTCGCCGAACTGAACGAAAAGCTAACGGAAAAGGCGCAGCTGGAGGGTGAGGAGCAAACGATCACTCGTATCGTTTATCGCTGCCCCCGGACCGGCGAAGGTAATCGTATTCGGTGGTGCGTAATGACTATCAAGACTGACAATCACGTTCGGCAGATGTTTCAGCAGCATGAGCTGTTTCAACCTCATACTCGGAGTCCTATCGAATTGTGTGTCGAAACAACTATTTCCACCCATGAAATCATCCGTCGGGTTATCCCTCCAGCGGTCCAATGGCCACTACCAGAAAATGTTTCGTGGAAGTAGTTTCGATCATGTTTTCCTCTCATTTCGTTTTTAATTTTCTATTCTTGTATTTCTGAAAATTTTGTTGTTTATTTCAGTCTTTTTTCTATATTATATTATGTTCCAATTTTTAATCTCTTAATTTTTTGTCCTAAATATTAACGTAATTAAATTATAAATAGGTATAATCATTTTTATAAATTTAAAATAAATTAATTTAGATATTTATATATTAATATATAATTATTGAAAAATTAAAAAAACACAGTTCAGAAGTCACCCTGGGGGGGGGCGACTTCTGAACTGTATTTAAAAAAAAAATTGCGAAACACAGTTCAGAAGTCACCCTGGGGGGGGGGGGGGGGCGACTTCTGAACTGTATTTTAAAAAAAATTTGCGAAACACAGTTCAGAAGTCACCCTGGGGGGGGGGGGGGGGCGACTTCTGAACTGCATTTTAAAAAAAAATTGCAAAAAACAGTTCAGAAGTCACCCTGAGGGGGGGCGACTTCTGAACTATAAAAAAAATTTGCCCACTTTGGTAAATAACCCACAAAGTGCATTATTTTGGTAAATAAATTTTTTTTTTACCCCCACATGGTTTTTTTGCCCAAATATCGCACTCTGCCGTAATCACGCCCTCACGTCCTCAATCACATCCCTTGTTCTCACATGTACTTTTTGTTAATTTTCATTTTCAGTATATTTATTTTCAATTTTGCTTACGTACAGTGTCGCTGCTTTTGATTTACATATTCTTATTTGATTGTTACGAAAATCATTATCTTTGGCTTTTAAATGAATATTTAGTTTTTGAGTCCCAACAAAGAAAATTACCACTTGCCCCTGTAATTTAATTGCATTTAAGCATTCTCATTGAGAAAACATTAAATGGTGTCGATATAGTTATTTTTTGTTTTTTATTTTTTGTGTTTATTAATGTTTTTGTTTTTATTAATTCATAATTTTTGTTTGATTCCTCGACCCGATAAACATTAAATATTAGGTTTAAATACTTGTCACCCTCCTGCAAAATTACTTAATATCTATTTACCCCTGCAATTTTTTTGTGTGCAAAACAAACCTTGCAAAATATAACATTATCCAGTTACCCCTACAAATGTTGCCCCCCAGTTTGAGAGGGCTAACTGGATAATTTTATATTTTGCAGGGTGTTTTTGGAAAAGGGGGGGAGGGGGGTAAATGGATATCAGGTAATTTTGCAGGGGTGACAAGTATTTAAGCCTAAATATTATTGTTGTAGTTATTTTTATATTTCAACTTTATCAATATCTTTATCATTGATAAATGATTATTTAGCTTTTCAGTCCCGATAACAGAATATTGTCATTTTCGGTATAGTTATTTTTAAAATTGTGAATATCCTTGTTTTATAGATGATTATTTTATTTTTGAGTCTTGACAAGAAAAATACATATTATTTCTATAACAATTTTTGTATTTGGCCTTTGTAACATATGTTTACTCTTATAGATGAATATTTTTTGTTTTTAGTGGAGAATGATTATATGTTGTCGGCTTCATTTCATTGCATTTGATATAATTATTTTCCCTCCTTGGAGTATGGTTTTCTATTCTATATGGAGTATGTCATATAAAAGTTTTTCCTAAATAAACTATATTTCAAATAACATGAAAGTCTTATTATTTTGTCCTATCATAAAATATCTAAACGGTAGAATGAAAACCCAATTCCATTCTAGTTTGTTTAGTCGTTTTAAAATATTGAAAGCTTAATTTTTACAGAAATTGACAGAAACGACACGTCATAAAAAATTGATTTTCTTATTATTTTTTATGCAGAATTTATCTAAACTGCCATAATTGTCACTCATAGTACTAGTAGTATATAGTTTTTTTTGCAAAATAGTTTTTTATTAGTTGATGCTTTAATAAAAATTTAATAACATGTATCTATATCTATATATATATATATATAACATTTGAGAATTACCTCTGATAAATCCTAAAACCTAAACCCTATATAAAGCCACAACTAGTAACGGCCGCAGAGAGGGAAAAGGGAGAGTTAAGACTTGAGAGCGACAATCAAGAAACGGAAGGAAAAAATGTAGAAGGGAGAAGAGAACGTATATAAAGCCACAACTAGTAACCGGTACGTCTGTCAAGTCTTAATTCTAGGTTTCTGCTACAACTTCCTCTTTTCCCTTCTCATCGTCCGTCCTTTTCTTTGCACGATCAATTTCCGTCCTTTTAAAACTTGCAATATGCAACTTGTCTCAATTGATTTTCTGATACAGTGCTATATCTCTCCCTCTTTTGATTTTCAAATCTCTTTCTTGAATTGTTTAACTTTTCTTTGACATCGATGAGCAAATACGCTTTGTCTCAAGACTGTCTTTACTGCAAATGTTTTGAGACAATTTATTTGTTTGCTACAGTAATCGAGGCAATATTAATTTTCAAGAACCTTCAATCTTGTCAAATCAAATTTGATACAGTTGGGTATACAAACCCTAAAGGATGATATGTGAAATGTCACTGTGGGAGGAAATCTTTTTTTCACGATCTAAAAAGGGGTTTCCTATACGTGGCTAGTAACCCCATATCGATTGACTATCTTCAGTTCAATTCAGTGACCCTGAAGTAAATTGAAATATGAACTTTGTTCATAATGTAAAACTGGGATGATGGACTTAGTGGAACTTTAATATGAATTTACATTCATAATCTGCTGACTGGTTTCTACTGTCAATTGAAATGGATTGTGAAATGTCCCTGTCGGAGGAAATATGTTTTTCACAATCTAAAAAGGGGTCTGATACACGTGGCTAGTAACCCCATATCGATTGGCTATCTTAGATTCGATGACCCTGAAGCAAATTGCAATATGAACTTTGTTCATAATCACTACAAAAAAAGACATTATTTGCGAGGGACAGTAGCGAGGGAACCCCTGTCCCTCGCAAAAACAGAGACTAGCGCGGGATTTTGCGACGGAATAGGGTCCTCGTTTTTTTTTAAGGTTAGCGAGGGAATTAGGGGTCATTAGCGAGGGAATTGGCCCTCGCAAATTGTTAGGCGCCAATTCAAATTCGTGGGCACGAAAATTAAGGAGGTTAGCGACAAAAATTGGGGATCCCTCGCTAATTTCTGTCAGTTGCAGTGCCTAGGAACACGTGACAGTTAGCGACGAAATGCGTTCCCTCGCAAAATCCGTCGCTAACTTTAATAAATGCACGGTTTAATTTTTTTTTCCTCACTCTTCTCTCTCACTCTTCACTATTCTCTCTCACCACCCATCCGAATACTCCCCTCTCTCACCCCCTTCTCTCAAATCCACAACCACAACCACCACACAACCACCACCACCACCACCCACGAAACCACCACCACCCACGGAACTCCTCTTCCTCTCCTCTCTCCCTCTCTCTCACGATTTCCCTCTTCTTCCACCACTCCACCACCACACAACCACCACTACCACCACCCACGAAACCACCACCACCGGAGCTCCTATTCCTTTCCTCTCCTCTATCTCTCTCTCACGATTTGCCTCTTCTTCCACCACCATCACCACCCACGAAACCACCACCACCAGAGCTCCCATTTCCCTCAATTTGTAAGTTTTGATTTGCACTTTTTATGATATTGTTATAATTTTAATTTTTTATTTATTGAAGTTGTTTTAATTTATTTATTGTTTGCTTGAAATTGAAATTTGTTAGGATTGAAATTTGGTGTTTGAAGCCTACAATCGCACCGGAGTGCGCACCGTCACCAAACCACCGCACCGGACGTCAATCTCGCTCATAACAGTTAGTTTTTAAAATAAATTATTGTTTTTAAAATAAATTGTTGTTGTTGTCTGTTAGGATTGAATTGGTTAGGATTGAATTAGTTAGGATTGAATTATTTGTTGTTGTTGTTGTTGTGTGTTAAGTTTTGAATTAGTTAGGATTGAATTATTTGTTGTGGTTGTTGTTGTTGTGTGTTGTTGTGAATTGGTTAGGATTGGTTAAGTGATATTGTAAAATGTGAGTTGTAGGATTGAATGTGAAATATGAGTTAAAATTGAGTGAATATTGTGAAATGTGAATGTTAGTAATTGAAAAATGAATTTAAATTTGTTAAAGTGAAATTGTTGAGAAGAGTTATATTGAAAATTGTTGAGAATTAAAAATTGTGTATGTTGTTAATTGTGTCAAATAGTTGAAATTGAAAAGTGTATTATTTTAGAGTTGTTAATTGAAAATTGTTTAATTATTGTTTTGATGAACCCTAGGTTAGATGACTGTGTGGTGTTGATGGAAAAGGGTGAGGTGCTGTCCCTCACCCCCATAATTTGCTCGAAATCATCTCCATTGAGATAATTGCGAGACGATACTAACAACGGTAAGGTTGGGAGTTATATGAAATAACTTCCTTCACTACTTGGATGGAAAAGGGTTTTGTGCTGTCCTTGACCCCCATACTCGGCTCGAAATCATCTCCACTGAGATCATATCGATGCCACTAACTTGATAGGTTATTGGGAATGTTATGGGAATCTAACACATTTTCTTAAATATGTGTAGATGAATTGGTATGAATTTAATCGTGATTGGGTGTATGATCGGTTATTTCCTAGAAGAGCGGGTTTAAAGCAAAGTTTTGTAATTGGGGTTGAACAGTTTCTTGTTGTAGCGTGGCGACATGAATTGGCTAGACGGGAAAAGGGGGTTAGATGTCCATGTTTAAAATGCGACGGAATACCTATTAAGACCGATGATGAAATTAGGGAGCACTTGTATCGTTGGGGTTTTAAGCCTAATTATTGGATTTGGGTGGAACATGGAGAAAAAGGACGTCCAAATTTTGACGCAGGGGCTTCAAGCAGTTCTGGTTTTGGTGTTGCACGTAATGAAATTTTTGAGTCGATGGAAAACATGATTTGTGATGGTCTTAGGGTGAATGTGCCATTTGATGAGCCTCAATATGACGATTATGATGAACTTCCAAATGAAGAAGCACAAAGATTTTATAACTTGTTAATAGATTCGAACAAACCGTTGTTTGAAGACTCCCCACAGTCAAAATTATCTATGTGTGTGAAGCTTTTATCTCTCAAGTCGATGAGTAATATTTCTGAGGTGGGTTTAGATTATGTGACTGAAATGATGTTGGAAGCGACACCTAATAAGGATAGTTTGCCCAAAAGTTATTATGAAGCAAAGAAGTTAGTTTCGAAGCTGGGATTGAATTTTAAGAAGATTAATTGTTGTTCAGAAGGGCACATGTTGTTTTACAACAACGAATTTGGTAAAAACGATGGTGAGCTACTTGAATGTAAATTCTGTGGAAGACCGAGGTATCACAATCGTAAAGGGGCAAAACGTAATTATAAACCAATCCCGATAAAGTCGATATTCTATTTGCCTATAGTTTCAAGGTTGCAAAGAATGTTTGCATCGGCCGAAATTGCGCAGAAAATGACTTGGCATTAAGACAATAAGTGTACCTCGGACATTTTACGCCACCCATCTGACGGTGAAGCATAGAAGCACTTTGATGAAGTGCATTCAGATTTTGCCTCAGACCCACGGAATGTTCAGCTTGGCTTGTGCTCTGATGGATTTACTCCATATATCCAAGCATCGGCGTCACCCTACTCTTGTTGGCCAATCATTGTTACCCCTTACAATCTTCCTCCTGAGATGTGCATGACTAAGCCGTATATGTTTTTGACTTGTCTTATACCTGGTCCACACAATCCAAGGGCTAATATTGATATCTTTTTGGAACCTCTGATTGATGATCTTAAGAGATTGTGTGGGGGGGGGGGGGGTGTTTTGACATATGATGCAGCACGAAAGAAAAATTTTATGATGAGAGCGGCATTGATGTGGACAATTAAAGACTTTCCTGCATATGGTATGTTGTCTGGTTGGGGGACTCACGGTAAATTGGCATGTCCCCACTGCATGGAACACACAAAGGCGTTGACGCTAAAGTACGGGGGCAAGAGTTCTTGGTTTGACTCACATCGTAGATGCTTACCACAAGATCATAGATTTAGAAAGAACAAGAAGGCCTTCAAGAAAGGGGTAGTTGAAACAGATGGACCAACGCCTTTGTTGACATCAGGTGAAATCTGGAGTAGAGTTATGGATTTGCCACAAGCCACAGAGGTAGGGGAGCTCACCCGATTGGATGGTTATGGACGGGTGCATAATTGGACAAAAAAAAGCATATTTTGGAATCTCCCATATTGGAAAGATAATCTGTTGAGGCACAATCTTGATGTTATGCACATTGAGAAGAATTTCTTTGACAACGTATTTGCCACTGTGATGAATGCGAAAGATAAAACCAAAGACAATAATAAGGCAAGATTGGATTCTTCTCTTTATTGTAGCAAACATCGATCTGATTTGAATTTGGTGGAAATGCCTAATGGGAAGATGTTCAAACCCAAAGCCAAATATAGTATGACACCAGATGAAGCGAAAGATGTTTGTCGATGGTTGAAAGGATTGAGGATGCCAGATGGTTATTCTTTTAACCTTGCGAGATGCGCCGATGTGATCACCGGGAAGATGTATGCGATGAAAAGTCATGATTGTCATGTATTCATGGAGTGTTTGCTTCCAATTGCTTTTGATTCATTACCAAAGTGTGTCTTGGAACCGCTTACTGAAGTGAGTCAATTTTTTAAAAATATGTGTTCTTCAACATGGAGAAGGGATGATCTTATTAAGATGGAGCAGAATATTCCTTTCATTATCTGTAAGTTGGAGAGAATATTTCCTCCCGGTTTCTTTGATTCCATGGAGCATTTACCGGTTCACCTTGCATATGAAGCAAGACTTGGTGGACCAGTTCATTATAGGTGGATGTATCCATTTGAGAGGTAATTATCTATTTCAATTAAGTGTCTTTCGTTCATATATATATGTAGATTAATGAAGTGTCTTTCGTTCATATATATGTAGGTTAATGGGTGATTATAAACGATCGGTGAAGAATAAAGCTAGAGTTGAAGGATCGATCTGCGCAGCTTACGTACACCGTGAAACAATTTATTTTTGTTCACATTATTTCAACAACTTTATGTTGTCAACAAATAATAGAAACCAAATGGAGGTTGAAGAAGAAAGACACCCGCTCGCTTTATCTGTATTTAGCAAACCTGGTCGGCCCTCGGGAAAGAAGTCAACCAGCTACTTATCAGATAAAGAGCATAAATCAGCACATGTTCATGTCTTGATCAATTGCACTGAAATTAAACCATATCTTGAGTAAGTATGCTCCAATTTCATTTTTAATCTATACACCTTTAGAGTATGAAGTTAAATCAAGGTTTGATCAACTTTCAATATATGAATAATTCCTTTGCAGTGCATTCTTACGAATTGAGGGTATAGGCGCTGAAGAATCTTCTATTCGTATACATGAAAATTTTCCAACTTGGTTTAAGGCTAGAGTAAGTAGATAAAACTAATTTTAATGTCATATGTTTAAAGTAGATATGAGACATGACTTATTTTTTCCATATGTGGTTACTTAGGTTTATGAAGCGGAACCAACTCCCCAAATCCGACACTTGAGGAACTTAGCTGAGGGTCCTTTTCTTGAGGTGACCGAGTGGCACACATACCTAGTTAACGGTTACAAATTTGACACTCAATCATGGAGTGAGGGAAAAAGAACAATTAATAGTGGGGTATATGTTAAAGGGGAAACTGGAGGAGGTGAAAATGACTACTATGGTGTGATTGAACACATATATGAACTTGAATACCCACGGTTAGACTATGAAAAGAAAATAGTTTTGTTTTTCTGTAGATGGTTTGATCCATCAGTTAGAGAAACAAAATTGAATCCAAAATGTAATACTGTGGACATTCGAATGAATGGAAGGTATAAACTTTATGATCCGTTTATCATGGCAGAGAATGTGAGGCAGGTGTATTATGTTCCATATCCATCAACTCGGAGAGGATGGTGTGTTGCAATTAAGACAAAACCTCGGGGTCGCATTGAAGCTAATGATGCGAAGGATGACGTTCCTTATCAGGTGGATGAAATTTCGGGAGTAAATGAGGTAATTGAAGTTGAACAGATTGACTCCTTACGTGATGATCGATTCCTAGTTGAAGAAGTTGAAGCAGTTGAAGCAGACGTTGATGAAGATGAAGAACATGATGAAGATGAAGAAGAGAATGAATATGACGAATATGAGCAAGATGAAGATGAACAAGATGAAGAAGACAATGAAGATGAATAATTTTATTAATCTTATGTTGTACTTAAATTTATTAGAGTTATTGTTCTTGTGTTTTCTTATGTTGACTCATTATGTTGTCTTTAAATTTATTAGAATCATTAATATATCATGATTGTTCTTGTTAATTTAGTTTCTTTAATTTATTTATAATATACATCATTAATGTTGTTAGTATCACATTTGGTTTCTCTTTTTTCATAGATATGGATCCAGGAGGTTCTGACCCACCGAGACGTGCAGGGAAGCAGATTGCCGATGAACCTCGAGGCGTAATCGTTGTAATCGTGAGGTGGTTCTCAACATTGGGAACATGAGGCAGGGTCATACATCATATATGAGCCCACCAGGTACCGAGCCGATTGCCCCACGACCTCCGTCTCCATCTGGTCTCGGATTTTTTCATTTACCCTCGCATGGGCATTATATGGGCCCATCATATATGTATGCAGCAGGGCATATGGGTGCACCACATATAGGCTCATCATCTGGGCATATGGGTGCACCACATGGACATATAGGCTCATCATTTGGGCATGGCAGACCAGCAGGGCATATGGGCGCACCATCTGGACATACGGGCAGACCAGCTGGGTTATCTATGCCTACCCCATCGCCCCAGGATGATATTGATCCTGATATTGAGCCCGAGCAGGATGATATTGACATCGATGAAGAGACGGTGGAGGTGGTTGTTATTGATGGTGTTAAACTAAAGGTCATTTATCCTAGTGGTGACGCGTAAGTATTTTGTTTTTTTTTTAAGTTAATTTATGGGACGACTTATATTTGATTGTTTGATATATCTTTCATTATGCAGGCTTCTTCCTGCAAAGGTAGCTTCATCGAACATTACCCGTGTCGTCCGAAAAATGTACTTTCAAAAGTTTCGTTCAAAGTGGACTAAGGTCACTGACGAGGAAAAGAAGGAACTGCTGGAATTCTTTAGGGTAAATGTCAATTATGTCATTACTTATATTGTTAGTTTAAATTTAATGTTTAATATAATTACTAATACATATTTTTGTTTTACTTAGGGTAAAGTGACATGGCGCGAAGAAGATGATGAAGAAGTGAGAAGAGTTTTTAATAAAAGGATGAGCGCTCAGTTATCAGATTTGCTTTATAAGTTGCGGGCTAAAAATCAGCGGCCAAACTACATGAGTGAAGAAGTTTGGAATGCCGTCCAGGCTCATTGGACTACAACAAAGTTCAAAGCAAAATCTAAAGCAGCCAAGAAGAATAGAAACTCAGAGAAGGGTGGCTCGCTTCACACCTGCGGGTCCGTCAACCAGGCTCAACATGCTCTTAGATTGGTATATTATTTTAAAAATCTTTGTGTTATTTTTACATTGGTTAATTAGTTTGCAATATTTGAAAATGTATTTCATTTTACAGAGTTTGAAGGCAGGACGCTCTATCACTGCTCTTGAGTTGCATAGAGTCACCCATTTGAGGAAAGGGACTAACGAGTATGTTGATGACCGCGCCAGGATTACTCAGGTAAATATACAACTTGATTTGTATTATATAAAGTTGCTTTGTTAAAATGGAGCGCTAATTATGCTATGTTCTGTGGTTATGCAAAACAGGAGCAAATTAATGAGATCATGTCTCAGCTGACTCAGGGGAGCTGGGACCCTGCCTCACTTGGTGAACTTCCTCCTAAGATGCGAGATCTGGCAAACATCAATTGGGAGAAATTAGTTGGTTGGTACAAGGGTCGTCTGTATGGTACTGGGCCAATGGCTCCTATTATGGGTTCTAAGGGCTCGTCTGGGGCCGGGAGCAGCAGAGGACGCAGTCGACCAGCTTCTACTAAGTCAGATGCGGAGACAGAGCAGCTTAGGCAGGAGCTGCAATCTACTAAACAGCAGTTGGAGGATACTCAAGCGGAGGTTAGGGGCTGGAGGGCAGACCATGCGAAGGTGCTAAGGAGATAGGAGCTGATGTATAACTATTTTAAGAGCAAGAATATTTTTCCAGATGAGGAGGAAGATCAGGAGCAAGCTCAGCAGTCAGAGGAGTCAGAGGAGTCTGAAGGCAGCTATTAGGATAGTTTGACATTTCAGTACTTTTTTATTCGGATATTATGTTGTCTTAATTCGGATTTTATGTTGATTTGGATTTATATTATGTTGATTTGGATGGAATTAAAACTGTTTTAGCTATTTCAATCAGGTATAAAATCAGGTCTATCAATAAAAAAAATAAAAATAGGTTTAGCAAAAAAAAAATAAAAAAAAAATTGGGATTAGCGAGGGATTTAGCGAGGGAATTAGCAAGGGATTTAGCGAGGGAATTAGCGAGGGAATAGTGGACGCGTGGCTGTCAGAACTTGACCACGTGTCCCTCAATATTAGCGAGGGATTAAAATCCCTCGCTAATTAGCGATGGAATTAGCGAGGGAAAATTCCCTCGCTAATTAGCGAGGGATTTAAATTCACTCGCTAATTGGATTAGCGAGGAGGGATTTAGCGAGGGAACCTGTCCCTCGCTAATTCCCTCGCAAATGACCATTAGCGAGGGATTTTGGTCAGTTTGCGAGGGAAATTTCCCTCGCTAATCCCTGTTTTTTTGTAGTGAATGTAAAAGTAGGATGATGGGCTTAGTGGAACTTTGGTATGAATTTACATTCATAATCTGCTGGCTGGTTTCTTTTGTGAGTTAAAATGGACTGTGACTCAATGTGGGAGGAAATATGATTTTCACAATCTAAAAAGGGGTCTCATATACGTGGCTAGTAACCCCATATCGATAGGCTATCTTAAATTCAATGACCCTAAAGTAAATGGCAATATGAACTTTTGTTCATAATGGAAAAGCTGGATGATGGACTTGATACAAATTTTTACTCAAAATCTACGAGATGGTTTCTATTGTAAATTGATGGCCTCAAATGAAATTTGGCAATTTGAACAAGAAAGTGCCTGCCTATGTTGGATTAGCATGTTTTGCCCTTGCTAAAATTTGTTATTTATGGTGTAAATTCAGAATGGTATGCTTGACCCATTGATGACCCTTTTTATCTTGAATTTGATGACCCCAAAGTAAACTGCAATATGAACTATTTGTTCATAATGTAAAAGTTGGATGAAGGCCTTAGTGCAAATTTAATATGAATTTTTGTTCATAAGATGGTATGCTTGACCCATTGGTGACCCTTGATATCTTGAATTAGATGACCCTAAAGTAAATTGCAATATGAACTCTTTGTTCATAATGTAAAAGTTGGATATGAAGGCCTTAGTGCAAATTTAATATGAGTTTTTATTTATAATCTACAGGATGGTATGCCTGACCCATTTATGACCTTGGACCTAGATGCAATTGCAATAGGAAGGTAAAAATGTAACCTTGATGACTCTCAAGTCCAGTTGCTTTCAAAATGTATATTTTTGTTAAAATGAAAATATTCATTCATCATTCATAATCTGAGATAGGTTGTTTTAGATAATTCAATTTTTTATTCATTCAGCATGGTGCGGTTTTGCCATGATGCTTTAAATGCAGCTGCAATGTGAATTGAATGTTCATAATAAAATTGTGATGGAATGGTGTAGGTCTTGATGATTCTACATGGACTATGAAACGTCACTGTGGGAGGAAATCTTTTTTCACGTTCTAAAAAGGGGTCTCATATACGTGGCCAGTAACCCCAAATCTGTCCCTAAAGTAATGGATTGAATATCTTGAATTCGTGGACCCTAAAGTAAATTGCAATATGAACTTTGTTCATAATGTAAAAGCTAGATGATAGGCTTAGTGGAATTTTGATATGGATTTTTATTCATAATCTATGGGATTGTTTCTATTGTGAATTGATGACCTCAAATGCAATTTTGCTATTGAAACAGGAAAGTGCGTGCCTATGTTGGATTAACATATTTTGCCATGCTAGAATTTGTTATTTGTGGTATAAATTCAAAATGGTATGCTTGACCATTGACGACCCTTGATATATTGAATTCGATGACCCTATAGTAAATTGCAATATGAACTCTTTATTCATAATGTAAAAGTTGGATGAAGGCTTTAATGCAATTTTAGTTTAATATGATATTTTATTCATACTCTACGGAATGGTATGCTTGAGCTATTGATGACCCTTGACCTAGAAGCAATTCCAATATGAATTTTCTATTCATAATGTATAATATGGATGGTAAAAATGTAGCCTTAATGACCGACAAGTCCAATTGCTATTCAAAATGTTAATTTTTGATGGATTGAATGTTGATAATATATAAAATTGTGATGGTATGGTTTAGGTCTTGATGATTCTAGATGGAAAATTCAAATCCCAACTGAAGAAATGCTATAACATTTAGTCGTCAGCCGTAGTCAGGATCTTGGATCTCTTGCTGCAACAAGTCAACACAACACAGATAACAAAATTGACTTACCTACTACAGCAAGTCACAAGAAATTTGGTAAAATTGTTTAATTTAGGATCAGTTGAATTCAGTTGTAATTTAGTTGTGTTGTTAAGAGTCTTGAAAGATTTGTAACAGAATTACAAAGCTCACATCTGTATATAAGAGCTATTGATTCACATATTGTAACATAGTGAAAGATTCACTTTCTATCAATAAATCAAGTTCTTGATCATCTCTTTTATGGTATCAGAGCTGGTACAGATCCACAATTCCACCGCTTTCACATCATCCTCAAGCTTCGTCTATGGCGGAATCAACGCCCAAACAAGCTATCACTACCGGCGGATTTTTTGGCATTTTCCGGCGGATTTTTTAACATTACCGACGGTTTTTTTTTTAATTTTAAAAAAATAAATAAAAAATCCGTCGGAAATTTCAAAAAATCCGCTGGAAAAATTTGGAGGGAAAAAAATCTGCCGAAGAAATTGGAGGGAAAAAATCCGCTGGTAATTTCAAAAATCCAACGGAAAAATTTGGAGGGAAAAAAAATCCGTATATAAATATAACTTTCTCCTACACTCCTCTCATTCTCTCATTTAACTCTTTCTTTCCTTCCCATTCTCTTCTACATTTTCTCTATCTTATCTTTCTTCTTCTTTCTCATACTCTCTAATCTCCAAAAATTTCTCTACATATCTCTCTTAATTTTGTGTCTAGGTTTTCTAAAGATAACAAGGTGTATTTTGAATTTCATTCCAATTGTTGTCTTGTTAAATCTCAAGTAAATAAGCAAGTTCTACTCAAAGGAGTAAAAGGTCATGACGGACTCTACTCCTTCAAGACATTACCTTTTCATGTTGATATCAAACCTAGGCTTAGGATTTCTTCATTGAATAAATCCTTGTGTAAATCTACTGCTTGTGCAAACATTGTTTCTGTTTCAAATAAAACTGCATCTAGCAAAGCTGTCAAAAACTACAATTTGTGGCATTCTAGACTAGGCCATGCTAATGCACATGCTGTAAATTCCATTCTGAAATTGTATGATATCACAATTCCTAGTAAAATTGAGCTTTCTCTGTGTAAATCTTGCTGCATTGGTAAATCTCATAGGCTTTATGCCCCCGCATCCACTACCACACACACTCATGCCTTTGAACTAATTCATTCTGATCTATGGGGACCATCCCTTTCACCATCTAAATCTGGATATAGTTATTACATTGCATTTGTTGATGCATTTACTAAATTTACATGGTTATACTTTTGGCTAAATACCTGTTTTGGTCCTTTATGTTTGGGCGAAGTTTCACTTTCGTCCTTTATCTTTTTTTTTGTTCCGTTTTAGTCCTTTATGTTTCATTTTTGTTTCGGTTTCGTCCCTACCATTAGCACTATTTGTTTCATTTTTGTCATCTGCTTTTTTGTTTGGTTTAATTTTGGTCCCTCTCAGTTTTTAATTTGTTTCGTTTTGGTCCCTCACTTTCTTGCACAATGAAACATAAAGGACTAAAACGAAACAAAAAAAGATAAAGGACGAAAGTGAAACTTCGCCCAAACATAAAGGACCAAAACAGGTATTTAGCCTATACTTTTTAAAGAATAAATCTGATGCCTTGATGGCCTTTACCAAGTTTCAAGCTATGATCAAAACACAACACAACACAGATATTAAAGCTGTTCAAACAGATTTTGGAGGTGAATTTAGGCCCTTCACCAACCTTCTCACCACCCAAGGCATCCTCCATAGACTCACTTATCCTCACACCTCCCACCAGAATGGAACAGTTGAGAGAAAACATAGGTAAATAGTAGAAATGGGTCTCACTCTACTTTCACATGCATCCATACCAAAAGCCTATTGGGACCATGCCTTCACCACAGCTACACACTTGATAAATAGATTGCCAACTTCAAGTCACACTCCATCTATCTCACCATATGAAGCCCTATACCACCAAAAACCTGACTACAAGTCTCTCAAAGTATTTGGTTGCACATGCTATCCTTACCTTCGCCCATACAATAAGCACAAACTTGAATTTAGAAGGGCTGAATGTGTCAACTTAGGCCTGTCTCCACAACATAAAGGGTACAAGTGCTTAAGTTCGGAAGGCAGAATCTATGTTACAAAAGATGTTTTATTTGATGAATCAAAATTTCCTTATCCCCACCTTTTGAGTAACACTACTGCCACTGAAGTCAGCAACCAGAATCCCTCTGATTCAACCTCTCTTATTGTCTTACCTCCCTTCCCACCTCAACAAACAGTTCCTGTCACTCATGACAACAATCCACAGTCACAAGAGCCCCTCACTATAAATCAACCATCCATAACAAATCAAACCATGTTGCCTACAGATTCACCACCTCCTGTAATAGACAATTTGCCACCTCAAATCACTACAAGAATAAGTGGATTTACTGGCCATGCCTTTCCGGCGGATTTTAATCCGTCGGAAAGTTTCCGGCGGATTTAGTCCCACAAAAATTTTCCGGCGGATTCTATCGAATTCCCGGCGGATTTTTATTCCCCGGTAACTTTTCGGCGGATTTATACTAATTTCCGGCGGATTTATTCACCAAAAAAAAATTATTAAAAAAAATAAAAAAATCCGCCAGTACCGTCATTTCCGGCGGATTTACGAAAATCGGGAAAATTAAATTTCGAAATCCGCCGGAAATTACATAGGATCCGCCGGAAACTCCATGACCAATGGTATCCGCCGGAAAGTCGTATTTGCGGGGGATCCGGATCCGCCGGAAATCTCAAATCCGCCGGTAATTCGTATTTGCGGCGGATTTTAACTTTTTGACCAAAATCCGCCGGAAATTCCACGACCAATTGGATCCGCCGGAAATGCGTATTTGCGGGGGATCCGGATCCACCGGAAATCCCAAATCCGCCGGTAATACGTATTTGCGGCGGATTTTAACTTTTCGACCAAATTCCGCCGGAAAACTAATAAATCCGCCGGAAATACCACTAAATCCACAGGAAATACTTCTACCAATAGGATCCGCCGGAAATCCGCCTTTGTGGGGGATCCTAATCCGCCGGAAAAACCACAAAATCCGCCGGAAATACCACGACCAATAGAATCCGCCGGAAACCTGAATTTTTGTGGGATCCAAATCCGCCGAAAACGATAAAATCCGCCGGTAATACAATTTTTGGCGGATTTCAAATTTCTATATATATTCACATCTTCACTTCACAACTTCTTCACATCTTCACTTCACAACTTCTTCACTTCTTCAAATCCGAAATTTCTCTAAACAAAATCTCTTGCTCTCTAACACATTTCTTCAATATAAGGTATCTTTATAACATGATGATTTAATAGTTTTAGTTTATGTATTGTTTAGTTACTAACTGTGGTGTTGTTTGTTTAGGAGTTGTTTGGGTTTGGTTCGTTGTCTATTTTGTTCGAAGGAGGGTGGGATTAGCATCAAGCCAGAGTCTTCTCTTCACTCCAGGTTAGTTATCGAAGTTAAAAGTCGTTATATATGATGTTATTTGTTATAATATATTAGTTATATATTAATTAATATTAGTTAGAAAATACGAAATAATATATTTGTTAATTTATTTTTAATTTTGAATTTTTATAATAATTTTAAATAAATAAATAATAAAGAATAAATAAATACGAAAAAAAATTAAAGTTAATGTATTTATTAATTTAGTTTTTAATTTCTGTTTATATTTTTAATTTATGTTATTATTTTAAACTTTTTTAATACAAAAAAATAAAACTAATTTTTAATTTATTTGAATATTTTCTTCTATATAAATGCCAAATAAAAATAAAAACGAAATAAAAATAAAATTAATTTTTAATTACTGTTATTATTTTTTTGTTTAAATGCGAATTATTATTAATTTCAGTTTTTAATTAATTTTTAGATAAATAGGAAATATATGTATTATTCACTTAATATATCAATACAACATATATTTGAAAAGAAATATTTGATTGTTTATTTCATTTTCAATTCTATAATTACATGTAGTAAAAGTGTTATTTATGTTGTTAGTTAAAATGGGTAATATATATGTATTAATAGATCAGTAATATAATAGAGTTATTAATATATCTATAATAGAGTAATATAATAGAGTTACTCCAGGCCATCATCTTCACATATGCCATCCTACCCGCCGCCACAGCAGCATTTTAGCGGTGCCTTTCAGCCATGGTCTCAGTACCCCCAGCAGTATCCACCCCAGCCCCAACAGCAGCAGTATCCACCCCAGCCCCAACAGCAGCAGTATCCACCCCGGCAGCAGCAGTATCCACCCCAGCAGTAGTCATACCAACTGTATCCACCCCAGCAGGTTCAGCACTCCCAGCAGCAATTCAACTCAAGTATCGATTTGAATAATATCGATCATATTAGTGCTTATCTTGCATCTGATGACGCCACAGGTGGCAGCTATTATAATCATAACGATGATTCAGACCAGCCACCACCCCAGTAGCTTTCACTTGTGTTATTTTGTTGTTTAGATATTTAAGTTTTAATTTGTATTATTGGTTATGAATATTAATTTGCGTACTTTGTTAGGATCTTTTAGTTTCACTTGTTTGAATAATATATCATTTTAAGACCGGGTATTGATTTTGAATCGTATTTTTAATTTATTATTTTAATTTAATTACTAATTTTTATTTTACAATCAAAATAAAGTTTCATAATATTTTTAATTTAATGAAATAAATAATGTTATTAAATATATTACTAAATATATTTAATATTTTTATTAATCAATTTTATTAATAAAAAATATATTATTAAATATACTATATTTAATTTATTAATAAATTCGTATATTTAATATTTTTATTAATAATTTTTTTAAAAATATATTATATTAAATCAATAATATTTATTTATTACATAGATTTCCGGTTTTTTTAATAAAAAAAATTGAAATATTTCCGGAGGATTTAAATATATTTCCGGCGAATTTTTTATTTTTTTTTAAAAAAGTTAATTTCCGGCGGATATATTTATTTTCCGGCGGATTTTTTTTTTTAAAAAAAAGTTAATTTCCGGCGGATTTCTTTATTCTTTTTTAAAAAAAATTAATTTCCGGCGGTTTTTTTCATTTTTTTTTTAAAAAAAATTCCGGCGGATGTTTTTGAATTTCGTTTTTTTGACTTTGGTATTTCCGGCGGATTTAGGTGATTTTCCGGCGGATTCGGCTTACTTTTCCGGCGGATTATCCCTCGGAAATTTCTGGCGGATTATCTCTCGGAAATCTCCAACGGATTTTCCGAGGGCTAAAACCCGCCGGAAACAGTTTGCTACCACGGTTTTACCGGCGGATTTTGGTCATTTTCGGCGGATTTTGGTCGCCGGAAAAACCAGTTTTTCTTGTAGTGAATTGAACCTACTGTTGTCTCTGTACCTCCCACCACTACTAGTACATCATCCACACATCCTATGGTGACAAGGACAAGAACTGGTAAGCTAAAACCAAAAGTTCTTCTGTCTCTGGCTGAGCCTACTTCTGTCAACCAGGCCATGAATGATCCTATATGGACTGATGCTATGAAATTGGAATATGATACTTTGGTAAAAAATGGCACTTGGACACTCACCTCTCTACCACCCCAAAGACAAGCCATTGGCTGCAAATGGGTGTTTAGAGTCAAACAAAACCCTGATGGCACCCTAAACAAGTGCAAAGCACGTTTGGTAGCCAAAGGGTTTCATCAGGTTCATGGAAAAGATTACAGAGAAACATTTTCACCAGTGGTGAAGCCTGCTACAATCAGAATCATTCCCACCTTGGCTCTCACACATAGGTGGCAGATGCAACAAATTGACATCAACAATGCATTTATAAATGGACACCTCACTGAAGAGATCTATATGAAACAGCCACCTGGCTTCACCAGCGAAGACAAAAGCCAGGTTTGCAAGTTGAATAGAGCTCTTTATGGGCTCAAACAGGCACCCAAAGCCTGGTATGAACGCCTAACTCAAGCACTTCTGCAGTTTGGTTTCAAATCTAGCAAATGTGTCCCCTCTCTTTTTGTCTGTGCTCATCAAGGAGTCACTCTTTATGCCCTTGTGTGTGTTGATGATATTATCATCACCGGTTTTTCAAGCAAGATGATCTCTGATTTAATTGACAAGCTTCACCATCGGTTTGCTCTCAAAGAGCTTGGAAAGCCTGATTATTTCCTTGGCATTGAAGTCAAGACATTAGCAGATGGTTCACTTCTACTTACACAAACAAAATATATTCTGGACTTGCTCCAAAGAGTGAATATGCTTGAGTGCAATGGCATGCCTACACCTATGCTTGCCAACTTAAAGTTAAGTAAGCAAGGTATTGATACACTTAAGGATCCATTCCAATATAGATCAGTGGTTGGTGCACTACAATACATCACCTTAACAAGGCCTGAAATTGCTTACACTGTGAACAAATTGTGCCAATTCTTGGCAACTCCTCCTGAGTCTCATTGGCATGCTGTCAAAAGATTGCTAAGGTATCTTAATGGATCACTGCACACTACAAGAAAAACTGGATTTTCCGGCGACCAAAATCCGCCGGAAATGACCAAAATCCGCCGAAAATGTGGACTTTCCGGCGGATTTTTGGCGCCGGAAAAACCCTCGTCGCAAACAGTTTCCGGCGGATTTTCCGCTGGTAATTTCCGGCGGATTTTAGTCAATTTTTTTTTTTGGAAATCCGCCGGAAATTACAAAAATCCGCCGGAAAATGTTTTTTTTTAAAAAAACTTTCGGCGGATTTATGGTAATTTCCGGCGGATTTTCCAAAACAAAATTTGACAATTTTTTTTTGACACAAAAAAAAAATCCGAAATTTGTAAAAAAAATTCTGAATTTTATAACTTAATATGTGTTTTAAATAAAAGTCAAAAAACAAAAGTAAAATCAAATGTTGAATGGTATTGTTGAAATAGGAAAGAATAAAAGAGAATATGAGAAGAAATAATATATGAGAGAATAAGAATGAGGAATTATGAAGAAATAAGAATAAAATAGTGAGATGAAGAAGGAATAAGAATAAAGAAGTGAGAATGAAGAAGAAAGGAGAATTATAGAAGAGAGATATGTAGAGAAATTTTTGAAGATTAGAGAGTATGAGAAAGAAGAAGAAAGATAAGATAGAGAAAATGTAGAAGAGAATGAGAAGGAAAGAAAGAGATAAATGAGAGAATGAGATGAGTGTAGGAGAAAGTTGTATTTATAGACGAATTTTTTTCCCTCTAAATTTTTCCGGCGGATTTTTGAAATTTCCGGCGGATTTTTTTCCCTCCAAAATTTTCCAGCGGATTTTTTCAAATTTCCGGCGGATTTTCGAAAAAATATTTTTTTTTTTTGAAAATCCGCCGGAAAGTCTAAAAAATCCGCCGGAAAGTTTCTGTAGGATAAAAATCCGCTGGAAAGTCCAAAAAATCCGCCGGAAACTACCGTGGGATCAAATCCGCCGGAAATCCCTCAATTCCGCCGGAAAGTTTCCGACGGATTTATATCCGCCGGAAAGTTTTGGACAGTAAATCAACTATTTCTTATAGTGGCATCATGGTTTACATCTGCAACCTGCCTCTCCAGACAACAAACTGTCTCTAAGAATCTACTATGACACTAACTGGAGCAGTGACATAGATGACAGACGCTCTACAACAGGTTTGTGTATGTTTTTGGGGCCTAATTTGATCTCTTGGGCAGCCAAAAAGCAGACTCTTGTTGCACGTTCAAGTGCAGAAGCAGAATACAGGGGAATTGCTCAAGCAACAGCTGAGCTTTTATGGATTCAATCACTGTTAACGAAACTAAGGGTTCCTTATCAACTTCCCACACTACTCTGTGATACTCTGTCAGCTGTGTTACTGGCATATAATCCAATACTGCATTCCAGAACCAAGCATATAGAAATGGATTTGCACTTTGTCAGAGAAAAAGTTGCAGCAAAAACACTGATAATCAAAAATGTTCCTACTGCAGCACAACTAGCAGACATTCTAACAAAACCACTGGGAACAACAGCATATCTTACCTTAAGGAACAAGCTCAAGGTCAAATCCCTCCTTGACCTTGAAGGGGGAGTAATAGATAAGAAGCAACCTACTAAAACAAGTTGCCATGAGTTAGGCATTAGTAAGCAGGAACCTGAAGCAACAGGTTGCAAACCTGCTGCAACAAGTCAACACCACAGATAACAAAACTGAGTTACCTGCTACAGCAAGTCACAAGAAATTTGATAAAGCTGTTTAGTTTAGGATTAGTTGAATTCAGTTGTAATTTAGTTGTGTTGTTAAGAGTCTTGAAAGATTTGTAACAGAATTGCAAAGCTCACATCTGTATATAAGAGCTATTGATTCACATATTGTAACATAGTGAAAGATTCACTTTCTATCAATAAATCAAGTTCTTGATCATGCAAACATGGAAGAGAGGGAGATTGAACATATAAAGAGAGGGAATGGGAAAAAAGAGAGGGAATGAGAACAAACATCGTACCTATTTGCCTCCGTCGTGGATGGCAATTTCCGCCGAGCTCACTGCGTCATTCTTCTTGCTGCATATAAAAGAAAGATGTGATAAAGAAAAGCCATGGGGAAGTAGAACTGAAAACTAACCCCTCTACATAAAAGAAAGACGTGATAAAGAAAAGCCATAGGGAAGTAGAACTGAAAACTAACCCCTTTACATAGCGACTCCCTCTTTGTGTCTCTGGCTAGATGAAACATGCCTCAAGTGCATCAGAAAGTGAAGAGGAGTTGGTGGGGCGAGAGGCATCGGACGAGAGTGGAGAGAAGAAGAACGCAAAAGCAGCGGCAAGTGACGGAGGCATCAAATAGTGGCTGCGAAGGAGAGGAAATAAAGTTGATGAAGGAGGCAGGGGTTGTTCGGCAGCGGTTGTAGAAAGTGAGGAAGAGAAGAGAAGAAGAGATAGATGGAGAAAGAAGAAATTTAGGTTAAAAAAATTGAGGGAATAAGTGAAAGTGAATTGTCGAAACACGTGGCTCATACGCAGTTTTTTTGGGATGGTTGCTGGAAAAAAAATAGCATTTCCCGCGCTTAGGGACAAGCCGCATAGGAGATGTAGATTTCATGGATGTGGGTGGTACAACTTAGCCTTTCACAATATCAAGATTTTCAAATTGTTCCCTGAAATTGCAAAAATGTTAATCAAGTTCATCATTTTGTTTAAAATAAATTTGCTAATAAACATATCTCTAAGATTATTCACTTAATTTCAAATGCATCTCTGACATTACCAACTTAATGTTATTATAGTCTCGGTCAATATCGATGGAGGGTCCAACCCGATTAACCTTTTGAAATTACAAAGATCATTTTAAAATAGTGATAATATAGAAACCCAAGAACAAGTGGATGAGATGATATGAGTCTTTTCCATCTTAACCAAAGGTCATTGGTTCAGGCTCAACTCTAGTCTCTGCAGTTGCATGCAGGGATACCCGATTTATTAAAAAAAATAGAAGAATTAAGTTTCAGAATCCTTAAATAGAAAAATACACAAACATTATGTTGCAAAGTTGGTATATTTCACTCCCACCCATGTCAAGTGTCACCGGCGTCATCTTCAAAATCTAAAAGCCAATTCAACCACTGAACTCATTACAAACTTCAATGGAAGCGGGAACTGCGCTCCATGTCCGTGTTACACTCAACACTCACATTCCCTTTCCCTTTTCTAATCGCACCGCAAAATCAAAAACCTCATTCCAACCGCACTTCATTCTTTCATCATCATCTTCTTCTTCTTCTTCTTCTTCTTCAGTTCACAGTTACCGAGGGCCCAAGCCCAAACGCGACTTCCTAGCTGACTGGGTATCCCAAAATGACGACGTCGTTCGTCCCCTCCCAATCTATGTCGGCTCCGCTTCCCTCCTCGCCGTCCTCCTCAATCGCGCCATTTCCAGCATCGCCCGTGTCGCCGACGCCGGCAGGTTCTCAATCTCTCACAATTCTTTCTTCCCTGCTTTAATTAATTAACTAACTGATTCATATGCAAAAATTGAACTACTAAACGGTTGCAAGTTTGATGTTTGGAATTTAATTGTGGTTAATGAATTGGGCATTGTTGTTGAATTTATCGTTATTATGTTTTTGCAGTTCACAATCGAGAGCTGACCTGTTGACTTTAGGATTGGCCGTCACTAATATTTTGACTGGCCTTGTTTGGCTTTCCATAAAACCTAAATCTATATCTGTGGTAAGCCTCACACTTTTGCTACAATCTTATCTTTCTCCATTTTTATTTTTCATGGGTTTGTTTCTCATTTATTGATTGCTTCAATTTTTTTTGTTCTGCATGGTTGTTTTGGCCTATTTTTTAGCCTCTTTGGTTTGAGGATATACATTGTTTTTTTTCTGAAGTTTTGACCTCTTTGTAATAGTATCACTTTTTTACAATTTTATCATGTAAATCTTTTGAAAATTGAAAACAACAAAAAGTTTCTAAAACAAAAGGGTCCTAATCTAATGCTCTTTTGGAAGCTACTAAAGCTATTATTTTTGCAAAATAAGCTAACTTGAAGATGCCCATGATAGGCTTATTTTTGTTCAGGTAAATCCTCAGGGAGTTGAATGCAAGAGGTTGTGCACAGCTCTCCCTGATGTTGCACTCACTGAGCTGCTCTGGTACTTCACTTGTTAGCTTCATTTGGATTTCCCCCCTCCCTTGGCCGATGTGCTTTCAAATTTTGTACAGAAGTTATTGATTGGAAATTTGGATAGAAAATATGGCCTTCATTATTAATTGTTATAAATTGTCGAATTTACATTATGTGTAGTAAAAGAATGGATGCTTTGTGGCTTTGAGGTTTGTGATTATGATTGTCTTATCTACGTGTGCTGTTTATAAACTGGATAGGGAAGCTATTGCTTTAAATAGTTAGTTTTTGCCCTGTTTATTTTCTTTGTGTAGGAAAATTCATGTGATTTAATCGGCCAATATGGAGGCTATTGCTTTGAGTAGTTAGTTTTTCCCCAGTTTATTGTTGGTAAATGTATCGTTTATAATCTTTTTCCAGGGCGTGGGAATCTCTATCGGATGTCACCTGCTGCCGGTCACTTGTAATTGTTTATGAGAGCAGTTGTGTTCTTCAAATTGGTTTTGCTGCAGAATCTTCTCCCGGGGATGGTGAGGCTGTAAGTGTGGACACCAATAAATTGGTGCAAGGATCGGTATATCAGGCTGTAATGAAATCTGGAACTCGTAAGTTTCTGACCATATATTGTCAACCACAAGTCATTTATCACAACTGCTGCTACTCAAGTGCAGTATTTTTCATTAAGTGTGCCCCAGTATTAACTAGAATGTGTTGAATCTTTTACATATGTTCAGAGAGTTACTTGGCTAATTTATCTCTTTATCCTGGGAAGTCTGAGCTGCCATTTCTGCCTTCAAATACTCAGGTATTTTGTTTCTATTTATTAAACTGGTCCATATAACTAATGACACATTTCTGTGCAATTCATCATTACCTTGTATCTTAACTAATACTTTTTGTGTAGAATCCATAACCCGTGTGAAGCATAAACTCTTGTTTAGAAAGAATTAAACATGGGGTGGGGTGGGGTGGGGTGCGGGTGGATTTTGGGGAGAAGTGAATCCAGAAACTTAGTTGCAGACCCAGTTGTTAGGGCATCAGTTAAATGAATGACTTAGGCATACTACATTTTTTCCGAATGAGATCTCTATATAGAATTGTTAGAATACAGGAAAGTTTCTTGATATTATGTTTGAGTATCAAGTAGAATATCTCATAGGATTAGTTTCTTATCTTAAAACATCTTGAGAGTATCTCTTAAGATTAGTTTCCATATCAAACTTGGTCATTACTGTTATTTGTTTCCTTGTTTCCCTATTTCATTAGGAATAGGATTATGAGTCTTCTATCCCTACAAATAGGGATTGGTATTTACTCTTTTGCATCAAGTAGACAAGTCATTATCAATTATAATCATAGTTTAGACTATTCATTCTTTCTCTATCTTAAAACCTACAACTTCAACAAGAATTATACTAGATTTAAGATGCTTTGAAGGGAGTCACTGGAGGGTGGTTTTTTGGAGCGTGCATGAAATGTTGAAAAATAAAGAGAATCAACGTCAGTATTTTTGTAATGTTAAACTGAATGACGAACCAAGAAAAGGAGAGTTTTCTCCGTCTATGTTTTTCCCCATTTACTGAGGTAATGTTAGTTCTTCAATACTAGCAATTCAAAATGAATCATCTATTTCCCTCCTGCTATTTAAGCTATTTACCTTACCAAATCTTATCAAGCCTTTCACAACCTATGTGACAGTCTATTTCATGAATCATGGTGTTCTGTGCGTTCGTGAAACATGGGTTATTCTTGTGTCCTAGGTCCTATCACGTTCACTTACCGCACAATATAAGGTATGGCAAATCTAAACATCACCATCAATGTATCAAAGGGCTATGCTCAATCCTAGAAACGAGTTCTACTCAGACATGGTAGAACAAGAATCCATAAAAGTTATGAAGAACAAACCAAAATCCAAAATAGAAGAGAAGAAGAACGAAATTATAATCCCGACCTCCCAAACAAGGCCCTCTCTTTCCAAACTTTAGAACCTTATCAAAATGTTCAGAAATCTTATTTATAATTAGGCTTACAATTAGGGGTTCAAGCCAAACAAGAAATTGTAACACCAAATCTTATTTATAATCTTGTTTTGCACCGGATATGAGCCGTTACGGTTCACAGATGCGTCGTCTTTGGTCTTTTCTTGATTCCTTTGCAGATCTTGAATAGCTTTCATCATTTCTGCAAATTTGGTGTTGATATCTTCGCTGATGGCTTGAATCTTTTCATCAACCTTCTTTTCACGCGCTGTAGCCTCTGTATCACTTCGCGTCGCCGCCTTCGTCATTACGAATCCGGTAGGTCGGATCAATTGTTAGTCCTCCACTAACAGTTATCACAGTACAGAACCTGTCAAGGCCTGGGACGGTGGCCAGGTGTTCTTGGCAGGGTTATTTTATTGATAACAGAAGAAACAGAACTCATACACTGATGCACTAGCACCTTTACTGATATCTAATAAGTAACTAACATAACAGTCAATAGAATGCCTTCACCACTATCTGATACCCTTTTATATACTAAGGGTATAGAGCATTGGTTACTAACAATCTCTTAACAACCTAACTAACTAACACATAAGCCTAACTAACTAACAACCAATATAACTAACACAATTAATTACTCAGAGTACAATTATCTTAATCCATTTCTTATTCCTCCTAGCATATACTTTAAGGGGTCTAACAGTTAATCTCTATAAGTTTGATGAAATGCAATCTGAAGCATTTTGCCGACTTCTATATCATTGACAAAATCATCGTAGTTTACACTGACACAATCGGAAGCTCCAACACCTCTCTGAATAGTTTTAAAATCTGTGATTTCAAGTTTTATATTGGATGGAACTAATTAACTATGGGGATCATATTTTTTCACTGCGTTAGTGGTTTCTTTGAGGTTTCCTTCTTTTATCAAACCTATGACAGAACTTGTGGAATTTTGACGTAAAATTAAAACATGGATTGACAGTGAAAAGTGGTTTTCAAGAAATGGTAAACTGTTTTTGGCAGTGAACAAACCTGTTTTTAGAAGTGGTAAACCGTTTTTTATCACTGAAGACTGGTTTTTCTGCAGTGAAAACCGGTTTTCAGAAATGTTAAACTGTTTTTTTGAAGCAAAAACCGGTTCCGAAATGGTAAACTGGTTTCTAGAACCAAACCGATGTACCGGCTTAAAACCGGTTTATGAATCTAAACCGGTATTTTGAAAACATGTAAACCCAAACTGGATTTGAAAGAGGTATGGTGTGGTGTGGCATGGATTTTGTACCATGCACAAGCACACCCCCAGCTGTTATCTTTGAGTTGCCACTTGTTTCATCCAATTTAGATACCGATATCTCTAGATTTTGTCAAACTACTGAGCAAAGGTTGGGCTGGCAGAGACCGCATCATGCATCCAACTTAAATAAGAAGTTTCACCCTGATAGAAATTGAATCAGTCTAGAGTCCTTCATGAAAATTGTAAATATTTCTTTAGCTTTCTAGAAGATAAAAATCAAGTCAATTAGGTGAGTGAAGCTTAAGATATAATCTTTTAGCAAGGGAGACTCAAATCATCAATCCTATTCTGATTTGGTTTGCTTCCAAACTTGTCCCAGCTTCTCATCCCATGGTTTCTACCATTTTCCAAAGCCAAAATACTCCTCTTCTTTACGCAACAAGAAGAAACTTTGAACTACATTGATGAAGATCATGCAAAGAACTATTTTAAACATGCATTACTTGAGTTACAAGTACAAAGCCAAAACGATGGAAGATATGATTCAAATTCAAACGTATCATACTGTTTAGCAGGGAGTCAGGGACTAAACCAAAGCCTGGTCGGATTGGTTGTGCTGGCAGAATTATGGTTCCAAAAGAATTCCAATGCTTCCAACATGACCCCTTTTATAGCCATTTATGGACAAGATAGGCTAATTCTATTGAAGGGAACCACTATTCCCTTTTAGTTAAAAGAGGTGAATAGGTTGGCACAAATTGGCTGAACTAAGGAGAAATCTTGTCAGGTCAGAAGATCACGTGAGGGCCAAGCTAGCAAACATCATAGAGCTTTGGGATTTTGAATGGGTGATTGGATTTATCTCAAGCTGAAACCCCACAAACTGAAGTTTCTAGCTAAGTGACTGATGAGTATCAAGTGCAATAGTAAGAAAAAGAAATAGTAATGGCAATGAAACAGTAAATGACTGGGAATAATGTACTTGTATTGCTTAGGAATCAGTGAACAATTACAAGTAAAAGAAAGGAAATAGTACAGAGCATCAGAGTGATGAATGTACTCCCAAATTCCCAGCCCAACCAAAAGGTAAAAACTAGCCTAACAACCAATGGCAGCATGCCCTCCTTTTATTCTAGCATCACACAAGTGTGAGCACCCTACGGATGGAAACTTCTCTCTCATGCCAACTCAGCAAAGTTGGTTATGAGATTCTCTCCACTACTCCACTACTTGGCAGTATTGCCCTTTTTGCCCTTTCTAGTGTAAACTTTGTCAAACATTTGTTTCTTGCCTTTCTTACTCACGTTCTCATCAACACTCCCCCCTTTGAAAACCACCTAGTCCTCAAGGTGGAGTTCTGGAAACTGGTCCTGCATCTCCTGCCAGTCTTCCCAGGAGTTCTCAAAATCAGGCAGCTGCTTCCACTTGATGAGAGCTTCTACTTGATCATCTTTGTTCTTCCTGAGGGCTAGCACTTCTTCAGGAATGACTTGCAGCTCCCAGTCTTCAGCAAGACAGGCAGGCAGAGGCTGCACATTCACTTCAACAGCAATAGCTTTCTTCAACAGAGAAGTGTGAAACACAGGATGAACTCTTGAGTCTGGTGGTAGTTTCAGCTTGTAGGCAGCAGGTCCAATCTTCTCTATAATTTCATAGGGACCATAAAACTTAGGGCTCAGTTTTTGGTTAACTCTTTTAGCTAACTGTCTCAACTTGTATGGCTGTATCTTCAAGTAGACCAGCTCTCCTACTTCAAAACTGACCTCTCTCCTGTGTTTGTCAGCATATTGCTTCATGCGATTCTGTGCTTTACTCAACTGTTCCCTCAACTCATTCAACAGTTCATTTCTTTCTTTAGTCAGCAACTGTACTTCATCTACTGAAGTTGAGTTGGTGTCTCCTCTGATTAGTTCTGGGGGTTGTCTGCCATAAAGTGCTTCAAAAGGAGTCATCTTGATAGCTGAATGATAATTGGTGTTGTACCAATACTCTGCCCAGGATAACCATTTTGGCCACTGTTTTGGTTTTCCTCCAGCCAAGCACCTTAGGTAAGTCTCCACACATCTATTCACCACCTCTGTTTGCCCATCCGTTTGAGGATGGTATGCAGAAATCAGCTTTAATTTAGTCCCAGCCATCTTAAACAATTCACTCCAGAAGGAACTAATGAATACTCTGTCTCTGTCTGAGACAATAGAGGAAGGAAAGCCATGTAGTCTAACAATTTCTTTCAAGAATACAGTAGCTACATCTCTAGCATTGTAAGGGTGACAGAGTGCTAGGAAATGCGCATACTTAGACAACCTGTCAACCACCACCAGTATAGTGTCCACACCCATTGCTTTTGGTAAACCCCCAATGAAATCCATTGAGATGTCACTCCAAACTTGAGTTGGAATAGGAAGAGGCTGAAGCAAGCCACCAGGACTCAGGGCCTGATATTTGTTCTTTTGGCATACCTCACATGCTTGTACATACTTCTGAATCCTCCCTTTCATACCCTCCCAGTAGACAACTGCAGAAACTCTTTTATATGTTCTTAAAGCTCCAGAATGTCCCCCCATGGCTGAGTCATGAAATTCTTGTAAAATATTAGGAATCACAAGCCTTCCATGGTAATACAACCTGCCGTGCTTCAGTTTGTACCCTTCATGAGTGTTACTCTAAGTGACTAAATCTTGCACTATTTCACTCAATTTAGGATCTGCTTGTATCTCTGCTTCAATTCCCTCCAATTCTGCTACTGTTACTGTAGAGAGAGCACTGTACTGTAACTGCCTGGATAGAGCATCTGCTGCTCTGTTCTCAGTTCCTGGTTTGTATTTTATATCAAAATCATATCCTAGGAGCTTAGTGATCCATTTTTGCTGCTCTTCTCCCATCACCCTCTGATCAGTCAAAAATCTGAGGCTCCTTTGATTTGTGTGTACAGTGAAATGCCTCCCCAATAGATAATGTCTCCATTTTTGTATAGCTACTACAATAGCCACTAATTCTCTCTCATACACAGATTTATTCTCAGCCCTATTAGACAAGGTTTGACTCATGTATGCCACTGGTCTTCCCTCTTGCATAAGGACAGCTCCTAGCCCTTTGCCTGAGGCATCTGTCTCTACCACAAACTTCTTAGAGAAATCAGGAACAACCAGCACAGGGAGTGTAGTCATAGCTACCTTTAGTTGTTCAAATGCTGCCTGTGCTTCTTTGTTCCAAGCAAAATTATCTTTCTTCAATTGTTGAGTGAGAGGCCAAGCAATCTTTCCATAATTCTTCACAAACCTCCTATAGTAACCTGTGAGACCAAGAAATCCCCTGAGCCCTTTGACATCTTTAGGAGTAGGCCATTTCACCATAGCCTCTATCTTTGTGGGATCTGCTGCCACACCTTGTGCAGAAATCAAATGCTCCAAGTACTCAATCTGAGCTTGAGCAAATGTGCATTTCTTTTTATTAGCATATAGCTGGTTGTCTCTCAGTGTCTCCAGGACTATCCTTAAATGTTTCTGGTGCTCTTCCAAGCTCTTGCTGTATACTAGAATGTCATCAAAAAAGACCAACACAAACTTCCTGAGAATAGGCTTCAACACCTTGTTCATGAGAGCTTGGAAAGTTGAAGGAGCATTAGTGAGACCAAATGGCATAACTAGGTACTCATAATGACCCTCATGTGTCCTGAATGCTGTCTTATGAATGTCATCTTCCTTCATTCGTATTTGATGGTACCCTGACTTCAAGTCTAATTTAGAAAATACCACAGCAGCTCCTATCTCATCTAACAACTCATCAATAACTGGTATAGGAAATTTATCTGGTATAGTATGCTTGTTTAGAGCTTTATAGTCAATACAAAATCTCCATCCTCCATCTTTTTTCTTAACTAGCAACACAGGACTGGAAAAAGGACTAATGCTAGGTCTTATAATACCAGCAGACAGCATCTCATTAACAATTTTTTCAATCTCATCTTTTTGATAGTGGGGGTACCTGTATGGTCTCAGGTTTGGAATTGGAGCTCCTTCTTTCAAGGTAATTGCATGATCTTGTGTCCTTGCAGGTGGCAGACCTGTAGGTTCCTGGAACACTTCAGCAAAGTCATCCAATATCTGCTCAACTTGGACTCCTCCTTCTGCTGTATCTGGTGTAATTTCCTGGCTGCAATACTGGAGCAGATAGCATTCTTCTTCCTGCTGCAATGACTTGAGCACAGTTCTAAAGGAAGACCGTCTCTTACTCAGTGAGGGCTCTCCGTTAATCTTAAACTTCTGTCCTCCTCCTTTCCACTTGATTACTAAATTCTGGTAGTTAGCCTTGATGTCACCAAGACTAGCTAGCCAATCCATACCCAACACTACCTCAGTTCCTGCCAAAGTCATCAAGAAGAAATCCTGTGTAAAATTAATCCCTTGCACCTGCACTTTGAGCCCTATACACACCCCTTTGTGAGTTATTTTCTCACCATTTCCCACCTCAGTGGTATATTCAGATGTATCCTCCAACTGCAACTGTAGCTCCTCTACAAGTTTGTAAGAAATGAAATTCGAAGAGGCTCTAGAGTCAATCAAAATTAACACCCTCCTCCCATTAATTATCCCCTACACCTTAAAAGATTGGTTTGAAGTGAGCCCTTCTTTGCTTCTCAGTGACGGCAGCAGTGTTTTGAGCTCTGCTACAGTCTCTGCCACCACCTCCTGAATCTCCTCTTCCACTTCCACCACTTCCTCTTCTTCTTCAATGAGCAATTCCACTCTGTAATGCTTCATTTTACAGATGTGGTCCCTTCCCCAACGTTCTCCGCATTTAAAACATAGGCCCTTGCGACTGAGATCCCTTAATTCATCCTCAGAGAGTTTCTTTCCCAGCCCTTGCTTCCTTTCTACACCCTCCGTACTCGTCTTAGCTTCTTTTGGGCCCCCAGCACTTGACCCAGTATCAATTTTGGGCTTAGTGACGAAAACCCGGTTACGACCCGAATCCCAACCCGATCCACCAGATCCGGGTTTCCACTTACTTCCATCGTTCTTCTCCTTCGTTGCGTCATCGTTCTTCTTTCGCGCGACGTTCTTCTCTTCTGATAGAGTAGATGATTAGTTGCACAACTACTTTGTAAAACTGTTACAGTTAGTTATATAAAACTGTTACAGTTAGTTTGACTTTAAGCTTTTCTGTTATGCAATCTGTTAAACTGTTATCAAACAGTTAGTTAAATGTAAGCAAGTCTGATTAGTATATATATACTATCAGCATATGTACATTCTGATAATGAAATGAAAATATCACAATTACACAATATTCTTTAATTTCTTCATGGTATCAGAGCTTCCTAAAACCACCTCTGTGGTTCTTTGATCCTTCTTTCTTTCTCATGGCAACACCGCCACCTGCCTCGCCGTTGATAACGGCTAACGCCATCAATGCC
Source organism: Astragalus glycyphyllos (assembly GCA_963573325.1). Taxonomy (NCBI): domain Eukaryota; kingdom Viridiplantae; phylum Streptophyta; class Magnoliopsida; order Fabales; family Fabaceae; genus Astragalus; species Astragalus glycyphyllos. Next base: position 69,339,529 of record OY754308.1, read on the forward strand.
ACCACAAATACTCCCTTGGCAAGCTTCAATTACAAAATTTCTGTGAAGCTAGATGAAAACAACTATCTGGTTTGGCTTCAGCAGATAGAGCCAGTGCTACGTGCACATCGTTTGCACAGATTCTGCGTTTCTCCTGATATTCCCCCACAATATCTCAACGATGCTGATCGTCTTTCCAACACAGAAAACCCAGCCTATTCTGCATGGGAACTCCAAGACCAACTGCTTCTGGCCTGGTTGCAAGCATCTCTGTCTCCGACGATCTTACCCTCCGTCATTGGTTGCAGGCACACATTTCAATTGTGGGAAAATATTCACCAAACTTTCCAATCTAAGACTAAGGCTCAAGCAAGACAATTGCGCACTCAATTGCGCACAACAAAGAAAGGTGCAACATCAATTTCAGAATTCCTCGCCAAAATCAAACATATCTCAGATTCTCTCATCTCCATTGGTGAACCAGTTTCTACTCAGGATCAACTTGACGTCATCCTTGAGGGTCTTCCACCAGAATACGAATCTTTGGTGACGCTAATCAATTCAAAGATTGAATGGTTTGGTTTGGATGAGATTCGTGCTCTTCTTCTTGCGCAAGAACAGCGATTGGACAAACAGCGTATCGTCGAGGAACTTCCTTCACTAAATCTCACTCAGACGCAATTAAACCCTAATTCCGAGTCTCAACATCAAATTCCTCAGGCCAATTTCACTTCTAATTCATCTGGAGGACAAAACCCCAATTCTTCTGGTTCGACGAACCCTAATTTTGCTGGAAACAAGGGAAATTCGCAATTTCGTGGCCGTGGTGGTCGATTTGGCCGTCGTGGAGGTCGTGGTGGTGGCCGAACCAACGTCACGTGTCAAGTTTGCCAACGCACAGGACATGAAGCCTCCTATTGCTACCATAGATTCAATCCTGCGTTTGGTGCTGTTCAGAACAACTATTCCAGTGGTAATCCCTATCAGTACTTACGCCCTAATACTGCTAATAATTCTGTTTGGCCACAAATCTCTGGTGCAGGACTTCCTCAGGCAAATTATACTGGGTTTTTTGGCACTGCTCCTCTGTTGAACAATGCACTGGACACTGCTGCAACACAGCATGTTACTATGCAACCAGCACCAGCAGGAGCAGCTCCACCTCCTACACACTTGGAGAACATCTTCCTTGGCAATGGGCAAGGTTTGCCTGTCCAATCTCTTAGCTCATTTTCTTTTCCCTCTCCTTCCCATCCAAACAATATGCTTCATCTTAAAAATGTGCTTCATGTTCCTTCCTTAAACAAAAATCTAGTTAGTGTTAGCAAGTTTGCTCTTGATAACAATGCTTACATACAATTTCATCCTTTCCATTATGTTTTGAAATCCCAGGACAATGATGAAGTGCTTTTGCAAGGGCGTCTGGATTCAAATGGTCTTTATCCTCTTCAGTCAAGCAATCTGTCTAGCTCTCAGTTTCCTTCTATTAACCACACTGTACCACACACTTCCACAGATTACTTCAAGTGGCATCATAGGTTAGGCCACCCTAGTATTGACACTTTAAACAATGTTCTAAAGCTGTGTAATCTTTCAACATTTCAAAGAAATGAGAATTCCTTTTGTATTGCTTGCTGTCTTGGTAAATCACACAAATTACCCACCACTCCTTCACAAACTGTATACACTGAACCTCTTGAACTTGTTTTCTGTGATTTGTGGGGCCCTGCTCCTATGTCCTCCTCTTTAGGTTATAAATATTATGTGTCATTTGTGGATGCTTATAGTAGATTCACTTGGATATATTTTTTACACAACAAGTCAGAAACTCTAACTATGTTTAAGCAGTTTAAAGCATTGGCAGAATTGCAGCTAAACAGAAAAATCAAGTCCATCCAATCAGATTGGGGTGGAGAATTTAGGCCTTTCAAGGATTATCTCACCAGTTTAGGAATTATTCACAGAATAATATGCCCACACACCCATCATCAAAATGGGGTAGTTGAAAGAAAGCATAGGCATATAGTTGACATGGGGCTATCCCTTCTTTCTCACTCCTCTCTTCCCTATCATTTCTGGGACCATGCCTTTCACACAGCAGTATATCTCATTAATAGACTTCCTGCTGCCAGTTCTCATTTGATTCCATTTCAAGTCCTTTATCACAAACAGCCAGATTACAATCTTCTCAAATCTTTTGGGTGTGCCTGCTATCCTTTGCTAAGGCCATATAACAATCCTAAATTCCAATTTCGGTCTAGTGAATGTGTTTTTCTAGGTTACTCACCTTCACACAGAGGTTATAAATGTCTTGACTCTAATGGTCGTCTTTTTCTATCTAGAGATGTTATCTTTAATGAACATCACTATCCCTACCAAGCAAAACAACAACATGCCACTACAGTTCCATCTGCTACCTCTGTTACTGCACCTCTTAATCTTGTCTCTCCTCTCACTACACCACTCAATACTACTGCTACATCACACACCAGCTCTCCTCCTCCCTCACCATTGCCAAACTCACCTCAGAACACTCTTCACATAACACTCTACCTTCCACTGCTTCTAGTACTATAGATCCCGACTCTTCTCCTTCTCCATCTCCTTCACCCTCACCCCCTCATAACACTCATCACATGCTCACTCGTTCTAAAACAAACAGCCTTAAACCTCCTCTATTTCCTACCTTAAACCTCACTACCACAGAACCTTTCTCTGTTGATCATGCCCTGGCAACTCCTTGCTGGGCAGAAGCAATGCAATGTGAGTTCAATGCTCTGCAGAAAAACAATACTTGGCAATTAGTCTCCCTTCCTCCAGGCAAGCGTACAATTGGCTGCAAATGGGTCTTTCGCATCAAGGAAAATCCTGATGGATCCATTAATAAATACAAAGCACGTCTTGTGGCAAAAGGGTTCAATCAAAGGTATGGTACAGATTATACTGACACATTCTCACCAGTGATCAAACCTGTCACAGTGAGAACTGTCATAACTCTGGCTCTATCCTATAAATGGCCTATAAAGCAAATAGATGTGAATAATGCTTTTTTAAATGGAACTCTCACTGAGGATGTTTACATGCAACAACCTCCTGGTTTCACATGTGGAGATAAGAACACTGTCTGCAAATTGAAGAAAGCTATCTATGGATTGAAGCAGGCTCCTAGGGCCTGGTATGAAAGCTTAACTAAAACTCTGCTCTCATTTGGTTTCACTCAGTCAAAGTGTGATCCATCCTTGCTCATTTACAATCATCGTGGATGCTGTCTGTTAATTCTTATATATGTGGATGACATCTTAATAACTGGGAACTCTGCCACAGCTATTCAGTTGGTTATCAACAAACTTCATGCTGCTTACTCTCTCAAACAACTTGGCAATCTTGATTATTTTCTGGGAATTGAATGCACTGCCACACCTTCTGGTGCTCTCCACTTATCTCAGGCCAAATATATAAGAGATCTTCTTCATAGAGCAGGTATGGATGACTGCAAAGGGATCTCAACTCCTCTGCCTGCCAATTTAAAATTATCCAGATCTGGTGCAGACTACTTTGACAATCCCTCACTCTACAGAAGCATAGTTGGTGCTCTGCAGTATGCTACTATTACTAGGCCTGAACTTGGATACTCTGTCAATAAAGTGTGTCAATTTATGGCACAACCTTTAACTTCACACTGGGCTGCAGTAAAACGAATTCTCAGGTATCTTAAAGGTACTATTGACCTTGGTCTGACCTTACAACCTGCCTCCTCCAGCTTTCCTCTTAGCATCAGGGCATTTTGTGATGCTGATTGGGCCTCTGATGTTGATGACAGAAGGTCCACATCAGGGGCATGCATCTACCTTGGTCCAAATTTGATATCCTGGTGGTCTAAAAAGCAATCCCTGGTGGCCAAATCAAGTGCAGAGGCAGAATATCGCAGCTTAGCCCTTGCTGCTTCTGAAGCTCTTTGGATCCAATCTCTCTTACAAGAGCTCCAAGTCTCAATTCCACCCCCTATTATCTACTGTGACAACCAGAGCACTGTTGCTCTGAGTCACAATCCTATTCTTCATAACAGAACTAAGCATATGGAACTTGATATATTTTTTGTTCGTGAAAAAGTGCTCAACAAGTCACTTATTGTGTCCTATGTTCCTGCCCAAGCTCAAGTAGCAGATATCCTTACAAAACCTCTTAGCAGGAACATGTTCTGTGCTTTCAGAGACAAACTCAGAGTTCTCAGAACTTCTGAGCTTGAAGGGGAGTGATAGAGTAGATGATTAGTTGCACAACTACTTTGTAAAACTGTTACAGTTAGTTATATAAAACTGTTACAGTTAGTTTGACTTTAAGCTTTTCTGTTATGCAATCTGTTAAACTGTTATCAAACAGTTAGTTAAATGTAAGCAAGTCTGATTAGTATATATATACTATCAGCATATGTACATTCTGATAATGAAATGAAAATATCACAATTAGACAATATTTTTTAATTTCTTCATCTTCAATAAACATTGCGCGATCCATTAACTGTTGCAGACCACGCGTCTGATACAGCTTCAACTCCGCCTGAATGTCGTCGCGTAATCCATTCAGAAAGATGCTCTCCAACATTACGCGTTCCTCTCTCTTCAACGGTGCCATGAATAGCTCGAACTGCTCACGATACTCCATTACTGAGCCCGTTTGCTTGATACTGAGAATAGGACCCAAAGGATTTCTCACCAACGATGGTTGAAACATTCTGATAACTGCTTGTTTGAACTCATCCCAGCTGGGATTCTGGTTTTGATCCTCCCACCATTGATACCAGTTGAGAGCTCTTCCGTTAAGTGCGATCACCACCGCCTCCAACATCTCATCCTCCTCTACGTCATTGATATGAAAATATCTCTCCACCTTCACCAACCAGCCATAAGCTTCCCCTCCTTCGAACACTGGAATCTCCAGTTTACGCCCTCTCACATGGTGGCGATGGCGTACCGGGCTACTGTCTAGTGACGATCCTTCGTCAGTTAAAGGTTCTCCGTCTCCCTCGTCCTCCACATTCTCCATCGTGGGATCATCCGTGTTTCTGGGCCGGTGCCGTGGTGGTTGTGCTCTTCCACGACGTGGTCTCGCTTGTTCAACTATCAGCTGCTTGAGTTCGTCAAACCTAGCGTCAGTGTGTAGCTTCATATCTTGAAGCTCTTGCTCAATCTTCTCAACACGTTCATCCATGGACGTTTTCTTAACCATGCTTAGCTCTGGAGGACCGAGAGCTTTGATACCAATTGATGAGTATCAAGTGCAATAGTAAGAAAAAGAAATAGTAATGGCAATGAAACAGTAAATGACTGGGAATAATGTACTTGTATTGTTTAGGAATCAGTGAACAATTACAAGTAAAAGAAAGGAAGTAGTACAGAGCATCAGAGTGATGAATGTACTCCCAAATTCCCAGCCCAACCAAAAGGTAAAAACCAGCCTAACAACCAATGGCAGCATGCCCTCCTTTTATTCTAGCATCACACAAGTGTGAGCACCCTACGGATGGAAACTTCTCTCTCATGCCAACTCAGCAAAGTTGGTTATGAGATTCTCTCCACTACTCCACTACTTGGCAGTATTGCCCTTTTTGCCCTTTCTAGTGTAAACTTTGTCAAACATTTGTTTCTTGCCTTTCTTACTCACGTTCTCATCAGTGACCTACTGAGAACCATAGCCTACATTTCTCTTGTCCTTGCAAGTCGTTGAGAGTAGGACAGGTAGTCTTCTGATTGGAACTTTCATGACATAGCCACGTACATCATATCTTCAGGTTTTCTTACTAAAAAGATCTTTAGCTCCTCAAGTATCCCCAATCACTTCTTATGCTGTCTGATCAGTGCGAGCTACTGGTACAACTTGAGCAAGTGCTGAATACACAAGAAGGGACATTCGGAAATTTCGAAGTGCTGATTAAGTGATCTCATTTGCCAGACTGCAAGAGTAGATGGGAGTCCACAGCCAGTCTTGATAGTAGGCCTCTGATAAATAAGGTCTACAAGATGAGTAGGGTGGTAGCAGGGAATCAATGTCTTAGAAGACATTTTCTCTGTTCACTCCCCGTCCTATTCAAGTATCACATTGGTACAAAAATTGAGGATTAGGGTCAGTGTCAATAAAATTCAGATTCTGTGTTGTTTTCTTTCTCTCTCTGATCCAATTCTACCATAAATATCCAAACATAGCTTTGTATTCTGAGCTCTACCTTTTTAATAAATGTTAACTATTAGAAGGTGCATTTATATGTAGTCACACCAGTTGTATTCTGAGCTCTACCTTTATAATAAATGTTAACTCCTGCCTCTTTTGTAGTCAATGAACTTTGCTGAAGATTTAATAATATTCAGTAACAAAAGTTATTCGTACATGTTTTGCTAGGCAGTAATTTTACAACCACTTGGAGATAAAGGAATTGCAATTATTGGTGGTGACACAATACGAGGGTTCACTACTTCTGATCAGGTACATTTCATCTTTTTTTTTTTTTCCAATGACATATTTGAATTTTTCAAATTTTTTTAATCTTTCAAACCTATACAGCATGTAAATATGAATATATCAACAGAGTTCAGGTTTTTTCCCTTTAAAATAAATTAAGATTGTTGCTATCAAGTTGATCCACCCCTCACTTAAACACTTACACACTGTCAAATTTCAGTTTAAAGGTACTACAGTTGATTATTTAAGAGTTGCTAATTGTTCTCTCATCTAAATTCTGACATGCATATATTTGTGGACTAGTGGCATAATAATTGTTGAAATATTACAGGCATGGATTACGTTTATCGGAGAGAAGCTGGATTCCACCCTTTCAAAATATGCAAAACACCTCACTCTTACTTCTTAGTTTCCAAAGATTTGCAAAGCCTCTGATGTTTGTTCATACTTGATTTCAATGGAAATAGATCATCAAACTTTCAGCCGAGTTCTTCAGGCTAAATTTGACCCCATGTATATTTTATTATTTTTTAAAGGGTGTCCTTAAATTGGTTCCTAGTCAGACTAGTAAGTTGATAATTGTAACATACTATTGTTTACATTACTCAATGTGCGTATTTGAATTTGTTTATTTTAGAAAAATATACTGTTTCACGAGAGAATTAGGAAAAAACAATGAAATAATCCCAAAGAAGCATACTAATGCTTCATTGCTTCTACTTGTTGACTCGCATTTTGTTTCAAATTCTAAGATTTCCACTAACACTAAAATAAATCCCAATTAATTAATAGTTTCTTATAAGAATGGTGAAAATACTCCGGTCTTAATGAAACATATAAAGAATTAAAGATTTTGAGTATTGACTTCCAGTTCACCATTGTTGAAACTTGTGTTTAGATATTTGACTGGTTGTTGACAAAAAGAAGATATTTGGCCGGTTATGGCGAGTTACCACGCGGTCGCTCAAGGAAGCAACTTCTAAGATTGTTCATTGGCCTGATTCAAACCAGAAAACATGAGATTGAGAATCTGAATAAAATTTATTAAATATAATTTTTGGTCACATGTTTAAATTTAACCCCAATGAAATACAAAGTCAATTAAATTACTTCAACTCTCGGGTTCATGGTTTTCTAAAACCAATGGCTCAATAGTCAAACTGAACTATACAAGTTTGCAGGAGCAGTGTCTACTTCACACACACAATGGATGTGTTTTTTTTAAGTATTTGTAAATTGTCAATTTGATGAATTGAAACAAAGTTACAAACTGGCTATTTGCGGTAATCTAGACTTTGACAGCATGAAAAACAATATCTATAAATATGTATGAATCTATTAAGCCAAAAAAAATTGAAGGGGAATTCATTCATATAGCTGCAAATATACATCAGTATAACCTCTGTGAGTTTCATATCTATAAAACATTTTAAAAAAAAGAACAAAATTTCTGTTTCAAATAACCCCTCCAAAACAATAGAAAGAATGAATGTCTACCAAGTATGAATATCGTGCTTTACATGTGTACCAGCTACCAACCAAGCTGTTAGCACCTTTGATTATTGTTGTAACCCTTATCGAAAAGACCTTTCCCAAGGCATCAACCCAGTTGAAGGATCAGCAAAATAAGACAAAAGGAAATCCTTCAAACCAGTATCCCAAACCTCACAAAACCTTAACCTCCAATTAACTGGTTCAATAGCTTCTGTTCCAAGTCCTGGTGCTCTATCCTTTGAACCTTTATTTTGATCCTCTTGCCAATCCACAACATAAGTAGCAACTCTTCTATAAAACTTTGCTTTAAATGTCTCCCACACTTGGTACTTATAGTGGTTCACTATAGCAGCACTTTCAGGCATGTTATAGTACTCAAATCCTTCCCTCAACTGAAAATGATGCACCACATTTAGAAGACTCGCGTCGAGCAAATCCGGTCGCACAATGGATTTGTGCCGCTCTGGACTCTGAAGCCTGCAAGTGTAACCAATTGTCACTCCTTGTTTAGGAGGTGACTTTAACCCAGAAGGGCCAAAACTATGACAAGCTGTTCTTATCTCAGTAATAGATGTTGAAGTTGAGAAATTAGCAACCATTGATCTCAGTGAATTCTCACCAGGAGCACCACTTTCCCCCACCTTATGATGAAACTTATAAGGAAGATAAAAGAATTCATCAACATCAAAAAAACCAACCCATTTACATTCCTCTCTAGCCGTTAAAGCACAATGTGAAAAACCAGCTTCTTGTGTCTTAATCCAAGGCCAAGCTTGTCTACTAACATTAAACCCTTGATTATCAAGATCACTAATCACCTTTTCAATATCATCATCACTATTATTATCATAGATAAACCAACGCTCTACTCCAAGATAAGAATGATACATAATCCATTCCCTTAATGCAGAAGCTTGATTCCACACCATAGTACACACACAAAGCTCATGTTTTTCTCTATTCATTTTATGAACTTTTCCACCACCACCAACTCTAGCCACTGAAGGCACAAAAGTACGAACCGGATGTCTAATATTCCCAGTCAAATGGCTAACCGTGACTCTAACCCCTTTAGCCTTATCTGGTTTATTTCTTATGCTTTGTGGCAACATACACCTCACAATTTCTTGAGCCACTGAAACCGCTTTTGTTGTTAGCAAAAAACTCGAACCAGAACCATCTTTGTGGAAATTCTTGAGCCCAAAATGGCACCGGAAATGGGTCGGATCCGAGATCTTATGGGGTCTTAGATTCAACCCTTTAACAAACACAACAACCGTGTCACCATCAAGGGTCGCTTCATACGCTACCCTATCCCAAGATTGAACCGTTTGGTTCTTCAAAAGAGCAAAACTCCGGCGACCCACCTCGCCGCGCCGCCGCAAGTCAACAACTTTAGAGCCGCCGGAGGAAGTAGAGTTCGTTCGGTGAAGTGGGCACCTGACAATCGATCGGGATTCATCGTAGTTGTCTGTAGATATAACCGGTTTAACATGAACATCAAGAACCGGTTCAGATGAACCAGACCGGTTCGAGAGAAGGGTGTAGTAAACGCACTCTAGTTCATTGAGTTGGTTTTTTTTATGGTTGTTGGTGAGGAAGAGAAGGTAATGATCAGGTAAAAGGATTCGGTGTTGGAGGGTGTATAAGAAATTTGTGGTGGTGTGAGTAGTAGTTGTAGAGTCAAGAATTGATTTGCTTGCAGAAGAGTAGAGGTAAGATAAAGTTGAAGATATGAGAGGTTGTTTAGAAGTTGAGTGTGTGAAGAAACTATGGTGATTTGATAAGAAGATTAAGAAGATAAAGAAAGTGAAACAAAGAAAAATAGATCTTCTTGATATTTGAAGATGAAGGTGTTTTGCAACTACAACTCTTTTTCTCTTTCTCCTTTGTTCTGCATCCATCTTCTTCTTGGGTTGGTGGAAGAGAGAAAATAAGATGATGAGGTTTTTGGATTTGGAAATTTGACACGGAATGATTAGTAGTCAACAAAGAAATAAAAAGAAAGAACTGAGAAGCTTCTCTCTCTCTCTTTTTCTGCTTTCTCTCTCTAAAACACACAGAGACAATGGAATAATGTTAGAAGAAGTGAGAGAGTTAAAACTAAAAAGTCCAAAACTACTGGAGAATAGATTCTGGGGGAAGGGAAGAACATGTAATGGAATTACTGTTCAATGGTTTTTGTGTTCATCATTGTCAATGACGCTCATTATAGCGCGCGTGAAGTGAAGTGATTGTGATACTTTTTTTTTTGGTAATAAGATTGTGATACTTTCTAGTAAGTAAATACCATTTTTATAATGCAGTAACAAATATCTTTTTCACACGTATCGAATAATTGTATTGAATTTTCCGTTTTCTAATTAATATTTTCAAAGATGGAGGTTTTTCTATGATATGGATTGACTAACAATCAATACTCTTTGGTAAAAAAAAAACAATCAATACTCTTCTGTATTATATGTAACAAATCTCTATTTAACACGTATGAGATAATTTCATTGATTTTTCATTTTCTGATTAATATTTTTTCTGACAGAATTTATTTCTATGGAGTAACAAATAAATAATATTTTCTTCTCAAATAAATAAATAAGTAAATTTTGGTCAAATGGAGAATAAACAAATATACTATATTGAGAATTTCATTTTCTAGTTAATACGTACTACTTTTTTTGACTGAATTTAATTTTATGAAGTAAAAAATAAATAATACTTTGGTCAAAAAAATAATAAAAAAATTCTGTATCAAATAATTACTGTATTATATTTTCCAGTTTCGTAAATTTTTATTTTACTCCGTATCAAATAATAACTATATTGCCGTTACTATTTTACACGTAGCAAATAAATACTATATTGGATTTTTAATTTTCTAATTATTTATGCAAAGTGACTAGTAATTAGTGGGTTAGTTGTTAGAGGGTGAGGGGTTACCAGAGTTCGACCCATAGGCCAATAATTTTTACCAACAATGTCACTTTCACATTCACTCAACCAAGTGAGTTCCCTTGGGACTTTCAAATTTCTAATTGCTACTTTTTGGATTGAGATTTTGTTTTTATAAAATTATCTCTGTTATAAAGTGAGGTGCTTCTAGGGTGAATAAGCAAATCAAATCACTCATCGGTGAACCACTAAAATTGACGGTAGGATATTGTATAAAATGCTATGAGTGGTTAAGATTGAATCAAACAGTATTAAATCTCAACTGCTAGATGAATTTTTATACTACATCCTATTGTCATATTTATTAATGGTTAACTGATGAGGCATTTGATTTCCTCTTTCACCCTGGAAAGACTATAAAACATTGAACCAAAAAGTAAAGTTTAAAATATTCATTCGCTTTTCCTCCCCTCCTCGCTATTCCCCTCTAGTAGAGGTGGGAAAAGGTTGACCTTTGTAAAGTCTGAACTGGCCTACTTCGAAGATGTTAGACTTGAACCTAACTTACAATAGTTTGATCGAAATTCTTATATATGATCGAGCTTCTTATATATGTTGAAATTTCCCCATCAATCAAGTTCAATCTAAAGTTGACATAGCAATCAGATACTAATGAAAGAATTCAATTATCACGGAGTAGACATGTGAGTAGTCATGCATAGAGGCAAGACAATATTTCCTTCTTACGAAAATAAAGAGAAATTTCCATTATTTGTATTGAGACCACCTATATATATTAATAATTGTCTACCCATAAAAAATGTTGATTTTGAATTCTCTCTCTCAATATATTAGTATATTAATTTGTCAACCAACCATGGAACGTTGATTCATGATTTCCTCTAAGCAATCTGGGTCGATACAATTCTGAAGAGAGGAAGGATTGGGTTGTTATGTTGTTGTGGTAATCAAGGCTCTTGCTCACTACACATACTCGTGTACACAGAATACCACAGAGAGAAAAGAGAGAAGAAGAAGATGATTGTAATGATTGAAGAAAATCTATCTTGTATTAACTGAGAATTGACTTTTAATACAAATATCTCAACAATATTCTGTTACAGCCAAATGAGACTCAAATGAAATGAAATTCAAGTAAACTCAGTAAAAGTAACTATGTGTTTAACTATAGTAAAATTGTAAAAAGACTTAAAGTGGCTATGAATTATTACTCAACACCATCCCTTAATTCATAGCATCGAACAAAGCAACTCCCATATCAGATCTTAGCTTCACAAATTGGTCTGTCTTCAATCCCTTTGTGAATATATCAGCAATCTGCAGCTGTATTCTGCAGTGACATACTTCTAGCACTCCTTTCTGCACCTGATCACGCAAGAAATGAAACTTGGTCTCGATATGCTTGCTTCTCCCGTGTGACACTGGGTTCTTGGCAAGCATAATGGCAGATTTATTGTCAATCATGAGCTTTATAGGCTCTGTAACTTCAATTTTCAACTCTGTCATAACAGACTTTAGCCAAATAGCTTGGCAGGCTGCTGTTGCACCAACAACATACTCAGCTTCACAAGAGGATAGAGCAACCACAAGTTGCTTCTTTGAGTACCATGAGACTGGTGCTCCTTGATACAAAAACACATATCCTGCAGTACTTCTCCTGTCAACCTTATCTCTGCACCAATCAGCATCAGAATATCCCACCAAATTAATGTAATTTTGTTCTGGTTTAGCAGGAAACATCAGTCCATAATTCAGTGTTCCTCTCACATACCTTAGTATTCTAATTACAGCTACATAGTGTGATTTCTTTGGCTTCTTCATGTATCTACTTACAGCTCCTACTGCAAAACAAATATCAGGCCTACTGTTGCAGAGGTATCTCAGAGATCCAACCAGCTGTTTGAACAAAGTGGAGTCAACACTCTCCTCATCACCATCAGCTTCAAGTCTCTGATTTGCTTCTATAGGAGTCAATGCAATCTTGCATTCCATCATGTTAAATCTTTTTAGAACCTCAACTGCATATTTCTTTTGATGGAGTACTATCCCTTTGGGTAGATAGAAGAACTCCATCCCTAGGAAGTACACAACTCTTCCTAGGTCACTCATCTCAAATTCCTGCATTAATCTCTTCTTAACATTTATTTCAGCACTACAATCACCAGTAAGGAGAATGTCATCTACATAAAAGGCATACTAAAATCAAATTGCCATTATCAAATACCTTCACATATATACCATACTCAACAGTGCACCTTTTGAAGCCTAGTTCTGAGGAAGATGCATCAATTTTCTTGTTCCAAGCCCTAGGGGCTTGTTTGAGCCCATTCAAGGCCTTATTCAACTTGTAGACCATATGCTCCTTACCCTTCACTTCAAACCCAGGAGGTTGTAACACATATACTTCCTCTTCTAATGGTCCATTCAAAAAGGCTGATTTAACATCTAGATGTAGTAAGGACCATCCCCTACTACAAGCTAGTGCTATCACCAACCTAATAGTCTCATGTCTAGCTACAAGTGCAAGCACCTCAGTCTAGTCTAGACCCTCCTTTTGCAAGAATCCACGAGCTACTAACCTTGCTTTACGTCTAGCAATAGTGCCATCTGGTTTCAATTTTACCTTAAATACCCACTTTACACTTATGGCTTTCTTGTTGGGTGGCAACACAGTCAAGTTCCAACTCTTATTTCTTTCTATTGCACTCAATTCTTCTTTCATGGCAGCCTTCCAGACCTTTTCTTTCATTGCTTCCACATAACTTAGTGGCTCAGCATCTGCTAAAAGTGCAGTGTGAATTAATTCATCATCTTTGTTTACAGCAGCATCAGAGAATATTTCAAAATCTGTTAGTCTGGCTGGAAGCACTCTGTTTCTCTGTGGTCTTGTGTGTGCCTATTCATCATTATCATCATCATCATCAGAATCTGTTTCGTGTTGCTGTGGAGGTTGCTCTTCATTAGCATCTACTCCTGGTGCAAGCACTTCTTCACCTATATCATTATTCAAATCAACAATTGGAACAAATTCTGAACTATCACCATCAGCACTACCTCTATCCCAGTTCCACATTTCTGATTCCTTCACTATCACATCCCTGCTAAATTCAATTTTATTTGTTTCTGGGCAGTACAACTTATAGGCTCCAGTGGGGTGATACCCTACTAGAATCATAGGACAACTCTTGTCATCCAACTTTGTTCTTCTCACATCAGAAATGTGTTTATAACACAGGGCACCAAACACTCTCAGGTGTCCAATATTGGGCTTTTTACCACTCCACACTTCAAGAGGTACTTTGTCCCTCAATCTCCTTGTAGGACATCTATTTAGTATATAGGCTGCTGTTGATACAGCTTCTCCCCATAGTTTATTTGGTAATTTCATTTGCTTGAGCATGCATCTAGACATGTCAAGGATCATTCTATTTCTTCTTTCTGCCACTCCATTGTGTTGAGGGATATATGGGGCTGTTACTTCATGATCAATGCCATGCTCTTCACAAAACTTCTTGAACTCATTAGAGTTATACTCCCCTCCACCATCTGTCCTCAAAATTTTTACATTGTAGCCACTTTGTTTCTCTGCATAATTTTTGAACCTTTTGAACTGATCCAACACCTCACTCTTTGACTTGATCAAGTATATCCATAGCATTCTTGTGAATTCATCAACGAATGTCATAAAGTATCTATTACCACCCAAGGAAGGAACCTCAAATGGTCCACACACATCAGAATGTACCACTCCCAAGGCATGTGTTGCTCTAGGAGGTAGTTCTGATGTGAATGGAAGTCTTGCTTGTTTGCTTCTCGTACACACTTCACAAGCACTGTCACTGTTATCTACTGCAGGGATTCCAAGCACCAGGTTTTTGGACTTCAATTGACCTAAACTTCTATAGTTTAGGTGTCCATACCTCTTATGCCAGAGGACACTTTCCTTCTTCACATCAACAGCACTGAGACAGTGTGTTTCAGCTGCCTCAATATTCACTTTAAAAGTTCTATTCTTCTCCAATGCTGATTGCATGATTAGCCTCTTCTCACTGTCATACAACTCATCATATTATCTTCCATTGTCACTGAGTATCCTTTCTCAAGTAGTTGACCTACACTCATGAGATTACTCTTCATGCCAGGCACATACCACACTTCCTCAATTACTACAGTTCTGCCATCATTCAATTTTACCAAAACATCACCCATTCCCTCAGCCATCAAGTACTCATCATCAGCATATCTAATTCCGGTCTTCTTGATGGAATTGAAGTTAATTAGCCACTGTTTGTTCCCAGTTATGTGGTTGGGGCAACTTGTGTCCATATACCACCAATCTATCACTACACCTTCATCATTTGTGGTCACCATTAGGAGTACAGGTTCCTCCTCAGAATCTCCTTGAGCAATGTTGGCCTCTTCTTTCTTATTCTCCTTATTTGACCAGCATTCATCAGCAAAGTGGCCATACTTATCACAATTAAAGCTTTGAATCTTCCTCTTATCAAATTTCTCCTTACCTTTTTGATAATTCTTATATTTCTTTCCACCTTGATTGGATGATTCTGGTTTATCAGCACTATTCTCACTGTTCTTCTTATTCTTATTATCAAGCCATACCTATTTCTTACTCTTCCACTTATTTTCTTTCCAATTAGACTTATTATTGTTGTTTTTATTAAAGGTCTGAGCCTTAAGAGTCTGTTCAATATCCTTTTCAGAGTTTCTTTCAGATAATCGTATCTCATGTGCCTCTAAATTACCTTGCAGTTCATCTATCTTTAATGTACTAGTATCTTTAGACTGTTCTATAGCCACAACTATGAAGTCAAACTGAGGAGTCAAAGATCTAAGTACCTTTTCCACAATTGTTTGTATCGAGACCACCTATATATATTAATAATTGTCTACCCATAAAAATGTTGATTTTGAATTCTCTCTCTCAATATATTAGTATATTAATTTGTCAACCAACCATGGAACGTTGATTCATGATTTCCTCTAAGCAATCTGGGTCGATACAATTCTGAAGAGAGGAAGGATTGGGTTGTTATGTTGTCGTGGTAATCAAGGCTCTTGCTCACTACACATACTCGTGTACACAGAATACCACAGAGAGAAAAGAGAGAAGAAGAAGATGATTGTAATTATTGAAGGAAATCTATCTTGTATTAACTGAGAATTGACTTTTAATACAAGTATCTCAACAATATTCTGTGACAGCCAAATGAGACTCAAATGAAATGAAATTCAAGTAAACTCAGTAAAAGTAACTATGTGTTTAACTATAGTAAAATTGTAAAAAGACTTAAAGTGGCTATGAATTATTACTCAACAATGTTTGGTGTTATAATGAGATTGCTCTAGCTACACAGGAATATTGAGGTGACTTTTCAATTGAAAACGCCTGATGCTCTTGTTGAGAGAATTCATTGTGGAGATACAAGGATCGGTCAGTTTGGGAAGGTTGTTAGTTTTAACTTTGTAGTTAGTCAGTGCAGGTTGCTTCGTTAGAGGCCACCTCAGAAGGGTAGGTTATGCTCAATGCGACGACATGATAACAAATCTTGGGGGTACAACAGCGATTGATGGTTGTATTTGTGATAGTTTTGGGAATTTCTTCTTTTGGTTCACGTTAGATTTGGGGGCCTATTTTGTTATCGAAGTGGAGATTAGAGCTATTTGTATTGGCCTCCAACTTCAATGGCGGACCTACATACAGTTCAGGGGGTTTAGTTTGAGATATCTTAGGAAAAAATGTTTTTGCACATCTCGAAAAATATCTTTTGCACCAAAGTTCTTAGTTTTGCACTAATGTCCTTAGTTTTGCACCACACACACAATCACTCACCCCAAAAATATCTTTTAATGTTATTTAATTGATAATTTGTTTTAGTGCTATTTAATTAATTTGTATTTTGTGAATATGTTGATTCTTTTAGTGCTATTTAATTTATATGTAGGAACTTGTTAGTGCTATTTTTTATAGGCAATGTTAGTGGGGGAGGGGGACATGTTAATTTCATCTGGGACCTCCTACTTGCAGGTCTTTGGTGCACTCCTTCGGTATCTATTAGCTCGCCAACTAAGCTCCCTACTTGGGATAATTGTTAGTGCTATTTAATTTGTGTTGATATCGTGCAACACAAATTGTGAACCTGTTAAAACCTTATCTTTATTACATTTTTTGCGATGTGTGCGTTTGAAAAATTTTGCACTCCCTAGCCCAGGGTCCTGGGTCCGCCACTGTCCAACTTCCTTTGCTGTTGAGTCAAACTCAATGACTCGTGTTAATGTGATTCGATCACGTATATGGTGCTCTCCACAACACCCTCTTTACCAATTGATTTCTTCTATCCGGAGTTCTCTTGCTGCTACCACCATGTATGAGTTATTTCATGTTCACAGATAGGAAACCAGGTGGTTGCTGCTGGCTTTGCCAACTTTGGTATTGTCCTTCGAGCTTGTATTAGAATTTTTTACACTATTCCTAGTTTTGTTGTTAAGGCTGATTTTGCAGAGTTTCTTCCTTAGGGATTTCTAGTTTGTGTTCTCTTAATGTTTAGCCCCATTAAATTACCAAAAAAAAAAAATGAGGATACTATTGACTTCCACTCAGCTCACAGACTATGATCTAAAATTTTAGGTACAAGTTTATTTTTTTTATCGGATGTCCCTGATGGGTTACAAGATTATTTAAGAAGTACAAAGAAGAGATTTAATTTTATTTTATAAGAATAAAAGTAAGACTATATTAGTTCTTCTAAGCATCATTCAAGTAATTAAAAAAATCCAAGTGTCTGTTTGAGTTTTAAAAAATTGAAAAACTATATTTATATGTAGATGAGAGAGAGAGAGAGAGAGAGAGAGAGAGAGAGAGAGGAAATATTTTTTTATGCTATTGTTTCTTCTCTCTTGGACCTTTGCACACTTGTGAGTTAGTTGTGATTTGACTAAGAATATTTTTTTTTGGTAAGAGTAGTACTAAGAATATGCTGTGTGTACCACACGCAAAAAGGAATTTCAATGATGCCAAAAGGATAAATATAAGTGGTAAGTTAGTGTTTAAGGATTTCTAGTTTAAAACTACTTAAAGCAGTTTTCTCCGTAAAAAAAATCCCAAAATATATTTTAACATAATAAATTCCTTTTTTTTGACAATAAAATAATAAATTCCTAAAATCATCACATTCCCAATTTTTTTTGTAAATCAATGTATCTTCTTACGGCACCTGTGGAGACTAATCATTCGGGTATCGAAAAGATTTATTTAAGAAGTTGATCTCTCCCAATATTTCAATATACATCGGACAGGGATCGAACCTAGGTCCAACTGGTTAATGGACTCAAATATCTATTACTTGTGCCTTGTTGATACATTCCCGAAAATTTATTATGAGAATATAAAGAGCACTCTCATAATAAGTTTTTACTTATATAAAAAAAATAGTCCTGATAAATTTTTTACTTATATAAAAAAATAGTCCTGATAAAAAAACTAATTGTAATAGGATTTGGCTTCAAAGTGCAGTCCAGAGAATCCGAATTGACTTCAACAAAAATTGTTTTGTTTTTGTTTGGCTAAATTATAGTTCTGGTCCCCCTAAAATAGAGAGACTAAAATTATAATTTAGTCTTTTAACTTTTTACATTTGGTCCCTCTATTTTAGGGGGACCAAACTACAATAGCCTTTTTATTTTTTTTACAAATTCAACATAATTTCATTAACAATTTAAATTCACGCTTAGTTAATGCATTGAGGCGGCGGTAACTCTTGTAGAGTTACTAATTCTTGGAGAGTTACTCGACTTAATATCTTTTTGTAGATATTAAACTTTTCGGATCCAATCGTTGAATAGTTTTATATTATCTTAATGATCATGCATACCAAAATTTATAGAAATTGATATATGTAGCATTTGAATCTTATTAATCATATTTTACTTGTATTTTAAAAAATATAATATACATTGAATTGAACTTATTTGATCAAAGATAAAATATTTTTTATGTTTAATGCAAATTTGCATACTTGATCTACTCAATTAGAACTATTAGTTTGATAGATGGCATGGATCGGTAAAATTAATCTCTACAAAGAGATATTAGGTTAAGTAGCTCTTAAAAAAGTTACTCTTGGAGTAAGTTGATCCCCAAAATTGTTTCTTAGTAATTTTTACTATTATAAGAAGAATTTGCAGTTTTAGTTTCATTGAATAACCGATGTATTTGACCTATAATATACTGTAGGTCACATATACATAAGTTATTTAATGAATTTAAAACTGTAAAATTTTCTTATAATAGGGATTAGAGAAAGTATAACACATCTTACCAACAAGGGTTGGTCCAAGTGGTAACTGGACTTGGTTCCCACTCCAAGGTCTCGGGTTCGAATTTTGGGTGTGGCAAAAACTCTGTTGGGAGGGGAGAACACACGGGCCGGCAAAGCCGAAAACTCGTGGCCAGCCAGGTTCCCCGGCGCAGATTAGCTACGGTGGAAACTACGCACTAATGACATGATAAGCAAAAAAAGAGAAAGTATAACACAAGGCATACAAAACTTCATCACAATAATTTCCCAAAAAAATTTATCACAATTAATTAGGTTATTTTCTTCTCTTTACTTCTTGTTGAAATGAAATTCAAGATAAGCATCCCTTCTCATTAAATTAAACGGAAAATAACAAATCAATACGGATAAACCACAAAATATGATTTGTTTTTCAAGAGAGCATGATTCACACTCCAGAACTGAGCATGATTGAATACCATAAGAAAATGCGAGCTTGAACTTACTGGTAGCATCTCTGAAGATCCCACCACAGCCACATCTCCGCCCCGCCCCACAAACTCACCAGGTACCTCAATTATGCCATCTCTCCCAAAATTTGTCAAGTTATTATTTTGCAAGAGAGATGAGCCTTAAGATAGAAGGGCAATCCAAAAAAGAAGCGGCCAGAGGAGACATTAATTACGTCGACCCCTCACCCGTACTGATGGGAATGACGGGCACTGCATCTTAAGATGCCGAAGCCGAGGAACTGAACCAATTACTTTCTTGAAAGGCTGGCATCCCGGACTGATAAAGGATCAACTAGGAAGACTAGGCAGAAAATGTAAGCAATATCGTAGTAGGTCTAGTTTTATTGCTGGGCCAATACTTGTACTGGACCCTAAATGGGGGCCCATGTCACTTAAGTGACTTAATTCATGTGTAATAAATTCCTTTAGTCAGTTAATTGAAGATTAACCTGTTTTTACCAAATAACTGAATTCGTTACAATTGGTATCTAGAGCTCCAAGAACGGGACCTGTCACCACCGTGAACTGCAGTTTCCGACGACAACGGCAATGACGGAGAAGGAGCACGGAGCGTTCGTCACACCGGCAATTCCTCGCTTTGATGGTCACTATGACCACTGGGCGATTCTGATGGAGAATCTACTCAGATCGAAGGAGTATTGGGAAGTGGTGGAGAACGGAGTGCCACCGGTGGTGGCGAATACAACACAAGAATTGAAGAAGATTGCAGATGAAGCCAAACTGAAGGACCTAAAGGCGAAGAACTACTTGTTTCAAGCTCTTGATCGGAGTGTGTTGGAAACTATCTTGAAGATGGATTCTTCAAAGGATATCTGGGATTCTTTGAAACAGAAGTTTCAAGGATCCTCCAAAGTGAAAAAGGCGCAACTTCAGGTGTTGAGGAGGGAATTTGAGATTCTGACCATGAAAGAGGGCGAAACGATAAATGAATTCTTTGGAAGAACTCTTGCGATTGTGAACAAAATGAAGGCTCACGATGAAAAGATCACAGAAACCGTAGTTGTTGAAAAGATTCTTAGGTCAATGACCTTGAGCTACAATTATGTGGTCTGTTCAATTGTTCAATCGCGTGATACAGAGAAGTTATCCATTGATGATCTTCAAAGCAGCCTTCTGGTAGAAGAACAGCGCATGAAGGGACAACAGAAAGAGGAAGAACAGGTCTTGAAAGTATCTACTCCTGGTAGAGGTGGTGGAAGAGGTAGAGGAAGAAGTTCTGGCAGAAGTAAGGGAAGACAGATGTCAAAACACCACATAGAATGTTACAAATGTGGTAAAATGGGACATTATAGGAATGAGTGCCCCGATCTTGAAGAAAAGATTGCAAACTATGCTGGTTTTGATGAAGAAGAGGAAATGTTGCTCATGGTGAGTGGTGAGTGTAACAACAATGTTGAGAATCCTGGTCTTGAAGAAAGAATTGCTAGCTATGCTAGTTTTGATGAAAAGGAACTAATGTTGCTTATGGCATATGGTGAGAGCAGCAAAGTTATAAAAATTGGTCCCAATGGTGAACTGTGGTTCCTAGATTCTGGCTGCAGCAATCACATGTGTGGTTGCAGAGATTGGTTTGCCGATCTAGATGAGAATTTTAGAGAAACAGTGAAATTAGGAAATGATATGAAATTGAAGGTGATGGGAAAAGGCAGCATCAAACTAAGAATTGAGGGACGTGTATGTGTAATCACAGGAGTGTATTGGATTCCTGATTTGAGAAGCAACTTGTTGAGCATAGGTCAGCTACAACAAGGAGGTTTGAAGATCATTTTTGAGGATGATAAGTGTGAAGTTTATCATAAAGAGAAAGGTTTGATCATCACATCTAGGATGGTAAACAACAGAATGTTTCCCATCATTGGTCACTCTGTCACTACTGATTGCTTGCAGGTATCTAGTGATGATTTGAGTGACTTATGGCATAGGAGGTATGGGCATTTAAGTCACAATGGCTTGATGCTCCTCAAGCAAAAAGAAATGGTAGAAGGGATACCTACTCTCAAGGAACCAGTCAAACCATGCACTGAATGTCTGGTGGGGAAGCAGCACAGGGATGCCATATCCAAACAAAGCAAGTGGAGAGCCTCAAGGAAGCTGGAGTTAATTCATTCTGACATTTGTGGGCCTATATCTCCAGAATCCAACAGCCAAAGAAGGTGCCCTACTGTATCTCTCAAGGATAAGACTCCTGAGGAAGCATGGAGTGAAAGGAAACCATCTGTGAAACACCTGAGAGTGTTTGGATGCATTGCACATATGCACATTCCTGATGTTCAGAGGAAGAAGCTGGATAACAAGAGTCTTAAATGTGTTTTCTTGGGAATTAGTGAAGAGTCTAAGGCCTACAGGCTCTATGACCCAATCAAAAAAAAAATTATGATAAGCAAGGATGTTGTATTTGATGAAAATGAGAATTGGAATTGGGACATCAAAGAAAATGAGAATATTGAGTGTGTCTCTGATGAAGAAAACAATGACAAAGCAGGTGAAGAGAATATGAATAATGGTGAAAAGGATCACTCCACACACAGTGGGTCTGATGCAGAAATTGCAGGAACTGAACAAGGAAATGAGGCACAAGACAACACTGCATCTAGTGCAGTAGTGTCCAGAGCAGGAAATGCAGAAATTGCAGGAACTGAACAAGGAAATGAGGCACAAGACAACACTGCATCTAGTGCAGTAGTGTCCAGAGCAGGAAGAGTCATCAAAAATCCTGCTCACTTTGATAACTTTGTGATGTTTGGAAACAATAGTTGTGAAAATGACTTGCAAGAAGGTGTGAACTTGCACAGTTTTGCTGTGTTTGAAAACTTCTCTGATCCTATAACATACACAGAAGCTGTACAACATGACAAGTGGAAAAGGGCCATGGATAGTGAACTGTCTTCAATAGAAAAAAATAACACTTGGGTTTTGGTTGACCTTCCTCAAGGTGCTAAAACAATAGGAGTAAAGTGGGTATACAAGACAAAGTATAATGAGGCAGGAGAAATAGAGAAGCACAAAGCAAGGCTTGTGGCAAAGGGCTATGCACAGCAACACGGAATTGATTATGGTGAGGTATTTGCACCAGTAGCAAGGTGGGATACTATAAGATGTATCCTTGCTATAGCAGCTCAAGAGAGATGGAATGTCTTCCAACTTGATGTCAAAAGTGCCTTTCTTCATGGTGAGCTAAATGAGCTGGTGTTTGTAGAGCAACCAGAGGGATACATAAAAAGGGGGTGTGAAGACAAAGTATATCAGCTCAAGAAGGCCCTATATGGCTTGAAGCAAGCTCCAAGGGCGTGGTACAGCAAAATAGACTCCTATTTTGTGAAGGAGGGATTCAAGAGATGCCCCTATGAACACACCTTGTTCACCAAAACCAGTGACAGTGGCATGATCATCATCAGCTTGTATGTTGATGATCTGCTTTACACTGGAAACTGTGATACCATGATAAATGAATTTAAGAAATCCATGAAGAGTCACTTTGATATGAGTGACCTTGGCAAAATGAGGCACTTTCTAGGCGTTGAAGTGACTCAAGATGAAAAAGGGATATTCATCACACAACAAAGATATATTGGTGAGATTTTGAAGAGGTTTGGATTGCAAGACAGTAAACCTGTCTGTAACCCAGTTGCAGTTGGTGACAAATTGACCAAAAATGATGATAGTAAAGCTGTTGATCCCACCTATTTCAAACAATTAGTGGGAAGTTTGATGTACTTAAATGCAAGTAGACCTGATGTGATGTATGCAGTAAGTTTAATTAGCAGATTTATGAACAAACCTGCAGAGAAGCATTTGATAGCTGCAAAACGAATTTTGAGGTACCTAAGGGGTACCACAGCTCTGGGAATCCAATATAAAGCAGGAAGGAGGCATGAACTTCTAGCATACAGTGACAGTGACTATGCTGGAGACCTTCAAGACAGAAGAAGCACTACTGGTTACATATTCCTGCTGTGTTCTGGAGCAATGTCATGGAGCTCCAAAAAGCAACCAATAGTCACTTTATCTACCACAGAAGCAGAATTTGTGGCAGCAGCATACTGTGTCTGTCAAGGAATTTGGCTAAAAAGGATATTGGATGATCTATGTGTAAAGCAAGACAAGTGTTTAACAATTCTATGTGACAATAGCTCAACTATAAAGCTATCCAGAAATCCAGTAATGCATGGAAGGACCAAACATATTGATGTTAGGTTCCACTTCCTAAGAGACTTATGCAGAGAAGGCCTGATTGAGCTGAAGTTTTGTGGCACTAGAGATCAACTAGCAGACTTGCTAACCAAGCCATTGAAGATTGAGAGCTTTCTCAAGCTCAGGGAAGGTCTAGGAATGTGTATGCCAGCTTAAGTTTCTATTGTGTAAGCTGGTGTCTTAGGCTGTAACTTTCTGTGTGAATATTGCTGTTGTGCAATCTGTTATCTTAGGCTGTAGTTCTGTTTGACTGTAAAAGACTCCAGCTTAAGGAGGGTTTGTAAGCAATATCGTAGTAGGTCTAGTTTTATTGCTGGGCCAATACTTGTACTGGACCCTAAATGGGGGCCCATGTCACTTAAGTGACTTAATTCATGTGTAATAAATTCCTTTAGTCAGTTAATTGAAGATTAACCTGTTTTTACCAAATAACTGAATTCGTTACAGAAAAAGTATTCAAAAGCGACACCGTACCAGGTAAGTGATGCAAGTTTCGAATCGACACTGGAGATAAATCAAAATTTATATTATAAACTCTAAATATTTTGGCAAACTCAGCAGCACCACTATGAGAGACCAGAGACTGAAATCTCAACTCCAAGTCTATCAAGGGTTTGCTGATAAGAGTCGGCGATGAGGTTAATTGAATTGTTGATTTGATGCTGTTCACACTAAGCATGATCTTCCACTGGAGCTCTTGAGCAGAGATGAATTTCTGCGAAAACACCATCTCGTTCCTAGCACGCCATAACCAGTCCAAGGTAATCCCAAACCGTAAAGAGTTAACATCAATAATGTTATTTCTTTCTAATTCCACATAAGAAAAGTATATTTACTATAATGCTACTTTTGAGAATACAACAAAATTAAAGAACAACGTGATAGGGAACAAAACTTTCTTTATGTTTTTGCTTCTTCTTTTGTATGCTATTGCTAGGTGCGTTGTCCACATGAGAGTTACTAATTGTTTTCTTTAATTTTCTACTGCATATGTAAAGTGATTGAGTTATGACATATTCTCATAATAAATGGATAAAGCCGATGTTAAAATTCTTTACCTCATTCCTTAAGCAACGTCAACCTTAATTTTCTCCCAATACAGTAATAAAAACATGAGCAATCAAATCTCAACTTCCTGTTGAAATCTCAACAAATTGAAATTAGATTTGGTGGCAATTCTACTCTTCTGGTGAGGAGTTATTTTCCACCTCTATGCGTGTTTAATGCTCTATTATTGATTAATCTGGTATTAGAAATAATAGTTTTTAATATTATTTTTATTCAAATTGGTTCAAATCCCATTACACTTTTGTTAACACAAGCTACCTTGCCTATCTTGCAGAAACATGCATGAAAAGGTCCAAAATTGTGGGTTGGATTGCATCACAATCCATTAGTATTACTTAGCAATATTAATATTTATTATGATTTATGACCAAACAAAAGTAAACTCACCCATAAGGTAGCAATTTTTTTTGGTAACCACAAAAATCATACTACTCTAGACTTATTTATAAGCAAAAATTATTTTTAGATTCATTGAATAACTTATGTATCTAGGCTTTATTATAAACCAAATACATAGGTTCAATATACCTAAAAAGTATTTTTTTTACTTATAAATAGGTTTAGGGGGAGTACAACCTAACAACATTAGTTTTACCAATTGCGCTAGACTTTATATATAAAAGTTTATTTATTTATTTATTTAGTAGTACTTATTTGGATTCTTTTTTGTCCAAAACTTGCTTTATTGGGATAATATTCCAAATTCCAAATTTTATTAAGAATAATTCTTTCTGTAAATATGTTGTCTTCCGTATTTTGAATTTAATTAATTGCTCTCTTAGGCTCTAAGTTTTGTTTTAGTGGTTTTGGTTTTGCACCGAGGGCAATTCGATAGAGCCGATTTCACTACTCGAGGACAACCATCTCATCTCTTAGCATTATGAGCAAACCAACTTTCAAGCCAAGGTCATTCTACTAGAGGTGACTTCGACTTGGGGTCAACTATTCCAGATTGGCCGCAGCCCATTTCGGATTTCGGCTGGCTTCATAAGCCCATATCCATGATTCACACGAGTCACGCGCCCAATGACAAATAAAGGTGGATATCGCATAGAAATCTCATTGTTTGCACGATCAGGAGTTGACCTTGACCTCAAAGGCCTAGTGCATAACCACGCCGGATACCTCACACGCTCATAAATACTATCAATGCATCAAGTACACAATTATTACTAGGTCATTCTCATTCTCTGTGCTGACTGCAACATTGGAGATGCGCAAGTACCACCCCCTCGCGAAACAACGCAACGAAGCTACCACCAGAAGCAATTCCAATCAGCCATCTCGACACTTTGCAGAATCATTTCGGCTCAGTTTCTATATAAAAAAGGAACCGAGACAATACACCAAAAAAAGGATCAAAATTTATCAAAAAAAAAAGGATTAAAATTTATTAAGAAAAAGGGATCGAGGATTTATTTCTTTTAGAGGAGAACCATATGTATTATTTTTTGGTACAATAGAAGGACCATATGTATGTTAACAAGGACCAAAGATATTGAATATTATAGGGAATATAAAAATGAAAAATGGGGAATGTACGCGTATGCCTCACACAGCACATGCCTTTCCAGGATAGATCACAATCACATTTACAATATATAAATGGAGGGTTTTTTATCTATGAATTTCAATTTCTATTGGTATAATTATTTTACCTAAAAAGAACTTGCAAATACAATATAAATTACAAATTCCATAACAAAGTACAAATTTGGACGTTTACACCTCACCCTTTCATTATTGTAAATTCCACAACTTTTTACTTTTCTCTCTTCACATTTATTTCTCTTTTTTCTTTCATGCTCTCTTTAGCTTTACTTTTTTCATTTCTCTCCCAACTTTATTTTTTCCATATCTTTTTCTGACTCCAAATTTTCTCTCTCATTTGAAAAATATCAAATCTATAGATAGTTTATTATTAAACTCGCGGTATACGTGTTTGCCCAGTCGCTTAATATACCCTGGGATACGGGGGGTCGATCGATGCTCCCGAGTTTGATTTTTGTAGTAGATAAACTCAGGGTTGGCCAGTGCAAAATTTGATCTTAAGCGCGAGCGGAGATTGATTTTTTGTTGAAAGCATTGAGACACTCCATGAGTAATTGGCAATGGTCTGAACCAAAAATACTAAGGGTATATCCGTGCATACGAACGGGTACCATCATGTTATTTATATGAATTGAATCGGTCTGAATTTAATTAGCCTGATGATATAAAATTAATACATATAAAAAACCAAAATATAAAGGTATTCTTATTTTTTTATAACAACAACATATAATGATAAATATTCTTATTGAATTGTTAGTAATGGTATTCTTACTACTGTAAATCTACTATCATCTTCTCCCAAGAAACAAAACTCTATCATCCTAAGACTTCACCTTTCCCACCTACCCAACAAAGTTTATACACAATAAAATGCTTTGTCATATAAGGACCTATTCCACCCTCACTACATCCTTCATACACTACTTCACCATCATCATTGACAAATTTCCAATAAACTTTTTCACTAATAAGAACTCTCCTTTTGATATCACCAAGTATATCTATGTTGAAAACTTGTCTATTGGAAAATCCCTCTCTTCTTCTTCATCTATCTCCATGTTCGGTTTAACATCTAACACTTTTCTTGGAACTTGTTGATGAAAATCCCACCTTCAACATACCCATCTTTTCTCAAAGCATAAAGCTTGTTGTTAAACACAATGTCGCAATAAAAGTGCTTTGCATCAAAGAGTTCAAGTTCAGTCCATGTTGTATTGTTGTTACAAAAAGCTATTTTGCATGTGTAACCATATATTATGGCAAGGGTGAATTGTGAAGGAGAGAGAGAATTCTTTAACACTGCTTTGGATACAAAGGTTTCACACGAATGGATTGGAGATAATAGGAATAAGATTGACCATTGGCACCATATATGAATTCTGGTGAAAAAGGTGGCAAGTAAATGCAAGTAGAAGAACAAGGATCTCGAAGAAAAGGACAACCTATTTTGTCTAGAAGCACAAGCCAACCATGGGAAGAGCCAACACACCAAGCATTTACACGTTCTCCAACATTACAACGGCATTACAATGAGCAATGATTGTGTCGATTGTCTCAATGTTTGTGTCATGGGTGGAAGGAAGAATGATATAAGGAATTGAGAGGGAAACCATTGAAGATGCAACTTTTTACTAAGTGGTTTGTGAGAGACTTGTAATATAGAAAGGAAAACACTATATAACATAGTACACTACCATCATGAAGGAAAACAAAATATGACATGGTACATACCATTGTGAAGGTGATGATCTAAGTCTTGTTGAATACAAGGTGTAAATGATAAATGTAAAACAATTATAGACAAGAAACAACCAACAACACTTAGTGACTGAAATTAAGCACATGCGCTGAATTGATAAGTCTCCGTAGCAGGTTTTCTGCAACCAACAACTAGTACTCACTCAACAAAATTTAACAAATTTGATTTCAATGTGGAAATGAATATTTCTTCTTGAAGTTATATTCGGATTATGTGGCATGTGGCACCCTTGGATTAATATGATTAAGGAAATAAGACTTTTAAGAAGAAGAAGGGTTATGTTCCACTAAAGATTGGAGCTGCATATTCCCATCAGCTGAGGGTAGTAAACTATGATGAGGTTCAATCTATTTGAAGCTAACCAGGGGTCCAAGAAAAGGATCATTGCCGAGGAAGGAAAAAAGGGCTACTCTTAAAAAGAATTGATAGAAGAACTTGAATATCATGCTCAGACTCAATCTTTAGGATAAAATTGCTAAGAAGATGGCTCTTCTTGCTGAAGCTAAAAAGCTTGGTTGAGTAGTTATTCAGCTAAGGGGTTATCAGTTGAGGGTTCGAATGCTAATGATTTTTCCGCTGAGAATACCGTAGCTGATACAGAAGACTTCCTTTGGAGAGAAAGTAGACAAAGCACGTAGGGAAACATGTTGAGACTTAGAGCGATTGAGAAGAACATGCTCAAGTCTCCTAAAATATAGGGAAAATGAGCATTATTGTACGTTGATCTTAGTCGATCCAACCGTAGTTAGTTATAAGCTAGTGATCATGGCTCACACACACACAATTTGTAAATTTGTAAACACACGACCATCAATTAAACACCTATCTTTTCACGCATTTTTACTTTCCATTTACCTATATGCATAGTCTTTAGATAATCTTAGAACTAGTTATACGTCCCTCTCATATAACCTTGCACTCTCTGGCGTAGTTAGGGAACCCATAACTGTGGACTAGAGTTCCTTCCTTAGTGAAATCGTTTGAAGAAAGGAATCATGAATTCAAACTCTTAGCTGATCCTTAAAGTTTGACAACATGCGTAACATAACTAAATCAAGTCACTTGTAACAAGTTAAAGATAAGGAAAAGAATTTTTAAATTAGGATAGGATTCAGTGACTTTGAGAGTCCATACATTTGGTGACTAATATAGGCAATTTTGAAGAAAGATGGAGAGAAAAATAAGATAAGATAAAAGAGAGAGTATTCAACAGAAATAGACACAAGATTAAATCACTAAATCCGCACCCCCTAAAACATTCAAGTTTCTCCACACCATCTAAACTGATGTTCTTGATTACTAGCATGGGGAAGGAACCTTATGCCACCCACCTTGTCTCAAAAGGAAATTAATGAACTTTTCCTCAATTAAAAGGTTTCCGAGTATGTTGAGTTTTACTCACTCTGGTCTTATTTATAAGAAAAATTTGTAGTTTAGTTTAGGTTCATTAAATAAATTATGTATATGGTTTATAATTTATATAAGATAAATCAATTATTCAATAAACTTAGAACTATAATTTCTTCTTATAAATAGGACCGGTAGCAACTCTTAAAAGCATGTAAAAAACAATTTTGCATTAATCATAATTAATACTACCTTTGGTCCACTTTATAAGAAACATTGAAATTTTTGGTACATTAAGTAACTGGTGTATATGGTCTATAATATAAACCAGAAGCATCGGGTATTCAATGTATCAATATCCATTTCTTATAAAGTGGACTGGAGTTAATAATAGGTTTTAAATATCATTTTAGTCCCTGTGTATATAACGAGTATGATTTTAGTTCCTATAATAATATTTTTTTCATTTTTGGTCCTACAATTTCAAAAACCATCACTTTTAGTTCCTAAAGATATTCTTTTGTTTAAAAACTGATACTTGACTTTATCATAACTTCCTTTAGGGTGCGTTTGATTTGCTAAAAAGCAAGAGGTTGGATATGATAACTCTAGTTATACCTTGTATGATTTAGAAATTGTTCATGGTACTGGACAAAAACGGGGCAAGGGACCAGACAAATACCCAAATTTCTGTCCATCCAAAAAATTTACTAAAATACTATTTTTATTTCCTACTCAATAATTTTCTCTCTCTCTTCCCTCTCCTCTATTCTCCTCTCTCTCTCTCTCTCTCTCTCTCTCTCTCTCTCTCTCTCTCTCTCTCTCTCTCTCTCTCCGTATCTCATTCTTCTCTCTCCTTCTCTCCTCTCATCTCGCTTCCATCTTCTCATCTCATGACCTCCCTCTCCTAAATCTCTCTCTCTCTCTCTCACACACATTTTTCATAATAAACATCATTATTGAGAGTCATAGTCAATTTTACATTTGTTTTTTTCTTGTGCCGACCATTGTTCACTAAACGATATACAAGACAAAAAAGGTTGTCTTGTACTGTTTAGTACTTATCTATTTTCAAATCAAACGGACCTTAAAGTCACTCATATACCATGGTGTTTGATTGATTGGTGGTGTAAAGTTTTTTATATTGATGGTGTTCGTATACTAATTTAACCTTTATTATATTCATCACCAAAGAATAATTTGTGATTGATATTTAAAGGAAAGATGAAATTCAAAATAAAAGTTTTATTAAAGAAAATAAATTTAAAATGAAATTTGGAACTTAGGAAGTATGCGGATTCAATTATGCAGATTCAAGGGGGAAGAGAGTACCAATTTGTTAATGTAAACAACAAAAACACAAATAAGCATTTGAAAGAGATGGAATCCTAAACAACCCTGAAAGAAAGAGGCCACGATAACAAAACAAAAGCATGAAATTGTCCCTTGTAATGATGGCCAAAGGATCCTCACTACTGCAAAAATGTCATTTAACATCGGTTAAAAATGACATTTCATATCGGTTACTGAATTGATATAGATAAAGGTGATATTAAAAAAATGGACTTTTAACATCAGGTGCGGAACTGATGCGAATAGTGTTTTTAATATCGGGTTTCTGAACAACCGATGTTAAAAGTTAGTTTTTATCAGATAAAAGCGCAGTTTTGGCATCGGGTTTTCGTGAGAACCGATATTAAATGCAACTTTTGACATCTGTTATTAAATGCAACCGATATGAAATATAAACTTTTAATTAACATCAGGTGTATTGTGAACCGATATTAAAATTCAAGGTTTTTTAAAAAAAAAAATCATTTCTCAAAAGCATATAGAGCATATACTAACAGCTAGACTATATACAAGTATAACCTCCAGTACTCTAATTGAACGATGCAACGTTACAATCTCAAGTATATTAATACAGGCCTGTTTTTGATTGTCTCGCCCGCTTTAGATTAAATCTCACAAATCAAAAAAGTGAAGAAAACTGAGGATAGATTTGCAATCGAGTGGAGTAGAAGAGGGGTTTGAAGAGAAATACTTATGTAGACACGGATATAACGTGTGTCATTGGGCAAAATAAATAAAAACAAGACATGTCATTATGAGTTTGAAAAATAAAAAAAGTGAAATTCATTCTTTCTCATTCATCTTTCTGCACATCCCTTATTCGCTTGCACTTCAGTTTTTTTCTCCTTCACTCTGCAGTTCGACATTTCTGCTAACCCATCCATTCTTTCTCACTAAAGTCGTGCTTCTTAGGAAGGTTTCTGAACTGTACTGGCTGCCAATCTTGATTGAGTAGTAGGCCGAGATGCACACCAAGCTCAGAAGCTAAATCACTCCAAGTGAGATGCCAAGATGCTCCTGCTCGCATTGATCCGGTGATGGGTGTGGTACCTGCACACACTCTAATATTTAAACAACATTTGGAATAGTTGATATGTGAAGTAATGAATGCATACCTGACAGACTGATAGAACAACTCGTGAGAGGTGCTTGCGCAGATGATGCCTTACCAGTTTAAAAAAAGAGTTTGGATAGAACTTGTAATAATTAATTTAAAAATGAAACTCTACGATCAAGATGGCAAAACAATATAACAGGACAAATAGTCTAGGGATGACATATTCAAACTGGAGATAGTTCCTATCCAAAGAATTTTTTTTTTGACAAAAATCCAAAGAATTCTTTTAAAATATATAGATTCTAAACTTCTAAAATATTTTTATATATCCGCTTATATTAAAATATGAAAATATCTTGTTATTTAAATTCCGCATAATAAGAGTTTTCAGCTGAGAATGGGGTAGTATTCAGTATTCATTGAGTTTTAAGCTAATGAGAGAGTAATTTATGAAATATAAATTAATCAATCGATAGATAATATAGCCTTGTCAAAAAAAAATCAATAGATAATAAAGAAAAGCCTAGTCAAAAAAATTATAAAACAGGAAAATAAAAGGAGGGATAAGGGAGAGTTAATTCAGAATTGAAATCAGAAATAAAAGTAACAACTTCAGTTTCGTTATCATAACTAAACTAATCACCCTAACTAAACTATTGCTAACTAATCGCCCTAACACTAAACTAAAACAACACACGGATTTTTAAAACAATATACCAATCTGGCAGTATGTTGAGTCTGATTGATCGAGCCGCAACAGTGAAACGAGCCACCCTTATCTGAAGCTTGGTTCTTATTGGCTAGTGCACAGAGCTTTTGGTAATCAACCCTTATCTGATGGGCCTATTAGTAAGTCTGGATCACCAGACTCCTCACGCCTTGCTTCCACGTAGCTCTTTTCTCACTTGTCCTTAATCATCTTATAGCCACCACGAGAGGGTTTGTGGTAGAAGTGATTTTGGGATTGAATTAGTTTGGAGACCTATCTACAAACTGATATAACATTATGGAGATCACAATTGTGATCTCCAAAAAATTATATATGTTTGTAGATAGATTTCCATAGTGTCTTGAAGGTGATGATCTAAAGTCTTGTTGGGAATATATTCAACAACAAAGAGTTTGCACTACGCCAGAATTAAGAAAAATAGGCGCTACCTTAAGCAGCGTTTATTAAAAAGCGCTAGGTAAGGTGATACGGTCAAAGGGACAGGCAGCGCTTATTTAAAAAACGCTGGGTATTGACAAACACTCGCAAGGGAAAGGCAGCGCTTACTTGGATAGCGCTGGTAATTGATAAAACGCCCAAGGAAAAAGGCAGCGCTTAAATGAAAAGCGCTGGGTATTCGTAGGCAAAAGGGCAGCGTTTATCAGCAAGCGCTGCTTATTGGTTAAAACGCGCTACCCAATAGGTAGCGCTTCTGTAGCAAGCGCTGCTTATTGGTGAAAACGCGCTACGCAATAGGTAGCGCTTCTGCAGCAAGCGCTGCTTATGGATGTCCTAATGGCTAGCGCTTTTAAGTGAAGCGCTGCCTATTGGTTTTTTCGCGTCCTAATGGCTAGCGCTTTTAAATGAAGCGCTGCCTATTGGTTTTTTTTTATTTCTTCCTTTCCCAGCGTTAACCACGTAAAGCACACTAGCTACTCCACTCTCTCAAGCTCTCCTCCTCCCTCCTCCTCCCTTGGTCGCACGTACGTTCTCCCTCCTCCTCCCATCACAAAGGACATTTTCGTTCTCTCAAGCTCTCATTTTCGTGGCTCTAGATTTTCGTGGCTCTCTCTTATTTTTTTTCCCAAAGGACATCACACTTCTCCCATTTTCGGAAAGGATTTCGGTTTGTACGTGGAAGCTCATTTCTTCCCCATTTTTGGTTCTCTTTCACAAAGGTTAGTAATACTACATGTTGTTCTAGTTATTTTAATGGCATTGGAACCTTAGGTTAGATGATTCAAAGTTGATGCTTGATGATTAGTTCTTTGAAATGGTGTTTCTAAACTTGAGGGGAAATGTAGTTGTAGTGTTTGTTGAAATGTCCAAATGAATGTTAATTTAATTTGATGTAGGTATAGTGTTTGTTGAAATGTCCAAATGAAATGCTTTTTAATTTAATGTTGCTCTAGGTTAATGAAATGCTTTGATGTTGCTCTAGGTTAATTTGATGTAGGTTAATGATTTTACTCCATTAAACTATAGGTTGTGATGATATTAATGAGTGAACTAGAAAAAGTCATAGAGAGAAAACTAGTGAAAGAATCAATACATTAAATATTCTTATTCAATTTCAATGAATGAACTAGTTATAGGTATAGAAAGTATATATAATACAAGTGACTTAGGAATAATAGTGACTTATGAATGAATTAATTTCACAAAAATTGATTGTATGTTTGTCTTTATTAGGTATA
This sequence comes from Astragalus glycyphyllos, assembly GCA_963573325.1. Taxonomy (NCBI): domain Eukaryota; kingdom Viridiplantae; phylum Streptophyta; class Magnoliopsida; order Fabales; family Fabaceae; genus Astragalus; species Astragalus glycyphyllos. Next base: position 69,373,927 of record OY754308.1, read on the forward strand.
GAAAGTATATATAATACAAGTGACTTATGTGATTGAGCTATTCTTTAACCCCCTATTTTAATATATATGGCTAATTAACTTAATGAATGTTTATAGGAATTGAAAATACTTCCTTCGAGCTCGTGTTGGTTCGTGAGTTCGTTATAGTTCCAGTTCGAGTTCGTTTCTTTCGTATCTAAGTGGTTCGAGAGTTCGGTTCATTTGCTGGTGCGTGGTTCGCCTAGGTTGGAGTTCATTGTTGCTTCCACTTGTTCAGGTACTTTTGTTGTTTAAAACTAGAGTGACTATTTATTTATTTAAAACTGAAATTGCCTCTCTTATTTATTTTATGTGTTCCTTTTCTTTTAGTTGTGCTTGAAATGAAAGATTGATACCTAACTTAGTCTTGGCAACAACAATGATTCTAAAAATCAATTGCTAATAACTGTTTTGATTGAACCATGATGATTTATACTTGAACAAGAATATAAGTTATGTGGACTTGTATATGTGTGGTGAATGAAACTAGCAAAGTAAAATCAAATATGCCTAAATATGCGAATTGTTTGTTGTTTGTCACCTATAATAGGTTTTTAAGTTCTCTTATCAGGATTTTATTATAAATAAATACTGAGAAATTATGGATAGAGAGTGGATGTCTGCCAATCGTCTGTCCAAGGAATATGCTGCTGGAGTGGATTATTTTGTGAAGTGTGCTGTTGAACGTTTAGGGACTTCTAGTAACATGAAGTGTCCTTGTTTGAGTTGTTGTTATGTAAAATCAGTTAATGCAGAGGAGTTGGCAGGACATTTAAAGGGTTACGGAATAGATCAAAGTTACACTTGTTGGACAATGCATGGTGAGGAAAGAAGTGAATCTTCAAATATGGGTAATAGTACTGAGAGATGTACACCGGTTGACACCGAAAGACCTACATTTGAAGGGGGCGAATTTGAAGAGATGGCAAAGGCTGTTGAAGACGATCTTAATGATTGTCCTCAAATGTTTGAGAAATTGATAACGGATGCGGAGACACCGTTGTATTCAGGTTGTACTGAATTCACAAAACTATTGGCTGTGATAAAGTTGTATAACTTGAAAACTTGCCACGGATGGACGGATAAGAGCTTTACGGAATTACTCGCACTGTTGAAAGAAATGTTGCCGAAGGATAATGTGCTCCCTTCTCGGACCTATGATGCAAAACGAATGTTAGGGTCCATTGGGTTGAACTATGAGAAGATACATGCTTGTCCCAATGATTGCATTTTATTTCGGAATGAACATGCCTCGTTAAAGTCGTGTCCTAAATGTAATGCATCGCGATATAAAAAGAAAGAATCTGCTCCAGAAAAGGTGTTGTGGTATTTTCCCATAATTCCTCGATTTAGGCGCATGTACCATAGTTCAGAAGATGCAAAACACTTGACATGGCATGATGATGAAAGGATTAAAGATGGCATGCTACGACACCCGGCAGATTCTCCGCAATGGAAGAAAATTGATATTGATTATCCTGATTTCGGGTTGGATCCAAGAAACCTACGACTTGCATTGTCTGCTGATGGATTTAATCCGCACGGCATTCAGAGTAGCTCCCACAGTACATGGCCCGTGATTTTGGCGATCTATAACTTACCTCCATGGCTTTGCATGAAACGCAAATATATGATGTTGTCTTTGTTAATTTCTGGGCCCAAGCAACCGGGAAATGATATTGATGTATACTTGGCTCCGTTAATTGAAGACTTGAAGCTAATGTGGGAGACTGGAGTAGAGGTGTATGATGGGTTCAGAGAAGAAACTTTCACCCTGAGGGCTATGATTTTTGGCACAATTAATGACTTTCCAGCATACGGCAATCTATCTGGGTACAGTAACAAAGGTCAGTGTGCGTGCCCTATATGTGAAGATAACACTGATTGGATGTGGTTGGAACATGGTAGGAAGAATATCTACTGTGGTCATCGTAGGTTTTTGCCATCTACTCATTCGTATCGACTGTTGAAAAAGGCATTCAATGGGAATATCGAAACCCGTAAAGCTCCCATGGCTTTGACGGGTGAACAACTATTTGAAAAGGTGAGAGGTTTGAACATTAAATTTGGGAAGCCTTTTGCAGGAGAGCTTGCCAAACGGGGGTGGAAGAAAAAGTCTATTTTCTTTGAGTTGCCATACTGGAAGTCATTATATGTAAGGCACTTCATTGATGTGATGCATGTTGAAAAAAATGTCTTTGAAAGTGTCATCGGTACCTTGCTCAATATGCCAGGAAAGACTAAAGATACCATCAACTCGAGGTTGGACTTGCTTAGTATGGGGTTGAGACCAGAATTGGGTCCGTTAAAGAAGGGTACACGTACATATCTACCTCCGGCAGCTCATACTTTATCTAAAAAGGAGAAGACCGTGTTTTGTAAGTTTCTTCATGGAGTTAAAGTTCCAGAGGGTTACTCTTCAAATGTTATGAACCTTGTATCGATGAAAGACCTCAAGTTAAAGTCTTTAAAGTCTCATGATTGCCATGTACTAATGGAAAATTTGCTACCCATTGGTATACGTTCCATTTTGCCTAAGAAAGTACGCAAGACCCTAACCAAACTTAGTTTCTTCTTTAAGGCGATTTGTAGTAGAGTGATTGACCCTGGAAAGTTGCCATCATTGCAAAGAGAAATTACTGTCACTTTGTGTGAGCTTGAGATGTATTTCCCACCTTCGTTTTTTGACATAATGATTCATCTAATAGTTCATCTGATTAGGGAGACACAATTGTGTGGCCCATGTTACATGAGATGGATGTATCCGTTTGAGCGTTACATGAAGATATTAAAAGGTTATGTGAAAAACCGATCACGACCCGAGGGTTGTATTGTTGAGCGCTACATAGTTGAAGAAGCTATTGAGTTCTGTACCGGCTATCTATCTAGTCTTGAATATTCTGTGGGACTGCCAAGGTCTCGTCATTTAGGAAGCATTAGTAAAGGGATGTCAGGAACAAAAATAGTGATGGTATCAAGGAAAGAACTAGATGAAGCACACTTATATGTTTTGCACAATGATACTGAGGTTGATTCATATGTTTCCAAGCACATGGACATACTTAAGAGTGATCACCCATATAAGACTCAAGTTTGGTTAACAAAAGAACATAATCGGAGTTTCATAGTGTGGCTAAAAGCGCACATTGATTTCGAATTTGCTATGAATCCTTCCTCGATTTCAGAAAGATTGAGATGGTTAGCAAAAGGCCCAAATATGCAAATCGGAGGATTGGGTTACATTTGTTAGGAGACGCACCGAAGATAAAGATTTCATGGTTAGTACTATAATCTATTAAGTTATAACTTAAAATATAGTTGACAATTATATATTATACATTAATGTATACTTATGTCTCTAAATAGGAACTATGCCAAGCGAATCGAGAGAGAGCTTCTGGTTGTGAGTACCCTTATAGAGGCGGTGCTAGTGGATATCAAGTTTTTGAAGAGAGATTGGTAAGACACAATAAGCTTGATTTCTCTTTGTTTAATAAATCTTTTGATTTATAATTTCTTAACATTTGGTAAATTTAAATATAGTTGGAGGAGAGTGGGAAAGATCCTACTAAAGAAAGCATTGAGCGACATTTTTTGTGGGTAGCAGCCAGACAAAAGGATGGAGAGGTTGTGGATCCCAAAACTAAGGAGGTGACCGACAGAATTGTAAGTATTTCCAAAATTCGAATATTGTTTTGAAACTTTTATGATATTTAAAATGTATAATAATTTTATTTATTATACTTTTGTTTGTGAATCAGGAAACCATATCAGAGTCTGTGTCACAGGGGGAGATCACTGATTGCTCTGAAAAGGAAATCCTGACTCGTGCCTTGGAAAAGGAAGAATACCCAGGTCGTACAAGGGGTTGTGGATTTGGCGTTAATCCATCCAACTACCTTGGGTCAAAGAAGAGAACTTATGAGGAGCATCATGATTGTAAACAAAGTAGAGAGTTGCGGGTATTGTATGAAGGTCTAAGGTCTGAACTTAGTCAAATCAAATTGCACTATGGGTTGGTTTCGCCTGCAGTACCATCCCCTGCCACAGATAGCGCACGAGATAGCTGCACCATTCCGTCAACTAAGGTATTAATTTTTTTTTTGAGGATAAATAAGAAATTAATTATTAAACTCTCTTTCTTCTACGCAATGTATTTATTAATTTTTGTTTATAATTGATTTAGGACAACAATGAGTGTGAGTGTGAATTGTATATCTCAAACTCACACCAAATGGTTGCAATAGGCTTCACATGTGACCAATTGGGAACTTTGATGCACAATTTACCCATACCTCCAAATCATGTTAGAGTCAGAGTTGATTGTGCAATTGTGGGGGACTGCATTTTGCCTGCTCCAATACCCAGTATAGATTTACTAACTGTGCAAGATGCAGTTGGTACATTTGTGGCATGGCCAGCACACCTTATTGTTGTAAGTGACAATATATTTGTAACTAACTAATTATTTTATTTTGTCATTTATTGTGTGCTAGCTAACAAATTATTTGATTTATATATAGGTACGCCAAAATGCAAAATCTAGGGGCAAAAGTGTTAGCAAGGCAATATCTACTAGCAAGAAAGTGTCTCGGTCCGGCCGTTCAACACAAGTTTCTCAGCCTGCCCCTCAAAAAGTGACTCGGCACTCTCCTCCTCCAATAGTGACTCAGCCCTCTCCTCCTCCAACAGTGACTCAGCCCGCCCCTCCTCGAAAAGTGACTCGGTCCACCCTTGCTCCAAAAGTGACTCAGCCCGCCCCTCCAAAAGTGTGTCAGCCCTCCGCCTCTTCCATTGATGATTCTAGGATTATTTTGTATACCGAAATGCATGCACAATTCAAGATGGATGATGAAACCCCGCTTGTATTGGAGATGGATGACAACATTTTTGGAAATCCCGATCAACTATTGATAATCCCAAAACAGGATATTAATGATTTATGTCAGATGAATTGGGCAACCAGTGTTTGTATTAGAGCATATATCAGGTACGTATGTAATTTATTATTTAACATCATTGAGTTTATTTTATTATATTGTTAATTTAATTTATATATACATATACCTCTAATTGTAGGTGCTTGTATCATAACATTTTGGTCCCTTCGGAGCGGACACAGAGATATGTGTTCTTGTGTCCGGATAGTACACACCTCCGTAATGTCAGGGAGGATCTGTCTAATTATAACGACCTTGTGGAACAAAACAAGACAGATGTTACAAATTATATCACTCGACGCTTATCGGATGCTCAACATAGAGGCGTCGATACCATGTTTTTGGCACCGTGTCTCGTAGGGTGAGAGATTTAATTTATTAATTCTTATATAACATGCATTTTTTAAATACTAGTCAATTACTTATTCAAAGTTTTATTTTGTAGGGATCATTGGATTTTGCTTGCAATAAATCCTAAGACAGATACGGTGTACTACATTGATTCTGTGCATGGTCATTTCAACACCCACCCAGACTTGGTTGTCATATTTAATAGGTGTGTGTATTTCGATCACTCTGCATATTTATTTGTTTTAGTTGTTAACTATATGTATTTTTAATAATATAGTTATATCCAATTGTGTTCAGTTGTTTGAAGGAATATTGGGGATTGGAACAATCACAGACAAAATGGGTGCCAATAGTGGTAAGTTTGTAATCAATCTTCTCATATATTTATTTACATTATTGTTGTCAAAAAAATGTATGAAATTAAATTTAACAATTAACTAATCTTTTGTTTTGTAGTGTCCGAAACAACCAAATAACAATGATTGTGGGTATTACGTAATGAGATTTATGAAGGAAATTATTACCCACAATCAAATGGTTATCCCCAGACAGGTATCTTTACAGAACTCTTTTTTATTTTGGTTTAACCATATATTTCAATTCTAATTTTATTTAATTATATAATTTCAGTATTTTCCCGATTGTCGGTGGAAGACATACTCTACTGCACAGATTGATGAGCTTAGAGGAGAGTGGTGCCGTTATGTCTCGCAATTCTTTTGATTTTAGATAGATTGTAATCTTGTAAATTGTTAGAGTTTTATTTGGATACATGCATATGAATTGGTTCATGCATATGTAAGTTGCTAACTTGTTTTAATTTAGATACATATTGTAAGTAGCTTGCTAGTTTTGGATACATGCATATGAATTAGTTCATGCATATGTTAGCTGCTAACTTGTTTTAATTTAGATACATATTGTAAGTATCTGGCTAGTTTTGGATACATATTGGTAGAGAGTTTGATTTGGATACATATTAATTTGTTAATATTGTAAGTTGCTAAGTTTTGGATACATATAATAACTTGTTAGCTAGTTTGTTTTGGTTTGTGATCATATTGGTGCATTGGGATATATAACTAGTTTATATATATATATATATATATATATATATATATATATATATATATATATATATATATGTTGTTAGTATATAATGGATTGGATTGGTATTAATTGGCTGTATATGACCAGGAAATTATCAAATATAAAAAGGAAAGTACAAAAAAACAAGAAAAAAAGGAAAAAAAAATTAAACAATGGGCAGCGTTTGGTGGGAGAAGCGCTGCCCATTCACCTAGCGCGTATAGCAATGGGCAGCGCTTGGTAAAGGGAAGCGCTGCCCATTGCTAAATGTGCTAGGTGAATGAGCAGCGCTTGGTGGGGGAAGCGCTGCTCATTCACCAGCAATGGGCAGCGCTTTCCTTTACCAAGCGCTGCCCATTGCTATACGCGCTAGGTGAATGGGCAGCGCTTCTCCCACCAAGCGCTGCTCATTCACCTTGCGCGTTTAGAAATGGGCAGCGCTTCCCCTTACCAAACGCTGCCCATTGCTAAACGCGCTAGGTGAATGAGCAGCGCTTCTCCCTTCAAACGCTGCCTATGGCTATTAATGAGCAGCGCTTCTCAAACGCTGCCCATTTTTGGGGAGGAATCACCAGCGCCAAATTTAGCAGCGCCCAGAAACGCTGCCATGGCTAAAAAAAAACGCTGCCCATCCCCAAATCTGTTGTAGTGTTGTTTTGTCAAGAAATTAAGAGTGCATCCTATTATGGATACAAGGTATCAATGATAATGTAAAAATTGTTTATAGAGAAGAAAAAGCGAAAAATGATTAGTGATTGAAATGAAGCACATGGGCTCAATTTATAAGCTTTCGTAGCAGGTTTGCTGCAACCAAAAATTAGTACACACAAAACGCAAGAAATTCGATCAGATTGTGGTAAGGAATAGTTCTTGAAGTTTTATTCGGACCATGTGTCATGTGGTTCCCTTTCATTAACTATAAACTAGTCTATATACCAAAAATAACGGTAAAATGGAATTGAACAATTCCGTGTTGAATATTTAACTTCTCACATGAAGCTATTCTTACGTAGAGAAATTCTTCTTAAACTAATCCCATCAATTATAAAAATGATAATTAAACATTTATATTTCTATTAGAATTAACAAATGTATACTTAAATTTATGGCATTAAATGTTCAATTAAATTGAACTATTGCATTGGTTTACAACATGTTTATCGCTAACTTCATTTTTGCTTTACAAAGTTTAGTAAAAGAGTAAGTTACAATAATAATAAAATTAAATATCAAAATTAGAATTAAAAAGAAAAATCTATGTACTTGTATGGAGAATATGGAGTGTATAGAGCCTATCAGAGCTAAAAAAAAGTAAGGGCTCATCCATGATCAATCATTAGCGGTCTCATCTTTACTCATTTTAACAAAATGCAAAGTTTCAAGTGCCTCCTCCATATTAATAAAAAATTGTGATCAGGTTCCACGTAATTCAAATCTCATTGTCTACACGTCAGATTTATTTCTACGTGTCACTAAAAATTTAATCAACAATTTAATAAATAGTCAACAATAAACTAGTCTGTATACTAAAAATAACAATAAAGTGGAAATGATCAGTTCCATGTAGAATGTTTAACTTCTCACATGGACCTATTCCTATGTAGCGACAACCTTCTTAACTAATCCTATCAATTATAAAAATGATAAACAATATTTCTATTAGAATTAACGAATGTACACTTAAATTTTTGACATTATATTTCCAACTAAATTGAATTATTGCATTGTTTTTTTTTTTGGTGGTGTTCTTCTTTTTTTTGGTGGTGAAATTATTGCATTGTTTTACAACATGTTTATCGCTAACTTCATTTTTATTTTACAAAATTTAGTAAAAAACTAAGTTACAATAACAATAAAATTAAATCTAAAAAATAGAGTTAAAGAGAAAAAGCTATGTACTTGTATGGAGAACATGGAGCATAAAGAGCTTAACAGCGATAAAAAAAGTAAGGGCTCATCCATGATCAATCATCAGCAATCCAATCACTAGTCATTTTAACAACATGGTAAGTTTCAAGTGCGTCATCCATATTAATAAAAAACTAGCCCCATATCCCGTGCGATGCACGGGGTTGGCTCAATTTCTTTTTTTAACTGTACAGAGAGTTTGTCCATTGCGGGAATTGAACTCGGGAGCATCGAGTCGACCCTGTATCCAATTGTAGCTTGTACCAGTGGACAAACGATGTTGGTTTGTAAAATATATAGTCAAATAACTGTGAATAAAAATTAAATTATAACTATAAATTAAATAAGAATATTATAAAATTAAAAAAGAATATTAACAAAGACGTTGAAATTAAACATCCATAGATAATAGGAAAAAATGTCTAAAAATTTTAATAACATAATCCATAATTATCAAATGTAAATATAAAAACTTAACCCATAGTTAGAAAGAAAAGAATACAACACACTTAGAAAGTGAAATATGTGTGTATCATGTAGGATTGGATGAAAATCACCAATAAAATAGAAGCAGCTATACAAAGTTGAAAAAAGATGATGGGGTTGTACTGTAAATGTGGCTGAAGTTCCTACGTGAGTAAATGTTGCAACGCGGTACACGAATATAGAAAGTTGGAAGAATATTAACAATGACGTTGAAATTAAACATTCATAGATAATAGGAAGAAAAAGCCTAAATAAAATAATTAAACATTTCATATTTATCAAAAGTAAATATTAAAACTTAACCCATAATTAAAAAGAAAATAATACAACACAATTAGAAATTGAAACACGTGGATATCATGTAGGGTTGGATGAAAATCACCAATATGATATGAGGTTCTTTTGTAAATGTGGCTGAAGTTACCGCAAATATAAATGATTCAACGTGGTACTCGAATATAGAAAATTGAAAGAATATGATGTGAGGTTCTTTTGTAAATGTGGTTGAAGTTTTCGTGAATAAAAATTAAATTATAACTATAAAGCACTTTATGTATCTTGTCAAGATTTTTTCACCAATCCAGCTATCGAGGAACATACTTTGTGTATTTGAATAATTAAAATGTATTCTGAACCATAAAGTAGACCAAATCACACTGTTTAGCATATCACTTTATGCATGTTGTCATAAAATTAAATCTTTTTTTTCATCCGATCGATTATTGAAGAATAAACTTCACATATTTAAACATCTAAAATATTTCGAGTCCATAAAGTATTCTTTAAAATATAAAAAAGAAAAAAAGGTAGAACCTTATTAAAACATAAAAGAAGAAAAAAGGAAACAAACTAAAAAACAAAAAGAAGAAAAAGAAAAGAAAAAAACAAAGGAAAAAAAAGCATTTGGCGCCTAAGGCTGCCAAGTTGCTTTAGATTTAAAAGATTGTGATTACGTTCCACATAATCAAAATCTCATTGTCTACGCAACTTATTTATTTCTATGTGTCACTAAAAAATTTAAAAATAATTCAATAAGTAGTCAACAAAATCCATGTAATCAATGCAATTATAAGTATGCTGGTCACGATTTTCGGCTTTGTCGACCCGTGTATTTCTCGCCTTCTAACAGAGTTTTTGCCACACTCAAGATTTGAACTCGAAACATTGATGTGGAATCCAAACTCAGTTACCGCTCTGACCAATCATTGTTGGTTATATTTTATAGTTACCGAAAATAAGCTTGGTTTACATCTAAGATTTTAGTTAACACTATTGTCCCTTTTAACTTTTTTTATTAACACCGTTACAAAAACACCTAAATGGCCGTTTGGGCTGCTTATGTGGCAAATCCACCTAAAATTTTAGTTAAAAATTAATTTTTTATTCAAAACTAAAAAACCCAAAATACCCTTCTTTTACCATTCATCATTTTCTGCACCAAAACTTTTATCCCTCATCTCATCTTCCCCAATCCCCCAGCCCTGCACTCGCCCTTCTCATTAATCTTCTTCAATTAAACGACGGAAGGGTAGAAGATGATTGAGGAACCCCAAATCAATTGAGCAAAACCAATAGCCAATCGATCAAAAACAAAGAAGAAGAAAAAGAATTAGAAGAAGGGAAAATGTCGCAGTTCAAGAAGAAGAAGAAGAAGCTCACCCTTACGCTTTTCATGTCTGAGGTCCTCGCAATATGACCAACCTTAATTGGAGAGACCTTATTAATTCTAGCTGGGGTGTACCCTTTTCATCTCTTGCTTTGATCTATCTGAATTTGGTGAAAATTTAGCGTTTTTATGTTGTTTGGGTTAGTGGGTTTTAAGATTTTAAGATAAAAATTTCAAACTTTAACAGTGGGTTGGTGAGAATTTTAAGGTTAGGGTTCTGATTGAAGGAGCTGTCCTTAAATTGAAAAAAGTAGTTAGTTTGATCAACTGGGTTTACAGTAATTTAATTAACTGTTTCTGAATGATGCAATTGAATTTACATAAATTTGAAATGCAGCAAGGTTTATCAGATTCATAAAATTGTGAAGGGGGAATGCAGGGCTGAGAGGGGATTGGGGAAGATGAGATGAGGGATAAAAGTTTTGGGGTAGAAGATGATGAATAGTAAGAGAAGGGTATTTTGGGTTTTTTAGTTTTGAATAAAAAATTAATTTTTAAGTAAAATCTTAGGTGGATTTGCCACATAAGCAGCCCAAACAATCATTTAGGCGTTTTTGTAATAGTGTTAATAAAAAAACGTTAAAAGGGACAACAGTGTTACGTTTTTAAAAATTAAGGGATCTACGCGTTAAGAAAAAAAGTTAAAAGACCTATTCATTACAAATAAATACTTTTAGGGACCTCAGTTGATGTTTTGCCTTAAAATTATTATGATAGTAAAAATAAATTTAAGTTGTATACTTATCAGAGGCTAGGTAATAAATTTATACGAAAAAGTATACTTGAATTTGACAATAAGTCTTTTTATTAAATATGTCAACTTGAATTATTCACCATATGACAATAAGTCTTTTTATTAAATATGTGTGATGCTCATATAACATCTTGAACTAATGTAATGTAAATAATTATAATAAGAGGCTAGGTCATAAATTTGCAATAGATATGGAAAACTAAAATAAAATATAAATGGATTTATAAGTATCAGAGTAATAATGTAAGAAGAACAAATCTATATGTAATTTCATTAGATGTGAATGAAATGGTGAAATCGATTAAGATAAATTAAATCGGGTAAAATAAAAAATGAAAACTTTTTAATTAGAGTTTGCATAATATTAATAACAATTAATTCAAAAACTAAACTTTACAATTAGGACGGTAAAATAATGTCAAGAAGATAATAGAAACAAATTCGAAAATAAACTAACAAATTTAAAATTAAATTCTACATCATCATAAAATATGTCGTGTGTGTCTTTTTTTTTGTATACAGACTGAGTGACAAACAACAATAATCTAACATATGCAGAATGGAGATAATTCATATTCATAGAGAAAAGTTTAGATCCCTTAAAAAAAGAATAATTTTTAGAAATATAGATTCTAAATTTTTAATAATATTTTTATATATCCTCATACTTATAAATAAAATAAAAATATATTGTCATTTAATTTCCAAAAAAATAAGTGTTTTTTTTCAGAGAATGGGATATTATTTAATATTCTTGAGTTTCCTCAGTTAAGCAGAGAGTAAATTATGAAATATGAATTAATCCATCGATAGATAATATAGCCTTGTCAAAAAACCAGTAGATAATAAAACAAAACATGGTCAAAAAATTATATATAGTACGGGAAAATAAAAGAAGGATAGGAGAGAGAGGTAATTGAGAAATAAAATCTGAAATAAAGTATCACGGGCTATGAAGATCATGTAAAAGTATCAAGGCCTAAAAAAAACAAGAGAATTACACTAGTGGAAAATTAGGAAAAGAATTAGACATTTAAAGTCAGGCGCTCGAATGCTTGACTTTGTATGTTGACGCGGTGGCAAACTTGTAATTAAGATGAAATTTTTTATTTGGCTCGCATGTTTTTAAATCTAGCGTAAACATGCTAAACCTTAAAAGTAAAAAACTTTTAACATTTTAAGACAAGTTGGTATATAGCTTGACTTCAAAAGTACTTCACAATAAAAATTAGAAAATTGTGTTCTCAGTTCTCTCGCGTCCTCTCTCACGCTCTCAGCTTCTGTATCTCGCTCAAACCTAGCTTGAGCTCTCTTTCACGCTCAACTCCTCTCTCACGCTCAACTCCTCATCTTCCATTTTCCAGGCAAGTTCTTTCTCTCTCTCTCTCTCTCTCTCTCTCTCTCTCCCTCTCTGTGTGCGCGTCTCTCTCTGTGTCGCTCTCTATCTCTATTTGTTGTTCTCTCTGTCGCACTCTCTCTTTGGCTCTCTGTCTAGGTTTTTTTTTGTGTTTACTTGTATAAGTTTTAGTTGGAGGATTTAGGGTTTATGAAGTTCAAAACTTAATTTGGGAATGATTTAGTAGATTCTCTGTATTAGGGTTTTGGTTTTGGAAAGATTATCTTAATCCATGTAATGAAATATAGGGGGATTGCTCAATGTTTTGTGTTTCAATGAAATTTGTGGAAGGGTTACTCTTTTTAGAGTAGAACTAAACTGATGCTTGCATGTTCATAGGTGTTCTTCATTTTTTATCATTTATTCAGGCAGAAATTTGTGAAACTTGTTCTTTTATGCATGTTTTTTTTTTTTTTATGAATGAGAAAGTAAATAAACTTAAAAGATAGTAACACATTAACACTATAAGTCTACAAGTCCCTATTCTCTGCTATATATATGCACTTGTGAGGGGGGTCGCTATCTATATGGCAGAAAGCAATATAAAAGAGTTATTCTCGAGAGAAGGAATAGATATGATGATAATTTTGATTGGTAAAAAATGCTGATAGTTTTGTCAATAGATACGCAATTATATAGTTAACATTAATCTAAACCATTTTAATGACATATCAAATCATCATAGAATAATGTTGAATTTTAGAGATATATAATATTAACTTTTAATTCCACGAAAGGCTTTAAAAAAGATTTATCTGGTAATAAAGATATTATTTGAACCGTACCTTGGGGTCTTCCGCGTGGATGATCAAGGGACGGGTCGATGAACCGTACCCTGGGATGGTCTGCGGAGACGGAGAGACGGTCGAGGGACGGATCGTCTGATACTGTAGGCTGAGGAAGACCTAAACGAGCGCGCGCGCGCACCGGGGGGGGGGGGGGGGGGGGTGTACCAGCAAGAACACTCTGACGCCCAAGTCAGCTATATCAAGCTACAGTAATATCTAGTGAATGAATTGCGTACCTGACATCTGGTGACTGGAGGTATTTATAGTGAATAGTCTGGATCGTTGGCGTCGAATAGCCCATTTGCGATGGGGGCCCAAGTATCAGTAGAACTGACCACTTCGTTATTGGGCTGGTTGGTTAGTTGTTGGATCAGGCCCAGCGAAGCTGGCCCTTCCTTTGTTGGGTTAGATCGTTGCTGCTGGATTGGGCCTGACGACTGGCTCAGTCCAGAATAGTTGCCCCCCAAGCCAAGGTCGATCGCTGAGCGGGCGTAGGCTTGATCAGTACGTAGTTCGGATGGTCATTCCCCCAGTTTACTAGTGAATTTTTCTTCAGCAATCAAGATCGTGACGGATCGTTGAAGCCCAAAGAGACATTTATCGTGTCATTAATCATTGCGTCGTTCGACTTTGCGGTACGTTCTGAATAATTTTAATATTTTTTCTTTCTGGCCGACCGGCAGTTCTTAGGGGCGACCTGATCACCAGTTGGAGCGACCTCTTGCATTCGTTGGAGCGACCTGCATTCGTTGGTGCTCACGGCGACCACTCTTCGGGCGGTCAGGTTGTTTCAGGCGATCAGTCAGGTGGAACGGCCTCCTTCTTCTCTTGCGGACGACCTGCTGGGACGACCCGTCGACGGGAGATCGGGCACGGAGGCGACCTGCTCCTCTTCCCGTCAGGGACCAGCTCTTCCCCTCGGTGAGCAACCTGCCACTTGCGAAGGTGAGGGCGATCACCTCTTTGAGCGTGAGGTTTTCTTAGGCGACCCCAGATTCGGTATTATTTCTTTGCCTTTCTCCTTAGTGTACTTCTTTCACTTTGATGTAATAAATTGAGTAGGTTCTGATTGACTTAGAATATTTTGACAATTACTTCAAAGTTCGCTTGTGCTTCTTTTTGCTTCTTTACGATTTGATTGCTTATTCTCTTTCTCTTGATGATCACTTCATGTCTGGGACGACCACTACTTGGGCCTCATCTTGGGTGACAAGCCTCTTTGGACGAGCTACCCTTCTTGGGTGACCACCCTCTTTGGATGACCACCCCTCTTGGGCGACCACTCCTCTCGGACGAGGGCTCTTCTTGGACGACCTCTCACCTGGCGGACGAGCTAAGAGTGATCTCACGAGCCATCTTTGATTTTGTCGGGCGATGAGACTTTGACGGGGCGATCTTTGAAGGTGGATGACCTAGATTTGGACGATCTGGATTTGGACGATCTAGATATGGACGATCTAGGGTTGGACGATCTAGATCTGGCTAGATCTCCAGATGAGTTGGTTGAGGCTTTAGGTTTGTTGTCTTCTTTATCTTGTGACTTGGTTCTTGTATCGTTGCCCACAATCTTTGGGTCGTCTCGCGAGCATGGTCTCCCATACTCTTTGGGTTGCCCGTGATCTTTATTTTGCTTAACATCTTTTCTTTGTGACTAATGTTTTTCTCTTCTTCATTTGCAGATACGATGGTAGGGAAGGGTTCGACCTTTGCTCGGCTGCGTGTACTGGCTAGGAAAGGACCTGTCGATGGTTCGGCCTCTGTTCCTCCTCCTACCCCAGGTTCCATCTAACAGTTCTCATGTCACTCCGGTGGATCAAATCCCTGGGGGGGATCTTGTCTGTGATCGTCCTAAGGCTAAGAAAAAGCGAGGTAAGTCTGATGCGATCGGAGGGGAACCTGTCGAGTCTGACCGGTTGAAAAAATCTAAGCATGGGAAGGAGTATCAGGGCAAGCCCATTCCACGTTGGATGGAGAATCTACTTGCTGCTGGTTGTGAGGATTCCTTTGAGGCCTCCGTTGCCCTCTGCAAGCAGGGTTCTGTGGAGATGGGGAAGCTTAGAGGTAGTGTGTTCGATATTAGTAACTTCTTTCTGTTGTCTTTGATATGTTGTTGCACGCTTGATTTTCTTTTGCTTTAAGTACATTTGCTCTTTCATCTTTGCACGATCGATGCTCAGTATCTTTGGGTTGCCCATGCCTCCAAGGTTGTCAGACTAGACAGCCTTCCATGGTGCCGATTGCCCATTTTCGTGCTGTGGGCACCCCAATCTTGGACGACCCGCAGGGGTTGAAGACGTCCGAATTAGATTTTGAGCTCAACATAAGAATTGTAGCTCTGCTTCTAAGATTTCCAACGCATGCTCACACGCCCCCATCGGATAAATATGGACAAAGTTATGGTCTCCATACTAGACAGACCACCAAGGTTGCACACGGGCGACCAAGAAGTGGGTGCCCCAATCTTGGGTGACCAGCAGGGGTCGAGGAAGTCAGAATTGGATTTTGAGCTAAACATAAGAATTGTATTTCTGCTTCTCAGCTTTCCAACGCATACTCACACGCCCCAATCAGATAAACATGGACGAAGTTATGAGCTCCATACTGGACAGCCCTCCAAGGTTGCACGCGGGCGACCAAGAAGTGGTCGCCCCAATCTTGGGCGACCAGCAGGGGTCGAGGACGTCAGAATTGGATTTCCAGCAGGGGTCCAGGTCGCTCTTGACAGGCATGGTCGCTTCTTTTGAGTTGTTCTTACCAAGGTAGGGACGCTCGGGTCTAAACAAATTGTTCGTTTGCTTTGTTGACGTCACATGGTCGCTCCCCTTGAGTTGGTCCTCCCAAAGGAGGAGCGCTTGATCCTCCCCAAAGGAGGAGGTCTTGATCCTCCCAAAGGAGGAGCACTCGATTCGCTCGATCCTCCCCAAAGGACCCAACGGAGGAGCACTCGACCCTCCCCAAAGGAGGAGGTCTTGATCCTCCCAAAGGAGGAGCACTCGATTCGCTCGATCCTCCCCAAAGGAGGAGCACTCAATCCTCCCTAAAGGAGGAGGTCTGGATCCTTCCAAAGGAGGAGCACTCGATCCTCCCCAAAGGAGGATCGCTCGTTATCTTGTTGCCTTATTCGCTTGGCTCGGTATTTTCGCGTGTTATCTTATTCTTTCCACCCGTTTCGTTCGAGTAGGATCGTGAACGTCCATGGACAGTTTACCAGGTTTCTACCCAGATTTAACTCGTCCTTAGGGGTGCGACCAATCTCAGGTAGCTTCGATTGTGCTTGAACTCGTTTAAGCGCCCTTGGGCAGTTTACCAAGTTCGACTCGGATTAAACTCGCCCTCGGAGGTGCGTCCAATCTTAGTCCGCTTCGTTTGTACTTAAATTCGTTTAAGTGTTGTATCCTGACCGCGCAGTTTATCGAATGCGGTTTGAACTTAACTCGCACGGTAGTTCGAACCTTTGAGCTTCGTTCTCGATTGGTCGTTCGTAACTAAAGAGACATATGAACACATATATAAAAGAAATTGTCTTATTTAACGGTCGGGCGGACCTCGATAAAAAACCCTGTGGGAAAAAGAGTGTTCCGCCCGTCTTTTCATTCATGACATACAATCAGTTCTTACAAGGCAACTTGCCTTCCCCTTGATCTTCTGGTATCCAGGATATCATCGTCCTCGTCCTCCTCTTCTTCTCTGACTTTGACCACTTCGTCGATCGGTGCCTTTCCCTTTCTAGGTGATCGCACCTCCTTCCTGTCATCCCTCCAGTCTGCCTGGTCCTTCTTTACATATTGAGCCAGTTTCCCTTTCCTGATCAGCTCTTCGATGTCGTCTTTGAGGGCCACACAGTTGTTAGTATCGTGCCCGTTGCTCTTGTGATAACGACAGTATTTCTTGGATGGGCACTGCCCTTCCTTGAGGACGAGAGGGTTTGGTCTTCTCATCTCTCTGAACTCTGCGTTTGCACATTCTGACAGAATCTGTGTGTGTGCGGTATTTAGTTTCGTTCGGTCCGTGAACTTCCTGATCGTGGAATCTTTTGGTGGTCCTCCCTGGTCCTAGGCGGGGTTGGTCCTCCTCCTCGTCCCCTCCTGCGGGGTGGAGATCTGTGGACGAGCTGTCTCCTGGGAGGGGAACGATGTCTCCTAGACAGGTCGACCCGTGGACTGGGCGACCTGTTGGTGCGACGGCGTAGTTCTGGTGCTGTGTTTGCTCGCCTGGACGTCGCCTGATCCTCCATCTGGGTGAGGAGGTAATTCTGCCGGGTGATTTGTTGGTCTCGGTTTCGAAGTTGTTCCCGGAGCTCTTGAACCAAGTTGGCCGGAAGGGTGACGTTGACCTGTTGGGTCGTGCCCGGCTGGGCACCGGGGGCGACGACCTCAGTGTTGGTCATCGTTCCTTCCAGTGCTGGGGGTGGACGGACTGGTATCTCGTCCACGGTCGACCGCGGTCTGCCTCTCTTAGCTGTTGCTTTTGGAGGCATTGGGAATGTTGGTGGGATAGTGTGCAGTCTCCCACTATGGTCGCCAATGAACCGTACCTTGGGGTCTTCCGCGTGGATGATCAAGGGACGGGTCGTCTGCTACTGTAGATTGAGGATGACCTGAACGCGCGGGGGGTGTACCTGCAAGGACACTCCGACGCCCAAGTCAGCTATATCGAGCTACAGTACAATCTAGTGAATATTCGAATGAATTGCGTACCTGACATCTGGTGACTGATGTTATTTATAATGATTAGTCTGGATCGTTGATGTCGGATAGCCCAGTTGCGCTGGGGGCCCAAGTATTAGTTGGACTGATCCTTCTGCTTTTGGGCTGGATGATCACTTACTGGATTAGGCCTAGTTGAACTGATCCTCCCCTTGCTGGGTTGGATGACCACTACTGGATTGGGTCTGACAACTGGCCCAGTCCAAAACATTATTGAATTAGAATAACTCTTGAATTGTAAATTTGGACGACATGCATTGATGCTTGGGATTAAAAATTATATAAGACTTAAATATATTTTTAGCCCCTGCAAATGGGGGTCGTTTGATTTTAGTCCCTCTTTTTTTTTAAAAAAAATCCTTTGCAAAATTCACTTTTTTGACATTAGTTTTTCTGTGAGATTGACCTTACAAAAAGTGTCTAAATGACACTTTTTATTCTTTTTTATTTATTTTTAATGTTGATTGGGCTACCATGTCATTATTTTTTATTTTATTTAATTTAAATTTTTGACCAAGCCAAATTATGGTTTTTTAATTAGGCTTCCACAAATTCCTCCATTATCCTCTCTCGCTCACCTCATAGAATTAAGCACATGCACTCAATTTATAAGATACAGTAGTAGGTTCTCTGCGACCAACAATTAGTAACACAATAAAATTTAACAAATTAGACTAGAATGTGGTAAGGAATAGTGCTTCTTAAAGTTGTAATCGGATCATGTGCCATGTGGTACTCTTACATGAGAGATAATGTCTATACTAAAAATAACAATAAAGAGGATTTGAACTTTTCCATGTTGAATATTTAACTTCTTAGATGGAGCTATTCTTACTGTAGCCAAAATCTTCTTGAACGAGTCCTATCAATTAGAAAATAATAAACAATATCTGTATTAGAATTAACAATTGTACACTTAAATTTACGACATTATATGAAGAATAAGGAGCGTAAAGAGCTTATTAGATATAAAAAAAGCGAGGGCTCATCCAAGATCAATCATCAACAATCTCATCACTACACATTTCAACAAAATGGTAATTTGCAAGTGCCTACTCCATATTAATCAAAAATCGTGATTACGTTTCACATTTGGATGGAAAGTTAACCGAGGGGCCTAACTAGAAACACTTAACATTTGCAAGGGCCATCTCAAAATTTTTTTTGCAGGGGGTAAATGGATTATGGTGATATTTGCAGGGGTAAATGATATTTAAGCCTTATATTTATTTTCTATGTTTCACTAAATAATTAAACAATAATTCAATTAATAGTCCACAAGATTAATTCATGTAATCCATACAATTATAAGTAATTTATTCCTAGGTGTAAAATATGAAGAGACATAGAAGTTGAAACACAAGTAATGATAAAAGTCATCGAGAGAGAAAAAAAGAAACAAAGAGACACATGAAGCTGAAAGTGGTTACCACATCATCATGTATAAATATATTTTGGCCTTGTCGACTTAGTTTTACTGTGTCTGTTGAGAAATTTGACAATGAATTCGTGTGATTCTTGCAATTGACTTGTTAAAAAGAATGTCGCAAGATTAAATTGACCTAGTTGGATGATCAATTTAACCTTTAATTTTGAAATTCACCAGATTGAAGATAAGAACCCTAATTTCGCAGAATTGGGGAAAAACGCAAAACGAACCAAATTGAACAATTAAAGACATAAACACGCAAGTTTGTTTACCCAGTTCAGTATCGGATTGATACTTACATTTGGAGAACTAAGCAATCACTTAGTTCTTGTTGTATTGATTCAATTTGAAGCTAATGTGTACAATTGCGAAAATTCTCAATTCAAGATCCCCCTCACTTCCCAGAACCCTTGATTCCCAGTGTTTCACTCGTCACACAATCCCAAGGAAGATTACAACTCGTGTTTTTGGAATCAGTTGCTAAATCTATATAAACGGCGAGCTTTTGGAGTTGGCGCCAAACCTGTGAGCTTCAAAAAACGGTTATAACAATTTACAATTTTGGCCAGTCTCGCAGTGACACGTGTCGCTGATCGTATGGGTCTAATTGGTTGCCGCATCATCATCAATGTCCACCTTGGCAACACTCATAGCTTCCACAACAAGAACTTCCAGTGAGTGCTTAGTTCAATTTTCTCATGGACTTATCCAATGTTCAACTAATTCAAGCAATGCTTGAATTTGCTTAGAGGGACAACTTTGGTTATGAAATCAGCAAGATTCTGAGAGGTTTGAATCTTCTGAATCTTCACAGTTCCCTAAGAGACAATGTCCTTGATCCAATGTAGCCTAATATCAATGTGTTTTGTCCTTTCATGATAGGCATGATTCTTGCTGAAGTTAATGACACTTTCATTGTCACAATACACATTTACACTCTCTTGCTTGATTCCAAGTTCATTGACCAAACCTTTGAGCCAAAGACCTTCCTTCACTGCGTCAGTGACTCCAATGTATTCAGCTTCGGTGGTTGATAGGGCTACAACATGTTGAAGTGATGCTTTCCAACTTATGGTGTTCCCAAATAGAGTGAATACATAGCCAGTTAGTGACCTTCTTTTGTCATGGTCACCTGCAAAATCTGAGTCAACATACCCCTCAACTCCACTTGAGTCTTGAGCTCCATCACTGTATTGAAGACCCATATTTGCAGTTCCTTTCATCTGGTAACCAAACTCTGTAACCTTTTACTCCATCAGGATAACCCATGAACAAGCCCTTCTTTGATCTTGGCTCTAGCTTTCCTTCCCTTGTATGACAGTATGCAGGACACCCAAATACCCTCAGGTTGTCAAACTTTGGTGCATGTCCTGTCCATATCTCTTGAGGAGTCTTAAAGCTCAAAGTTGTAGATGGACTTCTATTCACTAGATAGCATGCAGTGTGAACTGCTTCCCCCCAAAATGACTTAGGCATCTTTGCACAAGACAGCATACACCTTACCTTCTCTAGTAGAGTTCTATTCAGTCTCTCTACTAGACCATTTTGTTGAGGTGTTCCCCTAACAGTCAAGTTTCCATAAATTCCACTATCCTTGCAGAAATTGTTAAACTCTTCATTGCAAAACTCAAGCCCATTATCAGTTCTTAGAGCTTTAGCCTTCAAACCAATTTGATTTTCCACTTTCTTTTTCCATTCAACAAAGGAACTAAATGCTTCATCTTTTGTTTTGAGTAAGTAAATCCATACTTTTCTACTATAGTCATCAGTGAAGGTTAGGAAATACCTTTTTCCAGTATGAGTAGGAGTTTGTGCAGGTCCCCAAAGATCTGAGTGAGTGTAGCCTAGTTTCTCCTTTGTCTGGTGAGTGCCTGTTGCAAACTTTACTCTTGTTTGTTTGCCCATCACACAGTGCTCACAGAAGCCTAGTTGTTCTACCTTGTCACCACTGAGCAATCCCTGCTTCTCCAATTCTTTCAAGCCTTTCTCACTCATATGTCCAAGCCTTTGGTGCCATATGAGTGTGTTGTCCACTGTAGTGCTAGCAGCATTCACTTCACCAGTGACAGTGCTTCCAATCAAGGCATACAGGTTATTCTTCTTCCTTGTACCCTTCATCACTACTCTTGAGAATTTCATGATCTTCAAGGTTGAGTCTTCTCCTTTGAAACTGAAGCCAACAGCCTCAAGTGTACCAAGTGAAATTAGAGATCTCCTGAGATCAGGGACATGCCTCACATTAGTCAACTTCTTCACTGTGCCATCACCAAGCAGCAGCTTCACAATGCCTATGCCAATGACCTCACATGCCTTGTTGTTTCCCATCATCACTCTTCCTCCCTTGAATGGCTTGTAGTCTACAAACCAATCCCTCCTAGGGCACCTGTGGTAGGAACATCCTGAGTCAAGTATCCATTCTCCATCACCTGAGGTTGATGCAGTAGAATTGGATTCAATTCTTTCATCATCTGCAGCAACCAATGCTTCGCACCACTCATCATCTAGTTCATCATACTCTTCCTTGCCAAGTATCTCATAGTTATCACCATCCACATACAGAACTTCACAACTGTCATATCCATCAGATGCTATGGAAGCATCTCCAGAGTCTTCTGTGTTATACTTCTTTCCATTTTTCTTGTTAGGGCAATTCTTCTTGTAATGCCCTTCTTTGTTGCAAATGTAGCATCTGTTGTGTTTAGGCTTGAACTTTGATCTGGACCTATTCTTTCCTTTCCCTTCTCTTTTAACATTTCTGCCTCTGACCATAAGGCTTTCACTTTGGTCAATTTCTTTCATATCCTTTCTCTTGGATAGCTCCTTTGACATCAATGCTGCTTGAACTTCTTCAAAAGTTAATGATTCCCTCCCATATATATATATATATATATATATATATATATATATGAGATAATCTGCCAAGATATCATATGAGTTGTTCAAAGATCTGAGTAGCAATAGTGCCTAGTCTTCATCTTCAACTTTCACATCAATATTCTCAAGATCCAATATCAGTTTAGTAAACTCATCTATATGGTCTCCTATTGGTGTTCCTTCTTGCATCTTGAAGGTATACAATCTTTGTTTTAGGTAGAGCCTATTTGCTAGAGATTTGGTCATATAAAGCCTCTCTAGTTTTAGCCAAATAGCTGCAGCGGATTTTTCCTTAGATATCTCTCTAAGAACCTTGTCTCCTAAACAGAGAATGATTGCACTACATGCCTTATTCATCATATCTTTCTTCTCCTTCTTTGATAGTGATTCTGGAAGTTTATCTTCACCTTTCAATGCCTCTTCCAGTCCCTGTTGCATAAGCATCGCAAGCATCTTCATCTTCCATAGACCAAAATCATTCTTGCCACTGAACTTCTCAATGTTATATTTCGCCATTTCTATAAATGCCTCCTCTTTCCCAACGACGCTACTGATACCAATTGTTGAGAAATTTGACAATGAATTCGTGTGATTCTTGCAATTGACTTGTTAAAGAGAATGTCGCAAGATTAAATTGACCTAATTGGATGATCAATTTAACCTTTAATTTTGAAATTCACCAGATTGAAGATAAGAACCCTAATTTCGCAGAATTGGGGAAAAACGCAAAACGAACAAAATTGAACAGTTAAAGACACAAACACACAAGATTTGTTTACCCAGTTCAGTATCAGATTGATACTTACATCTGGGGAACTAAGCAATCACTTAGTTCTTATTGTATTGATTCTAGAAGCTAACGTGTACAATTGCGACAATTCCCAATTCAAGATCCCCCTCACTTCCCAGAACCCTTGATTTCCAGTGTTTCACTCGTCACACAATCCAAAGGAAGATTACAACTCGTGTTTTTGGAATCAATTCCTAAATCTATATAAACGGTGAGCTTTTGGAGTTGGCGCCAAACCAGTGAGCTTCAAAAAACGGTTATAACAGATTTATAATTCTGGCCAGTCACGCAGTGACACGTGTCACAGATCATATGGGTCTAATTGGTTGCCACATCATCATCAGTGTCCGTGAAATCTCTTACAAGTATCAATTTTGAACCTAACGAATCACATTCTCAATAGTTAGCAACTGCCAATTTCATACGGTACCCATAAATCCTCAATGTATACTTATCAATTAGAAAATTCATGATTTCTGTAGCCCTAAGGCAGACATGAATTATTCCACATATAACATAATTATTTTTATTAAATATGTACGATGCTCATATAACGTCTGAACTAATGTAATGTAATTATAATAAGAGGTGAGGTAACAAATATGCAATTGATATGGAAAACTAAAATAAAAATTAAATAGATTCATAAAGTGTGTCAGTGTAACGTAAGAAAAACAAATCTATATGTAAGTTAATTTTAAACTTTTTCAATAGATAAAATTGCATTTGTACTAAATAATTTTTAAGATAATAACAATGACATGTTCATTTTTTTTTTCATTTATTTCTTGTTGAATGAAATGGTGAAACTGCTTTAGGTAAATTAAATCGGGTAGCATGAAAATTTTTAATTTCTTTTAACTCTGAATAGGACTGATAACAATTAACTTAAGGCTTAAATATATGTTACTCCATGCAAATGTTGTCACTATATATTTACCCCCTGCCAAAAAAAACTTTTAAAAAACACTTTGCAAAATATGACATTATTCAGTTACCCCCTGCAAAAATATTGTCATTATCCATTTATCCCCCTAAAAGAGGAGGGTAACTGGATAATTTTATATTTTGTAGGGTGTTTTTTTTTTGCAGGGGTAAATGGATAATGACAACATTTGCAGGGGGTAACAGATATTTAAACCTTAACTCAAAAATGAAACTCTACAATTAAGATGGTAAAATAATATAATAGGTCGAGTAATCAAAGGATAATAGGAATTAATTAGAAAAATGCTGCGTATTTAAAATTAAATGCTACATCATTATAAAATATGTCGTCTATGTGTGTGTCTTTTTTACGCACCTGGAGAGCTTAGAATATATAGATTCTAAACTTTTATAACATTTTTTTTATAATTTCATATATTAAAATATGTTGTTATTTGAATTCCGCAAAGTAAGAGTTTTTCACTACAAGAATTACTGTTTTTACCTACGAAAATTACTACTTTTCCACTACAAGCATTATTTCTTCTACTTTCCATTATTTGGTAGATAACATCAGTGATCTCATGTGTTTAGGGAACCAAGCTTTTATGTTAATGGAATCATACTAATTTAGTATTGGAATAATATAGTGTTAATTATTTTATTTCTGCTTCTTCCTTTTGATTCAAATGCATCATATCAAGTCTTGCTTTTAAATGCATCAAATACTGATTGTTTTGTCTCGATAACATTACATCGAGTTTCCAATTTGAGATATGATTTTGATATGATTTCTAGTATATGAGCTCTTCATCAACTCAAATAGTAAGGATGTACGATAGAGAATGGACCATTTAATCTGTTTGGAGTTGTGCAATCTATTTGAACATGTATGATTTATAATTGATTTTGTCATGGAATTGTGTAATCTATTTACTAGTTATTAGGTTCTCTTGAAAGATTTCAGTCAATAAAGCCTCTTATTTGATTTGATATAAGTAATTGTTAATAATAGATTTTGGTTTGTATCTTAGAGGTTGTGTTTATATGTCGTTCTTAGTTGTGAGATTCTGTTTACATGTCTCGTTCTCTCTCGGTGGACATCCATCGTTTCACTTCAACACTGCTTTGATATATCTGCAATTTTAAATGTGCAAAATGGAATTTCCTTCTTTGCACCGCCTTTGGATGTATGATAGATTGTTTCTAAAAAGAGAGAGTTTGAACAATCTTTTGTAGATGGCGTGTGGGAGTTTGTTCTTTTTGCAGTAGGACAAGAACATTTTAGAGTTGAAGGGGGCATTTGATGTCCGTGAGCCAAATGTGAATGTAGAAGAATTAAGAGTCCAAATGAGGTCATTGATGACTTGAAGAGACATGGGTTCAAGCCTAATTATTGGATTTGGACGAATAATGGTGAAAAAGCGTTTGATGTTGTCCCAGTTGTTGGCGAATATTGCAAGGGTGCTTCAAGTATTTCTGTAATTTTTGTTTCACTTTTGTCCCTTTTACAATTTCAAAAACCATCACTTTTAGCTCCTCAAGATATTCTTTTGTTTAAAAACTGATGCTTAACTTTATCTTAACTTCCTTTTGGGTATGTTTGTTTTGCTAAAAAGAAATAGTTGGATATGACAGTTTCAGTTGTACCTTGTTTGATTTAGAAACTACTATGGTACTAGACAAAAAGTGGGGCAAGGGACCGGACAAAACCCTCTTTTTTGTTTCTCACAAAACCACAGTACAACTTTATGTCCATCTAAAAAAAATACCAAAATACTACTCCCTCCGTTTCAAAATAATGGTCACTTTAGCAAAAAAAAATTGTTCCAAAATGAATGTCCCTTTCGATTTCCAATGCAATATTAATTAATTCTTTCCAATACCCTTTATGTACACTACTTCCAAAATACTACTTCTACTTTGCATTAATGATAGTGGAAAAGACACCAATAGTTGATAAGGATAATTTGGTAAAATATCTATTCTATTTCTTCTAATCATTACATTTCTTAATATTGTGTAAAAACCTTAAACGACAATTATTTTGATACGGAGGGAGTACTTTTATTTCTCAATAATTTTCTCTCTCTTCCCTGTCCTCTATTCTCTCTCTCGCCCCCTATCTCATTATTCTCTCTCCTCTCTTGTCCTCTCTCTTCCATCTTCTCATCTCATGACCTCCATCTCCTCAAATCTCTCTCTTCTCTATCTTCCCTCTTACACATTTTTTCTTAATAAACATCATTATTGTTAATCAAACAGTGTACAAGACAAAAAAAAGTTGTCTTGTACTCTTCAGTGCTTATCTGCTTGCAAATCAAACGAAAGAATCATACCATGGTGTTTTATTGATTGATGATGTATACTAATTAAACCCTTATTATATTCATCACCAATGTATAATTCGTGATTTGATATTTAAAGGAAAGACGAAATTCAAAATAAAAGTTGTATTAATTTAATTTAAAAAGAAATTTGAAAAATAAAAATAATAAAAATCCATTATTTATTATAATAATTTGAAAATTATTTAAGAAATCGAAAATAATTTTTGATATTTATTCCTATATATAAAGGGGATTTATTTTGTAACTGTTTTTTGGTGTCATATATATGGGAGACCGCACACGACTTCTGTTGCGTCAAAAACACACTTAGAGCAAGTGTACTCTTTCGCAGAAGTACTATAAAAGAATATCGTATCCACAGGGATTAATTAACAAGTACTAAACTAATCAAGATTATTTAATGTTTAGACGAACGAATCGTTTTATGTTATAGAAACGAAATAAAGAGAATTAAATAACAAGAATTAAAATACTAAGTTTAATCGATGGAGAGAGGTCTAGGGTCGCGGTTTCACTTGCAAGCTTCGATTCCCCTATATCTAATTCTACCTGAATTCCCTTATTTTATTCAATTACCAATCCCTTTACTAAAGCTACTAATCCGTTTGGTCATTCGCGATTAATATTCTTTTTCCTAAATTAACCCTAGTTTGGTCATGCTAGAATTTAAATTCAAGAAAAGCATAAAGTACAAAAAGGTTGAATGATTGGAAAACTAAATTAAAGTTTGGTCATGCATTAATTATAGCCTCAATTATCCTATAGGTCCACCAACTAATTGTAGTACGGTCGCTGATCAACTAATTGATTATGAACATGCAAAGGGTTGTCAATCCTAATTATGTGATTAAATCAATAGGACAATATTAATTGAAAAAAAATAGGAATTCAAAGTAGAAATTAAAACATAAAAGGTCTCTAAACAAGCAATATCCACCTAGACCCTAGAAGAGGATTTAAGTATCCATAGGTATCAAGAACAATAAAATAGAAATAAAGTTCATGAAATACAAAGATAAAAAATAACCCGTAAAATAGAGAAAGTCTTGATCTATGTCTTCAATCTCTTTTTTCTTCTCCAAAGCTCTCTCACAGTGTCAAGATCGGTGCCCAAAAAGTTTTTTCTTCTCTTCTCTGTGTTGTCGTCACTACCGCTTCTCGTAATTTTGTGTTATTGTATACGGCTCCGTCCATTCACAAGTGAAGCCCTCCTTTTATATTAGTTCCTTTTCTTTCTCTCCAAGCTAAGGATCAAGTCAAGATTGTTTCCTCTTTTAATTGCAAGATATCTCAATCCCTAAATATTAGGATTTAGATCCTTCCTAAATATGTGTTGCTTGTTATCCACTCCATGCCTCTTTCTTTCTCTCCAAGTCACATGTGCATCATTTTCAGTTGAAATCACCAAGAGGATCTTTTTCTTTATATATATATATATATATATATATATATATATATATATATATATATATATATATAAATTCCTAATAGCTTTAAAATGGACTTTTATATCTCTTTTATATTTTCTTTCTTTCTGCAAAATAAAGAGCAAATTAAGTTAGTTATTTATATAATTATTATATAATTGCTCTAAAGTTGACCCCAAAATATCTCTAAAAATGCACTAAATTAGAGTTTATCAACTTTTGTCTCTTTTTCTTTGTTTTCTTTTTCCACGACTTCACCTTCATGTTCTCTGTTTTATCTCTCCATCCTTGGGTCTTTTCTTCTTCATGTTTTCAAAGTTGGATTCTTTCTTTGTTTATTTCCCAGGTTGTTATTTTATGTTTGCTTCTTTTTTAATCCTTATTTCAGTGAGCATCCCATTTTTGCCAACACAGTTGCAACGATAAACTACGACAAAATGGGCTTTTAGAATGAAGCCCATTTGAACTGAGCTAACCCTGTCTAGAACACACAATAAACTACGACTACATAGGTATCTACTGTAGCTCAAAAGAAAAAATGGAAGAGAAAAAATTGGGTTTCGGAACTAAAGTGATGATTTTACTTTTTCTATATAAGTGATTATTTCACTTGAAATGACATTATATTTAAAATGTCAGTTTTTTGGGGGTGGGGATATAAAATGGGATAGTACACACCCATTCTACCATGCTTTGGTATGTGTCATTCATTAAATCTAGAATTCCCTTCACATAAATAATTTCTAGTAATTAAATGCCAAATGAATACATGTCCGACATCATTGTAAATTTTGTACTAATTGACAGTGATGTCAGACATATATTCGTTCGGTGTTCAATTATTAGAAATTATTAGGGTCTTCTAGATTTGATCAATGAAATATACCAAAACATGGTAGATTGGGTGAGTACTATCCTATTTGGGATACAAGGTGTCAATGATAATTGTAAAAATTGTTTATACAGAAGAAAGTAAGAAATATCCAAAAACGCTTAATGACTAAATTTAAGCACATGCACTCAATTTATAGACCTTAGTAGCAGGTTCTTTACAACCAACAATATATGGAAAGGAATAGGTCTTATCGAAGTCGTACTCTGATCATATGCCATGTGGTACTTTTACATGAGTTGCCTATAAATTAGTTTATAAACTAAAAATAACAATAAAAGAATTGAACAATTCCATGTTGAACTAAGGAACTATTCCTACCCTCATGATTTTTATCTAAATTAAATTATTTTATCGCAAGGAACTATTCCTACATAACTTGATGAATTTTTCAGTCGTGGCAAATTTTCCGTGTGATCCGCGTTAATTGCAAATTGCCTTACGTAAGACCTTTGCTTTTGTTTCATTGAGTTAGATAGGCTCTTGCTTACAAACGATGGAGGTTGGAACAGCAGAGTAATGTTATTAGGTCATCTCCCCCAACTCTAGCGGCGCTAGGGTTTAGTGGTGGCTCTCATCCTAGGTATTCCTGGTCCTTCCGCCATCTCTGTCTGGTTAACTCCGTCCCTCTCAATGCTTCTTTCCTACCAGGTGCTCATTAATGGTCATCCTAGCTCCACTTTCACCCCGGAGAGGGGCTTGAGGCTAGGTGACCCGCTTTCTCCTTACTTATTTATTTTGTGTGCATGTTTTTTCTGGGCTGATTCATAAGGAGGTTTCCAATGGAAACATTCATGGGCTCAAAGTGGCCCGAAATGCTCCTTCAATTTCTCATCTGCTCTTTGCGGATGACAGCCTCCTGTTCACGCGTGCTAATACTAATGAGGCTGAGATTGTCCTTAATATTCTTTCTACTTACCAAAAAGCTTCGGGTCAAATTGTCAATTTGGAGAAATCAGAAGGTTCCTTTTGTCAAAATGTGCTTGCATTAGATAGAAACATTATCTGTAACAGGATGGGGGTAAAGACTGTGGAATCCCATGATAAATACCTAGGACTACCAGTTCCTTTTGGTAGGTCCAAGAAGGTTATATTCTCTTTTGTGATTGATAGAATTTGGAAGAAGCTGAAGGGGTGGAAGGAGAAGTGTCTCTCTAGAGCTAGTAAGGAAACATTGATCAAAGCAGTTGCCCAGGCTATCCCAAATTACATTATGGGATGCTACAAATTTCCTGAAGCTTGTTGTAAGGAAATTGAATCCATGCTAGCAAAGTTTTGGTGGGGATCAGGGGAGGGTGAGAGGAAGATTCATTGGATGTCTTAGGCAAGAATGGCAAAGACTAAGAAGAAAGGGGGTCTGGGTTTCAGGGAAACAAGTGAGTTTAACAAGGCTCTTCTCGGGAAATAGTGTTTGAGACTCATTACTAAGGAGGGTTCTTTGATTGAGAAGGTTTTCAGGAGCAGATATTATTCTAGAGGTTCTTTCCTTGAAGCAAATCTGGGGCATCAACCTAGTTATGCTTGGAGGATTATGCTCAGTGCTCGGGAAGTGGTTCAGAAAGGTGGATGCTGGCAAGTGGGCAATGGTAAAAAGATAACGATTTTCCATGATAATTGGATTCCTGGCCTGTCTGATTCTAGTATTAGGAGTCCTGCAGGTTTGTTGGAGTCTAGGGCAACTGTGGATGCGTTGATTGTAGAGGATTCTAAGCAATGGAATAGAGAGATGATCTTTTCTTGCTTTTCTACCTTTGAAGCTAAGCATATTGTCAATATCCCTCTCTCTTTTAGACTTCCTGAAGACAAGTTCTTTTGGAAGTGGGAAAAAGGTGGGGAATACTCATTAGATCCTCTTAGCATGCTTTATGTGCGGAAAAATTTAGAAATGATGCTAGTTCCTCAAACTCAAATCTGAATTCTCTTTTGTCTCAAATTTGGAAAGCTCTGGTTCCTAATAAAGTTAGGAACCATCTTTGGAGACTTGCCAAGAATATCCTTCCCTCTCGTTGTAACTTGACTAAAAAAGGCATTCAGCTTGATACTTCTTGTCCTCTTTGTAATGAGGGTGAGGAAGACGTGGATCATATGGTAATGAGGTGTAATGTTATGAAGATGGCACTCTTTGCTTCTCAAATTGGGGCTCACATACCCCATAATATGCACTACCATGATTGGATTTCTCATTGGTTAACTGGCTCTAAGAAATTAGGAGCCCAAATTTTTGCTATGACCCTATGGTCTTTAAAAATGTGAAACCTGATCCTAGATTGATTGCTGAGTCTATTAGTTGTCTTGTGGCTGAATTTAATGAGACTAACCCTCATGGCCAGCACCTGCAGCATGTTGCTGATGCTATCCCGACTGCTCCTAGCTTTTTTGGTTCCTTTGTTTTTGTTGATGCAGGGGTTTTTGAGGATGAAACTGCTGGGTGGGGGATGATTATAAGAGACAGGCATGGTGTTCTAATCTTTGCTGCTGGCAGGTCTGTTTTGGCTGCTGCTGACCCGACTCTAGCTGAATTACTTGCTGTCCGATGGTGCTTGGAAACTTTGCTTGAGAGGAGAGTTTCATCACCCATTATTGCTTGTGATGCTTCAGTGGTGGTTGATTGTATTCATGGTAAAATCAAGAGAGCGGCTTTGGATCCTACTGTGGTTGATTGTAGAGAGCTTCTTTCCAAAATCTCTAGAGCTGATATCCGACATATTAGAAGAGATAGTAATTCTGATTCTCATCATCTTGTGGGTCATTCTAGATCCGTTGGGGACCAATCTTGGTCCAATTTAGCTCAGTTAGCAAGTTTATCTTCTAGTTGTAATATTTCAATTATGTGTAATGACTTTGAGTTCAATTAATGCTATTTGAGTTTGATTTCAAAAAAAAAAGATAGCCTCTTGCTTTTCAAATTTGTTGGTCCCCACAACCAATATCGTTGAGATCAAGGCTTGGAAGTAAATTTGTATGATTTATAAAGATAGAATTATCACGGCCTACAAAAAACAAGAGAATCATAAGAAGGGGAATAAACCTCAAAAACAATACATTAACTCTAGAAGATTGATGCACGGAACAATTGACAGCGAAACAAATGAGTCCCCATTCTCTTCTATAGTATATATGCACTTAACAGGGGTCGCTATCTATATAGATAATGACAGATAGCAATATAAGAGAATCATTATCTAGTCTAGAGAACGAACATATGTGAAGATAATTTTGATTGGTAAAAAATTATGATAATTTTGTCAATAGATACGTAATTATTTAGTCGACGTTAATTTAACCCCTTTTAACCAATACCGTTAGCTTAGTGACATAAGTTACTCTAAGACATTGGCGACCGCCATGGTGCTCCCAAATTTGATTCTCGCGGTAAATAAATTCGGTGTTTGCAAGTGTGAAATTTTCTCCAACGTACGATCGAATATTAGTCTTTCGCTAAAAGTGTTATAGGACACTTTTGTAGGTAATCAAAAATGGTCTAAGTTGAAAATAAATAAATTTAAACCATTTTAATGACAAAACAAATCATCAAAGACTAATAGACTAATGTTGAATTTCTGAGATAAACTACTCCGTAGGGGTGTTCAAAACCGAATCAAATAGAAAACCACAAACCAAACTGAAAACCGCAAAAAACCGCTTCTTATTGATTTTGTTCGGTTTCTTTTTTCATTGCACCGCGTAGTTCAGTTTGGTTCGCGATTTTGATTACAGAAACCGAACAAAACCAAACCAAACTGCCAGTAACACTAAGGCTAATTGACTTACAACCTTTCTTACTAACTTACTAGCCCAAATGCAACTAAAACTCAACTCTCACTCGCTTACTAGCCAAAATCCAATTAATTCTTTGACTCACTTACAAACAATCCATAATGTTATGCTATATTTAAAAATTACAATAAAGTATTTAATTCAAATTCTTTTAAACATTGTCTTAGCATCGTAAAAGAATTAAACTATAGTAATTTATATACTACATATATTTGAGTAGATTTTTTCTTAAAGATTTATATTAGCCATTTTTTATATTAATTAATTTTAACTTCGTTTTAAATTATGTTTTGTCTTGGAAAATATCGAACCAACCGAACCAATCCAAACTGCATTGGTTTGGTTTGGTTCAATTTTACTTTGGGAAGCCAACCAAACCAAACCAAACTGCATGTAGTTTTATTTTGCGGTTCGTTTCACTTTTTGTCTCAAAACCGAACCAAACCGCACCGCGAACACCCCTAGTACTTTGGTCTGATTTATAAGGAAAAGACACTTTTTAGGTTCATTGAATAACTGATTGTTGGGGATAACTACTCTGATACCACTATTGGGGATAACAACATACGTCAGTGGATTAACCCGCATGCCCAAGGATCTTTGAATATGGATAAACACACAACAAAGAATAAAGGAGAGAAAACACAAAGATTTACGTGGTTCGGCACCTCTTGCCTACGTCCACGGAAACATTCCAACACAATTCATTCATCTTCTCAAACATGATTACAATAATTTGTAACCCAACTCCAATATATGTATCACCTTACATACTCTTCTCACTCTAAGAGTTACAAGAAAAGATAACACTCACATCTCACACAACAAATGATCACCAGCACTCTCCTCTCACTAGGACCTGACTGAAGATTCTTCGACTCTCTACATTATCACCCAAGAATGGGGATGCCTCTCTTTTTCATTTGGGCATATCTCATCTCTTCACAAGTCTCTCTATTTATAGGAGAGAACCCGACTTTCATGCATTTATTGCCACATCTTCCCAAGACGATACACCCACCCACCTTGTGAAATATACCACTTAAATTTCCACACATTTTCATTTTTTCTTGAAAATTATAATTGACTTTCCAACACTGATTATCATGTCTATAATATAGAGCAGATACAGATGAATCTAAAAAGTGTGTATTTGCTTATAAATGAGACTTGAGGGAGTATAATATTAACTTCTTTTTGCAGCAATATATAATTTTAACTTTTAATTTTTGTGAAAAAAAGAACTTGTAATTCCACGAATGCCTTAAAAAAACTAGATGTTTAGTTACGGATAAAGATAAAGATGTTTATTGAATTGAATTTTGATAAAAAAAAAAAGAGAGAGAGAGATGCTATTGAATGAGAATAACTCTTGAAGTGTAAATTTGGATGGTATGCATTGATGCACGGGACTAAAAATTATATAATGATCACGTGACCATTTAGAAAAGTCATATGACTTTTATTTTAATCCAATTCATAATTTGTTTTTTTATCTTCAAACGGAGTAATAAGCACTACTTGTACATTCTTACATGCAATGTGGAAATCTCAAACTTCAACTTAGATAACCACGTAAAATGTCCTATCTAACAACTTTTATTTTGCTAGTTGTGGTAAGCCTTATACATATTCATAATTTGATTTATGAGCACAATTAATACTTTCCAGACTCTTATTATTTAAGTTTCTCACTTAATACACTTGGTATATATTCCCTCCGTTCCTAATTTTTGGTACTTTTAGCCTTTTATTTTTGTTCCAAAATAATGATACTTTTAAAAATCTAATGTACAATTTACGAAATTTTTCCAAACATACCATTTATATTTATTGAGTCTTTTAGAGTTCCAAAGCAAAGATTAATTGTCCCAAAACTCTTTTATTTTGATTTAAATTATCCCAAGACAACTTCAAAGAGGGTATTATAGTACTTTGCTAACACAAATTAATTGTACCTTAATTTGTGTGTAACAAGCCAAAAGTACCAAAGATTAGGAATGGAGGGAGTATAAAAGTATCCCCTCTCACTAAATACATCTCCTTTCCCTTAAGTTTGGAAGGTGGCCATGGAGTCCGCTTTCAAATCAAACACGTCCAGTTAAGTTTTTGATTCTCAAAGAAGGAAAAAATAATAATGTACCACCCCTCTCACCCCAAAAAAAGTTGTGAGTAAATGTGAAAAAGAATAATATATAGAAATCGGATAATAATAAACTATGTTATGGTTCCAACTTACGAGTTGGATAACATTCCAACTTACGAGTTGGATAACAGATAAACTTTGCCTTTAAACCACCAAAAGAAATTAAAAATGATAAACTATGTCTTTTTTTATCAAAGATAAACTTTGCTTTTGGCATGTTCTATTCCATGTCCTATGCACAACAAACACATGTTGGCATTTTCTTTTCTCTCTTTACTCCACACTCCTCCTACTAGCCCATTGAAAATACTAAAATGTCCCTAAAATTGAAAAACCTTCTACCTCCCTCTTTTCCACCTTCCTCCATATAGTTGTTGTGACTTTGTTTGTCTCTGACGCATGCATGCGGCCATACAGCTTTAGCATCTTTGCCTTCACCTGGTAATCTGATATTGAGTCTGCACCAGCTGCCTCAACTCTTTCACCTGATCAGTTGTGCTCTTTGAAGAATGAGGTTGACAACTCTGTTGACGTCAACATGATCGACCCAAATCTGAATAAATGGAGAAAAGGGTCCTGAACTATACATGTGACCCTTATTCTTCCTTCCTACTGATAACTCTATTTTATATAGAGTTATTCATGTATCTAAAGTTAGATAATTGCTTAAAATCAAGTATAAAATGTGCTAAATATAGTAGTATAAATAAAATAACAACATTTATGGTTTTAAGGTGAATGATGTTCATAACTTAGCATTTTGCATGTATATTGGTATGTTTGATGTGTTTGTTCAGTGCAGCTGCAGTTAGGTGCATCTGCACCAGAAATAATTCTCACAGTGCATCTGCACTTGGTGCAACTGCACCTTCCTACACCGAAGCAGCTCACAACCCCACATTGGAAGCACCTCAATTCTTACCATGGCCATAATGCTTTGTGGGCATGCTGCTTGCTTAAGAGTCATATGGGGGCACATGGCCACTTGCAAAATGCGGATCCCACAATCAAAAGACCATCATGAAGGATCAATCTTAAAGGACATATGGCAACTTATAATTGGACCTCTCTTTAAGGTTGAGTGTTGGATTCAAAGTTTATCTTTACCTTTTGAAAAGTTACCATGGTTAACACCTTTTGGTTAACTTAAATCATCAAGGAAACCCTCACATGAAGGAAAGCTCCAAGGCTATAAATAGGACTTCATTCCTCACTTGAAGATATACCTTTTTATGTTCTTTCCCATCCTAGTTTCTCATAGTTCTCTAGTTTATTTCTTCTAGTTCTTTTTACATATTTTTAGTTTAAATTAGTGTTAGTTTGAGAGGAAGGTGAGAAGAAATTGACAACTTCTCTCTCCACTTCTTCAAAGAACTAATAGGTGCAAGAAATTAGTTCTTAAGCAAATATATGCAAGAGTCTTTCATTTGGTGTAATTCTTACTCTCTTGAATACTCTTGTAATTTCCTTTATTGCAACATGTTTTCTTTCAAATATATTTGCTTTGCTATGCCCATCATGAGCTAAACTTCTTAAGTTGGGATGTTCTAACTTTCCAATGATCTTTTGAGGAAAGTTGTTGTGTTTTCAAGTGATGTAAGCACTTTAGTTCTTGTGTTTAAATTCTTAATCTTGTTTTAAGGTTGATCACTTAGAACAAGTAGAGTTATATTCACTTAATTGGCTTATAACTAGAAATCAAGAACTAAGTAAGGATAAGTGTTTAATAAAGCCTTTGTTAAACTTGTTTTGATAAAGTCAGCTTGTTAATTCCATGTTAATTCCTAGCCTTAGGTTAACATAGTCCTTACAAGTAGTGTAGTGAGATCTTAAGATGCAAGAGTGAACTTATTTAAGCAACTTGGATTATCTATAAGGGGGCGAGAAAGGAATTGACAACTTCTTTCTTTACCGCAAAAAAACAGGATCATAAGAGCTTGTAACGAAACTCTGAAGAAAGTAGCTGACCAGCACACACTGATGCAGCTGCACTTATCCTAAGTGCATATGCACCACAAGAAAACACAATACACTCAAAAGTGATTTAGATAGTGAAGACATCTCAACTATCATTCTCAACTGATTTCCTGCACAATTTACTTGCTTTCCTTTAATTTATTTTCATTTCAACTTCAACCAAAATTGTGAGTAGTGTAGCTGCACTAGCTTACAAGTCTTTGCAACATATAAGAATTAATCCAATCCCTGTGGGTTCGATCTTTTATACTACTTGTTTGTGACTGTGTATACTTGCACACGTTTTCCGCACACCACCTACCACTTTCTTCCAGTTGTGTATCGCTAGATAAGCCTGCTCATGGCTAAGTGGAGCAGGTGATTCAGGGTTCCAGCTCCCCTAAGTGGCGTGAGTCATCATCCGATGAAACTCCTCCTGTTTTGCATAACCACACAACATAACATAAGCAGTGCTCCATTTTAACAAAACAACACTATATAATACAAATCAAGTTGTATATTTACCCGAGTCTTCCTTGAGCGCTCATCAACAAATTTTTTGGTTTCCTTCCCCACATGTGTTACTCAGTGCAGCTCATGAATAGGGAGTGTCTGTTTGTACTTCTTAGCATGTAAAAATGAAACACACATGTTCAACTATTGCTAACTAATCGCCTTAACTAAACTAAAAGAACACGTGGATTTTTAAAACAATATACCAATCTGGCAGTATGTTAAGTCTGATTGATCGAGCCGCAATAGTGAAGCGAACCACCCTTATCTGAAGCTTGGTTCTTCATGGCTTGTGCACATAGCTTTTGGTAATCAACTCTCATCTGAGGGGCCTATTACGAAGTTTGGATCACCAGACTCCTCACGCCTTGCTTCCACATAGTTCTTTTCTCACTTGTCCTTAATCATCTTATAGCCACCACGAGAGGATTTGTGGTAGAAGTGATTTTGGGATTGGATTACTTTGGAGATCCATCTACAAACCATCATAACACTATGGAGATCACAATTGTGATCTCCATAGTATTATGTTAGTTTGTAGATAGATTTTCATAGTGTCATGAAAGTGATGATCTAAAGTCTTGTTGGGAATATATTTAACAACCAAGATTTTGTTTTGTCAAAAAAGAGTGCATCTTATGATGGATACAAGGTGTCAATGATAAATGTAAAAATTGTTTATAGAGAAAAAGAAAAAACCAACAATGCTTAGTGATTGAAATTAAGCACATGCGCTCAATTTATAAGCTTTCGTAGCAGGTTCGCTGCAACTATAAAATAAGTACAAACTCAGCAAATATTAACAAACTCGATTAGAATGTGGTAAGGAATTGTTCTTCTTGAAGTTGTATTCAGACCATGTGTCATGTGCCATGTGGTACCCCATGAGCTATATATAAACTAGTCTATATACTAAAAATAACAACAAAGTGGAATTGAACAATTCCATGTTGAATATTTAACTTCTCACATGGAGCTATTCCTACGTAGCTAAAATCTTTTTAAACTAATTCTATCAATTATAAAAATGATAAACAATATTTCTATTAGAATTAATGAACTCACACTTATATTTCCGAAAAAATTGAATTATTGCATTGGTTTACAACATGTTTATCGCTAACTTCATTTCTATTTTACAAAATATAGTAAAAGAGTGTGTTACAATAATAATAAAATTAAATATAAAAAAACGAGTTAAAAAGAAAAAGATATGTGTTTGTACGGAGAATATGGAGCGTAAAAAGCATATCAAAGATAAATAAGAAAAAGTAAGGGCTCATCCATGATCAATCATCAGCAATCTCGTCACTACTCATTTTAACAAATTGGTAAGTTTCAAGTGCCTCCTCCATATTAATAAAAAATTGTGATTAGATTCCACTTCCAGATAATCAAAATCTCATGGTCTACGCCTCATATTTTTTCCTATGTGTCACAAAAAAATTAATAAACAATAATTTAATAAATAGTCAACAATAAATTAGTCTATATACTAAAAATAACAATAAGGCGGAATTGAACAATTTCGTGTTGAATGTTTAACTTCTCACATGGAGCTATTCCTACGTAGTGAAAATCTTCTTAAACAAATCCTATCAATTATAAAAATGTTAAACAATATTTCTATTAGAATTAACGAATGTACACTTAAATTTATGACATTATATTTCCAAATAAATTGAATTATTGCACTGGTTTACAATGTTTATCGCTAACTTCTTTTTTATTTTACAAAATTTAGTAAAAGAGTAAGTTACAATAATAAAAAAATTAAATATCAAAAAATAGAGTTAAAAAGAAAACACTATGTACTTGTCAAAAAAAAAAACAAAGGTAAGGGATCATCTATGATCAATCATCAGCAATTTCCTCACAACTCATTTTAACAAAATGACAAGTTTTAAGTGCCTCCTCCATATTAATAAAAAATTGTGCTAGATCCACATAATCAAAATCTCATGGTCTACGTGTCATATTGATTTCTATATGTGTCACGAAAAAGTTAATAAATAATTCAACAAATAGTCAACAAGATCCATGTAATCAATGCAATTATAAGTAATTTATTTCGATGTGTAAAATGTGGATGTATGCAAAAAAAAGTGAATAATCAGTGGAGTTTATAAAGGTTTGGCTAAATACCTGTTTTGGTCCTTTATGTTTGGGCAAAGTTTCACTTTCGTCCTTTATCTTTTTTTTGTTCCGTTTTAGTCTTTTATGTTTCATTGTGCAAGAAAGTGAGGGACCAAAACGAAACAAATTAAAAACTGAGAGGGACCAAAATTAAACCAAACAAAAAAGCAGAGGACGAAAATGAAACAAATAGTGCTAACGGTAGGGACGAAACCGAAACAAAAATGAAACATAAAGGACTAAAACGGAACAAAAAAAAAAGGACGAAAGTGAAACTTCGCCCAAACATAAAGGACCAAAACAGGTATTTAGCCTAAAGGTTTTGAAGAAACATAAAAGTTGAAACATGAGTAATGATAAAAATCATCGAAAGAGAAAAAAGAAACAAAGAGACACAAGAAGTATGAAGTGTACCACATCATTACGTACAAATATATTTTGGCTTTTGTGACTTAGTTCTATTGTGTCCATGAAATCTTTTAAGAGTTTTTATTTTGATCCTAACGAATGACATTCTGAATAGGTTACGATTCTCAAAAGTATAAATTAAAGTTTAACAATAGATTAGCTTATATTTTATGATTACTTTTTTTGGTTACCCTTTCAATAGTGCACAGTATCCATCAGCTTTACCAATGAGTAGTCTACGTCGGGGAACCTGGCTGGCCACGAGTTTCTGGCTTTGTTGTCCAGTGTGGTTCTCCACTCCAACAGATTTTTGTCACACCCAAAGTTCGAACTCAAGACTTTTGAGTGGGATCCGACCCAATTACCGCTCGGACCAACTCTTGTTAGTTATATTTCATGGTTACAGAAAATAAGCTTACTTTACGTATTGAAATTATCATGATAGTACAAATAAATTCGTGTTGTATACTTATCACGTAAAAAAATTCAATTATACTTCCCCCCCAAGGTAGAACTGAATTATTCCACATATAACAATAATTCTTTTTATTAAATATGTGTGATGCCCGTATAACCTCAGTCGAGTCACTCTGTAGTTGAGGAACTCTCCAACCGAGCCTTAATGTGTTTCAGCGGTTCTTCCTACTTCATCGGGACCTCAATCTCCTTAGATGTTTGTTCTTCTAGATCTGCTTCCAGATTGACTCGTCCCTCCTCCACGGCAAGTACTACACTATCTCTGCTCCGATGCTCTTACGGCTGGCTCGGCCTTGTCTTGGCCCTAAACTCCCTTTTCCTTTCAGTCAATGACTTAATTTGTTTTGAGTGTTAACATAGTCTTATTACCTATTCCCCATATAGAATAGAAACTCATACTCCCCCCTCCCCCATACGTGATATTGAAGGGTTTTCCAAATGTCAACAATTATGCAACAACAATAACGACAATCCGAAAGCCATACACTAAAATATTACCGATACTCAATTGCTCTTTTAATGAATTAATATGTTTTGAAACGGAATACCTCTTCCATATGTAACAGTGGCGACGTTGGTTCGAACTGGACAAAACAATCAGATTATAAAGGGTTGACCATTCACGATGTTAATGTTGATTTGGTATTTTATTATGGTTGGAATCCATTGATGATGCTGACTGGTGAGGATTCGGGCAGCAGTTCAAACGTGTTTCCAATGGCAACAAATAACCATGCGAGTTTGAACCATAAACGCATTTGCCATGCTTTTGAGCGTTTCGAGAGAGTAGTGTGAGTCTGGAAAGAAAGACGCGGCAGCATAGTGAGTTATTGGGGCCCATAGCATCAAACGCGTGAGAGGGGAAGAGGCTGGACGGTCTTTGTCGCGGTCAGAACCGTGAATACACAGGTGAAACGGGACAACGGTTGAAGGGACGGAGGCTGGATTCGGAATCAGCGGTAGATTTCGAGTGAGAAAGTGTAATTTCGGGGCTGGCCGTGGTGTAGTGAAGGAAAACGTGGTGGAGGAGAAAACTAGTTAGAGTTTTGCAATTTGCAAGTCAAAGGAAGAAGAAGAGAGAGTTGGGCAGGTTGGATCGTGGGTTTGGACCCATGGTGCGCGCAGATTGTCCTGTTTTGTCGACTGGATGAATTAGTTTAGTGAAAGGGGTGCAGCTATTATTTTTAAAGCCCAATTTCACTACAACTATTATTTTAACACCTCAATAGCCTAAAATAACTTTGAAGACACATAACATCTAAAATATTAATATTTATAAAATAAAATAAATAAGTATATAATAACAATTATATATTGCTAGTAGCATACAAAAAACATTAAATATGATTTCAACCAGTTTTAATAACTCAAACACAAAATAATTTAATCTTATCAATTCAAAATAGTTCATAAAACAAGTACATACTAAAAGATCCGCAATGCACGAAAATTGGGGTGTAACACAAGCAATCTCTCAACACACTCAACGTCAAAGTAACCAAATCCATCCCTTCATAATAAGAACGCAAAACCTCTTGATTAGACTCTTTCCCCAAATGAAGAGAAACAATGACCTATAGACAACTTGAATCTTTATACTTTATCGAATTAACAGTTCCATTCAGGAATTTTTCCGATACATCAAAAGGCAAAGGATGACCTGCATAAGGAAGCTTCTGCTGTATC
Organism: Astragalus glycyphyllos; assembly: GCA_963573325.1. Taxonomy (NCBI): domain Eukaryota; kingdom Viridiplantae; phylum Streptophyta; class Magnoliopsida; order Fabales; family Fabaceae; genus Astragalus; species Astragalus glycyphyllos. The sequence goes on from OY754308.1 coordinate 69,415,818, forward strand.
CTTCTCCAACTATAGATATTCAAATTATAAACTTTAATCGGCTCTCAAAAAACAACTTACCATCACTATAACATTTATACAAAAAACAGCAACCGCTTTGTATTCATTAGTGAAATGATCATAGCCAAAGCCATATATTGTTTAACTTACTCAGTCTGGATGTGGATTTTCTAAGTCGGGCAATTCGTTGAATTTTCTAATGGAAGGGTTCTACAAAAGAAAAAAATTGTTATCGATTGAAAAACAAAGGATGTCGTCGCAAGACCCGACAAGGGATTGGTAATTGTTGCACCCCGAAAAATCCGGTTTGGACCTTTCATCGTACAACGTGAAAATTTGTGAAGCCGCCATCAACATTTTTTATTTAGGGACCAAAACATTGAAAAAGGGTCTTTTTTTTTTTTTTAAGGCGGGTGGTCCTTTGAGAACTAGAGATGTAGGTTCGGGGGTCGGTTAGGTGTGGGGAAGGTATTAGCATCCCACACCTCCTTTCTACCGAAAGGGAACCTTTAACTTGATGTGCGGTTTTGACAGAGTTGATTTGAAACAATTCGTTCTACTTCTTTTTTATTTGAGAAAAGTGTTTTTGAAAACGGGGGAAAAGAAGAATCTTTTTATTATTTTTTAAAAGTGTGCTTGACGGGATGTGACCCGCTCCTACGTATCTCCCAGTGCGATGGAGAATTCAAAGCTTACGTAGTTCTCTTTAGTCGAGAAACTTTGATGTTTTTTTTTATTGTAGGGGTTCTCGGTCCTGAACTGTACAGTTCACTAGACCTAAAACAACAAACATCCTCGCCTGTACAGACGACGTGCCCCCTACTTTTTGAGAATGGTTTGAATTACTTGAAGAAAAGGATTTGTTGTGAGGTTGATTACTTTTATTTGAGCAAGTATCTTAGGCTCGCACGAACTGTACAGATCGCTAACCCAAAGACGCTAACCAATACCGGATGTACATCCGACTCGATTCCTTACTCATTTTTTGAAATAGGGTTCAAGTTGTTAATTACTTGTTTTAATTCTCATAAGTATCCCAAGATGTTTGAGCTGTACAGCTCCGATCTTAGGACGCTAGACAACACCGACCGTACGTCCGACTTGCCTCCTTATGAGTTTTCAAAAAGGTTTATTGTTGATCTTAGAAAGAATTTGATTGTCTTATGAAAACAAATTAAGAAAAGATCGAGTTTGGAAAAAGCTTTAGAAAATGATTGATTTGAAGAAAGGAGAAGGGAGTTTGAGGGTGACATTGGTCACAAAAGGTTTGTTGGGATGGCGTGGCATCCAAAAGGAAAAGAAAGTAGAACATTCAATCAATTTCCAAGTCAAGAACCAAAGTGCAACATTTAACAAATTGCAAGCAAAGCAATCAACAATGTAAGCATAAGCATAAACATTACCAATTACAACATTTGAGCACAAGAATGACACTTAGTCATCAACATCTAATGGCATGCATATGTAAGATCAACAATAGGCACACAAAGAGATCATACAAAAGTTCAATTCAATTAGGTGTCAACACAAGATAAAGCACAAGGTTGAATCCCTTTTGGTAATCCTTGACGCTTGAGACAATGCACAAGTGCATAAGTGTCTAGTCCTTTTACCAAATCATCAACATTAAAGCATAACATTGACCTAGAAAGAACATCACATTTGCAAGACCAAAAGTGACCAAAAGAGGGCATTAACAAGTCATTTTTGTAACCAAAATTGATTAATCAAGTTAGAAAACTAGCATTTGCATTTTCAAGCAAGAATTGCACAAAGAAAATTGAATCATATTAGGCAATCCTCAACATTTAAAGTGAAGTGCCTAAGGCACAAGTGTGAGTCCTCTTGCCAATCATCAACATAGAGTAATTTTGCAAACAAGTTACTAACAAGCAAACCAAAATTTTCAATCAAAGCACAAGGTTGTGTTGAATCATCTTAGGCAATCCTCAACACTTAAAGTGAAATGCCTAAGGCACAAGTGTGAGTCCTCTTGCCAATCATCAACATAACAATGACTTGCAAGCAAGATACCATCTATTAACATCAAAATAACTTGAGAAAACGTTTTTGATCACAATTGCAAACCCATTTCACAAGAAAATTAACAAACCCTAATTCTAATCATGATTTGCGAAGCATCACATCATTTTATTCAACAAAAATGCAAGATCATAGTGAAAACAACATAAATCACAATTTATTCAAGGGTGAGAAGCATCTCAAGCACCCAAACCTCCCACAGTGTTTGTCAAAATGCTTGAGACACCTCTCACCAACAACAATCAACAAATCAACAATATAACAACACTAAAATGCATGAATATGGTAGGATGCAAAATTAGAAACATGATATCTACATTTTGATGCAAAAAAGTTGAAGATGATGCTAGGTTTTAAGAAGTTTACCTCAAATCCAAGCTAAGGAATGACTAATATGAAGAACAAGACCACAAATCAACTTGAATCTTCACCAAACTTCAATGAAACCCACGAAATGCTTGCTTAAAAATGCCCTTTGATGATGCAAGTTTGAATTAAATTAGGAGAGAAGGAAGATATATGAAGTAGGAATGGAAATGAGGTGAGAAAATGGTGATTTGGTGAAGGAGAAGTGAAGAATTGATGGAGGAAGAAGGTGGTATGATTTCGGCCAAGAGAGGGAATTAGGAGAGGGAGTTGTGTGCTAGGGTTGTGTGAGTGAATTGTGAGGCCCCCAAAAAAAAAAGGTGTGTTATTAGGGTATTTATAGAATGCATCTAGGTTTGAGGGTATTTAGGTCAATATGCACTAGTTTTGCTCTAGGATTTGATTTTAATTTTGAATCAAAGGCTAGGATTGAGGCTCACATGGATTGAGGACATTGAGAACACACAAAATGAGAGAATAGAGAGGGTGAAATTCGAAATATCAAGGGAGAGTGGTGCCCAAGTTTTGCAAGTTGTCATCTTGTACTATTGTACTATTATATGACCATTCTATTATCCCTTCATTTTTGATTATTCTTCTTAGGATAATTGTACAAAAATACACCCAATTTAGGTCACATACTAGGAATCTTAGGAATATGCCATTTTATGAGATCACCATGACCAAAAATATCATAAAAACCTCATCTTGAATTTTTTGTAGAATATTCCCTATTGATCCTTTTTGAAATTTTGTGCACAATGTATGCATGCATGCGCATACATACATACATGACCAAAAATGTTTTGCCTCAAATAAATTTTTCTAAAATTGCACAATGATTCTTGATGAGAAATTATCTTATTTTTGACAATGACCAAAATACCCTTTTGCCCTAAAAACCTTGTTTTTTAACAACAAATGCATTTCCACTCTAACAATGAATTTAAAAGCCCTAGAATGACTTTTAAAACCCAAAAATGCATGCACAATGCTCTTCACTCTTCAAAATAAAACCACACTTCTCAATTTATTTATTTTTTTTGCGGAAAATTAGGGTTTTAAACCTAGGCGGACAAAATTAGGGTATGACAGCTGCCCCTCTTTATTTGGATTTTACCAAGGAATATGAATTGGCCGAAACATATTCCGAGGCAAAATAGAAATAAAGAATTCAGAAATAATACTAATTTTGTCTACTTAGAGAAACCCGAATTTTCCTTTTCTTTTTTCTCTTTTTTTTTGTTTCCTTTCTTTGATCTCTCTTCTTTTGAGAGAGAGAGAGTCAACACTTGTCGCGCCGACGAGAAAGCAGTAAATTGCGTAAAGCAGTAAATGAAAGCAGTAAAGAAAGCAAAAAAAAAAAGGGTGTCGGCCCTCATTAAGCCGGCGAAGGAGGCTGCCTAAAGCCTTTTAACGAATCGCGAACGATCCGAGTTTGCACTTGGGCCTGGGGAGCACGTGGGCTCAAAGGGGTGGTCTTTCGAGCGACCGGGGGAGGGTACTATATCAAGTCTAGATCTCGATATTTTCCTAGGACTGCGCCATGTTTTAGGCCAACACAGCTATCCTTTTCGACTGGACCTATTGAGGTCAAAGGGACTTACTCGCAGCTCGAATACGAAGTGAAGTCAATCTTCTGGGGGACACGTGGGTCCAAAGGGGATTTGAGAATCCAGTTGGTTTTCTTCAGTTGGTCAATGCTGCCGCACCGATCCAGGGTACCTGCATACGTTAGTTGATGCAAGGAATGGTGCATGAATGCAAGTTTTTTCTTACCTTAGTGGTGATCGAACGAACACGAGTTTCGTAGGATCGACCATCGGCGACTTGAGCTGTTACTAGCAGATAGCAACTTATTTGGATGCAGAAAAATTTAGCAAAGACATGGATATTCATGAAATGCTCCTTATTCTTTTTTCGATGAATGCACAAGAGGTGGATATGCAAATGTAATGCAAATGTATGTTATGCAAGGGCAGGTTATGCGAATGCACGTGATGCAATGAATGTTTTTAATTTTCTTTTAGCATAGGGACTTTAGGATTCTTGAGTGATCAATTCAAGCGTCCTATCGTGACGACTATGACTATTTATTAAGAATGCCTCTTTTTGTTTTGAAAACTGATTTGATGTTTGATGTGATGATGATAAATGCTATGGAATGTCTGTGTTCTTTTGCTTTTATTGTGATGAATGTGGACGATGCGAATGTAATGCTTTGAATAACATGAAATGCCTACATGCATAAGGAGGATGAATGATTGGAGTATTTAAACATTTTTGTAAACATTTTTATGCTGATGAGACGCGAGACTTTGAATGCAAGGAATTGAGATGGCTATGGACCATTCTTTGGAAAAAACTAGGTTTGATTCAAACTCTGGTGTTCTCAAGGTTTTTATTAACAAGCTCACTTATTTTCCTTTCCATTTCCATGATGACTGAACTTTAAACACCACATGATCAATTTGTATTCTCTCTCTCTGAAGTATTGACTAGTAAGTATGCATAAGAGTGCAGATGTGGACGAGTGAGTCAGTTAACTTGGGATTGGTTTAGGACAGTGAGTTGAGAGACTGCCCCGACAGGAATTTATGGATGTGAATGACTTTAGGGAGAACTCTGCTCATTTGAGCGGGAGTGAACAGTTATGTAAATGCCCCACTTTAGAATGACAATTTCAAACGGGTTCTTTGAGTGGGTTTGTGAAAGGGGATGAAGTTATGGTACTGGTTATGAACTGAGGGTGGTATATGAATGGGATGGACAATGAACAAACTTTCCCAAGACCAGGGTGGGTGGGTGGTGAAGAGAATGCCCCAACTTTTGGATCTGAGTGGTGTTCTCAGTGCAAATCTTTGGTTCTCTATGAATGTCTTGACTTTTGGCATGAAAGAAACCTCACTTGGTGATCACTAAACCTTGTTTTAATCTTTGGTGCAAATCTTTTCCTTTGGGCCTGAGACATGAGGACCATCTAGGGTAATAGCAATGCCAGAGCCGCGCATAAGTTTGCTTGCCATTTGAAGTGATTGTGCCCGCGTTTGTTTTTTGCCAATTCATTTATTTGAGGGATCCCCTCTTTTCTGTGATTTTCAGAAATTTTGCAATGATTGTAATGCTTTTTGACTCATGCACAGGTTTCACAATTCAGTATCATCAATCATAAAAACATTTATTTTAAAACAAAGAGACAGAATAAGTGAAGATAAAAGACACGAAAAGCAAACACATGGAAGAAAAAGTTGAATTCTTATTGTTATGGAAACTGGACGTGCAGAAGGTCACGCCAATTGAAAGTACATTGAAAAATTTTTAAACTGGAAAAATACAAGAAAAAGGGGAAGCAGATCTTGTGTTTTTTCTTTTGAAGTAACAATGCCAATCGTCCATACTCATGACCTTGACACCCCTTTATCCAAACTTTTGGGAGTGCTGATTGCCTTTTTCATTTCAAGTCCAAGTTTTCTGACCCTAATTTTTGCCTGGATCGCCCTTTGCGGGTTTTCAATCCACCGGGTCGCTCTGGTTTTGCCTAGGCCGCCCTTTGCGGGTTTTCAACCTAGCGAGCTGATTCTTACTTGGCTCATCTTTCTCTTTTTTCATTTATTTCTTTAGGCATACTCCTTTCTGACTGCATCTGAATTTACTGGACACTGGGGTTTTCTTTTCTTGCATCCCATTTTGCGAGAATTAAAGGCCCCTCCGGAGAATAAGTTCTTCGTCTTCATGATACTGGGTTCATCTCCATGGGAATCCCTTTGGAGGTTCATGATCTTTTTGAGCATTGAGTCTTCTTTGAAATTGTTGAAGATGAGCTTTCTTCGGTTTGAGCTTTCTCTTATTCTTCTTCTGACATAAGACAAATGTACTTTGGTTTGATAAGGCTCAATGAAAGTATTACTTCCATCATATGGGGTTTGCCCCTGTTAGAGTGTAAAACGAAGCCTGATTTCCATGAAGGTCATCATCGTCCTTGATATCCTTTGTTGATTGTCTCTAACTGCCCCATTTTTAGGGTGGCGTAGGGAGGGATCATGATGCTTGACCTGGAGTCTTCATACTGTCATTTGTGACTACCTTAGCTTGAAAAGTTGCGCAACAGACCGAACTTTGGTAATTACAGACTTTGTTATAATGGCAAGTGTCTTATGTCAGAAGGGTGATTTACACAAACTTGTTGATTCACTGCTCTTTATCATGGCGTCAATCCTCTCCTTTGCTCAAATTGATCATGCCACTTGATTCCTCATGAGGACGGACCACTTTGTTCTCTTATTCTTGCACAACAGCTTGATTGCAAATCTGATGGTGGAGTCTGAGGAAGGACTGAGGGTTTGTGGAGGGCGGGATGACGAGGTCGAGGTAGTGTTTGCGGTTTTATGAAAGGAGAGATGTATAGGAATGATGAAGTGTTTGAAGGTTTATGGAAGAAAGGGTGGTCATACACAACAAGGTGTAGAAAGGTTCATTGAGACAAGGATCTCTTACGCTTTATGGCCAAATGTATCAGCTCACAACTTATATTTCTTTCGTCTCTTTTTCCCTTGTTTTTTCATTTTTGGGATTTTCATTTTTTTGAATCTGTTCTTTTTTGTTTCATTTTTTCTGATTTTTTCCTTTTTTGCTTTTGAGTTGAGTGAGTTGATAAAAGTGATACACTATTTTTGGATATTTGAAGTGATCCTTGTCTGGGGTGATTGGAGAGATAATGGCAATGAAACCCCTGCAGCGGTTGAAGGATGCTTGATTGGGTTCTGGTATTAACTGGGGTGACAGGAGGTTCAGAGGGAGGAGCAAATGAGATGGGTTGATTTTGAAGAAGGGCCACTGGTAGTGAGGAAGGTGGTGATGGCAGGCATTTGGTTATGAAATTTTTTTTTGTGATGGGGTACTTGTAATGGGAAATGGGAAAGTTGGTTGATCTGAGGAAGGGAAAGGGTTTGGTCGCGAAAGAGGTTCGCTTGTAACATTTGTTTGGTTTCCTCAGCATTGCTCCACTTTGCTTGAACTTGTGCTTTGACTTCATTGCCCAACCTAGTTGTGGCATCATGAATTTCTACAGCCTTAGCCAATTCTTCACTTATTAACTCCGAAGAAACATCCCAGTTGTCTTCAGCCTCTCTCTCAGTTTGGTTAATCGGGTAATCAGAGTCACAATATGAACCATTGGCGTCGTTGTTTTCAAAGATTATTTTCATTTATTATTATTTTTGATCCGCGTTGGGAGGAATTGAAAAGCAAATAACAGACACATGACAAAATGAAAGAAAGAAATTTTATTGAGGAATTCAAAATAACATTTTATTGATGATGATACTAAAAGGAAACATGTGTGCCCTTATTGAAATATCCTAAGGCCTTGGGCAGAGCCAAAGGATTGCATTACAGAAAATTGTTTTGAACTGAAAAACTACATGAAAATCAACAATCACTCATAAATGCTATGAAATGCATGACAAAGACACAAATGTTTTGATGATGCCGCTTTCACCACTTCAACCCTCTACAACAACTGCTATCCTTGCTTAATAGTCCACAGACCCTGAGAACTTGATCCTTCCCCCTTCTCAAAAGTTAACTGCTTGGAATCAATGAAGCCCTGAACCAAACTTTTCAAAAGATAGCAATTTTCAGCAGAATGCCCAATTGCCCCAGCATGGAGCTCGCAAGTGGCTTCTGGATTGTACCCGCTTGGGAATGGAGGTTGAACTGATCTCATCTTGCGAGGAGTGATCCATCCATGACTGATTAGATAGCTGCATAGGTCGGCGTATGACACGGGGATGGGGTTGGATCAAACTTGGATGGAGAATGATGATAAGGGAAGGAAACTGACAGACTCAAACAAGAGAAACTGCACATGGCATGCACGCCCACTAGAAGAATGCTTCATAGAGAGTTAACATTGGTTAAAACATGATGGAAAATTTTTTTGATGAACTGTTTCAGTCTTTTATCATGGAATGGATGAGATGCAATGCCTTTTTTGAAGAAGATGCAAATGAACTGTTGATTTGAAAAACTGAGTGCCTTGGAACATCTTGAGTTTGCAAATAAGTAAGGGTAAACTTTTTCAACAGATTATTTTGCAAAAGCGTCTCGTCTCTCATCACAACTTTTTTATTTGGTTTATGCAATGTATGAATGAACAAATCATGATAAGCAAATGCATGAAAAATGACCACTTGAAAAGTGTAATTATTCTAAAGGAGATTTTTTGTTTGTTTTTGATGCAAGATGAAATACGAAACTCCAATGCATTTTTGGATGATGCAAGATGCAAGGATGATATTTTTTCAAAAGGATTTTTATTCTTTAGAGGCACGGCATGATCTGAAATACCAATGCCCCTTTTTGCGAAAATGATGACGTGAGGCAACCAATTGTCGTTACTCTGAGTAACTTGCATGAAACATTGAGTGGATCCTGACTCAATACTTCACGCAATATACTGAAATGCTTCGACATTTGGTTGACTCCACTTATTCACTTTATTTGAAAACAAACTGCGCCTGATTGGGTCAAAGTGCCCCGATATCGTAGAGTATCATCTCAAATTTGTAATGCACAAACAAATTTGAGATATTACCCTTCATCATTCAAAGATGCACTTCTACCCATGGAACGATTGCATAAGGAATTTCTCTTATTTCATTTCATTTCATTTTTTTTTTTGGAAAATGATTTAGAAAATAATTTTAAAAATGATTTGAAGATGCAAGTGATTTATTGAGAAATTTTTTTTTTTTTTAGAAAAAGGTGCTTTATTTGGGGAAAAAGATTTTTAGAAAAAGGTGCTTTATTTGGGGAAAAAAGTTTTTAGAAAAAGGTGCTTGACGGGTATGACCCGCTCCTACGTATCCCCATTGTGATGAGGAATCAAAGCTACGTAGTTCTTCTTCGTCTTTTTTCTGAAATAATGCTTATGAGGTTAATGAAATGATGCATAAATGCTACATTGGCTCGACGCCCACATTATTTGATGAAGGTTTTTGTACATGATTATGGATGACTGAAATGCTTATGCTATGCAGATGATAATTGTTTTTTTTCGTTTTCATTTTTTCTTATGCAATGAAATGAAATGCATGATACTCGCAATTATTTTTAAAATGCACGAGAGACGTGATTTTTATTAAATGAAACTATATGCAAAATGAGAGGTTCACATATTTATATGCAAGGGAAAATAACAATGCACGAGAGATGTTTCTAAAAAATGTTTTTATTTTATATGCGAGAAAGTGCATGATACTCGCAATTTTTAATGCATGAAAAATCATGATCTTCACTGGATGAAGATGTATGCAAAAGGAAATGAGTAAAAAATTATTTACAATGCAAAGGCTTTCAAAAGCCGGAAATTCACACATTTTTTTTTGATAATTTTTTTTCGGTTTATTTGCAAAAATATTTTATTTAGCATGGATGCAGGGGTATGAAGCTCCTTTGTGTCCTACCAAGGTTTCTTAGAGACAGGATCTATGGCTATTTCTACGGGTACACACTTCAAGGTTAGCACTAAAAGAAGGACCCTAAATAAGGTTCCTAGAGCCAACGACCTCATCTGAGACCACCGATCACAGGGCCGTACGTCCAAGTGATGGTATCATCAAACAAAGCCAAACTCTTGGTGAAGTCTTCGCAACCACCCAACAAGACGTATGTCCAGTGAGCAGCCACTAATGACTTCGTTCTAGCCTAAGATATGCTCTAGCCCGGGTATAGGGCTGTCTCACCAAGAAATATAAGGGTAAAAAGAGTGCAACGTGTGTGTAGGAGCACAACGACAAACATACCCCCCCCCCCCCCCCCCCCCACCTGCAAAGAAAATCCAGAAACAGTCCAGACAAAGAGTCGTCTACCCTAGGGTTTTGCAAGCATATATCATTTCAATACAAACAAGTAAACTAACTTAGGGTTCCAACAACAATCATATGCACTGCTTACCTCAAGAAAGGGAGCCAAGAAGAGGGGTCATAATAGAATCGGGGGAATGCATGAACTTACCTTGAAGAAAGGGAGCAAAGAAGAAGGGATCATAGTAGAATTGGGGGAATGATGCATGAGCTTACCTTGAAGAAAGGGAGCAAAGAAGAAGGGGACATGGTGATTGGAGAAATGCATGATCATATTAAACATATAAACAAAAGAAGATGAAAGGAGAAGAAGGAACAAGAAGTGAACATAGAAGAAGAAGAGTCAAATGCACATGAATGCAACATAACAACACGAGAATCCAAGAGAACATTCAAACATCAGAAAGAGAGAAGAAAAAGAAGGAGAATAAAAGAGAGAAATAGAACAATCACATTCAAATCAAACAATTAAACAGCACATCAAGTTAATTAGGCCTGACCCTCGTTTTAAAAAAGAAAGTCCCCAGTGAAGTCGCCAGCTGTTGCACCCCGAAAAATCCGGTTTGGACCTTTCATCGTACAACGTGAAAATTTGTGAAGCCGTGTTGCACCCCGAAAAATCCGGATTGGACCTTTCATCGTACAACGTGAAAATTTGTGAAGCCGCCATCAACATTTTTTATTTAGGGACCAAAACATTGAAAAAGGGTCCTTTTTTAAGGCGCGTGATCCTTTGAGAACTAGAGATGTAGGTTCGGGGGTCGGTTAGGTGTGGGGAAGGTATTAGCATCCCACACCTCCTTTCTACCGAAAGGGAACCTTTAACTTGATGTGCGGTTTTGACAGAGTTGATTTGAAACAATTCGTTCTACTTCTTTTTTATTTGAGAAAAGTGTTTTTGAAAACGGGGGAAAAGAAGAATCTTTTTATTATTTTTTAAAAGTGTGCTTGACGGGATGTGACCCGCTCCTACGTATCTCCCGGTGCGATGGAGAATTCAAAGCTTACGTAGTTCTCCTGAGTTGAGAAACTTTGTGTTGGTGTGTTTTTTATTGTAGGGGTTTTCGGTCCTAGACTGTACAGTCCACTAGTCCTAGAACAAAGACAACCCCGCCTGTACAGACGACGTGCCCCCTACTTATTGAAAATGTTTTTTTGATTAAGGAAGAAAAAGATTTGTTGTGAGGTTGGTTGCTTTTATTTGAGCAAGTATCTTAGGCTCGCACGAACTGTACAGCTCGCTAACCCTAAGATGCTAACCGATCCCGGATGTACATCCGATTCGATTCCTTACTCATTTTTTGAAATAGGGTTCAAGTTGTTAATTACTTGTTTTGATTCTCATAAGTATCCCAAGATGTTTGAGTTGTACAGCTCCGATCTTAGGACGCTAGACAACACCGGCCGTACGTCCGACTTGCCTCCTTATGAGTTTTCAAAAAGGTTTATTGTTGATCTTAGAAAGAATTTGATTGTCTTATGAAAACAATTTGAGAAAAGATTGAGTTTGGAAAAAGCTTTAGAAAGTGATTGATTTGAAGAAAGGAGAAGGGAGTTTGAGGGTGACATTGGTCACAAAAGGTTTGTTGGGATGGCGTGGCATCCAAAAGGAAAAGAAAGTAGAACATTCAATCAATTTCCAAGTCAAGAACCAAAGCGCAACATTTATCAAATTGCAAGCAAAACAATCAACAATGCAAGCATAAGCATAAACATTACCGATTACAACATTTGAGCGCAAGAATGACACTTAGTCATCAACATCTAATGGCATGCATATGTAAGATCAACATTAACCAAATAGATTGCAAGAATAGGCACACAAATAGATAATGCAAAGGTTTAATTCAATTAAGTGTCAACACAAGATAAAGCACAAGGTTGAATCCCTTTTGGTAATCCTTGACACTTGAGACAATGCACAAGTGCATAAGTGTCTAGTCCTTTTACCAAATCATCAACATTAAAGCATAACATTGACCTAGAAAGAACATCACATTTGCAAGACCAAAAGTGACCAAAAGAGGGCATTAACAAGTCATTTTTATAACCAAAATTGATTAATCAAGTTAGAAACTAGCATTTGCATTTTCAAGCAAGAATTGCACAAAGAAAATTGAATCATCTTGGGCAATCCTCATCACTTAAAATGAAGTGCCTAAGGCACAAGTGAGAGTCCTCTTGCCAATCATCAACATAGAATAATTTTGCAAGCAAGTCACTAACAAGCAAACCAAAGTTTACAATCAAAGCACAAGGTTGTGTTGAATCATCTTAGGCAATCCTCAACACTTAAAGTGAAATGCACAAGGCACAAGTGTGAGTCCTCTTGCCAATCATCAACATATAACAATTTGCAAGCAAGATACAATCAATTAGCAACAATATTTTGCAATCAAAACATCAAATCAATTGCGTTGAATCATTTTAGTCAATCCTCAACACTTAAAATTAAGTGCTCAAAGGCACAAGTGTGAGTCCTCTTGCCAATCATCAACATAGAGTAATTTTGCAAGCAAAGTACATAACAACCAAACCAAAACAACTTGAGAAATCATTTTACCCAATATTGCAAACCCATTTCACAAGAAAATTAACAAACCCTAATTCTAATCATGATTTGCGAAGCATCACATCATTTTATTCAACAAAATGCAAAATTATAGTGAAAACAAACATAAATCACAATTTATTCAAGGGTGAGAAGCATCTCAAACACCCAAGCCTCCCTAAGTGCTTGTCAAAATGTTTGAGACACCTCTCACCAACAACTATCAACAAATCAACAATATAACAACACTGAAATGCATGAATATGGTAGGATGCAAAATTAAAAACATGATATCTACATTTTGATGCAAAAAAAAAAAAGTTGAAGATGATGCTAGGTTTTAAGAAGTTTACCTCAAATCCAAGCTAAGGAATGACTAATATGAAGAACAAGACCACAAATCAACTTGAATCTTCACCAAACTTCAATGAAACCCACGAAATGCTTGCTTAAAAATGCCCTTTGATGATGCAAGCTTGAATCAAATTAGGAGAGAAGGAAGATGTATGAAGTAGGAATGGAAATGAGGTGAGAAAATGGAAGTGAAATGAAGAAAAATGGAGGAGGGAATGAGGGGGAAATTCGGCCAAGGGAAGAGAGGAGAGGAGAGGTTTGTGTGCTAGGGTTTTGTGAATGAATTGTGAGGCCAAAAGTTCTTTTTGAGGTGAGGTTTCTAAGGTATATATAGAGAGCAACTAGGTTTAAGGGTATTTAGGACATTGTGCTTTTGCAAACCATTGAGATTTGAGCTAGAATTTGAATCAAAGGCCAAGATTGCAATGCACATGGATTAGGGACAAGGAGAAAACACAAATGAGTGAGGAATAGCTGGTCATACACAAAAATTATGAGTTTTTGTTGCACAAAAATTGTTGAGGGCACCTAGGTCATTCTACACAAAGTTGTAGCCTAGGATTTGATCTAGAATTTTAATCAATGGCTAGGAATACAACTCACATGGATCAAGGGCATGAGGAAACACAAAATAAGGTGAAAATGAGCTGAAAAATTCGGAGCAAAGAGGCCTTGGTGCCCAAGTTTTGCAAGCTTGTCAAGAAAAATAGTACATTTTGTCTTATTGGGGACACTTCCTTATTTTCACCATTTTTGATTATTCTTTTCTAGATAATTCCATAAAAATCATGCCACTTTGGGCCATATCCTAGGAATCAATGATTGGGCCCAAAATTCCATGATATCACCCTTCCCAAAATTGATTTGAGACCTCACCTTGATGGAAATTCCCATTTTGCCCTTTTGCTTAAAATTTGAATTTTATGCCAAAAATCATGCATGCATGCGCACAAAAATTCATAACCCAAATCATCTAGATCCAAATAAATTCCTCTGAGATTGAGCAATGATTTTTGGTGAGAAATTGCTTAATTTTGGAAATGACCAAAATACCCTTTTGCCCTAAAAACATTGTTTTTTTACAACAAATGCATTTCCACTCTAACAATGAATTTAAAAGCCCTAGAATGACTTTTAAAAACCCAAAAATGCATGCACAATGCTCTTCACTCTTCAAAATAAAACCACACTTCTCAATTTATTTATTTTTTGGAATCAATTGGTGCCAACCCTAAATAAGCCAGCGAAAGCAGTAAAGAAAGCAAAAAACAAAAAACAAAAAAAAGGGTGCCGGCCCTCATTAAGCCGGCGAAGGAGGCTGCCTAAAGCCTTTTAACGAATCGCGAACGATCCGAGTTTGCACTTGGGCCTGGGGAGCACGTGGGCTCAAAGGGGTGGTCTTTCGAGCGACCGGGGGAGGGTACTATATCAAGTCTAGATCTCGATATTTCCCTAGGACTGCGCCATGTTTTAGGCCAACACAGCTATCCTTTTCGACTGGACCTATTGAGGTCAGGGGGACTTACTCGCAGCTCGAATACGAAGTGAAGTCAATCTTCTGGGGGACACGTGGGTCCAAAGGGGGATTCGGAAATCCAATTCATCTTCTTCAGGGTCAATGCTTTCGCACTGATCCAGGGTACCTGCATACGTTAGTTGATGCAAGGAGTGGTGCATGAATGCAAGTTTTTTTTCTTACCTTAGTGGTGATCGAACGAACACGAGTTTCGTAGGATCGACCATCGGCGACTTGAGCTGTTACTAGCAGATAGCAACTTATTTGGATGCAGAAAAATTTAGCAAAGACATGGATATTCATGAAATGCTCTTTATTCTTTTTTCGATGAATGCACAAGAGGTGCATATGCAAATGTAATGCAAATGTATGTTATGCAAAGGCAGGTTATGCGAATGCACGTGATGCAATGAATGTTTTTAATTTTCTTTTAGCATAGGGACTTTAGGATTCTTGAGTGATCAATTCAAGCGTCCTATCGTGACGACTATGACTATTTATTAAGAATGCCTCTTTTTGTTTTGAAAACTGATTTGATGTTTGATGTGATGATGATAAATGCTATGGAATGTCTGTGTTCTTTTGTTTTTATTGTGATGAATGTGGAGGATGCGAATGTAATGCTTTGAATAACATGAAATGCCTACATGCATGAGGAGGATGAATGATTGGGGTATTTAAACATTTTTGTAAACATTTTTATGATGATGAGACGCGAGACTTTGAATGCAAGGAATTGAGATGGCTGTGGACCATTCTTTGGAAAAACTAGATTTGATTCAAACTCTGGTGTTCTCAAGGTTTTTATTAACAAGCTCACTTATTTTCCTTTCCATTTCCATGATGACTGAACTTTAAACACCACATGATCAATTTGTATTCTCTCTCTCTGAAGCATTGAGTAGTAAGTATGCATAAGAGTGCAGATGTGGACGAGTGAGTCAGTTAACTTGGGATTGGTTTAGGACAGTGAGTTGAGAGACTGCCCCGACAGGAATTTATGGATGTGAATGACTTTAGGGAGAACTCTGCTCATTTGAGTGGGAGTGAACAGTTATGGAAATGCCCCACTTTAGAATGGCAATTTCAAATGGGTTCTTTGAGTGGGTTTGTGAAAGGGGATGAAGTTATGGTACTGGTTATGAACTGAGGGTGGTATATGAATGGGATGGACAATGAACAAACTTTCCCAAGACCAGGGTGGGTGGGTGGTGAAGAGAATGCCCCAACTTTGGATCTGAGTGGTGTTCTCAGTGCAAATCTTTGGTTCTCTATGAATGTCTTGACTTTTGGCATGAAAGAAACCTCACTTGGTGATCACTAAACCTTGTTTTAATCTTTGGTGCAAATCTTTTCCTTTGGGCCTGAGACATGAGGACCATCTAGGGTAATAGCAATGCCAGAGCCGCGCATAAGTTTGCTTGCCATTTGAAGTGATTGTGCCCGCGTTTGTTTTTTTGCCAATTCATTTATTTGAGGGATCCTCTCCTTTCTGTGATTTTCAGAAATTTCGCAATGATTGTAATGCTTTTTGACTCATGCACAGGTTTCACAATTCAGTATCACCAATCATAAAAACATTTATTTTAAAATAAAGAGACAGAATAAGTGAAGATAAAAGACACGAAAAGCAAACACATGGAAGAAAAAGTTGAATTCTTATTGTTATGGAAACTGGACGTGCAGAAGGTCACGCCAATTGAAAGTACATTGAAAAATTTTTAAACTGGAAAAATACAAGAAAAAGGGGAAGCAGATCTTGTGTTTTTTTTTTTGAAGTAACGATGCCAATCGTCCATACTCATGACCTTGATCACCCCTTTATCCAAACTTTTGGGAGTGCTGATTGCCTTTTTCATTTCAAGTCCAAGTTTTCTGACCCTAATTTTTGCCTGGATCGCCCTTTGCAGGTTTTCAATCCACCGGGTCGCTCTGGTTTTGCCTAGGCCGCCCTTTGCGGGTTTTCAACCTAGCGAGCTGATTCTTACTTGGCTCATCTTTCTCTTTTTTTTCATTTATTTCTTTAGGCATACTCCTTTCTGACTGCATCTGAATTTACTGGAAACTGGGATTTTCTTTTCTTGCATCCCATTTTGCGAGAATTAAAGGCCCCTCCGGAGAATAAGTTCTTCGTCTTCATGATACTGGGTTCATCTCCATGGGAATCCCTTTGGAGGTTCATGATCTTTTTGAGCATTGAGTCTTCTTTGAAATTGTTGAAGATGAGCTTTCTTCGGTTTGAGCTTTCTCTTATTCTTCTTCTGACATAAGACAAATGTACTTTGGTTTGATAAGGCTCAATGAAAGTATTACTTCCATCATATGGGGTTTGCCCCTGTTAGAGTGTAAAACGAAGCCTGATTTCCATGAAGGTCATCATCGTCCTTGATATCCTTTGTTGATTGTCTCTAACTGCCCCATTTTTAGGGTGGCGTAGGGAGGGATCATGATGCTTGACCTGGAGTCTTCATACTGTCATTTGTGACTACCTTAGCTTGGAAAGCTGCGCAACAGACCGAACTTTGGTAATTACAGACATTGTTATAATGGCAAGTGTCTTATGTCAGAAGGGTGATTTACACAAACTTGTTGAGTCATTGCTCTTTATCATGGCGTCAATCCTCTCCTTTGCTCAAATTGATCATGTCACTCGATTCCTCATGAGGACGGACCACTTTGTTCTCTTATTCTTGCACAACAGCTTGATTGCAAATCTGATGGTGGAGTCTGAGGAAGGACTGAGGGTTTGTGGAGGGCGGGATGACGAGGTCGAGGTAGTGTTTGCGGTTTTGTGAAAGGAGAGATGTATAGGAATGATGAAGTGTTTGAAGGTTTATGGAAGAAAGGATGGTCATACACAACAAGGTGTAGAAAGGTTCATTGAGACAAGGATCTCTTACGCTTTATGGCCAAATGTATCAGCTCACAACTTATATTTCTTTCGTCTCTTTTTCCCTTGTTTTTTCATTTTTGGGATTTTCATTTTTTTGAATCTGTTCTTTTTTGTTTCATTTTTTTCTGATTTTTTCCTTTTTTGCTTTTGAGTTGAGTGAGCTGATAAAAGTGATACACCATTTTTGGATATTTGAAGTGATCCTTGTCTGGGGTGAATGGAGAGATAATGGCAATGAAACCCCTGCAGCGGTTGGAGGATGCTTGATTGGGTTCTGGTATTAACTGGGGTGACAGGAGGTTCAGAGGGAGGAGCAAATGAGATGGGTTGATTTTGTAGAAGGGCCACTGGTAGTGAGGAAGGTGGCGATGGCAGGCATTTGGTTATGAAATTTTTTTTGTGATGGGGTACTTGTAATGGGAAATGGGAAAGTTGGTTGATCTGAGGTAGGAAAAGGGTTTGGTCGCGAAAGAGGTTCGCTTGTAACATTTGTTTGGTTTCCTCAGCATTGCTCCACTTTGCTTGAACTTGTGCTTTGACTTCATTGCCCAACCTAGTTGTGGCATCATGAATTTCTACAGCCTTAGCCAATTCTTCACTTATTAACTCCGAAGAAACATCCCAGTTGTCTTCAGCCTCTCTCTCAGTTTGGTTAATCGGGTAATCAGAGTCACAATATGAACCATTGGCGTCGTTGTTTTCAAAGATTATTTTCATTTATTATTATTTTTGATCCGCGTTGTGAGGAATTGAAAAGCAAATAACAGACACATGACAAAATGAAAGAAAGAAATTTTATTGAGGAATTCAAAATAACATTTTATTGATGATGATACTAAAAGGAAACATGTGTGCCCTTATTGAAATATCCTAAGGCCTTGGTAAGCACAAGAACGAATGACTGAACAAATGCATGCACATTTTTAGACTTGCACCAAAGAAAAGCAATCTTAACAAGGTAATTAAGTGATTACAAAATTGCCCTCTTGTATGGAGGATTTAAACCAAAAGTCAAGTGTGTACTAATGCGGGGAGAGTATGTACTTTATGGGTGGATGGGGCGGGATCAAACTTGGATGGAGAATGATGATAAGGGAAGGAAACTGACAGACTCAAACAAGAGAAACTGCACATGGCATGCACGCCCACTAGAAGAATGCTTCGTAGAGAGTTAACATTGGTTAAAACATGATGGAAAAGTTTTTTGATGAACTGTTTCAGTCTTTTATCATGGAATGGATGAGATGCAATGCCTTTTTTGAGGAAAATGCAAATGAACTGTTGATTTGAAAAACTGAGTGCCTTGGAACATCTTGAGTTTGCAAATAAGTAAAGGTAAACTTTTTCAACAGATTATTTTGCAAAAGCGTCTCGTCTCTCATCACAACTTTTTTATTTGGTTTATGCAATGTATGAATGAACAAATCATGATAAGCAAATGCATGAAAAATGACCACTTGAAAAGTGTAATTATTCTAAAGGAGATTTTTTGTTTGTTTTTGATGCAAGAAGAAATACGAAACTCCAATGCATTTTTGGATGATGCAAGATGCAAGAATGATATTTTTTCAAAAGGATTTTTATTCTTTAGAGGCACAACAAGATATGAAATACCAATGCCCCTTTTCGCGAAAATGATGACGTGAGGCAACCAATTGTCGTTACTCTGAGTAACTTGCATGAAACATTGAGTGGATCCTGACTCAATACTTCACGCAATATACTGAAATGCTTCGACATTTGATTGACTCCACTTATTCATTTTATTTGAAAACAAACTGCGCCTGATTGGGTCAAAGTGCCCCGATATCGTAGAATATCATCTCAAATTTGTAGTGCACAAATAAATTTGAGATATTACCCTTCATCATTCAAAGATGCACTTCTACCCATGGAACGATTGCATAAGGAGTTTCTCTTATTTCATTTCATTTTTTTTTTGGAAAATGATTTAGAAAATGATTTTTAAAATGATTTGATGATGCAAGTGATTTGTTGAGAAAATTTTTTTTTAGAAAAAGCTGCTTTATTTGGGGAAAAAGGTTTTTAGAAAAAGGTGCTTGACGGGTATGACCCGCTCCTACGTATCCCATTGTGATGAGGAATCAAAGCTACGTAGTTCTTCTTCGTCTTTTTTCTGAAATAATGCTTATGAGGGTAATGAAATGATGCATAAATGCTACATTGGCTCGACGCCCACATTATTTGATGAAGGTTTTTGTACATGATTATGGATGACTGAAATGCTTATGCTATGCAGATGATAATTGTTTTTTCGTTTTCATTTTTCTTATGCAATGAAATGAAATGCAAGATACTCGCAATTATTTTTAAAATGCACGAGAGACGTGATTTTTATTAAAT
Organism: Astragalus glycyphyllos; assembly: GCA_963573325.1. Lineage (NCBI taxonomy): Eukaryota > Viridiplantae > Streptophyta > Magnoliopsida > Fabales > Fabaceae > Astragalus > Astragalus glycyphyllos. The sequence goes on from OY754308.1 coordinate 69,435,770, forward strand.
GAAACTATATGCAAAATGAGAGGTTCACATATTTATGTGCAAGGGAAAATAACAATGCACGAGAGATGTTTCTAAAAAATGTTTTTTTTTATATGCGAGAAAGTGCATGATACTCGCAATTTTTAATGCATGAAAAATCATGATCTTCACTGGATGAAGATGTATGCAAAAGGAAATGAGTAAAAAAATTATTTACAATGCAAAGGCTTTCAAAAGCCGGAAATTCACACATTTTTTTTTGATACTTTTTTTTTTTCGGTTTATTTGCAAAAATATTTTATTTAGCATGGATGCAGGGGTATGAAGCTCCTTTGTGTCCTACCAAGGTTTCTTAGAGACAGGAACTATGGCTATTTCTACGGGTACACACTTCAAGGTTAGCACTAAAAGAAGGACCCTAAATAAGGCTCCTAGAGCCAACGACCTCATCTGAGACCACCGATCACAGGGCCGTACGTCCAAGTGATGGTATCATCAAACAAAGCCAAACTCTAGGTGAAGTCTTCGCAACCACCCAACAAGACGTACGTCCAGTGAGCAGCCACTAATGACTTCGTTCTAGCCTAAGATATGCTCTAGCCCGGGTATAGGGCTGTCTCACCAAGAAATATAAGGGTAAAAAGAGTGCAACGTGTGTGTAGGAGCACAACGACAAACATACCCCCCCACCTGCAAAGAAAATCCAGAAACAGTCCATACAAAGAGTCGTCTACCCTAGGGTTTTGCAAGCATATATCATTTCAATACAAACAAGTAAACTAACCTAGGGTTCCAACAACAATCATATGCACTGCTTACCTCAAGAAAAGGGAGCCAAGAAGAGGGGTCATAATAGAATCGGGGGAATGCATGAACTTACCTTGAAGAAAGGGAGCAAAGAAGAAGGGATCATAGTAGAATTGGGGGAATGATGCATGAGCTTACCTTGAAGAAAGGGAGCAAAGAAGAAGGGGACATGGTGATTGGAGAAATGCATGATCATATTAAACATATAAACAAAAGAAGATGAAAGGAGAAGAAGGAACAAGAAGCGAACATAGAAGAAGAAGAGTCAAATGCACATGAATGCAACATAACAACACGAGAATGCAAGAGAACGTTCAAACATCAGAAAGAGAGAAGAAAAAGGAGAATAAAAGAGAGAAATAGAACAATCACATTCAAATCAAACAATTAAACAGCACATCAAGTTAATTAGGCCTGACCCTCGTTTTAAAAGGAAAGTCCCCAGCGGAGTCGCCAGCTGTTGCACCCCGAAAAATCCGGATTGGACCTTTCATCGTACAACGTGAAAATTTGTGAAGCCGCCATCAACATTTTTTATTTAGGGACCAAAACATTGAAAAAGGGTCCTTTTTTAAGGCGGGTGATCCTTTGAGAACTAGAGATGTAGGTTCGGGGGTCGGTTAGGTGTGGGGAAGGTATTAGCATCCCACACCTCCTTTCTACCGAAAGGGAACCTTTAACTTGATGTGCGGTTTTGACAGAGTTGATTTGAAACAATTCGTTCTACTTCTTTTTTATTTGAGAAAAGTGTTTTTGAAAACGGGGGAAAAGAAGAATCTTTTTATTATTTTTTAAAAGTGTGCTTGACGGGATGTGACCCGCTCCTACGTATCTCCCGGTGCGATGGATAATTCAAAGCTTACGTAGTTCTCCTGAGTTGAGAAACTTTGTGTTGGTGTGTTTTTTATTGTAGGGGTTTTCGGTCCTAGACTGTACAGTCCACTAGACCTAGAACAAAGACAACCCCGCCTGTACAGACGACGTGCCCCCTACTTATTGAAAATGTTTTTTGATTAAGGAAGAAAAAGATTTGTTGTGAGGTTGGTTGCTTTTATTTGAGCAAGTATCTTAGGCTCGAACGAACTGTACAGCTCGCTAACCCTAAGATGCTAACCGATCCCGGATGTACATCCGATTCGATTCCTTACTCATTTTTTGAAATAGGGTTCAAGTTGTTAATTACTTGTTTTGATTCTCATAAGTATCCCAAGATGTTTGAGCTGTACAGCTCCGATCTTAGGACGCTAGACAACACCGGCCGTACGTCCGACTTGCCTCCTTATGAGTTTTCAAAAAGGTTTATTGTTGATCTTAGAAAGAATTTGATTGTCTTATGAAAACAATTTGAGAAAAGATTGAGTTTGGAAAAAGCTTTAGAAAGTGATTGCTTTGAAGAAAGGAGAAGGGAGTTTGAGGGTGACATTGGTCACAAAAGGTTTGTTGGGATGGCGTGGCATCCAAAAGGAAAAGAAAGTAGAACATTCAATCAATTTCCAAGTCAAGAACCAAAGCGCAACATTTATCAAATTGCAAGCAAAACAATCAACAATGCAAGCATAAGCATAAACATTACCGATTACAACATTTGAGCGCAAGAATGACACTTAGTCATCAACATCTAATGGCATGCATATGTAAGATCAACATTAACCAAATAGATTGCAAGAATAGGCACACAAATAGATAATGCAAAGGTTTAATTCAATTAAGTGTCAACACAAGATAAAGCACAAGGTTGAATCCCTTTTGGTAATCCTTGACACTTGAGACAATGCACAAGTGCATAAGTGTCTAGTCCTTTTACCAAATCATCAACATTAAAGCATAACATTGACCTAGAAAGAACATCACATTTGCAAGACCAAAAGTGACCAAAAGAGGGCATTAACAAGTCATTTTTATAACCAAAATTGATTAATCAAGTTAGAAACTAGCATTTGCATTTTCAAGCAAGAATTGCACAAAGAAAATTGAATCATCTTGGGCAATCCTCATCACTTAAAATGAAGTGCCTAAGGCACAAGTGAGAGTCCTCTTGCCAATCATCAACATAGAATAATTTTGCAAGCAAGTCACTAACAAGCAAACCAAAGTTTACAATCAAAGCACAAGGTTGTGTTGAATCATCTTAGGCAATCCTCAACACTTAAAGTGAAATGCACAAGGCACAAGTGTGAGTCCTCTTGCCAATCATCAACATATAACAATTTGCAAGCAAGATACAATCAATTAGCAACAATATTTTGCAATCAAAACATCAAATCAATTGCGTTGAATCATTTTAGTCAATCCTCAACACTTAAAATTAAGTGCTCAAAGGCACAAGTGTGAGTCCTCTTGCCAATCATCAACATAGAGTAATTTTGCAAGCAAAGTACATAACAACCAAACCAAAACAACTTGAGAAATCATTTTACCCAATATTGCAAACCCATTTCACAAGAAAATTAACAAACCCTAATTCTAATCATGATTTGCGAAGCATCACATCATTTTATTCAACAAAATGCAAAATTATAGTGAAAACAAACATAAATCACAATTTATTCAAGGGTGAGAAGCATCTCAAACACCCAAGCCTCCCTAAGTGCTTGTCAAAATGTTTGAGACACCTCTCACCAACAACTATCAACAAATCAACAATATAACAACACTGAAATGCATGAATATGGTAGGATGCAAAATTAAAAACATGATATCTACATTTTGATGCAAAAAAAAAAAAGTTGAAGATGATGCTAGGTTTTAAGAAGTTTACCTCAAATCCAAGCTAAGGAATGACTAATATGAAGAACAAGACCACAAATCAACTTGAATCTTCACCAAACTTCAATGAAACCCACGAAATGCTTGCTTAAAAATGCCCTTTGATGATGCAAGCTTGAATCAAATTAGGAGAGAAGGAAGATGTATGAAGTAGGAATGGAAATGAGGTGAGAAAATGGAAGTGAAATGAAGAAAAATGGAGGAGGGAATGAGGGGGAAATTCGGCCAAGGGAAGAGAGGAGAGGAGAGGTTTGTGTGCTAGGGTTTTGTGAATGAATTGTGAGGCCAAAAGTTCTTTTTGAGGTGAGGTTTCTAAGGTATATATAGAGAGCAACTAGGTTTAAGGGTATTTAGGACATTGTGCTTTTGCAAACCATTGAGATTTGAGCTAGAATTTGAATCAAAGGCCAAGATTGCAATGCACATGGATTAGGGACAAGGAGAAAACACAAATGAGTGAGGAATAGCTGGTCATACACAAAAATTATGAGTTTTTGTTGCACAAAAATTGTTGAGGGCACCTAGGTCATTCTACACAAAGTTGTAGCCTAGGATTTGATCTAGAATTTTAATCAATGGCTAGGAATACAACTCACATGGATCAAGGGCATGAGGAAACACAAAATGAGGTGAAAATGAGCTGAAAAATTCGGAGCAAAGAGGCCTTGGTGCCCAAGTTTTGCAAGCTTGTCAAGAAAAATAGTACATTTTGTCTTATTGGGGACACTTCCTTATTTTCACCATTTTTGATTATTCTTTTCTAGATAATTCCATAAAAATCATGCCACTTTGGGCCATATCCTAGGAATCAATGATTGGGCCCAAAATTCCATGATATCACCCTTCCCAAAATTGATTTGAGACCTCACCTTGATGGAAATTCCCATTTTGCCCTTTTGCTTAAAATTTGAATTTTATGCCAAAAATCATGCATGCATGCGCACAAAAATTCATAACCCAAATCATCTAGATCCAAATAAATTCCTCTGAGATTGAGCAATGATTTTTGGTGAGAAATTGCTTAATTTTGGAAATGACCAAAATACCCTTTTGCCCTAAAAACATTGTTTTTTTACAACAAATGCATTTCCACTCTAACAATGAATTTAAAAGCCCTAGAATGACTTTTTAAAACCCAAAAATGCATGCACAATGCTCTTCACTCTTCAAAATAAAACCACACTTCTCAATTTATTTATTTTTTTGTTGAGAATTAGGGTTTTGACCTAGGCGGACAAAAATAGGGTATGACAAGCCGCCATCAACATTTTTTATTTAGGTACCAAAACATTGAAAAAGGGTCTTTTTTTTTTTAAGGCGGGTGGTCCTTTGAGAACTAGAGATGTAGGTTCGGGGGTCGGTTAGGTGTGGGGAAGGTATTAGCATCCCACACCTCCTTTCTACCGAAAGGGAACCTTTAACTTGATGTGCGGTTTTGACAGAGTTGATTTGAAACAATTCGTTCTACTTCTTTTTTATTTGAGAAAAGTGTTTTTGAAAACGGGGGAAAAGAAGAATCTTTTTATTATTTTTTAAAAGTGTGCTTGACGGGATGTGACCTGCTCCTACGTATCTCCCGGTGCGATGGAGAATTCAAAGCTTACGTAGTTCTCTTTAGTCGAGAAACTTTGGTGTTTTTTTTTATTGTAGGGGTTCTCGGTCCTGAACTGTACAGTTCACTAGACCTAAAACAACAAACATCCTCGCCTGTACAGACGACGTGCCCCCTACTTTTTGAGAATGGTTTGAATTACTTGAAGAAAAGGATTTGTTGTGAGGTTGATTACTTTTATTTGAGCAAGTATCTTAGGCTCGCACGAACTGTACAGCTCGCTAACCCTAAGACGCTAACCAATACCGGATGTACATCCGACTCGATTCCTTACTCATTTTTTGAAATAGGGTTCAAGTTGTTAACTACTTGTTTTAATTCTCATAAGTATCCCAAGATGTTTGAGCTGTACAGCTACGATCTTAGGACGCTAGACAACACCGACCGTACGTCCGACTTGCCTCCTTATGAGTTTTCAAAAAGGTTTATTGTTGATCTTAGAAAGAATTTGATTGTCTTATGAAAACAAATTAAGAAAAGATCGAGTTTGGAAAAAGCTTTAGAAAATGATTGATTTGAAGAAAGGAGAAGGGAGTTTGAGGGTGACATTGGTCACAAAAGGTTTGTTGGGATGGCGTGGCATCCAAAAGGAAAAGAAAGTTGAACATTCAATCAATTTCCAAGTCAAGAACCAAAGTGCAACATTTAACAAATTGCAAGCAAAGCAATCAACAATGTAAGCATAAGCATAAACATTACCAATTACAACATTTGAGCACAAGAATGACACTTAGTCATCAACATCTAATGGCATGCATATGTAAGATCAACAATAGGCACACAAAGAGATCATACAAAAGTTCAATTCAATTAGGTGTCAACACAAGATAAAGCACAAGGTTGAATCCCTTTTGGTAATCCTTGACGCTTGAGACAATGCACAAGTGCATAAGTGTCTAGTCCTTTTACCAAATCATCAACATTAAAGCATAACATTGACCTAGAAAGAACATCACATTTGCAAGACCAAAAGTGACCAAAAGAGGGCATTAACAAGTCATTTTTGTAACCAAAATTGATTAATCAAGTTAGAAAACTAGCATTTGCATTTTCAAGCAAGAATTGCACAAAGAAAATTGAATCATATTAGGCAATCCTCAACATTTAAAGTGAAGTGCCTAAGGCACAAGTGTGAGTCCTCTTGCCAATCATCAACATAGAGTAATTTTGCAAACAAGTTACTAACAAGCAAACCAAAATTTTCAATCAAAGCACAAGGTTGTGTTGAATCATCTTAGGCAATCCTCAACACTTAAAGTGAAATGCCTAAGGCACAAGTGTGAGTCCTCTTGCCAATCATCAACATAACAATGACTTGCAAGCAAGATACCATCTATTAACATCAAAATAACTTGAGAAAACGTTTTTGATCACAATTGCAAACCCATTTCACAAGAAAATTAACAAACCCTAATTCTAATCATGATTTGCGAAGCATCACATCATTTTATTCAACAAAAATGCAAGATCATAGTGAAAACAACATAAATCACAATTTATTCAAGGGTGAGAAGCATCTCAAGCACCCAAACCTCCCACAGTGTTTGTCAAAATGCTTGAGACACCTCTCACCAACAACAATCAACAAATCAACAATATAACAACACTAAAATGCATGAATATGGTAGGATGCAAAATTAGAAACATGATATCTACATTTTGATGCAAAAAAGTTGAAGATGATGCTAGGTTTTAAGAAGTTTACCTCAAATCCAAGCTAAGGAATGACTAATATGAAGAACAAGACCACAAATCAACTTGAATCTTCACCAAACTTCAATGAAACCCACGAAATGCTTGCTTAAAAAAGCCATTTGATGATGCAAGTTTGAATTAAATTAGGAGAGAAGGAAGATATATGAAGTAGGAATGGAAATGAGGTGAGAAAATGGTGATTTGGTGAAGGAGAAGTGAAGAATTGATGGAGGAAGAAGGTGGTATGATTTCGGCCAAGAGAGGGAATTAGGAGAGGGAGTTGTGTGCTAGGGTTGTGTGAGTGAATTGTGAGGCCCCCAAAAAAAAGGTGTGTTATTAGGGTATTTATAGAATGCATCTAGGTTTGAGGGTATTTAGGTCAATATGCACTAGTTTTGCTCTAGGATTTGATTTTAATTTTGAATCAAAGGCTAGGATTGAGGCTCACATGGGTTGAGGACATTGAGAAAACACAAAATGAGAGAATAGAGAGGGTGAAATTCGAAATATCAAGGGAGAGTGGTGCCCAAGTTTTGCAAGTTGTCATCTTGTACTATTGTACTATTATATGACCATTCTATTATCCCTTCATTTTTGATTATTCTTCTTAGGATAATTGTACAAAAATACACCCAATTTAGGCCACATACTAGGAATCTTAGGAATATGCCATTTTATGAGATCACCATGACCAAAAATATCATAAAAACCTCATCTTGAAATTTTTGTAGAATATTCCCTATTGATCCTTTTTGAAATTTTGTGCACAATGTATGCATGCATGCGCATACATACATACATGACCAAAAATGTTTTGCCTCAAATAAATTTCTCTAAAATTGCACAATGATTCTTGATGAGAAATTATCTTATTTTTGACAATGACCAAAATACCCTTTTGCCCTAAAAACCTTGTTTTTTAACAACAAATGCATTTCCACTCTAACAATGAATTTAAAAGCCCTAGAATGACTTTTAAAACCCAAAAATGCATGCACAATGCTCTTCACTCTTCAAAATAAAACCACACTTCTCAATTTATTTATTTTTTTTGCGAAAAATTAGGGTTTTAAACCTAGGCGGACAAAATTAGGGTATGACAGTAATGATTTTGATTGTTTAGAGGGTACTGGAGCTGCGTTGCGGGGGTGTGGTCGCGGTTGTGAAGACAAAGGAGAGGGGGTAATCCATGAGACTGGGGCTGATGACGCGATGGCGCATGATTAACATGCAAAGGTCATTCTTGGAGAATCTGGTATTAGAGGTAAGGGATTTCCAAGACTTACAAACGCACTAGAGTTGCATGAGGAACTTCACGGGGAGCCTACACAGGATTTCTTCCACGACCTTGAATGGAAGAGTGGGAAGAGGCAGCGGATGACAACAACACCCCTAGTCTTTTCCATACCTAAAGCAGCGAAAAAAATCGTGATCTCCTTATATAGTGTTATGATGGTTTGTAGATAGACCTCCATAATGTCATGAAGGAAAACAAAATATGCCATGTACAATACAATTGATAGGCCGCAAGTGCACGGTTCTATCGCGTAATAAAAAGTATCGATCCACAGGGAGTTTTTGTGATTACCAATCTAATTTTTGTGATGGTGATTAGCTGAAAGGAATCGTTTAAATAAAGAGAGTATTTTTGTTTTGTAAAATTCAGAATAAAAGACGCCTTGGGATCATGGTTAGATCACAATGATGGAAATAAATAACCCTTTAACCATTCTCTATCTTATTTTGATATTGTTTTAAGGACAAGGTATTCTTTTGGTGTAATTCAAGCTTCCTTTCGGAATGCAAGAATGTGTCTCGAAACAATGATCAAACCTATTCTCATGGTTGATCATCGCAGAGACCCATTAAGCACAACCTTATTGTTCCAAGGATAGCAATGCTATTCTCATGCTTTGCTTTGCCTTGTCTAATTCCATTTGTTCCAATATCAAACTTCACCTCTCGGTACTTCGTTTGATATTTGTTTTATAAAATTCAGTTCTATGGAATTAGATTAAAATTCAAGTTCTAAATAAGATAGAGTTTAGTCTTGGATTTGTTTAGGGACCCATCATTGGATTGTGTCCCACAATCCCAAGACTAAAGAAGTCTACTCACACATGATCATAGTAGACAAGGGAGTAGAAGAGAATGACATAAAAGAAAATAACATAAAAATAAATAACAGAATGTAAATGACAAGAATGTAAAGAAAGCAATAGAGAACTGAAATGTAAAAGTGCTAGAAGATAAATGGCAGAAAAATAAAGAACAAGAAAGTAAAAGAAAACAAGTAAACAAGATCTAAAATGAGAGCAAAAACTTAGATAAACTTTGAGTGTTAATTTCAAGTATGCAAAGGTGAGATTACAACTGATATAAGATCCTATTTATAGGCTAGGATTAGTAGACAAGCTGATCAATTCGCATCAAATACAATAAAGACCATAAAGAGAGAAAGAAAACAGTTTTGAAACTGTTTTCTGGGTCCTGAAGAGTTGCACGGTCCGTGCAACATTGGCACGGGTCGTGCTAAGTGAGAAAACAAGCGAAACTGGAAATTTTAAGGTCTGCACGGGTCGTGCAACATTAGCACGGGTCCTGGAATGTTTTAGGTGCACTTTAAAAGTGACTTTTCAGCAACCAACTTGACCAGCACGGATCGTGCTGCTTCTGCACGGGGCGTGCAACATTTCTGGCTAAAATTCCTTGGCTTTTCGGTTGAGCACGAGTTGTGGCACGGTCCATGCTATATTCCTTGTATCTTGGCACTATTTTTCTCCTTGCTTTGCACTATTCTTCCTTGCTTTGCACTCTCTTTTATTTTCTTCTGATTCTTGGCCTATTCTTCATGCAATGTTCATTCTTTCTTCAATTTGTAATCCCTGAAAATAAAATTAATAACTTGTAGTAAAATAGTTCAATAATGGAACTAAATTCCCACAATATTTATTCAAATTAAACATTAAAAACACTCTATTTTTGGACTTATCAAACTCCCCCATGCTTGAATCTTTGCTTGTCCTCAAGCAATAACAATCAAAACTAGCAAGCACATGTTAGTAACTGCATTCTCAAAAAGTTCGATCAACAAAGTTAGTCAAATGAGGGACCAAAAACAGAGGCATATGATAGACAAAATACAATATCACAAGTGAGATGCCAGATGTTTTCCCAATTAGAGGCTTATGACCTGAAAAGTACAATTGTGCGAACATAGGCACTCGCTCACAATCTCTGAGTGTTTTAGGGACATGGGAAATATTTCGCTCAAGTTTCAACAAATGTTCATTGCCATAGGTTTGTAAGTTGACCAATATCTCTACTAAAAAGTTCACAAACACGCGAAAGATGGGATCCATTTGGTTGTAACGGGGCATTGGGGTATTAGCGTTAGGTAGGGAATAAGAAAGAAGGAAAAACAAATGGCTAAAAAATAAAATCAATGATAGCAAACTTGGAAATCAAAATGGAGCTTCTACCAATTTTGCACTTTTTTGTCTAAGACTCCAAGTTTGCTTCCACTTCCATTCTTCTTCATTTCATTCACTTGAGCCCACTCTTTTTGACTTGGTTTTTGTCTTTGAGATTTGAGTGAACTCATTTCTTTCTGATTTCCCTTGATTTTGCCATTTTCCCCCTTTTTGCTTTCGTTTTTTTTTTACTTCTATATTTTTTTTTCTTTGATTGATTTTTCTTTTCTTTCTTTGAGGAAAAATGGCAATACAACCAGCTTATGTCCATGAGATATATGATATGGCATGTAGGACAAAAACCTGCAAATTTAATAGTTGCTCCAATCCGATTCCAAAGTTTACCAAAAACAAAAAGAAATTCATTTCTGGGTGCTAAAGGAATAAAAATATAGGCACAAAGGGGCAACTAGAGGGAAATTTTTAGCAAACACTAACTCTAAGGCCTGAAGAAGAATTCCTAAAATCCCCTGATTCTTTCGCATGTTGCAAATCATTTTTCGCTTCAAAACGGTCAACAAACAAATTCTGGAATGATACAATTTGAGAAACATACACTCAGCAAAGAAAAGGGGATAAAATATATAATTTCAATAACATCCCCTTGTGAAGGCTCTATATCTCACATTTTAGTAGCTGGTTCACACAGAGTACAATTCAGACATGCTAATTCTCAGCTTCCAATCATGACAGCCTCACATTTACATTTAGCACAAGTCTATCATACAAATCAGTTTTGTGGTCCCAGAAAAGACTAAGCTCTATATATATATATATATATTTTTTTTCAAATGCAATTATTAACAAGTGCTAAAAAGTTTTCACATTCAACTTGCAAGAAAACAACAACAACAACTCAAGACATGGGAGAAATCAAGACTCAATATCTTAAAACAGTAAAAACAACAAAATATAGCAGAAAAAACGAAAAAAATTTAAAGGGAAAAGAAATAAAACAAGGTAACTACGCCCCATGCTTAGACTAGGCATTGTCCTCAATGATTTGCAATAAAAACAACATGAAAGGGGGTAAGAAAGCTCACAAGTACTGTGGCGGCCCAGAATTTCTTGAGACATTGTGATGATTATTTTTCCTACAAAAAGACAAACAACGTTAACCCGTGGGTTGCCTCCCACGTAGCGCTCTTTTAACGTCACTAGCTTGACGAGTATGGTCATTATCCTGGATCCAACCTAGGGATGCTTGTCCCTTTAACTTTCCAGACCATGAGGATTTTTGGCTTCTTCATCTTTCCCCCTATATGTGACATTTTTCTTTCAACATCATCTACCCATGTGGGCTTTGTGAAAACACCTTTTCGGCGAGCATGTTTTTCCACTTTACTCTTGATCTTTTGTGGGGATTTGTTCTCTTTCAATTCATTATGTTTGGGTTTTAGTTCAAGAATTTCCACCTTCTCAAGTTTGTATTGTTAGTAATGAAAAGATTAGAGTTCAAACCCATGAATTCGTACCTTGGAGATGACGGAAGAGTTTTCAATTCAACCTTTGGTGCTTCTATTGGAAGAGAATCAGATTTTTCCTCAACCAGTTCTTCAATATCCAAGTCTTTTATAAGAGGATTCTCATCCAACAATTGTGCATAGACTTGGGCATCTTCAGTTAATTCTTTACCTGCATTGTTAATCAGACATTCTTCCAAACCATCGCTTGAAGATGGTGCTAAAGAGATCTCTTTCACGCAATGGTCAACAACATCAATCATGCAACAAGAGTCTTGAATTGAAGGACTCTTCATCAAATTAGCAAGTTCAAACTCAATCTTTTCTTCACCTACATTGAATGCCAACTTACCATGCTTAACATCAATTATGGCCCTTGCAGTAGCAAGGAAAGGTCTCCCCAAAAGAATTGGAACTTGGGAGTCCTCCTCCATTTCCATCACAACAAAATCTGCTGGAATAAAAATTTCTCCTACTTTAATAGGAATATCCTCAAGAATACCAGCTGGATATTTAGTGGAACGGTCAGCCAATGTTAAGGTCATATTTGTAGGTTTCAACTCTCCTATGCCTAACCTCTCAAAAAGGGATAAGGGCATTAAGCTCACACTAGCTCCTAAATCACACATGGCTCTTTTAATAGTCTCACTTCCAATGACACAAGGGATGGAAAAGCTACCAGGATCTTTAAGCTTTGGAGGCAGTTTATTTTGAATAATAGCACTACATTCTTCAGTTAAAGCTACTGTCTCATTGTCATCTATCTTTCTTTTCTTAGATAAAATTTCTTTCAAAAACTTTGCATAAGATGGCATTTGAGACAGTGCATCGGTGAAAGGAATGTTAATATAGAGCTTTTTCAACAAATCAACAAATTTTTTAAACTGCTCATCAAGCTTTGATTTGGCAAACCTTTGTGGGAATGGTATTTTAGGCTTGTATGGTGGTGGTGGTACATAAAGTGTTTCTTTTTCTTTTTCTACCTCAACCTCTACCCTCTCATTTTGTGGTTCTTCTTCCTCACTCACATTTTTCTCATTTGTTTCCTTTGGTTCCTCTAATTGTTTTCCACTCCTAAGGGTGACAGCATTTACTTGGGCTTTAGGATTGGGTTCAGGCTGCCCTGGAAAAATTCCAGAGGACCTAGAGGATGAAGCAACTTGTTGAGCTACTTGGGAAATTTGAGTTTCTAACATTTTGTTGTGAGTAGAAATAGAGTCCACTTTTGATGTTAATTTTATGAGAGAGTCATTCAAAAATCCAGTTTGGTTTTTAAATTCTTCATTTTGCTTTGTTTGTGTTATCACAAAATTTTCTAATAAAGTTTCCAAATTGGATTTTTGAGGAGCTCTTTGATTATTTTGAAAACCAGGGGGTGTTCTTGCTGCTGGTTGGAAAGAGGGATTGGCTGGAGGATTTTTATATGAAAAATTTGGATGATTCCTCCATCCAGAATTATAAGTATTTGAAAAAGGATTAACTTGCTCAGAACCATTAGCAGACACTCCTAGTTGACATTCAACACCGGTATGACCAACAACACCACATATTTCACAAGGAGGTACAGCAGGAGTAGAAGAAGGTGAGACAGCATTAACATTAAGTTTTTCAAATTTCTGGAAAAGTGCGTCTACCTTAGAAGCTAAATGATCAAGAGCAGAAACTTCATACTTACCTGGTTCTTTCTTTGATGGAGGTGTAGTAGTGATGGCTCTTTCACTTGTCCACTGGTAGTGATTCTGAGCCATGTCTTCAATTAGTGCATAAGCCTCTTCAATGTTCTTGTTCATTAGAGCTCCACCCGCAGCAGCATCCACGGTCATTTTTGTAGTGTAAAGCAAACCATTATAGAAAGTGTGTATGATCAACCACTTCTCTAGTCCATGATGGGGGCATAGCCTTAGCATTTCTTTGAAACGCTCCCAAGCATCATAAAGAGATTCCCCTTCATTTTGAGTGAATCGTGTGATTTGATTCCTCATTTGTGCGGTTTTGCTTGGGGGAAAGATCTAGCAAGGAATGCTTGCTTTAGTTGATCCCATGTAGTAACAGACTCATTTGGTAACGAATGTAGCCATGCTCTAGCTCTATCCCTTAGTGAAAAAGGGAAAAGCTTTAGTCTTATGGCCTCAGGGGTTACTCCATTCAGTTTGAGAGTACCACAATATTCAAGAAAGATTGAAAGATGAAGATTTGGGTCCTCAGTAGCTGAACCTGAAAATTGGTTCTGCTAGACCATAGAAAGTAGAGAAGGTTTAAGCTCAAAATTGTTTGCATCAATATTAGGATGCACAATAACTGCATGTGGCTCAACTGTAGAAGGCGTAGCATACTCTTTAACAGTACGGTTTGGATTAGCAGCCATTCTTTGGTTATTGCGCAGTTCTCTTCTTCTTTGGTGAAGGTATCTTTCGATTTCAGGAATTGGTTCAATAATTTCTCCGAAACTGTGTGTTCTTCGCATTCAAAGAAGAAGAGAAAAAGTAACAAAATAAAAGAAAACAGAAATTTTCAGTCTAACCGGTACCAAAAGGTTGATTAATATCACTACTCCCCGGCAACGGCGCCAAAAACTTGATAGGCCGCAAGTGCACGGTTCTATCACGTAATAAAAAGTATCGATCCACAGGGAGTTTTTGTGATTACCAATCTAATTTTTGTGACGGTGATTAGCTGAAAGGAATCGTTTAAATAAAGAGAGTATTTTTGTTTTGTAAAATTCAGAATAAAAGACGCCTTGGGATCATGGTTAGATCACAATGATGGAAATAAATAACCTTTTAACCATTCTCTATCTTATTTTGATATTGTTTTAAGGACAAGGTATTCTTTTGGTGTAATTCAAGCTTCCTTTCGGAATGCAAGAATGTGTCTCGAAACAATGATCAAACCTATTCTCATGGTTGATCATCGCAGAGACCCATTAAGCACAACCTTATTGTCCCAAGGATAGCAATGCTATTCTCATGCTTTGCTTTGCCTTGTCTAATTCCATTTGTTCCAATATCAAACTTCACCTCTCGGTACTTCGTTTGATATTTGTTTTATAAAATTCAGTTCTATGGAATTAGATTAAAATTCAAGTTCTAAATAAGATAGAGTTTAGTCTTGGATTTGTTTAGGGACCCATCATTGGATTGTGTCCCACAATCCCAAGACTAAAGAAGTCTACTCACACATGATCATAGTAGACAAGGGAGTAGAAGAGAATGACATAAAAGAAAATAACATAAAAATAAATAACAGAATGTAAATGACAAGAATGTAAAGAAAGCAATAGAGAACTGAAATGTAAAAGTGCTAGAAGATAAATGGCAGAAAAATAAAGAACAAGAAAGTAAAAGAAAACAAGTAAACAAGAACTAAAATGAGAGCAAAAACTTAGATAAACTTTGAGTGTTAATTTCAAGTATGCAAAGGTGAGATTACAACTGATATAAGATCCTATTTATAGGCTAGGATTAGTAGACAAGCTGATCAATTCGCATCAAATACAATAAAGACCATAAAGAGAGAAAGAAAACAGTTTTGAAACTGTTTTCTGGGTCCTGAAGATTTGCACGGTCCGTGCAACATTGGCACGGGTCGTGCTAAGTGAGAAAACAAGCGAAACTGGAGATTTTAAGGTCTGCACGGGTCGTGCAACATTAGCACGGGTCGTGCAATGTTTCAGGTGCACTTTAAAAGTGACTTTTCAGCAACCAACTTGACCAGCACGGATCGTGCTGCTTCTGCACGGGGCGTGCAACATTTCTGGCTAAAATTCCTTGGCTTTTCGGTTGAGCACGAGTTGTGGCACGGTCCATGCTATATTCCGTTTTTTTTAGATAAGCAATTTTATTAAAGGGCGCACAAAGGGGTGCACCAACCCTTACACCTAGGGGGCCTCATTAAAACCTCCGAGGGCCAAAACCCATAGGGAAAAAGACCCAGGGAGGGAAAAAGAGTACCCCGATTACATGTAGTTCTAATATGGAGATTACAGCAAAGAGAAGCACCCCAAAGGGCAATTGTACCAATCCGACCATCCTACCCCACAATTTCTCCCCTTCCTAGCTTTAAACCAAGCCCATGCACAGTATTTAATTCCCAATACAATTTCGGACCTAGCTACCACCTCCCCGTTAAACACCACCTTGTTCCTTGCCAACCAAATATTCCAAACCACCGCCAACCATATGAGCTGTTTTACGCCTTTGCGCTTGTGGCCTTTGACCAATTTTCCAAACTCCATAAAGTGAGTGGGTACTTCATCAACATCATCGAAGGTCTCCCCCATCCAAGACACAATTTGTTGCCAAATATCCTTCGTTGCGTCACACGTGAGGAATAAATGCTTTGTCGTCTCGGCCTCGTTGTCGCAAAACACACAATTGAGATCATTTTGAGGCTGCAAAACACCACGCCTATGGAGCGCCTCTCGAGTAGCCACACGATCCAACAACACCCTCCAGCCGAATACAAGAACTTTAGATGGTACATCGTTTTTCCACAGTTTTTTACACGCCGTACGCGTGCTGTCTGCACCCTGTGCACTCCTACCTGCATAAAAAGAAATCATCCAATCGTAGCAACACTTTACTGTAAACCCAGCGGCCGAATTTAGCAGCCAGCACCATGTATCATCGGCTTGCTGTGCTGGGAAAATTTCCAGCAACAATTCCTTCAAGTACTCGACGTTTTCACGTTCTTCCAGCAGCACTTCGTCCGCCCAAATCCAATCCCAGCGCCATCCACTATCAGTCCATGCTCCCATTTCTGCCACCACAGCTGATTGCGTATTGCACCTACTGTATAATGATGGAAATAATTTTGCAAAACACTCCCTACCCAGCCACCGGTTTGTCCAAAATCGTACCTTATTGCCTCTTCCTAGTTTTAATTTAACAAGCTCATCAAACCATGCCCCCTCCAAATTAGTTCCTTCTCCCAATAAGCACAAATCTCTCCACCAAATGGAATTTTTTGTCCACCGTCTCCTATATTCCATTTCGGTTGGCCATCTACCATTCAATCCATACCTCTCCACCAAAACTTCTTTCCACAATTGATTTCCTTCCTCTGTTAAAATTCTCCATCTCCATTTAGTTAGAAGTGCCAAATTGAATACTTCCAAATTTTTTATACCAAGTCCTCCCTTGTCCTTTGGTGTGCACACCATTTCCCAACTCACCCACACCATCTTTTTGCTATCCTCATCTCCTCCCCACAAGAACCTCCGTTGTATTTTCTTAATCTCTTCGATCACTTTCTTGGGTGCCTTATAGAACGAAAAAAGGTATAAAGGTAAGGAAGCTAACACCGAGTTGATAAGAGTAACACGCCCCCCTATGGAAAGTTGTCGACTCTTCCAACTATTAAGCCGAGCCTTCATTGAGTCAATAACCGGTTGCCAAGTACTTATTCTTCTTGGATTTGAGCCCACCGGAACTCCTAAGAACTTAAAAGAAGTCGTTCCCACCTTACATGCTAGAAATTTAGAAATCCCCGTCATTACTCTATCTTCTATATTAACTCCTATCACATTACTCTTCGCAAAGTTTACCTTTAGACCCGAAACTAGTTCGAAGCTTCTTAGAATGGTCTTCAAACACCAAATACTCTTTTCGCCCCCATCACAAAAGAATATTGTGTCATCCGCAAATTGAAGTAATTCAACCGAAAGAGAATCATTAACATTGTACCCATGAAGATTTCTAGACTCCACCCCCTTCCTTACTAGCCCCGCCAATCCTTCCGCCGCTATCAAGAATAAGAATGGTGCAAGTGGATCACCTTGCTTTAAGCCCTTTTGTGCCACAAACTCTTCGGTTGGACTACCATTTACCAATACCGATATAGAATTAGAAGAAAAACACACCCACATCCACCGTCTCCATTTCACCCCAAAACCCAACCTCTCCAACATATAATCCAAGTATGCCCAACTCACCGAGTCATATGCTTTTTCAAAATCGGCTTTTAATACCACACATTTCTGCCCCCTTCTCTTAGCCATGTCCAATGTCTCATTAACCACAACCACTCCATCTAGGATATTTCTCCCTACCAAAAAAGCACTTTGGCAATCCGAAATCACATCCTTCAACACTTTTTTCAATCTTCCCGCAAGTACTTTTGCAAGCATCTTATACAAGCTTCCTATAAGAGAGATCGGTCTATATTCATTCAGCCCTTGCGGATTCTTCGTCTTCGGGATTAAGGCTAAAAACGATGCACTTACCGCCTTGGGTAACTTAGCTATGTTGTAGAACTCCTCAAAAAAATTCATCACCTCCGGCCCAATAGTATCCTAACATCCCTTCATAAAATTAAAATTGAAGCCATCCGGTCCCGGACTTTTATTCCCTTCGCAGTCCCACACTGCTTCCTTAATTTCATCAAAAGAAAATGGCGCCATAAGCATCTCATTATCCCTTGCGGATATTTGTTTGAATTGAACCCCATCAAGAGTTGGCCTATTGTAGTTTTCTTCCTTAAATTTCTCCTCAAAGTGTTCTTTGACCGCCTTCTTTACACCCCCCACGTCGTCCACCCACTCACCATTCACCTTTAGTTTCAATATCTGGGTCCTCCTTCTATTGTCTCTTATGCATGCATGAAAAAATCTACTATTTGAGTCTCCTTGTGCCAACCATCGTGTTCTTGATTTTTGCGCAAGCAAACTTTCCTTTGCATGTATTTCCTTCCAAAATTCATTACCCAAATTCGCCCTTTGAAGATCATCAACACTGCCCCCTACCGTTGCCAATCGCTCTACCTCATTCAAGTCTTTTACTAAATTCTCAATATTAAGATCTTTAATACCAAAGACCTCCCGGTTCCAACTTCTAAGCTTATTTTTCAACATTTTCATTTTTTCCTTCAACACAAAAGAGTCCCTCCCCTCCACCTGAAAAGATAGCCAGCAGTCATGGACAAATTTTTTAAAGTCTTTGTGCTCCAACCAACAGTTATTGAACCTAAAAGGCTTGGGGTCCCCAATTTACAACCGAAGTAGCCAACCAAACTGGACAATGATCAGATATTTCCCTATCGCCTATCCATTGAGCGGTGATACCCCATCTTGAGATTAATCCCTCAGTCACCAAGATTCTGTCTAATCTGCTCGCCCTCCCATCTGACCCAAAACATGTGTATTTTTTACCTAGTGCCGGAACATCAACAAGCTCCATATCCTCTATGAAAGTAGCAAATTCTCTCATTTCTATTTGATTGAAGTTGGCCGAACAACCAGTTCTTTCTGATCTTGAGATAATCGCATTAAAATCCCCCGCTATACACCAGTCTCCTCTTTCAAAGTCGTCTTTCAAGCACCTCAGGTTTTCCCACAGTCTTCTCTTC
The DNA here is from genome assembly GCA_963573325.1 of Astragalus glycyphyllos. Classification (NCBI taxonomy): domain Eukaryota; kingdom Viridiplantae; phylum Streptophyta; class Magnoliopsida; order Fabales; family Fabaceae; genus Astragalus; species Astragalus glycyphyllos. The sequence goes on from OY754308.1 coordinate 69,454,909, forward strand.
CCGACTGTATGCACTCCGAAAAATCCGGTTTGGATCCTTCTTCGTACAACGGGAAAAACAATGAAGCCGCCACCAATATTTTAATTTAGGAAAAAAACATTGGAAAAATCCTTTTAGGCGATTGGCCTTTTGAAAACGAGAGATATAGGTTCGGGGGTCGGTTATGTGTGGGGAAGGTATTAGCACCCCACACATCCTTTCTACCGAAAGGGAACCTTTAATTTAGTGTGTGGTTTTTGACTGTTGATTTGAAACACTTTGTTCTACTTCTTTTCTTCTTTTTTTTTATTTAAGAAAATGTTTTTGAAAACTGGGGAAAGAAGAATCTTTTTGTTATTATTTTTTTAAAAGGGTGCTTGACGGGAGGTGAACCCGCTCCTACGTATCCTCCGGTGCGATGAGGAATTCAAAGCTACGTAGTTCTAGTCTTGTTTTGAAAAGGCTCTTTTGTTTTTAGCTTTTTAGTTTTTAGGTGTTTTTTTTGAAATAAGACTCGAGTGTTCACTAATACCAAGCAAGCAATGGCTTCGAGTGGTTTTCATTACTAACTCGAAAGAAAATAGGTTGAAACCGATAATCAAACAAGCAATGGCTTCGAGTGATTATGAGTAACAACGTTTTTATTTTATCATTTTTGCAAATGAGGCGAGCATCGGTGATAATCATCTAGCAAAGGCTTAGGACAATTACCACTAATGACTCGTGTTGTTTTTGGAATTGAATTGGGTTCGCATGTATTTAAGGTTTGGGAGCTTTCATGATAATCAAACAAGCAAAGGCTTCGAGTGACTACCACTAATAACTCCTCATTAGTGATCAAACAAGCAAAGGCTTCGAGTGGCCACTAATGATTTTGTTTATGAAAAACTTAGGGTTTAAGCTTGGAAAAGAAATTGGTCTTAATTTGTTAAAGACATAGTTTAGAAAAGAAGTTTGAAAGCAATTTGATTTTTGGAAAAGAGTTTTGGAAAACTAGTAGAACATTTTCAATCAAGTTCCAAGTCAATAACCAAAATGCAAATTGCTAAACTACAATTCATGCAATGATCTAAACTAGTAACCATTTTCATGTCAAGTTGTTTAGAAAAGAAAACAATGAATGCAAGAAAGTTCATAGATGCAAGCATAGCACATTCATTGAGATCATGTTATCAAGCAAGCAACAACATAGACACAATTTGCAACTTACCCTTTCATGTTGAAAACATCTCATTACAACATTTGAATACACAATGCATGAATAGGCAAAGATGAACCTAGACTACACATATCATGTCACAATACATAGATAGGCAAAGAAGGAACCCAAGTTGAACATTTTGGCAAAAATGCATGAATAGGCAGGAGAATGAACCTAGATTGCACATCTTATTGAAGATGCATGGCAAGAAATGAACCTAACTAGGCATTTATGACACAACATGTGAGTAGGCAAGGAAGTTACAAAGCACAAGTGAATTCAAACATTTAATGAATCACTTGCAAAATCCTAGGGATTTCACATCAACATTTGACATAAGCAACAATGTGGTATCATTTTGATGGCATCAACATTTAGCATATTTCTACAATCAACCACATGAAAGGGATAAGTTGGGAAGGGCATTTGCCTCAAGTAAGATCATTAGCAAGCCATGAAAAATCAATTTGACATTTTATTTAGCAAGCATATGCAATTAAAGTGTTGAATCCCTTTAGGTAATCTTTAACACTTGGGATATGCACAAGTGCATAAGTGTCAAATCCTCTTACCAAATCATCAACACAAACATGATTTTCAAAGCAAGCAACAAAAACAAGCACAAACCCTAATTATCTCATGAAATGCGACACCAACATAGAGCTAAAACCTCATTTTATTCTTTGAAAGCAACAAAATGATGCAAGCAAATGACATAGATCAAACTTTTTGGCAAGGATTCACATGATTAAGCAAAGGAATGCACTAAAATCACACAAACTCTAATTTTTCTACAATATGCGAAATGAAACATAAGCCCAAATCACAATTTTATTCATGAAAATGCAAGCACAAAATGAAAATAGCACAAACACACAATTTATTTCAAGAGAGAGATGCATTTCAAGCATCCAAACCTCCCAAAGTGTTTGTCAAAATGCTTGAAACACATCTCTCATTCAACAACAACAATTATATCAACATTTCAACATAAAATAGAGCACTAAAATGCAAAGAAATGCTTGATATGCAAAAATAGATTGATGATCTACATTTTTGATGCTAAAATTTTGATGATGCTAAGATTGAGAGTATACCTCAACTCCAAGTTAGAATAGCGAAAGAAATAAGGTGAATGAACACTAAACCACTTGAACCAACCCTCTAATCTTCAATCTTGAGCTTGATTCTTGAGATTTGAAGATGGATCTTTGAAGAGAATGCAAGGATGATGAAGGATTTAGGACTAGAATGTTGATTTGAAGTGAAAAAGTGAAGAAATGAGGTGAAGGAATGAAGAGGGGTATTCGGCCAAGAAGGGAGAAGAGGAGAGGCTAGGTTTTTGAGTGCGAATTGTGTGCAAAAACTTGTGAGAGGTGAGGATATGAGGGTATATATAATGTGCAATTAGGTTTAGGGGCATTTAGGTCATTGTGTACCTCATCTCATTCTAGGATTGCATTATAATTTTGAATCAAGGGTGAGGATTGAAACACACCTTGATGAGGGGCAAAAAAATGCAAAATGAGAGGGGAATGAAGGGGTAGATATTCAGCCAAGCAATGAGAGTGGTGCCCAAGTTTTGCAAGTTGGCAATTGTACTATTGTACTATCCATGAACCTTCCAATTATCCTCTCAATTTTGATTATTCCTTTCAAGATAATTATACATAAATCTAACCATTTTGAGCCATATACAAGGTATCTTGAAGAATATGCCATTTTTGACAATGAGAGATGACCAAAATTGCCAACAAAAATCCTATCATATAATTTTTGGGAATATTCCTTGTACTATTTTTTGAAATGCTTTCTTGAATTAATTTGAACTTGATTTTTTTTACTACACATATAAAATATGCGCACAATTTGAAAAATGATTTTCTTTATTTTTTTATTTTTTTGTTCAAAATAATACAATTTCATTAAATAAATTCCCAAAAATTAATTAATTGGATTTTCAACTAGCAAAAATTTATTAAATTGAAATTGACCAAACAATGCCCCTTTTAAATGCCCCAAAATTCCTTAATTTCTCAAAAATGATTTTGAAAACCTTAGAATGTTTGGGTAAATACCCTAAACCCTTTCTCAAATAATGCATCACTCACAAAATTATTTATTTTTGCTGAAAATTAGGGTTTTGAAACTAGGCGGACAAAATTGGGGTATGACACCGGCCATGTTACAAGCAGAGTACACATTCACCAAGTAAAAAATATCTCCTTCTATCTTAACACATAAACCAATGAAATGCTCCCCAGAGAATGAGAACATAACGTTGAACTTTCGGCAAGTGTACCGAATCGTGCAAGTAATAAAACCGGCAAGTACCGGGTATCGTCCTCAAGGATCGAATTTAATTACCAGTTACGTTAACAACTACTAAAGGAACCAAAGTGAACTAGGATGAGATTGATTTGATTGAGCTATGAAGCTCTAAAGTAAGCAATAAAATATTCTTTTTATGTTTTTAATAATAGAAACGAAGAACGCGTTTGAAAAGATACGATGGAGAAGATGCGAGGGATGAATTCCTATTGATTTCACACTATTGCACTGATTTAATTTGAAGGATAAGTTCTCTCTAATTTTGCTATCAAACCCACAACATTCACTAATTCCTAATTCCTTAGGTAACTAGTCCTTTGTCGATAACTACAAACCCTAATTCCTTAAGCGATTCTAATTAACGACAAGCATTTAAAACGAGGGTTTGCAATATACAACAACTCATAGATTATTCCTAAGCTACGAATTGAAGGTATAGAATTTCAAACATTCAAAAACAAAACTTCCATTTCATAATTGAACAAAATATCATTGTATGAGTTTTCCAACCATAAAAAGCATTAAGCGTAGAAATTCGATACGCAAAATACGAGAGAGTATGATATAAATAAAATTCTAAACCATCGACAATAGTGCTACGTCAATATTCATTCATCCCTAACATTAGGGTTTAGTTACACATGATTAAGGAAAAGGAAAGAGAAGAATTACAAATTGGAGATGAAGACGAACACATGTGAAGCTTCAATCCTTGTTCCCAAGTCTCGAATCTTCAACGCCGATATCCAGAGCAATCAGTTCTCGCCGTGTGCTAGGGTTCAAAATACGTCCAAAGATGCTGAAAAATGCGTCCAACGCGTGTTTTAACGCGTCTGCCGCTGATTGGCGCGCCACTCGCGCTCCAGCGCCACTCACGCGCCAGTTGGGCGCCTTTCCTGCTGTCTTCTCGCGCGTGGGGCGCCACTCACGCGCCAGTTGCGCGCCATTTGGCTGAATGCTCTTGCTATTGCACCATTGAGTCCATTTGCCTGCACTGCTTTGTTCTTCAATTCCACCTAGTCCCTGGGCACAAAATCACGACAAAACCCAGCATAAACACTGCATAGCAAATAAATTTCTAATAGCACAAATTGTTAAATTCTCATCAACTTCATTGTTATTCATCAAAAACTCCAAGTAAAAATCCCTTTTTAACACTGAAAACCATCATGTGATGGGGATTCATCACAACCCCAAACTTAAACGTTTGCTTGTCCTCAAGCAAAGACAAGACAAGACAAAACAAACATCAGATAACATGCAATCACATAGGAATCCATCACTTAACACAAACATCAAGGAAACAAGTTGAGCATCAACTTTCAGACTGGTCCCTCAATTGCAAACCCACATGTGGTACTTTCACTAGCACATTCTTTGCGTGTGTGACACTTAACTCAGTTGGAACACAGCTAGTTTCAAAATGCGTTTAACTAAGACTAGAGGGCTTTCTTCTGAGACTGCCAAAGATGTTTCAAAACAAAAGGTAGACTAACAATTCTCGCTCCGAATGGGGGTTAAGCATGACAAAGGGCTTTGATTTAGCAATTCCGAACTCTAGGACAGCGCACTTATTACAACTTCACTGAAATGCTGCAGCAATAGATGCTGCAGCAATAGAAACTAAAACAGAATTCAAAAACAAACAATACTTGACATTTATGTTGCATTGCCCTGATTCTTTCCTCACTTTTCTCACAGGTTGATTACTTATTTCGACTGAAACCAAAGTGTGTCACCACAAATTGGCCTCCCTACTTCATAATCAACCTAACTACCATTTCTCATCTTTTTGACTGAAACTATAATGTGTCTCCACAGAATAGCCTCCCTACTCAGTTCAAAATGGCAGCTTATTTCACTCTTTTCTTTTCTTTTCTTTTCTTTTCTTTTCTTTTCTTTTTCTTCTCTTCTTTTTTTTTTAATGGGCAATGACAACAATGACACATATTTACAATCACAATACAAACATTCTAAGCTACGTGCACTTGGCTTAATCCCATTCTTTCATGCTTTGCCTTAATATAGCTCAAAGAACCCCAAACTTAGTTTCTTATGCTACCCTATATTTTTAGTAAAAATTTGGCAACTCCCATGGTCCACCAAACAGCTAGTTTAGCTACAATCATCTCTAGGATCACTAAGTTCCACCTGAGTTCATGTTTTAAGTGTGGAAGCAAGAGTGCACTAGTTCATTCACCACAGGAGTACTATTCGCTCAATTCTCACCAATTCATCACTAAGTTTGCTCAACTCATTTTTTTTTGAATAATTCGCTACATGATTGCACATAATCCATGACACTGACACTGACTTGACAATAGGTCCTCCCCCCGCTCAAAACTTTGCAGTGTCCTCACTGATTAATTTAGGGGAAGGCCTATTTACAGAAACAAAAGCAAAACAAAAACAGAATCACATAGCGACAACTAACTAAAATAAACACCAAAGTACACAACCAACTAATGCAAGGATAAGGGAAAGAGAGAAAATACCATAGCGGTGAGTAGACTACTCAACCGCGTCCAGGGTCTACTGCGGAGGTGCCTGAAAGATGTCAGCCTCCGGGTCCAACTGTCCTCCACTCTGAACCGTGCACATGGCTCTGTAGAGGGCTCTCATCCCAAACCTGTACTCCGCTGCCATTCTTGCCTGGGTCCGTCTCATCTCCTCCTGGTTTGCTGTCATTCGCTCCTGATTTGCTGCCAGAACATCCATTCTTGCTTGCAGATTCTGAAAATCTTCTGCAGACGGCCCAACCGAAAAATCATCAATGTTAAAGGTTGGTTCTTGCTCATCTGTTGCTCATCTGGCTGCTCATGTTGAGGCTCTTCTCTTTGAACCGGATGCTCAAGTCCTAGCCTAGAGCGAATCCAATTCCCAGTAATTGCAGAGGCTGGTGAAATAGTGTCTTCATCTGCATCGGCTACTACACCTGCTTTTTCACACAACAATGCAATGAGACTAGCATACGTCCAATAACTTGGCAAAGCCCCATCTTTAAACTTGGCAAAGCTCCTGAGCTCTTTTTCTAGAATCCACCCTAGATTGACAGGCTCTCCTCGAATGATGCATGAGGCTAAGATTGCCCTGTCGAGACTCAACTCAGATTGGTTTGAACTCGAGCAGATAGTGGCAAGGATGAAAGCCGCCCACCCTCTAGCAATTGGGGTGAGGGAGCTGGTAAGAATCTTTTGAGGTTCGCCACTTGTGTTTCTTACCCAATCCATTCCGGGTTTGCACAACGCTTCACGAATCTCAGCCGCGCGTCCCGGGTCTCCCTTTATATTCTTTCTACTTAATTTGGTTTTGAACATACAATTCAGAACTGGCACCGGTGCTAACCCAAATAGCCTGTTGATAGTAGCAGCATCAAAGGGGACATTACGACCCCGAACATAACTTGCTGTGATACCAACTGCAGGCTTAGGAAAGACATTAGAAAAGAATTCGAAGACTAGAGCCTTGCTCGCCTCCTTTGGATAAACCACATATTGCTCCCATCCTCTGTTGCTAATGTTTCCTCTAATCTCTTCGAACTCACCCGGAGCAAGGAGAAGGGCTTTTTCTTTGACAAACTTTGAGTTCACATTAATTGAGTCGTGGAACTTTTCACATCCCAATGATCTAAACATCTCAGAGTTGTACTCGGAATTATGAGTTTGGGATGTCGAACCACGACCAACCGTCTTCCTCTTCTTTCCTTTGCCGGCCATATCCTGTTCACATCATAATAAAATTTTCGCGCACATGATTGGTCAAGGTTAGTGCACAAATAAACATGACATAACTCTTCTTGTTCAACTATAGTCACACATAATTTACCTTTCAAGAAGGTATTGAGTTCACATAACCAAATTCTCAAACTATTTTCAAGCACAAGGTTGTTGTTTACAAATGCAAGCATGTTGTTCATGGTTTCTAGTTTAAACATTTTATCAAACAAGTGGTGTGCACATCCACTCCACACATGAACAACAACCTACAATCAACTTAATCAACCTCAAACTTGATTTTCATCAATTTCTCAACACATAAATCAACACAACAACAACCATATTACAATTTCTATCAAAATCATCATCAAAATTTGAGTTTACCCATTAAGTGCAATGAGATGAATCTTGAAAGAAATTAAGTTTGAGAAGGGAATACTTACTTGATAATTGATGTGGGTGAAGACAATAAGGTGTAAATTCAAAACCCCACAACAACTTTTAGATTAAAGCTCCTTGGATCAAGAAAATTTTAGAAAACCTAAGATTGGAAGATGCTTCACGCGTTAAAGGATGCCCAGCGCTAGTGCCGCGCGAGATTTATACTTCCAATGGCGCACGGGGCGCCACTTACGCGCCAGTGCAGTGCGAATTGGCAGGGGGCTTGCTTGTTTTGCGCGTGGAGCGCGAGTGCAGCGCGAATTGGCAGAATGCCCTGTGAGTTTTGCGCGACTTGGCTGAGACCATTTGATTCTTGCAAAAATTGATTGTGACTAACATGCATCCTAAAGTACCTAATTTAAGAAAAATAATGCGAAAAATTAAAAAGATAAGGGTTGAGAAAATTGGGTTGCCTCCCAAAAAGCGCTTCTTTAACGTCACTAGCTTGACGTTACCTCGATTTTTCTTTTTTAAGGGTCGCTTAAAACCAAGGCCAGCTTCTCTCTTTCCACCACTTCGCCAAGGTATGGCTTCAATCTCTGCCCATTAACCATCCAACTTCTTTTTGAGGACGGTTCCTCCAATTCGATTGCTCCATAAGGCTTAACCTCTTTGATTGTGAATGGACCAGACCATTTGGACTTCAGTTTACCAGGAAATAACTTCAGTCTAGAATTAAACAAAAGAACCTGTTGCCCTGGCCTGAATTCTCTTTTTAAGATCTTCTTGTCATGGTATGCTTTGACCTTCTGCTTGTACAGCTTCGAAGATTCATATGCTTGCAACCTCATTTCTTCGAGTTCATGAAGCTGCAGCTTCCTTTTCTCACTTGCATCATTCAAGTCAAAGTTAAACATTTTAAGAGCCCAATATGCTTTATGCTCCAACTCAACCGGTAAATGGCATGATTTGCCATAAACCATTTGATATGGAGTTAAGCCTATGGGAGACTTGAAAGCTGTCCTATAAGCCCATAGAGCGTCATCTAACTTAAGTGACCAATCTTTTCTAGATGATGAGACTGTCTTCTCCAGAATTCTCTTTATATCCCTATTTGAAACTTCAGCTTGCCCATTGGTCTGAGGGTGATATGGAGATGCTACTTTGTGCTTTACACAATATTTGGAGAGCACCTTGTTTAGCTGGGTGTTGCAAAAGTGGCTACCTCCATCACTGATTAAAACTCTCGGGACCCCAAATCTTGAAAAGATGTTCTTCTTCACAAATTTCACCACGGTCTGAGAGTCGCTCTTTGAGGTGGCAATGGCTTCCACCCACTTTGAAACATAGTCAACTCCCACCAAAATATACATGAAAGAGTGAGATGGTGGGAATGGCCCCATGAAATCAATGCCCCAACGATCAAACACTTCAACTTCTAGAATGGGGTTCAATGGCATCTCCCCCCTACGTGAAATATTGCCGGTCCTCTGGCATTTGTCACAGCTCTTTACATAATCTTGCGCATCCTTGAAGACGGATGGCCAATAAAAACCAGACTGAAGTACCTTAGCAGCTGTGCGTTCCCCGTTATAGTGCCCTCCACATGGAGAATCATGACAATGCCACAGAATACTTTTACTTTCATCTCCGAAAACACATCGCCTAAGAAGTTCATCCGTACCAACTTTGAAGAGATACGGATCATCCCAAAGGTAATGTTGAGCATCACGGAGGAACTTTTTCTTTTGTTGCCATGTGAAGTCTTCCGGCACCATCCCGGCTACTTTGTAATTTGCTATGTCGGCAAACCACGGTCTCTCTTCAACTGCCAACAACTTCTCGTCGGGGAATTCTTCAAGAATTTCATTCTCCCGAGCCGTGACCTCTTTGTTGTCCAGCCTAGATAAATGATCTGCCACCACATTTTCGCTCCCCTTTTTGTCTTTGATCTCCAAATCAAATTCCTGCAAAAGCAAAATCCACCTAAGGAGTCGAGGCTTAGACTCGCCCTTGGTTAACAGATATTTGATTGCTGCATGGTCAGTGAAAACAATTACTTTAGAACCAACCAAATAGGAGCGAAATTTTTCCAATGCAAACACTATGGCTAGCAATTCTTTTTCAGTTGTTGCATAATTCACTTGATTTTCATTCAAAACCTTGCTAGCATAGTATATAGCATGAAAGAATTTCTCCGATCTCTGCCCCAATACAGCACCCACTGCATAGTCACTAGCGTCACACATAAGTTCAAATGGAACATCCCAATTGGGGGCTACTATGACTGGAGCAGAGATGAGTTTTCCCTTCAAGATATTAAAAGCACACAAACAATCATTATCAAAAACAAATTCAGCCTCCTTAACAAGTAGATTGCATAAAGGTTTTGCAATCTTGGAGAAGTCTTTTATGAAACGTCGATAAAAACCGGCGTGCCCTAAAAAACTTCTCACTCCTTTTACATTTAGAGGAGGAGGTAACTTTTCTATTACTTCAATTTTTGCTTGGTCAACCTCAATGCCTTTTGCAGAGATTTTATGGCCAAGCACAATACCTTCTTTAACCATAAAGTGGCACTTCTCCCAATTCAAAACTAAATTGGTTTCAGCGCATCTCTTCAAAACTGCATCAAGGTTAGACAAGCAAGAATCATAACTAGGACCAAAAACAGAAAAGTCATCCATAAATACCTCAATCGCATTTTCCATCATATCAGAGAATATAGAAAGCATGCACCTTTGAAAAGTCGCCGGAGCATTGCACAACCCGAAGGGCATCCTCCGATATGCGAACACACCGAAGGGACATGTGAAGGCTGTCTTCTCTTGATCTTCTGGGTCTACCGCTATCTGGTTGTACCCAGAGTATCCATCCAAAAAGCAATAGAAAGCTTGTCCAGCCAACCTCTCCAGCATCTGATCCATGAACGACAATGGGAAGTGGTCCTTCCGAGTTGCTTGGTTTAACCTCTGGGAATCAATGCACATCCTCCAACCCGTAACAGTTCGAGTCGGAATCAGCTCATTCTTATCATTTCTCACTACGGTCATACCACCCTTCTTGGGAACCACATGAACCGGACTCACCCACGAGCTATCTGAGATAGGATAAATCATCCCGGCATCTAAGAGCTTTAAGACTTCCTTCCGCACCACCTCTTTCATGGTAGGATTTAGTCTTCGCTGAGGTTGAATTACAGGTTTGAATTCTTCCTCGAGTTTGATCTTATGCATGCAAAATGCTGGACTTATCCCCTTAAGGTCGGAGATAGTCCAGCCTAAAGCATTTTTGTTACTTCTTAGCACCCTCATCAACTTCTCCTCATCCAATTTGGTCAAGGAGCTACTAATGATAGCTGGATGAAGATCATCATTTGCAAGGAAAACATACTTCAAATGAGGGGGAAGTTGTTTCAATTCAGGAATCTTTTTCTTGGGACTCTCCCCCCTATCTAGCTCCTCTTTTTTCTTGAAAACTCTTTCTACCTGAGAAGCTTCAAATTGCAGAATACAATCTTCTATTTCACTTCCCAGGTTCTCATTTGCTTCTTCAATAGAGTTCACAATTACCTTCTCTAATGGAGGAGATGGTAAGTCATGTCTAAAAGTTTCTTGAACAGAGTTCTCAGTCACATCCACCCTAAAACACTGCCCTTTGTCATCCGGATGGCGCATAGCTTCAAAAACATTAAAAGTAACCTTCTCATCTTGGAACCTCAAGATTAGCTTACCTTGCTGTACATCAATCAAGGCTCTCCCAGTGGCTAAGAATGGTCTACCAAGGATAATTGGTACCTCGGTATCTTCCTCCATGTCAAGAATTACAAAGTCAACAGGAAATAGAAATTTGTCAACTCTTACCAGAACATCTTCTAAGACTCCATAGGGATATTTGATGGATCGATCAGCAAGATGCAACGACATTCTAGTTGGTTTAACCTCACCTCCACCAAGTCTCTTCAGCATCGATAAGGGCATAAGATTAATACTAGCCCCCAGATCACAAAGAGCCTTGCCAATAGCTAAGTCACCAATTTCACAAGGGATGGTGAAATTTCCAGGATCTTTCATTTTCTGAGGAAGCTTCCTTTGGATGATAGCACTGCACTCTTCAGTCAAAGCCACTGTTTCGTCTTCTTTGAATTTCCTCTTCTTTGCCAACAGCTCCTTCATGAACTTGGCATAAGTGGGCATCTGTTCCAGAGCTTCTGCAAAGGGTATGTTGATTTGAAGCTGCTTGAAAATATCCATGAACTTTGCAAACTGCTCATCTTTTTGATTCTTCTTACTAGCACGAGGATATGGCAACTTTATGTGTGAAGGAGGTGCCTTTGGTTTCTCTTTCACCTGCACATCAAAAAACAATTTGTTTTCATCAAGGTTAGACTTCACACCTCCCTCATTTTTTTCACTCAACTCATTTTCGACTTCTCCATTTTTTTCATTTTTTTCACTCAACTCACTTTTTTCATTTTCTACTAACACCTTCTTCTCACAATTTACCACAGGAGTCTTCAACTCCCGACCACTTCTTAGTGTAATAGCCTTAGCAGTTTCATTTTTTGGGTTATCAATAGTAGTAGCAGAGAATCCACTACCAGATGATTCAGCAAGTTTCTTTGATAATTGCCCAATCTGAACCTCTAAGTTTTTCATGGAAGCTTCATGATTCTTTTCCATATTTTTCATAGCTTGGTCTTGAGATAGGAAAGTTGTCTTTGTCATCTGCATGAATTGAGTCAAAGCATCTTCCATTTGAGACGGCTTCTTTTGTTCTTGATGAGGTGCTTGATACTGTTGTTGCTGACTTGACCCTGTGTCATACCCTAATTTTGTCCGCCTAGGTCAAAACCCTAATTCTCAACAAAAATAAATAAATTGAGAAGTGTGGCATTATTTTGAAAAGTGTGAAGAGCATTGTGCATGCATTCTAGGGTTTTTTTTTAGGTTGGAAATGCATTTTTGGACAAAAAAAATGTTTTTAGGGCAAAGGGTATTTTGGTCATTTTTCATAAAAAAAGAGGATAATTTTTCATCAAAAATCATTGTGCAATTTTAGAGGAAATTATTTGAAGCAAGACACCCTTGGTCATATATTTTTTGCGCATACATACACGCAATTGCATAAAAATTCAAATTCAAAAAAGGCATCAAAAAGGAATATTCTACAAAAATTTCAAGATGAGGTTTTTATGATATTTTTGGTCATGGTGACCTCATAAAATGGCATATTCCTAAGATTCCTAGTATGTGGCCTAAATTGGGTGTATTTTTGTACAATTATCCTAAGAAGAATAATCAAAAATGAAGGGATAATGGAATGGTCATATAATAGTACAATAGTACAAGATGACAACTTGCAAAACTTGGGCACCACTCTCCCTTGCTATTTCGAATTCACCCCCCTTCATTTCCCTCTCATTTGGCATTTTTTTTGTCCCTCATCATGTGTGTTTCAATCCTCACCCTCCATTCAAATTTTAAATGCAATCCTAGAGTGAGATGAGATGCACAATGACCTAAATACCCTTAAACCTAGTTGCTCTCTATATATACCTTAGAAACCTCATCTCACATAGACACCTTTTTTTTGGCCTCACAATTCATTCACAAAACCCTAGCACACAAACCTCTCCTCTCCTCTCCTCCTTTTGCCGAAACCACCAACAACCATTCCCTCCTCCATTTTTCTTCATTTCACTTCCATTTTCCATCTCATATTAACTCCTACTTCATATATCATCCATCTCTTCTACCAAGATTCAAGTGTTCATCATCCAATCTCAAGAACAAGGCAAGTTGCGCAAGGTTTTGGTGAAGATCTAGTTGATTTGTGGGTTTTCTCTTCATACTCTTTATTTATTAGCTTGGATTCAAGGTATACCTCAAAACTCTTGCATCATTCACTAAGTTTTTTTGCATCAAAATGTAAAAATCATGTTTCTAATCTTGCATCCTACCATATTCATGCATTTTAGTGTTGGTATATTGTTGATTTGTTGATTGTTGTTGGTGAGAGGTATCTCAAATATTTTGACAAGCACTTAGGGAGGCTTGGGTGTTTGAGATTGCTTCTCATCCTTGAATAAATTGTGATTTGTGTTGTTATCATTTTGCTTGTTGCATTTTGTGAAATAAAATTGTGTTAGGAAGCTATGAATGTTTTGCACCCTTAGCATAAAATAGGTTTAATCGAGTTTTGATGCATTTCTTTATGCAATCTTGTTATTGAGGCTTGATTTTGAAGTTCCCATGTCCAAACATGTTGTTTGATTTTGCAAATATTCATTTTTCATGCCTTCTTATTTTCACAAAAATCAAAAATATGAATAGTTGTTGATTTTGGTGTTTGATTGCTTGGATCTTGTGAATAAATGTTCCTAAGTCTTGTTAGTGTCATTTGCTCGCTTGATTTTGTCTATTTGTTGAATGAATTTTTGTTTGGTTATGTTTTGGTTCGCAAGTTTCTAATAAGATAGGGTTTTTGTTATTTCTTTGGGAAAAGGGTTTACAATTGTGAGTAAAATGATTTCTCAAATTGTTTTGATGTTGCTTGTTAGTAACTTGTTTGCAAAATTACTCTATGTTGATGATTGGCAAGAGGACTCACACTTGTGCCTTAGGCACTTTCACTTTAAATGTTGAGGATTGCCTAAGATGATTCAACTTCCTTTGTGCAATTTTTGTTTAAAAATGCAAATGCTAGTTCTCTAACTTGATTAATCAATTTTGGTTACAAAATGACTTGTTATTGCTTTCTTTTGGTCACTTGTGATCATGCAAATGCGATGTTCGTTCTAGGTGAATAATTTGTTTTGTGTTGATGATTTGGTAAAAGGACTAGACACTTATGCCTTTGTGCATTGTCTCAAATGTCAAGGATTACCAAAAGGGATTCAACCTTGTGTTTTTATCTTGTGTTGATGCCTAATTGAATTAAACTTTTGCATTATCTATTTGTGTGCCTATTCTTGTAACCTATTTGGTTAATGTTGATCTTACATATGCATGCCATTAGATGTTGATGACTAAGTGTCATTCTTGTGCTCAAATGTTGTAATTGGTAATGTTTATGCTTATGCTTACATTGTTGATTGCTTTGCTTGCAATTTGTTAAATGTTGCACTTTGGTTCTTGACTTGGAAATTGATTGAATGTTCTACTTTCTTTTCCTTTTGGATGCCACGCCATCCCAACAAACCTTTTGTGACCAATGTCACCCTCAAACTCCCTTCTCCTTTCTTCAAATCAATCATTTTCTAAAGCTTTTTTCCAAACTCAATCTTTTCTCAAATTGTTTTCATAAGACAATCAAATTCTTTCTAAGATCAACAATAAACCTTTTTGAAAACTCATAAGGAGGCAAGTCGGACGTACGGTCGGTGTTGTCTAGCGTCCTAAGATCGGAGCTGTACAGCTCAAACATCTTGGGATACTTACGAGAATCAAAACAAGTAATTAACAACTTGAACCCTATGTCAAAAAATGAGTAAGGAATCGAGTCGGATGTACATCCGGTATTGGTTAGCGTCTTAGGGTTAGCGAGCTGTACAGTTCGTGCGAGCCTAAGATACTTGCTCAAATAAAAGTAATCAACCTCACAACAAATCCCTTTCTTCAAGTAATTCAAACCATTTTCAAAAAGTAGGGGGCACGTCGTCTGTACAGGCGGGGTTGTCTTTGTTCTAGGTCTAGTGGACTGTACGGTCTAGGACCGAAAACCCCTACAATAAAAAACACCAACACAAAGTTTCTCGACTAAAGAGAACTACGTAAGCTTTGAATTCTCCATCGCACCGGGAGATACGTAGGAGCGGGTCACATCCCGTCAAGCACACTTTTAAAAAAAAATATAATAAAAAGATTCTTCTTTTCCCCTGTTTTCAAAAAACATTTTCTCAAATAAAAAAAAGGAAGTAGAACGAATTGTTTTAAATCAACTCTGTCAAAACCGCACATCAAGTTAAAGGTTCCCTTTCGGTAGAAAGGAGGTGTGGGATGCTAATACCTTCCCCACACCTAACCGACCCCCGAACCTACATCTCTAGTTCTCAAAGGACCACCCGCCTTAAAAAAAGGACCCTTTTTCAATGTTTTGGTCCCTAAATAAAAAATGTTGATGGCGGCTTCACAAATTTTCACGTTGTACGATGAAAGGTCCAATCCGGATCTTTCGGGGTGCAACACCCTGCGGCATCATTATTTTTCAAAGAGAAGTTGGGATGATTCTTCCACCCAGAATTGTATGTGTTAGAAAACGGGTTCCCAGCTTGCTTCTGAAAGTTTCCCATGTAATTAACCTGTTCACTGCTGTCATACCCTAATTTTGTTCGCCTAGGTTTAAAACCCTAATTTTCCGCAAAAAATAAATAAATTGAGAAGTGTGGTTTTATTTTGAAGAGTGAAGAGCATTGTGCATGCATTTTTGGGTTTTAAAAGTCATTCTAGGGATTTTAAATTCATTGTTAGAGTGGAAATGCATTTGTTGTTAAAAAACAAGGTTTTTAGGGCAAAAGGGTATTTTGGTCATTGTCAAAAATAAGATAATTTCTTATCAAGAATCATTGTGCAATTTTAGAGAAATTTATTTGAGGCAAAACATTTTTGGTCATGTATGTATGTATGCGCATGCATGCATACATTGTGCACAAAATTTCAAAAAGGATCAATAGGGAATATTCTACAAAAATTTCAAGATGAGGTTTTTATGATATTTTTGGTCATGGTGATCTCATAAAATGTCATATTCCTAAGGTTCCTAGTATGTGGCCTAAATTGGGTGTATTTTTGTACAATTATCCTAAGAAGAATAATCAAAAATGAAGGGATAATGGAATGGTCATATAATAGTACAATAGTACAAGATGACAACTAGCAAAACTTGGTGACCACTCCCACTACTTCTTGGCCGAATTTCACCCTCTCTATTCTCTCATTTTGTGTTTTCTCAATGTCCTCAATCCATGTGAGCCTCAATCCTAGCCTTTGATTCAAAATTAAAATCAAATCCTAGAGCACAACTAGTGCATATTGACCTAAATACCCTCAAACCTAGATGCATTCTATAAATACCCTATTAACCTTACCTCTCACAACTTTTGGGCCTCATTTTCACTCACACAACCCTAGCACACAACTCCCTCTCCTAATTCCCTCTCTTGGCCGAAATCATACCACCTTCTTCCTCCATCAATTCTTCACTTCTCCTTCACCAAATCACCATTTTCTCACCTCATTTCCATTCCTACTTCATATATCTTCCTTATCTCCTAATTTAATTCAAGCTTGCATCATCAAAGGGCATTTTTAAGCAAGCATTTCGTGGGTTTCATTGAAGTTTGGTGAAGATTCAAGTTGATTTGTGGTCTTGTTCTTCATATTAGTCATTCCTTAGCTTGGATTTGAGGTAAACGTCTTAAAACCTAGCATCATCTTCAACTTTTTTGCATCAAAATGTAGATATCATGTTTCTAATTTTGCATCCTACCATATTCATGCATTTTAGTGTTGTTATATTGTTGATTTGTTGATTGTTGTTGGTGAGAGGTGTCTCAAGTGATCTTGGGCTACCCTTTAAGTTTAAACGCCGACAATTCCCACTAACAGTCTGTTTTGTAATGACTATAAACAAAAGCCAAGGACAATCTCTTTCACATGTTGGTATATATCTCCCTAAGCCTGTCTTTAGTCATGGTCAACTATATGTCGCACTATCACGTGTGAAGTCAAGAAAGGGACTTAAGCTACTCGTTCTTGATGAAGAGGGAAATATTTGTCGATCCACCAAAAATGTCGTGTATCGTGAAGTATTTGATAATGTATAGACATTAAATATTATTCAAGGTAAGCTTCAAGTTAATGTTCAAATTGTACCTCACTTTTATCTTGCTGCAATGTTTCTAACTTACTAATTTTTTAGGATCAACAATGTCAATGCTTAACAGTATACATCAGCAGGCGTGTGACGTTATAAGGTACAATAATTGCACACCAAGGTTTACAGCACATTTCAGAACCCATCATAAGTATTGTGAGTATCGACTTTGTTATATGCTTAACGATATATATATATATTTAATGCATTACAATTAAGTGATTTGTTTGAATGACTATTCGCATGAAGATCGACAATAGTTATCATCACAGAAGCAACTAAAGTCTAAGTTGGTGTGACTCCCAAGTTTTGTCTATGTATATTACTCATATTTACTGCCTGTTAAACACTTATATGTGTCAGATTGAAAACTTATCAGTAAAATTTCAAACTACCTCCATAACTATTTCACATAGTGGATACTTTTTAAATGCAAAGTGGTTTACGAATTCGTTACATCTGAATAGTACAACATAAAATGCAAAGTCTGATAGTGACATTATTAACGCTATCTGATATGTGTTTTCGTCTTCCCTGTAATCTGTAACATACACATATCAATGTTTGTACTGGTGCCTTTGATATTTTTAGAATCCTTTTGTTCACTCATAAAACATGTTTAGTTATAACATTTCAATTCCATCCACTATTCAATATGCAGTAAGAAGTACAACTAACTGACCTTTGATTGCAGGACCCAAATCCAAACTCCTGGAAAATTAGTGGCTTGAAATTGAATCGAAATCTCAGAATAAGAACCAAGGTCCCAACTCCAGCAAAAAGGGTGGCTTGAGTTTATCCGGAATATTCGAGTAACTCACTTCGTTCTGCAAATTCTCGCGCCCTTCCATCTTCAACATCATATAAAAATTCATTAAATATTTAAAACTCAAATCTGAAATTGTTGTTCTTGAGTTAGGAAAATCAAGACTTTGGAGCTATAGTAAGTCATTATAACATTATTTAAATTGATTTATCATCTTGGTTATAAACAACATACAAAAATAAAAAGAAGTAAGCAATATTGGTCCAAAAAATGAAAGTCGAATCACCTCGCGTGAAGTGACCAACAAACGACCTCCAAGAGCGGCATATGAATCGGCGAGGGAGCAGGAAAGTTTGCGATTCAAGGATGTGTTGCATCCATCACTACAAACGCAGCATATTGGTAACAAATCTGGGTGACTGACGGTGTGCAAAGCCAAATCGAACGGATCCATCTCGACATTAATGGCGACAAGTCACTTTGCAATCACCTAAATTACGACATCGCAAACCATAAAAGGGGGATTCCTGTTACTGTTAAAATTGTAAGACTTGAGATGGGCTAACCGAGAGCTTTTGCGAACATCGTAAAACAAAGGCCTAACCTTCGATTAAATAATCAGAGTACATGCGAAAACCCGCATACTATGATTCTATACAAGTAAAGCCACAATCAATTGATCTCAGGCAACATACCTCGGTGGTGAAATTCGTTTTCGGTTGGCGAGCAAATCTCCCTGATGATTGCAGAACTACATGCGAAGAAGAGGAACGAGTTGTGTTTCCCCATAGATGAAATCCAATACCACCTCCTCTGCGATCTCGTGGACTGTTGGTCTTAACGGCAGCCACGCCTCACGAATTAGGAAACTGGAGAATGAACCGTGTAATGATAGTCTTCGTAAGTGTAGTTCCAACTTACGTGGCTTTCCAAAAATACCCCAATGTATGTGGTTAAATACCTCATACACCCTATTAAAAAATTCCTTTGTTTTTGTTTTAGTTGAAATCCTTTTTTTTGTTTCACCCATAAATCACCCTCTTCAGTAGTTTCGTTGCAAAAACAAACATTGCATCAATTTTTATTATGAGGTATTTTTTTTCTCACATCACGTTGCTAAACAGTTCCTTAATAATAAAAAGTATGACATAATCTTATATTAACTGATACTCATTTTTTTTGGTGGATTTTGATTACTTTTTTTTTGACAAAAGAGGTCTACTTCATTTCATTAATAATAAAGGTTGCTACATGTCGGTATATCTAAAAAAGTACGAGACGAAACAGCTAACAACAAAAAACCTATGTCTGTTGTTAATTTCGTTTACGGCTCTCAATTTTCGGTTATATACTATACTAAGAAATCCTTATTTTCTCCTTTTACCATCAAGGTCGGTTCTGATCACCTAATGTTATACTATCCCCTCTCGATGTTAATTATTTTATATATATATATATATATATATATATATATATATATATATATATATATATATATATATATGTATGTGTATATATATATATATACAGATATATGTATATTTATTATAATAGAAGTTATAATAGGTTCATTCGCCCAAACTATTTTAACTTTTAGTTACAACACTAAAACATACAATTGACTATCTTTTTCCCCACATAAAAAGTAACAAAGTTAAGTTCAAATTAAATGTATACCCGTGCAGCGCACGGGTCATACACACTAGTGTAATGAGTTTATCAATCTCATCACTATACTCATTTTAACAAAATGGTAAGTTTTAAGTGTCTCCTTCATATTGATAAAATATTGTGATTAGGATCTACATAATCAAAATCTCATGGTCTACGCATCATAGTTTTTTGGTTACAGTGTCATTGGTGTGAGTATCCACCAGCTTCGCCGGTGACTAATCTACGTACGGGAACTTGGCTAGTCACGTGTATATCTGGCTTTGCCAGTCTATGTGGTTTTCGTATCTCGACAGGGTTTTTGCCACATCCAAGATTCAAACCGAAGACCTTGAGGTGAGGTTCAAGCCTAGTTACCACTGGACCAACCATTATTGGTTGCCATATTTATTTCTGTGTCACTAAAAATTTAAATAATAATTCAATAAAAGTCAGCAAGATCCAAGTAATCAATGCAATTATAAGTAATTTATTCCTAGGTGTAAAATGTGAATGTATGAAAAAAAAAGTGAATAATTACTGGTCTTTATAAAGCTTTTGAAGAGACATAGAAATTGAAACACGAGTAATGATAAAAATCATCGAGAGAGAAACAAAAGAAACACATAAGTTGGAAGTGGGTACCACATCAATACGTACAAATATATTTTGGCCTTGATGACTTGGTTATTTTGGCCTTGATGATGACTTGGCTCTATTGTGTCCATGAAATCTCTTCAGATTCAGTTTTGAACCTAACGAATCACATGCTCAATAGGTTGCAATTGTCAATCTCATACAGTACACAAACAATTGTATCAGTTCATTTCCTCAATTGAACCACTTTTTTTGACTGTCTAAAGTATAAATTTCAACAAAATATTAGCTTATATTTGGTTACTTGTTTTGGTTATCGTGTCATTGGTGCGTAGTATCTACCTACTTTGCCGATGACTAATCTACGCTGGGGTATCTGACTAGCCCGAGCTTTTGGCTTTGCCGGCCCGTGTGGTTCTATTCTCTGATCAACCGAATTTTTGCTACGCCCAAGATTCAAACTCAAGACTATGAGGTGGGATCAGAACCCACTTACCGCTCTAACCAACCCTTGTTGGTTATATTTTGTGGTTATTGAAAATAAGCTTGGTTTACATATTAAAATTCTTATGATGGTAAAAATAAATTTAAGTTGTGTACTTATCACGTCAAAAAATTCTTGTATACTTTTGCCTCAAGGTAGACATGAATTATTCAACATATAACAATAATTCTTTTTATTTTTTATTTTTTTACTAGAATAATTCTTTTTATTATATATATGTATGAGGCCAAGTAACAAATATGAAATTGATATGAAAAACTAAAATAAAATACAAATTTATTTATATGTGGCAGTGTACTGTAAGAAAAAAAAAATCTATTTGTAAGTTTATTTCATATGAATGAAATGGTGAAATTGATTTAGAGAAATTAAATCGGGTAACAGAAAAATAATATAGCGGGGCAAGAAGTCAAAGGATGATAGATATTATTCGAAAATAAAACAGCATAATTAAAATTAAAAGCTACATCATCTTAAAATATGTTGTGTGTGTCTTTTTTTTATGCAGACAGAGTGATAAACACCAATACACTAAGATATACAGAGTGGAGATAATTCCTATTTAAAGAAAAAAGTTTAGATCCCTTTAAAAAATTAGAATATATATATATTCTTTTTTATCGACAAAAAGAAGAAAGAAAGTCTCATCAAAACCTTCTTACCAACAAACCTTATTGATTATAATATGATTTTTGCTTCCGTTTATAGGTTAAATTATTCGTTGTGTTTGAGTCTTTATGATCTATATCTAACATTTAACACGTTAATTAACTAAATAGGCGACCCGACCATAATTAATTAACAAATCTATTGGAATAATTGGTAGTTGAGGGCTGGCCTAACTAATACTCAACCCCGTTTTTTCAATCAATAGTTAAATCAACAAGTTTGATATTTCCTATTGCTTTCTTTGTATGTGGTCTTTGCATGATAGATAGTTAATGAAGTTGATTAGGAGAGGAAGTTTGATACTATTGTGTTGATCATAACGAGTAGTAATTATATACATGATTGTCCCAAAAATGTAGCTTAGTTAGCGAGCCAACAGACATAAAGGAGTTTAAAGAATGAGATTCATGGTTCAAATAATGGAAAACAACACTTCCCATTCACCTAAGTAACATTAAGGAAATATAATTTGTTGATTTGTTGGTATCAATGGCGGTTCTTTTAAAGGGCTGGGCGGGGCCCTGGCCCTCCCTGAAAAAAAAATTATATACAAGACATTACACATATACCCTTAAGTGTTTCTCAAATTTACCAACCAAACCAATCTTAGTAGATACGTTTCTTTTTCTTCTGCTCTGTTTCGTTTACTCAGTTCCCTCTTTCTCTCACGATCACGCAAGCGACGATAACAACACTCAACACACCATTGCACGACGTACCCTCACTCTCGCCGGCCTCCGCCGATCGTCGCCGCGACGTCGTTCATTGACGGTGCCGCCACCATTCCTCTCCAAAGCTTCCGCTGCTACGCCTACGCACCATCATCGCCATTCGCCAGTAAGTTATGCACTTCTGCTTCGTTCAATCGTTTTGCTTCTGCTTATGATAAACTAGCAACTGATTTTATCATTTTTGATTATTGGATTGGGTTTCGTTTTCCTTCATTTTGAATTTCGATTATTGGCTGCGTTTTGCTTCGTTGCTGCTCTGTTGATTTACTCTGGATTTTGATTATTGGTTTGCTGCGTGCATTTTGCTTCATTTTTTATTATTGGATTTGCTTCGTTGTTTTGCTGAGTTTTGTTTGATTATTAGATATGACTCAATCTTGTATTATATGATATTAATAAAACGAGTGGTACTGGAAGTAATAAAACTGACTGTTTTTTATTCAATCTTGTATTATATGACCCAATCTTATATGACTCAATCTTGTATTATATGCTTCGTCCCATTTGTATTTTAGTGATATTAATAAAAAGTTTTTCTAATAGTTTTATATCTGTAAAGATGAAGAATACTAGGACAATTGATTATTTTTTTTAAGAGGAAAGCTTGTGAGAATGAAAGAGATGAACAAGGAATAACTTCTACATCCGAACTGCTTAAAGTTCCAAGAATTGAAGAAGTGATAACTACTACGCCTCAACCTGTTGAAGTTGCGAGAGTTGAAGAAGTGATAACTACTACACCTCAACCTGTTGAAGTTCCAAGAATTGAAAATTTGAATAATCCAGATGATTTTTTAAACTCTTTAGAACGTGATCCTGGAAAGCGTTCTCCTATATGGACATATTCACCAAATCAAGTCGATGAAATACGAAGAGCTTATCTGAATTGGGGTCCGTATCAAATCCGTCTAGAAGAATATCCTTTTTCTGGTGGTAATGCGAAACATCAAAGACGGTTTCAAGAAACTTGGTTTAGCCTCTTTCCTACATGGCTAGAATATTCACCGTCAAAGGATGCTGCATATTGCTTACCATGTTATCTTTTTAACAAAGGAGCAAGTGGACGTTCTGGATTAGATGTCTTCATTACCGCGGGTTTTAGAGCTTGGAAGAAAGTGAGAGATGGAAAGCATTGTGCTTTTCTTAAGCACATAGGGAAGGATCCTTGCTCACAACACAACAATGCAATGAAAGCTTGGAATGACTTGTTGAATCAAGAGGGGCATATTAGGCATGTATTTCAAAAACAAGACTCGAGTCAAGTTATGTAGAATTGGCTACGTCTCAAGACTTCAATTGATAGTGTCCGTTGGTTAACACTTCAAGCTTGTGCTTTTAAGGGTCATGATGAAACTAGTGAGTCAAAAAACCAAGGTAATTTCCTTCGTTTGATAAAACTCTTGGCATCTTATAATGATGAAGTTTCAAAAGTTGTGTTGGATAACGCTCCATATAATTCAAAATATACTTCCCATAAAATTCAAAAAGAGCTCTTGCATATTCTTTCTAGTAGGGTGAAAAAGCATATTCGTGAGGAAATTGGTGATTCCAAGTTTTGTATCGTTGTAGATGAAGCTCGTGATGAGTCCAAAAAGGAACAAATGTCTCTTGTGTTAAGATTTGTTGATAGAGCTGATTTAATACAAGAGCGGTTTTTTGATGTTGCACATGTTAGAGACACTGCAGCTTTAACTCTTAAGGAAGCGGTGTGTGATATTCTTTCTCGACATAACCTTGATGTTTCTAGCCTTCGTGGTCAAGGGTATGATGGTGCGAGCAATATGAGAGGAGAATGGAATGGTTTACAAGCATTGTTTATGAATGATTGTCCTTATGCATACTACGTACATTGTTTTGCTCATCGATTGCAACTTGCCTTGGTTACTGCCTCAAGAGAAGTCAAGCTGCTTCATAAATTCTTTGAGAAGTTGACTTTTGTTGTCAGTGTTGTTTGTTCTTCTTCTAAGCGTCATGATGAGTTACAAGCTGCCCAACTAGAAGAAATTGAATATTTATTAGAAATTGATGAAATTGTAAGTGGTAAAGGTCAAAATCAAATCGGTACTTTGAAACGAGCTGGGGATACTCGTTGGGGATCACATTTCAATTCTATTTGTAGCTTGATAAAAATGTATGAAGCAACTTGTCATGTTTTAAAAAAAATTGCAAAGGAAGGAACAAGTTATTCTACACGCAGGGATGCTGATAGTGCTTACAATTACTCACTACAACATTTTGACCCTACGGCAACGCCTAAATTTCCAGCACTTAAAAAAACGTTGCCTTAGATAACAATGGCAACGGTTTTTTGTTCCCGTTGCTAAATTGATTTTTTTCTTTAAAAAAATTTAGGCAACGCGCAAAAACCGTTCCCTAAAAGTCAGTGGCAACGGTTTTTT
This sequence comes from Astragalus glycyphyllos, assembly GCA_963573325.1. Taxonomy (NCBI): domain Eukaryota; kingdom Viridiplantae; phylum Streptophyta; class Magnoliopsida; order Fabales; family Fabaceae; genus Astragalus; species Astragalus glycyphyllos. The sequence continues at coordinate 69,479,710 of OY754308.1, forward strand.
ATGCATATGCTTAAGCAACGGTGTGAAACCGTTCTCCTATAATCTAATTATAAAAAGAATAATTTTTTTTCCCAAAAAATTGTCGACCCACGCAAAGATACCCTTCCTTTTCTCCTTTTCTCTCGTAATAATAAAAAAAGAAACCCTTTCTTTTCTGCTTTCTCAACTTATCTCAGATTTGCTCTTAGAAACCCTTATCTCAGATTTGCTCTCTCAACTCTGCTTTCTCTGCTCTCTTGCCCGCTCCTCCGTCACACCACCACCTACGGATCGCCGCATGTACACAAAGAGACGGATAAAGTAACTGTCAAAGTGAGAGACTTCGACGGAGGTAAGAGAGAGGGTGCGTGGAGGACTCGGTGTTGCGCAGGCTGCACGCGGTGGTCGCCGGAGAAGAATGAATCGGCATCGTTTATGGTGGTGTTCCGGCGGTCTTCGGTAGAGGTGATGGAACATCACAGTGGTTGCGATTTTAGATCTGGCGCACGTAGAGGAAGAACACGGTGGTCGCCACCGTCCACAGCAGCCAGAATCGTTTCTGCCACCATGTTGTTCAGGTGCGTGCCTTGATTATTCTCTCAGTATTGTTTGCTCTTTTTTGAATTCAGAGGCTGCTGAAGCTTATCTTGTTGGTTTGTTTGAGAATACTAATCTCTGTGCTTTTCACGCTAAGAGAGTTTACATTATTCCTAAGAATATTCAACATTTCAACTTGCTCATAGGATTAGGGGCTGAGTTTTGGTTTAAGTGTTGCTTCTTTTTTAGGGTTAGGTCACTTCTTGTTCTTGATTTTGTAACAATGCTCTGATCCATGCAAGTATTTGAGGGATTAAGTCTTGGAGCGCAGAGAAGAGTTTGCTTCTTTGGAAGTTCCGATCATGAAAATGCAATTTGAGATTCTTGAAGTTCGGCTCTAATTTGGGTTACTGTTACCATTTGTGTTTGCTATCAACAATATGTTAATAAATATATTTGTATATTTATTTTATTTGATATCTCTTATAGTTATAGGAATTGACCAGTCTCCAACAGTTTTTAAAGAACATTGAAAATCTCAACTAGTAAGGGTAACCATTTTAATTAATAAAAATAAAAAAGGATACTAATTTTATTTTTGAAGGAGCAAAATCATTGTTTTCCAAGCATGTCAAAGGAAAAGAAGGTATAAGGTTTTCAAAATCTATGTTTTAAAAACAATAAATGTAACATTGTGTTCTAACTTGAATCAAGAAATAGCATTCTAGGACTAAGACCATTCAAGAAATAGCATTCCAAAGAATAGAGCATGCAATAGAAAGGAAAGTTTCCAGATAAGAACGAGAGAGTAGAGAGACTTTGAGAAACCAGAATCTGGATTTCATTCCCTTGAGTATATCCTTGATTACAAGGCCATTTATGTGATAATCTTTTACATGTAACTGATGCCATGTCAGCAATAACAATCTAACTCACTTAAACATAATTCAGCTTGATGGTGTTGATGTAGCTGCCACGATAGCAGCTCCTTAATTTGCTATTCTCTCTATTAGCATGATAAATTCTGACTGAGTTAGTTTGCAAAATTCCCAGTTCCTTAGTTGATTTCTTTGTTTTCTTTACAAGTTGATTGCCAATGTTTTCCAAATCATTTCTTTAGATGGCTGATCTTGTAGAAGAACTACATCCATTCCATGTTATCTTCCCTTAGATCATTCATTATGTTTATGTTCAGGTCTGTCATTGGCTTCAATAAAGGGAATTATCCCTTAGTTACCTGACCTGCAGAAGAGGCAGACTTTAAATCAGAATGATAAACTCCATCAGATGGCACAAATCATTGAACATGAACTCCATCATATTTCCATTGTCACCACCTAAAGCAACCGTAGTAGGACAATAAACTATGGCTGGACATGTATGATGCCAAATCACACTTCTCTTTAACTTTTTTCCTTTTGTTCCCCTTCATAACATTATTTCCTTTTGGACCAGAAATAGGTACTGATTTAATGCCATAGCCATCTAATGTTAGGCTTGCAATTCAATCCACTTACAGCATCACGTAAGAAGGTTTATGAACCTCCTCCAATGACCTTTCATACTTCTTTTTTTGTCAACATTTTTTTAAGTAGATACTGATTCTTATCTATGTTTATGCAGGAAAATAAATGAATTCGCTGTGTCTAGTCCAATTGATATCAACACGCTCCTTAGTATTTCTTTGTGAGCTAGATGTCACCTTAAAGAAAGTGAAGGTATCTACTACATCTGATGGTTATTTTACCCTCACCATCTTTCATATATAGCTATTATATTTTTTCTAATGCGTGAAGGTTCTATACTGATTGATAATGAAAACATCCAGAACATTTAGTTGAAGAGTTTAAGAAGACCATGTTGGTGATTTTTCTCAAGATACACGCAGTAAGTGGCCTGTTGAATTTGATAGTTAAATGTTACTTTTGCTTTCTTGGTTTTTCAAGAACTAGTTGCCTTTTATACATTAAGTGATAAAAATATAAGAGTTGTTACGAATACAATATGATCAAATCAACCTAGTTGTGATTGAATGCATCTGTTATTAATATTATTAGTCCCTCTATTTCTACTTGGAGCATACTTCCTTAGTATTCTTATTTGTTTTTTGTATGTTGCAGATCAAAGATCAAAAGGAATGGAGTGAATAAGGATTACTAGCAAGCAACAATTTAAATAGAGAGAAGGATTACTAGTTTTCTTAATTTTTTGCTTTTAACATGGCTGACTAGAATTTTAAAGTTAGCCTCTAAGCCTGTTTTTGAAGTTGATTTGGATACATTAACTGATAGGGTCGACTAGAATTTTGTTGGAAATTTTTTCCAATATATTTTGTAATTTTGGGTGTTATCCAAAAAAATAAAGGAGACATTTAATGTATGAAAGGAGACATTTAGTGTATGTAGGACTGTATCTAGAGTGCATGTATATTTTTTTAAAAATTTTGTTATCTATGGCAACAGTTTTGGACCGTAGTGTATGTTGATAATAGGCAATGTTACGCAACGGTTATATATTAGGCAACGGTTTTTTAGTGTTGTCGTAACATACAACGGTTTTTAAGTGTTACCATAACTGGCAACGGTTTTTGGCTGTTGCTATTGCATAAAAATCAAAACCGTTGCGCCTTAGTTACCAATGGCAACGGTTTTACGTTTGCGTTACCTTTGGTCACAAAAAACCGTTGCCCATAGTTTAGGCAACGCTCGCAGAAACAACGGTTTCAAAACCGTTGCCAAATCTTAAGGCAACGATTTATTGGCTTTACGCAACAGTTTTCAAGCGTTCCCTTTGGGTCAAAATGTTGTAGTGACTTGAAGTCATAAGCCATGAATTTGTTAACTCTAAGTTGTGTTTTGGCTCCTAAGGATAATTATAAAGCTTTTAATATTGATACTATTTGCACTTTGGTTGAAAAGTATTATCCCATGGATTTCAATGAGCAAGAGAAGAATAGTTTACTTTTCAACTTCGGCAATTTGTCGTTAATGCCCGCCAAGAATCAAGTTTGAAGAATTTGTCAACTATTCAAGAATTATGCTCGTGTTTGGTTGAAACTAATGAGAAGGAAAATTACTTCTTGCTTGATAGATTGCTCCGTCTTATCATGACTCTTCCGGTATCTACTGCCACAACTGAGAGGTCTTTTTCAGCAATGAAAATTATCAAGACTAGGTTGAGAAACAAGATGGAAGGTGGGTTTCTAGCTGATAGCATGACAGTTTACATTGAAAGAGAAATTAGTGAAAACATTAGTTCCGAGTCTATTATTGAAGATTTCAAGTCATTTGGAACACGTAGAGCATTACTTTAAGGTACATAGTTTAATTTTTTGTTGAACAACTTTGTGCTTAGTATGATTTGCATTTTAATTTATATATTATAATAGTTTATTTTAGCGGCCCTCCCTATCTTTTTTTTCAAGATCCGGCACTGGTTGGTATGATTCTAATTATTGATATAGGTGAAATCGATGAACATAAACTCCCTCGCCTCGCTATTGAATATCCCTTTTTCATTCTTGTTAATTCCTTTCTAACACAATTCATACCAAGACCAAAGTTATTCTCGTGTTTCGTTTATCTAAATAACATAAAAAAATAATCAACTAATTATTATTAGTTTGTGTGGGTACGATAAGGGTCATGTAAGAAATTTTATGTCTCATGTGTGATAAATTATATTGTGGTTTAATAATTAATTGAAAGAACTTATTGGTTTATATTTAAATGAATAAATATGACAGTTAGAGAAGTTATTTATGAAAGGGTACATACTGTTTGGTGAAGAGATATATTGTTTGATGGAAACAATATATATAATGAAGGAATTAAACATTTCCAATCTCTACCTATGATAGTATGATTCTACCACCCATCAATAAAGAGAGTCATAAGAAAGTAAGGGAAGGAGATAGAAAAGATTACTATTCAAGTCATTCCAAGTATTGAAGAATTGCATTTACCATGGACAAAGGTTAGTGCCTCTTACTATGTGAGAATCATGAATTCTAAGATCCTACTTATGTAGTTTTGCATGTGAACCCTAGAAAACTACAACTTACATGTGGTATCAGAGCATTAGGTTATGGAATTATGTGATTCTCCATGAATGTTAATTTTCTCCCAAAATTATTATCAACCCTAATTATGAAATTTAAGTTTTTGGTTAAGTTTTTGGTTTTCTTGAATTTATGTTTTCTGCTGCGTATATATTCACTGCGAATAATGATTGTGCCATTGATAAAGTCATGGGTTTTTATGAATCCAAAATCGTGGCACAGATTGAACATGTATTGCTTGTTCAATATTTCAAATCCCTTCTTTAATTATATGAAATCACGCTTAGCCAAGAAAGCCTATTTGTTGTACGTGGCTTCATCAAAGATGATGTATGGGGGGCTCTTAAAATCCAAAGACATAAAATTGTCGAATTGGATTATTATATTATTGTTAATATGTGAAACTGGTTTTGGGTGGTTAGCGTGAAATCATCTTCCATTGGGTTAATGAATGTTCTTTGTTTTTGTTTTTTTTTGTGAAATTACTTGATATTTCATGATCTCATGCTTTTGAATGGATACCGTAGAGTTTTTGCATTTGAATAAGCCACGTTAAGTGTAAGATTGAGACGGAAACGTGGGTTCAATGCCAATTATAGCTTCTGGTAGAAAGAACCACGGCCAACCCGTGTTCCTTAACACGGGTGTGCCACTAATATACATTCACGTGTTTAATTAAATTTTGGGATTAAAATTATGTTAAGTTTGTTAATCACCAAAGTGGTCAAACTTATATGCTTATTTGATTCCAAGTTAATGAAATTATTATTTCAATTACCCACAGTATGGATGCTAAATTTTATAATTGTTTATGTATGGGTAAATTGAAGTTCATTGTTATAAGGCATTTCTGGATCACCCAAAGGTTGATTAATTGTTCTTATAACTAATGGACATTATAGTGGTAATGTGTGTGTATTATTAGTTTTATTTATATATCCAAAGATAGTAAATATTTCTGATTAGTGCATATGTCATGCCAAATAAATGTTGAAGTTAATAGCATCATTATGTTTGTTTTGTGTATTGATGTATCTCCCAAAGGAGAACATTGGTATACATAGAATGTGTATTTGTCTGAATCTTATGTTTATTTATAACTCAAAGTATTAATGTTGAGCATGTATTAATTGCAGTATCTGTCCCTATTTCTTTGCATTCTCAAGCTATGTCTGTTCCAGTCTTTAATGGATTGAATTTTTCTGAATGGAGTGAACAAATTCAATTTCACCTTGGTGTATTGGATCTTGATCTCGCTCTTCAAGTTGAAAGACCCGCTGCTATTAATGATGATAGTAGCAATGAAGAGAAAATCCATTATAAGGCTTGGGAAAAGTCAAACAGACTAAGTTTGATGTTTATGCGAATGAGCATAGCAAATAACATGAAGTCAAGTCTTCCCAAAACTGAATGTGCTAAGGATTTTATGAAATCTGTGGAAGAATGCTTTCAAACTGCTGACAAGTCTCTTGCAGGGACATTAATGAGTACTTTAACCACCATGAAGTTTGATGGTTCTCATACCATGCATGAACATGTCACTGAAATGACAAATATTGCAGCAAGAATTAGATCACTAGGAATGGCAGTTGATGATGGTTTCCTTGTGCAATTCATATTGAGTTCATTACCGTTTGAGTATGGGCCTTTCCAAATGAACTATAACACTATAAAGGATAAGTGGAATGTGCATGAACTGCACGGTATGCTAGTTCAAGAGGAAACTCGACTCAAGAATCAGGGAAATCACTCCATTCATCTAGTGAATCATCAAGGAGCTGGAAAGAAATCTCAAAAGAAGCATGGAAAGGGCAAAGGACCATTAAAGATGGCTGAGTCCTCTGTCAACATTCAGAAGAAAGAATCAAAAAGCAACAAATGCCATTTCTGTGGGAAATCTGGTCATTTCCAGAAGGATTGCCCAAAGCGTAAGGCTTGGTTCGAAAAGAAAGGTGAGATTGTTGCTTATGTATGTTTTGAATCAAATTTAACTAAAGCTCCCCATAATACTTGGTGGGTTGATTCTGGATGTACAATTCATGTTTCTAATACGATGCAGGGATTCCTTACGATCCAAACTATAAAGCAAAATGAAAGATTTGTCTTAGTGGGGAATAGACAGAAGGTTCCAGTGGAAGGTGTCGGGACTTACCGTTTGATCTTGGACACTGGATATCATTTAGATTTATTTGAAACTTTGTATGTACCTAATATTTCTAGGAATTTAGTTTCAACTTCTAGACTTGATATTGCTGGATACACTTATAGTTTTGGTAATGGTTGTTTCAGCTTGTATAAGAATACCTTTATGATTGGTTCTGGTATACTTTGTGATGGTTTATATAAATTGAATCTTGATAATTTATATGCTGAAACACTTATGACACTGCATCATAATGTTGGTACTAAACGTGGTTTAGTGAATGAACGCTCTGCTTACTTGTGGCATAAGCGATTGGGACACATCTCCCAAGAAAGAATGAAACGATTGGTAAAGAATGAAATCCTTCTGGATTTAGATTTTACTGATTTAAATGTTTGTGTGGATTGTATTAAAGGGAAACAAACAAAACACACAAAGAAAGGAGCCACAAGAAGTACTCAGCTTCTTGAAATTATACACACAGATATTTGTGGACCTTTCGATGTCAATTCCTTCAATAAAGAAAAATACTTTATCACCTTTATTGATGATTTTTCACGTTATGGTTATGTCTATTTACTTCATGAGAAATCTCAAGCAGTAAATGCCTTGGAAATTTACATAAATGAAGTTGAAAGGCAATTAGACAGAAAGGTGAAAATCGTTAGGTCAGATAGAGGTGGTGAATATTATGGAAGATATGACGAATCAGGACAACACCCTGGTCCATTTGCTAGATTCCTTGAAAAGCGTGGTATTTGTGCTCAATACACAATGCCAGGAACACCACAACAAAATGGTGTGTCAGAAAGGCGTAATCGAACCTTAATGGGTATGGTTAGGAGTATGTTAAGTAATTCATCTTTACCTGTATCGTTGTGGATGTATGCCTTGAAAACTGCCATGTATTTGTTAAACAGGGTTCCTAGTAAGGCAGTTCAAAGAACACCTTTTGAATTGTGGACTGGAAGGAAACCCAGTTTAAGACACCTGCATGTTTGGGGTTGTCAAGCGGAAATAAGGATATATAACCCACAAGAAAAGAAATTGGATGCAAGAACAATCAGTGGATATTTCATTGGTTATCCAGAAAAATCCAAAGGGTATAGATTTTACTGCCCTACCCATAGTACAAGAATTGTTGAAACTGGGAATGCTAGGTTCATTGAAAATGGTGAAAGTAGTGGGAGTGAAGCTCCACAAAATGTGGAGATTAAGGAAGTTAGAGTACAAGTTCCTTTAAGTAGTACTCCTACTTCATCAATTGTTGTTCCTTGTACTCAATTGCACAATGATCAGGAAGAACAACAATTTAATGATCCCGAAAGTGACAATGAACCCGTAGTAGAACAACCACAAGAAATAGCATTAAGAAGATCCCAAAGAGAACGGAGGTCTGCTATTTCGGATGATTATTTGGTTTATCTACAAGAGTCAGAAAATGACTTAGGAATTGATAATGATCCAGTTTCATATTCAGAAGCCGTCAATGGTGATAATTCTGATAAATGGTTAGATGCCATGAAAGATGAGCTTAAATCTATGGAACAGAATTGCGTGTGGGACCTTGTGGAATTGCCTGAAGGATGTAAGAGAGTTGGGTCTAAATGGGTCTTTAATACTAAGCGTGACTCTCATGGCAATATCGAACGTTACAAGGCCCGACTTGTTGCAAAAGGTTTTACTCAGAAAGATGGTATTGACTATAAAGAAACTTTTTCACCAGTTTCCAAGAAAGATTCCTTAAGAATTATCATGGCACTTGTAGCTCATTATGACCTTGAGTTACATCAAATGGATGTAAAGACTGCTTTTCTGAATGGGAATTTAGAGGAAGATGTCTATATGGATCAACCAGTAGGGTTCGTAGAAAAGGGAAAGGAACACATGGTGTGTAAACTTAAGAAATCAATATACGGACTTAAGCAGGCTTCCCGACAATGGTATCTCAAGTTCAATGATATCATTGTGTCCTTTGGATTTAAGGAAAACATCGTTGATCGGTGTATATATCTGAAGGTCAGTGGGAGTAAGTTTATTATTTTAGTTCTGTATGTTGACGATATCTTGCTTGCAACTAATGATCTTGGTCTATTAAGTGAGACTAAGAAATTTCTCTCTAACAACTTTGAAATGAAAGATATGGGTGAGGCAGGTTATGTGATTGGAATAGAGATATTCCAGGACAGATCACAAGGACTGTTAGGCTTGTCTCAGAAAGCATACATTAACAAAGTTTTAGAGAGATTCAAAATGGAGAAATGTTCAGCAACTCCCGTTCCAATACAGAAAGGAGACAAATTTAGTCTCATGCAATGTCCAAAGAATGAATTGGAACGTAAACAGATGGAAAGTGTTCCTTATGCATCTATTGTTGGGAGTTTGATGTATGCTCAAACATGTACGAGGCCAGATATTAGCTTTGCAGTTGGAATGTTAGGTAGATACCAGAGTTACCCAGGAATGGATCATTGGAAAGCTGCAAAGAAAGTATTAAGATATTTGCAAGGGACGAAGGATCACATGCTTACTTACAGAAGAACGGATCAACTTGAAGTGATTGGATATTCAGACTCAGACTTTGCTGGCTGTGTAGATACAAGAAAATCCACATTTGGATATTTGTATCTATTAGCTGGAGGAGCGATATCATGGAAGAGTGCGAAGCAATCGGTCATTGCTGCATCCACTATGGAGGCTGAATTTGTGGCATGCTTTGAGGCCACAGTTCAGGGTAATTGGTTGCGGAACTTTATTTCAGGGCTTGGAATAGTCGACAGTATTGTCAGGCCGCTGAAAATTTATTGTGATAATTCTGCAGCAGTTTTCTTCTCAAAGAACGACAAGTATTCCAAAGGTGCTAAACATATGGAATTGAAATACTTTGCCGTTAAAGAAGAAGTTCAGAAACGTAGAGTGTCTATTCAACATATTAGCACAAATCTTATGGTTGCCGACCCTTTGACGAAAGGGTTACCGCCTAAAGTATTTGCTGGCCATGTAAAGAGTATGGGCATTATGACTGCTAGCGAATGTTAAATTATGATGTTTATTTTATGTTAGACACTCTGAGCTCATTGATGTATTTGTTTCTGAATTGTGTTTTCTAATTATGTATATGCATGCAATTTGTGATATTGAAAACAAATTATATTTTTAATAATGACATTATGTTTGAACTCATTATGGACTTCTCATTTATGATCATGTTAGGAATAATGCTAATATAGTAGTACATGGAAGGAAGTGTATTGATTTAATAATACACAACCGCCATGACTCTTATTAATTTTGTCCTTAACTATGACTTATGGTGTTGCCAATGTATGTCCTTCTTTATGCGCATTATGATTGATAATTTATTAAACCGAAAAGTGGCATTTTATCACACGAGCCAAGTGGGAGAATGTAAGAAATTTTATGTCTCATGTGTGATAAATTATATTGTGGTTTAATAATTAATTGAAAGGACTTATTGGTTTATATTTAAATGAATAAATATGACAGTTAGAGAAGTTATTTATGAAAGGGTACATACTGTTTGGTGAAGAGATATATTGTTTGATGGAAACAATATATATAATGAAGGAATTAAACATTCCCAATCTCTACCTATGATAGTATGATTCTACCACCCATCAATAAAGAGAGTCATAAGAAAGTAAGGGAAGGAGATAGAAAAGATTACTATTCAAGTCATTCCAAGTGTTGAAGAATTGCATTTACCATGGACAAAGGTTAGTGCCTCTTACTATGTGAGAATCATGAATTCTAAGATCCTACTTATGTAGTTTTGCATGTGAACCCTAGAAAACTACAACTTACAGGTCATCCCAAATAATTTGGAGGCCCTATTCAAATTTTAAAAAATGGACCCTGTTTGAGATTGAATTAACTCTTCAAGTGTTTTTTCTTTGCTTCTCATATCCAGATTCATATTTTCTAATCTTATGAGGTTTAGAAAGAAAAAACCCAATAATTTCATTTTTTTTTTGGTAGTGATAGGAACGGGGATGAGCAAGAAAATTTCACAACTGTTAGTTGGACTGCTACATTAGTTAAATAGACATACACATTATCCCTTTTCCTCTGTAATACCAAAAGAAAACTCATTCCAATTTAAAAAGAAAAAAGGTTAACGAAGTAACGTATGAGAAACAATAGAAAATAGCAAGAAGAATAAAATGTAAATTAAAACCTGAAAATTGTAATTAATTTTAAATAAATTATCAAACATTTGGTATAAATTAAATATTTTATAATTAATTTATATAAATGTAATTTGTTTATGCAACTTGGGTATTAATAAATACATATATATTACTGATAAAATATTATTAATAGGCTAAAATATATTGAAAAATAGAATTAAATCATAGCTATTATTGTTATCATTATTATTATTCTAAAACAATTAAACGAGACAAAAACAATGGAACCAAAAAAGAAGAAACACGGAGGTGCAGATTCTATGTATGGTAATAGTATTATAAAAAAAAAGGGACTTTGTTTACAGGAAAGGGAAACAAAGGAACTGTAAAATATAAAAAAGTGGTGAAACTGCGTTAAACCTGGGACATGTGAGACGTAGAAATGGACGACGCATCATCTCACCATCACGACAATTACAGAGTTTAGTTAAACAATTGCACAGAAAAATTATATACTATATATTCACTTTTTTGGGGCCCTAAAGAATTTGGATTGAGTAGAGACCATGTGCGGTAGAACAGGCTACACAGCCCAATGGTCAGTCCAGAGTACAATACTCAAGTTTCAAAATACTCATTTATCTAATTCGATTTGGTGCACTATGTTTTGTAATTATTTATGTATGTACTCACAATGGTCATGAGCATAATTTTGTAATTATATTTTATGCACGCACACTAATACGTAACTATTTTTAGTTTATGTATGCATACTTAACATATTACTCCATCCGTTTCAAAATGAAGGTCTATTAAGGTTTTTACATATATATTGAAGAAATGCAATGATAAGTCGAAAAAGAATAGATATTTTATCAAATTATTTTTATCAACTATTGATGTCTTTTTTCATTGTCATTAATGGAAAGTCAAAGTAATATTTTGAAGATAGTGTGTATAGAGGGTACACTCGAAAAGAAGTAATTAATATTGCATTGGAAATCGAAAACGACATTCAGTTTGAAACAATTTTTTTGTTAAAGTGACACTCACTTTGAAACGGAGGTGGTGTGAGAAAGAAGAGGAAGAATTTTTTATTCTTAAAGAGTATTTTGGTCATCTCCTTATGTTAGGGGGGAGTGGGAGAGTAATAGGGGGAATGGAAAAAGAATGGACCCTTCTTTGTATTGTCTTCAACAAGAATTAGATCCAGCTTGCTAACAGCACCCATTTTGACTACCCAACATACCCCCTTTTTCAATATCAAAAAAAAAAAAAAAACCCTTTTCTCTATTTTTGAAAATACTTTGTTGGCAGGCAAAATCAATTTCCAGTAGAAAGTGATTTGTAGGGGTAAACAAATTTCTAGTAGGAGGGGCAGGGATTAGATGCGAGTATTTTTGAAAAGTGGGTAAGGTGGGTGTTTTAAAAAGGGGGTGGGAAGCAACAGTATAGATTTATAATTACTGTGTCCACATAAAACAAATTTGGGCTGACTTTTTTCCTGGGCCTAAAAGAGAACAACCTCAACATTAAAAATAAAAGGGTTTTTTTTACCCCCACAATTTTCATAATTCTGAAAATACCCTCGTGAATTGGTCTTTAACAAATTTACCAAATTAAAAGGTAAATTCATTTTGGAAAAAAAAAAAACCAAAAACAGATTTATCGAATTAAAAGATAAATCTGTTTTGGAAAAAAAACCAAAAACGGATTTATCTTTTACTTAGATGAATATGTTTTAGAAAATTAAAATAATATATTTTTTAAAAAAATAAAATAGATACGAATATCAGTTGTCTTTTGGTTTTGTTTAGTGTGTAAATATTTGTTAATGCATGACGATGTTGTACGTTGTGTGAATAATTTAGGCTAAAAAATCGTTTTTCGGGCAACCTATACTTCGATTGTAATGAAACCATATAACCATTATATCCGAAAAAAATCAGGGATCAGGACTCCCCGGAAGGGACTTCGTGTGAATAATTTAGGCTAAAAAATCGATTTTTGGGCAACCTACTCCGATTGTAATGGAACCACGGCCATTAAATCCAAAAAATAATCGGAACAAATTATCTGGCCGTATAGAGTTTGGTGGGGTAAAAAAATAAAAATGGGTTTGGTACCTTGTTAGGAATTTAGGATAAAGAATAAAGGTAGTGGCGGACCTAAGGCTAAGCCAGGGACTTGAACCCCCTAAAAAAAAAGAAAGTATCCATTTATCACCTATATAAAAATATTTGTATCTATTTATCCTCTATAAAATATTTTGAACCCCCTGAAATTATAATTTTGCATTTCAATTCCTAATTTTGCACCCAATTGCACCCAAATGCCGGCCAATTATGAGTTGTGTAAATTATTTATTTAAATATAATAAAGTTATTTTTAATTATCTTATCTTTTTAGCGATTCGTGCTTTTTTAAATTTTGAACCTCCTGACTCCGGGTCTTGGGTCCGCCACTGAATAAAGGAGAGTGCTTTATAGTCACGATCAAATAGAATAGTTAGTGATCTGTACCTTGAGGTCGTCTGTGGAGATGGTCAAGGGACAGGTCGTCTGACACTGTTGAATAAGCATGACCTGAACGCGCGCGGGGGTGTACCTGCAAGAACAATCCAACGCCCAGTTGCGTACCTGACACCTGGTGACTGATCTTATTTATAGTGGTTAGTCTGGATCGTTGATACTGGATAGCCCAGTTGCGCTGAGGGCCCAATAGACAGTTGGGATGATCATTCTGCTGTTGGGCTGGATGAACACCTATGGATTGGGCGTGACGACTGGCCCAGTCCAGAACAGTGGCCCCCCAAGCCAAGGCCGATCACTGAGCGGGCGTAGGCTTGATTAGCAATTCTGATAGTCGTGCCTCCACTTTACTACTTGTGAATATTTTTCGGTGATCGGGATCGTAACGGATCATTTGATAACTGAGGGGTGGTCGTCAAAAACTTCATTTTTTCTTCAAAAACTTTCCTCTGGGGCGATCACTCAGCCCACTGGGGCGACCACTCACTCGCGGACGGACACCTCTAGGGAGCACACCTCCATACGGTGAGCAATTCTTTTGGGCGACCAACCCCTCACGGCGAACGCCTTCTTGTGGGCGACTAACTCTTTTTGGCAGATCACCTATCTTGGACGACCAGCCCTCTTCGGCACCCTTATTTCGACGGCGACCACCTCACACTCACACGCGGGCGAGCGATCTGGAAGGAGAGAGACGGGCGACCACGTGACTCGAACGTGATCATCTTCCTTTAGTGACGATCTTCCTTGAGGTGAGCGATCCAAAGCCATCCACACGAGATCCAGATTTCTAGTGTTCTCACGGGGGCGATCTCATTCACAACTTTTGATCTACTCACGCACACCCACAGGCGATCATTCCATCTAAGGGGCAATCTGCGCTTGTTTCATGGAGTGGACGATCCGACCATCACGTTCACACAACTTTGGGCGATCTGCTCTTGCTCGCGAGCTTAACTTCCGGTGGATTCTTCTCAGGCGCTCACTCTTCTCTCCGGCGACCAATCGCACAAGCGATCACTCTCCAGATCTGACCACCACCTTTGCGCAATTTGTCTCGTTCGTGGGTGACCAGATCGTCCCGCCAATTGGCGACCTCCTCCTTGGTGTGAGACGTGCTTTTGGTCTTTTTCTTTCCTCTTGTTCTTGTATTATTCTTTTGCTTGCGTGGTGAGCCTGGTAGGATCTGAATAACTTAGTGATTTGGCTTTTGATTTTCAAGGTTTCATCGTGACCTTCTCTCTCTGTGATCTGGGGGTTTGATCTAGCTCTCAAGGTATGCTACCTTGATTTTGTTGTTATTAACTTGTCAAGATTGTTGCCTATGTGCTCTTAATTGTATCTCTTCATTCTGTTGTCCTCTTGTGAGCCTGATCATGGTCTTGTTTTTATCTTCAGTGGGTTATCTAGATCGCGGATGCTGGATAGTACAGCGGTACTAGGAGCCCAATAATCAGTTGGACTGATCATCCCCCTGTTGGGCTGGACAACCACTAATGGATTGGGCCTGGACAGGCCCAGTCCAGAACAGTTGCCCCCCAAGCCAAGGTCGATCGTTGTTACCCAAGAGACGCATTAAACGTGCTATGAGGCATTACGTCGTTTCGGCTTCGGTGTACGTTCCGAATATTTTTAATATTATTTGTGTCATTACTTCTCAAAAATTTCCCCTGAAGTGATCGTGTTTCCCTCTGGAGCGACCACTAAAGACGACCACGCGTGGGGCGATCACTTCATGAGCTTCCTGCTCTCTTCGTGAGCCATAGGGGTGAGCCAGATCTGCTCCCTTCGTGACGGACGACCACTTCGTGAGCCATAGGGGACGATCACTTCATGTCTGGGACGATCACTTCCTTTCTTTATCTGGACGATCACTTCCCCTCTTTGGCGAGCAATCACTTCCTTTCTTTCTCTGAGCGATCACTTCCCCTCTTGGGCGATCGACCACTTCCTTTCTTTCTCTGGATGATCACTTCCCCTCTTGGGCGATCACTTCCTTCCCTTCTCTGGACGATCACTTCCCCTCTTGGGCGATCACTTCCTTCCTTTCTCTGGATGATCACTTCATATCTGAGACGACCACAACTGAGGCCTCATCTTGGGTGACCAGCCTTCTTTGGACGAGCTACCCTTCTTGGGCGACCACCCCTCTTGGGCGACCACTCCTATCGGACGAGGGCTCTTCTTGGGCAACCAGTCTTCTCGTGCGACCTCTCACCTGGCGGCGACCAAAGAGCTTCTCACGTGCGAGGTAGGAGCGACCACCGGTGACGACCGAGGTCCTCTTCAGTCACGGGCGAGCTTGGAGTGATCTCACGAGCCATCTTAGATTTTGGCGAGCGAGGAGACATTGACGGGGCGATCTTTGAAGGTGGACGATCTAGATTTGGACGATCTAGATATGGCTAGATCTCCTGACGAATTGGTTGAGGCTTTAGGTTTGTTGTCTTCTTTATCTTATGACTTGGTTCTTGTATCGTTGCCCACAATCTTAGGGTCGCCTCGCGAGCATGGTCGCCCCGCGAGCATGGTCGCCCATACTCTTTAGGTTGCCCATGATCTTTATTTTGCTTAACATCTTTTCTTTGTGACTAATGTTTTTCTCTTCTTCTTTTGCAGGTAAGATGGTGGGTAAAGGTTCGTCCTTCGCTCGGATGCTTTCACGAGCTGGGAAAGGACCTGCGGAGGGTTCGACCTCTGCTCCTCCTTCTACCCCACGGAATCCAAACGACAGCTCCCACGCTACTCCGGAGGATCCAAATTTGCATTTGGTTTGACTTTTGTAGTAATCCAGACTTTGATCGTTTGTGCTTTTGATACTTTGTTGCACGCTTGATTTTCTTTTGCTTTAAGTACATTTGATCTTTCATCTTTGCACGATCGATGCTCAGTATCTTTGGGTTGCCCATGCCTCCAAGGTTGTCAACTAGACAGCCCTCCATGGTGCCGATTGCCCATTTTCGTGCTGTGGGCGCCCCAATCTTGGACGACCAGCAGGGGTTGAAGACGTCCGAATTAGATTTTGAGCTCACACGACACCATCGGATAAACATGGACGAAGTTATAATCTCCATACTAGACAGCTCTCCAAGGTTGCACGCGGGCGACCAAGAAGTGGGCGCCCCAATCTTGGGCGACCAGCAGGGGTCGAGGACGTCAGAATTGGATTTTGAGCTCAACATAATAATTGTAGCTCTGCTTCTCAGCTTTCCAATGCATGCTCGCACGCCCCCATCGGATAAACATGGACGAAATTGTGGGCTCTATACTAGACAGCCCTCCATTGTGCCGGGTTCCCGTCTTCGTGCTGCGGGCGCCCCAATCTTGGGCGACCAGCAAGGGTCGAAGAGCATGGGCGCCCCCTTGCGAGTTGATGCTCCCAAAGGATGGGCGCTCGCCTTGCCGATCGTTCCACACTGAGTGGTCGTCTTTATTTGTTTAATCATTTTTAACCGGTTGGGCCTCGACCCTACCCCTTAGGCAGCTTACCAAGTGTCTACTCGGATTTAGCTCGCCCTCGGGGGTGCGACCAATCTTAGGCCACTTCATTTGTATTTAAATTCATTTTAGTGCCTTTGGACAGTTTACCGAGCTTCTACCCGGATTTAACTCGTCCTCAAGGGTACGACCAATCTTAGGCCGCTTCGTTTGTACTTAAATTCGTTTAAGTGTTGTATCCTGACCGCGCAGTTTATCGAACGCAATTCGAACTTATCTTGCACGGTAGATCGAACCTTTGAGCTTCGTTCTCGATTGGTCGTTCGTATTTGAAGAGACATATGAACACATATATAAAAGAAAATGCCTTGTCTTGTTTAACGGTCGGGCGGACTTCGATAAAAAACCCTGTGGGAAAAAGAGTGTTCCGCCCGTCTTTTCATTCATGACATACAATCAATTCTTACAAGGCTTTCTTGCCATTGTCTTTCAAACTTAAAAGGAATGCTCGTTTTGCTGATAACAGGTCAGCTTGAACAGTGGCAATCTCCCCATCCTTCGTGTAGAACTTCATTTTTAGGTGAACTGTGGAGGGAACAGCCTCTAACCATGCCAGAGTTGGTCGCCCGATAATGCACTGGTAGATCAATTTGCACGGCTACACTATAAAATCTGTTCTGACCTTTCATCACAGGGGTTTCTCCACAGTGTCATCTCCAAAGGTGACCATCAACTCAATTCGTCTGATCGGTGTGGTGGATGCTCCATTGAAACCAGTCAGAACTGTTCCCTTATACGGCCTTAGGTCTTCTTTCGATATCTTCAGAATGTCCAGAAGATCTTCAAAAATGATGTCTTCGGAGCTTCCTTGGTTGATCAATATTCGTCTGACCTCCATGTTGGCCATGACTGCAACCACCACGAGTGGCACTTCATTGTTGGGTGTCCCGTCAATGAGGTCCTCGTCCCCGAACAAAATGGGTGGTCTCTTCGAGAGGACCCTTAGGGCGGACGTTGACGCGATGTTCATGATCTGGTCCCATCTTCTTTTCATTGACTTGTTAGTTTAGGCATCAGTGGAATTGCCTCTAGTGATTACCATGGCAACTTGCCTTCCCCTTGATCTTCTGGTATCCGGGACATCATCGTCCTCGTCCTCCTCTTCTTCTCTGACTTTGGCCACTTCGTTGGTCGGTGCCTTTCCCTTTCTAGGTGATCGCACCTCCTTCCTGTCATCCCTCCAGTCGGCTTGGTCCTTCTTAACATATTGGGTCAGTTTCCCTTTTCTGATCAGCTCTTTGATGTCGTCTTTGAGGGCCATGCAGTTGTTGGTATCATGCCTGTTGCTCTTATGGTAACGGTAGTACTTCTTAGATGGGCATTGCCCTTCCTTGATGACGAGAGGGTCCGGTCTTCTCATGTCTCTGAACTCTACGTTCGCACACTCTGATAGGATTTGTGCGTATGAGGTATTCAGTTTCGTTCGGTCCGTAAACTTCCTGATCTTAGAGTCTCTTGGCGGTCAACCCTGATCCCTTCTTAGTTTTTGGTCGCGTTCTTCGCGAGGTTATCGATTCATTCCTGCCTCAGCGGCTTCAATGGCCATCGTCCTTTCTTCATAGTTCATGAATCTCTGAGATCTGTGGAGGAAGGTTTCCAAATCTCTTGGCAAGTGTAGGCCAACTTCGACTTCAAATCTACTCCCTCGGAGGAGTCCGGTCCTCAAGAACCACAATCTTTGGTTATCATCCAGATTTCTCACCTGGTCAGCCTCCCGATTGAATTGCTCCATATAGATTCGAAGGGACTCATTGGGTCCTTGTCTGATCGCAATCAAGACTTCTTGAGACTTAGGCTTTACCCTTGAAGTTGTGAAACGGGCGGAAAAAACCCTAGCCATTTGCTCCTATGAAGAGATAGTGTTAGGCCGTAACTCAGTGAACCACTCCAAGGCTGATCCTTCCAAGCTCAAAGGGAAAATTTTTCACTTCACAGGTCCGGGCGCCCCCTATACTTCATCATAAGTTCAAAGTGCTTCAGATGGGCGTCAGAATCTTTCAATCCATTGTACATTTTTAGGTCGGAGGGGGGTTTCTCTAGCGAGCGTGGAATGCGAAACTCGTCTATTTCTCTGGTGAACGGCCCCGAGCTCATGTCAACTCTACCCCTACGATGTGGTCATTCCTCGAAGTGTCGGCCTCGTGTTAGCCTGTAATTTCGACAGGCTTCATTGAAAATGGTCAACAAGGCTTGACTTATATTTCGACAAAGACCAAAGTATTTCGACAGAGAAAATGGTCATGCGCAGGGTAAGTTCGACAAGCTTCCGGGGAAGCAAAAGCAAGAAAGAGGAAAACGGACACAAGCTTTCGACAGACAGAAAACCGAGCAGTTATGCGTTGAAGAACTAGCAGTTAGTCGAAGCGTGATGAAGCGGTTCTTGTCGAAAGTAGGAGTAGCAGTTATTAGTTTTCAAATTTCTAGGCAGTTACTTAGTTTAGTTTTTTCCCCCTCTTTTCCTTCGTATAAATAGTAGTTTCTGAGAAGAAACAAAGGTCACAATTTCATATTTTACTTCTCACGCTCTAACTTCCGCATTCAAGAGAAAAACGAGTCAAAGAACAATGTATGATCTTGTGTACCACTCTCTTTCATTTTAATGCAATTTACTTCTGTTTTCTCTTTACCTTTATGTGTTTTACAATTCAAGTCCTTCTTCCCTGAAATATCTTGATTGCTTCGCGCGTACACTACAAAAAAAAACAGGGATTAGCGAGGGATATTTCCCTCGCAAACTGACCAAAATCCCTCGCTAATGGTCATTTGCGAGGGAATTAGCGAGGGACAGGTTCCCTCGCTAAATCCTTCCTCGCTAATCCATTTAGCGAGGGATTTAAAATCCCTCGCTAATTAGCGAGGGACTATTCCCTCGCTAATTAGCGAGGGATTTGAATCCCTCGCTAATATTGAGAGACACGTGGCCAAGTTCTGACAGCCACGCGTCCACTATTCCCTCGCTAATCCTTTTTTTTTAAAAAAAAAAAAAAATTTCCTTCGCTAAATCCCTCGCTAACCCTTTTTTTTAAAAATTTTTTTTCCCTCAACCAGACAACATACCATATGCAGGAAAGTCGTTAATTGTCCACATCAATGCCGCTCTCATCATAAAATTTTTCTTTCGTGCTGCATCATATGTCAAAACACCCCCCCACAATCTCTTAAGATCATCAATCAGAGGTTCCAAAAAGATATCAATATTAGCCCTTGGATTGTGTGGACCAGGTATAAGACAAGTCAAAAACATATACGGCTTAGTCATGCACATCTCAGGAGGAAGATTGTAAGGGGTAACAATGACTGGCCAACAAGAGTAGGGTGACGCCGATGCTTGGATATACGGAGTAAATCCATCAGAGCACAAGCCAAGCCGAACATTCCGTGGGTCTGAGGCAAAATCAGAATGCACTTGATCAAAGTGCTTCCATGCTTCACCGTCAGATGGGTGGCGTAAAATGTCCGAGGTACACTTATTGTCATAATGCCAAGTCATTTTCTGCGCAATTTCGGCCGATGCAAACATTCTTTGCAACCTTGAAACTATAGGCAAATAGAACATCGACTTTATCGGGATTGGTTTATAATTACGTTTTGCCCCTTTACGATCGTGATACCTCGGTCTTCCACAGAATTTACATTCAAGTAGCTCACCATCGTTTTTACCAAATTCGTTGTTGTAAAATAACATGTGCCCTTCTGAACAACAATCAATCTTCTTAAAATTCAATCCCAGCTTCGAAACTAACTTCTTTGCTTCATAATAACTTTTGGGCAAACTATCCTTATTAGGTGTCGCTTCCAACATCATTTCAGTCACATAGTCTAAACCCACCTCAGAAATATTACTCATCGACTTGAGAGATAAAAGCTTCACACACATAGATAATTTTGATTGTGGGGAGTCTTCAAACAACGGTTTGTTCGAATCTATTAACAAGTTATAAAATCTTTGTGCTTCTTCATTTGGAAGTTCATCATAATCGTCATATTGAGGCTCATCAAATGGCACATTCACCCTAAGACCATCACAAATCATGTTTTCCATCGACTCAAAAATTTCATTACGTGCAACACCAAAACCAGAACTGCTTGAAGCCCCTGCGTCAAAATTTGGACGTCCTTTTTCTCCATGTTCCACCCAAATCCAATAATTAGGCTTAAAACCCCAACGATACAAGTGTTCCCTAATTTCATCATCGGTCTTAATAGGTATTCCGTCGCATTTTAAGCATGGACATCTAACCCCCTTTTCCCGTCTAGCCAATTCATGTCGCCACGCTACAACAAGAAACTGTTCAACCCCAATTACAAAACTTTGCTTTAAACCCGCTCTTCTAGGAAATAACCGATCATACACCCAATCACGATTAAATTCATACCAATTCATCTACACATATTTAAGAAAATGTGTTAGATTCCCATAACATTCCCAATAACCTATCAAGTTAGTGGCATCGATATGATCTCAGTGGAGATGATTCCGAGCCAAGTATGGGGGTCAAGGACAGCACAAAACCCTTTTCCATCCAAGTAGTGAAGGAAGTTATTTCATATAACTCCCAACCTTACCGTTGTTAGTATCGTCTCGCAATTATCTCAATGGAGATGATTTCGAGCAAATTATGGGGGTGAGGGACAACACCTCACCCTTTTCCATCAACAACACACAGTCATCTAACCTAGGGTTCATCAAAACAACAATTAAACAATTTTCAATTAACAACTCTAAAATAATACACTTTTCAATTTCAACTATTTGACACAATTAACAACATACACAATTTTTAATTCTCAATAATTTTCAATCTAACTCTTCTCAACAATTTCACTTTAACAAATTTATATTCATTTTTCAATTACTAACATTCACATTTCACAATATTCACTCAATTTTAACTCATATTTCACACTTAATCCTACAACTCACATTTTACAATATCACTTAACCAATCCTAACCAATTCACAACAACACACAACAACAACAACAAATAATTCAATCCTAACTAATTCAAAACTTAACACACAACAACAATAACAACAACAAATAATTCAATCCTAACTAATTCAATCCTAACCAATTCAATCCTAACCAACAACAACAACAATTTATTTTAAAAACAACAATTTATTTTAAAAACTAACTGTTATGAGCGAGATTGACGTCCGGTGAGGTGGTTCGGTGACGGTGCGCACTCCGGGTGCGATTGTAGGCTTCAAACACCAAATTTCAATCCTAACAAATTTCAATTTCAAGCAAATAATAAATAAATTAAAACAACTTCAATAAATCAAAAATTAAAATTATAACATCATAAAAAGTGCAAATCAAAACTTACAAATTGAGGGAAATGGGAGCTCCGGTGGTGGTGGTGGTGGTGGTTTCGTGGGGGGTGATGGTGGTGGAAGAAGAGGCAAATCGTGAGAGAGAGAGATAGAGGAGAGGAAAGGAAGAGGAGCTCCGGTGGTGGTGGTTTCGTGGGTGGTGGTAGTGGTGGAAGAAGAGGGAAATCGTGAGAGAGGGAGAGAGGAGAGGAAGAGGAGTTCCGTGGGTGGTGGTGGTGGTGGTTGTGTGGTGGTTGTGGTTGTGGATTTGAGAGAAGGGGGTGAGAGAGGGGAGTATTCGGATGGGTGGTGAGAGAGAAGAGTGAAGAGTGAGAGAGAAGAGTGAGGAAAAAAAAAAGAAAAACGGTCCATTTATTTAGGTTAGCGACGGATTTTGCGAGGGACAGAAAATCCGTCGCTAATTGTCACGTTTTGCGAGGGACATCAAATCCGTCGCTAACCTCCTCGTTTTGCGTGCCACGCGTCCCTAGACACTGCAACGGTCAGAACGTTTTGCGAGGGACATCAAATCCGTCGCTAATCCGTCGCTAACCTCCTCATTTTGCGTGCCACGCAATTTCAATTTGGCGCCCTGTGTTTTGCGAGGGAAATTCCGTCGCTAAACGTGCCCATTCCGTCGCTAATGTCCAGAAAAAACGAGAAGACCAATTCCCTCGCTAATGTTCAGCCAATCCGTCGCTAATTCTTAAATTTGCGAGGGACCAGGGTTCCCTCACTAACGTCCCTCGCAAATGAGCTTTTTTTTGTAGTGGTAAGGAATCAATTATATCTTCTCATTTTCTTCTTTTTATTGTTAAACAGCAAGAACACAAGCGATTCTGTAAAAACTCTAAACACAAATGGTCTTAGGATTCACTGGTTGATCCTGCAAGTTAACCAAATTGGAGACCAGCGGTGTTTACCAAAATCCACGGTAAACAAATTGGCACGCCCAGTGGGACGTTTGTGTCGAAATATTAGAGTGTTAGTTAGCAGAATCTTGGAATATAATTGTTTATGCGCCTGAGGAGTGGTAAATCTTTGTCAAAGATGTCACGTTCTGGCGCAAGTTCTTCGAACGCACAG
The DNA here is from genome assembly GCA_963573325.1 of Astragalus glycyphyllos. Classification (NCBI taxonomy): domain Eukaryota; kingdom Viridiplantae; phylum Streptophyta; class Magnoliopsida; order Fabales; family Fabaceae; genus Astragalus; species Astragalus glycyphyllos. Next base: position 69,503,015 of record OY754308.1, read on the forward strand.
AGTGGCCCTGAGAATGCGTCTATCAATGACGCTAATCCAGTAACTGCTATGGGAATAACTGCTCCAATGCCTTCGACAGGCATGATCACAGTTACATCTCCTGTGCTTAATCCTATACCAACAATGGCCACCACGGTGACCACACAGCCTAATGAAAAGGCTTTTATGCCACAAACAATGGGAACGTCTAACCCATATATGACTAGTGGTCATATCCCATTTAGCATGCCTATAGTTGGTCGAAATCTCCCTTATGGTATGCCAACTGGCATGATGGTAGGCTTGCAAACCAATTCATCAACGTGTGCAGATAACATAATGAATGGTGGTTTCTCCCCTATGCATGCCTCTCAAGAGGGCATTTATGGTCGAAATGCCCAGCCCACATTAACTACAGCATCTGTGTTGGCATTAAGACAACAAATAGATGAGGCCAATCATGATATGGTTAACATGTTAACCCAACAAATTGGTACAGTATTCAACCCTTTGATACGTGAGACCAATAACAGTTACCAAGCATTGGCAACTCAAATGGGTCGAATTGCAGATTTCTTTGGCACTCCAAGAATGCAGAATCAGCCAATACCCCAAGTACAACCTTTGAGGCCTGTAGAAATCCCCTTAGAAAGGCCTAACATTGAATTGCCTAGAAATCAGGCACAAGCACAAGTTGTCGAACAACCCTTGCAGGGGATGGTTGAAAACGAGCCTGATATAGTGTTAGTAAATAGAAATCAAAATGCTGATGAAGTAGTCAGGCAAGTGCAACAAAACAATTCTGGAGCGCAGAACAATATAGCTAATCTTGTCGAAACAATTTTAGCCTAGAATGGCCTTAACATAGGAATGCACAGGCCAAATTTCGTGTCGCCATTATCAGAATATATTTTGCAAAGTGAAATTGCCAAGGGGTTGAAAAGTCCCTAAATTCACTAAATTTGGTGGAGAAACTAGTGAATCCACCATCGAACACATTGCTCGTTATTTAACTGATGCTGGGGATTTAGCCCAAAATGAGAATTTAAGAATGAAATTTTTCCCTAAGTCTCTAACAAAAAATGCTTTTACTTAGTTTACTACTCTACCCCCTCACTCTATGTTTAATTGGAACCAGTTAGAAAAAGCTTTTCACGAGCAATTCTATATAAGACACTCCAAAATTAGTCTCAAAGAATTGGCTAGTGTTCGACGTAAAACGGCAGAGACTGTTGATGACTATCTCAACAGATATAGACTTCTCAAAGCAAGGTGATTTACCCAAGTGCCTGAACATGAGTTAGTCGAAATGGCTGCTGGTGGTCTAGATTATTCTATTAGGAAAACACTAGACACTCAACATTTAAGAGATATGGCCCAATTGGCCGATAGAGTAATGCAAGTCGAAAGGCTAAAAGCTGAGAAATCTAGAACTAGTAGGTTTCATAACAATAAAAAAGACAAAATTGCCTATGTCGAAATTCAAAATGAGGAACAAGAGTACGACATCTCTTACGAGGAAGTCGAAGAGGAGGTCAATGTTGCCGAATTAAAGCCAGGACCTCCATATACTTGTAAATTGCTAAAACCTTCAAATGGTAAAAATCCTGTTGAACCTAAAAACGAAAAATTCGTTGCAAAAACTTATACATTTGATGTTTCTAAATGTACCGAAATATTTGACTTGTTAGTTAAGGACGGTCAAATTCTGGTTCCTAAAGGGTTAAAAACACCACCATTAGAACAAAGACAGAAAAGAGGTTTTTGCAAATACCATAATTTTTTGGGTCATAATACCTCTCATTGTGTTCTTTTCAGGGATTTGGTGCAGAAAGCGCTAAATGAAGGAAGGCTCAAATTTGGTGAAAAACCAAAAGCGCCAATGAAGATTGATGCTGACCCCTTGCCTGAAGTCGAGGCATTATACACTGAAATTAGCATCAATATGGTCGAAGCTTCTGGAACCGGGCCTAGTAAGACTCACATTAAGAGAACTTCACCAATTTCAGAGATGGATGTCGAAATGGCTGCAGAAGGCCAAGGAAACGACAAGGCCAAACCCGTCTACCCAAAAGCTGAAGAGGATTTGGTGGATTTCCTCAATCGCTGCAAGATAAGTAATTCAGAGGTGATGCTGTGCCCAAGGTACAGTGCTGTTTTCGACAAGAAAGCTGCTAAAGAACTTGAAGAGTTCAAGCCTCAAATGAAGCGCAAGGGTAAGTGGGTGGATAAAAGGCCCAAGTTTGATTTTGCTGACAAGAGAATTCCATATGGAGGAAAAGGAAAGTTAAGCACTTACGTGCCTCCTTCTTGTACTCCTGTCGAAAAGTGGGTACATTCTGGTGGGAAAGGTAAAGGCTTGTACCACACTGGGGGCAACGTGATTCATCGAATTAGGCCAAATATGATGGCCAAAGGAAACACAAGTGGTGCTAACCAGAATGAGGTAACTGGAAATAAGAAGTATGCCTACAACAACAACTACAAGGGAAAGAATCCTATGACAAGGACTCAATGGCGAAGATTTCAACGCCAAAAGAAAGTTGATGTTGTTGCTACAGGCAAAGTAGCAATTCCCAAGAACGAGAAAGGTAAGGAAATAGTTTTACCTTCAACTGAAGTGGTTAGGAAACCAGCCACTGAAAGAATCTTCCCTTCTTTGGCTGAGATAAAGAAAGGCTTCAAAGAAGAAGATCTCAAGTTGGAAGAGGAATTGAACTCTTCTTTTGCTGATTCTGAGCATGACTTCGACGTGCTATGTGGTGTCGTTTCAATTTTACCAATTGAATATGATGTGGTGTCTGAAGTCAATGAGGTCGAAGAAGAATTCGACGAAGGTATGGCTTACAAGCCAGTATGCTATTATGTGCTGAAGAATGGTTGCGTTGAAGAGCAACAAGCTGTGTTTGAAAGGCCGGATTGTGGCATGATGAATCATCTCAAGCCACTATTTATACAAGCCAAAGTCAATAATGTTGGGATCAACAAGGTCCTTGTCGATGGTGGAGCCGCTGTGAATTTAATGCCTCAACACTTGCTAAGTAAAATTGGCAAGTATGATACTGATTTAAGGCCACATAATGTGGTTCTTACCAATTATGAAGGCAAATCTGGCTACTCACTAGGGGCCATTCAGGTCGAATTGGCTGTTGGAAGCATAAAGAGGCCAACTCTGTTAATGGTAATACCTTCTAAAGCAAATTACAACTTATTGCTTGGAAGAGAGTGGATTCATGCAGCGGGGGCAATCCCTTCGACTGTACATCAGAGGTTGGTAATTTGGAGAGAAGATGGATTGGTCGAAAATATTGAAGGAGATCAAAGTTACTTCAAGGCTGAAGTAAATACAATAACCAAGCAGACCTTCGACAAACAACTAGCGAACATTGCTCCATGTTCCTCCTCTAATGCTGGATTCATTGAGCAGGATAATGTTATTTCCTCTGTCAACCTCCATCCAAACTATGGTTTCATTTGGGAGAGGCAATACATTGATGATGGAAGTGCAACAAGAGGCTTTGACAAGCCTTCTGGTTGGGATGATTGATGATGATAAAACCCAGTACATGGGAAAGAATTACTGCCTATGTGGCCGAAAATAAAGAAAAAGCAATTCTCGAAGTTGAGTTGCATCACATGGTTGCTTTAACCACAAATGATAGTAACAAAGAAATTATGGTCGAATCACCTAGACTAGACGGTGTCTATGATGATGAACCATTAGGATTTGAGAAAGATCCAATGGGTTCGACCAAGAAGATACAAGCACAAAATCCCTTAGAAGAAATAGATTTGGGAGATGGAAGTGTAAGAAGACCAACATATATCAGTGCAAAAGTCAATAAAGACTCCAAGGTGCAGATAGTCGAATTGCTGAAAGAGTACAAAGACTGTTTTGCTTGGGACTACAATGAAATGCCAGGTTTAAAAAGAGAAATGGTTGAGTTGAAGCTGCCTATTCGACTAGATAAGAAGCCTGTGAAGCAAACCCCAAGAAGATTTGCACCAGAAATCATGTCGAAGATTAAAACAGAGATCGAAAGGTTACTAAAGAGCAAGTTCATCAGAACTGCCAGGTATGTCGATTGGCTTGCTAATATAGTTCCTGTAATTAAGAAAAATGGTACACTTAGAGTTTGCATAGATTTTAGGGATCTAAATAATGCTACTCCCAAAGATCAATATCCAATGCCAGTGGCAGAAATGTTAGTTGATTCCGCAGCAGGTTACCAATATTTGAGTATGCTTGATGGGTATTCAGGCTACAACCAAATCTTTATTGCTGAGGAAGATGTTTCAAAGACGGCATTTCGATGCCCGGGGGCGTTAGGTGTTTATGAATGGGTAGTGATGCCATTTGGTTTAAAAAATGCTGGTGCTACGTACCAAAGAGCTATGAATACTATGTCCCATGATTTTATAGAAAATTTTATGCAAGTATACATAGATGACATAGTAGTTAAATCAGCATCAGAAAGTGGTCATCTAGACCACCTTCGACAATCATTTGAAAGGATGAGAAAATATGGATTGAAAATGAATCCACTAAAATGTGCCTTTTGTGTAAGTGCAGGTGATTTCTTAGGCTTTGTCGTGCACAAAAAAGGCATTGAGATAAATCAAAATAAGACGAAGGCTATCATGGAAACACAACCTCCTTCGACAAAGAAAGAATTGCAGTCTTTACTAGGAAAGATCAATTTCCTGAGAAGATTTATATCAAATCTAAGTGGCAAGACTCAAGTATTTTCGCCATAACTTCGACTGAAGAAGGAAGATGTTTTCAAGTGGGTGCCATGCCACCAACAAGCTTTCGATGAAATCAAAGCCTACCTGATGAAGCCACCAATTTTATTGTCTCCAATTAGAAATAGAACAATGAAATTGTATATAGCTGCATCAGAAATGTCAATGGGTAGTATGTTAGCACAAGAGGATGAAAATGGAGTCGAAAGAGCCATATATTACCTCAGTAGGGTTTTGAATGATGCTGAAACCAGATATCATCCTATTGAAAAACTGTGTTTGTGTTTGTATTTCTCATGTACAAGGTTAAAGCAATATATAAAGCCTGTTGATGTTTATGTTTATTCTCATTTTGATATAACTAAACATATGTTATCGAAACCAATTTTGCATAGCAGAATAGGTAAATGGGCATTAGCTTTATCCGAATATTCATTGACATTTCAACCACTAAAGGCTATTAAAGGGCAGGTAGTGGCAGATTTTATTGCAGACCATTCAGTGGTCGAATTAGCAATTGATTGTGTTCACTTTCGACCTTGGAGGTTATATTTCGATGGCTCAAGCCACCAACATGGTACAGGTGTAGGAATGTTAATCATTTCACCAACAGAAATACCAACCAAATACAAGTATAAAATCGAAGAAAGTTGCTCCAACAATGAGGCGGAATACGAAGGCTTAATAGCAGGACTCGAAATTCTGTTAAACTTGGGGGCAAAGCAGGTCGAAATAAGAGGTGATTCTGAATTAGTAATCAAGCAATTAACGAAAGAATACAAGTGCATAAGGGAAAATTTGATTACTTACTTTATTGCTGCCAATGCATTATTGAAACGTTTTGATCACGTTAAAATCGAGCATGTGCCTCGTATTGCAAATCAAGAGGCGAATGATTTGGCACAGCTAGCTTCAGGTTATAAAGTTTCGAAAGAAAACTTAACGAAGCTAATCGAAATTAAAAACAAACTAATTTCGACGAACATGTCACTAGAAACTTTGTCAAGGCAAAAACTTGAGGGGGTACAGCCCGATTCTTTAGCCTCAAGTCTTAAGCCAAATGAAATTTTTAATGAAAATGAAACTTTTGAAGTTTTTGACAAAGGGTATTGTGACAACGTGTTCGAAGTTTTTGCCATCAACAATTTGTCAAATGATGATTGGCGAAGACAAATTGTTAATTACTTGGAGAATCCCACAGGGATGACTGATAGAAAGATCAAGTATAGAGCCTTAAGTTATGTGATTATGGGAAATGAGTTGTTTAAGAAAACCCCTGAGGGAGTTTTACTCAAATGTCTTAGCGAAAATGAGGCGTACTTGGCAATATCCAATGTTCACAGTGGAACGTGTGGGGCTCACCAAGTAGGCCATAAGATGAAATGGCTTCTTTTTCGACAAGGTGTTTATTGACCAACCATGTTAAAAGATTGCATAGAGTTTGCCAAAGGATGCCAAGAATGTCAAAAGCATGCAGGGATACAACATGTGCCTGCAAATGAATTACATTCTATCGTGAAACCTTGGCCATTTAGAGGATGGGCTTTGGATATAATTGGCGAAATTAAGCCAAACTCGTCGAAAGGCCATCGTTTCATATTAGTAGGGATAGATTATTTCACTAAGTGGGTGGAAGCTATTCCTTTAAATAATGTTAATCAAGAGGCAGTAATTAGTTTATTCAAGACCATATATTGTATAGATTCGGTGTGCCTGAAACTATCACCACAGACCAAGGTTCGGTTTTTATTGGTCAGAAAATGGTCGAATTCGCTGCTGAAAATGGTTATAAATTCTTGAGTTCGACGCCATACTATGCTCAAGCAAATGGTCAAGTTGAAGCAGCCAATAAAATTATCATTAGTTTGATTAAAAAACATGTTGGGCAAAAACCCAAGAATTGGCATAAGACACTTAACCAAATTTTATGGGCGTGTCGAACATCTCCCAAAGAGTCAATTAATAATACTCCTTTTAAACTTGTTTTTGGGCATGATGCAGTATTACCAGCAGAAATTTGTTTTCAATCAATTAGGATTCAAAGACAATTTGAAATCCCATCTGATCATTATTGGAGTATGATGCTGGATGAATTGGTTGATTTAGATGAGGACAGGTTAAATGCATTAGATGTGCTCACAAGACAAAAAGAAAGAGTGGCTAAGGCCTATAACAAAAGAGTCAAATTGAAGACTTTCGACGTGGGAGATTTGGTTTGGAAAGTTATCTTACCTATGGATAGAAAAGATAGAGTCCTTGGTAAATGGTCCCCAAGTTGGGAAGGACCGTTCAAAATTTTACAAGTCTATTCAAACGGCGCATATGAAGTCGAAGAGATTGGCGCTGATGAAAGAATTTTGCGTATAAATGGCAAATACTTGAAAGAGTATAAGCCAACGTTGCAAGAAGTTAAAATAACGCTGGAATAAAGATAAAGAAAGCGTAAGTACGTGGCATTCAAAAAAAGTTGTGATTGCCATATGAGCATTGTCAGAATTATAAGCAGAACGTTGAAGGCCATGTGGTACACCAATATAGGAGTAACGCCAACAACACTTAACAGTGGTAACATCAGGTATACAGCTATTCTACTCAAGTGCAAAGTCTATTTCGATGGTGAATTCAAAAATGTTCTTTCTCTTCTTCCACCTCAAGCTCAGTCGAAAAAGACATTTTTGGGGGGCAATTTGTTAGCCTGTAATTTCGACAGGCTTCATTGAAAATGGTCAACAAGGCTTGACTTATATTTCGACAAAGACCAAAGTATTTCGACAGAGAAAATGGTCATGCGCAGGGTAAGTTCGACAAGCTTCCAGGGAAGCAAAAGCAAGAAAGAGGAAAATGGACACAAGCTTTCGACAGACAGAAAATAGAGCAGTTATGCGCTGAAGAACTAGCAGTTAGTCGAAGCGTGATGAAGCGGTTCTTATCAAAAGTAGGAGTAGCAGTTATTAGTTTTCAAATTTCTAGGCAGTTACTTAGTTTAGTTTTTTCCCTCTCTTTTCCTTCGTATAAATAGTAGTTTCTGAGAAGAAACAAAGGTCACAATTTCATATTTTACTTCTCACGCTCTAATTCCGCATTCAAGAGAAAAACGAGTCAGAGAACAATGTATGATCTTGTGTACCACTCTCTTTCATTTTAATGCAATTTACTTCTGTTTTCTCTTTACCTTTATGTGTTTTACAATTCAAGTCCTTCTTCCCTGAAATATCTTGATTGCTTCGCGCTTAAGGAATCAATTATATCTTCTCCTTTTCTTCTTTTTATTGTTAAACAGCAAGAACACAAGCGATTCTGTAAAAACTCTAAACACAAATGGTCTTAGGATTCACTGGTTGATCCTGCAAGTTAACCAAATTGGAGACCAGCGGTGTTTACCAAAATCCACGGTAAACACCTCGATGACCACGTCGTTCTTCTTCAGAATTGTCTCTTGGATGGTTCAGTGGATACTTTTCATAAGACCTGCTACACGATCGAGTGAGCGAGCCGGGTGAACTAGAAGAATCATATGAGGATTCTTGTTGCGAAGATTCTTCCGGCTAGTAGGTGTAGTCTGAAGTGGAGGGAGTGATCCTAGGTGGGGTTAGTCCTCCTCCTCGTCCCCTTCTGCGGGGTGGAGATCTGTGGATGAGCTGTCTTTTGGGAGGCGAATGATGTCTCCTAGACAGGTCGGCCCGTGGACTGGGCGACCTGTTGTTGCGACGGCGTAATTCGGGTGCTGTGTTCGCTCGTCTGGGCGCCACCTGATCCTCCATCAGGGTGAGGAGGTCGTTTTGCCGGGCGATTTGCTCGTCTCGGTTTCGAAGTAGATCACAGAGCTCTTGAACCAGGTTCGCGGGGAGGGTAACATCGACCTGTTGAGTCGGGGCGTCGCCTGTGGTCTGCCTCGCGGTTTTGGAGGCATGAGAGATGTGGTGGGAAAGCGTGTGTTCTCCCACTATGGTCGCCAATGATCTGTACCTTGAGGTCGTTTGTGGAGATGGTCAAGGGACAGGTCGTCTGATGCTGTTGAATAAGGATGACCTCAACGCGCGCGCGCGGGGGGGGAGGGGGGGTGTACTTGCAAGAACACTCCGACGCCCAAGTAAGAACACTCCGACGTCCAAGTCAGCTATGTCGAGCTAGAACAATATCTAGTGAATATTCGAATGAATTGCGTAGCTGACACCTCGTGACTGATCTTATTTATAGTGGTTAGTCTAGATCGTTGATACTGGATAGCCCAGTTGCGCTGAGGACCCAATAGACAGTTGGGCTGATCATTCTGCTATTGGGCTGGATGACCACCTCTTAAATATCTCAAATGACTATCGTTTTGTAATAAGAAATAAAAAATATTGCTTTGACCCGTTGGGTCATTGTTTTTACTATGGCTCTGTTTGGCATTCGAGCACAAAACCGACTCTGTCACATTGGATCTATCGCAAGTCTAGTCCAATTACTTGCTTGGATCAGACCGCCCTTCCAATCGTAGTTTAATGAACGTCCCTGATTTAAAAGTACCGGACTAATGAAAGACAAAGGACAGCCCTGCAGCATCAAAGCAACCCCCACTCGGCCATTCCCTACTCTAGAGGAGTCGCTTTCTATGTCACATAGTGCTTGATAGGGAGATAATGTAACTTTGAGGGACTAAAATCTTCTCAAGCTTGATCACAATATGCTTCAGCTGCTTGCATTCTGGCCGTGTTTGGCATAAAATCATGCTAATTGCTCTAAGCATTTCTAGCAGCTGAGTATGTAATTAAAGAATACTTCGTCATATCTGAATAAAACGAAGATTAAGAAGCGTGGAAAAACACATCTTTCAATTCATTTTATTGCTGTCGTTGCTTGCTGATATTCGAGATATTTGAACTATGGCACTACATTTACGCAAACACCACCTAAGGATTTTTCGACATTATATCATCATCCAATAAACTAATATTTACAAAGTTGTATATCCTCTTTTATTTTGTTGCCACTATTATCCTCTTTCGTTTAAATAGATTGTTTTTTGCGGTCGTACACACCTAATTTCTACTTAAATTAAGGCTAAGGCTCGGAATTCTGCTGAAATCAATTCTTTTTCTATCTTCTGACGTGGCAAAGAGCCGAAGAAATAATTTAATTACGACACATACGAAGAAAACTCCTACACCTGCATCACATCACATTTCTACATTTAAGCTACACACGTCAAGAAACTCTATCCACAAGCTGCTGACCTTCCTCATCATGAACAATTTCGGATAAAAATGCCTTTTCTTTTTTATCAATAATAATTTATCACTTATCGCTTCAAGTAAGCAGCACCTCCGGTGCACTGCAACTTAGACCAACAAGCAAGAAGATTGATTTTAGCAAATTATTGATCTGCCATGCAAAACGGGTTGCTGCGATAATATAACCATTGACAAGCTGTCGTCTACACGGATGACCTGTTGAAGAAAGAACAAAATCATGAGTTATCTATAGAACAATAACACGGATAATGGTGAATGGCTGCCTCACCCCCACAAACAAAAGTAAATCGAAGTAATTTGAGAAAATGACACTGACACGTCGACACCGATAATAATTTGAAAAAATAGAAGTAATTGAAGTGTTCGGTGTCCGACACAACACGTTTTCAATCTGAAGTTTCGGTGCTACATAGACTACGATTCCATTTTCCCAGTTAATTAGCCCACACAGTTACAAAGTAGGTTTCCTTAATCCATGGTGATGACTTTCTAGTGTCATGAAAATATCATCAATGGCTAGGTCTACTCATGCAGCTGGCTTATTAGTGTTATCGTATAATTTGGAAAGAAATACAAACTGAACTTTTCAAATTCACTATTAACATTGTTAAATAATAGAAAGGATTAGGCAGTTGCCAAATTGCACTCATAATGACTTGCACCGAAGTCAACAGATCCAGCAAACACATAATTACATAAGTGAAATGAGTAGCAAGACAATATAATTGTGGACAACAGTGTTTCAAGATATAACTACCAAATTCACATATATTACCTTATATTCTGATTCCTCAGTGCTTCATTAGTAGACAAAATGCCATCAAATCTACAGGCATTGTTACTTCGAGCATTCTCGGCATCTTGAACTATGCTTTTAGACATTTTATATGAATGTTTCCCAAAACGCCCCTTCAAATCACTTTGAATTTCTGCCAAAGGGTTCACAAAGAATCCACCATCATCCCTACGATGCTGAAATCTTCTGCTATTTGCAGTTAACAACTCTTTGCTTCCATCTCTATCGGTTGCATTATGCATAGCATTTGTCGATGCTGAGCTTCCAAAAGAGAACCTTGATGTGGAATACCGGCCTTCCGTCTTCTTCCAGAATTTAGAACTCAAAAAGTCAGTACCAGGTAGCCTGCAACAGGTGTCTTCTATGCCATCAGCATTGGGAATCCTGCCACTTGATACTGCCAAATCATATGATATTTCATCCAAGGCCATCTCTAGACCATGTACACGTGTCTCCAGAGAATTCATCCCACTTTGGGAGCTTCCAATAAATCTCTATATTCAAATAAAGATGAGGACACGAGTCAGAAATATACACCTCAATGACTATGTTTTTTTTCCTTTCTAATGTAAGTAGAAAATTTGCAGATAAACTTTTTAGAAAAACCATTGGGGATGTAATACAATTTAGTAGAGTAAAGAATTGCTTAAATGCAAGGAAGAGGGTAGTTCTAAATTGTGCATTCACCCAAACATGGGGGATGAAAAAGTGGGATGGGAAAGGACTACGTGAGATGCCCAACAAGATACAGAAAATGAAACACAAATGGAAATAGTATTATGTTACCTAACTTACCCCATTGAGTGAGAAAATAAGAGACGGTTAGATGTCTAATTCCCATTTCATTCATAATCATATCTTCTAGTAATTAAGTAATGCAATGCAGAAAAGGAACATTTTTAATAAGACTTTCATAATTTGAGCCAAATATAGAAAGAGACATTAGCCAAAAAGGATTCCACGATTTATGACACCAAGTTTTCTGTTAATGTAAGTGGCTTGTCAATATTATGATAGTCCGAGAAGGAAAATGTTATCCAGAATTCAGAAATTAAAAAGAAAAGCAAGACCAACAAAGATTATCTCAAAAGCAATGTAAATAAGTTGACTACACAGGAAGTCAGGAACAGCACTAGCATGAACAAGTTAGGTTCAGTAAAGTATTAAAAGGTATATCAAGACACAAAATACCTGGAGAACGTCCATTAGATTTGATTGCTGGTTTTCAATTTGAATAAGTTGTTCTCGGATCAAAGAAAAATCCTCAACATCTTGCGGACTTTCACAAACTTCATTTACGTTGTTGATGGTAACATCTGTGCCGAGTTTGTCATCATCATAACATGGAACTACACGAGATTTGGAACCACCAAACTTCCGCCCTTTCTCATCTGACATCTTGCTAAAGAGAACTCGCTTTACATCAGTCTTTGAATTTACCACATTCTGATACGGGGTTGATTTAGAAGCTTCAAAATCACACCTTTTAATATCATCTTCCTTAGACATGTTTGAGAGGGAGGACTTTGATACTGGAGTTTGAAGTTCCTCATTAGACAATTTATCATGATCCTGCTGATGCAATGTCCCCATTCTCAAATCCTTTTCATTGCTCTTCATAGGACTCTCTCTTTTGCCGGATGATACAAATGAAACTGTAGATGGAGGGGACCTGTTGGCAGGGATCGTTTTCTTTGGTTGAGATGATTTAGAGCCCACATAAGGTGAACTTTTGGTAACACACTGACCTTTACCATCATCTGTGCAAATGAAAAAAAAGTAAACAACATCAAGCACCATGAGATTACTTCACCAGCAGTTATGAAAGCGTGATAACTTCAATGATCAAAATTCAAAGAAAATATAGAAACAATTAGCCAAAAGGCATCTTAGCTTCAAATGCTGAAATGGAAACGTCTTCCAAAATTCATTGTCTATTATTATACAACCAAAAACAATCACTATTTGGAAATCAACTTTCGAATACAAAGACAAAAAAAAAATGAATCTTACCAACTGAAGCACATGCGGACTTAACCGGAGAAGGGACAATCTCAGATGCATCTGCTACTTCTTTCCACATATCCAACGCACGATTCATAGTTTCCCGGACTATTTTGACCTGCAACGACACCACCGCCCAATTCAACACTATCATTTTCTTTTTATTCTTTTCGATGTCACTATCTTGAATAATCAAAAGCCGTATATTCTACAAAACTCACTATTTCACGAAAAGAATATCAAGTTAATCTCAACAATAAATAATATGAAGTTACCTTATCAAACTTGCGATTCTGCAACGAATCCAAACACAGAACCTTATGCTGCGAAGCCAAATCTTTCTCTGCCAAAGCCACTTTTCCCAACGCCTCCGCCGAGGCCTTTCTCACAGTCCAATCCTCGCAACTCAGGAACTCTACGAGACTCGGAACCAACCAATTCATCGCTCCACGGCTCGCCGCACCTCCTACGACCACTACGCTTCCGATCAGCACCAGAATCGCCGCCTTAGCCTTGCATGACTCGGTCTTCAGAAGCTTTCCAAGCCTCGGAAGCGTATTCCGCCGGAGAGACTCCGTATCAGGATCCGGCGCCGCCTCAACGGCAGCAGCGAGACACAGCGCAGCGCCGATCTGCGCGTTAGCTTCCTGCTCCTGCGCCAGGGCGTCCATGAGCGGCCTAAGGAAAGCAACGGAGAACTGCGGCTTGGTGATCTGTGAAGACATGTCAGCTACAGCTTCGACGCATGCGGATCGTACGGCGGAGTCAGGATCACGGAGACGGCGGAGGACGGTGGCAATCATCTTCGAGACATAGGGAGAGAGAGAGTCACCGTGGAAACGCGAGAGAAGGCTCAAAAGGTGTACGCATTGTTTGCGAACCGGAGATTTGGAAGAAGAATCAGTGTTGTGAATGCAGGAGAGGAAAGAGGAGAAGGAGTCGTTGCTTAGGGTTCGAGCGATGGATTCTAACTCTGCGGAGGCTGCGGCGAGCGTGTCTCGGTCGGAGAGCTTGTTGAGACAGGTGATGACTCGTTGCCGGAGGTCATGAGTTGAACCGGCACTGCTGAGTTGGGGAGGACCACTAAGATAGTGGCGCCTTGAGGACATTGTTGTCTTTTTGCTCGGAACCGGCGAGTTAGTGACTCTGCATTCGAGAACTGCAAGCAACGGTGGTGAAGTAGACGGAAGGAATGAGTAACCGCTTAAACGTTGCGTTAGAGTGATTTTGGCGGCAGAGTTTGGAAGAGTTGAGACTTTTTTTTGAGAAAAGGAAAAGTTGAGACTTGCGAGTTGTTTGGCGTGATAAAGGAGTTCTTTTGCCGCTGCGCTTTTATATTGACGCAGTAAAAGCTCCACGGTGCGTATGGTTGGGGTAGACTTGACAATATTTATATATAAGAGACAAAAATTTAATTGTTTGTTTTTTCCATAAAAAAAATTAATTGTTTGGATTACGTTATTAATTATAAAATCTCATACAATTATTTCCTTTTTAATTAAAGATCACAAGAGATTTTATAATTATGAACTGTAAGTTTATTGAGGGATGGAACTAGGATATAGTAGTGATACTCCTATTCAAAAATGCCAAGAATAAACTTACCATTCATAATTATAAGATCTCTTGTGATCAACCGCAGGGTGGTCAACCGCACATCCTAAAAAAATATTAGTAGTGATACTCCTATTCAAAAATACCAGGAACTAGGATATGTTCCCTAGGCTTCTCCGCAAGGGTTTTGTTGAGGCTCTAGCGGCACCTCCTTCTTCTCAGATTTAGTGGGCTCTGTTTGCTGCTCACAACAACCTCCTCCTCCGCCATACATTCCCTTCCAAATGTGGTGCTTCAAGCTTTCGCCTTCCTCCATCTCCCACCTCTCACCTCACCATAGCCTATAACACCTCCAATCTCCCTCCACCTCGCCCATATGAACTTAACCTCCCTCCATCGTTCACTAAAGCTGCTCCTCGTCCCCTCCCTGAACCTCCCAACTCCCCAGATCTGCCAGATACACCCGATTGACGTTCTATGCGCCTGTTCTTAGCCATTACCCTTTCTAGTGTTCTGAATCCACCAATCTCATCTCTTTCTCTTTACCTCCTTTCATTCTAATGTTTATCTCCAAAGACCTGCGAGCCTCTTTCCAAACCATCAAGTATCTCCTTATCTTTTTGGTTTCTCGATTTCTAATCCTTTGTCCTCGGGGCCAGTTGGCCTTCAAATACAGGGTACCTCTAGACTTTTCCGTTTTACTCTCTGTTCCAACTTCGTGGGACAAAATATTAGTGGTTGTTGTTCCCTCAACTACGTCCTTGTTCCCTGCCAAGGTGTGTTTCAGATCTGTGTGCTGACTTGTGTCTAGGATAGGTACCCTTAGCTGTTTGGTCGTCTTTGACGGGGAAAGTTCTGGTGTTTTCGTTTTTTACCCTTTCTCGTTCTTTGTGGGTACTATTTCTTGGTGGAAGTGGCTCGTAGTGCTACTCTATAGCGACAAAAGGCGTTGGTTGGCTCGTTGAGTGGTTGGCTTTTTACTCTGTCAATTGGTTGAGTGGTGGATGCAAGGAAAGGGTATTTTTGTACATTTAGTCTTTGCAAGTGGTCTGGACGTGATGTTTAGTTATTTTTTCAGCTGTTGTTTTCGCTTTTAATGTATGTCTTTCATTATGTTAGTTCAGTAGAGCTAGGTTGTCTCAGGCGGTGCTCATTGGCTTAAGTGTTATATTTAGAGTTTCAACCATACTTGATGTATTTGTCCCTTAGAGGACTTGATGATGCTTCCATGTAAGCCAATGTCTTACAATATGTGTAATATTTCGATGGCCTTCGCCCATGATCAATGAAATGTTGCATATTTGACCCAAAAAATGCCAGGAACTTTTCTATCGTCTTCAAAACCGTACTCTCAGTTATGTTAGGAGACACACTAATTGTGTTGCTCATACTCTAGCTAGGGCGGGTCAATGTTTTGTTAGTCACCAGATTTATGCTTTTATTCCCCATTGTATCATAAATATTCAAATAACTGAAATGATTTGAGTTTGTTTGCTTCAAAAAAAATATTAGCACCAATATGCTACTAAAAAAATATTTTGCACACTCTGAGAATATTGTTTTGCACAAATTTAATGTACCATGCTCACACAATTACTCACACTCTTACACATTTATAATTTTCTCACTCTCGAGCATGTTTTTTTTTCTCTTTCTTCTTTAAGCGATCAATTATGAATTGTGTAATTTATTTAAATATATTAACGATCTTTATTTTTATTATATTTATAGCAATGGTGTGTTTAAAAAAATTTGCACACTCTGACTCAAAATCCTAGATATGCCACTTAGTTTAATGTAAAGAGTTAGTATACTCACTCGAGTTGTCTCCAATATTGAAATACATAAATTATTTTATTGAAGCATAAGATAGGTTTGGTTGAGTTAAAATGTTTATCAAACATTAAGATTGCCTTCTTTTCATGGTCTCTACCTTTTTTTGAAACAAAAATAAAAATATTCGACTCTCACAATATGAATAGGTACCATTATTTTGTATGATAATTAGGAATTTTCATTTTCATCTTTTTTCCTTTTGGTCATTGAAAGATTGTAATGACTAATGAGTCCAAAAGGCTCCAATCTGTATCCGCACCAGTATTATTAGTATGATCCACTTTCTTGAATCCGAAGTTATATATGTGTCAGTGTGTTTAATTCAATTTCTGCTTCAGTCTGACAGTCACACTTGCAGAAGACGCCACGTATTAAAGAAGTTGAATATTTAGCAGGAAGTCATATGAACTTACGTGTTTAATCTTGAGTTTGATATATATAGCTAGTTAGTTCCCCATTATTATGGCCTGACTATGTTTATTGTGATTTAATTTATAATCATATATATACTAACAAAGTAACAATGGTCAGCATGTTTAGGAGAATAGCAGCACATGATCAAATCACATGTAATTGCAAAGAGGATCTGTTGCTTCACATGGGAGTTGAATGTTCACAGTTTTTGTTTTTAAAGTTAAAATTGGGCAATAAGCTTTTTTAATTATAGTTCTGCTAGGATCTAGGACTTCTGCTGGTAACAGAAATAGCTCGAAGAGGTTTTAGATGTCAAATGAGCAATTTAATGACTAATTAGGTGATTGTTGTTAAAGATTTCAAGTGTGAATGGTTAGTCTCAAATCAATTAGGAATAATTATGAAGGATATATGTAGCGTCTAAGTATTTTGGTAGTCTAAATCATTGGCTAGCTTGTTGTTACTCCTGATACCCCGGACTCCCCAACAACTATATGAGGGAGAGGCTTTATTTTAGAATTTATTTATATTTCTTAGTTACTCCGATTTATCTACTTTCATATATAAATAAAATTAACCATATGCTCCATCCAAGATTGCATCATTCGTGACTAATCACTCTTTTAAGCATTTTTTTTGCTATATATGGGTCATGTTCATGACTGGGCGACTTACCAGTTGAAGAACTAGCCAACGTTCGAAGACTGGCCGGTAGGTCTTGCCCATCGGCCATAACCCATAACCCTAGCTTAAAGTCGAGAGACCCTATTTTGTAATTGTCAGACCTCACTAACATTGTATTTCTGATCATTCGCACTCTTGTTCTCCTAGCGATTGTAATCATTTAACACCGCAACTATGGTCATTTTCCAATTTGTACTATATATTCCACTGTCAGAGGTTAATGAAAGATATGTTATTTTTGATATGAACAATTTACTTACATTCTCTAGTCGTATTCCCACTCAGTCACCAAAAAAGACTAGAACAAATTTGTAACTTGTAGAGGTCTAACTTGTCATATGATAGACCTAAATGACTATCATTTAATTGACTTATTGTTAGATTTAATACCTTATACTTGCTCGACTAATTCATCAAACACAAATTTATTAATGTCACATAACAATGTATCCCTGATCATTCGGACTCTTGTTCTCCCAATGGTTGTAATCATTTAACACCGCAATTATGGCCATTTTTCGATATGTACTATATTATCACCATCTAAGGTTAATGAAAGACATGCTATTTTTGCTATGCACAATTTACTTACATTCTCTAGTCATATTCCGGCCTGCTCAGTCACCAAAAAAGATTAGAACAGATCCATTATTTGTAAACGTCTAACTGTGCCATATAATAGACCTAAATGGCTATCATTTAATTGACTTATTGTTAGATTTAATACCTTATACTAGCTTGACTAATTTATCAAACACATATTTATTAGTTGTCACATAACAATGTACCCTTGATCATTCGACTCTTGTTATCCTAACAGTTGTAATCACTTAACACTACAACTATGGCCATTTTCAGATTTGTGATATATATATATATATATATATATATATATATATATATAGCATAATCTAAGATTAATGAAAGACATGTTGTTTTTGCTATGCACAATTTACTTACATTCTCTAGTCGAATTCTCGCTCAGTCACCAAAAAAGATTAGAACACGTTCATTATTTGTAAACCTCCATCACTGCCATATGATAGACCTAAATGGCTATCATTTAATTGACTTATTGTTAGATTTAATACCTTATACTTGCTCGACTAATTCATCAAACACATATTTATTAGTTGTCACATAACAATGTATCGATCCCTGATCATTCACACTCTTGTTATCCTAACAGTTGTAATCACTTAACTATGCAACTATGGCCATTTTCGGATTTGTGCTATATATCTCATTATCTAAGGTTAATGGAAGACATGCTATTTTTGCTATGTACAATTTCTTTACATTCTCTAGTCGTATTCTCGCTCAGTCACCAAAAAAGATTAGAACACGTCCATTATTTGTAAACCTCCATCTCTGCTATATGATAGACCTAAATGGCCATCATTTAATTGACTAATTGTTAGATCTAATAGCTTATACTTGCTCAAATAATTCTTCAAACACAAATTTATCTCGGTTGTAATCATTTAACACAGCACTTATGGTTATTTTCCAATTTGTACTATATATATCACCACCTACGGTTAATGAAAGACATGCTATTTTTGTGGGTACTATTTCTTGGTGGAAGTGGCTCGTAGTGCTACTCTATAGCGACAAAAGGCGTTGGTTGGCTCGTTGAGTGGTTGGCTTTTTACTCTGTCAATTGGTTGAGTGGTGGATGCAAGGAAAGGGTATTTTTGTACATTTAGTCTTTGCAAGTGGTCTGGACGTGATGTTTAGTTATTTTTTCAGCTGTTGTTTTCGCTTTTAATGTATGTCTTTCATTATGTTAGTTCAGTAGAGCTAGGTTGTCTCAGGCGGTGCTCATTGGCTTAAGTGTTATATTTAGAGTTTCAACCATACTTGATGTATTTGTCCCTTAGAGGACTTGATGATGCTTCCATGTAAGCCAATGTCTTACAATATGTGTAATATTTCGATGGCCTTCGCCCATGATCAATGAAATGTTGCATATTTGACCCAAAAAATGCCAGGAACTTTTCTATCGTCTTCAAAACCGTACTCTCAGTTATGTTAGGAGACACACTAATTGTGTTGCTCATACTCTAGCTAGGGCGGGTCAATGTTTTGTTAGTCACCAGATTTATGCTTTTATTCCCCATTGTATCATAAATATTCAAATAACTGAAATGATTTGAGTTTGTTTGCTTCAAAAAAAATATTAGCACCAATATGCTACTAAAAAAATATTTTGCACACTCTGAGAATATTGTTTTGCACAAATTTAATGTACCATGCTCACACAATTACTCACACTCTTACACATTTATAATTTTCTCACTCTCGAGCATGTTTTTTTTTCTCTTTCTTCTTTAAGCGATCAATTATGAATTGTGTAATTTATTTAAATATATTAACGATCTTTATTTTTATTATATTTATAGCAATGGTGTGTTTAAAAAAATTTGCACACTCTGACTCAAAATCCTAGATATGCCACTTAGTTTAATGTAAAGAGTTAGTATACTCACTCGAGTTGTCTCCAATATTGAAATACATAAATTATTTTATTGAAGCATAAGATAGGTTTGGTTGAGTTAAAATGTTTATCAAACATTAAGATTGCCTTCTTTTCATGGTCTCTACCTTTTTTTGAAACAAAAATAAAAATATTCGACTCTCACAATATGAATAGGTACCATTATTTTGTATGATAATTAGGAATTTTCATTTTCATCTTTTTTCCTTTTGGTCATTGAAAGATTGTAATGACTAATGAGTCCAAAAGGCTCCAATCTGTATCCGCACCAGTATTATTAGTATGATCCACTTTCTTGAATCCGAAGTTATATATGTGTCAGTGTGTTTAATTCAATTTCTGCTTCAGTCTGACAGTCACACTTGCAGAAGACGCCACGTATTAAAGAAGTTGAATATTTAGCAGGAAGTCATATGAACTTACGTGTTTAATCTTGAGTTTGATATATATAGCTAGTTAGTTCCCCATTATTATGGCCTGACTATGTTTATTGTGATTTAATTTATAATCATATATATACTAACAAAGTAACAATGGTCAGCATGTTTAGGAGAATAGCAGCACATGATCAAATCACATGTAATTGCAAAGAGGATCTGTTGCTTCACATGGGAGTTGAATGTTCACAGTTTTTGTTTTTAAAGTTAAAATTGGGCAATAAGCTTTTTTAATTATAGTTCTGCTAGGATCTAGGACTTCTGCTGGTAACAGAAATAGCTCGAAGAGGTTTTAGATGTCAAATGAGCAATTTAATGACTAATTAGGTGATTGTTGTTAAAGATTTCAAGTGTGAATGGTTAGTCTCAAATCAATTAGGAATAATTATGAAGGATATATGTAGCGTCTAAGTATTTTGGTAGTCTAAATCATTGGCTAGCTTGTTGTTACTCCTGATACCCCGGACTCCCCAACAACTATATGAGGGAGAGGCTTTATTTTAGAATTTATTTATATTTCTTAGTTACTCCGATTTATCTACTTTCATATATAAATAAAATTAACCATATGCTCCATCCAAGATTGCATCATTCGTGACTAATCACTCTTTTAAGCATTTTTTTTGCTATATATGGGTCATGTTCATGACTGGGCGACTTACCAGTTGAAGAACTAGCCAACGTTCGAAGACTGGCCGGTAGGTCTTGCCCATCGGCCATAACCCATAACCCTAGCTTAAAGTCGAGAGACCCTATTTTGTAATTGTCAGACCTCACTAACATTGTATTTCTGATCATTCGCACTCTTGTTCTCCTAGCGATTGTAATCATTTAACACCGCAACTATGGTCATTTTCCAATTTGTACTATATATTCCACTGTCAGAGGTTAATGAAAGATATGTTATTTTTGATATGAACAATTTACTTACATTCTCTAGTCGTATTCCCACTCAGTCACCAAAAAAGACTAGAACAAATTTGTAACTTGTAGAGGTCTAACTTGTCATATGATAGACCTAAATGACTATCATTTAATTGACTTATTGTTAGATTTAATACCTTATACTTGCTCGACTAATTCATCAAACACAAATTTATTAATGTCACATAACAATGTATCCCTGATCATTCGGACTCTTGTTCTCCCAATGGTTGTAATCATTTAACACCGCAATTATGGCCATTTTTCGATATGTACTATATTATCACCATCTAAGGTTAATGAAAGACATGCTATTTTTGCTATGCACAATTTACTTACATTCTCTAGTCATATTCCGGCCTGCTCAGTCACCAAAAAAGATTAGAACAGATCCATTATTTGTAAACGTCTAACTGTGCCATATAATAGACCTAAATGGCTATCATTTAATTGACTTATTGTTAGATTTAATACCTTATACTAGCTTGACTAATTTATCAAACACATATTTATTAGTTGTCACATAACAATGTACCCTTGATCATTCGACTCTTGTTATCCTAACAGTTGTAATCACTTAACACTACAACTATGGCCATTTTCAGATTTGTGATATATATATATATATATATATATATATATATATATATATATATAGCATAATCTAAGATTAATGAAAGACATGTTGTTTTTGCTATGCACAATTTACTTACATTCTCTAGTCGAATTCTCGCTCAGTCACCAAAAAAGATTAGAACACGTTCATTATTTGTAAACCTCCATCACTGCCATATGATAGACCTAAATGGCTATCATTTAATTGACTTATTGTTAGATTTAATACCTTATACTTGCTCGACTAATTCATCAAACACATATTTATTAGTTGTCACATAACAATGTATCGATCCCTGATCATTCACACTCTTGTTATCCTAACAGTTGTAATCACTTAACTATGCAACTATGGCCATTTTCGGATTTGTGCTATATATCTCATTATCTAAGGTTAATGGAAGACATGCTATTTTTGCTATGTACAATTTCTTTACATTCTCTAGTCGTATTCTCGCTCAGTCACCAAAAAAGATTAGAACACGTCCATTATTTGTAAACCTCCATCTCTGCTATATGATAGACCTAAATGGCCATCATTTAATTGACTAATTGTTAGATCTAATAGCTTATACTTGCTCAAATAATTCTTCAAACACAAATTTATCTCGGTTGTAATCATTTAACACAGCACTTATGGTTATTTTCCAATTTGTACTATATATATCACCACCTACGGTTAATGAAAGACATGCTATTTTTGTTATGTTATTTACTTACATACTCTAAGTCGTATTCTCCCTCAATCCCAAAAAAGAAAAGACTAGAACAAGTCTATTATTTGTAATGGTCTAACTCTACTATATGATAGACCTAAATAGCTATTATTTATTGTTAGATTTTGTTCTGGACTGGGCCATGAGGCCCACTCTAGCTTTGGACCTAGATTAGTTCAATAGCTAGGATCCATATCCACAATAAATCACCCCCTTCATGACTATCATGCCTCAACGACTCAGTTTCATCTCATCAACCCAACGGATCAGGGCTAGCACAAATACCTATAAATACTTACTTGATAGCTAAAAAAGATACATTCTCATTTCCTGCTACACTCTACAATTCTCAATACTGATTGGAGCGTCGGAGTGACATCGCAGGTATCCCACCTGGGATCATTTTGAGACTCGACTTGGACAACAGGAGACCTACCAGCTACAGTCCCAAACTACTGCAAGGTACAAAACAGATTTAATACCTTATACTTGCTCGACTAATTCATCAAACACAAATGTATTAGTCATTTAGTTGTCACACTAAAGGTAATGAATGTTCAAAGCACACCACATCCTGTCTAATTTTTGGCATCAACAACAGTAAAATAGAATATTCAAAACACTCAAATTTTTATAAATTTCTTATATTATAACCAGAAAAGTATCTAGCTAGCAAATCTAGTCAGCTGAGGCCTAAATGTGGAGCATGTGAGGTGATGGAGTCAAGGACGAAATATATATCATGTTATTATAAGGGATCATACATTGTCACAAACCATTAAAAGCGCACAAAGGATTCAACTTGTATATAGTAGTCACGTGACCCTTAAACATGGAAATATGCACTGTATTGTAACCACTTTTATTTTTATTGTAAAAAGCAAAACATTTGGATTTGGTTATGGGGGGAAGGTGTTCTTTTCTTTCCCATTAGTTGCATACAACTTTGTTTCCCTGCTCCACAATCAGAGAAAAACTTTTTCTTTGTCTCTAATAGATTCCCTATGCGCAACATTCACTAATGAAACTATTATCTTTATATAAAGAATCATGGTATTGGTGACTAATCTAATTAACTAATTGGGGTGCAAGTGGTTAACACATTTCATCTAAAAAGATTGACTCAACTAGTATTTAAGTTTGATCCGCAATGATGGAACAATTTATGTCCATACTTTACTTGCCTTTTGTGCGAACTCTGAATTCGTTAGCGCAGCGCCTCTATCCCCTAGACACCAGAGCTGAGTCAAGACCTCTAGAAAAAAAATATCTAATCAAATTAACTTCCCAAAAATTAAGTTAATTGTTATGAAAGACTAACATCGAGTTTATCCACTGTAAGAGTCAAATCTAAGAGTACTAGGTTGAGCCCCACATCCAAAAGTAGTTTATGTCACTGGATCAATAGTATTGGTTACGAAAGATGAGAAGAAGAAAAGGAAAAACAAATAAAAAGAGGAGGAGGAATTCATAAGAAAGAAATTAAAAACAAAAAGGCTAAAAAAGTGTTATCATTTCTAACTACCATCCTAGCTATTTCTAGAGGAAGAAAGGCTAAGACTAATTAAAGAGGTTATCTGCCTCTCCGTGATTCAAGTTAAGATGGAATAATAATTTAAAGTATGAAGAGTGACCATATATATCATATCATATACCCCATAATTCATGGAATAAGAAAATGACAAGGAGTATGTAGATGAATCCATGTGATCATATGTATTTCTATTTTTCGTGACAAAGACTTGTCAGTTATTGGCCTTGTGCTGTAGTTATCACATCACGGCAAGGCAACCATGTAAGTTGGATAATTAAACGAACCGTATATGGAAGAACAAACCCATCTTAGTAACAGCTTAATATCATTAATAGTTAGGCACTTTCAATTGATTTTAAATCAAGTGGTAGAAAAGAATGGAATTTGGAAAACGACCGACTAGGTTTAATTTCTTTAATAAATTACTAAATTAGGCACATACAAAAGTAAATTCTTTTGCACGACAAATAGCTTCTGTTGGGGATAAAATGGGAGTCTTTTAATTATTTTATTTTGAACGTCGATGATACATTGACACCAATGAAATTCAAACATTTCAGCTATTGGATAATGTGGAATAACTAGTCTTCCTTTTTTATAGAAATTAAACAACTCACTTTTGCATAGAGATTATGTGTGCCCCGCCATTAGTTTAAATTAAAGTCCAGGCATATTGTTTGTACGAGGTCAGTGAATTCTCTTTAGACACACGGAACAACTTTAGCAATCTTCTCTCTTTAATACTAAGTTTAATTTTTTATTTAATTCATGTCAAGATATCTCGACTTAAGCATGTTTCATTTGCAGTGTTAAATCTCTTGAGGGAGAGAGCTTCTCCCTCCATATAGAATGACGTCATTCAAGGCGTTGGCCATCTGGTGCCTGATGGAACTCAATGAACTGAGTGATTTTGAAGATCCATCCTAATGCATCAGTTCTATCAAACTGTGGAAGCTCAAGCTTGACCGCAGATGTGCGATACGGTTGTTGTGGGGTTTCGGTGGGATGGGTGGTGAAGCCTGGTAGGGGTAAACGAGCACACAGTGAAGTGAACTCAGTAGCGAGGAGGGCGAGGTGGTTTTCAAAGGCTTGTTGGTTGCGTAGAAGCTTGTTGAGGATGGCGTTGGTGTCATCGGGAGAGTGTGGTGGTGAGGTACTTATGGTTGGGAGAAAGTAAACAGTGGAAGCACCAAATGAGATGATTTCGTTGAAGGAGAAAGGAATTAGGGATTTCATGGGAAGGGAAAGGGAATGTTGGGAAAGTGTGGTTGACGGCGAATGTTTTGGGAAAAGAAAATAACTCTTTTACTCATTGATAATTTGATGATCCATTGCCTTGATTCAGCAGTACATATATAGTAGTCTAGGGACAACTGTAGCTAGCTTGACAACTGTTGCTAGCTAGGGACAACTATCATTCTTATCCTCAGTATCCAATGATAGTTGAGTCATTACAATAAAGGAAAAGGACAAAAACGAAACATAAGGATGGGAATATAGGTTTCTAGAACCATCTAGTGACATGGGTCTATTTAAGAGTCATAGCATAGTCTCTTGTCCATTTGGGCTTGACCCGGTTCCTTTTAGCCCTCACTTGAGGTATTGGATGATCCACTTCATCATAAACGAGTTCTTCATAATTATCATAATAGTGGGCTTCGACAGTTTGGGCCATAACAGATTCATTTCTCACGAACCTGCTGTCCAAAAATGAAGACTATCCAACGGTTAACGAATCCGGAATCGCAATTTTACGGTGACAGGTTTGAGAAAAACGGGAATTGCTTTCTCTCTTATTTTCTCTCTTTTGGTGGCTGCTCTCTCACTCCGAAAATCTCTCTCATTCAACCCTAATTTAACCCTCCCCACTTATAATAAGTGAGAAACATAATCGGTTAAACTATTTAGGTTTTTATCCACATAGGAAGGGAGCTCAATACCCAACAGATTTTATATTTAAATAATATCTCATCAATATGTAAGTTTATTCTTATATAGATGTTATTTATCTCCCTATCTCTCTGATTTTATTTTTCCTTTTTCTTTAATTGTCTCTTGGATTTGGATTCAAAATTTGAAAAGAGAAAAACTAGACAAAGCTAAGGACAAAAAGAGTCTTTCAATCAAGGAATGGGAAACAAGAGTAGTGGGATGAACAGGAACTATGATGTAAGTTGTAGGAGTTTGATGAATATGTTCACAATAGAATCATTGAATTGGACCATGACATTATTGTTTGACTCAAAAGTAAGACCCCATCTATTGATCACTTGTCCATACATTTCAAATGAAATGCCCATAGTTCGTTCACATGGGGTAGTTCAAAATGTAGACCAAAACCATGGAACACATTGCACATCACTGCGTTTAGTTCGTGTTTGTTTTCCTACTCAGGCGACACCTTCACATGCAACTCTTGCTTGGGGTTAGAATAGAATTTAACAATGGCATGGAGTGTTGGTCAATTATTTGATTATTTATTTATTAGGGAGAGAAAATTTGGTAGAGAGGGGAGCATTTCCCTGAAAACATTCCCTTGTTTCTACATTGGCATTATGCCACGTGATACTTGGCATGTGCTTAATATTATTGGATAATGTGTCATTATCAATAATGCTATACGACAAAATTCTAAACTTAATTACTCCTTCTTGGATCATTTAAGAGAAGAAAAACTCTTATTATGTTGAATTTAATTAAATTAATTGTATTTAATGTCATTATTTTAAAAATAACTTTATATTTTTTATTACTGAAAAAATAACTTTATTTAGTTATACTTATTGTACATACAAGAAAATAAAGGTGTATTAGTATATTTAGATTATAATTTTTATAATATGAAATTAAGAATATTAATTAATCTTCATGAGGTTATGTTAATTTTCATAAAAAAATAGTCTTTAAGAGTCTTTTTCCTTCTCTCAATTGCAATGTTCATGTCAAGTTTGATAGGAGGAATGCTAACATTAACATGGTTGCTCACACCTTAGCAGGGGTGACCTTGTTTTCAGCTAGTCCTTAAAAGTACTCTATTATTCCTTCATGTATTTTCAATTTGATCATTAATGAAATGCACTAGGTGATTATTGTCAAAAAAAATAAGGAAATAGTAATACTTTGATTCTATATATAAAAAGCATTTAACAAAATAATCAAGATTAAAGAGTGTTTTGAAATGAGCTAATTTAAATTTAGAGTATAATTTTGATATAATGTTGGTGTCAAAAAAATTACACTGTCAATTAATAACAAACCACTCTATGTGTAATTTTTGAGATGTTTATCATTAGAGGCAAAATATTTAATGATCTTGTTATGAATGGTTGATAGTGTAAAAATTTGGTACGGTAAGTGGATGGAAGATGGCTACTTATGTAATTAAACTTGATTTTTGTTTCCGAATTTGGAAGGGAGATATTTCAATTTGGTACGATGGAAGATGACTACTTATGTAATTTTATCTCTTTTACTCAACACCAACCTCAAGTTATGTGACATATCTAAAACTATAAAGCGAAGAGTCGCAAATCGTGTGTCACTCCCTGCATGTGCCACCAATTTTTTTTTTCAAACCATTTATTTTTTGTTGTTTTGTGGTATTGTTTTTATCATTTTCATTTGTTTACATCTTCATTTTTTGTCTTATTGTGTGCATATGTTTATTTATCATGTTCATTTGTTTTTATCATCTTCATTTGTTTTTTTATTCTAAAACTATATATTTACTGCCGCGTATGTTTTGATTCTTTGTTGTTGCCTTTTATTTTCCGTTCTCATAAGTTCTCTGATTTTTTTTAAAGTTGTTTGCAAATGACACGTTTGTCATTATTTTACAAAATTTCCTTTTATTTTACAATCGTATGTTTTTGCATGGTAAGACTCCATGGAGATTACAGCATTATCTTTAAAAACTTATCCAATATTGCTACTTATTGCGTCTAATTGTTTTTTTCAACCAATGTTTTTATGATCAATTCTAACTTTAATTTTGCTGCGCATCAACTTATCTTGCTCAGTAATGTTCTCAAAATAGCTTGCCATCCACTTAGTCTCTTCTATCACTTTTGTTTATTTAAAGCAATAACTTGATTTTAAGTTACTCAGCAATAAAGACACGTTTGCTTCTTATCTACTTACGTTTTTGCTTGAATAACAATATTCTTTTTATCCCCATTTCACAAATACTTGCCACACATGATCATAGTAATTTGCGACTTCAGTTTTGTTGGCCACCTAGTGATTTTGTGATCTTAAACAAAAAAATACCTATTCTAGGTCGGCACATATTTTTTGCATGGGTTTTTTGTTATTTAAAGCAATGACTCAGCTAGCAATAAAGTTCAACTTCATTTTTATCTACTTATGTGTGCCTTGAATAACAATATCCTTAATTTTGCAATTTGGGTTTTTGCTGGGCATCTAATATTTTTGCTCACCACCCAGTGATTTTGTGATCTTAAACAAAAAAATAGCTACTCTAAGTCGGCACATTTGTTTTGCATGAGTTTCTTGTTATTTAAAGCAATGACTCAGCAATAAAGTGCAGCTTGGTTTTTATCTGCTTATGTGTGCGCTTGAATAACAATATCCTTAAATTTTTTTTCTGTTTCGTGAGTATTTAGTGCGTGTGATGATAATCAACTGCAACTTGGGTTCCTGCTGGGCATCTAATATTTTTTCTCAGCAACATTATCAACAGACTTGATAATGCACTTTATGTTCCCTGTCACTTTTTACTTTCGTTATATTAATTATTTGGTCTACTCTGCATTTACTTAGAAGTCTGTACAATTACACATAAGCACAGGGCTTTAAAAAATAACAAATATAAACGTCGAAGTAATTACATTAGAGAGAAAGAAAGAAAATGATTGAATAAAAGACATCAGTTAAAAGACAAGCTCCCTCCATTCCTAATTTTTGGTATTTTCGATATCTTACTTTTGTTCTAAAACAATACTATTTTTAAAAATCCAATGTATAGTTTACCAAAATTTTACAAATATACCCTTTATATTTATTGAGTCTTTTAGAGTTCCAGAGTATGAATTAATTGTCCCATCGGAAGTCCCGCTAGCAAGACCGGAAGCAACACAGAAGCAGCCGTAGGATTGCCTGCAAATTATGCCAATGGTCTCCTCCAACAGCGTCGGCACATCTTTTTTGCATGAGTTTTTTGCTATTTAAAGCAATGACTCAGCAATAAAGTCCAACTTGGTTTTTATCTGCTTATGTGTGCGCTTGAATAACAATACCCTTAATTTTTTTTCGTTTTGTAAATATTTAGTGCGTGTGATGATAATCAAATGCAACTTGGGTTTCTGCCAGGCATCTAATATTTTTGCTCAGTAACATTATCAACAGACTGTATAATAATGCACTTTATGTTCCCTGTCACTTTTTACTTTCGTTATATTAATTATTTGGTCTACTCTGCATTTACTTAGAAGTCTATACAATTACACATAAGCACAGGGCTTTTAAAAAACAACAAATATAAACATTGAAGTGATTATATTAGAGAGAAAGAAAGAAAATGATTGAATAAAAGACATCAGTTAAAAGACAAGCTCCCTCCATTCCTAATCCTTGGTAGTTTCGATTTCTCACTTTTGTTCTAAAACAATACTATTTTTAAAAATCCAATGTACAGTTTACCAATATTTTACAAATATACCCTTTATATTTATTGAGTCTTTTAGAGTTCCAGAGTATGAATTAATTGTCCCATCGGAAGTCCCGCCTGGCAAGGCCGGAAGCAACACAGAAGCAGCCGTAGGTTTGCCTGCAAATTATGCCAATGTTCTCCTCCAACAGCTGAAGAGTGGCCTCCAGCAACCAGCGACCTGAACCTCTACCTTCGCTGTGTCTTGAGTCTTTTGCACAACTCCAATGTCTCAAAACGGAAATCCTACAAGGAAAAAAACACAACTCATGGAGATTAATAACCCCCATGTTGAACCTTTTGACAACCCCAGCGCTGCACAACTTGGTGGGGTTTGACAGAAGACTCAACAAGGGAGCAATTATCTGAACTGTAAAGAATGATGTCACAAAAGATAAGCCTATGAAGAGCAAGGATTGAAGGTCTAAAGTTGTGTCTTATATAGCAACGGAGGGCCAAAGTTCCACTACAAGCATTTATGGTGGAATAAAAGTTAACGCCAATCAAAAGAATAACTTACCAGTCAAATATGAAACTCCCAAGAAATTAAAAGAAGAGGTTAGTCTTTGGGTTTGGCTTTGATTACATTGATTCAACACCTATTCTCCTTGGTGTTGCTTCCCACATGTGTCACCTAATAAATATTTACGTATATTTTAATTGGCTCTTATGTTTGATGTCAAATATGTTTTAATTTGATGTCATTTTCTAAATGTGCCACCTAATATTAAATTATGCCCCGTAAACAACTCTTATCGTTGGTGTCTTATTGGATTATACCACATTCTTTTGCGATTGTTTACAATGCCAAGCGTGCCTTTATTCTTTGTTGTTGCCTTTAATTTTTCTTTCTCATAAGTTGTCTCCTTTTTGTTCTTTATCAATTGTTTACAATGACACGTGTGTCATTATTTTTTAAAATTGCCTTTTATTTTACAATCATATCTTTTTGCATGGTAACAGTGTTAATTTAGTTGTTGTCAAAATTTCCTTTCGCCACCTTCGTCGTAACATTTTTTTGTGTATTTAGTTTGAAGAGTTAATCTACTGTTGCAACACATTTACTATTTCAGCGCCCTTTGGTTTTTCATACTCATTTTTTCCCTCTTATCTTTTTTAGGAAGTGTGACGAAACTTTTTTTTCCTGTGTCTATTACTTGGTTCCTCTTTTAGATCACTCTACTGTTTATATTTTTAGGTCTTCCAATGGGTTCGATGGGTTCTCTGCTTCTAGAAGACAACCAGGTATTTTCTTCTACCATTTTATCTCTTTTCTCCATCCATTATCTTTTCCATCTTCCTATTGTTGAATTATTAGGTTTTCTTGGTTGCATGCATGTTCATCTTTACAACCTCTTTCCCTTTATTCTTATATCCATCTTCGTTTTTGGTTTAGAATGGTTCTGTATGCATGTATACTAAGGATGTTTTCATAGATGAGTTACTTTATAGTTTAGTATTTAATCATGTCTTCAGTTTTTCTTTCTTTTTTCTTTTCTTCTGTTCTGCTTACATATATAGTCGTTCGGTTATTCTTCTATGTATCTTACTATTTTCTTCAAACTTTTCCCTTTAAATGTTTAATTTCACACTTCATGCATGTATATGAACACTGTTTGTCTTCATCTATTAACTTTTTCTTAGTCTATGCATGTATTTGAACAATGTTTGTGTTTATGTATTAACTTCTTTATCCATGTATCACCACTAAATAAGTCACTGATATTTTTAGTTTTTAGAACGTATAGTTTTGGATTCAGTTTTTATTTTCAATGTTGCTAGGCAACATAATCTTTTGCTCAGCTGTCTTTGTGTCCATCTCCTGACACTAGTACAAAATCTGCTTTAAAAAGCACTATTTGGAATCGGTTATTTGGACAACCGATTCCAAATGTAGAAGCGGTGGCAATTTTGCAATTTAATGGAAGGTAGGGAGATTTTTTATACATTGGGAATCGGTTCTTTAAACAACCGATTACTAAAGTTTATTTATAAAAAAAAAAACCAAAAGTTCCACTTTCTCGCGCTCAGCTCACCAAAATTTTCACTCTCCCCTTTCAGTTTCCCTCTCGCGCTCATCTTCACTTACGCTCATCTCACCAAAAATTTCACTCAGTTTCCTCTCGTTGTTCACAAGATTCGTTTCACTCTCGTGCTGCATCTTGCATCAGTTTCCTCTCAGTTTCACAGTTTTGTTTTGCCGTCGCGTCGAGCTGTCGCCTTTTCTCTATTGTGCCGTAGCGCCGTCGCCTCTTCTCTATTGTGCCGTAGCGCCGTCGCTGTGTCGTCATCTCGTCGTCGCGCTGTCCCTGTGTTACATATTGAAAGAAGGGTTTATTTCTAGGGTTTTCTTTGATGGGTAAGTTCTTTCTCTGATTCTTTCCCTTTGGCTAGGGTTTTCTATTTGGCTTTACCAATCTGTCTTAATGTTTCTTTAAATTCATCACAAAATATTGCACATTATTGTCAAGTTTTATAGCAGTCTTTACAAGGTGCTCCGACATTGTTAAAATAGACTTTTGATCTAAGAATATTTTCATTTTTTGTGATTGTACGGCCTTTGCAGGTTACAGCGTAAATAAGAGACTGTAACATATTCTATTTAAAAATCCAATCTTACTTCAGCTTTTGTTTTCTTTCATGTGACACCCTTTACCCCGAAAGTATTTATAAGTGAAAAAGTACGAAAAACGAGTAAGTTTGTCTTTTTAATAAAACTAACAATTCATTTTATGAAATAATTTTCGCAAGTAAAAGATGTCGTCCAACTCTTTAAGTCATATATAAACTATTATAACAATATTAAAGACTAAAACATTGAAGCATTTCTTGAATACAGTAATAATATTTATTTTAGATATGATATCGAAAATACAACCCAAATCTCGATGTCACCTGATCAGAGCAATTAACATTTAATTCAATAAACTAAAACTAGAATGACATCGACGCGCAGAATTAGATCTCTCCTGCTGCACGATCCTACAAGGCTACTCGAACGTCACCTGTAACTCAATCTAAAAAAAGTGGTGCACGGGTGAGAAAGAGCGTCCAAACCATATAAAGAATATAAGACTGAAACTAAAACAGCAAGACTACCACAAAACAAGGGAACCATCAACAATAGCAGATACAACTTTCATAACACACATGCACAAACAATCCTTAATTAATCTTCAGCTAATCCTAGCATCGCGACCTCACATACGGTCCTAAGACTACAAGCAGCAACAACAGCGTCAACAGGATCCGGACCATCAGCATCATTGACAACAACAACAACAACTATAGGACCAGGATACCTTGCCTGAACGGGATACCTTGCTCGATAATGCCCTACAAAACAACAACTATAGGACCAGGATACCTTGCCTGAACGGGATACCTTGCTCGATAATGCCCTACAAGAAACAACATCAATAGGACCGGGATACCTTGCTTGATAACGCCCTACGAAGAACAACAGCAAGAGGACTGAGAGGACTGGGAAAGCTTGCCCGATAATGCCCTACAAGAACAACAGGACGGAGTCACTCGAACGGGATACCTTGCCTGATAATGCCCTGAAGAACACCCAAAAGAGGACTATGAGGACCGGGATACCTTGCCCGAACGGGATACCTTGCCCGATAATGCCCTCACTAATGACGATGACAGCAACGACGACGACAATGACAATGACAACAACACCTATCACCATCTTTGGAGGTACGACTTTCCTAAACTGCGACGAGTCCATGCCCATACTGGACAAGGTTCCTCATAGAATTTAAATTACTAAAGTACAGCTCGCCCATACTGTAGCGAGTCCTTGCCCATACTGCGACAAGGTTCCTTAAACAACTCTCGATTACGAAGATACAACTCGTCCATACTGCAACGAGTTCTTGCGCATGCTGCGACAAGATTCTTCAACACGAACCAGCTTGCTAATCATCAAAGAAGGATAATTTGTCCCTGGTGCGAAAAGTCTCCCATAACAATACATGAGTCAACCAATAATCATCATAAGCAGGAACATCAAGTCGTTCAATGACTTAACAATTCCGAGTCAATCTCGGCTACGTTATAGAGATTAAGCTATCGATCGGGAAGTCAAGCAATATTAATTTGTATCATTTGGTCATACCTATCGTTATACTCCATTAGCACTTTATTTACAGACGTTTAAATTATTACAGTCATCCAGTATAATTACAGTCATCCAGAATAATTACAATCATCCGATATAATTACAGTAATCCAGAATAATTACAGTCATCCAAATAAATAGACAATATAAATAATAAATAAAAACAAGTAAAACAGAAATAATGATAATCGACATCATTCTAGTCCTATCCCATATTCCCCATATAGAATAGAAACCCTTTCCCCCGTACCTGACAAGGAACTGTATTCCAATGGCGGATTGCTGAAGACAAGTCAAGAGCTCTCGAGTATACTCTAAAATTCGTGGTGTCACCATTGACTCGGATACATACGAGAGAACGAGTACTTAATTAATAATCTAAAACATAATTAGTTTTAATTAAATAATTATTTACTATACGATATACTGAAATTAACAAAGAGAGAGACACTCACCGAAACTATCAGGGAGAACGAAAACATTTACAATGAATGAAAACAGATGGACGAAAGGCTTTACAGATCAACCAATAGGAACAATTACTTGAATTCGGTTGCTCACATACGTAGTGGCTTGAATTTCGTTCAACTTAAACATTCTAACTCCATCAAGTAGATTCCAAATAAAACGTGGCTTTAATATGGTTGGCATGAAATTCCAAAACTTAGAGCACACATGGGGAATGTGTACAGAAAGAGGTGAATTGAGATAATAGTCAAAGATAACTTTTGTCAAAAGAATGAATGAAGGAAGAACCGATGGCAAGTTGAATGCGGCTATACCAGTGGAATGATGAGCAATCTAGGTTTTTAGAAATCAACAGAGACATTGGGTGCATGGTTGTAAGGATGAACTAACCATGGCCATTTTTATTCAAAACTCAACAACAAAGACATCCATGGGGAATTCCATTTGTGTCCTTCAACAACGATTTTGGTATGGGTTTGAGGTTGAGCGTGACGGCGAAGGGCTGATATTGGTTCTGTTCATAGAAGCAAGGCTCGTAATGGTCCAAAAATGGCGGAAACCACGCGTTTGGGCTAGAGGGTCGTGGTTGAAACTAGCTGAACGAGGCACCAATCGATGAAACTGAGGCCAGAATCGAAATTAGAGCGCGATTTCGAGTTGGTATGTGGAATTTGGGATGTGGCCGTGGCTTGTAGAGTGAGAACGTGATGAGAGAAGGGGTTGCTCTTAGGGTTTTCGTTTTTTCTGTACAGGTTAACGCAATGAAGAAGAAGAAGGAAGGTGGCTCGGGTTGTAGGGTTCGCTGGGCCTGGGCTGCGTGGAAATGGACCACAGGGGGTGCGACTAGCAATTTAATGGGGCTGTATGCATAAAAAGAGCTTAAAATCCTATTTAAATCATTTTTAAAACCCAATTTCAGAACAACTATTATTTTAACACCTCAATAGCCCAAAATAACTGATAATAATAATTAACCAATAAAATACTAATATTTATGAAAATAAAATAAATATCTAATAACACTCATATAATACCAATAGCATATAAAAAGACTTTCAAATGTGATTTCAACTAATTTTAATAACTCAAACACAAATAATTTACTCTAATCAATTCGAAATAGTTCATAGAACAACAAATATTATACGAACCACAACGCCCGAAAATCGGGCTGTTACATCTTTCATTTTTTGATCAATTATTTTTCTTCGAAAAATTAGTAATCCAAGAACTGGAACCGTGGTTATGAGAAAGAGTGGCTTATATGAGCATTGACCATCAAATACAGTTTTACTCTGAACAACAACATTCTTTTTGTTTGTAGAGCTATATTTTATTTGAAAGTTAGATTATCTTGTCTTACATTAATTTATTGTGGTGAATGTTTTGCCAGTCACTAATATCTACTCAACTGTATATTGGTGAGAAAAGTAATATAGTCCCAAATAGGAATGTTGAGGCTTCAACTGCATTGAGGATGTGATATGATTTTTGCGAAATTTCTAATTGAAAGTGGCTAATGTGGCCACAGTTGTAGTTACAGACCTTTATTTAAAACCTTTGTAGTTTGTAGCATCTATTATGTAAATGAAAATGATGGTATGATCTCGCTCTAGATTGCAGTTGCTGACCTTTACTTAAAACCTTGGTAGCATCTATTATGTAAAGGATGGTAAAATCTTGCTGACCTTTACTTAAAACCTTGGTAGATTCATTGGGGTTGTTCAATGTGTTTATATAGTAGCAAAGCATGAAATTAATTTTATACAAATTTGGTAATTAGTTACAGGTAATTAGTTGCTTAAGATTTCTGTGCATTTCTAATCATGGTAATTAGCTATCTTTATAATTATTCATACTAATATGAGAATTTACAGATAATTAGTTGCTTAAGATTTCTGTGCATTTCTGTGCGGATACTTCTTCAAAAAGAATTAGCAAATTCCCATTTATCTTGGTTTCATTCAGAACAGCAGCTTCCCGAATTTACAGGTAATTAGTTGCTTAAGATTTTGACATGAGATTACTTCCGTGATGTTTATATGTTTTGATCATTTTAAGTACATTTCGTTATTCCATAAATTTTATCCATATGAACCTGCCACAAGTTATCTGAGCATATGATTGATTGTATTATGGTATTTCCTTTGTGATTAACTTTTTCTGATGCAAATACCATGATGTATTATGGCATTTCCTTCAGGTTTTTGTATCTGTGATTAACTTTTTCTGATGCAAATTAAGGTGTTGGATTTGCATCCTTGTGTTTGTGTGTTGAGTTTGGAGAGATATGAATTCTAACAAGTTTTTCTTTATAAAAGTAAGCATGAGACAAAAGTGATTATCAGAATCCAAATCTGAATTTTACATCTCATATTGAATATGTTAGCTATATTAGGCAAACAAAGAGAATAACTAGTAAGTAAACGAAGCATATGATCAAGCCTATTATGCAAATCAGAGTGTTGGGAAGGTGTTGGCATCTTAGAAGCAATTTCAAAAGGTCACATGAAAGCACCAGGTGGCAACTTATAGTGCTTTTACATATTTTTATTTCTTCCCTTCTCTCATGGATTACATATTGCTTGTTGATCTGCACCATATGAACTAGTTTTTCGTGATGGAAAAGCAAGGCAAGTTCTTTTTTCCTTCTCAATTCTCATGTGTGTGTGTCTATATATATAATTGTTATTTGTTTGGTCTTGGGATGTTACAAAGAGATGTTTATAGGGGGATTAATGATCAGTTTGCAAATATTAGTAAGCTTGGCTGTTTAAATTACAAGTTTTTAATGAACGAGTTTTCATGTCTCATTAGAATTCTGCTTGTTATGAGTAATTTGGTGAACTCAAATTTCATTTCATTTGATAGAATATTTTAGGTGCTCTTCTACATATTAGTTTCATTTCTCAGCTTACTAATAGAAAATGCAATGAAAATACTTCTTCATGATCCCATGTCTTTGGTTTGGATCTAATTTTCTTGTGTGTGTAATGGTAGTTTTCAATTCAAGAGCTTTAAGCTCATGATTGTTTCACTTCAGTTTAATGTTCTTTACAAAGGAAGCCTAATTATTTATGTCAAAATGAAACTTGTGTCCTGTTATGTTGGTTTAGTGAAGAATTCAAAGGTTTTAGTGAATTTGTGTCTTACAAATAAATGAAAGAAAGAAAAATACTAGTAAGCTGGTTTATTTAACATTCATTTCAGATCTATTTATATCCAAAATTTCTTTCTAGAACTTTTCAGTCCACATACTCTGTAGCTCTGGGGAGACCAGTCTCTGAAGGACACATTCACCAGCTTTTGAGATGTGGTTGAGGGTGAGTTCAGCTTGATTACTTGTGAAAATTGGGTAAGTATGTTGTGAAAAATTGAGATGTAAAGCAAGTAGAAGATCTAAAGAGAGCAAAATAGCTTGGAGGTAGAATGAACCATAAACTTGGCTGAAGAATAACCTCAATCGTTGTTCTTTTTTGGATTCCCCATCTCTTGTATTTGTTGCTTTATTAGTGGTTCTAAAATTTTTCCTTAAGAAACTTGTATAACTTTCAAGTTTAATTAATTGTTGGAATCTTGTGGTTGTAGCACTTTTAGGTTCAAGTAAATTTATGAATTATTGAATTATTATGAGTTGCTGCTTTATGGAAATCAGTTTGCATTGCAAATTGGTTAATAGGTATGAATTAAATTTTTTTTTAAAAAAGGGACATTAGAAATGGGTTGTTTAAATAACCGATTTAAAATGTTACATTTTGAATCGGTTATTTACCCGATTCCAAAAGGTGTCAACATTTAGAATCGCCTACACATGAATCGGCCAATAACCGATTCCAAATGTGCCAAATAACCGATTCAAAAAGCATTTTCTGCACTAGTGTGACTTCTTAATTTTTAAAAATATGTTGGTAGGGTCCTATGCCTCAAATTTGTCAACGTCCTGTCCCTCCATTACTGATGGATGTGAATTCATATGTCACTGAAGATTTGCCAAGGCTTAAATCATATATTTGTGGCTTTGATCCCAATGCAGTAAGCTATTTTCCTTACAGTTTTTAACCTTTCTTTTTAGTTCTCTTATTCTTTTGCCGAATTTTCTTGCATGTTTTTCTTTATCAGGAATTTGGTGTTGTGGCCTTGCTTGGTGAACAGTTTCATAATCCAGTTCCTTATTACTTGAGAATGATCGATGATTCTAAGAATGAGTTTCGTGTTACCATTCGATATCGTAAAGGTAACAGATATCTTTTTCAGGGCTAGAAGAACATGGGGAGGTACTATGGATTGACTTTTGTTGGTTGGGTTCAGATGACTTTTGTTTCAACTACTCGGGTTGATATTTGTGTTTTGGATAGGGGGTTTAATAACATTGTTCCCCCATTGCTTGCAAAAACTTTTTTCTTGATACTGATGAATCTCCAATTGTTTTTTGCCCAGCGGAGGCTTGCATTAATTCAATCATTCCTCATCCTCCTGAATGCTTTAGGGATTCTGTGCTGACAAAGATGTCCGATGGTGATTTGAAACATTTGGTAAGTCTGTACATGTTCTTTAATCTAATTATGCATAGTTTATTATGTTTGTCTTATTATTGTGCTTGGAGATAATCTGAGTTACTTCATTTTTTGTCTTACTGTGTTGCCAGCATCTTTGTTCTTCTTTTTGTCAGAAATCTATTCCACCAACTCTTACTACTATTCCTATCATAGATGAATGGCAGCGAGCTTGGATTTGTGTCATTGAACGAACTGCTCACTTTCCAACTGTTCCTAATAGGCAAAAAAGGTGCATAGAATGTTATCTTGGAGGTGAGTGGTCCTTGCTATGCAAATGCTTGGGTTTGAAGCCAGGTGATCCAGTTCGTTTGGGTGTCAAGAAGGATTTCCCTAGCTGCATGTTTCTCAGCCTCCGTTAATGCATCTCTTTCATGTTTCATACCTTTGTATGAACTTTATGTATTAGTTTGTGTCACGACCCGAATTGGACAATGACCGGCGCACAGACTACTACTACACTAATCTGGCAAGCCTTAACAACTCGTGTCTACCCGAAGAACCATCATCGAATTAATCATATAATAACCTATATCCTTAAGAAATTTCTACCGAAAATTCGGCAGAACTTCCTCTGAATTATCGACATCCCAAAATAATATATATCCCTGTATAAGCAAAACACATAATACCAGCATAGATCGATCCTCACAGAGGCCAACAGAGTGACGTCTAACTACTATCAGACAACCCTGTAATGCAGCAGAGCCTCTAAAGAGTTGTATAATTCAAATACACATGGAAACCAAAAGATAATATAATATGCAGTGGCCCTCCAAAACGAAAAGGGGTCTCACCAAGAAGAAACTAGACTCTCGCAGAGGAGCTTGGTTCAGCACGAACCTGGGAATCTGAAACATATAAAAGAGACGATGTGAGTCACCACTCAGTGAGCAAATAATGAAGATAATAACAAGCGGGACACGATAATACCGATCATAAAGTGATTTTCATGAAAATGATAGTCAAGTAAATAAATCGTGTGAAGTCGTAAATGGGGTAATACATATGGAGAACTGAAACAGGCTCCCCGCCTGGAATAACAATAATAGGCTCCCCGCCTCGAAATGTCAACAATAGGCTCCCCGCCTCAAAATCTCAATAATAGGCTCCCCGCCTCATAATATCAATAATATAGGCTCCCCGCCTCGAAACATAAAAGTAGGCTCCCCGCCTAATGATAAATCATGGTGCACCAAGGCCAACACATACTGCTGTTAGCATGCAGTGTTCTGACAAAGTTTTACTCCACATAAGAATAGAACCCTTCAATCTCTTTCCCTGTTTAAACTTTTCTTCACTGAGATGGAATGGAGACTACCGTTTCACTATATCCCCAACTTGCTGCCCTTTCAAACTTTGATTAATTCATGGCTGCTAGGTGTATATGCATAACCTTCCTATTCATTCATCTCCTCGGTGGCTTCTCTCCCTCACGCTGGTTCCTTTCTTTTCTGAAGTTATGACTAGTGTTTTTTAAAAAAATCAGCTTGTGGTGTGTGCCTCTTTAAACTTCTAAGATGCCTTTTGAAAAAAATTCTACGCTGGATTCTTCTAAAGTAATGAAAATATATTATATTATTATAAAACTTTCACTTATCATCATATCTTACCTTATTATTATATTACTATTATATTTATTATTTATTTATTTATTTATTAGAAAAATGTATTAGAAACTACATTTATATCCGATACTCTTTGACAAATATTTATTTCGGTCGAAATAATGCTTAGGAATTTGAGAGTGTTACAGTTTGTTACCATCTTTTGTGCATAGAACTGCTAATGGAATGGTAATCATGGCATTTTGTGCGGTTTAGATTTAATGGTGCACGTTTATTTATATGCTATGTACTATGTTAATGCTATATGGAACTTTGAGAAATGTAATTGTCTTTTTATTTGTTTTACAATTTGGAAATTGTTCATCTCTTACCATATTTTTGAGTTACTTATTAAATATAATATTAAGACCAATTATTTTTTCCCTACTCATTCAAGTGAGTGACTATTTTACCCTGATTGTTTTTTAGAATATGTGATATATTTAGGGACGAAATTAATATAATTGATTTGATCAAAGTTAGACTTAATGCTTAATATCTGGCAACAAACTTTTTAATTAACATCACTTTTTTCCTCTGTCTTACAGAAAAAATACCACATACGGCAAGAGTAACAACCCAAAGAAGAAAAAACTAACACTTTTGGGTTAACCAATAGTAATATCTATGATGTTTGAAAAAATTTTGGTGCGAACAAACGAATGTAGCAAGATAGATTCCTCAGTTAAGCTGAGTGTTGCTTGCATGAGTGCTGAATGTGTTATTCTTACAAATAAATATTATGTGCCATGAAATAGACAACAAAAATATCTAATAGAAAAGCAATGGCTTGAGTTTGTCAAAGAAAACAATTTAAAGATTGGCGACATTGTTCAATTTTGTATCGCTTCCTTGCCACCTGGTGTTGTCTATGAATTTTTCATTGGTTGCTTAATTTTCCCTTTTATTGATTAAAACTTTAATGTTGTTGGACATTAAGTTCTCTTGCGCAGCAACAACGCCAATAGACTTGGTAATGCATTTCGTCTTCCCCATCACTTTTGCGTGTGTGTTTTACATTTGTTTTCTTATGTGTAAATTATTGTACAATCTAAAATTACAAAAAAATAACATCAACTTTGTGAAATTGACATGTGATGTTTTAAAATCATTTTTTCATTTGTTGAAATAATTAATATGTAAAAATGGTATGTAAAAAGTAATTGTATGAAATCTGTCAAAGAATACACAAAATTTTTGTTTGCTATATTTATTTTTATAACCTGTTAGCTAACATTTTTCCAAATGATATGCATTTTCATTTGATCGACAATCAAACTCATGTTTATTACATTTTTATTTTAAGTTTTTAAATTATCCAGATATTTTAATGTGACAAAACCCCAAATTTTTTTTCCTAGCCACGTGTTTTTCAAACATTCTATTTAATTCACTTAAACAAAATGAGGTGTTGCTCTTACATTAGACCGTCTATAGTCCACTTTTCCTAAACGTGGCATATTATTCATAAATTACCCTCCAATCATATTCAGTTATTTATCCATTTAATTTCTTCCTTGGTTGCTTTACATCTTTACGTAGCCATTCTTGCAAATGCAATGTTTTTATGTGTGCAAATTTCAATATGTATTTAGTTTTTTTAGCTTTGCTTCTTCTTTAAGTTAGTCTTCATGCTTATCAATCACTTATCCTACCTCAAGTTGTGTGGATTTTTCTCCTTCTTCATCAATTAACTCAGAAAATTAACATGCATGCAACATTCGGAACCATGAATGGTAAGCCCTGTTTTTTCCCTTATTACTTATGTTGTTCTATTGTATAATCTGTGTATTATATTGAATATGATACATATTATTTAACTTTTTCCATTCTTTGGTTTTCGTGATTTTCACATGCTATCACCTATTTTCATCAATTTTCCCCACTGATGAAGACACCATGTTGATTGATTCAAACAATAATGAAAGTGAAACAGGTATTTTAGGTCTACTCATCTTACTGTGTGGTGAATTTATTTTTGTGTTATTGTTACATTTTCTTTATTTATGCAGATACAGATCCTCACTATCTATCCAATGATGAAAACAGTTTTCAACCTAAGCTAAATGGTAATGAATCTAATTTTATATTTATTGTTCTGTCAATTGCTTCAAAAAATTTGTGGTTTCCAACTATTGCATGTTCATATTTTCGTTTTGTGCATGTTAAAGTAGGGACAAAGAGTTTATATTGGAATATTGGAGAACCAGATTGTATTTGTTCTGATTGTGGTTCTATAATGTGGTTTGAGGAACGTTTGAACAGACGCAA
Organism: Astragalus glycyphyllos; assembly: GCA_963573325.1. NCBI lineage: Eukaryota > Viridiplantae > Streptophyta > Magnoliopsida > Fabales > Fabaceae > Astragalus > Astragalus glycyphyllos. The sequence continues at coordinate 69,545,687 of OY754308.1, forward strand.
ACTTCGTACAAAAGCACAGTTCTCTATGTGCTGTATGCAAGGCCGAATTATAATTCCACATTATCAGCCATTACATGAACCTCTGAATAGTCTCTTTCATAAACATGATTTCCAGAGCAAATATTTTTTGGCATATATCAGATCATTCAATAGTATGTTCGCTTTTACATCTATGGGATAAAAAATTCATAAAACTGTAAATACTGGAAGAGCTCCTCCAACTTTTGTGTTAAATGGTGAAAACTATCACCAAATAGGCACATTACTTCCTTCTCCAGGTGAAAAGCCTAAATTTGCTCAGCTATACATTTATGATACTGACAACGAAATTTCAAATCGAATGTCCGTTGTGAGGTTAATTACTTATAATGAGCTTTGTTTTTTTGACATTATTATTATTTTAAACAATTAGTTTTTTTTCTTTTTTCAGTATGATCAACAATTCTCGGTCGCTAGAGGCTTCAATTGTTTCGCAAATTAAAAACACTATTGATTTATACAACCCCTATGCTAAAACATATCGAATGATTCAGCAAAAGATCGGAGAACAAGATACTGTTTCATTGAAACTTCATATTCTTGGGAAGAGAGGTCGTGATGGTAGGCGGTACAACTTGCCTACATCATCTGAAGTTGCAACTTTAATAGTTGGTGATTTTGATATCGCTGATTCTGAAAGGGATGTTAATTATAGTTGAAAAACAAGAAGGAGGATTGAAACGAATTTCAATATTGATTGCTGCATATTTGCCAGTACAGTATCCACTACTTTTTCCTCGAGGTGAAGATGGATTTGTAGAAGAATTAGAATTCAAATCATATTCAAATGCTCCAAATATTAAAAGAAAGAATGTGACTCTAAGAGAATGGTTTTCTTACAGAATACAACATAGACAAATTGAACAAGCAGCAATAATACTTAGTCGCCGTTTATTCCAACAATTCTTAGTAGATGGTTATAGTATGATAGAAGCTACGAGGTTAAAGTGGATTAGGAACCACCAAAAAGAACTCCGTGTTGAACTGTATAAAAATCTTACAGAAGCTGTCTTAAGAGGAGAGACAAATTCTTCGACAGCACGTAGGTGAATTGTTCTTCCATCGACTTTTGTGGGAGGTGCACGGTATATGTTTCAGAATTATCAAGATGCAATGGCAATTTGTTCATGGACTGGCTATCCAAATTTGTTCATCACATTTACTTGCAATCAAAATTGGCCTGAACTCCAAAGTTTTCTTAGAAGATACAACTTTAAATCTCAAGATCGACTTGATTTGGTTACAAGATTGTTCAAAATCAAACTTGATGAGTTGATTAAAGATATAAAAAAGGGTAGCATTTTTGGAAAAGTTAAAACAGGTTTGTTAAGTTTAATTTGTTTATCAATATTTTTTGTTAAACTTATCAGATTTTGCTTACTTTTCCTTTTTGGTTTTCCAGTTATATACACAATTGAATTTCAAAAAAGGGGTCTGCCACATGCTCATATTCTGGTATTCTTGCACCCTGATTTCAAGTGTAAAAAATCAACTGACATAGATAAGATTATATATGCAGAAATACCAGATAGAAATATTGATCCAGAGCTTTATGAAAATGTTATATCACTTATGATTCATGGTCCATGTGGTTCACAAAATCTCAAATCTCCCTGCGTGCAGCAAGGAAGATGTACAAAACATTTTCCTAAAAAATTTACTGATTCTACTTCATCTGATCTGAAAGAGTATCCCATCTACAAGAGGCGTGATAATTCTGTATCTGTACAAAAAGGTGACTGTTTGGTTGATAACAGGTTTGTTGTCCCATATAATAGAGAATTGATTCTTAAGTATAACGCACACATTAATGTTGAATGGTGCAATCAATCACGCTCTATCAAAATATTTGTTCAAATATATCAATAAAGGGCATGACAAGGTCACCACGACTTTTTATAATGATGCTGCAGACATTGCTAATGCACCGTGTGTTGATGAAATCAAAATGTATTATGACTGCAGATACTTATCATCATGTGAGGCTGTTTGGAGAATCTTTAGTTTTGATGTTCATTTTAGAGAACCTGCAGTTGAAAGATTGACATTTCATTTACCAGATAAGCAGCCATTATTGTTTGGAGATAACCATAACATTGACACAGTTTTGAGCAAACCAAGCGTCCATAAAACTAAATTTCTTGTGTGGATGGAAGCAAACAAAAAATACTGAAAAGCAAGGAAACTTACTTACGCTGAATTCCCATCCAAATTTGTTTGGAAAGACGTCAAGCGTGAATGGGTACCACGTAAACGAGGGTTTGCAGTTGGAAGGCTTCATTACACACCTCCTGGTTCAAGTGAGCTTTATTACCTCAGATATTTGTTAAATTATGTGAAAGGGCCATTCTCTTTTGAAGATATTAGTACAGTCAACACATTTGTTCATGATACATTCAAAAAAACTTGTTATGCTATGGGATTGTTAGATGATGACAAAGAATTTATTAATGCAATTAGAGAGGCAAGTATTTGGGGCACAATATCATACTTGAGAAAAAAATTTTGTACCTTACTTTTGGGAAATCAGTTCTCCATGCCAGAACGTGTTTGGAAAAAACTTCTTCGCATCTATCTGATGATATTTTTTATTACCAAAGAGCGGCTTTGCAATGCGAAGGTAAATCTAATAAATTTGTACATATCATTTGAAATATCTCAATTCCCATGTCTAACTAATTTTTTCCTCTTTTACAGATCTAGAGTTATCCCAAGAACAAATTGAATCATTCACGTTGACTGAAATTGAAAATTTCTTACAAAGCAATAATAGAAGTTTGGCTGATTTTCCTACTATGCCACAGGTAGATACAAATTTATTTTCCACAGGACTAAATAAACTAATTTTCAATGAGCTCAATTATGATAGACAAGCATTGTCTCTAGAGCACAGCAACCTTTTATCATCAATGACACATGAACAATTGTCAATATACAATGCTATAATGGATCACATCAATAGAAATGAACCAGGCTTATTTTTCATTAGTGGATTTGGAGGTGCTGGAAAAACATATATTTGGTGAGCCCTTTCGGCTGGTCCAATATCACAAGGTGAAATAGTTCTCACAGTTGCTTCAAGTGGCATAGCTGCATTGCTTATTCCAGGAGGTCGTACTGCCCATTCAAGATTCCGCATTCCTATAAATGTTGATGAAGACTCAACCTGCAACATCAAACAAGGTATGCCATTGGCTGAATTGATTTCAAAGTGCAAATTAATTATTTGGGATGAAGCTACTATGACTCACAAACATAGTTTTGAAGCTGTTGATAGAACTTTTAGAGACATTTTACGGTTCGACAATAAAATCAACCTTTACTTATCGTTTGGTGGTAAAGTTGTTGTCTTGGGTGGTGATTTTCGTCAAATTTTGCCTGTCATTCCTAAAGATACAAGGCCACAGATTGTGCACTCTTCTATAAACTCATCATATCTTTGGGATAATTGTGAAATGATGCACTTAACCAAAAATATGCGTCTACTAAGAAGTTCCTCAGATGTAGATATCAAAGAAAAGAAACAATTTTTTGATTGGGTTCTTAAAATAGGCGACGGTTCTATTGGTTTATCAGAGGATTTAGATATCATCGTTGAAATTCCAAAAGAACTCTTAATTTCAGAATTTACAGATCCAATTGAAAGCATTGTCAAGTCAACATATCCATTATTTCCACATAATATGCATGATTTCACCTACTTTCAAGACAAAGCCATAGTAGCTCCTACCAATGATATTGTTGACACTGTTAATAACTACATGCTTTCTCTTATGCCCGGTGAAGAACAAATTTACTTGAGCTTTGATTCCCATGAAAATATCCATCCAGATATAGACTCTCCAAATGACATTTATACTCCTGAATTTCTTAACACTATTGTTTCTTCTGGCATACCAAATCACTTATTAAGGCTCAAAATTGGTTGTCCGGTGATGTTGTTGCAAAGTATTGACCAAAGCTCAGGTTTGTGTAATGGTACGCGTTTGATTATCACCTGAATGGGTAAGTTTGTTCTTGAGGGCAAAATTATGACAGGCACTAACATTGGTGAAAAGGTTTATATACCCCGACTCTCATTAACACCATCAGATGTTAGAATTCCTTTCAAATTTAAAAGGAGGCAATTTCCAATTGCTCTATTCTTTGCAATGACTATTACCAAGAGTCAAGGACAATCACTACAGAATGTTGGTGTTTTTTTTACCACAACCAGTTTTTTCTCATAGACAACTTTATGTTGCGGTATCTAGAGTAACATCAAAAAAGGGTTGCAGATTCTTATTGTAGACGACAAGAATCAACCATCACAATCTACTTCAAATGTGGTCTACAAAGAAGTCTTTAAAAATTTATATTAGGTGCTTATATTTATTCTATGACAATAAATTCCTAATCATTTCTAATGTTACATCAGTCTTTAATTTTTGACTTAAATTGCAATAAATCCCTAATCCTTTCTAATTAATTTCCTATATACCTACAGGTAAATGTCAGTATTGGGAAATTGTAAAAAGTAACAGGGAACACCGAGTGCATTTCCAAGTCTCTTGATAATATTGTTGAGCAAGAGGACTTGGTGCCCAACAGATATTTTGTATTTCAATCATCTATGTCTCCCTTTTCATACATTTGTAAAAAGTAATAGGGAACACCGAGTGCATTTCCAAGTCTCTTGATAATATTGTTCAATGAGGGATAAGTCGGCGATCTATCCAAACGGAGCACACAAATCGAGTTCCTTGAGTAATCCTGCAAAAAGAAGAATAAAACAATGAAAGCTCTAATTGTAGATCACAATGTCATCGTTTAAAAACGTTCTTATTTTGTTTACATTTTATCTAAAATATTCATACAAATTACATTTTTGTATAGCATTATCTTTGCTATACAACATATTCATACATGACAGAAATGTACATACATTTTTTCGCTCATTACCGGATTTTTTTGTTCAGTAACTCACTTGGCAATGTAGTTCGTTTTCCACGTAAGTTTTATCATTCTTTTTAAAAGTCAAATAAAAATTAAAACTTCAAAGTTCACCAACAATCAACAACCAAAAACCATATTTCCCATCAACCATATTCACCATCCCGTGCAATAAAAATGTCAATGATGAAATTTCTTAAAACACTCTTTAGTCTTGAACATCTTGCTGAGCAAGAGAAAGTGACACCGAGCAATACAAATTAAACAAAAAAATTAGAAAGAAGAAGTTAATGAGTGAACATAATAACTACATAATGTTGGTGTTTTTTTATATCAAAAAAATCAACCAACAATCCGCTTTGTATTTTTTCAAACGAAATTTTTCTCTTGGGAGATAAATCTGCTTTGGAACTTTTTTATTGGAAGTATTTTCGGATTTTCAATTTTTTTGGGGTTATAATCTCAAAGGGCGGGGGTACAAAAAAAACATAGCTTTTTTGTAATGAAAAAAATAAATAAATTTGGTCCTTAAACAATACAGCCCATTAATATATTTTTGTAGATCGGGTAAGATTACTAATTATTAAATAGATATAAAAAAACAGGTTGGTTGATTTATCACCAGTTAGAACTAACAACAACTCGCAACCTCCACGATGGTTTCGCCAGCCAAGCTCGAAGGTTTTATGGGAAGAGCTGTTTCTGCTTTTCTGTCATCATCAATGAGGTTTTTCATCCTTTATTTTCAATTCAACTACTTTTATTAGTGTTTTCAATATTGTCAGTTGCATTTGCTTCCAATCCTTTTCCCTAATTCTTTTTTTAGCTCAATCATCCTTATATATTCTGAGTTTTTCTCTAAATTAGAGATAATCGTTTAAGAATTTTTCCCAAGCACTGATGAATTATTGATCTATGATGATGATCTTTTATTGCATGTTTGATTCAATCTTAACAACATTTTTGCTTAAATTACATAAAATCGTTGAACCCTTTTAGCCTATTTCTGATGAATTGTTGATATGTAATCATCTTTTATTGCATGGTTCGTTTAATCTCACTACCATTCACTATGATTATGCTTTTGTGTTCTTTTTTCATAAAAAATATTTTGGGGTTTTTCTCTAAATTACTAAAAAAACATTAAACACTCTTTGCTTATCTCAGGTGAATTATTGATCTGTAATCATCTATTATTGTATGGTTCATTTAACGTTAATACCATTCACTCTAACTATGATTTAGTGTTTTTTTTATAAACTATGTTGTGTTTTTCTACCTACTTTGTCTCATGATTTTACCCCTATTTTCAATCACTGGTCATGAGGTACATATTGAAATAGATTCTTCCTCTTCAGACTCTGATTATTCAACATCTTCTGGATCCCATCGCTTAGCTGGTCTTTGAGCAGGGAGTTGTACTTTGACTTGGGAGCGACATATTTCCAATTATATAAGCAATAGGTCTGGTGTCCTGGTGAGCATCCTAAATTTACTCTATTTACTTTGATTTACTGTGTACCAACTCTAATTTTGTCTTTCTTTGTAAACTGAAATAAGCATTTCCCAAAAAACATTGCAACCATCATACCAGATTCACAGAAAACACTTATGCTTCATGATAATTCAACTAAGGTGACATATGAATGCATTATTCAGACTGCCCAACGTTCAAAACAAGAAAAATATCTAACAGGAGAAGCATGGCTAGCTTTTGTGAAGGAAAATAAGTTAAGAGTCGGTGATATTCTTAAGATGGAAATTCGAGGCTCACCACTTGCTGTTTTTGCTGACATAAATAGGAAAGGTTCTGGGAAGAATGATTGATTTGTTGTTACTATAAACATGGAAAACTGGATGGTGTTCTTTTGATGATTCTGTTATTTCATGGTCCTTAAGTAATATGTACATTACGTAGACTTTCTAACTGCTTTGTATCTCCTATCCACTGCTTTTGTAATGCTTTGGAATCTTAACATGTACTCCATTATTGGGCTGTCTGTTTTTCATCTTTAAGTTTATGCTGGTGCTTTTGACAATGGGTTCTTAGCTTTTAAAATTTAACCATTACCTCAAATTAAAAACAGTAAACAGAACAGTTACTGCACTACTATCATACATGTGCTCACTGCTGGGTCAATATTAGTAGTCTAATAATACACCTATGAAATTAGATAGCACTTTGAATTATGTATGATCATAGTAATCATGAACTCAGAGTATTGGTATGACAGATCTCAGATTTATAATATACCAACATATAGAATACAAATTATTCAACATCTTAGAAAAAAACAATCTACTACTCACAACACCTACAAATTAACCTTATCGTGTCATAAACAGTTGGCAACATCATTCTAAAAATGTACCTATTTACTTTTTCCTTTCAACCACTCAATATACAATACACATTCAACAATAATTACACAGTTATCTTTAATACAAAATACACTCTATTACATGTAGTGTTTTGCATTGATTTAGTCTGAAATCAATTTCAACAATCTGATCTAAACCATTCTCTAAAAGATGCTTCTTCCTCTAACTCATCGTTACAAACCACATTAGACCCCAACTTTCCATACCACCTCCTTAGGAAATGTACTTCTACAATGTCCTGCCAAACAAGAAATACCTTCCTAACCGATTCAATTAGAACTTCATATGCATAAATTGTAATTGTGCTTGATTTAAATGAACAACACTACTTTCAAAGAACAAAATTTATCTACTAATGTAATCACTCGATCTTTTGCGACTTCATACCAACCTTTTTCTTTCATACCACGTGTTGACAGAAGTGTCTCCACATTGTGTTGCCAAACAATGAATACCTTTCTAACATCTTCTATTCACACTTGATACACATTATTCGTAATTGTGCTTGATTTAAATAAACGACGCTACTTTCAACGGATCAATATTATTATTATTATTATTATTCATTATTATTGTCATTACACACCATATTATTTTATACTTTTTACCATATACTTTTTAATTTTAATATATTATTATTATTATTATTACTGACACAACTTTCGAAGAAAACATATTATTCTTCGTCATTACTATCATTATGCGTAATAATTATTTCCGATTTCTGACTCACTAATTACAAACCACTTCCATACCAACTCTTCATGTGCTAACAATCAAGAACGATATTCCCCCTCCCCTTCAATTCGGTGCCAACCAACACAAACAAAGTAAATATAAAAAATAATAACTCAATGGATGCACATAATCATTCTTCTTATACATGTATAGACTCTATTTTTTGAAATTTTGAGCACACACTCTTAAGTAAATGTGAAGGATATAAAGTAATCATTCTAAGAAAGTGAAAAATAACATGGACCACTTGCATTCACAATGCCGCTGACGATGTTGCTCATCACGAGAAATCTGTGCCAGACAACACAAAAAGAACAAATATATCAAAAATAATAACTTAACACATGCACATAATCACTTTTCTTATGTATGTATAGATTACAATTTTTAAAGATCGAAGCGCAAATTCTCAATTTAATCTCAAAGACACAAATTCATTAATATAACGAAAGTAGCATGTCACAAGGAACACAGAGTCCATTTCCAACTCTATTGACCGTGTTGTTTAGCAAAAGAAATCCCACGTTTGTATTATTGTCATTACACGTAATAAATATCGTATTAATCATGATGGTTCAAACATTGATGATAAAATAGAATCCTGGATATCTAACATTGATTTAATTGCTGATAAAGAAAGAGAATTCTTGGTTCAGTTCTCTACATTAAAGACAGAAAGAGGGATTGAACAAATTCTATTAAATGTAACTCAGTGTTCTTCATTAGTACATGATCATTCTTCTTATACATGCATAGACTCATTTTTTAAAAATTATTAGCACACACTCTTGAGTAAATGTGAAGGAGATAAAGTAATTGATCTAAGAGAGGCGACAAAAAGTTGATAAAGCAAGACAATTCTTCATTCAGTTCTCTATCTTAAAGATAGAAAGAGGGATTGATGACAGGGCACACCAATTGAATTCACAAGGCAATTGACATTGTTGCGGAGCAACAGGAATCGATGTCAGACAACACAAACACAACAAAAAAAATCCAAAATGATTCTGCAATTTTCAACTCAATTAACGCTGAATAAAATGATTCTGCAAATGTAAATTGATTGTATAGCTCACTTTTATCAAGTGAAGGAACAGATTAAGGAATAATAAACACCACACTTTACTGCTAAATGTTCTAACAGTTCTACATTAGTAAGATCAAACTTAACACCAACAGGAAATCCAGGCCACTTAGGAGAAACCTAGACAAATTGGAATAAGCTTGAAAAACTTTTAGCATAAGAAATCTATCCTCTATTGTAAGAAGATAGGTTAAGCAAGTGCACTCCTTTCTCCATAACTTTCATCTATAGCAACTGGTTTACCTGATGGCATTGTAAAATCCATCAAAATAACTTTATCTTTCTTTCGGTTCTTCTTCTCATTTTTGAAAAAATAAGCACTATGACAATTAACAGAAATATCCATAGTTCTCTAAGATCAATGACTTTAACTTTGGTTTTTCTACCATTTTTTCGCCATCCGAAAATAATCTCAAAAATGAGTAGAAGAACCAAAAAAGAAGCCCCAATCTCCTTATTTAACTTATACACCATATAAAGTATAAAAAAACAATTGTAACTTATGATTTTATTTTCTGCTTACTCTGCTCTTCTACACCTCTATATATAGTGGAATTGGAGTTGAGGAAACTGATATTAATATATAAAAAATAAAAATAAAAAGATGTATTCCTTTGCATGATTTTCATTTGGTGTAAAATTATTTACAATTTCCAGCATCTGTCTTTCTCTGTTACCAACACACGGAACTACAAAAAATGTATCAATTATTTAATTCAGAGTGGGTAGTGTCGAATTGTGTGTAGATTTTCCACCAGTGGTGGTCTAACTTTCTGATGCTTATCTATCATGTTTCTTTATTAAGTCAATACTTATTTTTATTGTGAATTTACTGCCGCATGTGACGGCCAAATAACTATTATCGTTGGACCTGTAGAGTCACATTATAAAGTTACATGATGGATTCCACGTAACCAATATGTGACCGATAGGCTTATATGAAACCTGTTTCAAAGTTTACTCATTTACAGCCTATCAGTATTTGTTAGTTCTCTTGACAAATGATGCTGCAGTTGTTTGGGAATTTTTTTTTAAATACATACCATTTGTTGTAATCAGATTAACTTATGGAGTCATTGAATTATGTCATCTAACTACTTAAATTTTTTCCCATTGCAGTCATTTGCTAATAGCTTTATATCAGATCATATGTCTAACAATTCGTTCATCTCTGATATGTCTCTTGAAACAGTAAGTTTTTCTTTTTTGTGGTGCATTCAGTTTGTTTTTACAATTTGTGTTTGTTCGTACTCAACAATTGCTTGATTCAAATACATACCATTTGTTGTAATCAGATTAACTTATGGTGCTATTAGTAAATATAGTTAATTGCATATGTCACTTAATTTACATGAATAAGTGAAGACAACATCGAAATCATTACCTCATCTAACTACTCCATTTTTTCACTTTTCAGTCATTTGTTAATAGGTTTATATCAGATGATATGTCTAACAATTCGTTCACCTCTATTATGTCTCTTGATACAGTAAGCTTCATTTTTTTTGCAGCACATTCAGTCTGTTTTTACAATTTGTATTTGTTCGTACATTTCCCTTTACATGGTTTTAATTTCTCTTACAGAAGCTCCTTAAGATTGGTACTGACTTCTATAATGAATATGGGCATATCCTACCTTCAAGACTTCGGATAGAAACTATTACTGGCATAATCTACCCTGCCACTATCTTTGTCGTTGCTTGCGGGAATGTTTATCTTAGGAAACATACGACTGAGATTATGAAAATCTTCGGAGCTGGTCCATTCTATGGAAGACCATAGACAAGGGTTGTTGAGCTGACTAAAGGACACTTTAAAATACACTGTTCTGAGACTACTGAACGTGTTAGGCATACACTTATGCGGACGCTGTGAAATCCCATTCAAACTATTCGCCTAGATGTCAATGGAATCACTCGACAAGGCTACTACTTTCCCCACGGAGTTGTTGGACCATTGCTGATAATCCAATATTGCTCTGATACTCTCAAGACGAAAAAATTATTTAGCTAATGTTGTCTACGTGTTAGTTGTATTATTTGTGTTTTTAAGTGTCGACCAGTTAGTTTAGGTGTTTGACAGCCACTTCTATTGTAGTCAAAAACTATCAAATATACTTGTTGATTTTCTGTATGCGTATTACATTTTCTTCATATTTGTACTCTTGCACTTTTTCTTAAAACAAGGTCTTCGTTGGAACATGCATTTCAAGTTTTCTCCTATGGAGTCTGTAATCCCCAAATTTAAACAAATCAAAGAAATTCACACTCCATAATGAAGAACGTCACACATCATGCATTCAAAAAGCTCTCGACTCTGTTGCTGGCCAAGAGGAATCGGTGCTACATAACACATACAGAACAAAGAAAATTAAAAATGATAACTCAATGCATGCACCTAATTATTTTTCTTATGTATCCATAGATTATGTCAAAGACACCAATTAATTAATATAACGAAAGTAAGATGTAACAGGGGACACATAGTGCATTCCGAAGCTATTGATCGTTTTGCTGAGCAAAAATAAATCCAACGTTCGTATTAATGACGTTGCACATAATAAATATTTACGATTCGTTCATGCGTTAACAATCAAGAACAATATTCACCCTCCTCCTTCGCCAACGCGTGCGAAGCACGGGTCCTGGGTCTAGTTTTCATAAGGCTAGAAGTTCAATTTATGGCACAATCCCCTTAACATATTTTCAGGTAACGAATATGTCGCTTAACCTTTTTTTTTGTAACGACTATGTCTGTTATGTTTTTAAAACGTTGCACCGTTACCCTTTTTGTAATATCCGTTTAAGTCCGTTAAAAAAAGCTTAAGTGGCTGAAGGAGCTGGCATGGAATAAAAAAAAGCTAACTCATGTTTCTAATATAATTTAACTCATTGCTGACTAATCATTTTAGTTTTTTATTTTAGTTTATTAAGAATAAAAAAATCTTTGTTACGCATAAACATATCTGCACATCATCCCTAATGTGATTTCATCCCTAGTTCTCTCAAGTGATTTCAGATCTTCCCTTTTCAATTTCAAATCTTCTGCATATTGTTTTCTGCATATCGTTTTCTATTTTGAACGCTAATGTCAGTTTATATCGTTTTTCCCTTTCCAATTTCAGATCTTCGTGAAAGAGATTCTTCATCTCCATTTTCATTTTGAAATTAGGATTTATAAAAAGGAGAAGGAACCGAAATCGATTCTTAGAAAGGATTTATAGAAACATTTTGAATCGTATGTTGAATTATCTCCATTTTTGTTTTGAATCGAGAAGATGAACAAACCAAAACTAGGTTCAATCTGGGTTCGTATTTTGTTCCATAATTTGCTCAGATTTACAAAAATTTAAGGGACCTATTCGTTACCTGAAAGTAAGTTAAGGGATCCCGGGAGATATTTTGTCTTCAATTTGCTTTACGCTCTGCCTACAAACATTGTGAACCATATCACCATTGTCTTCATTGACCCGAACTATGATGAAGTTCAATTTACATGTTCTTGAAAACATTGCTCGCTTCATTTGGTTGGTTGCTCATGGTTATCTTCCTACCATTAACTTTAGAGTGTCTTGTAATTATCTAACAGTCCTTTTTATCATAGATGTGGGACAGCTACTGAATCTTTACTTAATACATTGCGTGATTGTCCCAAAGATTTTCTTATCCCAAGCTCATTTCCCTTTGTTACAATTGATTCCTCTTGGTATATAACGCAGAAAGAAAAGATACATGAGTCGTTGAGTTTTCTCAAGAGGCGTGTCAAAACCTTAACTACGAAAATATGGGGCGGGGGAGTACATACAACGAAACTACTCATGGGGTCTTTGAACTTAATTTAAAGCTTTGGATTGGTCATTTTTCTTCTTTTTTAAAATTCGTCCTTTAAGTTTCAAATATTATATATTGTTACTACTTTTTAGACATCTTGTTACATTTGGTTAACAAGATCTCTAAAAAAGAGTAACAATGTCTAATTGTCTTTATGTTCATCCCTCCCAAGACATGATAATATTCATTCATCTTTTCCTATCTAATGAAATTCTAGATTTATAGTCACGAAACCCATCGCATCCATGACTTCTCACAACATCCTTCAACTTTGGAGTTAAGTCGCAAGAACTTTAAGGACGGCTACAAACATTATTAAAAAAAGGAAACTAGAGTGGGAATAATAGTGACAGGAAATGTGAACTTCCGCCCGTAAGTTTGGTCACTAAATTAACATTTTCTAGTAGAGGAAATGAAGCCATAGATCAGACATAATTGATGACCGTAAATCGAAAGCTTTGCTAGAGGAAGTAGGAGAAAATGACTACACATCATTAGGTCATGTGCAATAGGAAGATAAAGACACATAGACATCTGTATCATGTGTGTAATTTATGTGTTTTGTTAACAAAATGTCTAAGAGAGAGTGAATGTGTATACAATTTGAAACATAAAAGACCAATTTGAGAAAAAACAAGATCAAGCACAAATTTGAAGTTTCAAACTAAGTTAAAGGACAGCGAGTATAATTATCTTGCCAAAATATTTGATACAGAGGTTGAATCGTATTTTACAGTACTTTCATGTTTTAAATAAAATGAATGTGTTATTTGAGTTGGATCGATAATAATTACGTAATGATACGGAATCAAGTTTTATACAAACATCCGGTCATACTAGTTAATACAATTCGTACACGCGGTTAATAAAATATTGAACTTGATAAATGAATATATTAAGGTATCACAACTTATTAACAATCAACTAAATCTTTTATCTTTTATATATAAAAGTAAGAAACATTAGGCGGCGGTTAATAAATGATTTAATCTTTTATAATAGGTGATTTTTGTAATTATATTAAAATTTTGAACTTAAATTTTGTTTGGGAAATTACATATCATTAATGATATGGTGAAAGTAATTAGTATGTATTGGAAATTACATAGTAGCAATTATGATGTATGCATTGGAAAGTGGATAGCCTTTTAATACTTTAATGTTGTGTTTGGATATGAAGAGACAGATAAATGAAAGAAAATAGAAGGAAATAAAGTTAAATGAATGAAAGTGAGAAGAAAATAAGAAGAAAGTGAGGTTGGTTGTTTGGTTGGAGGAGTGAAAGTGAGAGGAAAGAAAGATGTATATTTTGTAAATGACAAAAACACCCTTATGTATTATATATATATATATATATATATATATATATATATATATATATATATATATATATAAGTGTCTAAATATAAATATATATATTTTAACATATAAATATAATATAAAAATAAACATATAGACATATCTGGTATACATAATATAAATACATATTTATTTTATATAAGTATATATTTTTTGTGTTTATATGGTATTCATATACTCATGTACTATTATTTTTTGTCTAATAAGCGACTAATAGAATCTAACAGGGATGATTTTATTATATATAAAAAAATTCACCAAGGGAAAAAAAATGCATCGCTAGATATGAATCAGAGCAAACAAATTATTACGCATGGATCAGTTTCATGACCTTGTTGTGTTTTTTGTCACGATATTAATCGACCATATATTATTATTATTATCCATTTAGTCATATATATGTAATGTACTTTTGCCCCATGCATCGCAAGGGTAATGGTCTAGTTTCATTAAAACCACAATTTTGAACATCATTAACCCTAATTTTAGGTGATTAAATATATTTGCACTAGTTATATTTGAAGGAGAAAATGAATACACGTCATTAGGTCATGTGCAGGAAGAAGATGAAGATACATACACATATAGGTCATGTGTGTAATGGTCATGTATGCATTTTGTTAACATAGGATACATTTGATTCGTTAAGCAGTAAGGGACTGGACTGGACAACTCCAGTTGTATCTTGTTTGATTTGAAAACTGTTCACAATACTGGACGTACCTCACAAAACCACAGTACAACTTTCTATCCCACAATACAACTTCCTGATCACTCAAAAAAATACCAAAATATTATTTTTATTTCCTATTCAATAATTTTTTCTCTCTCCTCTATTCTCCCTCTCTCTCACTCCTATCTCGTTCCTCTCTCTCTCTCTCTCTCTCTCTCTCTCTCTCTCCCTCCCTCCTATCCCATTCTTCTCTAGCTCTCTATCTTCTCTAGCTCTCTAATACTTTCTCATCGCATGGCCTATCTCCTTCATCTCTCTTTCTCTCCCCCCTCTCTACCTCTCATCTCTTTTGTATTTTCCCATTTCATTACCTCTCTCCCTCTCTCCATATGTCTAAAAAAGAGTGGCAGTTCTTAAATTTTAGTTTGGCCTAACCCGATCCTACAAAACCAGACTAGCTTGTAGAGTGAGGGATACATTCCACTTATAAACTCCTTTTCAGGTCATATCACATCCGACAATGAGACTTTTAACACACACGCCTCACACCTAGAATTGGACAACTAGAACGTGACTCGATAGCGGGTGGCGCAACAGATCCTGGATTTGCTCTAATACCATATTAGAATTTGAGTTGAACCTAATTAACTCAACCCTACAAAATCGGCTTGAGGGATGCCTCCCACTTATAAATTCTTTTTCAGGCTATATCACATTTGATATGAGACTCTTAACAGCAGTGTAAACATAAATGATCATGATTGTAATATTGCCAAAAAGGTTTGATAGAGGTTGAATTATATTTTACAATATTTTCATGTTTTCAATAAAATAGTGTATTATTTATTGTCAAAAAAAATAAAATAGTGTATTATTTGAGTTGAATAGTTATGTAATGATACGTAGTCAAGTTTTATATACAAATTTTTTTTTTTCGGACCATTGGTCACTCATAGAGTGTTACAATGCTCTCAACGAAAGACTATAATCTCTGCACATACTTAGCAGCAAATTTTGCACTGACCAACATTTAATTTGTCTACTGCTAGAATAGCTTATGTTGTTTGTAAAAAAAAAAAAAACTTATGCTACTGGGCCAATGTTATTGGTTTTTATACAAACATCTATTCATATTATAGTGTTATTTCTTAAAGTATTCATAAAATTATATATGGTGAGATATTATTAGACGTCCATATAATTCTTTTAATTACACTATTAATATATAGTAACTAAACTCAACTTGTTCTTATATATATAAAAAAAAACCTTTTCAACTTGTCACAATTCAAAAAAAAAGTAAATATAAACTCCAATAATTGTATAACAGTTATGTTATTTTACATATCAAATGGAACAATATAAATGATATTTTATAATGGTTAATACGATTCATACATGTTGGAAAAAATCAACTAAATTTTATTATTAATCACAATTTTAATCATTAACCCCAATTTTATGTGTTTAAATATATTTGTGATAACGCTTTTTCGTACAAGTGTTACATCTGTTCTCATACAGCAGTAGAATACTAAAGTATTAGGTAATAGTATCCACAGAGACTTGGTGATATTTATTCCGCTCAGCAAAACTCTATAATCTCACGCGGTGAAAATAAAGTGTTTTGGTTGTTTTAATATAAGCTGTAAAAACAGCATTTAAATAAGGATGCAGACAAGTGATAAAAGCATTGAGATTAGATTTCACACACTTTACTTAGAGGTATCCTATTGATTCAACATACACTTTTTTAGTTTCATCTATTGATTCATCATCACATCATCAGTTCTTCCATCTTTGCTAATTCCTTAGACAAAGTGAAATCATCAATTAATCTACCTAAACAACGATTCCTCAGCTATTTAAGTAGCATTAAGTTAAGATGATTATGTGACTAGAAAACTAAATTGCATTCCTAGATATCTAGCTTTTTAGGTGATTTAATCTAGAACAAGATTCAATAACTATTTTCCAATCAAACATCAAATCTAACATCAAGTTATAGGTGATCAATCTACAACTAGTATTAAGAACAAGAATAAATCACTGAATCAATGCATAAAACTGAAGATATATAAATATGACTCAAAACAAATACACAAGTGAAAGTGTAGTTACATTTAATCCCAAAAAAGAGAGTTTAGCTATCCTCATGGTAGCCATCATACAAATGATAGAAAAGATGAAAAACCTCAAGATCAAGCACCTCTGATCCCTCAAGATGATGGAAAACGTCCTTCAAATTCGAGTTCAGCCTCTTTATTTAGGTGAGAAATTAATCAAATATCATAGCTTATATATAAGTTTAATAAATGCTTACAAATGATTTATAATTTGAAGTAAATTAAGCACTTATCAATTTTGCACTAGTTATATTTGAGCACTTAAAAGTTTTGGTTAATAATGTGTATATTCATTGATAATAAACTTTAGTTTATTTTGTCAAAAAAAAAAACTTAAGTTTATGATTATTGAATTGTAATACCTTGGGTATATTCATTAACCAAGTCCGACACTTCATTAATAATAATCTGAACTGAATTAGCTGGCAAAACTATGTCAAATTTTTTATCCCAATTTGATGTATAAATAACATTTCTCTTATAAAATCAACACGATAATTGTGATATATTAATTCATTTTGCCTCTATTATTTGCGAGGTTGACTCTAAGTCCATTCACACAATCCAAAAAACTCCATATGTCGGTATAACAAAACGTTTTCAGAAAATTAGAATAGAGAAAATCATACAAAATGTTTTGTAGGAAGAAGGTTTCTTCATGCTTAGAGGGGTTTTTTTTTTAATAAACAAAATAATATATTAAAGGAGTATAAGGGGCACCCTAATCCTTACATATACAAGGACCCTCATTAAAATCTCTCTGGGTCAAAATTTCATGGGTAAAAGACCCAATGAAGAAAAATAGTATTGTAGGAAGAATGAGGTAAAAAGTCAGTTGCACCAAGTTCAGCATATAAGAGGATTTCCCCACTAATCAGAAATCTTAAGAGTGGAATTGTGACCTTCTATGCTTATGAACCAACTTCATGTGGGTTAACAACCACCTGTGAAATAAATACTTGACCTCTGAAAAGAGTATGATTCCGATGAAACCAGATACACCACATGACAACCATCCTGAACAAGTACTTCAATCTACGAGCCTTCTTGGATTACAATTGCAGACCATGAGCCCGAAAATGCTCAACACCTACCAGAGCATCTGAAATCGCAATGCCCAACAAATTCTGTATAGCAAGCCAAACTAACCCAGAACAGCTGCACAATAATAAATGGGAAATAGTCTTATCCTGCTCAAAACAAAAGGGTCAACACGACTCATGAGGATCCTTGATAATGCTCTTATAAATAAGAGTATCGCGAGTTGGAAGCTTCCCCAACAACATTCTCCGTCCAAAAACCCCCGACCTTAGTGGGAATAGATAGTTGCAACATATCAACAAGAGCACTCCGGATATCGCTATCCAACCTATCCTGCTACATCAAATTCAACAAAAGCACATAACAAGATTTAATCGAAAAAGAGTGGAGGCTTTCAAGCCTACACTGCCAGCGATCTTCCTTTGAATCGTCAAGATGAAACGAACGTAAAGTGGCCAAAAGCATATCCTGGTCAACCCCTCTCCTTGGGAGACAAGTCAGGACCCCAATCGAGATTCCAACACCAAATATTATCAAGCCAATGCCCGTGCTCGCTAACATGTTTAAACTTTGTTACTTCAAAAAGACTAGGAAACAAGCCCTTAAAAGTCTCATTGTTGGCTCACTTGTGCCACCAAAAAGAAATCAAACTCCCCTTTCCCCAACATTAACCTAAGCGTTGATTCAAAGGCTCCCTGTCACGAAAGTTTTCCATCTTCCAAAAGTAATAGGCCCTTCCACCATAAAGAATCCTCAGTGCCACCTCTAGGCAAAAGAGCCCCCGTGATGAAATGCCACAAATCTCCATACCGTTGTGAAAGAAGCTGCCACCAACTAGAGGCAGGAATAGGTTAGGCCAATCGACAGGGGCTTATAGCTCGGTCTACATTAAGTTTGGGATACACCAGACTTTTTTAAAAAATACATAAAAATGTTTTACTAAATGCTTATTTTGCTAAAAAAACCAAACTATAGACCATCGACAAAGCCTTTTCGATCTACCAAACCAACCTACTTAAGTAAAATATAAATAATATTTTTCATTGCTATTATTATTATTATTATCATGATTATATTAATTTTTGTATTTTATGTTAAATCATAAATTTGCTAACATTTTTTTGTTAATTTAAACATATTGATCTACACCAACTTTCGGCTTATTTAAAGGTATTATTATAAATTAGAAATAAAATTATATGTCATTTAAATATAACTATCTAAAAGTTTTTGTTATATCTTTCCTCAAAAAAAAAAGTTTTTGTTATAACTCAAATATAAACTTAATCTTATTGACCTATTAGTTTATTAGTCTTAACAAAAGCCTATGTCATTTAAAGGGTGAAGATTTTCGTAAAAAAAGTAAAATGTGTTTTTAAACAGATTTTCAGGTTTTGTCAAATTTTCAAAAATGTCAAATCATGCCTAAAAAGTGGCCTATGACAAGCCACAAGTCAAACTTTTTTTTGGCTCCACGTACAAGCCAGACTTAAATCTAACATTTTCAACATAGACGAGACTCAAACCTTACAATGCCCAACTCGATCCAATTTACTCCTGTGGGCCACGGCTTAAAAAATCATGCAAGGTGCGGAGACTTCAGCTAAGCTTGTTTTCTAAGAGAAAACGATACTTATAATTTCTGGTTGGATTTTGATAGATTTTAAATCGTTACTATGACAAGAATCCACGTGACCGGTTGTCCATTTTTTTCTAATAATGCACTGTAATTCCGTCAAAAAAAATTGGTGTAAAAAAGATTATTATTTAATCAGGGTTCAGAATGATTGTAACTGAAAATTTTAATTTAAAAAATACCTACTGAAAATTCTGCAACATGCTTTACATCTCTTGCGTTCAGGAATGGTGGTCCTTGTTCTATCTTGTTTCTGTCCTTATTCTGCCAAAAAAACATGGTGCTGAATGATTAGTTAGTATTTGACATATACTATGTTATTATAATCAACCAACCTTCATAATTCCACATGGAAGCCACAAAAAAATCATAGGCTTGGTTTTTGTTTTCATCTTTAATTGATCTGGAAAAGTTTTAAAAATAAAATTCAGGTTGACGAAATGTCAAATATGATTAGCAGTTATCTGTCATTTTATAATACTCATCACAAGCTGTATGTGATAAGGAGGTTGAGCTACAAATCATTTGCGATGTGATAGCCAGCAAAACTAAATACAATATTATTGATATTATTGATTTAATCATTGAAAGAATGCGATGGTAATTAATTTGGATAGGCTAATGCATTATTTTGATCAAATGATATGGTACTGGATAATTTTATCAAATATCATTTAAATTCACTACACCAAAAACTTTATAGAATAACACAGACCTCAGATGACGTTTCAAGATAAAAGTTTAACGTGAAACACACGAAGAACTCATGTAACATTCATGTCACATTTGTCTGAAAAAACATTATTTAAGGTATATTTATGCTCATATGTATCATCGGTGTAGTCTCTTCATGTTTTCGGTTTATTTTTCTTTTTTTATCAATAAAATTTAGGGGGAGTACTTGTTTTCCTTCTAGATATTTTTTTCTAAAGATGCTTTTGTATCGGAAGGTTTTAATGAGCTTCATATCCATTCTTTTTGCTTAAAAAGGGTATATTTTCAACTTTTTGTGTATTATCAAATAACACTTGTTGTAGAAAATGTTACCTGCATCTTAAAACATATATATATATATATATATATATATATATATATATATATATATATATATATATAAAATATAAAATACAAGAGCATGTTTCATTCCTTTGTATTTTGATCCAATCGATCAGAAAACCCTAAACACTTACGAAAGAACAACTCCATGAGAGAAAGTCTCACTCCTCTATATGATCAATAAGAAATCTCAAACACTTACGATCCCAACTTACTCTAATAACACATGTATCATCCTTTTGCACCCAATAGCATCAACCACAAAAACATTTTTTTTTTATAAGTCAAATTATATTAATAGGGGGTACAAGGGGTACCACTACCCATATACAAGTAGAGTCACATTACATTCAATCCCCTTCACCAAAGGATAAACTAGTTAATGTATTAGAGCACCAAGTCTCAAAAGTAATAGAAGTTTTAGTGTCTACTCTATGAGCAAACCACCCCCATGTTAATTGTTTGATTTGTTTTACCATTACATTTACTGAGCATTGCCCTCCCCTAAAAATGACATGGTTTCTACTAATCCATATTATCCAAATGGTAGCAATCCACACAATATGCTTTATTTTCTTCCTCTTCTTGTGATTTGTCTTCACAGCATGCTGCAAAAAATGGTCCCATATAGTAGAAAAATTCTGCAGCGAAATACCAGCCCATTGGCACACCTCCAGCCACACCCGAGAGGATATGCTGCAACATAAAAAGAGATGAACAGCCTCCTCTTGCACCTGAGAGCAAAATCCGCATGAAATATCTTGGTCATAATTTAGAACTCTTCTCTGCTGCAAATTAGCACGCGTTGGCAGACCATTTAACATTAGTCTCCACGCGAAAACTGAATATTTGGAGGGTGTAGCAGCCTTCCAAATCCGTCATAGCGCCTTCAACCGTACTTCATTCTCATCAGTTTCTGGGCACCTTGTTATCAACTTCTGATATGCAGACTTAACCTTATAATTACACGACGAATCCAGCAACCAGACCCAGCTATCATCACTGTCTTTCAGCAGAGAAACTGACAGCAGAGCGTCTGCCAGCAGCTGTGCATCCTGCTGCTCTTCGGCCATCAGCTGCCGACTCTAATTCAGCTCCCAATTCCAACTATTATCTACCCACGATCCTGCTTCAGCCACTGTTGCGTTCTGATTCGCTACTGCAGAAAATAAATTTGGATATGTCTCCATCAATTTCCATGGACTACACCACTTATCATGCCAAAATCTCACAATTTTTCCATTTCCCAATTTCGGTCTAGTTGCATCACTAAACCAGCCCTGTGCATACGACAAACACTCGTCCAATCCGTTTATATCTTTCCACCATACTGATTGTTGTTTTCGATTTAAAATACCATCAGCCCCATAAAGCTTTCCCAACATTTTATTCCACTCACTATTTCTTTCCACCAACATCCTCCATCTCCATTTCCCAAGTAAAGCTAAATTAAAGACTTCCAAATTTTTTATTCCTAGACCTCCAATTTCCTTCGGTATACAAACTTTGCTCCACCGAATCCAAGCCATCTTCCTATCGTCACCTTTACCACCCCACAAAAACCTCCGCTATATTTGTACCATCTCTTTCAACACTTTTTTTGGCATCTTGAAGAATGAAATAAAGTACAAAGGTAGACTAGTCAAAACGGAATTAATTAGAGTAATCCGGCCTCCCATTGAGAGTTGTCTACTCCGCCATGTTGTGAGTCTATCCCTTAGTTTTTTCACCACCGGTTTCCACGTGACACTCAACCTTGGATTGGCTCCTATTGGGATGCCAAGCAAATTGAATGGAGCTTCACCCCTTTTGCAATACAAGAACTTTGTCGCCAAGACAATCTCCTCTTCTCCGATATTAAACCCCACTAGGAAACTCTTGTGGAAATTTACTTTTAACCCTGAAACCATTTCAAAGATTCGTAAAACCGCCTTTACACACCACAAATTTTCCCTAGTCTCCTTACACATAAAAATAGTGTCGTCCGCGTATTGGAGAATCGGTGAAGGGACAACGGGGTTAACACTCTCCATATACCCTTTTTCAACACAATTCCGTACCAATCCCGCCAACCCTTCAGCAACTTTTTTATTCCGTATTGGAGAATCGGTGAAGGGACAACTTTTTTATTCACCAACGGGAGCTCTAGTAGTCACTACATCCAAGGTAGATGAAGGTGTTAAAACAAGCTTACAATAAGATTCAATCTACTAGTGTAAAATAATTACTCAACCATCCACGTCACTTTAGACGTTAGGTAGGAGTTCCTGAGGGTGTGCGGGAGGAGCGACTGCTCAGGGCCCCAATATTTTGGGGGCACCAATTTTTTTATATGGTACACACACACACACACACACACATATATATATATATATATATATATATATATATATATATAAAATAAGACGAGGGGTCGATACCCCCATACAATCCGCAAGCACAAGAGCTTCCACACTCGGAGGGCTCTGCTCAAAAACTATCAAATACTCAGATTGATTACAACCAATGGAAGCTAAGGCATCAACACACCGATTAGCTTCCCTGAAAACATGTTAAATCCTCACGTCCCAATTGAAAGCTAGCATCTTTCGACCATCAGCAAGAAAATCAACATGTTCCCCTTTGATGATCCTAGCAGCAACATCAGAGTCCACCTGACAGTCTATGTACTTCCAACCACGGGCCTAGCACAAGCCCAAACCTTCCAAGATACCCCGTAGCTCTGCTTCTAACACAGAACAATAGCCAACAAATCTAGCAAAACCACAAAGCCAATTTCCAGAATGATCTCTAACAACACCACTCGACCCAGCTCTTTTATCTGTAGCTCTTACCGCTCCATCTATATTGAGAGAAACTCGACCATGAGCAGGAGGAAACCAATGCACATCAATCCAATTGTAATCAAGCACCTGAGTTGTGGTAGAAAGGTCCCACGCATTCAGGTATAATTAATTCTATTTTTGATTGATAAATATAATTACTACATGTTTGATTGATAAATATATGTATAACTATTTTTTGCTATAATTAATTCTATTGAAATTTTGGTTTGAACTTTTCGAAATTGATGTAAACTTTGACAATTTATTCCATAATAACCTATCTTACTTGAGGTTGTATTTAAACAATGAATTTTAATATATACGACTTATAAATATAGGGCACCACATTCAAATTTCGCACAGGGCACACAGAATCTCAAGCACGACCATTAGGAATCAATTTTATATATCTTAGTTTGAGTCATAAAAATAGTACATGGGCGAATGCCCTTGCTTTACACTGAAATTCACTTGACTATATTGCACGGTATGAAACCCCAAAGTCGCTTAGCAACTACAAAGAGTTAAAATTTGTATTGCAGATCGCTTAGCGACCCCAAAAAGGGTAACTGGATTTGTGCAAAATTTTGAAATTGAGTATATGTGAAAGCCAGAATTTTCACTGATAAAGCGTGGGTACAGATACAGATAGTTATAGCATCTCCGATGGAGGAGTCTTAAGTTATTAAGAGTTGAACTCATTAGGTTCGTTGGGGAGAATATAAATTGGGTACCTATTGGGAAGAGAGTCTTGGATAGTGTAGCAACCGAAAAATCCTGGAAAGGGATTCTTCGAAGTTCGTAATGTAGCAGCTACCAAAGTTTAATTATAAGGGCAAACATTTATAAATTGCTTTGGTTTGGATAAGGGCCTTTGAGACCAAATTTGGGTTCAGGAGTCAGTTATGTATGGGGAAGGTATTAGCACCCCACGACATCCTTCCCAAGGAATGTCACTTTCTAATTAGTTGCGTAACAATAATGTTAACTTTGAAAACGCTTATTTTACCCATTTATTGTGAATTAAAAAAGAAAAAGACATAATAAAATTATTTATTTTTGTGCTTGACAGGAGTGAGCCCCCGCTCCTACGTATCTCTTAGTGTGATCAAAAATTCAAAGCTACGTAGTTGTTGTGTAGAAAAAGTTTGTGTGTTGGTGTTTTTTTAATTAATATTTTTTGTTTTTATAGGGATTCTAGGACTCTTGAGCTGTACAACTCCTTTATCCTAAAACGCGTATTAATCTGGTTGTAAATCCCCTATTTTTGAAAATTATATTTTTGTTTTCATAGAAATTAAAGGAAATAGTTTGTGTATTTGTGTTTGTGAATTGAAATTTATTTGTTTTTATAGGGATTTTAGGACTCTTGACCTGTACAACTTATTCATCCTAAAATGCAGATTAACCTGGTTGTACAACCGACTTAATCCCCTATTTCTATTTTTTGAAGAAAAAAATGTTCATAGGAAAACAACACTTTTTTTGAAGATTATTTATTTGCTTGTTTTTTATAGGGCTCTAGGACTCTTGAGATGTACAATTCATTTATCCTAAAACACAGATTAACCCGGTTGTACAACCGACGTAATCCCCTATTTTTTTGAAAATTAGATTTTTGTTTTTAAAGAAATGGAAATATTTTGTGTATTTAGATTGAAACTACTTATTTAATTTTAGGGTTAAATATGTTTTTAGTCCCTACAAAATTTCACTATTTTGTTTTTAGTCCCTATAAAAAATTTCGTCAACTTTTAGTCCCTATCAAATTTCACAATTTTGTTTTAAGTCCTTATAAAATGTAAACTCGTGTATACCTTTAGAATTTTTGAATGATATTTTGCATACACGTTAAAGATATTAAAAATATCTCCCTCACAAAAAATAAACTCAAAATTTGATTTCTAGGTTAGTATTTCCTTTATTTTGTTTATCGAATCTTTTGCACTTAAAAAATTTAAGATTTAATTTATGCTTTGTTAAAAAATTCAAAGTTTTTCTAGAAGAGATGTTTATAATGTCCTCAACATGTATGCAAAACATCACTCAAAAATTCAATGGATATACACTAGTTGGCATTTATAGGGACTAAAAACGAAATTTTGAAATTTTATAGGGACTAAAAGTCGATGAAAAATTTTATAGGGACTAAAAACAAAATAGTGAAATTTTGTAGGGACTAAAAACATATTTAACCCTTAATTTTATAGGGGTCTAAGGATTCTTCCGTTGTACAACTCATTCATCCTAAAACACTGATTAATCCAGTTGTACAATCGTCTTAATCCCCTATAAAAAAACTTTTTAGAGAGATTTATTTTTAGAAGCAGAATGAGTGGTAAAATAAAAACAGGGGGTGGAGCTAACAGCAAACCAGTCTACGTTTTTAGGCTTTTAAACTCAGGGCCTGCCTTGGTAAAAAAAACTCAGGGCCTGCAAATTCAGGGCCTTTTGAGCAGAGGTGTTGTATTATTAAAACTAGCTGCAGCCTAGTCTTCATTTTTTGGGCTTTTAAACCATTGTTTTAAGAATTGGATCGGTGACCGACTCGGTGAAGGAATCAGGTCACTGGGTCAAGGGTTGGGTCGAGGAATTAGTAGTTGAACCGCATGACCATCAACTTGATCTCGATTAAAAAATCCAAAATTTTAGTACCTATAAATTTCTTACCTATAAAATTAATTTATTCACAATACAAATTTAATAATAAAAAAATCAAAAAGTATGATGGTTTCATAGGAAAAATATAAAAAAAAACAAATTTACTATTTATTTATTTATTTTGAATTGAACAAAGTTACTATTTACTAAATATGAATTTAAAATAGTAACAAAAGAAGTATTTTACTTCTATAATAAGTGAAGAGGCACGTGTGGTTGTTATTTATGTAATTTTTGTGATTTTATTATTTTTTGTAATATTATTTTTATTTCTGATTTTGCTAATTAGTTTTGGCTTCTTTTATACCCCCTTACTTATCACTCATACCCCCATATTCACTTTTATCCCAAAAATACCCCTCTCATTTTTTCCAAAATTTCGCTCAGACCCCACCATCTTGTGAATTTTCCAGAAATAACTCAATTTAAGGTATTTCCGGAAATTTTTTTATGGGAAATTCCGGATTTATAGTATTTCCGGAATGTGTTTTTCGAATTTTTAAACTTCGAGATTTACATAAAATTTCCGGAAATATGATTTACATTCCGAATTTATGGGAAATCCGGAAATTTCACTCAAGTTTAATTCCGAATTTACCATAAATTCGAAAATGTTATTAAGGAAACTTTTGAATTTATGGCATAAATTCGGATTAAAAAATTACATTCCTAAATTCTGAAGTTTAGTTTTTTTTTCTTTCTTTTTTTCCATTTTTCTAATAAACGAGATTCGTTTTTTATTTTTTTACAGATATGGCCACGGCAGACGGCAACCTTCCCTTTTTTACGATTAATTTTCAGGGATAATCTTATCCGTTGGGCTAGAGATATCGGAAAAGACAACGGAGTCATTGTTATTATCATTCGATCTGAGTCCACAGAGAATGGTAAAGGGAATAAGAATAAAATCGTTTTTGGTTGTGATAGACATGGAAGATATAGTAAAGTAGTAGATATTGGGTGTTCTTCTAGGCACAAGACATCAAAAAAATGTGGTTGTCCATTCAGATTGAAAGTGAAACCACTGGTACCTCCTCATTTTGATTGGAAGGTTAGAGTTGTTTGTGGAATTCACAATCATGAGGCTCTTAAGACTATCCTTGGAGCGTCCATATTTGGTGTGTTTAACAAGGCGGAGCAGTCGATTGTTGAGGAGCATTTGTGGTTTGGAGTGAAAGCACAGAAAAGTCTTGAGGCAATTAAGAAGAGATTTACCGACAACTGTAGTAACATTGCTCAACTATATAGAACCCGCAACAGTCTCCGGAAGGCAAAGAGAGGTAGTAGGACTGAGATGCAGAAGCTTTTGACACTTATTCAGGAGCATCATTACATGTGTTGGAGCAGACGGATTGAGGGAATTGATACTGTGGAGGAGATCATGTGGTCACACCCCGATAGTATTAAGTTATTGAGGATGTTTCCTCAAGTCTTGATTATGGACTGCACTTTCAAGACCAACAAATATGCATTGCCTCTCCTCGAGATTGTTGGTGTCACTTCTCCTGAGGTAACATTTTCTGTTGCTTTTGCTTATCTATCTCATGAGAGATATGATGACTACTCTTGGGCGCTTCAGAGTCTAAGAGATTTGATGGTGTGTGATATCTCACTTCCTTGGGTGATCCTGACTGACAAAGAGGACGGATTGATGAAAGCTATTAGGATTGTGTTTCCCGAGGAAACTAATTTGCTATGTTCTTATCACATTAACAACAATGTGCATGCTAGAATTAAGAAGGTGGTCAAGGGAGATAGGGTTGTATCATTGATGACCCTTTGGCGTGCAGTGGTTGAGTCTTCATTTGAGGATGAGTTTTATGAGGCATTGAGTGATTTTGAAATATCATGTACTGATAAACCCCTCTTGATCAACTATGTCAACACCGAATACTTGTTTGCTCACAAGGAAAGATTTTGTAGACCGTGGACGGATAGAGTGCGACACTTAGGAAATACCACGACTAATAGGTACGTCTTTAGTATTTTTACGGTAGTTTAAATTTTTTGACACTTGTTTAGTATTTTTAGTGTAGTTTAAATTTTTTGACACGTGTTTAGTATTTTTACCATAGTTTAAATTTTTTTGACACGTGTTTAGTATTTTTACCGCAGTTTAATTTTTTTGACACGTGTTTAGTATTTTTACCGTAGTTTATATTTTTTTGACACGTGTTTAGTATTTTAACCCTAATTTAAATTTTTTTGACACGTGTTTAGTATTTTAACGGTACTTTAAATTTTTTTGACACGTGGTTAGTATTTTTACGGTAGTTTAAATTTTTTTGACACGTGTTTAGTATTTTTACCGTAGTTTAAATTTTTTTGACATGTGTTTAGTATTTTTACGGTATTTTAAATTATTTTGACACGTGTTTAATATTTTTTAGGGTTGCGTCAATGCATTGGCCATTGAAGAGATTGCTGGGTTCTAGTGGAGGTGATTTATGCAGAAGCTGGGAGCAAATGCATGGGATGATCGAATCACAAATTGATAAAATTATTGGCTCATTTCAAAAGAGCATCACCCGTGTAGATGCCCATCACAACACTCCTTTCTACAAGGATCTACACGGTTTGGTGTCTCATATGAGTTTAAGAGCATGTTGGATCAAGTAGGAGTCGATAAGACCCGTTGTGGTTGTGTGATTAGGGTTACTCATGGGTTACCTTGTTCTTGTGAGCTTGGTATGTTGCACGAACATGGCCTTCCAATCCCATTGGAGATGATTGACTCTCATTGGAGGAGACTCACTTTGGAGAGTATGGATGAGGAGCAGGTGAAACAAGCCTCAATTGACTGTGACTTAAGTTATACAATAGAGGAGGTTTGGAAGCAATGGGGTGACATGTCTCTTGAGGAGAGATGTGTATGGAAGAGAGGTCTTGATGACTATGTATTAAAAAAAACTACATCCATGGTTCCACCTACACACAAAGTCAAGACTAGGGGTGCACCAAAGAAGGGGAAGAAGAAGAAGAAGAAAGAGTATGATGTGAAGAGAGATCCTTCTTATTGGGAGCACGTGGACACATCTTTGAGTTCTATTAAGAAACCCACTCAGAGGCCAGCAAAGAAGTCATCAAACATACTACCACAGCGGTCCTCACAGCAAGTCTCCCAGATACCGACACAGAGGTCAGCAGCTATACAGCATGACATGCATTTTCTAATTCAATTTCTAAACTCTATTCAGAGGTACATTGATGACATTATCAATGTGGTGGGGATGGAAACCGTGGCTTCAGATGCATTTCTAGGTTACTTGGCTGGACGCATAATTGTTGGCAAAAAGTTCGGAATGAGTTGATTGAGGAGATGGATCAGAATTGGTTTCAATACGAACAAGTCATGGGTGACAACATTCAGGCAGTGAGGGATTCATTAGTTGCTCTCCCATAACCAATTCAACCTCCTGAGAAGTGGATGACGATGCCTGACACGAGACATGCTATAGCAACTAGATATCAGGTAGCCCTTGTTATGTTAACACCTGTATCTGCTACGTGTTTCACATTTTTTCCTTTGAGAGGAGCGTATGCTCCTAGTCAGAGCCCATTGTATTGTGTTGGGTTTGTCGATAGGAACCATTGGGTCTGGGTCATTTTGAAATGTACTAGTCCATTACCTCCTGTTCATCCTAGTTAGGGTGCAAATAAAAATGAAAGAAATGAGGAGGTAGAGGTATTTATGCGCGAAACTATGAGTGAGGGGGCGGTTTAGAGGCGGTGGTTAGAGAACGATCACGTGCACGTGAAAGGAGCGTGGAACAGGAATCGGCGAAGCATGACTATTGCGTGGTTGTTAGAACGTTCTTGAATCTTATTTCAGTTATATTTGGCGGGAAATGTGAAACGGAACGGACAAGTTTGTAATTTTCTTAATTCAATCGGAAAATTGTTACAAGGCTCGGGAGGGCCAGGATTCATCACTCCAACTTATGATGAGTCAGGCCGGCCGCCCCTCCTTCTCCTCTATATGCTTCAGGTGAAGCTAGGTCGTGGTTGTATCCGTATGTTGCACGTATACAGTTATGGTCTTTTTACTTTCCAGATCGCATTGCACCGACCGAACGACCTATTATTGATTATATAGGCATTACCTGATGATTGTATTTTAGTGTATTTAATTCCACGAATTTATATTATATTAAATTTTTTTGGTACAAATTTATTGAACGGCTCAGATTCCACCGACACTTTTAATCAACGGCTCACAACCAGTCAAACGTGTCATGAAAAGGAGTGGCTGGCATTTCCTTTGGAAATTGTGCCCCAACGAATAGAAAATAAACGGCTCAGATTTGAGATCTAAAATTTTGATCTACGACTCATATTTCACCACACCTATTATAAATAGGGCTTCAGCATTGCCTTCTCATTCACAAAAACTCTAACTCCGTCTCTGCTTCTTCTTCTCCACCAACCACCCTTCTCTGCATCTTCTCCAACATCTTCCCCACCTGAGAAAATGGAAGATCTATTGGAATGGCAGTTGTGCCCAACTCAGAGATCCTCAGACAAATTGCTAACTGTCCTCCATCGCCCTGGAACGGTTGAGAACAGGGCTGATGGTGTTTTCTTTAGGTCTCGCGATAACTACTTCTGTAGGCTGGACAAAAATATCACATTCAGCGAGTTGAAGGAAAAGGTGGAGAGGAAGGTTCGCCAAGAGGGAGAGTGGCGTAAAGACATCTCTCATATACATTACCGCAAGTGCGTATGTCTCCAAGACGACACTCTACTCTATGAAGCTATGGATATTTGGAGCGACAACGATGTTCGTGCAATGATGCAACATCATCGTAATGTTCCATTGGGACGTCAAATCCTGGAACTGTTTGTCGAAACAATGCGCACACCGGAAGAGGTCATTTATATTATGGAGAGCACGCTCCCCAAAAATCAATAGTTTCGTTTAATTTTCTTCTGTTGTTTTTATCGTTTTCATCTATTTCGAGTGTTATGTACGTTGTTTTTATTATTTTCGTGTATTTCGAGTGTTATGTACTGTCACGGTTTGTCATTGTAGAACGCGTTTTAATTTAATCCAATAAATGTTTGGGTTTTTTAATTTGCATTTCGAATTTACATAAAATTGCTTATAAATTCGGAATGGAATGAGTGAGGGTGCAACATCCGGATTTACGCTGTAAATTCGGAGAACAAAATTTTGGAATTTCCAGATTTACGTCGAAGGGACGTAAATTCAGAATGTATTTTCATTCCGAATTTACGTCCCTTCGACGTAAATCCGGAAATTCTAAAACTTTGTTCTCCATATTTACAACGTAAATTCGGAAATTGTAATTTTTTTAAAATATGAGGGCATTTTCGTCCAAAGGGGGAATTATGGGGGTATGGATGATAAGGTGGGGTACAAAAAAAAGCCATTAGTTTTTTTAAGTGAAAATACAATAAAGGCTTAAATATATTTGAGGCCCTTGCAAATATAGCGTGTTTTGGTTTAGCACCTTGCAAATTTTTTTTTTAGTAAAGGCTCCTTACAAAATACATATTTTTGATTTAGATCCTTCTGTTAACCCAACTTACAAAAACGCTGAGTTGACTAAGAAGTCAGAGTTGTCATTTATTTATTTTTTCTAATTTATTTTTAATGCTAATTGTACTGCCATGTCATTACTCACCATCACACTTTTTTTTGGACCAAAACCATCGCTCTTCTAAACCCTAAAATCCCAAATCTGAACACCATCATCGTTCACCATCGTCATATCTTTCAGCAAAATCTTCTTGAAGCTTTTTATCAGCTTCACAAGGATATTGAAGCCCTGAAGAAACCAAATCTCATTTATCCTCATTGCTCCGTTGAGCATGAGCTGAAAAAATGTGATGGCCAAACAAAGTAGCCGTCGAATCTGCAGTTACAGGGGTGTGCTTACCCAATTCCTAATTCCTAAATCCCTCAGCAACATATTCTTCTGCGAAAGTATTGCGAACAAAAAAGAAATTGCAATGGGTTTGGAAGATTCTGGACAATCGTTTATATGGGTAGTGAAGAAAGGATCTAAAAGTGAAGGTCAAAAATTGGTTTCTAGAAGGGTTTGAAGAAAGGATGGAAGGTAAGGCTTTAATTATAAGGGGTGTGTGTTGGGGTGTCAATGGTGACGTGGACAATGTATGGGGAGGAATTTTATAATGCTAAGTTTTTGAATAGTTAACATTGGTGTGGGTGTTGAGGTTCATATGTGGATTGGAATGGGAGGAAGAGAGCATGTGAAGAAGGATGCGATTGAGAAGGCTGTGAAGAGGATAATGGTAGGGGAGGAAGCAAAGGATATGAGAAACAGAGGGAAAGAAGAATTTGGTGTAGCTGTAGCTGGAGAAACTGAACTTTAAGTGTGAAGAAGAAGATGAATGGGAGAACCTGAACATTGAACGTGAAGAAGAAAATGATGGTGAGTGTTTAATCTTTTATTTCGTTTTTTAATTTTTTAATATTGTACGGTCAATATTGGAAAGACACACATTTTTAACGTCTCATTAACACTTCACTAACAGAAGGGCTTATAACAAAACATGTCATTTTGCAAGGGTTTTTAAATAATTTTTTTTGCAGGGGCTTAAATTAAAACACCCCATATTTACAAGGGCCTAAAACATATTTAAGCCTATAATAAAACATATATTTAGGTTGTTTTAAGTGCAGACTTAATTACACTTTTGGTTCCCTTATTATAACCCAATAACGTTTTTAGACCCCAAACTTTTTTTCCACAAATTTAGTCCCCACATTTTTTCAATTTCTAAAATCATTACCCCTCCCTAATTTGCTCAAATATCTTGCTGACTTGTCACTCACCAATCCTACCTGGAATGAATGACAAGTGATTTTGGGGTTACAGCGTGTCAGTCCAGGTAGGACTAGTGAGTGACAAGTCAGCAAAATATTTGACAAAATTAGGGAGGGGCAATGATTTTAGAAATTGGGAAAATGTGGGGACTAAAATTATGGGAATAAAAGTCAAGGGACTAAAATCGTGAGTGAGTCATAATAGGGGGACGAAAAGTGTAATTAAGCCTAAGTGTTATTGGTGTGACCCATTTTCTAAATATTGTTGGGGTACTAGATTGGAGAGATTGAGTTCTTAGTAAGTACTACTAAAAATTTATAAATAAGTGATGTGTACTCGTGGGACACATTTAAATACTCAAATATGGTTGTTGTACTGTTTTATTATAGGCAAAGTGGTTAGGAATCAATGTGTTAATTGTTAGAGGGGAGGGGAGAGCGGCGTTTGAACCCCGTACGCCTATATTTTCACCAACAATGTCTTTTTCATTCAACCATGTGAGCTATCCTTCTGAGACATGAGTTGCTGCGGTGTGAATGCTCTTAGGTGTGTCAAGAGGATATGAGGACATGTACTAAAGTTGTTGTTCACGTGGGTAGAGACTTGGGTACAAGTATTTTTTCAAGGTGAGGAGATTGTATATTAACGTTGTTGTCCATTGTCATTACTATACCTTTGTAGAAGGTGAGAGGAGTGTGAAAATATGATGTTGTAACGTGTTATATTGAATTGTATTATTATTATTATTATTATTATTATTATTATTATTAGAGTTAAATATGTTTTTCATGAGAGGGTTAAATATATTTTAGTCCCTATAAAATTTCATATTTTCATTTTTAGTCTCTACAAAATCTTTCATCGACTTTTCATCCCCACAAAATTTTCCGTCCACAGTTTTTGTACCTATAAAAGGTCAACTCATATATATCCTTTGATTTTATGAGATATTTTGCATTCGTATTAATAACATTATAAACATTTCAATCACAAAAAACTTATATTTCTTTTTTAACAATGGATGAATTAAATATAAACATTTTTACTGCCAAGAACTCAAGAAACAAAATAAAGGAAATATAAATCAAGAAATCAAACTTTAAGCTTATTTTTTGCAGAGGCTTATATCATAACATGTAGAATACATCTGCAAAGTTTAGTATCATTCCAATAATACCTCAATTTATTTTGATTTTATAGGGACTAAAACTTCTAACGAAAAAATATTGTAGGAACTAAAAGTTGATGAAAATTTTTATAGAGACGAAACGCAAAATTGTAAAATCTTATGGGGACTAAAATTTTCATAATTGGGCCTTACTTGAACAGGTTCAATTATGTTTTGTGGCTTCTTGACACAAAAAAATCAGACTTCTTGGTGTAAGTAGGTAGGTGGTGTATTATATTGGGTTTTAATTTAAAGTTTTTTTTTACCCCCACATAAATTTTTTTGACGAAAATGTCCTTAACAAATTTGACCTTGATCGTATATACCTTTCAATAGGTATATACGACTTTAATAAAATCAAAGCCATATATACCGTAATTTAAGTAAATACGATGTGGGTTAAAATTATAAGTCATATATACATAATGGCTAGGTATATACGACTTGTTAAAATACAAGTCGTATATAGGGGTATATACGACTTGTTATTCATCAAATCGTGGGGGTACATACGACTCCTTATTATGCAAGTCGTATATATCCCACACTTAGGTATATACGATTTGGATTGAATATTTTTTTTTTTTGTCATAATAAGATTTGCATTAATTTTAACGGTTAGGGTAAGACTTCGAACGATAATCAACGGTGTATATATAGACAAATAATAATAGTTACAAAAAAGTGGTAAAATATATACAAGAAATATACAGTGTCAATGTAGGCCGGCTAAATCGTCCGAATCATCGGATAAGTTTACACATGTGGGAGCATCGGTCGGAATCACCGAAGGAGCTGTAGTCAGCCATAGGGCAAAACGACCGGTATACGGATCCAACCAAGAAGTAAAATCCTCTGATCGATTATGGGACCACATCGGAATAATGGGGGGTAACGGACAGGCAGAAGACATCGAAATATGCATCCAATGTGAATCCCGAATGTTCAAAATATATATGAGTTTATATTTCGAAGAAGAATAGGTACCTCTCAAAGGCAATAAGTATAACTCATATTCAAAGATAGTTGAACAAGGGCGACATTATACTTTGTTGCAATAAAGAACCCCATCTCTGGCAATGTCAACCACTTATCCGGCTGCTGAAATCTGTGGTATTCAATAGTCAATGCTTTTCGAAGTTCTGCAAGTCGGTCCTTCCCAAACATGTAACTATACAGTGCATCCCTTTCCTTTGTCTCATTGATTAAATCTTGCCTAATGATAGGCCAACTATCCTCACCCAAATTGAGACCAACCCCAATCGCTCGAAACCCACAATTGCCATCATTCTTAACATCAACAATATTTTCCACATAAGACCGTAAATGATGAGGAACATCCGACAAATTCACTAAAATCTCGCCCTTTTTTGTTACTTTTTTATTGGCACCCTGAGATAATTTAGAAGACCGTTGAGATGTTTTTTTGGAAGAACTCAACTGTGATGATTTTTTGATAGAAGTCCCAGATTCTTGAGTGAGTTTCACCTTCTCATCTACATGCTCCCACCTAGATAAATCTCTTTTCGAATCATACAATTTCTGTTTCTTCTTCTTTGGTGCACCTTTTGTTTTGACTTTGAATGGTGGTGGAACCATTGAAGAAGTAGTAGGGAATGCAAGCTCATTTAGTTGTTTCTTCAAAACAAATTTCTCATGCTCTGTCATCTTATTAAATCTGGCCCATATCATCTCCATTTGATAAGAAATATCACATCCATCGGATTTTTGTTGGGAGGATTTTTCATCTAAAGAATCAAAACTCAGTTGTTTCCAATGATCATCCACAACATCCAATGGAATAGAAGAACCGGAGATATGATAGACACCTGTCTCACAAGCACATGGAAGAAGATGTATCTTCCGAATAATGCATCCACATCTGCCTTTGTCATGACCAACCCCAGAAGTCGATTTCTCAAACTCTTTCACCATATAATCCATAGCATTTAAAGAGACAAGACCGCGAAGCTTCTTAAACAAGAATATTCGAAGCTACTTCAATGCGGTTGATGCTTTTTTGAAAAGAGGTGATGACTTTATCAAAGTGAAGTGTAAGCATGTCATGAATAGATTTAAAACACTTTGACAAGTCACCTCCAAAAGTCCTCAGATGTCTCTTCAACGCCCAAGGAGCTGACTCGGCTCTTAAAAAATGTAAACACGTGTCAAAAAAATTTAAACTACGAAAAAAATACTAAACACGTGTCAAAAAAATTTAAACTACGAAAAAAATACTAAACACAATAGTAAACACGTGTCAAAAAAATTTAAACTACAAAAAAAATAGTAAACACGTGTCAAAAAAAATTTAAACTACGAAAAAAATAGTAAACACGTGTCAAAAAAATTTAAACTACAAAAAAAATAGTAAACACGTGTCAAAAAAATTTTAACTACAAAAAAAATACTAAACACGTGTCAAAAAAATTTAAACTACGAAAAAAATACTAAACACGTGTCAAAAAAATTTAAACTACGAAAAAAACACTAAACACGTGTCAACAAAATTTAAACTACAAAAAAATAGTAAACACGTGTCAAAAAAATTTAAACTACGAAAAAAAATACTAAACACATGTCAAAAAAGTACTAAATGCCAAAATACCTGTTGGTGGTCTGATTACTGAAGTGTGAGATATGTTTAGTCCAAGCCAAGGTAAATCTCTCATTATGCGGTTTCAACCATGTGTCGTGCACGTATTTAATAAGAGCGGGAATATCGGCGCAGGAGTCCTGAAAAATGTTCAACTGAGCTAAGTACTCAGACTCGTCAGCTGAATCAATAATATTGTGCCAAAGAGATATGACGTCCTTTTGCCGATCAACGTGCACGAACTCTTCAATTTTTGCTTTCACATTCTTTGTCACGTGCCAAGAACACAATAAATTAGTAGCAGAAGGAAAGATAGCATGAATACCAGCCATACAGCCAAGATCTCTGTCAGTCAGAAAAACCTCCGGTTGAATCCCATGCAAGTCAAATAAATCTTTAAGTTGCTGTAATACCCAAGAGAAATGAATACCAAGTTCATGAGCAATATAGGCAAACCCAACAGAGAAAGATAACTCCGTACTAGTCACTCCCACAATCTCCAATAGAGGTAGATTGTATTTGTTTGTCTTGTACGTAGTGTCGAGAATAAGAACTTTGGGAAACAACCGGAATAACTTGATAGAAGTGGGATGAGCCCACATAATGTCACTGACCACATCAGAATCCTCCACCTTCCTGCTCCAACATAAGTAATTATGTGACTCAATCAATCTCAGCAAATCCTGGATGTCCGTTCTAGGACCCCTCCGAGAAGACCGATGCTTGTGGCCTTGCCTATATATTTGAGGGAGAGAAGTGACATTGCCCGGATAATGACTCCGTAAAGCAATAACGCAATCCTTCGAGGAAACATCCAAATCAGCATGCTCATTAACCATAGCCTTCTGCGGCTTGGTCAAACGACCAAAAGCTGTGCACCCAACTGAGGTAGTAAGCAATGGATGGGTGTGTCGACCACACATAACTTTCACGCACAAACCCCACGACGTAGTGTAGAAGTAGCTTTCAAAGTAAACGGACAACTTCTTCTCTTAGAACCAAACACTGTAGAATCATTACTAAACTTCCCCTGCTTCTCACAACCGAAAATGATCTTATCTCTAGTCCCTCTTTTACCAGCTTTATCAAATCTAACTTTGATAACAACAACACCAATGTGTCTCCCAACCGCTATAGCCCACTCCTCCACATCCTCACATGTAGAAAATATCTACAAAATACAAAAATGTTACGTACTTAATTAATTAAATATTTATCAAAATTCATTAAAAAAATTAGACTGAAAAATATACCCTATCCATCCGGAATGACTCCGTAGTATCGATGTCGAACGGAACCAACCGTGACTCTGCGGGCGCTCCAATATCTGTTTCAAAACTAATAATTAATTAAAAAAATTAAAATTACAAGTCGTATATACCTATAAACAAGGGTATATACGACTTCAACATCTCAATTTCGTATGTACCCCCACAACAGGGTACATACGACTTACATTTCTCTCAAATCGTATATAGGTATATACGATTTGAGCCCCGTCGTAAATACGTATATACGATTTGACTTTTTGTTAATAAATACGGTTAAAAAAGTCAAATCGTATATACCTTTCACGGACGTATATACGACTTGCAATTTAATGCGTATTTATTAGTTATTAAATGCAAGTCGTATTTACCTTCCATTAGGTAAATACGATTTTAGATTTTATGGGTCCCACACCAGAGAGAATCTTGTAAAAGTCAAAATTTGTCAATTATGTGAAGGGTATTTGTTCTGCACCGTACTTCCGACCTTGAAGGGTGGTCCGAGGTAGTTAGTGGTTGATATCCTTAATCAATGACCGTGTCCGACCCTGCTGGTGTTGTACCTGCAATATTACTCCGAAGCTAAAGTCAGTGGAATAGTCTTAATTAAGTGATAAATATGAGTCTGCTTACCATTAATGAGGCAATGAATGTTGTATTTATAGAGTGAGGTGGGGTTGATTCCAATGAATTAGGACCGTCCGATCTGGTGGTTTGATCTGAGCCATTGATGTTTGGACTGGGCCCTTTGATATTGGGCTTTCGTGTGGTGTGAATAGAGCCGAAAGAAGGGGTGTATGTGGTCAAAAGACTAACCATAACAGTTGCCCCCCAAGTCTGGTCGTCTTAGAGGCGATCTTGACTTTGACGAGATTACGATCACTTCTTCATGATCTCCGAATGAGCAGTGATATTTCAGACGTTGCTACGAGATGGGGAGGCGATCTTATCTGTCCGATGTCTGATGAGATACGAAGCGGTCTTTCTTACCGATCTCGAGTATGGTTTGGTAGTGGTGAAGTGAATTTTGACCGTTATAATAAATTCGAATTTCGAAATGGTGCCTTTGCATTTATTGCGCTTGTCAGAGCGCGTTTCCCAATGGTGGCTAATGATGGTGACGCTTTGGTAGGTGTGTGCGTGTGTCGAAAGCCTTCGATGGGATGGGTCGATTCGATTTGGGCCCAATCCAGTTCTGCGAGGCCCACTATAAATAGGGGTTAGGTTCCCTACTTTATTCCTGATTGCCAATTTGCTCTGCATACCGATCTTTATATCCGAGTTTAAGTTCGTCGATCAGGAGGATAGTGGCTAGAGTTTCTTCATTCCAGTGGGTTCAAGTACTCGATTTTCGCAGAAGATTATCAGTGAGAGCTTTGTTTGTGCGAGGTTAGTTCTTTTCTCAATCTCTTTGTTTGTTTTTTCTTCGAATAGTCATATTTGCCCCCATTTCTTTAGTTGCCACAGGGTGGGGGTTGTCAGGTCGGTTTTAAGATCGGTACGGACCCGTTAGGTCGTTACTCCTGACTTTCCCATGCCCCCATTCCTACAGGTTTTAAAACTGGCGGTTACCAAAAAAACTCGTAGGCAGATTTCCCAGCAACCCCCGCAACTTGCGAGCGTGATGGCCTCTAGTGGAGAGAATGTCGATGGTCGTCGTTCCGACACTGTCCCGGTTATTCCCGAAGTTCAAGATCATCCTGATTCAGCCCCGACTAGCGAACAAGTGGAGGACGATCCTGGGGTTGGTCGTCATACTTCTGATGATGGGGGGCGGTCTTCTGAGGATGTGGTTATCGTTGGTGTAAAAAATACGGAGACCGATGTCGTCGTGGTGGAGACGGCGTCTTCTGAATCGACGCGTTCCGATGATGAGCAAGGGTCTTCGCATACTCAGGAATTTGCCGTTGACTTAGCTGCCGAGGCTGACGATCGTATATCTGCTTTGACTGATGGTTATTCTAGTACTGGTCCGGGGCGAGTCGATCTTCCTATGCCTTATGACGTGAATGTTCCTCGTATTCTAAATTGGGTCGCTTCTTCTGTTACTGAAACAAGATCTCTGTACGAAGCAGCGGAAGATATGAGCACTTTTGTAAATAAGTTATCCATTCGGGGCCGACTTTGGAACGTTGAGGGAATGAGATCCGATGAGCACGCAGCGACCTGGCCAGGATCCTTGAAATTTGTCATGTATGATGTATTGGTATCCGATATGCATATTCGTCCACCGTTTACTAATCTTCAACAGACTGTTTTGGCGAGATTGGAATTGGCACCTTCGCAACTTCATCCCAATGGTTGGGCGTTTCTTCGAGCCTTTGAATTGATATGCCTTGAACTTGATCGTCCAGTTTCCGCCGATCTATTTTTTCATTTGTTTGAGGTGAATAGGAATAGAGAAAGAGGCGAGGAAGGGAACGCTTGGGAGCATGTGAGCCTTCGGTCTCTGAAAGGTGCCAAGATTTTCCGGGCTTATTCAGATTCACTGAAGGGGAGGTGGAAGGAGCTTTTTTATTTTGTGGAACCGGTGAATAGTGAGGCAATTGACCATGTGGGGAGATTTGATTCGGATGGGCAAACTTTGGTGTCTACTAAGTTTCCTATAGGATGGGGACTCGGTCATTATAACCGATCTCCTAGATCCTATCATGTCGGCGAATCTCATCTTTGCCGTGCTGATATCCTGACCAGAGATATTTTGTTGTTTATTTCATCTCAAGTGCCCTATACCAAGTATAAATATCGAGGTATTCCTGTTGATCGTCTGGTTAAATGTGCTACCAGAAGAAAGGTTATGGGGGTTCTAGGTAGGGTCGTATTTTGGTCTGTCAATTTATCTTTTGGCAGATAATTGCTGATGATTTTGACTAATTCGTTCAATTTTTTCTTTGTTTTCAGATACGATGGCAGGAAGTAGGATTGCTCAATTGAGAAGGTTAGCGTTGGAGAATCTGGGGGTCGAGGAAGGTGATCATGTGAACCCAGAAGTTCCAGAAAATATTCCTGATTTAAGCGGTGCCGTTCATGTTTCCCCGATCAGGACCGTCCACGAGGAACAGCTGCAGGAGAATCCTGGGGAAGATCTTCAGCATCGGAAGAGAAAACCGGTGAATGAGGGAGCCTCTCCAAAGCAGGCGAAGAAGAAGAAGGTGATGATTCCAACAGATTCTAAGTCTTCCAAAGGGCATAGATCTTCTAAGAAAGCAACTCCCGTTCCCGTGGATGCGAGTTTTATGGAAAAGAACATGGAGGAATACCTTACCGATCCAGTTAGTGCGGCCGCAAAGCTGTTCGTTCATTTGGCCGACGTTACCAAATTGCAGAGGGAGGAGATGGAACGTCGTCATAAAGGTGAGGTGTTCTTTCTGGAGTTCGTTTTGTCGTTCTTCTTTATCTTCCTTATTGACTTTTATTTGTTTTTCAGAGTTGGTAACCAGTGAGAGGACCAAGTTATTCAATGCTCTGAAAGAACTGACAGAAAAGAATAAAGTCCTGGGTAACACTCTTAACGACCTGAAGACTTTGAAGGCTTATGTGGATGATCTTGAAAAATCCCATAATTCTGCTAAGTCGCAGATCGAGGATAGCACTGTTCGTATTGGTCAGCTGAACGATCGGATTGGAGTGCTTGAGGGAGAGAGGGAAATTGCTGAAGATACAATTAAAAGGTTGGAGGATCGGATTCAAGAGCTCATGGCGTCGCTGAAAAAATTCGAGGAGAACAAGGCTGGGACTAGTTCCACTCCTGAAGATCGATGCGCCGTGCTTGAGAAAGAGCTTGCCCAAACCCGTGCTGAGTTGATAAAATCTAAGAAGGAAGCGCGGACTGCCGCCGATCTCGCTTTGGAAATGGCAGGAGACGGCTTCGATCTTGCACTTGATCAAATTGCTCTTGTTTATCCTTCTCTTAATCTTGACAGAGCCGTCCTGAATGTCGATCATGAGATCGAGGAAGACCAGATTGTGAAGGTTGATATCAAGACTAGTGTGAAGACCGTGGTTCATCCCAGGTCTGCCTGATTTATGTTCCGATTCAGTTTTGTAAGAGGTTTAGTTTTTGTTTATAAAACTTGAGGTCTCGGCCGTTTCCGAGGTGGTTGTAATGAAAGTAATTTTGTATTTGTCACCGTAATTATCAATTTTTATAGTCTTGACTTTATAGTTCTTTGATAAGAAAAATGATAAGTGTGGGACGTAGGTATAAAAAGGTTTTGAGAGGAGCTCTTCAAACGTTTTTAGAGAGGACCTGTTTGAGAATTTTCGTAGGTTTTAAAAAGGTTTGAGAGGAGCTCTTCAAACGATTTAGAGAAAACCTGTTGAGAACTCTCGTAAGATCGGGCCTAAGGACAGTTTACCAGGACTCGGCCCAGATTTAACTCGTCGATTAGGGTTCTTGGCTACTAAGGCCAATGATCGAGTTAAGGAGAAATCCTTAACGGACCTTTCGTACCTTTTGGGCAGTTTACCAGGACTCGGCCTGGATTGAACTCGCCCCTAAGGGTTGTGACTGCTTTGGCCACGTATGGAGATCTTATGAGATCGGTCCAAGAATTAGTCTAAACCTTTTTGTAGATTTATAGTGGTAGGGACTACCGTTACACAAAAATGGCACACGCAAAACCGTCGTGTCCTTAACTGTAATAGCTTTTCAACTTTGTGGTGTTCCAGCTTCGGGGGATCTCCTTTTTGCAAAGTGTTTCCAATTTGAAAGCTCCGGTACCGGTCTTACTTTTAACACGGTAAGGTCCTTCCCAATTGGGTGCTAATTTTCCTTGCGAAGCATTTTTCAAACCAATGTCAGCTCTTCGAAGGACTAAGTCGTCGATTTCGAAATCCCTGGGGATGACCTTGGCATTGTATCGAGTTGCAACGCTTTGTTTGACGATGGCTTCTCGAAGTGTGGCTCGTCCTCGAACTTCGTCGATGAGATCGAGGTTTTCTTTTAAAGCTTGGTAATTTTCTGCGGGTTTTTTGGGATTCGCTACTCTCCAACTTAGCTCGCTGATTTCCACTGGGATGACCGCCTCGCTGCCATAGGATAGCCGGAACGGCGTTTCTCCTGTTGAGCTTTGAGGGGTTGTTCGGTAAGCCCAGAGAACATATGGGAGTTCTTCTACCCAATTACCTTTGGCGTCGTTCAGTCTTTTTTTTAAACCGTTAAGGAGTATCTTGTTGGCTGCTTCTACTTGACCGTTAGTTTGAGGATGTTCTACGGAAGTAAAATGATGATTGATTTTGAAGTCGGACATTACTTTCCTGAAACCTTTGTCGGCGAATTGAGTCCCATTATCAGTGATGATTGATTCGGGGATCCCGAATCTGCTCATGATGTTCTTTTTGAAAAATTTCAGACAGTTCCTGGCGGTTATGGTGGCTAAGGGCTCTGCTTCAATCCATTTGGTAAAATAATCAATTGCTACTATGAGAAATTTGTTTTGGCCTGGAGCAGTTGAGAATGGACCTAGGAGATCTATCCCCCATTGGGCAAAGGGCCATGTGGAGGATAGATTTCGAAGTTCGGATGCTGGGGCGACGTAAACGTTGGCGTAGATCTGGCATTTTTTGCACTTTTTGACGTAGTTTTTGGCATCGCCTTCCATGGTCGGCCAATAGTATCCCGTGCGTAGAGCTTTTCGAGCTAGGGAACGGGCGCCAAGATGTTGCCCACATATTCCTTCATGAATTTCAGCTAGGACGGAATGTACTTGTTCCCTTTCAATGCATTTTAATAATGGTGAGGAGAGGCTTCTTTTGTACAATGTATTATCTATGACTGAGAAGGCGGAGGCTTTTCTCCTGATGATTTTTGCTTCTACCGAATCTGGAGGTTCAATTCCTGTCTTGATGTATTCCAATATCGGAGTAATCCAACTTTGGTCCTCCTCAATCGTGCAAATTGCGGAACTATAAGTCGGAATGAGGGAGATACTGGGTCTTCTAAGTAGTTTTTGTATGATTGTCCGGTG
The DNA here is from genome assembly GCA_963573325.1 of Astragalus glycyphyllos. NCBI lineage: Eukaryota > Viridiplantae > Streptophyta > Magnoliopsida > Fabales > Fabaceae > Astragalus > Astragalus glycyphyllos. The sequence goes on from OY754308.1 coordinate 69,589,885, forward strand.
ATTACCGGCGATCTTGGTGCTGGCGAGTTTTGATAGGATGTCCGCCCTCTGGTTCTGGGATCTGGGGATGTGCTTTACTTCGGCTGTTCTAAACTGTGTGAGTAACTCTCGGATTCGGAGCTGGTATTTCAGCAGGGTTGGATCCTTAGTCTCAAATTGATTGTTTATTTGTGAAACGACCAAGAGTGAGTCCGTGTAGAGATTGACCTGAGAGACTCGTAGGTCAATTGCTAATCGTAACCCTGCGATGCAAGCCTCGTATTCTGCTTGATTATTAGTTGTTTGGAAAGCGAAGGTAAGGGAGACTTCAATGATTACCTTATCCGGGCTTTCCAACATTAGACCCGCGCCGCTTCCTTTGGGGTTGGAAGATCCATCGACGTGTAGAGTCCAGACGTCGTTGATAGGATCAGCAGGAATCATTTCTGCTACAAAATCTGCTAGAACTTGGCCCTTCATCGTCGTACGAGATTCGTACTTGATTCCAAACTCGGAGAGTTCTACCGCCCATTTGATCATTCTTCCGGCAAGGTCGGGTCGGTGTAGAATCTGTCTTATTGGATAGTTGGTGCGTACGACTATCTGGTGTGCCACAAAATATGGTCGGAGGCGTCGAGCCGCGACGACTAAGGCGAGGGCGATTTTTTCTATTTGCTGATATCTGCATTCGGGTCCCTGGAGTGCTTTGCTTACAAAATAGATCGGACTTTGACCAGTTTGTGTTTCCCGGATAAGAACTGCGCCCAAAGCTTCTTCCGAGATTGATAGGTATAAGTACAGAATTTCTCCCTCGTACGGGCGAGTAAGGATGGGTGGTTCTGAAAGTGCTTTTTTGAGTTGTTGTAAGGCTTCGTCTTGCTCGTTTGTCCAGTTGAACTTTTCTTCGTTGTCCTCCTTTTCTTTTTTCAAAAGTTTGAATAAAGGGAGAGATTTGAATGCCGCATTTGACAGGAATCGTGATAAAGCGGCGATCATTCCATTGAGTTTTTGGACCTCTTTTTTGGAAGTTGGAGTCCGCATTTCAGTCACAGATCGACATTTGTCGGGGTTTGCTTCAATTCCCCTCTTTGTTAGATAGAAACCGAGGAACTTTCCAGCTCGGACCCCGAAAGTGCATTTTTCTGGATTTAGTCTCATGTTATTTTTCCTGATTTCAGTGAAGATTTCTTGAAGGTCTTTTACGTGGTCGTTTTCCCGCTCACTTTTTGCAATCATGTCATCAAGATAGACTTCAACGGTCTTGCCTATCTGTTTTTGAAAAACTTTGTTCATCATTCTTTGATAAGTGGCTCCGGCGTTTTTTAAACCGAAGGGCATAACTCGGTAGGCGAAGTTGCCTTGGTCCGTCATAAAAGCAGTCTTCTCTTGATCGGGGGGAAACATGGCGATCTGATTGTAACCAGAGTAAGCGTCCATGAAAGAAAGTAGGCGAAAACCGGAGGAATTGTCGACGAGGCGATCAATACTTGGGACTGGAAAGGCGTCTTTCGGACAGGCTTTGTTCAGGTCGGTATAATCGATGCACATACGCCATTTACCGTTGCTTTTTTTAACTAGTACTGGATTGGATAACCAAGTCGTGTATTTGACTTCTGTTATAAAGTTTGCTTTGATTAAATCTTCGACAGTTTTTGCGGCGGCGATGGTTTTCTCTCCACTCTGAGCTCGTCTTCTTTGAGAGACCCATCTTGCTTCTGGATTGACGGCGAGTTGGTGACAAGCTACTTCTGGCGGGATTCCGGGCATATCGTTCGCCGACCAAGCAAAAAGATCGGAATGATCTTTTAAGCAGCGAGTGAGTTCGATTTTTACTTCTTCGGATAGGTCTGCTCCAATCTTTACCGTTCTGGTAGGGTCGTCTCCGAGTTGTATTTCGATGAATTCTCCCTCAGGCTGGGGCCTTCTCATTTTCTTTTTGAGTTCTCTGGCCAACTCATTGTCATCTTCATTTTCTGAGCTGTCAGGGTCGTATCTTGCATCTAAATCGGTTAAGTTGACTTCGGCTGATCTTCCTGTAATTTCTTTATCTTTGGTTGGCTCGAGTGAAAAACCTTCTTTATCTTGGGCCTTTTTTTCTGCTTTTGTCCATAGGAAGAAACATCTCGAGGCGGATTCAAGGTCTGAGTTTAATGTAATGACTTTGTTGCACAGAGAGTGGAATTTCATTTTTAAGTGAGTGGTGGAGGTTACTGCTCCGAGCCTTCCCAGGGTCGGTCTTCCAATAATACAGTTGTATATCGATTCACATGGTAAGATGAGGAATTTTGTTTTGATGATTCTTATCAAAGGTTCCTCACCGTAGGAAACCATCAGTTCCAGGTGTCCAAGAGGTTTAGTTCGAGACCCATTGAATCCTGATAGTGCCGATCCTCTGTAAGGAGCGATGTCTTCTTTATCGATTCCCATTCTTTCCACGAGGTCGAGGAAAATGATGTCTGAAGAACTCCCTTGATCGACCAAAATCCTTCTAATTTCTTTATTGGCGATTACCGCCGTGATAACTAGTGGTACGTGTTTGTTAGGTTTTCCATCTAGGAGGTCTTCATCTCCAAAAGACAACGGAGGTCGGTTTGAAGGCGTTTGTGCGATTGAAGTGGACGCTATGTTGAGTAGCTCTTTCCATTTTCGTTTCATTGTCTTCCCGGATTCTTCGTGGGCGAAACCTCCTGCGATCATCATCATTACGGATCGTCCTTTTGATTTCCTTGAATCAAATTCGTCGTCGTCAGACTCGGTTTTGATCTTTCCCTTTGTTCTGGGTTCCTGTTCCCGTTCTTCTTTTTTCTCGTCAGCTCGGCGCTCTGGTTTGTTTACATAGCTGGCAAGTTTTCCCCTTTTAATCATATCCTCAATGTCATCTCTCAAGGCGTTGCAATGGTTGGTGTCGTGACCGTTACTCCGATGGTATCGGCAGTATTTGTTAGAACGCTGTCCTGGTTTGTTGGTGAGTGGTTTTGGGAATTTTTCGTCTCTGAATTCCGTGTTCCAGCATTCACCCAGAATTTGAGCTTGAGTGACATTGAGCTCGGTGTAGAATTGATGACGGTTTCGAGGTCGGGGATCCCTGGAGCCTCGGCCGTCGTTTTTCTGATCTCTTTCATTTGGGGGTTTTGATGATTCGGCGATCGGTTGTGGTTTCTTACCGACCATCGCGCTTTCTTCTTCGTTGATAAAACATTGGGATAGCTGGAGGAAATCTTGGAGGTTCTCTGGCTCCCATGTGTTGATGTGTTTTTTGAACGGGCTTCCGGGACGCAGCCCCATTCCCATGAAGTAAACTCGGAAGGCATCATCGAGGTTCCGGACTTGAACTGCTTCCTTATTAAATCTCTCTATATATTGTCTTAAAGATTCGGAGTTCTCTTGGATGATGGACGCCAAGATGTTTTTGTTTTTTGGCTTGCTTTTGGAATGGGAAAAATTAGCTGAGAATAATTTGGCCAGTTGGTCCCACGAGGAGATTGTGTTTGATTTGAGGGTCTCAAACCATTCTGATGCTATTTTTTCTAATGTTAGGGGGAAAATTCGGCATTTCATTTCTACGGGGACGTTGCGATACTGCATTACTGTGTCGAAGTAACTCAAATGTCTGTCTGGGTCGCCCGTTCCGTCGTAGGTCTTCAATCCTTCTGGAGGTTTTTCGAGATATCTGGGCACCGGGTATTGATCAATTTTATTCGTAAAAGGGCCTTTGCGTTTGGTTGTTTGATTCGGCGGTGGAGATCGGTGCCGATGGTGCGGGTGCCTACGGTTTTGAGGGCGATATTTTCTAGGAGAATATTCTCTACTCCTCGATCGTTGCCTAGGAGAAGAGGATGCTAGAGAAGAACGTATTTCGGGTGAAGAGTTGGTGTCTGCCCTACCGATGTATGGCGAACGGGAAACTTTCCTTTCGAGCCTACGAGGAGGAGAACGATGATAGTGTCGTCTTCTGGGTGGAGACCGATGGCGCTTTCGGGTAGGATTTCTTCTTTCGGATGAATCTCGGTCGGGTGAGTCTTGGCGCACTCGAGCCGGATTTCGTCTTTCGGCGGAATTTCGGTCGGGCGAGACTTGGCGTACTCGAGCCGGATTTCTTCGTTCGGCGGAATTTCGGTTGGGCGAGATCTGATCCGGGATATTTCGAGCTCGGAGCTCTGCCACCTGTGCTTCAAGATCTGTAAATCGGTAACTCCTTTCTTGGTTTGCCAATTCATGTCGATTGAGCAGTAGGACGAGCTGTTGGACAGCATCGGTCGGGACAGAAAGTTGATTTTGTGGAGGTACGCGATTCCTTGTGGAGCTTCCGGGTACTAAAACGAGATCCGGATTTTGATGTTGGGCTCGCCCTTGATCGGAGTTTGGAAGGTTTTGAACGAATCCGTCCGGGGTTGCCTGAGGTTCGGCCAAATGGGGCATGACCGATCTGAGGATTGGGTCGGGATGGATTCCCACTTTGTGGCTGGTTGCCTTGGAACGAAGGTTTCTGTACGTCATTGATTAAGGCGAGGGGAGAAGAACTTGGTTCTGAGACCTCCCACTGTGGTCGCCAATGTTCTGCACCGTACTTCCGACCTTGAAGGGTGGTCCGAGGTAGTTAGTGGTTGATATCCTTAATCAATGACCGTGTCCGACCCTGCTGGTGTTGTACCTGCAATATTACTCCGATGCTAAAGTCAGTGGAATAGTCTTAATTAAGTGATAAATATGAGTCTGCTTACCATTAATGAGGCAATGAATGTTGTATTTATAGAGTGAGGTGGGGTTGATTCCAATGAATTAGGACCGTCCGATCTGGTGGTTTGATCTGAGCCATTGATGTTTGGACTGGGCCCTTTGATATTGGGCTTTCGTGTGGTGTGAATAGAGCCGAAAGAAGGGGTGTATGTGGTCAAAAGACTAACCATAACAGTATTTATGTCAATACGAAAATATGTGGGGGTAGATGGGAAGGGTGTGGGGTATAAAAAAAACCCTTTAATTTATATACCCCACTTGGCCCGCAAACCCCCAATTACGCATTCTTCCCATTTTGCCCCTAACACACTTTCCAGAATTATCTAAAATAGATAATTCTGGAATGTTTTTTTAAAAAGATATTCCGGATTCATCGTTTTTACATAAATCTGGAATTAAATTTTAATTTTGGTTATACGTTTAATAGCACTTGTTTGAGTAAGCGCTATTAAAGACTGGATTCCGGATCTTTAATAGCGCTTATTCAACTAAGCGCTATTAAAAGACTTTCCAAAAATTAATTTTTACATTCCAGATCCGGAATGTATTTTTCTAATTCCAGATTTACGTCAAAAACGTAAATACGGAAAGTGTTTTTTTTAGAAAAATACATTCCGGATATATGTCAAAAACATAAATCCGGAAAAAATAAAAAATTTGAAATTCTAAATTAAATTTTGAATATTTTTGAAAGGGTAAAATTGGAATAAACAAAAACGTTTGGGTAAGTGGGTCATGTGGGGGATATATAAATTAAAACCCTAATATATTTTGTGTCGGTGGGTGGGATCTTGTTGGGTTGGGCTTATTTGTGGCCTTGTTTGTTTAGGGTTTGACTTTCCCCAAACCCCTAAAACTCAATAATACCCTTAACTCAAAAACACGCCAACTCTCTTTCTCCCTCCCAAACACCCTTACACCCACTCTCACACCCACCCAAAGACCATAACCGAACCCTCACTCTCCCAAACACCCTCGTTCAAATTCTCACTCTCCTTCTCCCTCTCAATCACACATTTGAAGGTTGAATCTCACTTCCGTAACACCAGGTACTCCCTCCCTCACTTTCCTTTCTTTCTTTTCCATGTTTTAATGTCGTTGTTACTGTTTTCTGAGTTCTGATTGGTTTGCGACGCGTTTGGTTGCCCTCAACCGAACGGTTCTGGGGACGACGAAGCACGAACGTGTTTGGTTGAGGCCTCCCGAACACGTTCGGTCGAGGTCAACCGAACAGTACAAAGGTCGAGGGTAACGTAAACGACTTATGTATTTACGCCACTCTCCCTCTTGGCGAACATTCCTCTCCGCCTTTTCCTTCAACTACCTGAATGTTATATTCTTATCCAACCTACAGAAGATAGGATTGCGAGAACGAAAAAACAGAGCATCGTGCCTATTGGTGATCGTTCCACGGTGATGTAGGACAGTTCTAAATTTGTCACTTGATCTCTAGGTTGGGCACATCTGCTATTCCATTAGGTCTTCATTACAGCGGGTGGGGTTGGGGTTTTTGTGAAGAAGTAGAGAAGGGGTGTCGGTGGAGAAGAAGAAGTAGAGAAGGGGTTAGGGTTTTTGTGAAGTAGCAGGGAAAGCTGAAACACAATTTATAATAGGCGTGGGGAAATATGAGTCGTTGGTCAAAATATTAGATCACAAATCTGAGCCATTTAATTTCTATCCGTTGGGGCACAATTTCCAAAGAAAATGTCATCCATTCCTTTTTCTGACACGTTTGACGTTCAATTTTCAAGAACCACATTCTCGAAAATGGCATATTTCAATTAAAAAAAGGCATTCAACACTGATTTTATTTATTTGTTAAAAAACATCGATTCTATTTGGGTTTTAAATCCAATTACCTAGTCGAGGATACGAAGTTCATGCAAAGAGAACGGAATTTTTTTGAAGTGCCAACGTTGCATTATATTGCATATGAGCCTATTACAAAATTTTGTAACCAAATAAATATAACGGATAAGCCAAACTTGCAAGCAATGAACGTATGTGTTCTTTTATATACGGACAACAAGTTCTACAAGCAAAATGGTATCTATTAGTTAGATACCCCTTGATTATTTCTCTAGGACTCATAACATGAAGGAAACAAGTTAACTAAATCAATTAGTAATTTCTACTTATGCGAAAAATTGAAAACCGCAACATGAAAAACCATACTACTCCGTTACAGAAATAAGCAAAAACTTGTCAACAGAAGTTTATATATCTGGTCCAATCTATTTCTTTCTATAACCGAGATGTAAAAAACCAAGCCTCATACTAATTTTGGGAGTTTGGCAGCCATGTATCCTATTCTTTTTTTTTTTTATAATTATCGATCCTATGGGCTACCCATGGCCCGGGGAGGCTAGCCCCATCACGGGCTTAGGTTTTTCTGAGACAAGCTAAAGCGTGGGTGTAAAAATATGCTCAATTTCTTTGGCCCAAGCCCTATCTTTGAGTGGGCTAGCCCAACCCAATGGACTCAGCCCATTTTGCCAACTCTAGTTTTTCTAGAGCGCTCTAGAATCCAATGGACTCAGCCCATTTCTCTCTACTTTTCTTTTCTTTCTTGCTCACCCACCATATGTGGTGGTTTTAGGCCAATTTTTGTTCCGAAATCACTCATCTGTTTCGTTTCATTTTTTTTATCTAAATAAGTATTTACCACATAGATCTAAGTTTTAATTCGTCCTTTGAGTCCGACGTTATTGTTGTTCTTCGTCTTGGTGCGGCGTTTTTGATTTCTCGTCTTGTTGTACTGTTCATTTGATTCAGATCGACAGATCAACTTAGGTTAATCGCAGATTCAAACCATTGACTAGGGTCTCAAAGTTACAGACTCGGAGGTATGGGTATCTCGGCCCCCATTAATTGTGGGATATTAGATAAACGATCAATATAAAATCATTGAGACGATTAGAACAATACGAAGCTTTCACAACTTTAGAGAGAATTCATGCTTATGAATTAACTTCAACATAGTAATATAAAATTTATTCAAAATTGAGAAACTGATCAGTACATCGAAATATATCCATGCATGACCCGTCAAGAAAAGAAAGTGCGACAAAACATAAACTAGGGGCATTTTGGTTTTCCTTCCTTAGTTTTCATGTCTCTGTAGCATGGACATTCATCCTTGTTCCCATATGTTCCTGATGGGACACACAAACATTTTGCACAACAATAATTGCAGAAGAATAGACATGGCTTCTTGTGTGCAGTTGCTGAGCAACGATGGTTGCATGCTCCCGGACAATCTGAATAATAAAATACATTATAATAAATTAAATTAATTAATTTGGTTCATGTACTTCGCATATAATTTCTTAAAATTAATTTTCAATAAATATAAGCTTGAATTAGTACCTTGGGGATGAAGCGAACCTTCTGCACCAGCCTGTTGGTTTTTTTATTTAAATAAGAAAAAACAGAATTAGATCCCAGGGTTAATTGATCAACAGAAAAACAAATGATATTGCATGCATGCATTTTCAAAGGTATTTGAAGGCATTGCCTTTTATTTTAACGACCTCAATAATCATTATAAGGAAGACTGGAATTTTCAGTTATATTTATGTGTGATGTAGAAGGGTATCGAAAACTACTACTGAGTGTGAAAAAATAGTGGAAGAGAGAAAAATACTCACATAGGCATCTTGGATAAGAAAAGCCATGACAAGCATGAAGAAAAATGCACACATAGATTTAGCCATGATAGAGCTTTGTGGGGTCTTTTACTTTCTACCTTTCCCTATCTCTCTTGTACAAATTAGTCTGTAGATTGCAGGGTAAAGTCAAGGGATTATATAGATACAAATAATAGCACTCTACAATTAATGAGGTTATTGACTCTCAATATATTAAATGCACATTGAGTTAAAATATTTAATACAATTAATAAGGTTATTGCTAGTAGCATTAAATACAATTCGATCGTTTGCACAAGTCAATAAGAGACGTTGTTTGATTATAATAGTATCTTTTATAGATATTTTTTAGAAGACGACTTTGGCCTCTCAGTTTTCTAATGACTATTATTTTGTTAAAACTATACTTTCCTCGTTATAAAATATAAGCAAACACTGGTCAATAAAAATTAATATATCTGATTCAAAATTTGAGCTAGATATATACATCAACTTATTGAGACCAACTATTGCTTATAATCTTTAACGCACAGAGTAGTAATTTGAAATTGCTTTGGTTAAAGTCACATGTTCGTGTGTTTTGATGAAAAACACAATTTCATATTAGTTAGCGTTTATGTGTTTTAAAATGTATGAAACTTATTTATATATATATATATATATGTGTGTAAAAACATTTTATATATAATATATAGTCGTCTTTGAACATCTTTTCTTTGGGAAAAATATAAAAAATATGTGAAATAATTTTATTAATTATATAATAATTGTTTTAAAAAATTTATTTTGATAACATATTTATTTATAATTTTTTTGTTATATATATGTACGAAATATTTTTCTATCATATATGTCAAATATTTATAAGGGTGCGTTTGATTCGCTAAATTTTGAGGGACTAGATTGGACAAAAATACTTGTCGAGTGTTTGGTTTAATAAAAGAGTGTGGGACTAGACAAAATAATAAGTGAGGGCTGGACAACTACCCAAAAAGTTGTACCTCGTTAAACCTTAGTACAAAGTACAGACTTTTGTACGTTGGACAAGGAAACGGAATTTCCAACTTTATCATTGTCTTTTCGCTAATTTCTGACTTTCCAGTTTTCTCATATTTCACTCTTTCGTCTCTCCCTGCGCACACCTCTCTGCAAACTCTGCAACCAAGTAAGTTTTTTTTTTTATCTTTTATAAATTGTCCTTTTCATGCTTGCTTTTAATACTTGCTTTTTTTCTTAATTGTCGCTTTCATGCTGCCATGTACCAGAATACTATTCATGATTTTACCTTTTTTTTTTCTTTCAATTTCATGTGCATCTCTCCTTTTACGTTTGTTCCTCTGTTCATCATTCATCATAAAAACAAATCAATATTTTATGTATCCTTTCTTACTATGTTCATAGTAAAAAAACAATATTATTTCAAGCATAAAAAAAATCATAATTTTTGTTTCTTAACAATAACGTACAAATCAATTACTAAAAAACAAATAGAAGCTAACCCATACTTTTTAATTCTTTCTTATATAGTTGCAATGGATGAATTTCCTATTATTATAATTTTTGTTTTTGTGGTTTTAGCAATGGAAAATGAACATGGAAATGATGGTGAACAACAACAAATGATGAGTAACATAGTACAGCACAAAGGGTATTATAGTCATTTTCACATTATCTTGTCCAGTACGTAAGTGTATCAAACAAAGTACAACACAAAATAGTTTGTCCAGTACATCGACCACCAAACAGTGTACAGTACAGACAGTTGTCCAGTACTGTCCTGTCCAGTACTATCAGTTTTGCGAATCAAACGACCCTAAGTCTCAATTGTATAGTAAGGTTATATTCAACCTTTAATATATTAAAACAAAACTCTAAACAAAAAGTTTATATTAAACACATGATAATATGCACTGGTACTCGCATGTTTGCTTTTTCTATTGCACCAAATCTTAATTTAAGTGTCTTCTAAATTTTGCGTATATTATCACACTTATGAACAACCTCATAGAGCCGTCAATTTGGCCCACGGGCCAGCCCACCTCAAGGCCCATGTGGGTCTAGGGCCAAAAGGCCATCAAGCCCTAAAGCCCATCAAACCCATTTGGTCCAAGACTGGCCCATGACCCCTTAATTCCTACTTTTATAGAAAATCGGAAAATGGCCCACCAAACTTTGGTGGTGGTGGTGGTGGTGGTGGAGAGAGAGAGAGAGAGAGAGAGAGAGAGAGAGAGGTGGTAATAGCGAGGGAGTAGAGGAAGGGGGTGAAAGAATTGAAGTGGGGGTGAGAAAAGAATGAGCCAAAAAATTGGTCAGTGGTGGTGAGTGGGAGGTGGTAGTGTTGGTGGTGGGGGTGTTGGTAAGTGGGATCTCATGCCTCAAAAAGCATCCATAATCCAAAATGAGTTATCATGCTAGTTCATGAATAAACTTCAATCAAAATTACAATCAAGGAGCTATCTCCTTTATCGGTCTTCAACTAGAATCATCTCTATATCTGAAATGCACAACAAACAAATAGAGAGATTACAAATCTCAATGAGTTCTTCCACGACACCTCACAATAACTCGCAGTGTCTTTTAAATGTCTTTTAATCCGTAGCATAATCCAAAAGAGACTTGACAAATACATATATTGTTAGACTCAACAGAGAACCAGCACTCAACCTTTAGTTGAGCGCACGAACGAGCCTTGGACTCGGGTTCATGACTTCCCTCTCCAGGTATGCTACAATCTTAGGATCGTCATCCAGTAATGTTTCCTTATATATCTCAAGGTGTATCCAATCTTATGTTTGTGTGCGTAGTATATTGTTGTTCTCACTCATTGAACCAAACGATAACACAATCATCAATTCGATACAGGAACCATAATAATGATCATTCAAGTATCAACCATATTAACATATAATCATTCCATTTATATATCAAACAACTTAGATTAAGATTGGTATTAGAGAGCAGTTGGTGGTACCAAAAGGAGGAGAAAAGAGCTAAATTGGAGTGAGGAAACAAAAGGACGCACCGTCCATGCTCATGGGGCGCACGGTCTGTGCTCTTTGATTTCATCACCTAGTTCAGCATAATGTTAGGCGCACGGTCCGTGCTCATTTCGCAGCACATGAAAATCTGATTTTTTTGAAGGTTTTCCTCTTTCCTTTTGGTTCCAAATCACTCCCAATATCAAAACTAATTCCCACAACATTTCAATCATATTTTAAAGCTTACATATCACATGATAGACATCATTTTCATGTTGGGATTTCCATAGAACAATGACATCAAAACAACTTGTATCACAACTCACTGTTCATCATTTTAAAAGGAAGCCCATCCAACATTCAATTTTAACATATTCATAATGCAATGGGGGTTTCAAAAATCAACATGCAAAAGAGGGGATTGGCAACAATGTGAATTCATTTTCAAGCATTATCAAACATGCATAGCAAAAGGGGTGTGAAGAAATGTTAAGTGAAGTAAGAGCACACCATAAACACCAAAATTGAGATGCCAACAAAACCGTCCTTTTACGTGTCTACTCTCAATTCCTAGACCTCCATTGCCTTGATCAAGCTAATAGTCTCACATGCAAGCATCACCAACTCCAAACAAGTTCATGAGGACCACATGCAAAGTTCCTTTTCTGAAGATGGGGGTGAGAGTGTGAGTTGAATTTCTACTTTTGCCTCTCCCATGGTGAGACAATCGAATAATGAATAGAGGGGAATGGAAAGTGACCAGCTTGAATGATTAATGGCAAGTGGTTTAGAGCATCGTGAAAACTCCCTCACTTCCCTCTCTAAGATGGTATGTTTGTCTTTCAAAAGGGGAATGGAGGGAAATGTGTGTGGTTTTTTCTTTCTGTTGTTCAAGCTGGAAATATTTAAAGGGGTATTGGGCCCAAACACAATGGTTTGAGTCTTCACCCAAGCTCATGACTAAGGGTCCAAAGGAATTTCTAATATAACCCTCTTTACAATTTATGATGTGTGATCAATTAGAATGACAACTCACTCAATTAAATCAAGCAATGATTCAAACAATATCAACCAACCACCATTAATTGAATTAGCATAAATTCTTCCAAGAAAGTAAATTAAAAAAGAAACTAATATCCAAAGTAATTGACAAATTACTATGGGTACTACAGATAATATATTATAAAACTATATAATACATCGTTTAATAATTACATCAATGTAGGGGTGGTTAAGTCTACAACCTCAGTGGAACCAGTGTGTACATTGGGATCTGGAGCTATAGCAGTCCAATATTGGAGACATCCAACATATGGAGTTAACCATGTTCTAGCTTCTTCATCGGCATAATGATGCCAAAACACTGTTCATTCCCTTCCAGCATCTGCACAAGTCTCCTCCACTAAAGCCCAACACCCTCTTCAACGCCCAATGGGCGACTCAACCCTAATATGAAACAAAAATACTGATGCCTACCATGTTAACATTTAAAAGTAAAAAAAAATAAAATGACATTCAATAAAAGATAATTGCAAGTTAAATGACGTACCTATTTGTAGTTGTATTTCCAATGTTTGTCAGCCTAGTAATCCGCACCAATACAAATCTCTCCTTATGAGGCACAACCATGTGTTGATCACATAACGCACAAAAAGAGGTATATCCGCACATGATTGTTCGAAAACCTATAACTTCTTATAGTACTCTTCCTCGTCCTTTGAGTAAACAATATTCATCCAGAGATCATGACTGACTTGATTCTATCCTTCATCACTTACTCTTTACACTTAGCATTCACATTTTTGCTTATGTTTCAAAGGCACTAATCAATCTCTGTCGGTGATGAACAACTAAGGAAGGGCAATGTCTATCACCATCAAGTCTCTCAAAGTCTGCAATGCCCATCTAAGGTTGTCATGCCGCTCATTCGATAAGTAAGAAAATGCTACTGACAATGTAAACTAAGTAAAAGTGACACCAATAATCTCCAATAGAGGTAGCCTATATTTGTTGGTTTTGTAGGACTTGTCCATAATTAGAATCTTAGGAAACACCTCCATAACTTGATAGAATCTAGATGTGCCCGCTCAGATGATATCACTGACAACATCAGTGTTCCGGCCTCTTCTGCTCCAACACAAATACTGATGTGAATCAATCAATCTCATAAGCTCATGCATCTCTGTTCTAGTCCCTCTCCGACTCGACCGGAACGCCCAGCGCTATCTATAGCTGGGTGATACTGGTCAAATTACCGATGAATCTCCTCTTCAATGCACCTAGACTCTTCATCGGTTTCACATTTACCATGATATGTTCATTCACAACAGACTGCTGCTCCTTAGTTAACCTACCAAAGAATGGAAGTCCGGTACATGTGGGCAGAGCCTCATGATTGTGTAGTCCACACCTAACCTTGGCTTTCCAATCCCCAGAATCATTCCAAGGTGTAGCTCTCAGCTTAAAAGGACGACCCCTCTTCTTCGAAGACTTCACTCTACAACAACCGGCAGTGTATACTGCCTTTGTATTTTCCGCTCTTTTTGCAACTAAAAATAATTTTATTCCTCCTCCCCCTTTTATAAATGGATGTATCTGATCTACGGTCACACTTATTTTCTTACAAGTTCTAACAACTTAACCTCGAAGAAACCTCTTAGACTTTTTCCCTAACAATACATCAACCAATGCCTCGGTTAGAAGGTACACATATTCAAAATATGTTTAGTTTTTGGACTGGGATAAAAAAATAGCTTTAATAAAATACATACATCAATTGACAGAAAGCTATGAACACTTAGAATGTTCTGAGGGGATATTGAGTGCAGTGAGTCTGTCTGAGAGAAGATAGGTAACCCAGAAGTTCTTGAGAAGCTTCTGAAGTAGATGACCAATAATGTGTATTATCTCTCTTGGTTGTAAATGAGGTGCTCCATGTTATATTTATAGATTCTTTGACTTAAAATAGTCGTTGAATTGGATCTCCATGGTGAATTATAGTCGTTGTGGCTTTTGCTCAAAATTGAGTGCACTTTCTGAAGAATCGTACACTGCAGCATGTGACCGTTGAGAGCTTCTGAACTCGGTTCTCAAGAAAAACTTTTGATGAATTCTTCAATGTCTTGATTTCAATTCTTCTAAAGACTTGGCTTATCTTTATATGTCTTTTTAACCGTTTAGAAGAATTTGACTTTTGACTTATACTCTTGAGATGCTTCTGAGGCAGGTTCTAAACTCTGCCTTCTAAAGTGCCTTCTAAAGAAACTTCTGAACATCTTTTGAAGTATCTTATGAGTCACTTAGCCTTTTGATTTCATGTCATATCTTGGCAAGATACCTCTTTAGTTCATTTCAAGCCCTTCTAAGATTGATCCATTGTTCTTATCTTCTGAGCACTTCTTTAAGCTTCACTTGTGACTTCTGAAGCTTTTTACTACCTTCTCACGTTGCACTTTGCTTAGTTCATGTTCTTCTTGAGACTAAATTGACTTGTTCCTGTCTTAAGACCTTTTTTTTAAACCGTTTGTAACAGCCTGGGCCCTACCCCAGAACTGCACATCATGATCTTCTCTACCCCCATGTAGAGTTTTTGCCTTCCGTGGGAATCAAACCACGTACTCTGGGGCTCAAGTACATGCTCAATGCATTCCCACTACCAATTCATGTCTTAAGATCACTCAAGAAGATTCATTAGAAAACTAATGAATTAGAAAGCTTAAAGAGCTTATCAAAACTGTTTGTTCTCATCAAAACCTTAACTTAGGGATTTTGCCTCAAAAAGATAATACCACTGTAGGAAGCAATTGTCTTAGTACCGTTAGGAAGGGATACTGATACAGGCCGGATGACTTTGTAAGTGGAAACAATGTAAAGAGGATGTTATATGGTCAGTGGCTCCAAAGTCTAGCCATAAGGATAACCGTGCTTGATGAAGCATGTATCAATATTGTGATTGGTCTGATTGCAATAAGTGCGAAGTCTATTTCCAAGAGCCGTCGGTGAAAGTGTAGAGTGGGCACAATGAAATAAATATTCAGAAAATTTAGGTGTATGATATGTAGCCCTCACCAAAAAAAATAAAACTGATGGAGGATCAATCCAGGAACAAAACACGATATAGGTCAATGACGTTCGTGGATCAGTGCGTGTTCAATTTATATAGTTGTTAAACCAAAAATCCAATAACAGTGGGAGGAAACCGACAGCAACAATCCAGTAACAATCAACAATTCACAGTTACGAAAATCCAGAAATCAAATAATGCATAGCTAGAGATCAAGCTGTGGTGAAGAATTGATGCATGAACTGTATTCCAAAACTGTAAGTGTAACCCAGAAACAGGAACGGAATGCAGAAGTTGCACAGAAATAGAAATATAGAAGGCAAGATCTGATTCAAGGTTTGATGTTGATTCCGCAAGTTGAAGTCGCGAGGAGAATGCGATGTTGATTCAGGAAGTTGATTCAAAGAAAAAAAATTAGGGCGAAATCTAAGTGAATCGAACAAGAAAGATTAACAAAAATCGAAGTTCAGATCTGAAGAGGATAATCGGTTCAAGAATCATAGAATTGGTTCAAGAATCGAACCAAAAATGATGAACAAGAGAGTTAGCACAAAGTCGAATAGAAAATTGAGATTAAATTCAAAAATGATGAACAAAAACGGATCAAGATGCAGAGTGTAAATCAAGAACATGATTAAGATAATGAAGCAGAAATTAGAGAATTGAGAATAAATGCTCTCACAACTTAGGAGAGAGAATCGTGAATAGGAAAAATTCAGATGAAAAAAAAAAAAGCCAGAAACTCTTTCTATTGATACCATGTAAGTTGGTAAAAAACATTCTCATTTGATAAATTGTCTATAAGGGAGTTTATATACAAGTCAAAGAGAAGCTAACAAAGTTAAGGAAAAAGACTAAACTATACTAGCCTATACCATACAATACGGCCAACAAACTCACAGACTAAATAGTAGAGTAAATCCAATATGTCTAACATTTATACCCCAATCAATGATACTTTTTGATATATAGTAGAATAAATAATACAAACTAGCCAAATGAAAGTGATGAATGTAAACTGAATACTTATATATCTTCCTGTTGTTTGTTTGTGTTTATCAATAATCAATTACAACCAATTGGGGTTTTAAGTTCGAACATAAAAATTCAATTAAAAAATATATACAGTTTTTTAACGCGGGTAAATTTGTTATCTGTGTAATACAAAAAAGTAAAAATTATACAAAACTATTCACAATATAACAAGTAAAAAATTTAAAATAAGAACTTAATATTAAGTTACTTTGACATTTTTTGGTCGAGACTGGAGGCACCTCGAAGGGTGGGACAGCTGACCCAGAGATTTAAAGCTGCTCCATACTCAAGGCGAGGATCGAACCCTTTACACTTGGTTAAGGGAGGATGAGCCCCAACCGCTCAACCACACCCCTAGGTTTAAGTTACTTTGACCTACTATTAATATCATTTTTCATTTTTTATTGCATTCTTACACTCTTGCTTTATGATTATAAAACATTCTCGACCACCACTAATCGTTGGATATTAGATAAACGATCAAATATAAAACTATTGATGTGATTAGAGGGAATAGAAACTAAAGTTTGTGCCAATGAATGAAGGTTTGGCTCAGTCGGTGGCAGATCTTGACAAAAAAACTCGGGTGGGCCGCTAATGAAAAAGACACAGAAACGCAAAAACTCAAAGACCAAAGAAAGGGAACAGCAAAGGTCACGAAAGAGTCGTAACAGAGACTCCATAGATATATATGAATTAATAATTATTTATAAACAGAATTTAATGACTAAAATGTAATTTTAATTTTATATAGAGACTCCATTGAAGTTGTTTGTAAAAAAACAATTTTAACTTCACCAAAAAACGATAACTTTAAATTAATTTGATTTCGATTTTAAAATGCTGAAAAAATTTAAAATTTATCAACTATTTGTTCATAATTTCTAATTCTAATATAAGATCTGTGAAAAAAAAATGCTATCATATAATATTAAAAATGTGAATAATATAAGAATTATTACATGGATCAATTATATATATATTAGCTTTCATATTTTGAAACAAATATCACATTTAAGCAAGTTGGTAAATAAGTATAGTTGTTTCATTTCGGAGGGAGGTTCGATCTAGCAGATGCCAGTTTTATAAGATTTTTCAGCATTTTATTTATATTGTCCAGCGCATAAAATAAATTGATTAAAAGAAAATAAAACTGTCAGCGCAAAACATTTATCCATTTAGTCCTATTTTAAAAAATAGGAGTATTATAATAATTTCATATTTTTTGGGGTGGGCCGTGGCCCACATGGGCCCTAACTAAGATCTACATGTGGGTTCAGTTGGTTCATTCCCTGCAAGAGTGTGAGTTCAACTCTCGTTGTCGGCGTGACTACCTCTTTGGTAGGTGATCTGTAAGTGTCCAATTTACCTGAACTTTTGGTAAAAAAAAAAAGAGAAAATAAAAAAAATAAAGTTTCACTTTATGAATTAACTTGAGAAGGTTTAAGCTTATGAATTAATAACTCGAACACAATAGTAAATACTTTATTCAAAATTGAGAAACAGAGCAATACATCGATATATATATATATATATATATATATATATATATATATCCTTAGTTCTCCAGTTATTGTAGCAGGAAAATGCCCCTACTGTCACTATTTAACAACACACTTCAACAGTATAATGCGAGCTCAACTTGGCACAGAAGCGCGTACACAACTGCACAAAACTCCTTGTAACAAACACATCTGAGCAACGATAGTTGCATGTTAGCCGGTCTCAGAAAGGTAGCTCAGTTGGCGAGGTAAGGGACATGAAGGAGTTGCAAAATTGCAAAAAGGAGGTCTGGGTTCAAATCTCGAAAACTAACATTCCCCTACCCCACTAACATTTGCTTATAAAAAAAATAGTTGCATGATAGCCGAACATTAGTTGCTGAGAAACGAGGAAATATACTCACATAGGTATCTTGGATCACAAAAGCCATGACAAGCACGAGGAAAAATGTACACATAAATTTAGCCATGATAGAGCTTTAGGAGTTTAGGTGATCTTTTATTTTCTATCTTTCCCTATCTCTCTTGAAAAAACTCTGTAGATTACAGGGTAAAGTCAAGGGGTTATATAGATACAAATAATAATAATAATAATAATAATAATAATAATAATAATAATAATAATAATAATACTCTACAATTAATAAGGTTATTGACACTCAATATATTTAATGCACTATGAGTTAAAATATTTAATTATCATTTTATATTTTTAATGCAACATTAATTTTTCTCCGTATAATTTGGACTCTCTAAGTTGTAATAAAATAGAGTAAATCCTACTCATGATCGAGAACTCCGATGAGATAGGGAGCTTCTAGCTTATAACCAAGGTTCTTAATTCGAATCCAACATTGGGCATGAAACAATGTTAACCTTTGGAGGGAGAGTTTTATCGTCTATTGTGGTCCTTCCCGACTCGAGGGATTAGCTTATACAGTTGCGCGCAAAAGATATTCAACTCAATTTACACCAAAAAATAGAGTAAACCCTCGAATTGGTACCTCTCCTATTTAAGCTATAAAAATATAATAAATAGTTCATAAACTATTCTAAATTAATAATTCTGTCCCACAATTACTTTTTAAATAGGAGAGTGCATGGATAGTTCATTGACAAGATTGATGAATTTAGAATAGTTTAGGAACTATTTATTATATTTTTATAGTTTAAGGACTAAATAGGAAAGATTGTGATTGTTCAAGGACCAAATTAAGAGTTTACTCTAACTAAATATTAGCAAAATTTGGCTTTTTATCATATTTAGTAAGAGTATACAAAAAATGTATCACGGTACAAAAAAAACTACACAAGAAATGTCATTATTTAATGCTGAAAATAAAATGTTGAATATGAAACGTTAGAGACTTTTTTGGGGTAATTAAATATACATTTAGATAATGAAGTAAAAATTTTAACTGTGGTTTACAAAATAAATATAAATAACTATTTACCTTAATAATTGTGAATATAGTTAATTTTGCTTATACTCCCTCCAGTCTCAATTATAACAATTGTGCAAATAGTTAATTTATGATAATAATTCATACTGTGATGATTGATAAGGACAATCTTGAAGGGTATCATGCCACCACTGCAAAACTATTGGGGGGAGGTGGTGGACGCTATGCCAGAATCTTAAATAAATAGTGCGCCTTTCTGTAGCGCTTCTATTAAAGTGCTACTGAAGTTAAAAACACAAAAAAGCATCACTTGCTTAGTTTAAAAATCGCTACTGCACAAGTAAAAACATGGAAAAACATCACTGATCCTTAGTTTAAAAGCGCTACTAAAGGTAAAAACATGGAAAAACATCACTAGCATCCAGTAGCGGACCTACCTTTGTTTCAGGGGGTTCAATTGAACCCCCTGGAACAAAAAATTCTATTAGTACCCCCTATAGAATTTTTTTTAACCCCCAAAATTTTATATTTACACCAATACTCTAAAATTTTCACCCAATTTTTAATAAATCTATCTTATTAATCTCCATAAGTGTCTATTTATAAAACTTTAGGAAGTAATTTTACCGAGATCACATACTTTTAACAACCACCTATTATTTTCATATACTTTTAAGACTTAAATAGGAAAGGGCGTGTAAACTTAGAGATTACTTTGACAATTTACTCTTAGATAAATTTGGAGTTAAATAACTTGATTCCTTAATTTTAGTAAATTAAGTGAGGATATTTGAAAAAAAAATTTAAACAATATTATGAACCAACATTTTTTATAATGAATTTTTTTTCATCCCCCAACACAGGGTCTTGAATCTGCCATTGTGACTTTCTACATTAGCATGGCATCTCTCTCAAACATGCATGTGATAAACGTTCTGTTCTGGATTGGGCTGAAGCCCAATCCAGGTGGGAGTTCATTTCAGCCCATTTACCATGATCAGAAGGGTAGAGTCCAAGATCAACGTCCCTAATCGGTTTGTACAGTGACATCACTGCTAACGTGGCATCCGTTAGTTTTTTTGATGGAAAGTTAACAGCACGGACCAAACTAGAAGCGTTTGGTATTTGCAAGGACTTTTTTAATTTTTCTTTTGCAGAGAGGAAACTGAATTATGTATTGAGATATTTGCAGGGACGAAACATACATTTAACCCTTCTGAATATAACTCAATTTTTCAGCTAGAAAAGACTTGGTAAGTGCTTTCTTTGGTTGGTTTATAATTGTACCTGTTTTATTTACCTAAGTTGCTGATTTTCACTTTTATTTATTGTTCTGTCATGGTTCTAGATGTTAAACTGAGATTGAATGTTTAAATAAAAGTATTGTTACTGTGTTATGCTCATTCCATTTTTCAAATTTCTTTTCACCCATGTGTTTGGAAAGTAAGAGCTGAGCTGCCCGATGCTTATATCCTTACAAATTTCCTTCTATAGGATTTGTCAATAAGATCTAGGGATTTTTTTTTACCCCCACTCATTGACTCTATACCCCCACGAAAAGGTGAAAAGTCGAAAATACTCCTAAAAAATTTACAAATTTACAAAACAATTACCATTTGTCACTTACATACAATTTGACCAATCAAATTTTAGAGTGCATCGTATTTACCTCGTAGGAGATACATACGATTTCCACCAAAATATCTCATCGTATTTACCTATATACGATTTCCTCCAGAATCTGCAAAAAAAAGTAAATCGTATTTACCTTTTTATAGATAAATATGATTTCCTCAAATTTTTTGCATCGTATTTACCTCTTGTTAGGGTAAATACGATTTCTATTTTTTGGTAACTAACCTGTTTTTTTTTCCAGTGTCATCTTATCGACACTAGTGTTACCGCTGATCAGGCAGTTCAGCTTGCTGTGGCATATCTTGGGGTTACTAAGGAGGAGGCCCGTGCTAAGTGTCGACTTGGTCAGGGACCATATTACCGTTTTAGCTGGCTCCTGGACATAGTTGCTGCATCGTCCATTTCTGTTGACATGTCTTCTGCTGTCAGGGCGATGATCCTTCTGGTTCTGAGTTGGAGCATCTTCACAGTGAAGACGTATGACGGGGCTGAGGCCAAGTGGCTACTGCTGCTTGAGGACCTTACTGCTGATGGTGCTGGATCATATGCATGGGGTGTGGCTGCACTTGCTCATATGTACGACCAGCTGAACTATGGATCGTTGGACCAGGCTAAACATTTAGCTGGCTACCCCTCCATGTTACAGGTAAATAATTATGTTTTTAATTTAAATAATTATGTTTTTAATTTAAATAACTCAGTTATTTATCTTTGCATTTCAGAGCTCGATTTTATGGTACTTTCCTCATCTGGTCGAGAGGCAGCCATCTGAGGTGCACACACCACTCTGCGGGGTTTGGAAGAGGAAGAAGGCAGATGCACTGAAGTTGGTCGATTACAGGCGGAGGATTGACGATCTCACTGCTGATGATGTATGCTGGCGACCATTTGAGGGTCATCGGGATGTTAGACCCTTCGAGCATGTTGCACTCTACAAGGGTTTCCTCAGCTGGGGAGACATCACCGTTCCCTACTTGCCAGATAGATGCCTCCGCCAGTTTGGGTATGTCCAGGTCATCCCACGTCCCCCTCTCACCGGTCGTCCTAGCCATGATGACTGCAGTTTCCGGATTTCCCACTATTTGCCCAATGTGCACGAGGTGCTTCAGACGACTAGGCCTGCTCGAGATTTGGGTGAGGTTGCTGCGGACTACTTAGAGTGGTACGTTAGAGTATCTATTCCTAGGCTGTTGCCGGTTGCACCACCACCACCAAAGCAGGCAGCTGCACCACCACCCCCACAACGCGATCCAGTTTGGGTACAGAGTGTGATAGAGGCGGTACATGAGGGGCTTCGTCGCGGGAATATTCGTATGTCTACTCCGGCGTACGCTCGTCTCTACCAGCTGATGCAGATGCTAGATATAGAGACCAATGATTAGGGCCTTTTATATTATTACTTTTATTTTATGTCTGTACTTTCTGGATTTTTTTTGAACTCTTTTATTTTATATCAGTTCATTACTATTTATTACGAGTTTACTTAAAATTTCTATTTCATTCATTCGATAAAACAAAGTTACATAAAAGATAAAACATAACAAACTAAACCCTAATATTCCGGATCTCGCAAACTACGTAAAATCTCATTCACGCTCCGTTGTGTTTCCACGTACAGCTCCAAAGGCTTATACCCCATAAGTTTGTCGTGAATGTCGAACATGGTTGCCACGTCTTCGTTGGTCTTGATAGGCATCGACGAGTAGGAAATGCAACCATCATCTCCACGATCGGGTTTCCGATAAGTGATACTAGTGACGTCGCGGTCATCCCCAATAACCTGTACTTTCGACCACACTTTATCCTTAAACCCATCAAACCCGCGCGGTCGATTCGGCATAACGCCGGCTCTGGACTCCAAAAGTAGACCCCATCTTCTCTAATCGTAATGTTGCCCCCATAATGTATACCGCATAGCCTATTCTCAGCGGACCGTTGTGTTAGGCAAATCTGCATTCTGGATGTGTGAGAAATGTATTTGGGAGTGAAATTTTGGTGTGAAATGAATGAGGGTGGGGGTGGGTATTTATAGAATTCGTGAATGAATTTCAACCGTTGATACTATCCGTGCAATCTACACCGTTGAATAAATAGCAGTTAGGCCAGCGGAGTAAATCTGGCCGTCGATTAAAATACAAATCGTATTTACCTATGGTTAAGGGTAAATACGATTTCTATTTTAACAAATCGTATTTACCTTGGGTGAGGGTACATACGATTCGTATTTTACAAAGCGTATGTACCCCCACCCATTGGTAAATACGCTTTGTATTTTGTCTGAATCGTATTTACCTCACTCCAAGGTAAGTACGCTTTGGTTTTTTTCTTCTATCGTATTTACCTCAGTTTAGGTAAATACGATTGGAAATTTTACAGGCTAATCGTATGTATCCACCAATACGTAAATACGATTTGTAAAAAACAAATCGTATTTATATCTTCAAAACCTAAATCCGATTGAGGTAAAAAAAACAGGGGTATTTTCGTCTAAAAAAATGTGTAGGGGTATATAGGTAAGCTGTGGTGGTACCAAAAAAAAAAAACCCTAAGATCTATCATCCAAATGTTGATCTGTGAGGTATGAATATTTTTTTAATGCACTGAAACTGTCTTTCTTGAGTACTTTACCTTTGTTATTTTAATTTTAACAATATGTAAATGTTTGATTAATAATAATAATAATAATAATAATAATAATAATAATAATAATAATAATAATAGTAAAGGATCAGTTTGTCTTGATGTTATCAATCAGACCTGGAGCCCTATGTATGGTAATGAACTGTCTTTATACCTTTTGATAAATTATGCGGTTTCATTCAAGTTTTTCATTTTAGTAACATCTGTTTATGACTGCAATTGATATAAATCATCTGTTATATTAATACAGAGAGAAAAAACTTAGTAATTCCCTGTCTAAGGATAAAGTTTTAGATTAATAGTTATATTATTTTGTGCTATACATCGGGAGTTGATATGAGTTTTGTGAAGAAGGATGTTAATGGAAGCATGTTTTCTTGCACTACAGAGACAATATATAGAATCCAACCCGCAGCGAAGAAAGGCCGGTATGTCGAAGTGAGGTGAAATGGTGAACTATCAATGTCAGCCATTCTTAGACATAAACAGATTTTCACCTTTTATATTAAATATTGAAAGATAACTAAAGAAGAAATTAAAGTGAGAATTCTAACCTAAATAAATAAAATAGTATATGTTCTAGAGTGGGCCGAAGCCCATTATAGTTATTAAGAATAAGGAACGGCCCAACGAGAATGGGCAAGAGAGGGAAAACGCTGGATCAACGGCTCTGATGAATCCGTACAGCCATCCAACGGCCAGGCGGGAATCACGCACACTATATAAGCATTCATTGCGTCAGTTGTCAGGTACACACTATTCATTCAAGTCTGTATTCTGCTCGTTCGCTCCTGACTTGGGCGTTGGAGTGTCTTCGCAGGTACACCCGCCCCCTGAAGCAGAGTTCGGAGCACGACCAGAAGAGCATACGAGGTCTGATACCTTGAAACAGCGGTCAAGCAATCAAAGGAACAGATCAGTATATAAATATAAACGTCTTTAAAATATTAGCTGTTTCTTAAATAAGTAAAAGCCACGTATGCAAGTAGGATCCAATTAACAATTTTTGAATGTGAGAAATCATATTACTTGTCAACATAAATATCCTAAGCCATTTTATAGCCAATTAGCACAATTGCAATATCTTGCTTTAATCTTTATTTGAATGCTTCCCCGATTTCTTTATTAGTTTTTTCTCAAATTCAGAATCAAAAGTTGAAACATAAATTTATTGTAAAATCAAATTGATTTTATAAATAAGTTTTTTTTATTGAACTTGAAATTATGTGCAGTAAAAAAAATTAATATATCAAACAAAGGATAACCATGAATAAGATACAAATAGCTACACATGTTGGATGGAGTTAAAGGAAATTCATTCATCATCAGGAATGTTTTCCACATTCTTTTCTTTTCCTGAGTGTTGAGCACAAGAAGTACTCAATCCAATACAATGGTAACAGGCCTCACACACAAGGGATGCACAAAAGACAGCTAAGATTGAGATATACAATCAAGAGCGTCAACATACTACTCATAAAAAAGACATTAAGACTTACCCCTATCCTGGAACCAGCGCCAAGATAAAGATAATATCCGATCAAAAGATATCCTAAACATAGGAGAGTCTCTAGAGAAAATACAATTGTTCCTTAAGTCCCAGATGATCCATAGAACTGTTGTATGCCAAATGAGCATTAAACCGCGTTTGCCCCTAGCTCAGCCTCCAATATGGATAAATTGAAGGAACAGGGAAGGAAGGTCCTGCTGCGCGCATCACAAAATCGACACCCAACCAACTGACGAAAGCATACCACAACCCAGAAGCAAATCTGCAATGACAGAATAAATGGGTAGTTGTCTCCTGGAAATTCCCACACAAGCAACATATAGCAATGGAAATATCAAAGATCACCCCTCTACTAAACAGGTTAGTTCGAGTAGGAGCTCTATCCAAAAGAAGCTGCCAAGAGAATGCAACAACCTTGGATGGAGAAAAACTCTTCCAAACCATGTTTAGAGTTTGAAGCACCTAATCAGAAAACCTAAAAACCCTAGAAGACAGCTTTGAGAGGAGATGATACGCAGAGGACACTGAGAAAAGATCGGAACCATGAGCTGTCTAAACTCAATTATCTGTCACCGCTGATAAAGACACTGATCCCCAGATAAGTCTTCTCCCAAACATCATATATGCCATAAAAGGGAAGCGTTACCATCCCCCACTCTCATCCTGCAATGATCTGAGATCCAATTCTGCCCCTCGGCCCACCAGCTGCCAATATAGCAGAGATCCTTCCACCAAACAGATGCAGGAGAAGGAGGAGGAATGGACGGATGATCAAAATAGGCCATTGAGTGCTAGCTTTTGACATAGTCCCCCACGGTTGGTGCTTACTTGCAAATTTTTATTTAACTTTTAGGACGAGAATTTCTTTTTATCCCCAAATCAGTGATACTCTTTTTGGTTCCATCTACTTTTTTGGTTACAAATAATGATACCTTTTTTAAACAATACCTCATATAAGAACCAAAATAGGGAGAAATGTTGGCTACACCTAATTAAATCCTGAATAAAAGAAAGAGTATACTCAAACAACAGTACTTCATTAGGATTTTTTAGGGCCCATTTAACCAAAGAGTGAATATATAGTAGAGTGAATAATTTGTATAAAAAAAAATAGTAGAGTGAATAATAGTGATGAAAATCTGGTGTCTCAAATTTGTCCCACTTATAACATTTTGCCAACTCACTATCGTAGATCCAAACAATTCTAGTTTTGATATTAGGATTACTACCGATTGATATTAGTATTGAAATACTTATATATTTTCCTGTTATTTGTTTGTGTTAAAAACATTTAAAATTAATTTAGAATATAACACATATATATTATAAAAACATTTAAAATAAGAGTCAAATATTAAGTTACTTTGACCTATTTTTTTTTTAATTTCTTATTAATTACATTTATGTTACACTCTTACTTTATGATTATATATAAAACATTCTCAGCCACCACGTACTAATTGTGGGATATTAGATAAACGATGAAATGAAATTTTCACTTTATGAGTTAACTTGAGAGGGGTTCAAAGCTTATGAATTAACTTGAACACAATAGTAAAAAAATTATTCAAAATTGAGCGACAGAGAAATACATCGATATATCTCCATGCATGATCAACAATGAAAAGAAAGTGCGACAAAACATGCATAAATTAGGGACATTTTGGTTTCCCTTCCTTAGTTTTCCAGTTATTGTAGCATGGACATTCTTCCTTATGGCCATATGTTCCTGATGGGACACATAAACATTTTGCACAACAATAGTTGCAGTAGAATAGACATGGCTTCTTGTGTGAAGTTGCTGAGCAACGACGGTTGCATTCTGGCGCACAATCTGAATAATAAAGTACATTAATTAGTATAAGTTATATTAATTAATTTGGTTCATCTCCTTCTCATATAATTTCTTAAAAATAATTTTAAATAAATATAAGCTAGAATTAGTACCTTGAGGACGAAGCGAACCTCCCGGACCAGCCTATTTTTTTATTATTTAAACAAGAAAAAACAAAGATTAGATCTCCGTGTTAATTCAACAGAAAAAGTAATAATTTTCAGTTATAAATTTATGTGTGGTGTAGAAGGGTATCGAAAACTACTACTGAGTGTGAAAGAATAGTGGAAGAGAGAAAAATAACTCACATAGGAATCTTGGATCATAAAAGCCATGACAAGCATGAGGAAAAATGCACACATAGATTTAGCCATGATAGAGCTTAATTTGGGGGGTCTTTTACTTTCTACCTTTCCCTATCTCTCTAAAAATTAGTCTGTAGATTGTAGGGTAAAAAGTCAAGGGGTTATATAGATGCAAATAATAGTACTCTACAATTAATAAGGTTATTGACTCTCAATATATTTAATGCACTATGAGTTAAAATATTTAAATGTCATTTTATATTTTCAATGCAACATTAATTTTTTTCCTCCAAATTCGCCAAAAAAATATTTTATTCTAACAAATACCAAAATGTAAGTAAAATTTGGACTCTCGAAATTGTAACAAAATATTAGTAAAAATTGACTTTTTATCGTAATTAGTACTCCTTCTGTGCCTATATACATGTAATTTTTTTACTTTTATACAATACAATGAGACCAATAAATTTTGTTACTTTTTTTTATTTCATAAAATGTAGGGTGGGGGATGATGCCCCAATCCAAGGTAGTGAAGACATTCAGACTCTTTGAGCACTTACGAAGGTAACTACATTTATCTCACCCCAAGGGGAACCTCATAAAATTTTGTTGCTTTTGATATAGCTAATTATCTTTTATAATACCTTTAATAATTTATTGTCTCATTGCATTCATCTATTTCTCTCTCTCTCTCTCCAGTAAATACTTAACGACATTATTGATAAAACAATAATAAATGTTTCATTGAACTTTCAGAATAACAAATAAATAGAAACAAATTTTGTCCTAGAAGAGTAGCTCATGTGGTTGAGTGAAAGGGACATCGTTGGTGAAAATGTAGGCGTACGAGGTCCCCCCTCCCCTCTAACTACTAACACACTAATTTCTAATCACTTTGCCAATAAAAAAATAGAAACAAATTTTTCTACAAAAGTGAGAAGTAATAAGGAATGGAGGGAGTAATAGTATACAAAATGGAAATGGTGGCATTTGTGTGTATGGGTGTTCAGTGGTTCAGGTAAGTCCAAACCAACCCACGATCCAATCTAAAATGATATGTTTGGTTCAGATATTTTTCGTGTTCGGGTCAAACTCGAACAAATCCAAACCAACTCATAGTTGTTTGGTTCGGGCAACGGCTTTTAAAAAACAAACTTGTGAACCCGACCAACCCATACTAGGTTTATACTAGTTTTACAATTTAAGAAGCACAAAATTTTATTTGCTTAGACGCTTTACCTTAATAATTATGATTAAGTTATAAAATTTAAATACTATGAATTGGAAGACTATTAAATGGATTTGAATTTTTTTGGCCTAATTTTTAATTTCTAGATATTTTTTTGGCTATTTAGAAGTGTGAGAATATTACAAAAAATGTTATTTTTTGTATTTTAGAAAATTAAGTTTTTAGTGCAAGACCTGTGAGTTCAATCCGAACCAACCCTTCAAATATCGGATTGGTTTGGTTCAGATTTCAGAGAAAAAAATGTAAAATCCAAATCAACTCAAACCGAGTACTTGTAATTGGTTCGAGCAACAAATTTGGCCAAATCCAATCCAAACCGACCCGCGAACACCCCTATTTGTGTGATATTTCAAACTAAAGATAAACATTAATGCTAAAGAGTTAAATACAAATGGCTTACAAAAGTCAATAAAAAGTTGTTTAAATCATTAAATACAAACGGTTTGCAAAGGTCAATAAAAAGTTGTTTGCTTATATTTTATATGAATATGTTTAAGGATTAAATATATTTGTGCTCCCTATAAATTTCGGGATGAAAAAAGTTATTAAAAGCCATGAGAGACTAAAAATGATGTAAAAAATAAAACTTGGGGATATTGAAATATTTTTGAGGGACTAAAACCCAAAACTTTATAGGGGGACTGAGCGCTGACCCTGGTTGGCCAGTGTTGGCCAGTGTTGATAAATGGTGGCTGGAGTAGGAGCTTGCCACTACCTTTGACCACCACTACCACAAAAAAATATATAGATTACTAAAAAATATTTTAATTTTGTAGAATTTTTTAATCTTTTTATCCAATGGATTTTTTATTGATTTAGAATAATACAATGGATATACAAAATTAGTAGATGGGTTGGATCCAATCCATTATTTAAATGGATGCAACGGATTATTTAAATGGATGGATTGGATCCAATCCTTTAATTTTTAAAATTTATAATTGATGGATTGGATGAATTTATTAGTGGATGGATGATGGACTAATGGATGATTTTTGACACCCCTATAGAGTAGCAACCAAGGGGTTACAAAAGACCTTATATTTCTCATACATCTCTTAATTTCTCATGTGATCTCTAAGTGAGTATCTATAAAGGGGTTTCGAGAATCATTGGTTGCATCATCCAGATATGACTAATTCAATCGAGGGACCAATGGCTGAGGATTCAACAATTAAAGATTTGGTAGCTAAGGGCACTATTGTTGGTTCAAGGGAGTTACTTTGGGTCCAAGCAAGTCAGACACGTGGAAAGCGTTGAAGATATCAAAGCAAAGCGTGGAGCAGTTGAAGAACGTGGCTAGGCACCTAAGATTTCGGAAGTGGCATTTATTTTCCATGATTTGTGCTGATGGGCATTAGTGGAGTGGTTTTATGGGTTTTTAGGGCATTCAAACACAAATTTCTTCCACGCGCATATAAATTCTAACAGGTGTAGAAATAATCTCATTGCATTTAAAGTTGGAGAATAATTACTTAGAATCTTACTGGAAATGGCCTTCACTAGGTGGGGTTCCCTTTCCTAGTTTGACAACAGATGTTAATGCTTTGTTACCTGAACCCTTCTCGGTTGAGGAAGTTATAGATGTTATATGGAGTTGTGACGAGATTAAGAGTTAGGGCTCAGATGGTTTCAACTTCAATTTATTTAAATCTTGCTAAGACGTGGTAGAAGATTTTCATGCTAATACAATTTTATCTAGAGCCATTACATTCTCCTTTCTAGCCTTGGTGCCAAAAAAGGACAATCCCAAATCTCTGCAGGAATACTGCCCCATCTCTTTGGTTGGCAACTTGTACAAGATCATTTCAAAATTATTGGTTGATTTGGTTGAAATTCCAATGTCACAGCTTGGGGATGATAAGATTATTGTAGGGGAGAACTCTTGGGACAATTTGTGGAGTAAAGCTATTCCGAGGGGTTTTGAACTTGCATTGGGGCTTCGAGTTTACTTTGCAAAAAGAAATATTGTGAGGATTAATCTACCGGAAAAAATTATTAGGAGTTGCGTCCCATTTCCTCTCTTGCAACATAGGTATAGTTCTTTTTAAGTTTCTAGGCATCCTCGTAGGGGCGAATCCGGAAAGGGAATCTACTTGGAAACTGGTTGTAGATAAGTTAAAAACTAGACTTGCATTGTCGAAGGATCGTATGAGAATTCGGGGAATGATGGCTCTCATTAATTCGGTACTCTCTTCCCTTTCCCTATAATTATCTTCTTTTTACAAAGTCCCAAAGAAGTTCATTAGGGAAATCATGCAGCTTCAAAGACGCCTTTTGTGAGGTGGTACATCAAACCGAAATTCAGTGTGTTGTGTAAAATGGGATGTGATATGTGTGCCGAAAGAGAGTGGAGGATGGAGTAAACGATTTAGAATTGTTTAATGAGGTACTATTAACAAAATGGAGGGGAAGTTTTATCAACGAACCAGATGCTATTTGATATAATCTTTTACAGGTACGCTACAGTGATTTAGTTACATGGAGCTTAAATCCAAGAAGATTTGGAGTGGTTGTGAACAAGAAATGCTCTTCCTAATTGGTGCCAACAACTTAGAAGGCCCTAGATGGTTCCAAAAGAATGTGCAACGGAGGGCTATTGATAGATGCACTACTACGGGGCGCTGGAGTGGAACGAGATAGTGCAGGCAGTGGGTTTGGCGCCAAGATTTGTTGGGCACCGAAATGGTTTTGGCCGACGAACTTGTTGGGCGCATGTAGCTGGCTTCTTCCCTCACGCTGGTGTGTTGGATAGGTGGTACTAGGCGTCGCGCCCTAGTGAGGCATTTTCGGTAAAATTTTGCTCTAAAACTTTACTGGAGACGATTAATTTTTCTGCTGTAGTAGGTGAGTTTGTAAAAGAAGTAAATAGACTTTGGGATTGCAATGTTCCCTCTAAGGTCCCAATTTTGGTTGGAGCATGCTACAAGGTAGAATAGCAACACATGGAAAGTTGGTGAGTCGTGGCTTATTGCGGTAGCAAATGATACAGCTTTCCCATCTTGTTTCAAAGAGGATGAATCAATTAGCCATTTGTTCTTTGGTTGCAAAGTTTCTTCTGATGTTTGGTATTTAGTATCATCTTGGTTGTGTGTGATTGATGACTCTCATATCGAGCCTTTGCAGAATTTTCTTCAATTTGGCTGATTTATCACAGAGAGGAACAAAGGGAATGTGAGATATTTGGTATGACTTGCAATATCCTGGGTGTTATGGGGCGCAAAAAATGACACAGTTTTCAAAAGCTTGACTATTGATTGCACTGTGTTATTTAATCGTATTATGGGTAGTTCATGATTGTGGTTTATTGAGAGGTGTGTAAAAACTCTATTACGTCTTTTATTAAGTGGCGTTCTTCTTCTTTATAATGCATAACCATCGTGTGATCCTGTTGTATAAGAATTCGAAAACCCCTTATACTCACTTTCTTAAATGAAACTTTGCTTATTAAAAAAAAAACTTAATCCTGGAGAGCATTGCATGCATTCCATAATTGAGACAATTTTTTGCATACTAATTAATTAATACTCCTTGTATAATTTTGTATCATCCATAGGCTGAAACATGTAACACTAATTCTAATTATACATTGACTATTTCATTAAGGAAGAAGATCCAGGAAAGAACGACTTCAACATGACAGAGTGAGCTTAGGTGATCTTTAATAAACAATTTTTGAACCATTAAGTTAGAAAAAATTTATTGGGACTTTCACCTTACACTCCACTTCCTTATCCCCACACCCACACCCCACTTCTTTATTCATTTCTTTAAAAATTACCATTATCTATATCCCTTCCCTAACACCACACTTCACCATCCACCACCCACCCCACCCCACCCCATCCCAAAAACCCAGATCACTATGAAACCACCCCACCTCCACGTTACCCCAAAACCCAATTCACAGTGAGCATCCCCCAATCTCCATGGCTGAATAACGAATAGCCCCGTCGTCTCCATTATTGGGCTTGCGAAAACGTAAACGACTTACGTCTTTACGCCACTCTCCCTCTCAACGAACCTTCTTCTCTGCCTTTTGCTTCAACTCTGTCAATGTTATATCCTTTTTCAACCTACAGAAGACAGGATGGCGACAGTGAAACCATCTTCCCGGAGGTGATACTTCCACAGTGATGAAGGACAGTCAGCAATTTGTCATTTGAGTACTGGGTTAACCACAACTACATATCCATTTCAACGGGTGGGAGTTTATGTGAAGAAGCGGAAATTTGAGTGGGGAGTTTGTGACACTTAGCGAAAAGTGAGAACCTATTTATAATAGGTGTGGTTGAATGTGAGCCGTTGATTTTAATTGATGACCATAAATCAAAACCGTTCAAATTCTATCCGATGTGGTACATTTTCCAAAGAAAATTTCAGCCACACACTTTTCTCACACATTTGACTACTTTTTTGACTAATTTTAGGCTGTTAATGATAATGGTCGGAGGAATCTGAGCCGTTGAAAGACACAAAATATCTGTCATATTTTTCAGTGGTTCGGTACTTGTGGTTCAAACTGGTTCAATTTTTAACTTCCGACGTGGTAAAATCATTATTGAAGGGGGTGCTGTCAAGAAATAACACCCAGAGCTTTTCGAGCCAGTTCGGTCTTAAACTTCCGAATGTTCGTAATCCCAGAAGAAAAAAAGGGGGGAGTGCGCGTTTCATTAATGGCATTTTTGTCTTTTCGCTAGTTTTTGGCGTGTCCAATGAGTAGAGGGGGGTTGGACGTTCGTAACCCAAAGAAGAAGAAAAAAGGGAGTGCGCGTTTCATTCGTGACATTTTTGTCTTTTCGCTAGTTTTGGGTGTGTCCAATGAATAGAGGGGGTTGTAGGAAGTATGGGCCACATGCAAAGAAGAGTTGAAATCAAGTGAAAACCACATTCCTTCTATTTCAAAAATAATAATTACAATAAAAATTATGTTTGTTGTTTAACATTACTTATATATTTTTAGATAAACTTTAACATTACATATATGATATTAAATATTATTATTTATTTATTTATATTGTAAATTGAGTACGAAGTGTGTTAAAATTATAAAAAAAATACTAACTATTATTTAACTACAAATTGATATTAAATACGATTACATATATGATGCTATTATTTACAATATATATGTGTGTGTAAAAAATTATTATAAAATACGCTTTCCAAACAAAATATGTTACAAAAAATATTTAAAATTTTCTACAAAAAATATTTAAAATTTTCTCCTAACTAGATTTAAATAGAAATCTAATATTCTTCATTTTTTTTCATTAGCTTTCAAATTAATTTAGAAAATTTAGAAACTTTTCTATTTAAAACATAACTGTTAATCACATGTTTAGAAAATTTAATATATATCCATGATTGAAACCAAAACAAATTTTATAAAATTTTGATATATAATTTCTTAGAAATTATTTTAGAAAAGAATAGTAGTTATTTTATAAAAAAAAATTGTAACATCCCCAAAGTGGCTAATATTAAATTATTGAGATTAGTAGGTGAACTCATTTAATTGTTTTTCCAAGTGATTTTAATTTATGGTTATGGAATCGAGTTATTTTATATAACTAAGTGATTTAATTGTGTGCTTGATTTCCAGTTTAATTTAATTATCATGGGGTAGTGTATAAGTAAATAGAGGAGTGGGCATAACAAAGGGGAAAAACAAGAGAAGATATTGCTCAGAGTCTGAGTTCCTTTGCTTGCACTAGCTATGCAGCTATGGTGCAACAAGCCTACATTGCTGAAACTGATTTGAAGAGGTTGTATGCAAGTAGGAGAGAATATGGGCAAAACAAGAGGAATGCGGGATCATCTAATTCTCATATAGGTGTTTATCTTGGATTTTGGTAAACACCGCTAGTTTGAAATTGCTTCTGTTTGCAGGATCAACTAGTAAATCCTAAGACCATTTGTGTTAAAGTTTTTCCCAAAATTGTACGTGTTCTTGCAGTTTAAAAGTAAAAAGAAGAAGATAACCGTCGATCTCGCGCGAAACCGTCGAGTTTCCTCAATGAGGGAGAATAAAACAAAGAAAAAATTGCAGAGAAGCAAAGAAAAAAACAAATTAAAATTGCATTAATTGTAAAGAGGGTTGGTGCACAGATCATACATTCTTCTCTTGGCTCGTTTTCTCTGTAATGTGTTGGAAGTTAGAGCGTGAGAATTCTGTAATGAGTTTATGACCCTTTTTCCTATCTGAAACTACTATTTATACAAGGAGGGAAAACGCTAAAGCTAACTAACTGTACAGAGAAACTACTATTTATGTGAAGAAGAAAATGACATTTTTTGAAATTCCTCTTAACTGCTCTAATGACGTCATTAACATCACGTTTCAGCATTGATGAGACGTTTCAGTGAAAAGTGCCTTTAGGCGCCACCGTTTCAAAGTTAGTGGGCCACGTTTTGCATTGGAACTCCCCACTACTCATTACGAGTAACTGCCCCTTTAAAGAAAAAACTCAAAGGTTTCAAACCCTTTACACTCAACAGATATATAAACCATCCTTTCTCTTCATGTCACTCTTTCTGAAACCTTTGCAATCCCTTCTCTTCTCTTCTTCGCGAGAACACTTGCGCTCATTAAACCCAAAAAACTAGACCTTCATCAACATCCTTCGTTGTTCATCAATGGCAACTTTGTCTCAAACTCGCGCACCAATCACTGACAAGCAACAACCCTTCGCAGAGCCTGCTCTAACAAATGAGGAAGCAAAAATCCTCCAATCTCAGGTACTAATCCCTTTCCCTGAGCCTTTAAAGTACGCATTTTTAGGGCCTGTTCCATTTGCTTGCGATGACACACCTGAAGTTAAGGAGGTTTTCCCAAGCTATCACCAATATAACCCTAAAATTTTCCAAAATGGGCCTTGGGTCATGAATTTCATGAATAGCCCAAGTATGGTCTTTAGGTCATCACCTCCCGTCGACAAAAATCACCCACCTTACCTCAATTGGCTCAACAACTGTCGAAATATGGCCCTAGACAGCAAAGCCCCATGCTCCTTGCATCTCTGCATTTCTGCATTTCTGGGAACTCACCACCAACAGTCTGCACTTGAAGTGTGGCATGCTCACACCTACCTTGTTGGATGTAGCTGCCATCACAAGCTTAAAACCAACAGGGGAAATTTTCGACCCCAGTACCACTGGGACTGACCATGAATTCGATTTCAAACGCCCTTCCTTCAAAAGCTATATCGAAGAACACCATATCACAGATAATGACGAAGTTTCTGATACTGAGTCTATCGCCTTCCTCACTTTCTGGCTTTCATTCTATGTCTTCTGCTCCTCTTCGTTCCAAGTGGCTAAAATGTTCATTCCCATGGCCATCCAACTACATGAGCGTCGAGAGGTAAACCTTGGGCAACTCCTTTTGGGGTCGCTCTATGAAAGTTTGCAATTAGGATCCTATGAACTGAAGACTCTCGAACCTGATGGTACACTTCTGGTCTATGGACCAATTTGGTTGTTCCAACTGTGGCTCATTGCCACTTTTGAGTCGAAACTCCAGATGTATATCCCAAGTGATTATACTGAAACTGTTGATCAGAGAACCATCGAAGGGATAAGGCTTGCACTTTTGAGGCCTAGGCAAATTGGAGTTTCTGATGAAGATTTATTCATTTCAGCATTCAGAATGTTCTTAGACTGTAATACTTTCACCCACACAATGGATGCCTTTGCCCAAAGGACTATTGGGCCTGCTTGGTTCACTAGGGATTTTCCTACAACCTCGTTGGTCGAAGAAGAAGAGAGTAACCAAATTTGGAACGCTTTCTTAACTCCAAAACTGCTTTCTGCAAGAATTTCACCTGGGAAGGCTG
Organism: Astragalus glycyphyllos; assembly: GCA_963573325.1. Classification (NCBI taxonomy): domain Eukaryota; kingdom Viridiplantae; phylum Streptophyta; class Magnoliopsida; order Fabales; family Fabaceae; genus Astragalus; species Astragalus glycyphyllos. The sequence continues at coordinate 69,626,243 of OY754308.1, forward strand.
CTGCTTTGTTTGGAGTATATGCATACCACCCAAGTCTTGTCGCTCGACAATTCGGATTTTGCCAAATTCGACCAAGTCCTTTCTTTAAGTCTAGAACAGAAATGATAATGCCCAAGAACGAGAGGGAATGGCGCAAATGCCTCAACAATTTCGCCAAAAAACCTTTTATCTTTGCACCTGTTAATTAAGTTTGTGCGTGTATTTACTTGCACCAAAACCTTTTCTGAATGGTGGAGAGATTACTTTATGAGTAAACTACCTGCTGTTGAAGAAGCCACGCTGCTGACAAATCTAATCTCTGCTTTTCCTCTTCCGCAGAAAAAGAAGACCAAGACACCAGGTATGCACATACAGGAAATTCGAGCTTTTCAAAAATACTTTGAAGTTGTCTATGACCCAACGCATCTTAATCGAACTATTTCTCAAGCTGCAAAAGTTTTAAAAGAGAAACTTGTCGAAAAAATTCCAACTATGGTGTTTCCACCATATGTGACCAACAGATATGCTTTCGCTTTGGCGCATAATAAACTTAAATATCCAAGTTTGCCCACCAGTAAATTGGCTTTATCTTTTCACTCACCACTTCCACCATGGTTTATATGTGGTGGGTTTTCAGCTCTTAAAAACATTTTAACCACTAAAACAGCTGAAAAAGTAGTTCCGACAAAATGTGACATAGATACCTTTGATGGACATCTCCATCTCGACATTCAACATGTCCGAGTTTTATCCGCCACCGCAGAAGGTGATACAAATACTCTTAGAGCAAAATATTTCTTTTCATGTAAAAAACTACTAACATACTTGTCAAATGTCTGCAGCTATCCCCTTGTCACCTACTCCATCAGAAGAAACAACAACTAAAACAACCAAGAAGGTTTCAAAGAAACACACAAACACTTTGTCGAAAGAGAAACCACCACAATCAAAGAAACAAGAGGTAAACATTTCATTCTTTCTCTTTAAGTTGAATTACTAGACTCAACGCTTATCAAATTTACCATCTTTTAGAGCAAGAAGAGATCAAACAGCTCAGCTACTGCCACTCCTCCAAAGAGGAAGAATACTAAACAGATGGTTGTAAGCGACGATTCAGAGGTTGAAACGTTCAAACACTCTTTTTTCTTCCTTTCAATACTTGTATACTTCTATGCTCTCTTACTAACAAAATGCATTGAATTCTTTCAGTCTGATGAAAGCCCACCAAGGACTTTGAAAGTTGTCTCCAAATCTCCTCCAACAGAAACTATCGAAAAACAAACGGGGAAGGATGATGTGCCGCAAGAAAAAGCTCCAAAGAAACTTAGGAAGAAATGAGAGATCCTAAAGCCTGCTAGCGCGCATTCACGTGTCGAAGGAGACACTTCAAAGGTAACTAACGTACCTTCTACTCACTTCTATTCAACAATTTGAGTTAACAAAGTACATAACTCTGTTTATACATTTTGCTCAGGACCTTGAAGATCAACCTGCCACAATCTCCACCAAACAAACAACACCAACTTCGACCCCCACCATCTCTACACCAACTAATGATCCATTGGTCGAAGCAACGTTTGAAGTGAGTAACCTCATTGGCATAGCAGATGAAAGTACTCCAATGACTCTTGATGATCTCCCTCTACACAAGAACCGACAGAGGTCGAAGACCAAGGGCGTGGAGGAACTGATCTAGCAGTGACCGACACTACAAGAAAAACTGGTTTTTCCGGCGACCAAAATCCGCCGGAAATGACCAAAATCCGCCGGAAATTTGGACTTTCCGGCGGATTTTATCCGCCGGTAAAACTGTGGTAGCAAACGGTTTCCGGCGGATTTTAGCCCTCGGAAAATCCGTCGGAGATTTCCGAGGGATAATCCGCGGGAAATTTCCGAGGGATAATCCGCCGGAAAAGTAAGCCAAATCCGCCGGAAATACCAAAGTCAAAAAAACGAAATTCAAAAAAATCCGCCGGAAAGTCCTCAAAATCCGCCGGATTTTTTTTTTTTAGAAAAAATGAAAAAATCCGCCGGAAATTAATTTTTTTTTAAAAAAATAAAGAAATCCGCCGGAAATTATTGTTTTTTTTTAAAAAAAAATCAGCCGGAAAAATAAATAAATCCGCCGGAAATTTATTTTTTTATTTTAAAAAAATAAAGAAATCCGCCGGAAAAGTAAATAAATTCGCTGGAAATTAATTTTATTTTTTTAAAAAAATATCAGCCGGAAAATGAATAAATCGCCGGAAATTAACTTTTTATTTAAAAAAATAAAAAATTCGCCGGAAATATATTTAAATCAGCCGGAAATATTTCATTTTTTTTAAAAAAACCGGAAATCTATTTAATAAATAAATATTATTGATTTAATATAATATATTTTTAAAAAAATTATTAATAAAAATATTAAATATACGAATTTATTAATAAATTAAATATAGTATATTTAATAATATATTTTTTATTAATAAAATTGATTAATAAAAATATTAAATATATTTAGTAATATATTTAATAACATTATTTATTACATTAAATTAAAAATATTATGAAACTTTATTTTGATTGTAAAATAAAAATTAATAATTAAATTAAAATAATAAATTAAAAATACGATTCAAAATCAATACCCGGTCTAAAAACGATATATTATTCAAAAAAGTTAAACTAAAAGATCCTAACAAAGTACACAAATTTATATTCATAACCAATAATACAAATTAAAACTTAAATATCTAAACAACAAAATAACACAAGTGAAAGCTACTGGGGTGGGGGCTGGTCTGAATCATCGTTATGATTATAATAACTGCCACCTGTGGCGTCATCAGATGCAAGATAAGCACTAATATGATCGATATTATTCAAATCGATACTTGAGTTGAATTGCTGCTGGGAGTGCTGAACCTGCTGGGGTGGATACAGCTGGGGTGGATACTGCTGCTGCCGGGGTGGATACTGCTGCTGCTGGGGCTGGGGTGGATACTGCTGCTGCTGCTGGGGTGGATACTGCTGGGGGTACTGAGACCATGGCTGAAAGGCACCGCTAAAATGCTGCTGTGGCGGCGGGTAGGATGGCATATGTGAAGATGATGGCCTGGAGTACTGCTGCTGAGACAGCTGACTCAACAAATGATTATAACGCTCCTCGTTTAGCTAGCCTGCTCCGCTGCCAACTGAGACTACTCCGCTGCCAACTTAGCCTGCTCCTCCATGCGTGCCTCAGCCAACCTAGTCCGCTCTTGAAGCTCCTGCATTTCCCTTGCACTTTGCTCCTGGCGCTCGGCAAAGTCACGATGTGCCTGGCTCAACTCCTGGGTCAATTCAGTCACAGCATTCAAATCCCCAGTACTAGGAACATATGAGCGGGCAGTACTCCCAGCTGATCCAGAACTTGACAGACTCGGAATAACACTTGTTCTGAAAGCACTCGGTCCAATACCACCAGATCCTACTAGGCGATTACTCTTTCGTGGACCAACTGCTCTCTCCCAAATTTCACGAGCCGCTCTAGCCTCCTCCACAGGATCAACTTCTGTGTTCTCACTACTATGCTCCTGAGTGTCACGGTACTCACTAATCCCCGCCTCAAAGTTCTCTTGAAAAAATAACACAACCAATAAATGAATAACTATTAATAAAATAATGATAATTTAAAGATAAACATATATATATATATATATATATATATATATATATATATATATAATTGTAAAATTAGTTTTACCTGAATCTCCCTCGCATGATCAGTAACAAAGTCACCAGTGTCCTCCCGTACATGAAGGTAGCAATACAACTCAGGCAAAGTAACTGGCCTTTGATGCATCGCCTCCTTTATAGATAGTGTTATTAATTAATACACATGAAAATGACTTGTTAAATAATAATTAATTAATCAAGTAATATATAAAGTAAGAAATTTACCAAACACCTATGATGGGTTGCAGCATTAACACTTCCACCTGTGTGTGTGCAGCGACCTTTATCAGAAGCCCTATTCTTCTTGGCTTTTTCACAATAAAGTTTAAATCCTGGTGTCGCCCAATACTCTTTCAGCTCATACCAACTTGAATCTCCCATACAATGCGGCTTCTCATCGTGTAACCGTGCCTTCCCCAGTAATTCAGAATAGCGATGAGAACACCTCTTATGGAAGACTCTCTCAACTTCTTGTTGCTCCTCCGGCAACCACGTACATTTTTCCTATTTTAAAAATATACAATTATGTTAATTTGTTATTATTATATAAAAACAAATTAATCAATAATAAAATAATTAAAAATCGATTTGTAGAATTAAAACTTACTAAAAATGATCCTAATATCACCGCAATTGCGTCCCTATCTTTTTTCACTGCCGTCCAATTCTTCCAGCCTTTATGTAAATTCTCCCTAATTGATGTTATGACTGCAGTTGCACTTTTCTTTGAAGGAAGAAACCTGTACAATATATATTAAAAGAGATGAATTTTGTTACACAAAATTTATATAAAATTAAAAGACAAGAATAATAAATTAATAAATACTATACTTACGAGTCACCAACAGTCTCCAAAATGATACGACCCTCAGGCGTATACCTCACCACCTCCTGGTCAATGTGATAAGTGCGTATCCCATTAGCATCAACATGTATTGGAGCTAAGCCCTCGGTACCTTCAGGAATCACTGGCTCCTGTGCACTAGTAGAAGCTCCATCTGTCCCAGGTCGAGGCACATATCTGGCACCAGGAACAACAACACGAGCGGGTTGCTGACGATGCCCAAGGCGAGTAGAAGTCTTCCTCCTACGACTAGTGCTGCCAACATCCGTGGCAGGTGGAGGAACATATGTGTCATCATCAGATCCGGATCCTGAGTGAGCCTTGACTGTATATATCTAGAAATATATATAGATTTAAATTTTGAAAAAGCAGACTTCTTTAATTTAAATACCACCAAAAAAGATAAATTGTACTAATTATTATTAAATAAACACAAATTAATATTGATATCCATATAATTAAATCCATACTAACAAACATGCATAAAATATTAAGTACTAATTGGAATCCCATTCATTCTCAAAATCATCATCATCAGATGAGTGAATTCTTGATGGACCAACGTGCTCTGCTGCATCTTCATCATCAACTTCGTCGCCGGTGTTTGGCTCATCACATAAACGAGTAATGGGTTCAACTTGAATCACTTCATTTACATTAGACATCTCATCCATTTGATATGGCACAACTTCCACTGTGTCATCATTTGTCTCAATGCGACCTCTTGGCTTTGTTTTAATTGCGACACACCAACCACGCCTATCAGTCCGTGTTGATGGATAAGGGACATAATAGACTTGTCTCACATTTTGTGCAATGACGAATGGATCATACAGTCGATATCTACTACTCATTTTAATGTCCACTGTATATCACTTTTGATTCATCCTTGTTCCTCGAGAAGACGGATCAAACCAATTACAATAAAAAACCACTACCTTTTGACTAAAATCTAGATGGGGGTACGCAAGTTCGTATATGTGTTGAACAACACCATAAAAATCATCTTCACCTCGTTCAGTGACACCCTTCATGCAAACACCACTATTGATTGTTTCTCTGCCCTGTGTCCATTCATTGGTGTGAAATTTGTAACCATTAACAAAGTATGTGTGCCATTCTCTAACACATCTTCGAGGACCGTCGGATAAGTTCCTCAAGTGTTGGTTGGAAGGAGTTGGTAGGAGGGCATAAACACGTTGCCTAAACCACATTGGAAAATGTGCATTAATATGAGCAGAAGATTGATCTTCACTAACTTCCTCTGATGACAAAAATTCCCTAATTAAAAAAAGATATTAATTAGTATCTAATTAAGATTGATAGTTATAATTAATGCACGTTGAGGAATACATACTCAATGAATGGTTGCACCTCAGTACAGTTTGTCAACACATGAACATGTGCTGAATTTAACTCTTCTTCGGTTAGCCAATGAATTGACTCCTTCCCAGATGGACGACCAGGTAGACAAAAGATAGACAAAGCTAAATGATGTCTAGGACAATGATCAATATCCATTTCATTTCGACTGCTTCTTGGAGCAAATTCACTCTTGAAATAATAAGAACAAAAATGGGTTGTTTCACGGTGTAAGTAAGAAGCACATATCGATCCTTCAACTCTAGCTTTGTTTTTCACCGATCTTTTGGAATCACCCATAAACCTAAAGAAAACGATATGTTAATTAATATAATAATAAACATAAACTAATTTCTTTGCTAGATCGATTAATTATGATAATTAATAAACTGACCTTTCAAACGGATACATCCATCGGTATTGGACAGGTCCGCCAAGTTTAGCTTCATATGCTAGATGCACCAATAGATGCTCCATAGAATCAAAGAAACCAGGCGGAAATACTCTCTCCAACTTGCATAAGATAAGTGGGATGTCTTCTTCCATTTTTGTAAGATCATCAACTTTTAGCGTTGCAGAACACAAATTCTTAAAGTATTAACTAATTTCAATGAGCGGATTCAAAACGTGTGTCGGCAACGAACTAAATGCGATGGGAAGTAAACACTCCATGAATACATGACAATCATGGCTTTTCATCCCATGCAACCTCCCATTATCCACATCCGCACATCTAGATAAATTGGAAGAATAACCATCTGGCATTTTCAACTCTTTTATCCACCGATAAACTACTTTCGCTTGTTCAGTAGATAAAGTATAATTGGCTTTAGCTTTCAATGTCCTAGTACCTTGCTCAACCAACAACAAATCCTTTCGTCTACAATAATGATCTATGTCCCTCCTAGCTTTCTCATTATCTTTCGTTTTACCTTTCACGTTCATGAGTGTTAAATATGTTGTCAAAAAAAATCTTCTCTATATGCATCACATCGAGATTGTGTCTCAATAGATTATCTTTCCAATAGGGAAGTTCCCAAAAAATACTTTTTTTTGTCCAATTGTGCCATTGTCCATAGCCTTCTGGACGAGAAACAACACCCGCTACAACTTCCACAGGAGGAATATCCTTAACACTGTCCCAAACTTCCTCTGGTGTCAAAATACGAGGAGGTCCATCTGTTTCAACATTTCCCTTGATAAATGCATACTTCTGCTTTCGAAAAGGGTGATCCATAGGTAAGAACCTACGGTGCGAGTCAAACCACGAAGTCTTTCCTCCGTATTTAAGAGTAAAAGCCTTTGTGTCAACCATGCAAATCGGACATGCCATCTTACCATGTGTCCCCCAACCAGACAACATTCCATATGTAGGGAAGTCATTAATGGTCCACATCAAAGTCACCCTCATCACAAAATTTTGTTTGCGTGCTGCATCATAAGTTAAAACACCATTCCACAGTCTTTTGAGATCATCAATCAAAGGTTGCAAATATACATCAATACCAGCTGTTGGATTACTTGGCCCTGGAATAATTGCATTTAAAAACATGTATGGTTTAGACATACACATTTCTGGAGGAAGGTTGTACGGGGTAACAATAACGGGCCAACAAGAGTACGGTGTTGCCGAGGCTTGAATATATGGTGTGAATCCATCAGAGCATAAACCAAGCCGAACATTCCGTGGATCACTGGCAAAATCTGGATGAACACGATCAAACTGCTTCCAAGCCTCACCGTCAGATGGGTGACGTAATTCACCAGAATTGTTTCTATTTTGATGGTGCCACGTCATTTTACCCGCGGTCTCCATTGAAGTAAACATCCTCTGTAGCCTTGGTATGAGCGGCAAATAGAACATTGCTTTTCGTGGAACCAATTTGCCTCTACTCATCCCTTTCCTGCTAGCACGATAGCGTGGCTCTCCACAAATCTTGCATTCCAACAACTCTCCATCATTTATGCCAAATTCATTGTTATAATAGAGCATGCAACTGGAGACACAACAATCAATTTTTTTAGATTTCAAGCCAAGCTTCGATACCAATCTTTTAGCATCATAATAACTCTGCGGCAAAAGTCCTCTAACGGGAGTTGCATCCAACATCATTTTGGTCATATATTCCATGCACAACTCAGCAACATTAAACTGAGACTTAAGACCCAACAACCGAACACACATTGATAATTTAAAGTCTTTAGATCCTTCAAATAATGGATTATTTGTCTCACTCAAATACATGTAAAATCTTTGAGCTTCCTCATTTGGAACTTCCTCAGCATCATATTTTGGCTCTTCAAAATCCAAATTTACTCCAACCGCATCAGATATCATTCCCTGATAAACTTCTAACGGTTAAATAATTTCGCCTCCAGACGTCGTAGTCGCTGGATAATTACTTGTTGTGGGAGCTACTACTTCAACCGGAACATCAACTGCACGAACAACCCCTGGTGCTACTTCGCCGTGACGACTCCATATAAAATAATTTGGCCTAAACCCATTATTGTACAAATCAAGTTTGACTTCATCATCATTTTTTATAAATTGAAATGAACATTTCAAGCACGGACATCTAATTCCGCCTTGTCGCGCAAATTCTTCATGCTGCTTAGCACAAAAAATAAACTCTTCTACTCCTTCTACAAAACGCCGCTTTAAACCAGCTCTTCCAGGAAACAACCGGCCATACATCCAACTACGATCCATGATTTCGGGAAATACGTACTATAGTTCAATAAAAATTAACGTTATCTACCTATATATTTATTACATATACATGCACATATATATACCCATACACATATTTACATACACTAACAATGTAAACAATAAATAAATTAATAGATTTTTCCCAAAGTACTGTACTTTTTTTAATAACAATAATTAAAATACATGTTATTTTATTTTATTATATATTATTAATAACTCTATTAGTAAATAATAGATATATTAATAACTCTATTATATTACTGATCTATTAATACATATATATTACCCATTTTAACTAACAACATAAATAACACTTTTACCACATGTAATTATAGAATTGAAAATGAAATAAACAATCAAATATTTCTTTTCAAATATATGTTGTATTGATATATTAAGTGAATAATACATATATTTCCTATTTATCTAAAAATTAATTAACAACTGAAATTAAAAATAATTCGCATTTATACAAAAAATAATAACAGTAATTAAAAATTAATTTTATTTTTATTTCGTTTTTATTTTTATTTTGCATTTATATAAAAGAAAATATTCAAATAAATTAAAAATTAGTTTTCTTTTTTTTGTATTAAAAAAATTTAAAATAATAACATAAATTAAAAATATAAACAGAAATTAAAAACTAAATTAATAAATACATTAACTTTAATTTTTTTCGTATTTATTTATTCTTTATTATTTATTTATTTAAAATTATTATAAAAATTCAAAATTAAAAATAAATTAACAAATATATTATTTCGTATTTGCTAACTAATATTAATTAATATATAACTAATATATTATAACAAATAACATCATATATAACGACTTTTAACTTCGATAACTAACCTGGAGTGAAGAGAAGACTCTGGCTTGATGCAAATCCCACCCTCCTTCGAACAAAATAGACAACGAACCAAACCCAAACAACACCACAGTTAGTAACTAAACAATACATAAACTAAAACTATTAAATCATCATGTTATAAAGATACCTTATATTGAAGAAATGTGTCAGAGAGCAAGAGATTTTGTAGAGAGAAATTTCGGATTTGAAGAAATGAAGAAGTTGTGAAGTGAAGATGTGAAGAAGTTGTGAATGAAGATGTGAATATATATATAGAAATTTGAAATCCGCCGAAAATTGTATTACCGGCGGATTTTATCGTTTCCGGCGGATTTGGATCCCACAAAAATTCGGGTTTCCGGCGGATTCTATTGGTCGTGGTATTTCCGGCGGATTTTGTGGTTTTTCCGGCGGATTAGGATCCCCCACAAAGGCGGATTTCCGGCGAATCCTATTGGTAGAAGTATTTCCGGCGGATTTAGTGGTATTTCCGGCGGAATTTGGTCAAAAAGTTAAAATCCGCCGCAAATACGTATTACCGGCGGATTTGGCATTTCCGGCGGATCCGGATCCCCCGCAAATACGCATTTCCGGCGGATCCAATTGGTCATGGAATTTCCGGCGGATTTAGTGACATTTCCGGCGGATTTAGTAGTTTTCCGGCGGATTTTGGTCAAAAAGTTAAAATCCGCCGCAAATACGTATTACCGGCGGATTTGGGATTTCCGGCGGATCCGGATCCCCCGCAAATACGCATTTCCGGCGGATCCAATTGGTCATGGAATTTCCGGCGGATTTAGTAGTTTTCCGGCAGATTTTGGTCAAAAAGTCAAAATCCGCCGCAAATACGAATTACCGGCAGATTTGAGATTTCCGGCGGATCCGGATCCCCCGCAAATACGACTTTCCGGCGGATACCATTGGTCATGGAGTTTCCGGCGGATCCTATGTAATTTCAGGCGGATTTCAAATTTTAATTTTCCCGCTTTTCTCGTAAATCCGCCGGAAATGACGGTACCAGCGGATTTTTTTAATTTTTTTTAATAATTTTTTTTGGTGAATAAATCGGCCGGAAATTAGTATAAATCCTCCGAAAAGTTACCGACGAATAAAAATCAGCCGGAAAATTTTCGTGGGACTAAATTCGCCGGAAACCTCTAAAATCCGCCGGAAACTTTCCGACGGATTAAAATCCGCCGGAAAGGCATGGCCAGTAAATCCACATATTCTTGTAGTGTGAGATTCAGGTCCAAGACCAGCCACAAGAGAAAAACGAAGAATTGGTCGAAAATGCCAACCAGAATCAAAATCCAGAAGATGATGATCTTTTGGTCGAAAAATCTAACCAAGTTCAAGCAACTGAAGACGACGTTATTATGAATCTGCCACTCGTTAATGATCCAAATCAACCTCAACAACAAATCGAAGAAAAAGAAACAGAACCAGAGGAAAACATTGAAGAGGCAGAAAATGACAAAGAGATTGAAAAATCCAATGAGGATAATAACAATGATGATACTGCAGAACACGTCGACGAATCCCCCACTAAGGAAGATTGCTCAACTGGCCTCAACCTCTCAACTGGCATTACCATGAGTGAAGAAGAATGGAAGGAATTCAAGAGTAAAAAACCCCTTGAGGCTCTACAATTGCTGCTAAAAACTAAAACCTCAAGTGAAAAGAAATCCATTTCTTCGACCACTTCTGTGGGAGAGCACTCTGAAAGCTCTAATGTGAACCTGTTGCAAGAACTTCGCACTAGAGTCCTTGAGGTGGACCTGTTTCAAGCAATCGAAGAGGACCATATGGTTGCCTTTAAAATCAAAGACCTGCTGCACAAACTCAACAACCCAATGGGTAGCACCTCTCTCATTGGATTTCTTGTTTCTTTTGAACCTCTTCTGCAACAAATCACTAAGGATCTTGAAAAGAAGAAGAAACATACTTCGCTCAAAGAGCAGGAGAGTGCCATGAAACTAGAAACATGGACTGCCGTTGAAGCTTCACAAGACAAAATCTCTTCCCTACAAACCAAAGCAAAGACTGACTTGAAAGCTGTAGAGGGATATGATGCTGAAATTGCTGGTTACCAAAAAGAGACTGACAGGTTGGAGTCACTGATCAGAGCAGCAGAAAAGAAGAAATCTTCGGTCTTGAGGGGCATGAAAACTTCAGAAATGTTTAGAGGCTAAAGTTAATCAAGAAGCAACCCACTGCCTTGGCCTCTTGGAAAAATTCGACGCACATGAAACCAGGGTCAACCAGTTGGTCGAAGAGGAAAACTTTATCAAAACGAGATTGGAGCAAGAAAAGGCTCTGTTCGAAGACTTGAAAAACAAACTCGTTTTGTAATTTGCGATTCCATTTTTCCTCGTATTGGCACTTTGTAATTTTAACTTCCAATTCCAAGTATTGTAAATTAACAATACCCTTTGTTGGCAATTAAAATTTTTTGCTTGCCAAATTCGCAATTTGCTCATTTTAATCACGTGTTATTTTAACTTCTTGCAACATTGGCTTATATTTCTTTAAGTACTTGCCATTTATTTGCAAAATTCGACCATCAGCGCCAAGTTCTTCGACTTCATAGGCACCATTAGTATACACTTGTAGAATGCGAAATGGTCCTTCCCAATTTGGTGACCATTTACCCAAGACTCTATCTTTTTTATCCATGGGTAATATAACTTTCCACACTAGATCTCCTAAGGCAAATGTTTTCAGTTTAACCTTTTTATTGTAGGTTTTAGCCACTCTTTCTTTTTGCCTTATAAGAACTTCCAACGCATGTAGTCTTTCTTCATCTAAATCAACCAATTCATCTAACATCATATCCCAATAGGAATCTGACGGAATTTCAAACTGTCTTTGAATTCTGGCTGATTGTAAACAAATTTGGACAGGTAAGACAGCGTCATGTCCAAGTGTAAGTCTATAAGGAGTAGTGGTTATTGATTCTCTGGGAGAACTTCTACATGCCCACAACACTTGATCAAGCGTTTTATGCCAATTCCTAGGCTTTTGCCCAACGTGTTTCTTGATCAAATTGATAATAATTTTGTTGGCAGCCTCCACTTGACCATTAGCTTGAGCATAATATGGTGTCGAAGTCAGTAACTTGAAACCAGTTTCAGAGGCAAAATCCACCATTTTTTGACCAATAAAAACTGTACCTTGGTCTGTAGTAATGGTTTCTGGAATTCCAAACCTTTATAAAATATGGTTTTGAGTAAAATTGATTACAACCTCTTGATTAACATTAATTAAAGGAATAGCTTCTACCCACTTGGTGAAATAATCTTTTACTACTAAAATAAAACGGTGACCCTTTGACGAAGTTGGTTTGATTTCACCAATTAAGTCTAAAGCCCAACCCCTAAAAGGCCATAGTTTTACTATTGAATGCGATTCATTTGCAGGCACATGTTGTATTCCTGCGTGTTTTTGGCATTCTTGACAACCTTTGGCGAAATCTATGCAATCTTTCAGCATAGTTGGCCAATATACTCCTTGTCGAAATAAAAGCCATTTCATTTTGTGACCTGCTTGATGAGATCCACAAGCTCCACTATGAGTATTGGGAAATTGCTAAATATGCCTCACTTTCATTAAGACATTTCAATAATACTCTTTCAGGAGTCTTTTTAAATAATTCATTCCCAATAATAACATAGCTTAAAGCTCTATACTTGGTTTTCCTATCAGTCACTCCTGTTGGATTTTCCAAGTATTCGACAATTTGCCTTCGCCAATCAGCATTCGACATATTGTCAATGGCAAAAATTTCAACCTCAAAATTTTCAGAAGTTTTAAAATTTTCCACCAGATTTAACATCTCTGCCCCCTCAAGTTTTGACGTTGACAATTAGGCATTGGATGAGCCTGTCGAAATCTGTTTGTGTTTGATTTCTATTAGCTCTAATAGCTTTTCTTTTGAAACTTTGTATCCTGATGCTATTTGTGCCAAATCCTTTGCCTCTTGATTTTCCATACGTGGCACGTGTTTTATGTGAACAGTGTCAAATCTCTATAACAACATATTAGCAATGGCAAAATACATTATTAAGTTCTCTTTGATACATTTGTATTCTTTTGTTAACTGTTTCACAATTAGTTCTGAATCTCTTTTGATTTTGACAGGTTTTGCTCCCAATTTTAACAAGATCTCAAGTCCTGCTATTAAAGCTTCATACTCTGCCTCATTATTGGAGCATGTCCCTTCGATTTTAAACTTATACTTTGTTGGTATCTTTGTTGGTGAGATTATCAATACACCAATTCCAACACCATTTTTGTGGCTTGAACCGTCGAAATATAACTTCCAAGGTTGGGTTTCCACCAAATTTATTGTATTTTCGGCCACTGAATGGTCAACTATGAAGTCAGCCACTATTTGACCTTTCATTGCTTTTAATGGCTGATAAGTCAAAGAGAATTCAGAAAGAGCCAAAGCCCATTTACCTATTCTACTATGCAAAATTGGTTTCGACGGCATATGTTTAATAATATCATAATGCGAACAAACATACACATCAACAGGCTTTATGTATTGCTTCAATTTTGTACAAGAGAAATACAAGCATAGGCACAATTTTTCTATAGGATGATACCTAGTTTCTACATCATTTAGAATCCTACTAAGGTAATAAATGGCCCTTTCGACACCATTTTCATCTTCCTTAGCTAACATGCTACCTATAGAAAATTCTGAAGCTGCTATATACAATTTCATTACTTTATTCCTAATTGGTGGTAACAAAATTGGTGGCTTCATCAAGTATGCTTTAATCTCATCGAAAGCTTGTTGGTGTTCTGCATCCCACTTGAACACATCTTCCTTCTTCAGTCGAAGTAATGGAGAAAATACTTGGGTTTTACCACTTAGATTTGAGATAAATCTTCTAAGGAAGTTGATTTTTCCTAGTAATAACTGCAATTCTTTTTTGGTCGAAGGAGCTTTCGTTTCCAAGATTGCTTTCGTCTTGTTTTGATTGATTTCAATGCCTTTTTTGTGTACAACGAAACCCAAAAAGTCACCTGCACGAACACAGAAGGCACATTTAAGTGGATTCATTTTCAATCCATATTTTCTCATTCTTTCAAATGATTGTCGAAGATGGTCTATATGACCATTTCCTGAGGCAGATTTAATAACAATGTCATCTATGTATACTTGCATAAATTTTCCAACAAAATCATGAAACATAGAATTCATTGCCCTTTGGTACGTTGCCCCAGCATTTTTAAGGCCAAATGGCATTACAACCCATTCATAGACCCCCAATGCCCCTGGGCACCAAAATGTTGTTTTCGACGTATCCTCTTCAACAATATATATTTGGTTATATCTAGAATAACTGTGACACCCTTTACCCCAAAAGTAATTATAAGTAAAAAGTTACGAAGATGAGTAAATTTGTCTTTTAAAATATAACCAGCAATTCATTTTCTGAAATTGTTTTCGCAAGTAAAGGATATCACCAAATTACTCAAATCATATAAACACGATTCTTAACAATATAAAAGACTAAAAAGGTAAAACTTTTCTTTCAATTAAATAACCAAAATGACGTGAAATATAATATTCCAAAAATTGCAACCCAAATCCCGATGTCACATAATCAGAGCAATTAACCTTCAATTCACTTAAATAAGAAGTAACATCAATACATAGTATCACACTACAAGCTCGGTGATTTGTAGTGATCACGTCTCCACCGCTGCACTGCTACTCCAACGACACCTGGAAGCCAATCTAAAAAAAGTGGTGCACGGGTGAGAAAGAGCGTCCAAACCATATAAGGAAAATAAGACCGAAACTAAAACAGCAAAGACTATCACATAACAACTACCAATCAACAGTAGTATACAACTTTCATAACGCACATGCACAAACAATCCTTAATTAATCTCCAACTAATCCTAGTATCGCGACCTCACGTATGGTCCTAGGACTACAAGCAGCAACAACAGCGTCAACAAGATCAGGACCATCAGCATCATTGACAACAACGACTATAGGACCAGGATACCTTGCCTGAACGGGATACCATGCCCGATAATGCCCTACAAAAACAACAACTATAGGACCAGGATACCTTGCCTGAACGGGATACCATGCCCGATAATTCCCTACAAAACAACAACTATAGGACCAGGATACCTTGCCTGAACGGGATACCTTGCCCGATAATGCCCTACAAGAAACAACATCAATAGGACCGGGATGCCTTGCCCGAACGGGATACCTTGCCCGATAACGCCCTATGAAGAACAACAGCAAGAGGACTGAGAGGACCGGGAAACCTTGCCCGAACGGGATACCTTGCCCGATAACGCCCTATGAAGAACAACAGCAAGAGGACTGAGAGGACCGGGAAACCTTGCCCGAACGGGATACCTTGCCCGATAATGCCCTACAAGAACAACAGGACCGAGACACTCGAACGGGATACCTTGCCCGATAATGCCCTGAAGAACACCCAAAAGAGGACTACGAGGACCGGGATACCTTGCCCGAACGGGATACCTTGCCCGATAATGCCCCCACTAACAACGACAACAAAGACGACAAAAACAATGACAACAACAACAACTATCACTATCATCATTCTTTGAGGTACGACTCGCCCATACTGCGACGAGTCCTTGCCCATACTGCGACAAGATTCCTCCTAGAACTTAAATTACAAAGGTACGACTCGCCCATACTGCAGCGAGTCCTTGCCCATACTGCGACAATGTTCCTTAAACGACTCTCGATCACGAAGATACAACTGGTCCATACTGCAACGAGTTCTTGCCCATGCTGCGACAAGACTCTTCACCACGAACCAACTTGCTAATCAACGACGAAGGATAACTTGTCCATTGTGCGACAAGTCTCCCATAACAATACACATAACGCAAATCAAGAATCGCCACTATTACAAACGTCAAGTCGTTTAATGACTTTCCTAGTTCCAAGTCAAACTTAGCTACATTGACCGATATTAAAATATCGATCCCGAACTTAAACACTATTAACTTCGTATCGTTTAGTACCTATCATTCTAATCCATCAACACAATAGACATTATCTCATCCTATAACGGTATAGTTATCTCTTCCTTCTCGTTTAGGTGACTTACGATTCATGTTAACTAATTCTCTAGCTACATCTACTCATATTAGAATCATTCAATAAACTCAGCACATTAGCTACAGTCATCCAAGTAATTAAATTACAGTCACCTGAATTATTTACAGTAATCCAAAATGAATTAAAAGAGTAAATACAAAGAAATATGAACAATGACAATCAATACTATTCTAGTCCTATCCTCTATTCCCCATATAGAAAAGAAACCCTTTCCCCCCGTACCTGGTATCGAAGTGCATTCCAATGCAATGGCGAATCAACGAAGAGAATTTCGAGCTGTCCAACGTGTTATAATTCCAACGGGAGAAAATTAGTTGATTATAAAACAAGCAGCTTGCTGTTGGCATGGTAGAGCAATGGCCGTGACTAGAGGAGAAGGATAGCAAGAATAGCTATCCAAAGAGATTAGCCCAATCTAAAAAGCTTCCTATGGATGAAGTAATGATAAACGAAAGTCTTTACAAACCCTTACAGACCAACCATTCAAATTGAATACAAGAATTATAAAAAATCATGTAACAAAAGACAACAGCTTCCATGATTTTGCGTTGACCATTATGATTCCAATCCATGATTTCCATTCCTTATGATGTGTCGTAAATTCATTCACCATAAAGCAAGGAAGTTTGGCTTTGCACTAAACACGTCCGCTGAGACAAGTGATAGATTTGCAGAGTGGAAGGTATATTGTGTGATAGGGATAGCTCCGGTGCGGCGGTGATGGTCTTCACGAAACGGCGCAGTGATTGATAAAACCGAGTCCATATTCGGATTCAGTGGTTATTTTCGAGTGAAGGTGTGGGTTTTGGGGTTCGGCCGTGCTGTGAGGATCGAAAACGTGAGTTGGAACAGGGAGGCTTGTCTAGGTTTCGCTGGTTCTGCGTATTACAGCAGCTAAAGGAAGGAGAAAGCATTCCGGGTCGGGTCGTGAGTGAAGTCCAGTGGGTCGCGCGTTGGGCTGGGTTGTGGGTTGCGAACTGGTTTAAAAACAAGGGTGCATGTAGTAAAACAAAGGCTGTAGCAGTAAAAGAATGTGTAACATTTTTTTTTCTTAAAGCTAAAAATCTCTTTCAAAGCATTTTCAAAGCCTAATTCATTAAACACTATTTTAATACATCTTTAACACACAATATTTACTCTATATAAATAAAACCTTAAGTATTGATATTTTATAAAATAACTGAATTAAATAACATAGTGTCAATATTTTCTAAAATTACATATAAATACAAATTCATCACATTTTAATATTCTAATACACAATAAATCAAAATAATCTAATCTTATCATTTCTAAATATTTCATAACACCGGCACATACGAAAAGAGTTACAACACACAAAAATCGGGGTGTTACAATTCAACCCCCCTTAAAAAAAAATTTCGTCCTCGAAATTTCATAAGCTCACAATCAAAATAAGAGAATAAAATACTTTAAGAGTTCAAACAAGGGGGATAATCCACTCTATGTCGGGGTCACGAAAGAGGAAATGGAAACAACATCTAAAAGGAGGGATGGAAGATTTTAGCAAAAGATAGAGCACAACTTGCATAATGAAAGTTTTAGAATCGGGAATAGTGGACACTTAATGTACAAAATATCTCTGATATATTCCGGATTGTGAATAATGTGTCAGCCTAACACATCCTTACAACCAAGAGTCTAACGAAGTTTATTCTTCCACGTAAGTATTCACAAGTATTACAACTCAAGAAATAATAGTCGTGACACGCTCTAACAAAGGTCAGGGATATTCGAACTAAGAATGAACAGTGAACTATACTCACTCGATTGTCTAATACAATTTCGAGTAACACTAGAGTCAAAGAATAGAATATTTACATTGCGAGGAAAGTAAAGCTAGAATGTTAACAAAATAACTTACAGATTTCGGAAAGGGGAGCTACGTGGTCGAGTCATGACAAACTTTTAGTGAAAAGTCTAGAAGAATAATTGAGAGTAGTTTGAGATTTTAGAGTCTCACGCCCCGAAAATCATGGGTCATTAGTCACTATAAGAGTAACTAATGAACTCATGTCGCAATACTAAATATTGTAAAATCTAAAACTAAGCATTCCCCTAACCAGCATAGAAATCAATCCTAATGATATTAAATAAAGCTCACTATAAATAAGTGGAACAAACAAAATACAGTTATGCTATCACGAAACACAAACAACACTTTAGTACAAACTAAACAACAGTCACACGATTCGGATAACTAAGAACGTAAAGGTCACTCAATGTAGATCTCACACAACTTAATACCTAAACATTAACAGAAACAAAATTACAAGGAAGCAGAAATCACATAAGTGACCTTACACAAGTCTTTTTAATAATTAAATAAATAAAATACAAATATACACGAGCTTGAAGTAATAAAAACAAATTAAGAAAACAAAAATCAAGCAATCTCAATAGCTATTTTTTTTATATCTATAGAACATCTAATCCTACCAATTCAAATAGCTTCATGTCATAAAACAAACAAAACACATACACTAATTTTTTTTTCTTTTATAAAGCGTAACTCACTTTAGAAATTCTATACCTAAGGTCGATTTTTGGCAAATTACTATAACAACCCTAGGCTCTCATTAGAGAAGTAATTATAAGTAAATGAAAGTAAAATTAAAACAGTCAAGCAAGGAAGACATTACTGACAATGATCAAAATATTATCGCACGTTATAGTATAGTGATAACTTAAAATACTCAAGATAGTAATTTCACGAAGCACCTAGTTTGAAGCATCAATACACAACAATAAAACATGCTATAACAACTGATTTAATACAAGACTTAATACTAATTTAACCAAATTAAATTAAATAGCTATGTGAATATCTAGCAGTAAAACTAATTCAATAGAAGTGCACAAGTGTTCTTAATGCATATTTTTATTCTTAAATTTGAAAATCACGTAGCACAAATCTTAAAGATATAACAACAAAATTTAATCCTAAAAACTCAGAGATTGTACACATTCTAATCGTAGATCACAAACCACATTACGCAAATAATACAAAACATCTACATAAAAATAATCAGATTATAGAAATTGAGATATAGCACAATTCAAAGTCCACAAATCAAGAAGGTCTCAAAATAATCGAGCAAATTACAGCGTTCGGAGTCACAGATCATATAATATTGAAGTTACTAATCGATTCACAAATTTACAAAAGTTTACAATGTTGCATGCCGGAGACAGTTAGGGACATAGAATAAAGCAAGGTAAAATAACTAACATAAAACATAGTTGCATTCAAAACTATGCATTCAATTGCACTCTCAAAGATAAAAGAAATCAATAATTGTAGCATTCAACAAATAATTATCACTTATAGTAATTAAGAAATCGCTGCACCCTAAAATAGTTAACAAGGAAATCACATAAGACATTCAATGAAGACTATCAATCATAACAAATAAAAACATGTTATAAAAACTACTTTCTACTGGTCATAGCGCTAACTAGTGAGTTAAATTAATTAAACCAAATCAAGTGCCTAAATAAATACATATATAAACATCAAAAATGAATTTAGTCTAACAAAAGTTAAAAACAATCTTGCTATCTTAAATCATACGTACCCATAACGCGAACACTAGATATAACAAAAAAGAAAATCAATTCCAAGACGCTTAGATTAATGAAGTCAGAATTCACAGAACACAGTTACAAAACAAATAGAAAAATTACAGAGGTTACCGAGGGAACACAATAGACACACAACAGAAGGCCTACAGAATAGATCAGACTCTATACAAAAAAAAATCTCTCTAAAGGAAAAGAGTTGTTTTGGGTTCTAGGTTGGATTCTAACCTCTTTATACAAGCTCTAACCTTGGTACTCTTTCCTAATAATACTTACTACTCATCCTATTATTTCGAGTACTTAACCAACTAACTTGGTCAGCCTCATGACTATCAAGAGTCAACCAAACAATGCATGCGACTCTACTCAGAGTTCACACATCGGAAACACGATAAAGCACACATACAGTCCGGTCAAGACCGAACTGCTCTGATACCACTAAATGTGACACCCTTTACCCCAAAAGTAATTATAAGTAAAAAGTTACGAAGATGAGTAAATTTGTCTTTTAAAATATAACCAGCAATTCATTTTCTGAAATTGTTTTCGCAAGTAAAGGATATCACCAAATTACTCAAATCATATAAACACGATTCTTAACAATATAAAAGACTAAAAAGGTAAAACTTTTCTTTCAATTAAATAACCAAAATGACGTGAAATATAATATTCCAAAAATTGCAACCCAAATCCCGATGTCACATAATCAGAGCAATTAACCTTCAATTCACTTAAATAAGAAGTAACATCAATACATAGTATCACACTACAAGCTCGGTGATTTGTAGTGATCACGTCTCCACCGCTGCACTGCTACTCCAACGACACCTGGAAGCCAATCTAAAAAAAGTGGTGCACGGGTGAGAAAGAGCGTCCAAACCATATAAGGAAAATAAGACCGAAACTAAAACAGCAAAGACTATCACATAACAACTACCAATCAACAGTAGTATACAACTTTCATAACGCACATGCACAAACAATCCTTAATTAATCTCCAACTAATCCTAGTATCGCGACCTCACGTATGGTCCTAGGACTACAAGCAGCAACAACAGCGTCAACAAGATCAGGACCATCAGCATCATTGACAACAACGACTATAGGACCAGGATACCTTGCCTGAACGGGATACCATGCCCGATAATGCCCTACAAAAACAACAACTATAGGACCAGGATACCTTGCCTGAACGGGATACCATGCCCGATAATTCCCTACAAAACAACAACTATAGGACCAGGATACCTTGCCTGAACGGGATACCTTGCCCGATAATGCCCTACAAGAAACAACATCAATAGGACCGGGATGCCTTGCCCGAAC
This sequence comes from Astragalus glycyphyllos, assembly GCA_963573325.1. Classification (NCBI taxonomy): domain Eukaryota; kingdom Viridiplantae; phylum Streptophyta; class Magnoliopsida; order Fabales; family Fabaceae; genus Astragalus; species Astragalus glycyphyllos. Next base: position 69,647,766 of record OY754308.1, read on the forward strand.
GGGATACCTTGCCCGATAACGCCCTATGAAGAACAACAGCAAGAGGACTGAGAGGACCGGGAAACCTTGCCCGAACGGGATACCTTGCCCGATAACGCCCTATGAAGAACAACAGCAAGAGGACTGAGAGGACCGGGAAACCTTGCCCGAACGGGATACCTTGCCCGATAATGCCCTACAAGAACAACAGGACCGAGACACTCGAACGGGATACCTTGCCCGATAATGCCCTGAAGAACACCCAAAAGAGGACTACGAGGACCGGGATACCTTGCCCGAACGGGATACCTTGCCCGATAATGCCCCCACTAACAACGACAACAAAGACGACAAAAACAATGACAACAACAACAACTATCACTATCATCATTCTTTGAGGTACGACTCGCCCATACTGCGACGAGTCCTTGCCCATACTGCGACAAGATTCCTCCTAGAACTTAAATTACAAAGGTACGACTCGCCCATACTGCAGCGAGTCCTTGCCCATACTGCGACAATGTTCCTTAAACGACTCTCGATCACGAAGATACAACTGGTCCATACTGCAACGAGTTCTTGCCCATGCTGCGACAAGACTATTCACCACGAACCAACTTGCTAATCAACGACGAAGGATAACTTGTCCATTGTGCGACAAGTCTCCCATAACAATACACATAACGCAAATCAAGAATCGCCACTATTACAAACGTCAAGTCGTTTAATGACTTTCCTAGTTCCAAGTCAAACTTAGCTACATTGACCGATATTAAAATATCGATCCCGAACTTAAACACTATTAACTTCGTATCGTTTAGTACCTATCATTCTAATCCATCAACACAATAGACATTATCTCATCCTATAACGGTATAGTTATCTCTTCCTTCTCGTTTAGGTGACTTACGATTCATGTTAACTAATTCTCTAGCTACATCTACTCATATTAGAATCATTCAATAAACTCAGCACATTAGCTACAGTCATCCAAGTAATTAAATTACAGTCACCTGAATTATTTACAGTAATCCAAAATGAATTAAAAGAGTAAATACAAAGAAATATGAACAATGACAATCAATACTATTCTAGTCCTATCCTCTATTCCCCATATAGAAAAGAAACCCTTTCCCCCCGTACCTGGTATCGAAGTGCATTCCAATGCAATGGCGAATCAACGAAGAGAATTTCGAGCTGTCCAACGTGTTATAATTCCAACGGGAGAAAATTAGTTGATTATAAAACAAGCAGCTTGCTGTTGGCATGGTAGAGCAATGGCCGTGACTAGAGGAGAAGGATAGCAAGAATAGCTATCCAAAGAGATTAGCCCAATCTAAAAAGCTTCCTATGGATGAAGTAATGATAAACGAAAGTCTTTACAAACCCTTACAGACCAACCATTCAAATTGAATACAAGAATTATAAAAAATCATGTAACAAAAGACAACAGCTTCCATGATTTTGCGTTGACCATTATGATTCCAATCCATGATTTCCATTCCTTATGATGTGTCGTAAATTCATTCACCATAAAGCAAGGAAGTTTGGCTTTGCACTAAACACGTCCGCTGAGACAAGTGATAGATTTGCAGAGTGGAAGGTATATTGTGTGATAGGGATAGCTCCGGTGCGGCGGTGATGGTCTTCACGAAACGGCGCAGTGATTGATAAAACCGAGTCCATATTCGGATTCAGTGGTTATTTTCGAGTGAAGGTGTGGGTTTTGGGGTTCGGCCGTGCTGTGAGGATCGAAAACGTGAGTTGGAACAGGGAGGCTTGTCTAGGTTTCGCTGGTTCTGCGTATTACAGCAGCTAAAGGAAGGAGAAAGCATTCCGGGTCGGGTCGTGAGTGAAGTCCAGTGGGTCGCGCGTTGGGCTGGGTTGTGGGTTGCGAACTGGTTTAAAAACAAGGGTGCATGTAGTAAAACAAAGGCTGTAGCAGTAAAAGAATGTGTAACATTTTTTTTTCTTAAAGCTAAAAATCTCTTTCAAAGCATTTTCAAAGCCTAATTCATTAAACACTATTTTAATACATCTTTAACACACAATATTTACTCTATATAAATAAAACCTTAAGTATTGATATTTTATAAAATAACTGAATTAAATAACATAGTGTCAATATTTTCTAAAATTACATATAAATACAAATTCATCACATTTTAATATTCTAATACACAATAAATCAAAATAATCTAATCTTATCATTTCTAAATATTTCATAACACCGGCACATACGAAAAGAGTTACAACACACAAAAATCGGGGTGTTACAATAACCATCAAGCATGCTTAGGTATTCATAACCTGCAGCTGAATCTACTAGCATTTCTGCCACTGGCATGGCATACTCATCTTTAGGTGTAGCATTATTTAAATCTCTAAAATCTATACACACCCTAAGTGTACCATTTTTCTTATTTACAGGCACTATGTTAGCAAGCCATTCTACATACCTAGCAGTTCTACATACCTAGCAAGCCATTCTTCAGTAACCTTTCTATTTTTGCCTTGATCTTTACCAAGATTTCTGGTGCGAATCTTCTTGGAGTTTGCTTCACTGGCTTCTTTCCTGGTCGAATTGGTAGTCTGATTTCAACAACTTCACGACTCAACCCTGGCATTTCATTGTAATCCCAAGCAAAGCAGTCTTTGTACTCCTTCACCAATTCAACAATCTGCACCTTCAACTCTTGATCAATCTTAGCACTTATGTATGTTGGCCTTTTTATGGAGCCATCTCCCAGATCAACTTCTTCTAAGGGATCTTGTGCTTGGATCCTTTTGGTTGAACCCATTGGATCTTTTTCAAAACCTAAAGGCTTGTCATCATAGACGCAATCAAGCCTCTGGTTTTCGACAATGTTGTCTTTATTCTTATCTTCAACGGCTTCAGCAACTAATTGTTGTTGTAAGTCAGCTTCTAAAACCGCTTTTTGCTTATTTTCGACCACATAGGCCGTAATTCTATCCCATACAGTGGGTTCATCCATAAATAACTATTCATGGTCCTTCCCACCCTGTAGGCTTGACATAACCTTGTGGGTAGTTGTCTTCGTCAATGACCTCTCTATCCCAAATGAATCCATAGTTGGGATCAAGAATCACTGAGGTCCTTACATTATCTTGGCTTTCATAACCATGTTCAGAGGAAATGCATGGCGCAATGCTCGCCAGTTTCTTGTCGAAGGTTTTCGTGGTGATAGTATTCACCTCAGCCTTGAAATAGCTTTGATCACCCTCAATATTTTCGACTAGGCCATCTTCTCTCCAAATAATGAGCCTCTGGTGAACTGTCAAAGGGATTGCCCCCACAGCATGGATCCATTCCCTTCCCAACAGCATGTTGTATTTTGCCTTGGTTGAAATCACCATAAACATAGTTGGCCTTCTAATGCTTCCAACAGAAAAGTCAACTTCAATGGCTCCAAGAGAGTGGCCACTTTTACCTTCATAGTTGATAAGGATTACGTTGTGTGTTTTCAGATCTGTTTCACACTTCCTAATCTTCTTCAGCATATGTTATGGCATCAGGTTCACAGCAGCGCCACCATCAACCAAGATCTTGCTTACCCCAACATTGTTCACCTTTGCTTGGATATACAAAGGTTTGAGATGATTCCTCATCACCCAATCAGGTCTCTCAAAGACAGCATGTTGCTCTTCCACACAACATGCTCTTCCACGTAGTAACAGATGGGTTTGTAAGTGGTTTCTTCGTCGAAATCCTCTTCTACGTCGTTTACTTCGGAAACTAAGTCATACTCAACTGGGAGGATTGAGACGACACCGCACAAGACGTCGAATTCTGACCCAGAATCAGCGAAATCTGAGCTCACTTCTTAGTCTAAGTTGAGACCCTCTTTGATCACTGAAAGTGGTGGAAATATCCTCTCAGTAGCTGGCTTTCTAGCCATTTCAAGAGATTTTGATGGTATTTGTTTACCTTTCTCTTTTTTGGAATTTTCCACCTTGCCTACAGCAACAACCTTTTTCTGGCGTTGATATCTACGCCATTGAGTTCTCGTCATAGGGTTCTTCCCTTTGTAATTATTGTTATAGGCATACTTGTTAGATTCAGTTGCCTTATTTTGGTTAGTAGCACTAGTGTTGCCCCTGACCAATTTTGCTGGTTTTTGTTGATTTCCAACATTCTTTCCAGCATAATATACTGGGTAATATCCAGTACTATTTCCACCCGAATGCACCCATTTCTCGACAGGTGATTTTGCTGGAGGAACATAAGTTTTAATTTGTTCCTTTTGAGGATTTCTTGTCGAAGTGACTTTGTATTGAATTCCTCTGTTGTTGTAACTGAACTTTGGCCTTTTGTCGACCCACTTTCCTTTACGTTTCAGTTGAGGCTTAAATCCCTCAAGATTCTTGGCAGCCTCTTTGTCGAAGACAGCACTGAACCTAGGACAAAGCATAACTTCAGTATTGTTGATTTTACAGCGATTGAGAAAATCAATCAATTCTTCTTCAGCCCTTGGATACACTATCTTCATTTTTTCACCATACTGGTCCTCAGTGACCATTTCGACATCAACCTTGTCGACAGCTTTCTCTACCTTAGCATTTTCAGCAGCAACCTCTGTGACCTCAACCACATTGAGATCAACTTCAACCAGCAATGCATCAGTTGTTGGCAAGGGATCAGCATCAATCTTCATTGGTGGCTTAGATTTGTCACCGAATTTCAACCTTCCTTCGTTGATAGCATTTTGAACCAAATCTCTGAAAATGACACAACGGGAAGTGTTATAACCTAAGAAACCTTGAAACTTACAAAAGCCTCTTTTCTGTCATTGTTCTAATGATGGAATCTTTAGGCCCTTAGGCACTAAGATTTGACCATCAGCCACAAGCAGATCAAATATTTCGTCACATTTAGATACATCATAAGTGTTAGTTTTTGCGACAAATTTATCATTCTTAGGTTCCACAGGATTTTTCCCATTAGAAGGTTTTAACAACTTGCAAGTATAAGGAGGTCCTGGTTTTAGTTCTACAATGTTAACCTCTTCTTCGACATCTTCATAAGATATGTCGTATTCTTGGTCACTGTCATTAGCTTCGACATAAGCAACCTTTTCTTTCTTACTTTGGAATCTACCTGTTCTGGCTTTTTCGGCTTTGAGTCTTTCGACTTGTCGAACTTTATCAGCCAATTGTGCCATATCTCTTAAATGTAGTGTGTCTAGTTTCTTTCTTATAGTATAATCTAGACCACCAGCAGCCATTTCGACTAACTCGTGCTCAGGCACTTGCGTAAAGCACCTTGCTTTGAGTAATCTAAATCTATAGAGATAATCGTCAATAGATTCTTCCCCCTTGCGTCGAACGCTAGCCAGTTCTTTAAGACTAATCTTACATTGACCCATATAGAACTGCTCATGGAAGGCCTTTTCCAATTGACTCCAATTAAAAAATTGAATTGGGAGGCAGTGTAGTGAACCATGTGAAGGCATTCTTAGTTAGAGAATTTGGAAAGTACTTCATCCTTAAATTCTCATTATGTGCTAGATTGCCAGCCTCAGTCAAATAACGAGCCACGTGTTCGACGGTAGATTCACTGGTTTTTCCAACGAACTTTGTGAACTTGGGAATTTTCCATCCCCTAGGTAGCTCTGTTTGTAAGGTGTATTTTGACAAGGGCGACACAAAATTAGGCCTATGTAAACCTAAGTTAAGGCCATTTTTGGGCTAAAATAGTTTCGACCATATTAGCCAGATTGTTTTGTGCTCCAAAATTGTTTTGTTGCACTTGTCTGACCACTTCGTCTGCATTTTGGTTTCTATTCACCAACACAACTTCAGGGATTTCCTCTATCCTCATAGGCTCTTCGACAATTTGTTGTTGTCCTTGGTTTCCCTGATTCATAGGAATTGCATTGTTAGGCCTTTCTACAGGTATCTCTACAGGCCTAGCATTTTGGATTTGGGGGATTTGCTGGTTATGTACTGGTGGAGTACCAAAGAAATCAGTAATTCTTCCCATTTGTGTTGCCAACATTTGGTAACTGTTATTAGTGTTTTGTATCAAAGGATTAAACACAGTACCAATTTGTTGTGTCAACATATTGACCATATCGTGATTGCTATTATCCATTTGTTGTCTTAATGCCAACAAAGATGTTGTAGTCAGATTAGTTTGGGCATTTCGACTATGGATGCCCTCTGTTGAACTATGAGTAGGAGAATACCCTGCAATTGCATTATCTGCAAATGTTGACGAATTTGTCTGAAGGCCTGCCATCAATGCTGTTGGCATGCCATACGGTAAAGCCCTTCCACTCATAGTAAATGGCATACTTTCAATCATTGGATTTGCCATCAAAGGACTCGTTGGTCCTACTATTTGTGGCACAGAAGCCATTGTATTAACATTTGTTAATGCTGCAGTGGTCATCATTGACACGGGAGTAATTATGGGAGAAGTTATAGTGGTTACTCCCATTGTTGTCGAAGAAGGCATAGCAACGGTTATGCCTGTGACATTTGCAGCGTTAACGTCACTAACTGATGCTTGTTCTTGTGTACTTTGTGCATTTGATGCAGAAGCATTACTTGTATTAGAGCGTGCCATCTCTGCAAGATGTTTACCACTCCTTAATTGCATGCACAGACAAACACAAAGTTTAAGAATTCAACGAAAAACTTTAAAATTAGCACAAATGTCCCACTGGGCGTGCCAATTTGTTTACCATGGATTTTGGTAAACACCGTTAGTTTGAAATTGCTTCTGTTTGCAGGATCAACTAGTAAATCCTAAGACCATTTGTGTTAAAGTTTTTCCCAGAATTGTACGTGTTCTTGCAGTTTAAAAGTAAAAAGAAGAAGATAACCGTCGATCTCGCGCGAAACCGTCGAGTTTCCTCAATGAGGGAGAATAAAACAAAGAAAAAATTGCAGAGAAGCAAAGAAGAAAACAAATTAAAATTGCATTAATTGTAAAGAGGGTTGGTGCACAGATCATACATTCTTCTCTTGGCTCGTTTTCTCTATAATGTGTTGGAAGTTAGAGCGTGAGAATTCTGTAATGAGAAGCTGACCCATTTTTCCTATGAGAAACTACTATTTATACAATGAGGGAAAACGCTAAAACTAACTAACTGTACAGAGAATTCAAAAAAGAAAACTGCTTCAGCCTTCGACTATGGTAACTGCCAGAACTTCGACGGCGAGCACTTGATTTTGACCTGCTATTGAATCCCAGCCTTCTTCTCGTCGAATTATCACCCTTCAATTCTTGTCAAGTCTAAGGATTTGTCGAATTTACCTTCTGATACAACTCTTCTGTGTTGAAACCAACACCTTTTTCTGAGAAAAAACAAAGTCAAACCCTGTTGACTGCATTTAATTTAGCCTGTCGAAATTACAGGCTAACAATGGGTCCTAAGAGTAATATCAACAAGGGAAAACAGGTCCTAAGAGGAATGAGGGAGTTTCTACCGCTCATCCTCATACACTGATTATTGATCATATTTGCTCATTTATGGAACGTGGTTGACAGCTCAGCTTTCAACATTCCCTTCATGAGGGAAACTCTTGTGTAGATTGGTTGGCAAAACAATGCTCATCTATGAAGCATGGAGTTCATTTGTGGCATAATTGTCCTTCGGCCATGTCTACGTCTCTCTGCTTGCGGATGCTATAGGAATTGTTGGATTACGATTCTAGTTGGTTTGCCTTTTTTTTTTTTTTGCTTTCTTACTGATAGAAAAAGCACATTTACAATTATAAATATTAAAATTGTTGATAAATAATTAGTTACTTTTTTTTACAAACAAATATGAAGTTACTTGGTTCTGTTATTTCATAATTTTTAAATAGATTGTCAGATTCTAGCTTTTATGATTATAAAACATTCTCGGCCACCACTAGTTGCGAAATATTTGCTAAATGATCAAAATAAAACCATAGCAATATAAATTTTATTCAAAGTTAAGTAGCTGAGCAAGACATCGATAGTCGATACATATCCATGCATGACCATTCTTAGGGGCATTTTGGTTTTCCTTCCTTAGTTTTTATGTCTCTGTAGCAAGGACATTCATCCTTGTTGCCATATGTTCCTGATGGGACACACAAACATTTTGTACAACAATAATTGCAGAAGAATAGACATGGCTTCTGGTGTGAAGTTGCTGAGCAACGACGGTTGCATTCTGGCGGACAATCTGAATAATAAAGTATATTAATTAGTATATACTAAATTAAAAAAGTAATTTACTATAATTTTCAAAAAAAAGTATCAGCTAGAACTAGTACCTTGCGGACTAAGTGATCCTTCCCCACCAGCCTGTAGTTTTTTTTCATTTAAACAAATTTAAACAAGAAAAAAAGAAATCGATGTTAGTGTAAATTCAACGGAAAAGCATAATATGCATAATATATATATATATATATATATATATATATATATATATATATATATATATATATATATATGGAGCGTATCGACTAGTTCTTACCACCGTGAAAAATGAAAACTCTTAATTATAACTGTTAGAATAAAATCAACCGTTCAGATTATTTTATTAATTACAAGATCTCGTATGATTGTTTCCTTATTAATTAAAGATCACAAAAGATTTTGTAATTAATGGCATAATCTGAACCGTTGATTTTTATCTAAATTAAAAATTCTCATTTTTCATAGTAAGAACTAGTTCTCACTTAATACGCTCCTGATATATATATATATATATATATATATATATATATATATATATATATATCGGACATAACACATGATTTTTTTATCAAGTGAGAACACATGATTAGTACGAGATATGGGAACATTTAATTATAATCGTTAGATTAAATCTAACAGTTCAAATTACTGCATTTAATAAGGATCTATTGTGATTTTTAATTAATAAGGAAACATTCATACGAGATCTTGTAATTAATGATGTAATCTAAACCATTAATTTTTCAATTAAAAATCACAAGAGATTTTGTAATTAATGACAATATCTGGACCATTAATTTTAATATATATATATATATATGGAGCGTATCGACTAGTTCTTACCACCGTGAAAAATGAAAACTCTTAATTATAACTGTTAGAATAAAATTAACCGTTCAGATTATTTTATTAATTACAAGATCTCGTATGATTGTTTCCTTATTAATTAAAGATCACAAAAGATTTTGTAATTAATGGCATAATCTGAACCGTTGATTTTTATCTAAATTAAAAATTCTCATTTTTCATGGTAAGAACTAGTTCTCACTTAATACGCTCCTGATATATATATATATATATATCGGACACAACACATGATTTTTTTATCAAGTGAGAACACATGATTAGTACGAGATATGGGAACATTTAATTATAATCGTTAGATTAAATCTAACAGTTCAAATTACTGCATTTAATAAGGATCTATTGTGATTTTTAATTAATAAGGAAACATTCATACGAGATCTTGTAATTAATGATGTAATCTAAACCATTAATTTTTCAATTAAAAATCACAAGAGATTTTGTAATTAATGACAATATCTGGACCATTAATTTTAATCCTACGAATATAATCGAATGTAAAAAATAATGAAAAATTTTATTTCTATATATTCAATTAAACTTAATGGCTTAAATTACGTCATTAGTTACAAGATCTCATGTTATCTTTAATTAAAAAAGAACAGAATCATACAAGGTTTTGTTTGTTAAAAAAACTCATACCAAATTTCGTAACTAATGACGTAATTAGAATTGTAAATTTAAATTTGACGATTATAATTAAAAGTTCTTATTTCTCAGATTAAATAAGAGTGCTCACCCAAATGCTCCTAGGGTGGGAGTAGGTCAGGCCGGCCGACAGTTACCTAGGGCTCAACATACATCGGTCTCAGGCCAAACCAAACTTTTTTTAGGCTGTAGTTTTTTAAAGTCTATATATTAAACTAACCAGATCATTTTAAGTAAATATAAATAATATTTTTATTACCATTATTATTATATTAAAATTTGTACTTTGTGTTAAATCACAAATTTGCTAATACTTTATGGTAATTTTAACATATTAATTTAAAGTTATTATTATAAATATTTTTAAATTTTATATCATATAAAATAGAACAATCTCACTAAGCTATTATTCTTATTTACCATATGTCAGTTTTGTGGGTTTTGTAAAGAAAAAGGATGACATAGACTATATATATATAATGTGTGTTTGTTTGTTTGTTTATGATGTAGAAAGACACCAAAAATAGTAAGTATGAAATAATAGTGGAAGAAAAAGAATCACTTACATAGGCATGGATCACCGAAGACATGGCAAGCATGAGAAAAAATGCACACATAAATTTAGCCATAAAGCTTTTTCGTGATATTTTTTTTCTCTCTTCCTTACAAACTCTGCACACGCAGGTAAGGTGAACTGGTGAAAGAGTTATATAGGTGCAAATAATAGCACCTACAAATTACAATTAATGAGGTTTCCCTCATTGTATTCAATGAATTTATTAAAGAATCAAAAAATGGTTTATTTTATTAAAAAATCATATTGATTATTTTGTACCAAAAAAAAATCATATTGATTATTACTTTATCTTTTAAATGCAACATTCTTTTTTTCGCTTTATTTTCTACCAAATAAATATTGTATACATAACTCATAAGTAATTATATGCAACTATACCTTTTATAATAGTTAATACTCTAATGGTTTTTTTTAGCCTTTGGGCCTTGTTTTTCACCCAAAAAAAATACTCTAATGGTTTTTTTTCATGACAAAAATACTCTATTTTAGGATTATTCCAAATGTCAACTAAATAGCAAGTCCCTTTTTGAACTGTTTCACATTTTGTAAGCAACTGGAGCATAAATTGATACGTTAAAAAAGCATTAAACCAGCGATATGTAATTACATGTGTCAATCAAGTATTTTGTAGCGATGTAACATGGTAAAAGCATTTGAGGGCCTACACCAACTAATGCAATAAACTACACCACCTTTATAAGGATGTTAGTGATGGGAAAACAGAATCCAAGTGTTTGTTTTATACGGTTGTATACTAATCAGCCATGTACTTTCTTTACAAGTGATAAACACCGGTATGTATGACCCGTGCACGGGTATACATCTTCTTTTTAAAATTCAATTTTGAAGTACTCTATTAATAACTCTTTTTAATTGATATTATAAAAGCGGCCACAAGGGGTGCACCAACTCTTACAACAGCGGGGCCTCGTTAAAACCTCCAATGGTCAAAACCCTATGGGAAAAAGACCCAAGGAGGAAAGAGTACCCCTAAACATCAACTACAAATCATAAGTTTATTACAAAGTTATTACAAGGATAAGAAGCACCCCATCGGACAATTTAGCCAATCAACCCACGACACCCCACTCTTCTTCCCTCTTCTCGCCATAAACCACCCCCACGATGTGAATTTGATAGCATCAACGATAAACGGAACCGTGGCCACCTCACCCTTGAAGAGAACCTTGTTCCTTGTCATCCATAAACACCAAGTGACCGCTATCCAAATGAGATGTTTGATCCCTTTCCTTTTCTTTCCCTTCAAAAGCTTTCCGAAACCAACAAAATTTTCTACCGCATCATCTTCCACCATCAATAATACCCCCAACCATTGCAATACCAACCTCCATACCTCGCAAGTTACTTCACAATCAAAAAACAAATGAGGCACGGATTCAACTTCCTTAAAACAAAGAACGCAACAAAGATCATGTCGGGATGTTAGAACACCACGTCTAGCCAAAGCATCCCGCGTAGCTAGTCTATTTAACAATAACCTCCAAGAGAAAATTAGCGCTTTAATAACTCTGTCTGTGTGTGCGCGCGCGCTTTTTGCCTGTTATGGGTCGCTTTCATTATATATGATGTATTAGTAATTTCTGGAAAAATAAAAAACTTTTTTTTGGATACGGAAAAATAAAAGATTTTACATATGTAGATTGAGTTATTTGAATTTAACAAATAATTACAATTTCGTTAATCAGGGCTACAAACTATTTATTTTACTCGCACAGGATGAGTGTTTTTTTTACCTTTTTACGATAAAATCTGTTCGCATGATTACAAAATTACTTAAAAAAAGAGTTGCACTATAATCTAATTTGTATTAAAGTATAACATGTGCTTGCAGGTTGCAGCCACGTTAATGCCCACATGTGCATGGCATGACACATGTATTTTTTTTTAAACAATGAGGTGTTGTGTGAGGTGTAAAAGTGAACAACGGAGGTGTAATTTTTCTCAATTGAGCATAGTTAAGATTAAGGTTTGTATACAAAATTAAACTAATTTTGTTTCACCGTTCGTGGATAACTGGTGGTGGAATTATAAAAGTTAGTGTGCTCTGAGGTTATTATTTTATTTCAGTAATCACAAACTTTTGCTCGTTAAAGATTTTTGGTGTTTTTAAAAGGATGAGGGTAATTAAAAATTATAAAAATAGATAGAACTCATAACATCCAAAGAGTATATAAATAAATCCTACAAATCAAAATTAAATTAAATAAAAGAAGAAAAATAACTTGAACTCCAACTGATGATGGAAGTTGATCATCCATACCTCCAACTACCTGGGTAATAACAACAATAAATCATTACAAACCTTCTTTGTGAATGACCATTTTCTTGCATACATAAGCCATAAATTCACACATACCACAATTAGACGTACAGTTGGAATATCAGATTGTAGCTCGGCAACTGCAAGGAAGGTGCGATGATACATAAATTAGGCAAAAGATGACTGAGAATTCTATAAAAATATATCATATAAATCAGTTTCATGAGACACAACCTATGGGTGAGGAATAGATTTAATAGATAAAACATATTTGTTCAATAATTGTCCTATTGTTGTTAGGATGAACCTATGTGAGGTTTAAACTTGTGAACAGCTAGAGCGTGAGAGTTGAGTATCTACTCTACTATGACGAGTGTTGAGTTTAAATGTACTTTACTCAGTTATTATTCATTTGTGTAGTACTTAAATTCAAATTGTATGGGAACCTATAGGATGAACGTATGAAACTTATCATAATTAATAATTTAAGTACCCTTGGAAAAAATAGAAAATCATTCTCATACTCATAGAGTAAGATATATATATATATATATATATATATATAAGCGAATTTCAAAATTATTTCTCTCAAGACACATGAAGTTCTTTGATGCATAACCAAAATACTGGATTAATAGAGGGCCAATGGGGTTGGGCAATTGCAGTGAGAACTACTTACTTTTTCAAATCTAGAGGCGGTATTGATCGTATACAATACAAAAAGATAAAACAAATATAATTGATCAATTTGAACACCAATGATGCATGATTAGAAGAGAACAATATTTCAAAAAATGCTGTCACTAATTTGCAATGTAAAAACAACTCCAACATATTCAATCACTAACCTTGTCCAATTCCCTGTCAGTAATTTGGTTTCTATGTAAACCTCTAAGAACATTCTTGCATCCGACAACAGATGTTTGCATTTTTTTAAATGATAAAATCATAAATCTGGTTTGCATTTTTTAAAACCGGATTTATCTATTAAAATGATAAATCTGTTTTGTGTTAAAGTATAAAATTTGTTTTATTTAAATTTTTTTGAAAAAAATTATAAAAACACTACTAAAAATCCGTTGAAGAATCAAAATTAATCTAAAAATTTAAAAACACGACTAAAAATCTAATAAAATCAAAATAAGGTTATGCAAATTTTTTAAAATTTTTTGGAGATTATGAAAAATTCAAAAAGTTAATAAAAAATAGTAAACGATGGAATTTCGGATTTTGAGCTCTGGTGTTCCATTAGAAATTCCTTTTAAGGGAGTAACAAGTCCTGATTTTTTTTTTGAATTTTCTGGATGTGATTTCGGGACAATCGGAGTACATTTCCCGAAAACCGATTTATTGGCGTACAACATCTATACCTATATCTATTTTATTTTAAGAAAAATTAATTGTAATTTGTTAATAGATTTATCTATTTTATTTTGAAAAATAGATTAATCTATTTAACAGATAAATCCAATTTTGAAAATTTCAAACCGGATTATTTATTAAATAGATAAATTCGGTTTGCATTTTTCAAAACCGGATTTATCTATAAATCTTTTTTTCAATTTTTTTAATACTACAGATTTATCATAAAAATAGATAAATTCGTTTTACATTATTTTAAGGGGTAAAATGGGGATAAAGAGGAAGTGTGGGGGTACAAAAAAAATATTAGATGTCATACAGAGGGATTGTACGTCATGCTATGTGTATGATGTCATATCTACCAGACCGGGTCGTCAATTAGTTTGGTTACATACAGGGGATCCCAGCTGATCCGAGATCTATTAGGCGGACACTTGTGACTCTACAAGAGGCTGACCGCATGTGGCGGGAGTTCACCGACCACATCATACAATGCGATGAGCGGATCATGCAAGGTAGACCAGAGACCGCTGACAAGTACCTTGACTGGTTTAGGATAGTCTCACACCTGTACCTAATTCTGGCCAATTACCCCCCACTCCGAATGAGTCGCGTGCTTCACAGGTATGTGTTTTACAGACTTGATAAGCTAGATGGTGAGACAAGATAAAAAATAGTTTAATTATTTTACAGACTTTCAAAATATTTGAGAATTTTTAAATATGTCGTTAAATAGTTTAACACCTTACCTCTTCCTATGCCTATTGTACCTTCACTTTTCAATTGTACATCTAATTGAGACTTTACCTCTCAATACTTTCTTATTATATTGAGACTTTACCTTTCAATCATATGTCTATCTATTGAGACTTTCATCTCAATCATACATCTATCTATTGTGACTCACTTCATTCATGACAGGTTTGGAAATATAGAGAAATTAAAAGTAGTATAACATAAAAAATTTAATAGAATCATGAAAGAAACTATCATCACCCCCCTATGATAGCAGCTATGAAGAAGATAGGTACAACAACCAGATTTGATTCCATTCACAAATACAAACTATCAATATCTCTTTTTAAAATGTCTAAAACCATTATTATGTCTAGAGCTGTCAATTTCGCTCACATGGGCCAGCCCAATCCAAGCCCATGTGGCCCTAGAGCCAAAAAGCCCCATGGGCCCAAAGCTCACTCTCTCAAGGTCCACATAGACCTCAAGCCCATAAAAGACCTGTGGGCCCAGCCCAATCCATTGACCTTGAATTCTTTTTTTTTACAAATAATGGAAATTGACCCATAAAATCAGTTCATTCTTATCTGCGTGTTACTGTTCTAAAACTTCTTTAGCAGATTTTATTGGTCCATCTTAATAAATTACGCACTTGGTTTCTAGAAGGAAGAAGAATTCTACAATCAAAGAGGTGGTGGTGAAAGTGAGGGAAAAGAGGATAGGGGGTGAAAGAATGAAAGTAGAGGTGTAAGTAGTGGGAAAAGAATGAGAAAAAAATTGGGGGCCAACCCACAAAGCCCTGGCCCTAACCCACTAAAAAATTTAAAAGTGTGGGCTGGGGCTAGAAAAGCCCCATTAATATAGGGCTGAAATTTTATAGGGCTTAATAGAGGGCCAATGGGGTTGGGCTTTGGGCTTGAGGCCAAATTGACACCTCTAATTATGTCTCATATAGTGTTAAAATTAAACCAGCAAAACACCATGCTTTTGATCACAAATCACACTTCCTTTCTAACTATGTACATCTAATAATTTCTAGAAAATCAATTAATAGCTCCACCATTACCAAATCCTTTACAAAGTCCTAGGCATTAATCCAGCCACTTGTCAAGAAACACAAAATCTCTAGATATCCATACTAGGATATGTAAGCATGAGTTCAAATAAGTAATATATGGTGATCAATTCCAAGTGTATGATCAATCAGCAGTGCGCAAGAACAACTTCAATGGTTCATTGCAAGCATAAACCATCATAAAAACAGCCAACCAATTTATCCTCAAGACAAGTTGTTTTTATGCTCAAGAACAACTTCAATGGTTCATTGGTAGTTAAGTTGCTCCATTCTTTCTCTCATAAACTTCCTCTACATAACATCCAATATCCAGCTTCTGGTGTAACTCAAACAGCCACATGCAAGGCCATTTATTAAGGTTAAGGGTACATCACTTCTCCCTCACCTCTTGTTCTCTCCCACGGTTTCTCCTCTCTTCTCTTTCTCACTCTCGAATCCCTCTCTCTTTCGAACTCTCTTTCTCTCACTAACTCTCTTCTTTTTAAAATAATAGATTCAGCTGAGTTTTTAAAAAGAAAAGGGCTTGCGTTGGGCTTTATTTCTTTTGGGCTGGTATGGTGTAAATGAAATAGCTAACTACACCCCCTTTTCTACTACTAAAATTACACACTAATACTTACAATTATGCATTCAATTCAATAACAATTAAATCAAGCAAGAATTAAAACATACAATTTCATGAAAATTATGAGCATAATACTGAAATTGTCAAATAAATTCAATATATGAAAGCAACAACCAATGTAATATCCAAAGTGATTATTTTATTACTTTGGGTATTACAATTGTCTTATTTGATTAATGGAAAACTATAATTATATTTTATAAGGATACAATTTTGAATTTAGTTGAAGATTTATTTACAAAAAATTCAAAAATAAACTTTTTATTATTATGTATATGACAAAAACAAAATCTAAAGTAATATTTTTGTAATTAATTATATAAGCTATAAAATATAAAAAATATAATTATACTTTTTGCAACTAATAAAGTTGAAAAATATTAAATGTTTCAAGAACCTTAAGGGAATTACACTGTTTATTATTTTATTGTATAATCTAAATCTTACAATTTAAATAATTGGAAAGAATAATAACAAACAAAAAAAAACATTCTAATGTATCAATTATACTTGAATTGTACTTGTTTATTACTTTTTACTTTTATTGATTGATAAACATAACACTTTGTACATGTTTTGATTGTGTTTTTGTTTTAAAATTTTCAAAAATGAATTATTCATTATTATTTTTAATAGTCTTCAAAAAATAATATATAAAACTATTAATAGTTATATACTTTGTCCTAGTTTTGGCTTGATATATCACTTTGTTATTTATTATTCTTTTAAGGACCAATTTCTAAATGTTTAAAGTGGTTTAGGGACCTACTTACAAATTTTTAATTAATTAGAGGCTTATTTACAAATTGTCAATGCGATGTAGCATTAACTAACAGTTGATTAACGACCTAGTTAAAAAACGTAATCACGAATCAAATTTCATAATCAATAACAAAATTATTTTTCCTCAGTTCCAATAGCAACTTGTTGTAAGTAGTTTTGATTAGTGTAGAACACCACAAGTTGTCGCACATAAAAAATGCTCCAAATGGTAAGGCTAGCATGGTAGGCCCTGAATCTATGAAGACGAGTTTCATCTGCTTCTCCACAAATCGGACAGTTGCAATTGGTGGCTATTATCCTTCTATTCCTTTCAACATTTATGAGGATGGCTTCATTTCCAAGTTTCCATAGGAAGGTACGAAGTATGGGTCGCGGCTTATTAGGCATCAATTGGATTTATGTATGGCTACTTTTTCATCCAAAAAAATATGCTACTTTTATTAATTAGTTATGAACAACTATTTTAACCTGTCTATTTTTTTTTTGGTTACATATTAACTTCTTGAGAAATTGTTTTGTCAAAAAATTTGAGAAAATAAAGAGAACGCTTTCTTTTATATATATATATATATATATATATATATATATTTCATCTATTGAACGTTTGCCTATGTTACACGATTTGGTCCCAAGAAAAAGTAGGATCATACGAGACAAAAGATGGGTGGTATAAAAATATGTTGATTTTATATGGCATGAGAATCAAATGAGAGACACATCATAGAAAAAACTGAGAACTGAATCTTTTAAATATAAAAGTAGGATATGGAGGGAGTATTTAGGCGGGAAAAAATCCGCCAAAACTGAGAGTAAAATAGGAAATCCAATTTTAAGGCATTAATGTTATTGATGTTATTATCTAAGCAAACCAATAGTTCAACACCCTATCTAATTTCCATTGCGCATTTATTTACAATCCATTTCCCTATACACATTCATTAAATAATTTTAAAGAAAACGAAAAAAAATTGAATTAAAAAAAGAGAAACAATAATCTAATCATAGCTAAATGTCAGCAACCATTCTAAAAAAAAGGAAAAAACAACCGAATAAACATTAATTCTGAAAATGCTTTAATCGAACGATAAATTGTTACAACGAAGCTCAAATTTTCAAACTATCATATAATCTGAAAAATGAGAAGTAAATATTATTTCTGTCATTTCATGCAACACCAATCTTAATAGAATCACCTTCTTCCAGTTTTACCCCGTTCCAATACCATCAGTAAGAGTTTACCCCATTGTCCTTTGATGCAAAAGTACTCTGAACCTTCAAGGCCAATCGTAACACGAATTGGGAGATAAGCCTGAGTAGCTACCACCATGTTATATTTGCTGTTAGCATTCAAACCAGCAATCATACAGAATCCAGCAGGCAAAAGCTGTTACATAGAAGAATAAAAAACACTATTAGTGGATTTAAACTGAAAAACAGTTAAGTTTAAATAAAATAAAACTATGTAAAATTTATCAATGAACCCGACTCAATTTCATAGCCAGACAGTGGCTTCTCAACATAGTGAAAAAAGACATTCTGGAACAAACACGGATTCACGTAGGAAGAGACGTGAGCACTTGAAGATGCAAGGAAGTATTTCATTGGGTACAAATGATAAGTAGCCTTATTCAGATGTCTATCTTTTACAACAAACGAAAATGCATTTTCACTGTGATAGATGAGATACAACCAACCACCATTGTTTAATCCGAAAACAGGGCCAATTTGAGACCAACCATCTGTGAAGAAGACATTACTACCTTTGTTTTTACTGCTATCTCAAACACCGTTCCAATACCATCAGTAAGAGTAACTATATTTGGAATTGTGTAGTACCATTCAGTTGAGAAAATACCCGGAAGACGTCCTTTTTTCTGTTATAATGAAATTATAGTAATCAACTTTTTTAAAAGAATAATAATCTATGTATAGTAATATAACCATAAAGGTGAATGAAAGATGAAATTCACTTACAGAATTGGGATTGAATTCCACAATGTACGAACTTTTCGGAATTGTAGTGTTAGTTTCCATCCTTGACATCAGCCCAAAAATAGTAGAGATAGTAGAGATGAGAATAGTAGTAACAACTATAAAATTGGCAAAGTATAGGACTTATTAATAGACATACAAGTAGGAATTCAATTGGTTTTGACTAAAAATAAAAGGAATTCACGAATATAATTGTACAGCAAATTCCAATGGATGGATACATTCATAATTCATGAGGTGTAAAGTAAATTGTGATGGTAGAATTCTAAGTAATTCAATTCAATAAATTTTCATATGGGAAATGTAATATAAAATTGACCTTGAGTAGTGCAAAATTCCGCTTGTTGCATTGGGGAATTTGAAGGATTTCCATTCAATTATGCATAGAGTAATAATTCAACTAATCATTGTTGCATTAATACAATGTCTTGGATACCACATTGCATGCGTGATGGCCGAAGAATTCCAATAATTTTGCACTTCTGGGAACTTCAAGTTCTTAAAAGAGGCTATAAACATTAGGAATTTGAAAGGCCAAATTGAGTAGGTGTATTTTTAATGTTTCTGAAGAGTATTTTTAATGCTTGAATGGATTTCAAGAAGTAAGTCTTTCCCAAGAGTATCTCTCTTCCGCATGCATCATGCATTCTTCCCAAGAGAAGAACCAACGGGAATAACTGGATTGCAATTAACCTCATTAATTCCCATATTTATAAATCACCATTATTCTCTTGGGAATATTCAGCCGAATGCCACTCATGAATTCCCATATTCCATAAACTTCCTTTTTAATGCATGAGGCTTTTCATTTCATTCTTAGTCACGTTCCCTAGATGGCAATGGCAATTGTATTAAAATAAATGACAAATTCCACCATCCATTAAATACAATTGTTGAACATTGAGCCAGAGTGAATGATCTTAATAGGCGCACCAAAACTCCTTATAAATAGCTAAGTGTTGTGAGCTAAAACCTACCTTTGATCCAACTCCTTCAACCGGATATACCACTGCAAGTTTATTATATGATACCTTTCTTTGTTCACATACATGGCTTCAATGAATACCCTATTTTCTGAACTTCGTCCGGGAAAGACTGATTGGAAACTTAAGGTCTGTGTTCTTCATACATGGAGAGTTACTGATTTCAACAAACCAAATGTCATAACCAATATTGATATCTTGTTACTTGACGAGAAGGTAATTTTCAATATCTTTGTCTTTTAATTAGTCATTACCAGTTATGTTGTATACTAACTTTGTATGTGTTCCGAAAGGAACTCACAGAGAAAATCATACCTCACGGCGGTGAAAGAAATCTGAGATCTCAGACGATATCAGCTCCGATGTGAAGCGCGCGGAGGCCGCCACCTGCAGGCACTCTGACGCCCAAGTTAGTCCATAATCAAAATGGAGCATATGAGAGGAGTCGAGAAAGCGTACCATAGTTTAGGGTGTGGAGTGATATATATAGTGGTGTAAGTGGGCTTGCTTACAATTGGGCTCCTGGGCCCATTATCTCTAGCCAAAGTTGGATCCGGAACAGTATGGTTATTATAATTATTATTATTTTACAGAACTCAAAAATTTGTTGTTCTATTAAGAAGCCACAGATGCCTACTTTTGAAACTGTGATCAAGGATGGGGCGTGCTACTTCATTCAAAATGTATTGGTTGCTCAGAATAATACCAAATTTAGGGTCACTACTGGAAAGTACAAGCTTAACTTTATGCATAACACAAGGTGTTGCTAGATCGAAGTCCCTACAATTCCAAAGAATTTGTTCACTTTTGCCGATTTTCCTAAGCTACTTGCTTCTCTTGATGAATCCCAATTCCAAAGAATTTGTTCACTTTTGCCGATTTTCCTAAGCTACTTGCTTCTCTTGATGAATCCCAATTGTTTGGTTGGTGTCATCTTCTCTATGTTATAATCTATTTGCATTGTACTTCTTATTTTCTCATCCACTAATCATGTCTTTTAATGCATCTAAATGTGATTGGTCACGTGGTCGAGAAGCGTGACTTAAAGGAAACTGATAAAGATGGAAAAAAACTCCTGGACGTTGTTCTCGAGGATTTATTGTGAGTTTTTTATTTTATTTTTATGTTTATGTAAATTCAAACTAAAAAATGTCACCTGTCTTACACTTTTGTTTCTTGCTATTCTTTTTCTTTTATTTTCTTTAGATTCTTACACTTTTAGGAATGGAGAGAATAGTGTTAATCGCATTGAACATGCCTTATACTTTGGTTAATCATATTGTTATGAAATATGAACGTAAAACATAGATAGACTCGGAACACAAAATATGCATAATCTTATTGTTCTTTATTTTTTTAAAGATTCTTGCACTGCTGATTAATCCATTGGACATGTCTTTTTTAGTATTTCATTGCCAATGTCTAGTTTCCAATTAAATAGGGAATCAACTTTGAGAGTGGTTCATATGAATTATTCTGGTGGTGACTTTATTGGCTCTAAAGTATCAACTACATTGGTGCTAAAATATGCACATTCTTTGCTGCTACATTTAGAACGAATCATTATATTCTATCTAGATATTTTTTCTTCTTTATTTACAAGAATATTTTTTCTTATCAACATAAGTTAGTATGGTTTCTTTTTGTTTATTCTCAAAATTAAATGTGAAGCATTTTATTCACAACTTAAAGCCTTAAATAAGAATCAACCACTAAGTGTTTCAAACATCTGTTGCTCTATAAGTTTTGTATATTTATTCTCATTTTGATTCAGCTTTCTTTAAGGATGTTGCAGGATGCGTAATCAACTACTGGATGATATGAGGCCAATGGATTCATAACCAATTAGTAACTATTCTCTATATTGCTAACAATGCAAGAACCTTCAAAATTTAAAAAAGAGCATACTAAACAAACTACCTAGATTTTGTTTAATTTCAGTTGTGTGTATTTATTTTATTCTTTGTCATGCCATTTAAATTTCTATTTTTATGCGCTCAACTTTTATTTACATTTGTCAAGGATGCTTGGTGAATAGTTACTGAGATTATTCTTTTTTTTTCCTTTAAACATTATTAGTCTTTTTAATTAATGAAATCATATTTGTGCAGATTTAGTCCTCTCTGAGGATGAACTGAAAAGTCTTGCTTTGGTAGAGATCGAAAAGTTGTTTCAAAGTAACAATGAGTTTGAAGGATTTTCCATCTATGCCTCAGGCTGATATGTCCTTGGTTTCTGGATCACAAAATAGGCTCATTTTTCATGATATGAATTATGACAGGGAATTTTTGGCTGAAGAACATGCAAGGTTAGTCTCAACAATGACAGCTGGGCAAAAAGATATATATGAAGATCGTGGTGGAGTCTTCTTTATTGATGGATATGGAGGTACCGGGAAAACATATATTTGGAGGGCGTATCTGCTGGATTAAGATGCAAAGGAGAGATTGTTCTTACAGTTGCATCATCTAGAATAGCTGCTCTTTTGATGCCTGGTGGGAGAACAGCGCATTCCAAATTTGCCATTCCCATGGATGTTGATGAATTTTCAACTTGCAATATTAAAGAAAGCAGCCATTTGGCTGTCTTGATTATCAAGACAAAGCTTATCATCTGGGATGAGGCGCCCATGACACATAAGCATTGCTTTAAAGCTGTTGACAAGACATTCAGGGATATACTACGCCATGTTGATCCTCATAATGAAAATTGACCTTTTGGTGGAAAAGTTGTTGTTCTGGGAGGTGACTTTAGACAAATTCTTCCTGTGGTGCCGAAGGGAACAAGACAAGACATCGTTCGTGCTAACATCAGCTCCTCTTTTCTCTGGCAATTTTTCCAAGTTTTCAAGTTGACAAAAAATATGAGGCTGCAAACTAGAAATTCAGATGTTGATAATGATGATATTAGGCCATTCTCAAACTGGCTATTGGGTGTGGGAGAAGGAAAGATTGGTGATGATAATGATGAAGATTCTATTCCCATCCACATACCAGATGATATGCTTATAAATAGCACAGGTGATGCTCTTGCTTCAATTGTAAATAGCACATATCCTTCTTATTTGCAAAATATGAAGGACCCCTCTTTCTTTCGCTAAAGAGCTATCTTAGCACTAACAATGGTATTATTCTAATTTCTAACATCAATAGCAATGTGAATTTTTCATTATGCCTCATTATAATATTGCTAATGGTAAATTGCAGAATATTGAGGAGTTGTTGTGATATTGTCAACTTCAAGTTTTGAGCTTCGTAGGGGTCAAATATGTGTGCTTTATGCAAGTATCTCAACTGGCGGTCGCCTCCATTGTCATGCAATTTTGTGTATTCCTTCATGATTCTACATTGTAAAACTCAATATCATTTGCTTTTAAGTATGCTTCTTTGTTTTTGGTGGATATGATGTCTCTCATTGGTATATCGATGTAATCTGGAGTGTGTGTTTACCTTTTAATTTCAACCATGTGTTTCAAACTACCTATGCCATTACTTCAATTTATGCATCGTTCAAACTGAGTGCAGAACCTTTATTTTTATATACATCCACATTGTTCTTCAAAAAATATGTCATTTATTTGCAATGTGAAACTTTATCCATAATAGTCACGCACATTGCATGCAATGCAGCCCGTGCAGCGCACGGGTAATGGTCTAGTTCACACAAAAACAATAAATCCTGCAATGTCTATTATATCAGGACTTTTTGTTTACAAAAAAAAAAGACTGAAAAAGATATTTGGAATAAAACTATTTATGTCGTAAAGAAATAAATCCCCATTTTCTCTCTTTTTTTGTTCAAAAAGTCCCTATTTCATCGTCAATATTAGCAAGCAAAAAAACTAGGTGGGCCTTAACTTGGGGGCTTAGGGCCATACTTCTTACAACTCCCTCCCTATTCACTAGACACTCCCCAAATCATACAAAAAGACAAAAATGTCATTAATGGAACGCGCACGTCTTTCTTTTTTTCTGGGATTACAAATGTTCAGAAGTTTAGTTTCCGAACCAAGCAGACACCCCCATTTGCAAGATTTTTAACAGGTTTGGAAGTTTAATTCCAAACCTGTTAAAAATCAGCGTCAGGTGTTTGGTAGCGCGTTGCACGCGAGGGTATTTTAGGAATATTTGAGGGTAGGTGTGTCCAATGAATAGAGAGGGGTTTGTATGAAATATGGGCCGCGACTTATTAGGCATCAATTAGATTTGAGTATCCATTTTCGATATTGAATCGCCATTAACAAGACACTACAACTTCTTAACAATTGCCCAACAATTGATAGACATTTCACAGAATAGTGCGGTCAATGATGTCGTTATCTAGGATTTGAATATTGATAAATAAATAAAAATCTCGCATTCAGATTTGGGTGCAACCACCTCTAACTTGCATTTTTTTTTCAAGTTTTTCGACAAAGCAACCAAAGATTGAAAATGTGTGAAAATTAAACAAAAATAAGTAAAAGCCATACTTTTTATTCATTTATTTAAACAAAAATAAGTAAAAGCCATAATTTCCCCAGTATTCAATCTAATGGTGTTAGGATTATGTAACTACATGACTATACCAAAGTCATAACTGAACCCAATATTACTATCCATACCATTAGAAAAAAATATTGGTTTTTTTTTGCATACCCCTCCCCCCCCCCCAACTTGTCTCCCATACCCCCTTATTAGCCAAATAGACGAAAATACCCCTGAAAAAATTTTAAAAAGTACAATTCTCATCATTATACGTGTATATTTCTGGAAAAATGTGAGTTTTCTCCCTAAATTTTCCGGATTTATACGTATTTCCGAAAAAAATTGTAATTTTTCCGAAAATACGTATAAATTTGGAAGGCAAATTCAAATTTTTAAAAAAAATTTCCAGAAATACATGTAAATTTGGAATGTAATTTCCAGAAAATTTTTAAAAATAACCTTCCAAATTTAGGTGTAAATCCGGAAATTTTAATGAAATTTCAGGATTTACACCTAAATTCGGAAGGTTATTGTTTTTTTTTAAAAAATTCATTTTAACTCATTTTTAAAATTTTTCAGTGGCTAGCAGTCGAGACTTTACACCAGGCGAGACATCTGGATCTACACCGGGAGATGATGCTGCTCTTAGGACTAGGACGAGGATCAAATTGGTCAGACAGGCCGGGCACGCTTCTGAGCGTCGGAGGCGTGTCCGACAGCGACAGGACCAGGCTGAACAGCCACACATACCAGAGATACCACAGGCTGAGCAGCCAGAGATACCATAGGTTGAGCAGCCATATATACAGGAGCCTGCTAAGCATCAGGCTGAGGATGCTGAGCAGCCTTTGTTGCACCGCTTAGTGGATTACCGCCTCAGTCGACTACTGGCCAGAGAGGTAATTACTTTAAGTTATTTATTAATTACTTAATTAGTTGAGCAGCCTGAGCAGCCTTTGTTGCACCGCTTAGTGGATCACCGCATCAGTCGACTACTGGCCGGAGAGGTAATTACTTTAAGTTATTTATTAATTACTTAATTAGTTTAAATTATTTAATTAGTTTAAATTATTTATTAATTACTTTTATTTTTTTACAGGACCGAGGTACACTGAAGGTTGCATCTCACGGGGGGAAGATATCCAGTATTAGACCTGAGGTGCACCACCATCATATTGCAGCATGGTTGCAACAAGCGAGGCTATTTCAGTTGGACACCACACCTCTCAACAACATCAACCATGAGCTTGTATATGCTTTTGTTGAGAGGTGGCATTCTGAGACTAGCTCCTTTCACATGCCTTGGGGGGAGATGACCATCACATTGGACGACGTGGCTGCGTTGCTCCACTTGCCACTCACCGACAATCATTTAGCTGAGCCTCTACATCTTTTATTTGTTGAGGCCGTTCAGGCTAGGGTGGATTATCTCGGAGTAGATGGGGCGGCCTGCTGGCTCGAGTTTAATTCCTGCAGGACTCCGGCTTTCAGATTCAGATTTTTAGAGAATGCCTACAGAGATAACATGCATCGAGGACAGTTTGATCATGCAGCACGGTGCTATATGCTACACTTGTTGGGGGCACCATCTTCTCCGACAAGAGTCACATGTACGTGTCTGCTAAGTGGATTAGTCTCATTTCAGATTTTGGCACATGTGGCCAGTGGGCTTGAGGTCCAGCTGCTCTGGCATATCTCTATGACCAGCTGAACTTGGCCGCTTACTGGGACACTAGGCAGATTGGCGGATACGCTTCTCTGCTACAGGTAATTAATTAATTAATTAATTTTATTCTTTTAATTGGCTTTATTGAAATAATTATTTATTTATTTATTCGTTTAATTATTTTATTTCAGTGTTGGATTTATGAGTACTTCCCCAATATCGTCCGACGGAGGATGTTCCCTGATACTGGGCTTCCACGTTGCAGCAAGTGGAAGAACTTCAAGTGCGATGATCTGAAGCTGGTACATTTTTGGGAGCGGATCGATAACCTGCGGCTGGACCAGGTCATTTTTACGCCTTGGGAGGACCACAGACTGCACGTTCCATTCCACACCATGGCACATTTTAGAGGTTGGCTGATCTGGGGCGACATTGCTGTCATATATATGGCTGACCGGGTCCGCTGGCAGTTTGGGCGCATCCAGCAGATCCCTCCTGCACCCATCTTAGGCCCACGTGCAGATGTGATCTTCATTTTAGAGAGATTGTCGGTGTATCCATCCCAGCACGGATTTTTGTTCGTACTAGCAGAGTCGCAGGCATGGCGGGTGAGTGCACCGATGACTATCTACGTTGGTATCGGTAGGTGTCCATTCCACGACTGACTGCAGCTGAGGAGGTACCAGAGCAGCATGGACCAGAGCAGCATGTACCAGAGCAGCAGGCTGTAGCTGGGGGAGTTGGTCCATGGACGTATCAGGATGCGATGGATGCTGCCGCTATACACATACTCGATGCTATGGGTTCTGAGGGAGGCATTCCAGCCGATGCATATAACAGCCTCCTGCAGGCTTTAGGACACTTAGACTTTCATCCGTAGATGTATTTGTTTTGGTTTTATTTTTTTGTATGAGAGACAAGTGGGGGTATGAAAAAAAACCAAAAAAATTATAGTACGGGAAAATAAAAGAAGGATAGGAGAGAGAGGTAATTGAGAAATAAAATCTGAAATAAAGTATCACGGGCTATGAAGATCATGTAAAAGTATCAAGGCCTACAAACAAAACAAGAGAATCATAAGAAAGTAAATAAACTTTTCTTTTTTGATGAATGAGAAAGTAAATAAACTTAAAAGATAGTTAATACTATATGTCTACAAGTTCACATATATTTTTTTAAAAAAAATGAGGGTATTTTGGTCAAAAAAGCAAATATTGGGTATGGGAGATAAGTTGGGGGTATGAAAAAAAAACTCAAAAATATTATCTATAACATTTATAAAAGGAAATTACTTGATATTTTATTTTTTTTAAAAGATATTTTATATTTTCAAAAAAAAGGAAATTACTTTATATTAATATAACTACCTTTTTACTAATTTCTTATAATTGTTATTCTTCATTGTTATACCATACTAGTATGTATCACCCGTGCCAGCACGAGTATACATTTCCTTTTAACTTAAATTTTGAAATTGTTGTTTGGGGATTAAAAAAGAGCCAGTTGAATGTTTACGTATATTATGTCCAAAAATTGACTACTTTGGACACCTTAGAAAATAAACTCACCATGACAAATTTTAGTAGGACACGTTTATTAGATTAGATTGTATACTAAAAAATATTAATATAAAACTAAAAAATCATAGTTTAATATTTTAATATAAAATTTAGTCATCCTTTTATTTATTGATATTCAAACAATAAAATTAAGAATAAAAGATAGCAGTTAGCACATTTTTTTATTAATATTTTTAATTAAAAAACACATATAATGTACCCAGACAGCGGAATGGTCCCCGTCCCCGTCCCCATCCTCAACCTCATCCCAGAGTTGACAGCGGGGGAATTATCTCTCTCGTCCCCGTCGAGATTTCCACATACAGGTAGAAAGCACTCGTTTAGTCGAGTGTGAGACTGTGAGGGAAGGATGAAACAATACATCAATCCATAAGTATACATAACAAATATCATTTGGTCACTCTAAGATTTTCCTCATGATCTTCATCAAACTTCCACCTTGAGTAACATCAAACTTTGCTATCTCCGAACCTTCATCGCAGAGAAAGAGAGTCAGTATGTTGGAAAAAAGTAGATTAAAAAATATTTTATTACTAGATATTGGGATGTTTATTATTACTTATTTAAAAAACAAATTGTTATATTAAAATATTATGTTTTAATTAAAAATTTCATGTGGCACTCAAACATGGGATGTCACGCCATTTATCTTAGTACCACTTCAACCATTAATTTGACCAATTTTGGCTAAGGGACCAAAATTGTGAATGAACTAATATAGGGGGACCAAAAATGTAATTAAACCTAAAATATTTGATGTTATAAGTTTGAAAGCAAGATACAAAACGAAATTAGAATATCAATATTAGTATTACTTATTCCCCACATTTTCTTTTTTAAAAGGGCCTTATTCCCCATATGTTTTTGCCTATAAAGCTCCATAATTAATAAGGTATATTTTTTTTAATTGACAATAATTTATGATATTTTATTTTAATATGAACATTATATATTTTTATTTTATTAAACCTTATATATTCATTCTATTGTAACATCTATGACTGAATAATTAATAGTTTTTTTTTACAAAAATAATTAATAGTTGGAGAATGGTACAAATTTTACTTAATAATTAATAAAAACATAATGATGCATTAGATTAAATTTTTTTTATCATACGTGCGATATACAATAGTAGTTGGAGAATGGTAAATATTTTACTTAATAATCAATAAAAGCATAATGATGCATTAGATTAGGTTTTTTTATCATATTGTTAGTATCCAACGACTTTGCCAGCGACTAATCTAATTTTTGTAAAGAAAACTAAATATGGAACGATATATTGCAATCTAATTATTATTACTCACTATTAGGAATAAGATTGAGAGTGACGATAAAAAAAAAGATTGAAAGCAAACAAAAGGAATACAGAGCAGCACCGCTTTTCACATCACGCGATAGGGTTTGAGAGAAGTCTCAAATTTAGTGGGATATAGTGACTGTGCAAAGAAAGAACCATTAGTTCAAATTTTATTTTATCTTAGGGTTTCTCTCTTGGTGAAAGCTGTGAAATTGTATCCACGAAATCCTCTTACATTGACGATCGAGACATTGTCTCTAACAGTGTAAGTAATGTTATGGATTATGGTTTGTTGGAAAGTCTTAGCTTAAAACTATGAACGCTATTGAAAATTAAGATTTACGCTTCACCTTAACAACATTTGATTTATCTCTGAACTTTTTAAGCAAGTCCTAATCAATCATAATCCCTCAAACATGAAATGTTTTCTCAAATATATTCTCGATGAGTCCCTCACACGAACTTTGAAGAGAACCTACCAATGAGGTCAGATATGTTCCTAGGAAAACCCATAGGATTTATATTCAATAAATAAGTATTAGATATTGTTGGATATTCAGCAGTATCCTATTTAAAACACTAAAAGCTCATCCGAGAATTCAATAAGCTATGAGCAAGACTTTTCAATCAGGCTCACTACATCGTGATTAAACAGAATAAAAGTTGCAAATTCAATATCATATATATAACAGACAGCTTCACAATAACCTGAGATAAATTTATATATGGCAGACAGCTTCACAATATCCTAATTGCACTACTATTTATGATAATTTTAATATTTGGATTTGAATAATTGTATTCACTCTATCCATATCATATCCATCATTGCTTAGTAGTTACTTACACGAATCCAAAATTACTACTTAAAGTAAGTTGAATGCCATGTGCAAATGAAACATAAAATTGAATTCTAATTTTATATTTTGCAACCCCAACATGTACTAAAATAAAAATGCAATGCAAAAGACAGAATATTGGTAAATGAAATAAAAAAATTAAAGTTGAAAAGAATGGGAAAAACCAATATGCAATTATAAGAATACTTACGGAAAGAACCCAAAACAGGTTCAACACCTATGTTGTAACAACCCGGCTACCTTGTTGCTCTTGTGCTTCTGATAGTCTCCACCTTTTCTTGATAGTGGTTCCGGCCGAAAGGATTTTCAAAATTAGCATTGTATTCTTTATTGGATCCACAAAATTAGCAATATTGTATTCATTACTTGCTGTTTTTATTTTTTTGGAACAGTCAGCTGCAATCAATGTTATTAAAACCGACCCGGTGATCAACCCGAGCAGGTCACTGGGTCAATGGTCGAACCGAGGGGTCACTAATCGACCCGCATGACCCGATATCAATAAATTTGGTATTAAATTAATATGAGAATTAGAAAATGTAAGATATTATAAGTCAATATTTTTAAATTTAATATAATCTTGAATTAAAAATAAATTTGAAAATCAATAAAATTACTCATATTTAATAACATTTTAGTTAATAAATATATAGAATCTAAAATCTATGGAAAGTGATATAAAATATTTGAGAAAACTTGATTGAAGAGAGATTGTCGAGAGAGAGAGATTGAGTCCACAAAATTAGCATTGTATTCATTACTGGATTCACAAAATTAGCATTGTGTTCATTACTTGTTTTTGTTTTTTTGAAACAATTAGCTGCAATCAATATTATTAAAACTGACCCGGTGATCGACCAGAGCAGATCACTAGGTCATTGGGTCAATGGTCAAACCGAGGGGTCACTAATTGACCCGCATGACCCGATATCAATAAATTTAGCGTTAAATTAATATGAGAATTAGAAAATGTAAGATATTATAAGTCAATATTTTTTACTTATATATAATTTTGAGTTAAAAAATAAATTTGAAAATCAATAAAATTATTCATATTTAATAACATTCTAGTTAATAAATATATAGAATCTAAAATCTATGGAAAGTGATACAAAATATTAGATGTCAAATAAATATGATATATAAATGTAATATATAAGCATTAAAATACATATAAATAAATATAATTAGTAGGTAATAGGTTTTGCTAGAAATAAAAGGAAAAAAAGGGTATATATTGTATAGTAGGTTTCAATTACAACAAAATGTGGTTGCTCAAATGGTTAGTGTTGGAAACTGTGGGTTTGAGGAAGGGGGTTCGATCCCCTGATTCTTCATTTTCGAGATATATTTCGAAATTAATTTTCAATAAAAGCTGATGTGGATGCCACGTATTTATTTGGAGATGTGTGTGGCTTTTTCTGATTGGTCCTAGTTGTATGCCTATGTGGACAAACTCTTGATTGTATTTACTTATGATTATGATTATGATTATGATTATGATATAATTCAACAAAAAAAATTATACCATCTATACCAATATATAAAGGAAATACCTTTCTCTACCAAAAAATAAATAAATAAAAGAAATGCCTTTATATAGCTACCTTTTGGATTTCCCAGATTCTCCATAAACCTTCATTTCAAATTCTAGAGTTATGGTTTTCCCAATTTTGTTCTTCTTTCCTAATAGAGTTTTTGGTACATCCAAAACTCGAACCCGTGACCTTGGGTTGGATATAAATCCAGCTACCACTTGGATCAATCCTTGTTGGTTTCAATTTTCAAATTAAACATGATACAGCTGGAGCTGCCATGTAAAAAATTAGCTTATTTTGATCTTATCCAAAAATAATATATGCAAATAAATAGTTTTTATGTATTATTCATAAACATTTCAAAATATTTTATAAAAAAACAATTTATAGAAATATAACTTTTGTAAGTGAGACATTATGAATTAACATAAACACTTATTTATCTACATTAGTTATTTTTCACAAGCTCAAAAGTAAGCTAATTCAAACAGGCCAATAATCCTTTATTCTTTAGCATATCTAACACACCCTAAAAATAATTACAAATTCTCATATAATAATAATAATAATAATAATAATAATAATAATAATAATAAAGTAAAACACAATTAAAAAAATTTTTGACCAAAAGTAAAACATCATTAATTGTTTTCACTCATTCTCTCGCTATCTGTTAGACCTAATTTCATGATCATCCGAAGGAGTCTTGCAAAATTCACCAACAACTACTAATCTCAAACTCATACCAAACAAATTAAAAAGTAATCGATTATATAGTAAAATCCTAAATTCCTAATAACCCCATCAAAAAGAAGTCTAAAACCAACAACAAAAGTATCATCATGACCAAAATACCCCCCAAACGGCATCGCATAATCGTCAATTTAGCTTCGTTAAATCTTTCATTCACACAATAGAATCTAGAATAAACCCAAATCCTTTTTTTTAAGATTAAGATTAGACCCAATTAATTTTTCATTTAAAAAAGGTAAGAACAATTAACCGTTTATAACCGGTAAACACAGTGTAGGTTACCGGATAAAAAGGTTAAATTTTATAACCTTCCCGTTCTCTTATATATCACATTCTGAACTCTAACCTTCTCTCTTTTTCTTCGTTGTCGTCTCTTCTTCTTTCTTTCTGTTCTCTTTCGGAGAAAATAATTCTCTCTGAAATTCGAAGTGAACAAGTAAAATTTTCATATATAAAAACCTTTTGTATTTTTTCTCACTACTTCAACGTTAATACTTTCTGAAGAATCATCACAGAGGTGAGAAAAAACTCTGATACAAAACTTTTTTTCTATTTATTTTTTCATTTTTATCTGATTCTAAAGACTCATCAGTTCGTAAACTTCACGATCACTTTGTAAATTTCTATTTCCTAAGTTTGAATTCATCGTTACGTTGCTTTACATTGAAGAAATGCGAATTTTCACTTCCGATTCTTGATTTGTTTGTCTTTCAGGATTTGGATTCTTCGTGGTGATCTTTTCGTGAAGGTTGGGGTTCGTGTTGATTGTTTGTGGTTAGATCTGAAGTATTATCGTTGCTGCTATTCGAATGAGTAGGTCGAAGTTGCAGAATTTTTAAATTATAGAGTTTGGAATTTTTATGTGCTGATAGCGATGAAGAGGTCAAGAGATGACGTTTTCATGAGTTCTCCTCAACTCAAACGACCTATGATTTCTTCTTCTCGAGGAGAAGCGTAAGTTCCTATGTCTGATTTTTTTCCGTTGTCTTCATTTTTTGTTTATTAGACTGTGCTTGTGTTTTGGTTTTTCTTAAGTTTTGTGCTTGATTAGTCATTTGCATCTTCAATCGATAGTTTTTGTGCTTGATCAAACATTTGCATCTTCAATCGAGTAGTGAAGTATTTATTTTTTTGTGTGCTGCGATGAAATTATGATTTTTTGTGTCTTATTTGAAATCGATGGTCTATATAGGTCTGTGGTTTATCTAATCTATTATTCTCTTGGTAAGTAAAGCCTAGTTTTTGGGTTTTTTTTAATTGAATTTTGACTTCGGTTGATGAGATCAGATGTTTCTTTTGAGCAATTGTGTATTTGTGTTTTTGAATCGTTTGATCATGAGTTGATTTTTAATTTTTACTTGTTTGTTGAATCAGGGTTTTGATTATCGTGTGTTGGTAATGTGCTGAATACTTTGTCATCAATTTTTTTGATCGTCTAAATATTTTTATGACTGTTATTTTATGGAATGAAGGTCGGGGCAACCCCAGATGATTAACGTAGGTGCTCAGAAGCTGACTACTAATGATGCCTTATCATATCTCAAGGCAGTAAAGGATATGTTTCAAGATAAGAGGGATAAGTATGATGACTTTTTGGAGGTCATGAAAGATTTCAAAGCACAAAGGTTTGATCCGCATTATCCCTTCTTCACAACCCCATACCCGGTGCCTCAATTTACTTGTAATTGATTTGTTTCTCTTTTTGGTGCTATTTGTAGAATTGATACTACTGGTGTCATAGCTAGAGTGAAGGAACTGTTTAAAGGGCATAGAGATCTAATATTGGGATTTAATACCTTCTTGCCAAAAGGCTTTGAAATCACACTTCCATTGGAAGATGAACAACCTCTCCCAAAGAAGCCTGTTGAATTTGAACAAGCCATAAATTTTGTTAACAAGATAAAGGTAAGGGTGTTGTTGAGTATGATGTATTCTTTTTTCATGCAGATTTGTTTTCAATGCAAAATGAAGTATGTTGCTTTGGAATCTAACGGGGTTCTTTTCACACAGACTCGTTTTCAAAATGATGAACATGTTTACAAGTCATTTTTAGACATATTGAATATGTACAGAAAGGAAAATAAGTCTATCAATGAGGTCTACCAGGAGGTATGTGCTGTCTATGCCTGCCTGTCATGTTATAATCAGGCAAATTTGTTATATTGAAATTTTTGTTTTCTTTTCTCTATTCCCTCTTTTCGTCATCCTATTTCTTTTGAAGCTCATTTTAATCATAATTGGGCTTCTTCAGGTTGCTGCACTTTTCCAAGACCACCCTGATCTTCTTGATGAGTTTACTCATTTTCTTCCAGAAGCTGCAGCTGCCTCTGCTCATTATGCTTCTGCTCGAAACTCTGTGTTTCGTGATGGGAGCTCTGGAATACCAACACTGCGGCAAATGCATGTTGAAAAGGTTTATCTCCAGCTCTTATGTCTCTTTCTGTAGTCAAAGGCATACCTAAGAAGCTGAACTGAAATGCCAGAAGGGGCTAACACCTCTTGCTGGCTGGAACTTTACTTCTTCGGTGAGGCATTGCCTCGAATGAATGCATTTATGGTTCAGGCGAGCCATGCTTTCAAAACATTATTGATAGCTATGGCAAACCTAAATTCCAGCCATTTAACTTGCATGTTAGGATGTTAAATTGATTGCTATTTACTGTTTGGGACTCTTATCAGCTAGTAGGCTAGAGTTTTGCAAATGGAAATAATCATTTATTTTTTTACCGAAAATGTAATGCTTTGTATAGTCATCGGTCTTTGACAACTTCCGACCTGAATGTGTTAAAACTGCTTATGCCCTAGGGCAGACATTTCATCTTTGACTACCTTGTTGGGTTTGTCCCTCTGAGTTTCTTAGTTGGTCATCAGGCTAACATTCTTCTTATCTGCATGCCAGAGAGAAAGAAGCATGGTTTCACATGGTGATCGTGACCCCAGTGTTGACCGTCCTGACCCAGATCATGACAGAGGTTTGTTGAGGATAGAAAGGGAGCAAAAGAAACGTGTGGAGAAGGAAAGGGACCGTAGAGAAGATAGAGAGAGGAGAGAACGGGAAAAGGATGATAGTTATTATGAGCATGATGGGGGTAGAGATAAGGACCGGTTATCCCACAAACGGAAATCTGATCGTAAGACTGAAGACTCTGGAGCTGAACCACCGCTTGATGCAGATCAAAATTTTGGTATGTACCCTATGTCATCCGCTTGTTAATAAAATTTCGCTGAACAGTGAGTATGTCAATTCGCTGATCAGTACGTTTGATCTTGAAGTTACTAACTTATTTTTTTATATTTATACCTTTCCCAATTAATGCCATGATGCACAATGTTTAATAGTGGCAAGTAAATCCATGTTCGGTTAAAAAGGGAAAAACATGAAGACTATGTACTTAAAAACTGATTAATTATTACATTGTTGATCCATGTCATAAAGATTCAACTCAATTTTACGTTGGGTGTTGACTGCCTATAACAACCGCCCCCCTTTATCCAGGCTTGGATCCCGCTATGTGTAGATTTGCAACAAATTTATACATAGGTGGGATTACTTGAAAATTCATTAACTAATGCAAAAAAATAATTATCATTTTTCTGCCTCTTAGAATGCTTAAATATTTTCTAAATAAAATTATAGTATTTCTCAATTATCCATAATTGAGAAATACTATAATTTTTTTATTTATGATCTAAAGTGATATAAATACTTGTTTTGTATTCACGGTGAATAACGTTTTATTCTAAGTTTGATTTTGGTTTTCTATTCTTTGTTGGTTAGACTTACTACTTGGTGCTTTAACTCCTTCCTTTTATTTTGTGGTTTGTTAATTATCTTGAATTTTGTCATCTCAGGTAGGTATTTTCAAGAGTTGGCTTTTTGTGATAAAGTCAAAGAGAGATTACGAAATCCTGACGACTACCAGGAATTTTTGAAGTGTTTACATATTTACAGCAGGGAAATAATTACTCGACAAGAATTGCAGTCACTGGTACAGTTCCTATATTATTTTGCTAGTTACTTCACTGATTTTCATATCAGATTTTGTCAAATGGATCGCTGTAATTAGTTTTGCAATGCTGGTTTGACTGGTACTTAACATTGACCTTAATTCCTTAAATAAAAAAACGTGATGGTAAAATATAGAAGGAAGAATTAAGCTATATTATTGTTGCCTAAAATATAAGATTTTTTTTGCATGAAAGAAGTGGTCTATTGTAAACTTTGGAGGTTACAGGCCTGCTGACGAACAAATTTTAAGGCACGAAGGTCTCCTTTTATGAGAATAGACATTCAGTAATTTCAAAGAAGGATCCATACAAATTATCTTCTTCCCAAATCATATCACAAACAAAAAAGGCAATTAGAAAACTTCACGACCCAGACCATGCTTATGCATCTTCCTAAATCACCTTGTTCACTGTATGAAATGCAACACAATGGGAGTGATGTAAATTCACTAAAACCATATTCAATAACTTTTACCGTGGGAGAGATGGCAAGTACCATTGTGCAAGTTTTCTTTCTGGTGTTGAATACAAAGTCATGTTGCTCCAACAGGAGCTGGAAAGGTTAAGTACCTTCCAACAGTAACCTATCTGTGCTTGAAGATACCATGATCAATCTTGGATCAGCTCTACCTTCGTTCATTGTATTTCTTAGTTCAACTTATATTTCCCTTGAGGAATACCCTTTTTACTAGACATGTAATGAAATATGGTAGCTAACTCTTGGTTGCTTATTCTTCCAGGTGGGTGATTTACTGGGAAAGTATCCAGATCTTAAGGAGGGGTTTAATGATTTTTTGGTACAAGCTGAAAAGAATGGTGGTAACTTTAAATCTAATGGATTACTTTCTAGTAATTTATAGTTTTTAAGTTATTTCTAATCAGGTCCTGTAATGCAGATGGTGGATTCCTTGCTGGTGTCATGAATAAAAGTATGTAAATGTTTTACTCTATACTGTTCTCTTCTATGATAGATTCTCTCCTAGCCCCCTTTTAATTCTATGCATGTGATTTGGGATCATGTGAACAATTTTAGCATTATATTCTAGTAAAAACCTTCTGACATCTTTTATGTTCATCAGAGTCCTCGTGGATTGAAGGACATGGCCAGAAACCGATGAAGACTGATGAGAGGGATAGAGATAGGGATCGTTACAGGGATGATGGGATGAGAGATAGGGATCGTGAATACCGAGAAAGAGAGAAATCTAGTGTGATTTCTAACAAGGATGTTTCAGCTTCTAAGATGTCTTTATATTCCAGCAAGGACAAGTATTTCGCAAAACCAATAAATGAGCTGGACCTTTCTAACTGTGAACGATGCACTCCCAGTTACCGTCTGCTACCAAAAAATGTATACTTAGCATTGCTTGCCTGTTTGTATTTTAGCTTATATAGGTGGAATCTTTTCTTGCTGATGGTGTTCTTTTATGTATTATATGTGCTTATGCAGTATCCAATACCTATAGCTAGCCAGAAAACAGAAATTGGTGCCGAGGTGCTGAATGATCACTGGGTGTCTGTCACTTCAGGAAGTGAGGATTATTCTTTCAAACATATGCGCAAAAATCAGTATGAAGAGAGTTTGTTTAGATGTGAAGATGACAGGTTAGAGCTTGCTAGTAATGTTATTTTACCCTTCGTAATACCAGTTTTATAGATTTATCCAATGTTGTCAATAGAGGTTCTTCAGGGATTGGGAGGGGTGAAAGATCATAAATTAGAGGATCGTGCCATGGATCATAGGATCCTACCTAAAATGCAAAATTATACATTAGACATAAACATGCATAAAAATAACAGGTAAGGAAAATAACCTCTATATCACTGCATTAAAGTAAACATTAATTGAAAAGCATAATCATAAATAATTTTTAGGATCGTACTAAGAAAGTAAGTTTATTAAATTATGATTTTTTGGACTAGGTAAATTAGCTCACTAATTTTTTACATCATCATAGAACTCTTACGAAAAGTTTTAGGACTCATATAGAATAATATACACATGATAAATTGTTATCTTATGTTACATTTGATGCCCACCTGATACCAAACTTGATTACAGTAGATTATTCTTGCATATGATTCAGATCGACCAGATATTAGTATAATATGATATAAATAACATAAAATTATAAAATTACCCATGTGACAAAATCATTTATAACTTTTAAAAAATATTCAATTTTTTTTAATTTAAATATATGATTTATAATAAAAGTTAATTTTGAAAACAAAAATTATTTTTTTATTGATTTAAATATATGATTTTTAATTTAAGTTCCTTACTTTTAGTTTTAATTTGAAATTTTCTTAATTTTAATTTTTTCTATAATTAAATTTTATAATTATATTGTTAATTTACTATTTTTAGTTCTTATTTGAAGTATTTAAGTATTTTTATCTTTTATTATATTTTAAAATAATTTTTTGATAAATGCTAAATGTTAAGAGAGATGTTTGCAAGAAAGAGAAGAATACTATGTTGCAGCATATAACACTTACAAATTATAACTACTCACTCTCCCATGTATTGTTAGCCATCTGTTGATTATTGGTCAAATGCCCTATTTTTATGCATTATTTCTTGCAAAAATTCTTCGTAACAAATAGCAATGCTCTGTGTTATATAAAATAAAGAAATTGTGTTATCCACACATAGGGGTGGGAATAGGTCAGGCCGACCGACAGGGGCCGACGGCCCAGCCTACGTCAGGCCAGGCCAGACTTTTTATTTAAACAGATAAGGCTTAGGCTATTTCATGTTAATTTAAACTATTATATCCATTTTTGACATATTTAAAGTTATTATTATAAAATAGAATTTAAATAGGATGTCATATAAAATAGAACAAAATTTTGTCAATTTATTAGCTTCTTTGTTATTTACAAAAAGCATACATCACTTAAAAACTATAGGTTTTTGTAAAAAAAATGTGAAATAGGCTTCTAAACAGGCTATCAGGCCTTGCCAGGCTTTCGCAAAGGCCAGGCCTAAAAATTTGGCCTATGATAGGCCACAGGCCAGGCTCAGGCCTAACACTTTCAACGCAGGCCCGGCCCAGGCCAAGCAAAACCTAGCTCGGCCCAGCCTATTCCCACACATATCACTTTAAAAATTAATTTTTTGAAATTAAATCATTTTAATATTAGATTTTTCAAATATTACTCTCTACTTTAAATCTTTTATAATTTATTTTAAATTTCATAAGGGAGAATACAAAGAAATATATTTTTTATCTTATCCCGTAGGTTTCTAACACTCCTTAATCTCAAGATAAAAATTTAACTACATGGATATGATAAGGATTGAGTTAACATATTTTGTTGGCTCAACAAACACTGAATTAAGACAAATATGATAGTTATGCTATACTTAAAAGAGCATCTAAATTTTGATATTTAAAAGTTGAACTTAAGCTTATTGTATATAGTAAGTATACTCGGTCAAAAAAAAATACTAAGTATACTTTTATAGAAACTAAATAAAATAAAATTAATTCAGTTAACGTATTAAATTATTTAAAATTGGAAAAATCATCAAAAGTGATATTTAAGGATAGCAATATATTTTGTCAAACAAAATAATAATAATAATATATATAATGTATCTCTGGATAGAATCTTAATTACATCGGCATGATAAGATAAGTGAGAGGGTTGAGTTATCATATCTTGTGACTCAACAAACACTAAATTAAGGCAAGATATAATAGTTTATTCTATCATGACCATGAAATGAACCGATACTTAAATAGAGCATCTAAATTTTAATATTGAAAAGTTAAACATTAGCTTATACAATAAGTATACTTATACTTTCATAGAAAAAATATAAAATATAAAAAATAAAAGAAATTCAATTAAACTATTAAATTATTTATAATTGATAAAATAGTTAAAAGAGATATTTATTTATTAGAAGATCTCGCATGATTGTTTCTTTTTTAATTAAAGATCACGAAAGATCTCGTAATTAATGACGCAATTTGAACCGTTAATTTTAATCTAACAGTTATAATTAAATGTTCTTATTTTTCACAATAACCAAATGTTCTCACATAAGCCGTCCTAATATATATATATATATATATATATATATATTGTGAGAAATGAGAATACTTGGTTATTGTGAGAAATGAGAATATTTACGGTGTGTTTGTTTGTGAGGAAAGAGGAAAAAAAGTGAGGGAAGGGAGAAAGGGTGGAAAGATTCACTTTCCATTGTTTGGAACACAAGACATCATTGTAGCTAGTAGTGTAGTATAATTTTTTTATAACTAGACTTTGACTTAGCATTATATTGAGTAATTTTGATCTTTGAATTTTTTGTACTATGCCAAATCATAGGTAGGAAAATAATCTTCTTTTCAATAATTTAGATTTATTTGCAAATAATCTATTGTGTATTTTAAGGATTTTTTTTTCAATTTATTAATATATTAGAGAACTTATCTTATGTTCTGATTAGGTGCTTTTTTTTTCTACATCATTGAACATATCTATACATTTTTACTCTATTATATTCATTTTTTTACATAAGGTTAATTTTGTCATTTGACCAAAACACTTCTTTCTTTCCTCTCACTTTCACTCAAACCACACAACTAAAAAATCCTCTCACTTTTCACTCTCTTTCTTTCAACTATCTTTCCCTAAACTTTTTTCCTTCCACCTTCCTTTCCAAACCAAATAGTGTTAATGCCGTAGTTTGAACCATTAATTTTATCTCATGGTTATAACTAAATTATCTCATTCATCACAATAATAACAAAGTGGTTTCACTTGAGTCGTCCGCGATATATAGAGGGCATATCAGGTGAGTACTGTGTTCATTATGAGAAATGAGAAATCAGGACTTTTAATTATAAGCGTTATATTAAAATTAACGTTAAGATGATGTCATTAATTATAAGATCTTGTATGATTATTTCCTTTTTAATTAAAGATAGCGTGAGATCTTGTAATTAATGAACGGTTATGATTAAAAGTATTCTTTTCTCATAATAAACAATAGTTCTCACCCAGTACGCTCCACATGTATGTGTTGTGTCGTGTGTGTGTGTGTAGAGAATATGGATTAATTAATTTATAAGTAAAAGGAGGAGTTCGCTGTCGCTGTTTTTGAAAGACGAGAGGAAAGGGAGGTCACAGATTGAAAGAGAGGGGAGAGGGAGGAGGCAGGTTTTCAGAGGTTGCGGCCGAGAGAGGGAGGTTGCGGAGAGATGGAGATTCCAATTGAGAAGATTAATGATGAGTAAGAGTTTCTGTTGAATAGGTCGGGTATGAGGGGAAATGGGTCTCTATTCGAACCGATTGTGAAATCGGACTGGCAAACATATTTTTTGTTCAGGATCGCAAAAGCTTGAAGATCTGTGATCCAGGCATTGATCTAGCATATAGAGCCTTCCAATAGGGTCGGATGATCCTATGAGTATAACTGTGATCTTGACAACAAAGGATTTATCTTTTATTGGTTGCAGTCATAATTGCAATATCATTCTGTTTTTTTGTTGTTGCATCTCCAGATTGATTGACGGATATTATTTCCATAAGTTTTCTTTCACTTACATTTGCTGATATTATGTTAATTGTGCTGGCAGGTTTGAACTCGAAATGTTGTTAGAGTCTGTAAACGCGGCAACTAAACGAGTAGAAGACCTGTTAGAAAAGATCAATAATAATACAATAAAGGGAGACGGCCCAATTCGTATTGATGAGCATTTAACAGGTTATAGTCTATTCAATTAATCTTTGAATTTTCTGAAAGCGTATATGCAGTGTAAGGTACTTCTGTGAAGTTTTCCAATATTTTGATATGGTTTTTTCTTTGTTCTTTTAGTTCTAAATCTTAGGTGTATTGAACGATTATATGGTGACCATGGTCTTGATGTGATGGAAGTTCTAAAGAAGAATGCACCTCTAGCTTTACCGGTGATATTAACACGCTTGAAGCAGAAACAGGAAGAGTGGGCAAGATGTCGTGCTGATTTTAGTAAAGTTTGGGCTGAAATATATGCAAAGAATTATCACAAATCTCTTGATCATCGTAGCTTCTACTTTAAGCAACAAGACACAAAAAGCTTGAGCACCAAAGGTAATAGAAAACTTTTGGCTTTATGAACATTGATTCTTGGGGATAATAATGGTTGAATGAATCAGAGTATTTTTTATGGCTGCAAAGATTTTAATCACGAGAGATTGTTGTCTTTATTGATTTACCAAAATGTGTATTTTTTTGTCAACTCATCTATAAGTTTTCTGTTGTTGATGTCTTTTTTCTTTTACATTCATGTTTTTGCTTACCTTTGGTTGAATCATTTGAAAAAATCTACGCAGCCATAAATCATTTTTTCTTTTAACTGTTTCTTGGCTTGATTTTATTCACTTTTTTTTGTCTCAACTCAACAAAACGGTTTCTGTAGAGTCTAGACTCCAAAATGAGTGGTATGCCATTCTTTGAATGCAATGCAACTTTCAATATAGATGGGGATTATGGCAGAATTTTCATTCCATTCTCTTGACTCTTTTCTTTTGTGGAACTATTTACAGCCTTACTGGCAGAAATCAAAGAAATTAGTGAGAAGAAACACAAAGAAGATGATGTTCTTCTTGCAATTGCTGCTGGAAATAGACGGCTCATTCTTCCAAACTTGGAGTTTCAGTATCCTGATCCAGACATTCATGAAGATTTGTATCAGCTCATAAAATATTCTTGTGGAGAAATTTGCACCACTGAACAGTTGGATAAAGTTATGAAGCTTTGGACATCATTTGTAGAACCCATGCTTTGTGTTCCTTCTCGGCCCCAGGGTGCTGAGGATACAGAAGATGTTGTCAAGGCCAAGAATAATTCTGTCAAGAGTGGCACTTTAAGTGTTGCTGAAAGTGATTATACTCCTGGTGTTGGTGCTACTATTATGAATCAAAAGCATATAAATACTTCTAGAAATGGGGATGAGTGTGTGGCATTGGATCAGTCAACGTCTAGCAAAGCATGTCAACCAAATGGTGATACAGGGGTTAGAGAAGATAAGACTGTGCGTAAAACTGAAACTGTAGACAGTAATACAAAACCTGGTAAACCGAATATTATTGCATTCGTGCCTGATGAACTATCAGAAGTCAATAAGCAAGATCAATCCAGTGAGCGTTTAGTGAATGCTAATGTCTCCCCAGCACCTGGAATGGAGCAAAGTAATGGAAAGTCAAAGATAGATAATGCGTCAGGTTAGCCACTTACTTCCTCATGCTTACCCTGCTCTTTATCTAAGATACCTTGCAATTATTTTCTCCTTTCATCTTCATCTGTTACTTTCTGATAAATGAATGGAACTGAGATACATCTTTTTTCTTCAAGGACTTACTGCTACTCCATCTAGAAATGGTAATGTCTCTATTGCGGGAGGGCTTGAATTACCTTCATCAGAGGTATGCGATAACTCTCTGTGTAGCTTATGTCAATTTCAAGTTAGAGTGCGGTTTTTCTAGACTCATTTTAAGGATACATTTTTATTTGCTATCAGTACAAAGATTTTTGTACTGTCTTGTAAACCAGTTGAGGCTACCTGTCAGGAAAAAAAATGGTTAAATACTTATGCTGCAAGTGGAATACTTTAACTTCTCATATGATGTGGCACTTTCTGGTTTACGGATATCTTATCACTATATTGATCATACATCACGTGGATAGAAAAGGGTGGCCTTTTTTGGACGAGGTCCTGTGTTTCCTTGTTTTAAGCATTCTACATTTGACACTTCTTGCGCCATCCACTGTCAATTGATGAAGAATTCTGCAGATATTGTATTTCAAACCCGATTTCTACTTCTATGTGATCTTTTTTCCTTTTGAATTTAATCAAGTGCTCATAGCATGGTTGATGCTGTTTGTAGTATGTGTACGGTTATCGTATGATCTTCTTTCTACAATGAAATAGATACGCATTTTTTAACTACAACGACTTGAATGCCAATCCACAAGTTGTTAGCTTGTCAAATAAGAGAATTAACAGCATCATTTCCTTTTTAACTGTGTTTATGGGACTGTTAAGTGACCACCACACTTGTGAAGTTCTTGGTAAATATCATTCTATTGCAATAAGTTGTTAGCTACAGTATACCCAAAAAAAGTTGTTAGCTTGTCAAATCAGAGCATTAATATCATAAACTTTATTTTTAATTGTGTTTATGGGACTATTGGTGATCAACACGCTTGTGAAGTTCTTCATTATTGTCATTCTCCAAGTATTTCATCATTCTATTCTAACCTAATCAAAATTATTGACTATACCAATATGCTTGTGTCCTTTTTAAGACAGGGAATTCTCTGGCGTCAGGACAAGTAATGTACTGATTTTAAGGCACCATCGCAAATAATGTACTGATTTTTTTATTCTTTATGATGGCTTAGGGTGGTGATTCTACAAGACCAGGCACATCCACAAATGGGGCCCTCATTGGAGGTACTGAAGTTCACAGATACCGAGAGGAATCAGTTCGACACTTCAAAAGTGAAAGAGAAGAGGGCGAGTTATCTCCAAATGGAGATTTTGAAGAGGATAATTTTGCAGGTTATGGAGATACTGGTTTGGATGCAGCGCCTAAAGAAA
This sequence comes from Astragalus glycyphyllos, assembly GCA_963573325.1. Taxonomy (NCBI): domain Eukaryota; kingdom Viridiplantae; phylum Streptophyta; class Magnoliopsida; order Fabales; family Fabaceae; genus Astragalus; species Astragalus glycyphyllos. Next base: position 69,692,653 of record OY754308.1, read on the forward strand.
AGGATGGTGTTGTGAATCGGAAATACCACAATAGACATGGGGAAGAAGTTTGTGGTGAAGCCAGAGGAGAAAATGACCCCGATGCTGATGATGAAGGTGAAGAAAGTCCTCACAGGTCATCTGAGGATAGTGAAAATGCTTCTGAAAATCCTGATGTTTCTGGAAGTGAATCTGCTGATGCTGAGGAGTGTTCTCGAGAAGAGCATGAGGATGGGGAACATGATAACAAGGCTGAGAGTGAAGGTGAAGCTGAAGGAATGGCTGATGCCCATGACGTTGACGGAGATGGAACGCCATTGCCATTTTCCGAACGCTTTCTACTAACCGTGAAGCCTTTGACAAAACATGTTCCACCAGTGCTACATGAGAAAGACCAGAATTCTCAAGTTTTTTACGGAAATGACTCCTTATATGTGCTGCTTAGACTTCATCAGGTACAAAAATATCTACTTAATGAGCGCACACACCCTTTTAGGTATTCAAAGCCTACAGTGTTTTCTTATTTAGTTTCAATTTGTACAAACACCTGTTAAGTATTCTTGTAGCATTATTAACCACTTTGTTATTGTATTATTATTCAAAAAAATGAAACAAATTTATCAAAAGCATAATGTCTAAACAAATTTAGGAATGCTTTGACCAAATGATTTGTTATCGTGTCTTCTTTAGAGATCCACTATATTTGGTCTATCTAAATGATTAAGTCAATGAAACCAAGGATTCTGAACCATTTATAGATGAAACTGATGTCAATTTAGGAAAAGGAGTTTTTTTAATTGAAATATGATTACTTAATTGAATTACAAAACTCTGGTAAGTAAATGAAATGGTGGTGTAACTAAGACCACAAAGGATTGAGGACAAGAGGGCTTTATGGTGGATGGTGTCTGGATGGTCATTCAGTGAAGTTATGGCGATAAAGGTATGGTGGTGGGTGGCCAGGAATATGGGTCTTGTTATATGGTGGAGGTAAAGTGGAAGAGGTGAAATGGAAGATTGATTATATGGCCAGAGGCGATGTGGTGGAATGGTTCACAGCAAAGGGATGATGGTTATAGGATGGTCCAAGTTGCAGCTGCTCTGATGAGGGAGGCAGAAAGGAAACCAAAGATGAGGATTTGCCGTTGTCAAAGATGTAGTATTTCAGTCATACAATAGTAATTTTAACTCTGTCATGGTTTCTGTTAGAATATGTAGAATTTGGAAGGGTGTCCATATGTTTTGGGTGTGTATAAATAAATGTATGGTCAAAGATGATAAATATTTTAGAGCTTATTAAATTTATTCATTAAGATTTCCTTTTTTTGATAACCTGACAGACATTGTATGAGAGGATACAGTCAGCAAAGATTAACTCATCCTCTGCTGAAAAGAAATGGAAGGCTTCAACTGGTACTACCTCTACTGATCAGTATGACAGGTAAAATGCCTTGGAAATGTTGCACTCTATTACTTATTTGAAGATGTATTTGAATATCTATTCACGACTAGGTTTCTCCTTTATGCTACAGGTTCATGAATGCCCTTTACAGTTTGCTGGATGGTTCTTCTGACAATACGAAATTTGAGGATGATTGCCGAGCTATTATTGGGACTCAATCATATCTCTTATTCACGTTAGACAAACTGATATATAAACTTGTTAAACAGGTCAGTTGCATAAATTCCTCTTTCTATATTTTGCATATCATTCTATCTTTCTGACCCTTATAATATGTTCTATTTTCTTTTGAACTCCTTCTCTGTTTTTTTTTTGACAAGTTTGAACTCTTTCTCTTATTCACGTTATAATTTTGTACTCCTCTTTCAGCTTCAAGCTGTTGCCGCTGATGAGATGGATAACAAGCTTCTCCAACTATATGCATACGAGAAATCAAGAAAACCTGACAAATTTGTCGATATAGTTTATCATGAAAATGCCCGTGTTCTTCTTCATGATGAGAACATATACCGCATTGAATATGTAAGCTTTTTTTGTTAAGTTTGACTTCCTTGTCAATTTTAATCTGCTGCTGAATGAAGTTTGAAGTAGTTATATTGTATGTTCTTTAACCTAGTTTTTATTTCATTGCAGTCACCGGATCCAAAGAAACTGTCTATTCAGCTGATGGACTGTGGGCATGATAAGCCTGAAGTGACTGCTGTATCAATGGACCCGAACTTTTCAGCCTATCTGCACAATGATTTCCTTTCTGTTGTTCCTGACAAAAAGAAGTCAGGCATTTTTTTAAGAAGGTATTTGATTAGTCGGAAGAAATTTAGCGCCGTTGCATGGTAGAGTTTCTGGGCAATACTATAATATATTTTATTAATTTTTGCAGGAATAAACGTAGATATGCCTCTAGTGATGAATTTTCATGCCAGGCTATGGAAGGACTACAAATTATTAATGGTCTGGAGTGCAAGATAGCTTGCAGTTCTTCTAAGGTATTCGATCTCACAAGATTTACTATCGCCTATTTTGTCAATATATGTCATTCTTCACCAAGTCTAATAATTGTTCTGATTTTGCGCATGTTGCTGATGCCTGCATTGGATTTGAATACGGTGTCTGTTGAATTATGTTTCTGAATTGCCACTCTTATATATTCTTCTTGGCACTTTTACTTGTTAGGTGTCATACGTTTTAGATACAGAAGACTTCTTGTATAGGATGAGAAAGAATAGGAAAACCTTGAATCCGATAAGTTCGTGCCAGGAACAGGCAAAGTCTTCAAGCAGAGCCCTAAGGTTCAGCAAATTGATTTCCTTTCCATGACTGTGTACATTCTGAGCTGTGTAAGTATCAGATTTTTTATATTGCTAGATGTTTTATTTATGCTGGACGCCAAACTTGCATTCAAACCAGAGATCAATTGTTGTAATTGATTTCCTCTTACTGCCATTATCTATAAAATTGCAACTAAAAGTTTTTGTCCCTTGGTTTGTCAAGTTAAAGTGAATTTTTAATAAGCAAATAATCTAATTAATGATTGTTGTTTGGCAGTGGGGCTGAATGTTTTTCCAGAATGATAATTTCATCATAAATTATAGGCAATCTAATAAAGTTTACAGAAGGCGAGGCGGCGGTGTGGGGAGAAGAGAAGAGACTGTAGTATACCATTATTTCATGGCTGATGATGACTCACAATAATGTAAATAGGTGTAATTTGGGATGAAATGTAACTAGAGGACATTTTGTTTCATTCATCCATGTTTTTGTTATCTTAGATTATTATTTTATCTTCCCTTTAGCTGCACAAATACAATGTTGAGGATATTTTTTATGGAACATTTGGTGGCTGCAATTGGCCTCCAATTTTAAATTCGAATTGCGTGCTGTGAATCTGCAATTCCCCCTCCCCCTTTCCCCAATTTTTGTTTCCTTGTTGGCGTGTGCTTCATTACTTGTTGTTGGACTTGCAATCTGAAACGAGAATTTTAGGTTAATCACTAGTGAGAAATGTGTTCAGTTTCTGGAAGGCATCTTGATTCAATAGAAATTTCGTACGATAGTACTGTACTTCTATCATATTCAGGGTCATTTTGTTTTTTGACAATCAGTGATTTAGGGATTTACAAGGGTAGTTGTTTTGTTTTTTTATTTTAATAACTAAAATCACTTTTTCTAATGAGCTTTAGAGCCCATTTGTTACAGTTTTTTATTAGAAAATCAGTTTTTTTTAACTAAATGTTTTTAGTGATCTCAATTGTGCTTGTTTTAGCTTTTCAAAAAAAATATTTTTGTTAAAAAGTCATTTTTATCCTTAAAATGAGAATCTGTTTTGAGTACTTTCTAACAAAAAAATCATTTTTTAAAGAATGATTATTTAAAAATAAGTGATTTTCAGTATGATATACAAACACAATTTCTCATCTTAAAAATTTCTAAAAATTAATTTTTGAATCATTTAACAATAAAATCTCTTATTTTTATGTACCAAAAAAAAATCTCTTATTTTTTAAACTGTAAACCCTAATCTATTGGGAATTAGAGTTATAATTAAAAGCAGAAAAATAAATTCTTACAAACTTTGACAAAGGACCCATACTCAAATATTGTTGTTGGAATTGAATGCATCAACAAGACACTTAGCATCTAGTTCGAATATCATGTCTTTGTACCCAAACTCACAAACCCAAGAAATGGCAAGGAATAGGCCCAATGTCTCACCAAGGACTGCATCCATCCGTAATTGGCGATGACCAGTGGGTTCTAGCGCAAGCAAAGCGACCAAGATCATCCCGAATACACATGCCAATCCCAACTTTGTTTTCCACCAAAGAGAAAGAAGCATCCACATTGCATTTGACCGACCCTGATTGCGGTTTCCTCAACAATCTGATACAAGAGGCACTGATGTGATGGCACTAAAGGAACTGTTGGTCGGTTAATAGCACCTGCATCATTATGTTTATTCTCCCATACTCGCTCATTTCGAGTATTCCAAAGGCTCCAAAGAGTCATACACCAAGCTACACAATCATCACCACTAAGAGAAACCAACACAGAGAAGAAAATATCACGGAAGCTTGCATGGGTCATTGTAGCATTCATAATCACTTGTGACAAACCAAGCCTATCCCAACATGCTTTCGCTTTAGTGCACATAATAAAGAGGTGAGTAGAAGATTCAGAATAACCTTTGCACCAAGGGCAACTATCCACCACATCCACATGAAGATGAGCCAAGTTGGCCCGAGTGGGCAACACATATCTACAAAGGCGCCAAAGAAAGTGTCTAACCTTCGGAGGGATCTTCAATTTCCAAAGAGCATGCCAATTGCCTTCCACATGGAAACTGGATGTGTCCAGAACCCTCTCCATCATTAACCTGTTGGCACTCTGAACACTATAGATCCCGGAAGATTCCGGCCACCAAATACGACGATCCTCCTCAATCACAGAAAATAGAGGAGTGTTAATGATTCTACCTGCAACATTAGGAGCAAACAAGTGATGAATAAAATTAATATTCCAGGACTTAGTCCCCGGAATCAGCAGGTACGCAACCCTTAGGAAGGGATTAAAGTGAGCGAATTCCGAAGGTAAAATGGGCTTACAGTCACTAGTCCAAGTATCACCAAACACACAAATATTTGTGCCACTGCCAATCATCCACCGACACCCATAATCAAGAACAATACGAGCCTCATGAACACTCCTCCAAATATAGCTAGGATTGCTACCTTTTGGAGCATGCATAAAGTCACTCCTAGGGTAGTACTTAGCTTTATAAAGCTGAGCCACAAGAGAGGTAGGATTACTCATCAACCGCCACCCTTGTTTGCCCAAGAGAGAAACATTAAACACATGGAGATTTTGGAAACCCAAGCCACCATAATTTTTGCTCACACACAATTTATCCCAAGACAACCAACGGATACCTCTTCTAGAAACAACACTTCGACCCCACCAAAAGCCGTTAATCATGCTCTGAATCTCATCCTCAAGAGAGGACGGCAAAAGAAACAAGCTCATAAAATAAGTTGGAATTGATTGAAGGATCGACTTAATCATAACCTCCTTTCCGGCTCTAGAAAGGGACCGACCACCCCAAGAATTGATTTTCTTCCAAATGTGGTCCTTGATAAATTTAAAAAGGGACTTTTTGCTACGCCCAGTCATGGATGGAAGACCCAAATAAAGACCAGTGCCCAGACAAGCATTCACACCAAGCCCCTGCACAATGACATCTCTATCAATTTGCCCCACATTCTTACTAAAAAATAACTCTGACTTCTGGAAATTAATTTTCTGGCCCGATGCTTTCTCATAGGTATCTAGGATTCGCTTTATTGAATTCATCTCCCTAGGAGAGGCCCTAAAAAAGAGAAGGCAATCATCTACAAACAACAGATGAGTTATTGTTTGAGCTCCTCTGCAAAGATTCACTCCATGCAGATCACCTCGAGCAACAGCCTGATGAATAAGAGAGGTAAGACCTTCTGCACAAAAAATAAATAAATATGGAGATAAGGGATCCCCTTGACGGAGTCCCCTAGCAGGAACAATAGGACCGACTGTTTCATGATTCATAATAACAGAATAATTCACATACTCCACACACATATGGATCCAACCAATCCGAGTTCATTTGCATTAGAGCATAACGGAATTCATCTTTAAGGGAAGGTCTAATCAAATCAACATTATCATCATCCAACACACGACGGTTAAGAGAATTAATAACACCTGGGTCTGGTCCTCAACCATTGTACCGTCATCTCTTTTCAATTTCATTAGCCGATTCAGTTTTGACCTACAAGTAGCGGAAGCATGGAAAAATTTAATATTAAGATAATCATCTTTCAACCAAAATTTCTTAGCTCGCTGCTTCCAGAAAATCTCTTCATTCATGATGAGCCTACTAAGGTCACGAGAATACCTCTTATACAACTCAACACCGGTATAGTCCCTCCGATGTCTAGTACTCTCCATCTTCCTTTTACACGCAATAATATCATTCCGGAACTTCATTCGAATATTTCGACCCCATGAAGCTGATTCCATACTAATATTAATGTCAAAATTCGGTGGCACTTACCACTACAAATTGAGAAACTTGGCATGAAATTATATATGAGAAATCAAATTCATCTGGTATAATACAGAGAGGACAACAAGAAGAATGAGGCTCTGAAATAATTCCCCCCACTACCAAGCATCATCACATGTAGGCAACCTCCCCAATAATAACCACCAAGCCCCATATGTCCGAGAATGCTTCCAATAGCCCTGCTCCTACACGACCAGGAAAAAATAGTAGCCAACAAAGGCCACCAATTAGCCAATTGCTCGTTAACACACCTCGATCTCCACTTGTTGAATAGAGCAACGTTAAAAGGTTGTATATTCTTCACCCCTAAGCCTCTCTCCTTCTTTTGTAGACAAACATTATCCCACCCCATCCAACAAAGGCCTTTCCACTCCATCTTTCCTTTCCAAAAAAAATCCCTATGAATTCTAATCGTATCTTCTACCACAATCTTGAGTCTCTTATAGAAAGAGAAAAAATAAATAAATGAGTATACCGTTCAACATGGAATTAATAAGTCACCCTCCCGCCAATCGACAAAAATCTATCATTCCAAGAAGAGAGCCATTTTCGAAGTAAATTTAAAACCTTGCTCCAAGTATATTTTCTCCTAGGATTGGCATCCCCTGGAATTTGTAAGAATTTAAGACACGATAAAAAAGAAGCAGATTCCAAGAAGTCTTTCTTCAATTTATTTGTTTAGTTCAGGTGGAGTCGAAATTCAAGTGGAAGAGGTTTCCCTCCTCCCATTTCCGGACACATCAATTGGTATACACCATCACTCTCAAAAGGTGAATTTTAAGGTACTTAAGATAAAGCCAAACTTTTTTTATGACGTGTGTTTCGTGATTGGTTGACGTTGTGAAAATCCACCCCCCCCCCCCCCCCCCCCCCCCACAGTTGTAGAGTTATTTGACTTTTTTATCACTCTTACAATTATTGAGTCGCTGTAAAATAATTACACCATCAATCAATAAAAAAAATCATGGTATTTTTTGATAAAAAAACCATGGTATGGATGACTTTAAGACAATTAATATAAGGATTTAATTTATATACACCATTGTGCACAAGATTTTTTACAGCGTCAGTGAATCACAAAATAAGACGTTTTAAAAAATTATCCATACCATGATTTTTGATTAGTAGATGGTGTAAAAAAGTTTAAAATGAAGGTGCATACTAATTAAACTCTTAAGATAAAGTCCAATCTTTTTTATAACATGTTTCGTGTGATTGACCGACGTTATAAAAAATATTGTAAGTGTATATATTTTAAATCCATTTTTTGGTGAAATCATATTTTCAAATTTAAAATGTTGTCGAGTTTCAAAATTAATATTAATTTCCTCATTAATTTGCAGGTCTTCTTTTTCAATGTTGTGAAATTTATATGTGCAATGTTTGAATTCAAAATTATTGAGAAATAGAAGAACTTTCAGAGAAGCATTGATTGACCCCACAAACAGTGCAGCGAAACAGCACAAAATTACGCCGCTAAATGACAGCAGGTTAGCCAAAAAATACAAAAATTCGCCGTTGCCGGGGATCGAACCCGGGTCACCCGCGTGACAGGCGGGAATACTTACCACTATACTACAACGACATTGTTGAAGAGGAAACTCACGTTAAGATAAATCAACACAGATTAAATAATTATATACCGATATTAACGTCATATATGTTCATGAGTGACAACAAGCAAAGCCATCGTTTGGATATCCCCCAAATTTGTTTTTCATAATTATCCTCTTTTTATCATATGTTAATTTTTTTGGATATTTCATAGTATGAACTGAAGTTGTTTCTTTCATGTTGCCAGAGCTGTATTTCTTAGTCAATTTATAGGTACGGTTGAATTTTTATCGATTTTATTAAGAGTGCTTCTTTATTCAGTGTTTGCAATCGCATTTGGTGGTTAAGGAGTTAGTATAGTTTCCAGATGAAGTGAAGTGGTGTCTCAAATTTATCATTTCATCTTCTAGCTCAACGGATGGGTGTATATGTATGCAGTACAAATTTTGGTAGTTGTCGGTAACTTCAATAATCGTGATTATGGTAGAGATACCGTTAAGGCTCTGTTTGGCAAAAAGTAGCGGATAGCATGAGGTAGCGGATAGCGGATGAGATAGCAGATTGAATTTAAAGTGTTTAGTAAAATTAGCGGTTAAAGTAGCTTATAAAAATAAAATTACATAAATAAACATTTGTAACTAATGCTTACAAATGAGAGAGAAATTCATTTAATGGAGTATAAGTGAAGAATTTTACTAAAGTAATGAGGGTAAAATTGGGAGAAAAAATGAAACGTTATAAGCTCAAACGCTATAAGCTAGTGGAAAAACGCTAAAAGTTAGTTGTGTCAAACACTTACAACAAGCAGATCGACTATAAGCTAGTGGATGAACATTGCCAAACAGAGCCTAAGGCTTTCTTTGGCAATATCAAACCGCTAGCTATAAAACCCTCTATTTCTTTTGAGAAATAGAGAGAATTACATGGCCTAAACAAGGGTGCCAAAGGTATACATGGTTCAAACCATTTGGTCTTCCACTTCCAGTAGTAACAATAATATCATAAATTGCGTTCTTAAAAATTAATCATACAATATTTACATGATAAAATCATACAAAGAGACAGAAAAAAAAACTATCCAGCAAGTTCGCTTATTGGAGGCCGGTCCATGACATCATAGGCAGCCCTTGCATTGCGTTGCAACAATGGATCAATATCTGGCAATTTTGGAATCTGAGCTAATAGATCAATGGTCCGTCGAAGGAGGCGAGCTAGATCACCGTCATCCATTGCACAATCCATCATTATTTCTCTCCATGTCAACCCAGAAGCCCAGGCTTCAACCATACCACAAAACTGGCTATCCAAACAGCAAGATATTGTTACCCCATGTTTCTCCTGAATTTCCAATAGGGCATTTCTTTGCTCATCCAATAATTTAATGATATTGACTACAGTTGCAGAAGGCTCAAAAATATAATTGTTGTTCTTCCAGGGTCTGACTTTGATACCCTCGGACACCAAACCTGCACACACTGCAGCAAGTTGTGCAGGTTTTAGTTCTAGTAATATTTTACTGCGAAGAACCATGGCAAGCCATAGCTCATTTTCTCCTCGAATTGCAGCTGCAGTTTCGCCTAGCGGAAATATGACATGTGTATTAATATCTAAAGCTCTGGTTTCACGTATGACATTGCTAACCTGCATAAACTCCTTCCAACCTGAGGGTTCAATTTGTTCTATCCGATTAATCAAACGTTTGGATCTAGTCTTCAGTCGCTTGATTTTCTCCTCAGTAAACTTGACAGCGTCTATGATTTTATTATATTCTTTGTAGCCTTCAGTACGAGATATCTTTTTCTTCAAGCGTGAAACTTTATTTCTTTGTTCCTTGTACTGTTCAGTTGCATCTCTGTAGGCTTGAGACTTCAGTGGCAGCTCATCTTTTTCAGAAAAGCTACTCAAAACAGGAACGTTCAAGCTCCAAGACCATGTCTCTAGAGATCCTTCCATGAACCATAAACCACCGTTTTCAGAGTGAGCAAGCTTATCCCACTTCATGTTCATGTCCTCCTTATCAAGTAGATCACTCATAATTTCTCGAGGTCGAGCATCCCCTTGAGCTAATGAAACGTCGGGAAAGCCGGTCTTATATACTGTTGTAATCCACTTTTCTGTAAATAGATACCAAGAGTTATCTGAACCAAGAGCTACGTGATATGATGGTACAAGATCTTCATTCATTTCAGAATCAGTACTTGGGTTTGCGTCTGCTTTGTTTAATGCAAAAGCATCCACAGAACCAATCATGTTTTTGAGTTTTGAAGCATTAAGGGAGTCAACCTGCCCCAAAAAGACAGCAGGAATTGAATGTTGAACTCCTTCAGAATCTCTATACTGCAAGCACAAAAATGGTAAATGTCCATTTTCAGACTCTTCCAATAAAGGTTTCAATGCAGAGATTCTCATTGCTTCCTTTCGCTTCCGCAATTCAGTTCGAACACGTTTTTCTGCCCTTAAATCTTCCTGCAATTCTGCAATTTCCTTGTATTGTCGCTGTGATAAAGCCTTCCTGCTTTTTTTATCTATGGCTTCATCAGTGATTTCTGACATTAGCAATACAATTTCTTTTTCAATTTTATTAAGTTCCTCTTTAGCAGCCAGCATAACACTGCTACTAACATAATTTCCAAAACTTTGCTCTATTAACTTCCTAGCTTCTTCCAAAGTTCTCCCTGAGGTAGGTTTCATGTCATCTGATTCGTTTGACCTACGAATGGCTTTCGCACCAGCTAGAAGATTCAAAACCATTCCATATGAAGCTGTAAACTGTGACACCAGAGGCTCAAGTCCAGAAAACAGTACCTTGCAGCATTCTTCAGCACCTTCATTAGGACTTTGGATGAGGACTACATGACCACTTTTATCAATGCCTCTACGTCCAGCACGACCAGCCATTTGAAGCAGTTCGTTTGGGCTTAATTGGGTGCGCCCACTATCACTTCTTTTGCTAAGGGATGAAATAACAGATGTTCTAGCAGGCATATTGATTCCAGCAGCCAGGGTTTCTGTAGCAAAAACGACCTTGACAAGTCCTTTTTGAAACAGATCTTCTATAAAGGACTTCCACAAAGGAAGACATCCAGCATGATGTGCAGCAACCCCTTGCAAAAGTCCTTTCACAGCTGTCTCTCTGACAGCATCAGGATACTGAATGCGGAACCTCTTCAAGGCTAGTTCAACCTCATTTGTTTCACACTCATCTAAAAGCTTGCAATCTTCAACATATTGCACAGCTGCATCACAACCCTTTCTGCTAAAAATAAACCAGATAGCTGGTAGCATATCCCTGGACTGAAGGTCCCACAATGTATCAATTACTTGAGGAACCTGAAAATATTTAAGATAATACTCATGTCAAAATGTATGCTCGTTATCATAAATACAAAAGTCTTATTTTTCCAACAAAAATGTGTGTGCCAGAACCCAATATACATATTTCAATATCCATGGTGATTATGGGACCTATATACGAAGCCAATATCTCCCATTTCAATATCAAGATTTTATGTTGTGAAAAGATAAGAGATAGATAGCTACAATGAACATCATAAAGTACAAAAGCAAACAAGAAAATTGATTCAGAGGCCCAACTTGTGATCGACGAATCGCATTTATGTTATTCTTTGAAAGAGAATGTTGTTCCAACAGGCTATCATCAATATCGTAGCTTGTGCGAGCTCCCCGTTTCCGGGAATTCCTTCTTCTAGCCCAATCATCCTTGTTAGGTTTAACTCCTGCAGCTTGAAGTTGTAAATAATTGAGCGACAGCTTCCTGCATTAAATAAAAGAAGAAACTGAGTTTCAACTATGATTTGATTCAGTAATAAAATAATGCTAACATCCAGCATTTAGTGGTTTGAGTTTGCCTAATTATAAGAATCCATGTTAGTTTATTATGGTGTATATTATATTAGAACGAACCAAAATTGAATCATTTGTGATCCATTTATGAAAATAAGCTTATGGATATGATCCAATTATAGACCAAAATCAAAACAATCAACTTCCAGAGCAATTATTAAAGTACACTACACACCATATGCATGAACTTCAGTGCAGCCAAATCCACACTAATCGGAGCTCTCTTATCATTCTCTATTGCTGAAAGTCCTAACAAAGGTAAATAATAACACCCCCGCTATTGCTATTAGTGTTACTTGATCCAGTAAATGCTGGAGTTACAAAGAATATCCACCCAATTTGAATAACTTTTCACGTATTATAAGATCAGCCAATAACTCAATTCCCAAAAAATTCACCATTGAATATTTAGTTTTACAACATAACCAGATATTTTTTTCCCTTCCACTTGCTAGGGGAGTAGTAAGTGGCTAAATTCAATATGAGGAAATGCCAAAAAATAAGGTTGCTATCAAACTTCATTCTACTGGATAACAAAAATGAGATTTTGTTTTGTGTGAATATTATTTTCGTAGTAACAACCAATACGAACACAAAAGAAAGAAAACATGGAAAGAAAAAGTATAAGAAAACTGCCAGATACAATTGTAAATATTAGCAATGTTCAACTTCTATGAAATGAATATGGGTGTGAAGTGAAAACAAAGTATAACTCCTTAGCACTGTGCTGAAATAGAATATATATATATATATATATATGACACTTAACTACTACAATAAGGATCCTAAATTGAACCTGTTCATTTGTGTTCCATTCTCATCAAGAAGTGGTAATAAGGAATTCTTCATAGAAAAATGCCAAGTCAAAGGAACTGGGCGTTTTGTTGATGTTACTAACTCTGTTTGACCGTGAATCTGAAAGCCAAAAACATTTTGCAGAGGTTACAAACAGAATCTCCCCAAGAAAGATGACTAAATGAAATCAAAGAAGACAGTATATAATTGACTATTTGAAAGTTTCATCAAAAAGCCGAAAGCCAAGAACATTTTGCAGACCAAACAGAATTAAAGACAGTATTCAATTTACTATTAGAATTTTGTTACTGGGTACAGTTCCATCAGTCAATTCAGTGAAAATGCAACGATACTGAACCCACCCAGTATGTTTTATCCACTTATGTCAGATAAAATCAGAATCAGAGAAGTTCATTAAAAGGTAATTTTACATAAATCGAAAGCAACTAGGTTTAGTTCTTTCTCAACAGATACAACATGCAAAGCTTCTGATAAATAAAAGCTGAATACGAAGCATCACAGAAATTTGAGAACCAAGAATCGTTTACTTAAACAATAGATAGAATCTCAGCAATTTCGGGCATCCAAAGAATGTTTCAAATCCCAAACTGTCCACAAGTCAATCAAGATAATCAAATTTGTAAAACTCCTAGAAAAGAGTGTGAAGTTTGGTAAATTTATAAATATATTATCAATATATTATCAATGACTTGAAATCTTTGGATGTTTCCCGTTAGAAGTGGTGAAAAATATTTCATGGTTTAGGACAAGGGGAAAAAAGGGCCACCCATGGTGACATAATCTTTATGACACTTGACATTAAGTGCTTAGAAAATTCTGCAACTGTAATAGATATCAACAGCACAATCTGAATACCTGACCAATCCAACCAGCCAACTCATCAGGATTTGCAACAGTTGCTGACAGACAAATAAGTTGAACTTCTTTAGGGCAATAAATAACCTGCCGTAATTGAGCACATATGCATGAATAAATAAGAGAAGACAAGCAAGCAGAGTCGAGTGCAAGGACAATAAAGCACGAAAGGCAATAAACCATGCTTACAATCTCTTCCCAAACTGTACCACGAGATATGTCGCTAAGGTAATGAACTTCATCCAAGACAATCACATCAACATGGACAAGTCTGCTTCCAGAAGAAACATTACCAACACTGCATGAAAATTGCATAGGCAAAATGATGACCTAGAAGGAAAAACTTTCAAGATACAATAAACCTTAGACAAGGAATGCATAATGAAATAGAGGAGATAGGATTTAATAATTTAGTAGTTGATATAAAAACAAGAATAATATAACTTAAGGTGAAACAAATTACAAAAAAAACAAGGTTTAAGACTAATCATTTGAATTGGGCAACTAAGTTTCTTTCAGCTGAAGACAACATATATGGCACTTATTTCTTTAAAAATATTGCAGATGCAAATCCACCTTCTCAACCTCTTATCCAGTGGACTCAATAAACCTATGAATGGTAACAAAAGACCTAAACAACATAAAGCCATAACCAGCATTTTCGCAGCACAGTAGCAAAAACTCAAAGCTAAAATGTATTGGATTACTGCTTTGTGAAGACAAAATATCGCGTTAGCTATGAAGTTTTCAACATAATGCACCTCTGATATAACATGTTGCGCAATATCTCCGTAGTCATAATCAAAACCTGAGCATCCTTATTGATAGCGGAATCACCTGTAAGAAGGCCAACATTATTGTCGCCAAAAGTCTCCCTGAAAATCCAAAACAAACAACCAACAATTCAATTTCCAACCAACATATAAAAGAAAATGCGAAACAAATCAAATGCAGATTCTAAGAATTGCATAATTTCTCACTCAATTATTACATACCGGAATTCACGAAACTTCTGATTTGACAACGCCTTCAGCGGAGTAGTGTAGAATATTCGCCGTCTCCTCGCAACCGTGGCCACCGCTGCAGCTTCCGCAATCAAAGTCTTCCCGCTACTTGTCGGAGCAGAAACCACCACCGACGAACCTCTCAAAAAAGCTTGAATGGCTTGACGCTGCCGAAAACCAACCAAACGCACTCGAATCAGAAGATAAATCCAAAAAACCTCAAAACAAAGTAACAAAACGAAGAGAAATCACAGAACCTGAAACTTATCGATCCGAAAATCATAAACAGAAGCGAGTTCATCAACGTCAATAATTTCAACTCCAAACTCTCTAACTTCATTACAAAGCTTCTCAACTCTCTGCCACTTGAATCCATCATCATGACGAGCCAATGCATCCGGCTCAAACGCCTCACCTTCATCAGGAACCTCAACAGAAACGACGTCGTATTCATCAGCAGCAATGTCTTCGTCATCATCGTCATCTTCTTCATCATCGTCATCTTCTTCGTCTTCGTCTTCAGCGTCGAAGGCGCGGATGGTTGAGGTTGGGGATTTGAAGGAGAAGGAGAGAGGGAATTTGAGGGAGGGAGAGAGGGATTGATGGCGGAGGAGAGAGAATGGGAGAGTTTTTGGAAAGAGTGAGAAGGAAGAGAGTCGAGGTTGGAGTGAGAGGATAAGTTGTGTGTTGGTAGCTATGGATATGGCCATGGCGGGAGATAGCCAGGTTTTTGCTTTCGCTGCGAGTTTTGTCTTTTTATTTTTTAGATTTTTTTTAGGTGGAACAATGCAAGAGTTTGATGATATCCGAATCGTACACGGATCAGTCTCATGACAAAATATTTTGGCTCCGATTACATCTTTTTCGTAATTTTAGTTTTTTTTTGTAAAAATCTTAATATTTCTTCTCGTTCAAAACTGATGTCTAACATGCTTCGAAAAAAAAAACCATGACTTATCAAAAGTCTGCCAAAAAAAAATTATAAAAAAACAAAAAAAACTGATACACAAAAAAAAAGGTATATACCATGTAGAATTTTGCATTACAATTAAGGTGTTAAATGTTGGCATAGCCGCATAGTTGAGGGCGTAGTGTTTGAAGTTGGACTCGGCTCAAAATATGGAGATTCAGAAAGAATCAGAATATTTTGACCCAACTCAGTTGGAGCATGAGACAGAGTGGACTTGTTTTTATTTTTCTTTCTTTTGTTAAATATTTGACTGAATCGAGCCAACTCACTAGGCATGCGTTTTAGGCTAGGTGTGGCTACAAAAAAACATAGCCTAGTTGATGACTGAGTTCGCCCAGCCCGTTTTGCACTTTGAGCCATTGGGTTGGATCAGGCAAGGCAACCCAGTTTGACAACTCTATTTACAATTTTGAGTGGTTTTACAAGAGATGTTAAATTCTAAATGCAATAGTACCGAGCCCTAACATTCAAGCTTTGTCATCTAGTTCATGCCTTAGTAGGAGATAGTGATCTCGATATCCATATGAGAGGATCCTCCACCCACAGAAAACGAGATCAACCTCATCACCAGGGGCTTACAGGAGGAGGCGAATCCAATGGAAGTAGAAAAAGATATCCTCGAGCTACAAAATATGTCAACTTTGTGGTATCAAGTTCTGAAGCTCTCCCTCCAATTACCTCCTCGGAAAACTACTGTCACGTTAACTGCCGGGCAATACCTTATTTTGGCCCAAATTAGTCTTTAGCTTGACAGATTCTGAAACTTTTAAGAAAGGGACATATTGGTCCCTGCACGATTTGGGACAAAATTGGTCTTTGGACATTTTCTTCACCATTACCGTGGTTTCTGAAAACCAAAAATCATTTCACCATCTCCAAACCGTGGTTTGCTCTCGGTTTGTCTAAGTATATGCGCCGAAAGTGAAGGTTATAGTATAGGATTGATTCATGTAGGGTTGTCTAATATACGGGTTATAGTATAGGATTGTTATGGATTTTTTTTGTTGGAAAATGGGGACCCTGCCTTGGGATTGTTATAGTCTAGGATTGTTTTTCTGTAAGGGTTTTTTTTTTGTACCCCCACCCATTGACTCCATACCCCCACGTAGTCAGCGAAAAGTTGAAAATACCCCTAAAAAATTTACAAATTTACAAAACAATTACCATTTGTCACTTACATACGATTTGACCAGTCAAATTTCAGAGCGCATCGTATTTACCTCGTAGGAGATACATACGATTTCCACCAAAATTTCTCATCCTATTTAGCTATATACGATTTCCTCCAAAACCTGCAAAAACAAGTAAATCGTATTTACCTTTTTATAGATAAATACGATTTCCTCCAATATTTCGCATCGTATTTACCTCTTCTTAGGGTAAATACGATTTCTAATTTTTGGTAACTAACCTGTTTTTTTTTCCAGTGTCTTCTTATCGACGGACTAACCAGGCGTCGTCGTCTTCCGCTCCCAGCACACGCACCCGCCTGAGAGTTGCGGGACACGCCTCCAATAGGTGTAGGCGCGCTGAGGTCAGACAGCCCCCACAGCCGGAGTCCCCAGAGTTTGAGTACGAGCCGGGCCAGTAGCACCACCCGTATGAGGAGGAGGACCAGCATATGGGCGAGCCTCAGCAGCAGTTCTATCAGGCCCAGGACCAGCATATGGGCGAGCCTCAGCAGCAGTTCCACCACGATCAGGAGGAGCATTCTCTATTCACTGGGCTTGAGTGTCATGTCTGCTACCGTGTTCAGCTTAACCCGGTTAGTGAAATTTATTTATTTTACATTGTGTTTGTATTTAAATTCATCTTTTTTTACATAGCATAATTTTTTTTAATTTTTTTTAAAAACAGATCTATGAGCGTAAAGTGAAGGCTACGAACCACAGTAACAAGCTAGCTAAGAGACTCCTGCTCTATTCGCAGAACCACCAGTTTTGGGAGAGGTTCACAGCTTCGGGTTTGGCCCCCCTCATATTGACAGGGCATACTACTGTGGACCACGAGCTGCTGTCCGCTTTTGTTGAGAGGTGGCACCAGGAGACCTCGTCATTTCACCTACCATTCGGTGAAATGACCATTACTTTAGATGACATCTCCTGTTTGCTGCACCTTCCGCTCTCAGGCAGATACTACAGAGCACTGCCCACTAGTGTCACCGCTGATCAGGCAGTTCAGCTTGCTGTGACATATCTCGGGGTTACTGAGGAGGAGGCCCGTGCTGAGTGTCGACTTGGTCAGGGGCCGTATTACCGTTTTAGCTGGCTCCTGGACATAGTTGCTGCATCGTCCGTGTCTGCTGACATGTCTCCTGCTGTCAGGGCGATGATCCTTCTGGTTCTTAGTTGGAGCATCTTCACAGTGAAGACGTATGACAGGGCTGAGGCCAAGTGGCTGCTGCTGCTTGAGGACCTTACTGCTGATGGTGCTGGATCATATGCATGGGGTGTGGCTGGACTTGCTCATATGTACGACCAGCTGAACTATGGATCGTTGGACCAGGCCAAACATTTAGCTGGCTACCCCTCCATGTTACAGGTAAAAAATTATGTTTTTTATTTAAATAATTTTGTTTTTAATTTAAATAACTCAATTATTTATCTTTGCATTTCAAAGCTAGATTTTATGGTACTTTCCTCAGCTGGTAGAGAGGCAGCCATCTGATGTGCAGGGCACACCACTCTGTGGGGTTTGGAAGAGGAGGAAGACAGATGCGCTGAAGTTGGTCGATTACAGGCGGAGGATTGACGACCTCACTGCTGATGATGTATGCTGGCGACCATTTGAGGGTCATCGGGATGTTAGACCATTCGAGCATGTTGCACTCTACAGGGGGAGACATCATCATTCCCTACATGCCAGATAGAGGCCTCCGCCAGTTTGGGTACGTCCAGGTCATCCCACGTCCCCCTCTCACCGGTCGTCCTAGCCATGATGACTGCATTTTCCGGATTTCCCACTATTTGCCCACTGTGCACGAGGTGCTTCAGACGACTAGGCCTGCTCGGGATTTGGGTGAGGTTGTTGCGTACTACTTAGAGTGGTACGTCAGAGTATCTATTCCCAGGCTGTTGCCGGTTGCACCACCACCACCAGAGCAGGCAGCTGCACCACCACCCCCACAGCGCGATCCAGTTTGGGTACAGAGTGTGATAGAGGCGGTACAGGAGGGGCTTCATGCAGGGCATATTCGTATGGCCACTCCGACGTACGCTCGTCTCTACCAGTTGATGCAGATGCTAGATATAGAGACCGATGATTAGGGCCTTTTATATTATTACTTTTATTTTATGTCTGTACTTTCTGGATTTATTTTTGAACTCTTTTATTTTATATCAGTTGATTACTATTTATTATGAGTTTACTTAAAATTTCTATTTCATTCATTTCATTGATTCGATAAAACAAAGTTACATAAAAGATAAAACATAACAAACTAAACCCTAATATTCCGGATCTCGCAAACGACGTAAAATCTCATTCACGCTCCGTTGTGTTTCCACGTACAGCTCCAAAGGCTTATACCCCATAAACCTGTCGTGAATGTCGAACATGGTCGCCATGTCTTCGTCGGTCTTGATAGACATCGACGAGTAGGAAATGCAGCCATCATCTCCACGATCGGGTTTCCGATAAGTGATACCGGTGACGTCACGGTCGTCCCCAATCACTTGAACTTTCGACCACGCTTTATCCTTCAAACCACCAAACCCCACGGCGCGGTGGATTTGGCATAACTCCGGCTTCGGACTCCAAAAGTAGACCCCATCTTCTCTCATCGTGATGTTGTCCCCATAATGTATAGCGCAGAGCCTATTCTCAGCAGACCGTTGTGTTAGGCAAATCTGCATTTTGGATGTGTGAGAAATGTATTTGAGAGTGAAATTTTGGTGTGAAATGAATGAGGGTGGGGGTGGGTATTTATAGAATTCGTGAATGAATTTCAACTGTTGATACAATCCGTGCAATCTACACCGTTGAATAAATAGCCGTTAGGCCAGCGAAGTAAATCTGGCCGTCGATTAAAATACAAATCGTATTTACCTATGGGTCAGGGTAAATACGATTTGTATTTTAACAAATCGTATTTACCTAGGGTGAGGGTAAATACGATTTGTATTTTACAAAGCGTATGTACCCCCACCCATAGGTAAATACGATTTGTATTTTATCTGAATCGTATTTACCTCACCCCAAGGTAAATACGCTTTGGTTTTTTTCTTCTATCGTATTTACCTCAGCCTAGGTAAATACGATTGGAAATTTTACAGGCTAATCGTATGTATCCACCAATACGTACATACGATTTGTAAAAAACAAATCGTATTTATATCTTCAAAACCTAAATCCGATTGCGGCAAAAAAAGATAGGGGTATTTTCGTCCAAAAAACGTGTGGGGGTATATAGGTAAGCTGTGGGGGTAAAAAAAAAACCTTTCTGTAAAGTTGCCTTGCTTTTATGCTTTTGCGAAATCACTCCCACCATAATCTACCCTGTTTGTCAAAATCCTATTGGTTATTGATAAAAGACTATATATTGGTTAAAAAAGTTAAAAAATAAAATCAGTTTATATGTATTAAACTCTATTTACATTCATTTTTTTATATATGGAAACATTTGATTGTAATTGGAGCAAATTCGGAAGTCTCTACCTGTAGCTGACATCGAAATGATTCCAAATAAATTTTCCCATTCTCACTTAATCGAATATTCTTGCACAATATTCTAATGTGTGATTAATGGCAATGGTAATTATACAAAGGATATACATTATAATGCAATTGATTCATTAAAATTAAGAATAAATATGTGAAGAACCAGAACATAAATCAAATATAAGATAATATCCCAAAACATAAAACATTAAAACACCTAATACAGATCTGTTTCTAACTAATTTTTTGATTATTACATAAAATGCCATAAAAATGTAACCCAAAATACCTACACCAGCATTAACGTACATAAACCTCATTGCGTTCGCTGTTGTATGGCTCCCAAAGGACAAAATGCCCAATTTTATCTCGATGATGTATACCAAAGACCCAATTATAAGGATACATCCCACAACGAAGGCTAAAACAGAGCAGAACATACCAACTCGGCGCCATTTTGGGTTAATGGTAGCAAGCAACACTTTGGTGCTCTGGGCCATCGATGAAGAAAGTATGAAGCATCCAAATGCGACAGCTTCAAAGATCAGAAGGTTACGGGCCTCCTTAGGACTCGAATGACACTCTCTCTAGTGACCCAGAGATTAGAAAGGAAACTCCAGCAAACAGGTAAACATTACGTTAGCGGAAACTAAACTATCCAACAATCTCTCTGCAACACTTTCGTTTTGCTGTCCATCGTTTTGTTGCCCATGTCTGAAAGGTAAAAAGTGAAAGAAAGAAAAGGAGAGTAAGGAACAAGAATATATAAAAGAAAGGGAGTAAGGAGCTTACACATCCATGTCACATGTGAGGTGTTAGTGTTTTTTATTATCTGCTCCTACGTATCTTCTGGTAGAGAATCAAAGGTTACATAGTTCTTGGATAGAAAATATTTGTGTGTTGGTGTTTTTTATTATTTGAATGTTTTTGAAATTTGTATGACGTTCGTAATGATCAAACAAGTAAACTAAGAGTAGTTACTACTAATAACTCATTTGAAAATATAGGATGTTCACAATAGCCAAGCGAGTTATACCCAGAGTGACTATCGCAAATAACCGGTTTGTGTAATATTTTTTAAAAGAGTTGAGATTGTGTGAAAATGAGTTGGACTTATAGATTTAGACTCATTCGCTAGTAACATAAAAAATGCTGGGATAAAACCCAAGATTTGTATCGGTTAGAAACACAACAAATAGAATCATGGTACAAATAATAATAATAGTTATGGTTATTAAAAATGAGATAAAATCAAGGCTTAAATATGTATTCTGCCCCTGCAAATATCACCATAATCCAGTTATACCCTTGTAAAAATAAAAACTTTAAAATTACCCTTGCAAATATAAATCGCTTACGGTTATGCCCCTCGGTCAGCTTCCCATCCAAAAAAATAATTTAAATAAGGTTTAAATATATGTTCTGCACCTGCAAATATCACCATAATCCAGTTATGCCCCTGCAAATATCAGCATAATAGAAAAATTAAAGATTTTGACGGGCATAACTGGATTATAGTGATATTTGCAGGGGCATAACTGGATTATGGTGATATTTGCAGGGGTAAAACATATATTTAAACCTTATTTAAATTATTTTTTTATGAGAAACTGACCGAGCGGCATAACCGTAAGCGATTTATATTTGCAAGGGCAATTTTAAAGTTTTTATTTTTACATGGGCATAACTGAATTATGGTGATATTTTCAGGGGCAAAACATATATTTAAGCCTAAAATCAATAATCAAATTAATACATAAAAATGAACAATAGCAAGATCAGTAACAATATTTGATGGTTAGGAATAAAGAAGCAAATAGAGAATAAGAATAAGAAATAAATACAAGGGAGGTGCATATACTAGTCTTTAAATAAATAAATGAATAAATAAATAAACAAATAATGATAGGGAAAATAGCTAGAAGCAACTAATAATAATTTAAAAAAACAAACAGATAAAAAGGATCTGGGAAGGGGTTAAAACATTTGTATCTATTTTATGAAATAAAAGGAAATAAAGTGATATAAAAGGTGAAGTTAAAAATAGGGATTGGAACGTTTGGTCATCAGCCGTAAGAGTGAAGCACAGGGAGAAGAGCAACACAAACACAAAAATGGAGAGAGAGAAAGAGTCATGGTGAGTGCGGTTGAAGATGGTGGTGCGCCGGCCATTCACGGTGGCAGAGGGAACTGGCCACGGCGGTGCTCCGGCGGGTTGTGGCGGTGGTTTAAGGCGGTGGAGAAAGAGGAGAGCGATAGTGGTGGAGAGGGCTCTCTTTCTTCTTCCTTCCATTTTTCTCTCTGTTTATATTTTGTGTTTTCTTTAAAGGGGTACTGTTGTTGCTGTTGTTGGTTTTGGGGTGGATGAGAATGGATTTGTGAAGGAGAAGATGATTTATTGGTTTGTGGAACTGAAAACTCTCTCTATCTCTACATTGTTATTTGCTCTTAATTCTTCTACTAATATTTTTGGTTTTCCCAGCCTCCCTCCTCCCTGTTCAGTCCCTCCTTTTATAGAGTGTGTTTAATGGGAATTTTTGTATTTGTAAACAGGCTGGCTTGTCTTTAGGCGTGGAGGATGGTACACATTGTTGGGAGCACTAGTTTGGGCTTGCCTTGAGATGAGACCACACGATACAGAGGTTTGGTACTATGTGTTTTGGTGCAAGGATTGGCATCAAGAGCAGCAACTACTTTGGTGAAACAAAAGAGAAATATGATAAAATAGACTACAACTTTTAGCCAAGAATAGGAGATACTCTTTTGTAGTTTTTTGTGATATTCATTTTATATATTTTTTAATAATTATGTACAAGAGAAGTTTGTATTTAAATATTTTTTGTTATATGATTTTTACTTGAGAAATAAGTTCTGCTAATAAAAAAGCCTTTTTTTTTACCCCCACCTTATTACCCATTACCCCATAATACGTTTTTGGACCAAAATACCCTTAATTTAAAAAAAAAAAACGTTTTTTTTGAACTTTCCGAATTTACACATAAATTCGTAATGGGGGTATGAAAATTTCCGAATTTATGTGTAAATTCGGAATACATTTTTTTAAAATACATTCCGAAAATACGTATAAATTCGAAATATATAAAAAAATGTATCCGAATTTATACATAAATTCGGAAAAGTTAATTTTTTTTAAAAGATCAGTTTAAATTAGTTAAAAATTCAGTTTAAGTCGATAAATGGAACTCGATAAATAACGGTAATATAATAAAGTACGATAACAAACGAAAGAAAAAACCGTAATATAATAAAGTCGATAAAATACGAGTACATATACAAAAAAAAAAACGAAAATAAATACAACTATGGATGAAAGTCTAAGTGTCCTAAAGCCTGAAGGATGCTGTCATATACATCAGCTGGAATGCCTCCCTCATATCCCATGGCATCAAGTATATGTCCAGCGGCAGCATCCATCGCATCCTCATAGGTCCGTGGACCAACATCCTCAGCTACAACCTCTTGATTTGGTACATGCTGCTCTGGTACATCCTCAGCTACAGCCTCCTGAGTCAGACGGGGAATGGACACCCTCCGTACCATGGTAGGTAATCATCAGTGCACTCACCCGCCACTGCTGCGGTTCTGCTAGTACGAAAAAAAAGTCCGCGCTGGGG
This sequence comes from Astragalus glycyphyllos, assembly GCA_963573325.1. Lineage (NCBI taxonomy): Eukaryota > Viridiplantae > Streptophyta > Magnoliopsida > Fabales > Fabaceae > Astragalus > Astragalus glycyphyllos. Next base: position 69,716,549 of record OY754308.1, read on the forward strand.
ATGGATAGACCGACAATCTCTCTAAAATGGAGGTCACAGATGGACGTGGTCCTGAAATGGGTGCAGGAGGGATCTGCTGGATGCGCCCAAACTGCCAGCGGACCCGGTCAGCCATATATGTCACAACAATGTCGCCCCAGAGCAGCCAACCTCTGAAATGGGACATGGTGTGGAATGGAGCGTATGCTCTGTGGCCCTCCCAAGGCGTCAGAATGACCTGGTCCACCCGCAGGTTATCGATCCGCTCCCTCCCGAAAATCTATAAGCTTGAGATGATCGCACTCAAAGTTCTTCCACCTACTGCAACGTGGAAGCCCAGTATCAGGGGAGGTCCTCCGCTGGACGATGGTGGGGAAGTACTCATAAACCCAGCACTGAAATAAAATAATTAAATGAATAAATAATTAATTATATAAATAAAACCAATTAAAAGAATAAAAGTAATTAATTTATTACGTACCTGTAGCAGAGAAGCGTATCCGCCAATCTGCCTAGTGTCCCAGTAAGCGGCCAAGTTCAGATGGTCGTAGAGATATGCCAGAGCAGCTGGACCCCAAGCCCACTGGCCACATGTGTCAAAATTGGAAATAAGAATAATCCACTTAGCAGGCACGTAAGTGTGACTCTTGTCGGAGAAGATGGTGCCCCCCAACAATTGTAGCATATAGCACCGTGATGCATGATCAAAGTGCCCGCGACGCATACTATCTCTGTATGCATCCTCCAAAAATCTGAATCGGAATGCCGGAGTCCTAGTGGAATTAAACTTGTTCCAGCACGCCGTCCCATCTACTCCTAGAAAATTTACTCCAGCCTGAACGGCCTCAGCCGTGGAAAGATGCAGAGACTCTGCCAAATGATTGTCGGTGAGTGGCAAGTGGAATAACGCGGACACGTCATCCAACGTCACGGTCATCTCCTCCCAAGGCATGTGAAATGAGCTAGTCTCAGAATGCCACCTCTCAACAAAAGCAGATATAAGCTCATGGTTGATGTTGTTGAGAGGTGTGGCGTCCAGCTGAAATAGCTTCGCCTGCTGCAACCATGCGGCAATATGTGGGTGGTGCGCCTCAGGCCGAATAGTGAGTATCTTGCCCCTGTGAGATGCCACCTTAAGCGTACCTCGGTCCTATAAAAAATAAAAGTAATTAATAAATAATTTAAACTAATTAAATAATTCTTGGTAAAAAATAAATAAATTACTTATTATTACCTCCCCGGCCAGTAGCCTACTGACGCGGCGATCCACCAAGCGGTGCAACAAAGGCTGCTCAGCAGTAGCCTGAGCGTGATGCTCAGCAGGCTCCTGTACTTGCTCATGCTGAGCGTCCTGCATCATATAGTCCTGCTGAGCAGGCTCCTCCTGATAATGCTGCTCAGGCTGCGGTATCTCTGGCTGCTCAGGCTGCGGTATCTTTGGCTGGTCAGGCTGCTCCTGATGCTCTCGCTGTCGGACACGCCTCCGACGCTCAGAAGCGTGACCGGTCTGTCTAGTCAATCTGACCCTCGTCCTAGTACCAGGATCATCTCGCGGCAAAGGTCCAGATGTCTCGCTTGGCTCAAAGTTTCCTCCTCGACTGGTTGCCACTGAAAAACAAAAAAATAAGAGTTAAAACGAATTTAAAAAAAAAACAAAACACATTTCGAATTTACAGTGTAAATTCGGAATGTATTTTTAAAAAAATTTCCGAAAATACGCGTAAATTCGGAATGTATTTTTCGAATTTACATTCTGAATTTATGCGTATTTCCGGAATTTTTAAAAAAAAAATTCAATTTCCATTCCAAAAATACACATAAATTTGGAAATTTTGTAAATTTTTTTTCGGAAATACGTATAAATTCGGGAAATTTAGGGGAAGAATCTTACTGATTTTCGGATATATGTGTAAATGAGGATAGTTTTGCTTTTTTTTTTAAGTTTTTTGTGAGGTATTTTGGTCCAATTGGGAAAAATGGGGGTATAAGTGACAAGGAGGGGGGGGGGGGTACAAAAAAAAGCCAATAAGAAATGATCCAAAACCGCTAACGAGCACCAAATGACACGTGCCAACGGATAGACCTCAAAACGCACAACAAACAATAGTTTTGATTTTTTCTAAGAAAAATTGAATTAGTCGGACAAAATTAGGATCCAAATGTCGCCAGTTATCTTCGTTGATAAGAACTATAGAGAAGCATAGGTGTTTGGAGGAGTTGACGAGTGTTGCACCCGAAAAATCCGGAGGATCTCTTGTGCAATTCAATGAAGTCGCCATCAATGTTTAATTCTTAGGGAAAACATTGAAAAATCCCTTAAAAAAGAAAATGGTCTCGAGAACCAGATTTTGGATTCGGGAGTCGTTTATGCGTGGGGAAGGTATTAGCACCCCACAGCATCCTTTCGAAAAAGGTTACCTCCGATTAATTGTGCAAAAACATATTAACTTTGAAAATATTTATTTCCCTTTTGTAATGAAAGAATTTAAAAAGACTAAATAAAAGTTATTTCTTTATGCATTTTTATTGAGAACTAAGAAATGACATTTTTGAAAAGACTAAAAAGGTTTTTTATTATTGCAATTGACAGAGGTCGGCCGCCCTCTGCTCCTACGTATCTCCTGGTAGAGAATCAAATCATACGTAGTTCTTGGATAAAAAATATTTGTGTGTTTGGTATTTTTTATTAATATCTTTGATAGAAAAATGATTTTTGATGAGAAGTAAAAATGAATAGGAAATATAATCACAAAAACAGAGTAGGTTGCAAAATAGTAATATGAGAGGTGCAGTTAGCAGTATAGGAGCTGTATTATCAACAAAAAGGGGTGCAGTTGGTAGAGCAGCCCACGTTTTGTTTCTGGGTTCTGGAATGGGCTTAAGTAAGGCGTTGTATGGTAAAACATGTGGGTGTGGGAATGGTAATCAGAACTTGAAATTTAAATGAATGCTCTTTGTTCAAATGGAAAACAAATAATAAAAGAATAAAATGTAACTGACGGCGCATGGGTTAGAAATGGGGGGTCTCAATATGAATGCATCTGATGAATACTCTCATTTGAAACAAAATAAATAATAAAAAAACAAAATAAATAAATAAAAAAACAATTTAGAATTAAAATGAAAGAAAGAAGTATCAGACATAAAAAAAGGGCACATGGGTTAAGAAACCCTAATTTTCAGCATCAGCGCCGTTTCAAATAGATAGAGAGAGAGGGAGAGAGAGAGAGAGGGATGGCTGAGTTCGACGTTGTGACGGTGCTGACCGGAGGAGAGAGAGGGCAACAGTGATAGTTTGTGACAGCTCCGACGAGGGACGAAGACGACAACGATGACTGGGGTGTTCGCCGACGATGGTGTCGGTGCGGTGGGCGGAGTCAACCGGAGGGGAACCATCACGGGGGGTACCGTGGTGGTGCCGGCGACGACGAAAGCGAATGGGTGGTTGAAGCACGCGATAGTCACGGTGACGACAACCACCACGTACGGCGGCCGGAGGTGTGTTCTGCTTCTATTTTTTATCCTTTCCTAATCTATTTTGATCTTAGTTCCTATCTGTTTTGTGCTCTGATTCTATCCCCTTCCTTACATTTTTTAAACCTTAGTGTTGCTGGATTTTCAATTTTGGTTCTCTTAGAAATTCTTCCTCCTCTTTTTTTTCTCTTAATTTTCTCTAATCTTTTCTCTAAAAATCATTTTTTCTCTCCCCTTTCAATGTTGTGCTGAAACAGTATTTATAGGCCATTTTATGGTGTAGGGTGGGGATGCTAAGTAAAGGATTGTGGTCATGGGAGACAAGGCAGCAAAGGTTGCAGGGTAGTGGAGCAGCTCTGTTTGGAGCAGTATGTGCAGCCGAGGTGTGGAGCTCCATGGAGCTGTTGTTTCTTAGCAAAAAAATGGAAAAGAGTAAGGGAACCAAAAGAAAGCAAGCTTGGCTTGTGCTTGAAAATATTGGAGATGTGCTTAGGCTGAAGAGGCGTGGAGCTGCATTGTGGTGTGGTTGCTTGGTCAAAATGGAAAAAGCAAAAGGCAAGATGAAAGTGTATTTGGTCTAATGCTACAAAAAGTCACTAGTAATTACAAGGTGTAGCCACAGACCACATCCCCTTCCTATTATGCCTTCTTAGTTTCTTGTATTATTATTCTAATGTATACCATTGCTTGTATTTTATTTTGTGATTTGAAGCAAAAATAATAGTTAAAGCTAAATAAAAGATTTTTATAATTCTTTTTCTTGCAATAAGAAGTAAATAAGTTCTACTAATAAAAAGTAACTTAAAATAACGCAAAATTGCCAACAAGGACAAAAATGGTACGTGTGAATGAAATAATCCCAAAAAGTACAATAAACAATATTTTGATTTTTTTTTTTCTAATAAATTTGGATTAGCCGGACAAAATTAGGGTACAACAACGAGGCTCAAGCAGACTTATGTGTAGGGGGAGTGGTGTCTCGTGGGAGATTTTAATGCAGTCACCTGTGTTGAGGAAATAAAATGGAAGAATGGAGGGTTTTATCGCTAGAGATGATTGATTTCAGTAATTATATTTTCGAGATGGATCTTGTTGATGTGTCAGTGTGGTTGGTCAATGGATGGGCAACATATGGGTTAAATGCTCGTTGGAAGACTGTTCGGTACTGCATCTTCAGGAAAGAATGCGAACAAGGTGAAATACATTATTTGGTTGGCAACTTGCTGATGTATTGTGGCTAAGTTTTTAAGGGGGGAATTTCCTATGTTAGACTTCATTGTTAATTACGTTAAATGTTTGTCATGAAGTTGGTTTGGTCAAGTTACTCAGTTTCTTCTAGTTGGCAAAATGCCTCTTTGTGTTTAAACTTTTTGTAATTTGTGGTTTGAAGCACATCTAGTGTTTGATTATCAATTAATCATTGCTTATTAAAAAAACTTGTTTTGAAAATATGAGGAACTAACATGAGCAAATACTTTATTTTTTGTTACTAGGTTATTGGTGTGCAGTTTCCATTAGCTTTGCTGATGACTAATCTAGTCTAGAAACCTGACTGGCCATGTGTATATCCGGCTTTGCCAATCCGTGTGGTTCTCCCCTCCCAAGATTCGAACCTGATACTTTAAGATGAGATCCAAGTCTAATTACCACTTTGATCAATTCTTTTCGTGAGCAAATACGAGTACTACCTATTTTTTGAAAGTGTCTAAGTAGTTGATTTGATTTATTTATTATATTTTGTTATGGAGTAGTAAAAAGAAAAACCCTAAAAAATGGTGAAGATTGGCTGCGGTATGATCACCTTCCACGGAGTCGTAAAGCAACTAGCGAATCCCACGCCAACAACAAGAACACAGTGATTCGTTACAGCAATGGATAGATAAAGGCAGCCCTTTTTTATTTTTATTTTAATTTTATTTTTTCATGCTTTTCTTTCGAATCAGTAATAATTTATTATTTATTATTCATTACTCAACTCGTGGGGGCCAATGCCAAAACAACACAAACAATACTCCCACTCATATATTCCTCACTCACACCCTTTTATATATTTTATTTATCAAATCAAATCAAATTAATTAAAAAAGAAAACATCATCAATTCATTTTTCAGCTCTCTCTCTCTCTTCCGCTTCAGAGAAACCACACCCTTCTTTCTGCTGGTATCACTCACTTCACCTAACACCCCTCAAATTCAATTCCAGTTAATCACTTTCTCATATTTTCATTTCACTGAAAAAAAAACGATATTTTTTTCTTGTTGTTGCAGTAACAGATCGACGATATGGCTCTCTCACGTTTAGCTTCATCTTCAAATTCAAGCGTCGGATCCAATCTCCTGAAACCCCTTTCCGCCGCCTTAATTCCCCGCCGTTCGATTTCCTCCGATACTCTCACGATTGAAACCTCAATCCCCTTCACTGCGCACAATTGCGAACCTCCGTCACGCTCCGTCGACACATCCCCATCGGAACTCCGCTCTTTTTTCAACGAGATGGCTTTAATGCGCCGTATGGAGATCGCCGCTGATTCTCTTTATAAGTCAAAACTCATCCGTGGTTTTTGCCATCTTTATGATGGTCAAGAAGCTGTTGCTATTGGAATGGAAGCTGCAACTACAAAGAAGGATTGTATAATCACTGCTTATCGTGATCATTGTACTTTTCTAGGTCGTGGTGGAAGCTTACTTGAGGTTTTCTCTGAGCTTATGGGACGGAAAGATGGGTGTTCTAAAGGGAAAGGTGGTTCTATGCATTTTTATAAGAAGGATTCTGGTTTTTATGGTGGTCATGGGATTGTTGGAGCTCAGGTTCCTCTTGGTATTGGGTTGGCTTTTGGTTTGAAGTATGAAAAGACTGAGAATGTGAGTTTTTCTTTGTATGGTGATGGTGCTGCTAATCAGGGACAGCTTTTTGAAGCTCTTAATATTGCTGCTCTTTGGAATCTTCCTGCTATCTTGGTCTGCGAGAATAATCATTGTCAGTAGAGCTTTTCTTTCTTTGTTTGTTAAAGTTTGCTGCTTTTATATGCTGTGTAGCACAGATATTTCAGACCGAGGACATGTGAGATGTTTGATTGAAGACGTGTCAAGTGTCCAACTCTTTTCGTGTTGGACACCCACACTTCAATCACTTCTACTTTCTCAAATTATTATCGGTGTATGGTGTCTGTGTCTTTGACGGTACTTCGTAGTATTTGTGTTGGTTTTGGTTGGTTGATTGATGTGTGTATGTTTTGGTTTGTGATCTCTCAGATGGGATGGGAACTGCTGAGTGGAGAGCTGCTAAGAGCCCTGCTTATTACAAAAGAGGGGATTATGTTCCTGGATTGAAGGTAAGTTATTGTGTTTTGATTTGGTTGGATTGTGTTAAAGTTTAAGTTTCTGTTTTGTGTGTCATGTTAGCAGAAGTGATTAATTAGAGTGTCTTTGAAGTGGTTGATTTTGTTTTTAATAATGGTTGAGGAGTGAAACAGACACAATGCAATGCCCTTCTAGGCTTCTACTTTGATGATGATGCATTGTGTGACTTTTCCGTCTGGCTTTTTGGTTGATTACTAATTACTAATGAAGTGGACATACGGATATGGAAATGACTTTTGAGCTTGTGAATGAATGGGCATACTATTAATTTTGATTATTTTGCTGGATGAAAGGGTTTACTCTATTGAATATGCTTCTTGAGTGTTTTATGTTGATGGAAGCAATGGCTTTTGTCATGTATTTGTTTTATAAGACATGTTCATGGGCGGGGCCAGGATTGAGGGGTGGGACTGGGAGGGGCCATGAGCATTTAACTGCTTTCAAACATGTATGCATACCTGTTCATAGTGTTTATTTAATGAGCATGGGTATGCACTTGTATGCATATCTGTCTGCACATCTAAATATGTGTTTCAAGCAGTCTTTTAGAGTTTTTAATAAATTCTTATTGAAATTTTATACATTTTACAGGTAGATGGAATGGACGTTCTTGCTGTGAAACAAGCTTGCAAGTTTGCAAAGGAGCATGCTTTAAAGAATGGGCCCATTGTGAGTAATTTTTTCTGTTGGATATTTGATTTTCTTTCCTTAAATTAATTATTAGCAACTGAATGTTATAAGTTACCCATTTGGCTGCTAATGCTTGACAGTTGATACAACTTATCACAATAAAATAATCAGAACTCAAGTGGTAAAATTGAAACAGAAAAAAATAGAGAAAATGATTTCGAAATGAGGTGCTTCAGATTTCATTAATTGACTCAAGGAGTATACAGTGTGTGCTTATATAGGCTTATATAGGCTATGCAACTGACTGAGAACATTCTAGATTCTTATAACTAACAAACTGTTAAATGATTGTTAGCTTAATAATTAGCTAATTCTAACTGTTGCTAAGAACGTAATAGACTACCTACAAAAATCTTCTAGACACTAATTTAGCCGAGGTAGCTTGAACCAACAGTGCTGGTAATGAATGAATGACTGACCTATACACAGTAACTAGACACAGTACTCTAATATACATTAGGAGGGTCAGGGATATATCATATCTAACATATTCATTAATCTGCAAGTAATTGACAGATCTCCTTAGAGGCAGTGCAATTAGCCACAAAAATAAATTATTTGCCATCCGACTCGAATTGAAAATATAGGTCTTCTAATTAAGGCATACTTCAATACTTGGTGCATAGATGAGTTTTTGGGCTTTTTTTCTGTGTTGCATATAATATTAGATTATTTTGGCATTCTGTTAACTGTTACTCTTCCTGTCTTCCAATAACTTGGGAGTTGTAGACGAGATGTGTGCAATTCATTCAATCTGGTCATAGTTGAAACTTAGAATTTGCCTGATTTGTAGTACCTCGTTTGATTCATGCCTGGTGTGTACGTGGAAAATTTTTATTCAAATTTATGGAATTGTAGATTTGCTTGGAAATTCTTTTCCTCATCGTAGTTCTAATGATGTTAATGACATTTGAAAGATGGTAATCTGAGTAACAAACCATTGATCTAAGGAATGCTTTGGCTCACTTTTGGGATTGTTACTTTCTCACTATTCTATCTTATTTTGGTTGACATAAATTAAGGATATGGTTTATTAATGAATGGTTTGCATTTTTCAAAATATGCTGTGGTTTCACTGCATAATGGTTGTCCTTCCCTCATACCGGAAGTGAAAGGAGTTTATCGTCCTTTGTAAAGGTTGTATGTCTTGGTCCAGTTGCAGTTCCCCGTTTTTTACACAATTATTTATTGCATGGCTGAAAAGGACTGGTGTATTATACAAGGCACTTATTTTAAAGTAGCTGTCATTTTAGCATTGATCAAATCATCAAAGTTTTTTCCTCCCTTAGATTTGATTTATCTATTTTATTATTTATTCTGTCCAGATTCTTGAAATGGACACCTACAGATACCATGGTCACTCCATGTCTGATCCTGGCAGCACATACCGCACGCGTGATGAAATTTCTGGTGTGAGACAGGTTTGTCATGCTCCCCAACATATAACATCCTATTATTTAATATTCTGACTCTGAGGAGTTTATTTTAATAATTTCTCTTGGCTAATATGATTGTAGGAGCGTGATCCAATTGAGAGAATAAGGAAGCTGTTATTGTCTCATGACATTGCTACTGAAAAGGAGCTAAAGGTGATTGAATCAAATTGGATTGATTCCTTTAACTGTGAAGTGTGATGATTTCAGAACTGGTTACACATGTCATATGATGCTTTTACCTTGATAACTAAGCAAATTTAATCTGGCATTTTTTCCTGAAGATAGTTCATGAATATACTCCCTCTTCAAGGTTCCCAAATATCAATATTAGTTGCAAGTCAGTTACATTAGAGTGTCAAATAGTTAGTTAATTAATGAAGTTGGAAAAACAAGGGTATTTTATCTTAAATAAGAGTAATTGTAGAAGGGAGAGGTAATTCAGATTTGTTAGTTTGGAAAATCAGAGCAGCGGCTCGGTCGCCAGAGGTAACCCTTGTAGGGCATCTTTTGGTGAATCATTTTATTAGTTATGGGTAGAGAGCAGTAGCCAGCTCTGCGGAAGTAGGAATTCTCTTCCTCTGTGATTCCCTTATTTCATAAGTAGTACCTAAGATCTTTCTCTATTTTGTTGCATTTTTAGGGGTAAGGGTAAAAGGGCGAGGGGATTCAGTTTTTTAATTCAAAGAATTCTTTTGACTTACTAGTATGATGTAGGCCATGCGTTTTTTTTCCTTTCAAATGAAACAACACTTACAATATGTCTTACAGTGTGTTTGTTTTCACTTTTCACATTTAGTTACCTGTTCACCGCACATTTATCAAGAAGCTACAATTATTAAGTTTGGTCCTACTGTGAGTTTAAATCACTCACTGTGGTTCCAACCAAATGCTCAGCTTATATTGCCTTTTTTTTACTTACAAATATTGACTATAGTTAAAGAATGTCATATAATTAGAGTCCTAACAAGGAGTAATATGCGTTGGTAGACCTCTATTGTGGTAGTTACTAGTTACCATTCAACAACTGCTGCAATCTCACGCCTGGTGGGATTGGATACATTGATCAAAATACTTCATAATATCCAATCATGATGTTTTTCAACGGATTGACTTATAGTTTTCTATGGTCTCCTTTCCTCCATCTAGTCAACTTTTCTCAATGGTGATTCTACAGGTTTTGTCCAGTCAACTCATACCCAAACGAGCAAACCACCTAAATCTTTTGTTCCTAATTCTATTTTGTCCTAATTCTATCATCTTTTCTACAAAGGTGCTACCCCAAATTTCTCTTTAATGCTTTCGTTCTTAATTTTATCTTGTTTTATGTGTCCACTCATCTGTCACAACAGTCCCATCTCTATAACATTAAGTTTTCTTCTTGGCTCTTTACTGCCCACATAACATTCAGTCCATACAACATTGCATATCTTATAATTATGGGGTAAAGTTTCCATTCAAGCTTAGTAGTTTCTGCTGTCTTAACTTAATCTGAAAATAGTACTCCATTTCATATATCTTATTTGAATCCCATGGTTTATGTCTCTATCTATCCCCTTATCATTTGTATGATTGGCCAAAGATACGTGAATTGTGGGACTTGTTGTATCATATATTTACCAATTTTCACCTGAATTAGGATTTGTGTGACTCCTAACTTTTACATACAAAAGCTATGTGCTTTAAGGGTTGTCTCAATAACTCTAACTTCCAATTTGTTCCTTTTCTCGACTCTCCAAATAGAACTATATTGTCTACCAAAAAAATGCACTGTGGCACTTGGATGTGTACAGTAAGCACATTTAAAACCAAGATATAAAGAATAAAGATTAAGAGCTCAAAGTTGACTTTTGGTGGAATCATATAATTACCTCGTATTCTCACACTAGTCATGGTCCCTTCCGACATATTTTTTATTGCTTGAATGTGGACAATGTGAATTCTTTTCTTCTCCAAGGCCTTCCATTAAACCTAAGAACCCTATCACATGCCTTCTGTAAATCAATGGAAACCATAGGTCAATCTTTTTGATTTCTCCAATATCTCTTCATCAGCCTTTGTACTAAGTAGTATATTGCTTTTTTGATCAACCACGGTGACATAAAACCAAGTTGATCTTCTGTGGTTTAAGTCCCTTAATCTCTGCTCAATCACCCTTACAGTTTGTGTAGTCTAGTATGTCACACATTCTTAGGTATAGCAATTGGACTCTCATGAATGAAACAACTTTGCGAACTGTCATGTTTTTTTTCTCACTGCCTCTTCCATACTACAATAGGTATATTATCAAGTATAATTGCTTTGTCTATAACTATTTCTACCGAGTAAGATGGAATGGCCTTTTTCATTCTACAATTTTTCTGCCTACGAGATTAATAATATTCAGATGAAGTTAGACTAGTTTCTAGCTTATCATGCGGTATCTTACATACATATATGTTATGCAAGTGTGTATGAACATTTGAATTTGATGCGACATTGATTTCACTTTCTTCTTTTTTAGGACACTGAAAAAGAAGCCAGAAAACAAGTTGATGAAGCCATTGCTAAAGCAAAGGTAAAAAGCACATCTTTGTTGTTTGTTCTTTACTGTATAACTTATATTTGTATATCTTTATTGACTGCATATGGTTTACAATCTTAGAGTTCTTTGTGTTCTTTTATGATTTTCAGGAGAGTCCAATGCCAGAGCCGTCTGATCTATTTACCAATGTTTATGTTAAAGGATTTGGAGTTGAGGTATTTATTTCTTCCCTATTCATTACCCATTGTTTGAATTTGAAGTATGAGCAAACGAAATGATGTATGACAGATTTGGTAGTCTTTTGCTTTATAATGAAGAAAAATGTTGTTTTAGATATTTAGGATTGTATGCGCTTCAAAACTTACAAGACAATTTAATGTTATGAAATATGATAACAACTCAAATATTGAAGTGAAGGAAATGCCAGGATAATTATTTTTTATAATTACATCAAAAATAGATGTGCATCCATTTAACTATCCCAAACCAACAATGGTGGGAGCAGTGTGACCAAGCTCCCCTGGATCTGCATTACTTGGTAGTTGGTAATTGGTATGCTTTTCTCAACACTTATTATGGTTGGTGGTCTTCTGAATTGCAGGCATTTGGTCCTGATAGGAAAGAAGTCAGAGCTACATTGCCATAGATAGAAATTTTATCCTTCCGGACTGATCAAAATAATGAAGAATAAAAGGTTTTACTGCAGAACATCTCTAAGCCTATTGGTTGAGTTTTCCCCAAGTACATAGGATATTTATTCTTGAATAGCATTGGGGGCGGAAATGAATACTTTTTGCCATGTAATTTTTTTTGGAGGAGCATACTGCCAAAGCATTACTGTGTTTAATGCAACTTGGTGTTCTGCAAATTTGAGGAATTCATTGTGCACAACTCTTCTTGATAGGTGGCAAGTTTTTGCTGTTAGTTTTAACTGTTATTGGCCATATTGTTTTATCCAAACCATTTTTTGGGTACCAAGATTTACGATGATTTGAAAATTTTCAAAGTTTTCATCATGCCTGCAATTTGCGTATTGAGCTATTTGGTACAAGTGAATTCAGATATGTATTGAGCTATTAGACTTTAGGGAATTCAGATATGTTGTGGCTTTGATATATGAATAATTACTAGAGTGGAAAAGTGGATTCTCATGAAATTTGACTTTGAGATCTGTTTTAACTGTATGTTATGAAAAGTAGTTATGGGGTTGGGGAATAACTTCTCCGTGGATATAAAGATGAAAAATATTATGCTTGGGGTTTTATTATTTATTAATTAAAAAAGATGTTTGTAAATAAGTTTCACAATTCACATTCTTGAGAAAAAGAGGTCCCCAGAGCATGATTTAGTGGCAAAACTCAAGTGTTGTATGGATATTTGTATTATGAGCAAAAACTCTTGGTTATTTGTTGTATTAAGAACAAAAACTCTTGAAAAAAGAGGTAGTTGCATAGATTTTAAAATAAATTATAAATATCATGAGAATCCACTTTCCATCCTATTCCTTGAGAATAACTTTTCCACCCCTTCCTTGAGAATAAATCCATGAAAATATTGGGAGTCATTTAATTCACCAGATTTTTTATACTTGAGAATAAGTTTTTTTTTACCTTGTAACAAGTATGATAATACTCTTTTCACGTATTTTTATGAATTTGATTTATAGACTTGAGACCAGTGTTTTAAAAACCGACTCGGCCCGCCCGGTCGGACCGAGCTAACTGGGAACTGGGGGGGGGGGGGGGGGGGGTAACCGAGTCGGTTAACCCTTTGGATCGGAAATGCACCAATCCGGTGGAAACCGGCCTAACTCGGCCGGGTTTTGATAAACTCGGTGACCCGGTGGGTTTGTTTAACCCGGACGGGTTGTGCATGTTTTTTTAAAATATTAGGCAAAATTACATTAGGGGTCCTTTAAGTTATTTAATTGTAACAAGTTGGTCCTTTAAGTTTTTTTGTACCATTTTGGTCCTTTAAGTTACATAATGTGTACACTGTTAGTCTTTTTTTTCAGTTTTTGTTACAAAAAACCTAAGTTGGCACTAATAGAACTGACGTGGCCATGGCGGAGTCAACGTGTCATCTATCTGTTGAAAATTTGGTCATTTAAGATTATTGTCATGTAACAATTTGGTACTTTCAACTCATTTTTTCTTTAAAAAAATGGTTCGTCTTCTTTTTCATTTAAGTTAAAAATGACCAAATTATTACATGACAGTAGTCTTAAATGACCAATTTGTTACGAGACAGATGATACGTAGGCTCCATCACGACCACATCGGCTCTATTAGTGCCAACTTGGGTTTTTTGTAACGAAAAATGAAAAATGAAAGAAGGACTAACGGTGTACACATTATGTAACTTAAAGGACCTATTATTATTTTGCTATGCCAAAAATGAAGTCATGGGAATCGAACCCATGACCCTTTATTCATCATGCATTGTGCATTACCACTAGACTACAAACCAATTCTTGTTATTTGCTTACAAATAGTTTATCTATAGGTGCTTTTGTTGAATAAAAATTTGCAAATATAATCAGTATTTATAATGTTTTTCATAGTAAAAAAAATACAATATTTAGTATATGTTACATGCTATACATTCAGTAAAAAAGCGGCCAAGATACAAATGCATCATGGTCTTCTGTATGTTTTTTTAATTATTATTATTATTATTATTATTATTATTATTATTATACTCTCTCTTACAAACAAGTCAACCACTAAAGATATATATTTTTTTCATAATATATATTTTAAAGTTTTATTGTATAAACATTTTTAAAATAATAATTCTTTTTTGGTTTTGAGTAAAGTATTGTACCAAATCTTGGTTCTCTCTTTGGTCATTACATTCTTGAATTTTTGTTAGACTTTTCTAGGTAGGATGTGTAATTTTAGGAAATTAAGTTTTACAGGTACGAAATTTATATTATATAGGTCTTGAAAATTCTCGAAATAGAGACCGGGTCCGAGTCATGTGGTTCCGATTTTTTTTCGATTTTGGTCATGCGGTTCAACTGTCGACCCGTCGGTCCGACCCTTGACCCAGTGACCCGGTACCTTCACCGAGTCGGCCACCGGTCCGAGTTTTGAAACATTGCTTGAGACAAATACTTTGTAGGGGTAATGTTTGTGTAGTCATCGTTGAGTGTTTTGTTTGAAAGCACGACACAAACTTGTGTGAAATGATTAGAGCTGTTAAATTGGGTTGCTCGGCTTGGCACAATCTGGTCCATTGGCCCAAAGCGTAAAAACAGATTATGCTAGCCCATTGGCCCATTGTAACAAAAATACCACAAAAGTGTTCAAAAACCATAAAAAATGTGCTCAGCTTGGCCCATGAGTCAACTGGGTTGAACAAAAATGACCATAGAGTCAGAGAATGGTTTATCGTACGATATAATCAGAGTCAGAAAACAATTTTTCTGATTTACACAGAAGTTCTAGATAACTCTCACAAGAGAGGGATATTCAATAAAACTAGAATTTGCTCAAAGGCTTTTTCTTCAAAAGTATCTTTTATTTGAACTCCTTTTTCTTTATATTCTTTTTAGCATATAGTAGCTATACCGAGGGAGTCCACTTTGACTTTCCTTCTCTTTGAGAGATATGAAGAGTATTTCAGATGATACTTCCTTTTATATACTCTTGCATACTCTATCTTCTCCTATAGTGACCCAGAATATGGCTGTTTGGAAGTGGTTTCTCTCGACACTATGAGAGATTTTTTTATTCTCTTGTTCTTTCTCAAGAGTTTCTTTCCTTTACTCTCTTTTGAGCTCCGAGGCTTCCTTTTCTTGTGCACACTTCGATGTCTTCTCACATATACTTCAGTTGAACGTTGAAGAGATGTTAAACTCCTCTATTTATAGTGTGAGCAATAAATAAAAAATTTGAGAGAAAGGTTTTTTGAATAGTAGATGTGAGACTTGGGTTTTTCCTAATAAAACTAAATATATCAACTTCTTTTTTTTATCAAAAAATATATAAACTTCAGTTGACCTACTTTTAGTTATTCTTAAAATGTGGATTGAGCCTAACTCAATCTCACAAAACTGGCTTGTAAGGTGACGGTTCCCCCCACTTATAAAGTGTTTTGAGACCATATCTCTAGTTAATGTGAGACTTGGGTTTTTCCCAAGACTTACATTTAGAGATGAAGTAATTTTGACCAAAAAGAGATGAAGTAATCCAAATTTAAATATTATTTACCATAATTTTCACTTTTCAGACAAGTCCAACATAATCTTAACAATGGGTATGAATTACATTGGCAAATAAGTTAGAAGCTGATTTTTAATTTCTCAATTTAATGATGAAATGACACTAACTCTTAAAAGAAAATGGAACTAGAAATCAAACTTCTTTTACATGGAAACATGAAAAGTGGATAGTACTAGCGTCAAATTAGCAAATGGAATCACATGCGTAGAGGTGGAGGATAATGAAAGATCGCTGTGTTTCACGGGTGGGTTGTAGCCGTATGATGATTCATAGTTTGATCACTAATTGATGATGGAGTTGTCCTGCTGAATATTGTATTTTAGAATCTTCTGGTTAATTTTTTCTTAGGGTGCGTTTGTTTGAGGTGAAGAGGGAAGAGATAGTAAGGGAAGAAAGAGTGATTTTAACATGTTTGGTTAAAGAGAGAAATAGAAAAGAGAGAGAGGAAAGATCAGTTTACTGGTTTTTATAATCTCTAAAGTGGAGAGAAAGAGCTCCTAAATTTGTCTTTTACCATCTTGCCCTCAACTAAATTAAAAAATTAAATCAAACATATAGGAGTGTTTTTGTCTTTTCAAAATCAAGAGACACGACTCTCTCTTCCATATTCCTCTCTTCCCTCTTTCACCTCAAACAAACAACCCTCCTAATCTACTCTATCTCTTTCCTCTTTCTCTTCTAATCCAAACACACCCTTAATGTGACCCTCACTTTCTCAGAGACACGAGCCACCCCTGAAAAGAGACCGGGTCCACATTCCATGATATTTTAGCATACTTGTTGTGTTCCCACGTGGCAGCATCTTATTATGTCCAATTCCGAGGAAGACAAAACCAACGTAGATGACATTGAGGGTGGACCATAACCTACTAACGCTCAGAGTATCCAATGATATATTGATATACCAAGATAAATTTTAGATAAAATATCATAAGTAATTGCTGATTCAAATTATATTGATACTCCATGATGAATTTCTAAAATTTATATTCAGTCAAATTATTAGGATATTTCTAAAATACATCTTATTTCATTTCATCACTAACTGAGTGAGCAAAAAACATAGGAACATATGCAAAAGTGTATGGGGATAGTAGACTATATACATGCTATCGTTGTAATATTAGTAAGTCTATAACCATCTTGGTGAGATAAAAAGTCAAGTGAAGCTCGATGGGCAACAAAAGTGCAGGGCTTGCAGAAGTTGCAGTTGATTTCCAACTGTAAGGGATAACAATCCTGCTGACCCACCAGAAAGTCTGCCCATCAAACCTCATCGCTCCTCCAACATTGCTTTAACCGCCATCCGCTCTGCCACCTTCCATTGCAAGGCCACCCTCACTTTCAGTGACTTCCACCTCCATCACCAATCAAAGCTCCAACCTTTCAGCATCAACCATTCAAATATGAGAAAGCAATGAGAGAGTTTGAAGGCTTAACCCTAGATTCAAGGTTTTCGGGTTTCTTGGTCAGCAAGGAAAATAGGAGATAGATAATTCAAGGTTTTTTGGGTTTCTAAATCATTTTTTCCCATATTCAATCTTTGTTGATTTACCTCTCCTTGCCATGGCTAGCCGTGAACCGCCAATACCTAGTCGCCCTTATCTCTTCTTCATCGTCTATCTCTCTTTTGTTGAGATTTGTTCTCAGCATTACAATTTCTCCATTGTATATTTTATGAGTTTCTTTTAACATGAAGAACCTAATTTGATTTCGATCTCCAGTTTTTAATAAAAAATATAATTTTTTAACTAAAAGCCGTGCATTTTACTCAAAATTAACATTATTATAGTCAAATCAGTCTTATATTAATCATGCATATGGAATTTTTCTAAACAAAAAATAAAAAAACGCAACATTGTGCATGTATCGAGACATGAAGAACAAAATAAAAAAAAGATAAATAATCATAACTTAAATCAAGTTAAATTAAAGTACTCTAAAAGTATCTAAATAACCGAGTTTGATAACCCGTTTTCTAGACACATTAAAAAGAGAAAAATCTCAATTTGGTCCCTCAATTATTACTCTCTTTCTAATTTAGTCCTTAAACTATTTAAGTTGATTAAAAGGTCCCTAATATTTTCCTT
Source organism: Astragalus glycyphyllos (assembly GCA_963573325.1). Lineage (NCBI taxonomy): Eukaryota > Viridiplantae > Streptophyta > Magnoliopsida > Fabales > Fabaceae > Astragalus > Astragalus glycyphyllos. Next base: position 69,734,328 of record OY754308.1, read on the forward strand.
CATCCATCGAATTAGTCTCTCTGTTGATGCGGGTCACATTCACAGAGGGACTAACTTGACTACTTGATGAAAATTTCATAGACTCCTTAATCATTTAAAATAATTTAGGAACTAAATAAGAGAGAAGATGATAGTTGAGGGATAAATTTTAGGTTTGTCCCGTGCAAATACATTGTTACGGTCTTTTGTTCTTTTTGTACTGACACCACATCGTACGAACCAAGGTTATTCGTGTACATAGGGTAAAATATATTTAACTTTTTAAGTTGAATAAATAAATAAATCCCTCGTATGTATCTTCCCTTTCCCCATATTTGTTTCCCTTGTATTAATTACCTGCCATCTCAACTCCCATGTGCAGTTAAATTGGTCACAATTTTCAACCCTTTAAATAACAAATCAAAATTTTGGTTGCTGAGTAGGTGAGAGACACTTTGTTCTCTTTCGTTGCAAATAGAGCATCCATTTTATTGAATTGAACTACAAGATCACCTTGTTCGAACTTTACAAGACCTTAGCTTATATTATAAGGTACAATTCAGTGATTACCAAAGAAAGACACTGAAAGAATAAGCTTATCTTAATCATTAGTGATGTTATTTTACATCAACTTGGTGGGTCTCCTGATTTCAAACCCCACCAAATCCCAATTTAAAATTTGTAATTATTCACCCTAATCAATATTATATAAGATTTGCCTTTCCACTTTTTTACGAGTATAATATACAAAATGCAGTTGAGAATAAACAATATTTTAAAACCTACATCAGGTAAGAAAATAAAAAATATACAGTAGCAGTTTTTTCATTTCATGCTATTTTTAACATCAACTTGTGCGTGCGTTGAAACTTGAAGCAGTCACGGGCCAATTGAATGTTTGCAAACAGCTTTCATTTTTTGGCAGAATAGTTCAGTTTGTCAGAGTTTGGATCCACTTCTTTTCTTCATGTTAGCATAGCACTATCTATCTCACCAAAAAAAAAAAGCATAGCACTATCTAGAAGTCACCATTCAAACATTTTTTAAACGTTTAAAATATGTTTTTTAGCTCAAATTTGTTGTCCCTTCAAATATACTCCATCCGTCTCATATTAAGTGTCATGTTTGTCATTTTTCTTTGTCTCAAATTATCTGTCACTTTAGAATCCCAATACAATATTTATTATTACTTTCCACAATACCCTTACTTTAGAATATCAATAACCGTGCCTTTCAACAACCAAGACCAAGAAAAATGTAAGAGTGTTTTAGTCCTACCACATTTTTTTACCATAAAATTTAGCATATCAAATCATTTTCTTAATACCCGCGCATAACCTTAAACGACACTTAATATGAGACGGAGGAAGTAGCATCATTTTAAAATTGAGCAAATTCTTAAATTGGTTTTTCAAGTATTCTACCCAATTTAGTCCTTCAACTATAAAATTATAATAAATATTAGTTTTAATTATTTTTTTATATTCATCAATTTAGTCTCCGAACTATCCACTTTGTCTTTCGTTTAGAAAGTAATGAAGGGGCTAATTAAATTGATGAATATAAAATAGTTTAGGGACTATTTATTATATTTTTATTGTTTAGAGATTATAGACCAAATTAAGGGTTTACACTTTAAATTAGTCTCAGTAAAATTTTATAAATTTATTTTATCGGTAACTCTTTGAAAATGTTATTGTTTTCTTTTATGTCCCTCTAGTAGCTTCCCAATTAGTGAAATGTTAAGTTGTTAAATATTTGTCCTTTATGGCTTCGTCATATCATTTTTTTCATTTCCTATCTCTTAGCGGTAATAACAAGGTTAAATTGTTTTTTTTCTTTATCTTTGACCAAAGTTTTAGTTGGGTCTTTTATGTTTTTTTCCTATTTTGATCATTTATGTTTTAAATATGTTCAAAGTGATCCTTTATATTTGATATGTTTCACTTTGGTCTTTCAATTGATATGATAAGTTTCAGTTTGGTCCTTCTGTGTTTTTATTTGGAGGACCAAACTGAAATACCAATTGATGGACCAAACTGAAATATATGAAACATAAAGAACCACTTTGACACAGATTTGAAACATAAAGTATCAAAGCAAGGAAAAAAGGTAAAGAAACAAACTTGAACTTTGGTCAAAGGTAAAAGACAAAAAATGCAATTTAGCCTAACAATAAATGAGTTTTCTTAGGTTTTTGGGAATAGGAACCCTATAAAGCTAAATTCACATCCTACAAAACTAACTCGTAGATTGAGAGAGGTCTCTCACTTATAAATTATTTTTCAGGCCATATTACATTTGATGTGAGATTTTTAACACTACATGAGGAGAGGAAGAGGGTAACAGTGGTTACACTAGGGGGAATAGAGAGAGGGAGCGTGAGGGGAAGAAACGAAAGGTTGAGAGAGAGGAAGCGAGACTGACAGAAAATGGAGAGATTAGGCCAAGATTTAAAGAGAGAGGGACGAAGCGAAACACGGAGAGAAAATACTGATCTGCAGAATGGGAGAAAAGGGACCAGCGACAAAGGTCTTGTGTTGCAGGGGCTCTGTTGGAGTAATAATGGTTGGATTGGAGAGAGAGAAAAGTATGAATACATGGTACAGGAGAAGAGAGGGACCACGCCGAGAATTAATAAACAGTCAGTGTGGTATTTTAAGCGTGTTAAAGTTTATTTAAATCGGAGATACCAATGCGGTTTTCTGCTTAAAACCGGCGTCGAATGTGGCGTGTAACCCGCTAAAATCACAAATTTTAAAACGTTTCGTGTACTAGGAAAAGTTTACCTAAAATTGAAATAATAAACTACTCAACTTTTTTTTATTAGTTATTACGAATGGCATCTACGATACACACTACAAGAAAATCATTTTTAAAGAGGGATTTTTGAGACGGGTAAGTATCCCTCACTATTAGTCACAGATTTAGCTACCGAAAAGATGTTCGTCACGAGTTGAAGTTAGTTTACATTTGTGACAAACTTAGTGACGAAAAATATGCCTCTCTACTAGTTCTGTAATTATTAATCTGTCATAGAATATTGAAAATATGCTTAGAGACGGATTTTGAGAGCAAAAGTTTCCCTTACCCACAAGAATTTGCTTAATTTGTTACTAACCTAAATCAATTATAGGAGTAAAGGTAAGTTGAGAAAAATTGAAATTTACCGAAGATGTGTTTGGGTTTTTGATATATAACAGATAAAAGTGAATTTTGTATTTAGTAAAATCAATTCTAGTTGTGGATCTAAGTCGTGTATAAAAGATCAAGCTCAAACTCAATTCAAATAAACCATGGGGCATGGATTCTAATAAAGTCTGGTCCTTCTAGGTTTTTTTTCTCTTGTTCCTTCAAGAATTCGGTCTTGTGGTCGTACCCAGGTATTAGTGAGGTTGTTGGTTGTCTTGCCTTGTTATATGCATTTCATTTCCGGTATGGGGGGCGCAAACTTGTCACAGGAAGTTGTCCAAAAGGTTAGGAGACACTTGGAGAGTCAGTAGGCTATAGGGAAGGAACATACGGTGGTCAGAAAATTTCAACCAACCAGGAAATGTGTGTCATATCAAATTTCCCCTAAGGCTTAATTACTTTTTGAATTCCCCTTTGAAGCGGAAGATACTGATGTGGTGGGACAATCATCCCTTCCAAGAATGGTAGAAAATGCTATTAGCAGTAAACTTGTTGTGGGTTTAAGATTGAAAAGAGGTAGGGAATTCAAAGCCGCTGGTTTGATTGGGATGGGTGCGGAGAGTCTCTCTTGGTTGGTTTTAAAGTTGTGATGCAATCTGAGATCACTGCTAAGACTGGTCTTTATCTTTCTGTGGCCGAGGAGGCGGGCTTAAACATGTCTTCAACCTCCAAATGACTACCATAACTCCATGAGTTGGAATTGTCGAAACTTGGCGACTGCCACGACAAATAGTGAGCTTAAGGCTGTCATTTTAAGATTGAAGCCAACAATGCTCTTCTTAATGGAGACAAGAGCTAATAAGGAATGTGTTGAGAAGGTTCCTAGGAAACTAAAATTCCATCATTGTTTTTGTGTTGAGGCTAATGGTACTGCTGGGAGATTATCCCTATTTTGGAATGATTTCTATGAGGTTTAGATTCTAAGTAGCTGTCAGAACTTCATTCACACTGTGGTGCATCAAAGGAGAACAAGGAAACTTTTTGAAACCTATTTTGTATATGAGTGGGGAGGTTGATTTCTGGTCCTCAGATACCTTGATTGTGTGTGGGAGATTTTAATGAAATGGTTTCTCAATTGGAAAGGAAGGGCTCAGACATGTAGAGGATAGAAGAATGGAGTTGTTCAGAGCTTTTATGAATAATACTATGTTAATGGATATGGACCTTAAAGGTTGTAATTTCACTTGGGTTAGTAATCCAAAGATGGTGTTGCTTTCCTAATGCTTCTGCCTTGGCTCTCCCCATGATCGATTCTGATCATTCACCCATTGTCCTAATTCCTTTCCCTAAAACCACTAGTGGTATTCAAGTTTGAAGCTATGTGGCAAGACCATCCCGACTTTGCTCAAATACTCTCTAATATTTGGAAGCCTAATTCCAATGCTATTCAATCATACCATTGGCACAAGTAGATCTAAATCCCATCTAACTCATTGGCACAAACACATTTTCAAGAATGCGCATAAGTAGATTGAGAGGGCCAGTGCTCTGGTGCAAAACTTATTGAATGGACCACAAGACACAATTCAGTGGGAGTAGGTGTTCAGTTTGAGGAGGAGGATTGATGAGTCATGGAAGCAAGAGGAGACCTTCTGGGGTCAAAGATTAAGAGTTAAATGGTTGAATTATGAGGATAGGAATTCCACATTCTTTCAAACGAGTATTATCCAAAGAAGAGACAGGGCCAATATGTCGCACATGTAGTCGCACTCCACTTTTCGCTACTGTGATATAATCTTGTTTTGCAAACCTCCCTACTCTTTTTTCTGAGTCTATTAATGTGGCTTTGGAGGCCCTTTTGCTGGATGAAGAGATCAAGAGTACTGCCTTCTCTATGGGTACCTTGAAAGCTCTAGGGCCTGATGGGTTGAATGGTTTATTTTATCAAAAGAATTGGGGCATTATCAATGAGTATATACATGCCTATTTCAAATCAAAAAAAAAATATGGCTATTTTACTTTTAAGTTCAAATAAACAAATAATATATATGTTGTCAAAATAATTATTTTAAATAGAAATATTCATAGAATATCCATAACAAGTAATGCAACACGACTCGTGCGTAAAGTACGGATGATACTGTTAGTTTATTTATATATTGATGTTTTATTTTTTAATATTTTGAATATTGTATTATTTTTTTAAAAAATTGATTCCAATTCAAGTCTTAGATTTGCCACTTTATATATATATATAATCTAATCTATCTATCTATCTATCTAATCTAATATAGATTTATACAAATACACCACATATGAAATTACCAATTAAGACATTTGAGAAAAATGACACTTCACATAATTGAGAGTAAAATTGCAACTAACCACTAAAAGACAAAAAAGACAAAATATGATAACTTTTTGTTTTTTGCTTTTATGTTTTTTTACTTTTTCCTATGTCTCTCTCCTTTCTATTTTTTCTTTATTTCTATCCTCTCTCTCTCTCTCTTCTAATATCTCGTCTCTCCTCTTTATTTTTTCTTTCTTTTCCTTTATTTCTTTTTTCTTCTCTCTCTATTTACTCCATTGTTTCTCCTCTCTCATTCCTTTCATTTTTTATTTCCTTCTTATTCCCTCTCTCTATTTATCTTTATTTTTCTCCATCAATATTTTCTTCTAAGAAATAATTTTTTCTCATTTCATCAAAACACTCAATATTAAAATCTCTAATTTACTAATATCTGCTTTTTGTTTTTGTGTATTGACGGTTAACAATTATTGGTATAAATTTTTTGTTTTATAATTTTTAATAATCACTTTTAATATTTTGCTTTCATGAATAGTTTTATTTTTTAATAATATCTTAGGAGTCTTGACAAGAAAATGTTAGTTTTTGTCAAGACTCCACAATTTTTTTTTACATGTTTATACTTTTTGCTTTGGAGTATCGACAATTAACAATTACACGTTGTTGCTATAATTGTTTTGTATTATGACCTTTGATTTCTTAAGGGAAAACATAACACACTATGGCTATAATCATATTTTATATTTTGCTTTCATGAATAATTTTATTTTTTAAAATTAAAATTTTGCTTTGGAGTCTATACCAAAAAACATTAGGCGTTGTCAAATTAATTGTTTTTTATCTTGCGTTTGACTTCCAACGGCAAAACGTTACATGTTAAATTTCCTTGCTTTTGATTCTTGATGGCGAAAAATTAAAAGTTATCGGAATACAAATACTTCATCTTAATATGCTTTGAAATCTAACTAATCATCTCACACCGTATTTGACTAATCTACTTCTATTATCTATTTAATCTAACTCTCACTTCTAAAATCCCTATTTTATCCATTGCTATTTTTTTTGCCACAGCACGATATTAACGTTTTTGAAATACAAATATTTTACATCTTATTTTTACATGTCTTTATTTTTTATAAATGATTACTTCACTTTTGACTATTGATGAGAAACAACTTAATTATACGATTGATTTTTTTGCAATAATTAATAAATGTATTCCTAATTTTTCAAATCATTATTTAAGCTTTTATTTTTACACTTTTAAATCAAAACTGAAACTATTTACTTAGTCATCAAACTACCAAAAAATATAAGTACCCACGTGTCGATGGGCGACGGGGAGCGACGATGGGGGACAGCCAAGGGGAGCGGCGAAGAGGGGCGACTACGGGGCGCGATGATCGTGGTGGTTGCAACGTCGTTGAATTCACTTTAATCGTATCTTCTTCATCTCTCATTTGTATATTCTTTTATCTTATTTTCATCTCATTTTCTTTTTTCCTGATTTTTACTCTATTTTTTAACATTTGAAAAAGGTACTAACTTTTTTTAACTTCGTGCAACTTGAACTTTTTAGGGCATAGTGGTAGCTACGGGGGCGGCCACGGGGAGCGACCACGGGGGTGAGGCAATCGCGGTGGTTACAATGTCGCTTGATTCACTTTAAATGTATCTTCTTTTTCTCTCATCTGTCTATTCTTTCATCTTATTTTCATCTCACTTTTTTTTCTTCTAATTTTTACTCTGTTTTTTAAATTTGAAGACGTTATTGATTTTTTTAACTTTCTGCATCACAATTTTTTTAAGCATCTTAAAATATAATTTTTTTATTAGCTTATGCCTTTTTCTTTTATTACATTTTACAAATTTCAATGTATATATGGATTTATAGCATATTCTCACAAAAATAGTATCACCCGTGCGGATGCACGGGTATAGTACTAGTAAAGTTCAAAAGCATCCTTGTGGTGGTTCCTTGCTTGTTGGTTGAGTACTCGTTCATTAGAACTTTGGAATAATGGAACAAAATTTTCTTCCGTTTGTTTGTTACAATTTACTGTGCACTTTAATACCCTTTAGACACGCAGTGAAGTGCGAGTACATGTGCAACATCCCTTGAGTCAACGATTGATTATACATTTATACGTGCAGAATTTGTTTTTTCAGATATGTTAGCAAATTGCAAAGCAAAATCCCATCCCAATAATGAGATGTTAGCTAGGGATTCATGATAAATACGCTGCCCAAAGAAAGGTGAAGAATAACAAACCCTTACGGCAAAGACACGTAAATGAATAGTTTTGATACTCACTCAACCATATATGAATTTTGATACCTATGACTAAAACTTTCATCTCTCGGTCGCATATGACAGTGTTGAGATCACTCAGCTTGTTATTCAACTCGGGCCGACCCGGTAGGTCTGATTGGTTGGACAAAGACTCGATATAGTGACCGCTCGAGACACTTATTGGACCAGACATGCATAAGACCCGACACAACCCAGTGTAATCCGGCGACTCGGTCGGTGTAACCCGGTGACCCTGTCGCTTTGACCCGATCAACCTGTTTTTCCCAAATTAAATTATGCCAATATACTTACAAAATTGTAAGGATTGGATTCAAACCCATGACTAACAGGTCAAACTGACCAATGCCTATTATTATTAGTGTTTAGTAGTGTCGTGGGTCATGCGGACCAACTAATGACTCGTCTGTCCGACCATTAACCCGGTGACCAATTCCCTGACCGAGTTGATCACAGGTCAGTTTTAATAACTATGCTGCTTAGTGATAAATATAAAGTGTTGTGTGTTTATTGGGAACACGAGTTCAAACTCGTAACACTTCAATTTCATTTCTTATATATTCCTCCAATTATACGACTATTTGCACGAGTGGAGGGTTTCATTGCAAAAATAAATTTATTTTGAATTAGTAAATATATTTAATCTTTTTTTTTGGTCAAAAAATATATTTAATCTTTAATTAGATTAATATGTTATTATTTAGCTTCCCCAAATAAATATGCTGGCCCAAACAAATATAAACAACAAGTACATTAGCCCATTAATATGTGAATTGCTTTTTCACAGTGTTTGTGTTTTAAGTGCTTTTCTAAATAAAATACTTGTCATATTCTGATTCCTTGTTGAATTTCGAGTATTTTAGGCACAAGAATCGTTCAATTTCGTGCTCTATCGCAAAACCACCATTGTTGAGATTGAAGGATTTTTGAACTTCAAATTCAAGATTTCGGTTCTAGAAGTGATTTACGCATAAACACTTTTCTGAACTTAATTTTGAGTTCATTGAATTTCCTGCGAAACTTTATTCAAGTTAGAGTCCAGTTTCATCCAATTTGGTTGCTGTTGCATGTGTTATTCAAGAAACAAGAAATCAAAGGGACTTTAGTGTACTTGAAGACATTCATAGTGTTCTCCATTTTTTTGCGTTTTTGTTTTAAAGGGCCTAACGTAAACAGACGTGAAAGATAAAAGATCAAAGTGAGAAAAATAAAAAGTAAAAGACTAAATTGACACGGATATGATAAAGGACCAAAGTGGGAAAAAAAATAAAGGACCAAACTGAAACTTTGGTCAAAGATGAAAGAACAAAAATGCAATTTAGTCACCCTTCCTGAAAAAAGTATAACTATTCACCCTTTTGTTCATTTATTTATTATTATTATTATTATTATTATTATTGTTATTATTATTTAGCTTGTAGAGTGAAGTAATTTTATTTAAGCTTAAATATCATTTTGATCCTTACAAATACAGCAAATGTCCATTGTGGTCCCTACAATTTTATTTTTTAAAAATATCCATTGCAAAATTTAAAATTATTTATTTTTGGTCCCTGCAAAAAGTTTTTGTAAAATAGCCCTTCCAAAATGAATAATTTTAAATTTTTCCAGGGCAATTTTAAATTTTTTTTTGTAGGAACCAAAATGAATAATTTTAAATTTTACAAAGACTATTTAAAAAAACTTTTAGGGGGACAAAAATGAATATTTTAAATTTTGTAATGACTATTTTAAAATAATTTTTTTTGTAGAGACTAAAACAGATATTTACTGCATTTATAGGGACTAAAATAATACTTAAGCCTTTTATTTATTTTTCAACGTAGAAAGCCTCAAAGTCTTTTTTGTTTTTTTTGATCAGTTCAAAGTCTTCGTGATTAAGAAATCTTGAAAAGAAAATACTTACCTTGAACAAGAGTGATATAATCACTTTTTTTTGTGACAAGGATATGATCACGTTGATTAGTTTTTTTTTGAAGCAAACGTTGATTAGTTATTACAAATATAAATCGTACAGAATAATTATACTATGTTAGACAATCGTAATATTAATTAAGTGATTTAGCAATAACACGTTAGGTGTTGCTGAACAAAGAAAATTCAAATTATGATTTTTAAGTAGCGTTCATGAGATAAACAATGGGAACACCAAAATGGGATGGGAATCCTCTCGAGTTAGTAGTTACTGGATAGTTTTGTAGGTGAGAGAAAAACTCATCTAATAAAATATTATTATCTTATTTACTGAGTTTTTTTCTCCTACTGAAACTGTCCAATAACATGTGAGAATGCAAACCAACCAAAATATAATGGGAACTTGAAAACTCAAAAAACTTAATTTGTCTTGAATGAAAGAGTTTACTAAGAAATTATCAAATCAAAAATAATATTTTAAGAAATTATGATTAAAATGAGACAAGTAACACGCAACCGTAAGAAAAAGGAACTTATAACGAAAAGAAAAGAACCATAAGAAGAAAAAAAGGCTAAAATATTATTTTTTTTCCTTTTAAGTTATTTTAAAAATTTATATTCGTACTTTAAGTTTTTTCTTCTTTAGATAAATTTTCTATGTTTTAAATTCTTGACACACAAATCCTTTTTTGGACATTTTGTCCATTAGAGTTAACAAATGCTGACTAAGACATTAAGTGATGATAGCTTATAAAAAAGACATTAAGTGATGATATGGACTCACTTGATGGCATGCTTACATGTCAATTAAAAAACTAAGGTGAATTTAGTGCTTAAAATTAAATATATCGTCTTATTTCACAAGTTTCCACCAAAATTCTATAACCCTAAAGAAAACTTGCAATTTCGCAGCATCAATAAGGTGTGTTGGAGAGTCCGGGTGAGCACCGAGAACAACAACGAGCTAATAACCATGAGCACCAAGAGAATTGGACACCACATGTCTCAAAACCTTAAGGCATTAGGTATATGGGTCACCGTTCATATATTCTTCAATTAGCTCATTTGTAGTCGATGTGAGACTAACCAGTCACACTTAAGTTTCCACCCCCTGAAGTGTGAGCACCCCACCATTATACTTGATCCAAACTAGGATCCACTTTTCGATCCTCCACTAAGTCGAACCGGGCTCTAATTCCACTTATTGAGGAGTCTGGGGGAGCAACAACGAGCTAATGACCAAGACCATCAATAAACTTGGACAACACATTTGATCCACCCAAAAACTTAATTAAGGTATAGGAATATGGGTCAGCTCTGTTATATATCATTCATTTAGCTCATTTCTAGTCGATGTGGGACTAAACACTCACACTTAAATTCCCAACAGGGTGTGGGTTCTTTGCAGTGAGATTGATGCTAGATTTGACTTGTAATATACCCATTGTTGCAAATTTGAGTTTTATTGAAGAAAAGGGGGTAGAAACGAAACCAAAGGACCAAACCATGGAAAGAAATTTTGGGAGTGTAGGTTTTTTGTTGTAGAATTCCTTCTAGATACAAATTTGAGTTTGTGGGGTGGAAGCCAGTGTTGTGAATTCAAGCTTCGCTATAAAAGATTGTTTGTTCCATTTTTGTCTATTTTGTTTCAAATAGGTCCTTTAAGTTTGTCTAAAGCTTCAGCGTAAGTAATAACGTGCATGATTTATTTGTTTTTTTTTGTGTGTTTTTTACTCACATAGGTTAAACGAGTTGATTATGGAGATTCTATTGGATATGTATGAGGATGGAGAATCTATTTCTGTTTTGTAAATTCTGATTTATATAAAGTGAACCAATAAAATTTGAATTACATGATTGGTATTTGTTTTCCAGTAAATTTCGTTTACTTCGTTGTCAAACAAATTAATTTGAAAAAGATAATATAAGAGGACTCAAATTAAATCCTGAATTCACCAGTTAACAGATTTACGTACCAGCCCCAAATTTAATGTGTTTTCAAGGAGTAAAATGGTTTTCACATAGAACTCAATTATGTTATCATTCGAGTCAATGCATCAAGACCAGTACATAATCATGATTCGAATTAAGTTCCAAAAGCCCAAGTGTAAAAGAACTTGAGCAAGACACATGAATCAAAACCCAGAGCGTCTGAACGTCATGAATTCGTCAAGTATTTTTGTACAAATGGATTTTGAATTCTAAATAAAATCAAAAGTAACTTAAACAACTTATGGGAATCAATCCTTTGAGGGAAAGAACACCATAAATTCTTTAAGCGAGAAGATAAACAAAATAAAACAGATTAGAGAATTGTAAATAAAAGACGAGAAACAGACTCTCAATTGTGAAAGTCAAATTGATTTGATAAAAGTACAGTTTTGAAATACATGAAAAGTTGGCTCAAACATACATTGTTCTCCACAATTGCCATGGGTTACTGAATGTTATGAAATGCGCCCCTAGAGCTATTTACAAACTACTATTTATAGATTTTACAAGTAAAAACAAACTTATTTGCATGATGGACATATGTCCATTCAAAAATGGTCTAATCTAAAGATTTTCTAATGATTGTTGATGATTGATGTCACGTGTCCATTGACCTTTGGATGCTTCACACCTGTCTTCACATTTGAAAGCATTCTAAAGTAACTGTCACAACTGCTCTATGCTTTTGCGCACCTTGCACCGGTCTTCGAAACTTCCTTTAAAGTCATCAACGTAACTCGAATTGTACTGCTTCAAGAACTTTGTTGCCTTGTAACAACCTTCGAATTCCGGCTCTAAGACTTGTTGACGTGTCCGTGTGGCTAATTTCAAATTCAAAATTCAGTTGTAACAGTATTACATAATTAAGATTACATGATTTAGATTACATCAAAATACGCTAAAGCCCCGTCCAAACGAACCTAGCAACAATGAAACAGATTGAGAATGCATGATTAGGATTACTTACTGTAAAGTTTTAAACAAACTTAAAGTTTTTATTTTAAACTTAATTAAACTTAAAGGACTAAAATAAAACCACTAAACTTTTAAAATGAAGCTCAAATTTATAACAATGGCTGCAAGAAAACTCAAACATGCAACAATGGATAACAATGTCTATATCACAAGACGAACCTAGCACTAACCTTACTACAAAGAACCTACACACTCCCCTTAGATATCGTTATTACATAGGGTTCATAATAGAATCAAAGAGTTGACGGCGAAGGGAAAGGGAAATGAATGGTTCACAACAAGAGGTTGAGGGCCAACAAATGGTTTTCATGGTTGTTGCACAAATGGAGCTTTACTATCACAACTTTTTGTTTTATTTTTGTCTTCTAAGTTTCTAGTTAGTTTTTTTGGTCGAGACCAGAGTATTCACCGTCGAACGCAATGACTAATCCCCTCGCTGGATTAGAGATACCTCGAAGGGTGGGACAACTGACCCAGTGATTTAAAGCTGCTCCATACCTATTTCTAGTTAGTTTGAAGTAAGTCCTCTAATTTATATTTAGTTTTAAATATGTTTTTTACATTTTTATTTAATTTCAAACAGGTCTTCTAAGTTTGTTTAAAGTTTCATTGTAAAGTATATTACTAGTATTTCTCAAGTATCAAATTATGATTTCTTTAAAAAAAAAGTATTAAATATGAAATGGAAATTACCCGAAAAGAACTTCAAATTAAAATGAAATTTCTAATTTTTATTGGAATGAAATTTGGAATGTTGAATACCAAAGTTAAGGGGGTGCACGTGGTCACATGGGATGTGTAGCCCATTTGTATGTTTGAGAGGGTATGAAGCAGTTTGGCCAGTGGGGTTCTTCCAGCCAAGCAATGTCTTCATCATCTCAATTTCAACTCTTTTCAAACAACAAAAATGGCTTTCTCTTCGCTGGACGCAAAAGAATATTACCTTTTTATATATGTAATATTATTCTTCTTAGTATTATTTTGAATATTTATCTATTTACAATCAATTCCCATGCTGCTTAGCCGCCCTGAAATTAGAAAGTAGTAGTATTTTTTTTGGTATATTAGAAAGTTATGTTTAAATTCTTTCTTTAGGTGTTTTGGAGATTCTTTTGATTTGCAAAATTATTATGCGACCTGTCACTAATTTTTTTTCTATGAAGTGGTGGAAACCCTGTCATTGGAATTTGCTGGATATAAAGTGTCTCTCACACATCATTATTGAGGATATTGAATAATGTCTTTTTTTCTTGCTGACCTAAATACCTCACTCTTCATTAGTGCTATGTGGTTGTTGAGGATGTTTGTTTTTCATTTTTATTTTTAAATAAAATAGTCAACTCGTAGTACTAGTACTATGTTTTGGTGAGTTTGTTTTTTCTGTGGATATTGCATTGGTAGCCTTTAAATTGTGTGTATCTTGTGGCTTTCATGCTAAGCTATTCGCAGCTGCTTAAGTTTGAATCTAATTAATCTCTTAAAGAAATCTGGATACACAAAGGATCTTAGATGTCAGGACATATAGCCCAAAAAAAAGAGTGTGCATATAATATTTATTTGTTTTTTAATAAATTGAGTATCCTCTGTGCGCATTTATAGAGACTAAATCCACGAGGCAGGTAGGACCACAATGGATGGCAAAACTCTCCCTCGATATATTTACCACTGCCGCATGCCCAAGGTTGGATTCGAGCCCACTACCTTAGTTAAGCTGGAAGATTTATGTGTTTTGGCACGCTTTGTTTACGTTAAATATCTCAATAATTATATTCACTATCTCAATATATAAGATTACAACTCAGTCTAAACGGTCAAAGATTCCATAAAAAAAATTCCAATGAGTCTAAATTGTATATCACTCTACAATACTCTCACTCTAGGCTTTACTAAAAATGATAACTCACTCACCGCAAGAGACTCTCACACGATTGATCCCATACGCACATGCTCTTTCCTCTTGGGCTTGGATGGAGATACTTCAACATTTAAGACTCTCTATTTATAGGAAGGGGAGTAGTCTTTATTTATGTATGGACATAGTAAGCATTAATTTTCTTACATTTTCAAGCTTCACTTTATGATTTTTCTTCAAACTTCTAAATGAACCTCTACATCTCTTCAAGTGCGTTTCTTTAATTTTCAACACTATTAATGGTAATTGTTGCTCCCTCCGATCTTATTGAAAAAAGAAAAATTACAATTTTAAATTCATTGAATAACTAGTGTATCATGTCTAATAGCATAAAATGATAAAATGATTATAAATGCGACAAAAACAAAGTGGCCGGAATACCCTTGCCCTTGTATCTTTAACATTGACTCCCGAGTCATTGATTGAATATGCAATGGATCAAGTTGGTCCGTCAATCTGAATCAAACGAACATTTTAACAAGACGAGAAAGCAAACAATATCGCACTAGGACGACGAACAAAACAACGCTACACTCATGAATTACCAAATACCACAAAGTTATCAACAATAAACTGTTCACAAAATTGTTTGTCCTTTTTGCCTTTCTTTTGATCTGTTTTTTAAAGCTAAAGCTACTAGTACATCACTTCTCTTTGTTCTGTTCTCTCTTCATTTTACATAGAAGTGGCGAAACACCATTAAGTTCATTAAAAGCTTTTACACTGCACCGTTTCCTATATTTCCATCTCCCACCTCAACGTAGATGCAATTGCAATTTACTCCCCCATTAAATGAACTTGGAATTTGAACCCAAAAATCTGAAATGTGGTGAGGTGTTTTATAGCTGTCATAATTATTGTGCTATATAATTATGCAATCCATGTGAGAAGAATTAAAAACTTACCCATGATTAATTTTAGTCTAATTTTGTTAAACCTCTTCACTCAATATAGTACTCTATTATGAGTAAAGAATTTCTTAATTTAGTGGAGTTTAAGCATAAGAAAATGTTATCTAACCTACTCATGTGCTTATAATATTTCATGCTCCTACAACTAATATCATACTTGCTTATTTAACACAAATTTGGAAAAGACTAGGTGTTTGTTTGTTGAGAGAAACTGTGAATAGATAAATATTTTGCCAAACTGCCTTATTGATCCATTTTTTCCATTATCTTTTAAATCCGTATCAAAGTGATCCTTTTATAAGATTTTTGTTTATTGGGCTGACGTGGCATTTCATTAAATTATGTGGTACTTCAATTTTTTAAAAACAAAAACACAAAAATGAAGAACACTATGAAAGTCTTCAAGAACACCAAGAGCACTTCAATTTCTCGTTTCTTGAATAACTCATGCAGTTCGTGATCAAATTGAATGATGACATTACTTCTAGAAATGAAAGCTTGAAAAGGAAGAGAAGAGGAATTGGAATCATTTTCATTGAAACTTTTTTGTTTTTTTGCACTTAATACTAGTTGAACACAATTGGTTTGATTAAATTTGGTTGCGAATTGAGAGAGAACGACCCAAAACGCAATTTCTAGGCGTGAATTGCATTTCCACTAAGATTTGCGATTTAAGCAATTTTTTAGTCAAAATATTTGCCATATTATGATTCCTTCTTGAATTTCAAGCATTTTAGGATCAAGAATTTCTTTATTTGGTGTTGTATGGTGAATTTGCCATTGTTGAGTTGAAGCTCGCTTTGAAGCTTCATCTTCTTCATTCGGCCAAAACTGCTTTTGCTGTATAAGCACTTTTCTGAGCTTATCTTTGGTTCCATTGAATTCCTTGCAAAATTTTATTCAAGTTAGAGTGCAGTTTCATTCAATCTGGTCATGTATTGCATGAATTATTCAAGAAACAAGAAATTGAAGTGTTATTGATGTTCTTCATTTTTCCGTGTCTTTGTTTTTTAAAAAAATTCAATGTCATGTAATTTACTGAAATCCTAGTCAGATGTTCCACTTAAGACGCTATGTGAGCTCAGTGGGCAGATATCTTAAAAAATGACCATTTTGACACAAATTTGAAAGATAAATAACCAAAGTGAGAAAAAAAATGATGAATGACCAAACTAAAATTTTGGTCAAAGATAAAGGACAAAAAATACAGTTTGGACTAAATATTTTGTTTGGTCTGTTTGTAATGGATACTACTCGTAAATTCACACATGCAAAGGAAAATGCTTTTTTTTGTTTAGGAGTACTACTCAATGATGGAGGAGTCGATGGGTCTTCTTGCGTCGATTACCCTAAGCCATGGGGATGATAAATGGGTATGGTTGAGGGACATCAATGTTGGGTATTCTATACATTCAACATTTGGTCTCCAAACAACTAACCTACCTCATCTGGGTGGTGTTAGCCTGTAATTTCGACAGGCTTCATTGAAAATGGTCAACAAGGCCTGACTTATATTTCGACGAAGACCAAATTATTTCGACAGAGAAAATGGTCATGCGCAAGGGAAACTCGACAAGCTTCCGGGGAAGCAAAAGCAAGAGAGAGGAAAATGGACGCAAGCTTTCGACAGACAGAAAACAGAGCAGTTATGCGCTGAAGACTAGCAGTTGGTCGAAGCGTGATAGAGCGGTTCTGGTCGAAAGTAGGAGTAGCAGTTATTAATTTTCAAATTTCTAGGCAGTTACTTAGTTCAGTTTTCCCCCCTCTTTTCCTTTGTATAAATAGCTGTTTCTGAGAAGAAACAGGGGTCGCAAATCACAATACACAATCCGGTTCCTGAAACTCTAACTTCCAAGCCAGAGCGAAAAACGAGTGGAAGAATCGTTGTACGTGATCGTGTACCACTTTTACAATTCAATGCAATTTATTTGTCTTTTCTTTACAATTCATGCACCATTTACTGCTTCTTTTCTTTTCAATTCTGTTAATCATTGCAAATCGTCCCCTTTTCTACATTTTCTGAAACAAAAACTATGAGCAATTCAAAGGCAATTGCTTTGAGATTTTTCTAGTTTGATCTCACAAACCTTCTAATAAAACTAGTGATTGTTTGCTAAAAACACCAGCAAACAAATTGGCACGCCCAGTGGGACTTTGCCTTTGATTTTGTTCATTTTCGTACTCTCTTATTTGTATTCGCTGTTGTATGCACTTAAGAAGTGGTAAGATGGTTCGTTCTAGTACGAATAATGCGTCTAGTTCCAACCCTGTGGTTTCACAAGGGCAAGGAACAACAATGGATTCTGCGAGCATTAGCGCAGGACCATCATCGTCGACAACCGTTCCTTCATTATCAACGACTAATGTTGGTTCAACGCAGTCAGAAATGGCATCTTTGCCTATGTCTTTGCCGTTAAGTGCAGGGCTTCATAGCCCTTACATGGCAATGGGAAACAGTTTAGACCCACGTTTGAATAACGTGCATCTACCCCCATTTCCTCTGGGAATGTATGGCATGCCTACTGGAATGCCACATATTTCGACCTTTTCCCCTACACATGTCTCTTCTGAGAGTGTATTTGGTCGGAATCCCGCAGCATTAACCAATACGTCTTTGTTGGCCTTAAGACAGCAAGTAGACGAGAGTAATCACGATATGGTTAATATGCTTACCCAACAAATTGGTACAGTTTTCAATCCATTGATTCAAAATACCAATAACAGTTACCAAATGTTGGCAAATCAGATGAGTAGGATTGCAGATTTCTTTGGGGCTCCAGCGGTTAATAATAGGCAAGTTCCTATTATTACGGGTAATGCGTCGCCAGTTAACCCCCAAGAAGCAGTTGCAGTCGAAGCGTCCACAATTGTAGGCGAACTACAAGGGGCAGTAAACCACGTCCCTGAAGTAGTTTTGGTAAATAGACACCAGAACGCTGATGAAGTTGTTCGACAAGTGCAACAACACAATGTTGGCGCAGAAAACAATATAGCTACTTTAGTCGAAACTATTTTGGCGCAAAATGGCCTTAACATAGGTTTACAAAGGCCTAACTTCGTATCACCATTATGTGAATACGTATTACAAACTGAGTTACCAAGGGGATGGAAGGTTCCCAAGTTTACTAAGTTTGGTGGTGATACAAATGAGTCCACAGTCGAACACATTGCTCGTTTCTTGACTGAGGCTGGGGACTTAGCACAAAATGAGAATTTGAAGATGAAATATTTTCCAAATTCTCTAACTAAAAATGCTTTCACTTGGTTCACGACCTTACCCCCTGGTTCTATGTTCACATGGGGGCAATTAGAAAAGGCATTCCATGCACAGTTTTACATGGGCCAGTCGAAAATTAGTCTTAAAGAATTGGCTAGTGTTCGGCGCAAAATGCCTGAAACTATTGATGATTACTTAAACAGATTTAGGCTATTGAAATCTCGTTGCTTCACACAAGTCCCTGAACATGAGCTTGTCGAAATGGCTGCTGGTGGCTTTGATTACTCAATTAGAAAGAAATTAGACACATCTCATTTGCGAGATATGGCGCATTTGGCTGATAGAGTTCGACAAGTTGAAAGGCTTAGAGAGGAAAAATCTAGGTCGAATAGGTATCATAAAAAAGAAAAAGTGGCATATGTCGAAGAAGAATTCGACGTTACATATAGTAATGTCGAAGAAGAGGAGATAGACGTGGCTGAACTTAAGCCTGGTCCTCCTTATACCTGTAAATTATTAAGGCCTGCGAATGGGAATAACCCTGTAGAGCCTAAGAATGATAGATTTATGCCTAAGACTTATACTTTTGATGTTACTAAATGTGATGAAATTTTTGATCTTTTAGTAACTGATGGTCAAATATTAGTGCCTAAAGGCCTTAAAATACCAACTCTTGACCAAAGAAAGAAAAAGGGTTATTGTAAGTTCCATAATTTTTTGGGACATAACACTGACCGTTGTGTGCTCTTCAGGGATATTGTGCAAAAAGCAGTTGACGAAGGAAGACTCAAATTTGCTGATAAGAAAATGAAAGCTCCTATGCAGATTGATGTTAATCCATTGCCTAAGGCTGAAGCTATGTATTCTGAACCTGTCGAAGCTGATGTAGGCATGGTGGATGCTCAAATGGCAGACCCTCCTAAGTGTGTCAAGACTGCCACCGGAAAATTAAAAGGTTTTATGTATGCTGAAGGTAAGAAACAGGAAGTGACCCTAAAAGAATATGATGGGAAGATACATGCTGTGTATCCAAAGGCTGGGGAAGAATTGATAGATTTCCTCAATCGGTGTAAGTGGAATAACTCTGAAGTTATGCTTTGCCCAAGGAGCAGCGCTGTCTTCGACAAAGAAGCAGCTAAAGCTGTCGAAGGTTATCAGGGTCAACAACAACTTAAAAGAAAATGGCTTGATAACAGGCCGAAATTTGACTTTGCAAAAGGAGATCTTCCTGGCTATAAGGCTAATGTGTCAACAAAGCCTTCAACAAGCAAACGACAATTTGCTAAGGAGAAGTCCTCAGCGAAAGGATATTTGAAGCTGTCAACAAATAAATCCTTTGTCCCAAGTGCTAGTGCTCCTGTCGAAGAGTGGGTGCCCAATAATCAACGTGCTAAAGCTGTCAAGCTAGGTACTGATGCTGCTAAGTTTAATTATAAGAATAACTATAAGGGTAAGAACCCCATGACTAGAACACAGTGGCGTCGTTACCAAAGACAACAGAAGAGGAAGGCACACTTTGACATTAACAAGATTCCAAGTCATTTGGCTAATAACCATGTTCCACGTAGTACGATTGACATTAATCAAGTTCCACGCAGCATAATAGTGGCGAAGAGTGAGGTTCACAAAGCTGAAGTCGCCACAAAGAAGAATGCTGATGTTGCTAGTCATGTGTGTGCAGCAAATAAGGCCAAAGGCAAGGCTGTGGTAACAGAAAAGCCAAGAAGGCCTGCTCTTGAAAGAATATTTCCTCCATTGTCAACAGTGAATGAGAAGAATACTGATTTCGTCATGGATGAAGACATGGAGTCTGATTTTGATGATTCTGAAGATGATTTCGACGTTGTTTGCAATGTGGTATCAATACTGCCTCTTGAGTACGATGTTATCACAGTACCAAATGATGTTGAAGAGGATTTTACAGAGGATATGGCTCATCACAAGCCAATGTGTTACTATGTGATGAACAATGGTTGTGTTGAAGACCAAATGGCTACCTTCGAGAAGCCAGATATGAGTATGCAAAACCACTTGAAACCCCTGTATGTTCAAGCCAAAGTCAATGGTGTTGGAATTAACAAAGTGTTAGTGGATGGTGGAGCTGCAGTGAATTTAATGCCACATGGTCTTTTGAAGAAGATTGGTAAGTTTGACACTGACCTCAGGCCACATAACATTGTCTTAAGCAACTATGAAGGCAAAACTGTCCATTCTTTGGGGGCCATTGAGGTGGACTTAGTCGTTGGTTCCATAAAGAGGACTACATTGTTCTTAGTGATAGCCTCTAAAGCGAATTTCAATTTACTCCTTGGTAGAGAGTGGATCCATGGAGTTGGTGCTGTCCCTTCAACTTTGCATCAACGTTTAGTAATGTGGAAGGAAGATGGTTTGGTGGAGTATGTCGAAGCAGATCAGAGCTACTTCCGTGCTGATGTCAATCAAATTACCAAGGAAAATTTTGAGAAACAAATGGCGAAGATTGCGCCATGTTCATCTTCTAATGAGGCATATGTTCCTGCGGATAATGTTTTTGCCTCAGTTCATCTTGACCCAAATTATGGTTTTTTTTGGGAAAGAGAAATAATGGGAGATGATAGTGTTTATCCTGATGGTGTTCTTCGACCAACGGGGTGGAACACTGGTTCTTGAAAATGTTCTTATGTCAGTGCCCAATGCATGGGACAAAATTACGGCTTATATGGCCGAAAACAAGTTTAACGCGGCTATAGAGGCCGAAATTATTCAACAAACAATGGCTGTCGAAGCCAGTGAGTTACATGAAGGAAATGGCATAGTCATAGATGAAAGACTTGACTGCATTTATGATGATGATCCATTAGGTTTTGAAAAGGATCCTAGAGATTCGGCAAAGCATATGCAAGCTCAAGACCCGTTAGAAGAAGTTGATTTGGGAAATGGCTCAATAAAACGGCCAACTTATATTAGTGCAAATATTGATGCTTCTCTAAAAATCCAAGTCATCACATTGCTAAGGGAGTTCAAAGACTGCTTTGCTTGGGATTACGACGAAATGCCTGGGTTAAGTCGAGAAGTAGTGGAAATGCAATTACCAATTCGACTAGGGAAGAAACCAGTGAAGCAAGTGCCAAGACGATTTGCTCCTCAAGTGTTGGCTAAGATCAAAGAGGAAATCGAAAGGCTATTCAGAAACAAATTCATCAGAACTGCCAGGTATGTCGAATGGTTAGCCAATATAGTTCCTGTAATAAAGAAAAATGGGACTCTTAGAGTTTGCATAGACTTTAGGGATTTAAATAATGCAACTCCCAAGGATGAATACGCAATGCCTGTGGCAGAAATGCTAATAGATTCAGCAGCAGGATTTGATTATCTTAGTATGCTCGATGGTTATTCTGGGTATAATCAAATCTTCATTGCTGAAGAGGATGTGTCGAAAACTGCTTTTAGATGTCCGGGGGCATTGGGTGTTTATGAATGGGTAGTAATGCCCTTTGGATTAAAGAATGCTGGTGCTACATATCAGAGGGCCATGAATTCTATGTTTCATGATTTTATTGATGATTTTATGCAAGTATACATAGATGATGTGGTGGTTAAATCTTCCTCAGAAAGTGGTCATTTAGACCATCTTCGCCGTTCTTTTGAAAGAATGAGGAAATATGGATTGAAAATAAATCCATTAAAATGTGCCTTTTGTGTACGTGCAGGTGATTTCTTGGGTTTTATAGTGCACAAAAAAGGCATTGAAATCAATCAAAATAAGACTAAGGCAATTATGGAAACGAAGGCCCCTTCGACCAAAAAGGAGCTTCAGTCGTTGCTGGGAAAAATCAATTTCCTTCGAAGATTTATATCAAATCTAAGTGGCAAAACACAAGTTTTTTCGCCATTGTTAAGACTGAAGAAGGAAGAAGAATTCAAATGGGAACCAATGCATCAAACAGCCTTCGACGAAATCAAGTCTTATTTGATGAAACCACCAATTTTGTTGCCTGTTATTAAACGAAAGTGCTCAAATTGTATATAGCAGCTTCTGATAGAACAATAGGTAGCATGTTAGCACAAGAGGATGATAGTGGTGTCGAAAGAGCCATTTATTACCTCAGTAGGGTCTTAAATGATGCCGAAACGAGGTACACTCCTATAGAAAAGTTGTGCCTTTGTTTGTATTTCTCGTGTACAAAGTTAAAGCAATATATAAAACCAGCTGATGTTTCTGTTTATTCGCATTTTGATGTTATTAAGCATATGCTGTCGAAACCAATAATGCATAGCCGAATTGGTAAATGGGCTTTGGCTTTGTCAGAATACAACTTAACTTATCAACCTCTAAAATCAATTAAAGGACAAGTGGTTGCTGATTTTATAGTTGACCATTCTGTTGTCGAAGAAACATTAAGTTTTGTAGACGTATATCCTTGGAGGTTGTACTTTGATGGTTCAAGCCATAAACATGGAGTTGGGATTGGTATTTTAATAATATCTCCTACTAACATTCCAACGAAGTATAAGTTTAAAATTCGAGATGTTTGCTCCAATAATGAAGCTGAGTATGAGGCTTTAATAGTAGGCCTTGAAATTTTACTTGAGCTGGGGGCAAGTCATGTCGAAATAAAAGGTGACTCTGAGTTGGTGGTCAAACAATTGACAAGAGAGTACAAATGCATTAAAGAGCACCTTATCAGATACTTTGTTGTTGCCAATGCTTTGTTAAAAAGATTTGAGTCTGTTCACTTAGAACATTTACCACGAACTGATAATCAAGTGGCAAATGAATTGGCACAAATTGCTTCAGGCTATAAAGTTTCAAAACAAAGCCTGGAAGAGTTAATTGAAATAAAGGATAAGATCATTTCTAATGACTATTCTTCGTCACTATTGTCAACACCAACAACTGGGGGGGCAACAGATGCGAACGCAAACGAGGAACTAGTCGTTGTCGAAAAACGTCAATTTTTTGGTGACTTTGACTTAGCAGAAATTTTTGCTCTTGACAATATGACCAATAATGATTGGCGAAGGCCTATTGTGGAATATTTGCAAAATCCCACAAGAAATACCAATAAAAAGGTAAAATACAGAGCTTTGAGCTATGTGATAATTGGAAACGAATTGTTTAAAAAGACTCCTGAAGGAGTACTATTAAAATGTCTTAGTGAAAATGAGGCATATTTAGCAGTTTCTGATACACATAGTGGAGCATGTGGTTCACACCAAGTAGGCCACAAAATGAAGTGGTTATTATTTCGACAAGGAATGTATTGGCCAACTATGCTGAAAGATTGCATAGAATTTGCTAAGGGATGCCAAGAGTGTCAAAAGCATGCTGGGATAAGACATGTACCTGCAAATGAATTGCATGCCATAGTCAAACCTTGGCCATTTAGAGGTTGGGCTCTAGATGTGATTGGAGAGATAAAGCCAACTTCGTCGAAGGGCCATAGATATATCCTTGTGGGAATTGATTACTTCACCAAGTGGGTTGAAGCTATACCTTTAGCCAATGTTGATCAAGAAGCAGTGATAAGGTTTATTCAAAATCATATCATTTATAGGTTTGGAATTCCAGAAACCATTACTACAGATCAGGGATCAGTTTTCACTGGTAGAAAAATGGTAGAGTTTGCTTCTGAAATTGGTTTTAAGTTATTAACTTCGACACCATATTATGCGCAAGCGAATGGTCAAGTAGAAGCTGCTAATAAAGTTATTATTAATTTGATTAAAAAGCATGTTGGGCAGAAACCCAAAAATTGGCATAATATCCTTGATCAAGCATTATGGGCTTGCCGAAATTCACCCAAAGAATCTATCAACACTACTCCTTATAGGCTAACATTTGGACACGATGCAGTGTTGCCTGTTGAAATTTGTCTACAATCAACAAGAATTCAAAGACAGTGGGAGATTCCCTCTGATTATTATTGGAATATGATGCTTGATGAATTGGTTGATTTAGACGAAGAAAGGTTATTAGCTTTAGATATGCTTATTCGACAGAAAGAGAGGGTAACTAAAACTTATAACAAAAAGGTTAAGTTTAAAGCCTTTGATTCAGGTGATCTAGTGTGGAAGGTCCTATTGCCTATAGATAAAAAAGATAGAGTCTTTGGTAAATGGTCCCCAAGTTGGGAAGGACCATTTAAAATTTTACAAGTTTATTCAAACGGCGCATATGAGGTCAAAGAGATTGGCGCTGATGAAAGAATTTTGCGTATAAATGGCAAATACTTGAAAAAGTATAAGCCAATGTTGCAAGAAGTTAAAATAACGCTAGAATAAAGATAAAGAAAGCGTAAGTACGTGGCATTCAAAAGAAGTTGTGATTGCCATATGAGCATTGTCAGAGTTATAAGCAGAACGTTGAAGGCCACGTAATACACCAATATAGGAGTAACGTCAACAACACTTAACAGTGGTGACATCAGGTATACAGCTATTTTACTCAAGTGCAAAGTTATTTTGATGGTGAATCCAAAAATGTCTTTCTCTTCTTCCTCCTCAAGTTCAGTCGAAAAAGACATTTTTGGGGGGCAATTTGTTAGCCTGTAATTTCGACAGGCTTCATTGAAAATGGTCAACAAGGCCTGACTTATATTTCGACGAAGACCAAATTATTTCGACAGAGAAAATGGTCATGCGCAAGGGAAACTCGACAAGCTTCCGGGGAAGCAAAAGCAAGAGAGAGGAAAATGGACGCAAGCTTTCGACAGACAGAAAACAGAGCAGTTATGCGCTGAAGACTAGCAGTTGGTCGAAGCGTGATAGAGCGGTTCTGGTCGAAAGTAGGAGTAGCAGTTATTAATTTTCAAATTTCTAGGCAGTTACTTAGTTCAGTTTTCCCCCCTCTTTTCCTTTGTATAAATAGCTGTTTCTGAGAAGAAACAGGGGTCGCAAATCACAATACACAATCCGATTCCTGAAACTCTAACTTCCAAGCCAGAGCGAAAAACGAGTGGAAGAATCGTTGTACGTGATCGTGTACCACTTTTACAATTCAATGCAATTTATTTGTCTTTTCTTTACAATTCATGCACCATTTACTGCTTCTTTTCTTTTCAATTCTGTTAATCATTGCAAATCGTCCCCTTTTCTACATTTTCTGAAACAAAAACTATGAGCAATTCAAAGGCAATTGCTTTGAGATTTTTCTAGTTTGATCTCACAAACCTTCTAATAAAACTAGTGATTGTTTGCTAAAAACACCAGCAAACAAGTGGTCTTCTGAACTTGAAGATTTCTATTTTGGGAAAACTTTGGAAAAGCGTCACGCCCTTATAGGTAATACCTTCTCGATCTTGGTAGTTATTTTTGGATAAGATCCCTTGTTTGGAGAACCTATTCAAGAGGAGGGTCATTACGAATGTTGCATGGATTTCTTGTGTTTTCTATGGTTGTCATATGAAGTCGAATTTTCATCTCTGCCTCATGTATTTTCTTGCTCGACCTGAGACGTGGGGGTAAGGTGGTTAGGGTGGAATTTGGTCCTTCCCCAAAATATTTATCACTGGTTTCAAATGAAAGAAATGTCTTGCACTATATGGCATTATGTTTTATGGGCCATTTGGTAGGTGCGCGATAAGATGTTATTTTATGTTGAAGTGAAAAATTCGACATCCCCTTTCGACACGATTCGAAGTATGTCTTTGAGTGGTTCTTTGCTAGGGCCAATGGTTCCTAAATGTACTATGAAAGAGTTGTTGATCCATTAAATTGTATCGATGGTAGTCGACATTGGGTGTCCCCTTGATCCATCATAGAAAAAATTGGTTTTATATTGGCTTAAATATTTGATACCCCCCTGCAAATATTTCAATTTTCCATTTACCCCTGTAAAAAAAAAGTTTTAGAATCAACATTGCAAATAATAAGTGTTTCTAGTTACCTCCTGCAGGGGGTAACCGTAAACTTTTTATATTTTGCAGGGGGTAACCGTACATGGTTTATACTCATTATACACTACATAATCTAACACAGAGGGGGGTGACCAAAAACTGTTTATATTTGCAGGGGGTAACTGTAAACTTTTTATTTTACAGGGGGTAAATGGAAAAATGGTATATTTGCAGGGGATCAAATATATAAACCTTTTATATTTACACTATATACATCCTTTTAAACAATGATCTCAGAAGACTAAAATCAATTAGAAATCTAATCTGGAAACATTATATCCAAAATTTGACACAAACCAATAACACTACTTCTCATCAACAAAATTCCTAAATTATCGAGCATTCTCCAATTTTTTTAGCTTCTTTCCCCAAACAAGTCCCTTGCAACAATTTTGGCAAGGGATCTATAATGACCCAACCCAAGAGAGGAAAGTCCAAATGCCTAAAAGACTATGTGACCTAAGAAGAAGCATCTAGTAGATTCTAGAAGCATATGAGTCACCTTTAAGAAAATAAAATGGTGACTCATATGCTTCTAGAATCTACTAGATGCTTCTTCTTAGGTCACATAGTCTTTTAGGTATTTGGGCTTTCCTCTCTTGGGTTGGGCCATTACATTAATGTAATGATCCAAGAATAATCAAGTAATAGCCCAACCCAAGAGAAACAAGCCCAAAATACCTAGAAGAATATGTGACCTAAGAAGAAGCATCTAGTAGATTCTAGAAGCATATGAGTCACCATTTTATTCCTTATAAGTCACCATTTTATATTCCTTTATTTTGTCTTTTTGTTGGTTAACCTAGAAGGTTCTTTAGTGGGGTGAGTCACCCTTTTTTAGCATCTATATATGTACCCTCAATCTTTGGAATGAGATCAATCAAATCAAATCAAAAGAAATGTTTAGAGTCTTTTTATTTTCTTGTTAAAGGAGGCGCTCTCTCCTCGAAAGGAGCTTTAATTTTCAACTTATTGTGTTTTGAAGGTTCACCCATTTTTGGATACCTTAGGATCCAATTTATTATTTCCCTGTTTATTTATTGGAAATTGAAGTTCCCATTAAATCAAAAAGGGACATATGGAAATATCATGATCCTTAAATAAATTTCAACTTCAAAGACTACAATACTATTTTAGGAACATGACCTAAACAAAATATCATGTCAAGATGATTTCAAAAGTTATCATTAAGAAACTTCATTAAAAAAAATTTCATTTAAAACAACTCATTAGAAGTTCAAAGGAGTCCATATAACTATAATAGTTTTTGCAAAATTGCATCTTAATTTGAATAAATACTTATAAATTTATATCGTTTGAACATAGTAAATAGGATCATATATGGTTTACGTATTTATTAAAACAAATTGTTACGATATGTTAAAAACTACTTGCAAATTGTATGTTGCATTTAATCCTTGGGTATCTATTAGGTCTCGTTCGAGGTGGTAATGGGTTGTTGGATTTTGATTTTGAAAATTAATTTCAAAACAAAAACATGTTTGTTTGGATAAAATGGGTTGAGTTGATTCTTTCTTAATTTTAAAATAGTCTTCCATCAAAAATCAAAACAAAAAAAAGGATTAATAATTTATGTTTTGGTTTTAATGCTAACATGCACCACCAATAGTCGTCGACTACTACTTCAACAACCATTTTGATCACTACCAGTCACCACTCCGACAACCACCTACCACCACTCAGACCAACGCCGATCACCACCACGACTATCGACGACCACCCTCCATCCATCATCAACCACAACTCCAGCAACCGTCAACCACCGCTTCGACTATCACTCGACCACTGTCAACCACCACTATGATCACCTCCGACCATCACTCTGACCACCACCGACCACCATTTTATCCACCTATAATCTTCAATTTGACTACTAACAATTACCATTATGACCAGTGATCTGACCACCGTCAACCACTACTTCGACTACCACCAACCCCCACTTTGACCATCAGCGATCACAGTGACGGACCCAGGCCCTAGGTTAGGGGGTGCAAAAAAATTGTTTATCAAAAACGTTGATTCATCGGATTGTTTAAATTTTTTCCGAATATCTTCACTTGATTTACTAAAAATTAGGAACCAAGTTATCTAACTCCAAATTTATTTAAGAGTAAATTGCCATGATTAGTCTTTAAATTTACCTGACACTACCTATTTAAGTCCTAAATTATAGGAAAACAAGAATTAGCTTATAAAATTATTTCCTGAAGTTTTTTAAATAGTCTATAACGAAGATTAATAAGACAGATTTATTAAAAATTGGGTGCAAACAAGGTACAAATATAAGGATACTAGTGCAAATTTAAAATCTCAAGGGATTCAAAATAATTTTATATAGGGGTACTAGTACTAACATTTTTTTCTAGGGATCCAACTGAACCTCCTGGACACAAGGTAGGTCCGCCACTGGCCGATCACCACTCTATCCACTTATGATCACCAATCTGACCACCACCGACCACCACTCTGACTCTTTGACCACTCTCCTCCAACCTCATTCCTTACCACCATCGACATTTCCTTTTCTTTTTCCTGATAATTAGAAATATTATTAAAAAAGCCAATTAGCTAATAATTGCTATTTCACAAAAAACAATCTAGCACCAATCTCACCACAAAGAACCGATGTTGCGAAACACAAGCATTCGAAAGGGTTATAGATTTAGGGTTATAGATTTGGAGGAAATTTGAGAAGGAAGTTGCCAAGTTGGTATATTTAACTTTAAACACTAAATCCACATCATTTATTCCTAATGGTGTGCGGGAGGAGCGACTGCACAAGGCCCCAAAATTTTGGGGGCACCAATTTTTTATATGATATATATACATATTTTACTATTTTTGCTATATGGTGTGTGTGTGTGTATATATATATATATATATATATATATATATATATATATATATAACTAATTTTGCTATAATTAATTCTATTGAAATTTTGGTTCGATCTTTTTAAAATTGATGTAAACTTTGACATTTATTCCACAATAACTTATCTTAACAGCCCTGGTCCATATCATCACTTAACTTCCTAGTCAGCATTTATGTTAACTCTAATGGATCAAATGTCTCTCAACACTTTCAACAAAAGACTAATCTGCGTTAGAATCAAATTTCGTATTGCCTAACACCAATTTTGTCTTTCAACATAAGACTAATGTCTGTTTGTGTTTAGAATCAAATTTCATATTAGCTAACACCAATTTTGTCTACTGCAGAATCGAATCCGTAAGCACCAAATCGACTTTTCGTATCCTAAGATAGATTATACCACTAGTCCAAGAGAGTAAGCGAAGTGAACTTTGAAAATAAGTTGAATCAAAATGCACTTTAACCTTAATTTTGTTGTTGCATCCTTTGGATGGACATTTTTGTGATGTGGGGTATATACTTTTGCATGTACCGGTACATGTTTGACACCCCACCTATGAATTCATTCAAATTGAATACGTACAGCTTAGGACAGCAAAAGTGCTTGGCACAAAGCTATACCTTGCGTGTCCCTCTTTTCTTATTATGCTTGTATCCTTTTGTTTCTTTGGAAACTTTTAAGTTTTAACCCCTCAATCAAAAGCCCCATCTTCTTTAAATTTCCCCAATTATCACTAGTTACAAAAACAAATCCAGTACAAAGCATTATCACTTCCTGAATTTGTACGTTTAAGTAACGTAGATCATAGAGCGTTTTGTACGCGTTTCATATTTATTACTCGGTGAATCATCAAAGGAGAAAAATTAAATAACTATATACACTAAATAACGAAACAATTTAAACAATAAGAAAAGTGCAAATATTTCAAAGAGTTAGCGTAATAGAGTAAAACATGATTTGCATTCTATGTGAGCTTAAATTTTCATTAATCTCCTCTAAAATGAGGTAAATATACAAGATATCATCAAATTGAAATCCTTTACATACAACTGCAGACTAACATCTCGAGCTACGTATATAGCCATAATAACTAGCAAAATTTTCTCTCAAAACTTTAATACCACTACATTCTCAAAATTGCATTCGAACTCAAAACCTCTAATTAAACTGAAAGAAACATGAACGCTATAAGAAAGATATTGCAGTGTCTTCTCACGGTAAAAAAGAAAAGGAAAATAATTTTTAGAAAAGAAGATTAAAAAGAATAAGGCTTAAATACAGTTTTGGTTCCCCAAGTTTTACCAACTCACGATTTTGATCCCCAAGTTTTAATTTCACGAATTTGATCCCTCAAGTTTCCCAATTTGTAAAATTAGGGTCCCCCACTAATCACGAAAAATTGATGCTGACCTGTCCGCCACTTAAACTACGTGGTAGCTACGCTGGCATGCCAAAGTGGCTTTTTTATATTAAAAATTGTTATTTTTATTTTAACATTTTGTTTATATATATATATATTATATTTAAGAAATTAGAAATTAAAAAAACACTTAAACTATCAGATTAAACGAATCAAGGGAGCAGATAGAGAGAGTAGAGAGCTTTTCATCTTCTTCGTTAGTTCTTCAGTGAGAGGGCAGAATATTTGAAACACCTAAATTCGTGACTAGTGGGGGACTCTTATTTTACAAATTGGGAAACTTGGGGATCAAATTCGTGAAATTAAAACTTGGGGAATCAAAATCGTGAATTGGTGAAACTTGAGGGACCAAAACTGTATTTAAATAATAAAAGAAAAGGAAAAAAATTCTTTACTTACAGCGGTTTCATCTAATATGTTAAAACCGGACACGTTCTCTGTCCTTTTGTATATGCAATGAGATAGAAAGAGAGAGAGAGAAAACAGAGAGTCAGAGAGAGACAGTGAATGAATGAATGTGAATGTCATATAAGTAGGTCACACATTTCTCTCATCTCCAGCTGCCTCTCACTCTTTCCTCTCTGGAACTTCTTTCTCTCTCTGTTCCAGAGACTCCAAATTACCCCACAAACCAAAACCGCGTTCTTAATCTCCCTCTCTCTCTCAAAACCCACACAACCAAACAAGAATCAAAGAAACCAAACCAAGAACAAGAACCCTTTTCTGGGGTTTTCTCCTTCCTCTCTTTTCTCTTTCACACCACAATGCCATTTTAAGACCCTTTTTTTTCGAGAACCCATTAATTTTCCCTCATCAAGATTCAATTTTTCCACAAAAATGCACCCACAACGCTTAAACGTCATCGTTTCATCTTTCATTTTCTATTTCCTCTTCCCACCGTTCTGTCTCGGAATCCGTTCATTTCCGACCACCGTCACAACCACCGACAACAACAACCTCTTTCATTTCACCGAAGCTCCAGATTATCGAAACGGTGCAAGTTGTCCAATACCCACAAACAAAATCCTCTCATGTGACCCATCACTAGTTCACATAGCAATGACACTAGATTCCGGTTACCTACGTGGCTCAATCGCCGCCGTACACTCCGTTCTCCGCCACTCATCTTGCCCGGAAAACATCTTTTTCCATTTCATTTCAGCTGAATTCGACCCATCAAGTCCACGTGTCTTAACTCATTTAGTTAGATCCGTTTTCCCATCACTAAACTTCAAAGTTTACATCTTTAGAGAAGATACAGTCATAAACCTCATTTCATCTTCAATTCGACAAGCACTCGAAAACCCTTTAAACTACGCTCGTAACTACCTCGGTGACATGCTCGACGCGTGCGTCGAGCGTGTCATTTATCTCGATTCAGACATCGTCGTTGTCGACGATGTCAACAAGCTATGGAGTGTGAAGTTATCAGACTCTAGAGTAATCGGTGCACCGGAGTATTGTCACGCGAATTTCACGAAATATTTCACAGACGAATTTTGGGTTGATCCAGTATTATCGCGAGTATTCGCGAAGAGGAAGCCGTGTTATTTTAATACTGGTGTTATGGTGATGGATTTAGTGAGATGGAGAGAAGGGAATTACAGAAAAAGAATTGAGAATTGGATGGAATTACAGAAAAAGAAAAGGATTTATGAATTGGGTTCATTGCCACCATTTTTACTTGTATTTGCAGGTAATGTTGAAGGAATTGATCATAGGTGGAATCAACATGGACTTGGTGGTGATAATTTGAATGGTGTTTGTAGAAGTTTACATCCTGGTCCAGTTAGTTTGTTACATTGGAGTGGTAAAGGGAAACCTTGGGTTAGACTTGATGAGAAGAAACCTTGTCCGTTGGATCGACTTTGGGAACCTTATGATCTTTATAAAAGAGGTAGTGATGATGGTAAAGAAAATCAGATTCAATCTTGGAGTTTTTCTTCATCTGTTTTGGTTGGTTATGCTCATGATTTGTTGTGATTATTAGTGGTGAGAATTTGTTTTTGTTGTTTTTAGAGATTCAATTCTTTCTTTGTTAGCAAGCAGTGTTATGTACAGATTGGATTCTTGGAGGAGGTAGGAAGAGGAAGAGGGTTTCTTGGTTCATCATTCTTTCTGTAGAATGTTCTTTTTTTCTTCTTTTTTTTTTGTATTTTTTAATCCATTTTAATTGTTGTGTTTTTACATATGGAAATTCAATTCTTTTTTTTCCTTCAATCTCTTTATTAGAACATTTTTGGTGGGTGGGTGCCTGGGTGGTGGGTTCTGTTCGACCATTGATTGTATGTGCCAAACTAATTGATGAATGATAGAAGACAGCTGTTAATTGTTTTTATTTGAGGTATTATTTTGATATTTTGGCACAAAAATTGATGCATAATTGAAAGCTAAATATTGGTTAGTAGGATTGTAATTTGTTCGGTCTTTAAACAAGGTAGGAAGTGGTAACTTGATTTGGATTCATCTCAAGGTTGAGTGTTGGGTGTGGTAAAATTTTTATTGGGAGAAGAGTATCACACATATTAGTAAAGTCGAGTAAATGGGTGGACAGTTAAATTTCTTAGTCTAGATTAGTCACTGACAAATTCGATAAATACTGATATTAATTACACTAACAAAAAAAGAGTCAAAAAAAGTGTTCCTATTGTCTCTGCCACATGGAGACCTCAGCTCGTGAGTTTAAATTCGAGAGAGACTGTGTTATAATGTAGGTAGTGTTTATTTGTCACTTTGTCTAAATTGTCTAGAAAAGAGTAAAAAAGAATTCAAATATGTGAATAATTATGTTTAGTGAATACACGTGGGTGTGGCTAACCAATAATACAGTAACTAAAAAAATTATGTTTAGTGAATGATTAATAGAAAAATAGTAAATGGTGAAATTCATTAACTATTTGCAGTCACATAGAAATTAGTGGTTAATAGTAGATGGGTCATGGGTTTCTATAACTCTTATTTACACTATCTTTCAACTAATCATAATTAGTAGATGGAGTATTTATGAATTTGAGTTGGGTTGATCATATTTTATTATCGATTTTTGATGTTGAATTTCTGTGTCAAAAATATAATGTTTTGTTTTTATTTTGAGCTACGTTTCCATCACATTTGTTTGCTTGCTTTCTTTTCTATAGCAATATAGACAGTGAATGATGCAAGTGCTGGTGGCTTTTAATTTGTTTTGTGTGTCCTTCCTACCCAAAACAAATAAACAAAGGGAAAACACCAAAGATAATAAGGTGCTTTATGTGATGACTATATTTGCCACTTATCACGTTATGATTGGAAATTGATCACGGATTAACTATGATTTAAAGCTAAGGTATAAAAAAAGGGACATTGAAAAAGAGTATAGATATAAATTGCCATTACTAAAGTGCTAGGTAGTAGGTACTCACGAATAGTAGTGGTTACCTTACCTTTGCTTTCAGGAAATTGAAAGCCTTTTTCTCAAGTGATGTTCATTTTTGTTAACTTCTTTAAGACCCCACAATGTTCATCTTCATTGGAAAGTTTCTACCCTTAAAATTAAGTGATGAAAAGTGTTAATTAATAATTGTATTGGAACAACTAAGTCGTCGATAAGGGGCTTTTAGTAACTCGTGAATTCAATCTATTCATCATATTTGGCTCATATATTGAGAGAGCTTCATTTAGGGAAATTTCACCCACTGAAGAAGGGATTTCACTCATTCTTCTCACTATAGAAACTCTAACCTAAAGGAATCGGATCTTCCACTTCTACGTAAGTAGTGGCGGATCTAGGACTTGGTGTCAGGGGATCAATTTTTTTAAGTACGCATTGCTAAAAATATAATTAATTTTTTTAATATATTTAAATAACTAAATTATACAACTCATAATTATCCTCTACGTGCTTTCATATTTTGAAATCATTGAATACATCCCTCTCAATGTAAGTCACTAGATAGTCATTCATTAATGTATCCCCCAATCGATTAGTTGAGTGCAAAGTTATAATTTCACGAGATCAATATATTTTTATATATGGGGTACAAGATTATTTTTTTTTTTTTACCTTTAGAGGGTTCAAGTAAACCCCCTCAGCTGGTTGTAGGTCCGCTAGTGCACACAAGAACAATAACACATTTTTTTGGCACTCTCCCTCCAACACTCATTCTATGATTTGTTAAAATTCATGTGGTTTCCATCACATTGAAAATGAAATTCATTAACTTAGTGAGACCTCTTAACTTTCAACTAATCATAATATGAGTATTGATGGAAGAGTGCTAAAGAGAGTTTTCTTAGCACTCCTAATAAGTCATTTGTAATTTAACATTGACTTAACAAATTCCTTAACACATGTCATTTCATGAAGTATGCCGAATACTTTGATGAGAATCCAAGGAAGCAGGTTAGGCACAGCTAGTAATATCAATCAATACGTAGAACAAGAAGAATAAGAATACATATACTAAATATTAATTATATTATATATAGAGTATGGTAAAATAGTGCCTTCAAGTACGTGGCAATAGGAAGACTTGTATGCCAAGTGTCCAATGTGTTGTCTTAGCTTGCTCTCAAGGTTTGCAAAAGTTGACCAGATTATAACAGTTATGATGTCGATTTCAATGGAAATTTCTCATTTGGCATTTGCTTACGGAATTGTATTAAAGGCAAGAGTACAAAATATGATGCCGTTTGTTAATTGTATTATTAGCAGCATGTCGGCTTCAAAAATGAGAACAAAATAGTGACCCCGGAACAAAAAGCAAAGTAGTTATTGAACTAATAATAAGGTAGTTGGCTTTGGAACATTAATTTCATTAAGGGTTCAGTTTGGTAGAATTTTAAAATTATCACTAGACATTCACTTTTTCATCTTCCTGATAGGGAATTTTATATATTAGAATTTATTATGCATATCTTTTGCAATAGGTTGAAAATTTTACACCAAGTGTTGCATATAATAAAACCATCTAAACCTAATTCATTTTACTTCAAATTTAATTGTAACCAAGTCAAATTTATATAGTCAATCTATTCAAAATCACATGTATCATATACACTCACCCAAACACACGCTTGTTAATAAATTAAAAATAGGAAATAATTCAACAAACCTTAAGAAGAAAGTGAAAAAAAAAGAGGTAGCTTAGTTGTTCACTCCACAATAATAAGCAATTACATGAGTTGTATCAACCATCTCATTTAATTTACTTTTTGATTATTAAAAATGTAATATATATGACGGTTTGTATGTCTCTTTCTTTTTTAATTTTTAAATACACCAATCTAACATCATATACCCACCTAAGATCCCAAGCACCATATAGGTTCAAAAAGCAATAAACAAATAAAGTATAATAATGATAACAATAATTGAAAAACCTACTGCCTATGTGCCATGGGTACGAGTATGGTACCATTACGAGTACGGGTAAAACATTTAACAGAAAAATAAGTTATGTATACAAAGATAGAGAACACAAATAAGTAAAATATTTAACAGAAAAATATACAAAGAAATATCGAAAAAGTTATGTATACAACAGAAAATTGAGAAATAACATACATGTATAATAGGAAAAGTTTCAGCATCATAAAAAAAATATGAAAAATCTCATTTTTTTTACTATACAACAGACACAAATACATACTGAGAAGTACTCATGAGTACCCCCAATGAGTACTAGTACTGGGTACGGGTACAAGTACGACTTTAATTTTGAAGTACCCCATACATCAGAGGCTCCAGCAATCAACCTCCAAGCTTTCTACGAATAATTTCAACTTCTTGACCACTAATTTGAAAAGCCTTCTTAAGAATTTCATCAGGAATAGAAGGTTTACTAGCAAAAGTTGCAACTGAAGCAATTTGTGCACCTGGATTCTGGCTATTAAGACCAGAAAGTGCTATAGCCGGTTCCTTAGAATCTCTATTATACAGAAAATGCATCAAACCCTTTGGAAAAACAAATGACTCTCCAGGCTTCAAATTTTGTGTAAAAACACGATTAGAGGTATCAATAAAGCCCACAAGTAAAAGGCCCTTAAGACAAATAGTAACTTCTGAAGCCCT
The DNA here is from genome assembly GCA_963573325.1 of Astragalus glycyphyllos. Taxonomy (NCBI): domain Eukaryota; kingdom Viridiplantae; phylum Streptophyta; class Magnoliopsida; order Fabales; family Fabaceae; genus Astragalus; species Astragalus glycyphyllos. The sequence continues at coordinate 69,771,227 of OY754308.1, forward strand.
TGGATGAGAATGAGGTGGCACAATCCCATTCCCAGCTATATCAACACGAACCATTACAAGGCCCAATGTATTAAGCCCAGGAAGGTTAATAGTGTTAGTTGGTGTAACACTGAAACCAAACATGTTACTAGTATTGCCTTGTTTGGATAATGATGATGTTACAAAATGTGATGATGAAGCTTGTTTTGGATCAATGCAAGGTACACCATTTATGAAAAATGTGTTTTTGTTATCTGCTATGCAGTAATCTTGAAGTGGGTCTGGGTCGGATTTGTATTGGCCCAAAAAGAGAATTATTGTGAATAATAATAGTGGAAGAGAGTTAAAATGGGTTCTCATTTTGGCTATCATAGGTATGAAAATATGCTAGTGTTATAGTATGGTTTTAATTAGTAGCATAAGGTAAGTTATATATATATATATATATATATACATGTTGAAAGAGAGAAAGAGAGAGCTGGTGGTAGATGAGGATGTTAATTCAAGTATTTTGGAGTGAGGCGATTGAGTAGCTTGAGAGCATAGAATGAGAAATAAACTCACAAGGCAAGCTAAAGCAAAATGTCATCAAGTCAAAATAAGCCACACAAAGGGTGTGATGTCTACCTTCTATTCAACTGAAAAGCAATCATGATAGCTTTTTTAGAGTAACCATTAACATTGTACATAAATTATAAATTTTCTTTAGTCCAGGGTGTATGCTAGCAAAGACACGGGTGTTAATAGTTACTCTTTTTCTATGAGTTAAGAAAATTTCAATTCCCATTTATGGTGGAACTGTACAAGGGACTTAAATGGGCCCATTCTTACTACACTCTCCCTCCTACTCCCACACACCCCCTAATTTTCAAAAAATCTCAAATAACCTCACGTGGAACACGCTCCCGAACCCCCCTCATTGTGTTTTGGCTTGGTCCGATACCTCAGTACTGAATTGGTGGTACTATGATATATGGTATACAAAAAATAGTCACCATACGTACGGTACCAAAGTACTGAATCAGTCTGGTACGAAGGTACTGTACGTCCGTACCTAACTGATACTGCAGAAACAAATTGTTTCTACTATAGTGGTAGTTTAGGCCTAAAATTTAAATTAACGATATTATGTTATAAAAAACCAAATTAAATATTCAACTAGGGGCCCATTTGGATCGACTTATTTGAGCTTATCTACTGGTATAAACAGTTGTGAAACTGTTTGAGAGAGCTTATGGAAACGACTTATGACATGTTCATAAGCTATTTTAAGCTAATTTCCACAATCTCCAAAAGATAGCTTATGGAAACAACTTATGACTTATAGAAAAATAGTTTAACATGATCTCATCCTTTATTTTATAAACAACTTATGCATAATTAAGCACTTATATGTGTTTACCTTGGATTTTGGTAAACACCGCTAGTTTGAAATTGCTTCTATTTGCAGGATCAACTAGTAAATCCTAAGACCATTTGTGTTAAAGTTTTTCCCAGAATTATATGTGTTCTTGCAGTTTAAAAGTAAAAGGAAGAAGATAATCGTCGATCTCGCGCGAAACCGTCGGATTTCCTCAATGAGGGAGAATAAAACAAAGAAAAAATTGCAGAAAAGCAAAGAAGAAAACAAATTAAAATTGCATTAATTGTAGAGAAAGTTGGTGCACAGATCATACATTCTTCTCTTGGCTCGTTTTCTCTGTAATGTGTTGGAAGTTAGAGCGTGAGAATTCGGTAATGAGATTGTGACCCGTTTTTCCTATGAAAAACTACTATTTATACAAGGAGGGCAACACTATAACTATCTAACTGTACAGAGAATTTAAAAAACAGTAACTGTTATGTCTTTTCGACCATGGTTGCTTGATTCCACTTCGACATCAGCCTTCAAACTTCCTATTGTCGAAATCTTTGCTTGCAACTTCTTCGACTTTACCAAATCCAGCGTCGAAATCAGCTTGATATAACCTGATAACTTAACCCATTTTGAACGTCGAAATTACTTCTTGTCTCTTGAAATACAAGGTCAAACTAAACCTCGTTGACTGCATTTAATTGAGCCTGTCGAAAATGCAGACTAACAAATTGCCCCCCAAAAATGTCTTTTTCGACTGAGTTTTTAGATGAAGAAGAAAATGACATTTTTGAAATTCCTCTTAACTGCTCTAATGACGTCATCAGGTCGAAAATACCTTATTCTTTCCAGATTTCTCCTTTTTTCGACACTGAGCTAATCGACAGGTATAAGGAGGTCCTGATTTCAATTCTGCAATATTAACCTCTTCTTCGACATCTTCATAAGATATGTCAAATTCTTGGTCACTGTCATTAGTTTCGACATAAGCAACCTTTTCTTTTTTATTATGCAACCTACTTATTCTGGCTTTTTCAGCTTTGAGTCTTTCGACTTGTCGAACTCTATCAGCCAATTGTGCCATATCTCTTAAATGTAGTGTGTCTAGTTTCTTTCTTATAGTGTAATCTAGACCATCAGCAGCCATTTCGACTAACTCATGCTCAGGCACTTGGGTAAAGCACCTTGCTTTGAGTAGTCTAAATCTATTGAGATAATCATCAATAGATTCTGCCCCCTTGCGTCGAACGCTAGCCAGTTCTTTAAGACTAATCTTACATTGGCCCATATAGAACTGCTGATGGAAGGCCATTTCTAATTGACTCCAATTAAAATTTGAATTTGGAGGCAGTGTAGTGAACCATGTGAAGGCATTCTTAGTTAGAGAATTTGGAAAGAACTTTATCCTTAAATTCTCATTATGTGCTAGATCGCCAGCCTCAGTCAAATAACGAGCCACGTGTTCGACGGTAGATTCACTGGTTTCTCCAGCGAACTTTGTGAACTTGGGAATTTTCCATCCCCTAGGTAGCTCTGTTTGTAAGGTATATTCTGACAAGGGCGACACAAAATTAGGCTATGTAAACCTAAGTTAAAGCCATTCTGGGCTAAAATAGTTTCGACCATATTAGCCAGATTGTTTTGTGCTCCAAAATTGTTTTGTTGCACTTGTCTGACCACTTCGTCTGCATTTTGGTTTCTATTCACCAACACAACTTCAGAGATCGCCTCTATCCTCATAGGCTCTTCGACAATTTGTTGTTGTCATTGGTTTCTCTGATTCATAGGAATTGCATTGTTAGGCCTTTCTATCGGTATCTCTACAGGCCTAGCATTTTGGATTTGGGGGATTTGCTGATTATGTATTTGTGGAGTACCAAAGAAATCAGCAATTCTTCCCATTTGTGTTGCCAATATTTGGTAACTATTATTAGTGTTTTGTATCAAAGGATTAAACACAGTACCAATTTGTTGTGTTAACATATTGACCATATCATGATTGCTATCATCCATTTGTTGTCTTAATGCCAACAAAGATGTTGTAGTCGATTAGTTTGGGCATTTCGACTATGGATGCCCTCTATTGAACCATGAGTAGGAGAATACCCTGTAATTGCATTATCTGCAAATGTAGACGAATTTGTCTAAAGGTCTGCCATCAATTATGTTGGCATGCCATACGGTAAAGCCCTTCCACTCATAGTAAATGACATATTTCCAATCATTAGATTTACCATCAAAGGACTCGTTGGTCCTACTATTGGTGGCACAGAAGCCATTGTATTAACATTTGTTAATGCTGCAGTGGTCATCATTGACACAGGAGTAATTATGGGAGAAGTTATAGCGGTTACTCCCATTGTTGTCGAAGAAGGCATAGCAATGGTTATGCCTGCGACATTTGCAGCGTTAACGTCACTAACTGACGCTTGTTCTTGTGTACTTTGTACATTTGATGCAGAAGCATTACTTGTACTAGAGCGTGCCATCTCTGGAAGATGTTTACCACTCCTTAATTGCATGCACAGACAAACACAAAGTTTAAGAATTCAACGAAAAACTTTAAAATTAGCACAAACGTCCCACCGGGCGTGCCAATTTGTTTACCTTGGATTTTGGTAAACACCGCTAGTTTGAAATTGCTTCTGTTTGCAGGATCAACTAGTAAATCCTAAGACCATTTGTGTTAAAGTTTTTCCCAGAATTATATGTGTTCTTGCAGTTTAAAAGTAAAAAGAAGAAGATAACCGTCGATCTCGCGCGAAACCGTCGGATTTTCTCAATGAGGGAGAATAAAACAAAGAAAAAATTGCAGAAAAGCAAAGAAGAAAACAAATTAAAATTGCATTAATTGCAAAGAAAGTTGGTGCACAGATCATACATTCTTTTCTTAGCTCGTTTTCTCTGTAATGTGTTGGAAGTTAGAGCGTGAGAATTCTGTAATGAGATTGTGACCCGTTTTTCCTATGAAAAACTACTATTTATACAAGGAGGGCAACACTATAACTAACTAACTGTACAGAGAATTTAGAAAACAGTAACTGTTATGTCTTTTCGACCATGGTTGCTTGATTCCACTTCGACGAAATCAGCTTGATATAACCTGATAACTTAACCCATTTTGAACGTCGAAATTACTTCTTGTCTCTTGAAATACAAGGTCAAGCTAAACGTCGTTGACTGCATTTAATTGAGCCTGTCGAAAATGCAGGCTAACAATATGATAAACACTTAATTAACAAATTCTAAATATTAATCCTATTATTCTTTAGTCGAGTCTATATGAGAAGGGGGATCTCTCTCTCTCTCTCTCTCTCTCTCTCTCTCTCTAACGAACTCCATTGTTGCATGTGACCCGTAAATGGCTTATTCCAATCCTTTGCTATGTGAGCTCTGTTAATACGCCATAACACATCGAACAAGGGCATTGGACTGTCATCCTTCATAAATACCAACAAAGGCAACAAAATTATTATATTGATTAATCTTTCGCAATATAGAAATGAATTATAGTTTGTGTTACACATACTTATACAAAGTGATCCAGTTTATGTACATAGCAGATGTTGAGCACATGAGCACTTATGGATATTGTTCAATTTGAAAGGGAAAAATTGTGAAAGACCCGCTAGCAGACCAACAAACAAGTATAATTGTGAAAGACCCGCTAGCAGACCAACAAACAAGTATACCCTCCATCTGGGACAATCATCCCATTATCCCTATAATACTTTCATATCCCAATCAATAATTTCAATATATCAGTGTATCTCTCCATCCCACGATACAACTTAGTGTAGTAGTCTGTGTCTCACCTAAGCTCGACCAACAAATCTTGTCTTATAGTACGCGAAGCATCCTCGCCCATACCGAGTTGTGCAACAATACACTGAAATCCACAGTTACCATCAACTCCTACATTAACTAATCTTTAATATAAGAATGAATTATCACTGGTATACCACTAAGGAATTTACTGTACTCATCCTCTTCCTCTTGGGAGGTACTTGGAGTATGCGTAGGAGTATGAGCAGAAGTATGAGTAGCGGTAGGAGTAGGAGTGAGACTTGGCTTCTTTTATTGGGGTGCTGGTTGTGGGAGTTTTGGTAGTGGCGAGATATGAGTGAAACTTCTAGTTTGAGCTGGAGTTGCCTTCTTTCGTAGTGGCAGAGTAGGAGTGAAACTTCTAGTTTGAGTTGGAGTTGGTTTTGATTAGTTGTGATGGGGTGCCAGTGGAACTTCCAATTTGGGTTGGAGTTGGGGATCTTTGATACTTGTGGGGTAGGTTGTTTACGAGACTGCAGAGCGGATGCTATCACCCTTGGATGCTGCCCAATCATCTACGTGTTCCTAGTATGACTTTTCTCGCTTCGTTGAGATCTCTTTTTTCTATTTTTCTTTTTTTAGGTGCTCCGTTTTTGTTGACCTTATCTGGAGCTGGACACATGGAAGTAGTGTATGGGAATGCCAACTCACGTAGTTTTTCCTTCAACATCACTCTATCAGCATTATTAGACACTGGAAACCTTCGCGCCAATGCTTCAAATTCAATTTTCAGACATAGCTCATCACTTCGGTTCCCAACGGTTGCTCAGCAGACTCATGGGGAATCTTGAAATTCAGTCTTTTCCAGTGAACATGAATCGTGGCATCGTGGCCAACAAAATTGGGATGAAGCCCATTATGTAATCACAATATGAATATTTAAGGAGACTTTTTTTTTGACAAGAATTTAAAGAGACTAAATAGTGTACTTAATGGGGTCAAATAGAATATTTACCTAGCAGCCACAATCAACCCTAATCGTGTTAACACACAACAACTCGTCCAATATATAGTCTATTGCATTGCTAGACACATACCCCTTAAAGGTTATTATATACCAGTTTCATGTGATCAAATTTGACTATGCTAAGGCTATGCTTGAAAAACATTTTAAGCTGTTGAAGTCTAATAATGTTGTCGATCCCATCCCAATAGTTACACAAGTCTCCCCAAATGTGAGGAAGATGAGTAGAAGGTGAATGAAGTAGGTGAGGAGAAGATGGTTTGGAGGGGTTTGAGCGGAGATGTGGGAGGTGTCGTGTTTAGGGCGGGGAGTGTGTAGGAAAATGGGGGGAAGAAGAAAGAAGAATGAGCTGAACTTTTTTGGATATTAGGGATATTTTAGTATTTTGATAGGAAAGAGAGGGTGTTTAGTGAGTAGGATGAGTGTAATAAGCATTAAGAATAGCCAGTGTTCACAAGTTGGTAGGACAAAAACGGCATCGTTTTGTTCTTATTCGATTATATAATATTTTTCCAGTTAAGTTAATTCAATGATGGTTTACATGTGGCCCCAGTGACATCTATCATAAAGTATCGAGACCCATCACATGGAACCTTTTACACACCGTCTCAAGTTTTCAACTTTTCTTCACGTGGGCCCCTCTTTTCCTTGCCTTCCATTTCTTCTTTGATCTCATCTACAATCAAATCATATCACCGCTCATATGTTATTGTGTCTCTTTTTATCACCCCTCTTGACACATTCTTTGGTATGATTAGTGTCACAAAAAATTATCAATCATATATATAGTTTTACTTTTGTGATTTCCATTTTCTATTGATTAATTGATTATATCCACTTTGTTTGGTTGAATCTCCATAATTTGATACAACTAATTTCATTTATCCTAATAAATTATTTCCCAAAAATGGTTTACCTTTCATAGCTCTATTCTATGTACTTTTATTATGATCTGCTTCAACCGTGGCCCTCACTGGAAAGCTGGGTAATTATTACCATTAAAAGCTAAATAAATAATCTATCTATTGTTGAATACAATACAGAGTTGTGATCTAGGACATTGAAGTTACTTTGCACTTTGGTGTTCCATTCATGCATGCTTTGTGTTTGATGATTGGTTTTTTTATTTTTTTATCTTAGGATTTTGCCTCAAGTACCACAAGCAGACAAAAGATGTCGTTGCTGTAGAAAGGTGAAATAGAAATTGAACAAAATGAAAGAAGGAGTATTCTATTCTCTCTAGTTTCTCTCACTCTACAATCCACATGCACATGTCCCTTCCTTCCCTTTACTCATCATTTGCTAAAAATTATTTTAGAATTCTATTTTTGTCCCATTGTGACTCTTCTTCTTACTCTTGGTCATTTCAGTGAGATCCCCAAGCTTGATTATTCCCTCCACCAATTCATACAGTGCATATCTCCTTGTGTCTTTTGGGGGGTTGTAGCTGAGTGGTAATTTACTTCTATGGGTGAATTTCTTGTGTTGTACTTGTAGATTCAACAAACAACATTTGAAGATAAGGTAAACCCTATTGTCATTAATGTTATTAATTCCTTTTTGTTACTATTATTGTTCCTTGCAAATCTGTCTTGTTCTATGGTTGGATTACACCCTAATTTATGATTGCTAAAGTGTTGTGCTTTTTGGTGTTTATGTGAGTTGTCCTTGTTGTGTTGGTTTCCTGCAATTATTCAGAGTTTTTTTGTTTTTGTTTTTGTTTTTTCCCCTTTTATGTTGTTTAACCAGATGGGAGAAACAACTGCTTCAAATCCTGCTTTGCAAGTGTCTATTTCATTTGGTAGATTTGAGAATGATTCCTTATCATGGGAGAGATGGTCTTCTTTCTCTCCAAACAAGTACTTAGAGGAAGTTGAGAAGTGTGCCACACCTGGATCAGTAGCACAAAAGAAAGCTTACTTTGAAGCTCATTACAAGAAGATTGCCGCCCGAAAAGCTGAATTGCTGGCTCAAGAGAAGCAAACAGAAACAGATTCTTTCAGTTCAGGAGATCAAACTGGTATAGATCTGAGTGGTAACACTTGTGGGACTGATTCAGAGTTTGGTGTATCCAACACTCAAGGTTCTAATGGTAGTATTAAGCAAGAAATCAGCACTGTTGGTGATATCAGAAGGAGCCTTGAGGATGACTTGAAGGAGGATGTTTCAGTTTCAAAAGATTACCAGAGTTCATCAGTTGAGGTAGATGAAAAAGAGCTTGAAAGTAGATCAAATAGTTCCCACCAAATAGATGAACCTGAAGAAGATGTGTGCATAAAACAAGAAAGTGTTAACATTGAAGCCGAAGAAGTGAAGGAAATTGCACATGTTGTTTACAAGGAGATAGAAAAGGCTTCAGAAGTTGAAGAAAAAGATGTGAAATTGGATCATCCAAAGGAATCTAAGGTTTGCTTTAATTCATATATCCATCAAATTCATGTTTCCTGAAAATTGGTCTAGTTAAACTTAAATCATAATTTTGAATTGCTTGAAGGTTTAGTATTTGGCTATATTGTTTCCTATTTCTGACAATCTATTTTGGTTAGGTTACCTCTGTGAATAGGGAAAACAATGCAGCCAAAACAAAGAAGAAATCGGCGCTGCCTAAAACTAAGGCATCTCCAGTTTCCACACCAAGAAGTTCAAAGCCTACATCAACTTCAACTAAAGCATTGGCCTCTACCACTTCAACTAAAAAGGGAATTTCGCCATCTTTATCTAGGAGGCAAGTTACTTCTAGTGGGGAAAGCAAGAAAGTTGCTAATAGATCTTTACACATGTCCATGAGCTTGGGTCCAAGTAATCCTAATCCAGCTCCCCAAACTACTATGAGGAAATCTTTAATTATGGAAAGCATGGGTGATAAGGACATTGTCAAACGAGCATTTAAAACATTCCAAAACAATTTTAACCAGCCAAAAACTTCTGCTGAAGACAACTCTTCGGTAAAGAAGCAGGTAATTGGAAAATCTTTATGGAAACTGCTGTTTATTGTTGATAAGTGGCCAGATTTGGTTTCCTTGTTACACTATAAATTACATTGATTTGATAATGATTTCCTATATGTATCCTGTGTAGGTTCCTTCAAGGGGGACAATGTCAAAGGTTCCAACATCTACAACTTTGCGGAAAGAAAATGGACGGTAAATCTTCAATCTGCACTTTAATGTTTTTTATTTCCACACTTTTCTTTTAGGTGATGTATTTTGCGTAGCCTATTTTTTCCTTATCTATTTGATACTATTATTAGTGCATGTAAACATGAATATTGATAAGGTTTATAATCTGATGACGTAATGTTTTATGTTTGTAGTTTTCTTTAAGTGAACTCCAACAATGGAAACTGTAGATAAATGTTGATTCAAAGTGATTCAAATTTATTTATACTTTTGATTTTCTACAACAATATCTCTTGTGACTTCAATTGAATTTCTCCTTTAGGTGAAATCCACTTCATAAAACAACCACTGTTTTGTATTTGAATTAAAACTGCCATTTAGTTTTAGCTTTCATAAAGCCTACCGCTGAATTTTTTGCGCCTTTTAGTTTTAGCTTTCATAAAGCCTACCGCTGAATTTTTTGCTGTCGTTTAATTATCCAAATTTGGTTAATTTTTTTAGTTACACTTACACCTAATTTGACAAAATATCTGATAAGATTTCCATGATACAAAATCGGATAAACTCGATATTAATGAAGTATAAAGAGTTCAATTTTCTGTAAAATGACCCTCTTGATGTTATTTTTGTATAGGCCAACTAAGGTTGAGAGTGTGGATAAAAAAAGTGGAAATGCTGTACGAACTACTTTGGGCCCCAAAAGTGATCTTAGAATAGAGAAAGGGAAAGAGGTAGGACTGTCTCTTAATGTTTGAAATTACAGCTTATTTCTGGTTTTCTTTTGACCAAATGATGTTCTTTAACCTTTTGTTTTTTTCTTAACCAGCAGTCCTCAAGAAAAATAGTGGAAAAACCTAATGCAAAAGAGGTAGGAAGAACACGTCTCCAAACAAAATTGAAGGTACTCTCCCTTCGTCATTCTGCCCCTGCCTTCACCTAAGTGTGTCTACTTATATTTATAAAGTGTTAGAGATGATATTTTGAAATATAGCCAGGTCAATGATACTCAGTTTATAATATGCATAACTAGCATGTCTTAACTCTTCATTCCTCAACGCAGGAGGAAAAAGAGGCAGAAATGAAAAAGCTAAAACCTGATTTCAAGGCCACACCTCTACCAACTTTTTACCGTGGTCAAAAAGTATCAAAAAGTCAGGCAGAAAAGGTATGTCAACATCTGTTATTGGTTAGATTGCATTCTTGAGACACGTGTTTGAAACTTAACTTTTAATTAAAGTCAGCTAAAACATGTGTTCCACAACTGATAAATGGTGTCTGGTGATTGTAATCAAGTTAGGGAGATCTATGGGACTTGGCTGTCTTGTTTTTCTGTTAAAGAAATAAACCTGTTTTCTACCAAATGAGCAAATGGGTTGGTGGTTCATACTAGACATAATGATGGAAGTTTTTTTTACAGTCAATCAGGATTTCTAGGATTACAATACCCTACAAACTCTATTTTAAGAGTCCCACATCAGATGTGATATAACCTTTAAAAAAGTATATAAGTGGGAGGTATCCCTCACCTTACCAGTCGGTTTTGTAGGGTTGAGTTAGGTCCAACCCAAATTGTAAGATGGTATCAGAGCCCAAAAAGATCTGTTGGGCCACCCACTATTGGGCTACTCGGGTCACACTTCAGTTGTCTAGTCCTGGACGTGAGGAAGGGGGTGTGTTAAGAGTCCCACATCAGAGGCCTGAAAAAGAGTAGATAAGTGGGTGGCATCCCTCGCCTTACAAGTCCCACATCAGAGGCTTGAAAAAGAGTATATAAGTGGGTGACATCCCTCGCCTTACAAGCCGATTTTATAGGGTTGAGTTAGACCCAACCCAAATTCTAAAAGCTATTGCTCTCTACTATTTTCCACCAAGCCATCTAGATAATATCCTAAGAAATGCTAATAACACAAACTACCAATTAAGGAGTGTCACCAGTTGGGAAAGGTGACCAACTTAAATTTAACTCGATAACAAAGATGTATTGAAAAGTATGTGTTAGAGATTGTATAGAGATTGTATTTCTTTTATTCCTCTTAGTTATTTTAGTGGCATATTTGGATGAGCAGTGACAACATTTGAAATCTCTTTTGAACATCTAAACGTGATTCGGAATTTGTGCCAACTTGTTAGCATGTATAAGGAACCACGGCGACAGACCCACAGGTTACAAAACTCAAGTGCAAAAGTAATAAAAATTGCTTTTTTGTAAAGGAAAATCACGCTGGATATATGTTGAGCAAAACTTTCATATTTTAATATTATACTATCACGTTATCATTATCAATTAACAATGCTTACAAATGCATATCAATAGTTCCACATCTAAAAGTGAATTTTCCAAATAGGTAAAATCATTTTTCTCATAAATGTTTCCAAAAATCAGTTTAGTCAAACATACTTTTTACAATAACAATTTTACAAAATCAAGTTCTTCCAAAATCAATATTACAGATCGTCTTCCTTACAGATAATCCTCAGTAGTCCACATTATACTCCATTCTAAGGCCTTATTATACGTTCCATTAAATGAGCTCTTCGGCTTGATTAGTTGATTGTATATTCAGGAGAATTCTTACAAGGACTATAAACATATCTAACCCATTTTTAAAATATTGAGAGCTCTATAAGTATCACCAGTGTTATATCGATTATTAATACACATAAATATATCGATTATTAAAGCATGCTACGTTGCCATGTTCTGTTCTCATATCTTATGATTCTCAGAAAATTATCTATTCCATTAAATGCTGCTTTGTCATGACTACTCATGCAGGCTAATTCTAAGACTGACAACCCTCGGTAGCCCCACAAGTGGAGTAAATGAATAGAAGATAAATACACTAGTGTGTCTGGTGGTAGTGTATGTTCAGGCAGGTGAAATGTCTATGGAAAGTGGATACAATTCAACACTATGATATTCTAGTTTAGTAAGTTATAGTGAAGCAATCTTCTAGTTAAATAGGAGCTTATGAACATTGTGAGGGGTAGGAGGAAGGAGTAGGCATCATTTATTGAGGATAAATTTCTTGCTTGCACTCCTCGTAGGCAGTATGAGAGCTAGAAAAAATATTGTATAATGTTAATGTTTGTAATAATGTGAAAAATGCATATATTTCTTGTAATTTCTTGCATTAGTTTTCTTCATCTCTATCCATTCTATGGGTAATTGATATAGTTTCTGAGAAACAGACCACATATCTCTTAAGAAGCTAAGGTAATGTAATATAAACCCTTATGGCTATGGGTCTATAGTTACCCATCTTTCACAGGCAATAATGTAAGACTTACATTGGTAAACATGATTGAAGAATGTTCAAAATCAGGGAATCTATTCTTCGAACTTTCAATAAAATCGAAAACAAAATATGGGCAGTTCTGGTTGATGCCAAAAGAATCCAATATATACACTAGACTAAAAATGCTCAAGAACAATTCTCTATACAAGTAAGTGCGTACATTCAGAAGTTGAAATGTGGAAAAATGATATAACACTATGTAAATCTGAGATGATGACGTGTCCAGTGTTCAGTGCGGAATGCCGACACTCAAATGAATACATTTAATCCTATTTTTTTAAACTATTATCAGTGTCTACTTCTTCAGTGTCGTATTTGGTATCGGTGTATGTGTTGGTGTTTCATAGATATAAGATTACAAGGAGGACATATTTAGCTTCCGAATTTTCCAGATTCAGAATGACTCCAATCCGATGATGGTTAGTAACAATGGGTTGAATCCAGTTCAGACTTTGAATAAAACAACATAATCCCATCCTTTTGAACTTCCAGGACCTCAGCTCCTCTCTAGAAATGGTCCAATAGAAACCAAGTCAAGTCAGTTAAGCCAATCCTAGAGTTCACTGACCTGCTATGTTCTAGCAGCTTTGAAACCTCAAAAACTCCTTTGTGCTGGTGCCTCTGCTGATGACTATCCCAAATTTGCCTTAGATGTCTTTCTTTTCTGCATGTTACGAGCAATTTCTATGCAGGCTTGATCAACCATTCCTAGAAAATCCTTGACAATAACAAATAGATAAAGAGGCTGTTCTCCTGCACTATCTTTTGAAGCTCCTCCTTGATAATAATCTGTTGTTCTCTTCACAAGCTGCATTACCCTTGTTTTTTCTTCCCTCACTAGTTTCACTTCCTTTTCTGCATTTTCAAGAAAATAGTTCATCTCTCTCACAAAATTTCCTCCCTTATCATTTCCACACCTGGAAACAACTTGTCTTATCTCAACTATCTTGGCTGAGAGTGCTGAGATAGAACCAACAAAACTATTGTAATCTGTAACTGCTACTTTCTTTACATTCGAAAACTCAGCACTGACCCCTCCTACAATTGGTAATCCTAGTGTAATATATTCCTTCTGTCTTTGTTCTTTTGAAGAAACCGAGTTAGTGTCTGCAAAGCCGTTGTTACTACTATTGCTGCTACTGCTACTACTACGACTCAAGCTGTGGTTGCGGTTAAGAACAGCACGTTTTCCTTCAGAACGGACTACTTCTTCAACCACAAAGTGAAGCAATGTGGTTTTTCCATCAATGCTCTTGACATCAGAGAGCTTCCTTAGAGAAACCAAGTTGAAAGCTTGAGCATTACCTCTGTGAGTACCTGCATTCATGCGATTTCCAGCCTTAAGTACTGCTTCAAGAAGCTTCACAAAAATCCCTTGGTTTCGAAGTTCCTTACACCCCAACTCAAGGTTCTGTATAAACTCCTTGATTTCTTGAATCTCGGTGTCATAGTTCAGCCGGAAGAGCATTGCATCTAAGCGCTTAAATGCTGAAGGAACAGCTTTGAGAATGTGATACAAGAAAGATTCAGCTGCTGCAAGTCTTGCCGTATCTCCTTCATATTCAAGTATTTGGGATTGTTCTTCTTCTGTTGGGGCTATTCTAGAAAGCTTTTCAATAGTATCTGCATGAAGTCCTTGACCGTCAATGAGTGCATCGATGATTTCGTTGCGTGATATTGACAGAGATTTCAAAATTATAGCAGTGTTCTGTGATTTTCTGGGGTCAAGAATGAAAACATTTGTTGATGAAGCCATGACATCCTTTCTTGGACTTGTTGAGTCATTTCCTTTTGGGTTGTTAATGTTTGGTTTGGTTGCCGCATACCCAAAAAGAGCTTCCATTAGATCATCATCAACCCTGAAGTTTTACAAAAATCATCAGTGAATGCTGAAATGGAGTATCAAAATTTACTCATTAATTTTAGAGAATCTAGTATATTGACTATTAAGATTACCTGAAAGAACCACGGTCAATTTTGTCCCACACCATTGAGTGATCAAGGTTAGTATTCAACTTATCCCAATGCAATGGTTTCAGTTTTACTTCACTTGAGTTTCCTTGCTTATTGGTTGAACTTGAAGCTGATGTTTCAATAGGGGTAGGTGGTGGTTTTGATGATGACTTCATATAAAAACCACCCACTTTTGGTGGAGGAGGAGGTGGCGCCGAATTCTTTCTAGCAGAGACTGGAGGAGGAGGTGGCGGTGGTGGTGATGGTGCTGAGCTCTTTCTATCTAGTATTGGTGGAGGAGGAGGTTGTGGCGGCGGTGTTGTGCTCTTTCTATTCGTGACTGGCGGAGGAGGAGGTGGCGGTGGTGATGCTGGTGGTGCTGATGGTTGACTTTTTCCATCAGCTATTGATGGTGTTGAAGGACTTGTCATTTTAGGAATTGATGAGAAAGAATTAGAGAATTTTTTTGGTGATGAAGGAAGAAGGGCTAAACTAAATGGTCGAGTAGGAGAATCTAATTTCTGAACACCCTTGATACCATTTTCAACTGATGAAGGAACAATAGGAGGAGGAGCAGGAGGTGTTATTTTCATAATTGTATATGACTCTTTAGGAAATATATTCATATGAGAAGTTGAAGATTTCCCTCTAAGCATAGGAATTTCTTGATTTCCTTCATGATCATCATCTTCTTTGTTTTTAGGACTATAGTTTTTTTCATGAAGCTTTTTCCAATAAACCACATCTAAACCATCCTCATCAACAATAAGTCCCTTGATATTACCCCCCGTTCTCTCAAACACAGTTACTTGAGGCACACCACTTCTATTTAATGCAGAAGCAGTATTCACATTTTTCTTCCTTGCTCTGAAGCATTTCTTAACTGAGAGGAAAATAAAAACAGAAACTACTAGAGTTGCTGCTGTAGTTGCAACTACTGCAGTTACTATCTTATTGCTTGAAGAAGAACTTGTGGATGCTACCACCGGCGACGGAGACGGTGATGGAGATGCTTCTGGCTTTGTTGGTGGCTCAAGAGGTTGTGTTGGGGTTTCAATTGGGTAGAAAGTTTCAATGTTTTGAGGAGAATTGGTTTGGCAATTGCAAGTTAGTATTAGAAAACATTGTAAAACAAAGAGGCTGAGAAGAAGCATGATTTTCAAAGCCATGAAAGAAAAGGAACAAAGATTCTAATCACAATGAGGTTTCTTAAACAAGATATGCTGTTGTGTTTTTTATGTTTGATGATGATCATTGCAAGTTTTGTTCACCTCTGTCTTGTGCTGTTGGTTTTGTTGGCTGACATTGACAAGTTGACAATTTCCATAGAAGTAAGGACAAGAAGTTAAATATTATTAGCCTGCATGCAATTACCAACATGACCCTGATTCTTGGATTAAATAAATGATGATGCAGTTTAAGGAATCAGGGGTGATTTAGTACTTTAATGCTAGGATTTGGTCTTGCGTTGAAATTTACAAGTGGACATGCAAAAGTGGGTGGCTTTTCACTATTGTACTAAGTCAAACATGTTAAGGTACATGAAGGTTTGAACTTTGAAGTGGTACTATCACGATTTAAAGGCTTTTTCAGAAGCCATATAGTTGTACACTTATTTAAGTTCTGACTTTGCTTAAAAAAATAATTATGAAAAACTAGCAACCCCTCTTATATTAATTATTTGAAAGATTAATATAAGAAAATGGGAACCAATTCCATTGTACAATTTTTAGCTTAAGGTTTTTGGTTGACTTAATGGTCTTACAAGGGCCAACCTCATGACTAAATATTCAATATTCAATATTCGGTGATGAAAAGAGTGGCTCACCAAATTAATTAGATTTTCAAAGGCCAAAGGGTTATAGTGTAGTAGTTGGGAAATGTTAATATGGTTGTATGAACCTCTTCGCGTTTTCACCCTTACAAACTATTACTCACACCTCTCAAATCGTAGTGCTCAATATCCAAAAATACAAGAAATAGCGGAAATGATTCATAACTTAAGAAGTTCAAGTCATAATCGAGATACAGAATCACAAGGAAAATCAATAACAACAATTAAGGTACAGGTCTTCAATCGCGTCTCAAGCACTTCTCCTACTCGTGCTCCTTAACCTTCCTTTTTCTCTGTTTCTCTGTAAAAACAACAACATTTAAAAAGGTGAGATTACAAATCTCAGTGAGTCCTATCGAGACCCCTTACTAAACTCTCGCGGTTCATTTATGTCTTTCTTTCTTTCTCGTAGTCAATACATAACTACGTGTAACTTCTTTCTAGCACATCACCCGAAATGGCCACGCCATTACCCGAAGAACCCATTGCTAATATCTGATTAACGATCAAACTTAAAGGGGGCCTAGGTTCTAGGGCTCATGATTTCTCCTCCCCTAGTATGCTAAAACTTAGGGTCGTCACCCTATACTCGATATAATTTATATATCGTACCCGCATTGGGCCGTCAAATCGATTTGATATAATCTATATATCTTGTCCGTACAATAATAGAACATATACTTCCGTTTTGATTTAAAAAAAACATATGTTCTCACACGTAACTAAGTTCGTTTTTACAAAATATTTATACTTTCCAAAATCTTTTGCGCGTAGTTCGCGCGTGGGTTGCGCGTACGCGCCCTTGGATAGCAAGAACACGATTTTAGACAGCATTCCACATCAAATTCTTACCCAATCTCACCTTCAACTCAACCCAAATCATACTAGAACCACAAGCAAACATTTGACACATACAAAACACTTAATTTCCAATACAATATCCAATCCAAACAATCAACCACAAACATATTTCAACCACAAACAATCAATATAATCACGAAATAATTATTTGATACCGAAACGAATTATTTTCGAAAACGTGATTTATGACTCGAATTTTACCGAAACGAAAACAACACGATTTCCAGAAACCATCAATAATAGAAACTCAAATCATAAAAATCCTAAACGAGGTAGGACTCACCGATCGTGATGAAAATCACGTCAAACCGAGTCTTCGCAAAGTTCAATCGTTCCGAAATGCCACGAACTCGACCCGAACTCGTTCCAACTCTTCCAAACAGCTTCAAACCGAAAACCAGCAGCTCAATCTATCCCTCCTACTATTCCAAACACACCCAATAGCAATGTTGAACATTCCCAAGCTTCCAAATCAAGCTTTGAGCCTCTTAGAACCTTAGGTTTCCATTGTGCCAAAACTTCCATTTTCAACACTTAGACTTCAACTTCCCTCACTTTGAGCTCTAAGGGTCAACAACGGCACTTTTTGTTAGAGGGAAATGTGGAAGATGAAAATAGGTTCAGTAGATAGAGGAGGAAAAATGAAAGAAAATGGAGCAAGAAAGGCTTACATGCAAGGGAAAGATCAAAAGCCCTCACCTCCTTCTTCTCTTCTCTCTCTCGCAACCCTCTCTCTCTCTCTCTCTCTCTCCTCACTTCTTCTCAATTTCAGCAAAGGGAAGAAACAAATGAAATGTGGCTGATTTAATGTGTTGGTGAGCTGAGGGTTTTATTTGGGTGGAAAAGACCTAAATACCCTTGGTTCACTAATCCTCACTAATCCCATCTTTACCCCAAACAATCACATTCAATTCACACAATTCAATCAATATTGCAAAACAATCCTATAATCTAACGATTATTCATTGCATTCGAGTCAAACTCGTATCCGAGACGTGACTTATTATTTACTCGAATAATAAAATCGCTCGTTAATTTCTTAATTCGAAGTTAACGAAACTAGGGATGTTACAGTTATTGTACATTTAAAAATTACAATAAAACATTTAATTCAAATTCTTTTAAATATGACCATAGCTATCTTAAAAGAGAGTAATTTATATGCTACACATATTTGAGCAGACTTTTTCTTAAAAATTTATGTTAGCCGTTTTTTATGTTAGTTAATTTTAACTCTGTTTTAAACAATGTTTTGTCTCGGAAAAAAACTGAACCAATCCAAACCGCATTGGTTTGGTTTGGTTTTCTTTTAGAAAGCCAACCGAACCAAACCAAACCGCATGTAGTTTTACCTTGCAGTTCAGTTCACTTTTTGTATTAAAACCGAACCAAACCGCACCTGAAACACCCCTAGAGATATGCGTGTCAGTATGCTGGTAAAACTTTGCTAACACGTGGGTACATGGATCCTGAATATTTTAGACACACATTCCGATGAAGTAGGTGATGAATAACTATGAGGTTCTTGGTTTTGTATTTGGATTATCAATTTATTTTAATCTCCTATGAACAAATAGCATTTATAATCAGCCATATTATGAAGGTTGTTAGGAGTCTTGAATATCATTGGTCGTGCATGTGTTGTACCACAAATACCTCATGCTAATTAATACTTTTGTCAATTATAATAACAAAGACGATATCATTGGCTGTGCATGTATTACGCCACAGATATCTCACGCTACTACTTGATACATTATGATAACAAAGATGATCTCATTGACCGTGCATGTATTAGTCCACAGATATTTAAGGGTTATACTTTTCATTGGACTACATATAGATTCTACTTTTCATTGGACTACAAAAATTCTACTTTTAGAGGAGTATATTTAAGGCTTATACTCCTCTTAAAATTTAAATTGGGCCTTGTAAGCCTAATGCCTTGTAAGCCCATTTTCGCTGCACCCAATCCAATATTATGCCAAATAAAGAAAAAGAAAAATAATTATTACAATGATAAACTGGGATGCAACCTCTTGCAAATAAGAAATTAAAATGGGATGCGACCTAATAAGTTTGGGCAAAGCAACAATACGACCTAAGTCAAAGCAACAATACGCCTAAACGAATCTCCCAAGTCATGAATTTGGTGATCTAACACTCCGAAATAAATCTAAGTCAAATGTCTTTTTTTTTTTTTTTAATGTTTTTAAAGTACTAAATATTTTTATATTTTATTTATTCATTATTTTAATAAAATATAAAAAATAGAAGTCTAGGGAATTTGTTCGGGACTAT
This sequence comes from Astragalus glycyphyllos, assembly GCA_963573325.1. NCBI lineage: Eukaryota > Viridiplantae > Streptophyta > Magnoliopsida > Fabales > Fabaceae > Astragalus > Astragalus glycyphyllos. Next base: position 69,790,716 of record OY754308.1, read on the forward strand.
TGCTGGCTATCCACGCAGTGTCCCAACGCTTTCAACGAAGGATTAATCTGCGCTCGCGCGTAGAGACTCTTAACCATTGCGCTGGCCAACACCCTATTTCGACGCGGGAACGATATAAGGACGATAAAATAAAGGTAAAGAAAGAAGGGTTTTGAAAAGCCTTATATATTCAAGCAAAATATAATTAAAAAGGGGCATCTGTTATACCCAATTTTGTCCATGTTCATCATTGATACCATCAGTTTTTTTACTCCTTCGTCCTAATTGCAATAGATGCAAAGCTTTTGTTTATGCTCTCTATACTTATTTTTACAAGTTCCTAGTAAAAGTGTTACACTTAGGTATGGTAGAGCTGATTATAGGTCTTCTTTATTATTTTATTTTTCTGGTTGGAATTTTTGGGTTGCCAATTCTGAGCGTGTTTTTGATGTTGTTCTAGCCTCGGATCTGCTTTGTATTGTTTTGGTTTGGCCTTTTCTTATATGGTAACCATTTGAACAAAAAAAAAAAACAATCCAATAACAGTTTACAAACAAAAATAACTTGATAATTATTGTGAGAGAGAAACCAATATGCAAATCTGAAAATTGCTCGGATGATGAAGAGGAAAAGTTAGAGAGACTGGGGCCGGCTAAGAACTGTTGAGAAATTGTGACTCTACCATGTGCAATGTTAGTCAATTAGGATAACAAAGACGACTACCATATCCCAAGAAGCAACGTGATGATCGTATCAAGTTTTATTGATTTGAAGAATTGTGGGCAGTTTATCTATTATGATGTGGCACCAATGAAAAAAGCCACATAAAATAAGTTAAATATGTCAAACATTTATATCTATATCGATATATGAAACTTGTAAGTAAAGGAAGTTCTAATAGAGCCTCCAAGATACTTCTCATTATTTTCAACTATATTAATTTCTCAATATTTTCACATTTTTCCTTATTTATTATTAAGAAGTATTTTCTTGAGCAACTCAATGCAATGAGTTTTCATTAATTGATCCCTTTGTTGAAAACAAATTAAAATTGTAACATCAATAATTGAAAATAACCTATTTTAATACACACATTTGTCTTTATATTTTTGTCAAATGTTTCTTATATATAGCACCAAAAAGTATTTCAAGGTATTTTACACGGACCAATAAAAGAATAAATAAATTTTTTTGGTTACTAATAAATATAAAGAGTATAGTGATTTTACGAGATTGTTATATTGGTCATCAATAATTGTTATAAAAGTTAAAAAAATTAATTCTAGTGATAAATTATTGTAAGTTATATTTTTTTGACAAGATTGTAAGTAATATTAAAAAAAAGTTAAAGTATACAATTAAAGATAGGGTTAAATATGTTTTTAGTCCCTACAAAATTTCACTATTTTGTTTTTAGTCCCTATAAAAAATTTCGTCAACTTTTAGTCCCTATAAAATTTCACAATTTTGTTTTAAGTCCCTATAAAATGTAAACTCGTGTATACCTTTAGAATTTTTGAATGATATTTTGCATACACGTTAAAGATATTAAAAATATCTCCCTCACAAAAAATAAACTCAAAATTTGATTTCTAGGTTAGTATTTCCTTTAATTTGTTTATCGAATCTTTTGCACTTAAAAAATTTAGATTTAATTTATGCGTTGTTAAAAAATTCAAAGTTTTTCTGGAAGAGATGTTTATAATGTCCTCAACATGTATGCAAAACATCACTCAAAAATTCAATGGATATACACTAGTTGGCATTTATAGGGACTAAGAACGAAATTTTGAAATTTTATAGGGACTAAAAGTCGATGAAAAATTTTATAGGGACTAAAAAAAATAGTAAAATTTTGTAGGGACTAAAAACATATTTAACCCTTAAAGATATTTATGTCACAATTTTTTTTGGAAAAGATTATTTAAAAAAAGTTAAAGTATGCAATTTAAGATATTAAAAAGTTTAAGATATGTGACAATGATTGCCATTTTTTTTTAAACCAAGGTATCCCCTACGCAGAGACTAATCCCCTGAGGTATTGACATCCATTTAATGGGCTGACCTCTCCCATGTTGGTGATTGCCATATTTTTGTTAACGGATTATTTGTCATAAAAGTCTGAGATATTAGCTTGATTTTCTCTAATCCACAGTATTAATATATGATTAGCAAAAACAATGTTTTTATTGTTGATAAGCAACAAATTTTATTAATGGGAGCACAAGGGGTGCTCCAACCCATAAACTTTTGTTGGTACCGTGCCCATAACTTTTGTGATAACGACAATATTTCTTTGAGGTCCGACCTTTCCTTTGCACAAGAGGTTTAGGTTTTTTAACGTCTCGAAACTCCGCATCGGCGCATTCGACGAGGATCTCCGCCTAAGATATGTTCAACAAGGTGTACTCTAAGAAACGACCTTGTTAGGGCCGGGACTTTCGAGGCATTCCCTCAGCTTGGGCTCGCTCCTGCCATGGTTCCCTCAACTCGAGGTCCCCTTTTTGTCCTTGGCTCTTCAGTGGCCCTGTAGGCCAACTCGTCCTCTTTGTAGTCCACGTGTTTCTGGGATCTTTGAAGGAAATCAGCCAAGTCGTGGGACCTGTTGATCTCGATTTCTCTTTGAAATAAACTTCCTTTTCGGAGTCCGTCCTTCATCCAAAAGAGCCTCCTTTTGTCTTCAAGATTCCTAACATTCGTAGCTTCTTTGTTAAACTTTCCCAAATATTCACTAAGTGTTTCTTCCTCTCCCTGCCTGATCGGCCTGAGCACCTATTCAGACTTGGGCTTCAAGGGGGAAGCGGAAAAACGAGTTGTGAATATCATAGCTAGCTGTCCCCATGATGAGACTGAGTTTGGTTTCAACTCCTGGAACCAAGCTAGTGTTGACTTCTCTAGAGTGAGGGGGAAGATCTTGCAGTGGGAGGGGGGGGGGGGGGGGGGGGTTCCCTTGCCCCTGGTAGCACATCATGAGAGAGAAGAGAAGTATGCCAGGTGTCTATTGGGGTCCCCGGTCCCATTGTACATGTTGACGGCTGGAAGTTTCTCTAGGGCCTTAGGAGTTGGGCAATCATCAATCTTCTTCGTGAAGGGTCCCTCATGGGAGAGCCATGGAGCGTAGTGAGGTGACCCGTCCCCTAAATCTATGTCTCGACGGTCACGTCGAGCTGGAGATCTCCTCGAGGTGGATTTGTGGCGACGCCTCTTGTGGGACATAGCTCGGCTTTGAGACCTCTCAAAGGAATTAGAGGATGTGAGCGATGAAGTTTAGGAAGGAGAGTCTTCTGGCCAGTAGGCACCAACGGGCGATGTTGGGGGGGGGGGGGGGGGGTCCTTGGAGGTGAACTTGATCTTTGGTGCTGATTGCGTCGGGGAGGAGAGTGACAAGCTCGCTTCCGTATAGGTGGAAAGAGATGGTTGAGATGATGTCTGGGTAGAGATCCGTGGTGCCTGGAGTTCACTGTCCTTGGGGGAGGAGTGCTCTAGCGAGGACAAGGTTGCTCAACCATGGATGTCATTCGTCTCTCTATCTGCGTGAGGCGCGCTTCCTGCTGCAGCATAGCCTGAGTGCAGTTGCAAAGCAGGTCCAAGAGCTGGCGAATGGTCGCTGCATCTTCAGGTTGGACGAAGACCTGGATCAAGGCTAACTGGGGTGCCGTGACGTGAATGTCTTCTTCCAGCATGGAAACAACAATGCCTTCAGGTGTGTCTTCGAGTTGGGGTTGAGACACAACAATGCTTCAGACTCGGGGTATACCTCTGGGTGCCATTGAAATGCAAGAGAGAATTCAAAGAGTAGAGATGGTGTGAAAGATAGATTCTCCCACTGTGGTCGCCAATGTTTTATACCTTGCATTCGTCCTGGTTAGACTCGGGGATTGCAGTTGGTAGGTCTCCTGCCATCCAAGTAGAATGTCAGAGTTATCCCGGGTGGGGTCCCTGCGATGCCGCTTCAACGATCAAGTCAGTGTTGAAATAAAAAGTGTAAGCAGGAAATGAGAATGTACCTATTTTGGCAATGTGTGCCAATATTTATAGGGGTATGTGCTAGCTTTGAGCCGTTGGATCGATTAGGTGAATCTGAGTTGTTGAGGCATGAATGGGCCGATTTATTGTGGATATGGATCCAAGCTATTGGGCTGACCCAGGTCGAATTGCTGGAGTGGGTCTCTTGACCTAGTACAGAATAATAGTAATAATAGAATAAATAGTTCTATTTTTTTGACACAATGAAAAAGTTCTATTATTATTATTATTATTATTATTATTATTATTATTATTATTATTATTTGAAGGTGTTATATGAAATATGAAAATAAGTACGTCTAACATATAAAATCAAAATTTTAGAATAATCTCTTTAAATTTATATATAGTGCAGCTAAAAATGATATGGAGGCAACCAATAAAACAAATTTGTAAAAAAAATAATTTTAATATTTTAACTATTTTAATATTACGTGGGATGCTGACGTGATCGTTTAGTGACGTGGCAGCCACATGTTGTGCCAACATCAGGTTCCACGCCAGCTTTGTTTGGATAAACCTCCAAATCAGCAGAAAAATAATATGAAAAACCCCTTTGTAGACTAAATGTCTTACTTTTCTAAAATTAAGAGATTAAATGTCTGAATTTTAAAACAAGGGACTTAATGTCTGAATTTATAAAAATAAGGAGACCAAATATATAATTTAGTCTAAGTTTTATATAGTATTAGGTACATAATTGTAAACAACTAAGAGTGTCGAGTTAAAAGTAAGGGGCGAAGATCTTTTCACTTTGATGTTGACGCTATTTTTTGTTACCATTATCATTCTTGGTTAGTATTTACCGGCTTCAGTGGCGGACCATAGGTCACCGGGTGCAAATATTTTTTACCAACAATGTTGATTCATCAGATTGTTTAACAAAATTAAGGAATCAAGTTGTCAAGTTAATTTACTAATATTAAGGAATCAAGTTATCTAACTCTAAATTGACTAAAATTCTTGGTTATCATTATCCTCACTTAATTTACTAAAATTAAGGAATCAAGTTATCTAACTCCAAATTTCTTTAACAATAATGTTATTTAGCCACACTTTTCTAGCAAAAAATAGCCAGAAACCACATTACAACACCAATTAACTAAATTTTTTAAGGAAATAACCAACCTACTTTTTCACAGTTTTTAATCAATGGCCTAGAAAGTTGTGAAAAAGTAGGTTGGTTATTTGCTTAAAAAACTTGGTTAATTGATGTTGTAATGTGGTTTTTGGCTATTTTTGGCTAGAAAAGTTTGGCTAAATAACATTACTCTTTATTTAAGAGTAAGTCGCAAAATTGATCTCTAAGTTTACCCACCATTACCTAGGAATATAAGTAGTCTGTAAAAATATGTGATATCGGTAAAATTACTTCCTAAAGTTTTATAAATAGTCTCTAATGGAGATTAATAAGACATATTTATTAAAATCTAGGTGCAAATTTAAGAATACTAGTGCTAATTTTAAATTTCAGGGGGTTCAAAATAATTTTATAAATGGGTATTATTACTAATTTTTTTCCCCAGGGGGTTGAATTCAACCCCCTAGAAACAATGTAGGTCCGCCACTGACTAAATTTGTCGATGACTAATCTACGCTGAAGAACTTAGCTGGCCAGAGTACCCCACTTTGCCGGTTCGTGAGGTTGTGCCCTCCCAACAGAGTTTTTGCCACAACCAATATTCAACAGAGTACCCGACTTGATGCTTCTTATGAAGATATTCATTACGCGACTCTTCTCAACTTGACTGTTCTCATCACGACCCTTCTGATCTTTACTCTTCTTGTCATGATGCTTCTCAACTTGACTCTTCTCATTTGATGCTTCTCATCTCTATTCTTCTGAGGACACTTCTCATGACTATTCTATCATGATACTTTTTAGGTTTACTTTTCTTATAATCCTTCTCATGTTGACACAGATTGTAATGATCCTTCTCTGATGATCTTTCTCAAGTTTACCCACATGGTCTTGATCTTTGATCATATCAAGAGAAGTCTTCTTCTTTGGTCATCATGTTCAACATTGTTATTGTTGTTTCAAGTCTTCTCAATTATGTTGCTTCTCATAAGCATATGTCTTCTTGAGATTTGGTTGGTTTATCCTGTTCTTGTTTTTCACTCAAGAAGAAGCATTAGTAGCATATGAAATCATGTAACTTAAGTTTCTCACATTTGAAGTTTGTTAAATTTCAAAACTAACTAGGGATATTGCCTCAACATGACTACCATGGCAACTTTCTTTGTGCTTTTTCGATGAAGCTGAAGCCTTGCTCTTTGGTGGAAGCTGAACTGTTAGCGGTGATGAATGGTGTCCACATAGCGCGAGGAAGAGGTTGGGACAACATTGTGTTGCAAACCAACTCTCAACTAGCTCTCAATTTGATTATTGGTTGTCCAACTGGTCTCCACCCTTTCTTTCACATCATTGATAACATTATTGGCATTGTTAATGGGGTTGGTAATGTTAGTTGGTCAAAGATTCTTATGAACCACAATATGGTAGCTGATGCTTTAGCTAAGTTTAGTTTTTTGCTTTCGTGTAACCATTTGATTTTTGACTCTGCCCCTGACTTCATCCACCCCCTTCTGCATGTGGATAAGGTTTGGTTAGCTTGTTTGTTGTTGCTTGTTGATTGGGGTTTTTCCTCTTTTTCTCACCAAAAAATGAATGTTCTTCCTAAACATAATAGTAGCAAAATTTTAGGTCCAGAATGATTGTTCTTTTCTGTAACACATCTTTATGGATACTAACTATTTGGTTGTTGTATCAGGCTAGGCCAGCTTATATCAAGTAGTGAAGGAAATGATTGAGAAGATGAGTTACGAAGTATGAATATTTCTTTATCTCTTTGCTAATACACACTCTGAATATGGAAAAAACTCAAATACAGTACCATAGATATTGGTGGTGTTGTACTTTAAATAAAAAGTAGCAAAACTGTTACTAACTACTGACCAGTTGTTGGGTTACAAAAGTAAGTTTATTATTTATTTATTTTCAAAAAATGGTGTTTGTTTCTAGACCAATACAACTAGTACCTATGGTACTATACCTATGCAGTTGTTGCCTTCATAACTGAACCGAACTGTCAAATTTTAGGTCCAAAATGATTTTAGGTGAATTGTTGTTTTCTTAAATTGTTGTAGTTCAGTTTTTTTAAGGACATATCGGTTCTTTTAAAAGTAATACTTTATGGCAGTTTGAATAACAGTCCAAGCTCAACAGATCAGGCTCAAAAGTTCGAAAAAAAAGTCAAAATTTAAACAGTTTCATTCGAACTCGATCTGCCGAAGTGCTAAGAAAGTTTGATTCGGTCAAACTTTTTGAACAGTTCGATTCAGTTTGGTGCGGTCTCCTTAAGTACCAAACCATGAACAGTCCAAGCTAGAGGTGCAGTTATCCTTAATATTTAATTTTAGATTTAAATTTTATTTAAGAAGAATGTGATTGCGATGAATACATGATTGCGATGAATACATAAAGGAAAATTGGAAATGGCATAATTATCGACTTTGTAATTTGCATAGTAACCGAATTCGAAGTGGATTTAGCGCAGCTACTACAATAAACTATTTAAACAGATTTTTTGTTTTTTTTTTTAATTTTGTTTTGTACCAATGTGAACATTAATCAAAAATAAAGATTACTCTGGCTTTCTTCTTTTGCGGTCACGTAAGACAGCTTTGAGAGCAATACTTCTAGCAATTAAGTTTCGATCTTCTAGTTCTTCGCTAACTTTCGCTCCCATTATTTTTAGTTCTTATTAGTTATAAGTTCATTAATAATTTGTTATAAACAAATTTATATCTAATAGAAGAAAATAACAACTAACAATGATAACCAACATAATTAAATTTAAACTAAGTAATAACAAATTATTAACAAACTTATATCTAATACTTGTAGTTGCTTGTTTATGATTGTGATTGTGAGCGTAATTAGGACAGTGCAGAGGAAGTGGTGGCCAATGTTGCTTTGAGGAAAACTTAATGAATGCATTAGTTAAAGAAGGCGTATTTTAATTCAAGAATGCGATATATATATATATATATATATATATATATATATATATATATATATATATATATATATATATATATATATATATATATATGAAGCAAGGAACAACTTGTGTAACTACTGCCCAAGGCTGTGACCGACGCAAATAAATTAAGGTGTCTTGAAGAGGGGAAATCATTAGATATAACTTTATTATTATTATTATTATTATTATTAAAGAGAATTGTACTTGAATTGAAAAAATTGCTATTGTTCATCATCACCCATTCAAAATACACAAAGAGAACCATTGTCAACATGACATGAAACATAGCTGTAATCTAATTGAAATAACACGATGGTACCACTATAATACAGATGAACAAGATAGACAAATAAGAATGAAAGAAAAGCGACAAGAACAAGAGCCTTCAAGTTCAGACATACAATAATTAATTGATCATGACTTAATCCATTGACCAGAAACCCAATCATGGTGAATCCTAACTCGGTTAGCAGGATACCAAATCTCTTCATCAATTATATAAAAATAAGCATCATACTACCATATATATCTCGCATCGGGGAACTTGCCGATAATCTTGCCAAGCAACCAACCATCATTATCGAAAGCATCGACCATCTGATCATGCTGAAACTCATAAATTTTAACACGTGGCGGCAAAGGACGAATTTCCTTCGGAAGTTTAGCTTTTGTCAGCGACTTCTTCGAACCATCATCCTCCAGAAGGTTCTTGTAGCGTACTGCCCATCGTCGACACAAGAAACATTGGTAGCTTGGTAACACGAATAGGACAACTGTCAGACCAAAATAGATAAAGCGACACAATTGACAAGCTTATAAAATTGTTAGGGTTGCTACAATCGGCTTTCTCTTTAAATTTTATCTGCCTAAAATATTCTTGATCCACATACCCGCGAGTTTCCTTGATACATGAAGAGATATGTGTGTTGGTATGCGAGTACAAATTTGCTAACACGCATGTAAGTATCTAGAATATTTTAGGCTCAAGAACATATACCATTCTTGGTAGTGAATAACTAAGACATTCTTGGTTTTCAGTATTTGGATTATTAGTTATTGTGATCTCTTACATATGAAGATCACTTATAATAAGAAAAATTATGAAGTTTGTTATCATTGGACGTACTTGTATTACGCCACAAATACCTCACACTACTACTTGGTCAATAATGATAACAAAGACATATCGTTGGCCGTGCATGTATTACGTCACAAATACCTCACACTACTACTTGGTCAATTATGATAACAAAGACACATCATTGGCCGTGCATGTGTTACGCCACAAATACCTCACACTATTAGTTGGTCAATTATGATAACAAAGTCGATATCATTGGTTGTGCATGTATTGTTCCAAAAATACCTCACATTACTACTTGGTCAATTATGATAACAAAGACCATTAATCTATCTCAGGAAGCAAATGCTTTGTGACCCTTTGAAAAATTGTGGATAGTTTACCCATTATGATGTGCACCAATGAAAAAAGCAACATAGAATCAATTAATTATGTCAAAAATCTAAATATTATTATTATTTTTATTATTATTAATATATATCTAATTGAAGCTTCTCATGATTTTCATCTATATTAATATTTATTTATAATTTACACATAAAAATGACTTTAATTTTAATTAACGAACATAAATTCCACTAACTTATTAAATGATGCTCTTAGTGAGATATTATTTAATTAACTTTATATTGATATGAAAATTATTCTTTTTTTTATTTATGAAAATATAGAAATTGATAATAACAATTAACAGTATACATGCATATAATATAAATATAAATCCTACCTAAAACAAGTTTCTATATTTTGTTAAATTTTATTTATACTTTTTTAACATATTTTTCATAAGTTAAAATGTACAATTTTTTATTTATTACAGTAATATAAACAAATTTGGCTTCTTATATTAATAAAAATTTTATTCTTAATTGAACATATTTCTATTTTTATTAATTGTTACAATCTCTAATCAAAATCTCTACCAAATCATTGTATATTCAAATTTTAACTAAATCTTTGAAATAAAAAATAATTAGTAGGCCTTTTGAAATTAGTTTCTACATAATAATAATTAGGCATTTAGATGGGCTGATTTCATATGAATATGAATTAGCACAAAATGAGTTAGCACAAAATGAGCAAAAGAGGTAGAGTTTTTATTAATTCATTATATATGTAACTAATTTTTGTTGTTTATTTAATTTATTTTTGACATATTTAAGTTATTTATTTGTTTTTCCATGATCAATTAAATATACGTTTCTTTAAATTATATTTCATAAATTTAACCACACACATTTGTATTATTACAATTATTTAAGGTAGATTTAGTCTATTAGCTGTAATTTATATAGGGTAAAATATGTTTTTGGTCTCTATAAAATTTTGTTTTTTTAAATTAGTACCTACATTAACGAAATAGGCGTTTTAGTCTCCAATTTATTTTTCTGTTTTCATTGTAAGTCCCTGACGTTAAATGATGCTAAATGAGCTAACGGAATGCTGACTTGTCATTTACAAGTGGCTTTTTTTTATGATGTGGCTTTTCTTTTTATTTTTATTCTGTTTTATTAAGTTTTTTTTTTCTAAAAAAATTCCTTAACCAATTTCCCTTTCTTCTCTTCAGAATCCAATCCCTAATCCCTTTCTTCTCTTCATGATCCAATCCCTAATCCATTAATTTGTTATTCTGCTGCATCAAATGGTAAATAGAACACAAGAATCCTTTATTCTCAATCAACCCATCGATAATAATGACTTCTTTCCTTTAGATTCAGATTTTAAAAAAGTAAAACACAAAAAATCAAATTCAGATTCACGAATTTACTTAGATTCAATGTTGTTGTTCGAAACCCAGATTTGTCGTTCACTATTGTTGTTGGTGATGAAACCTTCTTCATGATTACCCTTCGTCGAAATCCATTGACGTTGACTGTTCTTCGAAACCCTTCGTCGTTCACTGAGTTGAAAGGAGACCGAGTTTGTCCGTTTGGGGCTAAAGGGGGCGATGAAAATCAATGAAACAAAGCCACAATCGACGGAACCAAGGCTGGAATTGGAATCAGAGGCAAATTTCGAGTCAGTATGTTGAATTTGGGGGTTTGCCGTGGTGAGATGAGGGAGAATGTGAGTGAAGGTTTGGAGCTTCTATACTTTCATGGCTGCAGCAACGTAGGAAGAAGATGATGATTTTTTTCTGGAAAAAAAACATAAGTTTCTGGTAAAAAAACAAAAAATCCAGATGGATAAAAAAATTTGATGACACCTATTTAATTGTGCCACTTGGATTAGAAAAAAAGCCACCTGTACATGACAACTCAAAAAACGTTAGCCCAGTCAGCAACATTTAACGTCAGGGACTAATACTCGGCAAAATAAGATGGGGACCAAAACGCCTATTTCGTTAATGTAGGGACTAATTTAAAAATACAAAATTTTGTAGGGACTAAAAACATATTTTACCCATCTATATATGTATTCTATATCTATCATTTATTTATAAAGGAATTTTGAATGGAGCCTCTATAATGTTCTTGATACTTTTTTCTATATTTATATCTAAGTTCTCATCCTTTTATTTATAATTTACAAATGACCTTAGTGTTAGCTTTTAATAGAAAGTTCAATATTCAACATCATATTTCGTTTTTTATTAATTACTATTCATATTATATATATATATATATATATATATATATATATATATATATATATGAAAGTAAAGGAAGTTTGAATGAAGCTTCTATTTGGATTTCTGGTGTAGTATCGCAAGGACTGCTACAATTGAAGTTTGAATGAAGCATATATATATATATATATTCGAATTAAGCAAAATTTTCAATTGAAAAAAAAAACATAACAGAATAAGAATAAGAAATGACAACAAGTATCACACTAAATTTGGTTCATTATATAGTCAATAAATTTGGGAACAAAAAGATAAACTCGACTAATGAACCCATTTCCTATCTAATGTCATATATTAATCAACTAGTAAAGAAATGGTTGCTTGTTGTACATTCCTCAATGACAATTGAATCCTTGTATGCTAAAGATCATTCCATTTAAGTCTCAAAATCAAAACAGTTAACGTACCCTCTTCAGAGCTTGAGTATCAGCCTGAAATAAAATTACTGGCAGTTATCAGAAAAGTAGTTCAAATTGACTGGATGCATGCTATTATGTGCAGCCACATTCTTATTTTCACAAGACCTACAATTAGCAGCATTAGCAACGACGAACAGACACTTTAAACCGTAGAAGTCTCTTTTAGTTATGTTAAACCCTCTCTCCAAAACATCAGGGACAAAAGCAAACAACAACCAGAACAGTGCACATAGTATATATGATAGCGACTAATATCATAAACTCAATTTGCATCACTTAACATACCCTCAACATGGAAAAATATTATAGTAAAGACAACCATCTCAAGGGTTTCAGTCTAAACAAAAAAAACTACAAGCTGAGTTAAATTACTCACTTCCACATTTTCCCTAGAGAAGATAAGACAATAAGTATCGCCGGGCTTCATAGCATAGCGTATTCGCTTAAGAAAACTGTCTTGCAACTAATCATCCAAACAAATAGTCCTATTTTCAACAAAAACAAGCTGACTGTTAGTCATGAATTACAATATACTTGATTCAAAAAATATGGTAATTACAACAATTCCAAGTGAACAAAATTTCTTACCACATACTTTCAATGGTCGATTTGCCCTAAAAGTCTCAAAGCCTTCCCCATATTCAGCTCCAATAGCCTGTAAGGAGTAGAAAAGTTCCAATCACTTCACAGTTCACATCACAATTCACTGTTCCAATTAGATTCCGTTATATGCAGGCGGCAAAAAAAGCGCACACAAAATAGAATTGATCATAAAAGCACAACCTTTAAACTTGGATGGACGCGAAACATTGGGAAAAATCGGTAACATGAATTTGAAACCTTGAACAAATACAAAGAAATTAGTAGATGGGATACCTCTTGCATAAAATGCTTATTGGGTGTGAATGGCAATCCATTAACAGAGCCAAAATCATCAGACCCAGAAGTGCAACGGGCAATTAAGCGATTCCTAAATCATGTTCTGTCAATTTGGTTCATTTAACACATTCAAAATTAGTGAAGCACACTAAATTATTGCAAATCAGCCAGCACATTCAGAAGACTTTAGAGATTCTAACTAACAGGGCATGAACCAAAAGCTATCAAAACATGAATAAGCACTACAAAACATCTAAATGCAAAAATGTATATATAGAGCAACAGCAAAAACAACTAGATCATTGAACCATCCTGCACTAATTGTATATCTTCGATGTTCTGGACATTAAACCATCCTGCACAAATTATCTCAAGAGCTGAATTAAAAAACCAAAAGTATAGAGGCAGTGCTATGACATCTACTACTAAATCTGAAGTTCATGAGTATTGTTTGCCATAAATGGAAAGGATTATAAGTATAGCTGTAAATCTTTAGTTTTTAAACACTACCACATTCGTTCGAGCAATAAATAATGTATACAGATATAAATAAGCATGATACTAAAGGAAATTAAACATGTAGATTAGTAACCATTAGACACAGGGAATTTAGCAAAGTTTGGGTTTAAGTTGAGATCACCAGTAGAAAAAAGGTATCAAATTCTTGAAGTTAAATCATGTTTGTTTGTTTAAGAAAATCACTTGAAGCTTTCAAGCAAACTAACAAGTTTTTATACTCAAACATCCATTACATTTGAATCTAAGAAACCCAAGGGATCAAGTCATACTATGTGTGTGTTTGTATTTTGATTACAGGTTCTTCCCATGATAAATTTCTGAAATGCTGAATGACCTTTTAGGAAGCCAAAAAAGGGTTGAGTGGCATAATTTCTTGAAACAATGTATAATATATGCTTCAGTGAATCTTAATATAAAATTTATACAGACAGGTCAACAACACAACACACAAGTCATCAATACATGGTTCAGGTTCAGGTCACTAGACGTCTAGACTCTTCATTTTAGTTCAAAAGTTTGATTATTTGGATTTAGTAATTCCATGGACCATCAAGGTCCTAGGAAAGCGAAAATTAATGATCAACCAATGGATGAAAACAAAATATCACAAAAACCTCATCACTTAATTGAAACAGATTTAACAAAAAGCGGAAAAACCAATTATCACAAAACCCTCTAGATTCATCGACGACATGGAGAAACAAAAAGAAATTGACTGCAACAACATGAAATCTTGCCAAGAAGAAATCGAATGCAAATAGAGAAATCGAATTCAACAGACTCCTCGAGTTTCAGGCAAAACTGAAAAGCAAGGTCAACATCTAACCTACCTCTATGAAAACATCACAAAAGGATCAACAAAGCAAAATCAAATGCATCAAACATCATCAAATGGAAATGATGATGTGGCTAATAATGTGGCAAACACTAATTTGTGCCTAAATTAGCGTGGCCCAAATAATCTGTTTCCCACATTCACCATAACTGTGCCTAAATTAGTGTGGCTAATAGCCGTGTTTTTGGTAGTGACAATACATAATAGACCGTTGGATGTAGTATAAAAATTCATCAATGATTGAGATTTAATATTGGTCGATTCAATCTTAACCATTAATAGCATTTTAAATAATATCCAACGGTCAATTTTAGTGTTTCACCGATGAAAGATTTAATTTGCTCTTTCACCCTAGAAGTATCCCTCTTTTTCAAAAGTTTATAATCGTAGAGAAAATCTCCCTTCAACTTTTAAAACACTTTAAGATTTCTTTTTCTATGGAAAATTTATCATAGTAATTTGAATATCCTCTTTGATATACATAAATCTTTCCATCTATCAAAACAATTCAATAGTTACTATACATGTACTCAAATCACATAGTGTTCTGGAATGGGCCGAAGCCCACCCCAACTATGACAACAAAGAGCGGCCCAAACGAGAATGGGCAAAAGAGTGGAAACACCAGATTAACGGTGTAGATAAGTCCGTACGACCATCCAACGGCCAGACATGATTCGCGCACACTATATAAGCATTCATTACGTTAGTTGTCAAGTACACACTATTCACTAGTATTGATACTCTGCTCGTTTGCTTCTGACTTGGGCGTTGGAGTGTATTTGCAGGTACACCCGCCCTCTTTGTTTGCCCGTGGAGAGCGACCAGAGCAGTTCCAGATAAAGTCTGATTCCTGAAAGCTTGCACAAGGCGACCTCAAGCCCAGATCAATTGGCGACCACAGTGGGAGCCCGCGCGCTTTCCACCATCCTTACAGATGCCACCAAAGGCACCTCGAGGCCGACCAAAGGCCACTGCTCATCTTCAAAGTGTGGCCGAGATCCCCGCTCGACCACCACCAACGGGTGTTGAAGGCAACGACACCGTCCCTGCACAACAGGTCACGGTAGAACTTCCTGCCGACCTGGTCCAAGAGCTACGAGAACTACTGCGCGATCGAAATCAGGCTCTGAATCGCAATGATGACCGCCTTACGCAATTAGAAGATCAGATCGCCTCAAGACGAGTACACACGGCCCCAAAGCAGCGACCTCATCATGAGGGCACTTCGGCCGTGCGAGCACGCCCTTTAAGGCCTCATCAATCGCCTCTGCGAAGGCAGTTGGTCCATCGATCTCCATCCCCGAGGAGGGGACGAGGAGGAGCGGCTACCCGACCAAGAAAGACTCCGTCCACATCTGATTACACTTACTGGCCTGAAGAATCATCGTACGAAGGATCCTCTCGTGGATCAACTAGCTCGCCTACCCGTTCTCGCAGCCGATCTATCGAGCGACACTCATATCGGTCAAAAGATTATTCCAACAACCACGGTCATGGAGCCCGCTACCCAGAAGAGCGACTGTGTCGTAAAGATAGGAGGGATACCAGCCTTGGACCATATACAAGAGAAATAGATGAATTTCGCATCCCACACTCGTTGCAGAAACCTCCGACCGACCTTAAGATGTACAACGGCGTGAAAGATCCAGACGCCCATTTAAAGCACTTTGATATTATGATGAAGTATCGTGGATCGCCCGGACCTGTAAAATGCAAAATCTTCCCCCTTACTCTAGAAGGGTCAGCGTTGGAGTGGTTCACCGAACTAAAACCTAATACCATTTCATCTTGGGAACAAATGGCTAGGGTGTTCACCGCCCGTTTCACGACCTCTAGAATTAAGCCAAAATCTCAAGATGTTCTGATTGCCATCAGACAGGGTCCAGATGAGTCTTTGAGAAGTTATGTGGAAAGATTCAACTGAGAAGCCGATCAAGTCAGGAACTTAGACGATAACCAGAGGTTGTTCTTCTCAAGGACAGGCCTCTTAAGAGGAAGTCGTTTTGAAGTAGAGGTAGGACTCCATGTTCCCAGGGAGCTAGAGACGTTCCTTAGGCGGTCTCAAAGGTTCATGAATTACGAAGAAAGAACGACCGCTGTAGAAGCCGCTGAGGCGGGCATGAATCAACGCCCACGACCAGAAAAAGATCAAAGGGTCAAGGAAGATTATGCCAGTAATCGTTCGAGCAAGGAAAGCAGGGTTAAAAGGTTTGCTGAGCGCACCAAGCTGAACACATCGTACGCGAACATATTGGCGGAATGCGCAAATGCAGAGTTCAGAGATATTAAACCATCAAAACCCCTTGTACTTAAAGACGGGCAGCGCCCATCGAAGAAATATTGTAGGTACCACAAAAGCAACGGGCATGACACTAACAACTGCATGGCTCTTAAAGATGATGTGGAAGCTCTGATCAGAAGAGGGAAGTTGACTCAATATGTGAAAAGAGATCATGCTGAAGGACGAGGAGAAAGGCAGGTTACCCGTTCACTTAGAAGGGGAAAAGCAGAAGCAGATGAGACGATCAAAGTCGTAGAGGAGGACGACAATGAAGAAGACATTGTAGACACAAGAAAGTCGAGAGGAAGACTAGTCGCCATGGTAATCTCTAGAGGAATTCCCACGGACGCCTCGACCAACAAGTATATTAAAAGAAGATGGGACGAAATCATGAGCGTTGCCTCAACCTCCACTCCAAGACCACCTTCCAAGCGACCAACATCTCCTTTGGAGACGAAGATCTCATTGATGGAGCGCCCAACTACGAAGTACCCCTGGTGATCGTCGCAATAATGGCGAACATGGAAGTTAGGCGAATATTGGTGGACCAAGGGAGTTCAGCGGATATAATATTCGAAGACCTGTTGGACGTGCTAAAGATTTCAAAGGATGATTTAAGGCCGTACAGAGGAACGGTTTTGACCGGGTTCAATGGAGCCTCAACGACCCCCATAGGGCGGATAGAGCTGATGGTGACCTTTGGAGATGATACTGTAGAAAATCCCCTCTGCAGGACGGTCAGAGCGGATTTCATCGTACTGCCGTGCAAATCGGTTTATCAATGTATCATTGGGCGACCAACACTTGCTCGTTTAGAAGTAGTATCGTCGACCGTCCACTTGAAGATGAAGTTCTACACCAAGGCAGGGGAGGTCGCTACCGTCCAAGCTGACCTGTTGTCCGCAAAGCGAGCATTCCTCTTGGGACTAAAGGAAAAAGGCAAAAAAGTAGCGAGAGAGATTGAGGAAGCAATGAAAAGTGGCGGACAAGTAAACTTGGCCGATCTGGACGCCCGTTATGATCCAGATAGCGAAGAAGAAGAAGAAGGAGACGACCTTCTGACTAAAGAGTTGAAGAAAAGGATTAAAAGACTAGAACTAGACGGAGAGTTTTGCCATGTACAACTAGGGGACGACCTTGAGAAAACGATCAAGATAGGGAAAAACCTCCCCCCTGAAGTTCAGGACGAACTCGTCCAATGTTTAAGGGAACATGCAGATCTGTTCGCCTGGAGTGCGGAAGACATGCCCAGAATTCCACCACAAGTAGCCTGCCATCACTTAGCAGTGGATCCGGGAGCAAAATGGGTGGCTCAAAGAAGAAGAGTTCAGAAAGAGGAAAAGGCACGAGAAGCGTGCAAGGCCGTTGAAGACCTACTCGAAGCGGGCTTCATTAAAGAGATAAAATACACAACGTGGCTGTCCAATGTTGTCCTGGTTAAAAAAGCAAATGGCAAATGGAGAATGTGCGTAGACTATACTGACCTCAACCGAGTGTGCCCGAAGGATGCTTTCCCCGTTCCTAGTGTTGATCGTTTGGTCGATAACGCGAGCGGATACAAGATTCTATCCTTCTTGGAAGCCTATTCTGGGTACAACCAGATTGCCATGCACCCACCTGATCAGGAGAAGACCGCATTCATGACAAATAGGGGAAATATCTGTTACAGAGTCATGCCTTTTGGGCTGAAGAACGCGGGAGCGACCTACCAGCTGATGATGAACCATGTTTTTCATGATCAGATAGTAAAAATAGTGGAAGTATACTTGGATGATATGATCATCAAAAGCAAACAGGACCAAGCCCATGTAGACGACTTGAAGGAGGTGTTCAAAGAAGCCAGAAAAAATTCATTAAGGTTCAACCCAGAAGAGTGCACTTTTGGAGTAAGGGCGGGCAAATTTCTTGGATTCCACCTCACAGAGAAAGGGATTGTAGCCAACCCAGACAAATGCCGAGCAGTAACTGAAATGAGACCGCCAACAACCAAAAAAGAAATACAGAAACTTAATGGCATGATAGCCGCTCTTTCACGCTTCATTTTCAAAGTAGCGAACAAATCCTTGCCCTTATTCAAATTGTCGAATAAAGAAATCGCATTCGAATGGACGCCCGAGTGCGACCAAGCCCTCGAAAAACTAAAGACGGCCTCGGCAGAACCGCCAATTTTGACCACTCCAAAGCCTGGGGAAACTCTATATCTATACTTGTCCATCACAGACGAGGCTTTGGTCACTGTTTTGGTACGAGAAGAAAGAACGAAACAAAACCCGGTCTACTTCTTCAGCAAGGTACTGCAGGGACCAGAGCTCAGATGCCAAAAAATTGAGAAGTTGTCTCTAGCTTTGGTCGGGGCCGCCCGAAGGTTGAGACCATATTTTGTGGCCCATCAGGTCGCCCTGCGCACCGACCAACCCATCAGACAGATCTTACATCCACCAGATCTAGCGGGCAGAATGATCAAATGGGCCATAGAGTTATCAGAATTTGGAATCAAGTATGAGCCTAGGTCGGCCGCTAAAGGACAAGTCTTGGCCGATTTTATTGCAGAATTAACCCCAGGAGCAGAGATCCCGGTTCATGGCTCATGGATGTTGCACGTTGATGGGTTGTCCAATGGCAAGGGTAGTGGATCGGGCTTAATCCTTGAGAGCGAGGAAGGAACGACTATCGAGGTCTCCTTAGCTTTCTCTTTCCCAACTTCCAACAATCAGGCTGAATACGAGGCATGCATAGCGGGATTGTTGCTCGCTCTAGAATTCAATGTGAAAAGGGTAGAGCTCCGATCAGACTCGTTACTAGCGGTCTCCCAAATCAAGGACGTCTTCTCGGTCAAAGACGAAATCCTTCAGAGATACCTAGCAAAGGTTAAAGAATAAATGCTGAGATTTGAGTACGCTGAAGTCAAGCACGTCCCTAGGGCAGAAAACGCTAGGGCAGATATCCTGTCCAAGCTCGCAAGCACGAAGAACCCTGGCAACCATAGAAGTGTAATACAAAATGTCCTATCTCAACCAAGTGTAAGGTTAGAAACGGCCCTAGGAGCAGACGTATGTGAGATTGATTCAACACCTTCCTGGATCGACCCCATCTTTAACTACATAAAAGACGGGGAAGAGCCTGAGGATCCAAAAGAGGCTGCACTCGTTCGTAGGCGAGCAACGTCCTACTCGATAATTAACGAGCAGCTCTATCGAAGAGGATTTACCATGCCCCTGCTCGGATGCCTTCTCCCAGCAGAAGCCAATTATGTGTTGAAAGAAATTCATGAGGGCATCTGTGGGAGCCCTATGGGCTCACGAGCATTGGCAAAAAAGGCCTTAAGAGCGGGCTATTACTGGCCCACCATGGAGGCAGATGCAAAAGATCTAGTCAAGAGATGTGACAAGTGCTAGAGGCACGCAGACGTTCACATTGCACCTCCAAACGAGCTCAACTATTTAACCGCTCTATGGCCGTTTTCATGGTGGGGTATCGATCTATTGGGACCCTTCTCCCTCGCACCTGGTCAGCTTAAATTTCTGGTCGTTGCAGTGGACTACTTCACCAAGTGGATTGAGGCCGAGCCATTAGCCACGATTACTTCGAAGAATTGCCTCAAGTTGGTCAAAAGGAACATCATGGTACTGTTTGGGATCCCAGAGGTCATCGTGTCAGACAACGGCACACAGTTCACCGACCGACACTTCCAAGAGACTCTAGTTGAGCTAGGCGTGAAACAACGTTTTACGTCAGTCGAACACCCGCAAACAAACTGGCAGGCAGAAGCGGCCAACGGAGTCATCCTGAGGGGACTGAAAAGGGGATTAGAAGAAGCTAAGGGAAAATGGGCAGAAGAGCTCCCTTCAGTCTTGTGGGCATATAGAACCACACCACACTTAACCACTGAAGAATCCCCCTTTAAATTGGTCTACGGGACGGATGCATTAATCCTCGTTGAGATGGGAGAATTGAACTAGAGAACGACCAATCCTATGCAGCCATCAGAGAACGAGCAGGCGACCAGACAAGAGCTCGATTTAGTGGAAGAACTGCGGAGTAAGGCAGGCCTCAGGGAGGCATTGGTTAAGCAAGCGATGGCAACAAGACACAATGCCAAGGTCGTCCCCAGAACATTCGAAATAGGGCAACTCGTCTAGCGGAGAGTGGACATCGGCCAGAGGAATGACAGTCAAGGGAAGCTCGCCCCAAATTGGGAAGGCCCTTACCAGATAGCTGCCAAGACGGGCAAAGGGGCATACATCTTGCGGAACATAGATGGAGGCATCATTTCAAACACTTGGAATGCAACAAACCTTAGGAGATATTTTACTTGATGACTTGTAAATATGAAAGAATGTCGTGTTGATACTTGAACAATGAAAAATCAAAACGAGCGGGACACTCTTTTTCCCTATGGGGTTTTTTTATTGAGGCCCGCTCGCCCGTCAATAGAATGACGAGGAATTTCTTATCTTTTTGATTCCTTTAAAGTTGTTGATCGATCTAAAACGAGCGAACCCTAAAGCGAGTTAAGTTCAAACCGAGTTTGATAAACTGCTTGGGGGGAAACTTAAGTGACCTTAAGTTCGAATGTGATTGGTAAACGAGCCAAATCTAAAGTAGAAACTTGGTAAGCTGTTTACAGGTACCCCTGCGAAGCTTAGCCCGTGTAGGGTCGAAGCCCGTTCTAAGCGGCCGTGGGGAAATCAAATAGAATAAACTTAGAAAAAGAAAAGGAAAGCCCAAAGAACGATTATGACAAATAACGTTCAAACATTAAAGTTATCCCGGAGAATGCCGGGCTCCTTGATTACAACAAGGGGGCGACTTGTAGGTCCCCTGAAAAGCAATAAAAATACATTTTTGAAAGAAAGAGAAATCACTCAGGACGGCTGTAGATGACCGCTTCTTCCTGGATGACATTTCCATGCTCGTCCTTCTCAGCAAGGCGGACGATCTGGCCATTCCTCAGAAAATGATCGTTGCTCACGATCTCATGATTGATCTCCAGTTTAGGATAGCAACATTGAATCTAAGCAAGAGCTTCATCAAACCGCCCCTTCGCTATGGAAATGGTCGCTTCCTCTAGAGCCTCTAGCTCGTCCCTAACGCGATCCCGCTCGCCCTCAATGGCCTTCAAGCCTTCCTTAAGACTGACCACCTCTTCCTCACACTGGGTAACCTTAGTAGATTGCTTGGTCAAATTGGCAGTAGCGGTGGCAAGTTTGGCTTCAGCATCTGCCTTGCCTGTTATGGCCGCATCACATTCAGTAGTGACCGAGCCAAGTGCATCCTTGGTGGGTTGAGAGCGAACTTAGCCTCTTCAAGCTTTTTCTTGGTAATCTCGAGCTCTGCTCGAAATTCTGTAATACGACCAAGAGCAGACTTATACTTATCAGTTTTATCCAAGAGGTCACCCTCCAACCACAAGTTTCTATGAAGTAAGCGCATACCTGCTTGACGACGAGCTTCCTCAGACTTGTAGCGAGCAAGCTTTTGAGAAGCGGCCTGGGCAATTTCAGCAACAAATAACAGAGGGTCTTCACGAAGGCGTTCCAAATCAGTATTCTTGAGATCGTCCAAATCCAGGGACGACCTCCTCGGCGCTTCTTTATTCCTTTTTTGTTGAGGAGGGTCAAGATCAATCGGAATGGCGTCCACAGAATTCTGAGCTCGATTTCTCTTCTTGGACGCAGAGTTCGATCCATGCTCACGAGCAGGAGATCTCTGGTCGCCTTCGACATGGATGGTTTGAGAGGGGGAAGTGAAGGTCACCTTCTTCTGCTTTCTTGACTTTATCTTGGCCAAAAGGGCTTCGAAACCTATGCCCGACATTTCAGCTGCAAAAGAAAAAGAGTTAGAGCCAAAATAAAGTCAAGCGATCAAGATTAACTAGTAAAAGGAGAATTAAAATCGCACCAAGTGTATTTTCAGCCTGCTCAGACGTCCTAAGACAAGCAAATTTATTACAAGGAATAACCCCTTCGGGTAACGAAGTAACCAATGTTTCTAACATCAGGATGCTCTCAATATCGTACTCACTCAGCCTTCTCTGGTGCCTATAGTGAATGGTTTCACGATCGTAGTACGAGGGCGACCAACCAAGAGGGAACTTCATGGAAGCAACACGACCTTCGGCATCCACCGTCCCAACCATTTCCTTTGCCCGATCATTGACTGGAACGACCCAAAGGAAAGCATGCCTCCAAGGTTTGGCCGATTCACAGAAAGGCTTGAAGAGTTTAATCGTACCCTTACGACCCTTCAAAGAAACTTGTTCCCAGCGCCTGGGCTCGCTCCTCATCTCCACGGTGCGACTAACATCGAATAGGGTGAAGAAGAGATGACAATTTACGTCCCGGTCAAGGGCGGCCATTATTACCTCAAAGGATTTGATGAGCGCCCAAGCGTTGAAGTGAAGTTGAGATGGGGCGACCCCAAGAGTCCTGAGAACACGTCTTTGAAAAAAGGTGAAGGGAGGTCGCACCCTCAAATCTCGGAGAGTATTGGTGTACATAACGAACTTCAGGGAAGTAGGGATTATGGCCGCATGCTCTTCAGCCGGGACACCTTCAGCCCACCACTCTTGGTCGCCATAACCAATCAGCTTAGAAAAAAGTGGCAGCATCTCATCACCGGGGGGAAAGACCGAAGGTTGGTTAGTTATAGTAGAGGAGATCCAGGAGCGATCATCACCAAGCCTACCTCTCCAATTGTGCTCTTCCGGCAACACCTTGTTGGCCGGAACTAGAGGGGGCGTGGGGTTCGCTCGGGGAGACTGAACGGTCTCAAAAGTGTTTGATGAACGACCGGAAGATGATGAAGTAGATAGGTTAGTGGAAGAAGAAAAAGTCTCGAAGGGAAGCCCACTCGCGCTAGTATCTCCAGAGCGAGCAACACGTTCAGCCATATTGGTGGGCGGACGACCAGAAATCCTCGCAATTTTCTTTGTTCGCGCCAGTACCCTATCCTGCAAGGAGAGGGAAAGTCAGGATCACCCTAAATGATGATTTGTAGAAGGGGGCGACAAGGTCGACCCCGAGCCTGACACCACCCTCCTCGCTCTATGCAACGAAAAACAAAAGTAACGAGCAAAGGAAAACACGAAAGGAAAGCGCATACCTGGAGTGGGAGAAAAGTTTGGACTCAAGGTTGTGTACTCCTTGATGAGCAAAATCAAGCGACCGGAAGAATAAGACCGCCTGAGCTGAGATTCGTGCACGGGTGAACACTTGGCCAGGATATAATTTTGATCGCTCTGGAGAAGAAATTACGACCGCTTTCAGAACTGTGGGAGTGATAAGTAAGGAATGGAAGAAGAAGGGGGCAACGTATTTATAAGGCCCAAAAATGCAAGCAGGCGAAACGACGCGACCCTTCGAGAAAAGAAGCCTTGAAACCTGATCCGTCATCATTATTGTGCGCCGTCGTTTCAGAAATCGAGGAATCATAATGACTGACTGATAGAAGAGGAGACGTCGCTTCACTTACAGGGCCACGTGTCATAAAGATCTGAGTCCAAGCACGCTAATCTGTGCAGTTGAACGAGCAAAATCCCTAGGGGACCACAGAAAGCAGTCAAGATTCAAGCCTTCGACCGTCCCTGGCACGATCTTGGCTTGGGGGCAACTGTTCTGGAATGGGCCGAAGCCCACCCCAGATATGGCAACAAAGAGCAGGCCAAACGAGAATGGACAAAAGAGTGGAAACACCAGATTAACGGTGCAGATAAGTCCATACGACCATCCAACGACCAAGCATGATTCGCGCACACTATATAAGCATTCATTACGCCAGTTGTCAGGTACACACTATTCACTAGTATTGATACTCTGCTCGTTCGCTCCTGACTTGGGCGTTGGAGTGTATTTGCAGGTACACCCGCCCTCTTTGTTTGCCCGTGGAGAGCGACCAGAGCAGTTCCAGATAAAGTCTGATTCCTGCAAGCTTGCACAAGGCGACCTCAGGCCCCGATCACATAGTATATCATATACATTCTTCTTTGAATACATAATACAAGTTCTTTCTCTTTCAAAGCCATGAGCCAAAACATCTTCACTTCAGATACCTCAACCATTCTTGCTAATTTGAAAACCACAATACATAAAGAATGAGATTTCAAAGAAATCTCCATGAATTCCTATCGCATACCTCACCAATACCTCTTAAGGTTTCTATTTCTGTCGTGTACTCCATATATCATTTATTATTTACCCATGATGGATCCCCTTAACGCACTAGACTAACACATTAATATAAATGCTACTACGTACATCGCGGGGAACCCCATCCTCAATAGATTCTTAAAACTAAATCTTTTGGGCCCTGAGATTAGGGTCATGATACCAACCTCAAGTACATCATCCACTCATTAATTCATTTACGGTGTACTTATATAGGTACTGCAATTAATCCCCCCAACAATTCCTTCTTCATCATCCTTTTGCTCATTGTATGATCAAATATTTCAAAATACATGTCGACCTTCCAATCTCTGTAGTAGCATATCCTTGGCACAAATGAAGCTATCTTTGTCTCACTTTTGATCTTATTTTTTTCGTTTATGTACAATTTCTTTCATGAAATAAAAAAGAAGTTATTAATTAAGTTTTTAGTTCAAATATACAGTAAATGTAAACTGAGGCAGTATAATTTTTAGCCGTCTTTTTTTTCACCAAGGCCTGCTCTTGATGTAGCAGAACCAAGGCCTAAAGAAATCAATCAAAAATCCCCTTTCTACACATTTTGGAATCGAATAAGAAAACGACAATTGCTTCGAAGTCTCCATCTTCTAAAAATCATTCCTTCGGGTGTGGTTTATCCCATCCATATAAAGACAATTATCTACAGAAGCAATGCAACAACGAATGTGAAAACATCAACGTTCTCTGCCAATTGTGCTCGTCTAACATATTATGGATGCATGCACCCGCGAGTTCCCTTGACAAGTTTAGACATATGCGTGGTGGTATGCGGGTACAACTTTGCCAAAACACGAGTACGTGGATCCAAAATATTTTAGGCGCAACAATATGTATAACACGTGGGTCATGATGCAAGTAGGAATTGAAAGTTTTACATCCTAGTGCGGAAGAGGTTCTTGGTTTTCTGTATTTGGATTATCAATTATTGTGGTCGCCTACGAAAGAAGAGTATTTATAATAAGCGAAATTATGAAGGTTGTTAGGAGTTATGAATATCACTAGTTGTGCATGTATTACGCCACAAATACCGCACAGCTACTACATCATTGGTCGTGCATGGATAACGACACAAATACCTCACACCACTACTTGATTAATTACAAATACCTCATATTATTACTTGATCAATTATGATAACAAAGACGACTACTATATATCTCAGGAAGCAAATGCCACGTGATGATAATGCCAAAATTTATTAGTTTTTTCTAGGTTGTCTTTGAAGAATTGTGGGTAGTTTACCCATTATGACGTGGCACCAATGAAAAAAGCCACTTAGAATCAATGAATTATGTCAAGCATCTATCTATCTATCTATCTATCTATCACACACACACACACATATATATATATATAAAGAAAGCTCTAATATTATTATTATTATTATTATTATTATCTATATTAATATTTATTTATAATTTATGTATAAAAGAATGATAAAAGAACATAATTGTCACTAACTTATTAAATGATAATATTGTTTAATTATCTTTATATTGATATGAAAATGATTCTTTTCTTTTGGAAATATAGAAATTGATAATAACAATTAACAATGTACTTGTATATAATATACACATAAAATTACCTAAAACAAGTTTCAATAATTTGATAATTTATGTCTTTATTTTTAAAATTACTTTTCATAACTTCAACTGTAAAATTCTGTATTTATTAGTTATATAAACGATTTTGGCTTATTACATTAGCATAAAATTTAATTTTGATTGAAAATATTTGTCTTTTTATTAATTTAATGTAACACCCTAATATTTCAACCGTAGAAGAAATATCGGGATAAACATAAAAACATACATCAGAGTATTATTTCTATTTCCGGACATTGAACATAATTAAATTAGATGAAAAACTCATCCTCGTAACCACTCCGATATCCTAAGTTAACTAAAGAGACTAAAATAAACAAAAATTATGTCTAAGTTTTTAATAGCCTCTCAAACCTATTGTTCAACGTCCCAAATAGAAATAAAGACAACGATACAAACTTTTAACAATGTTTAAGTCATAGTATCGAGATACAAATAAAACAAAGGAAATAAGCAAATAACTAATAGATCTCCAAGATCTCTAGGGTCTTCTCCATGTCGCATGACTGCTACTCATGCCTCTTCATCTTTGCTTTTTCCCTGCTTATCTGTAAATACCACAACATAAATGGTGAGATTGCAAATCTTAGCGAGTCATATCGAGACCCCTTACTACTCACTCACAGTTCAATTAGGCATCCTTTTCATTTGTAGTTTAGTATATAAACTACGTGCCTTTCTAACTTAGCACGACACGGACCCCAGCTTTGGTAATCCTGGTGGACCGTACTAGCTACTTAACTTTAGCATAACACCGACCCTAGCTTTGGTAATCCCGGTGAACCCTCTTCCCAATATTTCTTTCCCTAATGCTAACCTCTTTGGGTCGTCACCCATATAAGTTTATATTGACTTGTCTGTCTTTCAATTAAACCTCAACAGTCTTTTTCATTTAAACCTCAATCAGTCTTTGATGAACTATTTGTCCATCTCATATACATGTACTCGTGTTATTCTCACACGTGAATTACTAACTATTCGTAGCAAAACACTAACTTGGGAAAACACATTTCATGATTCAAACAAAATCGTTTTTCATGTAATACGGTTCTTTTATCAATATATAGGGTTGGGAAAGGGATTAAAATGGGTTTAGAATCAAATAGAATGGATGTAGACATGTTTTGAAATAGGGGACAGTGGGCCATGCACAACCCTTGTTGAAACACGCACGGTCCGTGCGTGAAATTAACATTTCGCAAGTTGAGAAACAGATTGGCACGCACAACCTGTGTTCAAGTGGTGCACAGATCGTGTCTGTTCATCAGACTTGAGAAATGCTAATTTCGCATACGTCGTGATGCCTTTCATGATGTCGTTTGTGTCCAATTTTCATTCTGATCAATTCCAAACCTGAATACATACAATACCAATACCACAACCAGCCCTAACAACAAAAATCAATAACA
This sequence comes from Astragalus glycyphyllos, assembly GCA_963573325.1. Taxonomy (NCBI): domain Eukaryota; kingdom Viridiplantae; phylum Streptophyta; class Magnoliopsida; order Fabales; family Fabaceae; genus Astragalus; species Astragalus glycyphyllos. The sequence goes on from OY754308.1 coordinate 69,818,618, forward strand.
TTTAACATTACTCAATCAAGGATTTCGAATCACAAAAATATAAAATCTACATTTTACGGTTAGACATTTCGAACGAAATCAACGAACAACTTGAAACAAATCATGCAAGGACACATTCATATAAACAAAACCTAAATGAAATAGAACTCACCTTAGGATTCGTTGAAGCAACAATAATCAACAAGAAATATTGATACTTGAAATTCTAGACATCCCCTAAGCTCCCAAAATTCCGAGTTCAAGCTCACAAGCAAAACCCACAAGCAACCATCTACAAGACCCTAACTTTGACACTTAAAGACCTTAGGATGATCTCCCATTGCCCTCTTTGAAGTTCAAAACCAGCATGCAAGCTCCAAAACAGTAACCATACCTTCTAGGGAACATGTATCTCTATGCTTATCTCAAGATGGAAAGAACTTAAAATAATCTGAGTTTGGGAAGGTGAGGTTCTCATGTAAATGAGGAGAAATGGAATGACTTTGTGTACTTGGAGTGTGAAGTTGGTGAAGGAGTTATGAGATGAGTTTCACCTCTCTTTTTCCCCTTCTCCCTCTCCCTCTCTTCTTTTATTTACAATGAGTTGGGTTGTGTGAGTTTGAGTGAAGTTTTTAAAAATGTTTTTATGTGAGTGAGTGTGTTGTGGTAATGAGGAGAGATAATAAATGGGTCAGCTGAGGATGTTTTAGAATGAGGGAAGTTCCTACTTTACCCCTTTAATCTAATTGCACCCTATTGTTACTAATGCACTACCCAATGCCACATGGTTCAACAATAAAAAATGATTCATTTTAATCCAATAAATCACACAATCCATTCACCTCATTTAGCAATTAATTTTGCTATCATATATTCGAGTATACTCAATTCCTTAATTTAACCGTCAAGTAAATAAAAACACTTGCTAATCTCAGTTATTGAAATTAACCAAATTGAGGATGTTACATTGAACATATTCATTGTTTATTCAAATTTAAACTAAATCATCTTTGAAATAAAAAATAATTAGTAGACTTTTGATTTTTTTTTCATAATAGTTATGCATTGATAAAGGGGAGTATTTCATATATGAATATGAATTATTCCTTTGTCAATAAATTCTTGAGTTAGCAAATTATGAGCGGAAGAGGTAGAGTTTTAGTTAATTTATCATATACTTAATTAATTTTATTTTAATTATTTAATTTCATTTTGACATATTTAATTTACCTATTTGTTTTTTCCCCGACCAATTAAATACACGTTTCTTTAAATTATATTTCATAAATTTATATATATATATATATATATATATATATACACACATTTGTATTTATTCCTGTTATATAAGATAAATTTATCCTATTATATTAGCATATAATTTTGTTTTTTAAATTGGGGAAGTGGAAAATTTTATTAATCAGAGTGGCTCTAATGACCATTTTACATGTAACACCATAATATCTCTAACAAGTAGAAATATTAAAATGCACAGTTTAGCTTACATCAGAGATGAACTTCCTATTTAGATATTGAACAACTAAAATTTTTGCGATATTACAAATTATCACATCATTACAAAATGCCATTGCTTCAATAAAACTAAACTGGTTCATAACATACACAACATGAAATCCTAATGTTCAATTTCCTCACAAGAAAAGCGGAAAGGGTTTATACAACTAAACATGAATGCTAGTTACATAACCGAGATACAAAATCAACAATGAAAAGTAAAACATAGACAAAAGCACAATGTCTTCATCAACTCCAAAGGCACATCATCTACTCGTGCCATTTAGCCTGCTTCTTTCCCTGTTTATCTGTAAAACTACAACTTATGATAGAGTGAGATACATATCTCAGTGAGTTTTACCGTGACCCATAATCACGCTCTCGATTCAATTATAAAACCTTTACTTGGTAATTCGATATGAATTACAATGTGAATCGTTTTAATTGTAGTCCATCACCAACAACACGAAGAAGCTTAAGTGATGAATTACATTCTAATCCGGTTTACTTTTCAGCACATCGCCAACAACACGAAGAAGCTTAAGTGATGAATTTCTGTTTACTTTTAGCACATCACTAACAACACTAGAAGCTTAAGTGATGAATTGCATTATAATCCTGTTTACTTTTAGCACAACACCAACAACCGAGAGCTTAAGTGAACCCCATGGCCAATAGTACTTTCCCTAAAGGCAAAAACAACAATAATAATGGGGGCCTAGGTCATGGGCTCATGACCTCCCTCACCTAGTATGCTAATCCATAGGGTCGTCACCTGGACTCAATAATATATCTATATATATATATATATATATATATCGTGAATCATAAACCAGTTTAGATGAATAAATAATAAATTCGGTTTTTTGAAAACATATAGTTCGTTTTATTTTGAAAACACATGTACTCTCACGTGTACTAAATTTGGTTTTTTGAAAAATTTATATGTTAAAAAACATTTCCTCAAAACCATCATGAACATGTTTAAAACCATGTTATTAAAAATCACAAATCATTACAATTGGTTAGAAAGAAGATTAGAGAAGGTTAGGAATCAAAAGGAGCGACGAAACGACATTTTAGGCAACCTGGACCCGAGACATAGCACGATCCGTGCTAAAATCAGCATGACCCGTGCTCACTGGAAATTTATTTTCCAGTCAACCTGAAAGTGGGCACGACTCGTGCTAAAATCAGCACGACCCGTGCTTCCTGTAGCTGATTCGAAATTCGTTCATTTGTTTCGTTTCGCTTCTCCGATCGCGTCCAATCCGTAATCCAATCGAATTTCCAACATACAACAGAGAATAACACACAATATTCCAGCCAATCTAGTATAATTTACAATTCACATATCAACATATAATTTGATAAAAACCGTAAAACATAGTTTTTCCGAAAAACGGTTTTCGACTCTTAAAATCTTTCGAAACGAAATAACTTCTCAAAACAAAATTTCAAGTCATTCAAGAACAATAAAATGAAATCCTAAACGTGAGTAAAACTCACCTATCGTGATGAAAATCACGAAGCACCAAGACTCCATGAAATGCGACCAACGAGAAAAACCACGAACGCTCCCCATAATGACTCCTTCGCTCCCACGAACTCTAAATCACTTCCGAAATGAATTCCCACAACCCTAGCTTCTGAACCTACTTCGAATGCACTTCAATCAATCGTGAAATCTCAGTTCTTCCTCAGTCTAACACTCTCTTGGACATGCAAAGCCCCAAAACTCCTCAAAACTCCATCTTCTTCAATTTGAGCTTTAACTTCCAACAATGGTGAAATGATGAAATAGGTGAAGTGATAGATGAAATTGGTATCAATTGGTAGAGGAGGAAAAATGGAGTGGAATGTAGGTTGAGGAAGAGACATGCAATGAGAAGATGGCCTTCTTCCCTCCCATCTCTCTCACGACTCTCTCTCAAGCTCTCTCTCCTTTGTTTTTCTTTTATTGTTTTCTGGTTATATGTGTGTGTTTGTGTTAGTGGTGTGTGTTTGAGTGGGAGTATTTAATGTTTCTTCAGCTGAAGGCAAATTAAAATGGGTATGAAAAGACTATTTTGCCCCTACACTCATCTTCCCACTTAAGCCCCAATTTTAATCAAACAATCGACCAATAGTACATATAAATCATATAATTTAGCAATTATAAATTGCTTCCGTGACAATCTCGAATCCGTGACTTGACCTATTATTTACTCGAATAATAAATTACTTGTTAATTTCGTAAATCAAAATTAACCGAACTAGGGATGTTATATTACAACTATCCACGAGGGAATTCGAACTCAACACCATGAATATACAAGGCTACACTCGTACCACTGAGCTAGCAAGCACCTCAAGTGTGAATTAACATATAATCTATATTTATCTATATCTATATCTATCTTATATATACTAGCGGATAGACAAGCACTCTCATGCCGGTTTTTCTTCTTTTTTTATTGCATTACAGTAGATACTTTTTTTATACAAAGGCTTACTATGTTTTCGTTGTCTCTCTTGGTTCAATCACTCCTTAACATTGACAGCTGACTCTCTTAGCTTTATCTCCGACTTCTCTGAACCTTTGTTGTCTCAGAAGATTTCCCAATTCTCCAAGTTTCAGAATTTATTAATGTATCAACTAAGTCAAATCCGATACATCAACTGGTTGATCAATCTTTGAATGTTGTTGACGCCAGTTCGATACCTTAATTTTACAATTTTTTGTTTTTTTATTTGGATTGAAAAGGTAGTATTTTTTTCAACAATAAAGGCTATAGGTCAATAACATGCAGTCAGACATACACCGCCTGCAAAAAAAATTTATGGTATTGATTAATATATATTGGATATCTGTTCAAAGTTGGGAGACGACATCCCATATCGGTGAAATGGAAAATAAGCACCTCATTTTTGACCAAGATAATTAATACTCTGTTAACACCCAAGAATAATTAAGTCGTAGGCCGAAGACTAAGGAAAAAGGGAAAAAGTTAGAGTGTTGAGGCGAGCCATATGACTAAAGCCCAAGGTAACTCGGGTGCCTAAATCACCGCCCAAGGGCGAAGAGCAGCCGAGTGGCCGAATTAAGGCAAGCTTGCTTGGAAGGCAAGATAGAGGAGGCACGAAGATAGAACGTGGGAGCAGTTGAAGATCAAGCGAAGGAGCGAGGCCGTGAAACGCGGAGCGACGAGCATTTACCCCACTAACCGTGCTAGTGAGATCATGGATAGTTGCTCCACCTCTTTAGGGCTTATGAGCAATGATAGACGTTGATCTTAGATTGATCCAACGGTAGGCAAGTGTTGGATCACATAGTGGCCAACGAGGGCCTATGTATGTGTGTGTGTGTGTCTATATATATATATATATATATATATATATATATATATATATATATATATATATATATAAAAGGACACATCCAATCAATCAAAACTCTACGTTTTATTTCAATTTTTCTTCTTTACCGCATTTTATCTTTACTTTATGCATTAGGCCAATAGAATAATCCAACCCTCGTGTCCCTTTCACCTAACCTGACCCTTTCTAGAGGAGTCAGGATACCCACAGTCGAGGAGCAGAGTTCCCTCCTCGGCGCAATTGCTTGAAGAACAGAGGAATCAAAGACTGTCCAAAACCTCTGGCGACCTCATGGCTAGGACCTAAGAGTTGGACGACAACATACTCATCATTTGATATCTACTTCAGAAGCTTCTCAAAAGTTTCTGAGTTATTTACCTTCTCTCAAACACACTCACTGCATTCAACATCCTCTGGAAATCTTCTGAGTGTGTTCAATACTTGTGTCAATTGATGTATGTAATTTATTAAATCTATTTTTAGTCCAGTCCAAAAAGTAAACATATTTTGTGTTTATGTACCTTCTTAACAAGACATTGGTTGCTGTATTGTTAGAGAAGATGCCTAAGGGGTTTCTTAGGGTTTTCAGTTGCTAGAACTGTTAGAAAACTAGTGTGACAATAGATAAAGCTGTGCTAAGAAAACTATCAAGTGCTTTGGCCTGTGTTGACTTGTAAGGGTAAACTATTTGGAAAATAGCCCTATTTGATTTGGGTGAACCACTATAATTTCTGTGTGTTCTTTACTACTTTTCTTTATAGCTTTCTCATCAGCGGTCTTACGCGAGTTAAAATAATTTTAAGGGTTTAATATAGTATCAAGGTAAGAAGAGACATTGGTCGTCTCACGAGGACCTCTAATATTCAAATGACAAACAACAAGTACAAAATAAAAAATAAAAAAGGGGGTTTTGATTGGAAAAGTTTCTGTTTGATAGGAGCAACAATTGGCGAGAGAGACAATCAATTCCGGTTTCAGGGTGTGCTTCTCGGATTTGTCATAGGTTCTAAAAAATAATGTCTCTAAGAATTTCCAATTCCAGATTGATATAAACTAACTAAAACAACCGTTAATTAGTTTATACGAAGTCACACAGTTTCGGGCAAGCGTTGATACAGTGGGTTCAATCGGTCACGAAAGTGAACAAGCGTCGTTCAAAGCATAACCAATATCATAACATAATTCATGTCAAATATTTATTAATTTCTATTCGAATTAAATAAACTAAGCATCCAAATAGCTCAAAATAATCAAAAGTTATGAAATGAGATTGTATACAAGCAAGTGCATACACAAACGAATCGCGCTTTGCAAAAACAGAATTTGAATGATTCAAGTGAAATAAAAAGAACTAAAATTTCAACCATTAAGAATGAAAACGAAATTTATAGAGAAGAATTAGAAACTAAGACGAAATATCATAAACAATAAAAAACTGAACCTCAAAATCCGTACAGCGACACCCGTTCACCAATGAATTGATGTCGAGTTTTATGCTTCCACGGAGGTTAGAGCACAAAAGTTTTGTAAAGTGTATGATAATGCGTAAGATGTAAAACAGCTTCTGACCAGCCAAGTTTATAAGACTAAAACGAAAAACCTAATCCCTTAACGGGTTCTTGGATAAAAGCCCGTTAACAAACTAATATTCGGCCCAAAAACCGTTTTACTATGTACTGCTTCGGTATTTCGCAGTTTTGATCTTTAAGACTTCCGAATTGGGTGTTCAGATTAACTGGAGAATTTTATCTCTGTTCCTTAGCTTTCCAACGCATACTTGCACACCTCAATCGAATAACCATAGCAAAAGTTACGGCCCACAGAGTAGACAATGGTCAATATGCAATAAAAACGAGAATTAGTAAAGAATTTGCTATACTGCTCAAATAGGAGCCAAAGTCTAGAAATCTGCTAAGACTTAAATATTAGGCACAAAACACATTCAAAAATATCAAGTGCAAAACTATAAAGAGTGCATTAAAATGCACTGATCACTTTCTTGAAAAGTACTTTACTTTAAAAGATTACTCTACTGATTTCACATACAACACAAGTTTACTCTTATCTTCTATACCTATTTTGTAAAAACATCATTATCTTTATATCAAGCATCTAAAGGGATTTAGATTTACAAATTGTGTAACACCCCCAAAGTAATTATTTTTAATTAGTTTGATTATCAATTAATTTCAAGTACTTGGTTGCTAAGTGATTAAATTATTTTGTTTGATGAATTGATAATTGTGTGATACTTGTATGCTATGAGTGCTTGCGTGGTTAAGTAAATGTGGTCTTAAGTGAGAAATAGATGGTAAGAGAAAAACAGACTTTTCACACACACAAAACATTCACTTACTAGACATTCCCTCAGCTGACCACAAGAGAGAACACACACTCACATTAACTCACTTTACTAAAATTAGAAAAGAAAAAAACACTCTCAAAGTCATAGAATAGAGAGAGAGAGAGATTCGAGTTTGAGAGATAGAAGCCGTGGATATGCTCCCAAACTGAAAACTCTTCACCACGACTTCTTTTGTCTTCCATTTTCATCACATTTGAAGAGTAAGAGCATATCCACGGCTGATTGACCATCTTCCCTACTCTATTCTTTCCCCAATTTCCAAGAACACTTGAAAATGGAGGGGGTTAAATCTGATTTTTATGGCTTGCATGTGCAATTAGAGGTTTGATATTAATGGATTTCGAGCTACATTGTTGATTAGAACACTCGAGTAGAATGCTTGAGGGCTGGGGCCGAGTTTGGTGACTTTGGGAGCTAGTGAAATGATTTGAGAGTCCAGTTCTAGTTAGCTTTTGAAATTTCAACATCAAGGTGAGCTCTTTGACAACATGTAGTTTTGTTTTGAACATTTTATGGCTTGCATGTTGATTGTGCTGAAATGGGTATAATGCATGCGTGTTTGGTGTTTATGTTGTGTTTTCAGATTGACAGGATAAGACCAAGCAAGGCGAGGAGAAGTAGCAGCTATTGTGGCTACATAGTTTATTGGATCTTTAGAGATCTAAGTTTACTTGCTTGTCTCACCCCAATTAGTAGCTTAGTAATGTACTTTGGATACCTTTACTTTTGATTGATGTATTTAAAGTTATTGTACTAAGATTAAACCGTTATTTTGGATTTGAACTACATTGTATAATGACTTAAGTAATTGTTTTTCAGTATCTCATTAAGTGTGATTTCAGTTATTAGACCTATTGGGAGTTACGAGATGGATTATTTCGTCTAGCTATCTTTTATTCAAATCCTTAATCAGTTTAGTGCTCTGATTTTAATTTAGTGTTGCGATTTTCTTTTATTTCTTCCAAGGTTGAAATAATAGGGATGTTACAAATTGTTTTTAAAATGTGTCATAATTCAAACCCTCCTTTATTGTGACTTACATTGACTCTCGAGAGCATATCAGGTGAGAACTAGTGCTTATTGTGATAAATGAGAACTCTTAATTATAACGGTTAGATTAAAATTAACGGTTCAAATTATGTCATCAATTACAAGATCTTGTGTAGCTAACAGTTATAATTAAGAGTTTTCATTTCTCATTATGAGCACTAGTTCTCACCTAGTACGCACCCTATATATAGGGAACATATCAAGTGAAGGCACTTTTACTATGATGAGGTGAGCAGAGAGAACTGAAGAGATAGATTAAATGATTAGTGGTTAACATTAAAGCAAAAAGATCAGTATGATAACTACCGACTTTTGAATCACAACCACCTATGTATTGTTATACAGTTTAGATTTACTCCTCTCACCCTCTTATATTAAAACCCCTCTCACTTGATACCCTATATATATATATATATATATATATATATATATATATATATATATATATATATATATATATATATATATATATATAAAAAGAGAGAGAGAGAGAGTTTTACGTGGTAATTAAGTATACGACTTAAATTAATTTTACTATAATAATAATTTTAATATGTAAACCAAACTTATATTTTGTTGAACGTTAATTTATACTTTAAACGGTCATCCTTTAATCAAGTGTCGAGGGTTCGATTCTCGTCTTAGGTATGGAATAACTTTAAATCCCTGGGCCAACTGCCCCACCCTTCGAGGTGCCTCCAATCCAACGAGAGGAGTAATCACTGCGTTCGGAGGTGGATACCCTGGTCTCCAAAATAATAATACTTTACACCGTCAATAAATAGCTATCTTGAGGGAAAGTGATGATATTCTTTTTTGTCAAAAATATTAAATTGAAAGTTGCCAACTATTGGGAATGTAATTTGTTAGGTTCAAAACTAAAACTTTTAAGAGATTTCATGGAAACGGTAAAACCAAGTCATCAAGGCCACACACACACACACACACATATATATATATATATATATATATATATATATATATATATATATATAAATAATTATTGTTACCTTTTGTGTTTCAACTTCTATCTCTCTTCATATATAATCTTATAAACATTACTTGTACTCTCTGTGCATACATCCACATTTTACACCTAGGAATAAACTACTTTTAATTATGTCAAAAAAAATACTTATAACTTCATTGATTACATGGATCTTGTTGTTATTTATTGAGCTATTCTTTATTTTTTCAATGACACATAGGAATAAATAAAACACGTAGAATATAATTTAGATTTTGTGGAACACAATCAGATCTGGGATTAATGTGGAGGAGACACTTATTTTGAAAAGCTTTTGAAATGTATATATCATGATATAAGTACATAACTCTTTCTTTTTAACTATTTTATGATATTTAATTTTATTATTTATTGTAACTTTCTCTTTCACTTAACTTTTGTAAAATAAATTTGAAGTTAGTGGTAAACATTTACTCCATCCGTTCCTAAACTTTAGTCCTTTTGGAGTGTTTCACACAAATTAAGAAATCATAAATTTGCAATATCTAATTACTAAATTACCTATTTGTAGCATTAATACCCAATTTGTATTTTATTTTTTTGGAATTATTGGAAAGAGAAAAAGAAAAAAATAAATCAATAGAGCCACACTCTAATTGGCTTCAAGAAGTCCACTAACTTGAGAATCAAAAGGAGTTAATATTGTGAATAGTGACAATTAATTAAAGATAAAGGGTAAACTTTGAAAAATTAAGTAAATTGTACATTGGTATCCCAAAAATACCAAAGTTTTGAAACAAAAAAAAGAGGCCAAAAGGACCAAAATTTAGAAACGGAGGGATTGAAGTAAATTAAGTAAATTGTACATTCTGTAAATTGAAGTTTAGGACCAAAGTTTAGTTGGAAAAATTAAGTAAATTGTACATTCTGTGTTGCCAACACAATGATTGAATTAAATTTATTTAAGAATATAATGCCTAAACAGAAGTGTATATTTGTTAATTCTAAAAAACTAGTTTTAGACTATTTATCATTTTTCTAATTGATAGGGTTAGTTCAAGAAGATTTTCGTTATAGTCATAATAACTTTACGTGAGAAATTAACGCAACACAGAATTGTTCAGTTCTTTTGTATTTCTATTTTAAGTATATAGACTAATTTTGCTCATGCAAGGGTGCCAGATGGAACATGATCCAAAAACAACTACTAGTTGAACTATTCTTGTCCCCATTAACACTATTCTTCGCTTTGTTTCTTTGTATCTTTTACTCTGTTGGTTAAGCTCATATCTGCTTATCGTCCAGCTTCATCGGTTCCTGTTCATCGTCCAGCGTCTTCGCTCGTTGCTTTTCTACAAATAGGTAAAATGATAAACCCTCAAATATTTGATTTTCTTATATGCATATGTTGTTGAATTAATACTGATATCCCTAATCTATCAATTCTTTGGAATTTCTTTTATGCATAAGCATTTATTTGTGAGTCACAGCTTGTAAACCATTTTAGATTTTTTAAAGCACATTGAAAAAGCTATCAAAAAATTGGAGATGGATGTGAAATCCTTTGGAAATAATGATCACGACATTCTATTTCCAAGTTCTATCTTTATGACAGGAGACGATTTCTATGTTAACCATGACCTTCTAAATTCACATATTTAATGTGAGGTAAATAGTTCCTACAAAGGCTCTATGGATGATAATATTGCATGTGATAAAACACTCCGAGATGAAACTTCTAAAGAAAATGATGCTTCTGCTGTTGTGATGCTTCTAAGAGTTTTTTTTTTACTAAGTCAAATTGAATTTAAGAGGTACAAGGGGTACCTCAACCCTTTTACATAAAGCTTGAACAACCGATTGGTCTATTACACTATGAATTGAAATTCATATTTTCTCCACCTCCGCCCCTATTTACAAACCAGCCCCATGTAATGCTTTTAACTTGATGCAACATGTTTGCAATACTAACAGTGCCTCCTCTAAAAATTATGCTATTTCGATGTATCCAAATCACCCACAACACTGCCACCCAAACCATATATCTGCATTTTTTCTTGTTTGTTCCTTCTATATACTCCATGCAGTCTCATATGCTCCCACACACTTCAACTCTGTCCGAACTTCAACTGTAGCCATTCTTCAATTTTGTCCCATAACAGACCCGCCACTTCACATCTGAAAAATAGATGGCAAGTGTCTTCATCAGCCCTTGCACACATAACACAAAAAGGGCCTGGTGCGATCTCTGTAATTCCCCTATTCAGCAGTGCTACTCAGGATGGAATTCGGTCCAAAATCACTCTCCACGCGTGCACCAGAAACTTGGATGGAGCTGCTGTCTTCCACAACCTTTTAATCATCTTCTTTTTTTCATCATCCAGCGACTTTTCTTCGCTTTTATTGATCAACCATTTATATGCTGAATTTACTATGTAGCCTTTCGAATTATCCAGTAACCAACAACAGCTGTCTTCAATTTCCTGCACTGGTTGCAGCGGCCTGATCGTATCTGTCAACATCAAAATTGCTTCGCCATCCTCCTGCAAATCTCTATCTGTCCAAGTTAAATTCCATGTCCAATTACCTGCTGTCCAGCATCCAAAATCCGCAACTGTCCCCTGCTGATTGGTCGATTTTCTGTACAATTGAGGGAACAATTCTTTTAGGCTCCATTGACAACACCAACAATCTGTCCAAAATTTAATTAAGTTGCCGTTTCCTAATTTTTTCCGTATTGCAGCCGAAAACCAGTCCATAGCGAAAGGTACACTGCTGTCAATGCTTTGTAGATCCCTCCACCATATTGAGAATTGCTTTCTTTTTAAAATGCCAATGCCTTCGCTGTCTCTGTATAACCGGCGCAGCGTCTCAAACCACACACTATTATTATCCGTTATCATTCTCCATCTCCATTTACCAATTAGTGCAATGTTGAATAGCTCCAAATTTCGCAATCCCAAACCTCCATTATTTTTTGGTTGACACAATTTCCTCCAACTAAGCCACGCTATCTTTCGGTTATTATCACATCCACCCCATAAAAAATTCCTCTGAATTGAAGTCATTTCCTTGACCACCTTCTTAGGAGCTTTAAAGAACGAGAAGTAGTACAACGGAAGACTCGCTATAACCGAATTAATTAGAGTAATTCTCCCCCTATTGATAAATGCCTGCTTCTCCATATTGACAATCTATCTCTTAGCTTTTTGATTACCGGCTTCCAAGTATAACTAAGTCTTGGGTTAGCACCAACCAGTATCCCCAAAAAATTAGATGGCACCTCCCCCGTTCTACAATATAAAAACTGTGCTGCAACCGCCATCTCCTCCTCAACCACATTCAACCCAATCAAACAACTTTTATGAAAATTGACCTTCAATCCCGATGCCATCTCAAATACCCGTAACAAGGCCTTCAAACACCACAAGTTCTCCTTTGTGTTTTTACACATTAAGATTGTATCATCCGCATATTGTAGTATCGGAAAAGATAATTCTCTATCCATAAGAAATTCTTCAAAGAAACCACAATCAATGCTTTTCCTTACTAAACCATTGAGTCCCTCAGCCACCAATAGAAATAGGAAAGGAGCAAGGGGGTCCCCTTGTCTCAAACCCCTTCCCATAGTGAACTCTAATGTGGGACTACCAATCACTAACACCGATGCTGACCCGGAAAACACACACGCAGCCATCCACCTTCTCCATTTTTCATGAAATCCAACTCTCTTCATCATGTATTCAAGAAATTTCCAACTCATCGAATCATATGCCTTTTCGAAGTCTACCTTGAACAAATATAGCGGCCATTTCTTTCTTTTAGCAATATTGATCACTTCATTAATCACCACCTCTCCATCTAAAATTTGCCTACCTTGTAAAAATGCTGTTTGAGAAGTTGAAATAACCCCTGTGAGTACAATCTTAAGCCTAGCTGCAAGGACCTTTGCAATTATCTTATAAATGCAACCGATCAACGATATTGGCCTAAAATCATTCAGCCCATGGGGATTTTTTATTTTACCAATCAAAGCCACAAAAGATGATGTGAAGGCCTTTGGAAGTTTCCCATTTTTGTGAAATTGTGTCAATAGTTCCATAATCTCATCCTTAATAGTGCTCCAGCAAGCCTTAATAAAAGTAAGGCTTAAATACAGTTTTGGTCCCCCAAGTTTCACCAACTCACGATTTTGATCCCTCAAGTTTTAATTTCACGAATTTGATCCCCCAATTTTCCCAATTTGTAAAATCAGGGTCCCCCACTGATCTAGTCAAAATTGATGCTGACCTGTCCGCCACTTAATCTACGTGGCAGCCACGCTGGCATGCCAAGGTGGATTTTAATTAAAATTCAATAATTTTTTTAATTATTATATTTAACAAATAATTACAATAAAGAACAAATAATACTAATAAATACAATTAATGGAGATCAAATCAACTCCTAATTTGTCTAGCCTAAAATAGGAAAACCAATAAATATAATTACAAACACAGATTTATTCCTGATTCACATCCCCCCTCAAATTGATTGGACTCTTCAAGGAGCATCAATTTGCTAACAATAAACGATGGCATGGGAACAACTTTTGTGAAAATATTTGCAGCTCAGAACAGTTGAGAAAGATCGCCACTCAGAATCCAAGAAGTAATTTGAGCATAAAGAACTCGTAAGAACCAAGAACATTGAGAATCACGAACACCAAGAAGCACACACACCAAGAACCAGCGAGAACCAAGAACAACCACGAACACCAAAAAATACCACGAACAACAAGAACGCCAAGAATCACGAACACCAAGAATACCACGAACAGTAAACACGACGACTATGAGCATTTCGCTCATAGGCTACATTCTCTCTTCGTTGTAGAAAACGGCCCGAGACTATGAGTTTTTTTTATTGCTCATAGGCTGCATTATCTCTTCGTTGAAGCAAACGGTACCAAGACAAGAGCGACCAAGGGAGATGTCGCTGAAACAACTCAACCAAGTTACTGTTGCAGAACCTCAAAAGGCCACAATAGACAATTGATGTTTTTACGATGATAATGTCAGCAACTCCACTGAACCAACTTTTATCAATAAGTTGCGATAACAAAAAAACACACAAGTGACGGCAACGACGATAACAAGAACACACAAGTGACGGCAACGATGATTGCAAGAACGCACAACCAACGACAACAAAACTAACGATCAAGAAGCACACTCAAGCAGCGACTTAGAACCAAACCCGAAATCACGATGCGACAACGAAGATTCTGAACCGCGACGGAGCAACAACAAGAACCAAACTGGACTCAACCAAGAGTCACGATCAACACAGGAAGGAGCAGTGACGGAGCGAACTCACCAGGGACAAACACAATCAATCGCGAGCAAGAGGAAATAACGCAAAACGAAATAACGTGTACGAAGAGGAAGTCGCACACACGGTCGAAAAGAGAAACATGACGGCAGAAAGCAGAAATAAGAAAATTAGAGAGGTACAAATTGAGAACTGAACAAAGTGGTGCTGCCGGCGGTCGATGTCGCCGCCAGCAGCGGTGGTGAAGCACGAAAACGAGGTCAGAATATGAGAAGTGGCTCTGATACCATGTCAAGAAAATTGGCTTGATAATAGCTTCATTATCGAAGACTGAATGCAAATCCCTATTTATAGGGAATACAAAGACTCAACCCTAAGTAAGTAAATCAAGAACAAATAATACTAATAAATACAATTAATTGAGATCAAATCAACTCCTAATTTGTCTAGCCTAAAATAGGAAAACCAATAAATATAATTACAAACACAGATTTATTCCTATTTCACAAAATATCCTCTTCGTCGCTGCAGCAAAACACGCAGGAAAGACCTTGATTTTGATCCAACACGCCCCTATGATGTAACGCCACACGAGTAGGCAAGCCACCCAAAAGTACCCTCCACGCCAACCCCAAATATTTAGACGGAGCTGTAGAATTCCAAAGCCTTCACAGCACTTTTCTTTTCCCCAAATCAGATTCCACCTCTTCGCTTTTCAAAACCAAAAATTCGTAGGTCGATTTCACATTATAATTTGATGTTTTATCTCTCAACCACACCCACTTGTCTACCGAATTGCTTTCCGAACTCACACTTTTATATGCTGTTATTGATTACATTTCACAGCGGTTTTAAAAGCGTTGTTATAGGTGGCACCAGCCTTTTCTTTGCTTGACCTATGCCATCACTTCTTTAATATAAAGCGCTGTCATATGGTGAATATATCACAACATTTTAATTTAGAAGCACTGTTATAGGTTATTTTTAAAACAATTTTTTTTTTGTCTAGACCAGGGTATCCACCGCCGAACGCAGTGTTTAAAATAAAAAAATTAGCTACACTTTCATATTTTTTTTTTGAAGGAAAATAGCTCAAAAGTGCAAGAGTGACATATATTTTTATTCTTTTTTACAGAAAACAATGACATATTGTTGATCCACTACAATAAAACTTTATCGGCCTAAATATTAAAATGATTCACACACCAAAAAATTGAAGAGAAAAATAAATATGTAAGTCATGGAAAATAATGAGAATATCAACAAAAACATAGATTTTAAGAAATAGAATGAGTACAAGTCAACAATAGAGGCTCTTTCCCACAATCTGTACTTACTTATCTACTCTTTCTCCCAAATTGAACAAAAGAGGCTCTTTCCCGCAAACTAGAACTCAGATGATGTGATTGTTAATATACAAGGATTGGCACCAATATATCGAATGGTACAAAGTGCATTTCCATCATTAAAATATAACTCTCAGGCCATACAAAGAACTAACAATTATATTTCATTAGCAGGTTCATAATGAACAACTCAAATACAAGAGGCAATTAGCTACCAGATACAAACATTGTTTAGCGGCTAGTGCTGAAGAAAAGAATGTGATATCTATGGGGTTTGGAAGAATGCCTATCTTGCTGCAATGATCGAGCAGAGAGAACTCAAAAAACTCCAGTAGAACTACCCACTTAAATATCTATCTTAATCTAACGCACTCCTCACAAGGAACACTACAATCAATCATTCAAAATTTTACACAGCATTGCAATGAGAATTAATTAAAGAAACACCTAGATAAAGAGAAATGGATTAAGACCAAAGCTTAACTGCGTAAACCACATGTGAGAAGAAGCTATCTATTTGACAAATTGAAGCCTTGAGTGGTTTAAAATTGGTATATATGACAATAGACAATATTGTTGCATGGGAAAAAATTAAGAACATATTACTCTAAACTAGTTCGTTCATTATATGCCGACATGGATATTTAGAAAGAATGAAAAATATGGGTGAATAAGAGAATATGTTTTGTTGAAAGAAAAGTGGAGATGATATTCAGGGAATACAAGAAATATCCTATTAAATTTTTGGTTATCAGATGAGATTGCATCAAACTCATTGTAATTTATGTTTTGGGCAATTCACTGAAACTGAGCAACATCCTAATTTGGACAACCCACAAAGCAAATAAAAAATGAAAACATGATCTTGGAATTCTGATTATATTAGAGCAGAAGAATAAAATAAACATTGAACACATTTTTAAGTTGCTCACGATTACAAGTTTTCTACCTCATCCATACTATACATGAGTAGTCTTTATATGATATCAGATCTTGTATTCAGTAACAAGCCTCTCATCACCCATCCACATCAAAGCAGCTATTCCAATATGCATTTTACACTGCCTACAGAAGCAAGATACCATAGCAGACACATGCAAAGAGTGGTTCAGAAGCAACGTATTGCATCAACAGCAAGAATAATACACTTCAGAGCATAATTATGATGTTCCCCACTCAATATAAGAAAACACATTCAGCATATTCTTTTACAACATATTAGCAAATCAAGACAAAATAAATAAAGAATAAAACCCTCACATGCGGAAGCCCGATGAATAAAATGGGATTAGAATGTGAAGGCATTCTAATCACTTGTGCTTGCATAGCAAACACTTGTGCTTGCATTCTTACTCCTCAGTGTTCACATCGAAACGGAGGAGCATCTGGCGCCCTCAATCAGTCACGCGAAAAAGGATTGTGGACGAAGCCACTATATCGTCACATATTTAATCTGTGGTGGAAACAGAGAGACAGAGTCTTCAGAGCTTCTTTCAACAAAAACCCTAATTTCTTCCAATGACAACCCGAATAATTAACTACCTTTGGTAAAAAAAAGTTAATAACTACCTTCAAAACGGATGTTTTTTTTGTTTTGACAAAGGTCAAAACGGATGTTTAAATAGTGCAATTAACGAGCCTAAGACAGCGCTTCTATGATCAAGCGCTCTAATCCGTGTAAGCAACTACCATATACAACGCCTTTCTCAACATGCGCTGTAAAAGACAAACCCTATGACAACACTTTTATAAACAAGCGCGGTAAAATGCATCCGTATGAGGGAACTCTGTTTCTCGACTGTGTGTTTCTTGACTCCTCTAGAAATGGCTAGGTTGTGTGAATGAGACGCGAGGGTTGGATTATTCTACTGGCCTAATGCATAAAGATAAAATAAAGATAAAGTGCGGTAAAAGAAGATAAACTGTTAGAAAAAAATAGAGTTGTTGTATTGATGTGTGTTTTTTTTACAATTGTCCTCTTCCTATTTATATACATAGGTCCTCGTCGGCCACTATTAGAGCCAACACTTTCCAACCGTTGGACCAATCAAAGACCAAGGCCTATCATTGATTGATTCAACACTTTCCTATCATTGGCACTCTATAGGCTGAGACTTTACTCTCCCTCAGCCTTGTTCATTATCCCTCGGGCTTACCCCTTCCTCGGGGAGTTTACCTTGTGATTTACCCCGAGGGCTTCTCTCGAGTTCATTTCTTCAACAATTATCTCTTAGGACTTTGTCTAGTGGCCCACCTCAGCACTCTAATCATTCTCCTCTTTTCTCTCAACCCTCGGCCTACGACTTAATTAATTTTGGGTGTTAACAATTGCCCCCTTTTTGTGTTGTCTTATGGCCGCGAGGACGTGATTGATGGTACAAAAACCCTTTGATATGACCTGATGTGACGGTTTGAAGAGAGTTAACTGTCATTATGTGATACTTGGCAGTTACAAGAACACGGTAATTTATTTGTTTCTTTGGTGACCCATAATAATCGAAGATCTTAAAAAGTAACGAAGGCACAACTCTGAAGATAAGATAGTCTAAAATAATAACCGAGCAATAAAGATTAGCAACGTTATGAAATCCCGACATAATATAAATCAGTTTCTCAAAACTACAAATAAAATCGGATGATGAATGAATATACAAATTTAGCCTCCATGGCTTTTGTCATTGAACATGCTGCTAAACTAACATATGTCCAAGGAAATGCACTGTGCCTTCAAGCTTCTTTAGTCTCAATATCGACATCCTCGTACTCTGAAAACAACACTTTTAATGAGATATAATTTCAATGAATAAAACAAATTCTAAAGAGGAGTTCGCAAATAGTGTTGTTCGCAAATTGGAGTTGATTAAATACATGGTATTGCACCTCTACACTCTATCATTATAAATGAGGAGTTATCCATCTACACTATCTCATCTCTTCATAATTAGTTTCCTTTCATTATTTAATCATTTGACAATAACAGATCATTTATATGGGCTACAACTCGTCACTCATCTTACGTTGTATAGTAGTACACTCAGTGGGTATAGTGGAAACAAGAAAGCATCATTTTTAAAAAAAAAACAAAAAGGCAGACTACCCGAATTTATTAAAAAAAAAGGAAAAAGACACAGAACAACGAAGGGGGGACTAGACCGAAACCCTTGCCATCGGAAAAGCTCAAACCAAAACAATAATAGAGAGTCCCTAGAACACAGCAGCCTAAAGGCTAGACAAAAAACCAAAAACCAATCTAACTAACAAAAGTAGATAAACAATCGTGAGAATGAAAAACCAACCAAGCGCTGGCTAGAAAAGAAATCAGAAGATCGAATAACCTTCAAATCAGATCAAAGAGAAACAGAGACAGAATTAGTCTTTGAACGAGTGTTATACACTGTTGTTTTCTGAGCCGATTTCTTTTTGTGTTTCTTCTTTCGGGATGTGGATACCACCTGACTGGACTTGTCTACAACAGATTCATGGGTCGTGTGGTCATCCACGTCGTCTGACACATCACGCCAATGCTTCCCCGAAATGCTCATGTCGGAATCAACCACTGGAACTTCATCATACTTTGAGGCATCAAGCCTGGTGGTGGGAGGTTGAGTCGAATCACTACCTAATCGGCTAGCTTCAGAGGTGCCACTAGTACAAAATCTGCTTTAAAAAGCACTATTTGGAATCGGTTATTTGGATAACCGATTCCAAATGTAGAAGCGGTGGCAATTTTGCAATTTAATGGAAGGTTGGGAGATTTTTTATACATTGGGAGTCAGTTCTTTAAACAACTGATTACTAAAGTCTATTTATCAGAAAAAAAACCAAAAGTTCCACTTCCTTGCGCTCATCTCACCAAAATTTTCACTCTCCCCTTTCAGTTTCCCTCTCGCGATCATCTTTACTTACGCTCATCTCACCAAAAATTTCACTCAGTTTCCTCTCGTTGTTCACAAGATTCGTTTCACTCTCGCGCTGCATCTTGCATCAGTTTCCTCTCAGTTTCACAGTTTCGTTTTGCCGTCGCGTCGAGCTGTCGCCTCTTATCTATTGTGCCGTAGTGCCGTCGCCTCTTCACTGTGTTACATATTGAAAGAAGGGTTTATTTCTAGGGTTTTCTTTGATGGGTAAGTTCTTTCTCTGATTCTTTCCCTTTGGCTAGGGTTTTCTATTTGGCTTTACCAATCTGTCTTAATGTTTCTTTAAATTCATCACAAAATATTGCACATTATTGTCAAGTTTTATAGCAGTCTTTACAAGGTGCTCCGACATTGTTAAAATAGACTTTTGATCTAAGAATATTTTTGTTTTTTGTGATTGTACGACCTTTGCAGGTTACAGCGTAAATAAGAGACTGTAACATGTTCTATTTAAAAATCCAATCTTACTTCAGCTTTTGTTTTCTTTCATTTTTTGATCAATTATTTTTCTTCGAAAAATTAATAATCCAAGAACTGGAACCGTGGTTATGAGAAAGAGTGGCTTATATGAGCATTGAGCATCAAATACAGTTTTACTCTAAACAACAACATTCTTTTTATTTGTAGAGTTATATTTTATTTGAAGGTTCGATTATCTTGTCTTACATGAATTTATTGTGGTGAATGTTTGGCTAGTCACTAATATCTACTCAACTGTATATTGGTGAGAAAAGTAATATAGTCCCCAAATAGGAATGTTCAGACTTCAACTACATTGAGGATGTGATATGATTTTTGCGAAATTTCTAATTGAAAGTGGCTGATGTGGCCACAATTGTAGTTACAGACCTTTTATTTAAAACCTTTGTAGTTTGTAGCATCTATTATGTAAATGAAAATAATGGTATGATCTCGCTCTAGATTGCAGTTGCTGACCTTTACTTAAAACCTTGGTAGCATCTATTATGTAAAGGATGGTAAAATCTTGCTGACCTTTACTTAAAACCTTGGTAGATTCATTGGGGTTGTTCAATGTGTTTATATAGTAGCAAAGCATGAAATTAATTTTATACAAATTTGGTAATTAGTTACAGGTAATTAGTTGCTTAAGATTTTTGTGCATTTCTAATCATGGTAATTAGCTATCTTTATAATTATTCATACTAATATGAGAATTTACAGGTAATTAGTTGCTTAAGATTTCTGTGCGGATACTTCTTCAAAAAGAATTAGCAAATTCCCATTTATCTTGGTTTCATTCAGAACAGCAGCTTCCCGAATTTACAGGTAATTAGTTGCTTAAGATTTTGACATGAGATTACTTCCATGATGTTTATATGTTTTGATCATTTTAAGTACATTCCGTTATTCCATAAATTTTATCCATATGAACCAGCCACAAGTTATCTGAGCATATGATTGATTGTATTATGGTATTTCCTTTGTGATTAACTTTTTCTGATGCAAATACCATGATGTATTATGGCATTTCTTTCAGGTTTTTGTATCTGTGATTAACTTTTTCTGATGCAAATTAAGGTGTTGGATTTGCATCCTTGTGTTTGTGTGTTGAGTTTGGAGAGATATGAATTCTAACAAGTTTTTCTTTATAAAAGTAAGCATGAGACAAAAGTGATTATCAGTATCCAAATCTGAATTTTACATCTCATATTGAATATGTTAGCTATATTAGGCAAACAAGGAGAATAACTAGTAAGTAAACGAAGCATATGATCAAGCCTATTAGGCAAATCAGAGTGTTGGGAAGGTGTTGGCAACTTAGAAGCAATTTCAGAAGGTCACATGAAAGCACCAGGTGGCAACTTATAGTGCTTTTACATATTTATTTCTTCCCTTCTCTCATGGATTACATATTGCTTGTTGTTCTGCACAGGATAAGACATCTGCACCATATGAACCAGTTTTTTCGTGATGGAAAAGCAAGGCAAGTTCTTTTTTCCTTCTCAATTCTCATGTGTGTGTGTCTATATATATATAATTGTTATTTGTTTGGTCTTGGGATGTTACTAAGAGATGTTTATAGGGGGATTAATGATCAGTTTGCAATTATTAGTAAGCTTGGCTGTTTAAATTACAAGTTTTTAATGAACGAGTTTTCATGTCTCATTAGAATTCTGCTTGTTATGAGTAATTTGGTGAACTCAAATTTCATTTCATTTGATAGAATATTTTAGGTGCTCTTCTACATATTAGTTTCATTTCTCAGCTTACTAATGGAAAATGCAATGAAAATACTTCTTCATGATCCCATGTCTTTGGTTTGGATCTAATTTTCTTGTCTATGTAATGGTAGTTTTCAATTCAAGAGCTCTAAGCTCATGATTGTTTCACTTCAGTTTAATGTTCTTTACAAAGGAAGCCTAATTATTTATGTCAAAATGAAACTTGTGTCCTGTTATGTTGGTTTAGTGAAGAATTCAAAGGTTTTAGTGAATTTGTGTCTTACAAATAAATGAAAGAAAGAAAAATACTAGTAAGCTGGTTTATTTAACATTCATTTCAGATCTATTTATATCCATAATTTCTTTCAAGAACTTTTCTGTCCACATACTCTATAGCTCTGGGGAGACCAGTCTCTGAAGGACACATTCACCAGCTTTTGAGATGTGGTTGAGGGTGAGTTCAGCTTGATTACTTGTGAAAATTGGGTAAGTATGTTGTGAAAATTTGAGATGTGAAGCAAGTAGAAGATCTGAAGAGAGCAAAATAGCTTGGAGGTAGAATGAACCATAAACTTGGCTGAAGAATAACCTCAATCGTTGTTCTTTTTTGGATTCCCCATCTCTTGTATTTGTTGCTTTATTAGTGGTTCTAAAATTTTTCCTTAAGAAACTTGTATAACTTTCAAGTTTAATTAATTGTTGGAATCTTGTGGTTGTAGCACTTTTAGGTTCAAGTAAATTTATGAATTATTGAATTATTATGAGTTGCTGCTTTATGGAAATCAGTTTGCATTGCAAATTGGTTAATAGGTATGAATTAAAATTTTTTTAATAAGGGACATTAGAAATCGGTTGCTTAAATAATGGATTTAAAATGTTACATTTTGAATCGGTTATTTACCCGATTCCAAAAGGTATCAACATTTAGAATCGCCTACACATGAATCGGCCAATAACCAATTCCAAATGTGCCAAATAACCGATTCAAAAAGCGTTTTCTGCACTAGTGTGCTAGTCTGCTCACCAACATCCGCAGTAACCGAGGCTGGGATAATTACTTCATCGGTAGAGTGCGTGACCTTTTCTCCAGACTCAATCGGAGAAGAAGCCCATTGCTGTTGATGTATCTGAGAAGGTTGCTCATTATTAGAGGAGTCCCCTCCACTACAACAGAATTGTTAAAAAAGGGCGCACCCATTAGGGGCGCTTTTTAGAAAGCGCTCCTGAAGCCCAAAATATGGAGGTCCTTTAGGGGCGCTTTCTAAAAAGTGCCCCTGATGCCCAAAATAAGACCCTCCGTATATTAGGCATTAGGGGCGCTTTCTAAAAAGCGCTCCTAAAGGCCCTCCGTATTTTGAACATCAGGGGCGCTTCTTAGAAGCACCCCTAAAGGCCCTCCGTATTTTGGGCATCAGAAAAGCGCCCCTGATGCCCAAAATACGGAGGGCCTTCAGGGGCGCTTTTCAGAAAGCGCCCCTGATGCCTAATATTCTAATATTACCATTTCATACTCCCTCTCACTCTCAGTACTCATCTCTTCCCCTCTTCTCTCACACTCTCATCAGTCTCTCACACTCTCCCTCTTCTCAATACTCGTCTAGTTTTTTTTTAATTTTTTTTACCGTTGCTTCACACGGGCCTCTTTCCCTCTTTCCCTTTCTCAAGCTCTCTCAACGTTCTCACACTCTCAACGTACAAAAAACCCTAAACCTCCAAATCTCTTTTTTTTTTTCAATTTCCCTCATTATCCCCCACGCTCTCTCACACTCTCCCTTGTTCCAGAAAATATCTAGGTATTCTCTTGAGGCCACACAAGCTGCAGAATTCCAACGCTGTATGGTTCAACTTTTCAAACAGATTTCTCGTTGCCTCAACAGTCCTCACTTTCAGGTTCGTGGAAAATTTCTTTTTTCTTCCCCCTTTTCAGTGGTGTTAGTTCATAGTTGGGACTTGTGATTTTGTCACTAGCTTTGTTCTTTCATGTTTTTATTATTTGGTTATGAATCTGAAATGTTGTTTGTTGAACTGTTACTATGTTATTCCATAAAAAAAAACGGTTACTATGTTAACCCCAATATAGGTCTTTTTCGTAGATTGCCAATGGGGGTTATATCAGTTTCAGATGCCTTATTATTAAACTTTAAATGTCATATTCATTTTCCGCTTCCCCTTTCCATTGTTTTGAGTACAGTTAGAGGTGCAAACATAGTCAGACCAATGCACATGCTTGTTTATGCTTATACGGGGTTTTTGAATTCATTATTTTTCAACTTCTGCTTCAAAACTGATACTAAAATGGCATAGTTAACCGAAATTGAAATTAAATTGGTGGCTATTAGTATTAAAAATAGTGTAATGACTCTCTGCAATTATTAGACCACTATTACTCAATAGGTATAAAATTGAGAATATTGCTCAACATTTTTTGTATTGGTTTTGGAATATGCAGAATCCTTATCTTATGTTAATGTGTAATGACTCTCTGCAACTATTAGACCACTATTACTCAATAGGTGTTATTCTAGTGAGATCTTGCTTGCTACAGAGCCTTATGATAGTCGGGCAAGCAAACTTAACTAGAAATATTTTAACCTTAAAATTCATTTTTTTACTAGATTGGTCGAGAGTATTATTTTACAAGATTTGGGCAGCATTGTCTAATTAAGCAGTAATTTAAGATATATGGCATTTGATATATATGGTATCTGATATTTCTATATGAAAGGTCTGTTTGTTATTTTACTTTTACATGCGCACCAAATACATGATGCAGTCATTGTAATGTCCTTCATTGTTTTGCTTCCATTTTCATTTGTCATCTTTATGGTAAAGGTTAGAGTTTGGAGGAGAATTTTAATTAATGAAAGAGCAAAACTCTATGGCAATTAGATAAAATTGATTTCCTTGTTTGGATTGACTTATTTTTACTTGTAACTTGCATTGGCTTTCACTTTCACATGTCCCAGTTCAACCCCTTGAGGCATATTAATCCTACTTGTTAATTCGTTTTGTTATATCTAGTTCGAGTTCTTTTGCGGAGCTTCGAGTTATTTCTTGTTGCCGTTCACATCAAGTTCGAGTTCGTTGTTGCTTCCCCTTGTTAAGGTACTTTTCTTGTTCTCTTTTCTTTTTATTGTGGTTATTGTTTAGACATTTGAGCAGTTCACATATGTACTCATAATTGGTGTATTTGAAATTGATGGATTGTTTGAGTTAGTTGAAATTGCATGGAAAATTGGATTAAATTGCATGCTGATGGATGTTAAATTTCTGCACAGTGTGATTTTTGTTTGAGCTCAAATAAGAAGCTATCTAAAATAAAAAATAATAATATCAAATTAGCAAAGACCTTATCCAAGGTCGAATGTCTTAGTTTCAAAAAATTGTACTTTGTGTGTTTTTCACCTTTAATATGTTTAAGTTCTCTCATCAGGAAATTATAATAAATTTCGGTCTAATATGGATAGAAAGTGGATGTCTGCCAATCTTCTGTCGAAAGAATATGTCGATGGAGTGAAATATTTTGTGAACTTTGCCGTTCGACGTTTAGGAACTTCTAGTAAGTTCAAGTGTCCTTGTTTAAGATGTTGTTACGCCAATCGAGTTACTGCACTTGAGTTGGAAAGACATTTAAAGGCCAACAGAATCGATCAAAGTTATATTTGTTGGACAATGCATGGTGAGGAAAGAGGTGAACCTTCAAATATGGATAATAGTACTCAGAGATGTGATCTGGTTGATTATCCTGAAACACATACATTTGATGGCGACAATTTGAAGAGATGACAAAGGCGGTTGAAGACGATCTTAATGATTCTCCTCAAATGTTTGAGAAGTTGATAACCGATGCGGAGACACCGTTGTATGTGGGCTGTACTAAATTCACAAAGTTATTGATTGTGATAAAGCTGTATAACTTGAAAACTTGCCACGTATGGACAGATAAGAGCTTTACGGAATTACTCGCACTATTGAAAGATATGTTGCCGGAAGACAATGTGCTCCCTTCTCGGACATATGATGCAAAACAAATGTTAGGCACCATTGGTTTGAACTATGAGAAGATACATGCTTGTCCGAATGATTGCATTTTATTTCGGAATGAACATGCATTGTTAAAGTCCTGCCCTAAATGTAATGCATCGCGGTATAAGAAGAAAGAATCTGCTCCAGAAAAGGTATTGTGGTATTTTCCCATAATTCCTCGATTTAGGCGTATGTACCGTAGTTCGGAAGATGCAAAATAGTTGACTTGGCATGACGATGAAAGGATTAAAGATAGTGGAAAAAGATTGATATTGATTATCCTGATTTTGGGCATGACCCAAGAAACCTACGTCTTGCATTGTCTTCTGATGGATTTAACCCGCACGGTATCCAGAGTAGCTCCCACAGTACATGGCCTATGATTTTGGCGATTTATAACTTACCTCCATGGCTTTGCATGAAACGCAAGTATATGATGTTGTCTTTGTTAATTTCTGGCCCCAAACAACCAGGAAATGATATTGACGTATACTTGGCTCCTTTAATAGAAGACTTGAAGCAAATGTGGGAGATTGGGGTAGAGGTGTATGATGGGTTCAGAGAAGAAAGTTTCATTCTGAAGGCTATGATTTTTGGTACCATTAATGACTTTCCAGCATACGACAATCTATCTGGGTCCAGTATCAAAGGTCAATGTGCATGTCCTATATGTGAAGATAATACAGATTGGATGTGGTTGGAACATGGTAAGAAGAATATATATCTTGGCCATCGGAGATTTTTGCCTCCAACTCATCACTATCGGGTGTGGAGAAAGGCATTCAATGGGAATTCAGAAACTCGTAAAGCTCCTCTGCCTTTGATCGGTGAACAACTATTTGAAAAGGTGAAAGATTTGGACATTAAGTTTGGGAAGCCTTTTGAAGGAGAGCTGGCCAAACGAGGGTGGAAGAAAAAATCGATTTTCTTTGAGTTGCCATACTGGAAGTCATTACACGTAAGACATTTCATTGATGTGATGCATGTTGAAAAAAATGTATTCGAAAGTGTCATCGGTACCTTACTCAATATGCCAGGGAAGACTAAAGATACCATCAACACAAGGTTGGATTTGGTTAGTATGGGGTTGAGACCATAATTGGGTCCGATTAAGAAGGGTACACGTACATATCTACCTCTGGCATCTCATACTCTATCTAGATAGGAGAAAACTGTCTTTTGTAAGTTTCTTCATGGAGTTAAAGTTCTAGAGGGGTACTCTTCAAACGTTACGAACCTTGTATCGATGAAAGACCTCAAGTTAAAGTTTCTAAAGTCTCATGATTGTCATGTTCTCATGGAGAATTTTCTACCCACTAGTATACGATCCATTATGCCCAATAAAGTGCGTCAGGCCATAACTAAACTTTATTTCTTCTTTGAGGCGACTTGTAGTAGGGTGACTGACCCTGGAAAGTTGCCAGCTCTGCAAAGATCAACTACTGTCACTTTATGTGAGCTTGAGGTGTTTTTTCCGCCTTCATTCTTTGACATAATGATTGATTTAATAGTTCATCTAGTTAGAGAGACACAATTGTGTGTCCCATGTTACATGAGATGGATGTACCCGTTTGAGCGGTACATGAAGATATTAAAAGGATATGTTAAAAACCGATCACGACCTGAGGGTTGCATTGTTGAGCGCTATATAGTTGAAGAAGCTATTGAGTTCTCCACCGGCTATCTATCTAGTGTTGAATATTCTGTTGGGATGCCAAGGGAGCGTCACACAGGAAGTGTTGGTAAAGGGATGACAGGAAGGAAAATAGTGATGGTATCTAGGAAAGAACTAGAGCAAGCACACTTATATGTTCTGCACAATGATAGTCAGGTTGATTCATATATTGCCAAACACATGGAGATTCTTAAGAGTGATCACCCAACTAAGAGTGAAGTCTGGTTAAAAAAAGAACATAATCGGAGTTTCATACTGTGGCTAAAAAATCAAATTGATATTGAGTTTGTTTCGAATCCTACCTCGATTTCTGAAAGATTGAGATGGTTAGCAAAAAGGTCCAAATATACATGTTTTCTCTTACACTAGTTATCTACAAAACGGGTACACGTTCTATACAAAATCCCATGATGATCAGAGTAAAATGCAAAATAGTGGGGTGACTCTTGTAGCTGAATTTATGCATACATCAAGTGCCAAAGACAGAAATCCCATTTACGCGAATATGTCATACTTCGGTGTCATTGAACACATATGGGAGTTGGATTACAATATGTTTTCGGAGCCTGTGTTCCAATGTAATTGGGTTGACAATAATAATGGTGTACAGATGGATGACTTGGGTTTCATGCGAGTGAATTTCAACAAGTTAGGGTATAAAGATGAACCTTTTATTTTATCCTCGCAAGCCCAACAAGTGTTTTATGTCACTGATCCAGTTGATATCAATTGGTTCATTGTTTTATTGACAAACAAAAAGTCATTGGTGAATGACATTAGGGATCAAGCGCATGAAGATGTTGACATTGAGGATGACCCTTTCTTCGGGACATCGCAACCAATAATAGGGGAAAGTACTTCTAATGAAGATATTTTGTATGTTAGAAAGGATCATAACGATGGAATTACATTTCGTCGAAAACAAAGTACCAAGAAGCAAAAAACAAAATATCATACAAATAAACAAGTAGCTAGTAACGTTAGATCGAGGAAAAGGAAAAGGTAATATATCATGCATAGTTTCTTTTTTATTCATTTTTCATATTGTAAAAATTAACTAACTTATTGATATTATAAAATAACATTTAGCCTAATAACAAAGATGGTGTCATTGACCACCCAAAAACGAGAGAGGTGTCTGAAAGAATTGTAAATATGATAAAATTAAAAAAGAATTCTTTCATTGAAGGTGAATAAACTTCTTATCTTTTTGTAATGTCTAATAATGTTTGTGAATCAGGAGTCAATATCTCAATTAGTATCACAAGGAGAGATTACTGATTGTGATTTTCCAAATGACATCCTTGGTCGTGCATTGGGAACTGAAGAGTATCCAGGACGTCTACGGAGTTTGGGAACGAGAAAGTAGAGAAAGACGGTTGGAAGCCACTGTATTGATGCTAGTAAATGAACTTAATGAACTAAAAGATAGAGTTGGTCCAAGGACTAATGATGTACCTTCTCCTAACCCAGATAGCTTCAGGGATAGTTGCAATATTACGTCCAATGAGGTAATTATCGTTGGACCTCTTTTTATTTTTTATATTTTACAATAACTTTTAAGTATTAATATTTGGTTATCATTTAATTTAAGTTAACAATTGTCATTGTGAATTATATTTAGCAAGCCCGCTTACGTTGGTCGCAAAGGGCTTTGTTTGTAACAATGAGGCCTCCACCTTGCACAATCTTCCTATGCCTCCAAATCATGCGAGAGTCGGAGTTGAGTTTGTTGTTGTGGATGATGCTGAATTGCCGGTACCAGTTGACAATGCAGAGATGACTTTGTTAACTGTGAATGATGCACTTGGCACCTTGGTGGCATGGCCATCAAATCTTATCAATGTAAGGAGCAATTAATATATTTGTTAATAATTCATTGCCTTATTGTCTCATATATTCATAACTATTATATTTCTAAATATATAGGTAAAGAAAGCAAGATCTCAGATTTCTGGGCATGTTGGCAAAATTCCAACCCTCCCATTCTGTTGGTCGCAAGAAGCATGTGTCTAGGCGAGAAGCTAGTGATGTTCTGCATACATGTTGAGGACATTATAAACATCTCTTCCAGAAAAACTTTGAATTTTTTAACAACGCATAAATTAAATCTAAATTTTTTAAGTGCAAAAGATTCGATAAACAAACTAAAGGAAATACTAACCTAGAAATCAAATTTTGAGTTTATTTTTTGTGAGGGAGATATTTTTAATATCTTTAACGTGTATGCAAAATATCATTCAAAAATTCTAAAGGTATACACGAGTTTACATTTTATAGGGACTTAAAACAAAATTGTGAAATTTTATAGGGACTAAAAGTTGACAAATTTTTTTATAGGGACTAAAAACAAAATAGTGAAATTTTGTAGGGACTAAAAACATATTTAACCCTTACTATTATTACTACTACTATTATTATTATTATTATTATTATTACTACTATTATTATATGTTAATTTATTTGTATACATTTTAACTATAGGTATTTGTACGATGAGATTATGAGCACCATGGACCAAACAAAAAGATTTATATTCTTGTGCCCCCAACGTACTTTTCTACACAACCTCTGCATTGATAAAGACATGTCAAAAGAAAAAGTTGGGGAATTGAAGGAAGCGGTTAAAGAAAACAAGGAAGCGGTAAAAGCAGATATCAATAGTCGCTTGGCTTTGGCACGTGAAAGCATCTGTGATTGCTTGTTTTTGGCACCCATCAACTTAGGGTAAGAAATTTAATCTATATATATATATATATATATATATATATATATATATATATAAAACGTGTTTTTGAAACATGTGTTATTTATTTGGTTATCCAATTTTTTTGTAGGATGCATTGGATATTGTTGGTAGTTGATCCTAGGAGAAATAGAATTTTCTATTTGGATTCGTGTCACGGTCATTATAGCAATCACACCATGATGAGAGGAATGTTTGAAAGGTGTGTATTTAGATACATCGCATATTTCATCATATAAATTATATATATATATATATATATATATATATATATATATATATATATTTCGATTAATTAATATAGTTATAAGTATGATGTTTCAGTTGTGTGGCAACTTATTGGGCATCGAATGAGGTCAGGACTAGAGGTGGGAACAATAAAACAAAATGGATAGTAATAAAGGTAAGTTTATAATCAATATTCTTATCCATGTAAATTTTGCTTGCATTTTAATAATTAATTGTTATTTTGATTTGTAGTATCCGAGACAACCAAACAATGATGATTGCAGATATTATGTTATGAAGTTTATGAAGGACACAATCACTTACAATCAAATGGAAATTCCCCAAAATGTATGTAATTTTAATTTTTTATAGTTTGTTTTTTGATAAGTATTTCCATATCTCGCATTTAACCACTTAGTTCTAAGTTTATTTTATTTTATTTTATTTTCTTTTTACAGTATTTTCCAGGACACGCGATTGGAGCTCCATTTTCTGATGACCAACTTACTGAGATCAAAGGAGAGTGGTGTCATCATGTTGCTTGTTTGATTAATGAAAATCGAAATTCAAGTAATTTTAGTTAGCTTGTATTGGATGTCATATCATTTTTGTTGTCTATGTTGACATTCAGAATTTGATTAATGATTTATGTAATTTTTGTTGGTACTTTGTTGATATATATATATATATATATATATATATATATATATATATATATAGGTTTGTTAGTTGGAATTTGATTTTCAATTGGCTAGTTTGAAATTTGATTTGCAATTGGTCAGTTGATTTGAAATTTGGTAAATATAGGTTGTTGTTGGTTGATGAAAATGAGAGTAGGAAAGTGCTGCCAAATATTGGATATACCAGAAACACGAAAAAATATTTGAAAAAAAAACATAGAATGAGGGGCGCTTTCTGCAAGCGCCCGTGTTGTTCTTAGAGTACTTGACAATCAGGGGCGCTTTCAAAAAGCGCTCTTGTTGGTCAAGACCAACAGGGGCGATTCTAACAGCAAGCGCCCCTGACTTTTAGTTGCGCGCTGAGACCATCAGGGGCGCTTCCTACAAACGCTCCTGTTGCCTAACATTTAGGGGCGCTTCTTGCGCGCGGTGTTTGGCAACAGGAGCGCCAGATTTAGGGGCCCCCGAAAGCGCCCCCAATGGATAAAAAAAAGCGCCCCTGATGCCTTTTTCTGTTGTAGTGCTCGCTGTTGTTGAATCTGAGGAGGTCGCTCATTATTAGAATAGTCCCCTTGCTGCTGTTGAGTCTGAGAAGGTTGCTCCTTATTAGAAGAGTCCCCTTTTTCCTGATGTTTCTGAGAAGGTTGCTCATTATTAAGAGCCTTATGCTTAGGGGCATAAATCTGTTTTACCTGAAGAGTCCTTCCTTTACAAGCACTAATGGTATGACCAACGGTATTGCAGTTCAAACAAAAGGAAGACAAGTTTTCATACTCGATGTCAACTAAGAAAGCATAGCCCGGCCTCTCAACTGGGACATGATCCCGAAGTTCTGATTTCAGGTCTATATCAACCAGGACACGAGCAAAATGACCAAAAGATCTATCAAATGAGCTTTTGCTTGTTGTATCATCTAGTTTGAGAACACAACTAGCAATTGCAAAAAGAATTTTAGGTCTCCAATATTCTTGAGCCATTCCTATAAGCCTAATCCAACATTGAACATTTGTATGTTTGATATTGGAAGGATTAAAATCAGGCTTCCAGGCATACAATCAAAGTAAACCTGGCTTGCACTACCAAGAGGGCTGCAGCTGAATTCTTCGTAGATCATCAACACAAGAAAAAGAAAATTCATAGTATCCTTTCCTTAAAGAGATCAGTCCCCACTTACCTGTTGGTTTCCAGAGAGCTTGAAGTTTGGATCTCAAAGCATCTAACTTGATAGGAGTGTCTCCCTTTGTAAGTAAAATTCTACCATGAAGGTGTGTTTTGCATTCTTGCAAACCTGTCAGATATTCCTCTTCCGGAATTGAGATAGATAAATCATCTCCTTTGAAACACGGGCGGGGAAGTTGGCTAATAGGAATATCACCGGTCTTGTTTTCAGACCCCATCAAAACTTTGGCAAAAGATTTGACATTTGTTGCCTCTTTGTATGGGACAAGCATCAAATCCGAGAACAGAGTCTGCAACTCGGTCAGAGTGGAAGTAGGGATGTTACCTACCCGAAATTCTAAAAATCATTTTGCGTGAACGCCCGTTGTAGAAGTTAAATTTGCTGACCCTATTAAATTTAAAGCATCTGCAAACGATTTCAAATTGGAATTTTGAGCCTTTCTCATGGATTCAGTGTTGCCAACGTCAGATTCAGTGAGAAATTCGCTGCCACATGCGCTGGAAATCTGACATGCCGGCGTAGATGAGACAGGCGCGGTCAATGAGACCGAAGAGACCAAAGCTGCAGACGCCTGCAACGGGATAGAAAATGATGCCATCTCGGGAAATAACAGCCTATCACGCGTCAGATCCGTGGCCACCTGTGGCACTGTTCGCCAGTCACCAGAGTGAGACAAGACACTCACAACAGGCTGAACCACCTGCTGTTACAGGTCTGTGAAAACCAGCCTTTCCCCCATGGGGCTAAGAAAGCATCATATAAATATAAATAGTATGAATCTATATGAATCGAACCATGGTTACAGCAAAGAACATGGAATATTTCTATGTTATCAGATCAATGGCGACAAAAAACAACTCTATCATATAAATTGAACTTAAAAAGGTAGATAATGTAACATGGCATAATATTAATTGCACATCGATCGGATCAAAGACTTCAAGAAATCAACTTCAATAAATCATACCATGGTCCATGGATGTTTCAAAAATAGTGTTTTACTCACCTCTTGTAGACCACCAGAACTAGGAATGTTTCATTCTCTTGATTTTCAGTGCCAAATCTCGTTTTCCCCTCTCTCTTTTTCACTAGTTGTTTCTATTGGCTCCCTTCATTTTGGATTCACTAAACCCTAGATATATTTTTCTTTCTCACTTAACCAGATCGACCTATTTTTTTTTTTATAAGCAAATGTTAGTGGGGGTTGGGGGAATGTTAGTTTCTGAGGTTTGAACCCTAGACCTCATTCTTACAACTCCTTCATGTCTCTTAGCTCGCCAACTGAGCTACCTTATTGGGACCCAGATTGACCTATTTATCTATTCCACTAAAGCCTTTAAGTCTCCTTTTTTTTTAAAACAACCGTGTACCTATTTTTTCTATTTAAATAAAATTATTACTTATCATGTTACCCAAAATAATATTATAACTTTATGCTATTATCATAGATTCTTGGTCTAACCAATAATATCTCTATTCATATTATATCACAAACTTGACTTATCTATTTACATATAATTATAATTAAAAGCGTAATAATAAATTATGAATTACTATTTTTGTTCCTCATGATCTAATTATTTCTAGTCCGAATTTTTGGATGTTACAGTGCCTAATAGATGGCGTCGCACTGTGGCAACGGTGATGGGAGGGACGACAGAGGCTGGTTGGGTGACGACGTGTTCAAGCCAACGACCATCGTATACAATGGTCGAAATCTGTTTTGATCCCTTTTTTTATTATTTTTTCTTGTCCTCCTACATCCTATCCAACAGTCAGGAAGCATCGCCTGACTCTATAAATAGGGGTTAACCCCCACTGACAGGTACAATTTTGCCCACTATTCATTCCTGCTTTGACTTATTTTCCCCTAACTTGGGTGTCGGATTGTCTTTGCCGGTAAAACTTAGGCTAAACTCTACTGCCAATCTTGCAAACAGACATTACGACCTAGCACCTGACCGGTCCATCACTAGGTCCTCTAAGGTACTGTTCAACCTTTAATATCATACCTTAATTAAGGAGACAAAAGAGTTGATTTAAAAAAAAGTGTATTATTTTTATAATTAAAAAATAAACTATTCAAACCAATTATTTTATTTATAAATTTTAGAAAATCAAATAAACACCTTTAAAAGACTAATAAAAAAAGGCCTCGGTCTTTTAGAGATGAAAAAATCACGAGTGAAAGGTGAGAGCAAATTAAAGAGACAAATTAAGGTATTTTCAAATGAAAGAAGAGATAAATGAAAGCAGAAGTTTGGTCAAAAAAAAAAAGACAAAAGCAGAAGTAATTACATTTAAGCTTCATCCTATGCATTAAGTAGAGTCAGATATGATGAGATAACTTGTCAGCAAAATGCAAATTGATGAGTGAAATGAGATGACATTCAATGCATTAGAACATATTGGGATTATTTGATTACTTATTTACCTACTAAAATGCATATTGGGATTATTTGATTACTTATTTGCTAATTCTCTTTTTCACATTTCAAAATAGTAAAATTGAAAGAGCTTTCAAATACAAATTTCTAAAATGAAATTTGTTTTATTCTGATATTCTAGAAAACCAAATAAAAGAGGTTAGTTACAACTTCCACCACTTAGGTTCATGGTAGGTGAAATTAATTGAATGCGACTTTGTAGTGGTTATAAATTTAGAAGCTCCTCCTCTTAGCATTTCAACACTACTAGTCTTATATGCATTGATTTTCAGATTATGTCTTTGAATTTCATCACTCCATTTTCGAACATGGCCATTTGGATTCTATAGTTTGTTTGTCCAGTGGCTCCAAAATCTTCTACACTAGCACTAAGTGAAAACGAGTTCAAATCTCCAACTACAACAATTGCTCCTCCACCACCTTACCATGAAAACCATCATCCATCCTACCCTGAGTCTCTAATTCCAGATAATAAGGTGTTTTATTATCTGGAATTAGAGACTCAGGGTACGATGGATGATTATGGTGTTTTATTATCTGAAATTAGAGACTCCGGGTAGGATGGATGATGGTTTTCACGGCCTTTGGCCGCAAAACAACAATGATCCTCAGCCACTTGATTGCGCAACAAGTCAGATATTCTGATCGGTCCCATGAGTTTTATTTTAATCAATTGTTTGTCGTTGTTTTCTGATTAATATCAATTATTAAAATTACATATTAATTATTTAAAATATTTTTTATATATGTTGTCAGTTTCAAACGAGCAACCCAGACGTCGTGAGAGATGGGTTTGGATCCTCTCTTTCACATTAATCCTACATCTCCCTCCATCCTCTCTATCTCTCTCTTAATTTCACTCTCTATCATCATTTTTTATAATTTTTTAATCACATTCTCTCTCCTCTCACCCTTATATTTTATGATGGAGAGGAAGGAGGGAAGAAGAGGATCCAATCACCGTGAGAGATTAGATAAAATATTGGCCATGTTTAGACAAGGTAAAAGCAGTAGATGATGTTAGCTTTTGGCTTCATAAGTGGACAGAGCATGGTACTTGCACAGCGAATATGACTCCAAAGGATTACATCAATTTGGCAATCAAAATTTCTCAAAAAAAAAAAAAAGACCTCAAGACTATCCTTCAACTGGCGGGTATTAAACCTGGAAGCAATCTAGTATGTAGTAGAGTCCGAGGCTGATTCATCGCAGCGGTAGGAATATCGTTTATGGACACTCGGTTGTCGAGTTCGATCCCCACTAGGTGTCAATCATTGGTCTTCCCCTTTGTGTACATATGTGTTAGATCCTGACAATTACCAGTCCAATCATCAGACAAAAAAATACGTAGTAGAGCATAAAAATTGTAAATATGAATTTAGATAATAACTCATTGCATAAATTAAACATTTCATTTACATCTCTATTTTTTATATAACTTTTTGACTTTTTTAGTTAGGGGTCTTTGACCCCGCTTCGGTGTCCAAGGGAAAGAGACCTTGATAATCCGTAGTTCGGCCGGGAGGTAAGTAAATTCTGACTCCAATTTATTTCATCGTCAGAGATCGAACCCGAATACTAATCGAGTGTGCCCTTTTAGATGAAGTGCATTAACAACTATATGACTTTCTGAATAATTAACTTTCTATAAATATCTACATATTTATTATATCAAACCATCCCCCAAAAACATACGTAGTACTTTGCCACTTGCTTATTTATTGCAGGCAACCAAAATCCAGATCAGGAAATTTTTCAGACCCAGCTAGACTCATATTTCCTTTGTAAAAATCCTACTTTCAAACCCATATCAGTGAATTTTTCACGAGTTCCAACTATTATTGTTGAGATGCTCTTTCTACTCAACATGTAGACTACAACATTCTCCTTCTTGAAATAATATTCTAATATGATTTCGTTTTGTTAATTGTCGTCCACAACATTCACTCTCCCGAGATAAATAGTTTTTTTTTTGATGAATTCCGAGATAAATAGTTTATAGACGCTTAGTAGGCCGAGAAAACCAAATAAAAATATGTGTCCATCTACCTCGAGCTTAATTAATTTTTTTTTAAAAAAGTAGGTTATTTTTATGTCAAAATTAAAAAGATAGCTGGGCTAGAATTTTAATATTATATTCCTTTCCGCATATAACATACGAACAAGATAATTTATTACTATTAATCAATCTTCTAATGACAAATCAAAGTTACCAATTTATTGTCCTTGACGAAATAAAGCATTAGTAAATTAAAAGTAAAGTAATAATTGATCAAAATAAAGTAATTAGTTGGCTAATTTATTTTATAAGCAAAGGGAAGAGAAACAAAGCATTAGGGGTACTCCAACTCAATATAAAATGATGTGTTACAAACTGTTAAGACAATCAAGTAGTTTAGACCTCCAATCTGTAAGAAAGCAACCCGAATGTTTAACGGCTTTACTAATAAATCACCCTTATGAGAGACACTTCATATGGTTCAGTACACTAGCTTGGTAAACCATACACCACACCACTGCTACCCACACCAAGTTATCCACCCTCTTTTATTTTTTCCATTTTAAAAACAACCCGTAACTAGTAGGCTAAAATGCTCCCGAGCTCCCTTAACTTTATTTAAAGTAACGATTTAGTCTTTTTATCTTTTTTTTGTCCCAACTAAGTCCTTTATCTTTTAAATTTTAAACACATAAATCCTTTTCCGTTAGCATCTATCAAACTCCGTTAAAAAATGCCCATGTGGGCATTACAATGCTGATGTGTCCATTATCATGCTTATGTGGCATTCTAAAATATTATCCAACTCATTTTGGTTTAATTTTTTTAAGAAATTAAAAACTAATAATATTATATTAATTCTTCCTCTTCTTCACTCAAGCATGTCCAGATTCATCCTCTTTCTTTATTCCACATTCATCACGTTAATTCTTCTTCTTCTTCTTCACTGTCAAGCTTTGATTTTCCCATTCTTATTCTTAATTCATTTAGTTCAGATCTAAAAACGAATTGAATCTTAACAAAAACGCAGACAAGTCAAGATCTGAAAACGAAACCCATGAGATCTGAAAACAAAACTGATTTTGAACACAAAAATGAAAACGAAGACGAAATATGTGAATCGAAATCAGTTTTCAGATCTGAACTAAGTAACGAAAATGAAAATCAGTTAAGTAGCGAAATCAGTTTTCATATCTGTGAATTAAAGATGAAAACAAGTAATGAACACAAGAAAACAAGTAACGAAAATGAATGGTAATCAGATCTGTCATGGGTAACGAAAATGAAAACAAGTAACGAAAATGAATTCTTGAATCGAAAGTGAAAACAAAAATTGATTTTGAACACCAAAACAAAATCTGGAATCTGGGAATCGATCAGAACACCAACACGTTTTGCTAAAATCACAGATCTGGGTTTGAATCAACAACAAAACGATTTGGTTCTTTAGGGATTTGGGGATGAGATGAGAAGAAGATGGAGATAAACCCAGATTTTAGAAAACTCAGATTATTTTTAATCAAAATTAATTAAAATTATGAATCAGCAAATAAATAATGCCACATAAGCAAAAATAAAATAAAAAATATGACTAGGATTTTTTTAACGGAGTTTGGCGGGTACTAACGGAAAAGGATTTATGTGTTTAAAATATAAAAGATAAAAGACTTAGTTGGGACAAAAAAAAGATAAAGGACTAAATCGTTACTTTAAATAAAGTTAACGGACCCCAAGAACATTTTAGCCTAACTAGTAAAATGAGAAACATAATCCAACAACCCAGTATTTGGGGCTCCCAGCCAAAGATTAATAGCATTCAAAATGCAAAGAGAAATTGAACAACTTAAAAACGTGAGAATTAAAAAAATTCATCCTGCGTAAAAGAAAGAGGACAAGCAAGGTCATGGTTGTCACGTAAAGTTCCTCTAGCATAATTAACGTCCCTTGTTAGGAGTCTAGCCAAAAAAAAAGCCTCCAACAAAAAACTCCTACATTAGTAGGTACAGAAATGTTCCACACATAGCTTGTCAAGCAGATTGGGATTTATATCAGAAATATTTGGAGAAAGGTCAAAGTGATTCAACACTCCTTTGATGGCAATTTTGATATCAACAACTATAGCACTTGCAATGTCTTTCTTAAGTTTAACAAAGATTATACTACACAGAATTTTTTGTACAGTTTGAAATGCTTTCGAAGTTTGCTTCTTTCCTTAGATTGAGGCCCTACATTAATAGGGCCATTTGAGGTTCCACTTGCCATTTTGACTGGGGGAAAATATCTTGTCTTAAACTTTTCTGCTAGTCTATTCCAATGATAGACTTAGGCTCCAATGAATTAAGCCAAACTTTAGCTCTATCCTTCAAGGAATATGGAAGTAAGCTTAAGTTTAAAAGCATCAACAGAGGAACACTAGGAATCACAAAATTACTGCAT
Source organism: Astragalus glycyphyllos (assembly GCA_963573325.1). Classification (NCBI taxonomy): domain Eukaryota; kingdom Viridiplantae; phylum Streptophyta; class Magnoliopsida; order Fabales; family Fabaceae; genus Astragalus; species Astragalus glycyphyllos. Next base: position 69,858,030 of record OY754308.1, read on the forward strand.
ACATCTACAAATTATTTTAAGTGCAAATGTCGATCCTCAGTAGGACCACCACAAAATTGACCAACTATTTGAAGCATTTGAAACATCATAGGTTTAAATACAAAATGATTTGTAGTGAGCTCGGGCCTTACTAATCCCTCATAGTCTGAGTCGCTCATTAGCCATATCTATGACATTCAGATTAATGAGTTGTTTGCCACCATGATCACATTCTGTATTAGAAGAACCTGAGAAATCAGTACGTGATCCAGTCCCACGTGGAATTCCATGGTCAGTTCTAGGTTGAGAACCACCTCCAGATGCCATATTAGCTGCTCTACCTAATTCAGTGAACCCTTGGTTACTTTCAACTCCGCGCAACCTCTAGAATGTTGTAGCAACAGAAACAGAACACCAAATTTAGATAATAAAATCACTAACTTGCTAGTTAATTAATATGTCTATTAAACTATTCAATCTCCGGGAACGACGCCAAAAACTTGTTGTGAAAATATAAGCGCTTGAAGTGATAAATAAAGAATAAAGTGATAAAAAAGCGATCATTCCCACGAGGATTGAACATATGCGCTTAATTTGGCTAACAAATTAGTGATGCAAATTATAAAAAAAAGGAGTTTTTGTAATCATCATTTAAAAAGACAGTAATAAAAGTAAAGGTTTGTGAAAACTCAAATTAGAGAATAAGTTGGAATGTCTTTTCATTATGCAATTTCATCATAATATTCTAATGCTATACCCGATGTTCTAGCATTGGGTTTTATAGCATTTAGTGCGTACTTTTCAAATACTTTTGTACATAGCTTTATTACAAGGGCTTATATGTCTAAGCTCTAAATAGGTCCACCTCTGACTACTGCTGCACACCTATAGTATTCACCCTATGGAATTTTCTCTCCTATGTCTATGGTTTAAGCAAGGGTTGTCAAAGTGTCCTTTAACAACCACTATCCATATTATCCTTTGAGATCAACTTATAAACATTTTCGTAATTCATAAATGTTACTTATATTTAGCTGGCCATTTCTAAAATAAGATGGAAGTAGTGTTACGCAAAGGATAAATGCTAAACATAAAATATATTCCATTAAAACATTAAGACTTCATTACATAGTTAGTAGCATCCTAACTACAAGTGCTTAGCTCATAAAACTGAAATTACAAGGAAGAAAAGCTGAGGTACGAAATCTAAAGCCATGGAAGATCAAGGAAACTAATGCTAGTGTAACTAATATGAGACAATTCCGCCCTATTGGTTTATGTAATGTAGCCTACAAGACTATCACTAAGTTGGTTTCCAACAGAATTAGAGACAGTTTACAGAGGTTAATTGGCCCTGCTCAATGCTCTTTTATCCCTAAGAGGCATAGCCATGACAATATCATTTTAGCTCAAGAAATTTTCCACTCAATGACAAGCAAAGGTGGCAAGAAAGGGTGAATGACAATAAAGATAGAACTTGAGAACGCCTATGATAGGCTTAGATGGTACTTCATCAAACACACTTTAGAAGATGTGGGTTTTCCTAGAACTCTAATTGATATCATATGGCATTGTGTTACCTCTCCTACAATGCAAGTGCTTTGGAGTGGTGAAGCCTTGGAGGAATTTCAACCTAAAAGGGGTATAAGACAGGGAAATCCCATGTCTCCCTACCTTTTTGTGTTGTATATTGAAAGATTGTTTCAAGCAATTGAAAAGGATGTTGGGGCTGGTCTTTGGAATCTTATTCAGATTTCTAGGGGAGGTCCTAAAATTTCCCATCTAGCTTTTGCTGATGATCTGATATTCTTTGCTGAGGCTTCCTTGGAACAAGCTCGGAATATCCGACATACTCTCCATATGTTTTCTCAAAGCTTTGGAAAAAAGTCTAGTAATGAGAAAACTAGAGTGTATTTCTCTAAAAATGTTCCTAGATTGCTGAAGAAGGACATTCGTGAAATCATGGGCTTTCAACAAACTGAGGATCTTGGGAAATATCTTGGAGTTCCTATTTTTCATAAGAGAGTGGGGTTGAACATCTTCAAATATGTTATTGTTAAAATCAAGCAGAGACTGAGCTCTTGGGAAGATAGGACTCCATCTTTTGATGGTAGAGTGACTTTGGCTAAATCTGTTGTGCAGGCTATGCCAATTTATGTTATGCCATTTTATGTTAGAGCACCTAATTCTGCCTTCCTAATGAAGGGTCTTTGAAATTTTTGTTCTAATCCCAATGAATTGTGGTGTTTACTTATTAGGAGTAAGTATAAATGTGGTTGGAGGTCTTTCCCTAAGATGGGCACTAATAGAAGAGGCTCTAATTTTTGGAATTGCTTGATAACTGCTTGGGAAGACTTTAGAACCAATCTCAATTGGAGAACTGGTAATGGAGAAGATATTTGGTTCTGGCAGGATGTTTGGTTTCCTAATTGTGATGCCCTAGTCAATTTCAACACTATACTAGTTAATGAAGAGGATTCTAATCTCATTATAAGACAATTCTTGTCTTACAATGGTGAGTGGAATTGGAGCATGTTTGAGAATATTCTCCCTAAGGAGATTCTGCACAAGATCATGGACTTCCCCCCCCTCCATCTATTCTTGCAAATGATGATGAATTCACTTGGGGCCTAACTCCTAATGGGAGAGATTTTCCACCAAAACTGCCTACACATCCAAATTGGGATTCTCTACTAATTTTCCTATAGTTAATCTTAACTATATATGGAAATGGAAGGGTAGTGTAAGAATTCGAACCTTTCTTTGGAAATTGGGGCATGAGGCTGTGCTTACTAATGTGGAGAGACACCGCAGAATGATGACCACTTACAGAACCTCCCCTATATGCAATGATGGTGATGAAACTCTTCTTCAAAGATTCGGAGATTGTCGTACGAGCTTAGTGATTTGGAGTAACCTCAAAGTCAGGAAACAAAACATATTTTTCAGCAATAATTCTTGGCAAAGTTGGCTAAAATTAAACTTAAAGCAGAAAGAAGAGGTGAATGAGGAACCTTACTGGATTCTCGTGTTTGATGTGACCCTTGATTTGATTTGTAGAAACCGTAATGATCTTATCTTCTCTCAGAAAACGTATTCAATTTTTGCTTCTCTTTGTAAAATCAAGCATATGGTTGATGATCTGGTTAAGTGCATGAGGCATAGATCGATTCTTCCAACACCAAATTCATCTTAGTAGTGTTGCTGAAGATGAGATTTGGATTCCTGCGATTCTGGGTAATTGGAAGTTGAATTGCGAGGGATCAGTGAGCAACAATGGCCTATCTGCTGGTTGTGCTAGAGTGCTTCTTGATTCTAGAGGTTGTTTTATCTTCGCCTTGCTGTTCGTCTCGAGCCGTGTCGTGTTTCTTGAAGCAGAGCTAAATGGTATTTTGCATGGGATCAATCTTGCTTCGAACAGAGGGTATTATAGACTGGAAGTTGAGACTGATTCATCGAATGCACATAGTTGTAGGAAATTTTGTAAAGTAGTTTTAGCCTTTTAGGACATAATGCACATAGTGAATTGTTCAATTGTAAAGTTTTTCCGCTTTGTTATAAATTTGTAACTCATTTTGGATATAATGAAATGAGCATCTTTATTTCATTGCAATTTTTCTTGTTCAATGTCTCACTCCAAAAGAACACCATAAATGTAGTTAGAAGAATAAAGATTCAATCCAAACAACAGAGAAGTTATTATCGAATTAATTTATTCATGAAATTTCCACCACCAATAAGAGTCGTTTGCATGGATCTCAAAGAAATGAAAATACTTTACAATTATATAATTCATTACGTACATTATGTCCTAAAATTACTATACAAATTTTCCTAAAACCACATCAGCCCAAAAAATCCTAGAGACATTGAATGTTCCCTTTGCCAATGAGACTCCTTCAAATGCTTCAAATTCTGCATGGGAAATTTCTTCAGTAGATTTTAGAATCAGTAAGGCTTTGTTTTTGCTGCAGTACTCAGCCATTCTGATAAAAATAGATCTTTTATCAAAAATAGCACTTCCTTGCAATTGATTGTACATTGACACAATATTATATCATTTGGACTCTTTCCTTTACAGATTTAAATTTAATAGAATTTGAATATCAAATGGTGAATTAACATATGCATGTTGATGTAGCTAATATGATTAAAGCCACTGATCTGAGTCCATGAGGAACAATATAGCAGAAGAGTGGTGAGGTTTTTACAAGATAACTCCCCCTCTAGGATACTTTTTTTTTTATTCATATGTTGGTCAATTCAATTGATCTTTAGTCAATTATCACAAATGGGAAATAAAACAAAGAACAAACATTTTGAAAGCATTACAATTGAATTGACTAAAGATCAATTGCCACAATTATCACAATTAATCCGAAATAATATAGAAATAGGTTCAATTGTAACACCAAATTTGTCAATTGTAACGTTAGTGAGAAATTTTCAACAATATTAGCAAACAGCAGCAATAAAAAATGAGCAAAATCAAATTTCACTAGTAGCTGTAGATAAAAATACTCAACAAAGCATAGAGAGTTGGGGAAAGGGCGAAATGGGGAAGGTAGAGGAAAGAGGCGAGAGCTAACAGCGGCGGAGGCGAGACGGACAGGTGGCGGCGACGGTCCAGTCAAGAAAGTAGCAAGATCAATATATCATATATCCTAACCTAGCAAGATCAATATATCATAACTAAAGTACTTTTTAATTACGATGGTCCTAAGTATGGTATGTATATCATTTTCCATGACAAAACTGCAGCACATCCTAACCTAACAACTTAAAACAGAGCTGTTAGGTTCTTTAATTTCTATGTAAACTATGAAAATTCGCTCTATAGAAACTAAAGTCAAATCATAGTAAGCTCAATTGCATCAGTGTCACAACAAAAGCACATCCTAGCAAAACCCAATTATAAGATTGTTTTGGAGTGGGCCGAGGCTCGGTCCACAAAAAGCGCAAGCAGAGCTGCCCATTAGGTTATCTAAGAGCCACAGACTAGATCAACGGTATTGGTGAGTCCGTACACGATCCAACGGCCCACGCAGATTTTGGGCGCTATATAAGCATTCACTACATCATTGTCAGGTACACACTATTCCCTAGTAATATCACTCTGCTCGTTCGCTCCTGACTTGGGCGTTGGAGTGTAATCGTAGGTACACCCGCCCACCATCATCAGCTTGGAGAGCGACCAGCGGGGTGAGCATAAAAGACTTGGACCTTAGTAGCTTTACCGCAAAGCGACCTCAAGTACAGATCAATTAGCGACCACAGTGGGAGCCCGCGTGCTTTCGACCTTCGTTTACGATGCCACCAAAGATAGCTCGAGGCCGACAAAAGGCCGCGACGCGAGTCCAAAGCGTGGCTGAAATTCCAACTCGACTTCGAAGCGCGGTCGAGATCCCAACTCAACCGCCTCACACTAATGTGGCAGGTCCCAGTACCGTCCCAACACAGCAAGTGATGGTCGAGCTACCCGCAGACCTGGTCAACGAACTACGAGGGCTACTACATGACCGCAATCAAACGCCAAATCGAAATAATAACCGACTCACGCAGTTAGAAGATTAGGTTGCCTCAAGGAGAGCTCACACCGCTCCGGAGAGACGACCTCCACAGGAAGGCACCTCGGCATTACGGGCAACCGATCACCTCCGCGCGGACATTTGGCCCGTCGGTCTCCAACCCCGAGGAGGGGACGAGGAGGAGGGAGCTCGCCACCGGGGGGGACTCCGCCCACTTCTGATTACACATACTGGCCTGAAGAGTCCTCTAATCAAGAATCTTCCTTTGGGTCGACCAACTCGCCCACCCCATCACGAAGTCGATCTAATGAGCGATTCACTAATCGTTCAAAAGAATACTCGAGTAAACCTAAGCGCGGGCCCGGAGGTCACTATAAGGAGGGACGACCTCGTCGGAAAGAAAGAGGTGATCACAGTTTGGGACTGTACAGTAGAGAAATTGACGAGTATCGCATAGCCCACTCGTTGCAGAAACCTCCATCAGGTCTCCACATGTACAATGGCATGAAGGACCCTGATGCCCACTTAAAGCTTTTTGATATCATGATGAAATATCGAGGAGCACCCGGGCCAGTAAAATGCAAGATTTTCCCCTTAACCCTAAAAGGGTCGGCCTTGGAATGGTTCACTGAGCTAAAACCCAACACCATTTCTTCTTGGGAACAAATGGCCAGAACATTCACTGCCCGCTTCACGACCTCAAGGATCAAGCCTAAATCTCAAGATGTTTTGATCACCATCAAGCAAGGACACAACAAATCCCTACGGAGCTATGTGGAACGATTTAACCGAGAAGCCGACCAAGTAAGGCACCTAGATGATAACCAAAGGTTATTTTTTTGAAGAACGGGTGTCTTGCGAGGAAGCCGTTTCGAGGTAGAAGTGGGACTCCATATCCCCAGAGACTTAGAAACATTCCTAAGGCGATCACAAAGGTTCATGAACTATGAAGAAAGGACATCTGGCATAGAAGCTGCGGAAGCGGGCATGAATCAACAACCAAGGGCGGAGAATGATCGAAGGGATAAGGAAGATTATACCCATGCCCGAGCAAACAAGGATAACAGAACTAAAAAATTCTCTGAGCACACTAAATTAAATACCTCAAAGACGATATAGAAGCCTTGATCAGAAGAGGAAAGCTGACACAATATCTAAAGAGAGAACAAGCTGAGGCGCGAGGAGAAAAGCAAGAAGACCGCTCACCGAGAAGGGGTAAAACACGGACAGAAGAAACAGTCAAAGTCGTTGACAAAGAGGACGATGAGGAAAAGGTAGTGGATACCCGAAAGTCGCGAGGACGGGCAGTTGCAATGGTTATTTCTGGGGGAATACCCACCGACGTATCATCCAAGAAATCGGTCAAGAGAAGATGGGACGAGATTTTGAGCATTGCCTCTACGTCCGCCCCAAGACCGCCCTCTCAAAGACCCTCTATTTCGTTTGGTGACGAAGATCTCATAGATGGAACGCCCAACAACGAAGTACCACTTGTAATAGTTGCGGTGATGGCGAACATGGAAGTTAGACGAATCTTGGTCGATCAAGGAAGCTCGACGGACATCATTTTTGAAAGTTTATTGGACGTGTTGAAAATCTCAAAGGACGATCTAAGGCCCTATAGAGGAACGATCTTGACTGGTTTTAATGGAGCCTCAACAACTCCAATTGGACGACTGGAATTAATGGTGATCTTTGGAGATGATGCTGTGGACAAACCTCTTTGTAGAACGGTCAGAACGGACTTCATCGTGCTACCTTGCAAATCGGTTTATCAATGCATTATTGGTCGACTGACCCTAGCCCGACTAGAAGCCGTGCCATCCACGGTCCACCTTAAAATGAAGTTCTACACCAAGAACAGGGAAATCGCCACTATTCAAGCCAATCTACTGTCCGCAAAACGAGCGTTTCTCCTAGGTCTGAAGGAAAATAGTAAGAAAGTTGCACAAGAAATAGAAGTCGCAATGAAAAGCGATGGACGAAGAAAGGATGGGAGCGATCTTCCCACCAAAATCGACCCACTTGCCTTGTAGGGCATGAAGGAGAGTGATTTATGAGAATCAAGAACGAGTAGGACGCTCTTTTTCCCCACTGGGTTTTTTATTGAGGCCTGCTCGTACATCAATAAAGAATAACTTTTTATTGTTACCAAGTACTATTTTTCAAGTTGTTAAACGACCTTAAACAACAAATCGAATCACGCCTTTAGTAAGTTCAATTCAAAACGAGTTTGATAAACTACTAAGGTAATTAAACGAGCTTAAGAATAAAGCAAACGACCTTCGACTCGGTCACGCATGATAAACGGGCTAAAACTAAAGAAGAAACTTGGTAAGCCGTTTTATTCCTACAAACCACTCGAATTATCACTCGCGCGAGAGGAAGAGCGGATCACTCGAAATAACTCAGAAGTGGAAACATAATCAAGTTGGTATTAAATTAGCCCGAAAGAAGACGGGTTTCATTTAGTCAAAATACAACAAAAAAAGGCAGCCTAGAGGCCCCCGATAAAAAGAAAGCAAAGATAAAAACAGAAATTACAAAGAAACAGAAAAGACTGTTCACACTGAACGACTATAGATGACCGCCTCCTCTTGCACGATATTATCATTTTCATCCCGCTCTGCAAGACGGATGATTTACCTGTTCACCAGAAAGTGGTCATTGTTCACTATCTTAGGATCAATTTCCAAATTTGGATAGCAGTATTGAATCTGAGCAACGGCCTCCTCAAACTGCTCTTGAGCGATCTCAACGGTCCTCTCCTCTAGAAGCTCTAGATCAGCAACCTTTTCATCTCTCTCTTTTCCCACCATCTCAAGGTCGTTTTTCAAGCCCGTCACCTGCTCCTCTAGTTTGGTAGCCTTGGTAGTTTGCTCTATCAAATTGGCAGATTCGGTGGCCAACTTGATCTCAGCATCTGCGTTAGCTGTTAAGGTCGCGTCACGTTCAGCAGTGACCATACCTAGAGCCTCTTGAGTAGGTTGAAGGGCGACCTCCGCTTCCTTAAGCTTTTCCTTAGTCTTATCTATGAGGTCACCCTCCAACCGTAAGTTTTGACGGGCGAGGAGAATACCTGCTTCACATTGTGTTTCCTCAGTCTTATAGCGAGCAAGTTGTGAAAAAGCAGCCTTAGCGATCTCCGCGACGAACAAAAGCGGGTCTTCCTTAAGGCGTTCAAAATCTGTCTCCCCGAGATCGTCCAAATCCAAAGGCGATCTCCATGGGTTCTCCTTAATTCTCTTGGGCTGAGGAGGATCAAGATCGATCGTAGTAGTCTCAGCGGAGTCTTGCACCCGTCCCCGCTTTTGAGAGTTAGAAGACCACCCAGGTTCGCGAGCAGAAGATTTCTTATTGATAAGTCTTATTTTACTATGTTTTTAGCATTTGAATTAAATAAAAATTGTAGAATTTTAGTTTCACTTTGGAGCTATTTTACTACAAAATGTTGGTTTCTATTTTCAGGATCAAATAATGAAGGAATGGAAGAAATTCACGTGATTAAAGGCAAAGAATAAAAGTTCAAGGACCAAGGAACAAAATCATGCAAATGAAGCCAAGAATTAAGTGTACACGCATGGTCCGTGCTCACTGTTACAGAAAGTAGCTGAAAAGACTCAAGACACGCACGGTCCGTGCGCACCACAGGCATGGTCCGTGCGCACTGTACGTTGCAGAAGAAGGAGATTTTGAAGACCACACACGGTCTGTGCTCCCTACACGCATGGTCCGTGCTCCCTGTGCTGAATCAGAATTTTCCAAGTTTTACGGCACGCACGGTCCGTGCACCCCAGCAGCATGGTCCGTGCGCCTTTATCTGAAGCTAAAAATGTTACAAAACTCTTCCAATTCTTTCATTATGGCTTGTAATTCAAATTTAATCCTTTGTCTACTGATCCTAGGCTATAAATAGGACCTCATTTCAGCTGTAATGGTACCTTAGCATACTTGTAATCTCACTCCAAAGTTTAATCCAAGTTCTTTCAATTCTCTTTAGCTTTTGCTCTTTTATTTTCATGTTCTTTACTTTCTTGCTTTTATAATTTCTGTTCTTTATCTTTCCAGCAACTTTACATTCAGCAATTTACCGCTTTATTTCAATTCCCGTCATTTACATTACGCAATTTAGATTTCATTCATTTACAATTATGTCTCTTTATCTTATTGCAATTTATCTTCTAAGCATGAGTGAGTAGAAATATGGTCTTGGGTTATTGGGAGTAATCACAATGATAGGTCCCTAGTAATTCCCAAAGACTATTCTCCACTCCAGTTGTTTTTCTAATTCTAATCTATTTTCATTATACCTCAATCTTATTTTTAACATTAGAGTGAAGTACCGAGAGGTGAAATTCTATGTTCGACCTATGAAAATAGACAAGAGAATTAAGATATGAGAATAATCCTAATTCTCTTGAGGTATTTAAAAGGTTTTGTTCTTAAAGGGTTTTGCTAACTTTCAACCATGAGAATAGGATTGAAAGTTAGATCAAAACACATCATTTTACTTTGAAAGAAGACTATGATTACATTTGTTACCTTGCCTTTAGAATATATTACTTTTTGTGAGTTGGAGGATAGTTAAAGAGTTACATGGGTTCTCATCATTGTGATGAAACTAATAACCCGAGATTCTTTACATTCCTGAATTTAATTTAATCAAAAATCTCTTCTTCAAATCATTCCTTTCAGCTAATCACCATTAAAAAATTAGATTGGTAATCACAAAAACTCCCTATGGATCGATACTTTTTATTACGCGATAGAACCGTGCACTTGCGGCCTATCACTTATGACCTTCAACGCGGATCTTCTTGGGAGCGCCTTCAGAAAAGGAAACCTTTCTAACCCTTCTAGCCTTTGTTTTCTCTAAGAGAGACTCAAAACCGATGCCAGACATTTCAGCTGCAAAAAGAAAATGGAACGGTTAAGAAAAGAACAAAAAACTAGAAACTGCTGAAACATACAAGCAAGAACGGACCAAGGGACACACCAAGTTTGTTTTGTGCTTGCTGTATCGTCGTCACACGAGCAAAATCTATACATTTAAAGATGCCACCGGGCATCCAAGTAGCAAGCGTATGCAACATATGATAGCTCTCGAGGTCGTAGTCATTAAGGCTCTTTTGAGTTCTGTACTTGATGGGTTCGCGATCATAGGGGAATGCGACCGTTCGCGATCATAGGGGGAATGCGACCAACCAAGAGGGAACTTCATCGAAGTAACGTTCCCCTGAGCGTCTGAAGAACCAATAAACTTACTAACTTCATCACTCGTAGGAACGATCCAGACAAAAGCGCTCCTCCATGGTTTAGCAAATTCACAAAAAGGATTGAACATTTTAACCGTACCCCGGCGTGTCTTCAAAGAAACTTGTTTTCAGCGCCTGGGAGCACTTCTTTGCTCAACGGTGCGGCTAACTTCGAAAAGAGTAAAAAAGATACGACCGTTGACATCCCTGTCAAGAGCGCACATCACCATCTCGAAGGAACGGATCAGAGCCCAGGCATTGAAGTGAAGTTGGGAAGGAGCGACCCCCAACATTCGTAGAACACGCCATTGGAAGTATGTAAAAGGAGGTCGTACCTTCAGGTCGCGGAGCACGTTGGTGTACATAATAAATTTAAGGGTGGTAGGAATCACAGATGCATTTTCCTCGGGAGGAACGCCCTCGACCCCGCACCCTGGATTACCGACTAATTCTTCATAATAAGGCACCATATTATTCCCTCGAGGAAAGATGGATGCCTGAGAAAGTATGGCCGTTGAAATCCAAGAGCGATCTTCCCCATAAGCATCATTCCAATCGCGCTCTTCTGGAATGGCATCATCAAAGAGGATAAGGCGACCTGAAGAGTAGAAACGACTAAGAGGGAGCTCGTGGACGGGCAAGCACCTAGCCAGAGTAACGATGAAGGAAGCTCGTTCCGCTCGAGAAGAAAGCCCGCTCTTGGAGGAAGAAATGAGGATAGTAGAAAAGAAATGAGTAGGGGCAACGTATTTATAAGGCCCAAAGGGCAGAAAGGCAGAACGACGTGACCTTTCGCCTGCAAGCACCTCGAAAAATGAAACATCATCATAACCAGACGCCACCGTTTCACGAGTTACTAGGCATCATAAATGACTTCCTCAAAATCGAGAAAGTGTCGCCTCACGCCTGATGACACGTGTCCAAAAGTGGTCAGAAATCAACGACCAAAATAACAAAGAGAAAGGTTGACCGTCTGTTAAAGCTTACGCCCATCCCTAGCACGACCTTGGCTTGGGGGGCAACTGTTCTGGAGTGGGCTGAGGCTCGGTCCACAAAAAGCTCAAGGAGAGCGGCCCATTAGGTTATCTAAGAGCCACAGACTAGATCAACGGTATTGGTGAGTCCGTACATGATCCAACGGCCGCACGCAAATTTCGGGGGCTATATAAGCATTCACTGCGTCATTGTCAAGTACACACTATTCCCTAGTAATATCACTCTACTCGTTCGCTCCTGACTTGGGCGTTGGAGTGTAATCGCAGGTACACCTGCCCACCATCATCAGCTTAGAGAGCAACTAGCGGAGAGAGCATAAAAGACTTGGACCTTAGTAGCTTTACCGCAAAGCGAACTCAGGTACAGATCAAAGATAACTAAATTAAATTTAAGACACATATAAGAAACACATCGCACAAAAAAGGTAAATAAATTGAAACCTAAAACTAATTGTAAGATAACTAAATAAATTCAAAACTCAAATAGAAAGAGGAAAGAGAGAAAGAGAGCGATAGAGAGAACAAAGAGAGTGCTCTTGGGAGAACAGAGGGAGAAGCAATATCGTCTTAGGATGTACAAGTTGCTAGACTACTTGCACAATGACTATGATCCAAGTAGGCCACTTTGCTAACACCCGGGTCACAGTCATGATGCAAGTAGACCACCAACTTTGTACATCATAGGGCGGAAGAGGTTGTTGCTAGCGAATAACTACGACGTTCTTGATTTTTTGTATTTGGCTTATCAATTGTTGCAGTCTCCTACGGAAGAAGATCATTTATAATCAACCAAATTATGAGATAACTATGCAAGTATTACGCCACAAATACCTCATGCTACTACTTAGTCAATTATGATAACAAAGAACATATCATTGGCCCCACATGTATTACACCACAAATACCTCAAGCTATACTTATACTTGGTCAATTATGATAACAAAGACGATATCACTGATCGTGTATGTATCATGCCACAAATACCTCACAGTACTACTTGGTCAATTATGATAAGAAAGACTATTATATCTCAGGAAGCAAATGCCTCGTGATGATCATGTCAAATTTTATGCTTTTTCCTAGGTTGCCTTTGAAAAAATGTTGGTATTTTGCCTATTATAATGTGGCACCAATGAAAAAAGCCACATAGAATCAATGAATTATGTCAAACATATATATATATATATATATATATATATATATATATATATAAAGGAAGTCCAAACGAGCCTCCATGATGCTTCTCATGATTTTTATCTATATTAAATTTATTTATAATTTATACATAAAAAAACTTTAATTGTAATGAAAGAACATAATTGCAACTAATTTATTAAATGATGTTCTTTGTTAAATGTTATTTAGTTTTCTTTGTGGTTCGGATCATTACTGGCTACCACGGAGTGTCTCAAAGATTTCAATGAAAGGTTAATCTCCGCCCTTGCTTAGGACTAGATTTCGCACTGGTCAATACCGAACTTATCCACTGCGGAAATTGATTCAGTTAACTTTATATATATTGATATGAAAATGATTCATTTCTTATGAAAATATAGAAATTGATAATAACAATTAACAATATACCTACATATAATATAAATATGAATCCAATCTAAAACAAGTTTCTATTTGGTGAATTATGTCTATATTTTTTTAACTTATTTTTTATAAGTTTAAATGAATAATTTTGTATTTATTCCAATCATACAAACACACTGGGCTTATTATATTAGTATCAAATTTAAATTTAATTGAACATATTTTTCTTTTATTAGTTGTTACAATTCCTACTCAAAATATCTAAAAATCATTGTTTATTTAAATTTAAACTCAATTATATTTGAAATAAAAATAATTAGTAGGCCTTTGAAATTCTTTTCTGCATAATAATCAAGACGAGTACGAGGCCTTGATCGTTGGAGTTGACATTCTAGCCGCCATGAAGGCCCATTCTGTTGAAATAAAAGGGGATTCTCAGCTAGTAATTAAACAAATTACTGGTGAATATAAATGTTATAGTGTTAACTTGTGGGAATTGCGCGCCTCTGCTCGCAATTTGTTAAAGTCATTTGCTGATGCAGTTATCATGCATATCCCTAGGGGTCAGAACCAAGAGGAAAATGATCTAGCTCAGAAGACTTATAGATACAAGGCAAATGGTGGTGGAGATCATGCATCAAGACGCCACAATGGCGGCCGAGAATGACCCAGCTTATGCTTGGATAAGACTGCTGACAGATTATTTGCGAAATCCTTCTGCTGGGACTGACTTCATAATCAAGTAGAGAGCCCTAAATTACATCCTAGTAGGTTATGAGCTGTATAAAAATAGCAGTAATGGGGTACTGTTGTGATGCCTCAAGAAGAAGGAATCCTACTTGGTCATGACTCAAGTTCATGAAGGGGTCTTTGATTCACATAGGTCTGGACCCATCATGAAGTGGTTAATCCACAGGCATGAGTACTATTGGCTGACCATAACGGCTAATTATTTCCAATATGCTAAAGGGTGCGAAGATTGCAAGCTACTCGGTCCTATTCAAGGGGTCCCCGCGGATGAGCTCCACCTGATTGACAAGCCATGGACACAACTTTATCATTCTGGCCACAGACTATTTCACCAAATGGGTGGAAGCCATGCCATTGGGCATTATCAACGAGGCAGCGGTGATAAGGTGTATTGAGAACCATATCATATATAGGTTTGGGATCCTTGAGACAATTACTATTGACCAAGGTACTATTTTCATAGGAGAACGTGTGGTGGTCTTTGCCTAAGAGTATGGCATTAAGATGAGGGACTCGATGCCTTATTATGCCAATGCTAACAGACAAGCCGAGGCCACCAACAAGATCATTATTGAGCTCATTAAAAAGACCTTAAACAAAGTCTTTTGGTCTATGAGGAGTTCAAGGTCTACAGCTACTGGGATAACTCCTTATCGGTTGGTATATATGAAAGATGCGGTGTTGCCTCTCGAGATTAGCGTTGCATCACTAAGGGTAGCTTAGCAACACTCACTCGACCTGGATGAACACCATCAGTCATTGTAGATGGAGTTTGACTCGGTGGACGACGACAGGTTTGCTGCCCTCGGCAAGTTAAAACCGAATAACATTTAAATAGCCTGTGGAAATAGGAGTGAAGAGAATTTACCCCACTAACCCCTGCTAGTGAGGTCGTGGAGGAGTGTCTTTGAGTTTCGGGGGCTTAGGGATAATCTGAGGCATTGATTCTTGTTGATCCAACGGTGAGGGGTTGAAGGCTCGAGTAGTAGCCACCAGAAGCTCATGTGCGTGTGTATATATATATATATATATATATATATATATATATATATATATAGTAGGACTGTGCATTTGAAGGACTTATATCAATCAAATCAATCTAGTATTTTTCGCAAAGTCTTTACTTTTTATCTTTATTGCATTTCTTTATGTTTTCGCCTTGTAGAGAATCCAACCACGCGTCCCTTTCACCTATCTTAACTCTTTTTGAAGAAGTTAGGGAACTCATAGTCGAGGAACATAGATCCGTCCTCAACGCAATTGATTGAAGAAAAGAGGAATCATTATCTCAAACCTCTGGCCAATTCTGCGGCTAGGAAAAAGAGTTTGAATGACAACAATATATTAAAAAAATAAATTATAAAACTTGTGCATGTGGTTCAACTTCTGACTCATCGATCTGAACGATGACCCAATACCCTCGCTAGGTCGATATAAGTTTGTTCACTCCCATTATAAATTATAAAACTTGTCCACTCCCATTATTATTAGTTCTAACTAGATATAAGTTTGTTAATAATTTATTATTAATAAACTTATAGATAATTAAAGAAAATAACAACTAACAATGATAACTAATATAAATAACTCTAAACTAACTAATAACAAATCATTAACAAACTTATATCTAATTACTTGCAATCGCATGTTTGTGATTGTGAGCGTAATTAGGACAGTGAAGAGGAAGTGGTGGCCAATGTAGCTTGAGGAAGAACTGAATGAATGCAATAATTAAAGAAGGCATATTTTAATTCAAGAATGAGATGGTGGTGGATATATATATATATATATATATATATATATATATATATATATATATATATATATTATGTATATGTATAAGAATGAAAGAACTTGTGTAACTACTGCCCAAGACTGTGACCGACGCAAATAAATTAAGGTGTCTTGAAGAGGGGAAATTATTAGATATAAGTTTATTTTTGACAGCAGATATAAGTTTATTTTTTTTTTTAAAGATTATTGTACTTGAATTGAATAGATTGCTATTGTTCATCATCACCGATTCAAAATACACAAAGAGAACCATTGTCTACATGACATGAAACATAGCTGTAATCTAATTGAAATAACACGATGGTACCACTATTATACAGATGAACAAGATAGACAAATAAGAATGAAAGAAAAGCGACAAGAACAAGAGCCTTCAAGTTCAGATATACAATAATTAATTAATCATGACTTAATCCATTGACCAGAAACCTAATCATGGTGAATCCTAACTCGGTTAGCAGGATACCAAATCTCTTCATGAATTATATAAAAATAAGCATCATATTGTCATATATATCTCGCATCAGGGAACTTCCCGATGATCTTGCCAAGATACCAACAGTCATCCTCCAGAAGGTTCTTGTAGCGTACTGTCCATCGTCGAGACAAGAAACATTGGTAGCTTGGTAAAACGAATCGAAGAAACCTTCTGGGTTGCTAACAATATCAACCTTTTTGCCAACGGCGAAATCTATTTTCTTCATTGGAGAACGCATGGTCGCTACAATCGGCTTTCTCTTTAAATTTTATCCACCTAAAATATTCTTGATCCACATACCCGCGAGTTTCCTTGATACATGAAGAAATATGGGTGCTGGTATGCGAGTACAAATTTGCTAACACGCATGTAAGTATCCAGAATATTTTAGGCTCAAGAACTAAGACATTCTTGGTTTTCAGTGTAACATTCTTGGTAGTGAATAACTAAGACATTCTTGGTTTTCAGTATATGGATGATCGGTTATTGTGATCTCTTGCGAGTGAAGATCAGTACTTATAATAAGAAAAATTATTAAGTTTGTTATCATTAGACGTGCTTGTATTACGCCACAAATACCTCACACTACTACTTGGTCAATAATGATAACAAAGACATATCATTGGCCGTGCATGTATTACGCCACAAATACCTCACACTACTACTTGGTCAATTATGATAACAAAGACACATCATTTGCCGTGCATGTGTTGCGCCACAAATACCTCACACTATTACTTGGTCAATTATGATAACAAAGTCGATATCATTTTTTTTTGACAGGAAAACATTCTCATTCTATTAAGAGAGAAGAAAAAGGAGCGCAAGGCATCCTCACGAGTTACAGAGAGACAAGGTTCGGGGACATTTCCTTCCCAGAAAACAGAGCCTAAAAACTTGGCCATTCCTACTAGAGCATGAGCAACTCTATTACAATCTCTACTAAAATAAATAACACTAGCATTTGACAAAGAAGCTAACAGACTATTACAATCCAGGATGATATTAGATATGGAACAAGCTTCAACTCTGCCAGCCATACAATTCACCACACTTTCTGCATCAGACTCAAAAATGATGGCTCCAAAATTCTGCTCTTTTGCCCAATTAAGCGCCCATCAAAGACACATTGCCTCAGCCACAATAGGAGCAACAGAGATGTCCAGCAACTTGGTACCTGCAAACAGAACATCACCAGCAGAATTCCTTGCAATTAAACCCCAACCTGTGCTTTTATTAAGAAAACACCCAGC
Organism: Astragalus glycyphyllos; assembly: GCA_963573325.1. NCBI lineage: Eukaryota > Viridiplantae > Streptophyta > Magnoliopsida > Fabales > Fabaceae > Astragalus > Astragalus glycyphyllos. The sequence goes on from OY754308.1 coordinate 69,875,601, forward strand.
ATCAACATTAACTTTTATCATGTCAGCTCCTGGAGTCTTCCAACACCTGAGAGGCCTAGCAGAAGGTGTTCTGGTGCTCTTGTAATTTGCTTCATTAAAATCTTCAACAAACTCAGCACTCTTAGAAGCAATAGACATTGGACTAAAAACTGTTTTATTGAAAATTAAATCATTTCTAGCTTTCCAAATTTTCCATAAAGTAACACAAAAAATTTGTTTAGCCAAATCATTATCAACTGAAAACCAATGGAGTATCCAATCAAACAAATCGATCTGATCAGGCACATGGATACCAAGAGGTGAAGAGAACCACACCAATTTCACTTGATAAAAATTCATAAAAAGGTGGCTGGTTGTTTCTTTTTCAGCAGAACACAAAGGGCAAATGGTATCAATTATGAGCCCCTTCCTTTCCAATCTACCTCTTGTTGGTAGAATATCTTTGGCTAACCTCCATAGAAAATTCTTCACACAATTAGGAGCAGATACTTTCCAAACAGCCCTCCACATATCTTTGCACCTAGGAGAGGATGATTCTGGAGAATTTATGTTGGACTCATTCAAGAGAAAGTGATAGGCCGATCTGACTGTGTATTTCCCATGCTTTTCACCATGCCATATACGAGAGTCCTCAGGCAACCTCCAAGAGATGGGAATGTTGAGAATCTGCTGAACTTCAAAACTGTTGAAGCATCTGGAGAGAAGGCTTATGTCCCATTGCCTAGTATCAGGATCAATAAGCTGGCTAACAGTGGCATCTGCAGCAAGGTGAGTAACAGGACTACAGACTTTAAAATTGGCTTGCTCAGGCAGCCAATTATCACCCCAAATATGAACTTTCACACCATTACCAATGTTCCATCTTGAACCATTAATGACCAACTCTCTAGCACTAAAAATACTCCTCCAAGCATAGCTTGGTTGGAAACCAACAGAAGCCTTAGAGAGATCAGGTCTAGGAAAATACCTGCCTTTGAAGACTCTGGCCATAAGGGAAGACTCATCTTGCAGCAATCTCCAACATTGTTTACCAAGAAGAGTAGAGTTGAAACAGATGAACCCTCTGAATCCCATTCCACCCTTAGATTTAGTTGCACCCATCTTGTCCCAACTGATCCAATGAATCTTTCTATGTTGATCAGTAGAGCCCCACCAAAACTTAGCTATCATAGCCTCAACTTCTTTGCAAACACTAGAAGGAATTCTAAAACAACTCATCACATAGTTTGGGATAGCTTGAGCAATTGACTTGATAAGAGTTTCTTTACCAGCCCTAGAGGGACTTCTCTTTCCACCCTTTGAGCTTCTTCCAAACTCTCTCTTGCACTAGTGAGAACACATCTCTTTTTGACCTACCAAACACAACAGGAAGACCCAAGTATCTAGCATGATAAGTCACAACCTTTATTCCAATCTTGTTACAGATAAAATCTCTCTCTTGGATAGGCACATTTCGACTAAAAGACATATCAGACTTGTCAAAATTAACCAACTGGCCCGAAGCCACTTGGTAAGAGTGCAAGGTTTGAATAATGGAATCGGCCTCTCTTTCATTTGCACGAGCAAAGAGAAGACTATCATCAGCAAACAACAAATGAGTAATAGAGGGGGCAGCTCTTGCAACTTTGAGACCATGGATCCTCTTATTTTGACTTTACCTGTGCAACATGCCAGACAAGACATTTGCACAAAGAATGAAGATATATGGGGAGAGGGGGTCACCCTGGCGGATTCCTCTCTCAGGAGTGAAACTTCTACTAGGCTGCCCATTAATAAGCACTTGATAGGAGACAGTACTAATACAGGAGAGGATCAGAGAGGTGATACTTGGAGGAAAACCAGTTGCCAACAGAGTTGCCTTTATGAAAGGCCATTCAAGCCTATCATAGGCCTTAGCCATATCAAGCTTCAAGGCCATCATACCTTGCTTTCCTTTTGTCTTCTTCTTTAACCAATGGAAACATTTCATGGCTATGAGGGCATTGTCAGTGATTAGACGACCTTTGACAAAAGCACTTTGCTCTTCATCAATAATCGAGGGGAGAAGACTCTTAACTCTATTTGCAATGGTTTTTGTAACAATCTTCATCATGACATTGCAGAGACTAATTGGCCTGAATTGCTTTGGAGAGTTTGGATTCTTGCATTTAAAGATAAGAGCTATGAAAGTCTTATTAATGGAATCAGGAGGTCTTCCTCTATTAAGGATATCCAGGGCAAGCTGCTGAACATCATTACCAATCACATGCCAGAACTTTTGAAAGAATAGGGCAGGTAGCCCATCAGGCCCAGGAGCTTTGAGGGGGTGCATTTGGTCAATGGCATCTTTAATCTCATCCACAGTGAAATTCTTAGCACACCAGGCTTGCTGATCTGATGATAGCTTCTTCTGAATCCCCCCACAAGCAGCATCAATACCATCAGTACCAGAGGATGCAAAAATGTCAGAGAAATAGGAAAGAATAATTCTTTCAACATGCTCCTCACCATGCCACCACACTCCATCTTCATCTCTAAGTTTCTTAATGGAGTTTGTCTTATTTCTTTGACTAGCTTTCCTATGAAAGAATTTGGAATTTGTATCTCCCTCTTTGAGCCAGAAAGCTCGACTCCTCTGTCTCCAAGTCACTTCTAGCTTTTGAAGGAGCTCAGCATGAGTTTTTTCCAAATTCCTATAAGTAGCAAGGCTGTCAACATCACCACTCCAAAGATTTTCATCTTTTAGAAGACCCTCAATCTTATTGATTTCTTTTCTAAGCTCATTGGTTCTATAATCTTCAAACTCAGAGTCTACATCTCTCACATTGTTCAATCTGTCCACACAACTTCTGCCAGCCCCATCCAGTTTCTACTGACCACCTCTTCACATTTAGGATCTTTTGTCCAGTTTTCCTCAAATCTAAACACATGGACTCTCTTCTTTTGCCTCAGATGATCATGGTCTTCTAATTTTATCATAACAACAGAGTGATCAGAGCCAAATCTAGGAAGATGGAAGACTCTAATAGGAGCAAACCTGTTATAGAAACTTTCAGTGACCATAGCCCTATCAAGCCTACATTGGATATTATCCTCAGCAGCTCTACCATTTGACCAAGTGAAAGGGTAGCCCAAGAAACCAAGATCATTGAACTCACAAATATCCATGGAGTCTCTGCCCAAAGAAAGTTGATCAAATGTTCTATTATTTCCCCCAATCTTCTCTTCAGATGAAATAGTGTCATTAAGATCCCCAAAGCATAACCAGTCATTACAAACAAGATCAACAAGACTCTGAATGAGAAGCCAAGTATCCTTTTTATGAGCTTCATCAAGAAAACCATAAACCCCAGTCACCATACAAGGAGCAACAGAATCATCTAAGTAACCAGAACCGTGAATATGATTGAGATAATAAGAAATAACAGAAAACTTTACCACACCACACCATAACAGAGCAATACCACCAGCCCTATCTTTACCACTACCACGACAGCCCACAATAATACCTGAACTGAAACCACATTGTTGCTTAACTTTATTCATCTCAAACTCTGATAACTTGGTTTCCATAAGGAAAACCATATGAGGATTTTCAAGGTTTTTGAGCCTCAACAAGGCTCGAATTGCCTGAGGGTTTCCCAAGCCCCTGCAATTCCAACTGATGATTTTCATGGTGATAGGAGGTGTTGACTCTCCAACACCCCCTCTGGTAAAGGTATATCCACATTCATCAGGAAGCAAATGCCTTGTGATGTTCATGCCAAATTTTATTGGTTTTTTCTAGCTTCCCTTTGAAGAATTGTGGGTAGTTTACCCATTATGATGTGCACCAATGAAAAAAGCAACATAGAATCAATTAATTATGTCAAAAAACTATATATTATTATTATTTTTATTATTATTAATATATATCTAAAGGAAGCTCTAATGAAGCCTCCCCAAGGCTTCTCATGATTTTCATCTATATTAATATTTATTTATAATTTATACATAAATTGACTTTAATTTTAATTAAAGAACATAATTTCCACTAACTTATTAAATGATGCTCTTAGTGAAATATTATTTAATTAACTTTATTTTGATATGAAAGTGATTCTTTTTTTATGGAAATATAGAAATTGATAATAACAATTAACAGTATACATGCATATAATATAAATATAAATCCTACCTAAAACAAGTTTCTATATTTTGATAGATTTTATTTATCCTTTTTTAACATATTTTTCATAAGTTAAAATGTACAATTTTGTATTTCTTACATTTATATAAACAAATTTGGCTTCTTATATTAGTAAAAATTTTATTCTTAATTGAACATATTTGTATTTCTATTAATTGTTACAATCTCTAATCAAAATCTCTACCAAATCATTGTATATTTAAATTTTAACTAAATCTTTGAAATTAAAAATAATTAGTAGGCCTTTTGAAATTATTCTCTACCTAATAATTAGGCATTGAAATGGGCTGACTTCATATGAATATGAATTATTACTTTAGTTGTTAATAAACTCATGAGTTAGCATAAAATGAGCAAAAGAGGTAGAGTTTTTATTAATTCATTATATATGTAACTAATTTTTGTTATTTATTTAATTTTATTTTGACATATTTAAGTTATTTATTTGTTTTTCCATGATCAATTAAATATACGTTTCTTTAAATTATATGAAAGGCCATTAATAAGCACTTGATAGGAGACAGTACTAATACAGGAGAGGATCAGAGAGGTGATACTTGGAGGAAAACCAGTTGCCAACAGAGTTGCCTTTATGAAAGGCCATTCAAGCCTATCATAGGCCTTAGCCATATCAAGCTTCAAGGCCATCATACCTTGCTTTCCTTTTGTCTTCTTCTTTAACCAATGGAAACATTTCATGGCTATGAGGGCATTGTCAGTGATTAGACGACCTTTGACAAAAGCACTTTGCTCTTCATCAATAATCGAGGGGAGAAGACTCTTAACTCTATTTGCAATGGTTTTTGTAACAATCTTCATCATGACATTGCAGAGACTAATTGGCCTGAATTGCTTTGGAGAGTTTGGATTCTTGCATTTAAAGATAAGAGCTATGAAAGTCTTATTAATGGAATCAGGAGGTCTTCCTCTATTAAGGATATCCAGGGCAAGCTGCTGAACATCATTACCAATCACATGCCAGAACTTTTGAAAGAATAGGGCAGGTAGCCCATCAGGCCCAGGAGCTTTGAGGGGGTGCATTTGGTCAATGGCATCTTTAATCTCATCCACAGTGAAATTCTTAGCACACCAGGCTTGCTGATCTGATGATAGCTTCTTCTGAATCCCCCCACAAGCAGCATCAATACCATCAGTACCAGAGGATGCAAAAATGTCAGAGAAATAGGAAAGAATAATTCTTTCAACATGCTCCTCACCATGTGTTTGCTGGTGTTTTTAGCAAACAATCACTAGTTTTATTAGAAGGTTTGTGAGATCAAACTAGAAAAATCTCAAAGCAATTGCCTTTGAATTGCAAAAGTTTTTGTTTCAGAAAATGTAGAAAAGGGGACGATTTGCAAATGATTAACAGAATTGAAAAGAAAAGAAGCAGTAAATGGTGCAGGAATTGTAAAGAACAGACAAATAAATTGCATTAAATCATAAAAGTGGTACACGATCACGTACAGCGATTCTTCCACTCGTTTTTCGCTCTGGCTTGGAAGTTAGAGTTTCAGGAATCGGGTTGTGTATTGTGATTTGTGACCCCTGTTTCTTCTCAGAAACAGTTATTTATACAAAGGAAAAGAGGGGGAAATTTGAACTAAGTAACTGCCTAACAATTTGAAAATAAGTAACTGCTCCTACTTTCGACCAAGTAACTGCTCCTACTTTCGACCAAAACCGCTCTATCACGCTTCGACCAACTGCTAGTCTTCAACGCATAACTGCTCTGTTTTCTGTCTGTCGAAAGCCTGTGTCGATTTTCCTCTCTCTTGCTTTTGCTTCCCTGGAAACTTGTCGAGTTTACCTTGCGCATGACCATTTTCTTTGTCGAAATAATATGGTCTTTGTGAAATAAATATAAGTCAGGCCATATTGACCATCTTTAATGAAGCCTGTCGAAATTACAGGCTAACAAATTGCCCCCCAAAAATGTCTTTTTCAACTGAACTTGAGGAGGAAGAAGAGAAAGACATTTTTTGAATTCACCATCGAAATAACTTTGCACTTGAGTAATATAGCTGTATACCTGATGTCACCACTGTTAAGTGTTGTTTCCATATTCAAACCTTGAACTTGAACAGCCTGTAAATTCGGCCTTTGACTATGTTTTGGCAACTTAAATGCCATGTTTTTACGCTTTCTTTATATTTATTCCAGCGTTATTTTAACTTCGTGCAACGTTGGCTTATACTTTTTCAAGTATTTACCATTTATACGCAAAATTCTTTCATCAGCGCCGATCTCTTCGACCTCATATGCGCCGTTTGAATAAACTTGTAAAATTTTAAATGGTCCTTCCCAACTTGGGGACCATTTACCAAAGACTCTATCTTTTTTATCCATAGGCAATAGGACCTTCCACACTAGATCACCTGAATTAAAGGCTTTAAACTTAACCTTTTTGTTATAAGTTTTAGTTACCCTCTCTTTCTGTCGAATAAGCGTATCTAAAGCTAATAACCTTTCTTCGTCTAAATCAACCAATTCATCAAGCATCATATTCCAATAATAATCAGAGGGAATCTCCCACTATCTTTGAATTCTTGTTGATTGTAGACAAATTTCAACAGGCAACACTGCATCGTGTCCAAATGTTAGCCTATAAGGAGTAGTGTTGATAGATTCTTTGGGTGAATTTCGACAAGCCCATAATGCTTGATCAAGGGTATTATGCCAATTTTTGGGTTTCTGCCCAACATGCTTTTTAATCAAATTAATAATAACTTTATTGGCAGCTTCTACTTGACCATTGGCTTGCGCATAATATAGTGTCGAAGTTAATAACTTAAAACCAATTTCAGAAGCAAATTCTACCATTTTTTTACCAGTGAAAACTGATCCCTGATCTGTAGTAATGGTTTCTGGAATTCCAAATCTATAAATGATAAGATTTTGAATAAACCTTATCACTGCTTCTTGATCAACATTGGCTAAAGGTATAGCTTCAACCCATTTGGTGAAGTAATCAATTCCCACAAGGATATATCTATGGCCCTTCGACGAAGTTGGCTTTATCTCTCCAATCACATCTAGAGCCCAACCTCTAAATGGCCAAGGTTTGACTAAGGCATGTAACTCATTTGCCGGTACATGTTGTATCCCAGCATGCTTTTGACACTCTTGGCATCCCTTGGCAAATTCTATGCAATCTTTCAGCATAGTTGGCCAATACATTCCTTGTCGAAATAATAACCACTTCATTTTGTGGCCTACTTGGTGTGAACCACATGCTCCACTATGTGTATCAGAGACTGCTAAATATGCCTCATTTTCACTAAGACATTTTAATAGTACTCCTTTAGGAGTCTTTTTAAACAATTCGTTTCCAATTATCACATAGCTCAAAGCTCTGTATTTTACCTTTTTATTGGTATTTCTTGTGGGATTTTGCAAATATTCCGCAATAGGCCTTCTCCAATCATTATTGGTCATATTGTCAAGAGCAAAAATTTCTGCTAAGTCAAAGTCACCAAAAAATTGACGTTTTTCGACAACGACTAGTTCCTCGTTTGCGATTGTTGCCCCCCCAATTTTTGGTGTTGACAATAGTGACGAAGAATAGTCATTAGAAATGATTTTATCCTTTATTTCGATTAACTCTTCCAGGCTTTGTTTTGAAACTTTATAGCCTGAAGCAATTTGTGCCAATTCATTTGCCACTTGATTATCAATTCGTGGTAAATGTTCTAAGTGAACAAACTCAAATCTTTTTAACAAAGCATTGGCAACAACAAAGTATCTGATAAGGTGCTCTTTAATGCATTTGTACTCCCTTGTCAATTGTTTGACAACCAACTCAGAGTCACCTTTTATTTCGACATGACTTGCCCCCAGCTCAAGTAAAATTTCAAGGCCTACTATTAAAGCCTCATACTCAGCTTCATTATTGGAACAAACATCTCGAATTTTAAACTTATACTTCATTGGAATGTTAGTAGGAGATATTATTAAAATACCAATCCCAACTCCATGTTTATGGCTTGAACCATCAAAGTACAACCTCCAAGGATATACGTCTACAAAACTTAATGTTTCTTCGACAACAGAATGGTCTACTATAAAATCAGCAACCACTTGTCCTTTAATTGATTTTAGAGGTTGATAAGTTAAGTTGTATTCTGACAAAGCCAAAGCCCATTTACCAATTCGGCTATGCATTATTGGTTTCGACAGCATATGCTTAATAACATCAAAATGCGAATAAACAGAAACATCAGCTGGTTTTATATATTGCTTTAACTTTGTACACGAGAAATACAAACAAAGGCACAACTTTTCTATAGGAGTGTACCTCGTTTCGGCATCATTTAAGACCCTACTGAGGTAATAAATGGCTCTTTCGACACCACTATCATCCTCTTGTGCTAACATGCTACCTATTGTTCTATCGGAAGCTGCTATATACAATTTGAGCACTTTGTGTTTAATAACAGGCAACAAAATTGGTGGTTTCATCAAATAAGACTTGATTTCGTCGAAGGCTGCTTGATGCATTGGTTCCCATTTGAACTCTTCTTCCTTCTTCAGTCTTAACAATGGCGAAAAAACTTGTGTTTTGCCACTTAGATTTGATATAAATCTTCGAAGGAAATTGATTTTTCCCAGCAACGACTGAAGCTCCTTTTTGGTCGAAGGGGCCTTCGTTTCCATAATTGCCTTAGTCTTATTTTGATTGATTTCAATGCCTTTTTTGTGCACTATAAAACCCAAGAAATCACCTGCACGCACACAAAAGGCACATTTTAATGGATTTAATTTCAATCCATATTTCCTCATTCTTTCAAAAGAACGGCGAAGATGGTCTAAATGACCACTTTCTGAGGAAGATTTAACCACCACATCATCTATGTATACTTGCATAAAATCATCAATAAAATCATGAAACATAGAATTCATGGCCCTCTGATATGTAGCACCAGCATTCTTTAAGCCAAAGGGCATTACTACCCATTCATAAACACCCAATGCCCCTGGACATCTAAAAGCAGTTTTCGACACATCCTCTTCAGCAATGAAGATTTGATTATACCCAGAATAACCATCGAGCATACTATGATAATCAAATCCTGCTGCTGAATCTATTAGCATTTCTGCCACCGGCATTGCGTATTCATCCTTGGGAGATGCATTATTTAAATCCCTAAAATCTATGCAAACTCTAAGAGTCCCATTTTTCTTTATTACAAGAACTATATTGGCTAACCATTCGACATACCTGGCAGTTCTGATGAATTTGTTTCTGAATAGCCTTTCGATTTCCTCTTTGATCTTAGCCAACACTTGAGGAGCAAATCTTCTTGGCACTTGCTTCACTGGTTTCTTCCCTGGTCGAATTGGTAATTGCATTTCCACTACTTCTCGACTTAACCCAGGCATTTCGTCGTAATCCCAAGCAAAGCAGTCTTTGAACTCCCTTAGCAATGTAATGACTTGGGTTTTTAGAGAAGCATCAATATTTGCACTAATATAAGTTGGCCTTTTTATTGAGCCATTTCCCAAATCAACTTCTTCTAACGGGTCTTGAGCTTGCATATGCTTTGTCAAATCTCTAGGATCCTTTTCAAAACCTAATGGATCATTATCATAGACACAGTCAAGTCTTTCATCTATGACTATGCCATTTTCTTCATGTAACTCTCTGGTTTCGACAGCCATTGTTTGTTGAATAATTTCGGCCTCCATAGCCGCTTTAAACTTGTTTTCGGCCATATAAGCCGTAATTTTGTCCCATGCATTGGGCACTGACATAAGAACATTTTCAAGAACCAGTGTTCCACCCCGTTGGTCGAAAAACACCATCAGGATAGACACTATCATCTCCCATTATTTCTCTTTCCCAAACAAAACCATAATTTGGGTCAAGATGAACTGAGGCAAAAACATTATCCGCAGGAACATATGCCTCATTAGAAGATGAACATGGCGCAATCTTCGCCATTTGTTTCTCAAAATTTTCCTTGGTAACTTGGTTCACATCAGCACGGAAGTAGCTCTGATCGGCTTCAACATACTCTACCAAACCATCTTCCTTCCACATTACTAAACGTTGATGCAAAGTTGAAGGGACAGCACCAACTCCATGGATCCACTCTCTACCAAGGAGTAAATTAAAATTCGCTTTAGAGGCTATCACTAAGAACAATGTAGTCCTCTTTATGGAACCAACAATTAAGTCCACCTCAATGGCCCCCAAAGAATGGCCAGTTTTGCCTTCATAGTTGCTTAAGACAATGTTATGTGGCCTGAGGTCAGTATCGAACTTACCAATCTTCTTCAAAAGACCATGTGGCATCAAATTCACTGCAGCTCCACCATCCACTAACACTTTGTTAATTCCAACACCATTGACTTTGGCTTGAACATAGAGGGGTTTCAAGTGGTTTTGCATACTCATATCTGGCTTCTCAAAGGTAGCCATTTGGTCTTCGACACAACCATTGTTCATCACATAGTAACACATTGGCTTGTGATGAGCCATATCCTCTGTAAAATCCTCTTCAACGTCATTTGGTACTGTGATAACATCGTACTCAAGAGGCAGTATTGATACCACATTGCAAACAACGTCGAAATCATCTTCAGAATCATTAAAATCAGACTCCAGGTCTTCATCCATGTCGAAATCAGCATTCTTTTCTTTCACTGATGACAATGGAGGAAATATTCTTTCAAGAGCAGGCCTTCTTGGCTTTTCTGTTACCACAGCCTTGCCTTTGGCCTTATTCGCTGCACACACATGACTAGCAACATCAGCATTCCCCTTTGTGGTAACTTCAGCTTTGTGAACCTCACTCTTCGCCACTATCATGCTGCGTGGAGCTTGATTATTAGCCAAATAACTTGGGACCTGGTTAATGTCAAAGTGTGCCTTCTTCTTCTGTTGTCTTTGGTAACGACGCCACTGTGTTCTAGTCATAGGGTTCTTACCCTTATAGTTATTCTTATAATTAAACTTAACAGCATCAGTACCTGGCTTGACAGCTTTAGCACGTTGATTATTGGGCACCCACGCTTCGACAGGAGCACTAGCACTTGGGACAAAGGATTTATTTGTTGACAACTTCAAATACCCCCTCACTGAGGACTCCTCTTTAGCAAATTGTCGTTTGCTTGTTGAAGGCTTTGTTGACACATTAGCCTTATAGCCAGGAAGATCTCCTTTTGCAAAGTCAAATTTCGGCCTGTTATCAAGCCATTTTCTTTTGCGTTGTTGTTGATCCTGATAACCTTCGACAGCTTTAGCTGCTTCTTTATCGAAGACAGCACTGCACCTTGGGCAAAGCATAACTTCAGAGTTATTCCACTTACACCGATTGAGGAAATCTATCAATTCTTCCTCAGCCTTTGGATACACAGCATGTATCTTCCCATCATATTCTTTTAGGGTCACCTCCTGTTTCTTACCTTCAGCATACATAAAACCTTTTAATTTTTTGGTGGCAGTCTTGACACACTTAGGAGGGTCTGCCATTTGAGCATCCACCATGCCTACATCAGCTTCGACAGGTTCAGAGTACATAGCTTCAGCCTTAGGCAATGGATCAACATCAATCTGCATAGGAGCTTTCATTTTCTTATCAGCAAATTTGAGTCTTCCTTCGTCAACTGCTTTCTGCACAATATCCCTGAAGAGCACACAACGGTCAGTGTTATGTCCCAAAAAATTATGGAACTTACAATAACCCTTTTTCTTTCTTTGGTCAAGAGTTGGTATTTTAAGGCCTTTAGGCACTAATATTTGACCATCAGTTACTAAAAGATCAAAAATTTCATCACATTTAGTAACATCAAAAGTATAAGTCTTAGGCATAAATCTATCATTCTTAGGCTCTACAGGGTTATTCCCATTCGCAGGCCTTAATAATTTACAGGTATAAGGAGGACCAGGCTTAAGTTCAGCCACGTCTATCTCCTCTTCTTCGACATTACTATATGTAACGTCAAATTCTTCTTCGACATATGCCACTTTTTCTTTTTTATGATACCTATTCGACCTAGATTTTTCCTCTCTAAGCCTTTCAACTTGTCGAACTCTATCAGCCAAATGAGCCATATCTCGCAAATGAGGTGTGTCTAATTTCTTTCTAATTGAGTAATCAAGGCCACCAGCAGCCATTTCGACAAGCTCATGTTCAGGGACTTGTGTGAAGCAACGAGATTTCAACAGCCTAAATCTGTTTAAGTAATCATCAATAGTTTCAGGCATTTTGCGCCGAACACTAGCCAATTCTTTAAGACTAATTTTCGACTGGCCCATGTAAAACTGTGCATGGAATGCCTTTTCTAATTGCCCCCATGTGAACATAGAACCAGGGGGTAAGGTCGTGAACCAAGTGAAAGCATTTTTAGTTAGAGAATTTGGAAAGTATTTCATCTTCAAATTCTCATTTTGTGCTAAGTCCCCAGCCTCAGTCAAGAAACGAGCAATGTGTTCGACTGTGGACTCATTTGTATCACCACCAAACTTAGTAAACTTGGGAACTTTCCATCCCCTTGGTAACTCAGTTTGTAATACGTATTCACATAATGGTGATACGAAGTTAGGCCTTTGTAAACCTATGTTAAGGCCATTTTGCGCCAAAATAGTTTCGACTAAAGTAGCTATATTGTTTTCTGCGCCAATATTGTGTTGTTGCACTTGTCGAACAACTTCATCAGCGTTCTGGTGTCTATTTACCAAAACTACTTCAGGGACGTGGTTTACTGCCCCTTGTAGTTCGCCTACAACTGTCGACGCTTCGACTGCAACTGCTTCTTGGGGGTTAACTGGCGACGCATTACCCGCAATAATAGGAACTTGCCTATTATTAACCGCTGGAGCCCCAAAGAAGTCTGCAATCCTACTCATCTGATTTGCCAACATTTGGTAACTGTTATTGGTATTTTGAATCAATGGATTGAAAACTGTACCAATTTGTTGGGTAAGCATATTAACCATATCGTGATTACTCTCGTCTACTTGCTGTCTTAAGGCCAACAAAGACGTATTGGTTAATGCTGGGGGATTTCGACCAAATACGCTCTCAGAAGAGACATGTGTAGGGGAAAAGGTCGAAATATGTGGCGTTCCAGTAGGCATGCCATACATTCCCAAAGGAAATGGGGGTAGATGCACGTTATTCAAACGTGGGTCTAAACCGTTTCCCATTGCCATGTAAGGGCTATGAAGCCCTGCACTTAACGGCAAAGACATAGGCAAAGATGCCATTTCTGACTGCGTTGAACCAACATTAGTCATTGATAATGAAGGAACGGTTATCGACGATGATGGTCCTGCGCTAATGTTTGCAGAATCCATTGTTGTTCCTTGCCCTTGTGAAACCACAGGGTTGGAACTAGACGCATTATTCGTACTGGACCGAACCATTTTACCACTTCTTAAGTGCATACAACAGCGAATACAAATAAGAGAGTATGAAAATGAACAAAATCAAAGGCAATGTCCCACTGGGCGTGCCAATTTGTTTGCTGGTGTTTTTAGCAAACAATCACTAGTTTTATTAGAAGGTTTGTGAGATCAAACTAGAAAAATCTCAAAGCAATTGCCTTTGAATTGCAAAAGTTTTTGTTTCAGAAAATGTAGAAAAGGGGACGATTTGCAAATGATTAACAGAATTGAAAAGAAAAGAAGCAGTAAATGGTGCAGGAATTGTAAAGAACAGACAAATAAATTGCATTAAATCATAAAAGTGGTACACGATCACGTACAGCGATTCTTCCACTCGTTTTTCGCTCTGGCTTGGAAGTTAGAGTTTCAGGAATCGGGTTGTGTATTGTGATTTGTGACCCCTGTTTCTTCTCAGAAACAGTTATTTATACAAAGGAAAAGAGGGGGAAATTTGAACTAAGTAACTGCCTAACAATTTGAAAATAAGTAACTGCTCCTACTTTCGACCAAGTAACTGCTCCTACTTTCGACCAAAACCGCTCTATCACGCTTCGACCAACTGCTAGTCTTCAACGCATAACTGCTCTGTTTTCTGTCTGTCGAAAGCCTGTGTCGATTTTCCTCTCTCTTGCTTTTGCTTCCCTGGAAACTTGTCGAGTTTACCTTGCGCATGACCATTTTCTTTGTCGAAATAATATGGTCTTTGTGAAATAAATATAAGTCAGGCCATATTGACCATCTTTAATGAAGCCTGTCGAAATTACAGGCTAACAAATTGCCCCCCAAAAATGTCTTTTTCGACTGAACTTGAGGAGGAAGAAGAGAAAGAACATTTTTGAATTCACCATCGAAATAGACTTTGCACTTGAGTAAAATAGCTGTATACCTGATGTCACCACTGTTAAGTGTTGTTGACATTACTCCTATATTGGTGTATTACGTGGCCTTCAACGTTCTGCTTATAATTCTGACAATGCTCATATGGCAATCACAACTTCTTTTGAATGCCACGTACTTACGCTTTCTTTATCTTTATTCTAGCGTTATTTTAACTTCTTGCAACGTTGGCTTATACTTTTTCAAGTATTTGCCATTTATACGCAAAATTCTTTCATCAGCGCCGATCTCTTCGACCTCATATGCGCCGTTTGAATAAACTTGTAAAATTTTAAATGGTCCTTCCCAACTTGGGGACCATTTACCAAAGACTCTATCTTTTTTATCCATAGGCAATAGGACCTTCCACACTAGATCACCTGAATTAAAGGCTTTAAACTTAACCTTTTTGTTATAAGTTTTAGTTACCCTCTCTTTCTGTCGAATAAGCGTATCTAAAGCTAATAACCTTTCTTCGTCTAAATCAACCAATTCATCAAGCATCATATTCCAATAATAATCAGAGGGAATCTCCCACTATCTTTGAATTCTTGTTGATTGTAGACAAATTTCAACAGGCAACACTGCATCGTGTCCAAATGTTAGCCTATAAGGAGTAGTGTTGATAGATTCTTTGGGTGAATTTCGACAAGCCCATAATGCTTGATCAAGGGTATTATGCCAATTTTTGGGTTTCTGCCCAACATGCTTTTTAATCAAATTAATAATAACTTTATTGGCAGCTTCTACTTGACCATTGGCTTGCGCATAATATGGTGTCGAAGTTAATAACTTAAAACCAATTTCAGAAGCAAATTCTACCATTTTTTTACCAGTGAAAACTGATCCCTGATCTGTAGTAATGGTTTCTGGAATTCCAAATCTATAAATGATATGATTTTGAATAAACCTTATCACTGCTTCTTGATCAACATTGGCTAAAGGTATAGCTTCAACCCATTTGGTGAAGTAATCAATTCCCACAAGGATATATCTATGGCCCTTCGACGAAGTTGGCTTTATCTCTCCAATCACATCTAGAGCCCAACCTCTAAATGGCCAAGGTTTGACTATGGCATGTAATTCATTTGCCGGTACATGTTGTATCCCAGCATGCTTTTGACACTCTTGGCATCCCTTGGCAAATTCTATGCAATCTTTCAGCATAGTTGGCCAATACATTCCTTGTCGAAATAATAACCACTTCATTTTGTGGCCTACTTGGTGTGAACAACATGCTCCACTATGTGTATCAGAGACTGCTAAATATGCCTCATTTTCACTAAGACATTTTAATAGTACTCCTTCAGGAGTCTTTTTAAACAATTCGTTTCCAATTATCACATAGCTCAAAGCTCTGTATTTTACCTTTTTATTGGTATTTCTTGTGGGATTTTGCAAATATTCCGCAATAGGCCTTCGCCAATCATTATTGGTCATATTGTCAAGAGCAAAAATTTCTGCTAAGTCAAAGTCACCAAAAAATTGACGTTTTTCGACAACGACTAGTTCCTCGTTTGCGATTGTTGCCCCCCCAATTTTTGGTGTTGACAATAGTGACGAAGAATAGTCATTAGAAATGATTTTATCCTTTATTTCGATTAACTCTTCCAGGCTTTGTTTTGAAACTTTATAGCCTGAAGCAATTTGTGCCAATTCATTTGCCACTTGATTATCAATTCGTGGTAAATGTTCTAAGTGAACAAACTCAAATCTTTTTAACAAAGCATTGGCAACAACAAAGTATCTGATAAGGTGCTCTTTAATGCATTTGTACTCCCTTGTCAATTGTTTGACAACCAACTCAGAGTCACCTTTTATTTCGACATGACTTGCCCCCAGCTCAAGTAAAATTTCAAGGCCTACTATTAAAGCCTCATACTCAGCTTCATTATTGGAACAAACATCTCGAATTTTAAACTTATACTTCGTTGGAATGTTAGTAGGAGATATTATTAAAATACCAATCCCAACTCCATGTTTATGGCTTGAACCATCAAAGTACAACCTCCAAGGATATACGTCTACAAAACTTAATGTTTCTTCGACAACAGAATGGTCTACTATAAAATCAGCAACCACTTGTCCTTTAATTGATTTTAGAGGTTGATAAGTTAAGTTGTATTCTGACAAAGCCAAAGCCCATTTACCAATTCGGCTATGCATTATTGGTTTCGACAGCATATGCTTAATAACATCAAAATGCGAATAAACAGAAATATCAGCTGGTTTTATATATTGCTTTAACTTTGTACACGAAAAATACAAACAAAGGCACAACTTTTCTATAGGAGTGTACCTCGTTTCGGCATCATTTAAGACCCTACTGAGGTAATAAATGGCTCTTTCGACACCACTATCATCCTCTTGTGCTAACATGCTACCTATTGTTCTATCGGAAGCTGCTATATACAATTTGAGCACTTTGTGTTTAATAACAGGCAACAAAATTGGTGGTTTCATCAAATAAGACTTGATTTCGTCGAAGGCTGCTTGATGCATTGGTTCCCATTTGAACTCTTCTTCCTTCTTCAGTCTTAACAATGGCGAAAAAACTTGTGTTTTGCCACTTAGATTTGATATAAATCTTCGAAGGAAATTGATTTTTCCCAGCAACGACTGAAGCTCCTTTTTGGTCGAAGGGGCCTTCGTTTCCATAATTGCCTTAGTCTTATTTTGATTGATTTCAATGCCTTTTTTGTGCACTATAAAACCCAAGAAATCACCTGCACGCACACAAAAGGCACATTTTAATGGATTTAATTTCAATCCATATTTCCTCATTCTTTCAAAAGAACGGCGAAGATGGTCTAAATGACCACTTTCTGAGGAAGATTTAACCACCACATCATCTATGTATACTTGCATAAAATCATCAATAAAATCATGAAACATAGAATTCATGGCCCTCTGATATGTAGCACCAGCATTCTTTAAGCCAAAGGGCATTACTACCCATTCATAAACACCCAATGCCCCTGGACATCTAAAAGCAGTTTTCGACACATCCTCTTCAGCAATGAAGATTTGATTATACCCAGAATAACCATCGAGCATACTAAGATAATCAAATCCTGCTGCTGAATCTATTAGCATTTCTGCCACCGGCATTGCGTATTCATCCTTGGGAGATGCATTATTTAAATCCCTAAAATCTATGCAAACTCTAAGAGTCCCATTTTTCTTTATTACAGGAACTATATTGGCTAACCATTCGACATACCTGGCAGTTCTGATGAATTTGTTTCTGAATAGCCTTTCGATTTCCTCTTTGATCTTAGCCAACACTTGAGGAGCAAATCTTCTTGGCACTTGCTTCACTGGTTTCTTCCCTGGTCGAATTGGTAATTGCATTTCCACTACTTCTCGACTTAACCCAGGCATTTCGTCGTAATCCCAAGCAAAGCAGTCTTTGAACTCCCTTAGCAATGTAATGACTTGGGTTTTTAGAGAAGCATCAATATTTGCACTAATATAAGTTGGCCTTTTTATTGAGCCATTTCCCAAATCAACTTCTTCTAACGGGTCTTGAGCTTGCATATGCTTTGTCAAATCTCTAGGATCCTTTTCAAAACCTAATGGATCATTATCATAGACACAGTCAAGTCTTTCATCTATGACTATGCCATTTTCTTCATGTAACTCTCTGGTTTCGACAGCCATTGTTTGTTGAATAATTTCGGCCTCCATAGCCGCTTTAAACTTGTTTTCGGCCATATAAGCCGTAATTTTGTCCCATGCATTGGGCACTGACATAAGAACATTTTCAAGAACCAGTGTTCCACCCCGTTGGTCGAAAAACACCATCAGGATAGACACTATCATCTCCCATTATTTCTCTTTCCCAAACAAAACCATAATTTGGGTCAAGATGAACTGAGGCAAAAACATTATCCGCAGGAACATATGCCTCATTAGAAGATGAACATGGCGCAATCTTCGCCATTTGTTTCTCAAAATTTTCCTTGGTAACTTGGTTCACATCAGCACGGAAGTAGCTCTGATCGGCTTCAACATACTCTACCAAACCATCTTCCTTCCACATTACTAAACGTTGATGCAAAGTTGAAGGGACAGCACCAACTCCATGGATCCACTCTCTACCAAGGAGTAAATTAAAATTCGCTTTAGAGGCTATCACTAAGAACAATGTAGTCCTCTTTATGGAACCAACAATTAAGTCCACCTCAATGGCCCCCAAAGAATGGCCAGTTTTGCCTTCATAGTTGCTTAAGACAATGTTATGTGGCCTGAGGTCAGTATCGAACTTACCAATCTTCTTCAAAAGACCATGTGGCATCAAATTCACTGCAGCTCCACCATCCACTAACACTTTGTTAATTCCAACACCATTGACTTTGGCTTGAACATAGAGGGGTTTCAAGTGGTTTTGCATACTCATATCTGGCTTCTCAAAGGTAGCCATTTGGTCTTCGACACAACCATTGTTCATCACATAGTAACACATTGGCTTGTGATGAGCCATATCCTCTGTAAAATCCTCTTCAACGTCATTTGGTACTGTGATAACATCGTACTCAAGAGGCAGTATTGATACCACATTGCAAACAACGTCGAAATCATCTTCAGAATCATTAAAATCAGACTCCAGGTCTTCATCCATGTCGAAATCAGCATTCTTTTCTTTCACTGATGACAATGGAGGAAATATTCTTTCAAGAGCAGGCCTTCTTGGCTTTTCTGTTACCACAGCCTTGCCTTTGGCCTTATTCGCTGCACACACATGACTAGCAACATCAGCATTCCCCTTTGTGGCAACTTCAGCTTTGTGAACCTCACTCTTCGCCACTATCATGCTGCGTGGAGCTTGATTATTAGCCAAATAACTTGGGACCTGGTTAATGTCAAAGTGTGCCTTCTTCTTCTGTTGTCTTTGGTAACGACGCCACTGTGTTCTAGTCATAGGGTTCTTACCCTTATAGTTATTCTTATAATTAAACTTAACAGCATCAGTACCTGGCTTGACAGCTTTAGCACGTTGATTATTGGGCACCCACGCTTCGACAGGAGCACTAGCACTTGGGACAAAGGATTTATTTGTTGACAACTTCAAATACCCCCTCACTGAGGACTCCTCTTTAGCAAATTGTCGTTTGCTTGTTGAAGGCTTTGTTGACACATTAGCCTTATAGCCAGGAAGATCTCCTTTTGCAAAGTCAAATTTCGGCCTGTTATCAAGCCATTTTCTTTTGCGTTGTTGTTGATCCTGATAACCTTCGACAGCTTTAGCTGCTTCTTTATCGAAGACAGCACTGCACCTTGGGCAAAGCATAACTTCAGAGTTATTCCACTTACACCGATTGAGGAAATCTATCAATTCTTCCTCAGCCTTTGGATACACAGCATGTATCTTCCCATCATATTCTTTTAGGGTCACCTCCTGTTTCTTACCTTCAGCATACATAAAACCTTTTAATTTTTTGGTGGCAGTCTTGACACACTTAGGAGGGTCTGCCATTTGAGCATCCACCATGCCTACATCAGCTTCGACAGGTTCAGAGTACATAGCTTCAGCCTTAGGCAATGGATCAACATCAATCTGCATAGGAGCTTTCATTTTCTTATCAGCAAATTTGAGTCTTCCTTCGTCAACTGCTTTCTGCACAATATCCCTGAAGAGCACACAACGGTCAGTGTTATGTCCCAAAAAATTATGGAACTTACAATAACCCTTTTTCTTTCTTTGGTCAAGAGTTGGTATTTTAAGGCCTTTAGGCACTAATATTTGACCATCAGTTACTAAAAGATCAAAAATTTCATCACATTTAGTAACATCAAAAGTATAAGTCTTAGGCATAAATCTATCATTCTTAGGCTCTACAGGGTTATTCCCATTCGCAGGCCTTAATAATTTACAGGTATAAGGAGGACCAGGCTTAAGTTCAGCCACGTCTATCTCCTCTTCTTCGACATTACTATATGTAACGTCAAATTCTTCTTCGACATATGCCACTTTTTCTTTTTTATGATACCTATTCGACCTAGATTTTTCCTCTCTAAGCCTTTCAACTTGTCGAACTCTATCAGCCAAATGAGCCATATCTCGCAAATGAGGTGTGTCTAATTTCTTTCTAATTGAGTAATCAAGGCCACCAGCAGCCATTTCGACAAGCTCATGTTCAGGGACTTGTGTGAAGCAACGAGATTTCAACAGCCTAAATCTGTTTAAGTAATCATCAATAGTTTCAGGCATTTTGCGCCGAACACTAGCCAATTCTTTAAGACTAATTTTCGACTGGCCCATGTAAAACTGTGCATGGAATGCCTTTTCTAATTGCCCCCATGTGAACATAGAACCAGGGGGTAAGGTCGTGAACCAAGTGAAAGCATTTTTAGTTAGAGAATTTGGAAAGTATTTCATCTTCAAATTCTCATTTTGTGCTAAGTCCCCAGCCTCAGTCAAGAAACGAGCAATGTGTTCGACTGTGGACTCATTTGTATCACCACCAAACTTAGTAAACTTGGGAACTTTCCATCCCCTTGGTAACTCAGTTTGTAATACGTATTCACATAATGGTGATACGAAGTTAGGCCTTTGTAAACCTATGTTAAGGCCATTTTGCGCCAAAATAGTTTCGACTAAAGTAGCTATATTGTTTTCTGCGCCAATATTGTGTTGTTGCACTTGTCGAACAACTTCATCAGCGTTCTGGTGTCTATTTACCAAAACTACTTCAGGGACGTGGTTTACTGCCCCTTGTAGTTCGCCTACAACTGTCGACGCTTCGACTGCAACTGCTTCTTGGGGGTTAACTGGCGACGCATTACCCGCAATAATAGGAACTTGCCTATTATTAACCGCTGGAGCCCCAAAGAAGTCTGCAATCCTACTCATCTGATTTGCCAACATTTGGTAACTGTTATTGGTATTTTGAATCAATGGATTGAAAACTGTACCAATTTGTTGGGTAAGCATATTAACCATATCGTGATTACTCTCGTCTACTTGCTGTCTTAAGGCCAACAAAGACGTATTGGTTAATGCTGGGGGATTTCGACCAAATACGCTCTCAGAAGAGACATGTGTAGGGGAAAAGGTCGAAATATGTGGCGTTCCAGTAGGCATGCCATACATTCCCAAAGGAAATGGGGGTAGATGCACGTTATTCAAACGTGGGTCTAAACCGTTTCCCATTGCCATGTAAGGGCTATGAAGCCCTGCACTTAACGGCAAAGACATAGGCAAAGATGCCATTTCTGACTGCGTTGAACCAACATTAGTCATTGATAATGAAGGAACGGTTATCGACGATGATGGTCCTGCGCTAATGTTTGCAGAATCCATTGTTGTTCCTTGCCCTTGTGAAACCACAGGGTTGGAACTAGACGCATTATTCGTACTGGACCGAACCATTTTACCACTTCTTAAGTGCATACAACAGCGAATACAAATAAGAGAGTATGAAAATGAACAAAATCAAAGGCAATGTCCCACTGGGCGTGCCAATTTGTTTGCTGGTGTTTTTAGCAAACAATCACTAGTTTTATTAGAAGGTTTGTGAGATCAAACTAGAAAAATCTCAAAGCAATTGCCTTTGAATTGCAAAAGTTTTTGTTTCAAAAAATGTAGAAAAGGGGACGATTTGCAAATGATTAACAGAATTGAAAAGAAAAGAAGCAGTAAATGGTGCAGGAATTGTAAAGAACAGACAAATAAATTGCATTAAATCATAAAAGTGGTACACGATCACGTACAGCGATTCTTCCACTCGTTTTTCGCTCTGGCTTGGAAGTTAGAGTTTCAGGAATCGGGTTGTGTATTGTGATTTGTGACCCCTGTTTCTTCTCAGAAACAGTTATTTATACAAAGGAAAAGAGGGGGAAATTTGAACTAAGTAACTGCCTAACAATTTGAAAATAAGTAACTGCTCCTACTTTCGACCAAGTAACTGCTCCTACTTTCGACCAAAACCGCTCTATCACGCTTCGACCAACTGCTAGTCTTCAACGCATAACTGCTCTGTTTTCTGTCTGTCGAAAGCCTGTGTCGATTTTCCTCTCTCTTGCTTTTGCTTCCCTGGAAACTTGTCGAGTTTACCTTGCGCATGACCATTTTCTTTGTCGAAATAATATGGTCTTTGTGAAATAAATATAAGTCAGGCCATATTGACCATCTTTAATGAAGCCTGTCGAAATTACAGGCTAACACCATGCCACCACACTCCATCTTCATCTCTAAGTTTCTTAATGGAGTTTGTCTTATTTCTTTGACTAGCTTTCCTATGAAAGAATTTGGAATTTGTATCTCCCTCTTTGAGCCAGAAAGCTCGACTCCTCTGTCTCCAAGTCACTTCTAGCTTTTGAAGGAGCTCAGCATGAGTTTTTTCCAAATTCCCTTAAGTAGCAAGGCTGTCAACATCACCACTCCAAAGATTTTCATCTTTTAGAAGACCCTCAATCTTATTGATTTCTTTTCTAAGCTCATTGGTTCTATAATCTTCAAACTCAGAGTCTACATCTCTCACATTGTTCAATCTGTCCACACAACTTCTGCCAGCCCCATCCAGTTTCTACTGACCACCTCTTCACATTTAGGATCTTTTGTCCAGTTTTCCTCAAATCTAAACACATGGACTCTCTTCTTTTGCCTCAGATGATCATGGTCTTCTAATTTTATCATAACAACAGAGTGATCAGAGCCAAATCTAGGAAGATGGAAGACTCTAATAGGAGC
The DNA here is from genome assembly GCA_963573325.1 of Astragalus glycyphyllos. Classification (NCBI taxonomy): domain Eukaryota; kingdom Viridiplantae; phylum Streptophyta; class Magnoliopsida; order Fabales; family Fabaceae; genus Astragalus; species Astragalus glycyphyllos. Next base: position 69,898,734 of record OY754308.1, read on the forward strand.
AAACCTGTTATAGAAACTTTCAGTGACCATAGCCCTATCAAGCCTACATTGGATATTATCCTCAGCAGCTCTACCATTTGACCAAGTGAAAGGGTAGCCCAAGAAACCAAGATCATTGAACTCACAAATATCCATGGAGTCTCTGCCCAAAGAAAGCTGATCAAATGTTCTATTATTTCCCCCAATCTTCTCTTCAGATGAAATAGTGTCATTAAGATCCCCAAAGCATAACCAGTCATTACAAACAAGATCAACAAGACTCTGAATGAGAAGCCAAGTATCCTTTTTATGAGCTTCATCAAGAAAACCATAAACCCCAGTCACCATACAAGGAGCAACAGAATCATCTAAGTAACCAGAACCGTGAATATGATTGAGAGAAAAAGAAATAACAGAAAACTTTACCACACCACACCATAACAGAGCAATACCACCAGCCCTATCTTTACCACTACCACGACAGCCCACAATAATACCTGAACTGAAACCACATTGTTGCTTAACTTTATTCATCTCAAACTCTGATAACTTGGTTTCCATAAGGAAAACCATATGAGGATTTTCAAGGTTTTTGAGCCTCAACAAGGCTCGAATTGCCTGAGGGTTCCCCAAGCCCCTGCAATTCCAACTGATGATTTTCATGGTGATAGGAGGTGTTGACTCTCCAACACCCCCTCTGGTAAAGGTATATCCACATTCATCAGGAAGCAAATGCCTTGTGATGTTCATGCCAAATTTTATTGGTTTTTTCTAGCTTCCCTTTGAAGAATTGTGGGTAGTTTACCCATTATGATGTGCACCAATGAAAAAAGCAACATAGAATCAATTAATTATGTCAAAAAACTATATATTATTATTATTTTTATTATTATTAATATATATCTAAAGGAAGCTCTAATGAAGCCTCCCCAAGGCTTCTCATGATTTTCATCTATATTAATATTTATTTATAATTTATACATAAATTGACTTTAATTTTAATTAAGGAACATAATTTCCACTAACTTATTAAATGATGCTCTTAGTGAAATATTATTTAATTAACTTTATTTTGATATGAAAGTGATTCTTTTTTTATGGAAATATAGAAATTGATAATAACAATTAACAGTATACATGCATATAATATAAATATAAATCCTACCTAAAACAAGTTTCTATATTTTGATAGATTTTATTTATCCTTTTTTAACATATTTTTCATAAGTTAAAATGTACAATTTTGTATTTCTTACATTTATATAAACAAATTTGGCTTCTTATATTAGTAAAAATTTTATTCTTAATTGAACATATTTGTATTTCTATTAATTGTTACAATCTCTAATCAAAATCTCTACCAAATCATTGTATATTTAAATTTTAACTAAATCTTTGAAATTAAAAATAATTAGTAGGCCTTTTGAAATTATTCTCTACCTAATAATTAGGCATTGAAATGGGCTGACTTCATATGAATATGAATTATTACTTTAGTTGTTAATAAACTCATGAGTTAGCATAAAATGAGCAAAAGAGGTAGAGTTTTTATTAATTCATTATATATGTAACTAATTTTTGTTATTTATTTAATTTTATTTTGACATATTTAAGTTATTTATTTGTTTTTCCATGATCAATTAAATATACGTTTCTTTAAATTATATTTCATAAATTTAAACATACACATTTGTATTATTACAATTATTTAAGGTAGATTTAGTCTATTAGCCTATAATCTATATATGTATTCTATATCTATCTTTTATTTATAAAGGAATTTTGAATGGATCCTCTATAATGTTCTTGATACTTTTTTCTATATTTATATCTAAGTTCTCATCCTTTTATGTATAATTTACAAATGACCTTAGTTTTAGCTTTTAATTGAAAATTCAATATTCAGCATCATATTTCGATTTTTATTAATTACTATTCATATTTTATATATATATATATATATATATATATATATATATATATATATATATGAAAGTAAAGGAATAAGTTTGAATGAAGCCTCTATAATGCTCTTCATACTTTTTATCTATATTTATATTTAACTTCTCATCCATATATTTATAATTTACAAATAAATGAGACTTTAGTTTTAGCTTTAAATAAAATATTCAATAGGTAACTAAAATGAATATTCAATACCATTTTTCTTTTTTATTAATTAGTAATCATTTTAAATTCATAACTAGCTGCTTTTATACTAACAATGGTTGGTCCGAGTGATAACTAAACTCGGATCACACCCTTATCTGCATGACGTGAAATATAGCTTAATCTAATTAAAAGAAATTGATGGTACCACTATAATACAGATGAACAATGAAAAAGAAAGACAGACAAGAATGAAAAGCGACAAGAACATGGGCCTTCAAGTTCAAACATACAAGAATTAATAAATAATCCATTGTCTAGAAACCCAATCATAGTGAATCATGACCCGATTAGCAAAATACCAAATCTCTTCATCAGTGGTATGAAGATAAACATTATACTGCCAATCATATCTCGTATTAGGAAACTTCCCATTGATCGTACCAAGCCACCAACCATTAGGGTTGTTCATGGTTCGGTTCGGAAGGAGAACTGAACTGAACCTTACCGAACTGGTGAAAACAGTTTGCCGAACTAAACTGAATTGGTGAAAACGGTTCGTCGAACTGAACCAAACTGTGTTAACGTTTCAGTTCGCTGTTCAAGTCCTGAACCGAACTGTTAAAAAAAAACCTTTCTACTGAGGACTACTTTCTCCAAACTGTCGAACCCGAACTGAACCAAACTTTCCAAATTGTACTGCTCATCAAAATATCTCTTTTTTAACTATCACCTCAATAATAGTTATATTCCAAATAACAGTGTTGGTATCTAACACCGGCTGTTGATCAATACTAGTTGGTTAATTTGTAGAACATGTGCATGAATGAGTAGAGGGAAGAACTGATCTTTGGGGAAGGGGAAGAAAAGCGACATTGTTTTACTCACAAAAGTACTATTGGGGATGGAGGGACAAACTATTAAGCTTAGCTATAAAACGGGCTTAACGAAAACATAGAAACAATGAGCTTAACGAAAATTTATCAAAAATAAAATGACCTTAACGAAAACATTGTTTCATTCTTTGTTTCTTTCATTTTATTTATTAATTAATGTTTGCACACCATCTTATATTTCCACTAGTGGGGAAAGATGGGCACGGACGGGCACTCCGTGTCCGTCTTTCCTGTGAGTGTATTAGTGGGTGGTTAATATGTTGGTGTATTAGTGGGTGGTTATCGTTTATTAGAAATTTGTACTTACAATAAGGGCATTTTGGTCAGAAAAATCTGACACCAAAATGATAGTTTTTTTAGAATCCCCTTTATTGATAGTTATAGATGAAATGCGAGACAGAAATTAAAAAATACAAAATAAAACACATGACAGTGATAGCCGATATAGGTTCAGTTTGTGAACTGAATTTATTAAGTTGGTTCGGTTCTAGAATTGTGATAGATAGTTCAGTTATTTTAAGTTTAGTGTAGTTCAATTCAGTTTTTCGTTTTTTTGAACAGCCCTACCAACCATCATCCTCGAAAACAATGTGAATGTTTGTTCTCTCATTCTGGGGTTTAACGGAGGCCATGTATATAGGGAAATTGATTAATGAAGGGAATGATTGTTTTTTTTTATGAGTGGGAATGGTCAGGGTTTACGGAGGTTATAAAATTGGTGTATGCAAGTTGTATATAAATTTTCATGACCATTTTTTTTATAAACAAGGAGCTTTTATTAATGGGGGCACAAGAGGTGCACCAACCCATTTACAATGGCATCCAACAAGGGCCTCATTAAAACCTACCGGCGCCAAAACCCAAAGGGAAAAAGACACCGGTAGGAAAAAGAGTACCCCACCAGCAAACGTTACAATACATGGCATTTACATATACTGGTAGACATACACATCCCTCCCTAAAACAACACTGCTTGGTGAGAGAAGTGAAGATATTATCATCCAATACACCAACAGGGAGCCTAATATATATATATATATATATATATATAGGTGAAGTTGCATTCCTGCCTGACACAACTGAACGGAAAAGGTTATAAAATTAATGCTCCTTCCTTTCTTTTCCTTCATGACCTAAGATGTTTTCATCTGCAGATTGTTGAATTCCTCATATGAGAAAAGTGCAATGAAGTCGGTGGTGAATAGCTAGGAGGTTTACGGTTTTTTGTATTTTCGATAGGGAGTTATATTGTGGTCTCCTACAGAAGAAGAACAATTATTCTCAGTCAAATTATGAAGGTTGTTAGTAGCCATGAAATTCATTGGTTGTGCATCTATTTCTCCACGAAAACCTCACACTACCACTTGGTCAACAATGATAACAACAATGACATCATTAGTCGTACATGTATTGCGCCACTAGTATCTCACGCTATTTCCTTAGTACCAACACATCTTGTTGCGGCAATATGTTAAGTCAAAGCTGCAAGCTGCATACCTTTCAAATTTTTCTAAGTTCCAAACATCTTGCAGTGAAGTCCAGACGAGGAGAAAACCATTTCATGTTGAAAGTATCTTCCCAAACTTGCAAGTTGAAAGCCGCTGATATCGTATCCAATACGGCAATACATTGTTTCTTAGAAAATATAGGATACGATAGGTCTAGGATACATATAAGCAAAACCTAATATTTTACAAAATACTCATAAATATAAAATAATTTTTAATCAAAATAGTCATAAAATATAAACAAATAATACTTAATCAAATGGCATATAATTAAAAGTTGAAGACAATCAAAATAAAACTAAAAAGCAATGAGAAAGAACCACACACACAGAGTGATGAAACATGAATATGCTCATCCTACTGAGATAGTTCTCCTCGGATTTGTGACAATTGTTGGTGCTGCTACCACTGGGCCCCTCTTCTGTATATAGTCTTTTTTAGACATACATGCACTGTATGTGTAAATTCATAAATGTTTAGTAAGAGTTGTTGCAATTTTGAATGGGATGGTTTCTTCATGTTGTGCTTCTACTATGCATGATTCCAATTTATTCTTGGCAAACATGACTATTGTTTAATGTGACCCGGTTAAATGGAATGCAAGAGACAATTGGTTCAGTGAAAAAAAAAAGAAATAAACACTAGTGCAAAATATGCTTTAAAAAACACTATTTAGACATAAAAAAAAAAAGAAAAAAAGAAGAAAAAACATTGAACTCACTTACTATAACATCAAAACGTCTATTGCCAGCTTTTATGTATGCTTATAAAAAAAGAAGACTAGTTTTCAAATATATTATTATTATTATTATTATTATTAGAAACAATAAAACATATAGCAAAAAAAATTAAATTATATAAAACTAGTTTATGTGGTTCAACTTCTGACTCATCGATCTCACTCATGGCCCAATACCTTTGCCGAGTCGATCATCGGTCCGAGTTTTAAAACACCACTGCGATTACTTCCCATTGTGTGTATTTGTGTTTTTTTTTTGTCACAAGTGTATTTGTGTTTAATGTGTGTAATTTAGGGTTCGGTGTGGTTAATTTAAGGTATTGGGCTAAAAGCCCACTAATGTTTCTCCCTCTGTTCAGTTTCATAATATTCCGTTGAAAGAAAAACATAGTTATATCTAGTGAGAATGACAACTTTATGTGAGAGGTCCATTATCAACCATTGGATCCAAATAGATGGTTTCGTTGTAACTAAATCATGTGCCTTCTTTCTCAACCTTTCTCCTCTTCATCTTCCGACACCAAACGAAGCTCTCTTCAAAAAACACTAACAACCATCGGCAATCAGCCGCCTCTGCTATCGCTTTCAGCGGCCGCCTCCACCAGTGCTTTCACCGGTCGCCTGCGCCAGCACTTTAACCGGCCGCCTCCGCCAGCTGTTCCACCGATTGCTTCCCTCTAACGGTACCACGTTCGAGTTTGGTTATTTCCATGTTTCTTCGTTTTTAAGTTCGCACCATCTCTGTTTGAAGGTTCGATAGTGTTTCTGTTTTCAAGTTTAGCATCGGCTCTGACATATCTTGTTAAGACTGTTCGTATAGGTGGGAAATGATCCTTGTAACTTCAGATTCGAGATTGTTCGCATTGTATCTAAACTAGATACGTATGGTAAATGAACATTTCTCATTTTGACCTGAACAATTTTGACCTTTCTTCTATTCATCAAAACTCAAAACCACACAAATAAGTTTTATAATTTTTGTTACTGTTTTTGTTTCATCAACCTCTAATCATCAATATATCTGACCACCACCAACTACCACTCCGACCATCTCCAACCACCACCAACCACCACCGACCACCACCACTCTAACTACCTGTGGCCACTGTCAACCACCACTTTGACCACCATCAACCACCACTCTGACCACCGTCACCCACCACCGACCACCACTCTGACCACCGCCAACCACCACTTTGACCACCACCACTCCGACCACCATCCACCACCAATCCGACAACCACTTTGACAACCATCAACTACCATCTCATCACCGTCGACCACTATTAACCACAACCTACCACCACTCTGAATACCACTGATCACCGCTCCGGCCACTATTTACCACCACTTTGACCACCATCAACCACCACTTTAACCAACGCCAACCACCATTTGACAACCACCACTCCGACCACCACTGACCACCATTCCAGCCACCATCAACTACCACTTTGACCATGAACAACAACCACTCTGACCACCGTCCACCACTTTGACCACCACCGACCACCAATCCAACCACCACCTACCACCACTCCAACAACTGCAAACCACCACTTTGATCACAATCAACCACCACTCTATCCATCGTCCACCATTGTTAACCACCACTTTGACCACCACCAGCCACCACTCCAACCACCATGCACCTACCAACACTTCAACCACTGCAAACCACCACTTTGATCACCATCAACCATCACTCTGACCACCGTCAACCACAACTTTGACTTTCACCAACTACGACTTTGACCACCGCCAACCACCACTTTATGTTTATATATGTTTGAAATTGTTTTTGATTTTTGAACATTTTTAACTGAAAACTGAATTTGGTTTTGGTTTTTGAAAATTTTAAAATTCAAAACAGAAACTGGTTTTGGTTTTTGAAAATTTCAAAACAGAAAACAGAAAATCACCCCGAACGGGGCCTTAGTTTCCTTCCAAATTTTAAATAAAACCTTAACTTTTTTATTTTTTTTATTTGCTCAGCTTAGCAATGTTTGATTTTTTTGATTAATTGAACTTTTTATCTATAGTTATGGGTGAAGTATGGCATGATTGTAATATTAAAAGACTGTGGCTAATTTAGTTTTCAATTACTTGGTGTGCAGAAAATGTATTGGGAATTATTGGTCAAGGGTATTTATGTACATTAAATATTAGAAGAGTTTTTATTCTCTGCTAAACTATGAATGTTGTTAGGAGCCATGAAAATCATTGATTGCGCATGTGTTACGCCACACAGACCTCACACTACTATTTGGTCAATAATGATAACAAAGATAATATCATTAGTCATGCATGTATTACGCCACAAATATCTCAGGCTACAACAAATATGTTTCTATGTTTCCGAATTTTTTTTCCATCCGTTTAATTTTACTTGTTAATTAGTTTCAGTACATCTTAAATTGAGAATCTATTTAGTCAATATCTATATATGTATCTTCAATTTTTCATAGTCTTTATAAACACGGATATAATGTGGTTGTTAATTGCATGTCGATATTTTATTAGTTTAAAAAAAAAATTATATATTTCATGATATGTTTTTACATTAAATTGATAAAGAAAACAATATCGATGTCAAAATGGTTCCCAAAATGGGTCACTGATGATGAAAATGCAAAAAACATCGCAAAATAGGAGAAGATTAGGGGGAGGTGTAGGAAATTTTGTGGGTTGCAAAATGTAAGTTGACAAAATAAACCTTAAATTTTGAAGTTGCAAACCGACAAGAATCACAAAAATATTCAAGAAAAGGAAAATATAAAAGATCTATATGAGTGAAAAAATAGATTCCATTTACAGAAATTTACAGTATTTCTTCAATATTTTTATAGTGACAACTAAGATATCCGTAACATAAATTTGGGTACTGCACCCAATGTGTGTTATTAGTGCATTTTCCACTTGTTGAAAAAACAGTCAAAAAAACCATCACATTTCTAGTTGGTCAAAAAAAACCATCAAGTTTGCTTTATTATATTCAGTAGAGGTGCAGTACCCAACTAATTGACAAAGGTACATAAGAATTTTGCCTGTTTTTACTTGTGCCAGAAGATCTATATATCGTTCTCGATTATTTATGTTGTATTGACTTCGTTTGGGCTTTGGCTTTTCTTACACGGTAACCATTTGAACCAAAAAAAAAAACTACAATACAATAAAAATTTACAAACAAAAATAACTTGATAATTATTGTGAGATAATACCAGAGAAACAAATATGCCAATCTTAAAATTGCATAAAGAAATATTAAAAAAAAAAACAGAATTAATAATAAATAAATAAATTATTTAAAGGGTATGTACAAAATCGAGATTTTAATTCACAGATAAACAAGAAGAAGAAAAAATACAAAATGTAAAACCAAGTCGATCCTTCTTCCTCTCAGAATAACAAGAAAATCTGCTTTGCCGACATGCATTGTCTCCATAATAAATTTCAAGAAAAACTTTACTTCCTTCACAAACACAAATTTTCTTCTCTTTCATCTTTGTCCCATTATCTGTTTTTTAACAACTTCACACAAATATATTCTAAGCCTAAAAACTAATAGGGTGGTTTTTTGTCATTGGATTTGATACCTATGACCACAAGGATTGGTAGTTGGCTCAAAGCATATCACGAAACAAATCTGCATAAAATTGGGAAAAAAATCAATATGTATAATTAATACAAAACTAGTATGATTGACCCGTGCCGGCACGGGTCAACACTCAATTGTAACTCATAAGTTGGCAATTTTGTTATGAAATACAATCACCATAAAATATGTATTTAAGTGAGTTGTGTGTTCCAATATAATCCTTTCGAAGCTTAATCTATGAATGTATATACTAAAACTTCTAGAATTAAAATTGAGGTTAATAAGTTGATGCAAATATTAGAGCTATTTTAATGTTAAAATAATGGCCACATGTATCGTATGGTGGAAAAATATGTAAGTATGTTTTCTTTTCCGCTATATTTATATATACATGTAGTTGCTTAAGATAAGTGTATAAACTCTTTATGTGGACCGCAGGGCCAACGTGGCACACTAAATTTTTAAGTAAATAGCTATATTGTCGTAATAATAAATAGTGATATTTGTTAGGTACATGCTTAATATTATCATTATATCATATGAAGAGTTAGTGTTTTTCAAAAAATAGCATATAGTTTAAATGTAGTGTCCAACAATATTGTGTACGTGAATAATAAAGGGTGGATTTTGTAGTCCAAAAAAATAAAAGAGTAAATAAATTATAATCATGGCAACCTTAATTCTGAATGCTTTTCTAACCCAAAATGAATCCACTCGTCTGTTTGTTCATTCCATATTGTCAGGGATGTGAAAAATCAGGATTGAATGGCATTAATAGTCTGTAATAAAGGATTCCGAAATTATTGGTTGCATATTTGAATGGTAATAATCCTGGCCGTTAATGTAGTAGTCGTAATCTATTTAAATGTGTGTCGTTGATCGAGTTGATGTGTTATGGGAAACAATTGGAAGGAACGGGTGCCGTTGGATTAGAATGGATTGTTGATGTGTAACACATGTGGACCAATGTTATTAAAACCGACTCGGTGATCGACCCAATCAGGTCACCGGGTCACAGGGTCAATGGTAGGACCGAGGGGTCACTGGTTGGCCTGCATGACCCGTGAAACTACTAAAAACAGATAAAATATATAATATTGTAAGTAAATATTTTCAATATGATTTAATTAATAATTAAAAAGGATAATTATTCATACTCAATGATATATAGCATCTAAATTTTATGGAATGTGATACAAAATATTAGATATTAAATAAGTAAGATATATACATAATATATAATAACACTTGTAAGTATATAAGTAATTAATAAATGAATATAATTAAGGTTAAAGGGGGTTTTGTTTAAAAAAAAAGGATAACAATGAATCAAGAAAAAACTATGTTGAGCAAATAGCAGCACAACATGTAGCTCAGTTGGTTAAAACAGGGACGGCACTTATAAGGTCGGGGGTTCGAAACCTGGCCATTACATTTTGCAATTTAAAATTCGGAGTTATGTGGCAGCTTGATGTTTAGTTATACAAGAAAGCTCTGTCCTGAGTTTAGTTATACAAGATTGACGACCGCGTTCTGAGTTTATTTATGCAAGATTGAAGACCATGGCTCTGATGGGTCAAATCATTGCCTTCCACCTTACTTCATTCACAAACAAAAATTTTCTTCTCTTTCGTCTTTGTCCCATTATCTGTCCATTAACAACAAGATCACATAAATATAACGTGTGACAGAAGAAAGAAAAACAGATATTAAATAAGGCAAGAGAATGTTAATGACCCTTCGGGAGATGGTGAATAACCAGAAGGTTCATGGTTTTCTGTATTTGGATTATCAGTTATTCTGCTCTCCTATGGAAGATGAGTATTTATTCTCAGTAAAATTATGATGGTTGTTAGGAGCCATGAAAATAAATGGTCGTGCCTGAAGAATAAAATTTGAAGCTCTATTTGTATATTTAATGGTTTCGAGAGACGATTTTGCTGTTTCTGCTCCATAACCTATCTACTAGCTGGTTCTTTTTTCATTCTCCACTACTATATTTTGTTGACATAAAGGATTTGATCAACCAATATATTGATGTATCATATTTAACTTAGAATTGATACATCAATTCAATTACCAATATATATCAAAACTCACTACATCAATTAAACGTTTCACATTCTTGCTGGCGTTACATTAAGCTGGCTGCTCCTGTTGTTTAAGATAACATTTTTTTTATGGATTTATGGCTGACTTTTTCCTATATAAACTTCTTCTCCTCTTCCAATATATTGTCATATGTATGGCTGACTTTCCTATATTTAAGGTTTGGAATTGACTACATACTTGAAGTGATTTGGTGTTACAATTTCTGTATTTCATATGTCCTGCTTGTGGTTAAAGCGTCAATATCAACTTAATTTGCTGATGTTCAGCTCAAGAAAAAAAAACTTAATTAATTTGCTCTTTTTGTGTGATGAGTTGTGAACCAATTTTGTGATTTGTGCATTTTTCCATCAATTTTAAATTCTGATGCTATGTTTGTATATTTTGGATTCCTCTTTTTTTTTTTCTATACTATTTGTGATTTGTGCATTTGTTAATGTTGTGTGGATATTCACTCTTGGTTTATGCATTTTGGTGCTAAACATTTTACATGCACACTAAATTGTTGGTGAAGATTAATTAGTAGTTGCAAGTAGTGTCCATTTTCAGATTTCAATGTAAAGAAATAATTACATTCTTTTGATTGAAATCTGAAAATGCACACTACTTGTGTGCAATTTCATATTTGAAGCAGATTAACAAGTTTCCTTTTGAAGCATTGTTGAGTTATGTTTTATAATAGAGTTTTTGTTTTGTTTTTTCTTCTATTTGAAATCTTTTGGTGTTTAAGTTATCCCCTTTCACTCTCTTTCAGGATTCCGAAGAATACAAGTGATTACTTGCGGTTCATTCTATTGATTCAAAATATTTGAAGGAATGGGAACAACTGCTTGTGGGATTTGAAGGTCCAATTGTTAGTGTTTCATTTTATTTTGGGATTTTGTTTTATTGATGCTGATTTTGTTATGTTTTGTTGGAGTTGTTAATGTTGTTGAAGTGTGGTTCAATTTATTGAAATGAAGGATTGTTCTTAAGTCCACTTTTTGCATGAATTGGAATCACTTGAATCGTAGTTAGTGTTTCATTTTATTTTGGGACTTTGTTTGTTTTGTTGGAAATGTTAATGTTGTTGAAGTGTGGTTCAATTTATTGAAATGAAGGATTATTCTTAAGTCCACTTTTTGCATGAATTTCAAAAAAAAATTCAAAATGGGAAATGTATATTATTTGGGGGTAAATTGTTGCACAACTCATTTGTGTATTGGTTTTTTGATATTTGATTAACCCTAGGCTAGACGACTATATTGGAAGTTGTTATTGTTGTTGTTGATGGAAACGGGTGAGGTGCTGTCACTCACACCCATATTTTGCTCGAAATCATCTCTATTGAGATAGTTGCGAGACAATACTAACAACGGTAAGGTTGGGAGTTCGAAATAATTCTCACACATGACATGACGACGAAGGAGGTTGCTACAGGTTGGAAACACCTCCCTCACTACACGCCACAAGAATAGTTTGATCTTAGGCGGAATTCGCATCCTCCAAATGCTCGTCCACTCCCCATCAATTCGAATACTTGAAGTGTCCACAAGATCTTCCATGATTGCAAAATAGGATGAACGTACAGTATAGTTGCCACTTTTGCTTCTACTCAATATAAGTTTATCATTATCATTGGACACAAGACAAGGCATAGCTTTTATAGTGGTTGCATACACAGTCCAATTCCTGGTGGATGGATCAAATTAATCTTTGGCTGGGAGATGCTCGGTGCCAACTACAATTGGTGATCTAACAAAGCTATCTTTCCTTCCTCTAAGCCACAGTTCTCTCCACACCGAAACACTTTCTCCATTACCAATCCTCCATCTACCACCCAAATTCACAACTTCTCGAGAAGCAAAGATACTACTCCAATGATAACTAGGATTATAGCCCAAGCGAGCCCCCATAAAATCACTATGTGAATAATATTTAGCTTTGAAAAATCTACTAACAATAGTATCTGCACTAGTCACAATGTTCCATGTTTGCTTACCTAGCATTGCCAAGTTGAATCTGTTAAAGTGTCAGAAACCCATATCACCATTTTTTTTTCGAATGGTGAGTTTGTCCCAACTAAGCCAATTAATGCCTCTCCTTTCTCCACGGTTAGTACCCCACTAAAAAAAGTTCAACTTTCTTTCCAACTCCTCACCTGGAGTGGTAGGAATTTGGAAAGCACTCATACATTATGTAGGAATTGATTGAGCTACAGATTTCAATAAGACCTCTCTACCTGCTTTAGAAAGATGTTTCCTTGACCAGCTCTGAACACCCTTCCACATTCTATCTTGGAGATAACCAAAAATTTGCTTCTTGTTTCTCCCAACCACTGACAGGGAGCCCCAAATACTTGTCGGTACCTAAGCTTTCATTAACTTCTAGAAAAGTTGTCACCTCTTCCTTAGTCTCTAGATTTGTATTCCTACTAAAGAAAATTTCTAATTTTTGCAGGTTGATTTCTTGCCGGAGGCCCTTTCATACGTGTTAAGGATCTTTTTCACGTTTCTACTCTCCCTGCTATCAGCCCTGCAAAACAAGAAACATTCATTAGCAAAAAGCAAGTGTATGAGGGATGGAGTCCCTCAACACACTCTAACTCCATTAATGTCTCCTCTATCCTCAGCTCTTTTAACTAGTGTAGTAAGTCCCTCCGCACAAATTATGAAAAGATAGCGTGACAGTGTGTTTTAGCCTTCTCCCTGGTGTGATAGGACTGATCCTCTCACCATTAATCAAAATTGAGTAGCTCACTGTCTCTAGACACATCATGAGCTTTACTAATATCAATCTTTTAAGTAGTGTCACCATCCGAGAGCCAATAAAATTTAGCCCGTTGTTTCCAAAAGGCTTCCTCTAGCGCCAATAACGTGCTCAATCGATACTACTTTTCTAATAACAAAGGGTCTTCACTTCCACCAGGTAAAATTCTCAATTCTTCAATACTTCTATGACAATCATTAATCTCAACACGGTAACGACCTCTAAGTTTCCTTCCCCACGCAAACATAGCTTGAGTACAATATGTCATCTTCGAAATAAAATTCTTACCTTCATTCAAGTTCCAACTATCTTCTACAACAAAAGGAAGCTCCGGTTCTTCAAGGCATGCATTTCAAACTTGAAAGATCGACGTCCAGCTCTAGATCCCACTCATTTAAATGAAGCCAGAGTGGAGAATGGTCTTACTTATCGGAAACACCATAAACGAACCGGTTATGTGGGAAAGAATCCATCCAGCTTTGTGTTACAAATACACGGTCTAAACGCCCCTCCTCCACCACCTGAGTAGCCATGCACACTCTTTGTCCAAGTATATTGATACCCTTCCATATGTAAGTCCAACAACCCACACTCTTGCACAGCTTCTTGAGAACCCCTGGTGAAAGATTGGCGGTCTTGTTGGCCTCTAATATCTGCACTAGATAACATATCATTAAAATCTCCAATGATACACCATGGAAGATCATTGTCCCTGCATATATGTCTAAGAAGGTCCCAAGAGACTCGCCTCCTACCACTCTCCTGATAGCCGTAGAACCCAGTGAGTCGCCACACAGGACACCCCACACAATTAACTTCCAAATTTATAAAATTTTGTGCATAGTTAAAAGATAGTGCAATCAAAAGGGTGTCTCCACAACATAGTAAGTCCCCCACTTCTACCAATTCTATCCACGGCAAAAGCATGATCAAAGCCCAAACACACTCTAATCTCCTCAATTCTGTTTGTATGTACCAAGGTTTCAAATAAAAAAAATAACGTCCGGTTGGTACGCCCGAACGAGGTCACAAACTGACGAAACTGCATTCGGGTTGCCCAGGCCCCCACAGTTCCAACTAATGATACACATTGTTCTTGGCAGGCCTGCTTGCCAAAAGTCACTCCATTTTTTTCTTGGTTCACAGCGCCAGTAGCATGCATAAAATCACCACCACGTTCTTTGTTTGTGTTATTATTACTAACTGAGTCACTAGAGTCACTGAGTTGACTCAACTCGGACCCGAGTGATCTTTGTCTTTTACGGTCAATCTCTACATCATTGTATCAACATTTATTTCTTTTTCAATAGTCACGTGTGCCTCCTTAATACTTGCAGCATCAACACTGATTGTTGGAAAGAATAATTATGGGTTTTTGAATAAATCAGCACTGACACTAAGAATAGCTGGCTTGTCATTATGTTTGTCCCCTTGATTAGGAAAACTCTGACATGTGGCCCCACTTTCTCTCTTTGTCCCCATTGCAGATTTCCAAGGTGCTAAAGCTATTGGGAATGCTTTGCACAATGATGACGTTATGCAAAATTCTGCCCAGGAGAATGAATTTCATCAAGCCAAGGCTGCTAATTATAGTGGTTTTACCTCTGAGCAGTTTGGTATTTTAAATCAACATTGTATACAGACAACTCCCGATGCCAAGATACATGATAATTCAGTGGTGAATGTAAGCCAGCTTAACAATTATATATAATTTTCAATCAGTTTAATGTTAAAATTTAAAACACAATTTACCATTATAATTATTTTCACAACATATTGAAAGTCCTTTGGAATTTATTAAGAGAGAGAGATTTTTATGATTAAAAAAATTATAATTAAAAAAAGTTTTTATTTTAGATTAAAAATTATGATTAAAAATATTTTTATTAAAAGATATTTTTGTGTTAAAAAAATTATTAGATGGATTGGATATTTATTCATATAAAAGTTAATTACTAAGGATGGATGTATTTTTTTTTTTAAAAGATGGATTGAATGGATGTCTTTAATACACTCCTAGAATGTAAAACATCGTCTGACTCTCTTAGCTTTATCTCCAACTACTACTCTAATCCTTTGTTATTCCAGAAGATTTCCCAATTATTCGGGTTTCGGAATTTCTTGATGTATCAATTGAGTCAAATCTGATATATCAACCGGTTGATCAAATATAGTATAAAGAATGAAAAAGGAACCAACAAATAGTTACATGTGTTGCAAGGGAGAGTTACAAACAATAGTACATATTGTATAAAAACTAAATGATATAAATCCGGTTCATATGGTTCAACCAGGGAACTACGGACTCATCGATCCAACCAAAGACCCAATATATACCTTTACTGCATCGATCACCCGTCCGAGTTTTAAAATACTTCTACAGATTATTTTTCGTTGTGTGTATTTGATTTTTTTATAAGCAAGAAATTCATTGATGAGACTACAAGGGATACTCCGTTCGAAGGTGTTACAAAGTCAAACGTGGGGGAACCAAAACCCAAAGGGAGAAACATCCACTACAACATTTTGACCAAAAGGCAACGCCTGAAAACCGTTGCGAAAAGCCAAAAAACCGTTGCCTTTACTTTTGGCAACGGTTTTGAAACCGTTGTTTCTGCAAGCGTTGCCTAAACTATAGGCAACGGTTTTTGGTCACCAAAGGCAACGCAGACCTAAAACCGTTGCCATTGTTAACTTAAACGCAACGGTTTTGATTTTCCCGCAATGGCAACGGGCACAAACCGTTGCAAGTTATGGCAACACTTAGAAACCGTTGCTAGATATGGCAACACTCAAAAACCGTTGCCAGATATGACAACACTGTAAAACTGTTGCCTAATCATTTTTGTTTTCGTTTATCGAATAAAACCGTTGTTGTCATTGACAACACCAACAAACCGTTCTTTGTTATGATGGATATCATGGTATCAATAACATCACCAGAAAACTATTTTTTAGTTCAAATCATTTCAAACGATACATTAAGTTGTACCTAAAACAAAAACAATTTAAAAGAAATGCCAACTATGTATGAGTAATCAATTCTTAACCAAAAAGACTGTCATTATAAACTAAAACCAAGATAAGGTTCAAGTATTTAATGTATTTTAAACGACATAATTAAGTACAAAAAAAGTTTATCCCCATATTGCAAAAAACATTGTCTTCACACTCTTCTTCATCCAAGTCATCAACACCTTCAAATTTACCTTCATTACTTTCCTACAAAAGTAACGAAAATCCGATTAATGCAATATAACAACACTCAATTAAAAAATCAAATGCTACAACAAAACCAAGCAAAAAATGCATAAACAGACATGCAGTCATAATAGCTACCAAAATAACATATAGCAGGCATGCAGTCAACTTATGCATTAGCTTCAATCCTCTCCACCCTTGAGGCCTCACAATTAATTATCACACAATTGACACTTGATTAGGCATTAGCAGACATGCAATCATAATAGCTATCAAAATAACTATAGCAGAAAATCTAATTCTTTTGTCTGTGTCTCACTTTTGTGGATACTCTCGGATATAGTTGCCCAAACACTGTATACTCAAGAACCTCTATGTTGCCACAAAATAGAGAAACTAAGTGAATATGCATATGTCTACCAGCTCAAGAACCTCTGTGTTGCCACAAAATAGAGAAAATTAATATGCATAAGTTGCACAATTAGTGGAATTAAGCACACTGAATATTGAATATTGATTTGAATAATAATTCAAACATCATAGTAGTAGGCAAACTAACAAAAATAATTCAATCACACCACATATAGAAGCAACTTAAGACATGCTTGTTAAGACGCAAAAGGCATTCCACACAACCTTTCTTCCAAATAGAGATCTATAAATAACATAACATGACAAAAGTTGTAGTTTGACATATAGAATTAGGTGAGAGGCTGTCACCGTAAAACACTCAACATTAAATTGAAGCATGCCTGATGAGCAAAGATCTTTCCTCAATTCTCGTCGCTAGAAGGTCACCTAGTAGTTTGTCTTCCAACAACTCAAAAGCAACATAACCTAAGAACCAAAGTTTAATAGTAAAATTAGTGTGATCTGTTTTTGTAATATATTACAGTAGTACCACTAAAATTGAATACAAAAAAGTCTGTTCCCCTAGAGTTAATACCAGTGCTCAATGCTGATACGAGTGACCAAAACTCCAATTGAAATTGACTAATACTAGAGATGTTATCATACTGAACGATCACAGTCTATATAAGCTTCCATATATAAGTACCTCTCTTCCACAATCAGTATAATCAGAATGATCACATTCTTATCTATATAAGCTTCTCTTGAACAAACACACACACACAATCAGTATAATCAAAATGATTCTGTTATTTTGGTTATCATTTTGTCATTCAACTTTCAATTAGATCTCTCTTAGCTTCACTTCATTATGGATAGTTTTAGTTGGGATGAGTCACAACTTATTGCCAATATACCTATCTTGTGTAACACTCAACCACAAGAACATGAAAGAGACTACTCCATGATCAACCCAAATTCAAATGCTCATAATTATCAGATGCAAGAGATCCAGAAGGTGCAGCAAACATGCATTCTATTCTTAATACAACTGTTAAAACATATATATGAAAACTAGAGCATAGACGCAGAGGAGTTCCACATGAAAGAGCAAAAAAATTAAAAAAAATAATATGAGTCCTTCAGTCCATCAAGCTTTAAATTGAGAGCCTAAGGTGCAAAAAGTTGAGTCATGCATCAGTGCTTCATAATTCATATATTAATCAATTGATTCCTCAAAGAATTTGTCACTCAAACTTAAACAAGTATTTTAGTAGAAAATGAAAAACATCACAAGGCTATGATTAACAGAAATCTTTTCCAAAAGCCTTATCTTTTCCAAAAACTTTGATTAACAGAAATCTTTTCCAAAAACCATTGTAATGCTCAAAACTGTCGAAGCATATTATAATATAGCATTTCCCTCTCATTCCTTTTTTTCCTCTCATAATAAATGATTAAATTCCTATAGTGTTTATCATATAATTTCCTCACATAATTGTTCCTTTTTTAATCACTCAAGCTAGACAGATCTCACGTATTTGGAGCACAGTTTCTTATTTTCAGTTATTAAGAAAGGAAGAAACATAAACAATTGTTGTAGAGAGAGAACACAAAAAAGGGCTAAAATAGATGAATCATTGATAACAAGTAAAGGAAATCGTTGGAGAGAGAGAGGGAGACGAACCAGAGAGAGACGATTCTAGAAATCGTAAAGAAACCTTGCTTTAGTGCGTGAAATCGCCGCCTTCCAAACTACCTCAGCTGCGTGAAATTGCTGAACTCCGATTTTGCATTCGCAAATCGTTGGGTCTGAGAGAAAGAGGGCAAGTTCGAAGTTAGAGAACTTCTAATTTTTAGGGTTCAAGGGAGGAAGAGAGGAAGGGTGAGTTTGTGTTTTGCTTTGATTTTTAGGGTTTGGGGAAGGAAGAGAGGAACGACGAGTTTAACTTCTGCTCTGATGCCATTCCTTGGTTTAAGTTTTCTTGCACAAGGACAATTCTAATTTTTAGGGTTGTGAGGGAGGAAGATCAATTCACGCTTCTGATATTTACAAGTGAGAAAGTGGTTTTGTTTTTTCTTAATAAAGTGAAAGAGGTTTCGTTTGATGATTAGTGGGTTTCTGAATTTTTGGTGTTTGCTTTTGGTTTCATAACAAAAAAAATGGGAAATCTAAAAACGTAGCACCTTTTAGCTCCTATTCGTTTTTTTATAATAATTTATTCTATGAGAACGGTTTTAAACCGTTAGCTAAAGATCAACCAAAAAACCGTTGCTATTGAGCTTTAGGGAACGGTTTTCAACTGTTGCCGAAAATTTTAAAAAAACGAAGAATGAATCAACAACGGGGTCAAAAAACCGTTGCCATTGCTATCTAAGGCAACGGTTTTTTAAGCGTTGCAATTTTAGGCGTTGCCGTAGAGTCAAAATGTTGTAGTGATCCCTGCAGGAAAAAGAGTACCCTGACATCTTCGAAGAGAACAAAGCTTCAAATTACATCATTTGTTCCCATTCCCCTTACCCCCTACACCAAACCTTCAATTCTACTATCATCATTTGGGTACATAGCTACTGATATGAGTACAAAATTCCAACTAGACAATACAATTGCCTACCCTATCCCATAATATACCAATTACCAAGTCTACACTTCACACCACAAACACCATATTGTCTTTGATCATCATATTTTCACCTTATTAATGTTGCCTCATGCTTGTAGTGCTAATGCATCAGAACCAGAATTGTCAATGGATTGTAGCCATCTTTATTTCCAGCAGCAAATCCGCAACCACCTATTCTTTATTTTTATCATTCCATATCCTCAACATCAATAACTGTCAACATTTATCTCCATTATCAAAGAGAGAGACATATCAGACACCAGCTCGGCAGGGCTAAATAGCTTCAAAGCATGTTAATGGACTATGACACAAATCCACAAAGTTATACCCACTGTTTTTACCCTTCTTTGAGATAAACCATCCCCAAGATGTTGCTTTAATTTGTTCCACGACAGCGTTTACTTCTATTAGTTGTCCTTCAAACACAATCTGAGTCCTAACGTGCCAAATCAACCACATAGTTGCTATCCAAATCAAGTGCTTTACCGTTCTTCTCCTCTTCCCTATCAGCATTGATCCGAACTGATGAAAAGAGCTAATAGGTTGTGGGGGCTGATCGAAGCATAATCCAAGTCAGGCAGAAATTTTGCTCCAAATGCTTTGAGTAATTCGGCATCTACAGAACAAATGTGCAGTAGATTCGCTCTCCTGAAAGCATAGGATGCAAATCACTTCCCTTGTTGATGATAGGATTCCTCTCTTGAACAATTCCTCGCGTGTTGGCATCCTGTTTAGCAGCAGTCTCCATCCAAAAATTAGTGCTTTTGACGGGATGTCGCATCTCCACAACTTAGAACAAGCTTCGATCTCTTATTCCTGCAATTCCATTCCACCACCTGCAAATTCATCACATAGCCATATGTAGCAAAATTTAACATTAAAGTTATTTTGACTATCAATTAACCATCTCCATCTATCCTCGCTTCCTTTGGTTGGCTCTATACCTATGAGTATGGCTTTCAACTCTCCCAATTCTTAATTTAACTCCTCTCTGTTGTTTTCCACAATGTTACAATCCCAAGACCACTCATCACAAATCCATCGACCAAAATTGCTAACATAAGCCGATTTATCTTCTACAGCATTGTAAAGATTTGGGACTAGCTGATTTAAGGGTGTTACACCACACTAGTATCTACCCAAAATTTGACCTTTGAACCATCTCTAAACTGCAGTTTTGTTTCTTTTTTAAACCTAGAGGGATCCCTCCACCAAAGGGACATATTTTTTAGGCTGCTTGGGTTCAGAACAGATTCTCTCCAGGTGGTCAGATTGCCACATCTGATCGCCAATCTACACCATGGAGCATTACAACCCGTCAAACATTTCCACCTCCATTTGCTTAATAAAGCTATGTTGAATGCCTCCATGTTTTTTACCCCTAATCCTCCTTTTTTCTTAGGTTGACACACATGTTTCCAACTAACCCAGGCCATTTTTTGTGACTCTTTCTCCGATGGATAGTTGTCGGCCTTTCCAAGAGGAAAGCTTAGCTCTTATGTTCTCCACCACCGGGGCCCATGTGCTACATCTTCTCAGATTAGCCCCCACCGAGATACCCAGAATTTTTGAAGGGTATGGTGCCCAAAGAGCTGGCCCAAAAAACGGATGCCCCGCTCAACTCTCTTTGTTCTATATTTATTCCTAAAATATTGGTTTTAGCAAAATTTGTTTTTAGCCCCGATGCTAACTCAAAGCTCCTTAAGATTGTTTTAATACACCACAAGTTTTTCTCCCCTCCATTACTTAATATGACTCTATCTTCCGCAAATTTTAATAGAGAGACCGATAGGTTATCATAAACATTAGATTCATTAAAGCAATTTACGTCTTCCACTTTTCGAATAAGACCAGCGAGCCCCTCTACTGCAACAATAAATAGAAACAGTGTCAATGGATCACCCTGCTTGTGACGCCTCATGGATGAAAATTCATTAGTGGGACTTCCATTAACCAAGACCTAGATTACATTTTCCATGAAGCATGCACGCATCCATCTTCGCCACAAACCATTAAAACCCAGTCTCATTAACATATAATCTAGATATGCCTAACTCATCAAGTCATAAGCTTTTTCGAAGTCCACTTTCAAGGCCATACATCTTATCTTTTTCCTTTTGGCAAAATCCAGCAATTCATTTAGATATACCACACCATCCAGGATTTGTCTACCTAGTAAGAATGCATTCTGATAATTAGAGATAACACTTCCCAGAACGATTTTTAGTCTTCCAGCAAGAATTTTTGCAAGTATTTTTTGTATAGGCAACCGATCAAAGAGATGGGTCGAAATTCATTGAGCTCTTGTGGGTTTTTCTTTTTTGGAGTCAATGTTATCAAAGAGGCTGCAATGGCTTTTGGAATCCTGGCAGAATCATGAAATTCACCAACAAAGCTGACAATGTCATCTCCAATCACCTCCCAACACGCTTTGATGAAGTTAAAATTGTATCCATCCGGTCTTGGGCTTTTATATCTGTCACAATCCCATATATCTTCCTTAATTTCCTCTCCGGAAAATGGTGTTGTAAGTTTCAGACTATCCTCTTCAGAGATCCTTTTGAACACTACACCATCAAGAGCTGGCCTTCCAAAATCTTCCTCCCTTTATCTACATTAATAAAATTCTCTTGTCATATTTTGTATACAACTTACATCTTCAGTCCATTGATCTCCTACCCTCAATTTGATTATCTGGTTCTTCCGTCTTTTCGCCTTAATGCAAGTGTGAAAGAAGCGTGTATTTGAGTTGCCTTCCGCAAGCCATTTCAATCTTGATTTTTGTAACAACAAGCTTTCTTTGTGTTTATGTTGCTGCCACAAATTTGCATGGAGTAGTTTCCTTTGATCAGTATTCACAACACCGCCATTAGCGGCAATCCGATCCAATTCATTCAACTCTTTTACAATGGTGTCAATATTGAGGTCTAGATACCCAAATACCTCCTTGTTCCACCATTTTAGTTTGTCTTTTAGCCTCTTTAACTCCTCCTTACCAAGAAAGACCCTATGCCCGATACATCAAGTGACTCCCACATTTCCTTCACAAAGCTCATAAAATCCTTGTGATTGAGTCAACACTTGTTGAAGCAGAAGGGCTTTGGACCCCAATTTGTTATGCCACTCAGCAACTAGACCGGGCCTTGGTTAGGTATATCTTTATCGCCAACCCATTGTGTCGTTATATGCCACCTGTTTATACAATCTTCACTCAATAATATGCGGTCCAGTCTACTCATGCTTTTGCCGTCAGGACCAAACCATGAGAATATTTTCCCAAGAACCGGTAGATCAATCAATTCCATAGCATCTATGAACTGCTTGAATTCTCTTCTCTCCGCTTGACTTGATACTACGCTTTCTCCCCTTCTTTCATTTGTTGAAACTAGAACATTAAAGTCACCACTGACGCACCAATCTCCCACCGGGTAGCCTGATTTGAAGGTAATCAAATCCTCCCACAACTTCCTCTTCCCTATCAAATTACAAGGGGAATATACATTAACTACATAGACAACATGTTCCCCTTGTTTGGCACATATATATAAGTAATGATCACCCGAGAAAGTATATTGAACCTCCAAAACTTTTGACTTCCATACGCATAGAAGACCTCCAGAGAGGCCGATTGAACCTTTGGTTGCCCATTCACACTCTCCCCTACCCCGAACGCCAAAGATTTCTCTAGGGAATAAGGTAGTGTGTTTAGCCTCCTGCAGAAAGCTGACATCAAAATCACATGACTCCAACAAAGCTCGCAATCGTCCCCGCTTCGCAGAGTCCCCCCACCCGCATAAGTTAAGCGTTATAATCTTCATTGATCAGCGATACTTTTCTCCCTCACCCCTTTGGTTTCTTGGTCTCGCCGTTCCATTACTTTGATCTTTTCAACATAAACATTGTCTTCTTCCATACCCACCACGCCCAAATGGGATTTTGCAAAGCTCCATACCTTTTTTGCCACTGTTTCTTTGTGCTCCATCTGTATCCTACTATTACATCTGCCAATATCTGAATCAACAATAGATGCACCGCAAAGAATCGAACCTCCGCTAAAATGAGTGCTCTGAGAGTCCTCCTGATCAAGAGATAATTGCTGTGAGTTCCGAATTTGTAGGGATGAAGAATGGATAACATTATTTTTTGATCCACAACAAGATGATTCACCAGCGATAATAATAGACTTCAATTTAGGGATTAGAGATGTGGCACTTTCGCTAACCGGGCGAATTTCAACTTCAGATATTCTCTCCTTTCGTTTTCTATTCTTTTCCTTTTCTGATGTTTCTTTGGGTCGGGTCCACCATTGCATGATCCAGTTTGCCTTGAATTATCCTCACTGGGCTCCATTGAGGATCAAGAGCATCAACAGCGCCATCCTCTAGATCTTCCAATAAAACTTTGTTCTCCCCCAATGGTGTTACCTTTACTAAGAGTACTCCTTGCATACTGAACCAATCTTTAAATGCTATATGTCGTATCTGATTGCTTGACGTAACCCACATGCATATTTTTGTAACGATCCACCACTTCCTCTGTGACTTCATAACATAGCTCACTTAGATAAGGTTTCTCCCTGGATTTGTATGTTTTGCCACCCCTTGATGTGTTGCCATCTCTCCACAGCCTCTTCATTACATTTGCAAGCGTTCTTTCTTTTCTAGTCGGTCTCTGTTTCTCCTTTTCTTCAAAAACTTGACTACCTATGTTTGCATCATTACAGTTTCTCCTTAGCATTTCATTCCTTTCATTTCCACCACCATCATGTGGTGCTTGCTTCTGATCTCTATTTTCTCTTGTGAATCTAGGTAGATTGACATATATTTTTGTCGCTCCAATGATTATATTATCTAGTTTGATAGCAAACAGTTCAGGGTCACGAACACCGTTGAATCTAGCAAAGCCAAATCTCCTTCCATTTTTGCCTCTTTTTGCCGGAATCACAACCTCTAGCACGTCACCGTATTTAGGAAAAACCTGATACATTTCTTTATCTCCATGGTCCTCAGGGAAATGAGAGAAGAAGTACGTTACTGTGTTAGCTCCCCCACTCATTCTCTGTTTTCCAGAAGTGTCCATTTGAGTATGTCTTCGTAGAGCTCGAGCATCTTGAAGCTGATTCTTGGTCGTGCATGTATTACGC
The DNA here is from genome assembly GCA_963573325.1 of Astragalus glycyphyllos. Taxonomy (NCBI): domain Eukaryota; kingdom Viridiplantae; phylum Streptophyta; class Magnoliopsida; order Fabales; family Fabaceae; genus Astragalus; species Astragalus glycyphyllos. The sequence goes on from OY754308.1 coordinate 69,923,739, forward strand.
ACAAAAATGATAACAAAGACTATATATATATATATATATATATCATTGGTCGTGCATGTATTAAGCACGAAAATCGCACATCCTACTACTTGGTCAATATATTTTTATGTTTCCGAAATTTTATTTAATACATGTAATTCTACTCGTTAGTTTGAACACATCTTTATATTGGGAATATGTTTAGTCAAAGATGCAACCTTGAACCTTTTAAATTTTCATTCGTTCCAACACATATTGCAGTGTGGACACCTTTTCACGTCTACTTTCGCTAAGATACAAAAACAGTAATATAAAAATCACAATTAAATTGCTAAAATAATTTTTGGTTACAAAAATTTTAGGGTGAGGGAATGACATTCCGGTCTAAGAGAAAAGATATTTTAAAAAAAGAAACAAATAAATAAATTAAACCCACTTAATATATAACATCAAAACATCTATTGCCACTACACCAAAGATTGGCTTTTACGTATGCTTATAAAAAAGAGGAGTGATTTTCAAATAAATTATTATTATTATTATTATTATTATTATTATTATTATAGGATTGGTTTTCAAAGAGGTATAGAATTTTCTACTCACTCGAGTACAAGCATCCTCCACTAAGGTGTTATGCTCACCCCTTGAGACTTCCTTGAGGTCATCATGAGGTGGAACTTAATGTATTTGGATAGTGACCAAGTTCTTTTTTATAACTCGTTTTAATGTATGTTGGGTAGCATGTGGCAGTTAAGTTTACCATGCCACACTTTAATGTATTTTGATCACTTAAATAAATCTTTGTAAAATATGTATGACTAACTTATAAAACTTGTGTAATATATTACTCCTTCGGGTATTCAATTAATATAAGAGAAAAAACACAACACATCACAAGGTGGGATTGATCATTTAATACACCTTAAAAATTTACATTCTTTCCGAGATTGCCCTTTACATTAAATGTTGATTTGCACTACTAATTCATGACATCATTTTTAACAACACCACTTAAATAGGGTAAATTTTGGATTGATCATTTAATACACAATAAAAATTGTGTTTCTCTCTTATATTATGAACCATCAAAACACACTATTTTTCTCTTATATTATGGACCGGAGCGAATATGTAATGTAATGAGGTCTTATGTTGTCTTTTCATATTAGTAACTCATTAAACTTTAATATCTTCTGCTTACTTGTGTTTTAAGTAATAAGAAGTTGAGTCTTGTTGAGCATTTAAGAGAGGTTTCCATTTGGCTTAATTTTTCCTTACACTCCACAATTGATATTTTGCTTAATTGTGCAATTCCGGGCCAAATTTTGTTGAGCGTATTTGTGTTTAGTGTATGTAGTTTATGGTTCTGTGTGGGTTAATTTAAGATATTGGACTAAAAATCCCCTAATGTTTCTCCATGTTACGTGAAACCTAAAATGCAACACACACTTATTTAGTTTCCTTCCAAGTTTTAAATACAACCTTACCTTTTTATTTATTTTTTATTTGCTCAGCCAAGAAATGTTTGATTTTTTTGATTAATTAAACTTTGTATCTATAGTTATGGCATGATTGTAGTTTTAAAATATTGTGGCTAATTTAGTTTTAAATTGCTTGGGTGTGCAGAAAATGTATTGGGAATTATTGGTCAAGGGTATTTTTGTACATTAAATATTAGAAGAGTATTTATTCTCTGCTAAACTATGAAGGTTGTTAGGAGCAATGAAAATCATTGATCGTGCATGTTTCTATGTTTCTGAAAATTTTTTCCATCCGTTTAGTTTTACTTGTTAATTAGTTTCAGTACATCTTAAAATGGGAATCTCTTTAGTCAATATCTATATATGTATCTTCAATTCTTCAATCTTTATAAACACGGATTGCCTACTATATAATGTGGCTGTTAATTGTATGTTGATATTTTATTAGTTTCCAAAAAAAAAATTATATATTTCATGATATGTTTTTACATTAGATTGATAAAGAGGACAATATCGATGTCAAAATGGGTCACTGATGATAAAAATGCAAAAAAAAACATCGCAAAATAGGAGAAGATTAGGGTGAGGTGTATGAAATTTTGTGGGTTGCAAAATGTAAATTGACAAAACAAACCTTAAATTTTCAAGTTGCAAACCGATAAGAATCACAAAATATTCAAGGAAATTATAAAAGATCTATATGAGTGAAAAAATAGATTCCGCTTACAGAAATTTACAGTATTTCTTCAATATTTTTATAGTGACAACTAAGGTACCCATAACATAAATTTGGGTACTGCACCCAATGAGTGTTATTAGTGCATTTTCCACTTGTTCAAAAAACAGCAAAAAAAACCATCACATTTCTACCTTTTTTTTTGTCGAGACCAGGATATCCACCATCGAACGCAGTGACTAATCCCCTCGCCAGATTGACCATCACATTTCTATTTGTTAAAAAAAACCATCAAGTTTGCTTTATTATATTCGGTAGAAGTGCAGTACCCAACTAATTGACAAATGTACGTAAGAATTTGCCTATTTTTATTTGTGCTAGAAGATCTATATATCGTTCTTGATTATTTATGTTGTATTGACTTCGTTTTGCCTTTGGCTTTTCTTACACGGTAACCATTTGAACCAAAAATAAACTACAATCCAATAACAATTTACAAACAAAAATAACTTGATAATTATTGTGAGATAATACCAGAGAAACAAATATGTCAATCTTAAAATTGCATAAATAAATATTAAAAAAAACAGAATTAGTAATAAATAAATTAATTATTTAAAGGGTACGTACAAAATCGAGATTTTAATTCAAAGATAAACAACAAGAAGAAAAAATACAAAATGTAAAACCAATCCCCTCTTTTTCGATCCTTCATCCTCTCAGAATGGCATGAAAATCTGCTTTGCCGACGTGCATTGTCCCCATAATAAATTTCAAGAAAAGCTCTACTTCCTTCACAAACACAAATTTTCTTCTCTTTCATCTTTGTCCCATTATCGGTTTTTTAACAACTTCACATAAATATATTCTAAGGCTAGAAACTAATAGGGTGGTTTTTTGTCATTGGATGTGATACCTATGACCACAAGGATTGGTAGTTGGCTCAAAGCATATCTCGAAACAAATCTGCATATAATTGGAAAAAAAATCAATATGTATAATCAATACAAAATTATTATTTGAAATTTGACAAGAATCGTACTCCACAAGAAAGCTCTGTCCTGAGTTTATTTATGCAAGATTGAGGACCACGTTCTGAGTTTATTTATGCAAGATTGAAGACCATGGCTCTGATGGGTCAAATCATTGCCTTCCACCTTACTTCTCTCACAAGCAAAATTTTTTCTCTCTTTCATCTTTGTCCCATTATCTGTCGATTAACAACAAGATCACATAAATATAATGTGTGATAGAAGAAAGAAAAACAGATATTAACTAAGACAAGAGAATGTTAATTACCGTTCGGGAGATGGTGAATAATCAGAAGGTTCATGGTTTTCTGTTTTTGGATTATCAGTTATTGTGCTCTCCTATGGAATATGAGTATTTATTCTTAGCAAAATTATGAAGGTTGTTACACTACAAAAAAAACGTCATTTAGTGACCGATTTTTCGGTCACTACATGGGAAAAATCGGTCACTACAACGTTTAGTGATCGAATTTGCGACCAACAAAAATCGGTCGCTATATCACTGGTCGCTAATTTAGTGACCGATTTTGTGACCAAATTTTCAGCGACCGATTTAGTGACTGATTTTAGCGACCGATTTAGTGACTGTTTTAGCGACTATTTTGGTGACCGATTTAGTGACTATTTTGGTGACTGATTTAGTGACTGTTTTGGTGACTGATTTAGTGACTGATTTGGTGACTAGTTTAGATACTGTTTTAGTGATTGTTTAATGACTGACTTATCAACCAGATTTAGAGAGTGAAAGTTGTTTAGAAACAATATTGTGTGACCAAATTCATCATGTTTTTATTTATTTTTTATTTGCTAATTCGATCTCCAACATGTCGATGGTAATTTAAAACATAATAAAAATAGTTTGTTATACATAATTGATTCATGTTAACTATGCAAAATAAAAAAATAATCTCATTATATTAAAGATGTTAATTTGTTTAGTAAAATACATAACTGATATTTCAAACGATATCCTACATAATATACTCATTATAGAGTTTGAGTCTTAACATAACATCAAAAGTTTACTCTGCTTTACTTTGTCCCTCACAATCTGACTCTTGATCATCTTCTTCATCTTGAATTTCGTTATATGAAATTCGTTGAAACTTCAAGCTTTTCATCAATTGTTACTTCAAGCATTTTTGAAACTTCAAGCTTTTCATCAATTGCTATAACATACATTGATCTCACTTGGTGGTGCAACTCCTTGCAAAGATGTTACTTGAGTCAATTCTCGGATATCCAAATTCTAGATCTATATCTGTTTACATGTATATATATATATACAGAGAGAGAGAGGGGTCAGACATGAACAAAACCAGCAAAAGGAAGTATACTTTTCTTGTGAACTTTACTAGAATATATAGAAGAAAGTTTTCACATTCATAAAATAGGCCACTGAGGGATCTATCTTTTTTATTTGTGAGTGTGCTTACTTACATTGCAAGTTGTTGAAGTTGCAAAAGGGAGCAGGAGTAGAAAAGGATTTTACTCTGACTTTCTCGAGAGTGGTCAACAGAGAGCTGTGAATATTAGTACATTATACAATTAAAATAACACATTAATATTGGCCAATACAAACTTTGAAGTTTATTATCTTGAAGTAATAAACTGAAGTGAATTTTGACTCAATTCTTGTATTAGAATTGATCATTGTAACTCAATTATTTTGTTTTTTGATATTCTCTATCAACCAATTTACCACTAACATATTTAAACTAACCATGCTTAAACTAACCCAGATATTGGCATCAAAATTTTAAGATATAGAAAACTGAATGTAAGTACATACTCACCTCATGAGATTCTGTGAAGTCAAGTGATGGCGAAATTGGCAAGTGTACCAAATCGTCGCAAGTAATAATAAAAAGGTAAGAACCGGATGTCGAACTCAAGGATTGCACGTACTTATCAATTTAAAGTTCTAGTTACTAGTTTGAACAATGGACTGAATTTAGTTGTGTTGATAATAATATAAAGAATAACAATAAAATGTTTTTGTGATTTTTAGAAAATAAACCGAAGAACGCTTTTGAAATTACTAGATGATAAAAGAAGCTAGGGATGAATTCCTATTGATTCCACAATATTGCAAAATGATTTGTTATAGAAAATTACTCCCTCTTTACCTTTGTTATCAAACCCACAACATTAATCAATTCCTAATTCCTTAGGCAACTAATCCTTTGTAAACAACTAAAAACCCTAATTCCTTAGGTGCTTCTAAATTAGAACAAGCATTACAATCAAGGGTTTTCAAGATACAACAACTCCAAAACTATTCCTAGACTAAGAATTGAAGGTGCTCAATCTTAAGCATTCATGCATAAAACTTCCATCTCATACATGAACCATACATCATTTTATGGATGATCAATTCATAAAAAGCATTAAGAACAAAGATTGAATACACAAAGGAAGAGGGAATATAACATTTAAATAGATCAAAATCAACTGCAATAGTGTTTCATCAATATTCATTCATCCCTAACCAAAAGGTATTTAGCTAGACATAGAGGAAGAGGAAATCAAACATAAAAGGAAACTTAATAGATAGAGTGACCACATTGAAGCTCCAAAATCTTGTTCCCAAGCCTTGAATCTTCAATGATGATGAAGGGTGATGATCCTTGGTCGCAGCTCCTGCCTCTCTCCCAAAGCTAGGTTAAGAATATGGCAAAAGATCCCCTAAGTTGGATGAAAATCGCAACTTAAGCCAATTCGCAGAGGAAAAGCGCCCAAGCGCACGACAGAAGCGCTTGGGCGCATGGCAGACAGAAACACCAGATAAGAAAGCGCCCCAAGCGCACGACAGAAGCGCTTGGGCGCATGACAAACAGCAACATCAGATGTAAAAGCGCCCCAGACGCGTGAAGCAGCGCTTGGGCGCACGACGAGCAGAAGCATCAGACAGGAAAGCGCCCCAAGCGCATGACAGGAGCGCTTGGGCGCACGGGCAACAGAAGCAGCAGATATAGAAGCGCCCCAAACGCATGCAGAAGCGCTTGGGCGCTTTGTAGCAGATCTTTGAAGTAGTAGGCGCTCCAAATGCTCGGCAGACGCATCCTTGGGTGCACGGTGGAACTCTTAGCAACTCAACTCATTCTTTCAAGCTTCAACAAGATCCAAAACATCAATTTGCACCTGAAAATCATGGTTATGACAAATGTGGCAATTTGTGGTCCAAAATCAATGTAGTTTCATAAGTTCAATATAAAAACACTTAGTTTTAGACCATCAAAACTATATGCAATGCAGACTTATCACAACCCCAAACTTAAAGTTTTGCTTGTCCTCAAGCAATTAGCCTAATTTAGTCAAAAGAAGAGTTGCACACCAAATTTTTTTTTCTTTCTTAGAACTCCATTCAACTTTCACAACACTTTGAACAATCAACCAAATTTGCAACAATCAATCCATGATCAATTCACTCTTTCTTTGAGTTCATGCTAACAAGTGAAAGTAACTCAAAGTAACCCAAACTTTTGATCCACTAGATGCAACATACAAATCCTCACTTTCTCTCTCTCTCTCTCTCTCTCTCTCTCCATTATGTGTTTATCTCACACTCAACTGTTTCAGGGTATAATTTCCACTCAATTCACATCACTTGCAATCATCTACCATAAGCTTGACAAAATTCTAAGACAAACAATCACACACAAATATCACACATATCATGAGGACTTTATGAGGGTTGTAATGGGGCTTAGGTTAGGGTGGATAATTTTTGGAATCTAGGCTTTCTTGATTGGAATTGAGAAATGCTTCTTCACTCTAGATCCTATCCCCACTCACCAAACCTCTTCAAAAGAATTGCCCACAAGGAAAAATTATCCTTGTTCACTCTAAATCTGATCATCACTTACCCCAAACCTCTTGAAAAGAATAAGGAAAAATTGTCCTTCTTTTTTTTTTTTTTGTACTTTTTTTTTCTTTCTTTCTTTCTTTTCAATTTCATGTACATGACTTTGACTTGACTTCTCTTCTTTTCTTTACAACCTACTTTTTGTATACCCACCCCAAACTTAGAAATATTGTTTGTCCTCAAACAACCCCAAACTTAATTTATAGCCAAGGATCCATAATGACAATGCATTCCTCAATTCCAAACAAGTGTGACACTTGGTTTTTCAGTTAATGGCTTGTAATGAGGCTAGTAACCAGAAGAAAAAAAAAAGATTTAAGGCTCAAATGGGCTGCTCAAAGGTCAATATTTAAGGGTAGGCATTTTAAGGCTCTAGCTATCAAGAAAAGGAAAGTCCTCAATCATGTATGTGTGTGTAAATGCAATGCAAAAGCAATCAAGAATTAAGTCAAGTTCTGAAGAATCTTGAAAAGTGATGGAGCACTCAATAATAAAGATTCTGTTTAGGCTCAACACTCACAGGTTTGGGTTAGAGAGGAAAGATATGTTACACCCAAATTCACATGGTTCAGGTTACAAGGAGTTGCTTACACTAACAGAAGAATCATCACAGAATTTCAGTTCATTGATCAAGAAAAGGATGCACAAATTCAATATCAAGTTCAGAAAAAGATTTTTAGAATGAAGTTTAAAGTGCAATTAACTCAAGTTCAACACACCCATCATCATGACAATCATCAAAGATTTAGCTAATCTACCCCAGACAACAACTATATGCAAAAACAATAAAAACAGGGGAAACTTCTCCAGAGAAGTGACATTATGAGCATGCATGGAGTGTTCAAGTGAGCTGTACAAACAAAACAGCTAGCAAAACAGATTAGTCATTAGTGCCCAAAATACTGCAAATGGTCTAATTGAAAGCAAAACAGAAATTAAAAACAAAGTATAAGGGAAAAAAAACAAGATAACCATAGCAAAAAGAGAGTTCATCCACATCAGATTCAACGCAAGAGGTCCTGGATGACTCAAACATACTCCCACCAAGCTCATGATGAAGAGGGATCGCCAAAACCCTCCGCTCCAGCTCTAACTCCACTTTCGCTTCCTTGTGGTCGTTGGCTTTGATTTTGGTCTTCCATCAATATTTGAAGCATCGCCATTATCCGGTTCTGGTTCCCTATCAACTCATTCTGTTTTTCCATAATCTCCGTTTGATTCACCATCACCTCATTCAGTACAGTTTCCATCTTATGAACTCTCTCTTCCATTGAATGCTCTTGAAGAGGCTCTTGATGAACTTCTGGAGGAGGGGCTGCAGCAGGAATAACTCTTGGAGGCTCAGGCAGTGGTGGAGGAAATAAAGGGGCCTCCACAGAATGTCTTTTTATCCAACCCGAGGTGATAGGACAAGCTGGATCTACCATTGGTTCAGACTGCTTTGCTTTCACCCTCACCCTCTCACATAACAACCCAATCAGAGCAGGGTGATTTAAGTAGCCATTTGACTTATTGTTTTTAGCTGTTTCATGAAGATGACTAGCCAAGAGGCGTCCCACATTTATATTCTCACCCTTCAAAATGGAGACTAAAAGCTTTGCTCTTTTTTCATTCACCTCAGAAACATTTGAACATGGAAGAAGTGTGTGAAGCACAAATGTGGACCAACCTTTTGCTTCAGCATTGAGATCAACGGTGCGCAACTTCCTAAGTTTCTCAGTTTTTCCGCTCACCCAATCAGTTCCAGCAATGCATAAAGTGCGGATAATATCATCATAATCTGTCTCTGCATCCGCTTTTTCTCTAGCAGCAAAATCACAATGGGGGAAATTTTCCAAACCAAACAACTCATTTAGAGTTTTGGGATCATAAACAATTTGCTTCCCCCTAACATAACTGGTGAATTTTTGGTCTTCATTTTTTATCATCACCTTCCTCCTCTTCATCCTTTTCTTCTTTAGCTTCATTCTCCTCACAAGCATTAGCAAAAAATTCTTTGACCAACAATGCGCTAACTGGCTTAGGAAAGGATACCAACTTGCCCCAACCCCTCCTTGCAATCATCTCTTGAATAGCCACAAATTGGTCACCTTCCAAAATAAATGCCCTTTCCGAGACAATTTTTTTTTCGGAAATCAACTTATTAAAGCGCGTCTCATGGAAAGATGTTCGGAACTTTCTAGTTCCACGAGAACTTTCACTTGCGGCGGCATGCGGAGAGATTTTCTTCTTCTTTGTTGGTGGAGCCATGTGCACCTGTGAAAATAGAGTAGAAACAGAGCACAATATATGCCGCAATAATGACATTAACAAGTTAGCATAACAAAATCAAATGAAGGTTGGGCAAGGTTAGGCTAGGTTAACATCGAATACTCATAACACAATTAAACTCAACCACACACAAAACATAGAGCAATGTTATCCAAACAATTCCTTTGAGCATCAAAAAATTTTCTTTCAATCACACACCATGCTTAGAGCATAATTTGATCACAACAATTAATTTCTGCCAAGATTCAGTGAAAGAATTTCCCATTAAACAAAATGAAATCACCCCACCCCAAACTTATGTTCTTTGAAGACAAAATTAGCATAAGTCTTGGGACTTCACAAATAGCACCCAACACAATCAACTATGGAAACAGTTTAATCCACTTCAAGATCACAAATCTTAGTTTTCACTTCCAACTTTTGAAAAGAAAAATCTGAACTTGGTTTAGGAATTTTTACAAACAGTTGGTGTGCAAACTGAAATTCGGTTTAGGTAAATTTACAAACACTTGGTGTGCCAAAATGAAGAAGAACAAAGCAACCTCCTATGGAGGGATGAAAAACACCATTTTTTTTTTCTTCAGAGGGGGAATCACAGATACACAGCAGCAATATGCATATAGTAATAACAAAATCATGAAATGCACAAAGAGCAAGCAGCCCGATCAGCTAAAAAAAATCAAAACATTGAATGTCATAAAAGTGGGACTCACTTGCGTTTGAAGGAGAGAATAGAAACGTGAGTACTAGAACAGGAAGAAGAAGACGACCGGAACCACCACGAGTGCGGTGGTGAACGACGTGAGAGAGCTTGGCGCGGTGGTGGTGCACTAACGCGAGTGAGCTGTGCGTTTGAGGTGTGCGCGGGTTTGTGTTTCTAAAAACGCACAAGGAAGAGGAAATGCTTCACTCACAGGTATGTTGTGCGCTCCAGACGCACGAGAAAGCGCTCAAGCGCTTTATGAGACAGAAACAATTCACAATCAGGTGTCAAAAGCGCTCCAAGCGCACCTAAAAGCGCTCAAGCGCTGATTAGTGCTGCTAATGCATTTTCATGCAGAAATGAAGTTTGCAAAATTTCTTTTTCTACAGCCAACAGATACCAACCAAAACAACAATAAAAAACAGAAAACAATGCTAAAATAAAATAAAATAAAAGGAATTAAGATGAGGGTAAAGAGATTGGGTTGCCTCCCAAAAAGCGCTTCTTTAATGTCACTAGCTTGACGGTTGAGTGGTCCTTCAAATGGTGATCAAGTCAATGGACTCTTTTGAGCGCTCAAGTGTTCCACCAAAGTAGTGCTTGAGGCGTTGTCCATTCACCTTGAAACTCCTATCCGAACCTAGGTCCTTCAATTCAATTGCACCATAGGGGAAAACTTTTTTGATTTCAAATGGACCTGACCATCGAGACTTCAACTTTCCAGGAAACAATCTCAACCTTGAGTTGAATAGAAGAGCAAGTTGTCCTTCCCGGAATTCTTTCTTTTGGATTTTCTGATCATGCCATTTTTTTGTTTTTTCTTTGTAGATTTTGGTATTTTCGTAGGCAAAAGTCCTAAACTCTTCTAGCTCATGGAGTTGAAGAATTCTAGACTCGCCCGCTTTAGCCAAATCAAAATTCAAGTACTTTGTGGCCCATAGTGCTCTGTGCTCCAATTCAAGAGGTAAATGGCAAGCTTTGCCATACACAATTTGGTAAGGGGACATACCAATTGGAGTCTTAAAAGCGGTCCGGTATGCCCATAGTGCATCATCATGCTTTATTGACCAATCTTTTCTTGACGCATTCACAGTCTTCTCAAGGATTTGCTTGATTTGCCGGTTAGACACTTCCACTTGCCCACTAGTTTGTGGGTGGTAGGGAGTAGCTATCCGGTGATGCACATTATATTTCTTCAAAAGGGTCTCCATTTTCTTGTTGCAAAAATGAGTCCCTTCATCGCTAATCAAAGCTCTAGGCACACCAAAGCGTGAAAAGATATTTTTCTTCAAGAAACCCATTACAACTTGTGCATCATTTGTTTGAGTGGCTATTGCTTCCACCCACTTTGACACATAATCAACTGCAACCAAGATGTACAACTTAGAGTATGAGGATGGGAATGGTCCCATAAAGTCAATCCCCCACACATCAAAGACTTCAACTTCAAGAACGGGATTTTGAGGCATCTCGTTTCTTTTTGAAATATTTCCCGTTCTTTGACAGCGATCACACCTCTTCACGTAGTCAAAGGCATCTTTAAACAATGAAGGCCAATACAACCCGGATTGGAGGACTTTTGCAGCTGTACGGTCCCCACTAAAGTGTCCTCCATAATCCGAATCATGACAATGCCAAAGGATGTTTTCTTGCTCTTTTTCAGGCACACACCGACGTAACATACCATCAACTCCTCTTTTATACAGAAATGGCTCATCCCAAACATAGAATTTGGCTTCATGAAGAAACCTCTTTCTTTGTTGGGAGTTGAAATCTACAGGAATTGTCTCGCCCACCTTGTAATTTGCAAAGTCCGCAAACCAAGGCACACTAACAACAGAAAAGATGTATTCATCAACAAAGGTGTCCTGAATAGGCCTTGTTTCATCATTCTCCTCCACCTTCTCCAAGCGAGAGAGGTGGTCCGCCACTGAATTTTCTGAACCCTTCTTATCCCGAATCTCGAGATCAAACTCTTGTAGCAATAGGATCCATCTAAGTAGCCTTGGCTTTGATTCCTGCTTAGCAAACAAATACCTCAAAGCAGCATGATCAGTGTAAACAATAACTTTCGAACCTAATAAATAGGAACGAAATTTATCAAAAGCATAAACCACAGCCAAAAGTTCTTTTTCAGTAGTAGCATAATTAAGTTGAGCAGGATTCAAGACATGACTAGCATAGTAAATCACATGCAACAACTTATCCTTTCTTTGCCCTAAGACTGCCCCCACAGCAATGTCACTTGCATCACACATAATTTCAAAAGGTAAAGACCAATCAGGAGCAGTGACAACAGGGGCAGTTACCAATCTATCTTTCAGAGTGTTAAAAGCACTTAGACATTCCTCATTGAACACAAAGGGAACGTCCTTCACAAGTAGATTAGTAAGAGGTTTAGCAATTTTTGAAAAATCTTTTATGAACCTCCTATAAAACCCAGCATGGCCTAAAAAGCTTCTAATGCCTTTCTCATTGGTAGGAGGGGGAAGTTTTTCAATAACTTCAACTTTAGCACGGTCAACCTCAATCCCCTTGTGGGAGATGCGGTGGCCCAAAACAATTCCCTCTCTTACCATAAAATGGCATTTTTCCCAATTTAAGACCAAATTGGATTTCTTACATCTTTCCAACACAAGAGACAAATTATGCAAACAATCATCAAAAGAGTTACCAAAGACAGAGAAATCGTCCATAAACACCTCGATATGTTTTTCAATCATATCAGAGAATATGGACATCATGCACCTTTGAAAAGTAGCCGGAGCATTGCAAAGCCCGAAGGGCATCCTCCGGTAAGCAAATACACCATATGGGCATGTGAAGGCAGTCTTCTCTTGGTCTTCCGGAGCCACAGCAATTTGGTTGTACCCAGAATACCCGTCCAAGAAACAGTAAAAATCATGACCTGCCAACCTCTCCAGCATTTGATCAATGAAAGGCAAAGGGAAGTGGTCCTTCCTTGTAGCTGTATTCAACCTCCTGTAATCAATGCAAACTCGCCATCCCGTGACAGTTCTTGTAGGGATCAACTCATTTTTTTCATTCATGACAACAGTGGTCCCGCCCTTTTTAGGAACAACTTGAACGGGACTCACCCAAGAACTATCTGAGATGGGATAAATAAGGCCAGCTTCAAGGAGCTTGACAACTTCTTTTCTTATCACCTCTTTCATAGCCGGATTTAATCTTCTTTGTGGTTGCACCACCGGCTTATGATCTTCCTCCATGAGAATCTTATGCATGCAAAATGAAGGACTAATTCCCTTCAAATCCTCAATGGACCAACCAATAGCACCCTTGTGCTCTTTTAAGATTCTAAGTAGCTTCTCCTCCTGCAATTGGCTCAAGTTAGAGTTAATGATAGCAGGATACACATTCCCCTCACCAAGGAACACATATTTCAAATGGGAGGGTAATTGCTTGAGCTCAACCACAGGTGCTTTCTTCAGTCCCTCTTGGACACATTTTTCTTGAAGCTTCAATTCTTCCCACTTAGGAGGTGCATGGAGAGAGTAAGATGGGGAGGAATCTAACATAGCAATGGCTTCTTTGACCTCAGAATCGCACACTTCTCCAACCTCCTCATTTGATGACACAAGAGCTTTTTCAAGAGGTAAGTAGGGAATTTGGTCTTGAAATTTCTTATCAATGATGGAATCAAGAACCTCAATTCGGTAGCACCCTTCCTTTCCCTTTGGATGTTCCATAGCCTTGAGCACATTAAAGGTCACTGCTTCATCTTGAACTTTCAAAGTCAAAGTTCCATCCGCCACATCAATTATAGCTCTACCGGTAGCTAGGAAAGGTCTACCCAAAATCAACGGGATGTCATTGTCTTCTTCCATGTCAAGAACCACAAAATCCACCGGAAAGATGAATTTGTCAATTTTCACAAGGACATCTTCAACTACACCATATGGATGCTTCACCGAACGATCAGCTAGATGTAAAGTCATCATGGTGTTCTTTATCTGACCAATCCCCAACTTTTTGAAAATGGAGAGTGGCATTAAACTGATACTCACCCCTAGATCACACAACGCCTTCCCAAAAGTCCTATCCCCAATAGTGCAAGGAATAGAGAAACTTCCGGGATCTTTGAGTTTTTGTGGGAGCTTTCTTTGCAGAATTGCACTACGTTCCTCAGTGAGCATGACTGTCTCCTCATCCACGATCCTCCTCTTCTTTGAAATAATATCTTTCATGAATTTGGCATATGCGGGCATTTGTTCAAGAGCTTCTGCAAAAGGAATGTTAATTTGCAACTTTTTAAAAACATCTAAAAACTTACCAAATTGCTTTTCATCTTGCTCCTTCTTCAATCTTTGAGGGAAAGGTAGCTTGATGATTGGCTTTGGAAGCTTAGGCTCATCTTGCACAGTAGAATTCTCTTGAACCTTAGAAGATTCATCCCTACCCACAGAAGTTTTATCAACAGACTCTGTAACATCTTCTAGGCTCTTCTTTGTCACATCTTCAACCGTTTTCCCACTCCTTGTGGTCATCGCATTAACTATTTCATTACCCTTTGGATTGGGGACGGTGTCGCTAGGAAGAGTGCCTGGAGGTCTTTGCGCAATTTGCTTGGCCAATTGGCCCACTTGAGTCTCAAGATTTCTGATGGATGCCTCTTGATTTCTAGAGCTAGCTTCTTGATTTTTAAAACCAGCTCTTGTCTCCTCCATGAATGAAGAAGTTTGTGTAGCTAGTTTCTCAATGGCTATCTCCCAATATGCTTTCTTTTGAGGAGCATTTTGGCTTTGCCCTTGACCCTTCCAAGAGAAATTTGGATGACTCCTCCACCCCGGATTGTAGGTGTTGGAATATGGATTGTTTTTGACAAAAAATATCTTCTCTTGAACAGTTAAGGGAAGTTCACAGTCCTGGTGAGAATGTGGACCTTCACAATAGTCACACTTCAAACTTGTCACAGCATTTACTTGAGCAGAATGATGTTGCACAGAATTCAACTTTAGAGCATCCATCCCCTTTTTCAGTTCTTCCAACTGTTGAGTGATTATCTTTTGTTGAGCTAACCCGGCAGTATGAGCATCTAAGTCAAGAAGACCTCTTCTAGATGTACCTCCTCTATCATGAGCCGCCAAGTAGTCATTTGAAGCCATAGCTTCAATTATTTCTCTTGCTTCTTCCGCAGTCTTGAAATTCAAAGAACCACCTGCTGAGGCGTCAAGCATCATCCTAGCATTTGGTCTCAACCCAGTACAAAAGATCTGCATTTGTTGATGGTCATCAAAACCATGATTTGGGCAAGCCCTTAATGTGATCTTGAACCTTTTGTAAGTTTCATAGAGTGACTCACCCTCTTTTTGCTCAAAACTATTGATTTCTCCCCTCTTCTTAATGAACATGGAAGGAGGGAAAAATTGTTCAAGGAATTTGTCTTCAAGATCATTCCAAGTGGTGATGCTACCTTCGGGTTGTGAATCAAACCACTCTTTGGCTTCATCCTTTAGAGAGAATGGAAAAAGCCTCAGTTTCTTAGCTTCATCAGTATTACCATCCACTTTCACTGTTTCACATAGTTGTGCAAAACTGGTGAGATGCTTGTTTGCATCTTCACATGGTCTTCCACCAAATTGCATCTCTCTTAATTCACGGAACAATCCTGGATTGATCTCAAACCTATTTACGGTTACCGGTTGATGAGCAATTGGTAACCTCTGCCTATTAGTGTTACGATTCCCATAGTCTCCGAGAGTGCGTCTCACTGGTGGGTCAGCCATCTCTTCAATCACAGGAATCTCAAAAACAGTCTCTTCTTCTCTTTCTATTTCCCTTTCGGTAAGTCGCCTCTCTCTTGTAGCCTTTCAATTAGCCTTCGCAGTCTTTTCGATTTCTGGATCAAAGAGAAGGTCAGCTGAGGCAGTGCCTCGCATATACAAAGTTAGAGAAAAAGCAAGCGATTAAGAGACAAAAATAAAATAAGATAAAATTCAATCAAGTAATCGAAGATTAAATTGATAAAAATTTGGCAATCCCCGGCAACGGCGCCAAAAACTTGATGGCGAAATTGGCAAGTGTACCAAATCGTCGCAAGTAATAATAAAAAGGTAAGAACCGGATGTCGAACTCAAGGATTGCACGTACTTATCAATTTAAAGTTCTAGTTACTAGTTTGAACAATGGACTGAATTTAGTTGTGTTGATAATAATATAAAGAATAACAATAAAATGTTTTTGTGATTTTTAGAAAATAAACCGAAAAACGCTTTTGAAATTACTAGATGATAAAAGAAGCTAGGGATGAATTCCTATTGATTCCACAATATTGCAAAATGATTTGTTATAGAAAATTACTCCCTCTTTACCTTTGTTATCAAACCCACAACATTAATCAATTCCTAATTCCTTAGGCAACTAATCCTTTGTAACCAACTAAAAACCCTAATTCCTTAGGTGCTTCTAAATTAGAACAAGCATTACAATCAAGGGTTTTCAAGATACAACAACTCCAAAACTATTCCTAGACTAAGAATTGAAGGTGCTCAATCTTAAGCATTCATGCATAAAACTTCCATCTCATACATGAACCATACATCATTTTATGGATGATCAATTCATAAAAAGCATTAAGAACAAAGATTGAATACACAAAGGAAGAGGGAATATAACATTTAAATAGATCAAAATCAACTGCAATAGTGTTTCATCAATATTCATTCATCCCTAACCAAAAGGTATTTAGCTAGACATAGAGGAAGAGGAAATCAAACATAAAAGGAAACTTAATAGATAGAGTGACCACATTGAAGCTCCAAAATCTTGTTCCCAAGCCTTGAATCTTCAATGATGATGAAGGGTGATGATCCTTGGTCGCAGCTCCTGCCTCTCTCCCAAAGCTAGGTTAAGAATATGGCAAAAGATCCCCTAAGTTGGATGAAAATCGCAACTTAAACCAATTCGCAGAGGAAAAGCGCCCAAGCGCACGACAGAAGCGCTTGGGCGCATGGCAGACAGAAACACCAGATAAGAAAGCGCCCCAAGCACACGACAGAAGCGCTTGGGCGCATGACAAACAGCAACATCAGATGTAAAAGCGCCCCAGACGCGTGAAGCAGCGCTTGGGTGCACGACGAGCAGAAGCATCAGACAGGAAAGCGCCCCAAGCGCATGATAGGAGCGCTTGGGCGCACGGGCAATAGAAGCAGCAGATACAGAAGCGCCCCAAACGCATGCAGAAGCGCTTGGGCGCTTTGTAGCAGATCTTTGAAGTAGTAGGCGCTCCAAATGCTCGGCAGACGCATCCTTGGGTGCACGGTGGAACTCTTAGCAACTCAACTCATTCTTTCAAGCTTCAACAAGATCCAAAACATCAATTTGCACCTGAAAATCATGGTTATGACAAATGTGGCAATTTGTGGTCCAAAATCAATGTAGTTTCATAAATTCAATATAAAAACACTTAGTTTTAGACCATCAAAACTATATGCAAGAGCATAGTTCGTGTACCTCTTGGAAACAGCCCTATGCAACACAGATGCTACATGCTACAGCTCAATCCAAACAGCTATAACATCATTGAAATATAATAAACATACAACGATAGGGTAATAGTTATCAAAAATACAACAACAAGAATGAAACACGATGTAGAAAGAAGCATCACTGGAAAGCCAAGAAACCAATATAGTTACAAATTATATAATTAAGATAGCAAAGAAAAGATTGTAAATCAGACCAATAGCCTATTATATCCTATTAAGTAAGCTAATGATCTAATTATGAACAGAAAGGTTAAGAAACAATTGAAGATGATTAAGAGCCAAGTACTACCTATGTGAATCAATGGTTTATTGAAATGCAAACCACCTGTTGTTACACATTTGTTGCATGTTAACACACCCTCAACTGATCGAGGCATCTTTTAACAAAGGACAAAACCACGATGGCTCCCATGAGTATCAAAACAAACAATATCTCGGAAGGCGATATATACAAGACTTGAGGTCGGATTAGTGGTGCGTCAAGTAGTAGCCCACAATGCCCCTTTAACCCCTTGATCTTGACTCAGGGGCTAGTTTCCAGGTACACCTAACGTCCCACATTGCTTGGAATCAAGGCCAACCATTCGGGCCAAAAATGGACTTCAAAATGTTCAATTCAAATCAACTTCAGCAATTTTTTTTTTAGATTATCTCCATGCAATTGCACTAGAAAATTTTATTTAGCCACTATAAATAGTGAATTCTAAGTGCACAACATGGTCTTTCTTTAATAGGCTACTGAATCATGATGATTCAACTTTGCACCTAAATCTAAATCAATTAGGCAACAAGCAATGCTATTATATGTATGAGTCTCCATTGGGCATGCAGCAGAGTTAAACATCTTCAGGGAGAGCTTTTTCGCTCATTGTAATCCTACCCAACTCGAGGGATTAGTTTCTGCAATTGTGCTCAAAAGATACCCGATTTATACCGGCCCCCACAATAAAAGGAATGAGTCTCCATTTGTCATATCCATAATGAACCATTGTCTATTGTCTATAATGATAACAACAAACCTCATAAGGACCATATCATCGGGACAGAATCAAACAGATCATTAAGCATATTTTACGTATCACAAATTTGTGAAACACGAGCCACATGATTAGAACCAAATATAGCAATTTAAACTTTATAGGATAAGGGATTATGGGCCACTGGGCCAGCCACCAGACACAATAATATTAACTAGCAGAAAATTTGTCTAATTCTTTCTTCTATTATTATTCCCTAAAAATTGGGTCTCATGGACATGGACCCCAATGAAACGATTCATGATCAATTGGATAAGCCCAACTTATGTACTGAAATGGATGGATTATAACAATCCTATAAGTTTCCTCCTTTTGTCTGTTTCTTTGAGTAGAAATTAGTAGGGTGAACAAAAGACGGGTTGGGACTAGTTATACTTGTCCTTTTCGACCCTTACTTTTTATAGGGTCCATTTTTAGACCCGGCGCTGTTATTTGACTACAAAAAGTATACTTTGTTAAGTTGAGAAAAAAACACTTTATTACTCTTTTTTATTAACTTAATATCTACAATGTTAAATACTGTTTTAAAATATTGATTCATTTTTCAATGTTCAACATCCAAATAAAAAATCTTTGATTTTATATAAAAAAAATATTCGAAGTTGGTTTAAGTAACCTAACGCAATTGCCATTGAAGGTTGACTCAATTGGTAAGTAGTTGGTTCATACTCCGCAAAAGCATGGGTTCAGCTCCTGCTGTCAGCGTGAAGACCTCTTTGTTGAGTGATCTGTAAGTACCTTTGTTGGCGCTAAAATAGCCTTGAGGTCTGCTCTGACCCTGATAAGTCCCCAGAACCCAACTTTAAACTTTCGGTAAACAAAAAAACTTGATGCAATTAACCCAAATTCATAAGATTTTCATAAGAATTTAGTTTAACAAAAAAACCTTTAAAACCACACGCATTTGATAATATAATAAAGAAGGGATTAGGAAAACATTAGGTTACACTATTTGATAATTTAAAATCACACTCATTCAGGATGAGTTTTATAGATAAGGAGTGTTTTTGGTGAATGCTACACCTCTAGGTGCGAACTTGACTCTTTTGAAGGAGGAGAAATGGTGATCTTCAAGCTCTTGTTATAGAGGCGGAAGATTGGTTGTCTTAATGGTTCAAGGTGATTAGGCCGCAACACCCATGGGAAATAAATAAGGAACGTTTGATATGGGTTCGGTGGTTTGGCGTTACGATTCATGCTGGGTCTTTAGAATTTTTCACTTCTCTAGTCGTGTCGTTTAGAACTTTCTTGTATTCCGATGTCAACACTGAAAAGAAGAAAGCCATGAGGGTGGTAGAGGATGGGTTCGGTGTTTAGAACGAATTATTTTTTCACAGTTAATACCATTCTCAAGGTTAAAATCAACGAAGATGTGTTTGATATGAGGGTGGTAGAGGATTGGAGTGGACCCATGAAATGGAGTATTCCTGTAGCAAGTAAGGCTTTGGAGACTAGTTCAGACGAAGAGAGCTCGGAGGATGATGATCGTTGGTCGGAGTTCCGAACGAAGGAAATGCCACAATTTTGGGAAGAATGTCATAATAATGATATCTTAATGCCTCTCCAAATTCTAATGAAAACAGCCAGGTGTTTAAGTCAGGTGGAATGTGTCATGGTGGAAAGACTTAAGGTGAGGTCGAGATGACTCGTCAACGTACCCTCCGAACTCTGAGTGGTAGACTGACGTGGGTGTGGTACATGCACACACTCCGAAGCCCAAGTCACTATAGTGAAATATAGTGTGGGATGAGTTATGAGATCATAACTGGGACGCTGAGTTGTCCCGCTATATATAGGGTGTTGTGATACCAACATTTGCTGTTGGATCTGTGAAGGCGATCGACCCTTGATGCTCGGGTCTCACGGATCATAATCTGTGTCACACGCCTTTGGCAAGACCACGTCGATCTGAACCGTCCTCTATCTCGAGGACAAGCCTGTATCGTTCAATCAAGGTAAACAACTATAATGTCTAGGTCAGACAAAACCCAAGCTCGATCCGAAATAGTTTCCCCTCAAGCCTAGGTCAAGTCGCAGAGGCTTGGCCTTGGCCTGAATAATTGGATTCATGGTGTGGTGGATTCGGCACAGAATATAATGAAGACATAACTCGTCATGAAGTCTGTGTTGACCGCATGGTCGGGGATATCACTGAGGCTTAGCATCTTATTACTTCTCTTGTACTCCTTTACGGATTCTATAACCCTGCCCTGACCTTTTCCAGGTTCGATTAATAAAACTTTTATTTGTTTTGAATTTAGCCTTTACTTATACACGTTGCTTCGGCAGCATACTGTGAATTATGTGGTATAAAGAGGCTTGTGCATGAGTCTTCTCTCCATTGGTTTAGTTTGCCGAATTCCTCATTCGAAATTAACTCGGACCAAAGAAGTCATTCTTGATTTGGGAGTCGGTCTCAGTCAATGAAGTTGGGCCAAGATGCTATCGAGGTTGACGTCGTACTTGCTCCCAGTATTACTCTGAGATGCGTTCCCTCACGTTCCGGCGAGGGGGTAGTACCCGCACATACTCTGACACTAAAGTCAGCTTAGAGAAAATATGGTCGACAGTAATAAATGTGTACCTGATGCAATAGTAGAAGCACGTATTTATAGGGAATTCCACAAATGATGTGGTACGATTCCCATGGTTGAGGCTGATTCCTGACCATTGGATGCAAAGTCATTTGATGTCCACCGCACATCTCTATCTTCATTGTTATCTTGTTCATTAACTATTACCTCATCTATATTTTCATTTGTAGTGTTCACATGTTTAATAGCTATTCCTTCTTGACTATTTTAAGTTTCATTTGTGTCTACATCGTTAACTTGTTCATCAACTAATTGTTCTTCTCAATTTTCAATGGGATTCGCGTTGTTGATTTGTTCATTCAATGGGCAGCTACTTGTACTTTCAAATTTGCTTTTTTTGTTTGTCTTTACAAATTTAGTCAATGCCCCTATTTGTGATTCAATCAAAGCTTCAACACTCTTCTTCTTTTTGAGTTTCAAATAACCCGATTCATATATGGTTATGTATGACTTGGCAGAAAGAGTATGTAACGAGGTTAGAGCCCAAGTTAGAGCCCAGCCGTCACAAACCTAAAGTGTAGTAATGATGTTGGCACAAATAACGAGGTTGTGTGGACATTTCCATAACTTTCTTTCCTTTTCAGCCATCCAAGCAGGTAAAAGGTATCGCACCCCACCAACAAATCATAACCAATCATCAAAAACTAGTGAAAAGTTATGGTTCGAGCTGATTCGCCGAGAACAACACTTGGCCAAAGTCATGAATCTGTACTGACACACCTGCTAGGTCGAAAGACCCAATATGTGTGATACTTCAAGCTAATGAAATGAATGCATTAGTCTGACAGCCACGATCAACCGCCCCCACAAGACTAGGGGCCATGTTAGACAGGCAGACTTCGCAAGTCGAGGAAAAACGATACACTCTCAAGCGAAGGTCATTGTACCGCATGTGATCTCGACTTGTGGGGCAATTGTTCTAGATTGGAGTTGGCACAATTTTTTAATTGGACCAGCCTTCGAGGCACACATTTGCAATTCTTAGGGATTCATCCTTTCCCTCAATAATCTACGTTGGAGACCAATTGACGTCTAATCGAACGGCCATAATCCAAGCTTGTCCCATGCGCCTAAAATGGAATCAAGGTACGTCATTGACACTATTCCCAATAAATATGCTTTTCAATCACTGCAACTGGTACACATTTATTGCTGCCTGTCACCTTTTCTCTTAGCTGACTTGAGCGTCGTAGTGTTTGCGGGTACCGCCCCCTCACTAGATCAAAGCGTCGAAGCACCATCTGAAGCACCGTTTGAAGCAATTCCAACATCATACCTTAGCAGCATCTCGGTCCGACATTCTCAATTGAAACCGGCTTTCAGGATAGTTCAGTGATTATCAATAGTATTAGATTGGGAATCAAACAATTTCAGCAAAGAGTAAATAAGACCAAGCTAATATGAAAAAAAATAGTCCAACTTAGAGCAAATAAACAAAAAGAATATGTATAAATTATAAATTATTAAAGTCAATATAAAAAATATGTAATGCACTATCAATGAATTATAAAAGTGAATTTAAAAAAATATAGTGCAATTTCAATCGGACTCCGGCCACTAGAATATTAAGGAAACTATCTATCTGGTTGACTTGACCAATTTGCATCATCTATTTATGGCTAAAAACGTGCACAACCATTGATATTCATGGCTTCGAGAGAATTTTTCCATGCGTGACTTATTTATTAATGGCTATAAACGTGCACAACCAGTGAAGGAGAATAAAAGTTTCTATAAGTTTAGGAAAGCAACCATGCCATCGAGGAAGGAAAACATCTCCCAGTGTTATTTTGTGCTTGTGTTATTGTTGTGTGTGTTACATATAATTTTAGGCGTCCCACGTGTTACATACCGGGACATTAAAACTGCAAACATTCTTCTGGACGCAAGCTATGAAGCTAAGGTAATTACACAAAATACATACCTTTTTCATTATCTTTCATGCTGAATTTTAATTACTAAAGTCATTTTTAATTTTATTAAATAGGTTTCTGTTCTCTGATTAGCAAAGCATTTTCAAGAGTTCGACAACTTTGATCAGATTTGTATCATGCAAGTATTAACCTTTTTTTAAAAAGATGTCGTGGGATGTTAATACTTTTCCCATGATGATAATGATGTGTCTTTCTTCATACTTTGCTTCTACATTTTAAAAAGACTGTTGCTAATATTATTCTAACTGTAATGATCTGTTGCCGTTTAATATATCTGGTTCTAAATCAGAATATAATATCTACATAAAACATTAGCTTTTGCTTATCGTTTATGTTATTATTTATTTTGAGTTTTTGGTTGTAAGTGTGATTAAAAGTTCTTACTGAAATTTTTTGAGTTGCTGATTTGGTCTCAAGCCCTTGTGATTTAGGGATACATTTCATGTATTTTTGAGTTTTTTGGAGTTATTATTTCACATTAAAACATTAATGATTGTTAACTGTCAACGGCATATAAAGTCTTCAGAGGATGGTCATCGTCACAAGAGCAGTGCTTCTCGCGTTACTTAAATGAGGCCACTCAATGGTCTCACTATCAGAAGGCCTCGTATGACCTTGAGGCAGTTCCGTGCCAGTTTTAAGATGGTTGAGGCTCATGGTGTTGGTCGTCGGGTCCTCGGTCAACAAGTGGCTCTGAGGAGACCAACCTCTCTTTGGAGTACGATTGCTGCCAGAGAGATCTCCCCTACTCTGATCATTGACTGGGTCTTAAGCGATGAAGACGATATCATAAACTACACTCCACCTTCTCTAGAGCACACTCCATCTACGCCAGAGTACACTCCACTTCTCTAGAGTACACTCCGTCTACGCCAGAGACGTTCCACCTTTTTCAGTGTACACTCCATCTACGCCAGAGTACACTCATCAACGTCGGAGGACAGTGTACTTACAATGGAGTACAATCCGTTGACTCCGTTGGAAGAATCTACATATCGTCGTCATCTCTTAAGACCCAATCAATAATCAGAGTAGGGGAGATCTCTCTGGCAGCAATCGTACTCCAAAGAGAGATTGTCCTCCTTAGAGGCACTTGTTGATCGAGGACCCAACAACCAACACCACGAGCATCAACCATCTTAAAACTGGCACAGTACTGCCTCACGGTCATACGAGGCCTCTTGATAGCGTGACCATTGAGTGGCTTCATTTGAGCAATGCGAGAAACACTACCCTTGCAACGGTGACCATCCTCCGAAGACTTCATCTGCCGTTAACAGTTAACAATCATTAATGTTTTAATGTGAAACAATAACTCCAAAAAACTCAAAATACATGAAATGTCTCCCTAAATCACAAGGGCTTGAGACCAAATCAGCATCTCAAAAAACATCAATAAGAACTTTTAATCCCACGTACAACAAAATCTCAAACTATATAATAACATATACGATAAGCAAAAGCTAATGTTTTATGTAGATATTATATTCTAATTTATAACAGAATATATTAAACGGCAACACATCATTACAATTAGAAAAATATTAGCAACAGTCTTTTAAAATGGAGAAGCAAAGTATGAAGAAAGACACATAATTATCAACATGGGAAAAGTATTAACACCCCACGAGATCATTTTAAAAAAGGTTAATATTTGTACGATAGAAAACTAATCAGGGTTCGTGAAATCTTACTTGAGAGTTCCCACGACACGGGTAGAGATCTGTGTCGAAATCTTGAAAATTCTTTGATAATCAGAGAACAGAAACCTATTTAATAAAATTAAAAATCACTTTAGTAACTAAAATTCAGCATGAAAGATAATGAAAAAGATATGTATTTTGTGTAATTACCTTAGCTTCATTGCTTGCGTCCAGAAGAATGTTTGCTGTTTTAATGTCCCGGTGTGTAACACGTGGGACGCCTAAACTTATATGTAACACACACACAACAATAACCCAAGCACACAATTATAGGTAAGAACTTTTAAAAACTTTTATTCTCCTTCACTGGTTGTGCACGTTTATAGCCCGTAAATAAATAAGTCACGCATGGAAAAATTCTCTCGGAGCCATGAATATCAATGGTTGTGCACATTTTTAGCCATAAATATCTGACGCAATTTGGTCAAGTCAATCAGATAGTTTCCTTAATATTCTTGTCGCCTAAGTCAAATTCAAATTGCACTATATTTTTTAAGTTCACTTTTATAATTCATTGATATTGCATTATATATTTTTTATATTGACTTTAATAATTTATAAATATTCTTTTTGTTTATTTGCTCTAAGTTGGACTATTTTTTTCATATTAGCTTGGTCTTATTTACTCTTTGTTGAAATTGTTTAATTCCCAATCCAATACTATTGATAATTACTGAACTATCCTGAAAGCCGATCTCGGTTGAGAATGGCTGACTGAGATGCTGCTGAGGTGTGATGTTGGAATTGCTTCAAGTGGTGCTTCAGATGGTGCTCCGACACTTTGATTTAGTGATGGGGCGGTACCCGCAAACACTACAACGCTCAAGTCAACTCAGAGAAAAGGTGACAAGTAGCAATAAATGTTTACCGGGTGCAGTGATTGAAAAGCATATTTACTGGGAATAGTGTCAATGACATACCTTGATCCCCTTTTAGGCGTATAGGACAAGCTTGGATTATGATCGCTCGAAGAGACGTCAGTTGATCTCCACCGTAGATCTTATTGAGGGAAAGAATGAATCCCTAAGAATTACAAATGTGTGCCACGAAGGCTGGTCCAATTAAAAAATTGTGCCAACTCCAGTCCAGAAAAATTGCCCCACAAGTCGAGATCACCTGCGGTAAAGTGACCTTAGCTTGAGAGTTGATCGTATTTCCTCGACTTGCGAAGTCTGCTTTTCTAACTTGGCCCCTAGTCTTGTGGGGGCGGTTGATCGTTGCTGTCAGACTAATGCGTTCATTTCATTAGCTTGAAGTATCACGTCGATAGGATCTTGCGACCCCGCAGGCTTGGCCAAGTGTTGTTCTCGGCGAATTAGCTCGAACCATAACTTGTCACTACTTGTTGATGATTGGTTATGATTTGTTGGTGGGGTGTGATACCTTTTACCTGCTTGGATGGCTGAAAAGGAAAGAAAGTTATGGAAATGTCCACGCACCTCATTATTTGTGCCAACATCATTACTACACTTTTGGTTTGTGACGGTTGGCCTCTAACTTGTTGCGTTCTCTGGCTCGCTACAAATAAGGGAGGCCACTTTCTTATTCTTGCCTTCGCAAAATATGTTATATGAGCATTCTTCTCTGCCGACTTCCACTTTTGTCGGTGAGCACAAATTTTCCGGTGAATATTCAAGTACTTTTCTAGAATCCAGTCACTCCAACTTGGAAGGTATTTTTGACCTTTCTTTTTCGTTTCCTCTTCTTTCCTACCACGGAACCCGAGCCAATCACCTTATAAATCTCTTCCATTGTGACCTGGATCGGTCCTTCCATGACGAAGTCGTAAGCACTGTTGTGCGAATATTTCTTAAAAGGAGTGGGTTCGTCATGTTTCAAGGCAATCTCTACAGCATGGAATACCTTAGGCTGTTGCTAATTGTCCCCTATCTCGGCCAATCACATTTTAGACTGGCCGTTGGGATGATGTTGTGAGGTTTGGAAAATATCTTCTGACGTGGAACTCCCTCCACGTATGTTGCAGATGGCTAGGACTAAGAGGACGACTCGAATATGCCAGCGTTATTCTTCTGAGGGTGATTCTTGATTATCAAGGCGAGGGGTGGAATCTTATATCGATAGTGGCGGTGCAGAGCTTATACATGACTAAGGCGATATTTATGTTGAATTAAAACCCCTAAGATGAGTTTTGATGGAAACAACCATTTTTATAAGTGTTCGGTACCGGAGTACGGGTTAAAGGTCCGAGTTGAAGTGCTCCGCGAGAATTGAAGGTTGACTTTGGATGGACGGATGTGGACCTCAGATTGGCCGAGGTGATCTTCTCCCACGCCTCGGGTGGGGTACCTGCAAGCACTCCGAAGTTTAAGTCAGCAAGGGAAGAGAAGAGGTATTTGGGGAGAGAAATGAATGCGTACCTGGAAATGGAGGGTTGCTCAAGTATTTATAGACCACGGTGCCGTACCCAGACCGTTGAATCAGGTGGACATGTCCTTACCGCTGGATGCGGCTCAAGTACGAAAATGGACGCGGCGGAGTACGAAAATGGGCCAGGCTCAAATATTTTGAAGGGTTGGCCGAGTCCGGAACAATGGCCCCCCAAGTCGAGGTCGGAAAGGGACCGAGGTCGACCTCGACTTGATGTGGCAGTTCTTTTAGGGTAGAGCAATGGTTACAGTGCCACGTGTTTTCTGCTGAGTGGGGGTGCAGAAGGTGACGTTTGGGGAATCTAAGGTAGGAGTGTCATAATTACGATTCAGTTTCCTATGTCAGGATTGAAGAGACGCATTGATTAGACATGCCGGTTCTTTTCCCGAGTTCCTGTGGTGCTTAAGCTCAATGGGAGTTTTTCACTCTTTATTTGTCATTTTGAGTGAACAAGGATTCCTTCTCCCTGCGAGGTCAGTTCTGATTAAGTTTCTGACAGCCGTTCCGACCTGAAAACTCAACACCGAGACCAAAATTCTTCCCGATGTCAAGCGTTGAAATGTCAGGTTCATCTATAGAAGATCAAAGAGTCTCTAGTCCACAGGGGAGTTCTCCACAAGATTCTGCTCCCGAGGTACGAGACTCCAATGCAGATGAGGCCGAAGTCGAGAAGTATCAGTTCAATCCGGCTTTGTACAACTGGGTTTCTTCCAAGGTGGTGGACGCTGTGTTCAAACTGAATGGTGACGACTTGGCCGAGTTTGAGCAGTACATGGTTGCGCCTGCTGACCAGAAGTGGAGGTTGGAGAGCGCGGCCCAACTGCCAGCTTGCACAAAATTTCCCAGGAAGGAGGTCGGGTACTTCTTCTACCGAAGGTGCACGGATACCTTGGGAATCCAAGTTCCCTTGACCGAGTTCCAGCAAGGCGTGTTGGATCATCTGTTGGTGGCTCCATCCCAGTTGGCCCCCAACGCTTGGGGGTACGTAAAGTCTTTTGAAGACGTCATGGTTTACCTGGGGCGGACTCGCTCAATCCAAGTCTTCTTTCCTGTCTTCGACGTTTTTCGGCAGCCTGATCACAAGGAGCCCACCTGACACGGTCACGTCTGGTTGGGGGGGTCCGGTATCGGTCTTATTTTACCCCCGGTGAATGACTCCAACAAAGGTTTCAAGAAGCTCTTCTTTTATGTTAGGGCGCATCCCTCCCTGTCCTGGGACGACGACCATTACGACCACAGTAACAAGGCTTTTTCTGTGGACCCGAAGTCTCTGTGGGGTGAGGATGCTGTTAGTTATCAGCTCCTTAAGGAATGGGGTGACAAGCTCCTGAAGTCCGGTCTGAGATTTCTGTGCACCGACATTATCAAAGCTGAGGTTGAGTACACAGCAAGGCTGAAGGCGACGTTAGGTAACCTGAAATTCCCGAAGTCTGTTTTTGGTGACTTAACCAATTTTATCCTCTTTTCGCAGATGCATTGGCTGCTTGCCCCGTGCCCGATCCAAACGCTCAGGAGGCCGGGGTCCCATTCAAACCATGTTCTTCAAGGCGGAGGGCTGGTGCAACTTCTTCAAATCGGAAGCGGGCTGTTCTAAGCACTGAGAGCCCTTCCCCCTTCAAAAAATCAAAAACATCTGCTGCTGAAGGTCCTGCTTTGCTTGTTGAGCTCGAAATTCAGGTTCCTTTGGTGGCCGAGCCAGAGTCGGACCCGGAAGTTTTGCGACTCTCGAAGAGACTGGAAAGGGTTGAGGTCATCAATTGTGAGCTGGAGGGAGATCTCCTGGACCGAGCTGACAAGTTGGAGTATTGTCGGGACGTGAGAATCCCAGAGCTCATAGAAGAGAATCATGTCCTCCGGGGTACCATCAGTTCTCTGGCTTCGGCTGAAGAGCAAATTGCAAACCTTGAGGCGCAACTACTGTTGGGTCAAGATGAGGCAGAAGAAGCGAGGGAGCTCAAAAGGCAGCTTGACGAGGCCAAGGCGGAAGAGGTCCGGGTTCAGGCTAAGGCCGAGGTTCTTCGGGCTGAGGTGGAGAGGCTCAAGGGCGAGTGTAGCGCTGTTGAGGCCAGAGTGGGGAGTTCGTCGGTGCTCAGTTTCAACCGTTGTAAGAGCCTCTTGGCCGTGGTTAGCCCTGACTTGCCACTGCACCTGCTGGAACCTCAGAATGAAGTCTTCGAAGGGAATCTGGTTAGGCCCGTACCTGGTGCCCCTTTGGACGAGGATGAGGTGCTCTACTTCGGTTCTGAGGCGGAGGTGTGTGAATGACCGCCCTTTCCTGGTTTCTTATAATATTTTGCATTTGTAAATATTGGCCAGTGGCCCTCCTTTTGTAACATTCGAAATATCAATGAAAGTTTATTTTTATTTACTCCTTCTTGTTATTTACTTACATTTCGTTTGCAAGTGATTTCGTGAGCGAGGTGAGAGTGGCCGAGGCCGAAATTAAGATTACTTGAGTATCTTACCTTGAACTGTTGCGAGTTCTTCTTGATGGTCCCTGATGGAGCGCGTGGCTCGGAGATCAGAGGAGTTTTTATCCCCTGATGGAGCGCGGAGCTTGGAGATCAGGGGAGTCTTTATCCCCTGATGGAGCGTGGAGCTCGGAGATCAGGGGAGTCTTCTGCCTCTGATGGAGCGCGGAGCTCAGAGATCAGAGGTCCCTTCCGCCTCAGATGGAGCATTGAGCACGGAGATCAGAGGGAAGGTCTTGGGTCGAAGCCGCTGGGGACTTCTTCCTTCGGCCTCTGATGGAGCATTGAGCTTGGAGATCAGAGGGAAGGCTGCTCGCTCGAGGCGAGATTGAGAGCTGTTGTGGGCCTGAGCCGCTGTGGGCCTATGTGCGCTTCTCGACTGAGCATTTAAGCTCAGAGTCGGGAAGGACATGTGCGTCTCTGCATGGGCCTCGCCTCATACCGTCGTCCGTCGAGTGGCCAGCTCGGGTCAGACTCGAGTAAGAGGGGCGTTGCCGGATAACCTGCGTGTTAGTGCGCATATAGTAAGGACAGAGCGGCGAGTGTCAGGACACCCAGCCCAATCAGCACACCCAGCCCAATCAGCATCGCTGTAGGCAATCAACTTAAGAGGAGTCTCACTAGGAAAGAATAAGCCCCGTTGAGAGGTACCTTTCAAGTAGCGAATTATACGATGAACCGCTGCCAAGTGTAGATGACGAGGAGAATGCATGAACTGACTTAATTGCTGAACAGCAAACGAAATGTCGGGTCGTGTGATGGTCAAGTAGTTAAGACTACCCACGAGCTGTCGATACAATAAAGGATCGGTCAAAATTTCACCCTCGTCACGGTGGTATTTAGCATTAACTTCAAGAGGAGTATCCACAGGATTAGCAGATTGGAGGCCAGCCATAGCAATAAGGTCTGTGGCATACTTATGCTGATGGAGAAATATACCCTTAGAGGTAGAATGAACCTCAAGTCCAAGAAAATAATGTAAAAGACCAAGGTCTTTCATTTGAAATGAGGCTTGAAGCTTTAGTTTAACTTCCTGTATGGATGCTGCATCAGAACCAGTAATGATCATATCATCAACATAAAGAAGGAGCAGAACAATGCCCGTAGATGTGCGGTGAATGAACAAAGACGAATCATACTGACTTTGAGTAAAAGAGAACCCAAGTAGAGTGGAACGGAATTTCTCATACCATGCTCTAGGCGCCTGTTTCAAACCATACAGAGAGCGTTTGAGCTTGCACACCCCCTTAGATGAAGAGAATAGGCCCCAAGGAGGAGTCATATAAATATCTTCAGTCAGGTCGCCATGAAGAAATGCATTCTTAACATCCATTTGGTGGAGAGACCACCCATGAGAAGCAGCTATAGAGAGCACCATTCTAACAGTAGTCATTTTAGCAACCGGTGCAAATGTCTCATCATAATCAATACCATATTCCTGCTTGTTGCCTAAAGCAACCAATCGAGCCTTGTATCGATTGAGAGATCCATTAGAATTCAGTTTCACAGAATAAACCCATTTACAGCCTATGGGTTTGACATCTGGAGGGCAAGGAACAATATCCCAAGTGAAATTGTCTTGAAGGGCCTGAAGTTCGTCATTCATGGCATTCACCCAACGGACATCTTTAACAGCCTCCGAGTAACAAGTAGGAATAGGTGTGCTAGAGAGAGAAGCAGTTAAAGCAGTATGTGAGGAATCAAACCTGTCTGGTGAATATCTATCAGGTGCTCGGGACGTCCTACCAGAACGCCGTGGTGCAACAGGTGCAGGATCAGGATCAGGTGGCGGATCAGCGTCGGAAGGGAGAGTGGGAACCTGCACAGTGTGTTTCCTGACATATATGTGTCCTGGTTTAAAACGTTCTATAGGTGAACGCGGGGTAGAAAATTGGGGAAGTATAGCAATATCATTCAGACCAAAAGAAGGGCAGGGAAACATAAACTGTTTATCAAAAAATGTCACATTCCTAGAAATGTGAAAACGATGGTTAGAGACATCATAACACACAAAACCCTTATGAGAATGACTATACCCCATAAATGCACATTTGACAGATTGTGCTCCAAGCTTATGTCTTTCAGTGGACGGTAGGTGAACAAAACATACACACCCAAAAGTATGTAAGGTACTGTAATCAGGCTGAGTTTTAAAAAGGCGAAAGTAAGGAGAATCAAACTCAATCACCGTGGAAGGAAGACGGTTGATCAAAAAAACAGCTGTGGAAAGAGCCTCCACCCAAAATTTGGATGGAACAGAAGCCTGGAGGAGTAAGGTACGTGACACATCCAACAAGTGACGATTCTTACGTTCTGCAACACCATTTTGCTGAGGGGTATTGGGACAAGATCGTTGAGACAAGACACCTTTTTGCTGTAGGAACTCCTGATACTCATGAGACATATACTCACCACCAGAATCAGACCGAAGAATTTTAATACTAGTTTGAAATTGATTTTCAACATACATCAGAAATTTCTTAAACATAGAAAACACTTCAGATTTAGATTTAAGAAAATAAATCCAAGTAAAGCGACTATAATCATCGATAAAGGTGACAAAATATTTATGGTGAGCATGAGAAGCGACAGGTGAGATTCCCCAAACATCACTGTGAATCATCTCAAAACAAGTAGAAGCACGATGAGCACCAAACGGAAAGGGAAGTGTTTTACTTTTTGCTAATTTACAAACAGAACATGAAATAGAGGGACTAGAATCCATAGGTTTAGTACCTAACAAGCCAATTTTAAATAAGTGAGACAAAACAACAGAGTTTGGATGGCCCAATCTCCTATGCCAATCCTCACATACATTCAAAACACTAGTACAAGCAAGAGATAAATGATTTGGAATAAACTGGAGTGGAAACACTCTCCCAACTTTAGGCCCCTTCGCGATCACCTTCCCCGACACCCGCTCCTGCACAAGACAACCATCATTAGTAAAATTAACATCACAACCTTCATCCACTAAATGACCAGCAGACAATAAATTTGAGGCAAGCCCAGGTGCTACCAGCACATTTCGAAAGGTAGAATTTAGGTCACCAACATTAGTTATAGGAAGGGTACTACCATCAGCAATTTGAATTTTCTGATTACCAATATAAAAACGTAAATTATGCAAGAGTTTAGAGGAACCCGTCATGTGATTCGATGCACCAAAGTGAAGTAACCATTTGATGAAAGAAGACATACCAGTAATGCCCAAGGCAGAAAGAGTAGATAGTACCGCTTGTTGAATTAATTCAAGCTGTAAAGCACCACCATCAGAGGCACCAGTGGTGGAAGGACCAGCAGCAGAGCTAGATGCTGTAACGCCCTAAAATTTAATCAAATTATTTCGAAGTTGGATTGCCGTAGGATGATTGTAAGAATTGAAATTATGGGCGTAGTAGCTATGTTGAAAACGAGTTAGATGATAATCACGTGTTGTGGGCTAGTTAAAAATAGCATTGGGCTCCCTTCCTATGTGGATAAAGTCCCAAATAATTTAGCCCATTATGTTTCTCACTTATTATAAGTGGAGAGGATTAATTTAGGGTTGAGAGAGAGAGAGGAATTTCGGATTAGAGCAGCCACCAAAGAGAGAGAAAAGAAGAGAGAAAACAATTCCCGTTTTTCTCAAACCTGTCACCGTAAAATTGCGATTCCGGTTTCGTTAACCATTGGATCGTCTTCGTTTTTGGGAAGCAGGTTCGTAAGATATAGTTCTACACTTTCACCGTTCGGATCTTCGAAACGAGTTCTGAGGAGAGAGATATTGGCTTCGTACTGAAGCTGCAGTTTGGGGGAGTCGCCGTATTCGGAGATCGAGGAACGAGGCTAGGAGGGAGTTTGCGCCACCATAGTTGAGGTAAGGGTGGGCTTAACCTTGATAATGGGTTGATGATAATTATGTGTGGGTAGTCTAGGTTTTGTTGAATTGTTCGTGTTGTTGCATATCGTGTTTTCGTTGAGATTGGTGCTTTGATGATTATTGCACGTTATTGTGATTTGTTTCGTTATTTGTTGTTGCGTGATTGTTGTATCACGATGATGGTGTTGTTATTGTTCGTGTTTTTGTTGTTGCTGTGCGTGGTTGATTGTTGTTGTCGCGTTGTCGAATTGTCGTTTTTGTTGTGGTGGTTGCGGTGTCGTTGCCGTTAGGGTTTGGTGTTTGGCAATTTAGCGATTCTGGACACAGGTTCGGTTTTTCTAAAACTGGCGCTGTTTGGTTGATCCAAAAATTATGAGGTTGATTGTTTTTGAAAATAGACTTAACTCCGGTCGTTTTGGCACTGGTTTTGTCAAATTCGGAGTTGTATAGCTCGAGTTATAGGCGATACAAGTTAGGTTAAAATTCTGGAAACGATTTGGGTATAGATTCGGTATTTCGGTGACTGGGAACGTTGTATTGACCGAAAAATTATGTGGTTTATTTTTCTGGAAAATAGACTTAATTCTTGTTAATTTGGCACTGGTTTGGTTGCGTTTAGAGTTGTGTAGCTCGAGATATGAATTCCACAAGTTAGAGTAAGATTCTGGAAACAATCTGGACACAGGGTCAGTGTTTTGGTTACCACGTTTTCAAAAGAACTCCTTTTCGAACGAATCCGATTTCTTTGAAAACTAGACAAAATTTTCCCCAGTTTATGCACAAGTTTCATGCAATTTGATTGAGTTTTGGTCACTTTAGAATTGCTTGAATTTGAAGGACAGAAACTGTCCTCTTTTGCAACTAGCCTGTGTGCTTTTCGAAAACTGTACCTATTGGACACTCTCCTTCAAAAACTGAACTTAGGGATGATAACCAGACCCATAGAGCTTTCCAACAAGTATTTATTTGTTGAAATCCGATGTCGTTTGCTATTTTAATTAATTCGCTGAAGTAGGTGCGATGTGCCTAGGCGCTGTGCGCCAGTCTTGTGCGTGGTGTGCGTGCGTTATGTCCGCGTTGTGGAGCCGTCTGGTGTTAATATTTCAGGTGCGGTGCTGGTATGCTCAGGAGAGTTTAGTGGTAGCTGTGATGCTACAACTTGGTGCTATTTTTGGTGAAATCATTTGTTTTGATTCTGGTGATATAGTATTTATTTTAAATACTTGTTATGGTGAGTTGGTGCATAATCATGGTGTCGCATTGTCATATGCATGTTTTGGTGATATAGGCTCTGCCTCTGGTGTTTATTGGTGATATGCCCGTCGTGGCTCATTTTGGTGATCGGTACCGCATGCATATGCCCACTGGAGGGGTTGCATATCATCCTATTGTCTATGAATGTTATAACTTTGGTGGTTCACTGTCAAATGGACTTTTCCTTTGGTATCTGGTGCTGTGATATGGTGTAATTGTATTGTGTTGCTGTAGTTACCTGATGCTAGCATATTTTTATCATCTGCTTATTACCTCTGTTAGACTCACCCCTTCTGCTTGGAATGTTGCTCTCATGCGGCAACGCTGCAGGTGATCGCTAGTGCTCGTGGAGGAATTGCTAGGTTTTGCTTCCTCTCTCGTTTGGGTCTGTGTCAGCTCTGATATGTAGCACCGGGGAGTCGTTAGTTATCGTTTTGAACTATTATTTTAGTTATTGGAAATTGTTTTAATTAATTTTGGAGATGTCTCTAATTGTTAATTCTGGAGATGTTTAAACTGGTTAATATTTCCGCTGCTTGGTGATTTCTTTTATATAAATTATTTTGGAGATTTTTTTTTGGAATAAATGGTGTTTTTTTTTAAAATGGTGAAAAATGTAGCGCCTTTCGAGGTGACTCTGATAATTGTCTATTTAGTTGTAATAGTAAAAGGGGGGTGTTACATTAGTGGTATCAGAGCAGTTCGGTCTGTCCGGCCAAGTTGTCGAGTCGTCGAGTCGAGTAACACTTGAGTAATTGTTACTCGTTCCTGATTATAGTTTCTGTTGCAGTGTTAGGTTGAGATGGCAGGACGGAACGATGCTGCACTCGCTGCTGCTTTGCAGGCTGTGGCTCAAGCTGTGGAGAATAACCCAGGTGCTGCTGGTGATGTTGGGTCGCGCAGTTTGGCTACGTTTCAGAGGGAGAATCCTCCTACCTTTAAGGGCAAGTATAACCCTGAGGGTGCTTTGGCGTGGCTGAAAGAGATGGAGAGAATCTTTCGTGTTATGGATTGCTCTAAGGCGCAGAAAGTCAGGTATGGTACTCATATGCTGGCAGAGGAGGCTGATGACTGGTGGTTGGAGGTGAGGCAGAGGTTGGCGACTGTGAATGAAGAGGTCACTTGGGCTGCGTTCAGCAGAGAATTTCTGAGAAAGTATTATCCTGAAGATGTCCGTGGGAAGAAAGAGATTGAGTTTCTGGAGCTGAAGCAGGGTAATATGTTGGTGACTGAGTATGCTGCCAAGTTCATTGAATTGGCGAAGTTCTATCCACATTATGGTGAGGCTGGTGCTGAATTCTCCAAATGCATCAAGTTTGAAAATGGGTTGCGGGCCGTATAGAATGTCTGCATCTGAATTGTCAGAACTGAAGAAGCAACTCGAGGATCTGCTTGAAAAGAAATTTGTGAGGCCAAGTGTGTCACCGTGGGGAGCTCTAGTGTTGTTGGTGAAAAAGAAAGATGGTAGTATGAGGTTGTGCGTAGACTATCGGCAGCTGAATAAGGTGACTATTAAGAACAAGTATCCGCTTCCGAGGATTGATGACTTAATGGATCAGTTGGTGGGTGCTCAGGTGTTCAGTAAAATAGATTTGAGATCGGGTTATCATCAGATCAAGGTGAAAGACGAAGACATTCAGAAGACAGCTTTCAGAACCCGTTATGGGCATTATGAGTATTCCGTGATGCCTTTCGGTGTGACTAATGCGCCGGGAGTGTTCATGGAGTACATGAATCGTATCTTTCGTGAGTATCTGGATCGGTTTGTGGTGGTATTCATTGACGACATCCTAATTTATTCTAAGTCAGAAGAGGAGCATGCAGAACATCTGAGATTGGTATGGGAAATTCTGAGGGACAGGAAATTATATGCGAAGCTGTCTAAGTGTGAGTTTTGGTTGAAGGAGGTTAGCTTTCTGGGTCATGTTATTTCGGGGAATGGAATTGCCGTGGATCCGTCTAAGGTTGATGCCGTGTTACAATGGGAGTCTCCGAAGTCAGTTACTGAGATTAGAAGTTTTCTGGGTCTGGCAGGTTACTATAGGAGGTTTATAGAAGGATTTTCGAAGTTGGCACTTCCGTTGACTCAGTTGACTTGCAAGGGTAAAGCTTTCATCTGGGATGACTGTTGTGAAGAGAGCTTCAAAGAATTGAAGAAGAGGTTGACGACGTCTCCTGTTCTGACGTTGCCTAATCCGGAAGAGTCGTTTGTGGTGTATTGTGATGCTTCCAAGATGGGGTTGGGAGGTGTGCTTATGCAGAATGGTAAGGTAGTTGCCTATGCGTCGAGACAGTTGAGTACTCATGAGAAGAACTACCCTACCCATGATTTAGAACTTGCTGCAGTTGTGTTCGCGTTGAAAATTTGGAGACATTATCTGTATGGTTCGAGGTTTGAGGTGTTCAGTGATCATAAGGGTTTGCAGTATCTGTTTGATCAGAAAGAGTTGAATATGAGACAGCGCAGATGGTTGGAGTTGCTGAAAGACTATGACTTTAGCTTGAACTATCATCCGGGAAAGGCTAATGTGGTAGCTGACGCTTTAAGTCGAAAGACGTTGCATATGTCAGCAATGATGGTTAGAGAACTCGAATTAATTGAGCAGTTCAGGGATATGAGTTTGGTTTGTGAAGTGACGCCTCAGAGTGTCAGATTGGGGATGTTGAAGATTGATAATGAATTCATGGCTAGCATTCGAGAAGCTCAGAAGTTAGATGTTAAATTAGTTGACCTGATGGTTGGGATTGATCAATCCGAGAATAAAGACTTTGAGTTGGATGCGCAGAATGTATTGAAGTACCGTGGAAGAATCTGCATTCCTGATGATGAGGAGATGAAAAGAGCAATTTTAGAAGAAGGTCATAGGAGTAAGTTGAGTATCCATCTGGGAGCTACAAAGATGTATCAGGATCTGAAGAAGATGTTTTGGTGGCCTGGTATGAAGCGTGATGTGGCGCAGTTTGTGTATTCCTGCTTGACTTGTCAGAAATCGAAGGTTGAGCATCAGAAGCCTGCTGGGTTGATGCAACCGTTGGAGATTCCGGAATGGAAGTGGGATAGTATTTCTATGGATTTCGTGATAGGGTTACCTAATACTGTGAGGGGGCACGATTCGATTTGGGTGATTGTGGATAGATTGACGAAGTCTGCTCATTTTATTCCTATCAATATCACGTATCCGGTGTCGAGATTGGCAGAGATTTATATTCAGGTGATTGTGAAGTTGCATGGTGTTCCTTTGTGCATTGTGTCTGACAGAGATCCTAGGTTCACTTCTGATTTCTGGAAGAGTTTGCAAGAAGCGTTGGGTTCTAAATTGAGGTTGAGTTCAGCTTATCATCCTCAAACTGATGGACAGACAGAGAGGACCATTCAGTCGTTGGAAGACTTGTTGAGATCTTGTGTTCTTGAGCAGGAAGGTGCGTGGGATACTCACCTTCCGTTGATCGAGTTTACTTACAACAATAGTTACCATTCTAGCATTGGGATGGCACCGTTCGAGGCATTGTATGGTCGGAGATGTAGGACTCCGTTGTGTTGGCATGAATCTGGGGAGAGTATTGTTCTTGGACCCGAGGTTGTTCGACAGACTACTGAAAAGGTGAAATTGATCCGTGAGAAAATGAAAGCGTTGCAGAGTAGACAGAAGAGCTATCATGATAAGAGAAGGAAGGATTTAGAATTCCAAGCTGGTGATCATGTGTTTTTGAGAGTCACGCCTATGGCTGGTGTTGGGCGTGCATTGAAGACAAAGAAGTTGACTCCTCGTTTCATTGGACCGTATCAGATCACTGAGAGAATTGGTAATGTTGCTTATAGGGTGGCCTTGCCGCCTAATCTTTCGAATTTGCACGATGTATTTCATGTGTCGCAACTTCGGAAGTATATTTCGGATCCGACCCATGTGATTCCGATGGATGATGTGCATGTGCGGGATAATCTCACTGTGGAGACAATGCCTGTGCGAATTGAAGATCGTGAAGTGAAGACTTTACGTGGCAAAGAGATAAACCTGGTAAAAGTGGTCTGGTTAGGAGCTGCTGGTGAAAGCATGACATGGGAGTTGGAGAGCAAGATGCGAGAGTCCTATCCGGAGCTGTTTGAATCAGGTATGTTTTCGAGGACGAAAATATTCTAATATTCTAAGTGGGGGAGAGTTGTAACGCCCTAAAATTTAATCAAATTATTTCGAAGTTGGATTGCCGTAGGATGATTGTAAGAATTGAAATTATGGGCGTAGTAGCTATGTTGAAAACGAGTTAGATGATAATCACGTGTTGTGGGCTAGTTAAAAATAGCATTGGGCTCCCTTCCT
The DNA here is from genome assembly GCA_963573325.1 of Astragalus glycyphyllos. Lineage (NCBI taxonomy): Eukaryota > Viridiplantae > Streptophyta > Magnoliopsida > Fabales > Fabaceae > Astragalus > Astragalus glycyphyllos. Next base: position 69,962,815 of record OY754308.1, read on the forward strand.
ATGTGGATAAAGTCCCAAATAATTTAGCCCATTATGTTTCTCACTTATTATAAGTGGAGAGGATTAATTTAGGGTTAAGAGAGAGAGGAATTTCGGATTAGAGCAGCCACCAAAGAGAGAGAAAAGAAGAGAGAAAACAATTCCCGTTTTTCTCAAACCTGTCACCGTAAAATTGCGATTCCGGTTTCGTTAACCGTTGGATCGTCTTCGTTTTTGGGAAGCAGGTTCGTAAGATATAGTTCTACACTTTCACCGTTCGGATCTTCGAAACGAGTTCTGAGGAGAGAGATATTGGCTTCGTACTGAAGCTGCAGTTTGGGGGAGTCGCCGTATTCGGAGATCGAGGAACGAGGCTAGGAGGGAGTTTGCGCCACCATAGTTGAGGTAAGGGTGGGCTTAACCTTGATAATGGGTTGATGATAATTATGTGTGGGTAGTCTAGGGTTTTGTTGAATTGTTCGTGTTGTTGCATATCATGTTTTCACTGAGATTGGTGCTTTGATGATTATTGCACGTTATTGTGATTTGTTTCGTTATTTGTTGTTGCGTGATTGTTGTATCACGATGATGGTGTTGTTATTGTTCGTGTTTTTGTTGTTGCTGTGCGTGGTTGATTGTTGTTGTCGCGTTGTCGAATTGTCGTTTTTGTTGTGGTGGTTGCGGTGTCGTTGCCGTTAGGGTTTGGTGTTTGGCAATTTAGCGATTCTGGACACAGGTTCGGTTTTTCTAAAACTGGCGCTGTTTGGTTGATCCAAAAATTATGAGGTTGATTGTTTTTGAAAATAGACTTAACGCCGGTCGTTTTGGCACTGGTTTCGTCAAATTCGGAGTTGTATAGCTCGAGTTATAGGCGATACAAATTAGGTTAAAATTCTGGAAACGATTTGGGTATAGATTCGGTATTTCGGTGACTGGGAACGTTGTATTGACCGAAAAATTATGTGGTTTATTTTTCTGGAAAATAGACTTAATTCTTGTTAATTTGGCACTGGTTTGGTTGCGTTTAGAGTTGTGTAGCTCGAGATATGAATTCCACAAGTTAGAGTAAGATTCTGGAAACAATCTGGACACAGGGTCAGTGTTTTGGTTACCACGTTTTCAAAAGAACTCCTTTTCGAACGAATCCAATTTCTCTGAAAACTAGACAAAATTTTCCCCAGTTTATGCACAAGTTTCATGCAATTTGATTGAGTTTTGGTCACTTTGGAATTGCTTGAATTTGAAGGACAGAAACTGCCTTCTTTTGCAACTAGCCTGTGTGCTTTTCGAAAACTGTACCTATTGGACACTCTCCTTCAAAAACTGAACTTAGGGATGATAACCAGACCCATAGGGCTTTCCAACAAGTATTTATTTGTTGAAATCCGATGTCGTTTGCTATTTTAATTAATTCGCTGAAGTAGGTGCGATGTGCCTAGGCGCTATGCGCCAGTCTTGTGCGTGGTGTGCGTGCGTTATGTCCGCGTTGTGGAGCCGTCTGGTGTTAATATTTCAGGTGCGGTGCTGGTATGCTCAGGAGAGTTTAGTGGTAGCTGTGATGCTACAACTTGGTGCTATTTTTGGTGAAATCATTTGTTTTGATTCTGGTGATATAGTATTTATTTTAAATACTTGTTATGGTGAGTTGGTGCATAATCATGGTGTGGCATTGTCATATGCATGTTTTGGTGATATAGGCTCTGCCTCTGGTGTTTATTGGTGATATGCCCGTCGTGGCTCATTTTGGTGATCGGTACCGCATGCATATGCCCACTGGAGGGGTTGCATATCATCCTATTGTCTATGAATGTTATAACTTTGGTGGTTCACTGTCAAATGGACTTTTCCTTTGGTATCTGGTGCTGTGATATGGTGTAATTGTATTGTGTTGCTGTAGTTACCTGATGCTAGCATATTTTTATCATCTGCTTATTACCTCTGTTAGACTCACCCCTTCTGCTTGGAATGTTGCTCTCATGCGGCAACGCTGCAGGTGATCGCTAGTGCTCGTGGAGGAATTGCTAGGTTTTGCTTCCTCTCTCGTTTGGGTCTGTGTCAGCTCTGATATGTAGCACCGGGGAGTCGTTAGTTATCGTTTTGAACTATTATTTTAGTTATTGGAAATTGTTTTAATTAATTTTGGAGATGTCTCTAATTGTTAATTCTGGAGATGTTTAAACTGGTTAATATTTCCGCTGCTTGGTGATTTCTTTTATATAAATTATTTTGGAAATTTTTTTTTGGAATAAATGGTGTTTTTTTTTAAAATGGTGAAAAATGTAGCGCCCTTCGAGGTGACTCTGATAATTGTCTATTTAGTTGTAATAGTAAAAGGGGGGTGTTACAGATGCACCAGTGGCAGAAGGAGCAGCTGCAAAGCTAGTAGTGGCATGAAATGCCTGCACCGGAAGCTTAGTCGGTCGTGGAGGACGCGCATGACATGCAGAGATGATATGACCCCGCTGCTTGCAGTAATTGCAAAATTTCTTAGGACAACTACGAGAAACATGTCCAAATTGTTTACAAGAGAAGCATTGAGTTTGTCGCATATCAGGACCTCTATTTTGCACAGCATATGCAATTGTCACAGGGTCAGAAAGGACGGGATCACGAGACATGGTTCCTTGAGTATGGAGACGTTGTTCTTCCCTGAGCAGTTCACCAACACAGATATCCAAGGAAGGAACAGGGTTCCTATTCAGCAAAGCTCCTCGAACAGCCTCAAATTCTGGACGAAGTTTCATGAGGAATTGGTCCCGTTTACTAGTATCATAAACATCTTGGACGGCTGAAAGTGACGGCTTGGGAACAGCAGCATAGATAATAGCAGAGTGTTCTGTCCATAAATTCAGAAAACCAGAATAATATTCTTGAATTGACAAATTACCTTGTTTGTAATTGGCGATTTCTAACTCCAATTGAAAACGCTTGGCCGTATTGTCTTGGTTGTAAATACGCTTCAAATAATTCCACATTTCTTGAGCAGTTGAAAATGATCGCAAATTATTGATCATCTAAGGATCAATAGTACTGAGGATCCAAGAAATAATCTGAGCATCTTTGACTTCCCACGCGTCTAAGGCAATTTTATCGTCTGGCGCCTTAGAAACCCCATCAAGGTGACTCCATAATCCTTTCCCTTTGACATACATTTTGAACTGAAATTCCCAAGCAGCATAATTCTTGCCGGTAAAGCGAACACAAAAATTATCCTTTTCTCTTTCAGCAGCCATTAAAATAGCAAAGGAAACCAACAATATTCTTCAATAAAAAAAATGCAACTCCAATAACACGAGGCAACCAGAACCAACAAAGAGTCTTGAATAAAAATAAAAAACTAACCAAGGGAGCAAATTATCTTCAACAGATAGTCAAATACTCTTCAACGAAAAATAACACTCAGGGGAAGACGCAAATAATCTTCACAATAGTAATAAAATACTAACCAGAACCAATCAAACAAGCAACACCAGAAAGGCAGCAACGTACGAACGAACCCAGGTGAAGACGCAATAGTAATCGCGAGTAGCAACGAACGCCAGGAACCGGAAGGCAGAAGCCACGAAGATCAGAAACCCACAAACACACGAAAACGAAGATCAGAAACCCACGAAGATCAGGAGCAACGAAGAACCAGAAGCAATGAAGATCAGAAACCCACGAAGATCCACGAACAGTACCACGAGAACCAGAACGTGAGCAGGCAGATCGCAGAGACACGAAATCACGAGAATCACAAGCAAAAACCCAGAACGGAATCACGATCAGGTGAGGAAGCCCAGAACGAAATCGCGAAATCAAGTTGCAAACAAAAGCTGAAGTCACGCGAATGATCTTGAGCAAGAACGTAAACCCACCAAACAAGAATCACAAGCAGAAGCAGACAGGTGACGGCACAAGCCCACCGAAACCCTAACGAAATCAGAGGTATGATCGAAATCCTTCTGATACCATATTACGTGAGGAGACACGATATTGGTCACGCAGTTCGGCCAATCGTTGCCTACGTCTGCGACTACAGAGCAGCTGTAGTTCCATTTTATTGATTGTATAATTGTCGTCCTCGAGTACAAACACTAATAAGTTTAAATAGACTATTCCATGTGAAAACCTAACAGGCCTGGGCCAAATACAAATATAAAGAAATCAACTATTTACAACTTTCTTATTTCCTTATTCACAACCCTAACCAACCGTCTCGGAAGAGAGAGAATATGATTGTGGGGTCGAGTAAAGTAGCTTCTTAGGATTAGAAGACACATCATGATGGATAACAAATTATAGAAGTCATTATAAGAAGCTTATGTATCAACAGGATATTCAAAATTAGAAGCTTCTGTAACATTAGAAGATTTATCATTAAAAAAAGACTAATACCATGACGTTTCACAAGAATAAAAAACATTGGAAGAAGCTTCTGTAACAGCAGAAGATTCAACATAATAATCATATGTGACATTAGAATGTTCATCATCAAAGGCTTCTCAAATATCAAAATATACATCAGTAGCTTCTAATGTCTCAAAATACACAAGGTCTTATCTTCTCAAGTGTCAAAATAATTATGAATATCAATTAATGACTAAGAAGATATGGGACAAGTGAAAAGAAGCGATCAATGTGTTAAGATCAAGTTCAGAAGATACAATCAACAGAAGCTAGGTGCCTCAGCTGCAAGTAATTTTGTAGAAGTGCATAATAGTACATCAACTTTTCTGCATAAAGCACCAACGAATATATTAGTTGACTTATGAGGCCATCTCCAATGAATCTATTGAGTGCTAAACTCTATAAATACCTCATGGAAGGCCTGAGTTAAGTTTTGTGAGAGTGCACTATAATTTTTCCTACCTTTTGAAATATCTTCGCAGGTATCTTCTCCGGTAGCTTCTGAAGTAGTTTCTCAGAAGCTTCTCAAGATCCCACCTTCTCTTGCACAAGATATCGTATTCCTAACCAAAAGGCTAAACCTTTGTTATTTTATTGACTAATTCTGTTTAGTTTTTTTAGACTTTGTAAATTGGGAAAAATCCAAATTGTTGGCCTCAATTAAGTTTAGGCTTTGGTCAATCCATGACCATTAGATAAATATGCGGATAGAAATCATTGTAATGGCTACAATAGTTAGAAACTCGTTCTAACTAACTAAAAATAAACAATTTGTAAGTCTATATATATAGACATTCTCACAATCAATGAATCAGTGCGAAAGTTAAAGATTTTTACATTGAAAAATTCTATTCTCTGTTGTGCTTTTCTGAAATCATTTTTGATAAACACAACCCATAGATATGGCTTATCCCCAACAAATTGGTATCAGAGCATAGTTACGTTCTTGGGAGATTTCAAGAACTCTGATATACTGTGAAGAGAAAAGCAGTACGTGTGGTGAAGGTGTAGTCAGTGTGACAAATTCTAGAATTGAAACTGTGAGTGAAACAGCTTCAAATTTCCAGTATGGCAACAGGGAATTTACCTTCAAACATACCCAAACTTGTCAGCAATAACTATGATAGATGGTGCATAGAGATGGAAGCCATATTTGGTTTTCAAGATCTCACTGAAATTGTGGCAGATGGCTTTGAACAGCTACCTGCACAACCCTCAGCTGCAGAAAGAACAGCTTATGCTGAAAACAAAAAGAAAGACTGTAAGGCCAAATATTTGATACATCAAGGATGTGATGAAACTAATTTTGACAAAATTAGAAATGCAAAGTCATCAAAAGAAGCATGGGATATCTTGAGAACTAGCTTTGTGGGAGATGCACAAGTAAAGAAAGTCAAATTGAATGCATTAAGAATGAAGTATGAAAGCACAAAAATGACAGAGAAAGAGAGAATCACTGAGTATGTGGCCAGGCTAAGGGCCACTACCAATGCAATGGCATTGAATGGTGAACAACTCACAAATGAGCAAATTTGTGAAAAAATCATTAGATCCTTATCATCAAGGTTCGGTTTTGTTGTCAATTCTATTCAAGATACTAAAGATTTGTCAACTATGACAGTTGAGCAATTACAGAGCACCTTGGAAGCCAAGGAGATTAATCTTGATGAAATGGAGGGAGGTGTGAAAGAGAAGGAGACTGCCTTCCAAGCTAAGTCCTCCAAACCTAATTGGTCAAAAGGTAAGAAGAAGGGTAACTGGACCCCAAAGAAAGGTAAAGGGAAAGGTGAGTCCTCTAAAGGTGCAGGATCTAATAACTTCAAAGGAAAAAAGGAACCTACTGATAAAAAGAGCATACAGTGCTGGAACTGTGACAAGTATGGCCATTATGCCAGTGACTGCTGGTCTAAAGGCAAGAAGGATAGAGATAAGGAAGAAGAGGCAAATGTGGCTCAAGAATCAGGTTCTGATTCTGATCCAATAGCCTTCATGGCTACAGTTCATGATAATACAAAATATGTAGCATTTATGATTGCCACAGGTGATGGCAAAACAGTAATGGACATTTGGTATCTAGACACAGCATGCTCAAATCACATGACAGGCAACAGAGATTGGCTGATCAACTTTGATTCAACCAAGAGAACATCCATCAGATGTGCTGATAATGAGAGTATGATGGCAGAAGGGATGGGTGATATACTCATCCAAAGAGGAGATGGCAAGACAGTGCTAATTGGAAATGTGTGGTACATTCCCAAGATGAGAAACAACCTAATGAGTGTGGGTCAACTAATTGAGAAGGGATTCTCAATCACCATCAAAGAAAGCTTACTGAAACTTTATGACACTAAGGAGCAACTAGTCCTAACATCTCCACTATCAAAGAACAAAACCTTCAAGACAAGCTTGGAGGTTGCAGAAGCAGAATGCCTCAGTACAACAGAAGCAGATTCAGACAGTCTATTATGGCATCAAAGGTATGGTCACCTAAATTTTAGAAGTCTATCCTCTTTACATACAAAAGACCTAGTCTATGGTTTACCCAAAACTGAGTTATCAGAGAAAACCTGCACTGTATGCCTAGTGGGAAAGCAACCTAAGAAAAAGTTCAAAACAGACCTAAAAGGGAGATCTAAGGAAGTCCTAGAAGTAGTATACTCAGACATTTGTGGTCCATTTGAGGTACAATCTGTTGGAGGCAACAAGTACTTTATATCCTTTGTGGATGAATACTCAAGGATGTTGTGGCTATACCTAATCAAGGCCAAGAGTGAAGCTTTTGAGACCTTTAAGAGGTTCAAAGCAATGGCTGAGAAACAAAGTGGCAGGTCTATTAAGATTCTAAGAACTGATGGTGGAGGAGAATTCACCTCAAATGAGTTTGGAGATTTTTGCTCTAAAGAAGGGATCATTCATGAGGTGACCCCTCCTTACACACCACAACACAATGGTTTGGCAGAAAGGAGAAATAGAAGCATTCTAGACATGACTAGAAGCATGCTGAAGCAGAAGGATCTGCCTCACAAGTTGTGGGGAGAAGCTGTTATGACAGCAACCTACCTGTTGAATAAGTGTCCTACAAAGAAGCTATATGGCAAAGTCCCAGAGGAAGTTTGGCTAGGTAGAAAGCCAAGTGTATCACACTTAAAAGTGTTTGGATCCCTATGTTATGGGCACATACCTGATGCAACCAGAAAAAAACTGGAAGACAAAAGCAAACCTCTTGTCTTGGTAGGTTATCATCCTACTGGTGGTTATAGGTGTACAATCCAACCAACAATAAGGTTGAGATCAATAGAGATGTGGTGGTACTAGAAAATGAGAGGTGGGACTGGCACAAGACAGATCAAACCAACTCTCAACCTAATGTAACAGTGAACCTAGACCCTGTTGAAGAGACTACAGTACCTGCAAATGATCCTAATATTGATAATGACAGTACTGATGATGAAAACAATGAAGAACAGGAAGAGCAAGTTCCTGTTCCTAGGCCACAGAGGCAGAGGCAACTACCCAGAAGGTTCAATGACTTCCAACTACATAATGATGCAGAAATCACCAATGATGGTGATCTAGTTCAACTTGCCATGCTAGCAGATGCTGAACCAGTAAGTGTATCAGAAGCCTTGAAAGACAAGGCTTGGAAAAAGGCAATGGAAGAAGAGCTCAAGTCCATTGAGAAAAATGGGACTTGGAAATTGGCTAAGTTACCTAAGGGAATGAAGTCCATAGCAGTGAAATGGGTCTTTAAACTGAAGCTAAACCCAGAAGGAAAAATTGTGAAACATAAGGCCAGGTTAGTGGCCAAAGGGTTTCAACAAAGGGAAGGATTTGACTTTACAGAAGTATTCTCCCCTGTTGCAAGGCATGAAACCATAAGAATGGTTATTGCCCTTGCTTGTAGCAGAACATGGCCAATATTTCACTTAGATGTGAAATCTGCATTTCTTAATGGTCCACTAGAGGAGACAGTCTTTGTGGATCAACCACCTGGGTTTGAGATTAAGGGCAAGGAAGATAGAGTGTGCAGATTGTACAAGGCTCTATATGGCTTAAAGCAAGCACCTAGGGCTTGGAATAAGAGAATTGACCAATTCTTCTTAGATCTGGGTTTTAAAAGGTGCACAGTTGAGTATGGGCTCTATGTAAAGCATAAGCAGGCCTCTGACTTATTAATAGTGTGCTTGTATGTTGATGATATGCTTGTTACAGGAAGCAACAAAGCAGAAATTGCAGAATTTAAGCAACAGATGCAGTCAGAGTTTGAGATGACTGATCTTGGGAAATTATCTTATTTCCTAGGACTTGAACTACACTACACAGATCAAGGCCTAATCCTACACCAAGCCAAATATGCTACTGATATACTAAGAAGATTTAATATGCTGGAATGCAACCCAGCAAATACACCTGCAGAAGGCAGTATGCAAGTAATTGAAGAAGGTGCTGAAGAAGTAGACCCTACCATGTACAGAGGAATTATCGGTTCACTAAGGTACTTGTGCCACACAAGACCTGACATTTGTTTTGCTACCGGTTTGGTAAGTAGGCATATGAACAAGCCTTTGAAACCTCATTTGCTTGCTGCAAAAAGGGTGTTGAGATATGTTAAGGGTACACTACACTTTGGAATACTGTTTCCTAAAGGAGAAGGTACTAAGAATTCAGAGTTAATAGGATACTCTGACTCTGATTGGTGTGGAGACAAGACTGATAGAAGAAGCACCAGTGGTTACTTATTCAAATTCAATGATGCTCCAATATCATGGAGCTCAAAGAAGCAGGGCATTGTAGCTCTATCCAGCTGTGAAGCTGAATATGTTGCAGGATCAGCTACTGCTTGTCAAGCAAACTGGCTTGAGTCCCTAATGAAAGAGCTACTGCTAAAAGACATTCAACCTATCAAGCTGCTGATTGACAACAAATCAGCAATCAACCTAGCTAAAAATCCCATAGCCCATGGGAAGAGCAAGCACATTGAGACTCGCTTTCATTTTCTAAGAGATCAAGTCAACAAACAGAAGATACAACTATAGTACTGCCCAACAAAGGAACAACAAGCTGATGTTCTCACAAAGGCAGTAAAAGGAGAACAATTCTTCAAGCTACGAAGAGACTTGGGGCTAGTCACCTTCGAAGGGAAACAGAATTAAGAAGGGATGTTATTTTATTGACTAATTCTGTTTAGTTTTTTTAGACTTTGTAAATTGGGAAAAACCCAAATTGTTGGCCTCAATTAAGTCTAGGCTTTGGTCAATCCATGACCATTAGATAAATATGCGGATAGAAATCATTGTAATGGCTACAATAGTTAGAAACTCGTTCTAACTAACTAAAAATAAACAATTTGTAAGTCTATATATATAGACATTCTCACAATCAATGAATCAGTGCGAAAGTTAAAGATTTTTACATTGAAAAATTCTATTCTCTGTTGTGCTTTTCTGAAATCATTTTTGATAAACACAACCCATAGATATGGCTTATCCCCAACAACCTTACCGTATAAATATACTTTCTTAACATGGTATTGGATTGCTTGATTGTTAGAGAAGATTTTTAAGTAGTTTCTTAGGGGTGTTTCAGTTGCTAAATCTGTGAAAGAAAACTAGTGGGACAGCTGATAGAGTTAACCAAGAAAACCATCAAGTATTTTTAGCTTAGGTTGTCTTGTAAAGTGTAATCTATTTGGAAAATAATGGAAATACTCACCAGTGTGAGGAGTGGAGTATCCCTTGTAGATTTGGGTGAACCAATATAATTTCTATGTGTTATTTACAATTTTACTCATAATTTCTTTTAAATAGCACTCTGTCTTAAAAGAAAACCTTTTTTCACAATTGGGAGAAGACCGCTTTAAGAAGCTTCTCACGAGCTTCTCACGATTTCAAGTTGAATCTTCTTTCACTGTGTCTTTACAAAAACAGTGTTTTATATCTTCTCAACTAATCATTTCTTTTACAAAATGTCATCACTTGTGTAAAAAGCAAAAACACAATTTACAAATCATTTATCTAAGTTTCTCCTTACTTAGTCAAGCTACTAAAAAGATACAGAAAGTCTTAAGCTTCTCAACTGCATACAACCTTAAGAACAATGACATATATATATATATATATATATATATTCTTAAGTTATTTAGTTAATCAGAATGTGATTTTAAAGAGTGTCACAATTCAAACTCCCCTTTCTTGTTACCCCAATTGAAGAGATGAAGAATCTGGAAGAAGTGATGACCCACCTTGGTGATAAAGGACATGTTTCACAAGAATGATTTCAAAAAAAAAAAGTGATATGAAGAAAACAATGTTGATAAGGAAGAAGTGATGAAGGTTGATGAGATAAGCCAACAAGAGCAGATTGAAAAGGAACTACATGAACCATCAGAGAAGTGTTATAGCAAGAACTAATAAACTCAATATCTTGCAAAAGCTCTCACCTTATATAGGTTGTCCCCAATGATTCTCGTCATAGATTTGGATCAAAATGTGGCGAGTTCCATGGTAACATGTGAGGTAATAGCTTGACATCTTACAAGAAAATCTTCCTTTATCTGAGGCATTAGCTGAGGTTCATATTATTTGATTAACTTTCATTCTCGCTTTCCAATAGTCATACCCTTCACCAATGAAAGATCAATGTCTATTTAAGTAGTAATTGTTTGAAGACATCCTGCCTCTTAAGACAGTTAGTCTTTACCAAGAGTCTAGCTCTGATGCCACTTGTTGACCAACTACTCCAACCACAAGTGGGAGGGTGAGTTGTTAACTTAAAAATAACAAGTAAAAAATAATCACATAAAGAAATTAATCAAATCAAATGAAGCCCTTAAGAAAAGGGTTAAACTAAAATAAGAGATGATAAATAAAAAAGAAGAAATAAATAATAAAAAAATAACTTGCAAAGAAAAATAAGAGAGATGAAAGCGAAAGGAAAATACGCAAAAAGTTTATCCTTGTTCGGCTACTCCTAAGGCCCACTCTAGTCCCCAAGGAAAAATATTGAAGGATTTTAATCAAATACTAGCTTTTAAAGCATGTTTAGCTAGAAACCTTCACAACCGAAGAGAAACCCCATGACACAAAAATGGGATATCACCTCCTATGTAGATGAGTATCAAAATCAAGAGAGATCACATCTCTTAAAAACATTTTTATCCCGTCATGAAACCATTGGTTCCTCTTCCGGTGCAAGAAGTTTCGAATCTGATCGTCCTACTTAGTGACCAAGCTAGAAGCCTCCCCGACCACAACGCCCGAAGGGTGAAGAATGAGTGGAACGATATCGTGGTTTGAACAAACATTGTTCCCGATCTCGGTAGAGGGTGTCGACACTCTCCACGTCCAAAGACGCTATAGCCTCTAGGTGTCATCACTCACCTTGTCCATGATACTGACCTTATCGGCACCACTACTGAATAAGGCATTCGAGATCACCTCCAAGTTCTCCTCCAACGACTCCAGACTCAGCACGGCACAAAAGAGTGCCTTCCTACCACTCCTCCTTCTTGGGATCCTCCTCACCAGCACGCCGAGAATGCAAATCAGACACATAACCCCATAAGACTAGGATGACAAAAAAAAACACTTAAAACCATCCAAACCCTGTCCACTTTCTAGGGAAATTGACGAGCACTCTGTTACGAGGTCCCTAGAGAAACCTCGGGTCCTCAACTTGTACGACGGATCTTGAGATCCTGAAGATCATGTCGATAATTTCGAGCTTATGCTCCAATATCGGAAATCAAATGCAAGATATTCCCTTTAAGCTTCACAAAGGTAGAACTTGTATGGTACAGATCCCTTAAACCAAACTCAATAACCTCCCAACCTTAGTTCATCGAGCACTTCATAGCCAATTTCACTGCCTCGCGAGCTTAGCCAAGGTTAGAAAAGACACTTAGGGCAATTTGCCAATGCAAAAATGAAACCACTAGGGAATACATCGAGAGGTTCAGCGAGGAAGCCCAAAACGTTTACGAATTGGATGACAAGATGCGATGGTACTTCATGCAATACAGCCTCCGCCCTGGAAGTTTGTTTCAAATCGATGTGGGAGTCAATAAACCCTATAACCTTAATTAGTTCCTTCAAAGATCATATAAATATATGGAATATGAACATGACGAGCTAGCTTCCAGTGCTATGGAGAAAGCGCCTGCTAAGAGAGAAGTCCAACCTCAAGAAACTCAACCTAAGAAGGATCAAGGGAATCCTCAACGTTAACCACGTGGGCAGGGCCGTCGCTTTAGCGAGCACACCCCGCTCAACATCCTTGTCGAATGCGCCAACACAGAGCTCCCTAGGATAAAGTCGTTGAACCCCATCCTCGAGTGGATGTGGATGAACAAGAAGAAATATTGTCGCTACAACCGTAGCAATGGACATGACAGTAACCAGTGCCACACCCTAAAGTACAATATTGAAAAGCTCACCGGAAGAGGTAAGTTCGACCAATATGTGAAGAAAGAAGAGGATCGATCACACACGAGATCCCTAGAAAAGGAAAATAAATAATCAATGAGGTTGAGAAAGTCCCAAGAAATAACAACAGCGACTCTGAGTCAAATAACGACATCCTGAGATCCAGTAGTTGACCCATGGCAATGGTGATTTTTGGAGGATACCCTATTGAGGGGTGGGGGGTCTAAAAGGAAAATGAAAAGAAAGTGGTAGGAGATACTATGTGTCACATCTTCTTCGACCACCGAGATCGCCACATGCCGACCTTACCTGATTTACGATGACATAGATCTCTTTGATTGAATACCCAATAGGCCAACTAGAGGTTGTAGCCCCCATTGTTCACCACAAGATGAAGTTTTACTTCGATACAAATAAGATCATTACTCTGGACGCCGACTTGGGTTCGGCGAAACGATGTCATTTCCTCCCTCCCTCATAGGAGATCGTAAGAATGACATACCCAAGACTCTAGAATTAGGAAGAGAAACGAAAAAACACATCAATGAGCCCTAGGTTAACTCGGTTACCCTAACCGACCAACTCGAGAGAAAAAATTCGGAAAAAGTTCTCAAAAGAATGAATGACAATCCCGCTACTGAAACCCAAGCAGCCATAAAAGCAACTAAGGGGAAGCATAAAGTAACACTGACCTTCAAGGCAGACGATTCTCCTGTTAGAATAGCCTTCAAAGATGACCACTCGGTCCAGATCTAGAAAAAGTCTCAAAAGCACCATCATCCATGAATCAAGGCTTTGCACCATCACCAGCCAGGAAAAAGAAAAAGTATTTGAAGAGTGAGTAAAGTACCTTTAAGCACCTATGACGCTCAAATACTGTATCCCTCATGCTATGATTAATGAAGTGTATATTCGCTAACCAAAAATTCTTATAAATATACCCCCCTCTAAGGCCACATGCAATCTCGGAACATCTATCAAGAAGAAATAAGAAAATAATGCTACCTATGCGCATCTCACTCTGAAACCAAGTAATAAGTTAAATAACAACCTGGATGTTACTTGAAGAGTCCTTCAGAACAAAGGGACTCCAATTTAATTAACGTGATCATCTATCCCAGTCTCAACAATTTCCCATGTTCCATTCTTCTCAAATGCCTTCATTTCCTCATCCATAGTTTATACCCCGATTTTATGTTTGAATGCTTCTTGAATAGATGATGGGGTTATGAGAGTCAACAGCTGAAATAAAACACTGATGCTGCCAGGAAAGATGTTCAGAAAAAACTGTTAATCTAGCTGAGGCAAGGACCTAGTCGAGTGAATATGAGCTTATGCGCTCATATGCAGGACAAGAAGAAGGGGTGGTTGCTTATTGGGCTTGATTTATCTTATTTTCCTAGAGTCGTCTTATTATTTCTGGTGAGAGCAACCACATAACCAGTGATTGTAGCCTTTTAGAATTCGGTTAAGGGGATAATGGATATGCGTTGAGCAGAAAGTTCTTTTCTGAAAGAAGCCATCAATGGGGAGAATTAAGTTATAGTGAAGCTAGCTAGGATCATCTTAGATGGAATTCTTGATGAGGCAGGAAACAAATTAGGGAAAAAGGATTTGGCAGAAAAGGCTACAACACCAAAGGTAAGATGGAGCTTGCTGAGTGGTATTAACTCAGCTAAGATTGAGCGCGGATAGAAACTTCCTCAGCTGAGGAGCTAGTGGTCGAGGGAATAAAGAGGTGCATAGCTGAGGATGTTTTGGCCGAGGGAAAGGGCTTGTGCGGGAAGCAAGTATTCAATGCACGTGGACAAATTTGGATTCTGGAGCGGTTGAAGAAAACATGGAGAATCACCTTGGAAATAGGTAAAAGGAAAACTACCCACTAACTCGTGCTTGTGGAGAGTGTCTATTTGGAAAAGTTTGTTGAGGCCACCCAAACTTGGGAGGCTAACTCATGAATTGAAAATCCTCTATGTGTCCATGAAGAAAGCTGAGGCTAAGAAACCTTAACCATAGGAGCCAAAGCCATGGCCTAAAAGCCTCCTGCTTGGGGGGTATGGCACGCACGTTAGTCGATCGATACATCTGGTAGACTACACTGCCTAGACTCAATGGTGAACCTATCTCTAAAGGAAAGAGGAGAGTGGTCAAGGTCACAACAGAGCGAGGAATGGCCTCCTTGGAAATAACAATCATGAATGACAAGGAGTTAAGGGCCACCTGAAGGATTAAGTCATCCTCGACAACACCTCAAGACCAATGGGTGGTAAACAAGGAGTCAGTTGTCCATAAACAGCCTCTTATGAGAATCCAACTAGCTTGATGAATGCTCCTCCATGAGTAACTAGAGCGATATCCCAAAGATGTCATCAAGTTTTCCTTAGAGAAATACCGACCTCTTACGCAACTACTTAGTAAAGAATTAGGTTGAGTTAAAAGACACCATCCTTGTTTTGCCAACAAAGTTTTATTAAAAGCTCTAAAACTGCAAAAGCCCATGCACCATTTTTTTATGGTTGACAATTCCAACTAATCCTGTGAAATTTTCTTGTTATAGAAAGAATTTCTTATCTCGATTATTTTTTCGTAAAGCGGTAATGGGAGCACCTAACAACACCAACTCCTTCAAAGTGAGTAAAATTTCTTTTCTAAAAACCTCCATGGTATGATTTAGGGTGTGTTTGATTTGCTAAAAAACAGAGGACTGGACTGGACAACTTCGTTCTACCCTGTTTGATTTGAAAAACTATTCATGGCACTGGACAACGATGGGGGCAAGGGATTGGACAAAACCCCAAATTCCTGTCTCCCACAAAACCACAGTACAACTTTCAGTTCCACAGTACAACTTTTCGCTCACCCCAAAAATTACAAAAGTACTATTTTTATTTCTTACTCAATAATTTCTTTCGGTCCAATCTCTCTTTTCTATCTTCTCTCTCCTCTTTCCTTCTCCCTCCCCGCTATCCCCCTCTTTTCCTCTCCCCCTCTCATATCTCATTCTCCTCTCCTCACCTGTCTCTCTCCCTCTCTTTACATCTCATCTCTCTTCTGTATATCTTCTCATATAATTACCCCTCTCTCCGTCTCTCTCTCCTCTATCCTCTCCAACCTATCTCCTATTTCATTCTTATCTCTCTCCCTCCCTCTACCTCTACCTCTCATCTCTCTTCTATATATCTTTCCATATCATGGCCTCTCTTTCCCTCTCTCTCTCCCTCCTATTTTTTCATATTATTTTTACTATAATATTTTAATTATATTATAATATATGTTATATAAAATCATTATTAAACCGCATCAAGAGAATTATAGTAAATTTTACTTTTTTTCTTGTACTGTCCAGTCCAGTCCAGTACTTAGCTGTTTACGAATCAAACAGACCCTTATTGAAGATGATTTTTTAAAGGGTGTGATCCGACGTGTAATAATAATATGCCATGGTATGTGTTTCGGATCGGTCATATGCCATATAACCCAAATAAACCAAGCCATGATTCATAACAATTAACGCCACTGATTCATTCTCTCCATTGGATGGCACAAACGTCTCCCCCTTTATGTGCATTCCACCTATCACGATGTGCCACGTCTTGACACTATTCCCTATAAAAGCTCTTGACACTATTCCCTATAAAAGCGCAGACCCATCAACTTTTGAGGTACGCATTTACTACCTCATATCACCTTTTCCCAATGATGACTTAATCATTAGAGTGTGTACAGGTACCTCCCCCCTCGCCGGACCAACGAGAGCAGAAGCACCTTGGCATACTACTTGGGATGATCAAGGTACTAAGTAGGGTGAGAACCTTGGCCCAATACTTGACCCAGATCTGTAGCTAGTGTAAATCATTTGCGACCACAGTGGGAGCTTCACCTCTCATTACCCATTTCCCTCATATCAACTCCAAGTGCTCTGAAACGGCAGACTCAACCACACGGGAACCCGATGAGATACACCCCTGGCGTCCGCTCTCAGTTTTGGTACCCCATCTGATATTTCAGACCCGAAAAGGCCAAGTCCAAACCATGTCAGCAGAAAACCCCCAGGATTAAGAAACTCGACCGGTCGCAACCATCGCTGCAGCCGATCCAAGTCGGTCCGCATGTGGTCAAAGCTCCCGCAAAAGATCCTTTGGTTCTCCTACCAGTACAAGGAGTTCAAAACTGTATTACTCAACTTAGCAATCAAGCCAGAATCCTTACCGACTATAACGCCCGAAGAATTAACGAAGGAAATGCCAAAGTAATACGAGTCAACACTGCCCCCGATCTCGGAAGAGAGCGTGCGCGCTCTCCTTCACCGAAGACTGTGGCTTCCAGACATTGTCACTCTCCTCGACCATGACACCGACCTCATTGTCATCATCATCAAGCAAGGTATTCATGGTCACCTCTGAGTTCCCCTCTTACCACTTCCAGATCAGCACGCTACAGGAGGGAGCCTTGTGATCATACCTCTTCTTTGGGCTCTTCATTACCACTACGCTGAGAATGTAGGCAGGGAAGGTCGCCAGAGACATAGATGAGTATCTCAGGGTCATTGGAAAAGCCTCCAGTTATGAAGGTCGGGGGACCAAGAAGATCACATTGATTATTTCAAGTTGATGCTTCGACACAGAATCGCAGAAGATGAAATCAAATGTGAAATTAATCTTTCCTTTAACCATTACCAAGGAAGCACTGGTTTGGTATAGATCTCTCAAATCACACTCGATTACCAACTGACCCCAGTTTACCGAGCTCCTTCTAGCTAATTTAACTGCATCACAAGTGAAACCCAAATCAGAGAAGACACCCAAGCCAATCTGCCAACGCGAGAATGAGACCACGAGGGAATACATAGAAAGGTTCAATGTAGAAGCCCTGAACGTCTATGAACTAGAAAACAAGATGTGATGGCATTACATGCAGAGCGACCTTCGCTCTAAAAGTCTGTTCCAAACTGACATTGGAGTTAAAAAAAACCTCGCAACTTGAAATAAGTCCTCTAAAGGTCAGCTAAGTACATGGAATATGAAGACAATGAGATGGCATCTCTCACCATTGACAAAGTGACTAAGAAAGAAACTACGCCTAAAGAAATTCGGCCAAAGAAATACCAAGGAAGCCACTATGAACAACGAGGTCGGGGCCCTCGATTCACAGATCATACCCCCCCTGAACACTTCCACGAAGAGCCTCCTCGCCGAATGCGTCAACACCGAACTCCCGGGCATTAAACCACCTAAGCCCATCCCCGAGCGGATATGGGCTGCGACTGTGGGCCTAATTACAGATGGGTCTGAGTCCAATCCGGAACACTATTAATACATGTTGCGAAATCAGATGTTTTATTTAAATGATCAACTTGTATTTTTTGAGATTCATTTTATTTTTTGGAATTTATATTGTCTATCATATTTTCTTTTTGAGTTAGCATTAGAAGTCGTGCCTTTAGTTTAGAATATCTTAGCAAGTCACGCGGTTCCCTTTCAATCTAATTTTAGCAATATCTTCACCTACCTTCAACTCAATTAAAAAGAAGATATCATTCTCTATTTTTATTAAAAGATATCATTCTCTCAAATCGGGCCAAATAAGATTGTGAAGGTATCAAAGTCTACTATAGATTAAATGGGCCATCCATCAAAGTAAACACATGTGATACTCGATAGGGTTTGGCATGAGAGATATATTGGTAAAAACTCAAACTCACATTGAATAGATAGAGATAAAGCCTATAAAAAACTTATAAAAAAATAGCATTACTCATTTTACAAACCAATTTTGTGGCATGTAGTTCGAATTTAGATTTGGAAATAACTCAACCCCAATAGTTGGTTGTCTCATGAGATGAGGGATGTCCTACTTACAACAACTAATCAAATCAAGATGTTAATTTTTCTGCCCCCATAGCTTGGTCTTATACCCCCACCAATCTCATTTATCCCCATTGCCTAACAACACAAAATCCGTACTACAAATTTTCTATACCAGATTTATATGCTTTAGGATAAATCCGTAATGGGTTTTTATGTCAGGGGTAAAATAGGATTTTCACATTATAAGTGGGATTATAGATTTATAGTGTCCAACTGTAGGAATAGAAAAATCACTATCCATCGAATCATCTTACCCTAAAACCATTCATGCTCAGATATAGTCGTTAACATCTAGAGTGTGAATAGAGTGGAATAGAGTGGCCCAATAATAGATCTAGAGTAAACTCTACTATAATTTTTAAATTTCGATTTGAACATTAACCAAATATATAAAAACTAACTCATGGGTGAAGAGTATCCTCAATTATAAGACCATCTCACTATCCCAAACGTGACTTCCAAGTTCCAACATAACTTGTACAAATGTCGGAATTTTACAATTTTGATGGGTAGTGGTTCACCTCTATTTTAACCACAAAAAATGAACCATGTGTATGTCAATATTCTGACGTAGCAATGTTTTGGTTCTACTTCCACAGGACACAAGCAATGTTTTCTGATACAGCAAAAGGTTTATTGCAGAGAAGCCTCCTCCATTAGAGACAACTAGACAATTACAGCAGTTCTAACGACCCCACGACACCTTCCTAGTTCCTATCCTCTTCCTTAGGGGGGGACACTTTTAACACATTCCCACTCTTCCCTTATTCCTTATATGAGTTTCAGTTGACACTTATCAATCTCTCTGTAGACAAAAAAAACATTCTATCATTTTCCCCCACCCAGTTTCATTATACGGCAAAAAAACTGTCCAGGCAAAAAAAATAAAAAAAATTCCAAAATAACACTTTTTTAATTATTTACCAAAGTAGCACACATTTTTTTGATGTTGAGAAGTCGCTACCCCAGGAAGACTTCTCAACATGGTTTTTGAAAAATTTGTTCTTTTCACGTTTAGAAGTCGCTACCCAGGAAAACGACTTTTAAACATGTTTTTTTTTTAAATCCAACTTTTGCTGTTGAGAAGTCGCTACCCCGGATAACGACTTCTCAACGTGGTTTTTTTTATTTTTTCAATTTCCTTGTTTAGAAGTCGCCACCTGGAATAACGACTTCTCAACAGGTTTTTTTTTTTTAAAATTCAATTTTAATAATAATACTAATTTATATAAAATGAAGAATAATTAAAAATTTCTTATTTATTTTTAAAATTTCTAACATATTTATTTATAGAAAAAATAAACACATTTATTAAATATAATTTAAACATTTATTTTAATTGATTAAAAAGTGGATTACAGTATTACAACAACTGAAACAAACATAATTACAAAAACATGACTGAAACAAAAAATTATTGCATTCTGGTCAAGTTTACTCATAAAAATTATTGGAACATAATGAAAGAAACAGAACAGTGTCTAACACACACAGCGTTTCAATTCACAATCGAGGCCAAAGTGTGCTCAGAGTCGAAGAACTTGTCCGACCACAAAGCGGTAGACCAGCACAGACATTTAAGGTGGACTTCAGAGCACGCATGTGTGATTGTGGGGAATTTCAGGCGTTGCACTATCCTTGTTCACATGTCATTGCAGCATCTTCAAAAATCCATTATGACCACATGCTCTTTGTGCCTCCACAATACAAACTGGATTATGTTTTCAATACATACTTTGTGGAGTTTCCAGTATTACCAATTGAGTTGTCCTAGCCAGATTTCAATGGAATTGAATTGCAACATGATCCAAATATGCGGAGAGAAAAAAAGGGTCGCCCAAAGTCTTCCCGTATTCGTACTGAGATGGATCAAACAGAAAGGAGTAATCGCACTAAGAGATGTGGTCTTTGTAGAAATGAGGGGCACAACCGAAACAATTGCCCCTAACCAGAATGTAGATCAATGGGATAATTAAGTATTATATTCATACTGAGTTGTTGTAATGTTGTAATCCGGTCTTCAATCAATGTAATCCTCTTTTTAATCAATGAAAATAAATGTGTTTATTTTTTTCTATATATAATTATGTTACAAATTTTATAAAATAAATAGCAATTCTTTAATTATTTTTCAATTTATATAAATTAGTATTGTTATTAAAATAGAATTTTTTCAATTTCTTTAATTATTTTTCATTTTATATGCCGAGTATATAATATATTATATTTTAGTCCACGAGTTTGTATTATAATATATTATATTCCACAAGTTCCTATTATATTGTATTTTATTCCACGACTTTTTTAGGTGACAGTCTAGATTTTGCCGACACTATTTAACGCTCTAGATTTTCCCGACACTTTCAATGGTCTAGATTTTACCGAGCACTTTTCATCAACGGTGGAAATCCACTTTAGGGTTTCATATTTTCCCTATAAATAGACCCATTGGGTTTCACTTCTTTCACACACACACAACACACAAAAAATGCCCCTACCACAATACTCCGAGAATGAAGGTGCTTCCCTCACTGTCATTCATCATCAGGGCATCATCACCATCAAAGCTGATGGTGTTTGTTTCGAAGGGCGAGACACAATGCAGTGTAGGCTGCTACACAGCATAACATTCGCTGCCCTAAAAGATAAACTACTAAGTAAGGTGCAAGTGGAGGGGCGACGAGCATGAGATAATTCGTATAATTTATCGGAAACCCGATTGGTCTGATGGACGTGTGCACTGGTCTACAATGAATGTCAAGAACGACGATGACGTCCAAGCCATGATGTCCATTCATGTTATGTTTAACTGGATGGGTTATCTGCATTTGTACGTGGAAACCAGACGGACCGTCGCTGAGATCCTTCGTCGTTTAATTTCACCAGCTCAGTAGTTTCTATTATGTTTTAGAACTTTTTATTGTTCTTGTTTTTGTTTGTTTCAGTCATGTTTTAGTAATAATGTTTGTTTCAGTTATTGTAATGTTGTAATCCACTTTTTAATCAATTAAAATAAATGTTTCAATTATATTTAATAAATGTGTTTATTTTTTTCTATAAATAAATATGTTAGAAACTTTAAAAATAAATAGGAATTTTTTAATTATTTTTCATTTTATATAAATTAGTATTATTATTAAAATTGAATTTTTTTAAAAAAAAAACTTGTTGAGAAGTCGTTATTACAGGTGGCGACTTCTAAACAAGGAATTTGAAAAAATAAATAAAAAAAACACGTTGAGAAGTCGTTACCCGGGGTAGCGGCTTCTCAACAGCAAAAATTGGATTTTTAAAAAAAAACATGTTTATAAGTCGTTTTCCTGGGTGGCAATTTCTAAACGTGAAAAAATCAATTTTTTCAAAAAACATGTTGAGAAGTCGTTTCCTGGGGTAGCGACTTCTCAATAGAAAAAAAAAGTGTGCTACTTTGATAAATAATTAAAAAAGTGTGTTATTTTAAAAAACAAATTATTTTTTTGTCCTAGGACAGTTATTTTGCCTTCATTATACACCCCCTTCCCTACACACCCTCTACCCCATATTTTATTCCCTTCTCCCATCACACAAAGGGCATCATCTTTTTATTTCATCTTTAACTTTACTCCATAAACAAAGATAAGAGGAAATCAACGGTACTTTTATATATTTTAGTAACTTTATGTTTAATCCACTTTCATATAAAGTAACAAAATAAATTAGCTAAAGAAGATTATAATAAGAACATGACAATGCAACAAAAACCGTTACAAACAACGGGTAATTGCAATTTTAGCCACACAAGTAAACGATAAAGAGGAATGCTAACAACACTGTATTTTGCACACTCTCTATAACACTCACTCTATAATCGAATAAAGTTCATATCAGTTCCACCACTAATTTAGTGGAACCGCGTCAATTTTACCCAAGCATAAAATGAGTGTTAGAGAAAACATAAAAAAGAGTATTTCTAGCATTTTTGATAAATATATAAAAGAAAAGTAAAAATAACAACCAACATGTGGATGACACGACAGAGAGTCAATTGGTGTCGGTCATTTTAAGCCGTCGGATTGTGGAATCAAGCACGCTGGGTGGAGACAAAGGAGACGGCAACGGTGATGATGGTGACGATGAAAGTGTTGATAAAGAAATTGACGGTGGTGATGATGACAAATCAGATGTTTGTAGTAGCTTTCTTTTGTTGTTAATGTTAATTCCCACTTCACTATCGTCACCGTTATTGTCCTTGTCGCCGTTAACTTCCCTGTCTTGTTGACTTCCCGTCCTAACTTCCTTCGCCGTCATGTAACCCTTTAACCGTTTCACGTCAGATAACTTCACTGGCTTCACTATGAAATCCTCTGCACCTTTCTCCAAACATCTGCATATTTTCAATATTTGCAATTCACTTCAATTTATTTACTTTATATTAAAATTGTAGGATATAACAATGCTGATAATAATAATAGTAATATAATAATTAATAATTAATAGTAATTAATAGTAATAAAAATAATAGAAATACCTGTCTATGCGCGGTAAAATGTTTTCAGAAGACATAATTACAACGGGAATTTCTCTGAAGGTGGAAGATTCCTGCTTCAAATTGAAACAATTTTCAATCAATTTTCTTTCATATAACATTATCAATATTATTATTATCTTAGGAAAATGAAGGGTTTATGATTATTTGATTTTTTCACCTTGATTTTCTGGAGCAACTCATAACCAGTCATTCCTGGCATGCAGTAGTCTGTAATGACCAGATCCACCTTCAAACTCGGCTAAAAATATAAAGAAAAAAAAAATACAAAGTATATAATTAATAAAACTCACATTCAGATTATAAATAAAACAAATTCCGAGAAAATGAAATTTTATTTAGCACATACAACAGAATCATCAGATTCAGAGGCATTTCTCTGTTCATCCAACCCCAGAAATTGCAGTGCTCTGATTCCACTATCCACAGCAGTTACTGCAACAACAAAAAATCCTCAAAAATCAATAAAAAAAATCTAAAATTTCTTATGCCAAAAAGTCTCAAAATGAGAATAGTACCACCCTTTTTTGTTTTGTTTTTGTGAAAGCAAAAACTAACCTTTACAAGCTGAAATTTTGAGCAAGCGTTCAATGAACTTTCGATCTATGAGGCTATCATCAACGGCCAAAACATGAACTTCTTCAGAAACGACATCGTTTCTCTCCATCACTTGCTTAGCTCAAAAAAATAAAATTAGAGGGAAAGTTGAAAG
Source organism: Astragalus glycyphyllos (assembly GCA_963573325.1). Taxonomy (NCBI): domain Eukaryota; kingdom Viridiplantae; phylum Streptophyta; class Magnoliopsida; order Fabales; family Fabaceae; genus Astragalus; species Astragalus glycyphyllos. The sequence continues at coordinate 69,986,713 of OY754308.1, forward strand.
AGAAAGAGTGAAAGAAGAGAAAGGGGATTCCTTAACGTGGGTAGGCAAACCTTAAATACGGTGTAATAATATTATGTTTTTGCTTCTGGTCCCTCCGTTACTAATCTTTGGTACTTTTAATTATTTTGTTCCAAAACAATGGTATTTTTAAAAACCCAATGTATAATTCACCTAATTTTTTCTAATATACCCTCTATATTTATTTATCCTTTTAGAGTTCCAACGCATGAATTAATTGTCCCAATATTATTTTACTTTAACTTCAATTATCCCAATACAACTACAAGTGAGGCATTTTAGTACTTAAACAACACAAATTAATGGTACTTTAATATGTGTGTAACAAGCCAAAAGTACTAAAGATTAAGAACGGATGGAGTATCTGTCACGGCTCTTCTCTCTGTATCCAACGTGGCATATTAAAGTCTCTTTTGTAAGAAAATCAAATCTTTCTCTCTCTGTGAAATCTGAATATCTTCTATTTTTAATTATTTATTTATACTTAATTATTTTTATCATACTTTTGGAAGATGTTGATAGTGTTTGAGATGGTAATGAGATTCTAAAATCCATTTCCGTGTGTGATCTCAAAGACTTTTCTTCTTCCAGATCCTTACGCTGCACCGCTACTCTTTGTGTTGGACTATGAGAAAAGATTTCTTTTTATTTTTCAAAATGTAATCAAATGTTACTTAACTCTATTTCATTTTTTTGATTTCATTTCTAAAAATAGTTTGAAGTTATTTTGAATTTTACTTTTCAATGTTTCACTTTGTTCTAGAAACAATTTTCTATGCTTTGATAGTTTAAAGAATATACTTATTTTATATATGTAATAAAAAATAATAATTATAATTAATTAAAATTAAAATTCCTAATAAACATAAATTTAAATAATTTTTTATTTATATTCCCGCTTAAAGGAGTAAATAAAGAGTAATTTTTTTTTATGGAAAAAGAGTAATAACATAGTCTACTTTTGTTTATTAGAAAAAATACTCTACTTTTGTAGAAAAAACATACTCTTCTAGTTTTGAAGATAAGAAAAATACTATCTCGCACTTTTTAAGAAGATTTTTTTTGGTAAATAAGGCATCCTCCACGGTGATTGTCGAGACTAATCCTTCGAGGTATCAGAAATCCATTTAAGGGGTTGACCTCTTCCAACAAATGTTTTTTCATATACACCGGTCAGGATCTAACCCATGACCAGAAGGTTTGTTAACCTCACATAATTTTCTAAAAGTAATCAAAGAAAGAATTGTTTGTTTAGCAAGTCTCATCTACTAGTGGGTGAATTTGACTAATAGCGTTTAGCGCTTTGTCAAACCCAACTTGAAGTGGTATTTTTTGAACGCTAGTCAATAACGTATAACGTCTCACTTTTTTTGTCATTTTTACCCTCATTATTTTTTTAAAATTCCATCCTGTTCTCTTTAAATTAAACTACGCAATTTTAAATTCTTATTCTTTATGTCATTTTACATTTAATAGTTAATTTAACCACTAATTTTAACAAACACATGATTTTTTATTCGTTATCAGCTTATCTGTTATTAAGTAGCTTAACCAACACTCCTAGCCCAGTGTTTCAGGCTCCTGCTGGAACGTGGTGGGGGTCGATCCGATTTGCTCCCGGGTTCGATTCCCACCTACGTCAAATAGGGTGTTGACCAGCGAAATGATTAAGAGCCCCAAGTAGCGAGCGCAGATTAATCCTTCGCTGACAGCGTTGGGACACTGCGTGGGTCGCCTGCGAGGGCCCGATACCAAAAAAAGTAGCTTATTTGCTATCCACTGCTTTTTACCAAAAAGTCCAACTAATAAATACTCCATCAAAATTGTTTGGTTGAGTGTGATTTTTTGTGATTGGTGAAGAAAAGGGGCAAGGTTGACTAGAGGTCACCGGACCGTGCCGGCTCCCTCAACCTGTGGCATACAATAAAACTATTTTTTCACGGCGTCATTTTCCACTATTCCTGTTTGGTAATTCATGAAAAGCGAGAACCGTATAATACTATAGATAGGACGATTTTGTCTATCGTATCTCTGTTTTCTAGAATGATATTTCAGATTATTATGGGAGTAAAGGATCTGTGTCAAACTTGTTCGACGTGAGATATCATCATACACGTGCTGGCTCGTGTGTTTTTATTTTCTTTTACCTCCTTTGTTTTGATTTTTTGTTGATGTATGTGTCTTTTTCTCTGTCTTTAATGTAGAAGATATTCTGTAATTCTGATGCTGCAAATTTGATTATAAAAGTGAGATCTGTCCATGGGATTTTGCATTGTAGAATTTGTATTCTGTCCTTGCTTTTTGAACTTTTTTTTTGACACAATACTTTTTGAACTTTTAAAAGCTTATGTTTATGTTTATTTAGGTAATTGCTTCAAAAAAAATGTTTATTTATGTAATATTTTAAAGATATTTTTTTAGTATACTATTTTAAAGATATTTCTTATGTGGAGAAAAATGGATCGGGGATTATTCTAGACTTGTTAAAATGCCAGCTCAAAATAAAATTTTCCGTGTCAATAATTCATCTTGTTTGATTTTATTATTTAATATAGCATATGCATAATCTTATTTGCATGTTCTGTCAAGACTTGTACGGTCGGACTTGTAGCTTCGTAGGACATATAGAATGATTTCAATTTTCATAAAATCAAGAATAATATAAAAACAAAAATATACATGACACAAATTTAACTTTTCTTAGGAACAGTTGCATACTACTTAGGAAATCTCAATTTAACTTTTCTTTTACTTACCCTATGTTTGGATGAAGATTTATTGTGGGTAATGTAATTTTTGAGAGGAATTGAAATATTTTAATTTAAAATTTTAAACTAAAATATTTCAATACCACTTAAAAAGTATTCTATCCAAACACACCTTTATAGTAGTTGAAATTTGTGTGTGACTATTAAGATTTAAGAGTCCCTCCAATGTATTTTAGTTACATCTCTATGAATTTTTAAAACTTCAAAAAAGATCAAACTACTCTCATGTTGAAAATAGTCAATTATAATTTCTAAAAATTACAAAAGAATGACAATTTAACAGATATATTTCACAATGTGGGTAGATGGATCTAGAGTCTTAGAAAGTGTGGCAATAAATGTCCACTAAGTCTTATGCATGTATGAAAATCATGTTTTCTCCTTTGGGTGATCATATATTGGAGAGTGAAACATCCCCCTTTTGGCTGATCATATGGAGATGTGAGACATTTTCATACCCTTTAGGTGATCATATCGAGAGATCCCCTTTTGGAGAGGTGAAGTATTCCTCTTTGGGTGATCATGTAGAGTTGAAGGGTCTCCAATCATGTCTTAGAGAGAGGAAGGTGTTGGTGATCACTTGTGTGTGTTGTGAGTATTATCATTCTTTGTAACTCTTAGAGTGAGAGCATTGTAGGGTGATACACATATTGGTGTTGGGTTACAAGTTGTAATCATATTTGAGAAAATGAATGAATTGTGTTGATGTGTTTCTGTGGACGTAGGCAAGAGGTGTCGAACCACGTAAATTATTTGTGTTAATCCTCCATTTATTCTTGCAGTGTGTTTATCTATATTCTCTCAAATATCCTTGAGTGTGTGGGTTAATCTATTGACGTATGCGCTTTTCCTCAACTTCTCGTTTTTTGCTTTTTTTCTTTCATTTGGGGATATGCGAACTTAGTTCGCATAGTGCAATTTATTATGCAAAATGCGCATGAAATCAATTAATAAATAAAGACGTGAATTGAGTTCGCTTACATTTGTTTGAGTTAACTGAGTTCCCTTAAACTTAAGCGAACTCAATTCACGTATGTTAATAATTAAGTGTTGGTCATAAGGGTAGAGGGACTGTATTCACTTACATTTGAGCAAACTCAATTTAGGTAATACCAAAACTTAGTTTTTGACTTACGTCAATTGAGTTCTACTATGTTTAAGTAAAGTGAAATCACTTAGACATACGACAATTGAGTTCATTTATGTCCTTCAAGTTTGAAAAAATTAGGAAAATAAAAAGAAACAATAGGGGAAGACGGAGAATCGCTGTGTATGTGCGAGCAGAGGGGAAAAATGAAGGGGAGTGCGCTGAGAGAAGGGAATGAGAAGGAAGGTGTGTGGGTTTTGAAAATTAGAAATAGAGTTAAGGGAATTCTGGTCAAAATGACTTGACAAGGGCAATAACTAGATTAGGAGGGGGTGTTAATAGCCCCAACCTCAATGGAAGGTTGGTAATGGTAGTTCTATCAATGTTTGGACGGACCCTTGGCTCCGTGGGAGGGGGATCCGTATGTGCGTACTCCGTTGTTGGTGGGACATAAGGAGCTTCGGGTTGGACATTTAATTGATAATCATGGTGGTTGTTGGAATGAGACACTTGTGCACCAAATCTTTAATAGTGAAGAGGCAAATTGTATTCTACGCATGCCGTTGTTATGTCTCCACGATGATGATACTCTGATTTGGAACCGAAGTAGGGATGGATTATATTCAGTCCGCTCTGCTTATTATATGATCATGGAGGACATTGTTAATAATACACACTTGAGAAGGCCTGGCGATTGGATGAGTCTTTGGCGACTTCGTATTCCTCAAAAAGTGAAGCTACTTCTTTGGCGGATGGCTCATGCATGGTTGTCTTCCAACCAGGTGTAATCTCCATACGCGTCATGTACCGTGCCCTTGCATTTGTCCCCAATGCGAGGAGTAGGACGAGGATGAGATGCATGTTTTCTTTGGGTGCAGGCGAGTCGAGGATGTTTGGCGTCATGCTGGTCTTTGGACGGTGGTCTAGGACAAGGTACAGGGCGGCGGTAATTTTCGTGAGGTATTTTTTTCTCTTCTCAGCTGTGCCCCAAGCGAAGGCTACAGTGATGACTTTCTGGTGTATTTGGAAGCGGCCTAATGAACGTGTGTGGGAACATGTTGATTGTCCGTGGGTATCTCGGTTCATATTGCTATGGAGGTCTTGTATGATTGGGAGTCCGTTCATTGTTTATGTGGTACGGGCCCGGTTGTTCCTTGCCCTTCTATCTCTTCTACCTGGGCGAAACCGGTACATGGGGAGTTGAAATGCAATGATGATGCGGCGATCTTTGAACCGCAAGGTATGTACGGTTTAGGTTTGTAATGATAAGGTAGAGTTCGTTGCGGCGAAGACCATGAAGTTTAACGGTGTACCAACCTCACAAGAAGTAGAGGCAACCGGAGCGGTGGAGGCTATTAGGTGGCTCAACGGAAACCATCTCATAACTACTGAAGTTGACTCTATTATTAAGAGTTGTCGGTCCCTGTTATCCACTTTTCAAAACTATTGGTTTAGTTTTGCTAGGCGACAAGTCAATGTTGTTGCTCATGTACTCTTGTTAGAGCATCAATTATTTATGCTTGTTCCACGGTTTTTGATTATGTCCCAACCTGTATTCGTGACGTTATTAATATTGAAATGAAATAGTTTGGTTTCCGTCAAAAAAAAAAAGAATAGCCCCAACCTCGAACATTAATTAGGACCAGAGGATGGTGTCTGAACCCAAAATAAGTTAAGTCTTTGAGTTGTGTGGATAATTGTAATGAGAATCACAAACACCTTATCCTCTCTCTCTCTCTCTCTCTCTCTCTCTCTATATATATATATATATATATATATATATATATATAAAAGTATTATATTAGTAATAGTTAATGGTTAAAATATTTTTTTACAAAATTAGTGGTTAAAGTGTTAAATAATATGTTTAGTGTGTCATACTTATAGTAATATCTAATTCAAATAATTTGTTTAATATTTTAGATCTAACTTTCTATGTAATATATTTTAATTGATAACAAATAGAGATTGGGTCTAACGAAAGAGTCTGGTTTTCTACAATGTGACGAATAAAGATTGGTATTTTATTTGATAAATCGCACAAGATTTGGCATCTCCTTTTTCAAATATTGAGTGTGATTTTGGGGTATCTTTTTTGTTTTTATTTGCTTGTACTATATCAATTTCATAGGAGCTTAGTGACCAAAAAAAATATCATAGGAGCTTCAGATCTCACTTTATCAAACAGGTAATCAAAGCATTTTTCTTTGAATGTCAAACAGAATAGAAAGGAGGACCTTCACAGCATCTTTCATCTTTTCACATACTAAATAGAAATGCAGGATACTCGAAAGTGGAATTCAAGTACCTCTGAGTTTTCTTGACACATGTTGAGATATATATGTGTTGGTATATTGTTACAAACAGGTACGTGGGTGGATCCAGAATATTATAGACGCAACAATGTATAACACACAGGTCACAATCCTGATGAAAGTAGGCCAACAATTTTGTACATCCTAGGGCAGCGGTTCTTGGTGGTGATTTGGTGAATGACTAAGAAGTTATTCGTTTTCTGTATTTGGATTATCAGTTATTGAGTCTATTACGGAAGAAGAACACTGTGGTTGTTATACGGTCCAAAAAAAGTCAATGTGTTAATTACAACTTCTCATGTATTGTTATACGGTCCAGATTTAATCCTCTCATCCTCTCTTATTAAAACTTCTCTCACTTGATACACCCCCTATGACACTAAGCCAGGGGGTGCAAAAAAATTTAAAAAATCACATCGCTAAAAGTATAATACAAATAAAACTAAAATATATTTAAATAAATAGGTTACGCAACTCATAATTGTCTTATACGTGTTTCATATTTTTAAATCGGTGTATAATAATATCTGTGTTAGTGTTATTAAATATGTCTCTCAGTTGTTGACTGTGGCACATTAGACTGGTATAAAATTAAAGATTTGGGTGAAAAACTTAGGGTTTGAGCAAAACAATATTTCATGCTTGGCAAAAATATTTTTTAATAGGGGTCTTGTGTTAGCATCAGAACAATTAAATGGCCAACAACCACTAACAAACTTCATTCATTGAGAGATAATATACAGCAATTAGAAATGGGCCTTTACTGGTTTCACCACAATACACTAATTTGGGCTATGTACACTTAAGTGAGCCCAACTACTATTTACACACACCTTATTACTACTGAAAAATACAACATATCCTCCCTAAAACTCAACTGTCCTAAACAATTTGACAGATGAGTTTTAACAGACAAAGTGCAACAAACGTTACACACCAGTAACAGCAAAATGCAACAGACATCATACACCAGTTTGCAGCTCAGTCTTCTGTAACTTTGGACATTCCTAGTGCACTCCTTAGCTTCTCAAAACTTTCAGTTTTCAAGGCTTTTATCATGACATCTACCACCTGATCCTTTGTGTTGCAGTATACAAGCTCAATCTCTTCATTCTTTGCCAAGTCACGCAGGAAATGGAACCTGATGTCAATGTGTTTGCTCCTCCCATGGAGGACAGGATTCTTGGATAATTTGATTATAGAACTGTTATCACAGTGAATAACAGTTGTCTTCTTCTGAGGTAGATTAAGTTTCTCCAGTATTCTCCTCAACCAAATTGCTTGACATGCACAATTTGCTGCTGCAATGAATTCTGATTCAGTGGTGGAAAGTGTCACCACAGGCTGCTTCTTGGCAGACCATGACACTGCACCTGAAGCCAACAAGAACACATACCCTGAGGTACTTCTTCTATCATCAATATCCCCAGCATAGTCACTGTCAGTATATGCAGTGAACTCAGTATTTCCAGCCTTCTTGTATTGGATCCCAAATCTGATAGTTCCCTTTATATATCTTAAAATTCTTTTTCCTGCCTGAAGGTGCAATTCTGTTGGATTTTCCATGTATCTACTGAGCAGAGATACAGCAAAAGTGAGGTCAGGCATAGTTACAGTTAAGTACATTAAACTGCCAACTAGTTGCTTGTAATTGCTTACTTCAACTTTCCTTCCATTACTTTCCTTTGATAGCTTTGAACCAGGCACTATGGGACTGTGCACTGGTTTGCAATCTTCCATTCCAAATCTCTCCAATACTTCAGCAACATACTTAGTTTGGCTTATGGTGATGCCTTCAAGATTCTGTCTCACTTCAACTCCAAGGAAGTAGTTCATCAAACCCAAGTCTGTCATGTCAAAAGTATCCTTCATTGATGTCTTGAATTCATCAAACATCTACTTGCTGTTTCTAGTAAATATGAGATCATCAACATATAAGCTCACAATGAGAATGGAGCTTGCTTCACTGTTTTTAACAAACAATGTGTGCTCTGATGGGCACTTGCTAAACCCTTCTTTCAGGAAATATCCTTCAATTTTGCTATACCAGGCTCGTGGTGCCTGCTTCAACCCATAAAGGGCTTTCTTGAGCCTATACACTTTGTTCTCCTCCCCCTTCTTCTTGTTGCCTTGAGGTTGGTCAATGAACACAGTCTATTTGAGATCACCATGAAGAAAAGCACTCTTCACATCTAGTTGATAGATCTTCCAGTTTTTCAGAGCAGCTACTGCAATGACAGTCCTAATTGTATCCCACCTAGCTACTGGTGCAAATACCTCCCTATAGTCAATACCTTGCCTTTGAGAGAAACCTCTTGCAACCAAACGTGCCTTGTATTTTTCTACTTCACCTTTCTCATTTAGTTTGGTCTTGAACACCCACTTGACACCAATTTTCTTTGTATCCTTAGGAAGCTCAACAAGTTCCCATGTGCCATTTCTCTCAATAGCTTCAATCTCCAAATCCATAGCTTTTCTCCACTTTTCATCCTTGACAGCTTCTTCAAATGTTACTGGATCCTCCTGTTGAGTTATGACAGCAAGATTTAACTCATCATCTATCTCTTCTAAATCATTTCCAGTGTAGAAATCATTTAGATAAGAGGGTTTCTTCTTAGTTCTTCCAGGTGAGACCACCATATTGCTGTTGTCATTATCTGCACTGTCACCATTCACAGTTTCAGGCTCATTTGAAGCTTCATTAGTGTCTGCACTGCTGCCAGTTACAACATCTTCACCATTCACAGTTTCTTCTACATTTGTGGAGTTATGGTTGTCTTCTCCTAAGTCATCTAGATTCTCAGTAGATGACTCTTTCCCTTTATTCCATGCCCATTTCTCTTCTTCACTGAACACCACATCTCTACTTATATAAATCTTGTTGGTTGTAGGATCAACAAGTTGGTAAGCCTTGGACTCTTCACTTATGCCAAGCAGTACACATTTGATACTTCTCTTATCAAACTTCTTTCTCAAATTCTCAGGCACATGGACATGACCAACACATCCAAAAACTCTGAGGAAATGTACAGAGGGCTTTTTTCCACTCCATTTTTCTTCTGGTGTCACATCTTCTAATGCTGCTGTGGGACTTCTATTCTGTAAGAATACACTCCATCTTACTGCTTTTGCCCAGTATTCCTTAGATAGATGCTTCTCATTCAACATTTCTCTTACCATATTGAGTATGGTTCTATTCTTTCTCTCGGCAACCCCGTTTTGCTGGGGTGTATAGGCTGCTGTAAGCTGTCTTTTTATACCATTATCAGCACAAAATTTATCAAACTCTGTTGAGGTAAACTCACCTCCTCTATCTGTTCTCAAACAACCAATTTTGCATCCAGATTCATTCTCCACAGCCAATTTGAATACCTTGAATGTCTCAAGAGCAGCAGACTTTTCAAACAACACATATACCCAACATTTTCTTGAAAAGTCATCTATAAATGTGATGAAGTACCTCCTCTTAGTGTTAGATTCTGGTTTCAAGGGACCACATATGTCAGCATGAATTAGTTGAAGTTTCCTATCTGCTCTCCAAGAGGTAGCCTTAGGAAATGGTTCTCTGTGTTGTTTTCCTGCCATGCAATCATCACAAACTCTATTACTAGAACCTAACTCAGGCAATCCCTTCACTAGTCCTTTTTGGCTCAGTTATTTCAAGCCACTGTGACTTAAATGGCCATACCTACAATGCCATAAGTGTGCACTGTCATCAATTGTTACTTTGCAGCATACTGGCTCTACTATTGTAGGCATGATAGGGAACATTCTATTTGAAATCATCTTTGACTTGAACAATAGTCCTTTCTTCTTGTGAAAGACACTGCAAAAATCATCCTCAAATTCAACCTTTAACCCCTTTTGTTGGAGTTGTCCAACACTGAGAAGATTATTTTTTAACTCAAGAATCCAATACACCTTAGTAATCACATGAATGATGCCCCCAATTTCTAGCTTTACAGTCCCTTTACCTTTGACTAGCATTTTTGAATCATCACCAAGTTTTACACTAGTTCTAAAGCCTTCATCTAGATCATAAAATCATTCTTTATAGGCACACATATGGTTACTACAACCAGAATCTAAAAACCATACCTTCCTGTAGATTTTCTTTGAAGTTTTCTTTGGAGTCGTGGCCTTTTGCTTTGACTTAGTTTGTGTGTTCTTGGTGTCCACTGTCTTCTCTTTCAAGTCTTCCTGAGCCATCAACAACACTTCTTCTCCTTCATCAAATTCTGTAAAGTTCATGCTTTCACCAAGATTTGGACATTCTGATCTATAGTGTCCAAGTTTGCCACACTGATAGCACTCCACATTGTCTTTGTTCTCGTTCTGCCTACCACGTCCTCTTCCTCCTCGTGCACCAGTGCGCCCTCTTCCTCTGCTTCCTCCTCTTCCTGCATTCTTGTTTGTAACCTTCAACACTTGTTCTTCTTCAACTTGACCCTTCATTCTCTGCTCTTCCACCATAAGACTGCTTTGAAGTTCATCAAGATTGAGCTTCGTTACATCACTTGAATGCACAATCTAGCACACGACATAGTTGAATTTCTGAGTCAATGACTTGAGAATCTTTTCAACCACAGTTTTCTGATCAACCTTTTCCCCATACATCTTCATTTTGTTCACAATTATGAGAGTTCTTGAAAAATACTCATCAATTGTCCCCCCTTCCTTCATACAGAGCATCTCAAATTCCTTGTGCGAATGATTCAATTGCGCACGCTTGACCTTCGACGAGCCTTCATATTTTTTTTCATTGAATCCCGGATTTCCTTTGACGAATCCTTGGTCAGAATTGTCTCAAGAATTCTGCGATCAATCGACTGAAAAAGATAGTTCTTTGCTTTAAAGTCTTTTAACTTGCTTTCATCCGCCAATTTCTTCTGCTCCGCCGTCGCATCCGCCAGTGCTACATATACGCCGTTTTCAACCATAGTCCAGTACTCCTTAGACCAGAGAAGATTCTCCATCAACATGGCCCAGTGACTGTAATGCCCGTCAAACTTTGGCACTGAGGGTTGCATGTAATTCGCTCCATTTTCCGCCATTGTTCTTGCGTACGATCTTCGATTCTTTCTCCGGTGGAGCTCTGATGCCAATTGTTAGCAACAGAACAATTAAATGGCCAACAACCACTAACTAACTTCATTCATTGAGAGATGATATACAGCAATTAGAAGTCGGCCTTTACTGGTTTCAGCACAATACACTAATTTGGGCTATGTACACTTAAGTGAGCCCAACTACTATTTACACACACCTTATTACTACTGAAAAATACAACATCTTGGCGTTAATATTTTTATAGAGTGTGTCGTTGACCACCCTGGCCTATGGGTGGATCCGCCACTATATGTGTGTGTGTGTGTAAAACAAGTCTCTATATTTTGATAAATTATGCCTATAATGTTTTAACTTATCTTTCCTAAATTTATATGTAAAATTTGTATTTATTACAATTATAAAAAAATTTGGCTTATTATATTAGTATAAAATTTAATCTTAACCGAACATATTTGTCTTTTTATTAATTGTTACAATCCCTATCTCTACCAAAACATTGTTTATTTAAATTTAAACTAAATTATTTTTGAAATAAAAAAAATTTAGTAGGTCTTTCAATTTTGTTTTGGATAGTATATTATGCATTTAAAGAGGAGGATTTCATGTGATTATGAACTATTTCTTTAATTGTCAATAATAAATTCATGAGTTAGCATAATACGAGCGAAAGAGAGAGTTTTAATTAATTTATCATATATTTAATAATTTTTTACTAATTATTTAATTTAATTTTGACATGTTTAAGTTATCTATTTTCTTTTCCCCTAATCAGTTAAATATATGTTTCTTTAAATTATATTTCATAAATTTAAATGTATACACTTGTATTTCTAACAATTATATAAAAAAAATTTGGCCTATTATATCTGCATATAATCTATCAATCTATCTCTCTCTCTCTCTCTCTCTCTCTCTATATATATATATATATAGACACACATCCATGTTGAAATATTGAGTTTTGAATGAATGAAAGTGTGTTCTAAAAACTTAAAATCTACAAATAATTGAATATATTACTAGAACCTATGAATGTAAAATTAAGTTTTCTCAAAGTGAGTTTTTTTATAAATGCTTGCAGCTTTGGTCTCTATTTTTCCAATTCACAATTTTGCTCTTCCTTTTTTATTTTTAAAATTCACGCAATTTTAGTCCATCTATTAAATCGCCATCCAATTTTTAATATAGATGACTTAGCAACTAAGTGCTAACGTGTTAGGAATAGGGGCGACCGATAGCTTAGTGGAGGGGTTCACTTGAACCTCGTGAAAAAATATATCCATTTACCCCCTATATAAAAATAGTATATTATGACTTTTGCATTAGGATATCTAATTTTGCACCTAATTGCATCTAAATACCTCACACAAACACATTGCTAGGAAATTATAAGTTATATAATTTATTTATTTAAATATATTAAAATTGTTTTAATTATATTTTTAATGAATGAGAAATGATCAGTATAGCTAGTTGGATTTATCTCTCTCTCCCTCACTGTAGAAGAGATATGTGAATGTGAGGGAGAGAGAAAGCGATTTGGGTTTGGGGTTTGTTGTTGTGCAAGTGGGTTGTTGTGTGTGAGGTGGTGGTGTGGCAAAAGAGGGCGATGTCGGCGGAGGAGGACGAGGACGAGGAGAAAGGGAAGTAGGTGACAATGTTTTTTGAAATAAAAATAGTTGAACATTTATTATGATTGATTCGCCCACAATACAATGCACGATATATGGATTGAATAAATATTTCATATTATTATTTTCAACCATATGTTAATGACTACCCCATTTCTTTTGAAAAGGAATACCCCATTGATGCATGGTAAAGAATATTTCGAAATAATTTGTATAAGGATTTAGCATTTTCGGAATTCGTATTGTAATCTGAATTTTAAATTAAGGCTTATTCGTGTGATTGATCAAATTCTAGTGAAACGTAAAGCTTTTTCTCAAATAAAATTGCGAGGGAGTTGTCAACAGAAATTGTACATTTATCATTATGTGTATTATATACATTATTATTTTTAAATTTAGCAAAATTAAATCGTAGCATAACAATTATATGCATATATTGAAGATCGCAAATTATGTGGCTGTTTTTCATTGGTGCCAGATCATAATTGGTAGACTACCCACAATTTTTCAAAGGCAACCTAGAAAAAACCAATAAAAGTAGACATGATCTACACGGAGCATTTTCTTCCTAAGATATGGTAGTCTTCTTTGTTATCATAATTGACCAAGTAGTAGCATGTGATATTTGTGGCGTAATACATGCACAACTAGTAAAATAATCTTCTTTATCATCATTGGCCAAGTAGTTGTCAAAAAAATCATTATTGACCAAGTAATAACATGAGGTATTGGTGGCGTATTACATGCACAACCAATTATATTCATGGCTCCTAACAACCTTCATAATTTGGTTGAGAATAAATGCTCTTCTTCCATAGGAATCACAGTCCTATTGGTTTTTACCTACTATTTGCTTTGATCAAAGGAGAAAAGAAGGTTATTGTGCTCATCTAACATACTCGGGATCTACATACCTTTGTAAGGGAACTCACATGTATGTGGATTCAGAGTATTCTAAATGAGCACAAATGACATAGAAGATTGATGAAGGGAAAACATTCAACCATTAACTATTTAATCTATGACTATGATCAACTCCTCTCACACTCTCACAATAAACTCTCTCCCTCCCTCTCCCTTTCTTTATGTATGTATGTATGTGTATTTATGTGTGTGTGTGTGTGTTTGCATGTGTGTGTATGTTTGCCAAAAGAGTAGTTTTTTTAAAACAAAAGCAAGCCATTATAACAGCAACATAGAGAGGGGGAAAAGGCATGTAGAATAATGCGAAGCAACCATAATAATACCATACCATAGAGAGATCGATGAAAAAATAAGACTTAACTAGAAATTTCTAGTTAATGTATCTATCGATGCCACATCACAAAAAACAAAAAATAACACAGAGTAATAGTTAATAAATCATGTGAAATTAAAGAGTACAAGTTAAAAAGGGGAAGAGGAATAGAGATCATTGATATTTATGAAGAGACAGAGAGAAATGCTAACTTCAAAGTCGGTGGCTTCCTTAGCCTACCCATGTCAAAAAAGATTGAAACTTCAGAGAAAAAAATAGAACAAAGTAAGTGTAAAATTGTAATTAGTAAATATTGAAACTTGAGAGAGAGAGAGAGTGAGAGAGAGAGAGAGAGAGGTTGTTGCATCAAGGCTTTGCAGTTGTTGCATTAACCCGTGATTTTCTATTTTTAACTTCTTTTTCTATATCAATCCAGAAGGAAAATAAAAAAATTGAGATATCATGAAGTAAAAGGAGGAGGAACCCAAATGGTGCTACAATTCTGTGATTGTCGCATCAAAAGCGAGAGGAGCTTCGATGTGTTATTGTTGAGAGAAATAGTTACGTTTTAAAAATCGGGAGAATGAAAATCGAAGGAAAAAATAGCTGATTCAAGTTGAGAAACATGAGGGTGAAAGAATCTATGGAGATAGAGAGGAACATATTGAAGTCAAATTTAAATTAAAAGTTTGAACAAGAAAGGAATATGAAGAAGATAAAAGTTAGAAGATGATAGTACAAATGATGTGTGCATTGTAATTTATGCACTTTAAATTTAATTGTTCGTTACAAAACAAATGAAGTTCAAATGATGTGTGCATTGCAAGTGTCATCATTGTCAAATGAATGAAATTGATATAGGGGTATGTCTTAGAAAATAGTTCAAAATAGTATTTATTGAGAAATTTCTCTTGAGTTGACATGTGGCAAAAAATTTAATGAGATTATTTTCAATTGTTTTATATATAGATATAGATATAGATATAAATATAGATTTTAGTCCATCTATTAAATCGTCATCTAAATTTTAATGTAGAATTGTAGATGACTTAGCAACTAAGAGCATCTCCACGGAAGGTGCATCAAGGGTAGCGTAATTTTAAGAACACAACTTCTCCCCTGTTCACTATTGGAACAGTCCATGTGATTGACAACGTGGCGATACGCAAACAAGCAACTGGTGCTTAATGTTATTTATGCAGTTTTTTATTATAAAAAACAAGGTGTATTGGTTTTTCTATTTGCAATGAGATCCATATATATCTGAAAGAATAGGGAAGATGAGATCTACACCCATGATGAGGTGAACGATGAGGTGAAGATGGGGGACAATTAGGCGTCCATATGGGTCGATTAAAAGGAAAGAGTTGAAACAGTGTGTGGGTGAGTAAGAAGCAGAGGGCGAAAGTGTTTTTGGTCATTGGTAAAGGAATGCAAACAGAAATTTTGAGAGTTGAGATGAGAGTGAAAGAGATTCTTTTATCACATGATGAGAGTGAAAGAGATTCTTTTATCACATGATGAGAGTGAAAAAGATACGAAACTTTGAGAGATGAGATGGTAAAGGAAATTTTATTATAATTGGAAGAGTCCAGAACATTTTTTTTCCTCAGTAAAAAAATTAAAAGAATTCAGTGGAGGAGCCTGGAAACAAATTGAAATAATTGAGTAAAAAATCTTTATTATACATAACCATGAATATGTCCACCTAAACGTCCACGTCACTAATCATTAGAAAATACATCAGATTTCATAAACTCCACATCAGCAACAATCCACAAATAGGCGTCCAAGTCAACAACACCAACGGATCCAACGGTGTGAGACCACCACACTTTATATGTTTAAAAGATCAACGAATGTTATTTTTCAAAATTTCGGCTGGCATTTCAAAGGCTAAGATTAGAGAGATTTACAGGTATCTCACAATAAACGGCTACCCTCTCTTGCCTTGGATCCAAAGTATCCCTGTCATTAATTCAAATATCAGCTAATTAAGACAATCCCTAAAAATGTGGATCAGAAATTACCATTGCCATGTAAATACGTTTCTGAAATAGTGCAAATATCAGAACAGAAAATTACACTTAAAGAGATGCACTAGATGTGAATCGTGAAGGACTAAAATTACTTCCAGATAAAGTATAAAAACTTTTGTTTTAACGAATTAACCAGGTATACTATGTAGTTACTATTATATACAACAGTTTTCTCTAGATAAGTGTGATTTTATATCAAAACGTGACACCAAGTTTATACCATAACAGGACAAATGAGTAAAAATTTCTGACTTTTTAGTTCTTGAAACATTTGTAGCACATAGGCTTATGCTTAAGTTTGAAATCCATGCTTAACGCAAATTGGAGGATGTATGTTACTTTTTTATTGACGAAATTGATATGTCCCACAGTTTTATAGAACAATCCATTTTAGGTTGCCATGAACTTTAGCATAAATAAAAAAAAATCAAATGAATGATTTACCATATATTTACAAGCAGGCAAGTATGCGCTAACCTCACCCAAGACGTTTGCGAAACTGTCATGAAAGCTGATAAGGGGGAAAAGTTTTCAATATATAAGGACACCGGGTCACCGGTTAGGCTGACAATACATACTATTCTGTTGATACCTACATATAATTCCATATTAAGACAGAACAAATGAGTATGTTTGGTTGGAACATAGGCAAGCAGAAGTATTCAACATATCTAATATTCTCTAATAAAAAGATGAGCAGTCCTCCATCAGTCCCTTGAATATTTTTAAATAACTCTATCTATTAGAAGATGAATGCAATTAGACTATTTTTAAATTTCGTATGACATTAGTTTGAGTACAAGATTGAATATTTTGGTTTTTTAAAATAGTTATACATACAAACATTTTACAAGAAAACAAGTATACATTCTATGTGCATGAAAAGATTAATTCCTTTAGTCTCTACAATTGCGCGCAGGGAATACATTAGTTTACCCAAAAGAAAAGGTTAATTCCTTAATAAAACCAAATAAATGCATAGAAAACTATGCTAAAATTAGAGTCCATTTGTAATTTGTTACAAGCTTTTTTGTGAAAAATATTCTTTTTTAAATTTTGATTTTAAGAGCATTTTATCTATTTGTCACAATTATTTAAAAGAATGCACGGGAGTTCGAAAAAATCTAAAATCGCATCAAATGGAAGTTATTTTGTAGAAGTTTTTTTGACTGCACCATCACCGGCAAAGTGACAGTACCATCTGCGCACGCCATCACCGGAACCTCTGAGATTTGCAAACATGAGAATTGTGAAACACATTTTCATCGTTTAGGAAAGAGGAATGCAAGAACTGAAGAAACCAAATAGTTACGGTGGTGATCGGCATCACAGTGACCTTCTATACAAGCATATCTTCAACTACATTTAAGTCAAACTCCCACATATATTTTGGTATTTACTTGAGTTGATTTATGTTCATTGCATTGAATAATTTCCCCTATGTTTTTCAGATTCGAATTAATAACATATTTAGCTAAAATTATTATAGAACATAGTAGCTTAATTTTAGATAGTGTCAAAAGTATTTAATATCTCACACAATGCGTTTAAATATACAGCTTTTGTTTTTTTACTTCGTAAAAAAATTGTCAATTTTTATGTTACAAGTCAATGTCGACCCGTGCTGGCACGGGTGAATCATACTAGTAATTAAAAAAGCAGCAAAATATTATTAGATACTAGTGGGTACTAGGTTAAATTGTGGGACCCAAATTGAGTTTTTGAGAAAGTCCACTATTGGAGTAAATATTGAATTGGGTGCTTAAAATAAATGTGGCAATGTGGAACCCAGTTAAGAAACTCATTGAAGGTGCACCATTAAGTGCTAAAGTGTTAGGAATAGGGGCGGACCGATAGCTTAGTGGAGTGAAAAAAAAGATATCCATTTACCCCTATATAAAAATATTATGATTTTTGCATTAGGATTCCTAATTTTGCACCTAATTGCATCTAAATACTTCACACAAACACATCGTTAAAAATTATGACTTCTATAATTTAATTATTTAAATATATTAAAGTTATTTTTATTTATATTTTTAATGATGTACGCGTGACGCTAGCTAACATGGAGTACAATCGACTTTTCTGAGTAAGAATAAGAATGGAGTAAAATCGACTCTTCAACAACTAAGCTTGCGACACCATAGGCTTGTTTCTGGAATAATCGGAAGCTTGAGCCACACCGTTAACAGAAACCCATATCTGGAACTCTCTAATTTGCTTAGTTCAATAAACACACCGATTTATTTGTCTTCTTCTTCAATAAACACACTGATACCTTTCAAAAAACACACCGTTAACGACTTTAAAGGTTTCATTTTTTCTTCTAATTTTCAATCTTTTGACGCTGAGTAACTACGTTCTAATTTTACTTTAACTTTTAGTTAAAAATAATTATAAACTAATGAAATTATCCTATATGGCATGTCAAGTCAGCAGTCAAACAACCACATCAGACATTATTTAACGGTGTTAGTGATGAAACGTTAAAAAGAGTAACAATGCAATGATTTTAAAATATAAGGATCTATTTGTTACAAAAAACATAAGGGACCTATTCATTACCTGAAAATAATTTAAGGGACTCTAAGAGCTATTTTGCCTATATATATATATAATAAAAAATGTTAGATGGGAGGGCGAAGGAAATTACCTATCAAGCTGCAAGAAATGTTAGATGGGATTTTCTAACATTAAATAAATAAAAAAAATAAAAGGATCAAAATTGTAGTTTCTTTTTGGTCAAATCAAAATTGTAGTTAAGTCTATAATAAAAGATGATGTGTTGGGTATAAGTAAAAATAGGAATGCAAATAGAAATCACTAAAACATATAGAAACAAATGAGCCGTGGTGGGCTTGGACCAGGAAACCGCGAAGCACATATAGTCGTAGAAGAAGAAGAAGAAGAAGCTTGGCCAGAAAAAAAGACCGGGAGAGGATGGAGTGCGCCGCGAAGGGGAGCGGAACACGGTGCAGCGCCGCCGCCACGAAACTCTGTGCCCGCTGCGAAGCCGTTGCTTATTGCTCTCTTTCTCACCAGGTTTGCTTCAACTTCTTGTTCTTCATCAACATTCAATCTCAGTAGTTTCTATTGTAAATTCACATAGCTTCTTCGCGTTTTGTTCCTTAGATTGCGCACTGGAGTCATCACAAGAACGAGTGTGAGAGGTTACAAGAACAGATGGAGAGTGTAGATTTACTCAATGATTTTCCTTTCACTTTCTCTCGTGAATCCACATTTCAGGTAATCACTGATCTTTTTCTCAGTCAATTCTGCTTCTCAAAACAATGATCAAGTGTTTTTTGTTTTTTACTTTTTTAATTGATGCTTATTTAATTTCAATAGGTTTGTGCAAAGCAAGAAACTAGATGTTCATTTTTGAACAAAAGAGGGCTTCATCGAGTGGGAATGTGGATGCATGAATGTAATTGTGGAGCATCCTCTGCTTCATTTGATTGTTTAGGGTTTCCTCTTATTTCCTTCATTTATTCATACTTGTAGTTGAATTTCCATTTATCAGTTATAGGTTCTAGTTTGAGTTGAAGTTTAATCTAGTAATGAAGCTATAGATATACTTAGGGATGGCAATGGGGCGGGGTGTACTCTACCGCTCCCTGTCCCCGCCTCCCATATTCTCCCC
This sequence comes from Astragalus glycyphyllos, assembly GCA_963573325.1. Classification (NCBI taxonomy): domain Eukaryota; kingdom Viridiplantae; phylum Streptophyta; class Magnoliopsida; order Fabales; family Fabaceae; genus Astragalus; species Astragalus glycyphyllos. Next base: position 70,006,524 of record OY754308.1, read on the forward strand.
CATTCCCATCTCCATTCCCCGCTTCGGGGAGTTTTCCTCCCCCATCCCCATCCCCGCGGATCCCCATGGTCCCCGCGGGGACCCCAAAAATTTATTCAAAGTTAACAAAAATTAAAATTAAAATATAATAAAACTGCAAAAAATGTATAAAATTTAGTCTTACCTTGATATTTTAATATTTAAAAAGTATAAAGGTAAGAATAAAAATATAAAACTTAGCACAATTTAATATTTTATTAGTATTTTTATTTAAAAACACAATAAAAGACTAAAAAATCTATTACTTAGAATATAATATATATCTATAATATAAACATTTATGTAATGTATTCGGGGGCGGGAGATATAGACCCATCCCCATCCTCGAATTGACTGGGGGGGGGGGGGGGGGGGATTTTCTCCCCCATCCCCACGGGGGAAATTCCCCGCCCACAGGGCCCCAAACGGGGCAATCCCCACGGGGATCCCTACTTGCGGGTAGAAATTGCCACCCCTAGATATACTCAACCCGGTGCTTGTTATCTATGAAGCATCGACACAAACACGCAGACATCGGTTAAAATTTGAAAAATATGAATAAATGAAGTGTCGCTGTCAGTGTCTCACATGATACGTGTCGGACGCTGGCCACGTTTTCAACTGGAAGTGTCGGTGCTACATAGATTGTTATACAATTATACTTTTAACCTTTTCAATTTGTTTAGTAATTTAGAACAAACTTCAGGTTTTAGGATTTTAATTTTGCAGGGTAAACAATGGCTGGGATCTCCCAAGTAATTTTTGTCCTTGTCGTGGTAATTTTATGCTTCAAGCTTCTTATTTCAATTGCCTTCCTCCTTTTTTTCTTATCAAATTAGAGTAAAGTTCAACGTATAAATGGTCAGGTGCTGGCTATCCGGTATTAGAGCTGTTGCATTGTTGGAGAGAGTATTATGAGTGGAGGTGCATCCCGCTAGACTCACCTGTGGCTTTGCTTCTTCACTGGGTATGTTTGTGTAACTTTTTGCTGCATTTAGCTGATACATAGTTATGTGTAATTGGCTTTTAACTCTTGTTTGTCTGTGGTCAAAGTACAAGACTTGGACTGAGGCTTACGTTTTCTCCCCTCATACTTGACCAAAATAAAAAAATAAAAGTCTACTTTCACCTTGCAAATTGATTTATAAATTGGATCTGGGGGAATGGTTATGTTTTTCCATTAATACTATGATCAGAAAGAAACTTACAATAAATCTACTGCTCAGTTCAATTGTAATGAGTATTTCATGATAAATACTTTTATTTTATTTTATAAAATTATACAACTGTCTCTATTTCAGCCTCTTACAATATATCATGCTGCTCAACTTGTTGGAATTACAACCTTGAATCTTGATGTCAGTGATAAGTTGTACATACATTACCTTGGTAAATTCTCATCTTCAATTTCTCTATAAACTTTTTTATTTGTAATGACATCTGATTCTCTTTATTTCTGTTAGGAATGGGACATAAATTGTGTAATTAATCTGTAAATATTTTAATCACCTATACTATACACAGTCTATCTAATTCTATATGCCGGATGTCACACACACACACACACACACACACACATGAATGAATATGAATGATAGTGTTAGGAACCTGAAGTAGATGGAAACAGAAATTATATTCTTAGTTACCCTGAATCCCAGAGCTAATGCTCCTTAGAGAAGAGATAACTTTCCCTCTGCCCAACCCAAAAGTAAAGATGCTGAATAGTCTTCCCTTGCTATCCATCCCCCTATAATATAACTACGTTTCCTCCTCTAACAAACTGGCCACATCAGCAATTGTAAGTTATTCAATTGTAGTCTTTACATGCTTTTGTTTATTTTTTATTTCCCCAAAAAACATAGGAAAAGGAAGATGCTTTACTTGTAAGAAACTTGTTCTAATTAGAAAGAGTTCAGGTGTCTGGGGTCTTTGGCTTGAAAATTGCACTTGCTTTACGTAAGATGATTGTGCTTTCACAGGATAAAACCCCATATTTACATAGTTTATGGCAAATTAGAACTATCTTATTTTCTACAGCATGGATATTTCCTAGATGGTGTATTAATAGATCAATAATAAAGAGAGTGTATGCTGGGAGTTAAGTGATACTAATAGATCAATCATAATGGGATGTACGCTTGGAGAAATAGGCATATCACAGGACATAATATCTTAATTCCCAACTAATTGAAATAGCTAGAGTTTGTTGGAATACCCCAGGGAATAATAGATTATATTACATCTACCTCTGAACCACACTGATCAGAGGAAGATCTATAGAATGATACACAATGGTTATCATGTTCTTCTCAGTAACTGGTTTTGTTCTATGAGATGTATTTCAGGTTGCTGCTATATTAATTTAAGTTATCGACTATTCTCTTTCGCTATATTTTTATAAGTGTTCTCTTATGCTATATTTTTATGCGTGTATTTGCTGCTTCTACTTGTAAATTATTAGACATAAATGCATGATTCATATTTCGAAAAAGAATATAAAAGTGGAAGTATTGATTTACCAACCAACCGGCATTAAAATATTGGCTTGTGTTTGAAATTCCTCAAGCTACCCGAGATTAGTTATGAAACTTCGTTTTTCTGTCATCTTTATCTGTTATTACATTTTAGTGATTATATGTAACATGTTTACTTTACAAGTTGCTTTGTTAAGACAGCTGGCATATGTGTTTTCATAATAAATTATAAGTAAATTTGTATGATTTCTCAGCAAATGACTTTGGCTTTGTGGAATTTTATATGGTAGGGCCTGAGAAAGAACTGCTACAACTTGCTGTGTTTGGAGAACTGTGTGCGCTCTTCCCTGGTGTACATATTCATATAGAACTCGTTGGACCCGCAATTCCCCCTCAAAGGTCTGATCAATTACTCATTGGGCGTTGTTCTGTCATCTGATACTGATCTACTTGGTCTAAAATATGTCCTACCCCTCCCAGTAAACAGGGATGATGAGAAGATCAGCATTTCTAGTTATCCTTGTTGCAATGAAGCTAATTGTGTCTGCAAACTAGCAAGCGGAACACAAACTGGTACCACTTCATCATTGACATTGAAGCTTTGGCGAGGATTCTATCATGACCGATATATAGATATCGTTAAGGTATCCCATTCCAAATTCTAAAAAGAATCAAAACATATATTCAAATGTTGGTATATTATATAATTATATACAAGTTCTTTGTATGATGTCGTCATTTAATTTAATTTTGATTCTCCAAATTTACTGTCTGATTCTGCAAAATGAACAGTCTATCTTAAAATAGTGTGCCACCTACAGGAGTCATTTCCTAATATAGTGATTGCTCCAAATGGTGGCATTGCCGCCTACCCCAGTTGGTTACCAAGTATTGTACGTCTCTGACCTTGTGCTTATCCTCTGGTTAGGATTTAGTTTTTGTTTTAATATTAATTAATTAACGCGTCTTCAATTTAAAAACTATAAAATACTCTTAACATCATGGCTTTCTTCATTTACTTTGTTTGATCAAAATTTCAGGAGTTAATTGAAAAGATTAATGTCCCAGCCGTTTTTACTGATTATTGTGAGGAAGCTTGTCATCTCGCAGCAAGTGGCATAAAGAGTGTAACCGGACGCCCTCTTAGATTGCCTGTAAGTTTCTTATTTGTTTTAGATTGTCTTGACTCATGAGAAAGGTAATTTTTTTGACCATTTACCTGACTTTTTGCTTATTCCTTGCACAACTATGTAGGTTCAGTTAAATCCTTTTAGGCAGCCTATGGCCGTGGAAGACAGTGTCCTGATGCTTCCCTGCTACTCAAATTGCTTTCTTTTTGGTATGTAGAGTAGTGCTCCGAATAGCTTGAGCAACTATATATTCACCGTAATCGTGAATATTGCTTAATTGTAGCAATATGTTTGTATCATTATGTTCCACTCCGCCAGATATCTCATCTTCATCCATGGTTCTTATCACTCGACAATAACCAAGAAATTGGTTAGGTGATGGCTCAGTTCTCATTGAAAGATCTCTGTTAGAAACTAAGCAACTTGTTTCGGAAGCAAACAATTGCTTCTTAGGAAAATTGAATACAACAAAGTCGTCGATAAAGATCTATCTCAAGCTTTAAGAGTATATTTAACTGAACCAAGGGGAATTTTTCTAGTATTGGGTCAATGAGTTGGGCTTGGCCTAACTCGATTGTACAAAATTGGCTTGTAAAATGATGAATGTCTTTCACTTATAAGGTCATTTTTACCCATATCACATCTGATTCGGGCTCTTAACACCCCTTCATATCCAAGACTAGACAACGTGAATATGATTCAATAGCGAGTGACCTAATGAATCTTGAATAAACTTTACCCTATTAAAATTTGGGTTGAACCTATCTCAACCCTACAATTTTGGCTTGTTTAGTGAGAAATGTATCTCACTTATATAATCATTTTCAGGTCATATCGCATTTGATGTGAGACTCTTTAGCAATCCATTTCTGCTTCAATGTTTCTAAACTTGTCACCACTCGTGATGTTGCTCATGCTTCGGATGTAGCAGCTTAATTGGTTGTTGTCAATGGCTTAGCTTAATTGGCTAATGATCACCGTCATTGCACATGATGATGAGCATTATATTATCCCTTTGGACTCTTGATAATTTAAAATAACTATTATAAAGAAGAAACTCTTACATCATGTTTGTAATGCCCAACACAACTGGCAAAATTGATGTAGTTAGATTCAACATTTTTTGTGGTCACTTGAATTTGAGTTTGGTATCCCCGCATTGGGTGTATAAGTTTATGAGTGATGCTTATCACTTTGTCTACAAACCAAAGAATCCCTCACCACATATACCAATAAATAATGTTAAATTAACAATTTTTTATAAGGTTAAAAATTTAACATCTTTTCAAAAATGCCCCCTTTATGAAATTGTGGCTTACACACTTTATGAATAACACCACCTTAAAGACACCAACTTAAAATAGGGGTAAAACTAGCATTTATCATTTAATGTATCTCAATATTGATGTTTGTTTCTTCTAATTTAGAGAAAAAGAATATCACTTTGTTTCTTATAATATGGACAAGTACTAAGTAAGAATAGTGCTTAATGCATTAAAAAAATTGCTTGATATTATTAAATTTTCTAGGTGCAATCTAAATGTTCAAGTGGCTAAGTTATACCCCAGATGATGGTAAGATTTTCTTTTATTTATTTCCTTATGAGAATTGGTCTCATGAAAATAAGTGTTATTGAATTAATAAAATATAAATTAATTGGATACTATTTAAGAAATGATATCATGAAATTATTTTAACTAGTGTTCTTGACTCGTACGACGCACAAGTATACATAAGACTTCTTATATAGGTTCAAACCATGGCTAAAATGAGGAATGTATAAAGTGGCATGGCATTTGGGAAACATGGTATTTTCAGTGGGGAATTCTCAAAGGAAGATGGAAGTTTAATGATTTTGCTGGAATTGGATGGAGGTAACACTCATTTTTATTAATCGGAAAACATTTCAATGTCGTTTGCTTATAAAAAATTATTGGCATTGTGGGTTGAGTCTTTGCTGAATATGTATATGATGTTAATGTTGAATTAATTTCTAATTAACTTGGAACCGCAGAGAGATTTGTTAACACATTAAGTGGAAAAAAAAGAAGATGTTCGTTATGTTGTATATGTCAATGCCATATACGTTTCAAGTGTATATAAAAGTATTGAAGTAACATTTGGCTCATCAATGCAATATCCTTTACTTAAAAGAGAAGGGGGCAGAATGTGAAGTTTTGTTCTAATTTCATCTATTTAATCTACCAAATCATCAATCTCGTTTACAACTATATTATACTTCACATATATGATCAAGAATCAATACAAAATGCGATACTTAGTTGTTGCCGACATTGTGAATTGGACATTAGTTCTAGAATACATGAAAGAAATTTTAGTCGTTTTAATAGAACTTATAATAACAAAATTTATTTTCCCCATTGTCGGAAATTCAGAATCTGTTATGCAGTTCTTATGATTTATCTTAGTTTGCAGGTGTCAACATTCCCATCTCAAAAAGTTTATTGCCTCCTCTCAATTCTAAGGTAACTCCCCCAAGGGACTTCTCCACAACTGAAACTTAAAGTGCACTTTATGATAGGCCGTACCAAAAAAGATGTGTCAGAAATACTTACAAAAGGTTTCTAATCTTTTTTAGAAAGACAACAACACTGGCTATAGAATTGTTTTTACAAATTACAAACAAATAGGCACACTATCATACAAAATTTTATACCCCCTTATCCCCTCTTGTGCAAAAGATGTGATCACAAACACCCAAAATTAGAACTATTTATGCTATGATTGTTTTTCTAGCTGATATTTAACTTTTTTCTTTGTATGAAAACAAATTCTAATTATATTAAACTAATTCTCTTTTCAAAGTATTGCTACAGCTAGTAATCTTAATTAAATGAGTAAACAATTCTTTCTCAAGAAGCAATTTGTGTTGCCTTTCTATTCAGGGTGTTCAAATCCGAACTAACCCGAGTTAAAATTGAAAACCAATCCAAACCAAACCCGTAAGCGCTAAAAACAGCTTTGGTTTGGATGTGTTCGGATCACTTGCATGTTAAATCAACCATTCGGTTCGGTTCGGATGACAGTTTGTTTTTCCAAAAACGAATCAAACCAAATCAAACCGCACATATTATATTTGTTAAAAGTATAAAAATACCTATTTAATCTAGTCACACTAGCACACATATCACTTTAGTCTCATACACACTTACCACATTCTTAGTCAAAGACGGACAACAAGCAATTATATATACAAAAAACGAAAATTATAAACTAAAACTACGATTCAAGTTTGTTTTTTATTAAAAGTTATTACCTATATGGTTTACTAAAATATTTTTTAGGTGTTGTTTCTACAACATTGCATATTAAGTTTTACATGTTCTTTTTTTGTCTACTAGATGAAATGGCAAATAAACACCAGACACACACACACACACACACACACACACACACTACAACCGCTCACACCCGGGTTCGAACTCGAGAGCCGACGTCCCCATATCGCTGAAATTGCTAAGGCAACCAACAGTGAAGGGCTTACATGTCGTTTCTATTTTAATGTTTCTACATTTTAAGCTTGATAGTTCATACTCCCTCTGGACTCAATTATAAGTAAAAATATCTACTTTCACACATTAAGGATAGTAGTTTTGTGCATTTAATTTTCTTGAATTCATGGAAAAACAAATAGATTTACTAAACTATCCCTAATTAATAATCATCTTCTCACAATATTAATGATTTAATATAAGGGTAGTTGTGGAAAAATAGCATTAAATATGAGTTGATTAGTTGAGATTTGCTTATATTTAAGTCCACCAAAATTAGACACTTTTTTTCATAAATTTGAGTCCGGAGGGAGTGTTTAATAATCACATTATTATTTTTTGTGCCTCTTTACAGTTAGATTAATAAATTAATTTAAATTTAGATTAAACTATTTTTTTCCAGTTCATAAAAAACTGAACCAATCCAAATTGCTTCGTTTTGGTTCGGCTTGTTCTAAGAATGCCAACCGAACCAAATCAACTCGCATGTGTTTTTATCTCACGATTTAGATTAGTTTTTGGCTTAAAACCAAATCAAATCGCACTGCGAACACCCATATTTGACGAACACCCCTATCAGACAATGGTCACTTTTTTCCTCAGCAACCCCAAATCAGAAAATAGAAGCTTGGTATCATAATGGACTTTAAATCAACATGTTCTATGACTATACAAACGTATGTAAAAGAACAAATCAAAGAAAAAACAGAACACGGGAAAATCAATATGAAAAATTACACTCTTTGTATGTGTTCTAGAGTGGGCCGAGGCCCATTCCATTGGTAAATTCGTAAATCAGCCCATTTACTGGGGTCAGAAGAGAAGAAACCAAGATCAACGGTCCTGATCGGTCCGTATAGTGATCCAATGGTCACCAGCAATTCACTGGCACTATATAAGGAGTTATTGCGTCAGTTGTCAAGTACACACTATTCACTAGCATCGTTACTCTGCTCGTCCTACCCTGACTTGGGCGTTGGAGTGTCATTGCAGGTACCACCCCCCTATTTTCTTGACGTTGGGGCACGACCAACAGAGCAAGCAGACAAGACCTGATACCCTGATCGTTCGTCAGCACACGACCTCAGGTACAAATCATTTGGCGACCACAGTGGGATCCCGCGCACTATTCCACCTACTTCCCCATGGCCCCTCGGGGTAGACCAAAGGCGACTCGCTTACAGAGTGTGGCCGAGATCCCAGTTCGACCACCACCTATCCCAAAGAGAGCTACTGCAGATGCTGCGGGCACAAGCGCTGTTCCTCTACCTGACATGGCTCAACAGGTCACAGTTACTCTCCCCACCGACTTGGTTTAGGAGCTCCGAGATTTGCTCCGTGACCGCGACCCAAACTTGGCCCGTAATAATGACCGTTTGACCCAGTTGGAAGATCAAGTCGCCTCAAGACGAGCAACACGGCTCCTGTACAGCGACGTCGTAATGATGATATGCCCATCTCAAGAGCAAACCCTTCTAGAGCTCATCGCTCACCCCCACGAAGACAGCTTGTTCATAGATCTCCACCCCGAAGGAGGGGACCGGGAGGAGGAATCTCGCCACGAAGAACAACCCCGTCTACCTCTGACTACACTTATTGGCCTGAAGAATCTTCGCATCAGGAATCTTCTTATGGGTCGACCAGCTCACCTAGCCGTTCGCGTAGCCGTTCTAGCGAACGGTATGTCTGCTACCAGCCAAAGGAATATTATGAGGATGAGCGACTTCGCCATCAAGGGAAATACACAAAGGAACGACCACATCGCAATTGAAGAGGTGACATGAGTTTGGGGCCGTACACAAGAGAAATAGATGAGTATCGCATTCCTCGTTCCCTAGAAAAACCTTCTTCTGACCTCAAGACGAGCGAGTACAATGGGATCAAGGACCTGGATGCCCACTTAAAACATTTTGATTTGATGATGAAGTATAGGGGGCGCCCGGGCCAGTAAAGTGTAAAATTTTCCCCTTAACCCTAGAAGGGTCAGCATTAGAATGGTTCACTGAGTTGAGACCTAACACCATCTCCTCATGGGAGCATATGGCTAGGGAGTTCGTTTCCTGTTTCACGACCTCCAGGGTTAAGCCTAAGTCCCAAGATGTCTTGATCGCTATCAGGCAAGGACCAGCCGAGTCCCTGTGCAGTTATGTGGAGAGATTCAATCGAGAAGCCGATCAAGTCAGGAGCCTAGATACAACCAACAATTATGGTTCTTGAGGACGGGGTCCTTAGAGGGAGTCGTTTTGAGGTTGAGATCGGCCTTCATCTCCCCAGAGATTTAGAAACGTTCCTTCACAGGTCATAAAGGTTCATGAATTACGAAGAAAGAACTATGGCCATTGAAGCTGCTGAGGCAGATCAACGACCACGAGGAAAACGAGATCAGAGGGTGAAGGAAGAACATAGCAGATCAGCAAGGGATCACAAAATAAAGAGGTTCGCTGAACGCACCAAGATGAACACATCTTATGCGAACATACTTGCGGAATGTGCAAATGCAGAGTTTAGAGACATTAAAGCACCAGAACCTCTCGTTCTCAAGGAGGGTCATCGTCCATCCAAGAAGTATTGCCGGTACCACAAAAGTAACGGGCATGATACCAATAATTGTATGGCCCTCAAAGGTGATGTAGAAGCATTGATCAGGAGAGGAAAATTAACCCAGTATGTGAAGAAAAATCAGGCTAAGGGGCGAGAAAATAAGCAAGTAGGTTGATCACCCAGAAGAGGGAAAGCACAAACTGATGAAGTGGCCAAAATAATAGAAGAGGAAGAGGACGATGAAGATGATATCGTGGACACCAGAAAGTCAAAAGGGAGGCCAGTTGCCATGGTGATCACAGGAGGTATTCCCACTGATGCCTCAACCAACAGATCAATCAAAAGAAGATGGGACGTGTTACCAAGTGGCTTCAGTCTCAACCGGGGGGGGGGGGGGGGGAGATGAATTGAGACTTTAAAAACTTTTCCCCTTTTTAACGACTTAGATTAATTTTCGCGCAGGTTTATGAAATGAACGAATTAGAATATAGAACAGTAAAGCACGCACAAGATTTATACTGGTTCGGTCACCTCCTAGTGACCTACTTCCAGTCCTCACAACCCTTTGTGAGATTTTCACTATCAAATCAAAGCTTTCAACTGGGTGCTTTAAAACCCTTACAGACACATGCACTCTTCACCAAGGATACCCCACCTTGTGCAAGAGCCCTAAAAACAATTACAACAAGAGATACCCCACCCTTGTTACAATCTAAAACCCTAGAGAGATACCCCACTCCCTAGTACAACCAATTGACATAAAAGAAATACCCCACCCTTGTTATAGTCAAAATCCTAGAGAGATTCCCCGCTCTCTAGTAAAACCAAATAACAGTAATTGAACAAATTACAGTAAACAGAAATACTTCTAAGAAGGCGAATACAACAACTTGAAGATTTTCCCAACCTAACCCTTGAGAGAGATCAGCTCAAAGTGAGGAAGAACGTGAAGAGTGAGTGTGACGGTGAATAGAGTTCGCGTTCTGCTTTTGAGAATTGTAGGTTGTCGATTCTATCGTGAAACCCTAAGCTCTATTTATAGAGTTTGTAAAAATATGACCATTGAAGCAATTTCAAACTCTATTTGATAAGTGGAAAATCGATTGATTGCTTATAAAAATATAGTTGGAAATCGATTATGCTCTTTAAAGAAAGCAAGATAGGAATCGATTATTTGCTTTGAGTAAAGAAGCCAATAATCGATTTTGAGCTTAAATGAGACAAGTAAACAATCGATTGTTTGCTTTATGAAGTTCACAAAACCCAGGAAAGCAATAATCGATTATATGCTTAACATAACTAAGACAATAATCGATTCTTTTAAAGCCAAAACAAGTTCTTTTAAAATCAAGTCATTAGAATCGATTGTTGGCTTTAAAATAGGAAGTGCATAGTTGATTCTTTTCTTTAAAATAGAGAGCCATGAATCGATTTTGCACTTTAAAACACATATGCATAATCGATTCTTTGCTTCAAATAAACAAGGTAATCAATCGATTATTTTCTTTCCAAAACAAGTTCCTTTTTAAACCATCAATATGCAAATCGATTTCTAGCTTTAAACAATATGAATGAAAATCGATTTTTGGCTTAAATAATGAGAATGAAATCGATTTTTGGCTTAAACAATATGAATGAAATCGATATCTTTACCTCAAAAACAATTTCTATTAAAACACTAAGCCATGAATCTATTTCTATAAAAAACAACAAGTGCCTAACCTATTTATCATGCTTTTATCAAATGAAAACATATATGTTAGGTTTGCTTGTGTGAGTGCTAGTGTGCTAATTGATTTGAGCCAATCCTCAAAAGCGGTTTACAATTCATTCCTAAGACACGACCCGACTTTCTAGCAACTACCCTTAACACGGACTTACTTCTTGGGTTGGTTGTGCCTTGGAGTTCCATTTGTACTTTGTCTTAGATTACTTCATCATCAAAACTTAACCCGCAACACAAGATATCCACAGGAAGAGATCATGAGCATTGCCTCCACCTCTGCTCCAAGACCCCCTTCCAAAAGACTACCCATATCTTTTGGAGACGGGGATCTCATTGATGGAACACCCAACTACGAGGTACCACTTGTAGTGGTCGCTGTGATGGCAAATATGGAAGTCAGACGGATACTGGTGGATCAAGGAAGCTCAGCAGACATAATTTTCGAAGACCTTTTGGACGTGCTAAAAATATCAAAAGACAATCTGAGACCATACAGGGGCACTGTTTTGACCGGGTTCAATGGAGCGTCCACAACCCCAATAGGACGAATTGAATTGATGGTCACCTTTGGGGATGACACAACAGAGAAACCCCTTTGTCGAATGGTCAGCACAGATTTCATTGTGCTACCATGTAAGTTCGTTTATCAGTGCATCATTGGACGACCAACCTTGGCTTGGTTAGAAGCCGTCCCATCCACGGTCCATCTAAAATTGAAGTTTTACACTAAGGGTGGAGAGGTCGCAACCCTCCAAGCAGATCTGCTGTCCGTGAGACGGGCTTTCCTTTTGAGTTTGAAAGACAAAGGCAAGAAGGTCATGAAAGAGATAAAATAGGCAATGAAAGGGGGCGAGCACGTGAATGTGGCGGACCTAGATGCTCGCTACGACCCAGACAGTGAGGAGGAGGAAGGAGACGGCCTCCTGACCAAGGAACTTAAAAAGAGAATCAAATGACCTGAACCAGATGGAGGGTTTATCCATGTCCAACTGGGGAGCGACCCAGAGAAGACGGTCAAGATAGGGAACGACCTCCCTCTAGAAATTCAAGACCAGCTCGTTCAATGCTTAAGGGAGCATGCAGACTTGTTCGCTTGGAGCGCTCCTGACATGCCTGGTATCCCACCTGAAGTGGCTTGTCACCACTTAGCAGTAGATCCTGGGGCAAAATGGGTCGTACAACAAAAAAGGATCCAAAAGGAAGAAAAGGCACGGGCAGCGACCAAAGCTGTAGAAGACTTACTTGAAGCAGGTTTTATCAAAGAGATAAAGTATACCACTTGGTTGCCCAACGTAGTCTTGGTTAAAAAGGTGAACGACAAGTGGAGGATGTGCGTGGACTACACTGACCTCAATCGAGCATGTCCAAAAGATGCATTCCCGGTACCAAATGTTGATCGTTTGGTTGATAGTGTGTTTACCGTGGTTTTTGGTAAACACCGCTAGTTTGAAATTGCTTCTGTTTGCAGGATCAACTAGTAAATCCTAAGACCATTTGTGTTAAAGTTTTTTCCTGAATTATGCGTGTTCTTGCGGTTTCAAAGAAAAGAATGAAGATAACTGCCAGTTTCACGCGAAACGGTCGAATTTCTTCTGATAGGGACGAAGTGAAAACAAAGAAAAAATTGCAGAAAAGCAATAAAGAAAGCAAATTAAAATGCATGAATTGAAAAGAGAGTTGGTACACAGATCATACATTCTTCTCTGACTCGTTTTCTCTGTAATGTGTTGGAAGTTAGAGCGTGAGAATTCTGTAATGAGTTTGTGACCCGTTTTTCCTATGAAAAACTACTATTTATACAAGGAGGGAAAAAACATAACCAACTAACAGTAGAGAATTTAAAAAAAACAGTAACTGCTACGCCTTTTCGACCAAGGTAACTGCTGGGCTATTTCGACAACGAGCACTTAATTCCTGATCTTTCACCAAACTCTAGCTTCCTTCCTGTCGAACTGACTTTTCTTCAATCCTTTATATTCGTTAAGTTCAGAGCCTCGTTGAACTTACTTTCTGACACAATTCTTCAGTGTCGAAATTAACACTTTCCTCTGAAACTAGCAAATCAAACCTCGTTGACTGCATTTAATTTAGCCTGTCGAAAATGCAGGCTAACAAATTGCCCCCCAAAAATGTCTTTTTCGACTAAATTTTTAAGTGAAGAAGAAAATGACATTTTTGAAATTCCTCTTAACTGCTCTAGTGACGTCATTAACATCACGTTTCAGCACTGATGAGACGTTTCAGCAAAAGGGCACTTTATGGCGCCACCATCTCAGATTTAGTGGTCCACGTTTGCTTTGGAACTCCCCACAATATCCACTTCTCCATAACTGTTAGGCCATGATTGCTAGTGGGCCATTCTTTAAGTTGCCAAAAACCCAATTGTTTATAGCCTTTATTATTTTTATTATTATATTTTTTTTACTCTAGCAACTATAAAAAGCATTGCTTCTCCATCATTCTACTCTTTACTCTCTTCATCTTCTGATATTGCAAACCAAAACTCTGTAACTGACCTTCGTAAGTCCCCTTCATCTTCATCGCTAAGATAAAACCCAAATCACCATAGAAACTCTGTCAAACTCCATTAAAGCTCCAAATCTCTCCTCTGGTTTTTTACGAGAACCTCTAAACTGTTTAGGCTCCATTTCCATCGCTGAAAATGGCTTCTGCTTCAAATTCTCGTGTTTCTGGAAAACAACTCGTTGCTGAGCCTGATCTTGAAGATACGCGAGCTCAGATTTGGAAATCTCATGTACTCATTCCTTCCCCTGAACCTCATAAGTTTGCTTTCCTTGGGCCTCTTCCTGAATCCCTTGAAGACACACCAAAAATCCAAGAAATTTTTCCCAACTATCACCGTTATAGCCCTAGAATCTTCCAACAAGGGCCCTATGAAATGGGGTTTATGAATGCCCATGCCAGGGTTTTCAGGTCTGCGCCTCATGTAGGAAATGATGTTTATGTCGAATGGCTCAACAAAGTTGAGTCGAAAAAAGGTGGACTTTGGAAAACCCAAGGGATCTTCGACCTAATCCAATTGTCGAGGTATGGCCCTAAATACCAAAGTCCTATGCTCATTTCAGCACTCCATTTTTGGGAACTCACCACTAATAGCCTTCATGTGAAATGTGGCATGCTCACTCCTACAATACTGGATGTGGCTGCCATCACTGGGCTTCGACCCACGGGAGAAACCTTCAACCCTAACAACACCACCAACACTTATGACTTCAACTTCAAACGTGCCACATTTTCTGGGTACATTGAAGACCAATACATCACTGATACTGAAGAAGTTTATGACACAGAACACATAGCTTTCCTCACCCTGTGGCTGTCTCACTACATTTTCTGCTCTTCGTCACTTCAGGTGGCCAAAATGTATGTGAATTTGGCCATTCAAATTCACGAAGGTCGAAACCGCTGTCTCAGTAAGCTCATTTTAGCCTCTCAAGGCAAACTTCTGATTTCAGGCCCTATTTGGCTATTTCAATTGCGATTCCTTGCCACTTTTGAGTCAAGATTACAACTATTCTGCCCAAACGACCATGTTAAGATGGTCGAACAAAGAAGTATCGAAGGTTTAAGACTTGCCGTTTTAAAACCCAGGGAAATAGGTCAGTCTATAGAAGATCTATTTTCTGATGCTTTCACCATGCTCCAAAACTGTGATACTTTCACGCCTTCGATGGCACCATTCATTACAAGAACTCGTGGACCAAGTTGGTTCACCAAAGAATTTCCTGCAATGTCTGTCGAACATGAAGAAGAGGTCAATGAAATCTGGTAAGCTTATTTAACCCCAAACCTCCTATCAATCAGCAAGGGAAAAGCTCAATTTGGTATGGCTGGGTACCAACCAAATTTAGTGGCCAGACAATTCGGATTGTGCCAACTTCGACCTGCTCCCTTTTTCAAATCAAAAAAGGCTTTGAAATTTCCAGACAATGAAAAAGAGTTCTGGCAACGTCTCGACACTGCTGCCCAAAACACTCCCACTTTTAACCCCTTAAAATATGAGCCATCATTTGCTTGTACCAAGGAATTTCTTAAGTGGTGGACCAATTATTACACAACTAAGCTTGCTGTTGTCGAGGAGTCCACTCTGTTATCCAACCTAATCTCTACTTTTCCTCCTTTGCAGAACAAGAAGGACAAAAGTCAAGGTACGCATATTCGAGAAATTCAAGCTTTTCAAAATTACTTCGAAACTGTATATGATCCAAAATGTCTTAGTCGAACAATTTCTGGGGCTGCTGATGTTTTAAAGCAAAAAATTCTCAAAAAGATTTCGACAATGCATATTCCACCTTATATAACAAACAAATATGATTATGCTTTAAAAAATAAAATTAAGTTTCCACCTTTGCCAACCAGTAAAATGGCTTTGGCATTTCGACCACCAATTCCTAAATGGTTTGTGTGTGGTTCGACTATGGCGTTACAAAATTATTTTATAACTAAAACAGCCCAGAAAGTGATTCCAACTAAGCATGACATACACACGTTTAGAGGTGATCTCCATTTGGACATTCAACATGTTCGAATCACATCTCCCTTCGCAACAGGTGATGCATAAGACTCTTAGAAAAATTTAAATTTCTCTTTCATATGCAAATATATTTACATAATTAGTTGAATGTTTGTAGCTATTCCCATTCCAACAACTACTGGTTCAACCAAGTCTCCAAAGAAAGGGACAAAGAAAGAGATTAGCACTGCCTCAAAACAAAGCAAATCTCAACAAACCAAGAAACAAGAAGTAAGTGTCTTTGTGAAATCTTTGCAATATTATGTTCGAACCTTAAATTTGACACCTGACCAAACTTTGTTTTACAGAGTCGAAAGAGGACAAGCAGTTCTACTTCTGATGTTCCCTCTAAGAAAATGAAGAAAAAGGATACGCCAATTTTGAGCAACAATTCAGAGGTCGAATCTCTTACCTCTTTACTTTTTTAATCATTTACCTTTCTTTTCCTTGTTCATATTAACATGAATGTCGAATTT
Organism: Astragalus glycyphyllos; assembly: GCA_963573325.1. NCBI lineage: Eukaryota > Viridiplantae > Streptophyta > Magnoliopsida > Fabales > Fabaceae > Astragalus > Astragalus glycyphyllos. The sequence goes on from OY754308.1 coordinate 70,022,935, forward strand.
TCAGTCTGACAGCCCAATAAACAGTCCCAAACAAACCGAGGTTCCTACGACTCAGGTTGAGAGAGAGAAGAAAAGAAAACATTCTCAAAAAACTCTCAAAACTCCAATTCCAACAGCTCCTGTCGAACAACAAGAAAAAGACAAAGAAACACCAAAAGAAAAAGCTCACATGATTCTAGAAAAACCTGCTAAGAAGAAATCAAAAGCTCCTAAGAAACCTGAAAGTGCAGGTTCTCGTGTTGGAGAGACAGCTTCGAAGGTAATTAACAAACTCTTTATTTTTCTAATCATCTTGATTCACTATGATAATAAATTCATCACTCTGTTATAATAGGGAAAGGAAGCTAGCAACATTGAGCTTCAGCAAAAACAAACAACACCAACTTCAACTCTCTCCCCTTCTGTCGAACCAATAACTGAAAACGTGGTCGAGGAACAACCAAATCAAACCAGTCCCATTAATATCATAGAAGAGGCTCTTCACCAACAAACGAGTGATCCGACAAACCAAGAGCCTTCATTAGACAAAGATGCACTTGAAAAAGAAATTCCTGACCAGGATCAAGAGCAGATAGATGACGAGATGAATGAAGCTGATCACACCGCTGGTGTCGAGTTTGAGAAGGATAATCTTATTCCAACCCCTAATCTTAGTGACAAAGAAGAAGAAGAAGAAAATCAAGACGAAGGCAACGAGGAAGAACAAATTGATGATGATATTGTTGACTCTGAAGAAGAAGAATCTGAAGATAACTCAGAGCACGTTGATGAATCTCCAAAGGACCAAAACACCTCTAAAGCAGCACCTTCAAGAAGCAACACTCTGAGCCAAGAGGCCTTGACAGAACTGAAAAGTAAGAATCCTCTTGAGGCTTTGAAGCTCATGTTAAGTAGTAGGGCATCTTCAACTAAGCAAAGCTCTTCGACCATTTCCATTGGCGAAATGTCTGATAGCTCGAAGGAAGACCTTCTTAAGGAATTTCGATCCAGAGTTCTTGAAGCTGACTTATTTCAAGCCATCGAACAAAATCATATAACAGCTTTTGAGATCAAAACACTGCTGCGTAAACTCAACAATTCGACATCAAGCAAATCCCTCATCGGCATCATTGTCGAATTCGAGCCTCTTTTAGAACAAATCACCAGGGACTTTCAATAGAAAAAGGATACCGCTACAAACAAAGAGCGCGAAGCTAAACTGCAACAAGAAGAGTGGGCTGCTGTCGAAGCTTCACAAGCCAAAATTTCTTCATTGGAAACCCAAGCAGCAAATAATGCTCAAGAAATGGCTGATTGTGATAGAGCTATTTCTGAATATCAAGAACAGATCAAGAACCTACAATTGAAGCTCAAAGCAGAAGAAAAGAAGAAAGCTTCACTTCGTACGACAACTCCTGAATCTTTGGAACCGGTGATTAATGCAAAAGCAGCTTTGGCAATTGAGCATTTAGAAAGACATAGCCAACATGAAGCAAAGGTTCAAAATTTGGTCGAAGATGAAGCCCTTACTGTTACAAGACTAGAGCATTCGAAATCTGTTTTAGAAAGGCTCAAAGCCAACCTTCAACTTTAAATTGTAATTTTCTTGATTTCCAATTTTGTGACTTCTACAATGTTCTTTTTGGCATTTGATCTTTTGACATGCCATATTTGAAGTTCTCCATACTATTTAGTCTTGTGTTATTTTAACTTATTGCAATATTGACTTATACTTCTTTAAATACTTGCCATTTCTTTGCAAAATTCGACCATCAGCACCTAATTCTTCAACTTCGTAGGCACCGTTAGTATATACTTGTAAAATGTGAAATGGTCCTTCCCAATTTGGTGACCATTTACCCAAAACTCTATCTTTTTTATCCATGGGTAATATGACTTTCCACACTAAATCTCCCAAGGCAAATGTTTTTGACTTAACCTTTTTATTATAAGCTCTAGCCACTCTTTCTTTTTGCCTTAAAAGAACATCTAACGCATTTAGTCTTTCTTCGTCTAAATCAACCAACTCATCTAACATCATATCCCAATAAGAATCTGATGGAATTTCAAATTGCCTTTGAATTCTGGCTGAGTGTAAACAAATTTCGACTGGCAAGACTGCATCATGTCCAAATGTGAGTCTATAAGGAGTAGTGCTAATTGATTCTCTAGGAGAATTTCGACATGCCCACAACACTTGATCAAGCGTTTTATGCCAATTTTTAGGCTTCTGCCCAATGTGTTTCTTAATCAAATTGATAATAATTTTGTTGGCCGCTTCTACTTGACCATTAGCTTGGGCATAGTATGAGGTCTAAGTCAGTAACTTGAAACCAGTTTCAGAGGCAAAATCCACCATTTTTTGACCAATAAAAACTGTACCTTGGTCTGTAGTAATGGTTTCTGAAATTCCAAACCTATATAAAATATGATTTTGAATAAAATTGATTACTACCTCTTGATTAACATTAATTAAAGGAATAGCTTCTACCCACTTAGTAAAATAATCTATCCCAACTAACATAAAACGATGCCCTTTCGACGAAGTTGGTTTAATTTCACCAATCAAATCTAAAACCGAACCTCTAAAAGGCCATGGTTTTACTATTGAATGCAATTCACTTGCAGGCACATGTTGTATTCCTGCGTGTTTTTGGCATTCTTGACAACCCTTGGCAAAATCTATGCAATCTTTCAGCATAGTTGGCCAATATACTCCTTGTCGAAATAAAAGCCACTTCATTTTGTGACCTGCTTGATGAGATCCACAAGCTCCACTATGAGTATTGGAAATTGCTAAACATGTCTCACTTTCATTAAGACATTTCAATAACACTCCTTCAGGAGTCTTTTTAAATAACTCATTCCCAATAATAACATAGCTTAAAGCTCTATACTTGGTTTTCCTATCAGTCACTCCTGTTGGATTTTCCAAGTATTCGACAATTTGCCTTCGCCAATCATCATTCGACATATTGTCAATGGCAAAAATTTCAACTTCAAAATTTTCAAAAGTTTTAAAATTTTCCACCAGATTTAACATCTCTGCCCCCTCAAGTTTTGTCGTTGACAATTGGGCATTGGATGTATCTGTCGAAATCTGTTTGTGTTTGATTTCTATTAGCTCTGATAGCTTTTCTTTTGAAACTTTGTATCCTGATGCTATTTGTGCCAAATCGTTTGCCTATTGATTTTCCATACGAGGCACGTGTTTTATGTGAACAGTGTCAAATCTCTTTAACAACGTATTAGCAATGGCAAAATACATTATTAAGTTCTCTTTGATGCATTTGTATTCTTTTGTTAACTGTTTCACAATTAGTTCTGAGTCTCCTTTGATTTTGACATGTTTTGCCCCCAATTCTAACAAGATCTGAAGTCCTGCTATTAAGGCTTCGTATTCTGCCTCGTTGTTGGAGCATGTCCCTTCAATTTTAAACTTATATTTTGTTGGTACCTTTGTTGGTGAAATTATTAATACACCAATTCCAACACCATTTTTGTGGCTTGAACCGTCGAAGTATAACTTCCAAGGTTGGGTTTCCACTAAGTTTATTGTATTTTCGACCACTGAATGGTCAACTATGAAGTCAGCCACTATTTGACCTTTTATTGCTTTTAATGGCTGATAAGTCAAAGAGAATTCAGAAAGAGCCAAAGCCCATTTACCTATTCTACTATGTAAAATTGGTTTCGACAGCATATGTTTAATAATATCATAATGCGAATAAACATACACATCAATAGGCTTTATGTATTGCTTCAATTTTGTACAAGAGAAATACAAGCATAAACACAATTTTTCTATAGGATGATACCTAGTTTCTGCATCATTTAGAATTCTACTGAGGTAATAAATGCCTCTTTCTACACCATTTTCATCTTCTTGAGCTAACATGCTTCCTATAGAAAATTCTGAAGCTGCTATATACAATTTCATTACTTTATTCCTAATAGGTGGTAACAAAATTGGTGGCTTCATCAGATATGCTTTAATCTCATCGAAAGCTTGTTGGTGTTTTGCATCCCACCTAAACACATCTTCCTTCTTCAGTCGAAGTAATGGCGAAAACGCTTGAGTCTTGCCACTTAGATTTGAAATAAATCTTCTAAGGAAATTGATTTTTCCTAATAATGACTGCAATTCTTTTTTGGTCGAAGGAGCTTTCGTTTCCAAGATTGCTTTCGTCTTGTTTTGATTAATTTCAATGCCTTTTTTGTGTACAACGAAGCCGAAAAAGTCACCTGCACGAACACAGAAGGCACATTTGAGTGGATTCATTTTCAATCCATATTTTCTCATTCTTTCAAATGATTGTCGAAGATGGTCTATATGACCAATTCCTGAAGAAGACTTAATTACAATATCATCTATGTACACTTGCATAAATTTTTCAATAAAATCATGGAACATAGAATTCATTGCCCTTTGGTACGTTGCACCAGCATTTTTTAGGCCAAATGGCATTACAACCCATTCATAGACACCTAATGCCCCTGGGCATCGGAATGCTGTTTTCGACGTATCTTCTTCAGCAATATATATTTGGTTATATCCAGAATAACCATCAAGCATACTTAGGTATTCATAACCTGCTGCTCAATCCACTAGCATTTCTGCCACTGGCATGGCATATTCATCCTTAGGTGTAGCATTATTTAAATCTCTAAAATCTATACACACTCTAAGCGTGCCATTTTTCTTAATTACAGGAACTATATTAGCAAGCCATTCGACATACCTGGCAGTTCTGATGAACTTGCTCTTTAGTAACCTTTCTATCTCTGCTTTGATCTTCAACAGGATTTCCGGTGCAAATCTTCTTAGTGTCTGCTTCACTAGCTTCATTCCTGGTCGAATTGGTAGTCTTATCTCAACAACGTCACGACTCAACCCCGGCATTTCATTGTAATCCCATGCAAAGCAGTCTTTATACTCCTTTAACAATTCGACAATCTACACCTTCAATGCTTGATCAATCTTAGCACTTATATATGTTGGCCTTTTCAAAGAGCCATCTCCCAAATCAATTTCTTCTAAGGGATCTTGTGCTTGGATCCTTTTGGTCGAACCTGTAACACCCCCCTTTTACTATTACAATTAAATAGACAATTATCAGAGTCACCTCGAAGGGCGCTACATTTTTCACCATTTTAAAAAAAGAAAATCTCCAAAATAAATTAAAACAATTTCCAATAACTAAAATAAAAGTTCAAAACGATAACTAACGACTCCCCGGTGCTACATATCAGAGCTGACACAGACCCAAACGAGAGAGGAAGCAAAATCTAGCAATTCCTCCACGAGCACTAGCGATCACCTGCAGCGTTGCCGCATGAGAGCAACATTCCAAGCAGAAGGGGTGAGTCTAACAGAGATAATAAGCAGATGATAAAAATATGCTAGCATCAGGTAACTACAGCAGCACAATACAATTACACCATATCACAGCACCAGATACCAAAGGAAAAATCCATTTGACAGTGAACCACCAAAATTATAACATTCATAGACAATGGGATGATATGCAACCCCTCCAGTAGGCATATGCATGCGGTACCGATCACCAAAATGAGCCACGACGGGCATATCACCAATAAACACCAGAGGCAGAGCCTATATCACCAAAACATGCATATGACAATGCGACACGATGATTATGCACCAACTCACCATAACAAGTATTTAAAATAAATACTATATCACCAGAATCAAAACAAATGATTTCACCAAAAATAGCACCAAGTTGTAGCATCACAGCTACCACTAAACTCTCCTGAGCATACCAGCACCGCACCTGAAATATTAACACCAGACGGCTCCACAACGCGGACATAACGCACGCACACCACGCACAAGACTGGCGCACAGCGCCTAGGCACATCGCACCTACTTCAGCGAATTAATTAAAATAGCAAACGACATCGGATTTCAACAAATAAATACTTGTTGGAAAGCCCTATGGGTCTGGTTATTATCCCTAAGTTCAGTTTTTGAAGGAGAGTGTCCAATAGGTACAGTTTTCGAAAAGCACACAGGCTAGTTGCAAAAGAGGACAGTTTCTGTCCTTCAAATTCAAGCAATTCCAAAGTGACCAAAACTCAAACAAATTGCATGAAACTTGTGCATAAACTGGGGAAAATTTTGTCTAGTTTTCAAAGAAATTGGATTCGTTCGAAAATGAGTTCTTTTGAAAACGTGGTAACCAAAACACTGACCCTGTGTCCAGATTGTTTCCAGAATCTTACTCTAACTTGTGGAATTCATATCTCGAGCTACACAACTCTAAACGCAACCAAACCAGTGCCAAATTAACAAGCATTAAGTCTATTTTCCAGAAAAATAAACCACATAATTTTTCGGTCAATACAACGTTCCCAGTCACCGAAATACCGAATCTATACCCAAATCGTTTCCAGAATTTTAACCTAACTTGTATCGCCTATAACTCGAGCTATACAACTCCGAATTTAACGAAACCAGTGCCAAAACGACCGGCGTTAAGTCTATTTTCAAAAACAATCAACCTCATAATTTTTGGATCAACCAAACAGCGCCAGTTTTAGAAAAACCGAACCTGTGTCCAGAATCGCTAAATTGCCAAACACCAAACCCTAACGGCAACGACACCGCAACCACCATAACAAAAACGACAATTCGACAACGCGACAACAACAATCAACCACGCACAGCAACAACAAAAACACGAACAATAACAACACCATCATCGTGATACAACAATCACGCAACAACAAATAACGAAACAAATCACAATAACGTGCAATAATCATCAAAGCACCAATCTCAACGAAAACACGATATGCAACAACACGAACAATTCAACAAAGCCCTAGACTACCCACACATAATTATCATGAACCCATTATCAAGGTTAAGCCCACCCTTACCTCGAATAACGTAAGCTCCGGAACACGACGAACGAGACACGAACAAAACCACAGCAACACGAACGATCTCCTTTTGAAATTCTTCGCGAAACCCTCCTCTTCTCTCCCTCTTTGCGCCGCGTGCTCTCTCTCTCACTCTCACTTTCGTTTTTCTTTTGCTTGCTGCGAATGAGGGTTTGGCTTAAACCCCCAGGGTTTAAGTTGAGGGCTCAGTAAACACTGGGCTCTCTACGTCACCACCTCCTTTACTCGTTTCACCTCCTACGCATATAAAATATTAACCTTTTAATTTATCTATATCCCGCCTCCAAATTATTTTAATAATTCAATCAACTATTTTAATTAAATTATTTCCGGGGTGTTACAACCCTCCCCCACATAGAATCTTTCGTCCTCGAAAACATACCTGATTCAAACAGCTCCGGATAGGACTCTCGCATCTTGCTCTCCAACTCCCATGTCATGCTTTCACCAGCAGCTCCTAACCAAACCACTTTCACCAGGTTTATCTCTTTGCCACGTAAAGTCTTCACTTCACGATCTTCAATTCGCACAGGCATTGTCTCCACAGTGAGATTATCCCGCACATGCACATCATCCATCGGAATCACATGGGACGGATCCGAAATATACTTCCGAAGTTGCGACACATGAAATACATCGTGCAAATTCGAAAGATTAGGCGGCAAGGCCACCCTATAAGCAACATTACCAATTCTCTCAGTGATCTGATACGGTCCAATGAAACGAGGAGTCAACTTCTTTGTCTTCAATGCACGCCCAACACCAGCCATAGACGTGACTCTCAAAAACACATGATCACCAGCTTGGAATTCTAAATCCTTCCTTCTCTTATCATGATAGCTCTTCTGTCTACTCTGCGACGCTTTCATTTTCTCACGGATCAATTTCACCTTTTCAGTAGTCTCTCGAACAACCTCGGGTCCAAGAACAATACTCTCCCCAGATTCATGCCAACACAACGGAGTCCTACATCTCCGACCATACAATGCCTCGAACGGTGCCATCCCGATGCTAGAATGGTAACTATTGTTGTAAGTAAACTCGATCAACGGAAGGTGAGTATCCCACGCACCTCCCTGCTCAAGAACACAAGATCTCAACAAGTCTTCCAACGACTGAATGGTCCTCTCTGTCTGCCCATCAGTTTGAGGATGATAAGCTGAACTCAACCTCAATTTAGAACCCAACGCTTCTTGCAAACTCTTCCAGAAATCAGAAGTGAACCTAGGATCTCTGTCAGACACAATGCACAAAGGAACACCATGCAACTTCACAATCACCTGAATATAAATCTCTGCCAATCTCGACACCGGATACGTGATATTGATAGGAATAAAATGAGCAGACTTCGTCAATCTATCCACAATCACCCAAATCGAATCGTGCCCCCTCACAGTATTAGGTAACCCTATCACGAAATCCATAGAAATACTATCCCACTTCCATTCCGGAATCTCCAACGGTTGCATCAACCCAGCAGGCTTCTGATGCTTAACCTTCGATTTCTGACAAGTCAAGCAGGAATACACAAACTGCGCCACATCACGCTTCATACCAGGCCACCAAAACATCTTCTTCAGATCCTGATACATCTTTGTAGCTCCCGGATGGATACTCAACTTACTCCTATGACCTTCTTCTAAAATTGCTCTTTTCATCTCCTCATCATCAGGAATGCAGATTCTTCCACGGTACTTCAATACATCCTGCGCATCCAACTCAAAGTCTTTATTCTCGGATTGATCAATCCCAACCATCAGGTCAACTAATTTAACATCTAACTTCTGAGCTTCTCGAATGCTAGCCATGAATTCATTATCAATCTTCAACATCCCCAATCTGACACTCTGAGGCGTCACTTCACAAACCAAACTCATATCCCTGAACTGCTCAATTAATTCGAGTTCTCTAACCATCATTGCTGACATATGCAACGTCTTTCGACTTAAAGCGTCAGCTACCACATTAGCCTTTCCCGGATGATAGTTCAAGCTAAAGTCATAGTCTTTCAGCAACTCCAACCATCTGCGCTGTCTCATATTCAACTCTTTCTGATCAAACAGATACTGCAAACCCTTATGATCACTGAACACCTCAAACCTCGAACCATACAGATAATGTCTCCAAATTTTCAACGCGAACACAACTGCAGCAAGTTCTAAATCATGGGTAGGGTAGTTCTTCTCATGAGTCCTCAACTGTCTCGACGCATAGGCAACTACCTTACCATTCTGCATAAGCACACCTCCCAACCCCATCTTGGAAGCATCACAATACACCACAAACGACTCTTCCGGATTAGGCAACGTCAGAACAGGAGACGTCGTCAACCTCTTCTTCAATTCTTTGAAGCTCTCTTCACAACAGTCATCCCAAATGAAAGCTTTACCCTTGCAAGTCAACTGAGTCAACGGAAGTGCCAACTTCGAAAATCCTTCTATAAACCTCCTATAGTAACCTGCCAGACCCAGAAAACTTCTAATCTCAGTAACTGACTTCGGAGACTCCCATTGTAACACGGCATCAACCTTAGACGGATCCACGGCAATTCCATTCCTCGAAATAACATGACCCAGAAAGCTAACCTCCTTCAACCAAAACTCACACTTAGACAGCTTCGCATATAATTTCCTGTCCCTCAGAATTTCCAATACCAATCTCAGATGTTCTGCATGCTCCTCTTCTGACTTAGAATAAATTAGGATGTTGTCAATGAATACCACCACAAACCGATCCAGATACTCACGAAAGATACGATTCATGTACTCTATGAACACTCCCGGCGCATTAGTCACACCGAAAGGCATCACGGAATACTCATAATGCCCATAACGGGTTCTGAAAGCTGTCTTCTGAATGTCTTCGTCTTTCACCTTGATCTGATGATAACCCGATCTCAAATCTATTTTACTGAACACCTGAGCACCCACCAACTGATCCATTAAGTCATCAATCCTCGGAAGCGGATACTTGTTCTTAATAGTCACCTTATTCAGCTGCCGATAGTCTACGCACAACCTCATACTACCATCTTTCTTTTTCACCAACAACACTGGAGCTCCCCACGGCGACACACTTGGCCTCACAAATTTCTTTTCAAGCAGATCCTCGAGTTGCTTCTTCAGTTCTGACAATTCAGATGCAGACATTCTATACGGTGCCATAGACACAGGTTTAGTATCAGGTACCAGATCAATAGCAAACTCAACCTCTCTCTCTGGTGGTACATCCGGAATCTCGTCGGGAAAAACCTCAGAAAACTCTCGCACCACCTGCAACTCATCAACCTTCGCTTGGCTCTCAGCAGACAATGACGCCATTAATGAAAACAACTGGACGTCTTCCCTCATTACCCTATGCAACTGACCAGCAGACAACAAACCAGACTCTTCCTCTTCAGGAGAAAAGAAACTCACAGACCTTTCATGACAGTTGATATGAACATGGTTATCAACTAACCAGTCCATACCTAGAATAACATCCATTCCGCTCAGCGGCAAACAAATCAAGTCAACGAGAAAATCATTACCGAATATCGATAAAGGGCATTTAGCACAAACAACCGAGGTAGTCACCAAACCCTTAGCCGGAGTATCGATAACCATCTCCCTCGACATAGAAGATAAAACAAGATCTAATTTCTCAACACATGCAGTAGCAATAAAACAATGGGTAGCACCAGTATCAATAATAGCACTAAGAGGAGAATTATTAATATAGCATGTACCTCTGATCTCATTCACTGCATCTGACCCCGCCAGAGAGAACACCTTCCCAACGGACCTTTCTTTCTTCGGTTTAGGACACTGAGTGCTGATATGACCACCCTCACCACAGTTGTAGCATAACACATCCTTTCGATCACAGCTAGACGCCATATGACCCTCTTTACCACACTTGTAGCACTTCTTCACATCACCTGGACAGTCAGGACGCTTATGACCGGGTTTACCACACTTGTAACATACCACACTAGCAGCAGCATCTCCCCCACTAGGTCTCTTACCGACAGCAGTTCTCTGATTGCCCTTACCAGCTGGAACCTCATACGGCTTCCCACGAATCGAGAAATTCTTCTGCCTATCCCTCATGACTCTAGAATGAGCATTACTGTCTTCCTCGAAGATTCTGCAGCTGTCAATCAACTCCGAGAACACCCGAATTTTCTGATACCCTATCGCCTTCTTGATATCAGCCCGCAACCCATTTTCAAACTTGATGCATTTGGAGAATTCAGCACCAGCCTCACCATAATGTGGATAGAACTTCGCCAATTCAATGAACTTGGCAGCATACTCAGTCACCGACATATTACCCTGCTTCAGCTCCAGAAACTCAATCTCTTTCTTCCCACGGACATCTTCAGGATAATACTTTCTCAGAAATTCTCTGCTGAACACAGCCCAAGTGACCTCTTCATTCACAGTCGCCAACCTCTGCCTCACCTCCAACCACCAGTCATCAGCCTCCTCTGCCAGCATATGAGTACCATACCTGACTCTCTGCGCCTCAGAGCAATCCATAACACGAAAGATTCTCTCCATCTCTTTCAGCCACGCCAAAGCACCATCAGGGTTATACTTGCCCTTAAAGGTAGGAGGATTCTCCCTCTGAAACGTAGCCAAACTGCGCGACCCAGCATCACCAGCAGCACCTGGGTTATTCTCCACAGCTTGAGCCACAGCCTGCAAAGCAGCAGCGAGTGCAGCATCGTTCCGTCCTGCCATCTCAACCTAACACTGCAACAGAAACTATAATCAGGAACGAGTAACAATTACTCAAGTGTTACTCGACTCGACGACTCGACAACTTGGCCGGACAGACCGAACTGCTCTGATACCACTAATGTAACACCCCCCTTTTACTATTACAATTAAATAGACAATTATCAGAGTCACCTCGAAGGGCGCTACATTTTTCACCATTTTAAAAAAAGAAAATCTCCAAAATAAATTAAAACAATTTCCAATAACTAAAATAATAGTTCAAAACGATAACTAACGACTCCCCGGTGCTACATATCAGAGCTGACACAGACCCAAACGAGAGAGGAAGCAAAATCTAGCAATTCCTCCACGAGCACTAGCGATCACCTGCAGCGTTGCCTCATGAGAGCAACATTCCAAGCAGAAGGGGTGAGTCTAACAGAGATAATAAGCAGATGATAAAAATATGCTAGCATCAGGTAACTACAGCAGCACAATACAATTACACCATATCACAGCACCAGATACCAAAGGAAAAATCCATTTGACAGTGAACCACCAAAATTATAACATTCATAGACAATGGGATGATATGCAACCCCTCCAGTAGGCATATGCATGCGGTACCGATCACCAAAATGAGCCACGACGGGCATATCACCAATAAACACCAGAGGCAGAGCCTATATCACCAAAACATGCATATGACAATGCGACACCATGATTATGCACCAACTCACCATAACAAGTATTTAAAATAAATACTATATCACCAGAATCAAAACAAATGATTTCACCAAAAAGAGCACCAAGTTGTAGCATCACAGCTACCACTAAACTCTCCTGAGCATACCAGCACCGCACCTGAAATATTAACACCAGACGGCTCCACAACGCGGACATAACGCACGCACACCACGCACAAGACTGGCGCACAGCGCCTAGGCACATCGCACCTACTTCAGCGAATTAATTAAAATAGCAAACGACATCGGATTTCAACAAATAAATACTTGTTGGAAAGCCCTATGGGTCTGGTTATCATCCCTAAGTTCAGTTTTTGAAGGAGAGTGTCCAATAGGTACCGTTTTCGAAAAGCACACAGGCTAGTTGCAAAAGAGGACAGTTTCTGTCCTTCAAATTCAAGCAATTCCAAAGTGACCAAAACTCAATCAAATTGCATGAAACTTGTGCATAAACTGGGGCAAATTTTATCTAGTTTTCAAATAAATTGGATTCGTTCGAAAAGGAGTTCTTTTGAAAACGTGGTAACCAAAACACTGACCCTGTGTCCAGATTGTTTCCAGAATCTTACTCTAACTTGTGGAATTCATATCTCGAGCTACATAACTCTAAACGCAACCAAACCAGTGCCAAATTAACAAGCATTAAGTCTATTTTCCAGAAAAATAAACCACATAATTTTTCGGTCAATACAACGTTCCCAGTCACCGAAATACCGAATCTATACCCAAATCGTTTCCAGAATTTTAACCTAACTTGTATCGCCTATAACTCGAGCTATACAACTCCGAATTTAACGAAACCAGTGCCAAAACGACCGGCGTTAAGTCTATTTTCAAAAACAATCAACCTCATAATTTTTGGATCAACCAAACAGCGCCAGTTTTAGAAAAACCGAACCTGTGTCCAGAATCGCTAAATTGCCAAACACCAAACCCTAACGGCAACGACACCGCAACCACCATAACAAAAACGACAATTCGACAACGCGACAACAACAATCAACCACGCACAGCAACAACAAAAACACGAACAATAACAACACCATCATCGTGATACAACAATCACGCAACAACAAATAACGAAACAAATCACAATAACGTGCAATAATCATCAAAGCACCAATCTCAACGAAAACACGATATGCAACAACACGAACAATTCAACAAAGCCCTAGACTACCCACACATAATTATCATGAACCCATTATCAAGGTTAAGCCCACCCTTACCTCGAATAACGTAAGCTCCGGAACACGACGAACGAGACACGAACAAAACCACAGCAACACGAACGATCTCCTTTTGAAATTCTTCGCGAAACCCTCCTCTTCTCTCCCTCTTTGCGCCGCGTGCTCTCTCTCTCACTCTCACTTTCGTTTTTCTTTTGCTTGCTGCGAATGAGGGTTTGGCTTAAACCCCCAGGGTTTAAGTTGAGGGCTCAGTAAACACTGGGCTCTCTACGTCACCACCTCCTTTACTCGTTTCACCTCCTACGCATATAAAATATTAACCTTTTAATTTATCTATATCCCGCCTCCAAATTATTTTAATAATTCAATCAACTATTTTAATTAAATTATTTCCGGGGTGTTACAGAACCCATTGGATCTTTTTCAAAACCTAAAGGCTTGTTATCATAGACACAATCAAGCCTCTGGTTTTCGACAACATTGTCTCTATTTTTGTCCTCAACGGCTTCAGCAACTAATTGTTGTTGTAATTCAGCTTCTAAAACCGCTTTTTGCTTATTCTCGGCCACGTAGGCCGTAATTCTATCCCATGCAGTGGGCTTATCCAAAAATAACTATTTATGGGTCTTCCCACCCTGTAGGCTTAACAGGGCCTGGTGGGTAGTTGTCTTCATCTATAACCTCTCTATCCCAAATGAATCCATAATTGGGATGAAATATCACTGAAGATCTAACATTGTTTTGGCTTTCATAACCATGTTCAGAAGAAATACATGGCGCAATGTTCGCCAATTGTTTATCAAAGGTTTTCTTGGTAATAGTGTTTACCTCAGCCTTGAAGTAACTCTGATCACCTTCAATATTTTCGACTAGACCATCTTCTCTCCAAATGATGAGCCTCTGGTGAACTGTCGAAGGTATTGCTCCCACACCATGGATCCATTCTCTTCCCAGCAGCATGTTGTAATTTGCCTTTGTTGAAATTACCATGAACATCGTTCGTCTCCTGATGCTTCCAACAGCAAAATCAACTTCAATGGCTCTAAGTGAGTGGCCACTTTTGCCTTCATAGTTGGTAAGAATTACATTGTGTGTTTTCAAGTCAGTCTCACACTTTCCAATTCTGTTCAACATATGTTGTGGCATCAGGTTTACAGCAACACCACCGTCAACCAGAATTTTATTGACGCCAATATTGTTCACCTTTGCTTGAATATACAAAGGTTTGAGATGGTTCATCATTCCACAGTCTGGTTTTTCGAACACAGCGTGTTGCTCTTCAACGCAACCATTTTTCAGCACATAGTATCAAATTGGTTTGTAAGTGGTTTCTTCGTCGAAATCTTCTTCGACATCATTCACTTCAGAAACCACATCATACTCAATTGGGAGAATTGAGACTACACCACACAAGACGTCGAATTCTGACCCAGAATCAGCGAAATCCGAGCCCATTTCTTCGTCTAAGTTGAGGCCCTCTTTGATCACTGAAAGTGGTGGAAATATCCTCTCAGTAGCTGGCTTTCTAGCCATTTCGAGAGATTTTGATGGTATTTGTTTACCTTTCTCTTTGTTGGAATTTTCCACCTTGCCTGCAGAAGCAACCTTTTTCTGGCGTTGATATCTACGCCACTGAGTTCTTGTCATAGGGTTCTTCCCTTTGTAGTTATTATTATAGGCATATTTATTAGACTCCAATGCCTTGTTTTGGCTAGTAGCACTAGTGCTGCCCTTAACCAATTTTGTTGGTTTCTGTCGATTTCAAACATTCTTTCCAGCATAATATACTGGATAATATCCAGTACTTTTTCCACCAGAGTGCACCCATTTCTCGACAGGAGACTTTGCTGGAGGAACATAAGTTTTGATCTGTTCCTTTTGAGGATTGCTTGTCGAAGTGACTTTATATTGAATACCTCTATTGTTGTAGCTGAACTTTGGTCTTTTGTCGACCCACTTTCCTTTACGTTTCAGTTGAGGCTTAAATCCCTCCAGATTTTTGGCAGCCTTTGTCGAAGACAGAACTACACCTTGGACAAAGCATAACTTCAGAATTGTTGATTTTGCAGCGATTGAGAAAATCAATCAATTCTTCTTCAGCCCTTGGATACACTATCTTCATTTTTTCAGCGTACTGGTCTTTAGTAACCATTTCAACATCAACCTTGTCGACAGCTTTCTCTACCTTAGCATTTTCAGCAACAACCTCTGTGACCTCAACCACATTGAGATCGACTTCAACAAGCAATGCATCAGCTGTTGGCAAAGGATCCGCATCAATCTTCATTGGTGGCTTAGATTTGAAACCAAATTTCAGCCTTCCCTCATTGATGGCGTTCTGCACCAAATCCCTGAAAATAACACAACGAGAAGTGTTATGGCCCAAGAAACCATGAAATTTACAAAAACCTCTTTTCTGTCGCTGTTCCAATGGTGGAATTTTCAGGCCTTTAGGCACTAAAATTTGACCATCAGCCACTAACAGATCAAATATTTCATCACATTTAGAAACATCATAAGTATAAGTTTTTGCAACAAATTTATCATTCTTAGGCTCAACAGGATTTTTCCCATTAGAAGGTTTCAACAATTTGCAAGTATAAGGAGGTCCTGGTTTTAGTTCTGCAATGTTAACCTCTTCTCCGACATCTTCATAAGATATGTCGTATTCTTGGTCACTGTCATTAGCTTCGACATAAGCAACCTTTTCTTTCTTACTTTGGAATCTACCTGTTCTGGCTTTTTCGGCTTTGAGTCTTTCGACTTGTCGAACTCTATCAGCCAATTGTGCCATATCTCTTAAATGCAGTGTATCTAGTTTCTTTCTTATAGTGTAATCTAGACCACCAGCAGCCATTTCGACTAACTCGTGTTCAGGCACTTGAGTAAAGCACCTTGCTTTAAGAAGTCTAAATCTATTGAGATAATCATCAATAGATTCTGCCCTCTTGCGTCGAAAGCTAGCCAATTCCTTAAGACTAATTTTACATTGGCCCATATAGAATTGTTCGTGAAAGGCCTTCTCTAATTGACTCCAATTAAATATGGAATTAGGAGGCAGGGTGGTGAACCATGTAAACGCATTCTTAGTTAAAGAATTTGGAAAGTATTTCATTCTTAAATTCTCGTTATGCGCAATATCACCAGCCTCAGTCAAATAGTGAGCCACGTGTTCGACTGTAGATTCACTGGTTTCTCCAGCAAATTTTGTGAACTTAGGGATTTTCCATCCCCTAGGCAGCTCCGTTTGTAAGGTGTATTCCGACAAAGGCGACACAAAATTAGGCCTATGTAAACCTAAGTTAAGGCCATTCTGGGCTAGAATAGTTTCAACCATATTAGCCAGATTATTTTGTGCTCCAAAATTGTTTTGTTGCACTTGTCTGACCACTTCATCTGCATTTTGGTTTCTATTTACTAACACAACTTCAGGGATTGCCTCTACCCTCATAGGCTCTTCGACAACCTGTTGTTGTCCTTGGTTTCCCTGATTTATAGGTATTGGATTGTTAGGCCTTTCAACAGGTACTTCGACAGGCCTAACATTCTGAATTTGGGGAATTTGCTGGTTATGGACTGCTAACATTTGCGCTGCCCAACAGGTACTTCGACAGGCCTAACTTCAGCAATTCTGCCCATTTGCGCTGCTAACATTTGGTAACTGCTATTAGTGTTCTGTATCAAAGGATTAAACACTGTACCAATTTGTTGTGTTAACATATTAACCATATCATGATTGCTATCATCCATTTGTTGCCTCAATCCCAACAAAGATGTTGTAGTCAAATTGGGTTGGGCATTTCGACTAAAAACGCCTTCTGATGAACTATGAGTAGGGGAATAGCCTGCGATTGCATTTTCTGCAAAAGTAGACGAATTTGTCTGAAGGCCCGCCATCAAAGCCGTTGGCATGCCATATGGGTAAGGTCTACCACTCATAGTAAATGGCAAGTTTCCAACCATTGGATTTGCCATCAAAGGACTCGTTGGTCCCACTATTGGTGGCACAGAAGCCATTGTATTAACATTCGTTAATGCTGCAATGGTCATCATTGACACAGGGGTAATTATGGGAGAAGTTATAGCAGTTACTCCCATTGTTGTCGAAGAAGGCATAACAACGGTTATGCCTGCGACATTTGCAGCGTTAACGTCACTAACTGTAGTTTGTTCTTGTGTACTTTGTGCATTTGATGCAGAAGCATTACTTGTACTAGAGCGTGCCATCTCTGTAAGATGTTTACCACTCCTTAATTGCATGCACAAATAAACACAAAGTTTAAGAATTCAATGAAAAAACTTTCAAATTAGCACAAAGGTCCCACCAGGCCTGCCAATTTGTTTACCGTGGTTTTTGGTAAACACCGCTAATTTGAAATTGCTTCTGTTTGCAGGATCAACTAGTAAATCCTAAGACCATTTGTGTTAAAGTTTTTTCCAGAATTATGCGTGTTCTTGCGGTTTCAAAGAAAAGAATGAAGATAACTGCCAGTTTCACGCGAAACCGTCGAATTTCTTCAGATAGGGACGAAGTGAAAACAAAGAAAAAATTGCAGAAAAGCAATAAAGAAAGCAAATTAAAATGCATTAATTGAAAAGAGAGTTGGTACACAGATCATACATTCTTCTTTGACTCGTTTTCTCTATAATGTGTTGGAAGTTAGAGCGTGAGAATTCTGTAATGAGTTTGTGACCCGCTTTTCCTATGAAAAACTACTATTTATACAACGAGGGAAAAAACATAACCAACTAACTGCAGAGAATTTAAAAAAAAACAGTAACTGCTGCACCTTTTTGACCAAGGTAACTGCTGGGCTATTTCGACAACGAGCACTTAATTCCTGATCTTTCACCAAACTCTAGCTTCCTTCCTGTCGAACTGACTTTTCTTCAATCCTTTATATTCGTTAAGTTCAGAGCCTCGTCGAACTTACTTTCTGACACAATTCTTCAGTGTCGAAATTAACACTTTCCTCTGAAACTACCAAATCAAACCTCGTTAACTGCATTTAATTTAGTCTGTCGAAAATGCAGGCTAACATAGTGCTAGCTGGTACAGAATTCTATCATTTTTGGACGCTTATTCTGGGTACAATCAGATTGCAATGCATCCACCCGATCAGGAAAAAACGGCCTTTATGACTGATAAAGGAAATTTTTGCTATCGAGTCATGCCCTTTGGTTTGAAGAATGCAGGGGCGACCTACCAACGAATGATGAATCAGGTTTTTGAAGGTCAGATAGGCAAAATGGTAGAAGTCTATCTAGACGACGATATGATCATCAAAAGTAAGCAAGACCCAAGCCATGTTAACGACCTAAGAGAAGTGTTCCAAGAGGCTTGAAAGAATTCGTTAAGGTTCAATGCAGAAAAATGTACGTTTGGGGTAAGGGCGGGCAAATTCCTTGGTTTCTACCTCACAGAAAGGGGAATAGAAGCCAACCTAGATAAATGCCGGGCATTGACAGAAATGAGGCCGCCCACGACCAAGAAAGAAATTCAGAAACTCAATGGCATGGTGGCTGCCCTCTCTCGCTTCATTGCAAAGGCAGCAAACAAATCCCTGCCCTTGTTCAAGCTGTTGAAGAAAGAAACCATGTTTGAATGGACACCCGAGTGCAATCAGGCTCTCTAGCAGTTGAAAACAACCCTATCAGAACCTCCAACTTTGACCACACCAGAGCCAGGGAGACCTTATACTTGTACTTGTCCATTACAGACGAGGCTTTGGCCGTTGTGTTGGTACGAGAAGCAGGATTTAAGCAGAACCCAGTGTACTTTGTGAGCAAAGCCCTGCTGGGCCCTGAACTCAGGTACCAAAAGATTGAGAAGCTGGCCTTGGCCTTAATTGTGGCCGCTTGAAGATTGAGACCGTATTTTGTGGCCCATCAGGTCGTACTTCGCACTGATCAACCCATCAGGCAAATCCTGCACAGACCAGATTTGGCGGGCAGAATGATCAAATGGGCGATCGAGTTATCAGAATTTGGGATCAAGTATGAACCTAGATTGACCACCAAGGCGTAGGTCCTAGTTGATTTTGTCGCAGAAATGACTCTAGTTTCAGAAAGCCCAATCCAGAGTTTATGGACATTACATGTTGATGGCTCCTCCAGTAGCAAGGGCAGTGGAGCAGGTTTGATCCTTGAGAACAACGAAGGAACGACCATTGAAGTCTCATTGACCTTCTCATTCCCTACTTCAAATAATCAGGCAGAATACGAGGCTTGCGTGGCAGGATTATTGCTCGCATTAGAATTTAATTTGAGGAGGGTAGAACTACACTCAGACTCCCTGTTAGCAGTCTCTCAAATTAAAGAAGTCTTCCAAAGATACTTGACAAGAGTGAGGGAATTGCTCCAGAAATTTGAATATGCTGAGGTCAAGCACATCCCTAGAGCAGAAAATACTAGGGCGGACGTACTATCAAAGCTAGCGAGCACCAAAAATCCTGGTAACCACAAGAGCGTTATACAGAAGGTACTATCACAACCTAGCGTGAAGTTGGAGGTTGTACTTGAACCAGACATATGTGTAGTTGAAACAGCACCAACATGGATCGACCCCAGCGCTCGTTCGAAGGCGTGTGGGAGTCATCTGGGCGCACGAGCATTGGCCAAAAAGCCTTTAAGAGTGGGCTACTACTGGCCTACCATGGAAGCTAATGCAAAGGTGTTAGTCAAAAAGTGTGATAAGTGCCAAAGGCACGCAGATATCCATCTTGCTCCTCCAACCGAGCTCAACAGCATGACCGCCCCTTGGCCATTTGCATGGTGGGGAATAGACTTGTTGGGACCATTCGCCCTTGCCCCTAGTCAGCTCAAATTCCTGGTCGTAGCTGTTGACTAATTCACTAAGTGGATTGAGGCTGAACCATTGGCCACAATCACATCAAGAAATTGCCTTAAGTTCTTCAAAAAGAACGACTCCTCATTCCACCACTTGAGAATCCCCCTTTAGAATGGTCTATGGGATGGACGCCCTAATTCCTGTAGAAATTGGGGAACTGAATTGGTGAACGACCAATCCTAAACAACCGCTCGAGAACGAGCAGGCCACTAGAGAATAGTTAGACCTGATAGAAGAACTTCGAAGCAAGGCGGGGAGGCATTGATCAAACAGGGCATGGCAACAAGGCACAATGCCAAGGTCGTCCCAAGGGTCGTTGAAGTAGGACAACTCGTTCTAAGGAGAGCAGACATTGGCCAAAGGAATGCTGGTTAGGGCAAGCTCACCCCCAATTGGGAAGGCCCCTACAGAGTAGTCACAAGAACGGGCAAAGGTGCTTATTTCCTCCAGACCATGAGTGGAGGAATGATCTCAAACACCTGGAATGTCATGAATCTTAGGAGATACTTTACCTAAGTGAATATCTTGTAATTATGAAAGAATGTCATGTTACACTCAAATGATCAATGAAAAACAGAACGGCGGGACACTCTTTTTCCCTACGAGGTTTTTTATTGAGGCCCGCTTGTCCGTCAATAAAATGACGAGGAATTTCTTATACTTGTGTTGATTTTATTTTCAGTCGATGATCGACCCAATAACGAGTGACCTCTTGAGTGAGTTAAATTCAAACCGAGTTTGATAAACTGCTGAAAAGGGGCACACCCACTTAAACGCATTTAAGAATAAAGAACGAAGAGACCAAAGATTGGCGGCCGCACCCCTATAAACGAGCTAAATCTAAATAAGAAACTTGGTAAGCTGTTTATGGGCGGCCACGCGAGTTTTGCCTATGAGGCCTGACCAAAAAGAATTTACGATCGAGCTAATTAACTTAGCAAAATTTAATAAACAATTAAACGGTTGGACGATTGAAAATGAAACATGCACGATTCAAACATTGAAAGTTACCCGGAGAAGGCTGGGCTCCATTAAAGTAGTCATTACAAAAGGAGGGCGACCACGAGGCCGCCCAAAAAGCAAAAAACATAACAAAGCAAAAAGAGTACATTAAAGGTAATTATTCAGGATGCTTATAGACGACCGTCTCCTCCTTCACAACGTTCCCCTCTTTGTCTTCTTCCTCGGGCTGAACGATCTGCCCGTACTTCAAGAAGTGATCATTGCTCACAGTTTCATGATTGATCTGAAGAGATGGGAAACAGTATTGAACTTGGGCAACAGCCTCATCAAAGCGCTCCTTTGCAATTGCAAGAGTGGACAATTCTAAGGCCTCCAGCTCGGCCACAGCTTTGTTGCGTTCAGATTCCATGTTCTTGAGGTCCTCTTTCAGACCGTTGACTTGCCCCTCCAATCCCTCCACCTTCGACAATAGCTCGGTCACTTTGGTCGTTTCAGCGGTCAGTCTGGTTTCTGCATCAACCTTGGCATTCAACGCAGTGTCCAGTTCAGTTGTGACCGTGTTGAGAGACTCTTTGGTTGGTTGGAGGGCGGTCTCAGCATCCTTGAGTTTTTTTTGGTGGCCTCCAATTGCCCGCAGCTCTATGATGCGATCGAGAGCACAGTTAAATTTATCAGTCTTATCTAAGAGGTTGCCCTCCAACCATAAATTACGATGGACGAGACGCATACCTGCTTGTCGTTCGGCCTATTCTTCCTTGTAGCGAGCAAGTTTAGAAGAGGCCGCCTTGGCAACATCTGACATGAAGAGGAGAGGATCTTCACGAAAACGATCAAAATCTGCTTCTTGAGATCGTCCAAATTGAGGGACGACCTCCTTTGAGTTTCTTTATTTCGCTTTGGGATAGGAGGAGTTTGATCGATCTCAACCTCACTAGTCCCAACATCCTGGTGGGCTTGGCTCCTTTTCTTATGGGACGAGCTCGTTCCCTTGTCAACAATGGGAGGATTCTCCTCGCCCTCCAGGTCGATTGTATGGGAAGGAGAAGGGGCATTTTTGCCTTTCTTAGCTTTCTGGAAGAGTGCTTTGTAACCAACACCTGACATTTCAGCTGCAAAGAAAAAAGGAAATGGAAAACGATCAGAAATAAAGAAAAGAAAGACAGAACGGTCAAATAAGTAAATAAACAGCCAAATCGCACCAAGTTTATGTTTCGCATGGGCTATGTTTTTTACACGAGCAAAATGGTTGCAGGGAAACCGTTCCTCAGGCAACCAGCTCGCCAGGTTTTCTAGAAGTCGAACGGTTTCTAAGTCGTAATCTCCGAGCGGCCTCCAAGTTCTGTAATTGATGGTTGACCGATCATAATGGAAATTGGTCCAAGCAAGAGGAAATTTCATGGAAGCAATCCCACCTTGGTCGTTCGAAGACCCGACCAGCTCACGAGCACGTTCACAAACTGGAACGACCCAAATGAACCCTTGCCTCCAAGGCTTAGAAGATTCACAATAGGGCTTAAACAACTTGGGGGCATTTTGACGAGCTTTCAATGATACCTGCTCCGACCGCCTTGGCTCGCTCTTCAATTCGACGGTCCGGCTAACTTCAAATAAAGTAAAGAAAACTGCACAGGTGATATCCCGATCAATCACGGCCATCAACGTCTCGAACGACTTGATGGTCGCCCATGCGTTGAAATGCAACTGTGATGGGGCGACCCCCAAGTATCTTAGAACCCGCCTTTGGAAGTATGTGAATGGGGGGCGTACTCTTATGTCCCTGAGGGTATTGGTGAACATAATGAACTTGAGAGTACAAGGGGGGCGTACTCTACCTTCCATTCTTGGTTGCCATGACCAATCAGCTGTAACACCTCGTTTTTCGTATGTTGCGGTTCTTTTGGTACGTACTTGTTTTATAAATTATTTTGAATTGATAAATTAAATTATTTTAATTTAGTATGTATTTGAGCTATTAAATTTAGTTGAAATCACATTTAAATATATTTTTATATGCTATGGTAATATATTGTTATTATTTGATTTTTAGAATATTTGTGTTTGAAATATTATTATTTTAGTTTGCCTATTTTATTTTATGAAATATTTGTATCTAAAGTATAATTGATTTTTAGAAATGATTTTGGGTTATTAAGGTGTTAAAATAGTGGGTATATTTAAAATGGGTTTTAAAAGTAGACAAAATCTGTTTTTATGCTTTTTACTTTACGCACACCCCCTTCTCCTGCTGGACGCACCCCCTCTGTATCCACTTAACTCAGAACTGTTTGTTTCCAGCCCAATCCAGCGCGCAGCCCACGACCCGGATCCGACCCACTCCCAGCTGCTTCTTCCTCACGCTGCAACACACAGCAGCAACAACCCTTGCGCAGCTCTCTTCCTCCATCTCGTTCCCACTCGGATTTTGCTTCTGATTCTGATTATGACCTTAGTTTGATCGATTATAGCTTCGTTTGTTGAGTAAAATCACGCCAGAAACCATGACCCTTGCGTTTCTCTTCCCTGTTCGCGACAACCATGGCAGCACGGTGCCTATTGAACGCAAAGCCACAAAGAAATTGACATTCCTCCCCAAGTTTGGCTCATGACAGATTCGACCTCCACCCTCATAGTTCCCATAATTGCGATTTCAAACCTCTAACCGGTGCGAACCACTTCCCTTCTCGAAATAATTACGAAGTTCAGTTTCCCGATGGTCTCAAATTCACCCACTGTCACTGATATCGATGTTCTCGTCTGCACAAACAAATCACGTTCTAATCACACAACTTCGCCGAAGTACATCTCCCAAACGTTGTTGACTAGTCTCGTTAAGACAAGCCCCTTCGTAATTCGTTCACTCAGACATTCGATTCCTTGGGTTCACAGTTTCAAACCGTTGTCACCGCCTTATACCTCTCGTCTGTGACTTTTGGACAATCATTGTTATTTTTGCATACTGTACGTCTTGAGTCATCGACCCACCGGAATTAATTCACTTTCAGAAACTCGTGATTTCACTGATTAGCTATTGGAGTACACTTCGATACCAAGTGCGGGGGAAATGGTTTCTTTTCTATATGGAAAATAGGGGATAGGACTAGAATGGTGTCGATTATCATTATTTCTGTTTTACTTGCTTTTATTTATTATTTATATTGTCTATTTAATTTGGATGACTGTAATTATTCTGGATTACTGTAAATAATTGGATGATCGTAACTATATGATTTGGATGACTGTAACTATGTAATTGTGATGACTGTAATTTAACTCTTTGGATGATTATGATTTAGTGAATTGGATGACTGTAACTATTATGTTGAGATTAGAGAATTAATCTTGTGTGTTAAATGATGTCCGTTAATTAACATGTGAGGGACGAAGAGCCGTGGACAGGTGACCGTAGGATTAAGTCGCTGGTGGAGATGAATTTAGAGTAAGAGTGGAGTAACTATAACGATTAATGTTTAACATCAATCTTAGGAGTGGGCGATGCGTAGTAAATAATAGTGAGTAGTAATTGATGAATAGTAGTGAATAATTTGTAAGATTGAGACTAAGGAAGAACCCGGAGACAAGACTAGTCAGTTAGTAATTACATTATAGCAACGAAAAACACGATAGCTAACATCTAGCATAATCCTTAGCGACGGAAAGACAGGTCGAGCTAGTTGCAAATCACGAGTAACATAAGACAATAAATGAGTAAGGGTCCATATCTAATTAATGACTTAGTGCTAGTTAGCTTAAAATCACTTTATAGCTTAATGAAGTTAATCAAGTTATAGACGATAGATGATGATGCTGAGACATAGATGAGTAGATATAGCGTGAGAGTGATTTGAGGGAAGAACAGATTAATTAGAACCGAATAAAAAGCTCATATGAGTTGAGTAGTATTGATGATTAATTATAAGAACAAAGTACTAGTTATAAAAAGTGGATAATGAGTTAATGTCTAATGTGCTGATAGATTAGAATGATAGGTAAGTCAAACTTATACGAATAAAAGCTGTTTGATTCCCCGATTGATATATTAATATCAGTTGATGTAGCCAAGTTTGACTTGAACTAGTAAAGTCATTCAATGACTTGATGTTCGTACTCGTGGTGACTGCCGGTTGGCTTTATGTGTATTGTTATCGGAGACTTGTCGCACAATGGGCAAGTTACCATTCGTTGATGATGATGATGTTTAAGGAACCTTGTCGCAGTATGGGCGAGCCGTACCTAGTGATAGTTGTTGTTGTTGTTGTTGTTGTCGTTGTTGTTAGTAGGGCATTATCGGGCAAGGTATCCCGTTCCGGCAAGGTATCCCGGTCCTAATAGTCCTCTTGGGTGTTCTTCAGGGCATTATCGGGCAAGGTATCCCGTTCGAGTGTCTCAGTCTTGTTGTTCTTGTGGGGCGTTATCGAGCAAGGTATCCCGTTCGGGCAAGGTATCCCGGTCCTCAAAGTCCTCGTGCTGCTGTTCTTCGTATGGCATTATCGGGCAAGGTATCCCGTTCAGGCAAGGTATCTTGGTCCTATAGTTGTTGTTTTTGTAGGGCATTATCGGGCATGGTATCCCGTTCAGGCAAGGTATCCTGGTCCTATAGTTGTTGTTGTTGTTATCGCTGTTGTTGTTGATGATGATGATGATTGTAAGGTAGTACCTGGCAAGGTATTCTGACCCTGTTGTTGTTGTTGTTGTTGTTGTTGCTGTTTGTAGTCCTAGGACCGTACGTGAGGTCGCCGCGACACTAGTATTAGTTGAAGATTAGTTAAGGATTATTTGTGCATGCGTATGATGAGAGTTGTAACCATTATTGTTGATTGTTTCCTTGTTGAGTGATATAGTCCTTCCTATTTTAGTTTCGGTCCTATGTTCTTTATATGGTTTGAACGCTTTTTATCACATGTGCACCACTTTTTAGATCAAATTTCAGGTGCCGTTGGAGTGGCCTTATAGGATCGTGCATCGGGAGAGTTTTGACTCTGCGCGTTGTTGTCACTCCAATTTTAGTTATTGGATTAAAGGCTAATTGCTCTGATCATGTGACATTGGGATTTGGGGTTGTATTTTTAATATTGTATGTCAAGTCGTTCATGTTACTGTATTAAAAGAAATGTTTTACTGCTATAGTTTTTGATGTTATTATAAATCATGTTTATATTACTTTATTCAAGAAAGGCTTTGTCGCATAGTCTTTACTATTACTATAAATTGTTTTATGAGTTGGACATCTTTTACTTGCGAAAAATATTTCAAGAAATGGATTGATAATTCAGGATAAATACAAATTTCCTCGTTTTTCGTACTCTTTCACTTATAAATACTTCGGGGTAAAGGGTGTCACATGCTCGAACCATTTTAACACCTCATCCCCAGGCGGAAAAACAGAGGATTGGCCAAGAATAGCGGAGGAAACCCATGATCGATCTTCAGCAATTCTCCTCCGCCAATCATGTTCCTCGGGGAGCACCTCGTTGGTTGGAGCGGGTGGAGGTTGGGGAGACGCATTTCCCATGCCTTCTCCTAATAAAGAGACTCTTGAGGAGTCATTGGATGTGTTGGAACGACCAGAGGAGGATGATGTTGATAGGTCAGTTGAAGAAGAGAGGTGTTCAGATGAAGGAATTTCGCTCATCTTGACGTTATCAGGACGAGCTGTGCACTCCGCAAGACGGGCAGAAGGAGCACTGGAGATTCTGGCCGTCTTTTTTGTTCGCGCCAGCACCCTACTCTGCAAGGAGAGGGAAAGTCAGGATCACCCAAATTGATGATTCGCAGAAGGGGGCGACAAGGTCGACGCCGAACCTGACACCCCCTCCTCGCCCCAAAGAAAATAAAAATAAAAAAGGAGTAAAGGATATTAAGGACGATCAAATATTCATACCTGGAGTGGGAGAGAAGTTCGGGCTCAACGTGGTGTACTCCTTGATGAACAGGATCAAGCGAGCAGAGGTCACGAACCACAGGAAAGGGAATTCGTACACCGGAGAGCACCTCGCCAGAGTCGCACTAAAATTCTGGTCGCTTTCAGAGGAGACTTTGCTCGCTTTTAGAGAACTGGGAAGCAAAGAGTAGAAACCACTGAAAGGGGCAACGTATATATAGGGGATTCAATGCCAGGCAAACGAAGCGACGAGACCTTTTGCTTGCACGCGTCTCGAAAGACGAACTGTCATCATGACAGCACCGCCGTTTCGAATTCCAAAGCATCATTATTGACACCTTGGGGAACGTGAAACGTCACTTCACTGGAATGCCACCTGTCTTGCGGTCAGAACATGACCAACCATGTGCTCGATCTCAACCCGGATGCTCGCACGAACGACCACGTGCCCCTCGAAAACGAGCAGGAGACGCATTCAGAAAAATCAACATTATCAAGCCTGCGCCCGTCCCAAGGACGACCTTGGCTAGGGGGCAACTGTTCTGGAGTGGGCCGAGACCCATTCCATTGGTAAATTCGTAAATCAACCCATTTACTGGGGTCAGAAGAGCAGAAACCGAGATCAACGGTCCTGATCGGTCTACAGTGATCCAATGGTCACCCGTAATCCACTGGCACTATATAAGGAGTTATTGCGTCAGTTGTCAGGTACACACTATTCACTAGCATCGTTACTCTGCTCGTCCTAGTCTGACTTGGGCGTTGGAGTGTCATTGCAGGTACCGCCCCCCTTTTTTCTTGACGTTGGGGCACGACCAGGAGAGCAAGCAGACAAGACCTGGATACCCTGATGGTTCGTCAGCACACGACCTCAGGTACATATCAGTATGAGTCATAGGCCAGTATAGTATAGATCCTCCAAGGCAAGCTTCCCAAAACTAACAAAACTAAAGAAATAAAATTTAACAAACTGAGACAATCTAAAAATTGTAAAGTAGAAAAGAAAATTTAAAATACACAATTACAAGATCTGGTTAATGTTTCCTTCTCACAACGTCAATTTGAGATGAAGAATGGAGGAGATTTCAAATTATTTAAATTAAAAAAATAAACACCAGGAAAAAAAATAATCATAAAGAATAAAAACCTTGGATTTAAGTAAAGGTTAAGAAAGAGCAAATTTCATTAGGCGACTTTGTGAAGTGAGAAGAAGCATGAAGAAACAGAGAGTGGTAAACTTTGGCTAGTTTTACGATTACCTCTTCCAAACCTATGTCCTCTTTTGCTTCCTTGCAATTTTCCTCCACCATTGCTCTCTGCTACTTCAGCCGCCACCATGCAGCCTTCTTCTTAGGTTGTTCTCGGCGTTCTAAGTGAATAGCACCTTTAAAGCTCTCTGCCTTCCCACCTTCTGTTTATTCTCTGTACTTTTTTCTCTTTTTCCATCTTATCTCTTATATTTATCTCATTGACACAGGAAAACATGTGTAGTGCAGAACTGCTTGTAACTTGTTAGTGAAGTAAACACCAAAATTTGGAAGAAAAATCCCAACAGAGAAAATGTGAATCAGTATTGGTGCGATATATTGAAGATCACAATTTATGTGGCTGTTTCTCATTGGTGCGATATTATGATGTGTAAACTACCAACTATTTTTCAAAAGCAACCTAGAAAAAACCAATAAAAGTGGACATGATCCACATGCACAACCAGTAATATTATATATCTTATCATCATTGACCAAGTAGTTGTTAAAAAAATCACTATTGACCAAGTAATAACATGAGGTATTGGTGGCGTAATACATGCACAACCAATGATATTTGTGGCTCCTAACAACCTTCATAATTTGGTTGAGAATAAATGCTCTTCTTTCATAGCAATCACGATCCTATTTGTTTTTACCTGCCATTTCCTTTGATCAAAGGAGAAAAGAAGAAGGTCATTGTGCTCATCTAACATATTCCGGTTCTACATATCTATGTAAGGGAACTCAAAGGTATGTGGATTCAGAGTATTCTAAATGAGCACAAATGACATAGAAGACCGATGAAGGGGAAACATTCAACCATGAGCCATCTAGTCTATTGCTATGATCCACTCATCTCACCCTCTCACAATAAAAACTCTCTCTTTGTGTGTGTGTGCATCTATATATATGTATGTATAGGGCTGACCGAACAATTATAGAGGCCTAAAAGGAACTTTGAAAAGAGGCCTACAAAATAATAAAATAATGCAAACTCATAATATCTAATTCAACGGCTTTGGCTTATCTTACTAAGTCTTTTGCTTAGTAACTATTACTAAATACATTATAGCCATTGGATTCTCCAAATTTTAAGAAAATTGAATCTAATGGATAGTATGGAGTAAGGGCATTGTTGTGATAGTCATTTTTTGTTTTAATTAAATTAAATAATTAAAATAAATCAACCATTAATGCAGTCCCTATTTTTTAGGGACAGTTACAAATCTAAATTAGGATTGTTTCCACATTTTCTCTATTGCCCTTCTTATTTTTTTCACGGTCTTCCTCTCTTCCACATTCTTTCTCTCTTTCTCTCTTCCTCTCTTACAATTTTTCTATTTTTTTCACCATTGATGCAAAAATGGTTACCAATGAGAAACGCCATTGAAGCACACTCTCCCATTACGCCATTGATGTCTCATTATGCAGTTGACCAAGAATCGATTTGCATTATTGTTGTTATAGAGTCAAGAATCGATTTCCACCCCAATTTTTGTTGAGTCGAGAATCGATTTCTCTCTCGATTGTTCTCTTTATTATTCAAGCCATTAATTGATTTCCAATTCTATCATATAAGCCACTAATCGATTTTCATCTTGTTTGCTTCAAGCAAACAATCGATTATTATCTTGATCAATTACTAAGCTTTCAATATCAATTTTTGAGGTCCACGTGTATATATACACACACACACACACACACACAAACCGATGCATATATATATATATATATATATATATATATACACATACATATACATATACAAAGTGCATCTAAATGGATGGTGTATATTTTGTTGGTAACAATTCTAGATATTTTGATGAAAATTGTTGGTCAAATCCGTTGAAGGAGGTTTCTAACCACACTATAGTGAATTTGTGGTTAGTGCAGATTTTTGGGTTTTATGTACTATCCTTAAAATCAAACCAATGTGATAAATGAACATTCAAATGTATATTACTAATCTTTCAATGTCAATTTTTGAGGTCCACGCGTGTGTTTGTATGTATCTCTCTCTCTCTCTCTCTATATATATATATATATATATACACACACATACACAAACCGATGTATATATATACAAAGTGCATCTAAACAGTTGGTGTAAATTTTGTTGGTATCGATTCTAGATTTTTGATTGAAATTGTGGGCCAAATCCATTGAAGGTGGCTTCTAACCACACAAACGAGACCAATTTGTGGTTAGTGCAGATTTTTGGATTTTATGTACTATTCTTAAAATCAAACAAATGTGACAAATGAACATTCAAATGTATACTACTAATCTTTCAATATCAATTTTTGAGGTCCACATGTGTGTGTGTGTGTGTGTGTGTATATATATATATATATATACAAAGTGCATCTAACCGATGTTGTGCACATTTGTGTCTAGAAACGGCTGAAGGCCTATTATCATTGACAGCAAGACCAATGTGATCTATGTAATAATCTTCGACTAACCACAGATAGACACATATGTGTTTAGTGGCAGCTAACTGCATGTAAGCCCAAATTCAACTGGTTTGCCCAGCTATCTATAACAAGGCTGTCTACATATTCATCATGTTGAAACGTCCATAGTTCCTTTCTTGTGAGGTTGAACCTTTCATCCATTCGGCAATGGTACATAAGCTTGTTACTGCAATAGAAAATTTTGATCTCGTAAATCAAAATGATGAAACAATCAATATGGTGAATATTATATTCGTAAATTGTTGCAGTAACGGTTATGCATAAAGTAAAATATAAGTCTAACAACATATATACAAAATATTGGTTAAATGAATCTAACCACTGGAATACACAACTGTGGTCAATTGACTTCTAACCACATAATGACATATCTTTTGTTAGCAGACTACTAGTCATTGAAGGACTAAACCTTGGTTATTCAGTAACAAAGAGGCAACTAGTGGTGAATCTCAGAGATGCACAACAGTGGGTATGTATTGGCTCATATAATGAAAATGCAATGGCAATTGTACACAAACTTTGATGACATTGTTAGTGTAGCGGGAACTTACTATTGGCTCATATATGTGACAAGGTACTTTTCAAACTCCAACGCAATGGATCGAGCAACATGGCTATCGAATGGGCTTTGCAAGAAATTCGATGGCTTCTGAATTCTATTCCTCTTGCGAATGTACTTTTCCAGGCTGCTAACATTGTTGCAATAGTCATGAACGTGCGGATGTAACGTCCTTAATGGTGTTGCCTCGAAACTCACCAATTAGGTTGTTAGTTTCTTCAAAGAATAAATAATGTACAAGTTAAGACTATATGAGTATTTATAATTACGTACTGTAATGTTTCACCCTGCAAATCGACATCAGCAAAAACCTCCAAAAAAGTTAACTTTGCAAAATTGAACCGCAGTGGTTACTTCATGATCGAAATTGCCGGCTAGCTTCCTTCTAACAACCGGAGGAGTTTGAGTGAGGCTGTAATTTTAGAGGACAGTAGATAATAACAAGATTACTTGTCTAGTTTGGCAAAAAAAACACTAGGCCACTTTATAATAGTATTGTTATTGAATTATAAAGTCCACTAAACATCGTAGTAGAAGGAAATTACTTACAGATTAAAATATTCGATTACCACATGAACACATTCTCGTGGTTATCAATGATCCAGTACAGATAATAGATGCTTCTTCCTCTAACCAAAAAACTACAAATGCATACAATTTTGAAAAGCAGTGTAGTGAAATAATAACCATAGAAATAATTTAGAGTGATTATTATTGTACTAACCAAACTATTGAAAAGTTTGGTTAGTGGAATAATAACCAGGAAAATCATGTACTTTGGTTAGGTCCCGTTACATTCAATTTCGAAAAGCATAAAACTAGGAAACCACCATCACTAAAGCAGCCATTATTCGGTCGAACATTTACAACATACATAAAATGAACATAAATTAGAGATTAGAACATATCATCAAGGAAAAAGTGAGAATATAAAATGTACCGCTTCTATACTACACTGTAGCGATACTCGACGGTAACGACAA
The DNA here is from genome assembly GCA_963573325.1 of Astragalus glycyphyllos. Classification (NCBI taxonomy): domain Eukaryota; kingdom Viridiplantae; phylum Streptophyta; class Magnoliopsida; order Fabales; family Fabaceae; genus Astragalus; species Astragalus glycyphyllos. The sequence goes on from OY754308.1 coordinate 70,055,449, forward strand.
CGACCTCTCTTCAGAAGTATAACTTATAGTACTAAACATTTGTTTAGTAACTATTACTAAAGGGTTATAGATGTAAAAAGCCAAAAAAAATCGGGTACCAATTCCTAAAATATTGGAACCGCTTTAATTGGAACTGTTTCCTTATTTTTGTGAAACAACGTCTCTCTCTCTTCACCATCGTTTCATCTCTCTTTCTCTTCACCAACCTTTCATTCAAAAAAAATCAAACGTTTTCATCTCTGTCGACTATGCCGTCACACAGATACGCAACCACCGTCACCACCGCACATAGACGCTTTCATAGTTACCGTCGCACGATAGGTCGTTGCCGTCTCACAAAGCGTCTGTTACCGTCGCCGAAATTGCTCGCATCACTGAAGAGAGGCTTTGGCTTATGTTACTAAGCCTTTTGCTTAGTAACTATTACTAAATACATTATAGCCATTGGATTCTCCAAATTTTAAGAAAACTGAATCCAATTCAACATATTTTGAACCCTATCTTTTCTTTTTAATAAAGAAAATGTTAAGTATCATAATAGTAACCAAATAATGCGAACCAAAAAACTCAAACCCCATTAAAAATACTAACCGAATAATTTGTGTTGGATAAAAATAAATAAGTATTATTTTTTTGGTAAAAACAAAAGAATAAATTAAGAACTTTTATTTAATCCATGACTTTACCAGAAATTCTCTTAGAAATAACCAATCATAATATTATAATTAATTAATTAATCTCGTCAAAAAAAAATATTATAATTAATAATATGAAATTATGATTTTCTTGCTCTCAAGTTATAAAATGTTTAGAAAATTTGATACAATTGTTTATTTTTATGTTATTTTCACACAGTGATATTCATTGTTGAAGAGATTGCTTATGAAAACAAATTTTAAATTTTATTATTACTTTTCTCCTATAAGAACCACACGTGTTATACTAAAATTGTGGAAAAAAAATGATTTATTTAACGGTCGTATCAATAAGAGTAAATAATAAGTTTTAGTATGTTTTTAATTTTTTTCTATCACAGAATAATTATTTTTAATGAAAGTTAAATAAATTATTAGAGGATACATATTAATTTTGATGAAAGAGAAAACTAGGATGAAAGAGAAAATGTAACTCTTATTTTATGGAAAGAGAATTGAAAAAAAGTACAAAGACTTAAATTAATTTTATTAATTGTAATATTTAATTATTGTCAACAAAAAATAAAAAAAAAATGTACTTTTTGAATTTTAAGTGTGCGTTTGATTTGCTAAACAGCAGGGGACTGGACAACTCTAGTTATACCCTATTTGATTTGAAAAACTGTTCATTGTACTAGATGCAGTTGGGGAAAGGGACCGGACGAAACCCCAAATTTTTGTCCCTCACAAAACCACATTACAACTTTCTTTCGACCACAAAAGTTACAAAAATATTATTTTTATTTCATACTCAATCTTTTTTCTCGCCTATCTCTCTTCTCCATCTCTCTCCCTCTCTCTCTCTCTCATCTTTCCTTCTCTCTCCTCACTATCCCTCTATCTTTTCCATCTTCTCTCATCCTCTCCCTCTCCCATATCTCATTCTCCTCTCACCTTTGTCTCTCTACATCCCATCTCCCTTCTATATATCTTCTCATATCATTACCCCTCTCTTCCTCTCCCTCTTCCCGCTTCTCTCTCTCTTCCTCTTTGGCTTCTCTCCTATCTCATTCTTATCTCTCCTTTGTCTCTCCCTCCCTTTACCTCCCATCTCTCTTTTATATATCTTTTCATATCATGACCTCTCTTGCTCTCTCTCTCTCTCTCTCTCTCTCTCCCTCCCTCCCCTATCCTCTCTCTCTCTCTCACTATTTGGCCTCATTCTTATCTCTCCTTTCTCTCTCCCTCCCTCTACCTGCCATCTCTTTTTTATATATCTTCTCATATCATGACCTCTCTCTCTCATATTATTTTTGTTGGGGTTTCGCGATATCGCCAATAATATGACATAAACTCGGAGCAGAGTAACCCCTTGCCAAGGAACACGTAAGGAAAAATTTTTCACTTAAGGCTCATGTGTTTACCTCTTGAAGCGAAGAGGAGACAACAGGGATGACCACCAGCACTACGAAATCGCAGCACCTCTACTCAGTCCACGCAAGTGATTACCTTCGGAGTTTCGTGCTAGCAGCTCTTAGAAGGAGGCACAAACACTCTCTCTAATTAGGGTTTGATGAAGTACATCACTTATGTACTCTTCCACTCTCTTGGTGGACCTATTGGGCGGGCTTAGTACATTACGGGCACAATTCCCATTCTCATTCTTTGTTTATTTAATTAAATCATATTTAATTAAACAAATCTCTGATTAATCACTTTATGCATGTGACCTTATAGGCTTCCACTAAATTGGTAATAAAATTAAATTAATATTTGCATATTATAAACAATGAGCGACATCTAGCAATACATCATTGTTACCCAATTTATGAAAAAATCGGTGGTCCGATTATTCAGGCGTGGCCGCGCATATTTCACGCATCGCTCTATCGAGAGGTCTGAGACATAACTCCTGTTATGGAGGAGGGATGAATTCTATCTACATCACTCACACCCCTCCACATGATTTATTGCAGGCCCAATAACCACCGTTATGATTGTCCTGTTACAGACAATGTTTGATGGCCTTAAAGCCTACAACTCTTCATGTAGGGATCGTAGTGACTTCAAGTCAAAGGACTACTCACAATGGTCGCATGAGAATAACTAATGACACTTGCATAACTGTTATGTATTAATCTCATAGCTGGTCAATACAGTACAAATATTACTCCTAATACTTATACCTATGTGAAGACTTGATATCTCATATCCATGACCCGTGAGATACGGTCACCTGTCCACTCACATAATAGTCTCTATGCATTACTGTTGTCCTAATTAACAGTAATACTCGACTACAGATACTTTAAGAATAGTGTCTTTATGTTTAAAAGGGTCTCACGATTAAGTCACACTTAATAATCCATTAGACAGATCAACTATTCTAAGGACTTTATTATGCTCTAAATAAATTCACATAATAAATAAAATGCCTCATATCATTATATAAATAATAATAATAAATGTCATGATTCAAAACAATAACCAAAGAAAAACTGTTGGCTTCTAGGGCTTACTCTAACAATTTTGACTATAATTTTCTAATTATATTATAATTAAGTTATATAAAATCATTATATAATTTTCTAATTATACTATAATTTTCTAATGGTATCAAAATTCACTGCCATTTTCTTTAATATCCATCTTTGACTTCAATTGTCACCTGTTTATCTGTAAAAATGTAATATCCCTAGTTCGGTTAATTTCAATTTACGAAATTACCTAGCGATTTATTATTCGAGTAAATAATAAGTCGAGCCATGGATATGTTGTTGTCACGAAAGCAATAATTAATTGCTAGATTATATGATTTAAATACATTATTGATTGAATTGTAATGTGATTGTTTGGGTATAAATTGGTTTAAGTGAGACTTAGGAGAAAAAGGGCATTTTGGTCATTTTATACCTCATTAAACTTCAGCACACCAAACACAAAAACAGACCAAACTGTGTGGGTTAATTTAAGGTATTGGACTAAAAGCCCACTAATGTTTTTTGCTGTTCCGTGAAACCCAAAATGCAACACACACTAATTTTGTTTCCATTCAAATTTTAAATAAAGCCTTACTTTTTTTTATAAGCAATGATTTCATTAATAAGCACCAGATGTGCTCAAAAAACCACAATTACAAATTGTTTATACAGAGTAAGGCGTTATTCCACTATGCCGAGGCAGAATAACCGGAATGACTACCCACCCCATATATAAACCAACTCCAAGAAGTACATTAATTAATGTGGTTAACAATGGAATGTAACAAAGGAGTCTCCCCTTTGAAAACTAATCTGTTTCTCGCGAGCCAAATGCTCCAACACACTGCTAGCCAAATGATGTGTTTTGTCTTGGCTGATTTAGGACTAGTGAATGCTGAACTGAAGCCAATAAAATGATCTATAATACACGTGGAAGAAACAAATTGCACCCGAAGCCAGTCACCGATTGCTCCCCAAATTTGTTTTGCTACAACACAGTCACGAAATAAATCTTCATTTGATTGCTTACAAAACGAACATAACGATGCTTCACAACAAGTGAAATAAAGCCTTACTTATTTTTATAACTAATTAATGCTTTTATTTTTTATTTGCTCGGCTTAGTAATGTTTGCTTTTTTTTATTAATTGAATTTTTTATCTGTAGTTATGGGTGAAGAATTGTAACACCCTAAATTATATTTATCATTAGAATCCTAGTACGTGTTTCATTATTTCAAGATAATAGGTGTACTGATACATTTGAATCAACTATCCGAATACATAACTTCCGATCGACTCATAAACTACATAATCAATAGTTTTAAAGATGGTACACATCCTAATACAATATAAACATCAACATCTATTACACTTATGAATCTAAAACATCATAATACATATAGTTAACATGTTACTTAACATCCTATGCAAAATCTTCAAGTCAAAAATACAATAGCTATATTTTCTTATCTCATTGTCTCATTTCCTTGTTCTTCTTCTTGCTCTAGTTTTAGTCCATTTTATAATACCTGAACAATTATGCGTATTATATACATTGTTATTTTCAAATTTTGCTAAACTAAAATCGTAGCATCATAATTATATGCATATATTGAAGATCGTAATTTATGTGGCTTTTTATTGGTGCCAGATCATAATGGATAAGCTACTCACAATTTTTCCAAGGCAACCTAGAAAAAACCAATAAAAGTGGACATGATCTACATAGAGCATTTGATTCCTAAGATAGGGTAGTCTTCTTTGTTATTATAATTGACCAAGTAGTAGCATGTGGTATTTGTGGCGTAATACTTGCACAACATGTAATATCATCTTTGCTATCATCATTGACCAAGTAGTTGTCAAAAAATCATTATTGATCGAGTAATAAAATGAGGTATTGGTGGCGTAATACATACACAACCAGTGAAGTTCATAACTCCTAACAACTTCCATAATTTGTTTGAGAATAAATACTGTTCTTCCATAGGAATCACGATCTTATTGTTTTTTTACCTACTATATTCTTTGATCAAAGGACAAAAGAAGAAGGTTATTGTGCTTGTCTAACATATTCTGGGTCGAGGTATCTGTGTAAGGGAACTCACAGGTACCTGGATTCAGAGTATTCTAAATGAGCACAAATGACATAGAAGACCGATCAAAGGGGAAAAAATCAACCATTAACCATTTAATATATGCCTATGGTCCACTCCTCTCACCCTCTCACAATAAAACCCTCTCATTTGGTACTATGTATGTATGTATGTCGGTATGTATGTATGGGGTTAGCCCAGCAATTGCAGAGGCCTATAGCGAACTTGGAAAAGAGGCCTATGAAATAATAAAATAATCCAAACTTCCAATATCTAATTCAACATAATTTGAACTCTATTTCTTGTTTTATTAGAAAAATTGTTAAGCATCATAATAGTAACCCATTATTATTATTATTATTATTATTATTATTATTAATAATAACTCAGGGGTGTGGTTGAGCGGTTAAGGCTCATTCTCCCTTAACCAAGTGTCGAGGGTTCGATCCTCGCCGTGGGTATGGAGCAGCTTTAAATCATATCCCTGGGCCACCTGTCCCACCCTTCGAGGTGCCTCCAATCCAACGAGGGGATTAGTCACTGCGTTCGGTGGTGGATACGTTGGTCTCGACAAAAAAAAAGTAACCAAATAATTCGAACAAAAAATTTAAACCGCATTAAAAATGTATATTAGTTGAATTTCCGTTGGAGCCAACCCGAGGCGGATCGCCACTTGGATGCCAGTAATTGACATGCTTCGGTCTAAACTAGCTTCTTGAAAAGGGCATCATTTGTCTATTGGAGGCCGGGTAACCCTTATTAACTCTATTCTAAATAGCATCCTGGTTTACTTCTTTTCCTTTAATAAGGCTCCGAAATTGGTTATTAAGGCAAACAAGATTTTTTGTGGGGAGTAAAAGAAGATAGGAGGGGTTTGTATTGTGTGGCGTGGGAAAAGGTGTGTCGGCCAAAGAAGGAAGGTGGTCTTGGGATTAAAAATCTTGAGCTTTTCAACATAGGTCTTTTATCTAAATGGAAATGGCGGTTTCTAGTTGATGAAAATACTTGTTGGAAGGGTATACTATCATATAGATATGGTGATCTACCTTCTTTTTTGATTAAGGATTCTCGGTTGGGTGGGAAGAAGGATTCTTTATCGTGGGGTGATGTTATATTTATGGGTGTATCTAATATGGACCTCTCAAAAAAGGTCTACCGGTGGACCTTTACTATTTTTAGTAAAAAAAGAATTTTATAATACTAAAAAATGGAAGATAAAAATAACATTTTATTAAAACTTACCAAAAATGGTAAAGGTCTACTGGTGAACAAATTTTTAGAGGTCCATATTAGACGCACTCAAATTATAGGTGATAAGGTTCTTTACAAAGATTGGTTCAATGTTAGCTTGGGAAGGGTCTTAGGTGATGGTGAAGCAGTGAAATTTTGGCATCATCATTGGCTTGGTCATCAACCTTTGTATCTTGTATTTCCTAATCTTTTTGCAACCTATTTGGACAAAAATATTACTGTTGCAGCAGCTGGTCACAGACTTTCGGGTAGCTGGGAGGAGCATAGTTTTGAATCATCAAGCAACGGAGGAGCATAGAATCATTAAGTGAAACTCTCCAACCCATATTTGTTAAATCAAATGAAACTCTCCAACCCATATTTTTTGTAAAAATAAAAAATCAATTTGCATAGAATGAAAATCAAATTAACTTTCAAATTGAATTTGAAAGAATAATGATTTTTCAAATCTGGCTTTCAAATATGGCAGTGGTGATGAGCATGGGTACATTGACAGGTTAATTCTCCAATTTCTTGATCAGCCTTGTCCAAATATACAAATTAGTAAAAGAAATCAAACCCAATCAAGACGATAACCCATAATCAAGAACCGAATTAGGCCTATAATGACAAATGAATGGCACCATTTTGAGTAACCCGCAAATGGGTAGGGTTTAATTGGTATTGATGGCTCAATTTTGTGGTAGACTTTGAACAAAACAATGTGCACCATTTTGATTTTGCTGAAAACTAAGCTTCAAATATAATATAATCAGTTAACAAAAAAAATACAATATAATCAAACTCACTCCATCTCATGTTGGAGATATTTGGCTCACTAAAAATAGAATCACACTAGTGCAGATTTGACATTTAGTATCGGTTGTTTTGCACATTTAGTATCGGTTGTGGAACCGATACTAAATCGACCGATACTAAATGTCCGATCATTTAGTATCGGTTTTTTACCCGATACTAAATGTACTACTAAGGTACTGTTAGGGTACATTTAGTATCGGTTGTACATAAACACCCGATACTATATGTATTACTAAGGTACATTTAGTATCGGTGTTTCTGTACAACCGATACTAAATGTATTACTAAGGTACATTTAGTATCGATTATACAGAAACACTGATACTAAATGTACCTAAGTAAGTACATTTAGTATCGTTTTTTCTGTATAACCGATACTATATGTATTACTAAGGTACATTTAGTATCGGTGTTTCTGTATAACCGATATTATATGTATTACTAAGGTACATTTAGTATCGGTTATACAGAAACACTGATACTAAATGTACCTAAGTAAGTACATTTAGTATCGTTTTTCTGTATAACTGATACTATATGTATTAATATTTTTTAATATTTTTTTTGTTTTTATCCATACCGACATATTATTAACCTGTTATATACAAAATTATTTCCAAACAACAACACATAATAAATTCATAAAAATTCTTTCAAATTCTATTGGAATTAATATCTTACAATACAATTCATGAAACTTAAGATTTCTACAAGTTTCTTACACAAAATTCAACAAAATGTTTCTAAAACACAAATGTCAAACTAAGGTAAGGTAAGGTCCTAAGATGAACTACTTCCTTTGATTTATCATCTTCTATTCGATTCCTTTTTACTCTCTTGCCTCTACCAGAACTCTGAAAAAACATGCAAATCAACAAATCAAACATCAATCTCTGTCTTGCATATTAATTAGTCTAAGAAATATGAAGAAAACAAAATCTAAGAAGAAGAAGATTCACCTTAGATTGGGCTTCTCCTTGGAGCTGCAAGAAAGACAATCAAGATTAATTAATAATTAATAATAGAACCTGAAAAGTTTAGAATAAACAATAATCACTGCATAGGTTTATTGAATTAAACAGATTTAAGAGCAACAAGAACAAAAACAACAGCAACAACAACAACCCTTGTTTCTTTTTCTTGTTCTTGTACTAATTAATATTATTGTGGAAGAATAATAAAGCATGTGTAGTATCTTTGTTTCAACAACAACAAATATGGACAATTACCAAGGTGATTTAACTGACATACTCAGTTCTAGTTCTACTGCTAATAGTGGTGGAGGAACATCAGCATCTGATCATCAACAACCTGCAGCAGCTTCTTTACAACAACATCATCATGAAAAGCATCATCATCAATGAAATAATCATCATCATAATCACTTTTCTTCTTTTGATAATCACTTTTCGTCTTTAAGAGATCCTTTCTTACAAGAACTTGATTTACCTACACCTACACCTTCTTACATCACAACTAGTACTACTAATACTATTATCTCTACTGGTTTGGACAACAATTACCTGCAGCAGCTACTAATTCTTCTACAAGTAGGCCTTACTATAGGGTACAACCACTTGGTGGCCGATGTAGAATCCCCTTTCACAACGCTAATAACAACATAATATAAATTAGTTATAACATTTCAACCCGAAGTTAAAATACTACAATCTAAACGATGATAAACAATCATTGAAATCAAATCAACTGAAAAGCTATCACAATAACTCTTTAAGCAATATTAAAACATAAATAATTACCTATTTGAGGACCACCAGTTAAAGGAAGACGTGAGCACTTCAATGCTTCAATATCAAGACCATGTTGGTTGATGACAGTCCCCATCGCCCCTATAACATACAGCACTAAGTCAGAATAAACAGTGATATGCATGAAACAAGAAACTGGATCACAGTACCATAGAGAAAATTAAGCCTGCAAAATGAGCCTGGTCATTGTCAATGCTTTGAGAATTACGTTTAACATCCATTTGCAAAGTCAATCAAATAAAGGTATTCCCTGAAAGAAGCCATCAGCTTCGAGGATATTAATCAAGCTAAACAACACGAAGTAACCAAAATTCAACATTTTGTTAGCTTGGAAGGAGGCTCCAGAACCAAATAAACATTCATCATCATTCACCAACTGACACACAATGCAATTCAACAAACTATTCCATTGATTAGGGATGCATTTGGAATGAGCTGTTTCAGGTTTATCTTATGACAAGCACCTGACTGAGTGCTAGGGAGTGCATATAAAAATAACTTTGCATATAAGAGTAACTTCTAACATGTTCATAACATTTTTTCAGCTTATTCCAATAGGCTCCCCAAAATAGTTTCTGAAAACGGCTTATAGCTTGTATAAAAAGTTTAACCACATTCTCTCTTTAATTATAGATATAACTTATACATAAGTGCTTTATGAAGCTATTTATCCAAACGCATTTCCCATCAACCCATGGCAGTGCTAGTTAATATCATTAGTCTTAACTGCGGTGAAAAGAGAATTTCGGATGTAACTTTGTGTCCTTATCAAGACAAACAGTATTAGATTCTCAATTTTATTATCTTAGCTCACTGCAAAAGTCCCTAGGGCTAGACATTGAATTCCTATATATGAATAAGTTTGAGTGCCATGCTGCAGACATCTTACCTTGATATCACTTGATACGGCATTGAATGTTCCTTCCCACTTGATTTCATATGTTGTAGTATCTGAAACACTCACCAAATTAATTGCAAGATGTAAAAGAATAATTGCAGAATTTCATTTAAGGGAAAACAACCCACACCACATAGAGTTTAGTAGCCAACTTGGCTGGGTCATCTTTAGAATCCTGAATAAGTTTATGCAGAAACTTGGCAGCCTCCAACTCAACATTCTGTGAAGATGCCTCTCATTTGAACTGCACAATGATAGCAAACTAAGAGAACAAATTCACAATGATATAAAGTCAGGACCAACTAGAATTTTCAGGATAGTCAAGTTGTACTTTTAAGCAAACTAAGAGAACCAATTCACAATGATAGCAGGACCAAACTCTACACAAAGGCATAACAAAATTCCAATCCCAAACCAAAAAAAGGGAAAACATGAAATTAAGTGAACGCATGAAACAGCAAGCGAATGTTTCAGTATCTGAGAATATATTTTCATTGGGGAAAGAAAGATACAGCTCCCAACTTTCTACCTTATGACTTGTACCCTGGCAAAAAGTTTTCAGAACCAAGTAATTACTATTTATCCCAAAATGCATCATCAAATAGATAGATTAACCCTATTTTCCCTTTCTCATTCCAAAACAAAACCCCAAAAGGAAAAATCTGGCCCTTTTACGAATATCCTAAAAGCACACACAACATTGATTAACACTGCAAAACACAAAAAATATTCTAAAACCTTCGTGAATGTTAGCAAAATATGTCACTAACAGACCTTACAATACATCCATAAATCCTTCAATTTATGTGAAATCAAGTGAAAACTAATTAACTGTTGAAAGAATAGACTTTTCTGACTTTCTCAATTTAAAACAAAAAACAAAATCTGTGATACTTAGGGTTTGAATTCAGATTTCATGCTATGATACTTAGGGTTTCAAGCAAAAGAAAACGAAGCATCAATTTTTGAAGACGCAAACAAGAAGAACGGAAACGAAAATATTGATTTCAGAGATGCTTACTGCTTTGAAGATGAAAACGATGCTCCTTTGAAGATTTCTCAGAAGACGAAAATGATGCCTACAGCAATGAAGACACAAACGAAGATGTGCTTAGGGACGAGGGTTTCAGAACCTGTAATCCAACACTCAATATTATTAGGGTTCATCTGATATCAACAAATTAGAAGAAATTAACAGAGGGTTATTGAAGCTCTACCTTCGATTAACCTGCAGAGAGTGCCAAAGTCTCGTTACACAGGGACTTTGCGTCTGAGAGCTTCACGAGACTTTGTAATCAAAGGGAAAGGAAGAGAATGAAAATGAAAACAAAGGGAGAGGAAGAGAATGAAAACGAAAACAAAAACAAAAACAAAGGGAAAGGAAAAGAACCAAAGCCAAGATGCTTACCATTTGAAGATTCTGAACAAACTGAGCTTGAAGATTCTGAACGAATCAGTGAACGAACTGGCGATGGAGGACAGCGACGGTGACGGGGAGAAAGGGCGGCGACGGCGACGGTGACGTGGAGGGAGGATGGCGACGGCGACGGCAGATGCTAGGGTGAACGCGTGAAGGGGAGTGAGAGTTGAGAACGAAGAAATGAGATCGTGAGAGACTGAGAGTTGAGAACGAAAGAATGAGATCGTGAGAGACTGAGAATGGGTGAAATTTGGAAATAAAATGGGACCTTTAGCATCGGTTGTTTAAACAACCAATGCAAAAAGTACATGAGTCATACAATTAGCTCTGACTCAGGTACTTTAAGCATCGGTTGTTTAAACAACCGATGCTAAAGGTGCGCGGGAAAAATGAAAACTTGCCCTTAATTGCAAAATTGCCACCGCGTCCACATTTAGCATCGGCTGTTCAAACAACTGATGCTAAATGATGCTTTCTAAAGTCATTTTTCCACTAGTGTCATTTTCAATTAACATAGACAACTTAAAATCAACACAATAGGACACTTTCCCAAGTCGTTCTCGCCATTCTCTCCGAATAGGGCCTTCAAAAGCTCTCCCCCCTTCTCACCATCTGTTAACTCAAATTTTCTCCCTTTTGTCATTTTATCTCTTCTAATTATCTTATTAACACATGAAAACATGTGTAGTGTAGAACCACTTGTAGATGAGAAGACGGAGAAATTTGGAAGAAAAACCCCAAAAGAGATAATGTGAAATAATAGAGGGTTAGTGATTGGGACTAGAGTTCTTCCCTGCTCCTGTCTCCACCCCCAAAACCTTCCCTCGTCCCCATCCCCATGGATCCCCATAGTCCCTGCGCGGATCAGGTAAAATTACTAAAAATCATAAAAATTTAAATTAAAATCTAATATAATTGAAAAAAACAGAAAAGTAAGACTAAGAAAACCATAGTTTTAAATTATTAAAAAAATATGTAAAATTTAGTCTTCCTTTTATATTTTGATATTAAAAAAATATAATATTAAGAATAACAATAGAAAATTTAGAATATTTAATATTTTATTAATAATTCAAAAACACGTGAGGCAGACACGGGGGCTCGATCCGGAGCTCCCGGGTTCTATTCCTGCAATGGATAAACTCGGTGTCAACCGGTGCGAATTTGACCCTAAGCACGAGCGGAGGTTAATATTTCGTTGAAAGTGTTGGAACACTCTGTGGGTAGTCCCCAGTGATCCGAACCAAAAAAATAAGGCAGAAAATCTCTAAATTTAAAGTTAAAATTTACTAAAATAAGTACATATAAAATTGCTAAAGGTCAAAGAGGAGAACTATACAAACATTTGAGGATGCACATCTTTGATTAGTTGAACTTTTTATAAAGGAAAAATACCATTCTGAGTCCCTTAACATATTTTCCGGTAACGATCAAAAAGAAAATATAAGGGACCTATTCGTTACCTGAAAATAAGTTAAGGGACCTCAGATGGTATTTTGCCTTTTTTATAACAACACTTCCTATATGGTGGAAGATGTAGGTGTTACTTGCTTCTTAGAGATAGAAACTGTCTAGGAGGTTACAAATATGAGGTTTGGAAACAAGTCAAAGTTAGCAAAAGTCAGACAAATAACGGGGAACATTTTCTCCCTCATCCCTGTTCCTACGGGGTCCTCAATAGGGCAGTCCAACGAGGATTCCCACACACGGTTAGAAATTTCTACCACTAATTGGGATGGGATGAGTATTTCTAGTTGGATTCATATTCCCTCTCTCTCCCTTAATTCAGAAGAGAGAGACATTCAAAGTCAAATAAATATTGGAGGAATTGATTCACATTTCAAAGTGAAAGAGAGGAGATGAAAAGGAATTCAGTTTTACCGTGAAAGAGAGATGATGAATGATTAGCAATTGTGAGGGAGAGAGAAAGCAAGTTTGGGTTTGGGTTTCGTTGTTGTGCGTAAGTGGATCCTTTTGTGTGTGAGGTGGTGCGGCGGAAGAGGGCGATGGCGGCGGAAGTAGGTGACATTATTTTTTAAAATGAAAATAATGGAATTTCTATTATGAATGATTCACTTTGAATAAAATGAACGGTATTAGGCGTAAAAACGATAAATAATTATACATGAAATTCATATGCAGGTGAATTTGAGGCTAAAGCATATTGCAAAATAATTTGTACTCCCTCAATTCCTGATCTTTGATACTTTTGGCCTTTTATTTTTGTTCCAAAATAATGGTACTTTTAAAAATCCAATGTACAATTCACCTAATTTTTCCTAATATACCCTCTATATTTATTTATCCTTTTAGAGTTCCAACGCATGAATTAATTGTCCCAAGACTATTTTACTTTAACTTCAATTATCCCAATACAACTACAAGTGGGACATTTTAGTACTTAAACAACACAAATTAATGGTACCTTAATATGTGTGTAACAAGCCAAAAATACCAAAGATTAGGAACGGATGGAGTATAAGAATTTAACTTTTTTGGAAATTGTATTGCTGGTGAATTTTAGAGGCTTAATAGTGTGATTGAACACATTTCGGTGAAATGAAAAACTTTTTTTCAAATAAAATCATGAGGGAATTGTCATCAGTTTTTAAGTCTTCATCAGCAAAATGCTGCATTTAATGTTTATTACACACATTTTTATTTTCAAATTTAGCTAAATTAAAATTATAGTATCACAATTATGTGCCTATATTGAATATGACTAAATACCTTATTGTTAGAACAGCAGTATATATTATGTTACAAAAAAAAAGAACATAACATTTAAGGCACGCTTTTTAAATTTAAATTTTGAATTATTTTTAAATTACATGGCAGCGACATATAGGGCTCGTTTGGATTAGCTTATTTTTGAGCTTATGAAAAATAACTTAAGGAGATAAATAAGTTTTTATATTGACCCATAAGTTCTCACTAACAAAAGTTATATCTCCATAAGTTGTATTTTCATAAATTATATTGACAAGTTTATGAGTAATACATAAAAACTTATTTATTTGCATAAATTGTTTTTTATAAGCTCAAAATAAGCTTTATCCAAACGGGCCTATAGGCAAAAAGGCATCACATGTAACCAAACTATTCCATGTACACCAATAGATGGTCGACAAATTTTGTTTTCCCAAAATAAATTTATTCCCAAGCGGTTGAGATTAAAATAAAAAGTCAATGTGAGGTATTTGTGACATAATACATGCACGGCCAATACGGCCAATGATATCGTCATTGCTATCATTATTGACCAAGTAACATTGTTATCAGGTATTTGTTCCGTAATACATGCACGACCAATAATATTCATGGCTTCTAAGTCCTAACATCCTTCATAATTTGGCTGAGAATATCTTCTTCCATATGAGACCACAATAATTGATAATCCAAATACAAAAAACCAAAGACCTCTTAGTTAATCTACTTGGTATTTACCTTCTATTTCCATAGGTCAGAGGAGAAAAGAAGAAAGTTATAGTGTTCATCTAACGTATTCCATGTCTAAATACCTATGTCAATTCTTGGGTATGTGGATTTAGAATATGTTGAATGAGCACAATTGCCATAAAAGACCAATGAAGGTGATGAGATGGGTCTTTTCAATAGCAATGCAGCGTTTTGCTGATGAAGACTTAAAAACTGTTCCTATACTTGCAATCAGCGTTTTGTATTCAATTGAGTTTTCCATTACTGCTATTGATGCAGTTAAAATTTTCATTTATGGATATCTAATACTTGCATAACTTATTGATGCTGCTGAAAATTTTCTTGTTAAATAAATTGCTAGTAAATTCAGTCCATTGATGTTCGGAGGTTCTTCCTAGATAACTTCGTAGTATTTCAGTCTTTACTAACTCGATCTAATGTAAAAAGATGTCATTCAGAAGTAGAAAAAAAAGAGGAAGAGGACGGAGTGCGCGGTGAAGGGGAGCGGAACACGGTGCAGCGCCGCCCCTACGATAATCTGTGCCAGCTGCAAAGCAGTTTCTTATTGCTCTCTTTCTCACCAGGTTTGCTTCAACTTATTATTCAGCAATATTCAATTTCAGTAGTTTCCATTGTACATTCACATAGCTTCTTTGCGTTTTGTCGCTTATTTAATATCAATAGGTTTGTGGAAAGCAAGAAACTAGATGTTCATTTTTGAGCAAGAGAGGGCTTCATCGAGTGGGAATGTGGATACATGAATGTAATTGAGGAGCACCATCTGCTTCATTTGGTTGTTTAGGGTTTGACATGACGTGATCTTTCTGCTGATTAGCCTTGCAAGAACAACCACCACATACACAAGAGGTAGATGTGTTGATGTCCTTCAGTTCCTTCCAAAGAGCCTGGATCTTGGAGAAATAGGTGATAACCAAAAGATCTCCTTGCACACAGCTAGTTAGGTCACGCTTAAGTTGGAAAATGCATGGACCATTAGGTTGGAGGAATTGATCATGGAGGACCTTCCACATCTCCGCCACGGTGGTGGAGTAGATTTAATTTGGAATGAGATCCTTGGAAATGGAATTCAAGATCAAAGATGATACAACACTATTATTCTGGAACCACGATTGGTGTTGAGGATCGTCCTCATCAGGTTTAGCTAAGTCACCACGGATGAAGCCAAACTTGTTCTTCGCATTGAGTGCAATGGTCATCGAACGACGCCACGAAGAGTAGTTTTCTTCGCCGGTGAGAAGATGAGACACAAGAACCATGCCTGGATGATCAGAATTGCCGATGTGGTACGGATTTGTGTAGGGATTCGTCGGTGGTGCTGCCATCGGAGACGAAGGCGAAGAGGAATCACCGAGAAGAGACGGTTGCGAACGTTGATGAACGCAAGATCAAAGACGATTAGGCGGAAACAGGAACAATTATCCTATTGATACCATGTTAAGGTTCACAAATCAAAGAGAATGTGAAGATTTGGTAAAGTCAATTTCATTGAATGATGAAAAATGAATATTACAATTTGAGACAAAGCTGCAAGTCAGCTTTATATACAAGCACTTGTACAAAAATTGGAAAAGAATTGGAGTTTTTAAGTCGGACGCACAAATATCTGACTTAAACTAGTTACAAGATAAATGAATAATAAGAATTACATTTGTAAACTAAAAATTGTAAATAAGTGTAAGCCATGTAGCTTAATAACTAATAACTAATATTATGTAAGTATTAGATACCAAATTAGTTTTATCATTTACCATATGTATTTTAATTTTTCAGTTATTCGTATTAATCATTTCAACATTTTATTAAACTATTTTTAAACATTATTGTTATTATTATTATTATTATTATTATTATTATCATCATCATATTACCTTTTTTGACAAGATTATTATCATATTACTTATTACCTTAATTCACTATGAGTTATATTAACTATTAAATATTCGATAAAAATATACATTCTATTAAATATTTATATTTCTCGAAAATATATAACTTTGTTTATTAGTTAGGATACAAAAAAGATACTTAAATCATAATTAAATTACACTATAACTTATTAACTATTGCTTTCAAATATAAAATATTGTGATATTTACAAGAACCGATTTTGTACAATTACAATGTTATATTTTATTCATAACTAAACAACTTATTTTATGTAAATAGTTCTATTTTGACTAAAAATGATATTCATTCATTCAAATTGATAGATATTACATCAATCAAAATACAAATTCAACATTACTAAAAACACAAAGGATGAATCTGTGAACAAACTCGCAGCACCCAAATTAATAGCGTAAAACGACAAAATGCATATAAACGTGACAAAATAAAAGTCACCATAGTTTCCATGCCTCCGGATCTATAACTTTGAGGACTTAATCATTGGTTGAATCTGCAATGGGTCGAAGTTAATTATCTGCCGATCGGAACCAAACGAACACCGGAACAATACGAGAAATAAAAAATGTTGCACCAAGACGAAGAACAACAATAGCGCCGCACTCAGACGACAAAGTCAAGAAAAAATTTGCAATAAAAAACTAGATCTATATGGCTACCACTTACTTTGATAAAAAGACAAAAAAACCAATCCAGAGGGTTGGTTCTAGGCCAAAAATTTACCTAAAGCCACACCCCCTTTGATGGGTGACTAAAATAAAGAGAAGAGTAGCGACAGGGTTTAGAAAGGGTTTATCATCAATAATTTAATAATAAGGATGTTCTGGATTGGGCCAGTCGTCAGGCCCGATCCAGTAGCAACGATCCAACCCAGCAAGGGAAGGGCCAGCTTCGCTGGGCCTGATCCAACAACTAACCAACCAGCCCAATAACGAAGTGGTCAGTTCCACTGATACTTGGGCCCCCATCGCAAATGGGCTATCCGACGCCAACAATCCAGACTATTCACTATAAATACCTTCAGTCATCAAATGTCAGGTACGCAATTCATTCTAATATTCACTAGACATTACTGTAGCTCGATATAGCTGACTTGGGCGTCGGAGTGTTCTTGCAAGTACACCCCCCGCGCGTTCAGCTCTTCCTCAATCTACAGTATCAGACGACCCGTCCCTTGACCGTCTTCGCAGACCATCCCAAGGTACGATTCATTGGCGACCACAGTGGGAGATCGATCCTACTATCCCACCAACATTTCAAATGCCTCCAAAGGCAAAAGCAACTCGTGGCAGACCACAGTCGACGGTGGCCTCGATACCAGTCCGTCCACCCCTCGCACTGGGAGGAACGATGACCAACGCTGAGGTCGTCACCCCTGGTTCCCATCCAGGCACGACCCAGCAGGTCAATGTCACCCTTCCGGCAGACTTGGTTCAGGAGCTTAGGGAACAACTTCGAAACCAAGACCGGCAGATCGCCCGACAGAACGACCTCATCACTCAGATGGAAGATCAAGTGACATCCAGACGGGCGAATACTGCACCCGAACTTCATCGTCGGGACGACCTGTCCAGGAGACACCGCTCGCCTCGTAGAAGAAACCTGGTCCACAGATCTCCACCCCACCGAAGGGGACGAGGAGGAGGAGGAGAAACCCCGCCGATCATCACACCCTCCGCTTCAGATTACACTTACTGGCCAGAGGAGTCTTCGCAACAGGAATCCTCGTATGATTCATCTGGATCACGCGGCTCGCCCACTCGATCACACAACCAATCCTATGAAACGCCTCCACACCGCCATCGATCGCATAGTCGCTCTTACGAAACATGCTCGCGTAACCGACCAAGAAACGAACCGGAAGGAGGAAGACCTCGCAGGGGTGCAACGCACACGGGTTTGGGTCCCTTCACCAGACGGATAGACGAGTACCCTATCCCACGCTCTTTACGAAAACCCCCTTCCGGGCTCAAAATGTATAGCGGCATGCAAGATCCTGACACCCATCTGAAGCACTTCGACGTTATGATGCAATATAGGGGGCATCAGGACCTGTTAAATGCAAGATCTTCCCCTTAACCTTGGAGGGATCAGCTTTGGAATGGTTCATCGAGCTACGTCCAAACACTATCTCTTCATGGGAACAGATGGCCAGAGTATTTCTTGCACGTTTCACAACGTCAAGAATAAAACCCAAATCTCAAGACGTTTTGATTGCGATCCGGCAAGGACCCCATGAATCCCTTCGAAGCTATGTGGAGCGATTCAGTCGGGAGGCAGACCAGGTGAGGAACCTGGATGACAATCAAAGGTTGTATTTCTTGAGGACGGGACTTCTTCGAGGGAGCAGGTTTGAGGTAGAAGTTGGTCTACACTTACCAAGGGATTTAGAAACCTTCCTCCGAAGGTCTCAAAGGTTTATGAACTACGAAGAAAAAACAGTGGCCATCGAAGCTGCTGAAGCAGGGATGAATAGACAACCTCGCGAAGAGCGCGATCAGAGACAGTGGTGAGACCAGGGCGCCCCGCAGAGAGACCCTAAGATCAGGAAATTCGCCGATCGCACAGAACTTAGGGAGATGAGAAGACCGGACCCTCTCGTCCTGAAGGAAGGGCAGCGTCCCTCTAAAAAATACTGTCGCTACCACAAGAGCAACGGCCATGATACTAACAATTGCATGGCCCTCAAAGATGAAATAGAAGAGTTGATCAGAAAGGGCAAGTTGTCCCAGTATGTAAAGAAAGACCAAGCTGACCAGAGAGAAGACACAAAGCTGGTACGATCACCTAGAAAAGGAAAGGATCCAGCTAACGAGATAGCTAAGATAAGAGAAGAGGATGAGGATGGGGACGATGAAGTCGTGGACACAAGAAAATCCAAGGGAAGAGCCGTTGCGATGGTGATAATGGGAGGTCTTCCCACTGATAGGAGGGAAACGAACAAGTCAATGAAGAGAAGATGGAATCAGATCCTGAGCGTTGCATCAACGTCCACCCCAAGGATCCTCACGAAGAGGCCGTCCATCTCATTTGGGGATGAGGACCTCCTTGATGGGACGCCCAATCACGAAGTCCCACTAGTCGTGTCTGCAGTCATGGCTAACATGGATGTCAAGAGGATCCTGGTCGATCAGGGAAGCTCTGCAGATATCATCTTCGAAGACCTCCTAGGTGTACTGAAAATATCAAGAGAAGATTTGAGACCTTACAGGGGAACAGTCCTAACCGGATTCAACGGGACGACCACCACCCCGATCGGGCGCATTGAGTTAATGGTCACTTTCGGGGATGACACCGTGGAGAGACCTTTGTGCAGAACAGTAAGGACGGACTTCATAGTGCTCCCATGCAAGTCAATCTACCTGTGCCTCATCGGTCGTCCAACACTAGCGCGACTAGAAGCAGTCCCATCTACTGTTCATCTCAAAATGAAGTTTTACACTAAAGAAGGAGAGATAGCAACAGTTAACGCTGACCTGCTTTCAGCAAAACGAGCATTCTTCCTAAGTCTCAAGGAGCTAGGTGAGCAAGTGAGAAGAGAAATAGAAGATGTAATGAAAGGAGGAGAACAAGTTAATGTGGCCGACCTGGACGCTCGGTACGACTGTGACAGTGAAGTAGAGGAGGGGGACGACCTCCTGACCAAGGAACTCAAGAAGAGGATAAAAAGGCCAAAACCAGGTGGAGAATTTATGCATGTACAGTTGGGGGACGACCCGGAAAAGACGATCAGGATAGGGAGCGATCTCCCCACTAGCGTGAAAGATTAATTGATACTATGCTTGAAAGAACAAGCCGACTTATTTGCGTGGAGTGCAGCAGATATGCCTGGAATTCCCCCAGAGGTCGCTTGCCACCACTTGGCCGTAGATCTTGAGGCAAGATGGGTTGTTCTGCGATGACGAGTGCAGAAAGAAGAAAAGTCGGAGGTCGCAGCCAAGGCAGTTGACGACCTCATCGAAGCAGGATTCATCAAAGAGATCAAGTATACGACCTGGCTGTCCAACATAGTCCTCGTAAAGAAAGCAAACGGTAAATGGCGGATGTGCGTGGATTACACGGACCTTAACAACGCATGCCCAAAAGACGCATTCCCAATGCCCAGCGTGGATAAATTGGTCAACAATGCGAGTGGGTTCCGATTGTTGTGGTTTCTAGATGCATACTCGGGCTACAACCAAATCGCCATGCACCCACCTGACCAAGAAAAAACAACTTTTATGACAGATAAGGGCAATTACTGTTACCGGGTCATGCCCTTTGGATTGAAAAATGCTGGTGCGACCTACCAGCGAATGATGAACAAAGTTTTCCGGGAGCAGATAGGCAAGGTGGTGGAAGTATACTTAGACGACATGATAGTTAAGAGTAGGGAGGATCCAAGACATGTGGAAGACCTAAGAGAAGTGTTTGTAGAGGATCGAAAAAACTCCCTCAGGTTTAACCCTGAGAAATGCACTTTCGGAGTTAGAGCAGGCAAGTTTTTAGGCTTCTACCTCACAGAGAGGGGAATCGAGGCCAATCCGGACAAATGTAGGGCGGTAACATAGATGAGGTCGCCCATCACTAAAAAAGAAATACAAAAGCTAAATGGGATGGTGGCCGCTCTCTCGTGTTTCATAGCCAAAGCTACGAACAAGTCTCTTCCCCTGTTCAAGTTGTTGAAGAAAGAAGTTAAGTGTCAGTGGACAAAGTTAAGATATCAAAAGATTGAGAAGCTGGCGTTGGCGCTTATTGTGGCTGCTCGAAGACTAAGGACTTTGTGGCTCATCAGGTCATCCTACGGACTGACCAGCCCATCAGACAAATCTTACACCGACCTGACCTGGCTGGCAGGATGATCAAGTGGGCAATTGAATTGTCAGAATTTGGAATAAAGTATGAGGCAAGATCAGCCATCAAGGTTCAAGTGTTGGCCGACTTTGTAGCTGAGATTACTCCCATCCCTGAAAACCCGATGCATCCTCTTTGGATATTGCACGTGGATGGCTCATCTAACAGCAAGGGCAGTTGGGCAGATCTAATCTTAGAAAGTGACAAGGGGACGACGATCGAGGTCTCCTTAACATTCTCGTTCTCTACCTCCAACAACCAAACAGAGTACGAGGCTTGCATTGCCGGACTGCTGCTTGTGATCGAGTTTAACGTCAAACGAGTGGAGTTGTACTCAGATTCTTTGCTGGTGGTATCTCAGATCAAAGAGACCTTCACTGCAAAGGATGAGGTCTTGCAAAGGTACTTAACTAAAGTAAGAGGGTTATTGGAGCGCTTTGATCACGCAGAAGTCAAGCATGTCCCTAGGACGGAGAACGTAAGAGCAGATGTACTGGCAAACTTGCAAGCACAAAGAGTCCAGGGAGCCACAGGAGTGTAATTCAGATAGTACTCACACAGCCCAGCGAGCATCCTCCTCTTCAATTATCAACGGACAGCTCTATCGAAGGGGATTTTCCATGCCACTTCTGAAGTGTCTTCCCCCCGAGGAAGCCAACTATGTACTTAGAGAAATTCACGAAGGGATCTGCGGAAATCACTTAGGGGGAAGAGCATTGGCGAAGAAGGCGCTCAGGGCAGGATACTATTGGCCTACTATGGATGAGGATGCAAATCTCTTAGTTAAAAAATGTGACAAGTGCCAAAGACAGGCAGATGTCCACCTCGCTCCCCCAATCGAACTGAACAGCATGACTGCGCCATGGCCGTTTGCCTGGTGGGGAATCGACCTCTTGGGTCCCTTCACAATTGCTGCTGGGCAGCTCAAATATCTTGTGGTAGTAGTGGATTGTTTTTCGAAATGGATCGAGGCAGAGACTTTAGCTACGATAACATCCAAGAACTGCCTTCGATTTTTCAAGAAGAATATCCTGGTCCGTTTCGGAATTCCAGAAGTGGCCGTGTCCGACAATGGCACGCAATTCACGGACAAAAAGTTTCAGGAAGCTCTGATCGAATTTGGGGTGAAGCAAAGCTTCTCTTCAGTTGAACACCCACAGACGAATGGACAAGCAGAGGCTGCAAACCGAGTGATCTTGCGTGGCCTCAAAAGGCGATTGGATGAAGCAAAGGGAAGATTGGCTGAAGAACTCCTGCATGTGCTATGGGCGTATCGAACAACCCCACATTCCACCACTGGGGAGTCTCCCTTTAAGATGGTCTACAGGACCGATGGTCTTATCCCGGTCGAGATCGGAGAATTAAACTGGAGGACGACCAACCCCAAGCCGCCTAGTGAGAACGACCGGGCCATCCGGGAGGAGTTGGACTTAGTAGAAGAGCTCCACAGCAAGGCAGCACTTAGAGAAATTTTGATCAAGCAAGGGATGACCATGAGGCATAATGCCAAGGTCGTCCCCAGGGATTTCAGTGTCGGACAGCTGGTGTTGAGGAGAGCAGATATTGGACAGAGGAACGCAGCTATGGGCAAGCTCGCCCCCAACTGGGAAGGCCCCTACCGTGTCATATCCAAAACAGGCAAAGGTGCTTACATGCTGCAGACTATGAATGGGGGACTAATTCCCAAGACCTGGAACGCCATCAACCTTAGGAGATATTACATTTGATTAGTCTTTTTGTATTTCTACCAATGAATTTTGTGTTAAACTATGCGAACAAATAAACGGGCGGGACGCTCTTTTTCCCACAGGGTTTTTTATCGAGGCCCGCCCGTCCGTCAATAAAGACGAGGCATTTTTTATTGATGTATGCATTGATCTTTTATTCACGAATGATCTATTACGAGCGAACCAATGATGGTTCACCCCACTATGCGAGTTAGAATTAAACCGAGTTTGATAAACTGCAAGGTGGCAAAAACACTTAAATGAATTTAAGTAAAACGAAGCGACCGAACGAACAGGCGCATTCCCAAGGGCGAGTTAAATTTGGGTAGGAGCCTGGTAAATTGTCCGCGGGCTAAGATCGATCCCACTCGAACGAAACAGGTGGAAAATACAGATAACACGAGATCAACAAGTCTAACACGTAAGGCTATCAAATAATTAAGTAAACCAAACGAACTTAGTGGTTTGCATGATAATAGAAACCAGATAAACGAATCATTTAGCGGGCGTGGCCGCTCCTCCCTTGAACGATCTGGCCAAGCATGACCTGGCAATGCAAGGAACGATCACGCCTGCCAAGGGACAATCATACTTGCCAGAGGCGATCATGCCTGCCAGGGACGATCGCCAAAGGACGATCGTTCCTGCCAGAGGCGATCATGCCTGCCAGGGACGATCATGCCCGCCAGGGACGATCATGCCTGGCCAAGTATATATTGCCATGACGTTGCCCATGTAACAAACGTTTCGAAGGACGAGAACGCATATCGAACATATCAAATATATCGTCAAAGAGTTTGAGTATCATACATGCGCAAAGAGTTTAGGCAAAATAAACCATGCAACAAAGTGTCGGAGTATGAACACACCGAGTGTGGGTTACAACCAAATCAGATAAACCCCAAAGCTAGAAAATTAAAGCGTAAATCAGGACAAAGTAATATCAGAACTACAAAAGGATGTGTAAGAAAGACCTAACCACCCTCATGACCGCTGATAGATAACCAGGTTGGTCCCATCAGGTCTGCCGGTGGGCTTCACAATCTGATTACTTAGGACGACATGATTGGGATCAAAAACAGTCGTGTCAACCACCACCTCAGGATAACGAAGCTGGACTTACTTTAGAGCATTAGCAAACTGATCCTTTACGATGTCAACGGCATCACGTGTGACCCTGTCACTCCAATCTTTAGCCTCTTCCAATGCCTTCTCATTCTCATCTCTCTCTTTCTTCAATTCTTCGACCTCATCTTTGAGCATGGAAACCGACTTCTCGAACTCTTCGCTCATCTTAGTCTCGGAAGCCTCCTTGGCCAACTTTAGCTCTTGCAGCTCTTCCTTCATCTTAGCTTCAGAAACCTCTTTGGCGGACTTCAGCTTTTGCAGCTCTTCCTTAAACATGTTAGCCTTCCTTTCAGATCCCTCTAGGGCATCTCTGGCTCTCTTTGCTTGATCCAAAGCCTTATCCCTCTTCGCCGTCAACTCTGCAAAAAGAAAGAAGTAATGTAAGGAAATCCAAAAGCAAGATAGGTTGACCGGTCAAGCTAAGCCAAAAGAATTTACCTGCAAACCGTTCATCCTCCTCATTCCGAGTCCTCTTCAGCTGCTTGGAAGCAGCCTTCAAGACGTCAATAGCAGTATCGATAGGGTCTTCCATGAAGCGATCACGGTAAGCAGCACCCAACTGGTCTGACATCACCCTAGGAGACTTACCACGACCATGCTTTTTCTTCCCAGGTTGATCAGGTAGGCCCGCGGAATGGTGGACCGCTCCATCAGATACAACATCATCAGCCAGCCTCCTCTTTGTTTTCTGAGGACCTTCAAGGTCGCCCCCGGGATGTGGATCCACCGGAGGAGTTTGTGGATGCGTCTCGAGAGGTGGTGGGGAAGGAATAGGGGTAGAACCCTCAGCACGAACCGATGATCTGCGCTTCGGAGGCCCCTGTCTGGCACCAGCAACTAGCTCAGCAAAAGTCAATTGTCCACCTGCCATCTCGTCTGCAAGAAAATAAACAGTTGTTAGAAAACAAGCAAGGCGGCAAATAAGTGATAAGACAGTCAAAAGAAAACAAACGAGACCATTACACATGGATAAAAACTAATGCACGAATAAGAAAGCCAGCCGACCTAAGGCTGCAACCAACTTATCAGGCGAGTCTGATAGAACAAGTGGCTTGCAGGGAATCAGTTTCTCTCTAGAGGGTAAGTGGGAGGCCAAATTCCTGAACAATCTCAAGGTCTCTCTATCAGTAGCACCCAGCTGCTTTAGGGTGAACCGGTAAGTATGTGGCTCTTGAAGGTAGTGTCGCGGTGACCAAGAAATAGGAAACACGAAATCAATGGCCTCCCCGTAGTCGTTTAGATATCCCACCAAGTCTTGATCGCCACGGCTGGTCGGGGCAACCCAAAGAAACTTGCTCTTCCACTTCTTCACAGAATCCATATAAGGTACAAAAAGTTTGAAACCGATAAGAGCCTTCAAACTGAGAAACTCCCACCTAGTTTTGTGACTATGCTTCTCTCCACGCCGGTTAGTATCAAAGATAGTGAAGAAGAGCTTATGAGAAACCGGCCTCTTCAGCTCACCTAACAGAACTTCAAATGCCTTGACGAAGCCCCAAGAGTTGGGATGCAGTTGTGATGGGGCGACATCCAAGAAACGAAGGACCCCGCACTCAAAGGGAGTAAAGGGTGGTCGTATATTCATGATGTTGAGAACCCTCATGTACATAGTAAACTTCAGCTCTGTTGGGAAGGTAGCAATGTGCTCACCAATTCCCATGCTCTAGACCTGCCACTCCTTGTCGTCATTGCCCACGCACTGGGCCGCCAAATCCAATTCCCTTTTTGTCACTTTCGATACTTCATTCAGAATGGTGGAAGAAACCCAAGAATAATCAAGGTCTGTTTGACCCCCGAAAGATGACCTGAGCCTGGCGGGTTTAGACGACTCTGTGCTCTGGGAAGAAGAGCCGGACGACCTATCCCCCGTAGAATGGGCATGAGACTCGGAAGAAGGGCCAGACTCAAAAGAGCTCGTATCCCCCTCACCATCTGACATCTCGGGAGATCTCCCCTTTTTTGAGGTGGCAACTCGAGCAACGTGAGGATCGGAGGATGGAGACTTGCGTCGAGTTTGCTTGGTCCTCGCCACGATGCAAACCTGCAGGAAGGGGGGATCACTCGTTAAACGAGTACTTAGGCTTGCGGATGAGGGGCGATTGTCTCACCCCAAGCCTGATCGCCCCTCCCCGCCAAACTAAAGACAAACACAACAAAAAGAATGAATACGAAAGAAAGGGAGAATACCTTTGTATCAAACTTTGCCGACCGAGGAGACCAAGTCACCTACTAGGATGGTCAAGACAACTCACTGGATACAAAAATAGAAGGATCGATCAGACTCAAAAACGATATGATCAGCTTATAATTAAAACCACACAAACAACTATCTTCATAAATTCCAAGCAATGAAGTTTAAGGCCGTGTACCTTGAAAGAAAAGTCAAAGAACCCGAAAGATTAAAACGCCAAATCGAGAAGAGAAAGGATCAAGATCGTGATCAGACCTGCAAACACGGTATAAAAATGAGTGACCGCAAAAAATTACCAAGTCCTGGTAAATAAAGATGCCACCCTATCGATTTCCTTCAAGCTCACTACGGTAAAATTAAATGACACGAAGAATAAGGAAAAATGCCTTTTTGTTTCGCACCAAGGAGCTTCGGGTCGACCCCTTTTTGTTGCGCCTAGAAGGAAGCGGGTCGCCCCCTTTTTTTCACGCCAAGAAGGAAGTGGGTCTCCCCCTTTTGATGCGCCAAGGAGGGAGTCGGGAAAAATGGGATAATACCGTGTTAGCCCACGAAATAAGCAGGTCACCCTTTTTTGGTTTACGTGCAATAAGAGAGCGGTTCGACCCTTTTTTGTTCGCACCAAGGAGCTTCGGGTCGCCCCCTTTTTGTTGCGCCTAGAAGGAAGCGGGTCGCCCCCTTTTCTTCACGCCAAGAAGGAAGTAGGTCTCCCCTTTTGATGCGCCAAGGAGGGAGTCGGGAAAAATGGGATAATACCGTGTTAGCCCACGAAATAAGCAGGTCACCCTTTTTTGGTTTACATGCAATAAGAGAGCAGTTCGACCCTTTTTTGTTCGCACCAAGGAGCTTCGGGTCGCCCCCTTTTTGTTGTGCCTAGAAGGAAGCGGGTCGCCCCCTTTTCTTCACGCCAAGAAGGAAGTAGGTCTCCCCTTTTGATGCGCCAAGGAGGGAGTCGTTCGCCCCTTTTTGTTCACGCCGAGGAGGAAGTGGGTCGCCCCCTTTTGATGCGCCACGGAGGAAATGGGTCGCACCCTTTTCATGCGCCACGGAGGGAATGGGTCGCATCTTTTTGTTCACGCCAAAGAGGACGTGGGTCGCCCCCTTTTGATGCGCCACGGAGGGAGTGGATCGCACCCTTTTGATGCGCCAAAGAGGGAGTGGATCGCCCCATTTTGTTTACACCAAGGATGTGCGGGTCGCCCCTTTTGTTTGTGCCAACGATGAGAACGGGTCGCCCCCTTTTTAGTGGAAGAGGAAATTGAACTTTTTGAGAATGAGTGGTTGAAATGAAAGGAAGAAAAGACCCCTACACTCTTATACATATAGGCCCACGAAAATAGGCCCAACGAAAAATAAAAGTTTTTTTTTATTTATTTAAAATATTTTGTATATTCGAAATATTCATCGGAATTGGGCGACCAGGAGCGTGTCTATCGATTATCGAACGATCCGATACGATATCAACCGCCGAAAATTCACAAGTCATGAACTGGGGGCAAGACCTATCAAACTACTGATCGAGCACGACCAGCAGGACTGCGTATCAAGCCTACGCCCGCTCAGCGATCGACCTTGGCTTGGGGGGCAACTGTTCTGGACTGGGCCAGTCGTCAGGCCCACTCCAGTAGCAACGATCCAACCCAACAAGGGAAGGGCCAGCTTCGCTGGTCCTGATCCAACAACTAACCAACCAGCTCAATAACGAAGTGGTCTGTTCCACTAATACTTGGGCCCCCATCGCAAATGGGCTATCCGACGCCAACGATCCAGACTATTCACTATAAATACCTCCAGTCACCAGATGTCAAGTACACAATTCATTCTAATATTCACTAGACATTACTGTAGCTCGATATAGCTAACTTGGGCGTTAGAGTGTTCTTGCAGGTACACCCCCCCGCGTGTTCAGCTCTTCCTCAATCTACAGTATCAGACGACCCGTCCCTTGACCGTCTCCGCAGACCATCCCAAGGTACGGTTCAAAGGATTTTAATTATTTCTGACAAACAAGATACGAAACCCAAGAGCACTTGAATGAGATGGTAGGAGTCTCTTCCAGCTTAACCAAGGTTCTGGGTTCGAATCCAGTATTGGGCGTGCAAAAGATACCTGGTTTATTTAAAAAAAACGAAATATGCATATTTTAAAATCTATTATCATATGCATAATGTGGTTAATCAGATTTTTTTGATAGAATTTTCTTTCAAGATATCAAACTTGTTGACTATATAAAGTTGATGATACTTTTTGTACATGATAATAATTGTTTCTAAAAGTAGTTTATAAATAATTGTATTACTTTATCTAAATTTTCAATATAATTATTTTTAATGTGTATATTATGATCTTGTAAAAAATGCGTATTTTTTGATTTAATTAGTAAAATTCATTTTGCATTTTTTTATACTGGGGGGTAACAACATTTTATTGAGACATTTGTATAAATATTCTTGCATATATTTATATTATATAGATTTTGTAAATTTTTAAAAACTATTCACATAAAATATAAATAAACTCATGAAACATACAATTTTTTTTTGTCTAATGAAAGGTATTGGTTAAGTTAAAATTTAGCTTAAATAAATTGGTTAGATATTACTCCCATGTTTCATTTTATCAAACATTTTGGACAAAATATTTGGTGGGTAAATAGTCAATTTGGTCTTCGAAAGTGTATCTCGCCGTCAATTTGGTCCTTTAGTCGAACAAAAATGCAAAAAGTCCTCCAATGTGTATTCTGTCAGTCACGCTAGTCCTCCACGTTAGTGGCATCCTTAACTTTCAATTGAGTGATGTGGCACGTTAAGTGCCATATAGACATGATTATGTGGCTTTGTTTGGGGAAATTAGATTGGGAGGGACTAAATTGAAAGTAAAATAAAAAAAAACCTAGCCTTCTCATCTCCTTCTTCTTCAAATTTCAGAAATAGAGATTCAGAACCCTAGCCCTCTTTTTTGCTCTTCCATTTCCCAAATTGATGACTCACTCTTCTCCACATCAACCTCAACCCACATTCTCGCTTCTTCTCATTCATCTTATGTCTATATGTGGTTCACTTTCTTCATTTCTACCTTCACCAACACTTAGTTTAAAACGATTGACCAAGTGCTTAACCCCATTTTCATCAACATCACAAAAAGGTGCCTCGTAAATCCCTTGGCTATAGAAACCAGTTTCATTTATTTTAATAAATCCCTTGGCTGATGGTTTTTAATCAAAAACAAATAAAAATAATCATAAAAAAAATCCAAATGGATGACTTTGATGTTGAGAGGGAGAAGAATTTTGGGCTGCGTTATTGTAATTTTACAACTTACTCTTTCCAAATAATAGCAACCAAATGAAATAACTAGAAAAAGAATGCCCACGGCAAATAGCAAATTGTATTGGTTACTTTGGGTCATTTTATCAAATAGCTTGAAGGTCCATTTTATCGAATAAGC
The DNA here is from genome assembly GCA_963573325.1 of Astragalus glycyphyllos. Classification (NCBI taxonomy): domain Eukaryota; kingdom Viridiplantae; phylum Streptophyta; class Magnoliopsida; order Fabales; family Fabaceae; genus Astragalus; species Astragalus glycyphyllos. The sequence goes on from OY754308.1 coordinate 70,085,485, forward strand.
GAAAGAAGCTTAACGGCACTTGGCATAATTCCAACCAATATAATCCTTTCCAAAATCAAGAAAAGTGAACATGGAGAAGTGTGACAAGCACCTACTATTATGCGTTTCTAACTAATTTAATATAGCTAAACGAAAACAAATTAGATTCAGGTAGTTACAAGGGTAAGAGGAGAGGCGAAGGGAGGGAGAAGAGGCGAATGGAAGAAACGAGTTTGAAGATGGCGTCATGGCAGGGAGAAGAGGCGAAGGGATGAAAAGGGTTTGAAGATGCAAACAATGTGGAAGAACATAGCCACGTAAGCAATTTAATGTGACACTAAACGTGTCAATCAGCCAAATTGACAGAGTTAACGAATTACATTAACGGGAGGGACTAACATGGCGGATGGATTACACATTAAGGGATTTTTTTGTATTTTCACTCAAATGAGGGATCAAATTGATAGCGAGTTACACTTCCAGTGACCAAATTGGCTATCTACCCAATATTTAGTCTCTCTTTGAGTGTTGTTTTACGATAAAAGTGAATCCTAAGCATAATGTAGTTTTTTCAAGGGGCATATTATTGCACGAACTAGAGTGAGAGAGAAAGAGGGAGTAGGAGTAACAAGGTGAATTTTAGAAAAGTATATAGTATTCATTTGATGAACTTTGAGCTATTCATTGTGCGTCTTAGCCTCTTTGCCACTACCTTAAAAGTCAATCAAATAGGGACAAATTAGTTAGACCAAAAGTTTGTTTAGATACTATACCAGATTTTTAAGAAATTAGGAGAATTTACCAACAAGTTTGAGTATAGTGGAAAAGGCTAGTCTCCTAGGAAATTCGAATAGGTTTCCATTCTCTTCCGTCTTCCCCGACAATCTCGCAATTCTTATTGTAAAATCTACCTATTTAAAATTATTTATGAATATCATATTAATTTAAGTTTGTTTATTTAAAAATAATTAATATCATAAAGTGTTTTGTAAATAATTAATATCATCAAATTTTTCAAATATGATATTAATTATTTAAAAATAATTAATATCATATTAATTTAAGTTTGTTATATGAGTAGGGCCCCAAAGGAAAGGTAACTTCTCAAAACCCAGGAAATTTATTATTGCTCTCTTCTATAGGAGAACATAATATAGCAATGCTGTTCTTTTAAACCTTCTTTTTATTTTTCTCCTAAACTTTCCACACAGTACCGATTTGGTGGAGTGTTATAAATAAATATATTCCGTAATTAATAAAAGATTAACCTGATTATTTTTATGCAAAAGATTATCCTGATAATTTTTTTTTTTATAAACTGGGTATTTTCTGCACGTAACGGCAGAAACTAATCACTCGAGTCGGGTAGGACCACAATGGGCAGCAAAACATTCTCCCTCAAAGAATTTAACATTGCTATCAAGGATGGATTCAAACACTTTAGTTAAGTTGGAAGAGACCCTACCGTCTCATCCGAGTGCTATTGGTTGATAAATATATAAAAACATTAGCATGAAGCCATGAATGAACACTTCTGATCAAGCTGGATCAAATATATTTATTTCATTTAATAGCTAATTCAGCAGTCATATTTGCAGATACATTTGTTTCCATTACAGCGCCCTAGATAACTGTTATATCCATCATAACAAAGTTTATAACAGCAGCCATCACATCCGTTGCAAGGTTCAAGCTCAATGATACACTTCCTTGGAGATGTACCAGGTATAGGTTTACATTCATAAGAACATTTGCACCTATGTGATTTGCAAGATCCCACTCCATGGAAATGGTATTCGCAATCGTTATTACAATCTAGATCAGTATCACATATTCCCATATCAGCTGTGCATGATGTAGCTTTTGCCACTTTTAATTGCACTTTGCTCCCAACAAGATTTATAAAAAAAAAACAAATAAGCAAAATGAAAAAAAATTAGTGATGTCTCGTATATATCATATGTATGGTATTGCATCACAATGGTAAAAGAGAGACATACCTGAAGTCAATAAAACTAGGATGACAAAGAAACTTAAAGAGTTTGAGATGTAGTTTTCCATGAGTTCGAAATCTTCAATTTCTCGAAATTCTTTTGATATAGATTGTTGATGTTCTTATAAGCTATTTATATTAGATTTATAGATGTATTAATAATTGTGCATTAAGTATAATTTTACTTTTTGGTCAAAGCTTTAATTATAATATTTATTTCTTTCAAAACCGTTTCCCAATTAGTCTCTTATAAGTTTGACCACAAATCTATAAACTTACAAAGTAAAATGTTTCTATGGGCTCTTTATCCTATGTGTCAATCATAAGTGAATTTCACCAAAATCTATTTAATGCAAATCCTAATTGGCATCCAAATTGACATCCTTTCATACTAAAGAAATAAATTCAAATAATAATTTATTTAATGAAAAATAATAATACAAAGGATAATTACAAATAAATGAATTTAATGAGGGTATAAATTTTCAAACAATAACGAAAGATTTCCAATTAAATTTTCAGTTATAATTGCAATTAAAAGAACAATTTATTTAATGAAAAAATAATACAAAGATAATTACAAATAAATGAATTTCAATGAGAGTATAAATTTTCAAACAATCTACAAAAATACAAAGTAAAATGTTTCTATGTGCTCTTTATCATAGGTGAATTTCACCAAAATCTATTTAATGCAAATCCTAATTGGCACCCAAATTGACATCCTTTCATACTAAAAAAATAAATTAAAATAATAATTTATTTAATGAAAAAAATAATACAAAGGATAATTACAAATAAATGAATTTAATGAGGGTATAATTTTCAAACAGTAACGAATGATTTCCAATTAAATTTTCAGTTATAATTGCAATTAAAAGAACAATTTATTTAATGAAAAAATAATACAAAGATAATTACAAATAAATGAATTTCAATGAGGGTATAAATTTTCAAACAATTTATAAACATACAAAGTAAAATGTTTCTATGGGCTCTCTATCCTAAGTGTCAATCATAGGTGAATTTCACCAAAATCTATTTAATGCAAATGCTAATTGGCATCCAAATTGACATTCTTTGATACTACAAAAAATAAATTAAAAGAATAATTTATTTAATGAAAAAATAATACAAAGGATAATAACGAATAAATGAATTTCAATGAGGGTATAAATTTTCAAACAGTAACGTATGATTTCCAATTAAATTTTCAGTTATAATTGCAATTAAAAGAACAAATTATTTAATGAAAAAGTAATACAAAGATAATTACAAATAAATGAATTTCAATGAGGGTATAAAATTTCCAACAATCTATAAACATACAAAGTAAAATGTTTCTGTAACACCCCCTTTTTCTAACCTTTAAAAGTGGTGCTACACTTAAATAATAATCCCATTTCTAATTCCTTTTGAAAATATATTGATTCAAAGTAAATTTAAATTCAAATTCTTAACTTATGTAAAAAAAAATTCTAAATATATGAGAAGCATAAAGGATAAGGCATAATCATACATCATTGAAATATATATAAATATGCATCATATATTGATCACTACTAGTTGGATCATAGTCATGCCCTTAGGCTTACATAGGTTATCGTCAGAGTACCACGTCACAAAGATGTATCAAAAGGTGGTACTTTCTATAAGGTTATATATATACCATAGATTAGGCAAAAATCTAAGCAGTCAAGCTAATATACTGAAACGCCTAATAAGCACTACATCAAAAGGTAGTTATAAGAGATTACAAGCCAGACTAAATCCCCAAAAAAACTCTTATACTCTAAGTAGAACCATAAAGACCCAACCTCCAACAACCACTAATGATATCTATTGGGGAGACCCCCAATGGTACCACTACTATCGGAGCCCTCAGACGGCTCCCACTCAAGTACAACAGGTACATCAAGAACCACAGCCTCCTGAACTACAACCCCAGGCACTGCTACACCAGGAAACATGGTCGCTATCATACGGTTCATAGGCAACTCGATCTCTAAAGTCTGATGAATAGTAGTAATAGTTATGGGTACTCCCTGTGTCCCATCAGTGACCTTAACTACACCAGTATAAGTAATGGTCTAAACTATCGAGTCGATCTCCCAGATGGGATCTCCTATATCCTCCAGGAATCTAATCCTCCTGAGTCCAGAGTGTCCTAGCGGTTCCCCCGTCGCCATCTGAAATGTAAGGGGTGAAATACTCGTACACAAGTTTGCAACACGATGGTTACACAAGTTACACATAATAGGATACAATCACAAGTAGAAATAGTATATAGACATAATAAGTGACACACATTAAACTCAATCAAGACTAAGAAAATTTAATCTCACACAATCACCAAATCCTGCAAAACATGACTGACATTCTAGTGAAATCAATTATCGATAGTTAGTCAAATAAACTCTGTATGATATTTATCTTGTAATCCATTAATAAAGTTAGTCTACTATCTCAAATAATATACTCAACCTACTCCATGGAGATTTCTCTATCATTTTGAGCGTAAGGCCGTTTCAACTGCCATAACATGATTGTTTTCAATGAGATGATATCCAATCCATACTCCAATCATTCTGGCCCGAGCGCTGCACCTTATTATAGATAGTTCTGTATAGTCAGGCTCACCGTGTCGGGTAGTACGATTTCCCCCAGCCAGAGATGCTACAATCTGACCCTTGGTAGGAGTTCGAAACACAAGTGCCCCCAGAAGGTCTGTAGTCGACCCAACCGAACCTATCCTCAGTCTTATATACTTGATAGTACTATAAGAAACATCCTGTAATAGCTCTTAGTAAAATCATCAGTCTTACTAATCTAATCCATAACCAACTTGACAATTCAGTCCTTAGAATCCATAAAACAACTTGTGAGATACACCTTAACTAATCAATCCTCATAAGTCATACCACTAAGTAACAACTAATATTCTCGACTAAATTCAAAATGTACTTATTTTGACACATTTGTAATTAACTCAAACCAATCAAAATCACATAAATCACTTAAAGATATCTAAATAATATATATACAAGCAACACACAATTTGTGCCCATCAACCTATTATTAGTATTTCCCCTTACCTTGAATTTGTTCCAAAAGAGTTTGTTGGTCGGCGCTTGCTTCAAATTCCACAATGCCTATTACACATCAAAACAACTATGTCTTAATTTACTATATCCATAACTATAAATTTCATAACTAAAGTTCTCATTTTCCTTAGAGTATTTAAAAATGTCGTTTCCTACTGGTGTTTGGCTACTTGTTATTTATAACTTGGGTTTTAAGTATAATTCATTTAAGTTTATATAATCAAGCTAAAAAAATAGATGCTTCCCTGTACATGAACGTGTGCATATAATTATTTAGTTTAGTCTTAATCAAGCTTTTAAATCCCACTTTAAAACAATGTCATAAATTAATTAGCTACACCTTATCCTAACATTTTAAATAGAATAAAATATAACTAAAATCTAAGCTGAAAGTTTGTTAATAAAAATGGCATGAGTTTTGAATAACAGAGAGATAGAAAAGTACATACACAGTATAACTACAAGTTTTCATTATTATTAGTAAAAAGGATGATTGTGTATCATGTAGCTTTAACGAAGGTTTCTTGTAAAACTAAAAAAAAGAAAATAATAGAAAGACAACAATTGACAGAAAGTTGAAAGAGATAGAGTTTGAACCTGTGTAATAAAGTTGAGCGTGATTGTTTTGGTGTGATAGAATTGGATGAGTAAATCTCCTTATATAGTAGTTTTAAAGGTCATCCGGTAACACAACGTATACGTAGCGGTCAATTTTTTTTTTTCGTTCATCATTTCTTAACCACATACTCAATCATTAGTCTCTTACCACTTATTTATTGGTTACACTGATAATAATAAAAGACGTATCTTCACTAACGTAAAATTCTGCAGATACAATATCGATCTTTATATTTTATAGAACTTATCGAATTAAATTTCAAGATTTTCCGATAAGTTTGGACTTTTTAGTGCAATACAAATTTGCATTGACAGATACTTTTTAGCTATAATTTGATAGAGTTTTAAGCTCAAATATTTTTCATAACCTTCTGTAATATTTCTCCTAGTCCTTAAAAATTTATTTTTTTTAAAAACACTCTATAGATACTAAACTAATTATTTATGTCACATAAAGTAAATATACAGTTATAATACACACAAAGGAAGAAAAATTCAGGGTGTTACATTACTACCCCACTAAAAAAAATTTCGTCCTCGAAATTGTGTACCTTAAAATAAACTCGGATATTGTGCTCTCATATTATCTTCTAACTCCCATGTTGAATCTCCGGTTGCTTGATCCCATACAACTTTGACCAAAGATATTTGTTTTCCTCGAAGTTGTTTGGTCCTCCTATCATCGATCCTTGTTGGAGATGTCTCATACGACAAATTTTCTTTCAATGGTACTTCATCGGGTTCAATTATGTGAGATGGATCAGAAACATACTTCCTCAGCTGTGAAACGTGCAACACATTGTGAATGTTTGATAGAAAAGACGGTAAAGCTATTTGATAAGCTACTGGACCAATGCGCCGAATAATCTGATATGGTCCAATGAATTTCGGAGTGAGTTTCCTTGACTTAATAGCTCTTCCGACTCCTGTAGTTGACGTAACTCTTAAAAACACGTGTTCACCTTCTTGAAATTCGAGAGGCCTTCTTCTTCTGTCAGAGTAACTTTTCTGTCTGCTTTGTGCAATCTTCATCCTTTCACGGATTTGCTTGACTTTTTCCGTTGTTTGTTGCACAATCTCTGGTCCTATCATAGCACTTTCCCCATCTTGATACCAACATAACGGTGTTTGACATTTCCTTCCGTACAAAGCTTCGTAGGGTGCCATTCCGATACTCGAGTGAAAACTGTTATTGTAGGTAAACTCAATCAATGGTAGTAGACTATCCCAACTTCCTCTATTATCCAGAACACAGGCTCTTAGTAAATCTTCTAGAGATTGAATTGTCCTTTCTCTTTGTCCATCTGTCTGAGGATGGTACGCTGAACTTAGCCTCAGCTTCGTTCCTAAAGCTTCTTGTAAACTTTGCCAAAAATGAGATGTGAATTTCGGGTCTCGATCCGAAACAATATTCGAGGGAACTCCATGTAGTCTAATTATTTCCTTGATGTATATCTCAGTTAGCTTCTCCACATTGTAATTAATTCTCACAGGTAAGAAATGTGCCGACTTAGTCAATCTGTCCACGATTACCCAAATTGAATCAAAATTATGTGCAGTCCTTGGTAATCCTACTACGAAATCCATTGAAATGCTTTCCCACTTCCATTCTGGTATATCTAATGACTGAAGCATACCAGCAGGTTTCTGATGTTCAACTTTCGCTTTTTGACATGTTAGACATGAGGCGACGTATTCTGTCACTTGTCTTTTCATTCCTGGCCACCAAAATTTTTGCTTTAGATCTTGATACATTTTTGAAAATTATTCGGGATACAAACTCTCTCGTTGCATCGTACAATGCCATCGATTCCTAAATTGAACTCTGCAGCTCGTTCCTGTTCGATTAGCTTTCTCTTTTCTTGCAGATGCTCGTCACTTGCTTGCTGTTCACGGATATCCTCCATAAGTCCGCTTGACACCTTGATCATTCCTAAGGAAATCCTTCCACTAGTCAGCTCCACAGTTAGATTCAAATCTCGAAATTTCTCTAACAGTTCTAACTCTTTAGTCATCATAGCAGAAATGTGAATCGTCTTTCGACTCAATGCGTCAGCTACAACATTTGCTTTTCCCGGGTGATAAAGCAAGGTAAAATCATAGTCCTTTAGAAATTCCATCCATCGCCTCTGTCTCATGTTGAGCTCTTTTTGATCGAAAAGATACTTCAAACTCTTATGGTCGCTAAAAACATCAAAATTTGCTCCGTACAAATGATGTCTCCAGATCTTTAACGCAAAGACTATTGCAGCTAGTTCTAAATCATGGGTAGGGTAGTTCTTCTTGTGAGTCTTTAACTGTCTTGAGGCATAGGCTACGACTTTTTTATGCTGCATAAGAACACAACCTAATCCTTGATGTGAAGCATCACAGTACACTTCATACGGTTCGTCTGGTTGTGGCAGAACTAATACTGGTGATGTTGTTAAACGTGTCTTCATCGTTTGAAAGCTTTCTTCACATTTTTCGGTCCAAACAAACGGTTGATCCTTCCTCGTGAGTTGAGTCAACGGTGCCACTATCCTTGAAAATCCTTCAATAAATCTCCGATAGTATCCGGCCAAACCAACGAAACTACGAGTTTCAGTCACCGACCTTGGTTGTTCCCATGAAAGTACAGTCTCCACTTTTGCTGGATCCACAGCAATTCCTTCTTTGGAAATCACGTGACCTAAAAATTTAACTTCCTCAATCCAAAATTCACATTTTGACAGCTTTGCGTATAACTTCTTCTCCTGTAGAATTTGCAAAACTTGACGAAGATGATTTTCATGTTCCTCGTAGCTTTTTGAATAGATGAGAATGTCGTCAATAAACACAACGACGAATTTATCGAGGAATGGATTAAAAATCCGGTTCATGTAATCCATGAAGATAGCAGGTGCATTAGTTACTCCAAATGGCATCACCAAATACTCATAATGTCCATAACGAGTCCTAAAAGCAGTTTTTGAAATATCCTCGGGCTTTACTCTAATTTGGTGATATCCCGTCCTTAAGTCAATTTTTGAGAAGACCGTAGCTCCACGAAGTTGATCCATTAAATCATCAGTACGAGGTAGAGGATACTTATTCTTTATCGTCACTTTGTTCAACTGACGATAGTCTACACAAAGTCTTGAACCTCCATCTTTCTTCTTCACTAACAAGACTAGTGCTCCCCAAGGTGATACACTTGGTCTAACGAACTGTTTTGACAACAAATCCTCAAGTTGACTCTTCAGTTCTGCTAACTCCGTAGGTGACATCCTATACGGTGCAATAGAGACTGGACCTGATCCGGGTATGAGATCGATTGAAAACTCAATATCTCGCACGGGGGGTAATCCAGGAACATCTTCTGGAAATACTAATCTTTCACGACTGGTACTTCGCTCAAAGTAACTTCTTTTTCCGCTTTTAAGGAAGATAACAACATATAACCTTGAGCACCTTCTTTCAAAGAAGTTATTGCTTGATTAGCAGATATAAATTCTGAAATCCTAGGGTCGGGAAAGACTAAAGTTTTATGTGCACAGTCCAAAAGGATGTGATTAGAAGATAACCAATCCATGCCTAAGATCACGTCTAGTTGTGCTAAAGGCAAACATATCAAATCAACAAGAAATTCTCTATCATGGATAACAATAGGACAATTTAAACACACAGAATTCGCCACTATAGGTTTAGCAGTTGGAGCAAAAACGATCAAATCAAAAGGTAACGATGTAACAGGTAAATTCAATTCTTTCACCCGATCCAAAGAGATAAAAGAATGGGTTGCTCCAGAATCAAATAATACGGTTAAGAGCTTACCTTCCATATCACAATTTCCTTGTATAAGATCTTCAGATTGAGAAGCCTCAACACCATTTAGGGTCTAAACTCTCTCGTTTGCCATTGGCCTTTCAGTTCCCATATTATTCACCACCGGTTCAACCTTCGTATCAATGCAGTCCTTCACCATGTGTCCCGTTTTTCCACATCGGTAACATAACACTACCCTCATGGGGCATGTGTCAGCCAAATGGTCTTGTTTCCCGCATTTGAAACATCGTCGAATGGGTCCTGAATTTTGATTCCTAATTGGTCCACTGCCAAAAGAAGATGCGATTGGACGATATGGTTGTTGATTCTGATTATTCCCCGAGGGTCGGGAATAAGGCTTCTTGTACGGTTGTTTCCCTTTCGGGTTCCATCCTTGAGTTGGATACCTGGACCTAGACGGCCCTCCTGTATTTCCTCGGTTGATTCCAGCTTCCTTCATTGTCTCTATCTTTCTGCATTTTTCCACGAGCGGTTGGAATTGCCGAATTTCAAGTGGTAAGACTGACTCTTTGATGTTAAGCCTCAGTCCTCCTTCAAATCTTTCACATAGCCAATCTTCATCAACTTGATCCTGAAAGAAACGAAAATACTTGGCCAGCGACTCGAACTTTGCCGTGTATTCTCCGACCGTCATTCCTCCTAGGAAAATATTTGTCTAGAAATTTAGCACGAAATACCTCCCATGCAACTTCCTGGTTATTGGTTTCGACTATCTGTCGGGCTCTTTTCCACCAATATTCTGCATCTCCAAACAGCAGGTACGATGCATAACTAACCTTTGCTTCATCTGAGCATCTCAGCACTGAATATTTTCTCGATCTCTTGAAGCCATAAGTCAGCTCTCTCTAGTTCTGGTTCTCCATGAAATTGAGGAGGATCATGACGTCTAAAGTCAACCAAACCTTTAGACTCAGCAGCTTGCTCTTCCCTCTGTTGTTTGCGAATATCCCTTTGATTCTTCGCAGCAGTTTGTTGTGCATCTGATGTCGCCATGTCGGCCATAACTTGAATAGCTCTATCCATGTTATTCCCAACATTGTTGTTTCCACCTTCAATATTCCCAGTATCTATTTGTTCATTTCTATGAGCCATTGAATTCCTATAAGGCAGTACTAGTCAGAACCTAATAAGAAGACAATCCAGATAGTTCGCAGAGTTCACACAACACAACCATATAGAAAACAATCCAAATAATTCAGAGTTCACAAAACAAAACACATACAGAAAACAATTCAAATAATTCAGAGTTCACAAAACAAAACACATATAGAAAACAATTCAAATAATTCAAAGTTCACAAAACAAAACATAGCAGACCTACAACCCAAATTTACCCGAAAGACTCGATCCGCTCTAATACCACTATTGTAACACCCCCTTTTTCTAACCTTTAAAAGTGGTGCTACACTTAAATAATAATCCCATTTCTAATTCCTTTTGAAAATATATTGATTCAAAGTAAATTTGAATTCAAATTCTTAACTTATGTAAAAAAAAATTCTAAATATATGAGAAGCATAAAGGATAAGGCATAATCATACATCATTGAAATATATATAAATATGCATCATATATTGATCACTACTAGTTGGATCATAGTCATGCCCTTAGGCTTACATAGGCTATCGTCAGAGTACCACGTCACAAAGATGTCTCAAAAGGTGGTACTTTCTATAAGGTTATATATATACCATAGATTAGGCAAAAATCTAAGCAGTCAAGCTAATATACTGAAACGCCTAATAAGCACTACATCAAAAGGTAGTTATAAGAGATTACAAGCCAGACTAAATCCCCAAAAAAACTCTTATACTCTAAGTAGAACCATAAAGACCCAACCTCCAACAACCACTAATGATATCCATTGGGGAGACCCCCAATGGTACCACTACTATCGGAGCCCTCAGACGGCTCCCACTCAGGTACAACAGGTACATCAAGAACCACAGCCTCCTGAACTACAACCCCAGGCACTGCTACACCAGGAAACATGGCCGCTATCATACGGTTCATAGGCAACTCGATCTCTAAAGTCTGATGAATAGTAGTAATAGTTATGGGTACTCCCTGTGTCCCATCAGTGACCTTAACTACACCAGTATAAGTAATGGTCTGAGCTATCGAGTCGATCTCCCAGATGGGATCTCCTATATCCTCCAGGAATCTAATCCTCCTGAGTCCAGAGTGTCCTAGCGGTTCCCCCGTCGCCATCTGAAATGTAAGGGGTGAAATACTCGTACACAAGTTTGCAACACGATGGTTACACAAGTTACACATAATAGGATACAATCACAAGTAGAAATAGTATATAGACATCATAAGTGACACACATTAAACTCAATCAAGACTAAGAAAATTTAATCTCACACAATCACCAAATCCTGCAAAACATGACTGACATTCTAGTGAAATCAATTATCGATAGTTAGTCAAATAAACTCGGTATCATATTTATCTTGTAATCCATTAATAAAGTTAGTCTACTGTCTCAAATAATATACTCAACCTACTCCATGGAGATTTCTCTATCATTTTGAGCGTAAGGCCGTTTCAACTGCCATAACATGATTGTTTTCAATGAGATGATATCCAATCCATACTCCAATCATTCTGGCCCGAGCGCTGCACCTTATTATAGATAGTTCTGTATAGTCAGGCTCACCGTGTCGGGTAGTACGATTTCCCCCAGCCAGAGATGCTACAATCTGACCCTTGGTAGGAGTTCGAAACACAAGTGCCCCCAGAAGGTCCGTAGTCGACCCAACCGAACCTACCCTCAGTCTTATATACTTGATAGTACTATAAGAAACATCCTGTAATAGCTCTTAGTAAAATCATCAGTCTTACTAATCTAATCCATAACCAACTTGACAATTCAGTCCTTAGAATCCATAAAACAACTTGTGAGATACACCTTAACTAATCAATCCTCATAAGTAATACCACTAAGTAACAACTAATATTCTCGACTAAATTGACAGAAAGTTGAAAGAGATAGAGTTTGAACCTGTGTAATAAAGTTGAGCGTGATTGTTTTGGTGTGATAGAATTGGATGAGTAAATCTCCTTATATAGTAGTTTTAAAGGTCATCCAGTAACACAACGTATACGTAGCGGTCAATTTTTTTTTTTTCGTTCATCATTTCTTAACCACATACTCAATCATTAGTCTCTTACCACTTACTTATTGGTTACACTGATAATAATAAAAGACGTATCTTCACTAACGTAAAATTCTGCAGATACAATATCGATCTTTATATTTTATAGAACTTATCGAATTAAATTTCAAGATTTTCCGATAAGTTTGGACTTTTTAGTGCAGTACAAATTTGCATTGACAGATACTTTTTAGCTATAATTTGATAGAGTTTTAAGCTCAAATATTTTTCATAACCTTCTGTAATATTTCTCCTAGTCCTTAAAATTTTATTTTTTTAAAAACACTCTATAGATACTAAACTAATTATTTATATCACATAAAGTAAATATACAGTTATAATACACACAAAGGAAGAAAAATTCAGGGTGTTACAGTTTCTATGTGCTCTTTATCCTAGGTGTCAATCATAGGTGAGTTTCACCAAAATCTATTTAATGCAAATCCTAATTGGCATCCAAATTGACATCCTTTCATACTAAAAAAATAAATTAAAAGAATAATTTATTTTATGAAAAAATAATACAAAGGATAATAACAAATAAATGAAATTCAATGAGGGTATAAATTTTCCAACAGTAACGTATGATTTCCAATTAAATTTTCAGTTATAATTGCAATTTATTTAATGAAAAAATAATACAAAGACAATTACAAATAAATGAATTTCAATGAGGGTATAAATTTTCAAACAATAACGAATGATTTCCCATTAAATTTTCAGTTTTAATTGCATTATGTTTAACAATAGTCCTAATAATCCTAGACAATTTAAATATAAAAACTTTTTGCAGATTATATCTCAAAATTTTTGAAAATTTATTTGGCGCATTTGCAATCATATTTCAAGTTTTGCAAAAATTTATTTGCCGTAATTTTCAAAGTTTTGGCGAACTTTTTGAATTTCATTTTCAAACCATTTGCATACAACTAGCATCTAGATTAACATTATAAATAGATTCCATTGGAATGTCAACAAGTCATCCTATATATTTTACGTTCATTTGTTTTACACACTATATATCTGTATTTTTTCGGTAATTCTGTTGTTTCTTAGAAAAACAAAGGAACTAACGGATGTTGATTTTATATTTCTTATGCACTACACCATGTTGGAGCAAATGTATATCCAATTTTTTTTAATCGTTTCTCCAATTCGTTTTGATTCTCGGTCATATTTTTTTCAGTTATTGGTGAAACATATTTGATTCCCAAAATTAATTTTTTAATCGCATTTGAGTAATATAATGTTCCTTACACCATGTTGGAACACAATATGGTTTATGAAGACACCTATTAAATATAATTACCAAGTAAAACTAATTTACAATTTTTTTTCTATTTTTTAGTATTATTTATCACCATACAAAAATTACCAATGAATAAGGAAATGTAAAAATTCGGTTATACGTTCTTACATCCTTAAAATTATAAATAATTAATATTATATACACCTATTATGAGGATTAAAATATGTTAATAATGACTTCACAAAAATACATAATTTACTACCTTTACTATTTTTTTATTTTTATTATTTATCACGATGAAAAAGATACCAGCGAAGGCTAACATGTAAAATAGCATATAAATAAATATAATAAATATTATTATACAAAGAAAAATTCAATGATCCAAACAAATATAAAATATACAATTAAATCAAAATTATAAAATAAACACATCATTAAACAAACTAAACAAACAAACAATCAACAAATATGTATCAAATAGACATAATGTTATTATTGCAATTAATTTTGCATTTTTTTCAAATTCAAATTATTAAATAAATTCAAATTCAAATTTTGAATTTGAATGACAAAATCAATCGACATACATATTATTTTTTTGACAACATGATACATACTATTTTAAAACCTGCATAACAATTTATTGTATAATTTTAAAATATAAATTTGAAATTAATATTTTGTCTTCTCTCTTAGCTATTTAAGTTGAGGAATTAGTGTTTCACTCTTGCAAAAGGATCCACCATTAATTCTGGTGATTGTGGCATAGAGGAGGAATCAATATCTTTGAGGGGCGGATAGAAAAGCAACTAGCCAGTGGTCCCTCCACCATCTCCTCCAAAATTAAATTACCCTGCTGCTTTTATTCTGCCTATTGGATTCAAAAAGTTTGTTATCTGATGTATCAAAGATCTATATCTTTTTTATAATGCATAACAAACACATTAATTCTTAGTTTCACATTCTCTATTTGTAGCTACATCTTATTTCTTATTTTATTATAATATATGTTGTTTCCTTCTAATATATGATTATTAATATTTCATGGAAGTTTGGTTAGTATATCTGAATTTGTGTTGCAATTCTGTTATTCATGCTCTGTTATTTGATTGAATTAGTGCATTCACTATCTTCTGCACATCTCACAATATTCCAGTCTAATGTATCTTTTTTTGACCAACGGTCCAATGTATATATTCATGCTATTTTTCAAAGTTTGGATCCTCTGCGGCAAGTATATGGTGCAACAAGTTGCCGAGGAGCTGCATTCTATTTTTTGTACCTTTTATTTTCTCATCCTTAACTTATGCTTTTATTCATAAACTATTCTCATCAAAATTGTCCCTGCCTCTTAGAGTGATTAATAATTTACATGAAAAAGTATTCATATTTCATTAACAATTTATTAGTATTTAAATTATATGATAAATGTATATCACAAGGAGACTGAATAAGACGAGAGAAATCAAACTTTCAATGGAAGCTTCGCACAAATTGTAAGTTGTAGCACCAACAATTTTTCTATATCTTTTCCAAGTATGTACCAGAATAGAAAGACTAAGATTGTGTAACTTTTATTTTTTTTACGTGTCCTTTATTTAAAACAAAAGGTAAACCTAATTTCACCTATAAAATCTATTCCCTTTACCAAAATTTTATTCTTAAAGGAATCCCTTACCAAAACATGTTTGACATGTTTATTAGTTATCGGCTCTTCAGTTATATGATGTCTAAAATTTAAGTATATCGATTTAGTTTGACAATATATATATATATATTACAATTATATCTTTATCATAATGTATTATTAAGCTAATATGGGATTTTTTTTTTCACATTGTTAGCTAGATGTATTATTATTATTATTTATAACACTTTCAATATAACCAATGTTACATTTTTCATCCAAACATTCTATATATTTATTTCCTTAATTTTTAGTTAAGTAGATATTTTAAATCAAATCAAAATTGCTCCTCGTGTATCGCACAGGTTACATACTAGTTCTGGTTTTTAGACCAAGGTCACATAACTAAAACATGTTCTTGTAAAATGGGGTTAAATTGGTTTTTTTCTTATTTTCAAAACAATTTTCCATCAAAACTCAAACCACAAAAATTGGTTTTATAATTTTTGTTTTTGTTTTTGTTTCATCCGTTCTCAGATTATCAATATATCTGACCACCACCAACTACCACTTTGACCACCGCCAACCACCAGCGACCACTGCCAACCACCACTTCGACCCCACCAACCACCACTCCGACCACCATAAACCACCACTTGAACCATCGTCCACCACCACTTTGACCATCACGCCGACCACCGCCACGACCACCACTCCGGCCATTGTCAACCACCACTTTGATCACCACTCCAGCGGCTGTCAACCACCACTTTGACCACCGCCAACCACCACTTGGACCACCGCCAACCACTAGCGACCACCACTCCGACCCCTGTTAACCACCACTTTTACCACCATCAAGTACCACCAACCACTTTGACCACCGTCAACCAAAACACTTTGACCACCAACAACTAACACTCTTACCATCGCTGACCACCACTCCAACCACCACTATGACCATCACCACCAATTTGACAACCACTGATTACCACTCTGACAGGCGTAAGTCGATAACTACTATTCTCAATCTTTTTTATTAGAATTAGAACTATTACTAAACAAATAGATTATATAGTTGTAATATTTTTACTTTTTTCAAACCTATTGTTATATATTGTTTTGATTAAGATAATTTTATGACGAATATTCATTCTTATGTTTATGTTTGATAGTTGTTTTGATTTTTGAAAATTTCTTAACTGAAAACAGAATTTGGTTTTTGATATTTTTAAAACTCAAAACAGAAACTGATTTTGGTTTTTGAAAGTTTCAAAACAGAAAACAGAAAATCACCCCGAACGAGGCCTAAGAAAGGTTCAAAAAGAGAGAACATTAGTTGGGATGAAAGATGAAAGCAAGCATTAACTACATGGAAAACAAAAAGAAATTAAAAAAATCTTAGATTAAATAGTGTAAATGACACTATTACGCATCATTTAAGTCAATGTTGAGTGAAATGTGGCTTAATATATGCAAATGATATAGTATTTGTTATCATCATTGATCAAGGAGTAGTGTGATGTATTTCTAGCGTAATACATGCAGACCAATGATACTCATGGCCAATGTTATTAAAACCGACCCAGAGATCGACCTGGTCCAGTCACTAGGACACTAGATCAATGGTCGGACCGAGGGGCCACTAGTTGACCCGCATGACCCATGAAACTACTAAAACCTGATAAAATTAGACATGTTGTGTCTAAAGTTACATATTACAGAGCTATGAATTTTTTTACCATACTATAAAAATATCTAAAAACTCACTACTCATTCATCAAATATATATATAGTCACTACAAAAAAACAGGGATTAGCGAGGGAAAATTCCCTCACAAACTGACCAAATTCCCTCGCTAAGGTCATTTGCGAGGGAATTAGCGAGGGACAGGTTCCCTCGCTAAAGCCCTCCTCGCTAATTGGATTAGCGAGGGAATTTAAATCCCCCGCTAATTAGCGAGGGAAAATTCCCTCGCTAATTAGCGAGGGATTTGAATCCCTCGCTAATAATCAGAAACACGTGACCAAGTTCTGACAGCCATGCGTCCACTATTCCCTCGCTAATTCCATCGCTAATCCCAAAAAAAAAATTTGATTTTTTTTCTGCTAAACCTATTTTTTTTATTGATAGACCTGCTTTTATACCTGATTCAAATAGCTTAAACAGTTTTCATTCCATCCAAATCAACATAATATAACTCCAAATCAACATAAAATCCGAATTAAAACAACATAATATTCGCGCCATGTCACTTTACCCTAAGTAAAACAAAAATATGTATTAGTAATTATATTAAACATTAAATTTAAACTAACAATATAAGTAATGACATAATTGACACTTACCCTAAAGAATTCCAGCAGTTCCTTCTTTTCCTCGTCAGTAACCTTAGTCCACTTTGAACGGAACTTTTGAAAGTACATTTTTCGGATGACACAGGTAATGTTCGATGAAGCTACCTTTGCAGGAAGAAGCCAGCATAATGAAAGATATATCAAACAATCAAATATAAGTCGTTCCATAAATTAACTTAAAAAAAAACAGACAAAATACTTACGCGTCACCACTAGGATAAATGACCTTTAGTTTAACACCATCAATAACAACCACCTCCACCGTCTCTTCATCGATGTCAATATCATCCTGCTCGGGCTCAATATCAGGATCAATATCATCCTGGGGCGATGGGGTAGGCATAGATAACCCAACTAGTGCGCCCATATGCCCTGCTGGTCTGCCATGCCCAGATGATGAGCCTATATGTCCATGTGGTGCACCCATATGCCCAACTGGTGTGCCCATATGCCCAGATGATGAGCCTATATGTGGTGCACCCATATGCCCTGCTGAATACATATATGATGGGCCCATATAATGCCCATGCGAGGGTAAATGAAAAAATCCGGGACCAGATGGAGACGGAGGTCGTGGGGCAATCGGCTCGGTACCTGGTGGGCTCATATATGATGTATGACCCTGCCTCATGTTGCCAATAATGAGAACCACCTCACGATTACGACGATTACGCCTCCTCTTGGGAGGTTCATCGACAATCTGCTTCCCTACACGTCTCGGTGGGTCAGAACCTCCTGGATCCATATCTATGAAAAAAGAGAAACCAAATGTGATACTAACAACATTAATGATGTATATTATAAATAAATTAAAGAAAGTAAATTAACAAGAACAATCATGATATATTAATGATTCTAATAAACTTAAAGACATCTCATGAGGAAGATTGTAAGGGGTAACAATGACTGGCCAACAAGAGTGGGGTGACGCCGATGCTTGGATATATGGAGTAAATCCATCAGAGGTACACTTGATCAGAATGCACATGATCAAAGTGCTTCCACGCTTCACCGTCAGATGGGTGGCGTAAAATGTCTGAGGTACAATTGTCATAATGCCAAGTCATTTTCTGCGCAATTTCGGCCAATGCAAACATTCTTTGCAACCTTGGAACTATAGGAAAATAGAACATCGACTTTATCGGGATTGGTTTATAATTACGTTTTGCCCCTTTACGATCGTGATACCTCGGTCTTCCACAGAATTTACATTCAAGTAGCTCACCATCGTTTTTACCAAATTCGTTGTTGTAAAACAACATGTGCTCTTCTGAACAACAATCAATCTTCTTAAAATTCAATCCCAGCTTCGAAAATAACTTCTTTGCTTCATAATAACTTTTGGGCAAACTATCCTTATTAGGTGTCGCTTCCAACATCATTTCAGTCACATAGTCTAAACCCACCTCAGAAATATTACTCATTGACTTGAGAGATAAAAGCTTCATACACATAGATAATTTTGACTGTGGGGAGTCTTCAAACAACGGTTTGTTCGAATCTATTAACAAGTTATAAAATCTTTGTGCTTCTTCATTTGGAAGTTCATCATAATCGTCATATTGAGGCTCATCAAATGGCACATTCACCCTAAGACCATCACAAATCATGTTTTCCATCGATTCATTACGTGCAACACCAAAACCAGAACTACTTGAAGGCCCTGCGTCAAAATTTGGACGTCCTTTTTCTCCATGTTCCACCCAAATCCAATAATTAGGCTTAAAACCCCAACGATACAAGTGCTCCCTAATTTCATCATCGGTCTTAATAGGTATTCCGTCGCATTTTAAGCAGGGACATCTAACCCCCTTTTCCCATCCAGCCAATTCATGTCGCCACGCTACCACAAGAAACTGTTCAACCCCAATTACAAAAGTTTGCTTCAAACCCGCTCTTTTAGGAAATAACCGATCATACACCCAATCACGACTAAATTCATACCAATTCATCTACACATATTTAAGAAAATGTGTTAGATTCCCATAACATTCCCAATAACCTATCAAGTTAGTGGCATCGATATGATCTCAGTGGAGATGATTCCGAGCCGAGTATGGGGGTCAAGAACAGCACAAAACCCTTTTCCATCCAAGTAGTGAAGGAAGTTATATCATATAACTCCCAACCTTACCGTTGTTAGTATCGTCTCGCAATTATCTCAATGGAGATGATTTCGAGCAAATTATGGGGGGTGAGGGACATCACCTCACCCTTTCCCATCAACAACACACAGTCATCTAACCTAGGGTTCATCAAAACAACAATTAAACAATTTTTAATTAACAGCTCTAAAATAATACACTTTTCAATTTCAACTATTTGGCACAATTAACAACATACACAATTTTTAATTCTCAACAATTTTCAATCTAACTCTTCTCAACAATTTCACTTTAACAAATTTAAATTCATTTTTCAATTACTAACATTCACATTTCACAATATTCACTCAATTTTAACTCATATTTCACACTCAATCCTACAACTCACATTTCACAATATCACTTAACCAATCCTAACCAATTCACAACAACACACAACAACAACAACAACAAATAATTCAATCCTAACTAATTCAAAACTTAACACACAACAACAACAACAACAACAACAACAACAACAAATAATTCAATCCTAACTAATTCAATCCTAACCAATTCAATCCTAACCAACAACAACAACAACAATTTATTTTAAAAATTAACCGTTATGGGCGAGATTGACGTCCGGTGCGGTGGTTCGGTGACGGTGCGCACTCCGGTGCGATTGTAGGCTTCAAACACCAAATTTCAATCCTAACAAATTTCAATTTCAAGCAAACAATAAATAAATTAAAACAAATTCAATAAATAAAAAATTAAAATTATAACAATATCATAAAAAGTGCAAATCAAAACTTACAAATTGAGGGAAATGGGAGCTCCGGTGGTGGTGGTGGTGGTGGTTTCGTGGGTAGTGGTGGTGGTGGAAGAAGAGGCAAATCGTGAGAGAGAGAGAGAGAGAGAGAGAGAGAGAGAGAGAGAGATAGAGGAGAGGAAAGGAAGAGGAGCTCCGGTGGTGGTGATTTCGTGGGTGGTGGTAGTGGTGGAACAAGAGGGAAATCGTGAGAGAGAGGAAGAGAGGAGAGGAAGAGGAGTTCCGTGGGTGGTGGTTGTGTGGTGGTTGTGGTTGTGGATTTGAGAGAAGGGGGTGAGAGGGGAGTATTCGGATGGGTGGTGAGAGAGAAGAGTGAAGAGTGAGAGAGAAGAGTGAGGAAAAAAAAAATTAAACGGTTCATTTATTAAAGTTAGCGACGGATTTTGCGAGGGAACGCATTCTGTCGCTAACTGTCACGCGTTCCTAGGCTCTGCAACGGTTAGAAACTTAGCGAGGGACTGCAAAGTCCGTCTCTAATCTCCTCTTTTTGCGTGCCACACAATTTCAATTTGGCGCCCAACGTTTTGCAAGGAAAATTCTGTCGCTAATGTCCAGAAAAAACGAGAAGACCAATTCCCTCGCTAATGTTCAGCAAATCCGTCGCAAATTCTGTCGTTTTGATGGTGATGTTTTCAGGCCAACATATCAAGTTTTAGGGACATTGCTTTGTTTGGAGCTGGGCTATTGATTTCTCTGTGTTTTTACCCATGGCTAAACTTTAATTTACATCACACTGTCTTCGCAATGTCATTTTGTGTATGTGCGCCTATATGTACAGATATTTAAGCAAATGTGATTTAACTTGATTCATCTTTGTTCATCTTTGTTCTTCCCCAAATTCAGTTTTAGTTTAAAAAATTGAAAGGAGTTGAAGTTGAAGCTTGGGGTGCTTGCATGCTTGGTTAGGCATGAGGTGAGAACTAGAGAAGAGGTATTGAAGATAGGAACAACAAAGGATTGAAGAGCAGCAGGAGCGTGTTTCCAACTTGGGGAATACTCAACTTAGTGGATGATTGAGGAGTGCTACCTAAACTAGTGAGTTCTAGATTATACCATTAATTTGCTTGAAGACTATAGGTATCTAGGAGATGCTAGAGTTGAATGTATTCTAGATTGTGGTGTGTTATAAAGATTTGTTGATGGGTAAATCTCCAATTTGGTCCCTAAAAGTGTAACTCGCCGTCAATTTGGTCCCTCAATCAAGCAAAAATGCAAAAAGGTCCCTCAATGTGTAATCCGTCCGTCACGTTAGTCCCTCCCGTTAATGTGCATTGTTAACTCCGTTAATCCGTCCGTTACTGTCAGTTTAGTCCCTGAAAGATGTCACTTACTGTCAGTTTGGTCCCTGAAACATATACGTGAATTCATTTTAGTCCCTCGAATATTAAGTTACTTCTACAGAATTTTAAACCCTTACTTCGTACCTAAATTTCTATCCCCTTAAGCATTCTTAACCAAAACATTCTTAGTTTCATTCTTAACTGCATTTCATTATAGTGAGAATTCGCAACTAACTAATGACATTTTATAAAAATACCCACTGTGATTTAAATATAAAATGTTCTTCTAAAATTGAAGTGATATCAAGATTCAAAAAGATAACGGATATCAGTATAAAATTGGTATTGATCAGTAACCTCATACCTTCCCAATACATATGGTAGAGTCCATGGTAGAATGCATTTCTTTGAACTAGTGAGTTCTCTTTTACGCCGGTATCAAGTCTATATGCGGGGATTTTACTATGGAGGTTTTTAACCCACACAATTGGTGGAGGTTTTTTTGAGTGGGTTAAAAACCCCTGAGATCTTGAGTGATTTGCAAGAGTTTTTTTGTAAAGGTTTTTTACTGCTACAATTGGTATGACTTTTTTTGTGGGAGTTTTAACCTTCTACTCTATGGCAATTGTATAATATTGAACAAAATTTATTAAATTGCTAGAAATTTGATTTTCCATTAAAAATATAACCATTGTACAATAGCAGTATTACAGACATTTGTAACTCATAATAAATGTAACTTATGATTTACCAAAAAAAAATGTAACTTTTGGATACAACTCAATTCATAATTTCATAAAAGTGATATTGTACTAAACAAAGACATTTGGAAGGATAATAGAGAGCTTCAAGCAAAATATTCATTCTTTTCTTTGCTTTTCCACTCCATTCTCCAGTAAGACCATTCACCCTCTGGTAGTTTTATTCAAAGTACTTCAGCTAGCTCAATATGCTGTTTTTGTTTACCTGTAATTGCAAACTAGTAAATATCTTTAAGCATCTATCAATGGATTCTTACTGAAGAATGTATTGATTCCATATTGAAAATAAACACTGTACAATTAAAAAAGAAGAAAAGAAATATGAAAAAAAGAAAAGAAATAATTAGAGAAGTGTCACCTTTAGATTTGTGCCTATGTCTTAAAAGCAGAAGCAGAATGTCTTTGTCAATCTGTTCTAGAATTCCATGTCTTCGCATCACCCTCTAACCCGTTCTAAAAAGAGACATATAAAATTGAATCTACCATATGCATAAATGCCTCTAAGGAGATTCTCTTACAAGCCCATAGCATCAAAACTATCATATATACCTCCTCATAAGATGTGAAAAAGTCATGTCCACATGAGCCTGCACGAGGTTATCATATTAAGCAAATATTAGAATATAATAGAATTCCATTACTAGTATGTATCAGATGATTTTATCTTAACCAAACAACCCATTTGAATTGGGGTAGCAGGGGTAAACTTGACACCCTCCTTATAGAGAAGAGAATTATGTTGTCCAAAGATTCCTGAAAAAACATTCCTCAAAGAACACAGTGCTTGTTATTTTCTCCTTTTCACATATTATTAATAGATCATAGATTCACATATAATATATATATATATTGTGTGTTTAATTAATCATCTACATTTCTTCAAAACCTTTCTTCCTACGCATGCATCCATAAAATAAAATAAAAAATGCCATGGTAATCGCCTCGTGCTACACGTAACTCAACTAATAGTGTTTCTTTTCAAGATGATCGCACTGCCGGATATTATGGGAATAATGTTTCTTTTATTGCCTCACCTACCACTGTAGTAGTAAACCAACAACTTTGACGACAATCTTCTTTTCCAGACCAGTCAGTTTTCAACCAACATCCCTCCAAAAACTCGCATAAAGTAGTGGCAACAACTGTTTCCTACTTTATGCAAATTTTTCGAGGGATGTTGGTTAAAAATAGAAGTGGTTTAAGGTGACAACTAAAAATGCAAACTCGGTTATGGTTCTGTTTGTGAATTAATTTTGGCAGATTTGTTATGAATTAATTTTTGCAGGTTTGTAGAAGTCTTCTTGTTCTTGGCGGCCTCAAGCCTAGCTTGGGCAGTAGCTCGATCCACGTTCTGATTGAGTTATCTGCAAGAAACAAGACAATGGTTAATATTTGTGCATAAATAAATAAAACAAAAGGTATAAATGCCAACAAATGAGGCTCAACCCATGAAAGGTAGTCACTGATGTTGTTCTTCATGACACCGGATGTAAGTTAACAATCGTACACAATCCATTTAAAAAACAATTTTTATGTATTTGGATTATCAGTTATTGTGCTCACCTGCGGAAGAAGAGTATTTATTCTCAACGAAATTATGAAGGTCGTTAGGAGCCATTAAAACCATTGGTTGTGCATGTATTACGCCACAAATACATCACACTACGACTTGGTCATTAATGATAGTAAATATAATATCATTGGTCGTGGAAGTATTACACACACAAATGTCACTTTTCTACTTGGTCAATATATTTTTATGTCTCCGAAATTTTATTCAATCCAAGTAATTCTACTCGTTAGTTTGAACACATCTTATATATATTGGGAATCTGTCAAAGATACAAGCTTGCACTTTTTAAATTTTAATTAGTTCCAACCATCTTGCAGTGTGGACACCTTTTCATGCCTACATTTGCTAAGATACAAAAAACAACAAAAATAAAAATCACAATTAAATTGCTAAAATATTTTAATTCTAGAAATTGAACTCGTTTGTATTTAAAAGAAAAAAGAAATTAAACTCACTTACTATAACATCAAAACATCTATTGCCACTACACCAAAAGATTGGCTCCTCAAGGATAGAGCATCAGGAAGTATTTCTACTCACCCGAGTTTGAGTATCCTCCACTAATGACAAGTTCTTTTTTATAACTCCTCTTAATATGTGTTTGGTATTTTATGTATTTTTTTATCTCTTAAAATCGTTGTAAAATATGTATGACTAACTTATGAAACTCATGTAATATAAATTATATAATGAGGTCTTCTGTTCTATTTCCGTGTTACAGTATTGATTTTAATATCTATTTTAAGTTATATGCTTAAGAGTAATATACCGACAACTCCTAATGCCGAGGTACATGATAATATTCTATGGTTAATGTAGACCAATTTAATAATTATATAATTACTTTCAATCAGTTTAACGATTAAAAAAAATTAATTAAAAAAGTTTTTATTTTAGATAAAAAGTATTATTAATAATATTTTTTATTACAAGATTTTGTGTGGGAAAAAATTAACATATAGATTGGATATGCATTCATAAAAAAGTTGATAATGGATGGATTGGATGGTTTTTTCTGGTTGATAGATGGATTGAATTAGATGTCTTTAATACACTCCTGGTAGATTCTCTTAGCTTTATCTCTAACTATTACTGCAATCCTCTGTTGTCCTGGAAGATTTCCCAATTCTTCAGGTTTCAGATTTTCTTGATGTATCAATTGAGTCATATCTTATACATCAACTGGTTGTTCAAATATAGTATAAAGGATGAAAAAAGAACCAGCAAATAGTTACGTGTGTTGCAAGTGAGAGTTAAAAACAATACCCTCACTAAGTCGACTATAATAGAGTATGTGAAGACCAAAGTCAACACAAGTCAAGAGAAGTCAACAAAGAACAATTGGACAATCCAAGTGTAAAGCTGAGTCAGCTAAACATGTGTTAAATGCTGACTCAGCTGCCTAGCTGTAACTGCATTGACTGATTAGTTAAGAATTTGTTAGATGCTAACTAAATGATCAGTTAAGCAAGTAAATGTAATATAATGTGTGAAAATCACTGTTGACAAATCAAGAAAATGAATTCAGTTGATAATCTCTCTTTCTATTGAATCTATCAGACTATTGGACTGAGTTTAAAAACACTTCTGCGGACTACTCCTCATTGTGTGTATTTGTGTTTAGTGTGTGTAAGTTATGGTTCTGCGTGGGTTTATTTAGTGCATTGGACTAAAATCCCACTTATGTTTTTCCCTGTTCTGTAAAACCCGAAAAGCAACAAACACTTATTTTGTTTCTATCCTGATATAAATTGTCCGTTGTATGTATTTGCCACTACATTATACGTTTCAAGTCTATATAAAAGTATTTAAGTAACGTTTGCCTCACAATGCAATATCCTTTAGTTAAAAGAGAAGGGGTTAAGATGTGAAGTTTTATTCTTATTTCATCTATTTAATCTACCAAATCATCAATATCGTTTACACCTAATCTATATATTATACTTCACATATATGGTAAAGAATCAATACAAAATGAAACTTATTTGTTGCTGACATTGTATATTGGATATTAGTTCTAGAATACATGATATATAGAAAAATTAATCTTTTAATAGAACTTGCTTTTTAATAACAAAACTGATATTTCTTATGATTTATCTTAGTTTTTAGTTGCCAACATGCCCACCTCACAGAGTTGCTTGCCACCTCTCAATTCTAAAAAAAGTCTCCTAAAGGGTCTTCTTCACCACCTGAAAATTATAGTGCACTTTACGATAGGCAGTACTAAAATAGATGCATCAATAGTACTTATTACTTGCATAATGTTGGTACGCATGAGCTAAAAAATCTTTTTCAGAAAGACAATAAGGCTGGCTGAAATTGTTATTATAAACAAATAGGCAAGCTATAATGCAAAATTATATAACCACTTTTTCCCCTCTTGTGCAAAATATATGATAACAAACACCCAAAAATAGAACTATTTATAGTATGAAATTGTTATATATATATATATATATATATATATATATATATATATATATATGGAGCGAGGGGGAGAGAGAACCTTTAGATTGTTCCTCAATTTTATTTATTTATATTTATACTAAATATCAATTTATTCTTTCATTTATTATTTACTCAAAAGTTTCAGGAGTAGTGTATTTTTTAGTTTTATTTTAAGAAGAAAAACAATTCTACGATTTAGTTATCGTATAATTAATTTGGCTATAGTAGTTTAAATTTTATTTTAATTGTTTATTTGAGGTTTGTTTGATTTTTAATGCTTTTAAAATAAAAAATTGAAAATATACTAGAGATATAAACATACCCTTAGCTTTTTTTGCCTATATTAAGAACTTTTAACGAAGATATATAGAAGTTCAAATATAGTTGAGCCAAACACAATCATAATATTAACATGCCGAAGAAGGTAACAAACAAAACTACATAAAAGATTGGATTTCCATGATATGCTTGTTGATGTTTAGTTTAAGTGAAACAGGGGAGATGGAGGTTCTAAATAAAGAATTTACAAAGAGAGATCAAACAGTTGGCGAGCTAAGAGACATGAAGGAGTTGCAACTTGTAAGAAGGAGGTCCTGGGTTCAAGCCCTAGAAAACTAACAATTCCCCCACCCCCACTAACATTTGCATATCAAAAAAATTTTACAAAGAGAGATCAAACATCCATCGTCCGGTTTCAAGAGAAATAGTAGAGAAAGACAATCGAACTTGATACTTTTTTAGTACAAAAGAATTTATTAGGGACGAAAATTGATTAGTGAAGGTGGAGATTCAATACAAATCATGCTTTTAAAGAGAAATCTTGTTATGTTTAGTTACTTTTTGCTTCGCAGAGTATCATAACTGAAGGAGATATGCAAGAAAGTTCAAATGTTGTGTGGGAGTTAGTTCTACCTTGTAAGGTTGGGTGTTTGGGTGGAGGTTATTATTAGGGAAGTTACCTACGGGTGACTTGCTAGCAAAGAAGTATTTTAAATGGTCCCAATCTTTGTGTTGTCCGCTTTGTTTTGATTGTGATGAATATTTCTCATATTTATTTCTCATATTTATTTTATTATTGTCGTATTACTTAGTTAATTTGAAAAGGTGTGAAACGATGGCCATGATGTGTGTGGGACAATGCGTTGGTAGGGGTGCATCATTTTAAGGCATTCAATATGGGGTTGGTTAGTATAAAACCCAAGAGGTTTGAGAATTTTATTTGTTTCGCTCCCATTTGGTGTATTTGGTTCAATTGGAATAGCGTTTTATTTACAAGTTTTGTCTTTAATGTTCTGATTGTGTTGAACCATATTAAGTGTGTATCGTGGGGTTGATTTATCAGAAATGTGGATAGATTTTTCAGGTCACACAGTTTCCGATTGGTGGAGTGAGCCTTTGTGTGTCTGAATAATTGGTAATTGTCTTCTATTTGTATTGGGTTTGGAGTACTGCACCACCTTAATACAAATCTTGCTTATAATAATAAATAGGCTTAAATATGTTACAGGTCCCTGCAAATATAGGGTGTTTTGAAATAAGCCCCTGCAAAAAAAAAATTAGTAAAAAGCCCTTGCAAATTAGACTATTTTGGTAAATGCCCTTCTGTTACATCTCCGTTCATTAATGATCTATGTGAAAAACGGAGGTGTGACGTGTTATTTTTTTATTTTAGGGTTATTTAAAAATGTGCCACATAAGAAAGAAATCATGAAATCCCTAAATTCCCAATTTCTATCTTCTTCTTCACCTCCATCTCCTACATCCATGGAATGTCATAGCACAGCTTCTGGTTCTTCAACAATGGCGGTTTATCGCCTACCAATCTGTCGCTGTGGGAGTACTATGAGGTTCTACATATCTGGGTCTGGCCCAAACCCCAATCGCCCTTACTGGAAGTGCGCAAA
The DNA here is from genome assembly GCA_963573325.1 of Astragalus glycyphyllos. Taxonomy (NCBI): domain Eukaryota; kingdom Viridiplantae; phylum Streptophyta; class Magnoliopsida; order Fabales; family Fabaceae; genus Astragalus; species Astragalus glycyphyllos. The sequence continues at coordinate 70,114,272 of OY754308.1, forward strand.
CTGGGTATGATTTTTTTGTTTTTTGATAGTCCTTTCTATTCCTCTTTCTGGCTATACTGAAAACCATATTTGTTTATGTTTTTTCCATAGACAAAGGAACACAGCTGCAAGGTGTTTGTGTGGGATGATTTGCTAACTGAGAACAACTTTGAATATAGAGTTGTTTCATCAATGGAAACTGGTGGTGGTGTCTCTTCACAAACCCAGAATTGCAAAGCTTGTGAGAATGCTGACAAACTCATGGCTGCAGTAGTGACCACACAGAATGAGAAGCTTAAAGGAAAATTGAGGAGGGAGAGGACTAGGGTTGATGGGCTTACAGCTAGGGTGCATTGTCTTCAAATTGCACTGTTTATGATGTTGTGTATCTGTTTTGTTTATGTTGTAATTAGTCATTTGAAGTAATGGGTAGAATTTTTAGGTTAAGGTTAGATAATGAATGGGTTTGGGTATGTTGTTATGTTGCTTTTGTTGCTTCTCGGATGATTAGTGTTTGTAACAAGTTATTAATGAATGAAAAAGTTCTGTTTCTTCAATTTGCACTGGTACTGATATTCATAGTTGAGTTTCATGAGTTGTTTTACTGATAGGGAAATAAGTATATTGCAGGGGCTTATTTAAAAAAAATACATTTTGCAGGGGCTTTTTTAAAAAATGATTGATATTGCAGGGGCTTTTTTAAAAAATGATTGATATTGCAGGGGCTTTTTTAAAAAAAATGAGATATATTGCAGGGACTGTTTTAATGAAAATTACCATATATGCAGAGAACATATCAAATTGCAGAGAACATAGATAGATAATTGCATAAGTTGATGCATAAGAGTTTTAAGGCAACTGTCAATAGCAGCCATATATTACAATCAAAATACAAACATATTATCCTAAACCAACTGTCATTAGCAGTGGTAATTGTCAAGCAAAATAGAACATTACAACTTAATGAAGATTACAACCTATTCTTTAGCAGGGGCTTTTTTCCTAAGGTTGTACTTGGCTCCCACATACTTGGCTCCCTTCTCTTGGACCATTGGAGTTGTTGTGTTTGATTCTTGGGTCAACTCACCTCCACTGTCATTTGCTTCATTTGTGGCTTCATTAACATCAATTTTTCTTCTTATACCCATCTTGGGTCTCAGAACCTGCTGCTCTTTGCTGGTCCTTTTATTTGTGTTTGCAAGTCTTCGAATTTCTTGAACAATAGCAGGACTTACAGTGACTGAAGCATCACCAGCAAGAGGAACAGTAGCTGAAACATTAGCAGAAACAGGGGTTTGATTCACAGAAGCATTAGCAGCAACAGGGGGTTGAGTCACATAAGCATCACCAGCAGCAGCTGAAGCATTAACAGTTTATGTAGTTGATTCATTTACAACACCACCATCATTTGTTGTTGTTTTCTTGGGCTTCCTCTACAATGATCAACAACAACAACAAAACACAATTAAATATGGTCAATTAAATAAGGTCAATTCTACAAAACACATTTAAATATACTCATTTTACCTTTCTTTTTTGAGCTTCTTGACTAACTTCTGAGCTCTTGCAGCCCCTTGAATTGTGCCCCAATTTGTTACACTTTGTACACCTATACTGTGTATTCTGCCTCTTAAGTTTTGTTGGATTAGGTTCCTCATCAATCTCCCTTCTCCTAAGCTTTTTTGGCCTCCCAAGACCCTTCTTATAAATTGGAGGCAGCACTTCCTCATTTGTAGTTGGAGGCCACATGTTTTGGCCATTAATGGGGCTTATACCATGGGAATAGCACTCCAAATACTTCTCCTTGCTGTAGCAGATATCAACATAGTCCATAGGCTCATACCCTTTGTAAGACATTCCAGCTATTGCATGTCTACATGGGATGCCTATTAACTGCCAGTAATTACAGGAACATGTTTTCCTTCCTATATCCACTATAAAGCTATTGACAAATGAAGTATGCTCTACTTGAAATTTTTCCTCAGCTGACCAAAGGGGTAACCAACAGCTCCTACAAATTCTGGTGCTTCAGAATTCCACCATAACTCAAACTCCTCTTTGTATCGTAAGTCCCTAACAATCCCAACAGCTTCAAAGAAGCTCCACCTATCAACATCGTTGATGTTTGCAACAGCTACATCTCCCCCATAATAACCACTATCTTCCCCACCCTCAAAGTGACCCCCATGGTGAATTACCAGATTGAAACTCATCCCTGTAAATTTGCCAACAATGAAAAATTACAAAAAAAATCCTTATATTTTCAACAAATACAACTTTCAGTCCAAATTTGACTTTGAAAAAGGAATAACTCATGTGGTCCCAACAACACATTCCAACAACAGAAAAACAACAAAACAAACCTATATTATATACAAATGAAGTACAAAGACTGAGTAGTGTGGTCCCCAAACCCTAATACAGTAATTTCAAGCATTAAGGGACACATTGGTCCCATAAATGGTCTTTTGAACTCAAATAAAGCACAAAAACACCATTGACTAACACAGTAAGACATCCATGAAAGAAAGAAACGATTAACACTTCAATAAACGAAAATAAACAGAGATACACATGGAGCTTCCTTGTTCTTCGTCGCACCAAACAAACCTTCAAAATGGTCTTCTTCTTCGTCGATTTCCGTTTCTGTCGCTCGCTTCTCACTCTTCGCAAACCCTAAATCTCTGCCTCTCTCGTTCGTTCAGTTCTTCTCCACTTCTTCAAATGTTCTTCAAACCCTTCTCTCACTCTTCGTTTCAAATTCTTTTTAATTTTATTTTATGAATTTTGTTACATTTTATTGTTTTTGCTGACTCATATTGTCCAGTCAACAATTTAATAAACACCTTGGCATCCACGTTGGATTTTCTGTAACGTGAGCTTAACAGACTTTAACAGAAGGGCCTTTACCAAAATAGTCTAATTTGCAAGGGCTTTTTACTAAAAAAATTTTTTGCAGGGGCTTATTTCAAAACACCCTATATTTGCAGGGGCCTAAAACATATTTAAGCCTAATAAATAAAAACTCCTTATTTTATAGGGATTAAGAATAGATTTAACTCTCATGTTTAGTTTGTTAGGAGGAATGCTAATAAGGTTGTTCACTCTCTAGCTAGGGTGGCCTTATTGTTAGCTAGTCCTCAGGATTACTTTGAGATTCTTACAAGTATTTTCCCTTTGATTATTAATGAAATGCACTAAGTGGTTTTCGTCAAAAAAATATATTTAACCAACAATAAAAAATAATAGTTGGTCAGCTAATAAATAATTAGAATTAACGGGTACAATAATAATTTAAATCTATTTTTATGGTGAGTAAATAAAAGTATGGATAGTTTTAAATAAAATTAAGAGTGAAATTAAGGGTCTAAATAAAACTATTTTTTTTTGAGTAAATTAAACTTGACTTTTTCTTTGATGTTGACTTTGAGGAGCATAAATTGTGAGTCTTTATCTTCAAATTGCACGGTACTCCATGAATTAAGGGTCCACAATTTATAGTGTCATACAATTACCTTTTCTACTTTGATGTTAACATCTCAAATTGCAAATTTTGGAGAGATATATTTCCTATGTCTTCTCCTGTTGCGGTGGTGATCACCAATTCTCAATCACCATCTAATCCTTAGGAGAAATAATAGGTCTTTATCTTCAAATTGTATGGAAATCCATAAATTAAGGGTCCACAATTTATGGAGTGTCATAGAATTACCTTGTTGACTTTGATGTTAACATCTCAAATCCCAATGTTGGGAGAGATATATATCCTATGCCTTCCCATGCTGCAGTGGTGATCAAAAATTCTGTATCACCATCTAATTATTTGGAGAAATCATTTTCAAATATTCATCCCAAGGAAAATGGTAAAAAACACCTAGTAGAACTTGCTATTGGAGCGTCAACAATCGTTCTCATCATCATTGTTTACCTCCTAATTTGATGGAAACAAAAGCAAAAATAACAAGATTCTTCTAGAAGCTTCACGTATTGCAAGATTCTTCTGGTAGCTTCACATATGAGGAAGTTTCATTTACCACAAGTGGATTCTCAAATGAATGTATAACAGGAAAGAGGACTTTTAGTGTGGTGTATAAAGGCAGACTTAATATTGGAAGCACAGTATTAAGTAGGCTTTGATATACCATTCCAAAAGTCTTCTGTCCTTAGATTTAATGTCGGTGATTCTTCCATGTTTTTCTCATTGCAGACATATTTGAGGGCATTATATGGTTATTTTACTGACAGACCTTTGAGAGCAGTTCCCCCAATATAGAGGTATTTTTTGGATTATTATTGTCTTCTAGCTTCTTGCATATTTTTCAATTGACACAAATATTTTTGTTTTAACTCAATGGATAAAATAATATTATTGCGATGCTTATGAAAAAGTAAGAAAAGGGAGCTTCTAAAAAAATTTTAATTGCAAAATGGTCAATATAGGGTAATTAGAAAGAAAAAAGAAAGAAATGATGGATGGATTTGTGTGGTAAATAAATTGATTCCTTTCATTTTTTTTGGGGTTGATGTATCTATCTTAGTTATTCTAAAATTCTTCATTCTTATTCTCATGATATGATTTTTTATAAGAACATCTTGAATCTCTCTACTGTTATGGGTTGTCCATTCCATGTGCTCTCCTTTTTTATTTTTCCAACCCATCTTTATGTTATAAAGTTCACATCAATGTATAATTTAAAATTCAAATAAAATTGTCATTTTATTCCAGCGAAGAGTATCTTACACTAGTCTAAACTGAGACATTATGCTACAACTCTTATGGGATTCAAAGTTGGTATTAACTAAAAATGTAAACAAACTTACTTGGCAATTAGTGTTACTTGTGTTACAACATTATTGGCAATTTCTTGCAGTTTAAGATAAAATCAGTGAATTTTATTGCTTATAGTTTCATTAGATGGTCTGTGCTCCTACATTTACCTAGAGGCAGTAGATATTTAATTTGTGATTCTTAGTTTTCATCTTGTTGTTTGAAAGATATATCTTATTTCTATAATGTATTCTATAACTAAAACATGCATTTTGTACTTTATGACAACAAATGAACAGCAGAGGTGGCAGTGGGAAAGGAAAGGCTTGTCCTGTTAGGGGCGGACCAGTAATGTCACCACTGCGCAAACTTAAGCAACGAAATCTCAATTGTCTCAATTTGGATAATACCAGGTCAGTTGACCAATCATCTCCAGCCCCGTCTCAACACCCCGTGCCGACTAAGATCATGGCATCTGCTCAGCCTGTAGCACCTGCTCAGACATCATCATCCATCCATGCCTCTACCCCCGAGTCATTCGTGTTTATGCCAACTCGATGTATAAACCTTCAAAACAAGATCGAGGATGAAGATTAATTAGGTGGGTGAAGGGTAAATTCTTCCTCTCGTGCCAATGAGAGATGCTGAGGACGAGGGTGGCGGTGGATGTGAGGAGGAGAGGGTGGTAGTGGCTCGTCGGGGAAGAAGAAGGAGGGTGGCGATATTCTCCAACATTTCTTTGCTCACATAAAATTCAATTCCCATAGCTGGGGTTATAAAGGCTCGTAGTACCAATGAATTAATACAAAAGACTTAGTATATTCATGATTAAAATATTAAACACATTATTAATTAATTAAAAAGAAGGACTCCCTAGAAGGGGTAAAAGAAGTACCAAACAACTATGACCATAAACCCCTTTGTGAAAAAAAGAAAAGAAAAGAAACATGGATCATGTTATTTCGACATTGACCGTGTCCCTATTTAAATTCTTTGGTTGTTTAGGTCATTTCTTCCAATTTTTTGGCGCAAAATCCAATTTCTTTCATTCCTATAAAGGGGGAATCTGTGATAAGGGAGACGCGGATCTTTCATGAGTAGTTAACTATACTTTTTGAGTAATCGCTTGATGAATGAAATAATATGTTCTTTCCCCTAGCACAATATTATCATTTTGGAAGAATTAATTGAAAAATGACTTGAAGTGTGCATAGAATGTGTTTCCCTCCTTTGTGACATGAAACTGAACCTTGTTTGAAATGCTACAAGTAAATGATATAAAGCCATAAAGGTGTATGTTATGGAAAGTGTAATGATTTCATGATGTGCCTTACTATGGTTTTGGAACTATTGATAAACGATTGATTATCATTGATTGATTGATTATGTTTGAAATCTAGGAGATGTGATTGTGTAACTCATTTTGCAAGTTTGTTGTTTATAGTTGATGAATCATCATGTTATAAAAACTAGATTTTGTGAATGATAGATGCTTAAGAGGGCACGAAGCAAATTGGTTTTCGCAGATAAATAAAGTCTTATGATTCTCAATTATTTCGAAGGTGATATTTAATTTCGCCGAACATCTTGATAACAATCTGATACCATCTATACATAACAATATGTGGATTAGTTGAAATAACGGTTGAAGTCTTTTCAAATGATTCCATGTTAATTACTTGAGTTGATATATGAAACTTGTTAACATTCTTACCTTCTTATCCTATCTGAATTTTAGAAATTGAGACTGAACACATCTATTGTAGAAATTAATAATATGTGTTTAAGTTTGCAGTTATGTATACTGATAGGGACTAATGCATGCATTTAATGTTGCTTAGAAAGAACTCACTATTTATATGAGATATATACATTGACATGATTATTATTGGATGAAGTTTGTTTTGTTGAATAATTTTTAGGGAAGTTATTAACGACCGATATATGAAGTGTTCAATATGTGAATTCAGATCTCGGATCATTGAGTCAATGATAGTTTGCTTGCAATCTCTGTGTCGTCTTCTCCTTGGCTCGAGGTCGGAAGAAGGTCTTCAGAGTCGGAATCCTCCGAGGTGAGCTCTGTCAACGTCGTCGGCTCCCGATGTCGAACTCGGAAGGGTTGAGTACCTGCAGACACTCCGATGGCAAAGTCAGCGATCAGAAATCAAGGAGAGGTACAAATGAAGGAAGCGTACCTGATTATGTGGGGTACACTACAACAGATTTGGGGATGGGCAGCGTTTTTTTTAGCCTTGGGCAGCGTTTCTGAGCACTGCTAAATTTGGCGCTGCTGATTCCTCCCCAAAAATGGGCAGCGTTTAAGAAGCGCTGCTCATTGGTAGTCATAAGCATCGCTTGAAGGGAGAAGCACTGCTCATTCACCTAGCGCGTTTAGCAATGGGCAGCATTTTGTAAAGGGAAGCGCTGCCCATTGCTAAACGCGCTAGGTGAATGAGCAGCGCTTCTCCCACCAAACGCTGCTCATTTACCTAGTGCATTTAGCAATGGGCAGCGCTTCCTTCTACAAAACGCTGTCCATTGCTAAAGGTGCTAGGTGAATGAGCAGCGCTTCTCCCTGCAAGCGCTGCCCATTGTATAATTTTTTTTTTTCCTTTTCTTTTCCTCTGTTTTTATGTATTTTCCTTTTTACATTTGATAATTTCCTGGTCATATACAGTCAATACCAATCCAATCCATTATATACTAACAACATATATATATATATATATATATATATATATATATATATATAAACTAGTTATATATCCAAATGCACCAATATGATCACAAACCAAAACAAACTAGCTAACAAGTTATTATGTATCCAAAACTTAGCAACTTACAATATTAACCAATTAATATGTATCCAAATCAAACTCTCTAACAATATGTATCCAAAACTAGCAAGCTGCTTACAAGATGTATCTAAATTAAAACAAGTTAGCAACTTACAATATGCATGAACCAATTCATATGCATGTATCCAAATCAAACTCTAAAAATTTACAACATTACAATCTATCTAAAATCAAAAGAATTGCGAGACATAATGGCACCACTCTCCTCTAAGCTCATCAAGCTGTCCAGTAGAGTATGTCTTCCACCGACAATCGGGAAAATACTGAAATTATATAATTAAATAAAATTAGAATTGAAATATATGGTTAAATCAAAATAAAAAAGAGTTCAAAAAGATACCTATCTGGGGATAACCATTTGGTTTTGGGTAATAATTTCCTTCATAAATCACATTACATAATACCCACAATCATTGTTATTGGGTTGTTTCGGACACTACAAAACAAAAGATTAGTTAATTGTTAAATTTAATTTAATACATTTTTTGACAACAATAATGTAAATAAATATATGAGAAGATTGATTACAAACTTACCTCTATTGGCACCCATTTTGTCTGTGATTGTTCCAATCCCCAATATTCCTTCAAACAACTGAACACAATTGGTTATAACTATGTTATTAAAAATACATACGTATATAAATAAAACAAAGAAATATGCAGAGTGATCGAAATACACACACCTATTAAATATCGCAACCAATTCTGGGTGGGTGTTGAAATGACCATGCACAGAATCAATGTAGTACACCGTATCTGTCTTAGGATTTATTGCAAGCAAAATCCAATGATCCCTACAAAATAAAACTTTGAATAAGTAATTGACTAGTATTTAAAAAATGCATGTTATATAAGAATAGATTAAATCTCTCACCCTACGAGACACGGTGCCAAAAACATGGTATCGACGCCTGTATGTTGAGCTTCTGATAAGCGTCGAGTGATATAACTAGTTTATTCATTGCATAACTAGTTCATTCATTGAAATTGAATAAGAATATTGAATGTATTGATTCTTTCACTAGTTTTCTCTCTATGACTTTTTCTAGTTCATACATCATATCATCACAACCTATGGTTTAATGGAGTAAAATCAACAAACACTACACCTACACATACATAGAGTAAAATCAATAAACAAAGCATTTCATTAACCTAGAGCAACATTAAATTAAAAAGCAATATTTCATTTGGACATTTCAACAAACACTACACCTACATCAAATTAAATTAACAAGCATTTCATTTGGACATTTCAACAAACACTACAACTACATTTCCCCTCAAGTTTAGAAACACCATTTCAAAGAACCAATCATCAAGCATCAACATTGAATCATCTAACCTAAGGTTCCAATGCCATTAAAATAACTAGAACAACATGTAGTAATACTAACCTTTGTTAAAGAGAACGAAAATGAGAGAGAGCCACGAAAATGAGAGTGTGAGGCGTTGAGCTTGAGGCACGAAAATGAGAGTGTGAGAGTGAGAACGAAAATGAGAGCTTGAGGGATTGAGCTTGAGAGAGAGGAGGTGAGGCGCGCGGAGGGGAGGAGGTGAGGCGTGCGGAGGAGAGCTTGAGAGAGTATACGTGAGTGAGAGCTTCAAGTGAGAGAGCTAGGTGATGGAGAAGACCCAAAAAAAAAATATTAACGTTAAAATGTACGCGAAGGAAGGAAAATGAAAAAAAACCAATACGCAGCGTTTATAAGTAAGGAGCGCTGCCCATTGCTCATATGCGCTCACCAATAGGCAGCGTTTGGCAATGGAGCGCTGCCCATTACTCATATGCGCTCACCAATGGGCAGCGTTTGGCAAGGGAGCGCTGCCCATTGCTCATATGCGTCCTCCAATGGGCAGCGTTTCCAATAGGCAGCGTTTGGCAAGGGAGCGCTGCCCATTGCTCGCGTGTTTTAGCCAAAAGCAGCGCTTCCAGCAGAAGCGCTGCCCATTTTAGCGCATTTTTTTTCAAGATCTGGTGTAGTGGTAGTGCCATATTTATAAACGCGGGTCCGGAGCTCTGCAGGTCTTGGCCGATTCCGAACCGTCGGATCGGAGCGGGATGATCTGGCCTGTTCATCTGAATCCGTAACTGTGCTTTTCTCGCAGAGCTGGATCCACAACATATGGGCCGTTAGCCAAGCCGATTGGGCTTTTTGGCCCCAGTCAGGAAGAAGAAGTATGATGTTTTAAGCATAGGTGTACTAAAATGTCAAAGTGTCATTATATATGGTTAAATTTCTGTTAACATGATGATGGTGCACTGCATTTGTAAGAAATCGGATCATGTCATAAAGAAAATATGGTTAATCTGGAAATAAAATAGTGAAGTGGGTTGTGCAAATTATTTTGGTTTTGAACATCACACATCTTCTTAATACATTAAGGATATGTTTGGGAGGGGGTTTGCAAGGGGAAGGGAGGGGAGGGCTTGAAAAAGATTTGTCTATATTTTAATATGTATTTGAGATTTTAAAAAATTAAAAGAACAAGTTGATATATAAATTTTTTAATTACATTTGATTTATGTTTAGAGACATTTTATAGCTTCCTCAATTTAGATTTGAAAAATATGTCCTCCCCTCTCATCCGCTCCCAAAACCCTCCTAAACATATGATGTTGAATAGTCTTCCTCTATTTTCCCTCGCCAAATATAAATACGTCTCCTCCTCTAACTAACTTGCCACATTAGCAATTGTAACTAGTTCCAACTTGTTGGGAGATTTTAGTTTGTTAAACTTTCAAAAAAACAACTCAAAAATATTTTACCATGTGAGTTTATTATTCAATTGTAGTCTTTACATTGCTTTTGTTTATTTTTATTTCCTCAAAAAGACATAGGAAAGGGAAGTTGCTTTACTATAAGAAAATTGCGCTTGCGTTGCACGGGCTATTATAATGTTTTTTATTTATTTATTTTAAAGTAAATAATATTTTTTATTTAATTTTATGTACTTTATATATAATATTATTAATTTTATGTAGTTTATATATGATACTGTTGCAACATAAATACAAATTTCAAATAATTATTTAATGTTAAAATAAAAAAGAATTTCAAAGGTTCACAATTATTCTTATATCAAAGACAACTAATATAATGGTTCTTTGTAAAATGTACAATATATATTTTATTATTTTGAAGAAAAATTTTAAATAAAAAATAACACTTATAGTGTTGTAGTTAACTAATTCTAGTAAATATGAGAATATTTATATTTGGTAACAAAATTTAGTAATTACAAAGTTGTAGTGTATATATACAATATTATTAGTGAATATGTTTAATAACATAATTAATTTATTTTATTTATTTTAATAATAATAATATTATTTATTTCTCTAAAATAATATAACTTCATCTAACACAATGTTACTAATCGAGAAAAGTTAAATACATGCATAATGTAATAAATTTAGTTGATCTAAACTTCTTTGTTATTAAATACTTTTATTCAGCTATTTGAATTTTTACCAATTTTAATATTAATAATAATATAGATATAATTTATTTAAATATAGATACGTCTAATTGAATTAATAACTATTTTTACTTAAATGTATTAATTTGAATTAATAACTAATTTTTAATCAGATAAATATATAATATATGTAAATAACAAAATTGCAGTTTTTTTTTTTTGGGTTAGAAAGGAACCATTCAGTTCATAAAACTGTTTCATAATCATTGCTCATAGATTAATTGGCTTTTATTTAACTTGTATAATTGTATGGTTTCATTATCAATGCTCATTAGTTGGGTACAAAGTAAAAAATTAAGAAATAATAAAAGGGAGGTAATATAAAAGACAAATATAAATTTAGAAACTCAAGATTCATTATGGAGGCTCCATAGGGGTTTGCTTTACATATATACATGGGTTATGGAAAGTTAGAACTACCTTTTTTTCTATAGCATCTAGTATGTAGGTTTAATGGAAATATTTTATTGGTGGTTGTGTCAAACGCCCTTATAGAAGCTACTATATACGGGTATTTCCTAGATACTAATGTTTTCCGTTAAATGGTATTAATAGATCAATAATAACAGGGGTGTACACTAGGAGAAATATGCATGTTGCATGTTTCTGTCATCTAATCATTTTATTGATCAAAAGTAACATGTTTACGTTATTAGTTGCCTTGTGTAAGGCGGCTGACATGTTATTTAAAAAAATTATATGGAAGGGCCTGAGAAAGAATTGCTACAACTTGCTGTGTTTGGACAACATGTCCTTCTATACATATATAAGTTTTGATTGGTTGCTCCTTCGGCATTGTTCTATCATCTGATATTGATCACTACTTGTCTAAATAGGGATGGCAACAGTTCCAGGCAACCCTATTGTCACCGGAGTCCAACCACCACACGCACACCACGACTATTAGTCTCAAATGATGTCAATCTTCCTTCACTTAATTACAATCCCACATTATGCCTTAGGAACGATTTTGTCGATTCCACTAAGTTTTGCTCCTTATTTTGCCTTCGCTCATTGACTACTCTTCTTCACATCTCAAGTAATACAATCCCAAACCTATACACGTTTATAAATGGGAGGCATCCCTCACTTTACAAGTCGGTTTTGTAGGGTTGAGTTATGCCAAAACCAAATTCTAAGATTGTATCAGAAGAATAGGTTTTTTCTCTCACCTCCGCAACCCTGACCGATTACCTATCCCGTCATTCTCCTTTCTCATTTTGTTTTGTATTTGTCATCAACCATTTCTGCAATCCCAAATTTCATCCTACTTTGTCTATCAACAATGTGAAAATTATTCTCCCCATCACATTGGACAATACCACTCATGGGCGGTGTTATTCAAAGTTCAAACTAGGCTTCACGACGTGCTTGAACATATCGTCCCACCTACGGATGCATTACGTTCCGTTTTTCATGTCCACATACTTCGTCACAAAATGGGAAAGCCGAAAATAAAATTCGGTCACTTAATAATATCATGAGAACTCTTCTTCTTCATGTTTATGTACCACCTTCATTTTGGTATCATGCATTGCATGCAAATGGCAACATACCTACATAATATACTTTTGAGTAAATTATTAGCCAACAAGTCTCCACTAAAAATACGTTAACAAAAGGATCCCTCATATTGTCACATTGCAGTCTTTGGGTGTTTGTGTTATCCTCTTTTTCCGTCTACTACAGTAAACAAACTCCAAGATTGTTCTACTCCGTGTGTGTTTTTGGCGGTATTCTTTGAATCATCGTGGTTATATGTGTTTTGGTTTGTCTAGTAAAAAAATTAACACTTGTCGGCATGTCCATTTTGATAAGAGAAAATTCCCCTTTGCTAGGGTGCATGAACCAAAACCCACTAGTAATGACTTTTTAGAAAGTGGACCTTCTCCTTACACGCTCCACCATCTTCAACATACATCAACACAACCACCCACGATCCACTCGATGTTAACATTTGGTCAATGTGGATGTTTACTCATAAAGAATAATCTGATGGTTCTTTTGAGAGGCATAAAGCCCGTCTTGTAGGTAATGCTAAAACTCAAACGGTGGGCATTGATCCTAGATCTCAAAGCAATGCAATTTAACACAAACCTGAATTTCATCCAAAATCTTGAGTCATCTTCATCTTTTTCACATTTCCTATTGTTCCATCTCTTAGTTACCCACTTTCTCTTACCCAAAAAAAGTTCATCGGGTTTTCACTTCCATTCTCCATATAAGCGATAGCCACAAATTAAAAGAAAAGAAGGAGAGAGCGTTATAAAGTGTAGCGAAAAGAAAATTCGAAATGAGGTTAAATTTTAGGTAGCGACCGCACTTGTTATGGCGTTACAAATCGAGCCAATCTTCGGTGGCACTAGTTTAATAGATTTTTTATTAACGAATTCACCTACTTTTTTTACCAAAGCAAACTTATGTCATTTCATTATCAATAATTTGTGTGATACAAGTTGGACTGAATTAATGTAAATGGGAGCTAGCATACAATGTTGATACTCTATTAAGAGCATGAGCGATAAGATTTGCTTGTCTCCAAACAAACCTATTACCATAACAAGAAAGTTGAGAAATTAAATTAATACAATGAGAAATGATGACGCCAAAATCTATTTTTTTGGAGTTTGCTTTGGTTACTGTGTTGACCATATTAAATAGCCATGAAGAAAAGAATGAATTAGGGGAAGCAAGAAAACATATTTCAATACGGTAGTAAGACGAAGATAATGGAAATTGCTAGATGAGACAGGATTGAGGATCTGAGGCTGAAAATGATTTTTAATTATTTGGTTTTTTAATTCCTGTGTTGTTAATTTAATCTCACCATTGAGGTCTATGCTATAGGGATTAGACAGCAAAGTGCATAACAACATTGAAGGGTTTTGATTGGATGTAGGCGAAAAAGCCCTCTTTGCTAGGGTTTTGATTTTCTCATAGCTTTTGACTACATAATGGCCGACAGCTTGCAGAAAGAAGACTGGTCAAAGCCTGCAACAATTCCCTTTGACGTGAGACAGTGAGCGCAGTTGTTATTCCTGAAGGCTTTTCAAGCTATGCAATGTTGAGTCTGCATCGCTGCTACGCCTGAACATGATCTAACGTCGCCTGTGGCGGTGCCAGGCGCATCTGAATCGCAAGCGCTGGTTTCCCAACGTGCACTGTCTAGTGATGTCCCTCAACCATTAGAATCACATGTCAACGGAGCTGTCACCGGAGTCCAACCAACCACCACACACACACCACCACTATTAGTCTCAAATGATGTCGATCTTCCTTCACTTAGAATCCCACATTATACCTTATACCTTAGGAACGACTTTGTCCATTACACTAGGTTTTGCTCCTTATTTTGCCTTCGGTTATTGACTACTCTTCTTCACATCTCGAGTAAAACAATCCCAAACGTATACACGTATACAAATGGGAGGCATCCTGACTCTACAAGTCGGTTTTGTAGGGTTGAGTTGGGCCAAAACCAAATTCTAAAATGGTATCAGAAGAATAGGTTTTTTCTCTCGCTTCCGCATCCCTAACTGATTACCTATCCCGTCATTCTCCTTCTTCATTTTGTTTTTTATTTGTCATCAACCATTTCTGCAACTCCCAAATTTCATCCTACTTTGTCTATCAACAACGTGAAAATTCTTATCCCCATCACATTGGACTTGGAATCGGGATAATACCACTCATGGGAAGTGTTATTCAAGGTTCAATCCAGGGTTCACAGCGTACTTGAACATATCATCCCACCTACAGATGTACTAAATTCAATTTTTCTTGTCCACATACTTCGTCACAAAATGTGAAAGCCGAAAGGAAAATTCGGTCACTTAATAAGATTTTAAAGTTCAATGACTATTTTATAATATTAATAATTTTACAGACTAAATTAACAGTGTTTCAGTAGTTGAATTTGTGATTTGCTTAGCGATGAATCTGTAACAACAATATTTATAAATATGGATTTATAAACACAAGTCATAATATGGATCATGGCATTCCAAAAACAAAGGGAAATGGAAGAGAGGATGGTCATCGACACTTATTCCACTATACTAACCTGTGAGGACATACTCATGGGCTACATAGCCCTATGATCCCATAACTCGAGTTGACACATGCGTCAAGCTTTCAAACAAAGCACTACTAAAGGGGCTCTGTGTTTTAATTTAAGATGCGATTTATAAGAAGCGATTCTATTAGGTGCGCTGTTTGATTACAATTTGGGTGTAGTGTTTGGAGCATCTATAGAAATCCCAAAATCCAAAAGTTTTGCATTGTAGTACCGAAATTAATGGAAGCAAGCATAGGATGCAAGATTATTTCCAATTACTAAATCCAACTTACTGTCCAAATAACCACTACAATTAAGTGGCAAACTGGCAATAGTCAATACAACAATAGAAGAGGAAAAAGGTAAAAATGGAAATTCCAAAAAGAAAGAAAGAAAGAAATTGATGTAGGAGGAAAGAAGACAGCAATGCCATTGCAATCTTAGGACTTATGTCATACCAAATTCATATTCATTGAAGTTACATTATAACCTCGTCACTAGTATGGAGCAATTAGGCCAAGAATATGTCTTTGATTAAAATTGAAGTCATTGAATTTTGATCCAACAACTCCAAGGTGAAGAGCGGAATTTGTATAGGGAGAAATATGAATTCATGTTTATGTGATTACGTACCAACAATTTGACGTGAGTTTTTTAAAATTAAAAAATGACCTAAACTCTAAGAAGATAAATGAAAATTTGGAATATCAAGCCTCGTGATCCGTGTTGGATTCTGCCCCTGACTCCAGTGCGTGTACTCACCAAAGTTTCTCCCAGTTCACCACTGCAATATCAAGCCTCGTGATCCGCATTGGATCCTGCCCCGACTCTAGTGTGCACCACTGCAAAAAGATTAAAAAAATATAAATAACAATTAAAAAATAAATTTAAAAAATTCAAATCACTTTTGGATTTAGACCCAAACGATAAATCCGGAAGTATTCATATTTCGGATTTATCATTTACGCATAAATCTGGAAGTGTTTTTCAAGCATTTTCCCGGAAACAGCTCAAATGGATATATCCTGAAGTATATTTGTGTATCAGATATATCTCAGATGTATATTTCCGGAACAAAAATACTTTCGGATATCCATTTGTGTTGTTTCTGAAGGAAACACAATTTAGAAAGTATGTTTTACGAGATAAATTTGGGGAAAAATGTCCTTACTTTCTACTTCGGATCTGTGTGAGTTGTGATGTTTCAATTTGGTTTTTTAAAGTATCAAGGGTAGAATTGAAAGATTGGATAAAATGGGTGGTATTATAATCATAATCATATCATAATCATAATCATAATCATAAGTATATTAAATCAGGAGTTTTACACCTAAGCAGTCCAACTAAGCAACAACAAAAAGCCACGTATATCTCTTGAAAAATACATGGCAGCCATCTCAGCGAAGCCACCAATCTGAATGGTCGACATTTAACCTTCACGCTGATTCACGATTTTAACGGATCATATCGCTTTAAATTGCGGCTTTAAGAAATCTATAAAGAATACAAAGTAGCTAGCACCTCAATGCCATTTTATTTAGGTGTCAATCAACCAAAGGATCCAACTCAACATTATTACACGTCATTTTCATTCAAAGAAAACATTAATCTTCATTTAATTCTCAAAAATGGTTGACCATTAATTCATTTGTTTCAACATTCTAATTGATCATAGGATAATATTATAATTCATTCCCTCTACACATCCCTTCAGAAATATTTTTTGACAATTTCAAAACTGATCGTCATTCATTTCTAAAAAACTTGGACATCTATTTTTTTTAGATAAGTAATTGATATTATACAAGTGGGCACAAGGGGTGCACCAACCCTTACAACGGCGGGGCCTCGTTAAAACCTCCAAGAGCCAAAACCCTATGGGAAAAATACCCAAGGAGGGAAGAGTACCCCAAAACATCAACTACAAATCATAAGTTTATTACAAAGTTATTACAAGGATAAGAAGCACCCCATCGGACAATTTAACCAATCAACCCACGACACCCCACTCTTCTTCCCTCTTCTCGCCATAAACCACCCCCCCAATGTGAATTGGATAGCATCAACGATAGACGGAAACGTGGCCACCTCACCCTTGAAGAGAACCTTGTTCCTTGTCGTCCATAAACACCAAGTGGCCGCTATCCAAATGAGATGTTTGACCCCTTTCCTTTTCTTTCCTTTCAAAAGCTTTCCGAATCCAACAAAATTTTCTACCGCATCATCTTCCACCAACAATGATACCCCTAACCATTGCAATACCAAGGGAAGGGAAGAGAATAGGTATTTGGGGAGAGAAATGAGTGCGTACCTGGAAATGGGGGACGAAACCTCTATTTATAGACAGTGTGTCGTACCTGAGCTGTTGGATGCGTAGGAGGAATCTAGACCGTTGGATACGGATCAAGCATGGACGCCCCAAAATTCGGAAGTGGGCCAGGCCCAAGTCAGCGAAGCTTTGGCCCAGTCCGGAATAGTGGCCCCCCAAGTCGAGGTTGAATGACTGAGATCGAGCTCGACTTGAGGAACTAGATCTCCGATGTTTTGCTTTCAGCATGGTAAGATATGAACCCTCGAGTTCCGACGTCCGAGGTTGTAAGATTGACAGAGCATTTAAGCTCGGAGTCAATTGCGTCTCGACTGAGCATTTAAGCTCGGATTCAATTGCGTCTCGACTTAGCATTTAAGCTCGGAGTCAAGAGGGTTCGAAGCCGCTGTGAACTTCTTCCTCGATCCCGAACTGAACATTGAAGCTCGGAGTTCAAAAGAAGGCATGTGCTCAAAGAGCGATGGTCGAAGCCGCCTGGGACTTCTTCCTCCGATCTCCATCTCATCACTTAAGGCAAGTCGAAGAGGAGACTGGCTCGCGAAGAGTGGGTTCGGAGTCGCTGTGGACCATTGCACGCCCTATGACTGACCATTTAAGCTCGGAGTCGAGGGGGACGTGTGTGTCGTTCTTTGGTGGCCTCGCCTCATACCGTTGTCCGCCGAGTGGTCAACTCGGTCTCGGACTCAAGAGAGAGGTGCGTTGTTTCGAGTCCGGAGGTAGTGCCGCCGTGAGTTCTGTAAGTAAGGAAAACAGTGTGCTTGGTGAGAAATGGTTTTATTCGGGGACGCTATTGGTCCGAATGTTACACTTGATTAGCTATAATACAACCTTAGTTTGGCAGCGTTCCAGGTTCGAAGTATCGGCTCTTTGGAGAGGGTTTCCAGGTGGTAACCTCGTGTCTCGATCTTCATTGTGACTCTGTAGGGTCCTTCCCAGTTGGGTGCAAGCTTTCCTTCACGGCCGTTCTTGTTACCGATGTCGGCACGTCTAAGGACGAGGTCCCCGATGCCGAAGTCCCGAGTGATGACCTTCTGGTTGTATCGTCTGGCAATCCGAGTTTTGACGACGGCCTCGGCAAGTTGTGCTTTGTCTCGAGCTTCCTGCACCAGGTCTAGTTCTTCCCTTGCCTCATATCGGATGACGCCTCGGTCTCATATGTTAATCTGAAGGGGGTCTCGTTGGGGGTGGAATGCGGCGTCATCCGATATGCCCATACGACATATGGCAGTTCATCGGGCCACGCCCCTTTCAGTCTTTTCTTCAACTCTTTGAGCACGACCCTATTTGTCGACTCGACCTACCTGTTCGTTTGAGGGTGCTCGACGAAGGTGAAGTTCTGTTTGATGTTCAGATCTGTCATCAATTTTCAGAACCCCTTATCAGCGAATTGTGTCCCGTTGTCAATGATTACCACGAAGGGAACCCCGAATCTTGTCACGATGTTCTTTTTGACAAACTTGATGCAATTGCTGGCAGTTATTTGGGCGGGTGGTTCTTCTTCGATCCATTTTGTGAGATAGTCGACGGCGACGATTAGGTAGTTGACCTCACCTCGACCAGGTAGGAAAGGTCCGAGAAGGTCTATTCTCCACTGGCTGAAAGCCCATGCTGCTGATAAGGAAGAGAGCTCAGCTGGTGGGGCATGATGGACTTCGGCGTATCGCTGGCACGTGTCACATCTTCTGACGAGGTCGGAAGTGTCATTCGTCATAGTCGGCCTGTAGTAACCTACTCTGAGGGCCTTCTTCGCCAGGGCACGGGCTCCTAGGTGCTGTCCGCAGATTCCTTCATGGCTTTTATTGAGCACGTACCTGGCTTCCCCCCTTCAACACACTTCAAAAGGGGAGCAGAGAAGCCACGCTGGAAGAGCTTCCCGTCTACGATGGAGTAAGATGTTGCACGGCGTCGAACCGTGATGGCCTCCTTGGGGTCGGCTGGTTCCGCACCGAGCTCGATGTAGTCTTTTATTGGTTGTATCCACCCTTCGCCTTCCGTTACGACATTGACAATGGACACGAAGCTCAAAGATAGGTCGACTCTTGGTTTTGTCAAGTTTTCTTGAATGATGCTCCGCAGATTGCCCTGTTGACTTTGTGCTGGCCAGCTTGACTAGGACGTCGCCTCGGGCGTTCTCGGCCCGAGGTACATGCTTCAGTTCTACCAACTCGAAATGAAGGAGCAACTCCCATACCCGTGCCAGGTATCGTTGCAGGATGGGGTCATTTGTAACAAAGTCCTTCTTGACATGGGAGACCACCAGTAATGAATCCGTGTTCAGCTCGATAGTCTTTGCCCCGAAGTCTGAGGCTAGTTTCAGTCCGGGAATGCAGCCTTTGTGTTCTACCTAGTTGTTTGATGTAATGAAGGCAAAGCTGAGGGAGACCTCGATCATCAGCCATTCAGATTTCTCGAGGATGAGCCCCGCTCCACTGCCCTTTGAATTTGACGATCCGTCGACATGGAGCTTCCATCGCAGAGGATTGGTTTCGGATGGTGACGGCGTCATTTCAGCAACGAAGTCGGCTAAGACTTGAGCCTTGAGGACGAACCGGGCTTCGTATTTGATGTCGAACTTAGATAATTCTACGGCCCACTTGATGATTCTCCCTGCGAGGTCAGGACGATGCAAAATCTGTCGAATTGGCCGATCCGTTCTGACAACGATTTGATGGGCCACGAAGTACGGTCTTAACCTCCTGGCTGCCACGACTAGGGCTAAGGCCACCTTCTCTATCTTTTGATATCGGAACTCGGCCCCTTTGCAGCACCTTACTCACGAAGTAAACTGGTCTCTGCCCTTCTTCTGTTTCCCGGATCAGGACCGCACTTACTGTTTCCTCGGCCACAACGATGTATAGATAAAGTGTTTCCCCTTCGATTGGTTTCAGAAGTATTGGTTTCAGAAGTATCGGGGGTTTAGACAGCATTTGCTTGAGCTCGGTGAGGGCGCTCTCGCACTCGGGTGTCCATTTGAACTCCTCGCCCTTCTTCAGGACTTTGAAAAAGGGAAGTGAACGATTGGCCGCCCTGGACACAAACCTGGAGAGTGCGGTAATCATGCCTATCAGTTTCTGTACCTCCTTCTTGGTGGTCGTCGGACGCATGTCGGTCACGACTCTGCATTTGTCAGGATTGGCCTCGATCCCTCTTTCAGTCAAGCAGAAACCAAGAAACTTCCATGCCCTGACGCCGAAGGTACACTTTTCGTGGTTGAACCTGAGGTTGTTTTTCCTCGCCTCGTCGAAGATTTCCTGTAAGTCGGCCAAATGCCTTTCATTCGCCTTGCTTTTCACAATCATGTCGTCGAGATAGACCTCGACCACCCTGCCTATTTGGCTGCGGAAAACCTTGTTCATCATACGCTGGTAAGTGTCCCCTGCGTTCTTGAGCCCAAAAGGCATGACCCTGTAGCAGTAGTTCCCTTGGCTTATCATGAAAGCCGTTTTCTCCTAGTCCGGGGGGTTCATCGCGATCTGATTGTATCCGGAGTAGGCATCCAAAAAAGACAGAAGTCGAAAGCCGGATGCGTTATCCACGAGCTTGTCGATACTTGGGACGGCGGGGAAGGCATTTTTGAGGTATGCTTTGTTGAGGTCGGTGTAGTCCACACACATTCTCCATTTCCCTTTGCTCTTCTTGACCAACACCACATTGGACAGCCAGGTGGTGTACTTCACCTCTTTTATGAAACCCACAGATAGGAGGTCGGCCACGGCCTTCGCTGCTGCCTCGGCCATTTCCTCACGCTGGGCTCGGCGTCTTTGTGCCACACACTTAGCTTCGGGGTTGACTGCCAAGTGATGACATGCCACTTCAAGGGGGATTTCGGGCATCTCAAACACATATCATGCTATTAGGTCGACATTTCGTCGTAGACATGCAATTAAGCTTTCTCTGACTACTTCGCTAAGCTCGGTTAGTCTTTGTGGGGTCATCACCCAAGGGAACTTCAAGGAACTCACCCTGGGGCTCGAGGGCGTTTGATCTTTCTCTTGAGTTCTCTAGCTAGTTCGCCGTCGTCCTCATCCTCCGAACTGTCTGGGTCATAACGGGCGTCGACCTCGGTGAGGCACACCTGAGCAGCGGTTGGTGGTAACTCGGGGACCTCTTGTAGCAGGCGTTGGGTGCCCTTGAGAGCAAGGTACTGGCATCTTTCTGCGGAGTTAATGTCGGCCAAAATAGTTACGATGTTGCCCGTCAGTGAGTGGAACTAGATAGAGATGATGTTCAAGCGGTAGCACTTGAGTTGTGGACGGTGGCTGCGGGGGGTCGTAATTGTTGTCATCTTTTTGGCGCAAGAGGCTTATCTATGAATGTCCGACCAGGGACTAAGTTGCTTACCCCAGGAGTCTGAGAATCCTTCTTGTTTCATGTTTGGGATATCCTTGGAAGTAGAGAGAGAAGCTAGGCTTAGAGCTGAGCTGAGTAGATAGCTCAAGATGCAATAGCCCAGGCTCTAGTGGCTGCCTAGAACCCCTGAGAGGCGAATGAGCTTTCTCAGAAGTTAGAGAATGATTTTAATGGGCTGAAAAAATTATTTGTAGATTTGCATGTATGCTCAATTTGGAGCATCGATTTGGTGGTGGATCATGTGGTGCTTGCCATCCTCGTTATGTTGATGATTTGGACGAAGAGTCACTCGATGGCGATGAATGATGTTGTTATGGTTACTGTTCTTCAGTTGTTGGATGACAAACACTTTAATATTTTTTTAGTTTGATGATGACTACGTTATGGCCCCCACGAATCTACACTTTTAGTTGACTATCATGTTGTTGACTTTATCGTCGACCTATCCGACACTACACAATTTTTTGACTAACTTCGTTGACTATAGCGTCGGCCATTCTGACGTTATATAACGTCGGCTTTGATATTAGCGTTGGATTTAGCATGGGCTTAGCTGACACGAATTTAGGGGATGCTACATTTTAGTTTCAAGCATTTTAGCGACAACAGGACACTGACGCTAAATCATTGTTAGTGTATGCTTTTAGCCTTTTAGCGTGGGCTTATGGCCGACACTAAAAGTTGTTTTTCTAGTAATGTGTAAAGCTACCAGAAGAATCTTGTTGTCTTCTGCTTGGTTTCTCCATCAAATTAGGAGGTAAAAAATGATTATAAGAACAATTGTGAACGCTCTAATAGCAAGTCCTGCTAAGTGTTTGTTACCATTTTCTTTGAGCTGGATATTTGAAAATGATTTCTTTAAGGAATTAGATGATGGTGGAGAATTGTTTATCACCACTGCAACTGGGCAAGGCATAGTCGATAAATCTCTCCCAACCTTGGGGTTTGAGAAGTTAACATGTAAGTCAAGGTAATTGTATGAGACTCCAAAACTTGTGGGACTTTCATAGTAATTGTAATAGTTTGTATCACCCGTGCCAGCACGGGTATACATTTTTTTTTTAACAAATAAATTTAGAAGTACTCTACTAAGAAAATTGTACAGAAATACACACACACACACACACACACACACATATATATATATATGAATGGGACCTAAAACAACATAAGATGTTTATTTTTTTGTTATCATGCGACATATAAAATAGGTTGTACAATACCTAAAATAAAACTATAATATCATATAATAGATATATGTAAATGTATTATTAGATGAAGCTGCATTTCAGTGGCCTGCCAGCATAAGGGACATAAAGATTCATCATCCAAAGCGATAACAAGACGCCAACCAAAAACAATAACCTTCGAGGGAGTGACACATCTCCATAATTTCCCCAACAATTTGAATAAATCATTATGTTCGCTTGTCAATGCCTCACGTAACAGCATTTTATAGCATGAACGAACGGAGGAAACTTTCGAGGACTCAAGCATCCACACCCAACAGTCCGCCCTCCCTTGAACAAGCGTCGCAGAGTACAAAATCTGCTGCAAATAAGCAGCCTCTGCTTGATTAATTCCAGATTGTGACAGCAAC
Organism: Astragalus glycyphyllos; assembly: GCA_963573325.1. Taxonomy (NCBI): domain Eukaryota; kingdom Viridiplantae; phylum Streptophyta; class Magnoliopsida; order Fabales; family Fabaceae; genus Astragalus; species Astragalus glycyphyllos. The sequence goes on from OY754308.1 coordinate 70,137,698, forward strand.
CAGGAATCATTCCAATGCCACGCACCATCCAGCCAATTACCAAAATCCTACACCCCGACTCGGTTTGCGTCACGGCCAGCAAACAACGATGGAAACAACCGCGAAAACGATGTAGTTCCCAGCCAAGTATCGTTCCAAAACTCAACCGAATCACCACTTCCCACTCTTCTACTGACTTGCTGGCCGAAAGCAGCTGTAGGGGAGAACGCATGGTCAAGCGACAATAAATCTCGCCACCGAATAGATCCGACGGAACCTCTTCTTAAAGCAACCTCCGACCGATGAATAAACGCAGCGTTGAAACTTCCATATCTATGTAATAACAATCCTTTACAAGGGGCGTTGTCATCAACAAGAGCCCTCCACTTCAACTTGCTTAAGAGTACACATTAAATAATTCTAAGTTTTTAATTCCAAGGCCACCTTCACTCTTCGGTTTACAAATCTTCTCCCAAGCAACCCAATACATACCTCTATCTCCTTCATTTATTTGCCACAAAAAATCTCTTTGGATTTTGACCATCGCATTAATAACCAACTTCGGAGCCTTATAAAAAGAAAAGAAGTAGAGTGGTATACTATTCAAAACCGGATTAATAAGAGTGACTCTACCTCCAATGGAGAGATGGTGCCCCTTCCATGATGCTAACCTTTTTTTAAGCACATCGAGCACTGGTTTCCAAGTTGCTGCCCTTCTCGGATTGGCCCCTACCGGAATCCCCAAGAACTTAAACGGAGTAGATTCCGTTTTACAATGAAGAAAAGTTGAGGCGGATTCAAGAAACTCCTCGGAAGTATTAATACCAATGATCTTGCTCTTATGAAAGTTCACCCGCAACCCGGAAACCAATTCAAAACTTCTTAAGATTGTCTTGATAGCCCATAAATTATCCCAAGACGTACGGTTTCCCCATCAACACCGTATCATCCGCAAATTGCATAATGGAAAACCGAAGAGAATCGTTAATAACATAACCCCGGAAATAGCCAATCTCCACCGCTTTAGCCACTAGAACCGACAAACCTTCCGCCACAATTAGAAACAAAAAGGGGGAGAAGGGATCCCGTTGTCTCAATCCTCTATGAACTTTAAAATCATTCGTAGGGCTCCCATTAACCAACACCGACAAATTAGTATTGCACACACAAGACTTCATTCATTGAATTCATTTTTGGGGAAATCCCATCCGGTTTAACATATAAAACAAGAAATTCCACGAGATAGAGTCATACACCTTTTCAAAATCGACTTTAAACAACAAACAATCATCCTTCGACTGCTTCGCATAATCAACTACCTCACTAACCATTGCCACCCCATCCAAAATTTGTCAATGGGAGAGAATGGGCTTTAATGAAAAATGGAGATCTTGGATGAAAGCATGTATTTTTGGTGGGACGGTTTCAGTGTTAGTCAATGGGAGTCCGACCTTAGAATTCTCAATAGAAAGGGGATTGCGTCAAGGAGACCCGCTTGCCCCATTTCTCTTCCTAATCGTGGCCGAAGGCTTAACCGAGTTGGTGGGCAGTTGTGTGGAAAAAGGCTACTTAGAGTGTGTGAGCCCGGTTATCCCGTTCCCAATTCTCCAATATGCGGATGACACATTGATCATGTGTAGGAGTACAAGGAAGAATCTTTGGTGCCTGAAGGCGGTTTTGAGGATTTTTGAGATGGTATCCGGGTTAAGAGTGAATTTTCACAAGAGTTGTTTAAGAGGAATGAACTTGGACTTGGAGGAGGTGGAGAGAGCCACGCAATTTTTATATTGTAAATTGGGTGAAACCCCATTCAATTTCCTTGGGATTCCAATCGGTGCAAATCCAAGACTAAGTGGAACATGGAAGCCCGTAATAAAGAAAATAAGAGATAGGTTGTCCACATGGAGGAGTCGGCAGCTCTCGATGGGAGGAAGGATTACTTTAATAAATTCAGTTTTGGCTAGTGTCCCGTTGTACCATTTTTCAAAGTCCCCAAGAAAGTATTAAAAGAGATGGTTCAAATACAAAGCAACTTCTTGTGGGGTGGCAAAAGGCGATATCCGGAAGATGGCGTGGGTGAGATGGAGCAAAATTTGTGTCCCAAAGAATAGTGGCGGATTGGGGATAAAAAATATGGAGCTATTTAATTTGGCATTGTTTGGGAAATGGAGGTGGAGAATATTGACTGAAAAGGATAGTGAGTGGTGTAAATTATTGGATCGGTTATACGGGAATGACGGTGTGTTAAATGCAAGGCAACTTTCGGTGTGGTGGAAGGATATCAACAGGATAGATGCTGAATCTACTGCAAGACAAGGCTGGTTTATAGGTTCTGTGAAGCTGAAGCTTGGCGACGGCAAAAGAGTGAGATTTTGGAACGATAAGTGGTGCGGACCGTGGCAATTATCGAAATTGTTTCCCAAAATATATAGTGTAGCAGAAAATCAGAATGGTACTGTTGCGGAGGCTGGAAATTGGTCAGAAGGTGGCTGGTCGTGGCAGCTGTCATGGCGTAGACAGCTTGAACCCGAAGAGCAGGCTGAAGTGATGATGTTGGAAGATACACTGAAGCCTCTAAGCCCGGACAGGTGCAGAGCTGATAAGTGGGTGTGGATGCAGGATAAGGCACTAAATTATAAAGTAAAGTCAGCATATGAATATCTGATAACGAGTTCAGAAGAAATCGTAAATGAGGAGGAAAAGAGGAAAGTATTAAGAAGAATATGGAGCACTGCGGCACCATCGAAATTTCAGGTTCACGCGTTGAGATTATTAAGGAACAGATTACCAACAAGAGCAGCGTTACAGCAGAGAGGAGTGCTTGATCCAAGTCATGGACAGTCTTGTGTATTTTGCCTCCAAGAAAATGAGGAGACAGATCATGTTTTCTTCAACTGTAGAGTGGTGGAGCAAGTGTGGCAGCAGATAACTCAGTGGAGTGGCATCCGGCAGGGACGATTTAATGACAGATGGTCACATTGTTTGGGTTACTCGGTTAGCTTCAAGCATGGCAAAAGGAGGAGGATGAAACAGATGGTTTGGTTAGCAGTAGTATGGACTATTTGGATCAATAGAAACAACATTGTCTTTAGGGGGCGTCTTCCTGATGTAACGAAAATAGTGCAGCACATAAAAGTTATGACATGGGGCTGGTTTAAGTGTAAAATAGGTTCTAAGTCACAAATTACTTTGGTGTAATGGCCCTCTCAATAGTTTAGATTTTGGAGGGGATGATTGAATTGTATTGAATTGTAATGGGTTGTGGTACCCCTTGTACCCTAATTAATAAAACTTTGACTTATCAAAAAAAAATAGTGAAGTAAACTCTTGGGCTACTGCCAAAATCATAATTCTTGTAATTGTCCAATTGCAAAGTTCATGGTTCCAATTATCATGCATCAGCCTGAAATTTGAATTTTATTTCAATTTCCTTAATAAGAAAAATATGGCAAGGTTAAGACAAATTTAAATGAAAGTGAAAGCAGTTATCAAGAATCAACGAGGAGTACTTCACATAATCACCTCATCACATATTTATAGAGCTTGGAAGTGAGGTGTTTTTACAACTTGGCTCTTAGCAATAAAATTGAAGTAAACAGACTATCAATTCGAAAACTAATTCTCTATATCTATGATTTTTCTAACATTTACTTATCAATAAAATTGATGTGTTATTATTAACCAACAGGGAGTAATTTTGACATACAACAATACCTGCTATACTAATCTCCGAAACAGCATACCAAAACAAAATAATACATTATCGTCAACAGAGTAAATAGCCCTAGCATTGGTTTAAAACAAACAAAATTCAAATATAAGCACTTCGTATGTTTTTCTGAGAAGGATACTTTCCTTCTCTTACTATGTCTTCAACTGATTTATTACAGATTAAGAACAAACACAACTAGAGAATACATGTTGTTATGGAGTGTATCCATCAACGAAAACATAAGCCAAGACAACTTTGACAGTTATAACTTATAAGTCACATAACTGTTTAGTTAGAAATGGAGTCGCAAAACTCTAGTAGACACAAAATTCACAATAGCGGTAGAGAATACGAAATTGTAATTGAGTTGGACTCACAGGATAATGTTATTATGTCAAATAGGAAGAGTTGCGATGAAGGGGAAGAGCCTGCTGTTGGTTCCTGAAACAACCAAAGAGGACAAGAACCTGAACCCTAGGTACAGAAATAAGAACATGAGGGAGATGGGATTAGCAATGGAGTAGTACTTTACCAATTCTACGTTATTGGATTGGTAGAGGTGGGTTTTAGGGTTTCTCTAGCTGGAAGAGGGATCTTGAGGCAGCGGTGTTCGTGGGGAGTTCGTTTGTTACTACAACATTTTTACTTTATAGGAACGGTTCAAAACTGCTGTCATAGAAAAGAAAATGATGCCTATAGCTTTAGGGAACACTTTTCAAGTGTGGTCTGTTCGAGTGTTGCCTATTTTCTATGGCAACATTTTTTCGTACTTTAAGGCTACATTATAATAATTGTTGCCTAAACCACATGAATAAGGAACAGTTTTGACATACACACAGTGAACGGTTTTTACATGTTGCCATTATTAAGTACAATTCGTAATCGTTGCCTATTGTACAAAATGATACCCTTTTTAATTGTAGCGATAACTTAAAACTACAATTGACAACTATAACTTAAAATTACAATTGTACATATCTCGCATTCCCTTTTTAATTTTAATTTGATCAACTATTTTTACATCAGATTTAACAAAAAAATAATTCATAAATTGGAGATAACAATTCAAGTGCACCAATAGATGTTAATACTTTGTAGAATCAGAGAGTGAACCCTCAAAATTTGGTCACTTATAACTTATAAGTTTGCCTAAATTTACAAGTCAAAGAACTTTGTATCCTCTATGGGCAATAACACTATTACTAATTACTTTAGAAGATCCTTATCAAGATAGAATGAAGCTTTTAAAGGTTAAAATGTCATTGTGTCCCTCTGCTATGTCATACATGAGCTTCTTTTTTTGATACAGTCATACATGAGCTTCTTCCTCATTGCATCCTAAAAACAATAGTCACAAATAAATGTTCAGGCTCAAAATTAAGAAATAATTTCTCTTTCATTAGTTGTAGTAGATAGGTAACCAACTCTACCCACATATTTCCTCCTTGTACAATCTCATTTCTGCCTATATATTTTACTACGTATATATATTTTACTACGTAAAAAAAATCTCAATTTGGTCTCTTTATGGATCAATTTCTATGTTGAGAAGTGAGTTTTATAGCTGGGTTCTATTATAAATATTTTACTAGGAAAAAGTATTTTAAATCTTGACTAATATCAATCTTCTCCCAGTAGAATTATGTAGATAATAACCCTAATTTTGTTCCTTTTTTTTACTAAGGTTGAATTCTCACTAACATTTAAAGTGGTATCAACTAACAACTATTAGGAACAAGAAAAATTACCCATAGAAAAGCAGGGAAGTAATACCAGGAAAGGAAAATACATGGTAAGAGTCATCCGCGTACACGACTATCCCCTGCTACACCTGTGGCTGTGACACTCCAACACTTTCCCTTCAGCATAATTTCCTTGCAGGATCCACAAATTTTGTTGCCCAAGGAGATTGAAACCATCCATTGTCACTGATGGTACCACCACCAGCTTCCGCCTTTGCAGGTCCGCTATTGGGGTCATCGACGCTTCTCTCCCTCTCCCTCTCCCCCCCCCCCCCCTCTCTCTCTCAAATGGTGGTTATCGATATTGTTGTTAGGTGAGTTTAGGCATTTGATAGTAGGTGGGTCTATGACAATGACGATGGTGTTGCTGGTATGAATGGTAGGGTGGAAGGAGGAGAGGCCAAAGAGACGGGACAATCGACGGAGGACAAGATATTAGGGAACATTTCCCTAACAAATAATAGTTTACTAACTTTCCCAAATATATTTTAGGGGACATTTGTTAGTTGTTGTAAAAAAATGTGTTGCATTAAACGAAAATTTATAAGGCAACAGTCACAACATGTTGCCAAATCTCGTTTCAGGCAACAATTTATACATGTTGGAAAAAGATGTGTTGCTAGAAGTAGTAAATGTTGTAGTGATGGTGGGTTCATGGGTTTTCAGTTCTAATTAAATTTAATGAACCCTACAATAGCGCTTAGTTTACCAAGCGCTATTGAATATAACTGCAGTTATAGCACCCATCCAGACACACTTATGGTTACCGTAAAATTTTAAGACCTTATTGATAGCGCTTCTTTTACAAAGTTCTATAAAATGATAGATATCCATGTTACATCCAACATGGTTGACAATTTCCCTGATTCATATATTTGATATATTATAGCTCATTTTCAAGAAAGCACTATTAAAAGACCGCTGTTAAAAGTCAATTATGGTGTAGTACACCTTTAATGCTTTTTTCGGTGATGGTGTCGTCGTGATCAATGTTGTGGTCGCGGAGAACGAGGTCGTCTAGAGGCCATTGTTCTTATTGTCAGGGACCATGGTCAGCATCTTTCGAGGTCAATAGCTGTGTTGGCTCGGACTACTGTGGTATTTCCTACGTTAGCCTTTTGAGCATTGTGATCAGGAAGACTCCTAGCTTAATCGCTGAGCATGGTGATTGGGTTTTGGACGACTTGGGCTGGGAGAGGTACCAACGGTTCCCCCACAGGGGTGGTTACTACTGGAACTCCGGGTTGGATAGACCTAACTAGGGCGACCGTCGCTACAGGGCGAGCTTCATGATGTTGGGAGTTCTCTAGTTGTAGTGTCTGGACGTGATCATTAGGTGTTGGTTCACGAGGGTTGGCTCTCACTGAATCCCCGCGGGGTTGAGTCTGGAATTTTGGAGGCATTTGGGGGGGGGGGGTGCTTGAAGCGGATTCGAGATTGTTGAGATGTTCTCCCACTGTGGTCGCCAATGAACTGTACTGGCTGCACGTCTTGGTTGGGCAGAGAACCGAGATGCTTACCAATATGAGAAGCTATCTCTCTCCAAGTCGCCGTGGAGATTTGTTGCCGAGATAAGTGTTGGAACAATTCCGAGATAGTTTTGCTCGCATTAATCTGGCAAGGGGTGGTACTTGCACACACTCTGATGCTTAAGTCAGCATAGGGAATCGGTGATGTGAGGTAATAAGTGCGTACCTGATTTATTGATGAGACGGTGCCTTTATAGGGACTGGAGTCCACGCGTGGCATGTTGTGATAAGTGCTTTACGAGCGTTTATGGACCATTTGATGGAGAGAGTGCATATACGCCACCTGTTTCAGCAGATTATGGGCTTCACTAGATTGGGCCTACAAGTGTTTGGCAAATCCAGAACACCCTTCCATGATACCGGCATTAATTATTTGATGGCATCTAACAATGGTCAATTTTTACTTTATTAATTAGCAACCCCAAATCAGAAAATAGAATTTTTGTTTCAAAATGGACATTAAATTAACTTGTTGTATGACTTCTTATAAAAAAAAAAAGAAAAAAAAAACATGTTGTATGACTATACTAATTAACATGTTGTATGACTTCTTATTAAAAAAAAAGAAAAAAAACATGTTGTATGAGTCATAGGCTACTATAGTGTAGAACCTTGAAGGCAAACCCTAAAAACAAACAAAATTGAAGAAATAAAATTTAATTGGGACAATCCAAAAATTGTAAAATAGAAAAGAAAGAATTTCAAGAGAAGCAAAATAGCATACAATGTGTAGTGTTGACAGAGAGAAAGAGGAAAACAGATGGTCTAGTGTCTTGGTGATGATGAAAAGCGTCATTAAAACAATAAGGGAGAAAGAGAGAAAATGAAAAGGAATTGATTTTTATAGTGAAAGAGGGATGATGAATGACAAGTAAATGCGAGGGAAAGAGAAAGCGATTTTGGGTTTGAGGTTTGTTGTTGTACATAAGTGGGTTGTTGTGTGTGAGGGGGTGGTGCGGCGTAAGATGGCGATGTCGACGGAGGAGTAGGAGAAGAGGAAGTAGGTGACATTATTTTTTGAAATGAAGATGATTGAATATCTATTATAATTGATGATTGATTCACTTTGAATAAAATACACGGTATTTAGGCATAAAACCGTGAAATAATTATGAAATTGAGATGTATGTGGACTGAATTGTGTATCTTGTACATTATTATTTTCAATCATCTGTTAATGACTAACCATTGATGCATGGTAAAGAATATTGCAAAATAATTTGTATAAGAACTTCGTATTTTAGGAATTGGTATTGCATGGTGATTTGTAGAGAGGCTCATTAGTGGGATTGATCAAATTCCAGTGAAACGTAAAGCTTTTTCCAAATAAAATCATGAGGGAGTTGTCATCAGGAAATGTACCTAGACTTTTATGTATATTTTATACATTATTATATGACTAAATGCATTATTAATCAGTTAGAAAACCAACATTAAATATGAAAAAAAAAAGAACACCAACATTTAAGGGACGATTTTTTAATTTATATTTTGAATTATTTTTAAATTAAATGGTAGCAACAAATAGGCAAAAAGAACCCAGAGGGTGTGGTTGTGCGGTTGGGGCTCATCCTCCCTTAACTAAGGGTCGAGGGTTCGATCCTTGCCTTGGGCATGGAGCAGCTTTAAATCTCTGGGCCAGCTGTCCCACCCTTCGAGGTGCCTCCAATCCAGCGAGGGGATTAGTCATTGCGTTCGGCGGTGGATATCCTGGTCTAAACCAACAAATAGGCAAAAAGGAATGACATGTAACCAAGCTGTTCCATGTGCACCAATGATGGTCGAGAAATTTTGTTTTCCTAAAATAGATTTATTCACAAGTGGTTGAGATTAAAATAAAAAGTCAATATGAGTTATTTGTGGCATAATACATACACGGCAAATGATATCGTCTTTATTATCATTATTGACCAAGTAATAGTGTTATGTATTTGCTGCGTAATACATGCATGACAATGATATTCATGGCTCTTAATAATCTTTATAATTTGGTTGAGAATAAATGTTTTTATTCCATAGGAGGCCATAATAACTAATAATCCAAATGCAGAAAACCAGAGACCTCAAGTATTCACCATCTACTTAGTTTTTACCTTCTATTTGCTTTGGTCAAAGGAGAAAAGAAGAAAGTTATTGTGTTCATCTAACGTAGTCTGGATCTATATACCTGTGTCAATTCACGGGTATGTGGATTCAGAATATGTTGAATGAGCACAACTGGCATAGAAGATCGGTGAAAATTGATGCTGCTGGTTTGCACTAAATCGTGTTGATCTTGTAGCCAAGGAAATTGCTTGGTACTGAAAGTTGATGCTGTTAAAACTTTCCTTTATGGATTTCTAATTACTTGCATAACTCATTGGTGCCGTTGAAAATTTTCTTGTTAAATTGCCACTAAATGGAGTTTTCTACAAAAGTAAAACGAATAACATATTTTGTTAGAAAAAAAAGGAACAAATTTGTCTTATATTGGTGTTCTCTAGTTAGTGAAAGATATATGTTGATTGTCTTAATATACATAATGAATTACCACTAAAAGATGTCATTCATAGTTAGAAATCTTTTATCCGACTCATGTAAAAGATGTCATTCATATTATTTACTGATGTAAATATCTCCTAGTTAATTATATTTCAGTCTTTGCAAACCAGATCTAATGTAAATATCTCTTTATTGATGTAGGGCGACATCTCCTTAATTTTGTTGACAACCCTCTTATAGAAGATGTCATTTCTATTCTCTTGGGTGCCAACTAAACCAGCTTCTCTCTCAGCGAATTCAAAGAGTAGACAGAGTCGGCCCAATATCCAAACAACTAAATTAAAGGTTTTAGGCCTTAAAATGTTTAATAAAAAAGGCTTCAAAATTTATTATAATATTATATTTATTGTAGATTCCAATATTCTACCAAAGCTAAAAGCTTAGCGTAATGGCTGGAAATTGCTGGCGTAACCTTCGTTTTCTTGGTTCAAGCTCTAGACAAAGGGGGGAAGTCCCCTTGCTATTTAATTGTCGTCATATGATTTTTTTAAAATAAATATTCTCTGTTTTAATTTTTACATTATTTTTAACTACTTTGGTCATCTAATTTGTTGATTTCAGTCAAATCACTCTGATTCTAATCTCTTCCAGAGTCTAAACCTGATACAATAAAGGTATGTTTGGGAGGGGGTTTTCCGAGGAAAAGGGAGATGAGGGCTTGAAAAAAGTTAGTCTATATTTTAATATGTATTTGAGATTTTAAATAATCTAAAAGAACAAGTTAATAGATATCAATATAACATTTCTAATCACACTTGATTCATGTTTAGAGATATTTTATAGTTTCCTCAATTCTAAATTGAAAAATATGTCCTCCCCTCCCAAAACCCCCTCCAAAATATACCGTTCGAAACTTGTGAATAATAAGAGTATCAAGAAAATCAATAAAGAATTGGAACCTAGAGTAAAATTCTATATATTAAAGTATTCTTTGCTGAAATTGGGGGCTGATGTAGTTTTAGGGAAAATTTGAAAGTATTTTAATTTATGACATTATGTACATAAAGAATTATAGTTCAATTCTAAAGTATTTCCTTTTTATTAGTATAACTTTGTAACTGTTTTTTTGTTGAGACCAGGGTACCCGCTGCTCCATACCCAAAGCGATGATTGAACCTTCGACACTTGGTTAAAGGAGGATGAGCCCCAACTGCTCAACTACACCCCCTTGGTTAACTTTGTAACTGTTTTTGGATATAATAAAAAGACATTGCAATTTATACCTATTTACTCAACCCAAATGAAATATATTAAAAATAAAGTCATTTTAATACACGCAAACAAACCTAAATGATATTTCTAAACTTGCACCATCCATTTACTACATTAAACACGTTTTCTAAGTATTTAGTAATTGCTCAAAATGTCTCTCACTAATCTATAATTTTATATCCTAACAATCAGTGGTGAAACTTGACTGAAAAAGCTTGGATGGAACATTAATGAAAGAGACATGGAAACTCAAACACATGGACAGAGACTTAGAAAAGCAACAACACAAAAACCAAAGAGAGAGAAAAGGGAAGGTCCCGAAAGAGCTATGATGTGGCTTATGAAAATGCAATTAAAACAGGTAAATATAAATTAATAATTTATTTATAAAAAAATTATATGATTAAAAAGTAATTTTAATTCCACATAGAGACTCAATTGAAGTTGTTTGTAAAATAATAATTTAAAATTAATTTGATTTAATTTTAAAATACTAGAAAAAGATTGAAAATTATCAACAGTTTGTTCGTGATTTCTAATTCTAATATAAGAGATGTGAAAGAATGTTATTATATAATATTAAAAATAAGAATAAATATAATTATTATTTTTTTGAACCAATAAATATAATTATTATTATTATATGGCGAACATGTTTATATATATATATATATATATATATATATATATATATATTAACTTTCTTATTTTTGATCATATTCAAGACTGTATATTTTTGGTAAGTGAGCACAACATCAAGCTCTAGGAAGGTTTGATCCTTGCTGTTGGCATTCCATGAGTTTTTAAGCATTTTATTCGTCTCTCTCTTGTATTGACCTGTGCAAGTCATGAAATATTAATGCATTGAATTTCTTTTTATAAGAAAAAAATAGTATATTTTTATATAAAAAAAAGAATATAATGGTCATGAAGTTGTGAAACGGTTTCTTTTTATATTGAAATGAGAGGTAATATATAAAAAAATTGCAATTATTTAACAAGATCATCAATATTGTAATGGTTTTCGCTGTTGCTTGGTGAGCACCATGTGGCGGGTTTGAGTCCTGAATTTTTCTTTTTATGAAAAAGCAATTTAATTATTAAAACATTGATCTAAAAAAGTTAAGATGGCTAGGATTCAAACTCGCGTGCGCGCGGAACCTACTACCACTGAAGTAAACGCGAATGTTATACAGTTTTCGAATATTATATATATATAAGTATAAATACACCTTGTCAAAAAAAAAGTATAAATACACAACTTTTTTGGGCTGGGGCCCTGTGCGGTAGCACAGCCACACAGGCCCATGGCCGGCCCTGGGTAAGAGATGTTGGGAAACACATGGAGTTGTTGTTATCATCCTTAGATCTGACAAAGTTGGAGGTAAAAATGGGACGAGAGATAAAATTATTTTTGGCTGCGAGATGAATGGGAAATTCACCAATAAATTTAGGGTCATCGGTTGAAAGAAGCGTAATTGTCTATTTAAGTTGAGAGTTACATATACGGTTCGTAATGGGGGTTGGCGTTTGAGGGCTAGGTGTGCACTCCACACACATGATCTGCTTACAACCTCAACCGGCTCCACAATGTTTGGCCGGTTAACGAAGGAGGAGAAGGCTATAATCAATGAACACACAACATTGTGGGTTGCCCTAAAAGGTTGTATGAATGCCTTGAAAAATAAATTTCCGAGCAATGTGACTTTTATGCCCCAACTATATAGGCAGTGTTACATCTACAGGTCTTCCTTGAAGAATCCTAGAACTGATATTCAAGAGCTGATGAGATTAATAAAATCTAAGAAGTATTTATGTTGGAGTAGGAAAGTTGAGGCCACAGATGTGGTAAGTGACATCATGTGGGCACATCCCACTTCTATCAAATTATTCAGATTGTTTCCAAAGGTTCTTATTCTAGACATCACTTATAAGACCAACAAATACACAATACCTCTGTTAGAGATTGTGGGTGTCACTTCAACCGAGATAACCTTCTCAGTTGCATTTGCATAAAAGACTTGCAACTATTAAGGAGTTACTGCTTGTTAGGGGTTATGGGAGACAGGACAAGGACAAGTGGCTGAGCATGCCTGAGATGGGGTACATTATATCTACCAAATATAATGTCACCCTAGTTGAATATATTATCTTTAAAAAACTCATATACATATTTGTCTTTGAGAGGTTCTTATTCATCTACTAAGAGTCGCAACATCATCTTTATTCTTCACGTGAACGACTGTCACTGGGTGCATGTTGTGCTCTTGCCTAAGTGTTCATTCCTTCAATTGGTCTTCAATAGGAGTGTTTTTCATCTAATGAAGCTACGTCATGGTTGGATCCCTATATGAGGTGTTTCCAACTATGGGCGTCTTTGGCTCCTGTTCTGAAACCACCATCTCATCCGTCAAAGATTATAGACTTAACAATTGATTGACCTCATGGTTGAATTTGATTGACGTTTCACTAATATTTTGGCACTAGTGTTTTGTAATTAATATTCCTTACTTATTATTTTTAGAACTTATATCTTAGAACGCTGAATTTTATTTATTTATTTTTTACAAAATGGATTTATCTAATTAATAAGTATCTTTTATTAGTAGATAAATCAGTTACCTAATATTATCAAAAACAAGAATTTCTCTATCTCTATTGTATTTCCGTTTTGTTTTTTAAAAGTAACAGATTTATGTTGTTTTACTTACTTCCGTTATACAAATTTGTTGAGGTACGAAATTACCATATTTAAAGGTAAATTCATTTTGGGTTTTTTCAACAAACAAATTTACCTAATACTTTGGTAATTCCGTTAAAGACCAAATATCAAGGGTATTTTTGGAATAAGAGAATATATGGAGATATTAGGAGATAGTAGTGTGAGGGTAAAAAAAAAACTCAAAACGTGATCCTAGATAAAATCAGAGTAGCTATTTAGTGGGCTAAAAACGTTGGCAAAAAATACTTATAACTAACCGTTAAATACAAAAAGAGGAAAGTTAAAAGGGTAACGGGAAACACAACTTAAACTTAAAAAGATTCCCAAATTAGAAGCACGAGGAAATTAATCCAATCCCGTTTCCAATTTCCTAACAACCAGGGAATTCCACGGAGTATATATCGAAACTGCGTCCCTACGGCGACTACTCAGAATAACTCCCCAACTACCACCACCACTTCCGTCTCTTCTCCGCCATCACTCCCTCTCAAATCCCTAATCCCCAAATGGACCAATAATCACAATTCACAAAATTCCCAATTCAATTTCATGTCTCGGTTTCCACTTCTCGTTCTCTGGATTCTAACCCTATCGTTGAGTTTAAGTGACTCTTTAAAGGTTCCTTTTAGAGTTAACGATGTTCTCCCCGTTCTTCCTCGTGGAATTTCGTGGCCTGTTCTTAACAATTTTCATAGCGCTGTTGATTTGCTTCCTTCTTTTGTTGGTTCTGTGACTCCTAATAATAGTTCTATTGAGTGGAAAGGTGCTTGTTTTTATGATAATGAAGCAAAACTTGAGTTCACTGCTGGGGATAGAGATGATTCGGATTTGGGTGGTGCCATTCTATATCTCAAGGTTTTATTTTTGTTTTTATATTTGCTTTGATTATTATTGTGTTTTTTGATTATTATTATTATTACCTTTGAGGATTGAATTTTGTTAAGTCAAGTTTAACTGTTGATTGTTTCCAACTTTAATTTCTCTATGAATTGAGACTATTGTTTCTTCTTTCTGTGTGACGTGTTTGTTTATGTATTGACTATCTCCTTATTTATCATTAATTTAAACAAATAAACAAACTGGAAAAACTGTTTTTCCCTCTCTAATTTCATGGTCCTTTTTAGGGAAATTGACCCTCTCAACTTTAATTTAGTGTATTTTATGAGAGTGGAAGAAGAGTTAAGATGAGGGAGTGTCTTTAATATAAGAAGAGTTTAGGATTGAAATTTGTTAGGTGAAGTTTAAGTGTTGATTGTTTCAAACTTTGATTTCTTTGTATCGTTCTGTGTGACGTGTTTGTTTTTGTATTGATTATCTCTTTATTATTTATGCTTAAACAAACTGGAAAAACAATGTTTTTATTCTCTCTTTCTTATTTCAAAGTCCATTTTAGCTAGGAGTTGAGAATATATCAATTGAATCGCAATTACTTTGTGTATGTGATGAATCCTCATTAGTGTAATTGCTGGTACCTGCATGGCTTTTGTATAACGAATAAACACTAAATTTAGTCTCTAAAGTGTCATTTTCTGTCATATTTAGTCTCTGATGAAAACCTATTGAATAATCCTTAAAGTTTATTTCCAGTCTGAGTGTCAAATTTTAGGAACTAAATTGATGGAAGATATAAACTTTAAGGACTATTTAATAGGTTTTCATAGTTTAGGGGATATTTTATAGACTAAATTGAGGGTTTATTCTTTGTATAACTGTGAATTCGCTGCAAGGTTCAGTCTAAGGTGGACCTCATTGTAATGGTTACACTAGTGGTTCCTTTTTATGAACAGTTGATTTGTTATTTATATTAAAAAAATTAATCGTAAAGATCAACGTTACCCAATTTTAATCATGGCTATTTTATTATTATAACCTAATTGATTATTATCTGTAAGGAGAAGTGAACACCAGATGTATACTGACAAATATATGCTGTATTTCCTCTCGTTCTCTTTATTTATCTGATGAATTTAATTGATACATGGTACTACCAGAAATTGGATGCAGCTGTTGGTTGGATTGGTTAATGAAAAGTTTAAATATATGTCTTATGTTATCCCTCCTCTGCTCTCTTATGGTGTGGGTTGTGAATTTTGGTTTTGCTATGCTGAAAAGATAGTTTTTGGCCTTTCACAGACAGAGGAAGCTCACAGCTGGACCTGCATGGATCTATATGTTTTTGCAACGCCATACAGAATTACATGGGACTACTACTTCGCTGCGCGAGAACATACCTTGAAGTTTGATTCTTGGGAAGAGCCTGCAGAGTTAGAATATGTATTTTTCCTTGTGCAACTTTCTGTTTTGTTTGAATCTTTTTTGGTGGTGAATCCCTATTACAGAAAGATAATATTCTCACTACATTGTACAGGTAAAGCAGCATGGGGTTTCTGTGTTTCTCATGCCAGCGGGAATGCTGGGTACACTTCTTTCTCTAGTTGATGTGTTGCCTCTATTCTCTAACACTGCATGGGGACAGAATGCCAATTTGGAGTTCCTAAAGAAACACATGGGAGCTACATTTGAGAAGCGGAGTCAGCCTTGGCGTGCAACTATTGATCCTGCAGATGTTCATTCTGGAGACTTTTTGGCTGTATCGAAAATCCGTGGTAGGTGGGGAGGTTTTGAGACGCTAGAAAAGTGGGTAACCGGTGCATTTGCTGGTCATACATCTGTTTGCTTGAAGGATGATATGGGCAATTTGTGGGTTGGTGAATCTGGGCATGAGAATGAAAAGGTATAAAATTTGGTAAAATTTACTGTGTTGTGTACAACACATAACTCAACTATAATTTTCTTATGAAATTTGGTTTTCTAATGTTGATGCCCGGGCAGCCCAGCATCATATAATACGCATCACTTAGAGCCTAGTAAACAGTGATTGAGTGAGCTCCATTATTTCATTCTGTTTCAATCACATTAACATAAACAGGATTATATTGTCTTGATGGTCTGTCATTGTCCAGGGTGAAGAGATAATTGTGGTAATTCCATGGCATGAATGGTGGGAATTGGCTCTTAAAGATGGTTCCAATCCACAGATAGCTTTGCTTCCCCTGCATCCAGAGTTGCGTGCAAAATTCAACTCCACTGCAGCATGGGAGTATGCGCGGAGCATGTCTGGCAAGCCATATGGTTATCATAATATGATATTCAGTTGGATTGACACAGTAGCTGACAACTATCCTCCACCACTTGATGCTCACTTGGTATTAGTCTTTTCCTTATTTTTGTAAGAGTAAAATAAATATGTAATTGAACCAGCATTTCTATTAGAATATTTACCAAGAGCACACTGTATTGATTTTCTATGGGAGAGAGTGCCCAACTTATTGCTATTTGTTAAGAAACATTTGAATCTTGACTGGATTAACAGTTTAGGGAAGAAATAGATAGTACTTAGGGCTTTCAGAAAGCAAATAATATCATCACAAGACTTATATTCTGTTATAAGAAAGTTCTCTGTTTTTCCTTACATTTCTGCAATACTGAAATTATTGCATGAAAAGAGAGAAACTATTCTCTAGCCTTCCTTTGCTCCTGTGGCCTGTGGGTCTCAAATACAAAAGGAATATTTTTTGCTATGAGCAATTGAAGACTGTTTCTGAGTGATCTGTGCTGTGCAGGTAACTTCTGTCATGTCTATGTGGACACGGATGCAGCCCTCTTATGCTGCAAACATGTGGAATGAAGCGCTGAATAAGCGGTTAGGAACCGAGGTATATCTCATTGCTGTTTTACCATATATGGACAAGCACAATTACATGTATATATATCTTACCTTATATGGAACTATTCTTAATCAAAAACAAGAACCACACACATTTACATTGAGATTTAGGTTACCATTCACCACCTCATTCTGGTGCTATTCCATACCTTGTAACCGAAACACGGTTTGAATCCTCGTTGGGGGTGTCATACTTACTGTCGGACTGTATTTCAAATAGTATTGCCTCCGATGGAGGATACCTTTGGGAACCCAGGAAAAATACATTGTAACCTTTATGATGAAATTTCTACATGGTTTATAGTTTTATTTAAGATGAAATTTCTACATGATTTATAGTTTTATTTCAGGATTCCATTTTTACTGCATGAAAATGGTCTTTCAAGAGTCCTTCATGCCTTGACTTTGTTTCATTATTAAAGTGTTCTTGTCAAATGTGGAATTGTTTTATCACGCTTAAATGTTTTGACTTGTAAATGATGATATATACAGCATTCTAGCTTTTATATAAATTTGTTTAATATTTCTGTATTGATCTTACTGATAATCAAATTCTTAATTAGTTCCTAATCTTAAAATTCCATTGAATATATGACATCTTTAATATTCCTTAGGTTTGCAGAAACCGCAGTGGCATTTTATGGTGTTCCGAACTGATGAATATTTTACAATTAGTTGGATCTCCTTTGTTTGTTGGGATCTCATTTGTTTGTGCTTTCAGGGTTTAGATTTGCAGGATATTCTAGTTGAGACTGAGAAGCGTGGGATAGCTTTTGATGAATTACTTACCATTCCAGAACAAGATGAATGGGAATACAGTGATGGGAAGTCAACAACATGCGTGGCCTTTATTCTTTCCATGTATAAAGAAGCTGGAATTTTCGGTCCCATTTCTAGCTCCATTCAAGTAACTGAATTCACAGTAAGTCATGTTGCCTTAGTAATTACATGGATGAACATAAGCCGAGTCAATTTCCTCTCTCACCCTTTTACTTCGTAACAAATAGCAGTCCTCATGTCTCTACGTTGTAATTTGCAGATTCGTGATGCATACATGCTTAGGATTTTCGACGATAATCAAACACGACTACCAAAATGGTGCAACAATGAGAGTGACAAGCTTCCATTCTGCCAGATTCTTGGTGAATATAGGATGGAATTACCAGGCTACAACACCTTGGATCCTTATACAAATATGAACGAGCACTGTCCTTCCCTTCCTCCAACATATGAAAGGCCTTCGCTATGTTAGATTCACCTCTTATACGTTATTCTGTTTTTATTGATTTTCCTGTTATCTATAACTTCAGTTATCTAGTAGTTTGCTATTGTGGAATTGCCTATAACTGCGGGAAAGTGGAGCATGTAACTTCAGCTTTTCAAGTTGACATGGAAATTGTATATATGAATTTATTATGGTGGTTTCCTGTGATGTTGGTAACTTATAATAATTTTTTATGGTCCCTGATGTGCCGTATATTGCTATGTATCTGGAAATATGTCAATGAAAATCATTACAAAACATAAGATGGTGTTTGGTAGGAGAGAAAGAGAGAAATATTGTTTGGCACACTCTCTTCTCTCTTTCTTTCTTCCCTCTTTCTCTTCTACCGAATACAACCCACAACATTGTTTGAAAAGTATGACAAGATAGATTGAAAATGAGGTTAGATCTAACAATGTTAACGTTTACAAATATCAAGGACTAACTTAACACAGGAAGATTCTGACTAAGCCTACGTTTAATTGTGTACAAATTGGCTAAACGTGCGACAAACTAGAAGTTGGTAGTTTTAATTTCTGACATACCGTGAAAAATCGTGACTTTCCAATAATCCAAACACATTGCTAAAGCGAAAAAGCAAATTAAGATAAAGTATTAAAGGTGTAATTTTGTCTAAAAATTGTAATGCATGTTTTTTTTGACAAGAAAAAAAGGTAATGCATGTTAAAACGGTATATAAAATAGAACAATGCTCAAAACACATTATTGGCGATTTAGCGGATTGATTCCTCTTATTCCATGTTTTTTCTCCATTATTCTAAGGTGATTACTCCCATACCCATTCAAAGTTGGGTGGGTATGATACATTCTAGGTAAAATTAGGCAAAATTGGTTCAATATTTATTTTTATTTTAAAATATTTAAATAGAAAAAAATGTGTCATTAAGTATTTTGCCTAATTTTGCCTAAAAGGTATCAGACCCACCCAACTTTGGATGGGTATAATAGAATTTACCTTATTCTAATCTTTCTCCATCTATATAATTATCATTTCTCTCTTTTTTATTATATTTATGTTATACCAAATAAAGAAAGAGTCCTCTATATCTTCTCTCTCTCTCTCTCTCTCTCTCTCAAACAATATTTGCAATATACCTTCTGACTTATCTCTTTATTCCTCTGCATTTTCTTTCTCTCGTCTTTCTTTCTTCTCTAAACCAAACCAAGTATAAGAAAGATGTGAAATAATACAAACCTGCTAACCCGTATTGGAGTATGATGGCTTTTCAACAAGGTCAACCGTAACATGCTTCCAAGTTCCAATCACTAAACTCCAATGGAAGAACCTGAACCTGCAAATTGGTCTTGTGGAACTAAACTACACTTGATTTAACCAACTTATCAAGCCCAAAACCAGGAAACCACGTTCTACTTTTCTTTTCCTAACCTTTAAATAATTTAATATAGACCTAATAATACCACTACCCTACAAGTACAAATAAATGAAATAATCAAGGTGTTGGAATTGGAATATAAACTAATGTTCCTTAACATTAGAATTAAATCATTTTTCTAGAAGGAACGCGTCAAAGTCAAACAACACCATCCTCCTTAATTATTTTTCGTTGTTATATTAAAATAAGTATATTATCAAACACAATGTCCTCAATGTATAAAAAAAAAACACAATGTCCTCAACAAACAAAACAGGACAAAACTTCGAAGCTTCCAACGATGGCGCATCCTTCAGTGTTTACCTTTCAGCACGAACAATTCACGACACAGAATATTTCAACGCACATTTGTTGACGAAGACTCCAAAGTTCCCAATTTCACATCTTATATATCTAGATTCAAATATTTGTCTATTGCTTCATAAATCACAATACTTATATATACTTACAAACATCTCTTCAAAATCATCACCTTCACAATTAAATTCTCCAAAACAAACATGAGAACTCTCTTCTTTTCTTTAGCAATAATAACACTTAGCATCTCAGTACCTTCAGTTTCAGCTCGTTTCTTCCCAAACGCATCATCAATTCCGCCGTGGATGTCAAACCACGCGCCACCTGGTGCGTGGGATACATACAAAAACTTCACAGGCTGCAGTCCTGGAAAAACATATGACGGACTTTCCAAACTCAAAAACTACTTCAACCATTTCGGTTACATACCCAATGGGCTACCGTCAAATTTCACCGACGACTTCGACGACGCCATGGAATCTGCCGTCCGTGCCTACCAAAAGAACTTCAATCTCAACATCACTGGCGAACTTGATGACGCCACAATGAACCAACTTGTTCGTCCACGTTGCGGTGTCGCCGATATCATCAACGGTACAACCACCATGAACTCCGGCAAGTCAAACACAAACACAACAAACTTCCACACCGTCGCGCATTACTCTTTCTTCCCTGACCAACCACGGTGGCCGGAGGGAACAGAGGAACTAACCTACGCCTTTGATCCAGAAGAAAATCTCAACGACGCAACTAAGCAAGTTTTCGCAAACGCGTTCGATCGATGGTCAGAAGTAATAACAATAACCTTCCGCGAGACGACGTTGTTTAACACTGCAGATATCAAAATAGGCTTTTATAGTGGGGACCACGGGGATGGAGAAGCATTTGACGGCGTTTTAGGGACGTTAGCGCATGCGTTTTCACCAACTAACGGGAGGTTCCATTTGGATAAATCAGAGGATTGGGTTGTTAGCGGTGATGTGACAGAGTCTTCGCTTTCAAATGCAGTGGATTTGGAATCTGTTGCGGTCCATGAGATAGGACACCTTTTAGGATTAGGACACTCGTCTGTTGAAGAAGCTATTATGTACCCTACGATTACTTCGCGTACTAGAAAAGTGGAGCTTGCTAATGATGATATTGAAGGGATTCAACAGCTTTATGTTTCTAATCCTAACTTCACTGCAAGTTCTACAACTACTGGTAATGGTAGGGATACTAGCCATGGAGATCGCCACGTGGCTTCGTTCGTTTACTCTTTGCTTTTCTTTGGGTTTGTATGTTTGATTTTGTAGATTTTCTGTAATGTTTTGTTTTTTCGGGTTGGTTTATACGGAAAGTATATGATACGTGTCGGGTATGTGGCTACGTATGTATATACATAGGTTTTTGTTTACTATATTGTATATTTTGTACTACTGACATTCTTCATTCTTTTGTAATAATAATTTATGATAAACAGAACTGTTATTTGGTATTTATGATTGAATCTTTTGTTTTCTTTACCTATATTGAAAGAGTCTACTGTTTATTTGTATTGAATTGCAAAAGATAATACAACCTTGTTTTATGTATAACAGTATACGAGGAGTACAATTTAAAATCAAACGAATTAAAAACAACTTCATTACTAACAACCTGGACTACAAGCTCTATCTTTATCTCTGATTCAAATATCTAATTGAATTTAGAAACAACTTTGATCCAATTATCTAGTGTCGATAATATTACTAGAACAACAATTATGTAGCATCCTTATTCTCCAATTCCTCCCTTCAAGTTAGAGTTTGAGAATTATGAGCATCCAATTTTTCCCTTAACTCTTAGAATTGTATTGCAACCAGAGGGAGCGCCTTGATGAGTATATCTGCTTTCTGCTTCTTCTTAAGTTCCTGATGAAGACTACTTTCAGTGAAACAACTTCCTTTGATTACCACAAATATCATAATAATATTTTCCCAATGGAATAAACATGTTGAAATGGGACACAAAATTGGTGAGTTACATCAATACTCATCTCCCAAAATTAGCAGATTTTTGAGGATATGTGACTGTCTAGAAATTGTTTCTCACATAAATAGAGAGAAGATAGTTCGTATACTACCAAATACTAGTATTTTCCTAAGATAAGACGGTTCGCATAAACAGTACCACTACACAGAGAGAGAGAGATGTTACTCGTAAGTTTTTTCCACCTATGCCACGTCATTCGTTGAATTGCTGAATATTGTCGACGAGAAACGAAGCTAACACTTAAATTGTCAAAGTAAGAAATGGGGGATCCTCGAAAGTACTTATATACCTCTGCGACTCGGAAATCGAACTGGCACGTCCAATCAATGCGTCACTTCAATTCTGACATAGGAAATTGAATTGCAATTATGGCGCCTCCGCCTCGGTTCCTCAAACGTCACCTCCCTGCTCCCCCTGAGCAAGAGACACGTGGCGCTGTAATCATTACCCCCTTCTAAGAACCAAAACGCTCCAATCAAACTGAGCTTGACCTTAATTACTCCCCGACCTCGACTTGGGGGGCCACTGTTCCGAACTGGGCCCAAGACCCACTGACCCGGGTTAGGCCCATTTCTGCATCGGGGACAGCCCAATACACATGAAGATCACATCCAACGGTTAAAAGGTCCGCACCCGCATCCAACGGCCCAGCCACGACACCACGTCTATAAATAGGAGTGCGGCCCCTCACTTCCAGGTATGTTCTTCATTCTGTTCTTGGCTCTTCACTTCCCTTGCTGACTTAGGCATCAGAGTGGTTGCAGGTACCCCCCACCCGAGATGCGGGGATGACCTACCTCGGACCATCCGAACTCAATCTTCAAACTCCAAGCACAACAGGTTGTACCCCGGACCCGACGTCCAGGTACCGAACAATAATAACCAATTGAAAGGTTAATTTTGGAACAAAGACACACCTTCACAATCACCGAATTCAAATGTTATTTTCTTCGGCGAATAATCAATCTTCATAATGAGTCTGTGATACATATTACCCTTACGGAGTCCCACCGAGTGTGCCAAGATATGTTGATGGTGATTTTTGGCCGGAAATCAAGTCCATCAATACAAAATCAAAATCAAATGAAAACGACACTCTCCGATATATAGGTAACTCAAATCACAAATTGAAAGCAAAAATAGAGAAGAATTCATACACATCAACATTAGAATCATGGAGGTGGTGTCATTGATGATGTCGGCGACACCGCAGCGTGGACGGACCAGTTGGTTCATTGTGGCGTTGTCGAGTTCGCCGGTGATGTTGAGGTTGAAATTTTCTGGTAAGCACGTATGGCAGATTCGAAGGCGGCGTCGTAGTCGTCTGTTAAATTTGAGGCTGGCACATTTGGGATGTAACCAAAGTGGTTAAAGTAGTTTTTGAGTTTTGAGAGACCATTGTATGTTTTTCCAGGGCTGGAGCCGGTGAATTTGCGGTATGTATCCCATGCGCTTGGTGGCACGTGGTTTGACATCCATTTCGGAATTGAAGATGTGTTAGGAAAGAAACGAGCTGAAATTGAAGGTAATGTGATTGTAAATGTTACGATTGCTAAAGAAAAGAAGAGAGTTTTCATGTTTGTTTCAAAGAAAAGTTAATGATGATTTTGAAGAGGTCTTTGTAACTATAATAAGTATTGTGATTTATGAAGCAATGGACAAATATTTGCATCTAGTTATATAGGGCCTGTTTGCTTACTGTTTTTCTTTGTTTGATTACTGTTATGATAAATGTTTTTAGTTTTTGAAAACAAAAAATACAAAAAAATTGCTTTATAAAGTATTGTAATTTCTTTTTAGTTTTTAAAAACAGACACTATTTAGTTTTTAAAATCCAAAAACTCTAAACATCTCAGCCATATTTATGATTTTACTTTCCAATTTTAGCTTTTTAGTTTTGAAAGGATATGTTTGGATAATTTAAAGTGAATGGAAAAAAACTGAATGGAGCGGAATGAAAAGGAGGTAACAGAGCAGAACGGAAGGGATGGGAATGAAAATAAGGGAAACCGTTGTTTTCATTAATGGCAATTTTGTAAATATGATAAGAGCTTGCATAAACTATTAAACACGACACCAATTGTTTATCCCACATATAACTAAAATGTATTTTTTTTTTGACAAAACTACCAACTAACCATTGTGAATATTTATATTATATTAGTGGATGTCCATTACCCCTATGTGTAATGATGTACTTGTGAAGAAAATAATAAACAAAATTCTTATATCTTCTCCATATTTGTTCTTGTTCTTCTTATCTCTCAACCTTTCTTCTTGTTTATATATATTATTTCACACTACAAGAAATAGTGGATTTACTGTCCAAAACATTCCGGCGGATATAAATCCGTTGGAAACTTTCCGGCGGATTTGATAGATTTCCGGCGGATTTTTTGGACTTTCCGGCGGATTTTTATCCCACAGAAACTTTCCGACGGATTTTTTGGACTTTCCGGCGGATTTATAAATTTATTTTTTTTTTTTTTGCAAAAATCCGCCGGAAAATACCAAAAATCCGCCGGAAATTTCCGGCGGATTTTTGGTAATTTCCGGCGGATTATTTGGACTTTCCGGCGGATTTATAAATTTTTTTTTTTTTTTGCAAAAATCCGCCGGAAAATACCAAAAATCCGCCGGAAATTTCCGGCGGATTTTTTGTCATTTCCGGCGGATTTTTTGGACTTTCCGGCGGATTTATAAATTTATTATTTTTTTTTTTTGCAAAAATCCGCCGGAAAATACCAAAAATCCGCCGGAAATTTCCGCCGGATTTTTGGTAATTTCCGGCAGATTTTTTGGACTTTCCGGCGGATTTTCCAATTTTTTTTTTTTTTTTTTCAAAAATCCGCCGGAAATTTCAAAAAATCCGCCGGAAAATTTTGGAGGGAAAAAAATCCGCCGGAAATTTTAAAAATCCGCCGGAAAAATTTAGAGGGAAAAAAATTCGTCTATAAATACAACTTTCTCCTACCCTCATCTCATTCTCTCATTTATCTCTTTCTTTCCTTCTTATTCTCTTCTACATTTTCTCTATCTTATCTTTTTTCTTCTTTCTCATACTCTCTAATCTTCAAAAATTTCTCTACATATCTCTCTTCTATAATTCTCCTTTCTTCTTCATTCTCACTTCTTTATTCTTATTCCTTATTCATCTCACTATTTTATTCTTATTTCTTCATAATTCCTCATTCTTATTCTCTCATATATCATTTCTTCTCATATTCTCTTTTATTCTTTCCTTTTTCAACAATACCATTCAACATTTGATTTTACTTTTGTTTTTTGACTTTTATTTAAAACACATATTAAGTTATAAAATTCAAAAAAAATTTAAAAAATTTCGAATTTTTAAAAAAAAAAAAAAATTGGAAAATCTGCCGGAAATTTTTTTAAAAAAAAAAAAAAATTCCGGCGGATTTTTGGTAGTTTCCGGCGGATTTTCCAAAAAAAAAAAAAGAAAAATTTAAAATCCGTCGGAAACTACCAAAAATCCGCCAGAAATTACCGGCGGAAAATCCCCGGAAACTGTTTGCGACGAGGGTTTTTCCGGCGCCAAAAATCCGCCGGAAAGTCCACATTTTCGGCGGATTTTGGTCATTTCCGGCGGATTTTGGTCGCCGGAAAATCCAATTTTTCTTGTAGTGTCATAACACGTTATCAGCACGAAACTTTATCAACCTAAGGTAATATTTGTTCTTAGATACTACTTCTTTGCACTTGTACGTGAATGAGATCTGAAAGAATACATTTCTGTCGATACTCAGATTTTATAAGATTTAATCCTTTTGTCTTGTTGTTTGATCGATGTTGGGTTATTTAGGGGAAGTCCTCATAATATTATGCTTGACACATGTTGGAGAAGATGATCATTCATTTTTGTTGTGTATACTATACATATAAATGACTCCATTTGTCCATGTATTTTTATTGAAAGATCAAAAAAAGAATTTGCTATAATTGTTGTCTATGTTAATGACATAAATAGTACTGGAACTCCTGAATAGCTTCCAAAAGCTATAGATTGCTTAAAGAAAGAATTTGAGATGAAGGAGTTGGGAAAGACCAATTTTTCTCTAGGATTACAAATTGAGCATTTAAGTAATGGAACTTTTGTGCATGAGGCTTATATAGCAAAAGTATTAAAACGTTTCTATATAGCAAGATATAGTTTTTCTCCCACACGAAGACATTGAAAAAGAGTCAAGTATATAAATTTTTACCTTAGATGAGGTACACTGAATATGGGTTTGTTTTATTCCAAAGTACTCAAATTAGAACTAACAGGTTATGCAGATGCAGGTTATTTTCTCAGATCCTCATAATGGTAGATCACAAACACGTTACTTGTTTACTTGTGATGGAACAACAATTTCTTGGAGATGTTTGAAACAGACCATAGCAGCAACATCATCAAATCGTGCAGAACTTTTAGCACTACATGAAGCAAATCGAGAATGTGAATCCCATATTTGCTTTTTAGGTAAGACCTTGTGAATTTAAGTTGTGCAAAAAATTGGTTTGATCGAGTCAAACCGGGTTACACAGGCTGGGCGGGTCACCATGCAGACCTTGTGAATTTAAGTTTGCAAGAATTGTTCTTTTTTTCAACAATTATCTTCTGCTAATTTGCTACTGAGATATTGTTCTGTAATTTGTAGAGAGATAGCTCACGCAAATATACTTAACTTTGTTTAGAGAGAAAATAATTGAATTAGAAGGAATACGGAATTGGAAGACATCATATTCTTCTCGTTATTTCTTTCATCCTCTTGGAACAAAGACACACCTTCACAATCACCGAATTTAAATGTTATTTTCTTTGGCGAATGAACAATCTTCATAATGAGTCTGTGATACATATTACCCTTACAGAGTCCCACCGAGCGTGCCAATATTAGTTGACGGTGATTTTTGGCCGAAAATCAAGCCCATCAATACAAAATCAAAATCAAACGAAAACGAGACTCTCCGGTAAATAAGTAACTCAAATCACAAATTGAAAGCAAAAAATAGAGAAGAATTCATTCACATCAACATTAGAATCATGAAGTGGGCTCAAGATTGGTAAAGTGAACAACATTTAAATATGAAACAGTAAAAATAGGGCTTAAAAGAAACACAGGAATCATATTATGATTGTTTACCATAAACATGCATGTTTATTGCATTCGGAAAAGCATATTATGATATTTGTGGGATCAAATTAACGATGTTGTTTCACCTAAAGTAATCTTCATCGAAACCTACAAAGAAGCCGAAAGCAAATATTCTCATTAAGGCTCTAAATGCAAGACAATTCAAGGAGTTAACGGACAAGTTGGAAGATCATAACTCTGCCAATATAAGCAATGGATTCTTTCAATAAAGGTAAAGAAAACAAAAGATTCAATAAAACAAATCCTAATACCACCAATCACAGTTCTGTTTATGATAAATTATTATTACAAAGGAATGAAGAATGTCAATAGTACGAAACAACCACAAAAACCAAAAACAAAAAATTACAGAAAACTCTCATCTAAAAAATCAAACATACAAACCCAAAGAAGAACATAAATAAAAAGAGCGAACCCACATGGTGATCTCCAAGGCTAGTATCGCCCCCAGTAGCAGTAGTTGTAGAACTTGCAATGAAGTTAGGACTAGAATTAAGCATAAAGCTGTTGAATCCCTTCAATATCATCATTAGCAAGTTCCACTTTCCTAGTCCCCACAGTAATCGTAGGATACATAATAGCCTCTTCAACGGACGAATGCCCTAATCCTAAAAGGTGACCTATCTCATGAACCGCAACGGATTTCAAGTCCACTGCATTGGAAAGCGAAGACTGTGTCACATCATTGTTAACTACCCAATCTTCTGATTTGTCCAAATGGAACCTCCCATTAGGTGGTGAAAATGCATGTGCTAATGTCCCTAAAACACCGTCAAATGCTTCCCCATCTCCATGGTCCCCATTGTAAAACCCTATTGTGATATTTGCCATGTCAAACGATGCCGTTTCGTGGAAGGTTATCGATATTACTTCGGACCATCGAGCGAACGCGTTTGCGAAAACTTGCTTAGTTGCGTCGTCGAGATTTTCTTCTGGATCAAATGCGTAGGTTAGTTCCTCTGTACCTACCGGCCACCGTGGTTGGTCAGGGAAGAAAGAGTAATGTGCGACGGTGTGGAAATTCTTGTCTTGTGTGTTTGACTTGCCGGAGTTCATTGTGGTGGTGCCATTGATGATATCAGCCACACCGCAACGTGGACGGACAACTTGCTTCATTGTAGCGTCGTCGAGTTCGCCAGTGATGTTGAGATTGAAGTTTTTCTGGTAGGCACGGACGGCAGACTCCAAGGCATCGTCGAAGTCGTCGGTGAAATTTGACGGAGGCCCGTTGGGGATGTAACCAAAATGGTTGAAGTAGTTTTTGAGTTTTGAGAGACCATCATATGATTTTCCAGGACTACAGCCCGTGAAATTTTGGTATGTGTTCCACACGCCTGGTGGCGGGTGCTTTGACATCCAAGTGGGGATTGAAGAGGCATTGGGAAAAAAACGAGCTGAAATTGAAGGTAATGTGATTATAAGTGTTATTATTGTGAATGACAAGAAGAGAGTTCTCATGTTTTGTTTGTGAAGGTGATGGTTTTGAAGATATATTTGTAAGTATGAGTATTGTGATTTATGAAGCAATGGAGAAATATTTGAATCTATATATAAGATTTGAAATGTGAACTTTGGAGCCTTTGTCAATAAAGTTGTTTTATATATGTTGATGTGCTTTGAAAAATTCTGTGTCAAGAATGATTCGTGCAGAAATGTAAGGAACCTGGAAGAAGGAGGATGCGCCATCGTTGGAAGCTTCAAAGTTTTGGAATATTGGTGCTGTTTGTTGAGGACATGGTGCTTAATTATACTATAGTTTAATCCAGGGACTATGAAAAATTATTAAACCAGGATGGCTATATTTGAGTTTGACGCTTTCCCTTGAGATAAAGGATTAAATTCTAATGTTAAGGAGCATTACTTTTTTTTTTTAACAAATTGATTATTTCTAATTGTAGGGTAGTGGTATCGATGTTCATCTAAATCAAAACTATTTTAATGTTAGGAGAACAAAAGTAGAGCGTGGTACATTTGGATTCTTGGCTTTGGGTACGTAGAACCTTGACTCAGTATGAAATAAAATAAAAAATTATTTTGGGCTTGGTAAGTTGGTTGAATCAAGTGTAATTTAGTACAACAAGACCCATTTGCAGGTTGTATAGGAGTTTAGTGATTTGAAGCATGTTACACTTTACCATACCCAAATGCCATCACACTTCCAATACGGGTTGGTTGGTTTCGTCTGAAATTATATTATGATTCAGACAAATTTGAGACGAATATTGGCGAGGAAAGATTTGAGACGGATTTCGGAAAAATTCTGAATGGATTTCGTTTAAAATTTGTCTGAAGTCTGCTAGAAATTGGTTGGAATGGAATTTGCGACGATCTACTTATCTCAAATCTATGCAAAAAAACGTTTGAAATCCGTTTGAAATTTCGTGCGAAATTTTCCTTTTTCTAGTAGTTCTTACACTTTGTTTGGTTAAGAGAAGAAAGAAAGTTGTTCTTGCTCAAGAACACATTGAAGTTGCTGATAACTCTATTTTATATAGAGTTATTTGTGCTTTTTCACTTAGATAAATGCCCAATATCAAGTCTATTATATGTTAAATATGTTAGTATGAATAAAATAACAACATTTATGGTTTACAGATAAGAGAAGTCCATAACTTAGCATTTTATTGTATATTGGTATGTTTGATGTGTTTGTTCAGTGCAGCCGCAGTTTAGTGCAATTGCACCAGTAGATGCAACTGCACCAGGCAATGCAATTGCACTTGGTGCAACTGCACCACTCTGTACCGAAGCAGCTCACAACCCCACATTGGAAGCACCTCAATTCATACCATTGCTATAATGCTTAGTTGGATTGCTGCTTGCTCAGAAGTCACATGGGAACACATGGCCACTTGCAAAGGAGGCGCCTACAATCAAAAAGGCTTCACAAAGATCTATCTTACAAGACATGTGGCAACCATTTGTTGGACCACAAATTAAGGATGAGTGTTGAAAGCCAAGCTGATCTTCAACTTTTAAAAAGTAACCATGGTTTGGTTAACTTAACTCAGCAAGGAAACCTCACCATGAAGGAAATCTCCAAGGCTATAAATAGGACTCAAATTCCTCACTTAAAAATATTCCAAATTGTAGAGAATCATATCATATATCATATAATCTTTTTATTTTAGTTTTTCTTAGTTTTAAAGTTTTATTTTTCTTTTAGTTTCATAGTGTTAGTTTGAGAGGAAGGTAAGAGGAAATTGACAACTTCTTTCTTCACTTCTTCAAAGAGCTAATAGGTGCAAGAAATTAGTTGTAAGCAAATATATGCAAGAGTTTTCCATTTGTTACTCTTTTGAATTCTCTTGTACTTCTCTTTATTGCAATATGCTTTCATTCACTTATATTTGCTTTATCATGCTCATCATGAGCTAAACTCTTTTGAGTTTGGATGTTCTAGCTTTCCAATGATCTTTTGAGGAAAGTTATTGTGTTTTCAAGTGGTGTGCACTTTAGTTCTTGTGTTTAAATTCTTAATCTTGTTTTAATATTGATCACTTAGAACAAGTAGAGTTATATTCACTTAATTGGCTTATAACTAGAAATCAAGAACTAAGTAAGGATAAGTGTTTAATAAAGCTTCTTATTAAACTTGTTTTAATAAAGTTAGCTTGTTAATTCCATGTTAATTCTTAGCTTAAGATTAACATAGTCATTACAACAAAAGTGTAG
Source organism: Astragalus glycyphyllos (assembly GCA_963573325.1). Classification (NCBI taxonomy): domain Eukaryota; kingdom Viridiplantae; phylum Streptophyta; class Magnoliopsida; order Fabales; family Fabaceae; genus Astragalus; species Astragalus glycyphyllos. Next base: position 70,168,685 of record OY754308.1, read on the forward strand.
AGATCTTAAGATACAAGAGTGTACTTACTTAAGCAACTTAGATTATCTGTAAGGGGGCGAGAGAGGCACTGACAACCCTACTCTTTACCGCAAAAAAACAGGATCATATAGAGCTTGTAACGAAACTCTGACGAAAGTAGCTGACCAGCACACACTGATGCAACTGCACTAAGTGCAATTGCACCACAAGAAAACACAATATTCTCAAAAGTGATTTAGTTTGTGAAAACATCCCAACTCTCATTCTCAACTGATTTCTTACACAATTTACTTGCTTTCTGTTTATTTCTGTTTTCATTTCAACTTCAACCAAAACCCAAAATTTTGAATAGTGTAGTCACACTAGTTTGCCTTTCTTTACAAACAACACATAAGAGTTAATCCAATCTCTGTGGGTTCGATCTTTTATACTATAACTTGTGACTGTGTATACTTGCGCATTAATGTTATCTTATTTTCAAAGCACCAAGTTTTTGGCGCCGTTGCCGGGGATTGTCATTAATTTTTGTTGTTTTAAAGATAGTAGATTAGTGTTTATTTTTTATTTGTTTTGTTATTCTGGTATTTTGTTTTTCTGTGCAGAAACAGGTGCATTTACACCTAGTGCAACTGCACTAGCTTATGCCCAGAGACAGATCACCAGAATTCGAGTATAATCCAGAGATAGAAAGACAGTTTAGAAGGTTGCGAAAACTCCAGAAACAAAAACTTCAAAGTTGCAGCAATACTATGTCTCAACAAGGTGAAGGAGAAGGCTCAAGACCAGCCTCAGTCAGAGGTGGTCCTGGATCACAAGGAGATGCTGAAGTAGATCACAGGAATCAATTCATTCGCATGGGACCAATAGGTATGATTAATGATAGAGATAGACCTATGAGAGATTATGCTATGTTTGATCATCAAAACATGCAAACAAGCATAGCAAGACCTCACATAGAGGCTGTCCATTTTGAATTTAAACCCATGATGTTTCAAATGCTGCAAACAATTGGTCAATTTGGTGGATTTCTTCATGAGGATCCCCATGAGCATTTAAAACAGTTTTTAGAAATATGTAGTAACTTTATCATACCTGGTGTTAGTGAAGATGCATTTAGACTTAAGCTATTTCCATATTCTTTGAAAGATAAGGCTAAATCATGGTTAAATTCATTAGAGCCTAATTCTATTCATACATGGAATGAAATGGCTGAAAAGTTTTTGTCAAAATATTTCCCACCTATCAAAAATGCCAGAATGAGAAATGATATTACATCTTTTAGACAAAAAGAATCTGAATCATTGTTTGAAGCATGGGAAAGATGGAAAGAACTTTTAAGAAAATGTCCACACCATGGTCTTCCAGTTATTATTCAAATGGAAACATTTTATAATGGTTTGGAACCACAAACCAGAATAATGCTTGATGCATCATCTGGTGGTGTATTGTTAAATCTGTCTTATAATGAAGCATGTGAATTGATTGATAGAATTGCTACTAATAGTTCTAGTTGGCCTACTGAGAGGGTAAGTACCCAAAAGAAATCATCAGGGGTACATGAAATTAGTGAAATATCAGCCCTATCTGCTCAAGTAGCCTCACTAGCAAACATGTTCAAAAACTTCACCACAACCAGTGCAACTGCATCTAGTGCAGCTGCACCAATTGAGAACACTGTAGCAGCAATAGAACAAGCCCCTCCAGGAGCTGTAAGTTGTGTTTATTGTGGAGGAGGTCACCTTTATGAGGAGTGTCCTAGCAACCCTGTCTCTGTAAATTATGTAAGTTATGATAGGAATAACAACCCTTACTCCAATACCTATAATGCTGGTTGGAAGAACCATCCAAACTTCAGACGGAACAATACTAGTGCACCTGCACCTAGTACAACTACACCAACCCCTCCACCAAGATTTCAATCTCAGAACTACCAAAGGCCTCAACAACAACAACCTACTACAGATAACTCCTTAGAAGGTTTGCTTAAATCTTTCATTAATGAAACCAGAACAGCTAGGCAAACCCATGAAGCATTCATTAGTGAAACTAGAACAGCTAGGCAAGCTCATGAAGCTTCAATTAATAATCTGGAGAATCAAGTAGGTCAGTTAGCAACTGCTCTGTATCAAAGACCAACAGGTACATTACCATCCAATACAGAAGCAAGTCCATCTCAGAGGCCAGGTAAGGAACAAGTGAAAGCTATCTCTCTCAGAAATGGGAAAGATCTTACAAAACCTTATGAGAATGAAGGTACAGGTAAGGGAGAAGAAAATAAAAATGAAAAAAGTTCTCAAAATGCAGAAGCACCTGATGCATCTGCATCTCATAAAGTTCCAACTCCAAGGTTAGTTCCTGAATATCCTCCTCCTCCTTTTCCTCAAAGATTAAAAAAGGCACATGAGGAGAAGCAATTCAGTAAGTTTTTAAATGTTCTAAAGCAATTGCATATTAATGTTCCCTTGATTGAAGCATTGCAACTAATGCCTAATTATGCTAAATTCATGAAAGATGTTCTTTCAAAAAGAAGAAGATTAGGTGAATTTGAAACAGTTGCTTTGTCCAAAGAATGTAGTTTGATTTTGCAAAACAAAATTCCAAGAAAATTAAAAGATCCAGGTAGCTTTACAATTCCATTTTCAATAGGTAATTATTATACAGGTCGTGCATTGTGTGATTTAGGAGCAAGCATCAACTTGATGCCTAAATCTGTCTTTGCACAGTTAGGAATTGGACATGCTAAACCTACATCTTTAACATTGTCACTTGCAGACAGGTCAATAGCTTACCCAGAAGGAATCATTGAAGATATCTTGGTAAAGGTTGACAAATTTGTATTTCCTGTAGATTTTGTTATTCTAGACTTTGTTGCAGATGAAGAAGTACCAGTTATTCTTGGAAGGCCATTCTTAGCAACTGGGAAAACATTGATTGATGTGCAAAAAGGAGAACTAACCATGAGAGTAAATGATCAAGAGGTGAAATTCAATGTAATGAATGCCTTGAATTATCCTGCAGAGGAAAGTGAAGAATGTTCAGCAATTATCTCTCTTGATCATTTGGTGCAAAAGCAGTTCAACAAGCAGTATGATCATCTTACCAGTGCACTTGCACCTGATGCAAATGCACTTCCTGAAGAAGAAATGCTGGAAAAAGACATACTGCCAAAGGAAGAACCAACACCTAAGGTATGGGCTAGAACTTATGAATCTCTTAATTTAGAAGACCCTAACCTTAAACAAAATTTACCCTCAATTGAACAATCTCCCAAATTAGAATTGAAAGAACTGCCTCAACATTTAAAATATGCTTTCTTAGGAGAAGGTGATACACTTCCGGTTATCATATCATCTGAGCTATCATTAGAACAGGAAAATGATCTCATTAGTACTTTGAAAAAGCATAAGAAAGCTATAGGTTGGCAAATGGCAGACATAAAAGGAATTAGCCCTTCAATTTGCATGCATAGGATAATTTTAGAAGAGAATTCTAAAAATTACATAGAAGGACAAAGAAGGCTAAATCCAATAATGAAAGAGGTTGTAAAGAAAGAAATAATTAAGTGGCTAGATGCTGGAATCATATACCCCATATCTGATAGTGCATGGGTTAGCCCTGTACAATGTGTTCCTAAAAAAGGGGGTGTGACAGTAATAGCCAATGAAAAGAATGAGTTGATTCCAACTAGGACTGTCACAGGTTGGAGGATCTGTATGGATTACAGAAAACTCAATAAAGCCACAAAGAAGGATCACTTTCCTTTACCCTTCATTAACCAAATGTTAGATAGATTAGCAGGAAAAGAGTTTTATTGTTTCTTAGATGGTTATTCAGGTTACAATCAGATTGCAATAGAACCTAAGGATCAACAAAAAACCACTTTTACATGTCCCTATGGTACCTTTGCATTTAGAAGGATGCCTTTTGGACTTTGTAATGCACCTGCTACATTTCAAAGATGCATGATGTCTATATTTTCTGACTTCATTGAGCAATCAATGGAAGTTTTTATGGATGATTTTTCAGTTTTTGGAGAAACATTTCCATTATGTTTATCAAATTTAGAAAAAATTCTCCAAAGATGTGAAGACACCAACCTAGTACTCAATTGGGAGAAGTGCCATTTCATGGTACAAGAAGGCATTGTGCTTGGACATAAAATTTCAAAAAAAGGTCTTGAAGTGGATAAGGCCAAGATTGAGGTCATTGAGAAATTACCACCTCCATCAACTGTCAAAGGAATCAGAAGCTTCTTAGGCCATGCTGGCTTCTATAGAAGATTCATCAAAGATTTTTCAAAAATTTCTAAACCATTGGGTACTCTTTTACAATTAGATACACAATTTCACTTTGATGAACTCTGTATGGAAGCATTTCAAAAGCTTAAAAAGGCACTGGTAACTGCACCAGTGATAGTAACACCAGATTGGAGCAGGCCCTTTGAACTCATGTGTGATGCTAGTGACTTTGCAGTAGGAGCTGTCCTAGGGCAAAGGTATGGCAAAATCTTTCACTCAATTTATTATGCTAGCAGAACACTTATTGAAGCTCAAATGAATTATACTGTGACAGAGAAAGAGTTATTAGCTGTTGTATTTGCATTTGATAAGTTTAGATCCTACTTGATTGGCACTAAAGTTATTGTTTATACTGACCATTCTGCCATCAAGTATTTGCTTGCAAAGAAGGATGCAAAACCAAGGCTAATTAGATGGATTCTCCTCCTTCAAGAATTTGATCTTGAGATTAGAGACAAGAAGGGGGTGGAGAACCAAGTGGCTGACCATTTATCTAGATTAGAAAGTGAAAATGCAGGTACACAAGAAATCAAGGAGAATTTCCCAGATGAAAAGTTGTTGGCAATTACCAATAATACAATAAGTGCTTGTGCAATAAGTGCAATTGCACCAGCCAGTGCAATTATACCAAGTGCAACTGCACCATGGTATGCTGACATAGTCAATTTCCTTGTGAGTAGAATTGTACCAAAGGACATGAGCTATCAACAAAGAAGGAGATTCTTCCACATAATCAAGCAATACTATTGGGATGAACCCTATCTGTATAAGATATGTCCAGATCAAATAATGAGGAAGTGCATTCCAGAATCAGAGCAGCAAGCAGTGCTTCTGCACTGTCATTCAGCACCATATGGAGGTCACTTTGGAAGCAACAGAACAGCAGCTAAAGCATTGCAGTCAGGTTATTTCTGGCCCACTTTATTTAAAGATGCTTATAATTGGGTCAAAACCTGTGACAAATGCCAAAGAAGTGGAAACATTTCTGAAAAACATGAAATGCCTAGAACTAATATTTTGGAAATTGAGCTTTTTGATGTTTGGGGCATGGATTTCATGGGTCCTTTTCCACCTTCTTTTGGCAACAATTACATATTAGTAGCTGTTGATTATGTGTCCAAATGGGTAGAGGCAGTAGCATTACCAAATAATGATGCCAAATCAGTTAGCAAATTTCTTCAAAGAAACATTTTTACAAGATTTGGCACCCCAAGAGCAATCATCAATGATGAAGGCTCACATTTTTGCAATAAACTTATTGAAAAACTTCTTGCAAAATATGGGATCAAACACAAGATAGCTACAGCCTATCATCCACAAACAAGTGGACAAGCTGAATTATCTAATAGGGAAATTAAGAGAATGCTTGAAAAAATGGTTGGACCAACAAGAAAAGATTGGTCCTTACACTTAGATGAAGCATTATGGGCATACAGAACTGCATTTAAAACTCCATTAGGTATGTCCCCCTATAGGATAGTTTATGGCAAAGCATGCCATCTGCCTATTGAGTTAGAAAACAAGTCATATTGGGCTATTAAAAAGCTGAATTTTGATCTCACTAGGGCAGGAAAACAAAGGTTTTTAGAGCTTAATGAATTAGAAGAATTTAGGCATTTCTCTTATGAGAATGCAGAAATGTACAAAGCTAAAACCAAAGCATGGCATGATAAGAAGATCCAAAGGAGAGAACTTAGAGAAGGAGGATTGGTTCTGTTATACAATTCTAGGTTGAAATTGTTCCCTGGAAAATTAAAATCAAGGTGGTCAGGACCATTCAAATTAGTTAAAGTCTATCCTCATGGCGCAGTTGATCTTTATGATGCAGCCTCAAATACCACTTTCAAGGTAAATGGGCAAAGAGTGAAAATGTATTATGGTGAACATGTGGTGCAAGGTGAGAGCACCACTCATTTTGAAAATTCCTGAAACAAGAAAAAGTCAGGCTGAAAGACTCTTAAAACAAGCGCTTGATGGGAGGCAACCCATAAATTTTTGATAAATATTTAATATTTTGTGCAATTTGATGTTTTTTAAGTGTTTTGTAGATAAACAGGAATTGGTGCAACTGCACCAAGTGCAAATGCACCTATCACTCATCAGGAGCAATTGCACCGAACCACTTTCCAGTGCTACTGCACCAACAATTTCAAAAAGGGAGGATGATTTTGATGAAGTGTCAGCGCAACACAACGTACTTCAGTTTAAATGGTGTGGATTCACCTAATCAGACACGTGTAGCCTTGCATGTTAGCCCACATAGCCTAACGGCTAGAAACATCCATCAAATCAACCTCCACTCATACCTTTACCTCATTAAAACCATCCCACTAAGCCAAAAAGTAACCGTTCACCACTTCTTTCAATACTCAAACAGTAACCACTTCTCACAATCTCTTCTCTCTCAGAAATTCCCAAATCAATTCACTGTCAATCTTCAACCTCTCAACATTTCAAAGCAAAAATCAAACCCCAATCTCTCACAATGGCACGCAAACAGGTAGCAACAAAGTCCTCTGGCAAGAACGCAGGTGCAGAACCATCAAAGAAATCTTCTGGTGCAACTGCATCAGTCACTGTTACACTTGATGTGGCAAACCCACACTTCTGGGAGATGAAATTCTGGCCAGAACGAGGATACAATCTGATGAGGGCACATCCAAATTTCTTAGCAACCGTTGATGCTCAACACTGGGATCTATTCATTCAACATAGGGCTTACTACTTGGAGCAACTGGTGAGAGAATTTTATGCTGGAATTCTGAATAGCAAGGGAGGTAAATCTCAAAACTTCTCTGTTGTTAGGGGTAGAAAAATCTTTTTTTGATGAAAAGAAACTGAATGATCATTATAATCTGTTCTATAATGGTCCTAATTTTGATGAAAAAATGGAAACCTACGGGAAGAAACAAATGGAGATCATTAAATCTAGGGTAGCAGTACCTAATGCTCCATGGGAAAAGTTCACTCACACTGAGTTTAAGGTGAAAACCAAATATCTCATCCCTGAGTTAGGAAACTGGCACACATTCATAAACTGCTCCATTTTGCCCACTTCACATGCTTACACAGTCTCTAAAGATAGATTGATCATTCTTGATTCAATTTTGACTGATGAGAATGTAAACATTGGAAAAATTATCAACAAGGAAATCATAGATTGCTCAGAAAAAACAGAAGGATTCCTTTATTTTCCATGTTTGATTACTGAACTGTGTATGAAGCAAGGGGTTCATATCACTGTTGAAGAACATCAATACAGAAAATTTCCACCTGGAGCCTTATCTGCAGAGTTGAAAGAAAGAAGAGCTGCAAGGGAACAACCAAACTTGGTGCAGGAGCACCTAGTGCAAAAGCACCAAGCTGTTTGGAAATTCCAACAAGAACAACATGAGTGGCTACAACAAAGGCTTTTGGAAATTTCTCAATTACCCACAGTGTTAGACACCCCAGAGTTTCCATCATGGGTATTTGAAGAAGAAGTAGATAAAGAAGAAGAGGAACAGGAAAAAGAGGAGAGTGAAAAAGAAGAAAAGAAGAAGAAGGTATTGAAAAGAAAGAAGGAGACCAAAGGAAAAAGAAAGGGAAAGAAGAAAAAATTGGAGGAAGTTTTGGATGAAGACTTGGAGGATACTGATGAAGACCCAGAAACTGTTAAAATAGTGAAAGAAATGGAGAGAAATGAAGATGAGGAAAGTGATGAAACTATATCTGATTTAGATTTGACCATGGAGGAAATGTTAAGGAAGAAGAAGGCTGCTAAAAAACAAGCAGAACCAATTCTCACTCCAATAAACCCATCCAAGCAACAAACCCAAATCACCCTGAACAAGAAAAATCCCCATCCATTTCACCAATTCAATCACCACAACACAAATCACCAACTCCAAAACAACCAACACCACCAACACAACCAGAAACCACTCAAGCTGACACTATTGTTCCAACTAACTCCAATATTTTGAAAGCAAATGTGCAGGTTACTAATGAAGAACCAGGGGAGAAAACTGGAACAGGAGGTCCTGAAGTATCAGCAGCTGGTGCAACTGCATCTGATGCTACTGCATCAAGTACTGTTGCACCCCAGCATATTCCAACAGCATCTCTCTTCACAACAGATCAAGTGCAAAACACAATTGCAGTAGTGCTCAAAGAACTAGCAGATAAAAGAAGAGAAGATTCTGCAACACTCCTTAAGGGAATTGCTGAGGCAGCTGGGATTGTTCAGGAAACCTCAACAATAGGTGAAGCTGAAAAGGAGGTGGATAAATCTGGTGAAAAAGGAAAGGCTAAAGAAACATCTGAAGTGCACGCAAAGGAAGTGGAGGAAGGTCAAAAACAACAAGCCAAGGAGAAAGAAGGAGGTCAAAAATCAATCACTGAAGAAACTACTGCAAAGGAGAAGCAACCACAAGAAGTTGCTGATCAGAGCAGTGCAGTTGCACTTGGTGCAACTGCACCAACAGAAACAATTGGTGCAGATGCACCACCTGAAGCAGAGAAAGCAGCAACAACTACTGAGCCTGGAGCAACTGCATCCAAGGCAACTGCAGCAAAGAGGCCACCCAAACTCAAACCAAAACGTGCAGCAACGAGGGCTAGCAACAGACTCAGATCTGGAGCAAAACCCGAGTAATTTTAAATGTTGTTTTTATTTTTCAAAACTTTATGAACTTATGTTATCTGTTTTGTTTTGAGTCTAACATGTATTAAACCCCTCCCCTGTTTTGAACAATCTGTTTTAGCAATCAACTTTGAGCAGTGAGGACACTGCTCACTTTTAAGTTGGGGGGAGAGCACTCAAACTTTTAAATGCATGTGTTAGTCTATAATATGTATGTTTGTTTTAGTATTTATATGTGTTTTATTTATTTATATTGTGTTAATAAGTGTCATGTTAAGTACCATATTTTTACTATTTTTTTACAAAAATAAATAAACGTTTTAAAAAGATTTGATGAGTCTTGAAGCATGATCAGCTTATACCTTTTTTTTCAAAAACTTAAAGAAAAATACAATTTGTGAACTGATTTTTAATGATGAAACAAGAGAAAAAGAAAAAGCCTTGTTTTTTCCAAAGATAACCATTGTTATTATCACTTCAACACATCAAAGCTGAATTTTGAAAAGAACCTTACTATGTGATAAGCTATCCGATGCAAGAGGGATTTTGAGAAAACTAAGGTCAAAAATAAATTTTTATTAAAAATATAGAAGAGCTTAAAGAATTAAGTTTGGGGGAATTTTTATGAATACAAAGGCTTGAGTATGAAAAACTTAGAGTAGTCAATGCATATAGTTTACCAAAAGAGCTCAAAATGAAAGAAAGCTTTATTGCCTGAGTCATAAACTGTACCTGTTCCAATAAGTACATTTGGTCAGAAAAAGAAAAATTCAAAGAAAAAGAAAAAGAAGAAAAGACAGAACTGACCAAAGGAAAAAAGTATGCATAAGGAGGACAGTGAGGAGGGCAATATTAGCTAGAAGTCTTGAAAAGAAAAATCAAGTGCAGTTGCACTAAGTGCAACTGCACCATCAAAAAGTTTAGTGCAATTGCACCAATACAAAAAAATACCTAGTGCAATTGCACCTCAGAAAAACAATGCACTTGCACTCACTGCATTTGCATCAAGAAAAAGAACCACCAGAAATACAAAAAGTGCATTGACTCAACATTTTGAAATACTCTATCCAAGCCCTTTGTTGTGCTTAAGGCCCCCACTCTTGAGGACTTTTGTTAGTCTACTCTATATTTTGAAACATCTTTGTTTTGACCGAACGTGATCTAAATTTTTCAAAGGCTAGGAGAAACTTGTTACTTAGTTTTGGAACTGATTGAATCTCAGTGGGGCACACACTCACACAAATGAGTTTTAATAGCTTTGGATGTTTTGGAATTCAAAGGCACAAAAGACGAAAGTTTCTGAAAAATGAAGTTCATGAGTTGCATTTATTGAAAAAACATTCTGTAAAAGAGATATGAGCTGATCTGTTCTTCTTGATTCTGGAAATCTTATTTGTGTTTTCTTTTTGTCATTGCTTGAGGACAAGCAACGATTTAAGTTTGGGGGTGTGATAACTCTATTTTATATAGAGTTATTTGTGCTTTTTCACTTAGATAAATGCCCAATATCAAGTCTATTATATGTTAAATATGTTAGTATGAATAAAATAACAACATTTATGGTTTACAGATAAGAGAAGTCCATAACTTAGCATTTTATTGTATATTGGTATGTTTGATGTGTTTGTTCAGTGCAGCCGCAGTTTAGTGCAATTGCACCAGTAGATGCAACTGCACCAGGCAATGCAATTGCACTTGGTGCAACTGCACCACTCTGTACCGAAGCAGCTCACAACCCCACATTGGAAGCACCTCAATTCATACCATTGCTATAATGCTTAGTTGGATTGCTGCTTGCTCAGAAGTCACATGGGAACACATGGCCACTTGCAAAGGAGGCGCCTACAATCAAAAAGGCTTCACAAAGATCTATCTTACAAGACATGTGGCAACCATTTGTTGGACCACAAATTAAGGATGAGTGTTGAAAGCCAAGCTGATCTTCAACTTTTAAAAAGTAACCATGGTTTGGTTAACTTAACTCAGCAAGGAAACCTCACCATGAAGGAAATCTCCAAGGCTATAAATAGGACTCAAATTCCTCACTTAAAAATATTCCAAATTGTAGAGAATCATATCATATATCATATAATCTTTTTATTTTAGTTTTTCTTAGTTTTAAAGTTTTATTTTTCTTTTAGTTTCATAGTGTTAGTTTGAGAGGAAGGTAAGAGGAAATTGACAACTTCTTTCTTCACTTCTTCAAAGAGCTAATAGGTGCAAGAAATTAGTTGTAAGCAAATATATGCAAGAGTTTTCCATTTGTTACTCTTTTGAATTCTCTTGTACTTCTCTTTATTGCAATATGCTTTCATTCACTTATATTTGCTTTATCATGCTCATCATGAGCTAAACTCTTTTGAGTTTGGATGTTCTAGCTTTCCAATGATCTTTTGAGGAAAGTTATTGTGTTTTCAAGTGGTGTGCACTTTAGTTCTTGTGTTTAAATTCTTAATCTTGTTTTAATATTGATCACTTAGAACAAGTAGAGTTATATTCACTTAATTGGCTTATAACTAGAAATCAAGAACTAAGTAAGGATAAGTGTTTAATAAAGCTTCTTATTAAACTTGTTTTAATAAAGTTAGCTTGTTAATTCCATGTTAATTCTTAGCTTAAGATTAACATAGTCATTACAACAAAAGTGTAGAGATCTTAAGATACAAGAGTGTACTTACTTAAGCAACTTAGATTATCTGTAAGGGGGCGAGAGAGGCACTGACAACCCTACTCTTTACCGCAAAAAAACAGGATCATATAGAGCTTGTAACGAAACTCTGACGAAAGTAGCTGACCAGCACACACTGATGCAACTGCACTAAGTGCAATTGCACCACAAGAAAACACAATATTCTCAAAAGTGATTTAGTTTGTGAAAACATCCCAACTCTCATTCTCAACTGATTTCTTACACAATTTACTTGCTTTCTGTTTATTTCTGTTTTCATTTCAACTTCAACCAAAACCCAAAATTTTGAATAGTGTAGTCACACTAGTTTGCCTTTCTTTACAAACAACACATAAGAGTTAATCCAATCTCTGTGGGTTCGATCTTTTATACTATAACTTGTGACTGTGTATACTTGCGCATTAATGTTATCTTATTTTCACACACCAGTTGCCTCTTTTTTGTTTTAATTTAATTTAGTCTCCTCCTTAAAAAATTTGGGGATCTTGCAAGCGATATGACATGCTTCCTGAAAAACAAATAGAACATATTAGGGCATGGTCTTATTCCAAAAGCTACTCTTAAATGAGTCATTGCTAGGTTCCCTATTATATCTCACTACAAGTAGACTTGATATAGTCTTCTCAGATTTCAATCTTCTCCCAAAGAATCCTATTTCATAGCAATCAAAAGAATATCTAGATATCTTGTTGGTTATTGGTGTGTGGTATAGAAAGGACACTCATTTTGACCTAGTGGGATACTGTAATGCTGATTATGCAGGAAACAAATTTCTAAGAAAGAGCACAACAGAATAATGTTAAATTATTGGAGAATCTCTAATATCAAGGAGTTATAGAAACGAATCTAGGTAGATCCGATTAGATTAAAAAATTGAAAAACGGATCTAGGTAGGATTAGGTAGATCCGATTTGTTAAAAATTAAAGGCGGGTGTATCTATATGCGAGATACGTACGTCCGATTTGTTAAATTGTGAAAGCGGATTTACCCTATTAGGGGGTAAATCCGCTTTGATAAAATTGAAAGCGTATTTACCTATCAGGGGGTAAATCCGCTTTTGCATTTGTACTAAATTCACGGGTAGGATTTCATAGCAAATGTTGATCAACAGTGTAGATTGCACCGACAATATCAACAATGGCTAATCATTGATGAATTCTATAAATACCCACTCCCACCCTCATTCTTTTAACACAAAAATTTCACTCTGACTTACTTATTTCACACATCCTTAATCATCCAGAATGCAGATTTGTCTCACTCAACGCTCAGACGACAATACGCTCTACGATATACATCATCAGGGCAAAATCGCCATGAGAGAAGATGGTGTCCACTTCTGGAGTCTGAAACCGGTGTTATGCAAAATCCACCGCGGCATGGGGTTCGAAGGTTTGAAGGATAAACTGTGGTCCAAAGTTCAAGTGTGAGTGGTGACGACCGTAACATCACTAGTATCGCTTATCGCAAACCAGATCATGGAGACGATGGCCGCATTTCCTTCTCGTCCATGACAATCAAGACCGACAAAGACGTGGCGAACATGTTCAACATCCATGGCACGCTTCAGGGGTATAAGCCGTTGAAGCTGTACGTGGAAACTCAATGGAGCGTGAATGAGATTTTACATTGTCTGCGAGGACCGAAATATTAGGAAAATGTATCTATCTATTGTTATAGTAGTTGGTTATGTTTTACCTTTTACGTTCATTTCTATTATCGCATCAATGAAATCAAAATTTTAAGTAAACTAGTCAAATATAATAACACAAAAAATACTAATAATCAAGCGCTACAAAATAGTTCGAACATACATACAAAAGTATACAAATCACTACGCTCATGCCTCTCTATTATCTCCAGCAACTGTGTGTATCGACCGTACACCCGACCGTCGTGAGAATCTCTCCGCTCTCAAGCCCCCACCGCAACTACTCTTCTGCATTGGTTGATTCTGTCTTCCATGCCCCCAAGCGCTTCTCCATGCTTTTGAGGTGATTCTGTACCTGTTGCTTCTGTCTGCCATGCGCCCAAGCGCTTCTGCATGCTTTTAGGGCGCTTTTGCATTTGATGCTGCTGTTTTTCATGCGCCCAAGCGCTTCTGCAAGTGTTTGGGGCGCTTCTATATCTGGTGTTTTTGTCTGCCATGCGCCCAAGCGCTTCTGTCGTGCGCTTGGGCGCTTTTGCTCTGCGATTTGGTTTTAAGTTGCAATTTTCATCCAACTTAGGGCTCTTTTTGCCACTTTCTTGACCTAACTTAGAGAGAGAGAGAGAGCAAGGGAGGCGACCAAGGGACTCATACCCTTCATCTCCATTAAAGATTCAAGGCTTGGGAACAAGATTCTGGAGATTCAATGTGTTCATTCTCTCCATTGAGTTTAATTTTCTAGGCAAAATATCTCTCCAGGTCCCTTAACTTATTTATTTGTAACAAATAGGTTCCTTAACTTTTTTTTTCTAACGAATAAGTCCCTTAACTTATTTATTTGTAACGAATAGATCCCTTAACTTTTTTTTGTAACGCATAGGTCTCTTAACTTTTAAAAACGTAACACTATTGCCCCTTTTAACTCATTTAAGGGAGAGATTTTAAAGAACAACGATGTTACGTTTTTAAAAGTTAAGGGACCTATGTGTTACAAAATATAAAGTTAAGGGACCTATGCGTTACAAAAAATAAGTTAAGGGACCTATTCGTTACAAATAAGTAAGTTAAGGGACCTATGTGTTACAAAAAAAAGTTAAGGGACCTATTCGTTACAAATAAATAAGTTAAGGGACCCTGGGAGATATTTTGCCAATTTTCTACTTTCCTTCTTCTTTATCTATGTCTAGCTAAACCCTTTAGGGTTAGGGATGAATGAACATTGATGAGTCACTATTGTATCTGCTTTTGATTGTTTTAAATGTCATATTCCCTCTTGCTTTGTGTGTTTAATCTATGTTCTTAATGATTTTCATGATTTGATCACCCATGGAATGATTTATGGTTCATCTATGGAATGGAAGTTTTATATTTGAATGTTTTAGATTGAATGCCTTCAATTCTTAGTCTAGGAATAGGCTTGGAGTTGTTGTATCTTGGAAATCCTTGATTTTAATGCTTGTTGACAACTATATTCACCTAAGGAATTAGGGATTTTCGTTTTTCACAAAGGGTTATTCACCTAAGGAATAAGGGATTAATTAATGTTGTGGGTTTGGTAACAAAGTAAAAAGGGAGTTATTTTCTTTGTTAAATCAATATGCAGTAGTGTGAAGTCAATGGAAGTTCATCCCAAACTTATTTTATCATATCGTAAACTTTGCATTTTTCGGTTTTTAATCAAAAATACAAAAACATTTTATTATCTTTACTTTAAAAGTTTTTGTTACTTTACCAGATCACTTAAATTTTTGTTCATTTGTGTTCATTTAGTTGTTGTTAATGTTTGTTGGTATTTGCATTCGATCCTTGAGTTCGACACTCAGTCTTACCGTTTTATTATTACTTGCGACGATTTGGTACACTTGCCAATATCGCATCAAGTTTTTGGCGTCGTTGCCGGGAATTGAAATTACATTTACTAGTAAATTCGTAGGTAACTACTAATTCGAACCTGTATATAGTTTAAATTTTTTTATTAGTGTTCTTTTTCTTTTGCTTTATACTTTGTTTTACACATTTTGCTTTGACGCTTGTTTGAGTTTCTTGTTTTGTCAGTGTATCCGTGGAATAGTTGATATTAAAGATTTACTCTTCAACCCTGAGATTGAAAAGGCTGCTAAGGGTAATTGAAAGGCTACAAGAGAAAGGAGACTCAAAGCAAGAGAAGCAGTAAGAGAAGAAGATATTGTGTCTGAGATTCCTGTTATTGAAGATATGGCTGACCCACGAGTTAGACGCCTTCTTGGAGACTATCGTGACACAAACAGGCAGAGGTTACTAATTGCTCATCAACCGGTAACCGTAAATATGTTTGAGATTAATCCAGGACTGCTTTATGAATTGAGGGAGATGCAAATTGGTGGAAGACCATGTGAAGATGCAAACAAGCATCTCACCAATTTTGTACAATTATGTGAAACAGTGAAAGTGGATGGTAATACTGATGAAGCTAAGAAACTGAGACTTTTTCCATTCTCTCTAAAGGATGAAGCCAAAGAGTGGTTTGATTCACAACCTGAAGGTAGCATCAGTACATGGAATGCTCTTGAAGACAAATTCCTCGAACAATTTTTCCCTCATTCCGTGTTCATTAAGATGATGGGAGAAATCAATAGTTTTGAGCAAAAAGAGGGTGAGTCGCTCTATGAGACTTACAAAAGATTCAAGATCACATTGAAGGCTTGCCCGAATCATGGTTTTGATGATCATCAGCAGATGCAAATCTTTTGTACGGGGTTGAGGCCGAATGCTACGATGATGCTTGATGCCTTAGCAAGTGGTTCTTTGAATTTCAAGACCGCGATAGAAGCAAGAGAAATAATTGAAGCTATGGCTTCAAATGATTACTTAGCAACTCATGATAGAGGAAGTACATCTAAAAGAGGTCTCCTTGACTTAGATGCTCAGACTGCCGGTTTGGCTCAACAAAAGATAATCACTCAAAAGTTGGAAGAACTAAAAAACACTACGCCAGAATTAGGAAAAATAGGCGCTACCTTAAGCAGCGTTTATTAAAAAGCGCTAGGTAAGGGGAAACGGTCAAAGGGATAGGTAGCGTTTATATTGAAAGCGCTGGGTATTGCTTAAACGTGCAAGGCCAATAGGTAGCGCCTATATTTGGAAGCGCTGGCTATTGTAAAAAAGCGCAAGGCCAAAGGTAGCGCTTATACTGAAGCGCTGGCTATTGCTTAAACGCGCAAGGCCAATAGGTAGCGCCTGTATTGGAAGCGCTGGCTATTGCAAAAAACCGCAAGGCCAAAGGTAGCGCTTATACTGAAGCGCTGGCTATTGCTTAAACGTGCAAGGCCAATAGGTAGCTCCTATAAGGAAGCGCTGGCTATTGTTAAAAAGCGCTAGGCAATGGGTAGCGCTTCTTGCTAAAACGCTGGCCATTGCTCTTTTTTTATTTCGTTATTTTCCTCTTCTCAACGGGTATCACGCACAACGTCTCTCTTTCTCTCTTCTCTCTCGCGCTCACTCTCACACTCTAGCTCACCATTTTTGTTCTCACCCTCATTTTCGTTCTCACCCTCATTTTCGTTCTCACTCTCCCTCGTGGCTCTCATTTTCGTTTCTCCAAAGCTCATTTCTTCCCATTTTCGTTTCTCTTCCATACTTCTCCATTTTCGCAAAGGATTTCGGTTCGTACTTGGAAGCTCATTTCTTCCCCATTTTCGTTTCTCTTTCACTAAGGTTAGTATTATTACATGTTGTTCTAATTATTTTAATGGCATTGGTAACTTAGGTTAGATGATTGAAATTTAATGCTTGATGATTGGTTCTTTGAAATGGTGTTTTGAAATATGAGGGAAAATGTAGGTGTAGTGTTTGTTGAAATGTCCAAATGAAATGCTTGTTAATTTAATGTTGCTCTAGGTTAAGGGATTTTATAAATTTGAGATATTTAATGGCATTGGTACCTTAAGTTAGATGATTGAAAGTTTATGCTTGATGATTGGTTCTTTGAAATGGTGTTTCTAAACTTGGGGGAAAGTGTAGGTGTAGTGTTTGTTGAAATGTCCAAATGAAATGCTTTTTTAATGTTGCTCTAGGTTAAGGGATTTTATAAATTTGAGATATTTAGGATTGCTTGTTGTTCTAGTTATTTTAATGGCATTGAAACCTTAGGTTAAATGATTCAAACTTAACGCTTGTTGATTGGTTCTTTGAAAGGGTGAAGTGTTTCTAAACTTGAGGGGAAATGTAGGTGTAGTGTTTGTTGAAATGTCCAAATGAAATGCTTGTTAATTTAATGTTGCTCTAGGTTAAGGTATTCTTGTGTTGTATTTATAAATTTGAGATATTTAGTGAAATGCATGTTAATTGAATGTTGTTCTAGGTTAAGGGATACTTGTGATGTATTTCTAAACATGAGAAATTGAGGATTGTTGCTGAATATGTGAATTGTTGTTAGGTTTTGCGAGTTCGTTTTGTTGGAGCTTTGCATTCGTTGTTCGAGAGTTCGGTTTATTTGGTAGTGCGTGGTTCGCCTAGGTTGGAGTTCATTGTTGCTTCCATTTGTTCAGGTACTTTTGTTGTTTAAAACTAGAGTGACTATTTATTTATTTAAAACTGAAATTGCCTCTCTTATTTATTTTATGTGTTCCTTTTCTTTTAGTTGTGCTTGAAATGAAAGATTGATACCTAACTTGTGATGAAGTTTAGTCTTGGCAACAACAATGGTTCTAAAAATCAATTGCTAATAACTGTTTTGATTGAACCATGATGATTTATTTCTTCATAGATATTGCATTGATATGTAGGCTTTGCTCTTCTATTACTAATTTTTAGAAATAGATCACCTTTTTTATATTATATATTTTATACTTGAACAAGAATATAAGTTATGCAAACTTGTATATGTGTGGTGAATGAAACTAGCAAAGTAAAATCAAATATGCCTAAATATGCGAATTGTTTGTTGATTGTCACCTATAATAGGTTTTTAAGTTCTCTTATCAGGATTTTATTATAAATAAATACTAGGAAATTATGGATAGAGAGTGGATGTCTGCCAATCGTCTGTCCAAGGAATATGTTGCTGGAGTGAATTATTTTGTGAAGTGTGCTGTTGAACGTTTAGGGACTTCTAGTAACATGAAGTGTCCTTGTTTGAGTTGTTGTTATGTAAAATCAGTTAATGCAGAGGAGTTGGCAGGACATTTAAAGGGTTACGGAATAGATCAAAGTTACACTTGTTGGACAATGCATGGTGAGGAAAGAGGTGAATCTTCAAATATGGGTAATAGTACTGAGAGATGTGCACTGGTTGACACTGAAAGACCTACATTTGAAGGGGGCGAATTTGAAACGATGGCAAAGGCTGTTGAAGACGATCTTAATGACTGTCCTCAAATGTTTGAGAAATTGATAACGGATGCGGAGACACCGTTGTATTCAGGTTGTACTGAATTCACAAAACTATTGGCTGTGATAAAGTTGTATAACTTGAAAACTTGCCACGGATGGACGGATAAGAGCTTTACAGAATAACTCGCACTGTTGAAAGAAATGTTGCCGAAGGATAATGTGCTCCCTTCTCGGACGTATGATGCAAAACAAATGTTAGGGTCCATTGGGTTGAACTATGAGAAGATACATGCTTGTCCCAATGATTGCATTTTATTTCGGAATGAACATGCATCGTTAAAGTCATGTCCTAAATGTAATGCATCACGATATAAAAAGAAAGAATCTGCTCCAGAAAAGGTGTTGTGGTATTTTCCCATAATTCCTCGATTTAGGCGCATGTACCATAGTTCAGAAGATGCAAAACACTTGACATGGCATGATGATGAAAGGATTAAAGATGGCATGCTACGACACCCGGCGGATTCTCCGCAATGGAAGAAAATTGATATTGATTATCCTGATTTCGGGTTGGATCCAAGAAACCTACGACTTGCATTGTCTGTTGATGGATTTAATCCGCACGGCATTCAGAGTAGCTCCCACAGTACATGGCCCGTGATTTTGGCGATCTATAACTTACCTCCATGGCTTTGCATGAAACGCAAATATATGATGTTGTCTTTGTTAATTTCTGGGCCCAAGCAACCGGGAAATGATATTGATGTATACTTGGCTCCGTTAATTGAAGACTTGAAGCTAATGTGGGAGACTGGAGTAGAGGTGTATGATGGGTTCAGAGAAGAAACTTTCACCCTGAGGGCTATGATTTTTGGCACAATTAATGACTTTCCAGTATACGGCAATCTATCTGGGTACAGTAACAAAGGTCAGTGTGCGTGCCCTATATGTGAAGATAACACTGATTGGATGTGGTTGGAACATGGTAGGAAGAATATATACTGTGGTCATCGTAGGTTTTTGCCATCTACTCATTCGTATCGACTGTTGAAAAAGGCATTCAATGGGAATATCGAAACTCGTAAAGCTCCCATGGCTTTGACTGGTGAACAACTATTTGAAAAGGTGAGAGGTTTGAACATTAAATTTGGGAAGCCTTTTGCAGGACAGCTTGCCAAACGGGGGTGGAAAAAAAAGTCAATTTTCTTTGAGTTGCCATACTGGAAGTCATTATATGTAAGGCACTTCATTGATGTGATGCATGTTGAAAAAAATGTCTTTGAAAGTGTCATCGGTACCTTGCTCAATATGCCAGGAAAGACTAAAGATACCATCAACTCGAGGTTGGACTTGCTTAGTATGGGGTTGAGACCAGAATTGGGTCCGATAAAGAAGGGTACAAGTACATATCTACCTCCGGCAGCTCATACTTTATCTAAAAAGGAGAAGACCGTGTTTTGTAAGTTTCTTCATGGAGTTAAAGTTCCAGAGGGTTACTCTTCAAATGTTATGAACCTTGTATCGATGAAAGACCTCAAGTTAAAGTCTTTAAAGTCTCATGATTGCCATGTTCTAATGGAGAATTTGCTACCCATTGGTATACGTTCCATTTTGCCTAAGAAAGTGCGCAAGACCCTAACCAAACTTAGTTTCTTCTTTAAGGCGATTTGTAGTAGAGTGATTGACCCTGGAAAGTTGCCATCATTCCAAAGAGAAATTACTGTCACTTTGTGTCCGGATAGTACACACCTCCGTAATGTCAGAGAGGATCTGTCTAATTATAACGAGCTTGTGGAACAAAACAAGACAGATGTTACAAATTATATCACTCGACGCTTATCGGATGCTCAACATAGAGGCGTCGATACCATGTTTTTGGCACCGTGTCTCGTAGGGTGAGAGATTTAATCTATTCTTATATAACATGCATTTTTTAAATACTAGTCAATTACTTATTCAATGTTTTATTTTGTAGGGATCATTGGATTTTGCTTGCAATAAATCCTAAGACAGATACGGTGTACTACATAGATTCTGTGCATGGTCATTTCAACACTCACCCAGACTTGGTTGTCATATTTAATAGGTGTGTGTATTTCGATCACTCTGCATATTTCTTTGTTTTAGTTGTTAACTATATGTATTTTTAATAATATAGTTATATCCAATTGTGTTCAGTTGTTTGAAGGAATATTGGGGATTGGAACAATCACAGACAAAATGGGTGCCAATAGTGGTAAGTTTGTAATCAATCTTCTCATATATTTATTTACATTATTGTTGTCAAAAAAAATGTATTAAATTAAATTTAACAATTAACTAATCTTTTGTTTTGTAGTGTCCGAAACAACCAAATAACAATGATTGTGGGTATTACGTAATGAGATTTATGAAGGAAATTATTACCCACAACCAAATGGTTATCCCCAGACAGGTATCTTTACAAAACTCTTTTTTATTTAGATTTAACCATATATTTCAATTCTAATTTTATTTAATTATATAATTTCAGTATTTTCCCGATTGTCGGTGGAAGACATACTCTACTGCACAGATTGATGAGCTTAGAGGAGAGTGGTGCCATTATGTCTCGCAATTCTTTTGATTTTAGATAGATTGTAATTTTGTAATTAAATTGTTAGAGTTTTATTTGGATACATGCATATGAATTGGTTCATGCATATGTAAGTTGCTAACTTGTTTTAATTTAGATACATATTGTAAGTAGCTTGCTAATTTTGGATACATGCATATGAATTAGTTCATGCATATGTAAGTTGCTAACTTGTTTTAATTTAGATACAGATTGTAAGTATCTTGCTAGTTTTGGATACATATTGTTAGAGAGTTTGATTTGGATACATATTAATTTGTTAATATTGTAAGTTGCTAAGTTTTGGATACATATAATAACTTGTTAGCTAGTTTGTTTTGGTTTGTGATCATATTGGTGCATTGGGATATATAACTAATTTATATATATATATATATATATATATATATATATGTTGTTAGTATAGAATGGATTGGATTGGTATTAATTGGCTGTATATGACTAGGAAATTATCAAATGTAAAAAGGAAAATACAAAAAAAACAAGGAAAAAAAAATTAAACAATGGGCAGCGCTTGGTGTGAGAAGCGCTGCCCATTCACCTAGTGCGTATAGCAATGGGCAGTGCTTGGTAAAGGCAAGCGCTGCCCATTGCTAAACGTGCTAGGTGAATGGGCAGCGCTTCTCCCACCAAGCGCTGCTCATTCACCTTGCGCGTTTAGAAATGGGCAGCGCTTCCCCTTAGCAAACGCTGCCCATTGCTAAACGCGCTAGGTGAATGAGCAGCGCTTCTCCCTTCAAACGCTGCCTATGGCTATTAATGAGCAGCGCTTCTCAAACGCTGCCCATTTTTGGGGAGGAATCACCAGCGCCCAATTTAGCAGCGCCCAGAAACGCTGCCCATGGCTAAAAAAAAACGCTGCCCATCCCCAAATCTGTTGTAGTGAAAGGGAATGGAAGCTTTAAAGTTGAATTTTGTTCGACACTATTCTACTCAAGTAAATGCTCTAACAAGTTTGAGTGTGACTACTGTGAAGATCCACATTCTAACCAAGACTGTGAACTTCCCCTAGCTGTTCAAGAGAAGATATTTTATGTCAAAAATAATTTCTATTCCAACACTTACAATCTGTGGTGGAGGAATCATCCAAATTTCTCTTGGAAGGATCAAGGGCAAAGCCAAAATTAATGCTCCTCAAAAGAAAGCAGATTGGGAGATAGCAGTTGAGGGACTAGCTGCACAAACTTCTTCATTTTGTATGCATTCTCATTCAAGTTATATATTTCAAATATGCATAAATTGAGGGGGGCATATTACTTGTATAAAAAACTGTTATATCCGAAAACTTAAAAACTTCTCAAAAAGGTTTGTCATCATCAAAAAGGGGGAGATTGTTGAGGCAAAATCTCTTACCCAAAGTTTTGATGAAAACAAACAATTTTGATGAGATCTTAAAGCTTTTTGATTCATTAGTGTTCTGATGAATCTTCTTGAGTTATATTAAGACAGGAACAAATTCATTTATTTCAACAGGAATTTGTCCTAGTAAAAGCACATCATGAGAAGATATGATGGAGCTTCAGAAGATACTTTGAGGCTCAAAGAGGTGTTCAACCCTAAAGGGTTTAGCTAGACATAGATAAAGAAGAAATAGAGTAGAAAATCAAACTCAATGGAGAGAATGAACACATTGAATCTCTAAAATCTTGTTCCCAAGCCTTGAATCTTTAATGGAGATGAAGGGTATGAGTCCCTTGGTCGCCTCCCTTGCTCTCTCTAAGTTAGGTCAAGAAAGTGGCAAAAAGATCCCTAAGTTGGATGAAAATCACAACTTAAAACCAAATCGCAGAGCAAAAGCGCCCAAGCGCACGATAGAAGCGCTTGGGCGCATGCAGACAGAAACACCAGATATAGAAGCGCCCCAAACACTTGCAAAAGCGCTTGGGCGCATGAAAAACAACAGCATCAAATGAAAAAACGCCCCAAAAGGATGCAGAAGCGCTTGGGCGCATGGCAGACAGAAGCAACAGGTACAGAATCGCCCCAAACGCATGCAGAAGCGCTTGGGGGCATGTAAGACAGGATCAACCAATACAGAAGCGCTTGGGCACTTTGTAGCAAATCTTTGAAGTAGTAGGTGCTCCAAATGCTTGACAAACGATCCTTGGGCGCACAGTAGAACTCTTAGCAACTCAACTCATTCTTCAAGCTTCAACAAGATCCAAAACATCATTTTGCACCTGAAATTCATGGTTATGACAAATGTGGCAATTTGTGGTCCAAAATCAATGTAGTTTCCTAAATTCAATATAAAACCACTTAGTTTTAGACCAACAAAACTATATGCAATGCAGACTTATCAGTTGTGGATAAGGCAATTGTGCTTTCCTTTCTATAACTCCTTGATATTAGAGATTCTCCAATAATTTAACATTATTCAGTTTTGCTCTTTCTTAGAAGTTTGTTTCCTGCATAATCAACATTACAGTATCCCACTAGGTCAAAATGAGTGTCCTTTCTATACCACACACCAATAACCAACAAGATATCTAGATATTCTTTTGACTGCTATGAAATAGGATTCTTTGGGAGAAGATTGAAATCTGAGAAGACTATATCAAGTCTACTTGTAGTGAGATATAATAGGGAACCTAGCAATGACTCATTTAAGAGTAGCTTTTGGAATAAGACCATGCCCTAATATGTTCTATTTGTTTTTCAAGAAGCATGTCATATCGCTTGCAAGATCCCCAAATTTTTTAAGGAGGAGACTAAATTAAATTAAAACAAAAAAGAGGCAACTTCAATGTGTTCTTGAGCAAGAACAACTTTCTTTCTTCTCTTAACCAAACAAAGTGTAAGAACTACTAGAAAAAGGAAAATTTCGCACGAAATTTCAAACGGATTTCAAACGTTTTTTTGCATAGATTTGAGACAAGTAGATCGTCGCAAATTCCATTCCAACCAATTTCTAGCAGACTTCAGACAAATTTTAAACGAAATCCATTCAGAATTTTTCCGAAATCCGTCTCAAATCTTTCCTCGCCAATATTCGTCTCAAATTTGTCTGAATCATAATATAATTTCAGACGAAACCAACCAACCCGTATTGGAAGTGTGATGGCATTTGGGTATGGTAAAGTGTAACATGCTTCAAATCACTAAACTCCTATACAACCTGCAAATGGGTCTTGTTGTACTAAATTACACTTGATTCAACCAACTTACCAAGCCCAAAATAATTTTTTATTTTATTTCATACTGAGTCAAGGTTCTACGTACCCAAAGCCAAGAATCCAAATGTACCACGCTCTACTTTTGTTCTCCTAACATTAAAATAGTTTTGATTTAGATGAACATCGATACCACTACCCTACAATTAGAAATAATCAATTTGTTAAAAAAAAAAAGTAATGCTCCTTAACATTAGAATTTAATCCTTTATCTCAAGGGAAAGCGTCAAACTCAAATATAGCCATCCTGGTTTAATAATTTTTCATAGTCCCTGGATTAAACTATAGTATAATTAAGCACCATGTCCTCAACAAACAGCACCAATATTCCAAAACTTTGAAGCTTCCAACGATGGCGCATCCTCCTTCTTCCAGGTTCCTTACATTTCTGCACGAATCATTCTTGACACAGAATTTTTCAAAGCACATCAACATATATAAAACAACTTTATTGACAAAGGCTCCAAAGTTCACATTTCAAATCTTATATATAGATTCAAATATTTCTCCATTGCTTCATAAATCACAATACTCATACTTACAAATATATCTTCAAAACCATCACCTTCACAAACAAAACATGAGAACTCTCTTCTTGTCATTCACAATAATAACACTTATAATCACATTACCTTCAATTTCAGCTCGTTTTTTTCCCAATGCCTCTTCAATCCCCACTTGGATGTCAAAGCACCCGCCACCAGGCGTGTGGAACACATACCAAAATTTCACGGGCTGTAGTCCTGGAAAATCATATGATGGTCTCTCAAAACTCAAAAACTACTTCAACCATTTTGGTTACATCCCCAACGGGCCTCCGTCAAATTTCACCGACGACTTCGACGATGCCTTGGAGTCTGCCGTCCGTGCCTACCAGAAAAACTTCAATCTCAACATCACTGGCGAACTCGACGACGCTACAATGAAGCAAGTTGTCCGTCCACGTTGCGGTGTGGCTGATATCATCAATGGCACCACCACAATGAACTCCGGCAAGTCAAACACACAAGACAAGAATTTCCACACCGTCGCACATTACTCTTTCTTCCCTGACCAACCACGGTGGCCGGTAGGTACAGAGGAACTAACCTACGCATTTGATCCAGAAGAAAATCTCGACGACGCAACTAAGCAAGTTTTCGCAAACGCGTTCGCTCGATGGTCCGAAGTAATATCGATAACCTTCCACGAAACGGCATCGTTTGACATGGCAAATATCACAATAGGGTTTTACAATGGGGACCATGGAGATGGGGAAGCATTTGACGGTGTTTTAGGGACATTAGCACATGCATTTTCACCACCTAATGGGAGGTTCCATTTGGACAAATCAGAAGATTGGGTAGTTAACAATGATGTGACACAGTCTTCGCTTTCCAATGCAGTGGACTTGGAATCCGTTGCGGTTCATGAGATAGGTCACCTTTTAGGATTAGGGCATTCGTCCGTTGAAGAGGCTATTATGTATCCTACGATTACTGTGGGGACTAGGAAAGTGGAACTTGCTAATGATGATATTGAAGGGATTCAACAGCTTTATGCTTAATTCTAGTCCTAACTTCATTGCAAGTTCTACAACTACTGCTACTGGGGGCGATACTAGCCTTGGAGATCACCATGTGGGTTCGCTCTTTTTATTTATGTTCTTCTTTGGGTTTGTATGTTTGATTTTTTAGATGAGAGTTTTCTGTAATTTTTTGTTTTTGGTTTTTGTGGTTGTTTCGTACTATTGACATTCTTCATTCCTTTGTAATAATAATTTATCATAAACAGAACTGTGATTGGTGGTATTAGGATTTGTTTTATTGAATCTTTTGTTTTCTTTACCTTTATTGAAAGAATCCATTGCTTATATTGGCAGAGTTATGATCTTCCAACTTGTCCGTTAACTCCTTGAATTGTCTTGCATTTAGAGCCTTAATGAGAATATTTGCTTTCGGCTTCTTTGTAGGTTTCGATGAAGATTACTTTAGGTGAAACAACATCGTTAATTTGATCCCACAAATATCATAATATGCTTTTCCGAATGCAATAAACATGCATGTTTATGGTAAACAATCATAATATGATTCCTGTGTTTCTTTTAAGCCCTATTTTTACTGTTTCATATTTAAATGTTGTTCACTTTACCAATCTTGAGCCCACTTCATGATTCTAATGTTGATGTGAATGAATTCTTCTCTATTTTTTGCTTTCAATTTGTGATTTGAGTTACTTATTTACCGGAGAGTCTCGTTTTCGTTTGATTTTGATTTTGTATTGATGGGCTTGATTTTCGGCCAAAAATCACCGTCAACTAATATTGGCACGCTCGGTGGGACTCTGTAAGGGTAATATGTATCACAGACTCATTATGAAGATTGTTCATTCGCCAAAGAAAATAACATTTAAATTCGGTGATTGTGAAGGTGTGTCTTTGTTCCAAGAGGATGAAAGAAATAACGAGAAGAATATGAGGTCTTCCAATTCCGTATTCCTTCTAATTCAATTATTTTCTCTCTAAACAAAGTTAAGTATATTTGCGTGAGCTATCTCTCTACAAATTACAGAACAATATCTCAGTAGCAAATTAGCAGAAGATAATTGTTGAAAAAAAGAACAATTCTTGCAAACTTAAATTCACAAGGTCTGCATGGTGACCCGCCCAGCCTGTGTAACCCGGTTTGACTAGATCAAACCAGTTTTTTGCACAACTTAAATTCACAAGGTCTTACCTAAAAAGCAAATATGGGATTCACATTCTCAATTTGCTTCATGTAGTGCTAAAAGTTCTGCACGATTTGATGATGTTGCCGCTATGGTCTGTTTCAAACATCTCCAAGAAATTGTTGTTCCATCACAAGTAAACAAGTAACGTGTTTGTGATCTACCATTATGAGGATCTGAGAAAATAACCTGCATCTGCATAACCTGTTAGTTCTAATTTGAGTACTTTGGAATAAAACAAACCCATATTCTGTGTACCTCATCTAAGGTAAAAAAGTATATACTTGACTCTTTTTCAATGTCTTCGTGTGGGAGAAAAACTATATCTTGCTATATAGAAACGTTTTAATACTTTTGCTATATAAGCCTCATGCACAAAAGTTCCATTACTTAAATGCTCAATTTGTAATCCTAGAGAAAAATTGGTCTTTCCCAACTCCTTCATCTCAAATTCTTTCTTTAAGCAATCTATAGCTTTTGAAAGCTATTCAGGAGTTCCAGTACTATTTATGTCATCAACATAGACAACAATTATAGCAAATTCTTTTTTCGATCTTTCAATAAAAATACATGGACAAATGGAGTCATTTATATGTATAGTATACACAACAAAAATGAATGATCATCTTCTCCAACATGTGTCAAGCATAATATTATGAGGACTTCCCATAAATAACACAACATCGATCAAACGTGTTTATGGTAAACAATTATAATATGATTCCTGTGTTTCTTTTAAACCCTATTTTTACTGTTTCATATTTGAATGATGTTCACTTTACCAATCTTGAGCCCATTTCATGATTCTAATGTTGATGTGAATGAATTCTTCTCTACTTTTTTGGTTCCAATTTGTGATTTGAGTTACCTATTTATCGGAGAGTGCCGTTTTCATTTGATTTTGATTTTGTATTGATGGACTTGATTTCCGGCCAAAAATCACCATCAACATATATTGGCACGCTCGGTGGGACTCCGTAAGGGTAATATGTATCACAGACTCATTATGAAGATTGATCATTCGCCGAAGAAAATAACATTTGAATTCGGTGATTGTGAAGGTCTGTCTTTGTTCCAAAATTAACCTTTGAATTGGTGATTATTGTTCGGTACCTGGACGTCGGGTCCGGGGTACAACCTGTTGAGCTTGGAGTTTGAAGATTGAGTTCGGATGGTCCGAGGTAGGTCGTCCCCGCGTCTCGGGTGGGGCGGTACCTGCAAGCACTCCGATGCCTAAGTCAGCAAGGGAAGTGAAGAGCCAAGAACGGAATGAAGAACATACCTTGAAGTGAGGGGCCGCACTCCTATTTATAGACGTGGTGTCGTGTCTGGGCCGTTGGATGCGGGTGCAGACCATTTAACCGTTGGATGTGATCTTCACGCGTATTGGGCTGTCCCCGATGCTGAAATGGGCCTAACCCGGGTCAGTGAGTCTTGGGCCCCCAAGTCGAGGTCGGGGAGTGATTGAGGTCAAGCTCAGCTTGATTGGAGCGTTTTGGTTCTTAGAAGGGGGTAATGATTACAGCGCAGGGAGGTGACGTTTGAGGAACAGAGGCGGAGGCGCCATAATTGCATTTCAATTTCCTATGTCAGAATTGAAGTGACGCATTGGTTGAACGTGCCGGTTAGATTTCCGAGTCGCAGAGGTATATAAGTACTTTCGAGGATCCCCCATTTCTTACTTTGACAATTTAAGTGTTAGCTTCGTTTCTCGTCGACAATATTCAGCGATTCTTCTTAGTTCTCCGACCGCCGTGCCGACCTGCACTGCCTTTTCTGGAATCTCTCTCAACCGAGCTCTTTATTCAAGCATCCGAGATCAACATTTCTGCCGATGTCGAGCGTCGAGATGGTAGGCTCGTTTGCTGTTCAGGGGGATCTGTCTCGGGAGGTTAGTCTTGTGGCAGATGGTTCCTTAGAGAGTGCTGCTACCCGTGAGGTAGAGGGATACAGGTTTTATCCGGCGGAGTACCGCTGGGTCTCCACCGTGGTCGTTGGGACCACAGCCAATTTGAAAAGCCAGTCCTTGTCTGACTTCCAACAGTATGTGACCGCTCCTTCTAGCCAAAAGTGGAGGTTAGAGGACAGACGAGAATTACCGGCCTGCACTAGGCTACCTAAGAAGGAGGTCGGCTACTTCTTCTATGGGCGGTGCCTGAACACAATGGGAATCCGGGTGCCTTTGTCCGAGTTTCAGCAGGGCGTGCTCGACCTTCTGCAAGTCGCTCCGTCTCAGCAGGCCCCCAATGCCTGCGGTTACGCGAAATCTTTTGAGGCCGCGATCGGCTATCTGAGGCGGCTTCCTTCTGTACGGGTTTTATTCTCCGTCTTTGATGTGTTCCGCCAACCCAAGAAGGAAGATGCTTGCCGGCAGGGTCATGTCTGCCTTCGAGGTGCTCGATACCGAGCTTACTTTAATCCGGTGAATGACTCCAACAAAGGATTCAAGTTTGTCTTCTTTTACGTTCGGGCAGTGAACAAAGAAGCAAAAAGAGCCATTGCAGAATACAGTGGTTTCGAGATGGTGAGGATGCACTTCCCCTTGTTCTGGTCCGGAGATCATTTTGATCGGGATACTAAGGCTTTTGCCATCAAGTCGGAGTCCCTTAGGAGCGAGGATGCCGCCACTTACAAGCTGCTAAAGAACTGAGGGGATAAGCTGCTCAAAGTAGGCCTCAAATTTGAGTGTGCCTCAATCATTCAAGACGAGGCCAAGTCTGTAGCCAAGCTGAAAGCTACTCTGGGTAAGCACTGTTACTTAGGCTCTTCATTTGTTTCCCTTTTTGTTCCGCAACTTACCTCGTACTTAATTTGTATAGATGAGCTGGCAAACTGTCCCGAGCCCGATCCCAATACTCCTGCGACGGGACTCCAACTCAGAGTCTGCTCTACAAAAGCGAAGGGTAGCTCAAGTCGGAAAAGGGCTGCTTCCAGCTTAGTGGCTCCTCCCCCTTCCAAAAGAC
This sequence comes from Astragalus glycyphyllos, assembly GCA_963573325.1. NCBI lineage: Eukaryota > Viridiplantae > Streptophyta > Magnoliopsida > Fabales > Fabaceae > Astragalus > Astragalus glycyphyllos. The sequence continues at coordinate 70,198,691 of OY754308.1, forward strand.
CAATAATCATTGAAGACTCAGATTTCGATGGAGTTTCAGGAATCGAGGTTCCCTCCGCCGCCGAGTTGGAGGCTTGTAGTAGGATTGCTAAGGTTGCCTACCGCGTGTTAGAGGAGCTTAGGGAGCTGGAATCAGACCCGGAGACTCTTCGCCTTGAGAGAAGGCTTAGCGAGGTCGAGGCCAAGAATTTGTCTCTTGACGGAGATCTGCAAGATCGTGCTAATAAGTTGGAGTACTGCCGGGACGTGAGGATTTCGGAGTTGATCGAAGAGAACCGCTTACTCCGGGGAGTCATCAATTCTTTGGCTTCCACAGACGGGCCGATTGCCGAACTAGAAGCCCGGATGATCGCGGATCAAGAGGAGGCCGATCTAGCAGAGGCACTTCGAAGGGAACTTGCTGATCTTAAAAAGGTAGAGGAGAAAGTACAGGCGGAGGCCGGGTTCCTTCGGGCCGAGGTGGAGAAAGTTAAGGACGAGCATGAAGATGTTGTGGCCAGGCTGGAGAATTCCACCGTTCTCGGTTTTAACTGTTCCAAAGGTTTGCTAGCTGTAGTCAGTCCAGACTTGCCGTCGGATCTGTTGGAGCCCGGAAATGATATCTTCGAAGTAAAGCTGGTGAGACCGGTTCCGGGTGCCCCCTTGGAAGAGGCCGAGGTCTTGTTTGAGCGGTCGGATTCCGAGTGGTCTGAATGACCTTGATATTCTAGTACTCCTTTTGTATTCTTTTTGTAACGCTGGCCCGGGGGCCCATCTTGTACTATTTCCATAATGAATATGAACTTTATTTTAATTATGCAATTTTTGTCACTTGTATTGATCGTGAGTGACTCTTTATTACGTCGAGATGAGAGTGGGCCGAGGCCGAGATGAACATTACGCGAGGGGCGCGTCTTTAACTCTTTTAAGAGCCATCAACTCGGGTGGAGCATTGAACTCGGCGATCGGTGGAGCATTCTTCCCCTGATGGAGCACGGAGATCGGAGATCAGAGGAGTCTTATCCCTCTGATGGAGCGCAGAGCTCGGTGATCATAAGAGTCTTCTTCCTCTGATGGAGCGCGGGGCTCGGTGATTAGAGGAGTCTTCTGCTTCCGATGGAGCATTGAGCTCAGAGACCGGAAGCGTCTTCTGCCTTTGATGGAGCGATAAGCTCGGGGATCAGAGGTCCTTTCGGCCTCTGGTGGAGCGTTGCGCTCGGGGATCAGAGGGAAGGTCTTTAGTCGAAGTCGCTGTGGACTTCTTCCCGGCCTCTAATGGAGCATTTGAGCTCGGAGATCAGAGGGAAGGCTGCCCGTGCGAGGACAGGGTCGGGGCCTCTGTGGGTCTGAGCCGTTGTGGGTCGATGTGCGCCTCTCGACCGAGCATTTAAGCTCGGGGTCTGGAAGGGCATAGGTGCTCTTTGATGCATCCTCTTGTGTCGTCATCCGTCGAGTGACCAGCTCGGGTCGTGTCGGCAAGGGCATAGGTGCTCTTTGATGCATCCTCTTGAACGCAAGGGCATTTAAGCTCGTGTCGGCAAGGGCTTCTTGTTTTTTCGCTTGTCGCTCTGACTTAAGGCACAGGTACTCGCATCTCCTTGCTCCGTCAAGGTCGACCGGGACCGTGACTTCCTTGTCCTGTTCTGAGAAAAATCTCATCTTGAGGTGAATAGTGGAGGCGACGGCCCCGAGCTTTCCCAGTGTCGGGCGGCCGATGATGTAGTGATACGGAGAGGCGCAGGGCAGCACCAGGAACCTTGTTTTAACAGTCTTTGAGAATCTGTCCTCCCCATACGTGACCCGTAGCTTGAGATAGCCCAAAGGCTTTGTCCGGGAGCCATTGAACCCAACCAAGTCGGAACCGTCATACGCCGATAGATCAGTCTCGGAGATTTTCAGCTTCGAGAGAAGTTCCTTGAACAGTATGTCAACTGATCTTCCTTGGTCGACCAGGATTCTTTTGACGTCGACTCCGGCTAGGACGGCAGAAATGATTAGCGGAATTTCCTCATTCGCCTTACCCTTGCGGAGATCGGCATGGGTGAATGATAAAGGAGGCCTGCTGTTCTTAGTAGAGGGGGGAAACGGGTCCTCGTTGATACTCAAAAGTTCTTGCCAGTGGCGTTTTACTGATCGTTTTGTTTCTCTTGCCTCAAAGGAGTAGCCTCCCATGATCACCATGGCCACCGGTCGCTGTCGTTGCATTTTCGGGGCATCTTCGGTCGAATCGTCGATGTCCTCTTCGAGGGTCATAGCTACCTCTTTGACCACGACCTTAGACTTCCGTGGCGAGCGTCGGGGAGACCGCTCCCTTTTCTTCTCACCCGTCCTAAGGTATTGCTTTTGCTTCCCTTTCTGAATCAAGTTCTCTATGTCATCTCTTAAGACCCTGCGGGCGTCGGTGTAGTGGCCGTGACTCCGGTGATATCTGCAGTAGGTCTTCTTATTTGTGTTGTCCCGCTGAGGGATTGGAGCTGGCCATTTGATGTCACGGAACTCGGTGTTGGTGCACTCAGCTAGGATACGTTCTCTTGGAACATTTAGGACGGAATACTTTGCGAACCTGCCCCGACACTCTTTCGAGCCGGACCCACAATCCTTCTTGTTCTTTTCTTTGTCGTCCTTCCCTTTCCCAGAGATTTGCTCTGCGTTGGATGTATCCACAGCAGACGCTTCTTCATAATCGATGTAGTGTTGGGCATGCCTCAGAAATTCGTCAAGTGTTTTTGGTTTGCGGAGGCCGACGCTGATCTGGAAGAGGGTACCTTTTCTGAGGCCGTGCCGTATGAACATTACCCTGACGTCGTTGGATAGCTGATATGGACCTCGTATGCTTCCCGGTTGTACCTTTCTATGTAGTCTCTCAGTGATTCTTTTTCCCCCTGGCAAACCGCCCTCAGCACGTCCTCTGACTTGGGTTTTACCCTCGAGGCCGTGAACTGTGCCGAGAAATCGAGGCCGAAGGAGGGTCACGGTACCACTTTAATGCACATTTTGTCAAGGAGAGGGGGAAAAGTTTACTCCGGACATGGTCTGATGCATCACGGTAGTCAAGCATCAGATCGAAGGTGTCCACGTGCTCGTCCGGATTCCCTCTTCCGTCGTACACGTTCAGCTGGGGAGGTTTTTCGAGGGACCTCGGAATGCGGCAGTTGGCGATTACCGGAATAAAGGGGCTAGCCCGGGATCGCTGATTCTTCTTTGACTTGTGAGCTTTCTTCTTGTGAGGCGACGAAGGTGACGGGCTTCGAGAAGACGAGGAGTCAAAGGAGGACTTGCCGGACTTGTTCGTAGAATCTGACCTCGGCGGACTCAGGGGAGTTGGAGGCTTTCCGCGATGCTTCTTCCCGTACTGGTGAGATGTCCCTTGGAGTTTCCTTGTGCCGAGGTGGTGAGCGATGTCTTCATGACACGGCTGTCTGAGGCGGAGAAGATGGAAGCTAGATGGAGGGCTGGAAAGCGGCTGCTTGCGCGATGGCCTCGTTTTCTAATCGAGTGTTTTTGTTGAAGCAGGTCCCGGCTGCGTTGTTCCAGCACATCGAGGTAATGACTCACAGCCTAGAGCTAGGCAGGAATTGGGTCAGTGAATGGAGCCGGGGTTGGGGGTGGAAGTCGGGTCGAGTTTGGGACTGTCGCGGCTTCCTCGTTGGGTAGCGCCTGTCGTGTCCTTCTGGTGTGCCCGTGGCCTAGAGCTGGGCCACGGCATTTGCGCTTTGGGCCCGTGACTGGGCTCGAGTGGGTGGACGCCCTCGTGGAGGCATGAATTGGATAGGGACGACTTGTCGGAACACAGATGAGGATGAGTCTGGAAGCAAGCGACGATGCTCCCACTGTGATCGCCAATGTTCGGTACCTGGATGTCGGGTCCGGGGTACAACCTGTTGTGCTTGGAGTTTGAAGATTTAGTTCGGAAGAAAGGCAAGAATTATGAACAAAGAGAAACCTTTATAATTCAATTAGTGTTCTGATGAATATTCTTGAGTTATATGATGTCTTCCCATTCAATATTTCTTCTAATTCAATTATTTTCTCTCTCAACAGTTACAAGAATTTGCCTTGGTAAAAACTAAAAAGAGAGTTTAGGAGGCCAAGAGAGAAAAAAATGGCCTTCGATTTTAGAAGCATGGCAATGGCTTGAAATGAGTAAAAAAAAGGCTTAAATGCACTTTTGGTCCCCCTATTTTAATACCCCTATTTTATTTTGGGCAATTTTGGTCCCCCTAGTTTACTAAATGTTCAATTTTGATCCCCCTATTTTATTTTGGCCAATTTTGGTCCTCATAGTTTACTAAATGCGCAATTTTGAACTATTTTTGTATAAATAAACTATTTTTGTATTTTATATTTTCATTAGTTTAATATTTATTTAAAAAAAGGAAATTATTTAAATTACATAAAATGGATAAGCTATTTTTATATTTTATATTTTTAAATAGGTAACTATTTTTAAAAATAGAAAATTATTAAATTATTTAATATAAATAAAATATTTTATATTTATATTTTTAATAGTTAAATATTTATTTTAAAAATAGAAAAATATTTAATTATGTGAAATATAAGCTATTTTTTATTTTATATTTAAAATAGTTAAATATTTATTTAAAAATAGAAAACTTTTAAATTATTTAAAATAAATAAATTATTTTTATAGTTTATATTTTAAAATATAAATTAAAATAGGGGGACCAACTCATTTATTTTCTATTTTTAAAAATAAAAATAATTTAATTATTTAAAATAATATTAATACAATGAAAGTAAATATTTTTTAAAAAATAAATTAGATGGCATGTCAAATAGGCTTAGTCAACTGCAATGTCAATTAAAATGGTGGCATCAGCATTTAAGAGTTGAAAATTTCAATTTGGTCAACATTGCAGAAATTTGTAAAATAAAGGGACCAAAATTGCACCAAAATAAATAGGGGGCTCAGAATTGCGCATTTAGTAAAATAGGGGGACCAAAATTGCTCAAAATAAAATAGGGGGATCAAAATTGCGCATTTAGTAAAATATGGGGACCAAAATTGCCCAAAATAAAATAAGGGGATCAAAATTGCACATTTAGTAAAATAAGGGGACCAAAAGTGCATTAAGGCCAAAGAAAAAAGTGGCTTAAAGGCTTAATTAGAAATGTGTATAACAAATAGATGCATGATGTTGCCGTTATGGTTTGTTTCAAAGATCTCCATGAGATTGTTGTTCCATAACCTGTTAGTTTTAAAATGTGTACTTTGGAAAAAAAAACAAACCCATATTCAGTTACCTCTTCTAAGGTAACAAAGTATATATACTTGACTCTTTTTCAATGTCTTCGTGTGGGAGAAAAACTATATCTTGCTAATAAATTTATAAAATTGATATACCATGACGTGTATTATTAGCAAGGTACATCAATGCTCTAATTGCACTGCGATATGGTACTTTAAAACCAAATAGTTCTCCATCTTTTTCTCGAGGTCTAAAAGGGTATTTCTCCAAATCTAGTGATCTAACAACCATTGGAGTAGACATCGGATGAGATTTGTCCATGTAGAAACGTTTTAATCCTTCATCTCAAACTCTTTCTTTAAGCAATCAATAGCTTTTGGAAGCGACTCAGAAATTCTTGTACTATTTATGTCATCAACATAGACAATAATTATAGGAAATTCTTTTTTCGATCTTTCTATAAAAATACATGAACAAATGGAGTCATATATATATATATAGTATACACAACAAAAATCAATGATCATCTTCTCCTATATGTGTCAAGCATAATATTGTGAGAACTTCCCCTAAATAACACAACATCGATCAAACAACAAGACAAAAGGATTAAATCTTATAAAATCTGAGTATGGACATAAATGTATTCTTTCGGATCCCATTCACGTAGAAGTGCAAAGAAGTATCTAAGAACCAATATTACCTTAGGTTGATAAAGTTTCTTGTTGATAACGTATTATAAAATATATGTTACAAGAAGAAAGATGGAGAAGTTAAGAAGAACAAAATAAAAATGGAGAAGATATAAGAGTTTTGTTTATTATTTTCTTCACAAGTACATCATTACACATAGGGGTAATGGACATCCACTAATATAAATATTCACAATAGTTAGTTGGTAGTTTTGTCAACAAAAAAATAAACATTTTAGTTGTAAGCGGGATAAACAATTGGTGTCGTGTTTAATAGTTTATGCAAGCTCTCATCATATTTACAAAATTGCCATTAATGAAAACGACGGTTTCCCTTATTTTCATTCTCATCCCTTCCGTTCTGCTCTGTTACCTCCGTTTCATTCCGTTCCATTCTGGTTTTCTCCATTCACTTTAAATTATCCAAACATATCCTTTCAAAACTAATTAAAAGCTAAAATTGGAAAGTAAAATCATAAATATGGCTGAGATGTTTTGAGTTTTTGGTTTTTAAAAACTAACTAGTGTCTGTTTTTAAAAACTAAAAAGAAATTACATTACTGTTTAAAGCAAGTTTTTTTTTTGTATTTTTTGTTTTCAAAAACTAAAAACATTTATCATAACAGTAATCAAACAAAGAAAAACAGTAAGCAAACAGGCCCTATATAACTAGATGCAAATATTTGTCCATTGCTTCATAAATCACAATACTTATTATAGTTACAAAGACCTCTTCAAAATCATCATTAACTTTTCTTTGAAACAAACATGAAAACTCTCTTCTTTTCTTTAGCAATCGTAACATTTACAATCACATTACCTTCAATTTCAGCTCGTTTCTTTCCTAACACATCTTCAATTCCAAAATGGATGTCCAACCACGTGCCACCAAGCGCATGGGATACATACCCCAAATTCACCGGCTCTAGCCCTGGAAAATCATACAATGGTCTCTCAAAACTCAAAAACTACTTTAACCACTTCGGTTACATCCCAAATGTACCAGCGTCAAACTTCACAGACGACTACGACGCCACCTTCGAATCTGCCATACGTGCTTACCAGAAAAACTTCAACCTCAACATCACCGGCGAACTCGATGATGCCACAATGAACCAACTTGTTCGTCCACGTTGCGGTGTCGCCGACATCATCAACGGCACCACCTCCATGAACTCTGGAAAGTCCAACACAATAAATTTTCACACTGTTGCACATTACTCCTTCCTCCCCAACCAACCACGGTGGCAGAACGGAACCAAAGAGTTAACCTATGCATTCGATCCAAAAGAAAATTTGGACCAAACAACGAAACAGGTTTTCGCTAACGCATTTGATCGATGGTTCAAAAGTAATAACAATAACCTTTCGTGAAACGACGTCGTTTAACACTGCAGATATCAAGATAGGGTTTTACAGTGGGGACCACGGAGATGGGGATGCTTTTGACGGCATGTCAGGGACGTTAGCACACGCGTCTTCACCAACTATTGGTAGGTTCCGTTTGGATAAATCAGAGGATTGGGTAGTTAACCGTGATGTGACAAAGTCTTTGCTTTCGAATCCTATTTATTTGGAATCCGTTGCGGTGCATGAGATAGGACACCTTTTAGGATTAGGACACTCGTCGGTTGAAGAGGCTGTTATGTACCCTTCAATTTCTTCGCGTACAAGAAAAGTGGAATTTGCTAAAGATGATATAGAAGGGATTCAACAGCTTTATAGTTCTAACCCTAACTTCACTGCCACTTCTACCACTACTTCTACAACTACTGGTTTTAGTAGGGACATTAGCCATGGGGATCGACACATGGGTTCATTCTTTTTCTCTATGTTCTTTGGGTTTGCATGTTTGATTTAGGAGATGACAATTTTCTGTAATTTTTAATATTTTTTTGGGGTTGTTTATTTGGATATACAGCTATGTAACTATGTAAAATATGTAAATAGGTTACGATTTAATGCTATGTAACTATGTAAATAGGTTACGATTTACAATCGAGTACTGTTTATTTTGTATTATATAATGATAGTTTTCATTCTGTTGTAATAATAATTTATTAAACAGAACTGTTATTTGGTATTAAGCATATTTGTTTGATTGAATTGCATTATCATTGTCTTTAATTTTTCAAAAAACAAGTTAGCTTCTCGTACTTACAATTTTGTTTTCGAGTAAATTACGTTAAGTTTTGGTTTAAATATATTTTTTATCCTGCAAATATAGCGATTTTCTATTTTAGTTCTTGCAAATTTTTTTTAAGCAACTCCCTACAAATATGAACGTTTACTATTTTAGTCCCTCCGTCAACTTTTCTGTTAAAAACGCTGATGTGTCAACTTTTTATCCAAAATGGCTTTTCCATGTCATATATTTTCGTTTCTATTTATTTTAAATGTTGAGTCACTGTTGTCTTCAATCTCCACCACCATTCCTCCTCAATCCTCTCACAATATTTAAGAAGTTCAACCTCTAACCTCCACCAACCATTCCTCCAGCACCATCCTTCAGCTTATTCCATAGATTCTGACGTGAAGGTGGATAACTTTTCTCAAATTCAAACCATTGTTCTGCTTCAGAAGCATCCCAAAAAAGTCTATATTTCTTTTCTGAGAACACCTTCCCTTCCATTTTCCTCCCCTACAAACAAAATAATAAACATAATAAATAACGGATAAATTAATTATTGAAATTAATTTATTAATTACCTTTCCCAACTTTCTCTTTTTCCGGGAAAAATAAATTCCATCAAATTTTCCAGGAACGAGAGACAGTGACGGGATTCTATGTTGTGAATTTCATGATCATTTTCTTTCTTCATCATTCTTTTTCTTCTTTAATTCAAAGTTCAATGTTGGTGAGAAACAACAAAGATCCAAGTTGGGGAAACATAGAAAACATCAAACTTTTGTTACTGAATCTAAAATGGGTTTTAAAATTGGGATTCGTTTATGATCATCGGTAGTTAGTCTCTGGGTGGGAGGGAGGGAGAGAGAGAGAGAGAGGGAGAGAGAGGGAGAGAGAGAGAGAGAGAGTTCATGGAAATTGAGGATTCGTGTTTGTACGAGGAATAGAGGTAATTGATGTGAATTAAGAATTTGATTCTCCTATGTTCTTTTATTTTTAAATCTATATTTCTTTACAAAATCCCATAGCGATGGTGATGGAGGTTGGAGGTTGAAGACAATAGTTACTCAACTTTTCAAATTTATAGAAATGAAAATATATGACATGAAAAAGCCATTTTGGGCAAAAAAAATTTGACAAATCAGCATTTTTTAACAGAAAAGTTAACAGAGGGACTAAAATAGTAAACATTCATATTTGCAGGGAGTTATTTATAAAAAATAATTTTGTAGGGACTAAAATAGAAAATCACTATATTTGCAGGACGAAAAACATATTTAAGCCTTAAGTTTTTCCGTCAACAGATGAATTCGAAAGCTTATCTAAAAAAAAAACAGATGAATTCGGAAGAGATAAGATAAGAGGACTCATATTAAATCCTGAGTTCCTCAGTTGGTAGGTTTACAAGTTGCAGGACTCAAATTAACGTGTTTTGAAATATCTGTTATTTATTTGGTTATTCAAATTTTTTGTAGGGTACATTGTATATTGTTGGTTGTTAGAATTTTCTATTTGGATTTGTATCACGGTTATTATAGCAACCACACCATGATGAGAGGAATGTTTGAAAGGTGTGTATTTAGATACATCACATATTTCATCATTTAAATTATGTATGTATTTGGATTACTTAATATAGTTATATGTATGATGTTTCAGTTGTTTGGCAACTTATTGGGTATCGAATGAAGACAGGGCTAGAGATGGGAGCAATAAAACAAAATGGATAGTATAATGGTAAGTTTATAATCAATATTCTTATTCATGTAAATATTGCTCGCATTTTAATAATTAATTGTTATTTTGATTTTTAGTGTCCCAAACAACCAAACAATGACGATTTGCAGATATTACGTTTTGACAAGCAATTCCATATCTAGCATTTAACTAGGGATGGCAAAACGGGCCAGCCCGCCCCACCCTGCCCCGCCCCGCGTTTAGCCCGCAGAAAACGAGCGGGGTGGGCAAGCCCGCAAACTAAACACAGGGTCAAAATTCTAGCCCGCACCGCCAAAGTGATGGGCTTGCGGGCAGCGGGCTAGCCCGTCGAGTTTTTTTTGCAGTTTTTTCAACAGACTTTTCACATTTTTTTATATTTCAATTAGATTTTTCAGCTGTTTTTTAAAACAATTTTTCTTAAAACCATAAAACCAACAATTGGAATTACTAGATTAACTATAAAATAACTAGAACCATCAAGAAATTTCACCTAAACTATCAACCACAATTCAAGTTTTAACCTTCAAGTAGCCAAAATAAGCATTTTGATTGCTTGGTGACTAGAATTAACGGGTAAACGGGTAAACGGGCCCAATATCCTAGCCCGGCCCGCATTTTTTTTGCGGTTTGGCAGGTCGGCCCGGCGGGATTTGCCCGCTTTGCCATCCCTACATTTAACCACTTAATTCTATGTTTATTTTATTTTATTTTATTTTATTTTATTTTATTTTTGCAGTATTTTCTTGGAAACGCGGTCGGAGCTCCATTTTCTGATGACCAACTTACTGAGATCAAGGGAGAGTGGTGTCATCATGTTGCTAGTTTGATTAATGAGAATCGAGATTAATGTAATTTTGGTTAGCTTGTTTTTTCCTCACATGGGATGGCATGTCATTTTTGTTGTCTATATATGTTGACATTCAGAATTTGGTTAATGATTTATGTAATTTTTGTTGGTACTTTGTTGATATGTATGTATATTAGATGAATTTATAAGTTTGTTAGTTGGAATTTGATTTGCAATTGGTTAGTTGATTTGAAATTTGGTAAATATAGGTTGTTGAGTTGATATTGGTTGTTCTTGGTTGATGAAAATGAGAGTAGGGAAGTGCTGAAAAATATTGGATACACCGAAAAAATTATTTTAAAAAAAAACATAGAATCAAGGGCGCTTGCAATAAAAGCGCCCCTGTTGGTCTTAGCGCACTTGACAATCATGGGCGTTCTCAGCAAAAAACGCCTCCGTTGGTCAGATGCGCTAAGACCATCAAGGGCGCTTGTAACTATGAGCGCCCTTGATTGTCAAGTGCGCTAAGACCAACAGGGGCGCTTTCACTGCGAGCGCTCCTGTTGCTTAATATTTAGAAGCCCTTGTTGTTCGCTCCAGTAGAGGGGTTGACAACATGAGCGCCAGATTTAGGAGCGCTCGAAAGCGCCCCTAATGACTTTTCCTGTTGTAGTGCAGGTTACAAATAACTTAGAGAACAGAATACCAAATTACCATCAATCCATGCATGCACCTAGATGGACCACCAACACGGATGAACAGAAAAAACAAGGACGAAATATCTCGCTACATGACAAAGTCAAAGCTCGACCAACTTACGAAAATAGATAACAACCCATTTATTTTATCCATGGGTACTGATTTAACTACTTGCCTCATGCTCGTTACGGGTTTTTTCACCCTAATCACTATTAGATAAAAAGTATATTATCATCCAAAATTAAAGAAAAAAATAAAATAAGTAACATTTCTAGTTTCTGTCACTAATTAAAAATTTCTTAGAATATATATATATATATATATATATATAGACAAATAATTATTTGAAAACTGGTTATTCAAAGTGGTAAATTGTTTTTTAGGAAAAAACTGGTTTTGAAAACATTAACCGTTTGCAAACAAGTAACTGGTTTTGAACCGGTTATATACAAGTTTCAAACCAGTTCATAAATCTAAACTGATTTTTGAGAAACCATTATACCCCAACCAACTTTAAAAATGGTGTAGTGTGTGATGGTTTTTGTTCACACGGCGGAGATTAATTGCAAATAATAATCTGAACAAAAAAAATAGTTGAGAAAGAAACTCTAACAATCTTACAATCCTATTATTTTCAGCAATTTAACGATTATATATATATATATATATTACATAATTCTTTTTTTTTGACAACATTTTACATCATTCTATATACTCCTCCGTTCCTGATCTTTGGTACTTTTAGCTTTTTATTTTTGTTCCAAAACAATGGTACTTTTAAAAACCCAATGTACAATTCACCTAATTTTTCCTAATATACCCTCTATATTTATTTATCCTTTTAGAGTTCCAACGCATGAATTAATTGCCCCAAGACTATTTTACTTTAACTTCAATTATCCCAATACAACTACAAGTGGGGCATTTTAGTACTTAAACAACACAAATTAATGGTACCTTAATATGTGTGTAACAAGTCAAAAATACCAAAGATTAGGAACGAGTAACTTTTATCGTCAAAAAATAAATATAACTTCTAATTTCATACTATGTATACGATACTGAGAATTAAGTAACGCCATATATTTGCTGAATCCTCTGCAAGTCATCATCGTCCACCAATTCCGTCTTCTTTTCCGGCAACACAATCGGGTACATAACTGCCTTTTCAACAGAAGAATGTCCCAACCCTAATACATGACCAATCTCATGAATCACCACTGATTCCAAATCCACCTCACCCTCTTCGCCAATCTTCTCATTATACAACACCCATTCCTCTTCTGAATCCAAATATATACTCCCAACATGGATACTATAGTTCATGTCCACTCTTCCCACTATTCCACCCTTTCCATCAATCCTCACAAACGCAATCGTTATATTCGAATCATTAAACGACGTCGTTTCGTTGAAATTCAACATCGTCGCGTTCGTCCATTTATTAAACGCGTCTTTGAACAACAACTTAACATCTTCAGTGATATTGTTCTGAGGGTGAAAAGCATATGTTAATGTCAATTCTTTCTCTTTTTCCCCAGTTCTCCACCACGGTTTAAACGACGACGTATTGTTAACGTTGTTGTTGGAGTTCATAGTATTGGTTCCGTTTATGATGTCGGGAACACCGCAACGTGGTTGTGATATAATCTGATACGTGTTTTCATCAAGCTGTTCGGTAACATCGAGGTTGAAATTCTTCTGGAATTCCGCTATCGCGGATTGGAAATTCACTGTGAATTCATCTGTGAAATTTGAATTTGAAGAAAGGTTGTTTAAGTAACCGAAGATTTCTAAGTAGTCTTTTACATCGGATATTCCGCTGACTATGTCTCCGATCTTTAGAACGTTGTTGAAGAGTGACTTTAACTTGTTCCAGATGCTGGAAACCCATTTACTACTTGTACTTATTCGTCTGAGTAATAAAGGAATTTGTCTGCTTCTGATTAGTAATCCAATTGCTGGTGCAAAAGCAATGGATTCAGAGACATCAACGAGTAGAAAAGTAAAGAACAAGAGTAATAGATAGGTTCTTTGTGCTCTCAACCTCATATTTTAGTCTTTTTGCTTTGGTGATAGTGTTTTCGTTCCGGGTTGTAGACTATATATACACAGAGAGAGAGAGAGAGAGATAGTCATTGGAGATAATCTCATACTTTAAGAACTCTCCTCCGTTTACTATGACTTTGTTTTAAATATATGTTAAGAAGTTTGAAATGTTTTCATATGGAATGTTTACTTAATTTAATAATACCAAGTCATTATATTTGACTACCCAATTTTTCAAATGTTTGAAAAAAAACAAATCTGATACTACCTGAATTTGTAATTTAATAATAATTTAAAAAGAATAATGTTTATATAGACAGACACGATAAATAGAACAATTGGCTAAGGTTGGGGCATTCAAATTTCGAGGAAACTGGTCTGAAGATGTTTGGAAAAGTCAATTAGCTGTGTTTATTTAACAAATCTGATATTTGACTACCCAATTACGAGGAAACTGGTCTGAAGATGTGACATTCAGATGTGCTATACAATAATGATATTTAGTAAAAATGTTAAAAATGTTCCACCAATTGGCAAAAATCAATTTACAATACCAATTAATCAAGTTTTTAGGTATTTAACCAACTTGTTTTTTCACAATTTTCTAAATTATTGACTAAAAACTGTGAAAAAGCAAATTGATTAGTGACCTATAAAATTTGGTTAATTGGTGTTGTAACTTAGTTTTTAGCTTTTTTTTTAACTAAAACATTTAGGTTAAATAACATTAGTCATCTCTTAATATAGAATAGAGGAGAGTTAGAAATGGTGCCACACCTTGTTTTGCCATGATGTGTGGTTGGGCAATATTTCAAAGAGGTATAGTCGTATACATACTTCTATAGGTTATGTGTAATTTTATAGGTGTTGTTGTTTCTGTTTTTAATCAAACTATGACACATGGATTAACTACTTATGTTATTAATTATCTTTTAGTTATTTTATAGAAAACTAATTTGCGGGTTTTGGTGTGTTTGAAAAACAACTCGAACCACACCTAAAAAACTACACCTAAGTTTTGTCTTTTCTAAAAAATATTAGTAGTATATAAATTAATTATTTTATTTTCATAAAACATTAATTGGTTTTTTCTTTTTTTTGGTCAAGATATATTGAGGTTTTGAAATGTTATTATTTGGGGAAGTTATTTTGGGTAACAGAAGTATTAAAAAGTTTTTTTAATGAATGGGCTTTAAAAATAGGGTTTTTTTTTGTACCCCCACACGTTTTTTTTGGACTAAAATACCCCTGTTTTTTTTGCCTCAATCGGATTTAGGTTTTGAAGATATAAATACGATTTATTTTTTACAAATCGTATTTACGTATTGGTGGATACATACGATTAGCCTGTAAAATTTCCAATCATATTTACCTAAACTGAGGTAAATACGATGAAGAAAAAAACCAAAGCGTATTTACCTTAGGGTGAGGTAAATACGATTCAGACAAAATACAAAGCGTATTTACCAATGGGTGGGGGTACATACGCTTTGTAAAATACGAATCGTATGTACCCTCACCCAAGGTAAATACGATTTGTTAAAATAGAAATCGTATTTACCCTTAACCATAGGTAAATCGTATTTACCTTTAACCTCGGGAATGCCAACCTAAGAGGCTGATGCCCCACCCAAACGTCCTGCCAGAACAAAGTCGAAGTCCCACTACCAATACGACGAGCCACTCTATCACCGAACCAGTCAGCACCATCCACCCCCATGGAACCCACTAGGCAAATATCTTTCCACCAGGATGAGGCTATCCTAGGTGGAGGAGTGTCCAACAATAATGAGCTCCGCACAGCCTCCAATCCATACCTCGCAACAATGATCTCCTTCCACAAAGAAGGCCCATCAGACAATAGCCGCCAGCGCCACTTCTCCAACAAAGATTGGTTAAAGGCCCTACGGTCCTTAACCCCAAGCCCCCTGACTCTTGGGTTTACAAACCTCCGACCAACGCACCCAAGGGATCTTCCTCGACTCCGAGCTACCACCCCACAAAAAATTCCTCTGCAGACGCACCAACTTCTTCCAAACCCCCACAGGCATTTTGAAGTAAGAAAGGAAGAAGATAGGAATGCTATTGAGGACCGAATTAAGGATAACAATCTGGCCCCCAAAAGAAATAAACCTATCCTTCCAAGATAGAATCCTACTGCGCAAAATGTCCACTAAAGGATCCCAAGTAGCCACCCTACGGGGATTCGCCCCAACCGAAAGACCAAGGTACTTAAATGGCACCGCCCCCACCTTACAATGAAGAAATCCCACTGCCAAGGAAAGAAATAGAGGACAAACATTCACTCTCACAATACTGATCCTTGAGAAATTGACCTTCAACCCCGAAATAAGCTCAAAGCATCTCAATACCGCCTTCAATGTCCACAAATTCTGGACTGACAGCTCCCCAATAAGGAGCGTATCATCGGCATAATTCCTTTTATATTTTATTGAATAACTAATACACCTTGCGTTTTAAATTTTATTGTAGCTTATTGAGCTAGTTAGTAAGTGTGATTCCTCTCTTTTGAACATCGTATAAATTTATTGCTACAACTCATTTATGAGTTTGTTGGATTAGAACAACATAATTCCTTTTCCCCCCATTTTCTGTTAGATCCTTTCTCTCTTTCTTTCTTTTGTGTGGGTGTGTGTTCTTCAATGAACTCAAATGTGAACTTGGATCATACCTCTTCTAACAAATTAGCATCCAGAGAAAGTGACTCAAGATCCAAGGATCTACGACACAACGACAATGGCAAATGCAAGTGCAGGCTATTGGCGGTTTACGACAAAGCTACCAATTCTTGATGAAAACAAGTTAACTGTGATCTGTGGATCGTTCAAATGAAGGTAATCTTCCATTACCAGGATGTGCTCAAAGTTATTCTTGATGGATTATTATAGTCGGTGGTGAAGCACTGCGTGATTAGAGGAAGAAAGATAATAAAACGCTATTCCTAATTTATCAATGTGTTGATGCTGAAGTGTTCGAAAAGATTGTGCAATTCATGTCGGTGAAAGAGGCGTGGGATGCACTTACAATGGTGTACTCCAATGACAATAGATTCAAGAAGGTGGAGAAAACGTTATTGATCTTATGACAATTGGAAATGTTTTCCGAACTCTAACTACTAGTTTTGACGATGTTCTGGTGGCAACTGAGGAGTCTAAGACACCTGCAACAATGAAATTGAAAGAACTGCAGGGCTCACTTGAGGCACGTGAGCTACGAATTAAAAAGAGAAGTAATCATAACGAGAAAGCTACCAAACAAGCACTTCATACATGGTTTAAGAAGGCAGGAAGTGAGGGATGGAAGAAGAAAGGCAAGGGAAAATGGAAGGATCAGAATGCTAACAAAAAAAGTGTTATAAGGGAGGAAATTTCGATCAACAAGAAAGAGGAGAGTCTAGTAGGAGTAATGAAGTATGGAGTAATAAGAAGGAGAAGAAGAAGTTCAATAAGACGAATATTCGATGATACAACTGCTAAAGGTGGTGAAACTTTACCTATGAGTGTATATCAAGCAAGGTGAAGCCAAGAAAGGAAGATGAAGAGCAGTTTTCTCTTCTGATACAGTCACGTTGATGGCTATTACTGAAGGTGACAATGAGGTCTTTGATCTGTGGTATTTGGACACATGATGCTCCTATCATATGCCAGGGAATAAAGAGAGGTTCTGTGAACTTGATAAGAAGGTAAAGAGGAGTGAAGTTTGCAGATGACAGTCACAATATAGTTGAAAGAATTGGCAAAGTGAAAATTAAAGGAAAGGATGGAGAGAGGATTTTTGATAAGTGACGTGCTATTTGTGCCTGGCATGAAAAGTAATATGCTTAGTTTAGGGAAGTTACTTGAGAAAGGTTATGCAATGAAGATGGAAAACAATTTCCTTGAAGTCTTTGATGATATGAGTAGGGTTATTTTGAAGGCACCATAGTCAAAGAACATAACCTTCAAGGTTGGTGCAAATGCTACAACTAATGAGTTAATTTTAGTGTGGCATAGGAGGTATGGACACTTGAGTTTAAGGAGTTTGAATCAATTGGAGAAGTAGAAAAGGGTGAAGGGACTGCCATCAATTGCAAAACCAATTGAAGTGTGTATAGTGGAAGTTGTGAAGCTAAGCAGCCAAGGAAGAAATTCAAGTCTCATGTGCCAACAAGAGCTAGTCAGAAATTGGACTTCAAAACTCTTTGAGGTAATCTCTATTTTATCACTTTCGTAGATGATTACTCTAGGATGATGTAGATTTAGTTGCTTAAAAGGAAGAGTGAGGTATTTGATGTGTTTAAGGAGTTTAAAAGGTCAGCTAAAAATCAGTGTGGTGAAATAATTAAGTTTCTTAGGATTGATGGAGAAGGTGAGTACACCTCTCTTGTGTTTGAAAGTTTCTATAAATGTGAAGGAATTTGGCATGAAGTAATATCTCCATATACTCCCAACACAATGGAACTGTTGAGAGAAGGAATAGAACAGTCCTAAATACGATTAGAAGTATGTTGAAAGAGAATCAAATGCCACGTTGCTTTTGAGGAGAAGCTCCCTCGACAACAGCTTATTCGTTGAATAGAAACCCTACTAAGAGATTGCAGGATCTTACTCCCTTTAGGACGTGGTTGATCAAGAAACCTGATGTCAAACACCAGAGAAGTTGGGAAGGAAACATGATGCATATGATGACTTGTATGTTGTAAATATATGTGTTTAAACTATATATTGGTTATATGATGATCTATTCCATTATTTCATATACTATTGGCATAATTACTCACACCCTACTCACTTGGACCAAAGAAAAGGTAGACTTTATGTATGACAAGTCACCATAAAGCCTTTTATGATGTTTCTACTGCTTTTAGATCGGTGTATTATTTGGGGTGGGCTAATTATAGGTATTAATGGATTTTTTACTCATTAGTTAGATTTTCCATTTTCAACTGAGTAGTGAATCTTCCCAGAATACCATGGGTATTAATGTTGAGGAGAAAGTACTTAAAGGAGCATCAGTTTTCTTAGCTTGCTTCTTAGGGAAAATTCCATTTACATTTCTTGGGGTCTCGGTTGGGGCTAACCCAAGAAGATACAACACTTGGGAGCCAATATGGAAGGCGATTAGGCTGACCTTGACTTTCTGGAAGAGCAGACAGTTGTCTCCGGGAGGAAGGGTGACCCTAATAAATCGGCCTATCATCTCTCCCACTCTATTTATTTTCATTCTTCAAAGTCCCGAAAAAGGTTCTCAAAGAGATCACTGGGTTGTAGTGGCAGTTCTTGTAGGGCAGTAGTGATAAACATAGAAAGATGGTCTGGGTGAAACGGGATGTTGTGTGTCTCCAAAAAGACAAAGGCGAATCAGGAATGAAAAACTTGGAAGCCTTTAATATGGTTTTGTTGATTAAATGGAGGTGGAAGTGTATGCTGGGTAGTGACTCTTCATAGTTTAATTTGTTGTCAAAAAGGTATGGAAACATCTCTACAAAGCAGAACAGTATTATACCACAACACAAATTGAAGAGCTCCACACTTTGGTGGCGAGAAATTGTCACTCTCGTAACAGAATTTACAAAAGGAACTATTCTAGTTCAAAAGAATCACCACCTTGTAGGTGGGAGGTGGGGATAAAGCATGATTTTGGTTGGATTCGTCGTGTGGTCCAACGCTCTTTCGCTTGCTTTTCCCTGATTTGTCTCTTTGTGTTGATAAAAATGTTACTGTTAGACAACTTGGTGGGTCTGGGATTAGTCTTAGGCAGAAGAGCATACTGGTAGGGGAGACGTTGGGGTTGGAAGAACTAAAGATGATTCTAATGGACACACCTCTAACTAAAAACAAATATCATACGTGGATATGGGGATTGGATAGCAACAACTTGTTCACTGTGAAATCATGTGATAGTTAGTTGTCTGACTCTTTAGTAGGTACTGATGCTAGATCAACGGAGGTGGCGCTCACATGTGCAAAATTTTGGAGGTGTGACCTCCTTATGAAGCTGGCGGTCTGGTCCCAAAGGCGGTTAACCCGCGATGCGTTGGAACATGGAGAGGTAATATTGCCAAAGCACACCCGATGTTGTGTGATGTGTTTTAGAGAAGACGAATCGACAAACCATAGTTGCGCATTCATGAAGGATGTGTGGGAGAAAATATTTTCTTAGCTAGGGATACCACCTCTATAATGTTAGAAGCCTACTACTCACTTCTTGCAATTTGGGTTGAATCAAAAAAAAAAGGAAGACGAATGCAACAAAACATCTCATTTTGGATGGCAACCGTTTAAGCAGTGTGGCACTAAAGGAACCAAAATATTTTCGAAGGGGCTGTAGCAAACTTAGATGAGATAGTAAATCACATAAAATATCTATCTTGGGGGTGGTTTTATTTCGAAGAGAGGTAGGAAATCCTCACATATTTATGCCGAGTGGATAAATTACCCATTGGGCTACCTGGGAATATTGCTGGCTACAGCGGTTGGCATTGCAGATGCAAGAATCATGCAGCTCCTCTCGGTTGGCTATGCAGATGCAAGAATCATGCAGCTTCTCTCCATGTTCCAACAATATATATACAGCCATAGTTATCAAAATCGAGATTTTACTCAAAATCGAGAGGGGGGTAGCAAAATCGGAAAACTTAAAATCGCAAGTAGAATCGGAAGATTCTACCCAAAAAAAAGTGTATGAATTTGTAGAATCGGGAGGGGTTAACAAAATCGTAACTTGTAAAATCGCAAGATTTTACTCAAATGCAGATATTACTATTAACTAATATAATGCATAAGTTCATAAGTCTTGATCAAAATAAAACATACCAATAGTCCCTTCCAATAACAATCCATTTTAATGTCATATACTCAATAACAGTCCCTAATTAGTAACTAACTGTCCATTTTTATGTGATATATTCAATAACTATCCCTAATTAATCAAATATATGTATTCGGGTAAAAAAAGAGTGTTTCAAATAGAGAGAATCAAGTAGTCAACAGAAACAGGTTTTTTTACCTCAGTATTGAAGATGATGATGCTGCGAACAGAGAGAGAGAGAGCTGCGAACAGAACCAGAGACAGAAGACAGAGCTGCGAACAGAACCAGAGACAGAAGAGAGAGCTGCGAACAGAACCAGTGATAGAGAGCTACGAACAGAGATAGAAGAGAGAGCTTCGAAGGGAACCACGAACCAGAGACAGAGAGAGCTTGCGAAGGGAACCAGTGAGAGAGAGCTTGCGAGTTGCAAATTGCGATTACTAAGAGAGAGAGAGCTTCGCGAATGTGAGAGAAGAGTTTTGCGGTTTGTGAATTGCAGAATTAGGGCAATTACGGTTCAAATGTGTTAGTTTGGGTGAAAAACGCAAATCGGGTCACGAACCCGACCCGTTTGCTCTGTTTTTAACCGGACGCCATTTTTGTACGATTTAACTCGCAAAATCGTTTCAAAATCGTAGAATCTTACGATTTCACCAAAAATCGCAAGATTTTGCCTGTTTTCCGATTCAGCTTCAAAATCGAATCGTAGGGGGTGAGTAGAATCGTAAAATCGTGCGATTTTACGATTTAAATCGCGATTTTAACAACTATGTATACAGCTTCTCTCGGATTGTTTTAGTACAAAGTATTCCTGCTATTAATATGTCTATGGCCTTCATGGGTAAGTGGTACATAAAATTCTGCCCTCAAAGACAGATTAATCTCGGATAGTTTAGATGTTGAGACGGATCATCCTAGAATCCTTGATGTGGGAGGTGAGACCTCCTATTTCATATATGGCAACTTTCATTGGCAAAGCTTTTCAAAGGAAGATAGAGACCATGATAACCTTCAAAGATTTTCTATAATTTCAAATAAGTATATTTTAGGTCTCTTATCTTTATTATAGTTTTCAATAGTTTCTTATTTAATTTTAAAATAGTTTCTTATTTTTCAAAGTAATACCAATAAGGTCCTTTTTGTTTAAATTAACATACGGAAAAGACCGTAAGAACACATCTTTTGCAGAATGGGGGGGACACCCTATTAGAATTATGAAGAGATTATTTTGGGTCAGCTTTTAAAAAATAATGGATATCGTTCCAAAACAAAAAATAATTGAGGAAAAAAATATATATGAGGAACTAATTTGAAAGAGGAAAAAAATATATATGAGGAACTAATTTGAAACCTAAAAAAATATAAGAAATTAAAAATGCATTTTTTCCTAAAATAAAGCAAAGACTTTGATTTTAATATTGATTTAAGCATTTTAACTTAATGACCACCTCAACAAAATAAGTCAAATTATTCGTAACGCAGAACTCAACCAACAAATGCTAAAATTGTTAGGTCGAAAATCATGTCTAAGATTCAAATTGAGAATCTCGCAGTTGTTGCATGTGTATATTTCAAATAGTATTCACTACTTCGCATACACAAAGAAAACAAGTCAAATTCGGCCATAGGCGAGTTTGTCCTCGGCCTTAGTGGAAGATGGCCTAAGCTTTTGTTTTGTTTTTTAGTAGAGGAAATTTGAGGCTTGAAGTTTAACACCAAAACACTTCGTATTTTATGGATGTACGATCTCTTGTACTTAGAGGCTCATACCAAGAGCCCCATACAACAGCCATATGTGTGCTCCGTCACAGTCTTGAAGTGACACATAAATTTCATGTAAATAAACAAGCCACACAAAAATTTCCAAATATGTTAATCAAAATGATGCACCTATATATAAACAACATTATAAGCAAAAAATCTAAAGGCTACCCACTCATATGGTATCATCTACAAATTTCAACCAGTAATTTCCAAAAATATCCAAAGGAAATCATAGATCTACGCTGAATGATTGGCTAGGATTATATATTATAGCTTAAAATTGATCTATAAGGTGTAAAATTTAATCCAACTTGGTTATTAAGGTACATTTAATTTGTGCAAGTTGGTGTAGCACAAATAATGAGTGAGAGTCTGGGTCCCCAACAATATAGCAAAGTCAATATAAAAACATTGTGATTGACAAATGCCAATTTGATATGATTATAATTTAGCAGCTTCTCTATTCCAAATCAACCAAAAAGCTAAACTTCCAAAAAAGAAAAAGGTGAGGAAATTTCTCAACTTGTATCTTACCCTTCTTTTGTGGAATTATCTGGCTTGATCTTACCTAAACCAGCTAGTGGTACCGCAAAGCCACACAGTACATAAATCCAAATCTTGTGAGCTGGAAAGCATTTTCCAACTTGTTCTAGGGCCCAACAATGAAGATGAAATGGCCATTTTCTCTTAACTTTTAGATCAAATTCCACGTTGGGGATATTATACCCCTTTCTCTGCTTACCAAGGTAATCAAAACCGGACCGGACATTGAACCGGGAGAGGTAGCGGTTCAGGGGTTCTTGGGTTCAACCGGTTGAATCGGGGGTTGAACCGGAATTAATTAAATAGATTATTTAATATATTTTTTACAATATATAAAGGATAAAAAACAAAAAAGAATCATAATATGACATAATAAAACTATAATATTCAACAATCATAGATAATTAGATACTATAATGTAAATACTCTCATAGTAATATTAGTGTACACATTTGTTTTTTAATTATTTATTTATTTATTACATCAATTTAATTATAAAAAATGATAAAAAAATATCTCATATACCAAAAATCAACATCATTTATCATTTTTTTTCCAAAAATCAACTTGGTATACCATTTTTTAAGGAAAATAAACCAAATCCGATTTTCTGCACGGTTCCCCGGTTTTTGGCCGGTTTCCTGTCCGGTTCCCGGTTTTCAGCCGGTTATCCGGTTCAATTCCCGGTTTTCACCCCAGGCGGTTCTGGGGTTCATTTGGACCGGATAGGAGTCCGATTCCCGGTTCAACCGGTTGAACCGGCCGGTCCGGTCCGGTTTTGACAACCTTGCTGCTTACGCTCTCCGCGTCTCCCCGCTGTAGCATTAATTACTTTTTGACCCAATTAATGTAAATTATATTGTCTCAACTTCAATCCGGATTTGACCTTATTTTTGGTTAGAAGGTCAAGGAATAAAAAGATAGTAATCTCTTGTTACGTTCTCGGAATTCGAGGACCGAGATACCTCCTAAAGAATGGTTGAAAAGAGGTAATAGACTTTGATTATATTTCATTTGATACCAATTATGAGGTCAATACAATGCTTATATAAGCTAGTGGATACACACCATAAAGGAGGATACATCACCTACACAATAACATTGCTACCTAACAAACTAATAAGATAATATCCCTAAAAAGCCCCTTCTAGAATATACTAACAGATTCATTATTTCATTGTCCTCAAGGATCATATCATTACCTACCCCTTCACAATCAACCTTGTCCTCAAGGTTGTAGAAATTTTCTCCATGAATAAATTTTCCTGGATCCCACTGCTTGAATTGGAATGATTGGAGAACTTTAGACATTTCAAAATGTCTACCCGGATCCCACTGTTGGTTGCTTCCCATTCTCATCAGAGTAGTGTAGCCACGAGGTCCCAAATTGACAGACAACAGTTGCTCAAGATCAAAGAGCATGATAGATTTGAATATAGCTTCATGTACCAAAATAGTTGGTTGGTGTAGGATGTCCTCAAACCCCATTAAAGCAACAATAACATAATTACTTTTAATGGAATCAGCAACCTCCTAGAAGTGTTTTGTAGTTGTGTCATCTCTTGGGCTAATCTCCATGTCAGGGTACATAAAAGTGCACCCCAATTCAAACAGGCAATTAATCTTTACATAGACAACTAATACGGCTTCTTCATACACTTGAGATATTGTTGTGTGAATGTGATCAATTTGATAAACAATCTGCTCACCAATGTCGAGTAAACCCAAGGCACTGGATAGCCCAACATACCCGTGAAGAGATAATTCAACTATATTGACTAGCAGATATAGCAGGGAAAATTCACACGCAGCAGTATCACCATCGACCCCAGCTAGTGTAGTAATCATGGCAATCTCAAACCATCTAGTGTAGTATGCAACGCCAAATACCTTGGAAATGCCAATACTCATGAGCTGCATGAAAAATTCCAAGGTCTCGACTAAACAGTAAGAGGAATATATCAGTGATGGTGAACACCAAAGAAATTGGGAAACAGGCTGCCATTAGAGTGTTAATTGCACAAGTGTAGTTTCCAAGCTTACCAAACTCTGCTACACTGTAGGTCTGGTCACAAAAAGTATATGGGTTTAATGCACCAATCATTCCCAAATTAAGCCGTAATGAAGCCCAATCAACAAAGCATCTCAAAGTGGTAAAATATCTAATAAGGCATTCCCTAGTTGGTGATTCACATGCTAAGGAGTGTGTCAGCTGAGCCTTTGGGGTGGAGGCATAACAAGCTACAAGTTTCACATGAATTGAGCCATCTGTAGTGTTTCTAACCATACTTGCTTCTAGACCCCCCATTGCATGAACACCAAAACATTCATCATTTGGCATGCTCCCCCATAGAAAACTACCTCTTTCCAATACACTAATGTCATGCATAAGCTCAGATGAAGTATCAATAAATTTGGCTCTAGAGAAGCAATTAAGTATCCTACTTTGTAAAGAGACAATATAAAGCAACCCATAAGTAACAGCTAGAGTAGTGTCCTCTCTTAATTCATCCTTGGACCAAGCTGCAACAAGTGCAAGATGGGAGAGAAAAGGTAACTTCACAGCTTGCTTTTTGTAAAGCACAATTAGCTCAAACTTTCTCCTTTTCAATATAGTTTTCACAACTGAACCAAACAATATGCCATTTAAAACAGAATTATGGGCATAACCTCTTGTTGTGGCTTTGCTCAGAAACAAGATTGCCGCATTTGCCATAGGATTTGTTTCTTCGCACAATAAGGTCATTAAATTGGAAGTAACTAGAAGCTTAGAGCGAGGGTTGTTGAGTACCCTGAGAATTTCCATACCTTCAACAGAGACATTTTCACAAACAGATGGTGGACTTGAAGCTTTGGTGTTGGTACAGAACAAACCTCTAACATAGACATTATACCAAACAGATGGTGGACGACTTGTCATTGTCACACAGAAACGCAAAACTATGGTGCCCACTGCTCCGTTATCGATGTCAGGTGGCCTTGGAGGTGGTGGAGGCGTGGTGAGCAATTTGCAAGGTAATTCCTCGTGCCCCACTCAAAAACTGAGATCTGGTGGTTTCGGTGGTGGCCATTGCATTGGATGGTTCAGGCACGACTGAGAGGGACAGCGCCACCCAATCTCTGCCTGCCACGAAGTTAATGGAGATTTAGATCTTCGATTTGAGTCCACTTTCATCATCATTGGTCGCGTCGCAGCGAGAGGCCATCGATCATGCATAGCAGATCTGAGCCAGGAAACGAAACTAAAAGGAGAGGGATGCGCGGAGGTTACATCCAGATTCGGTGGCTTTGAAGGTGGTCGCGATGGTGTCAGACATTGGTTCACAGTTGACGGCGTCGGCGGTGCTATCACAGTC
This sequence comes from Astragalus glycyphyllos, assembly GCA_963573325.1. Taxonomy (NCBI): domain Eukaryota; kingdom Viridiplantae; phylum Streptophyta; class Magnoliopsida; order Fabales; family Fabaceae; genus Astragalus; species Astragalus glycyphyllos. Next base: position 70,224,430 of record OY754308.1, read on the forward strand.
ATCATATCACAGTGACCGTCAAGCGGAGTTCGTTCCTCCGGTTCCATGGATGGAAGAATGACAGAATCTGACCCCACACACAGAGCAAGATCGGTGTTGAAATCAGAGTCATCAACAATAGAATCGCCATTGAGGGAAGAAGCTTCTGTAGATTCTAATGGCGCTGGCTCTTCTTCCTCATCTAATCCAGAATCAGTAACAACGCTGATATTGAAATCATCAGTGAGGGAAGGTGCCACTACAATGGTAAGCGATTCTGAATCAGACTCGATATCCTCGTCTAACACGGGTAAGATTGGCCTCCATTCAGGCTTGAAACGCCATAGAAAAGGAGCAATGAACGATTCCCAACTTGCCATTGGATGATGGTGAGACCATTGAAGCCACCATTGTAGAGGAGGACCTTGCAACGCAGAGACAGCCATTAACAGTTTTGACATTGATGATATTCCGGTTTCAGCAAAGAATTTGTCGATGTCAAGCACCCACCCGTAAGCATCGTCATCGCCGCTAAACACAGGAAGCTCCATTGGATTGGCGGGAAGGAGCTCTCTCAATGAAAGCACCATTGTTACGTTCTCGGAATTCGAGGACCGAGATACCTCCTAAAGAATGGTTGAAAAGAGGTAATAGACTTTGATTATATTTCATTTGATACCAATTATGAGGTCAATACAATGCTTATATAAGCTAGTGGATACACACCATAAAGGAGGATACATCACCTACACAATAACATTGCTACCTAACAAACTAATAAGATAATATCCCTAAAAAGCCCCTTTAGTGTTCCCCCCTCTTTTCTTAGAATGCTAGTGAAGATTGAAGGGAAGTTGTATGAATCAAAAGAGAGTTTCCTTTGTGTATAATAAAAGGGGCCAAAAAGTTTTTTTTGGATAAAGTGGACATTTGTTTAGGGGATCAGGATTCACTGCAATCAGGGGATCGGGATTCACTATAGTCATGCTTGACTGCAGTGCTTGAAGTTAGTGCAAAATGTTCCCTTCCTCTCCACTTTTTTTTTTCTGTTCACTTTTGAAATGCTGCCAAAAAAAAGGTTTTAGGCTAAATTTAGGACCCTACAGTCATATACATGACTGTAGGGAATCGTGGTCCATGTTTAGGGGGTGAAAGATCTGAAGTTGTTTAACTTTAGTTTGTTGGGGCATGTGAAGGTGAGAGTTGTTGGGAGAGTTAGCCTATGGAAGGAGGTGCTTGTAGCAAAATAGGACTTGGAGTAGTTAACAACAAGGAATTGAGTGGAATTAGGTTTCCCTTATTCTCATTGGCTTGGTGGAATGACATTTGTCAAGTAGGTGCCTGATCGGATTTGAAGTCGGATTGGTTCTTTGAGGGGTTGTAAAAAAAGGTGGGGATGATCGAATGACATTTGTCGACAATATAGCTTGCAACCATGTGGAGGTGGGCGGATAGGGCGTGAGAAGTGGGACTTCACCCAGACAGGGATGTTCTATGTTTGGGATGAAAAGCTATCGGGGGAACTGCTTTCTCTCATTTCTTCTATATCTTTGGATACTCATGTCAACCAATTGCTCCTAAGCCCAAAAATGAAGGAGTGTCTTATGTTAAATCTACATATGAGCTCCTTGGGCTTGATTTTCTCTTGCGCGATTCCCTTTCTAATTTGTAGTCTTCTGTTTTGGGTATGCAATGAAGGAGTTTGGGTCAACCTAAAGTCATTGCATTCACTTGGAAACTTTTGTTGAATAGGCTACCTATTAGGGTTAATTTATTATGTAGAAGGGTTGTTTAAGATGTTACTTCTACTTCTTGCATTTTAAGTGGGGTGGGCCAAGATTTTGAAGTCCACTTGTTCACTTAGTGTGAAGTTACTATAAGGCTAGCTATAGTATGCAATATTCTTATGGCTTGGGATGGTTTTAGTGTTCCCCCTTGACCTTTTCACTTTGTACCCAATCTTTTGTTTGGGGGCTGCTTGTGGCAAGAAGCGTCTGGCTCTTCTCTAGCATATATGCGGTACTTTAAGATATTTAATATATAAATTATTTGATTAAGATATTCAATATATGTTATTTGCTTTGGTAAAAAAAACTAAACTCTTTTTTTTTTGGTTACCATTGAAGTGAATAATAGTCAATTGGAGTCACAAGAAATGGAGAGTTGAATTATGACCCTTTTTAAACTTTTGATATAGATCCACCAATATACATAAGTGTGAAAATAATCTGCTACACTTAAGGTTATTTGGGAGGCGAGGTCAGAGAATACTTGTATCTTCTAAATCTATCATTCAGGAGAATGCATATTGGTGAGGGCTATAAATATAGGTCAGAGTACTGAGAAGATAGTTTGGATGTGTATTAGTGTGATTGAGCATCTTCAAAGTACCCATGTAGTGTTGAGAAGACAGATGAGTGGGAATGATTAAGTATGGTCTTCTAACACGGAATAAGGAATGTGAGAATGATGTTAGGAATGTATTTCTATGTGTTTCAGATATTCTCACATAACTTATGTAGGTGCAGTGTGTTGAAAGGAAGATTATGGTTTCAGAGAATGTTAGGTGATTAGATAATAGCTCATGATGGTGTATCATTGATCGATATTGTAAGATTGTGCTTACAATAGAGTGCAAGAATGATTCATATGGTGAGCTTGAGCTGTGATGAGTTAGTTGTAAGGAAAACAATAAATCACATAGAGAGATTTATAGTGGTAGGAATTCACTCAATTCGTCAAGGGTTACATCCACTCATCACATCCAGTGAGATTTTCCACTATTTCACAAATAGTTACAAGCCATCACAGACTACAACTTGATAGTTTTCTTCCATAGCTTTATCAACTGTCACACTAGTTTTTTCCACGTTCTAGCAACATAAACCTCTAAGACAACGCCTTAGCCCTCTTCCCTCACAATACAACAACCAATTCTTATTGCTTGGATGGTATCTAGCCCCAATACCTACTTAGGCATCTTCATTAACAATCTGGCAACACATGCCTTGTTAAGAAGGACAACAGATAAGACTGTGTATGTGTTTTGTTTGGGAACTCACTTAGCTAGGGTGATTACATGATTTGTATAAATCTTTTCTTCCTAGGCTAAAGCATACTTAGAATGAATTTCCATATGAATTTGTAAGCTCACTGAGTATGGTTGAGATCAGAAGCTTTGATGAAAAGCTTCAGAAGCTATGTGTGAAGCCATATGAAAGGAAAAATTGTCTTGGGTTGTAGTCTACTCTCACACCTTGAATGTGATCATCTATTGGACATTTATAAAGTTTCCAACCAATAGATCTATTGCAAATCCTTCCTCGTGGGTTGAAATGACCGTTGAGAGCTTGTAATGCTAACTAGGTTGAATTTTTTGCGCCTGTACTGGAGCCGTACTTGTCACAGCAGGTGACTGTTGAGTGCTTTCAGACAGTGGACCTTCTGAAGGCTTGTAGCTTCTGAACATTATCAAGTGCTTTGATAACATCTTCGGAATCTTGAATATCAATCTTCTTGGCACTTGATCAACCATATATATGCTATTAATAAAGATCTGGTTAGGTGACTTAAGATGTACTTGAATACTTGAGATGCATCTTCTGAACATATCTTCTTAACATGTTCTTCTGTTTGTCTTCTGAACTCTTATGAAGAATCATCTGAATGCCTCTTGAAAATCTTCTGAACTCCATGAGTAATTGTAACCAGCTAAAGCTCATTATTTCTTTCTTATTTATTCACTGTATCATTGACATATGATCTTTGAGTTCCTTTGTGTGTTCCATGAATTTCATCATCGATGACTGTATCTTTTAAACACATTGTACATGTGAACATGTACCTTCTGAAGACTTGAACTGTCTGGATACCGATGAGCTTTTATGCACAATTATTTATTGCATCTTTTGTTACTTCAAGAATGAAGAGTTGTTGCACATGTCTTATTTTGAACACAAGATGTTTCAAGGGGTATCTCTTTGTTGTTTGAGAGCCCTTTTTCATTCACATCTTATGCATAATAATTGTTCCTCTTCTCATCTTGAGAAGCTTCTGGATAAAACTAACATTGTCATAAGAAGAGTTTATCCAAAGGTTGTGTTCTTATTGAATGAAGTTTCTCAGCTTAATAGACATTCTAATGTTCATTTGGCCTTTGTCATTGAGTTCTATAGTCACTGAAGAATTTCTTGCAAGGCTTCTACGTTATTGAAGAATATATCTTCTCATGATTTGAGAAGCACTTGATTCATTTGTATATCTTCTTGTTGGTCATCATTCATTCCTTGATTGAGACATTTAATTATGTCTTCTCAATGTATGTAGGCTTTTTCTCGTGAAGTTCTTCTTGTAATGTGGAATTGATATTACTTCATTTAATATATGTTCTGATACTTCCTCATAGCCTTTCTTTAGAGTCATGCTCTTGCTTAACCGATATCTTCTTGAGCTGAGAGTGATTATGTCTTGTTCTTAAGATCACTTAAGACAACACATTAGATCCGCAATGGATTAGATAACTTAACCACTTGTCAAAATGGTTTATTTCCATCAAAACTATTCCAAGGGATTTTGCTTCAACAACCATGTTATTGGTGCGCAGTTTTCATCAGGTTTGCCGATGACAAATGTACGCCGAGGAACCTAGCTGGCCATGTGTATACTCGAGTTTTCCAGTCCGTGTGGTTCTCTCCTCCCAACAAAATTTTTGCCACACCCAAGATTAGAACCCGAGACCTTGAGGTGGGATCCAAACCCAGTTACCGCTTTGACGTCCAACCCATGTTGGTAAAAACCTAAACCCTTTAGTATTATATATTATAATTAAATTTGGTAACTAAACAATAATTAATTTTGGTATTAATAACTTTTAGTGACAGACAACACTACAGGTAAAAGTCAAAATTTGAAACTATTAATCTACACGCGAAACATATAGTGACATTCAAAAACTCATAGGTAAATGTATTAGATCGTAGGTAAAACTTTGACTCAAACATAAACATGTGTACTTATAAATCATGCATTCTAGGGGAAAATGACCATGGAGAAAAGTCAAAACTGGTTGTACTTATAGACATTTGACATTTAGCGATAGTTTTTGTTTGTAATGAACAAAAGTCAAATTTCTTTTAATATCAAATTTGGCACAAGGTTAGGGTTAGTTAAAACATATAGGTAATATATGATTTCTCAAAGTTTCTCTCCATCACATAGGTAATTCCGATCGAAACACTATTTAACGTAGACACCTATTTTTTGTCAGCTTAGACAAAATGGTAAATAAACACAACACACACTATCACACACTTACACCCCCGGGTTCGAATGCGGAAGCCACCATCCTCATATTGCTGAAATTGTTGATACAATCGAGTGAGAGATATTTGATGGGAATGCATTCTCTCCAATGACTTTATGGTGAAGTGAAATCTCAGTTATCTATTTAACACTTAAGTGTGTAAAGTGAAAAGTTAACCGAGAGAATCTTGATGTAGACACTTAATAACATATTTAAGTGATGCTTTTAATATTTTTATTTTGTGTCGACAGGCAACACTTTGGTCATTGCCTAAATGCAAGTTGCTAATTAACATACACTATTGCTTAGTGTCAAACTGCTTACATTAGCAGCAATCTCTATAAAACTCCCACTCACTCAACCTTTCAACATTGAAGAAGTACAACCCAACAACCAAAACAAAATCAAAGAAATGGGTCTTCTCCAATATTGTTGCCACACACAGAACCAACAACAACATCAAAAAGAACAAGAACCTCACTCGAATCACCTTCATTCAGAATCATCATCAAACTCTTCTTCCCTCTCTTCCCAACCAAGTTTACCTTCTGTTCCCTCCCTCACACAATCTCAAAATTCCCAAACTACCCATCACCAAATCATAACCACTATCAAAGGCCACACTTCTCCTATCTTCTCCCTCACTCTCCACTCCAAATTCCTCTATAGTGGCTCTTCCAATAGCGAAATTAGACAATGTTTTAAAGACCCTTTTGCCCTTCAAACCTCAAACAACACTAACACAACAAACACCGACAACAACGTTGTTGTAGCAATCACCAATGGAAACAAAAGTACCATAAAATCCTTAGTCATTTCTAATGACTTTCTTTTCAGTGCTCACCAAGACAACAAAATCCGTGTCTGGAAAATCGAAACCAACCCAAATCAAACATTCAAATGCATCTCAACGCTTCCAACAATCAACGACCGTTTCTCAAAACTCTTCTCATCAAAAAACTACGTCGAAATTCGACGACACAAGAAATCAACATGGGTACATCACATAGACACAGTTTCTTCACTTGCTTTATCAAAAGACGGTTCTTTACTCTACTCATCTTCATGGGACAGAACATTCAAAATCTGGAGAGTCTCCGATTTCAAGTGTTTAGAATCTGTTAATAACGCACACGAGGATGCAATAAACGCACTAGTTGTTTCATCTAATGGTGTTGTTTACACAGGTTCAGCTGATAGAAAAATCAAGATATGGAAAAAACATGACAATGAGAAAAAACATAGTCTTATTGGAACATTAGAGAAACATAAATCAGCTGTTAATGCTTTAGCTCTTAATGAAGATGGATCAGTTTTGTATTCAGGTGCATGTGATAGATCAATTTTGGTGTGGGAGAAAAATAGTAATAATAATGATGAGATGGTTTTGGTGGGGGCATTGAGAGGACATACAAAGGCTATATTATGTTTGGTTGTGGTTGGAGATTTGGTGTGTAGCGGTTCAGCTGATAATAGTGTTAGGATATGGAGAAGAGGAATTGATCAGAAAAGTTATGAATGTTTAGCTGTGTTACAGGGACATAGAAAAGCTGTAAAGTGTTTGGCTATGGCTGTTGATCAATCCAATAATGGTGGGCCTCATGATAATAGTTGTTCTTATCTTGTTTATAGTGGTAGTCTTGATTGTGATATTAAAGTTTGGCAAATACGCGTTCCTCCTTTGCTTTGATTCTTTTTTGTATATTATTTTTATTTTTTGTAGTGAATTTGTATGTAGAAATGAGAAATTTTCTTTAATTTGCTGTGTTAGTTTCTTAATTGTCATTTTTTATTTTTTTTATTAGGTTTAGTTACACTTTTGGTTTCTCAATATCTGAATTGGACAATTTTGGTCTTAGGGTGTGTTTGATTCGCTAAGCAGTAAGGGACTGGACTGGACAACTCCAATTGTCCCCTGTTTGATTTGAAAATTGTTCACAGTACTGGACAGAAATGTGGGCAAGGGACTGGACAAAGACCCAAATTTCTGTACCTCACAAAACCACAGTATAACTTTCCTTGTCCAGTGCTGTCCTGTCCAGTCCAGTATACTGTCCTGTTTGCAAATCAAACGGAGCCTTAGTGTGTCAATTTTGCATGAATTGCATCTTTCAAGTATATATCACAATTGAGCGATTTTGATCATCTAGATTCTAGTTGCGCCTATTGAGTCATTCACCGGTTGTCATTTGAATAACATAATTTCACCTAAACTAATTTATGTTTTAGTTTAGGTGACATTATGTTATTCAATTGTCTTTTTCTTGTCGGTTTAGACGAAATAACAAATAAACATCACTAACACACACTATGACTGTTCATATCTGGGTTCCAACCCCAAAGTCAGCGTTCTCATTTCGCTGAACTTGTCGGTACAAGGGACATTCGGTTGTCTTCTGAGTTGACTTGTAATTTGTTTAAATAAATAAAACCACAATTGGAGATAGGAGCTAAAATTGCATAATAGTTATAGCTGAAAGATCCAATTTGCGCAATTAGAACTTAGAGACAAAAATCACACAATACAATGTTTAGAGGAACCAATTCTTTAATTGAAATTGAGACAAAAAGCGTACAATCACAGCATTGGAGAATAAAAAATGCGTAATCAGTCATTTAGGTCCTGAATGTGTGAAACGTTATTATTATTATTATAATCACACAATGTATCAAAATTGTAAATACATCCTTAAGTGTCTTCAATAAGTCACTTTAGTCTTCAAATGTATTTTTCGTTAATCATTTTGGTCCTCAAATGGGTTTATTTGTTGGTCAATTTAGTTCCTAAAATTACTGAAAAAATAACATATTTGCAATTTTGATACTATAATGACAACGCCTCACACATTAAGGCTCTAAAATAACTATTAAAGGACCAAAATGACAATTAAGGGTAAAAGCTTATGTGGAACCGATTACCAACAACATCAATTTTTATACCTTGGATCAAATTAAAAGCAAGACCATGTTGAAAAAAAATAAATAAATAAAGACAACGTTTGAAAATAAAAAGATAATGAAACAAAACTCCAAGCTTGAATGCAAGTAGTTAATGCACTCTATCTAAAAGAGGTGGACTCGGCTAGTACTTGGGTTCCATCTTGATGATGAAACAAATTGGAGTCGAACTTTACTTACCTCTCGGCCCAACTCCGAATTATTCAGGGCTCTTTTTCCCGGATACAAGAGGAGGTCAAATACCCCTAGACAAAAAAAATAATGAAACAAAATAAGTCAAATTTAATAATGTTTTTTCTTTCTATAATACACATTTAATGATGTTGGTAATAGAGTTAACAAAAAAAGACCATTTTGAAATACCTTTGGGTAGATTATTAAAGACTATTTCAAAGCATCAACAAAAAAAGAATTTAGACCAAAAAGAATAGTTTACCCCAATAGTTTCACTGCTTTGACCAAGGAAGATTTTGACACATTAGATACCCTCCATGATTTCTTTCACACATTTTTGTATACACATGACTGTTACCTTCACATCAATTTCCTAATTTCCTCAGATAATATTATTCCCATTACAGCCTCGTTCTTCTTTTGAGTAAAAAAAGTGACAAAATTATATGTCGACCAATGGTTATTTGTCCCTTTTGTAAAAATAAAATAAAATTATATGTCCCTACCCTGTGGTGCGTCGTGTGTGAGACTTCAAATAGAAATTGGGCACAAGGTACGTAGTATTATCTAGAAACTTAAGACAAAGTTTTCTTTCAAGTTCTTGAGATGTGAAAGTTACTGAAAAATTTAATTCAAACCATGGCTTAAAAAGTAAGAAAATATTAACGTGTAAAATAGTTTCTTGGACCACAAATAATGGAATCCAAAATTTTTCTCTGCTTTCATACCTAACTTGAGAAAAAAGAATTCTATTATTGCAATGTGTTATCCCCTGCTTTGGTTAGTTGCTATTCACAACTATATCTATCTACATAATTTGCCCACAAGAACAGTATTAATGTTAAGAATATAAAAAACACACTCCTTGTTTTGTGCTAGTTAATTAATTAATATATATAATTTCCATGAATCATCCTCATGTAACTTGCTTATTTATATATTACGTTAGGTAACCGTAGGACCAAGAGTTTTATGTTTCAGAGTCAGAGCTATTGATGCAGAGCATAATCTTTTTTTTTTTGAAACGTAACAACTTCATTAAATCGTGGAAGAGTTGCCACCATAGGTGGTGTTTACATGATAAAGGCTAAAAACATCACCATGAGGAAAACCAGTCCAAGACTTGGTTCCACAACGCCTAGCTAAACATGCTAAATCGTGAGCAGCTGAATTACAATATCTGTTAACATGAGACACACTAAAAGAAGGATTCCTATTCAAAATAATTTTACAATCTTGCACAATAGGCTTCAAATCCGCAATGAGCAGCTGCTGGTTCAGGCACTTCACCACGACAGCAGCATCAGAGCATAATCAATTATTAAAATATAGAAGCTAAAATTAAGCATGTTGGGTTGGGGCTGCGACCAACGTGCATGTCTCCAAAGCTTCCTAGGGAGTACATGTAAAAGACACTCTGATGGCTAAATTAGACTGCACTTTAGAGTGGATAGTAGCGTAAATAGTGGGTAAGTAGAGTGTGTCAAATTGGGAGGATGAGCCCCCTTTATATAGACGAGTTGGTTGCGAAATCTTCTCATTCAAAATTTAAAGCTCCAAACCTATCTTCTAGGGATAAGATTTAGTGGAGTACGTATAGTTCAGCTTAATAAGATCAAATACAATTCCGTTGAGAAGAATAATGATAAGTATTGATCAGTTAAAATTGTTCTTTTCTAAATGTTTGGTAGAGATATTCTCATACTTTGTTGTAGGGACCTTCCAGAAGACTGAGGTTGCAAGTTAGCGTGGTTCTTAGGTTTAGGTCGTTACCATTATATAGCTCTACCCAAGGAGCTCGAATGTTAGCTCATAAGAGAGCTCATAGATAAACTCATTAGAGAGCTCAGAGGTCAAGTCATTTGAGAGTTACGAGGTCATTCCATACTAGAGCTAGGATATTATCTCATTAAAGAGCCCAGAGGTCAACTCATAGGAGAGCTCGAAAGTCGGCTTGTAGGAGAGCTCATAGATATCATCTCATCTAGCATGCATAGACCGAAATTGGGTCGATAACACAAGCCCTACCAGACTCATTAGCTACATAAAAGGTAGTGAGTCTATAATAGTTTGTCCAAGATTTAGTGACTCTCGTCAAGTGGTCACCATTGGAAAAGAGAAGCAGCGTTTGGGGAAAAATAAAAAGTGTGGCCGTAACTTTTTTACTGCGGCCTCACTGTGGGTAGCAAATGTTCTTAATACGAATTTGTCTTTTTTTTTTGGCTTCTCCTCTTTTTAAAAGCTAAGAAAGAACAAAAACTATTCTTTATTCATTTTTGAAAAATAAAAAATTGTTTTTAAATGCTAATCATAGCATACCTTAAGGGTGTGTTTCGACTCACTTTTAAAGTGCCAAAAGTGATTTTCGAATATTTTGGAGCACCAATTGTTAGTAAGAAGGAAATTCGAAGAAACGTAAGAAAAACACATCATTGCTATGTGTTGAAAAGTCAAGTTGCACTTCCCCATCACTTTGGTCTCGTACTAATCAACATTGCTCATTTTTATGTGAGTTCATCAAACAATATTAATTACTTTACATTCAACCTACTTTATGTCTCTTCTTTTAGAAAGAAACTCATTCTTAATGGCACAAGATGGGACTCAAGGAGACAGGATGTAAATATATCTGCTCATTTTTAAGTCTATGAAAATACTAATTTTTTTCTCAAAATTTGTATTTGTTTGTTTTTTATAGGCTATAGTCCTTAAAAATTGTAAAATATGTCTCATTAGTCCTTCAAATTTTATGAAGAGTCCCTTATAAAAATTAATGTAATCAATTTCTAAAAACTTTAAGAATTAATGTAATAAACACAAAAAAATTATGACATCTTGTTATTGTTGTATATACTATAGGGACCGAGTCCCATCTACATTCCTCCTATGAACTTGCACATTTAATATCATGTTTTTAAGGAAAAATATAATCCTCCCTCCCGACCTTTTTTATAAGAGACAAAAAGAGTCATTTTGTGATTTTTTTTATAAGAAACAATATTTAAATACCAATTTTATTAAATAACAAGTTCCATTTATACCCTTATTAACTAGTCATATTTGTAGCGTAATACATGCACGACCAATTATCATATTTGTTATCATTATTGACCAAGTTAGTGTGAGGTATTTGTAGTGTGATATAGGCACAACCAATGATGTATGGCTCCTAACAACCTTCACAATTTGGCTAAACATAAATACTCTCTTCCTTCAAGTCCCCCTATAGGACGTAACATTGCACTACTCTCATTTGAGGAATTGAGAACTGCAATTAGAGATTTTGCAAATGAAAACATAGGTAGGACATGGAGGGTTCGACTATGTCTATATATAATGGCATACTAAGAGGATCCTAGTGGCCAGCAAGACACTCAAATTAGGTTGTGGGCAAGGAGCAACGAATTTTATAAGGAGATTAATATTGTTAGCGGCATTCAGCATCACTGTCTTGTGATTTATGGAGACGAAAGGTTATTGGTGTATGAGATATTATAGTAAATGTCGTGTGCAATATAGGTACAAAATGAGAGTGAAAAGTTACAAATAAGGGCCAATTTTTTTTTGAGCAAGCATATATATATATATATATATATATATATATATATATATATAATGAGTAAAAAAGGTTACACAGCTTCAGTATATTCAGTCCCAACAACAAACAATATCAAGCCAAAACTGATGGGAAGCCAAATCGAGGACACAAGAGAAGGTGCTAAGCGCCAATATTGATATCCTCAAATCTCAATCATTATCGAATCTCCCTTTGAATGGTTCTATCGGCCAATTCTCTGACTTTTCACATCATAAATCTTAACGTCAAAAGGATAGCCAATATTGATAATAGTGAAACCATATTTTCAATAAGTCTAAATTGCCAAATTGCACTAAACTGCCAACATGCTGCAGGTTTCATCATTAACTGGCTCCTTGCGAATACATTGATTAGACCTAAAAGTTGTAGAATTATACACATATATAGAACCCAAATTGGGAATCGATGTCTAAATTGAACACCAAGTAAAAGCAAGGTTATAACAAATCCTGTTGAAACGTACACCACATCATTCCACCGACTACATTGAATAATAAAGTCACCTAGAAAGACTACCGCCATAACAGCCTCCCCCAGATATGTTGTGTTTCTAGAACTGAGTGTAACAAATCGATTGTTGTCAACCTGCTCAAATGAAGAAACCACTTGATTAATAACAGTTTCTTCATTTTCGTGCCTTGCAGTTGAATCTACCATCTTTAATTTGGTTGAGTTTGAAGAGAGGATCGTGATTGCAAAATAAGTTTATGGATGACAACAAATAATATGCAGAATTATTGTGAGTTTCACTTTCTCATCAATACCCTATTTATACTAGTTTAAACAATTAAAATACATGGACGAAAATGCTTTGAGTTATTCAAAACTAAACACTTGGATGAAAATGTTTTGCTAAAACTTTCGTAACTAATTATAGCATTAGCATTAGGTTCGCTAAAAGTTCTGTAACCCAAATTATTATATGTTCCTGAAAATTTCATAACTAATTACAGCAATATACCGTTCAAATTGCTCAGAACAATACGAAAAAAAGCTGAGCTAAACAAGGTAACTAAATACCCAAATTATCAGCTTCCTAAAAATTTCATAACTATTTATAACATGATTGACTAATTAATTTTTAACTTACTTGACTAAATCTCAATTCTTACGCTACTAGAAGAGTCTGATTAATTAGCTATGAATATTTTATAACAAATAGATATATATTAGTGCTTTTTGGAAAATTGATTTTTTATGTTATTATGTTATTGGACTATTCTCATTTGAGGAATTGAGAACTGCAATTACAGATTTTGCAAATGAAAACATAGTAGGACATGGAGGGTTCGACTATGTCTACAATGGCATACTGAGAGGATCCTAGTGGCCATCAAGACACTCAAATTAGGTTGTGGGCAAGGAGCAATGAATTTTATACCGAGATTGATATTGTTAGCGGCATTCACCATCGTTGTCTTGTGATTTATGGAGACGAAAGTTTATTGGTGTATGAGATATTACAGTAAATGACGTGTGCAATATAGCCACAAAATGAGAATGAAAAGTTACAAATAAGGGCCAATATTTTTTTAGCAAGCGAAACATATGTACACATAATATATAATGAGTAAAAAAGGTTACACAAGCCTCAGTACATACAATCCCAACAAAATACAAGTAAACAAAAAAAAGTGATAAGGGCCAATATTGATATCCTCAAATCTCAGTCATTACCGAATCTCCCTTTGAATGGTTCTATCCACCAATTCTCTCACTTTCCATTTCATAAATCTTAACTTCAGAAGGATAGCCAATATGGATAACATTGAAACCCATATTTCAGTATGTCTAAACTGTCAAATTGCACCAGACTGTCAATATGCTGCAGGGTTCATCATTAACTGGCTCCTTGCGAACACATTAGCCATACCTTTAAGTTGTAGAATTATGCAACTATCCCCAAGCATAAAGTCACCTGGATAGACTACTGCCATAACAGCCTCCCCCGGACATGTTTTATTACTAATAATAGTTTCATTAACCTCAGCCCTTTGAAATATCCAATCCCAAATGATGGACATTACCTTCAAATCGAACCAAAATAAAAGCATGGAAAATTTCAGCCAATTTGTTTTTCTAAAACTGACCGTAACAAATCGATAGTTTCCATTGTTGTCAACTTGCTCAGATGAAGAAACCACAAGATTCATAACTATTTTTTCATTCTCATGCCTTGCAGCTGAATCAGCCATTTTTAATTTGATTGAGTTTGAAGAAAGGATCATGATTGCAAAATAAGTTTATTCATGATAACAAATAATATGGTGAATTATTGTGAGTTTCACTTTCTCATCCATGCCCTATTTGTACTAGTTTAAACAAATAAAATACACGGATGATAATGCTTTGAGTAATTCAAAACTAAACACATGGATGAAAATGTTTTGCCAAAACTTTCGTAACTAGCATTAGCATTGGTAAAAGTTTTGTGACCCAAATTATTAGGACGTTGTTGAAAATTTCATAACTAATTATAGAATTATATACCGTTCAAATTGCTAACAAAAAAATATGAAAAAACCTTAGCTAAACAAGGTAATTAAGTACCCATATTATCGGCTTGCTAAAAATTTCATAACTATTTATAACATGTCTGACTAATTATTTTTTAACTTGCTTGAATAGAATCTTAATCCTTACGCTACTAGAAAAATTAGCTATGAATATTTTTTAACAAACAAATAAATAAATATTAGTACTTTTTAGGAAATTGATTTATTATTATTATGTTATTGGTGCATAGTATCCACCGACTTTGTCGGTTACTCATCTATGTCGGGGAACTTGGCTACCACGTTTACACAGTTTGTCAGTCTGTGTAGTTATGCCCTCCCAATATTGATACACCTATGATTCGAGCTTGAAACCTTGGATTGTGATCCGAACGAGGGATGGCAAAACGAGTTTGGCACGCTGGTCGGACCACTTGCCCGCAAAAAATGAAGGATTGGGTTGGTGATTTCACCTCGCCAACCCATCGTATCCTGCCCCGCCTAGCTCGCCCTTTTGGCGGGTCGGGACGGGCTAGTCCGCCATGTTTAATTTTTCTTATTTTCTAGTCCCTTCTTGTTTTTAAGTTTTTTTAACAATTTTTGACGGGTTGTAGTGGGTCAACCACCAACCCGCCATTTTTACCTTATTTTTAGCAGGTTTGGGTGGGCAAACCCCTTTATATACATTTTTTATTGAAAAAAAGCTCACGATTCCCTTAACTTATTTTCAGGTAACAAATAGGCCCCTTCCTTATATTTTTTTGTAATGAATAGGTCCCTTATATTTTAAAATCGTTGCCCCATTACCCTTTTTAACGTTTTTGTCACTAACTCCATTCAATAGTGTCTCACGTGATTGTTACATTGCTGACATGGCAGTCTAACTTGAATTTTATTAAAAAAACCCAAAAAATTATTAGAAAAAACCAAAATACCATGTTCATCTTCATCATCATCATCATCATCTTCCACAAAACCCAAAATTAAAAAACAAGCAACAAGCAGATTTACAGATTTGTTTTACTTTTCTGATTCGTTTTTGTTTTAAGTTTTAGATTGCAGATCTATAGATTCGTTTTGATTGCAGATGGTTTTTAGATCAGCAATTCGCCTTCCCTTAGTGAGTCAAAAGCAAGCTTTTAATCTCAATCGTGTTTTTTAATCTAAAGGCTCAAAAGAGTTTCTCTCACTCACACATAAGACACCCTTTCTTCACTAGATAGGCCTCCATATATATATATATATATATATATATATATATATATATAGTGGCATATTAACAATGTTTTCAAACGTTGTCAACTTTGTAACTATTTATATTTAAATGTGATACAATAGTTTTTTTTTTAGACAAGTAAAAGTTGTATTGAAGAGAGTACAAGGAGTACTGAAACCCATGGTACAAGACATCATGAAATTAAGCAAGACACGAGGCAAATCCACCCCTCAATACAAAGCACTCCTTCCAAAAGAGAAACCTCATATCCCACTAATAAAAACCTAACATATACTAAAGACCAGTCCAAGGCAGATCGCCACCTACTTCGCCTAGGACCGTATCTACTCTTAAAAATGTGGAACACCCGAGATCCGCCCGTCATCTCCCCTCCACCAATTACTACTTTGATTGACCTCCTTCACCCTCCTACTCTTGGCACTAAGGCCACTCCCCGTCACTTATTCGTTTAAGCCCTTCCTTTGGCAGGTTTTTTCTTTGCCTTAACCAAACGGTCTCTAGCTTTCATATCCTCAAATTTCTTCATATGACACTCAAGAGATTTTGCACTGAGGCCCCCAAAGTCCATTCCACTACACAAAGACTTCTTAACCATCAATTCTAAGCAATCGCTCCGAAGGTTACTATTGGTATTTAGGATTCCCGTGCCACCACCGTAGTTATAATTAGCTATACTATGCTTGAAGTCTTGTTTGAACATGAATTAACAAGAATTTGAGCAATCGCTCCACTACACAAAGACTTCTTAACCATCAATTCTAAGCAATCGCTCCGAAGGTTACTATTGGTATTTAGGATTCCCGTGCTACCATCGTAGTTATAATTAGCTACTATGCTTGAAGTCTTGTTTGAACATGAATTAGCAAGAATTTGAGGGGCATTAGCAATTGGCTTACTTTTTGCACCAATCATACATATGAGCCCACCTTCTTGTTATTTGCACCAGCCATACCTGATTCCACCTTATCATTAATATTGCAACAATCCCATAACGCAAGGCTGATACTTCGTACAACCCCCTCTCTACTCGATGGACACCCCGTAACCCGATTTATTCCCAAAATACCCCTGATTTTAAAATAATTTTTATACTATCTATTCCCTCTCACCCTCACCCCCCCCTCACTTTCTTATTCTTTCACAAACCTAACCTAGCACCGAACCCACACCCCCTCAACTTCAATCCATCAATTTCGTTCGTGTTCCATCAACAATCAACTACGTTTCCTTCCATTTGTGTATAGGTACGCTCATCTTTCTGCTTCTTCGCGAAATCTGTTTTTCTTTCGGGTTTAAGGGTGGTTCAGCGTAGCAGAGGCCGAACTGGTTCGTTCAGGCGTGCGCCGAACCCCCTAAATTTGTAATTGTTTTTGTTGGTTCGGGCAAGCGCACGCCGAACCCGTTCGGTCACGCGTGTGCCAAACCTGTTCGGCCATTGGTGCGCCGAACCACCCTGATTGGTGCTGAATGCTGAGTTTTTTTATTTTAACTGAGTTTGAATATTTCGATTTGTTATTTTCAGTATGGCTAACACCCAAGGAGGTACTCTTGGCCGGAGGCGGGCTGAGGCTGAGCCTGAGGCTGACGACGACAGGGTTCGTCCCACTGCATGTTGGCCTATAAACCTGATCGAGTGGTGAGGCAGTTTGGCTGGATACAGGGCATCCCAGAGGACCCTAGGCCTAGTGGACGGGCGATAGTGACGAAGGAGCAAGCTGATGAAGGCTGGATAGATTTCCACTTGCACCTTATTCCCCGTGGTGTCTCGATGGTGGATGGGATGCCAGACACTACTCAGGAGTACCGTGCATGGTATAGTAAGGTATCCCACCCATACATTAACCCCGACAACTACCCCGTTGAGGCTTCAGTGATTAGAGAGGTATGATCCTTTATGTTAGTCTTAAAGTGTTATTAAATCATTTGTTTTTTATTTTGTTTTGTCAATGAGATAGTTTTTTTTTGTCTTATAGAATATGCAAGAGATTCTGCGCCTCTTTGACGACATGGAGGGGGTTCTTAGGGACGGTGGGCATCCCGTGGGACTCGTGGCTATACCAGTCTTGATAGGCTTAAGCAACTCACTAGGCCATTTGCACGGGGGCTAAGGAAGTTTGGCTGTGTCTACCAGCGGAGGGAGAGGGGGGAGAGGGAGTAGTTGTGTTTAGGGATTATATTGTTGTATTCTACAGATTGTTTAGTTATTAATTTGCACGGATTGTTTGTTTGAATTCCTCGGTTTGTATGACTTACTTATGTATATATGTTTAGTTGTTGTTGTCTTTATTAGTGCTCCATAGTTAAGTATTCAATTTATCGTTACATTCGTTAAAAGTTAGTAATTCATCGTTCGATGTAGGTAGGTTAAAGGAAAATTAAAAAAAAACAAACACAGTGAGGTTCGGCTGATCCACGTCCGAATTGGTTCTGCCCACTGTTGCACCCCGAAAAATCCGGATTGGACCTTTCATCGTACAACGTGAAAATTTGTGAAGCCGCCATCAACATTTTTTATTTAGGGACCAAAACATTGAAAAAGGGTCCTTTTTAAGGCGGGGTGGTCCTTTGAGAACTAGAGATGTAGGTTCGGGGGTCGGTTAGGAGTGGGGAAGGTATTAGCATCCCACACCTCCTTTCTACCGAAAGGGAACCTTTAACTTGATGTGCGGTTTTGACAGAGTTGATTTGAAACAATTCATTCTACTTCTTTTTATTTGAGAAAAGTGTTTTTGAAAACGGGGGAAAAGAAGAATCTTTTTATTATTTTTTTAAAAGTGTGCTTGACGGGATGTGACCCGCTCCTACGTATCTCCCGGTGCGATGGAGAATTCAAAGCTTACGTAGTTCTCCTGGTGTGACCGATTCCACCCTCATGAAAACTACAAGTAGCATTGGCATTATAGCTCCTAGGGAAAGGAGGCTGGAGAGGCTTCATTGAGCGAGTGTTGATTAGGTTTTTGGAGACCAAATGATTGAACAGCTCCGTGTAAGTCATCGGGATTGGATCAAAACTGACGCGCTTCTTATACTGGTAGTTCTGGGCTTTATAACCATCATTGGCTCGTTGAGGTTGCACTGGTGCCGAGAATGGTACCGTCTGTGGTGGAGTATTGAAAGATGGATTTCCTCCGGAAATTACATTGGTCTCTCCCTCTTTCTTTTTAGGGAAATGAGAAGAGGGCTTTCTTTGTCCACCTGAACTGCCTGAACTACCTGAACTACCAAAGTGGTTGGCGATCTTCCCGCTACGCAAACCGTTTTCAAGCCTTTCCCCAATAACTACCATGTCTGAGAAATTTGACGAGACACTCCCTATCAGTCTGTCGTAGTAGATTGCCGGAAGAGTTTCCATGAACATGTATACCATCTCTTTCTCTGTTAGTGATGGCTTTACTTGTGCAGCTGTACTTCTCCACCGTTGGGCGTATTCTTTAAAAGATTCTTTATCTCCTTTGCCCATGTGCTGTAACTGAGATCGATCTGGAGCCATATCCATATTGTACTGGTACTGTTTCAAGAAGGCTTCTGAGAGGTCCTTCCAACTATGGATGTCGGAAGACTGTAACTGCATGTACCAATCTAAGGATGCCCCAGCTAAGCTATTCTGAAAGCAGTGGATCAACAGCTTATCATCACTAGCATGCGCAGCCATTTTTTGGCAATACATGGTTATATGACTTGATGGACAACCAGCAACCCGGTACTTGTCAAAATCAGGTGCTTTAAACTTTGGAGGAAGGACTATATCTGGAACGAGACACAAATCACGGGCATCCTTGACTCTAACACTTGTACCTTCCACAGCCCTTAACCGTTCTTCAAGCATACGATACTGGTCTCTGCGCTGAGAGTTTTCAGACACATACCCCTGAGGATGACTACTCATGCCATAATAATTTTCCCCAAACTGAGCGGGACTTCCTACTTGATACGCAACATTCTGAGGATTGGTAGTGATCCAAGGAGTAGGACTGAGTGGATTTCTCTGTAGCGCAGCATCATGATTAAGAGCGTGGACCTGTGGTCTACCAACAACTCCACCAGGTACGACCACAGCAGCCTGACTTGGCCCTGTTACCCCAGCTGGATTGGATTCAACATTTTGAGGCGTATAACCGACTGGCATTCCCCACGGGTACCTCTGAGCAGCTGGATGGCTCTGACCGCTTGCCCCTGGAGAGTGGACAAAATGAGGGATCCCCGTTCCCGGAGGAGGAATAGTGGTTGCAGCATTAACAGGCCTCGGAGGGGGAATGAAGGTGACAACTCCATCAGGGTTTACAACGGCGGTGGCCTCAGCACTGGCCCCACCTTTCAGATTCCTCAGCATACCCATCATTTCAACCATCTGGGCCTCCATAGCCCCTACCTTATCCTTCAAAACCCGGTTTTCTTGAGCTAGCTGCTCGGGGTTGAGTATCTCTATAACCAGATCATCCGGACCCGAGTGGTAACTCTCAACCTCAATGTCCGGATTTTCTTGATTCTCTACCATGAGCCTTGCCTGTAGACGAGTGTAGTAACGGTGATGGCGAACCAGCTTGCCTTTTCTGTTTGTTTAAATATTTATTGTGTAAGAGCCTGAATGAATAGATGCATGGATGCATGAAATGAATGGATGCATAAGTATATGTGTATGCATGCGATGCAAAATGCGGTTTTTTTTTTGGTATCTACAATTTCCCCGGCACTGGTGAGAATGCATGCAAAGTGTATGAATGGATGCATGATGAAAAAAAAATAATATTTTCAACATAACAGTTTTTCAAAAGCTAGAAATTCACATACATTTTTTTTTTGAAAATTTTCGGTTTATTTGCAAAAATCTTTATTCAGATGCAGGGGTATGCAGCTCCTTTGTGTCCTACAAGGTTTCTTAGAGACAGGGTCTATGGCTATTTCTACGGGTACACACTTCAAGGATAGCACTAAAAGAAGGACCCTAAATAAGGTTCCTAGAGCCAACGACCTCATCTGAGAGCACCGATCCCAGGGACGTACGTCCAAGTGATGATGTCTTCAAACAAAGCCAAACTCTAGGTGAAGTCTTCGCAACCACCCAACAAGACGTACGTCCAGTGAGCAGCCACTAATGACTTCGTTCTAGCCTAAGGTATGCTCTAGCCCGGGTATAGGGCTGTCTCACCAAGAAATAAAGGTAAAAAGTGCAACGTGGGTGTAGGAGCACAATGATAAATATACCCCCCACCTGCAAGGAAAAACCAGAAACAGTCCAGACAAGGAGTCGTCTACCCTAGAGTTTTGCAAGCATATATCATTTCAATACAAACAAGTAAACTAACCTAGGGTTCCAACAACAATCATATGCACTGCTTACCTCAAGAAAGGGAGCCAAGAAGAGGGGTCATAATAGAATCGGGGGAATGCATGAACTTACCTTGAAGAAAGGGAGCAAAGAAGAAGGGATCATAGTAGAATTGGGGGAATGATGCATGAGCTTACCTTGAAGAAAGGGAGCAAAGAAGAAGGGGACATGGGGATTGGAGAAATGCATGATCATATTAAGCATATAAACAAAAGAAGATGAAAGGAGAAGAAGGAACAAGAAGCGAACATAGAAGAAGAAGAGTCAAATGCACATGACTGCAACATAACAACACGAGAATGCAAGAGAACATTCAAACATCAGAAAGAGAGAAGAAAAAGAAGGAGAAGAAAAGAGAGAAATACAACAATCACATTCAAATCAAACAATTAAACTGCACATCAAGTTAATTAGGCCTGACCCTCGTTTTTTTTAAAAAAAAGAAAGTCCCCAGTGAAGTCGCCAGCTGTTGCACCCCGAAAGATCCGGATTGGACCTTTCATCGTACAACGTGAAAATTGGTGAAGCCGCCATCAACATTTTTTATTTAGGGACCAAAACATTGAAAAAGGGTCCTTTTTTTAAGGCGGGTGGTCCTTTGAGAACTAGAGATGTAGGTTCGGGGGTCGGTTAGGTGTGGGGAAGGTATTAGCATCCCACACCTCCTTTCTACCGAAAGGGAACCTTTAACTTGATGTGCGGTTTTGACAGAGTTGATTTGAAACAATTCGTTCTACTTCTTTTTTTATTTGAGAAAAGTGTTTTTGAAAACGGGGGAAAAGAAGAATCTTTTTATTATTTTTTAAAAGTGTGCTTGACGGGATGTGACCCGCTCCTACGTATCTCTCGGTGCGATGGAGAATTCAAAGCTTACGTAGTTCTCCTGGTGTGACCGATTCCACCCTCATGAAAACTACAAGTAGCATTGGCATTATAGCTCCTAGGGAAAGGAGGCTGGAGAGGCTTCATTGAGCGAGTGTTGATTAGGTTTTTGGAGACCAGATGATTGAACAGCTCCGTGTAAGTCATCGGGATTGGATCAAAACTGACGCGCTTCTTATACTGGTAGTTCTGGGCTTTATAACCATCATTGGCTCGTTGAGGTTGCACTGGTGCCGAGAATGGTACCGTCTGTGGTGGAGTATTGAAAGATGGATTTCCTCCGGAAATTACATTGGTCTCTCCCTCTTTCTTTTTAGGGAAATGAGAAGAGGGCTTTCTTTGTCCACCTGAACTGCCTGAACTACCTGAACTACCAAAGTGGTTGGCGATCTTCCCGCTACGCAAACCGTTTTCAAGCCTTTCCCCAATAACTACCATGTCTGAGAAATTTGACGAGACACTCCCTATCAGTCTGTCATAGTAGATTGCCGGAAGAGTTTCCATGAACATGTATACCATCTCTTTCTCTGTTAGTGATGGCTTTACTTGTGCAGCTGTACTTCTCCACCGTTGGGCGTATTCTTTAAAAGATTCTTTATCTCCTTTGCCCATGTGCTGTAACTGAGATCGATCTGGAGCCATATCCATATTGTACTGGTAATGTTTCAAGAAGGCTTCTGAGAGGTCCTTCCAACTATGGATGTCGGAAGACTGTAACTGCATGTACCAGTCTAAGGATGCCCCAGCTAAGCTATTCTGAAAGCAGTGGATCAACAGCTTATCATCACTAGCATGCGTAGCCATTTTTCGGCAATACATGGTTATAAGACTTGATGGACAACCAGCACCCCGGTACTTGTCAAAATCAGGTGCTTTAAACTTTGGAGGAAGGACTATATCTGGAACGAGACACAAATCACGGGCATCCTTGACTCTAACACTTGTACCTTCCACAGCCCTTAACCGTTCTTCAAGCATACGATACTGGTCTCTGCGCTGAGAGTTTTCAGACACATACCCCTGAGGATGACTACTCATGCCATAATAATTTTCCCCAAACTGAGCGGGACTTCCTACTTGATACGCAACATTCTGAGGATTGGTAGTGATCCAAGGAGTAGGACTGAGTGGATTTCTCTGTAGCGCAGCATCATGATTAAGAGCGTGGACCTGTGGTCTACCAACAACTCCACCAGGTACGACCACAGCAGCCTGACTTGGCCCTGTTACCCCAGCTGGATTGGATTCAACATTTTGAGGCGTATAACCGACTGGCATTCCCCACGGGTACCTCTGAACAGCTGGCGACTCTGCTGGGGACTTTCTTTTTTAAAAAAAAAACGAGGGTCAGGCCTAATTAACTTGATGTGCGGTTTAATTGTTTGATTTGAATGTGATTGTTGTATTTCTCTCTTTTCTTCTCCTTCTTTTTCTTCTCTCTTTCTGATGTTTGAATGTTCTCTTGCATTCTCGTGTTGTTATGTTGCAGTCATGTGCATTTGACTCTTCTTCTTCTATGTTCGCTTCTTGTTCCTTCTTCTCCTTTCATCTTCTTTTGTTTATATGCTTAATATGATCATGCATTTCTCCAATCCCCATGTCCCCTTCTTCTTTGGTCCCTTTCTTCAAGGTAAGCTCATGCATCATTCCCCCAATTCTACTATGATCCCTTCTTCTTTGCTCCCTTTCTTCAAGGTAAGTTCATGCATTCCCCCGATTCTATTATGACCCCTCTTCTTGGCTCCCTTTCTTGAGGTAAGCAGTGCATATGATTTTTTTTGGAACCCTAGGTTAGTTTACTTGTTTGTATTGAAATGATATATGCTTGCAAAACTCTAGGGTAGACGACTCCTTGTCTGGACTGTTTCTGGTTAAAAAGGCATCAAAAAGGAATATTCTACAAAAATTTCAAGATGAGGTTTTTATGATATTTTTGGTCATGGTGACCTCATAAAATGGCATATTCCTAAGATACCTTGTATGTGGCCTAAATTGGGTGTATTTTTGTACAATTATCCTAAGAAGAATAATCAAAAATGAAGGGATAATGGAATGGTCATATAATAGTACAATAGTACAAGATGACAACTTGCAAAACTTGGTCACCAAGGACCCCTCCCAATGTTTATGCGCCACCCCCTCTCTATTCTCTCATTTTGTGTTTTCTCAATGTCCTCAATCCATGTGAGCCTCAATCCTAGCCTTTGATTCAAAATTAAAATCAAATCCTAGAGCACAACTAGTGCACAATGACCTAAATACCCTTAAACCTAGTTGCTCTCTATATATACCTTAGAAACCTCATCTCACACACACCTTTTTTTTTGGCCTCACAATTCATTCACAAAACCCTAGCACACAAACCTCTCCTCTCCTAATTCCCTCTCTTGGCCGAAATCATACCACCTTCTTCCTCCATCAATTCTTCACTTCTCCTTCACCAAATCACCATTTTCTCACCTCATTTCCATTCCTACTTCATATATCTTCCTTCTCTCCTAATTTAATTCAAGCTTGCATCATCAAAGGGCATTTTTAAGCAAGCATTTCGTGGGTTTCATTGAAGTTTGGTGAAGATTCAAGTTGATTTGTGGTCTTGTTCTTCATATTAGTCATTCCTTAGCTTGGATTTGAGGTAAACTTCTTAAAACCTAGCATCATCTTCAACTTTTTTTTGCATCAAAATGTAGATATCATGTTTCTAATTTTGCATCCTACCATATTCATGCATTTTAGTGTTGTTATATTGTTGATTTGTTGATTGTTGTTGGTGAGAGGTGTCTCAAACATTTTGACAAGCACTTAGGGAGGCTTGGGTGTTTGAGATTGCTTCTCACCCTTGAATAAATTGTGATTTGTGTTGTTATCATTTTGTTTGTTGCTTTTTGTGAAATAAAATTGTGTTAGGAAGCTATGAATGTTTCGCACCCTTAGTATAAAATAGGTTTAATCGAGTTTTGATGCATTTCTTTATGCAATCTTGTCATTGAGGCTTGATTTTGAAGTTCCCGTGTCCAAACATGTTGTTTGACTTTGGAAATATTCATTTTTCATGCCTTCTTACTTTCACAAAAAATCAAAAAATATGAATAGTTGTTGATTTTGGTGTTTGATTGCTTGGATTTTGTGAATAAATGTTCCTAAGTCTTGCTAGTGTCATTTGCTTGCTTGCTTTTGTGGATTTGTTGAATGAAATTGTTGTTTGGTTATGTTTTGGTTCGCAAGTTTCTAATAAGTTAGGGTTTTGTTATTCTTTGTGAAAGGGGTTTGCAATTGTGATCAAAAACGTTTTCTCAAGTTATTTTGATGTTAATAGATGGTATCTTGCTTGCAAGTCATTGTTATGTTGATGATTGGCAAGAGGACTCACACTTTTGTCCTTTTGCACTTCACTTTAAGTGTTGAGGATTGCCTAAGATGATTCAACACAACCTTGTGCTTTGATTGTAAACTTTGGTTTGCTTGTTAGTAACTTGTTTGCAAAGTTATTTTATGTTGAGGATTGGCAAGAGGACTTTCACTTGTACCTAGTGCACTTCACTTTAAGTGATGAGGATTGCCTAAGATGATTCAATTTTCTTTGTGCAATTCTTGCTTGAAAATGCAAATGCTAGTTTTCTAACTTGATTAATCAATTTTGGTTACAAAAATGACTTGTTAATGCCCTCTTTTGGTCACTTTTGGTCTTGCAAATGTGATGTTCTTTCTAGGTCAATGTTATGCTTTAATGTTGATGATTTGGTAAAAGGACTAGACACTTATGCACTTGTGCATTATCTCAAGCGTCAAGGATTACCAAAAGGGATTCAACCTTGTGCTTTATCTTGTGTTGACACCTAATTGAATTGAACTTTTGTATGATCTCTTTGTGTGCCTATTGTTGATCTTACATATGCATGCCATTAGATGTTGATGACTAAGTGTCATTCTTGTGCTCAAATGTTGTAATTGGTAATGTTTATGCTTATGCTTACATTGTTGATTGCTTTGCTTGCAATTTGTTAAATGTTGCACTTTGGTTCTTGACTTGGAAATTGATTGAATGTTCTACTTTCTTTTCCTTTTGGATGCCACGCCATCCCAACAAACCTTTTGTGACCAATGTCACCCTCAAACTCCCTTCTCCTTTCTTCAAATCAATCATTTTCTAAGCTTTTTTCCAAACTCAATCTTTTCTCAAATTGTTTTCATAAGACAATCAAATTCTTTCTAAGATCAACAATAAACCTTTTTGAAAACTCATAAGGAGGCAAGTCGGACGTACGGCCGGTGTTGTCTAGCGTCCTAAGATCGGAGCTGTACAGCTCAAACATCTTGGGATACTTATGAGAATTAAAACAAGTAATTAACAACTTGAACCTTTTTTAAAAAAAATGAGTAAGGAATCGAGTCGGATGTACATCCGGTATTGGTTAGCGTCTTAGGGTTAGCGAGCTGTACAGTTCGGGCGAGCCTAAGATACTTGCTCAAATAAAAGTAATCAACCTCACAACAAATCCTTTTCTTCAAGTAATTCAAACCATTCTCAAAAAGTAGGGGGCACGTCGTCTGTACAGGCGGGGTTGTCTTTGTTCTAGGTCTAGTGGACTGTACAGTCTAGGACCGAAAACCCCTACAATAAAAAACACCAACACAAAGTTTCTCGACTAAAGAGAACTACGTAAGCTTTGAATTCTCAATCGCACCGGGAGATACGTAGGAGCGGGTCACATCCCGTCAAGCACACTTTTAAAAAAATAATAAAAAGATTCTTCTTTTCCCCCGTTTTCAAAAACACTTTTCTCAAATAAAAAAAGAAGTAGAACGAATTGTTTCAAATCAACTCTGTCAAAACCGCACATCAAGTTAAAGGTTCCCTTTCGGTAGAAAGGAGGTGTGGGATGCTAATACCTTCCCCACACCTAACCGACCCCCGAACCTACATCTCTAGTTCTCAAAGGACCACCCCGCCTTAAAAAGGACCCTTTTTCAATGTTTTGGTCCCTAAATAAAAAATGTTGATGGCGGCTTCACAAATTTTAACGTTGTACGATGAAAGGTCCAATCCGGATTTTTCGGGGTGCAACAGCTGGCGACTTCACTGGGGAACTTATTAGAGTTGTTGCGGCGCACGGGCCGGGTGCGGGTTTGCTTTATGATTTGCCATCTGAAGTGTTTGATGGGCGCAATTATTTTCCTTGCAATATTAATTTGTTTTTGCGAAATCCCCAGCGGAGTCGCCAGCTGTTGCACCCCGAAAAATCCGGATTGGACCTTTCATCGTACAACGTGAAAATTTGTGAAGCCGCCATCAACATTTTTTATTTAGGGACCAAAACATTGAAAAAGGGTCCTTTTTTTTTAAGGCGGGTGGTCCTTTGAGAACTAGAGATGTAGGTTCGGGGGTCGGTTAGGTGTGGGGAAGGTATTAGCACCCCACACCTCCTTTCTACCGAAAGGGAACCTTTAACTTGATGTGCGGTTTTGACAGAGTTGATTTGAAACAATTCATTCTACTTCTTTTTATTTGAGAAAAGTGTTTTTGAAAACGGGGGAAAAGAAGAATCTTTTTATTGTTTTTTAAAAGTGTGCTTGACGGGATGTGACCCGCTCCTACGTATCTCCCGGTGCGATGGAGAATTCAAAGCTTACGTAGTTCTCTTTAGTTGAGAAACTTTGTGTTGGTGTTTTTTATTGTAGGGGTTTTCGGTCCTAGACTGTACAGTCCACTAGACCTAGAACAAAGACAACCCCGCCTGTACAGACGACGTGCCCCCTACTTATTGAAAATGTTTTTTTTGATTAAGGAAGAAAAAGATTTGTTGTGAGGTTGGTTGCTTTTATTTGAGCAAGTATCTTAGGCTCGCACGAACTGTACAGCTCGCTAACCCTAAGACGCTAACCAATACCGGATGTACATCCGACTCGATTCCTTACTCATTTTTTGAAATAGGGTTCAAGTTGTTAATTACTTGTTTTGATTCTCATAAGTATCCCAAGATGTTTGAACTGTACAGCTCCGATCTTAGGACGCTAGACAACACCGGCCGTACGTCCGACTTGTCTCCTTATGAGTTTTCAAAAAGGTTTATTGTTGATCTTAGAAAGAATTTGATTGTCTTATGAAAACAATTTGAGAAAAGATTGAGTTTGGAAAAAGCTTTAGAAAATGATTGATTTGAAGAAAGGAGAAGGGAGTTTGAGGGTGACATTGGTCACAAAAGGTTTGTTGGGATGGTGTGGCATCCAAAAGGAAAAGAAAGTAGAACATTCAATCAATTTCCAAGTCAAGAACCAAAGTGCAACATTTAACAAATTGCAAGCAAAGCAATCAACAATGTAAGCATAAGCATAAACATTACCAATTACAACATTTGAGCACATGAATGACACTTAGTCTTCCACATCTAATGGCATGCATATGTAAGATCAACAATAGGCACACAAAGAGATCTTACAAAAGTTCAATTCAATTAGGTGTCAACACAAGATAAAGCACAAGGTTGAATCCCTTTTAGTAATCCTTGACGCTTGAGACAATGCACAAGTGCATAAGTGTCTAGTCCTTTTACCAAATCATCAACATTAAAGCATAACATTGACCTAGAAAGAACATCACATTTGCAAGACCAAAAGTGACCAAAAGAGGGCATTAACAAGTCATTTTTGTAACCAAAATTGATTAATCAAGTTAGAAAACTAGCATTTGCATTTTCAAGCAAGAATTGCACAAAGAAAATTGAATCATCTTAGGCAATCCTCATCACTTAAAGTGAAGTGCACTAGGCACAAGTGAGAGTCCTCTTGCCAATCCTCAATGTAGAATAATTTTGCAAACAAGTTACTAACAAGCAAATCAAAGTTTACAATCAAAGCACAAGGTTGTGTTGAATCATCTTAGGCAATCCTCAACACTTAAAGTGAAGTGCACAAAGACACAAGTGTGAGTCCTCTTGCCAATCATCAACATATAACAATTTGCAAGCAAGATACAATCAATTAGCAACAATATTTTGCAATCAAAACATCAAATCAATTGCGTTGAATCATTTTAGTCAATCCTCAACACTTAAAGTTAAGTGCGCAAAGGCACAAGTGTGAGTCCTCTTGCCAATCATCAACATAGAGTAATTTGCAAGCAAAGTACATAACAACCAAACCAAAACAACTTGAGAAATCATTTTACTCAATATTGCAAACCCATTTCACAAGAAAATTAACAAACCCTAATTCTAATCATGATTTACGAAGCATCACATCATTTTATTCAACAAAAATGCAAGATCATAGTGAAAACAACATAAATCACAATTTATTCAAGGGTGAGAAGCATCTCAAACACCCAAGCCTCCCTAAGTGCTTGTCAAAATGTTTGAGACACCTCTCACCAACAACTATCAACAAATCAACAATATAACAACACTAAAATGCATGAATATGGTAGGATGCAAAATTAGAAACATGATATCTACATTTTGGTGCAAAAAAGTTGAAGATGATGCTAGGTTCTAAGAAGTTTACCTCAAATCCAAGCTAAGGAATGACTAATATGAAGAACAAGACCACAAATCAACTTGAATCTTCACCAAACTTCAATAAAACCCACGAAATGCTTGCTTAAAAATGCCCTTTGATGATGCAAGTTTGAATTAAATTAGTAGAGAAGGAGGATATATGAAGTAGGAATGGAAATGAGGTGAGAAAATGGTGATTTGGTGAAGGAGAAGTGAAGAATTGATGGAGGAAGAAAGAGGTATGATTTCGGCCAAGAGAGGGAATTAGGAGAGGGAGTTGTGTGCTAGGGTTGTGTGAGTGGAAATGAGGCCAAAAGTTCTATATGAGGTGAGGTTTCTAAGGTATATATAGAGAGCAACTAGGTTTAAGGGTAGTTAGGTCATTATGCACTAGTTGTGCTCTAGGATTTGATTTTAATTTTGAATCAAAGGCTAGGATTGAGGCTCACATGGATTGAGGACATTGAGAAAACACAAAATGAGAGAATAGAGAGGGTGAAATTCGTGGTGAAGAGGTAGTGGGAGTGGTCACCAAGTTTTGCTAGTTGTCATCTTGTACTATTGTACTATTATATGACCATTCCATTATCCCTTCATTTTTGATTATTCTTTTCAAGATAATTGTACAAAAATACATCCAATTCAGGCCATATACAAGGTATCTTGAGGAATATGCCATTTTATGAGATCACCATGACCAAAAATATCATAAAAACCTCATCTTGAAATTTTTGTAGAATATTCCTTTTTGATGCCTTTTTTGAATTTGAATTTTGTGCACAATGCATGCATGCATGCGCATACATACATACATGACCAAAAATGTTTTGCCTCAAATAAATTTCTCTAAAATTGCACAATGATTCTTGATGAGAAATTATCTTATTTTTGACAATGACCAAAATACCCTTTTGCCCTAAAAACCTTGCTTTTTTACAACAAATGCATTTCCACTCTAACAATGAATTTAAAAGCCCTAGAATGACTTTTAAAACCCAAAAATGCATGCACAATGCTCTTCACACTTTTCAAAATAATGCCACACTTCTCAATTTATTTATTTTTGTGGAAAATTAGAGTTTTGACCTAGGCGGACAAAATTAGGGTTTGACACCCACGCTTGGCCGAACCTTTTAAAAACTGAAAAGGGGTGTCTGCCTAAAATTTAACAGCCTCGGCGTTGCCAGATTCGAACCGGTTCGGCCAAGCGTGCGCCGAACCGTGTTATTTTAAAAAAAAATTGCAACTTTCATTAAGGGTGTTTTGGTCTTTTCACGCCATTATGGGGTGTCTACTGAGTAGAGGGGGATTGGACGAAGTATGGGCCTAATGCAAGCATCAGGAACATGCCCACTTCCTTTGTGGGTTACGGCCTTGAGGCCCACTACTTTGTCAGTCCAAGAACATTCCTCCGCGTGAAGCTCCATCAATTCCTCATCAGTCACACCTACATTCTCGTTTTTCTGAATCGTCGCGGGGAGGGATTGGGTGCCTTTAGGGTGCAAAAGGCACTCGTACCTTTAGCAATTTGTGTCTATCTCTTTCCTCAAACATTTTTTCTCTCATCTTATACAATTTTCTCTCTCATCTCTTTCCCGCCAAAATAAGCCTAAAGGTACCAAAGGCACCTAATACTCAAGGCACCTAATCTTTTTCCAATTGTCGCACGCCTTCACTCTATTCGCTTCTTTCATTTCGGGACCAGATTTCACAACCCACCCATTATCATTACCTCCATCGAAATCCCCACTAACACTTCCATGCGCCGATTCTACATTTAAGTCTCTTCTGTCTCCATAATTTTCTTCGATTACCCCACCGTGCGCCGTAATTTCATGTTCCGATGGAGATAACTTTACGTCATTCTCCAACGGCGATGCACCGTCGTCGCCAGAGCTTGTGCCGACAGAGCACTCCATCTGAAACTCTCTCTTCTGCGTCGCCCACTGGGCTGATCCAAACCATTCCCCTACAACCTTTATCATAAAGTGCTCCCCATTGATAAGCATTCGGAGAGTTGTATTAACTGGTTCGAGGTTGTTCGATCTAATTTTTATTCTTGCCACATCCATACAGTTTTTCGTATGTGTGTTGTCATCCACCTCCGCAAACTCCCCAAAACAGTCGGAGAAAAATTTAAAAAACTTATATGACCAGGCATGAACTGGCACCCCTGCGGGTATCGTACCTCAGTGCGCACTTCAACCGGGGCAACCCCCTTCTCTTTGGTTTATGGGTCGGAAGCAGTCCTCCCTATCGAAGTTGAGATACCCTCCCTGCGGGTGCTGATGGAAACCAAGTTGGAAGAAGCTGAATGGGTTCAAGCTCGTCTGGACCAGTTGAACCTCATTGAGGAGAAAAGAATTGCTGCCCTGTATCATGGACAACTGTATCAACAAAGGATGAAAACAGCCTTCGACAAGAAAGTGCGTCCTCGAGAATTCAAAGAAGGAGACCTCGTGCTCAAAAAGATCCTGCCTATTCAGAGTGACCCTCGTGGGAAATGGGCTCCTAGCTATGATGGACCCTATGTGGTAAAGAAAGCCTTCTCTGGAGGAGCATTGATACTCACCAGCATGGATGGTGAAGAACTCAAACCCAGTCAATTCAGATTCAGTCAAGAAATACCACGCCTGAGAAAAATGAAAAGAAAAAGAGAAAGATGAGCCAAGCAAGAATTAGCTCGCTAGGTTGAAAACCCGAAAGGGCGGCCTAGGCAAAAAAAAGAGTGACCCGGTGGACTGAAAACTCGCAAAGAGCGGTCTAGGCAAAAATTAGGGTCAGAAAAGTTGGACTTAAAAGAAAAAGAGGCAAGCAGCACCTCCAAAGGTTTGGATAAAAGGGTGATCAAGGCTGCAAGTATGGGTGATTGGCACACTTCAAAGATGAAAAGCGCTCCTAAGATCTGTTGCGTCCATTTTTCTTGTTTTTTTTCTTAGTTTCAAAAAATTCCAATGTACTCTTTTCAGTCGGCGTGACCTTCTGCACGTTCGGTTTCCATATGAATAAAAGTCCAAGTTTTTCACTCCATCTGTTTGTTGTTTTACCATTTGCTTTCTTTTCATTTCTGCTTTAAAATGATGTTTTATGGTAGATGATAAATGATTATGAAAATGTGCATAAATCAGAGCATTAAAATCATTGCGAAATTTTTGAAAATTACAAAGAAAAGAGATGATCTTTCAGTCAGGTAAAATTCACAAGAACTAAACAAAAAGCACTGATTGCATCAAAACAAATCTCAAAAAGGTTGGAGCGTGGCTCTCGCACTGTCATCATGGACGATCATTGTGCCTCGTAACGCGAGTCCAACGATTTGGTCGAGCCAGCAAAAGAAAAAGCCAAAAAGCGCAAAAGAGCAATAACTAGCAAAAGAAAAGAAGAGAAGAAAAGCTAAAAAAAAAAAAGAAAGAGCAAAAGAGCAATAAGAAAAAAGAAAATCATGCATTACATTGCATTCATCAAACATAAACAAAAAGAGAAATTCATGGATTACATTCATTCCATCAAAACAGCAATCATGGCATTTGCATTGCATGCATTTGTTCATCTCACTTGCAGGTACAAAGGCGGATAAATACTTCGGTGTTAATCCCCGCACTCAGTTCCCAGAAAACGCTCCCTCAGTTCGAGTTCAAATGCTTTTCAGTTCAGCGCTCAAGCGTGCATTGCAGTTTGGAGTTCAAATCGCTCTTGTCAGAGTTCATTGCTCCCTTCTGTTCATGGTCTCACGTCGTGTACGAGCAACACGATGGACCGCAGCCCCATGTGAGGTTCAACGGAATAGTTGTATTCGCCTAAGATACAGTGGACGCCGTGCATTGATCAGTATATCAGTTCCGGAGCTGATAACGATCCCCCCGGTCGCTCGAAAGACCATTCTCAGGATGCGTGCTCCTCAAAGCCACGTGCAAACGCGGACTCGCCAAGGGTTCGTTTAAAGGTTTTAGGCAACCTTGCATTTTACCGCTTTCTTTATCGCTTTCTTCATTTAGCGTTTTCCTTGCTTTTCGCAGTTAGCGTGCAAGTCGTTAATCATTTCATTTACTGCTTTCTCATCAGCGCGCCAAGCGTTCATTTTTCAAAAAAAAAAGAAGAAGAAAAAAAAAAAGAAGAAAAAGAAAAAGAAAATTCGGGTTTCTCCAAGTAGACAAAATTGGTATAATTTCTGAATTCTTTATTTTTATTTTATCTTCGAAATATGTCTCGGCCAATTCATATTTCTTGGTAAAATCCAAATAAAGAGGGGCAGCTGTCATACCCTAATTTTGTCCGCCTAGTTTCAAAACCCTAATTTTCAGCAAAAATAAATAATTTTGTGAGTGATGCATTATTTGAGAAAGGGTTTAGGGTACTTACCCAAGCATTCTAAGGTTTTCAAAATCATTTTTGAGAAATTAAGGAATTTTGGGGCATTTAAAAGGGGTATTGTTTGGTCAATTTCAATTTAATAAATTTTTGCTAGTTGAAAATCCAATTAATTAATTTTTGGGGATTTATTTAATGAAATTGTATTATTTTGAACAAAAAAATAAAAAATAAAGAAAATCATTTTTCAAATTGTGCGCATATTTTATATGTGTAGTAAAAAAATCAAGTTCAAATTAATTCAAGAAAGCATTTGAAAAAATAGTACAAGGAATATTCCCAAAAATTATATGATAGGATTTTTGTTGGCAATTTTGGTCATCTCTCATTTTCAAAAATGGCATATTCTTCAAGATACCTTGTATATGGCTCAAAATGGTTAGATTTATGTACAATTATCTTGAAAGGAATAATCAAAATTGAGAGGATAATTGAAAGGTTCATGGATAGTACAATAGTACAATTGCCAACTTGCAAAACTTGGGCACCACTCTCCCTTCTTGGCCGAATACCCCCCCTTCATTTCCCTCTCATTTTGCATTTTTTTGCCCCTCATCAAAGTGTGTTTCAATCCTCACCCTTGATTCAAAATTAAAATGCAATCCTAGAATGAGATGAGGTACACAATGACCTAAATGCCCCTAAACCTAATTGCACATTATATATACCCTCATATCCTCACCTCTCACAAGTTTTTGACACACAATTCACACTCAAAAACCTAGCCTCTCCTCTTCTCCCTTCTTGGCCGAATACCCCTCTTCATTCCCTCACCTCATTTCTTCACTTTTTCACTTCAAATCAACATTCTAGTCCTAAATCCTTCATCATCCTTGCATTCTCTTCAAAGATCCATCTTCAAATCTCAAGAATCAAGCTCAAGATTGAAGATTAGAGGGTTGATTCAAGTGGTTTAGTGTTTATTCACCTTATTTCTTTCGCTATTCTAGCTTGGAGTTGAGGTATACTCTCAATCTTAGCATCATCAAAATTTTAGCATAAAAAATGTAGATCATCAATCTATTTTTGCATATCAAGCATTTCTTTGCATTTTAGTGCTCTATTTTATGTTGAAATGTTGATATAATTGTTGTTGTTGAATGAGAGATGTGCTTCAAGCATTTTGACAAACACTTTGGGAGGTTTGGATGCTTGAAATGCATCTCTCTCTTGGAATAAATTGTGTGTTTGTGCTATTTTCATTTTGTGCTTGCATTTTCATGAATAAAATTGTGATTTGGGCTTATGTTTCATTTCGCATATTGTAGAAAAATTAGAGTTTGTGCGATTTTAGTGCATTCCTTTGCTTAATCATGTGAATCCTTGCCAAAAAGTTTGATCTATGTCATTTGCTCGCATGATTTTGTTGCTTTCAAAGAATAAAATGAGGTTTTAGCTCTATGTTGGTGTCGCATTTCATGAGATAATTAGGGTTTGTGCTTGTTTTTGTTGCTTGCTTTGAAAATCATGTTTGTGTTGATGATTTGGTAAGAGGATTTGACACTTATGCACTTGTGCATATCCCAAGTGTTAAAGATTACCTAAAGGGATTCAACACCTTAATTGCATATGCTTGCTAAATAAAATGTCAAATTGATTTTTCATGGCTTGCTAATGATCTTACTTGAGGCAAATGCCCTTTCCAACTTATTCCTTTCATGTGGTTGATTGTAGAAATATGCTAAATGTTGATGCCATCAAAATGATACCACATTGTTGCTTATGTCAAATGTTTATGTGAAATCCCTAGGATTTTGCAAGTGATTCGTTAAATGTTTGAATTCACTTGTGCTTTGTAACTTCCTTGCCTACTCACATGTTGTGTCATAAATGCCTAGTTAGGTTCATTTCTTGCCTATTCATGCGTCTTCAATAAGATGTTCAATTTAGGTTCATTCACTTGCCTATTCATGCATTTTGTAAAAATGTTCAATTTAGGTTCATCTTGCCTAGCATCTTCAATAAGATGTGCAATCTAGGTTCATTCTCTTGCCTATTCATGCATTTTTGCCAAAATGTTCAACTTGGGTTCATTCTTTGCCTATCTATGTATTGTGACATGATATGTGTAGTCTAGTTTCATCTTTGCCTATTCATGCATTGTGTATTCAAATGTTGTAATGAGATGTTTTCAACGTGAAAGGGTAAGTTGCAAATTGTGTCTATGTTGTTGCTTGCTTGATAACATGATCTCAATGAATGTGCTATGCTTGCATCTATGAACTTTCTTGCATTCATTGTTTTCTTTTCTAAACAACTTGACATGAAAATGGTTACTAGTTTAGATCATTGCATGAACTGTAGTTTAGCAATTTGCATTTTGGTTATTGACTTGGAACTTGATTGAAAATGTTCTACTAGTTTTCCAAAACTCTTTTCCAAAAAATCAAATTGCTTTCAAACTTCTTTTCTAAACTATGTCTTTAACAAATTAAGACCAATTTCTTTTCCAAGCTTAAACCCTAAGTTTTTCATAAACAAAATCATTAGTGGCCACTCGAAGCCTTCGCTTGTTTGATCACTAATGAGGAGTTATTAGTGGTAGTCACTCGAAGCCTTTGCTTGTTTGATTATCATGAAAGCTCCCAAACCTTAAATACATGTAAACCCAATTCAATTCCAAAAACAACACGAGTCATTAGTGGTAATTGTCCTAAGCCTTTGCTAAATGATTATCACCGATGCTCGCCTCATTTGCAAAAAAAGATAAAATAAAAACGTTGTTACTTATAATCACTCGAAGCCATTGCTTGTTTGATTATCAGTTTCAACTTATTTTATTTCGAGTTAGTAATGAAAACCACTCGAAGCCATTGCTTGCTTGGTATTAGTGAACACTCGAGTCTTATTTCAAAAAAACACCTAAAAACTAAAAAGCTAAAAACAAAATAGCCTTTTCAAAACAAGACTAGAACTACGTAGCTTTGAATTCCTCATCGCACCGGAGGATACGTAGGAGCGGGTTCACCTCCCGTCAAGCACCCTTTTAAAAAAAAATAATAACAAAAAGATTCTTCTTTCCCCAGTTTTCAAAAACATTTTCTTAAAAAAAAAAGAAGAAAAGAAGTAGAACAAAGTGTTTCAAATCAACAGTCAAAAACCACACACTAAATTAAAGGTTCCCTTTCGGTAGAAAGGATGTGTGGGGTGCTAATACCTTCCCCACACATAACCGACCCCCGAACCTATATCTCTCGTTTTCAAAAGGCCAATCGCCTAAAAAGATTTTTCCAATGTTTTTTCTAAATTAAAATATTGGTGGCGGCTTCATTGTTTTTCCCATTGTACGAAGAAGGATCCAAACCGGATTTTTCGGAGTGCATACAGTTACAACTCTTGGAATACCAAAATAATTAGTTAGAGGAGAAAGAAATAAATTACTTATATCAAACTATTCTGACATCTAAACTTGATGCCAAAGGAAAGACAAACAAATATACTTTAACATTTAAAGTCGTAAGGAAGGGTGACTAAATCAAGTAATTAGTAATGAGAGCATTTATTGGGTGTGTGTATTCTCAATTTAGTACTCCCTCCATTACATAATATAAGCAAATTTTGGGCTTTTAATCTATATATATAACAAATGAAAATCTTTTCATTTATTATATTGACACATGTCACTCTATGAATCATTTCACAATAAATATAATTCCATGTAAACTATAATAATAATAATAATAATAATAATAATAATAATAATAATAATAATAATAATAATAATGTATTTGAAATTTGTTCAAAAGGAACATAAATAAAAAAATCGTTACATAAGTATGGTAAATTCAATAGGCTTGATGATTGTTAAATACCAAATAAATACTCTTGATGAGAATATTGTAACTCTCACCACCCATAGGGATATAAATATCCCATGTGTACCTCTCCCATAAGCCACTATCCACCAAGTCATTGTGCCATATTTTTAGCTGAACGTATATCTTCCCCTGAAGCACAGTTTTCGAGAATCCATCAAATGCCTCAAAGCTATATATCATACACCAACATATTATTGTGTTACCACAAAGTTGTTACAATCTTCATGTTGTTAATGTTGTTCGAAGGTAAATTTACGCACAACAAAGTCACACAAACATATTATACTCTTTCCACCACTTTTATATATACTTTCTATTATCATTTCTTTGATTTTTCTCAATGATTAAGTGAAAAGTAATGTATGCATCATGTAACAATAGTCGTATCACAACAAACATGAAAATTTATATTTTATGATTAATAAACTAAAACAATATTGATAATCATATGTTCATTTTTTTATTCAATAGGACTATGTCAGCTACCTTGCTCAAATTTATGATTCGGAAATTAAGACATGTCTATTATTAAAAAAATTGGCTTTCATACGTTGTCTATATATTTTGCATAATCAATAATTTGATATTTTTAATTTTTTTTCAATGTGTGCAGGACAACAAATATCCTACTAGAAGTTTATATGGAGACGACCATGAATTTCGTACCATTGAAAATTATGAAAATTTTGATGAAAATGGTGAAGTTGGTTACTTTTATTTCTATTAGATGATGATATCGACATGTTGTCGTTTAGGTTTTTCTTATTTGTAATAATGTGCAAGTCAATTATTTTCACACCCAGATTTTTAATTCAACCTATCAAATCCATTTTTATTAACCTATTATTAATCCAATATATTGCACTATTCATTTTCTGGTTATATACAAATGTGGTTATAAGATATAATTGTTATAATGATAATGCATTGATAGGATCAATGTGTTCTGAAGTTTATGTGCAATTATCAAAACCATTTGCTAGATACAAAATATGCAAGCATCCTAAATTATAACACTAAAAATTATGTACTTATTTTAGCCACCATTCAAAAACTTGATATAATGTTGAAGATCCTTTGATCAAAGTTCTTTATGATAATACAGATCCTAACTAAGAATTTTTTCTTAATAATAATTTATGTTGAATATCCTTTGATTATTTCATTTTTGTTGACTGCTACACAATTTTTTATCCTAATTACGAAATTTACAAATATCAATTCATCTAAAGGTAAATAATAATTTTCATAAATTTCAGCAATCAATACATAAACGATTTAGGTATGGCAAATTAAATTTGGTAGAATGTCAACCATGCTAATATTTTAAACCAGGTATTGTGTATATTAATCTTACCTTTCATTTAGTCCATTTACTTTTAGTCGATCCTCACTCTTGAAATTTTTTCCATTTTGTTTGACTCCAGTGGCCGTAACGGAAGCTACCAGTAATCCTCTGGCAGAAATTTCAAACGTGTCAAACACATGTATTATATAAATACTTTATGCACAATACATAGAATAAGAACATCTTCACTTATAAACATGTGAGTAAGTACATAATAAGTTTATTTCAAACTTGATATAATTTTGTCCATGTTACTTATAAACATTAGCCATATGAACTTTGATCATATGAATCAAAAGTTATGAAAAATACGTTTTGTACAATTTTTTTAAGAATGCATTGCCAAAATTGTGTAACAGAATAATTAATATTACATAACGTATTAGTTAGAGTTAGAGACACCTTGATAAGTTTTACATTAAAACATATTATAGTGTCCTATTTGATTATTTTAATAAAACGTTACAAAATTGGTAATTAATTAATAACTGTAACAATATATAATTATTGATTATATTTTAATAAAACATTACAAAATGATAATAATTGTGTGTTTCATCATTTTGATAAAACGTTACGAAATATATATTGATTATATTTTAATAAAACGTTACAAAATAACATCTTTTTGATATAATTATTGATTATAAAACGTTACAGAATATAATTATTGATTATATTTTATTAAAACATTCATTATTTTAATATAATTTTTGATTATGTTTTATTAAAACGTTACTAAATATAATTACTGATTATATTTTAATAAAACGTTACAAAATGATATTAAACAATATTTTTTAACTTACTAGGGAGATATTTTAATAATTTTTTATTGATTTACTATACACTGTATGTAACACGGGCTACATATATGGATTGTAAAAATATGACAAATAAATTTATTTCTACACTTAAACCTAGCCAAAAAAAGCAAGTCATGAATTTTGTTTATGTTTAATTTAATCTATTTCGCATAGAAAAGTCTATCTATCTATCCATCTATCTATCTTACCAACAAGGGTTGGTCCAAGTTTTAATTGGACTTAATCCCACCCCAAGGTCTCGGATTTGAATTTTGGGTGTGGCAAAAACTCTGTTGGGAGGGGAGAACCA
Organism: Astragalus glycyphyllos; assembly: GCA_963573325.1. Lineage (NCBI taxonomy): Eukaryota > Viridiplantae > Streptophyta > Magnoliopsida > Fabales > Fabaceae > Astragalus > Astragalus glycyphyllos. The sequence goes on from OY754308.1 coordinate 70,264,524, forward strand.
CACGGGCCGGTAAAATCAGGTAGTCGTGGCCAGCCAGATTCCCCGGCGTAGATTAGTCATAGGCAAAGCCGGTGGAAACTGCACACCAAAAACATGGTAACCAAAAAAAATAAATAGAAAAGTCTATCTTATAACTTTTAACTTTATTTTATCATTGTAAGAATGAAAATTGATACATAGAATATCCAGAGCAACAAAAAGTTATGAGGTAAGAAACTTAAGAGAAGTTGGTTGATTCTTGTGTATCATTTTTGGCACTGAGTAGCTATATAGAGTAGCCTTTTGCAAAGAGGAACCACGCACCAATATCTGGTGGAATCAAAAGATATAATTTTAAATTAAATATAATTTCTCACCCTAGTGGGCCTTGTACATTACAACCCGGCTCCTCACCTTTCATGTCTCACCCTAGTGGGCCTTGTACATTACAAGCCGGCTCTCCTTTATATTTTAGTTAAATCTAATTAAATTAAAATATAATTTCTCTGATTAATCGTTCTATACGTGTGACCCTATAGGTTTCGACGAAATTGGAAGTAATATGAAATTAAATTGATATTAAATATTATAAACAATGAGTGGCATCTAGCAATGCGTCATTGTTACCCAACTTACAGAAAAACCGGTGATTCGATATTAACCTTATCATGCAGTAATTGCACCTTCTTTTGAATGTCTAATTGAACGCAAGTCATAATATGTGTCATTCTTGCAATGTTCAATTATTTATTTTTCAATCCCCGAGCACACATGTAAATAACAATGAACTCAATATCATACATATTAGTCCATTATAGTATGGCCATGAATTTCCACGTTCTAACTCTACCTAGAGGCCCAAGACACAACTCATGTAGTATAGGTGGGATGAATCATATCTTTATCACTCACACCCCTCCACATAGTTCATTACAGGCACAATAACCACCTTTACGATTGTCCTATTACATACAATGTTTGATGCCTTTAATGTCTACAACTTTTCATGTAGAAATCGTAGTGACTTCAAGTCCAAGGACTACTCACAATGGTCTTATGCACGAGAATTGCTAATGACACTTAACAAATTTTTAGCATTCTCATGATGGGTAAATCCAGTATATATAAATATTACTCCTAATATTTATACCCGTGTTCTGATTTGATATCTCCATATTCATGACTCGTGAGATGTGATCCTCAATCATTCACACAAAAGTCTCTATGCATTATTGTTGTCCTTATTAAAAATAATACTTCGACTATGGATTTATTAAGAATAGCGTTCTATAGTTTAATGGGGTCTCACAATCAAATCTTATTTGGTGGTTAATTGAACAAACTATCTATTTTAAGGACTTTATTATGATATACTATAATAACATAATAAATTATGCCTTATACATATATGAAATATATGATTTAAAGTCATGATACAAATAATAATCTATACAAAATAGATTGGCCACTAGGACTTACTCACAACTGAATATGTATTGTTTTATCTCATTCATTTTTTACCATACTTACCTCATGTATAGTTAGTTAACTAGCTGAGTTAGTTTAGTCAAAACTGTTTTGGTTAGTTGCACTTCTGTTATCAGTTGCAACAACTTGTAGTTAGGTTAGTTTGGCATCTTGCTCAATCTTGAAGCTAAATTCTCTTGTATAAATCCCTGCACCTTGTAATCATTTCCAGAGAATTCAATGAAATCATTTTGCCTTTTATTCTCAGTTCACCACTTCTAATATGGTATCAGAAGAAATCTAGGGTTTCCGCATCTTTACCCTCTAATCTTCATCTCTTTCATTCGACCTTCTCTTCTGCTCAACGTTTTCTTTCATTATGGCGTTGATTCCAGACACCATGAATCCCTTCTACCTCCACCACTCTGACAACCCCGACCAAGTGCTCGCCACCCACGCTCTCGCCTCCAATGGCGAGAGCTACAACTCGTGGAAACGCGCCATGATCTGGGCACTCAGCTCCAAGAACAAAATTGGTTTCAACGACGGCACGATTCCCGTTCCGGCCGAATTTGACCCTCAATTTCCCCTTTGACTTCGCTATAACAACGTGGTGGCTTCTTGGATTATCAATTCGGTTTGCAAGGAATTGACGGTGAGTATTGTCTATTCCGCCACCGCTCGCGACATCTGGCTAGATCTTGAGACTAGGTTCAAGCAGCAAAACGGCCCGAGGATGCTTCAACTCCGCCACGAATTTGTCAGCTGCACTCTAGGTACCTCGTCCATTAACACATACTATAATAAACTGAAAACGATTTGGGAACAACTCAGTGAATTTGTGCCTCACAACGATTGTAATTGCAGCGGTGCTCTGCCTCTTGTGACCCACATTCACTCAAAGTATGTCCTCGCCTTCTTAATGGGTCTCAATGAAAGCTATAGCCAAGTGCGTGGCCAAATCCTCTTGATGAATCCCTTGCCTACCATTGAACAAGTCTTTGCCCTCGTCATTCAAGAGGAGACTCAACGTGCGGTTGGCACCCTTCCCCTCCAACCTGCTGCGCCTGTGGCCTTTGCTGTTCAAGGTTCTAACAACCCCAATACTACTCAAGTTTCTGGTTCTACCAAAAAAGATCGTGCTCTTTGCAGTCACTGTGGCATTCTTGGTCATGTGAAGGATAAATGCTTCAAGTTACACAGTTATCCACCTGGTCACAAGAAGTTCAAAGCTACTGCCAACCTTGTTCAAGCACCTTCACCCACCAACATGCCCTCTGTTGAACAATACCAGCAAATGATGACCTTCATCCAGGCTCAGATGGCAAATTCCTCTGCAACTGATACTGACAAGCCAGGTGAACTCTATATTGGTATCAGTTTCTCTATTCTTGAAAATTTACCTAGTTCTTATGCTATAATTTGGTTGGTTGATTCTGGTGCCTCAGCACATATATGCATTAAAATATCACTCTTTTTGATGAATACACTCCACTTGCACACACCATTGTAGGAACAGTTGTTTTAAGTCCAATTTTTACCATCACTCATGTTTTGCACATCCCTGAATGCATTGTCAATCTGACCTCAGTAGGAGCATTACTATCCACTCAGTTGTTTGATGTTTTCTTTATTGATAACTCTTGCATAATACAGGATCGTCCACACAAGAGGGTGATTGGAAGATGTGAGCTCACCAATGGCCTTTTTCCTTTCACTGCTTGTTCCTCATCACACACTACACCTATTACCATTTTACATGATAATTGCAATACTGCTGCTGTTTTGAATAATTTCACATCTTGTAATGCTGATACTATCATAGTTGATTCTGTTTCTTGCAATGTATCTAGTGATGCTTCTGATCTTACAAGTTTATGGCATGCCCGGATGGGCCATTTGTCTGATTCTGTACTACACTCTTTAAGCAATAAAATTCCATTTGCTTTAAATTCCACATTTACTTCTTCTTGTTGCAATATATACCCTATTAGTAAACAAAAAAGGTTACCCTTTACTGCTCACCACAATGTTTACCCAAATATTTTTGGCCTCATTCATTGTGACACATGGGGACCATTTGCAACACCTACACATGAGGGACACCAATATTTCCTCACCATTGTTGATGATCATTCTAGGTTCACTTGGATACACCTTATGAAGCACAAATATGATGCACCACACTTGATCAAACTATTTTTTACATATGTTAACACTCAAGTTGGTAAGACCATAAAATCAATAAGGACTGACAATGCTCGTGAGTTTGCACTAACTAATTTTCTGCAGAATTTGGGATCATCTCACCAGTTTGCATGCCCTTATAGGCCACAACAAAATGCTGTTGTTGAGAGAAAACACCAGCATTTGTTGAATGTGGCACGTTCTCTCATGTTTCAGGTAGCCATTCCCCTCATCTACTGGGGAGAATGTGTATCAACAGCCACCTACCCCATCAACAGAACCCCCTCTCCTCACTTGCAAGATAAATCACCATATGAGCTCCTATTCACCAAACCACCTGACTACTCACAAATTAGTGTGTTTTGCCGTCTTAGTCATGCCTCTACCATCATTTCCCAAAGAAACAAGTTCAGCCCAGGAGCCATTCCTTGTGTCTTTATGGGTTATCTTCAAGGCTACAAAGGATACAAGCTCTTTGACATCCACAACAAAAAAGTTATTATCTCTAGAGATGTCACAATTTCAAGAGTCAGTGTTCCCCTTCAAAAATTCATCCACATATGGCTTGCCTAACACTGACCTTGACATCATTAGCCTACCCTGTCCCTTTTCTGTACCTGAGCACATTGACTATCCACCTGATGATGCCGCTCAAACACATGAACATACTACTTCACCACAGTCCCCTGCTCCCTCACCCCTTGCACATCATTCAGAGAGCAACACTCTTGGAACTACTGCCTCTATACACCCAGATGACCAATCCACTTCACCTGAACACATTCCTGTCCCTAATTCAGCTGTTGTTCAACCAAGAAGATCTTCCAGAGGTCACAACCCCCTGCCTACTTAAATGACTATCAATGCAATGTGACATACCCTATCCAACACTACATTGGCTATGCTCACTTGTCTTCTCAATACACACATTATGTCATGCATATGACCACCATTTATGAGCCATCTTACTACCATCAGGCTGTCAAGATACCTGAATGGCGTACTGCTATGGCAACTGAGCTAACTGCCTTGGAATTAAACAAGACTTGGACTGTCCAGCATCTTCCTGAAGGCAAAAAGCCCATTGGCTGCAGATGGCTCTACAAGGTCAAGTACAATGCTGATGGGAGTCTTGACAAGTACAAAGCACGCCTGGTTGCAAAAGGTTACACACAACAGGCTGGTATAGATTTTACTGAGACTTTTTCCCTAGTGGCAAAACTTGCCACTATCAGGAATCTCCTTGCTGTTGCAGCTCAGAAACAATGGAATTTACTGCAATTAGACATCAACAACGCTTTTTTGAATGGAGAGCTTGATGAAGAAGTGTACATGAGCCTTCCCTTGGGCTACCCCACCACTGATCAGACCCTAGTATGCAAGCTAAACAAATTCCTTTATGGTCTTAGGCAAGCATCCAAGCAGAGGTACACAAAATTCTCCACTGTTCTCCTCCAACATGGTTTCCAACACAACTATGCTGATAATTCCCTATTCATCAAGGGAACTGGTGACAACCTGGTTGTGCTGATTGTCTATGTTGATGACATTCTCCTTGCTGGTCCTAATTCCACTTTAATTGACAACACCAGACAGCTTCTGGAAGAACATTTCAAGCTCAGAATTATTGGAGATTTACACTACTTTCTTGGTCTGGAAACTGCAAATTCAACACAAGCCATTTCCTTGTGCCAAAGAAAGTACACGTTACAGTTGCTTGATGATGCTGGATTCCTTGCTGCCAAACCATTACCAACCCCAATGGATCCTAATATTACTCTCAATGATAGTGATGGCACTCCCCTCCCTGATCCCACTAAATACAGGTGATTACTTGGGGGCCTCATCTACTTGACCATTTCAAGACCAGATGTGGCATATGTTGTAAACAAATTAAGTCAATTCATGACTCATCCTCTAACTCCACATTTGCAGGCAGTTCACCACTTACTGAGATATCTGAAACAGGCACCTGGTCAAGGACTCCTCTTCCCTGCAGTATCCTCCCTTCGTGTGCATGCTTTCTGTGATGCTGACTGGGGTAGCTGCACAAACTCAAGGAAATCCACTATTGGCTTCTGTGTGTTCCTAGGCTCAGCTCTCATCACTTGGAAATCAAAAAAACAAACCACTGTGGCCAGATCTTCTGCAGAGGCTGGGTATAGAGCTTTGGCTATTCTCACTTCTGAACTACTATGGATAAAACAGCTTCTTAAGGCCTTTGATATTGTGATTGAATCTTCTATGATATATGTTGCACCCCGAAAAAAATCCGGATTGGACCTTTCATCGTACAACGTGAAAATTTGTGAAGCCGCCATCAACATTTTTTATTTAGGGACCAAAACATTGAAAAAGGGTCCTTTTTAAGGCGGGTGGTCCTTTGAGAACTAGAGATGTAGGTTCGGGGGTCGGTTAGGTGTGGGGAAGGTATTAGCATCCCACACCTCCTTTCTACCGAAAGGGAACCTTTAACTTGATGTGCAGTTTTGACAGAGTTGATTTGAAACAATTCATTCTACTTCTTTTTTTTTATTTGAGAAAATGTTTTTGAAAACGGGGGAAAAGAAGAATCTTTTTATTATATTTTTTTTAAAAGTGTGCTTGACGGGATGTGACCCGCTCCTACGTATCTCCCGGTGCGATGGAGAACTCAAACCTTACGTAGTTCTCTTTAGTCGAGAAACTTTGGTGTTTTTATTGTAGGGGTTCTCGGTCCTGAACTGTACAGTTCACTAGACCTAAAACAACAAACATCCTAGCCTGTACAGACGACGTGCCCCCTACTTTTTGAGAATGGTTTGAATTACTTGAAGAAAAGGATTTGTTGTGAGGTTGATTACTTTTATTTGAGCAAGTATCCTAGGCTCGCACGAACTGTACAGCTCGCTAACCCTAAGACGCTAACCGATCCCGGATGTACATCCGATTTGATTCCTTACTCATTTTTTTTTAAAAAAGGGTTCAAGTTGTTAGTTACTTGTTTTAATTCTCATAAGTATCCCAAGATGTTTGAGCTGTACAACTCCAATCTCAGGACGCTAGTCAACACCGGCCGTACGTCCGACTTGACTCCTTATGAATTTTCAAAAAGGTTTGTTGTTGATCTTTGAAAAAATTTGATTGCTATAGAAAAACAATTTGAAGAAAAGTTTTAATTTGAAAAATAATTTGGAAAAAGAAATGACTTGAAGAAGAGAGGAAGAGAATTGGAGGGTGATATTGATCACAAAAGTTTGTTGGGATGGCGTGGCATCCAAAAGAAAAAGAAGTAGAGAATTCAAATCAATTTCCAAATCAAGAACCAAAGTGTAAACTTTAACAAGTTGCAAGCAAAACAATCAACAATGCAAGCGTAAGCATATACCTTAACCATTACTACACTGGTGCACAAGAATGACGCTTAGTCATCTAACATTTAATGGCCATGAACATGCAAGATCAACATTAACCAAATAGATTGCAAGAATAGGCACACAAATAGATAATGCAAAAGTTTAATTCAAATAGGCATCAACACAAGATAAAACACAAGGTTGAATCCCTTTTGGTAATCCTCGACATTTGAGACAATGCACAAAGGCATGTTGAATCCTCTTACCAATCATCAACACAAAACAAATTATTAACCTAGAATGAACATCGCATTTGCATGATCACAAGTGACCAAAAGAAAGCAATAACAAGTCATTTTGTAGCCAAAATTGATTAATCAAGTTAGAGAACTAGCATTTGCATTTTTAAACAAGAATTGCACAAAGGAAGTTGAATCATCTTAGGCAATCCTCAACATTTAAAGTGAAGTGCCTAAGGCACAAGTGTGAGTCCTCTTGCCAATCATCAACATAGAGTAATTTTGCAAACAAGTTACTAACAAGCAAACCAAAATTTTCAATCAAAGCACAAGGTTGTGTTGAATCATCTTAGGCAATCCTCAACACTTAAAGTGAAATGCCTAAGGCACAAGTGTGAGTCCTCTTGCCAATCATCAACATAGAATAATTTGCAAGCAAAGTACATAACGACCAACATCAAAACAATTTGAGAAATCATTTTACTCACAATTGCAAACCCCTTTCACAAAGAAATAACAAAACCCTAACTTATTAGAAACTTGCGAACCAAAACATAACCAAACAACAATTTCATTCAACAAATCCACAAAATCAAGCAAGCAAATGACACTAGCAAGACTTAGGAACATTTATTCACAAGATCCAAGCAATCAAACACCAAAATCAACAACTATTCATATTTTTTTTGATTTTTGTGAAAGTAAGAAGGCATGAAAAATGAATATTTGCAAAATCAAACAACATGTTTGGACATGGGAACTTCAAAATCAAGCCTCAATAACAAGATTGCATAAAGAAATGCATCAAAACTCGATTAAACCTATTTTATACTAAGGGTGCGAAACATTCATAGCTTCCTAACACAATTTTATTTCACAAAATGCAACAAACAAAATGATAACAACACAAATCACAATTTATTCAAGGGTGAGAAGCAATCTCAAACACCCAAGCCTCCCTAAGTGCTTGTCAAAATGTTTGAGACACCTCTCACCAACAACAATCAACAAATCAACAATATACCAACACTAAAATGCATGAATATGGTAGGATGCAAGATTAGAAACATGATTTTTACATTTTGATGCAAAAAAAAAAAAACTTAGTGAATGATGCAAGAGTTTTGAAGTATACCTTGAATCCAAGATAATAAATAAAGAGTATGAAGAGAAAACCCACAAATCAACTAGATCTTCACCAAAACCTTGCGCAACTTGCCTTGTTCTTGAGATTGGATGATGAACACTTGAATCTTGGTAGAAGAGATGGATGATATATGAAGTAGGAGTTAATATGAGATGGAAAATGGAAGTGAAATGAAGAAAAATGGAGGAGGGAATGGTTGTTGGTGGTTTCGGCCAAAGGAGGAGAGGAGAGGAGAGGTTTGTGTGCTAGGGTTTTGTGAATGAATTGTGAGGCAAAAAAAAAGTGTATGTGAGATGAGGTTTCTAAGGTATATATATAGAGCAACTAGGTTTAAGGGTATTTAGGTCATTGTGCATCTCATCTCACTCTAGGATTGCATTTAAAATTTGAATTGAGGGTGAGGATTGAAACACACATGATGAGGGACAAAATGAAAAATTGGAGAGGAAATGGGGAGGGAATGGCGCAACATTGGGGTAGGGTGTGGCCTTGGTCACCAAGTTTTGCAAGTTGGCAATTGTACCATTGTACTATCCATGAACCCTCCAATTATCCTCTCAATTTTGATTATTCCTTTCAAGATAATTGTACATAAATCTAACCATTTTGAGCCACATACAAAGTATCTTGAAGAATATGCCATTTTATGAGATCACCATGACCAAAAATATCATAAAAATCACATCTTGAAACTTTTTCTAGAACATTCCTTTTTGATGCCTTTTTTGAATTTTTTTGTGCATAATGCATGCATGCATGCGCATGCATATATACATGACCAAAATGTTTTGCTTCAAATAAATTTCTCTAAAATTGCACAATGATTTTTGATGAGAAAATATCTTATTTTTAGAAAATGACCAAAATACCCTTTTGCCCTAAAAACTCAAAAATGCATGCACAATGTTCTTCACACTCTTCAAAATAACGCCACACTTCTCAATTTATTTATTTTTGTGGAAAATTAGAGTTTTAAACCTAGGCGGACAAAACTAGGGTATGACAGCTGCCCCTCTTTATTTGGATTTTAACAAGGAATATGAATTGGCCGAAACATATTCCGAGGCAAAATAAAAATAAAGAATTCAGAAATTATACCAATTTTGTCTACTTAGAGAAGACCCAAACTTTCTTTTTCTTTTGCTCTTGACTTATGACACAAGACTGGGGAAGTGATTGATGGGCGCAATTATTTTCCTTGCAACATTAATTTGTTTTTGAGAAATCACTTCCTTCCCGTGACTTTTGGGGATTTCGCAATGATTGCAATGCTCTAGGATTTATGCACATGTTTTACAATTCAGTATTACCATCATCATAAAACGTTTATTTTGAGCTGAAAAAGCAGAAAATAGAAAAGCAAACAGATATGAGAAAAATTGAACTTTATTGATGTGGAAACCGGTCGTACAGAAAGTTACGCCGACTGTTCAATACATTTGAAAATTTAAACTGCAAAAAGACACGAAAAAGAGAGAAAAGCTAGTTTCTAAATGTCCGTCTCTGTGGAACAATGCCAAACATTTATGTCCTTGACCTTGATCACCCCTCTATCCAAACCTTCAGGAGTGCTGTATGCCCTTGTTTATTTTCATGCCCAAGTTTTCTGACCCTAATTTTTGCCTGGATCGCCCTTTGCGGGTTTTCAATCCACCGGGTCGCTCTGATTTTGCCTAGGCCGCCCTTTCGGGTTTTCAACCTAGCGAGCTAATTCTTACTTGGCTTATCTTTCTCTTTTTTCGTCTATTTCTTTCAGGCATAATACTTCTTCACCGAATCTGAATTGACTGGGTTTCTGAGTTCTTCACCGTCCATGTTGGTGAGTATTAGTGCTCCTCCAGAGAAGGCTTTCTTGACCACATAAGGTCCATCATAAGTGGGAGTCCATTTTCCTCGGGGATCGCTCTGAATGGGCAATATCTTTTTGAGCACAAGATCTCCCTCGTTGAACTCTCGAGGGCGAACTTTCTTGTCGAAGGCCGTCCTCATCCTCTGTTGATACAGCTGTCCATGACACAAAGCTGCAATTCTTTTTTCCTCAATGAGATTTAACTGATCCAGACGAGCTTGTACCCATTCAGCTTCTTCCAACTTGGTTTCCATCAATACCCGCAGGGAGGGTATTTCAACCTCAATAGGGAGGACTGCCTCTGTCCCATATACTAGAGAAAACGGGGTTGCCCCAGTTGAGGTACGCACTGAAGTGCGGTATCCGTGCAAAGCAAAAGGAAGCAACTCATGCCAATCTTTGTAGGTTACCACCATCTTTTGAACTACTCTCTTGATATTCTTGTTGGCCGCTTCGACTGCCCCATTCATCTTGGGTCGATAGGGGGAAGAATTATGATGCTGGATTTTGAATTCTGTGCACAGGTCTTTCATCATCTTGCTGTTCAGGTTGCTGCCGTTATCGGTGATGATCCTGTTTGGAAGGCCGTAACGACAAACCAGATCTTTCTTTACAAACTTTGCAACCACAGAGCTAGTGATGCTTGAGTATGAGGCAGCTTCAACCCACTTGGTGAAATAGTCAATGGCGACAAGGATGAACCGATGCCCGTTTGATGCTTTTGGCTCGATGGGACCGATGACATCCATCCCCCACATTGAGAATGGCCAAGAAGCAGTCAGAATGTTTAATGAAGCAGGTGGTACATGGATATAATCGGCATAGATTTGGCATTTGTGACACTTTCTTACAAAGCTGTAGCAGTCAGATTCCATTTGCAGCCAATAATAGCCGGCTCTTAAGATTTTTCTGGCCATGGTGTGTCCACTGGAATGAACCCCGAATGAGCCTTCATGGACCTCTTTCATAATCTTTTCGGCCTCCTCTTTTGCAACACACCTTAGGAGAACCATGTCATAATTTCTCTTGTGCAGATCCCTATGCTGGATTCTGAGGTGAGCTAAACTCTTGTCACAGCTGATGTTGAACATTGACGACAAGGTTGCCAAAGCATCGGCCAACTGGTTTTCGCTTCGAGGGATATGCTGGAAAGTGACTTCCTCAAAGGACTCCATCAATTCTTGAACATAATCACAATAGGGAATCAATTTAGGATCTCTGGTCTCCCAATCACCTCGCACCTGATGAATCACCATACACATCAAGCCTTTTGACCTTCCATTCAAGGGCTGCCTGAATACCCAGGATGCATGCTTCATATTCCGCAATGTTATTTGTAACATAAAAGCTCAGTCTTGCAGTGACCGGAATGAAGCGATTGTCTGGAGAGATTAACACAGCTCCGGCCCCATGCCCCCACATGTTGGATGCACCATCAAATATCATCCTCCATCTTTCATCTTCTTGGGACTTCCCCTCGTCGAATAGTGCCATGATGTCTTCATCGGGAAAATCATACTGCATCGACTGGTATTCTGGGATAGGCTGACAAGCTAAGTACTCAGCAAGTGCGCTGCCCTTGACTGCCTTCTGCGTGACGTACAGGATATCATATTCTGACAATAACATCTGCCAACGGGCAATCCGTCCTGCGAGAGCTGGTTTCTCATAAATGTACTTGATCGGATCCATTTTTGACACCAACCAAGTTGTATGGCTCAGCATGTACTGCCTTAAACGATGAGCAGCCCAAGCCAAAGCACAACAAGTCTTCTCCAGCATTGTGTATCTTGTCTCGCAGTCAGTAAATTTCTTGCTCAGGTAATAAATAGCATGTTCTTTCTTGCCTGACTCATCATGCTGCCCCAGCACACACCCCATCGAATTGTCTAACACGGTTAGGTACAAGATCAGCGGTCTTCCGGACACCGGTGGCATCAAAATTGGTGGATTCTGAAGATACTCTTTAATTCTCTCGAAGGCTCTCCGATAATCATCGTTCCATTTGGATTCTTGGTTCTTGCACAACAGCTTAAAGAGAGGCTCGCAAGTGGCTGTCAGTTGGGATATGAACCTTGAGATGTAGTTCAGTCTCCCAAGAAAACCACGGACCTCCCTTTCAGTCTTTGGTACTGGCATTTCGAGGATTGCTTTGACTTTATCTGGATCAACTTCTATCCCTTTCTGACTGACGATGAACCCCAGTAGCTTTCCGGATCTTACACCGAAGGTGCATTTAGCTGGGTTTAATCTGAGTTTGAACTTCCTTAGACGTTCAAAGAGTTTTTGCAGATTCACAATATGCTCTTCATCAGTCTTGGATTTAGCAATCATATCATCCACATACACCTCGATTTCCTTGTGCATCATGTCGTGGAACAATGTCACCATGGCCCTCTGATACGTCGCACCGGCGTTTTTGAGTCCGAAAGGCATCACCTTATAGCAAAAGGTTCCCTAGAGAGTTATGAAGGTTGTTTTCTCCATATCTTCCGGAGCCATCTTTATCTGATTGTATCCTGAGTATCCGTCCATGAAGGAGAATAAAGAGTGTTGGGCTGTACTGTCCACCAGAATATCAATGTGGTGTAGGGGGAAATCATCTTTGGGGCTGGCTCTGTTCAGATCCCTATAATCGACACACATCCTGACTTTCCCGTCCTTCTTCGGAACCGGGACGATATTGGCAACCCATTGAGGATACTTGGCAACCGCTAGAAACCCGGCATCAAACTGTTTCTTTACCTCATCCCGGATTTTCAACGACATCTCTGGCTTCATTCTTCTCAGTCTTTGCATTACAGGCGGGCATTCTGGCTTTACTGGCAACTTGTGCACAACAATATCGGTATCCAAACCAGGCATATCTTGATACGACCATGCAAAAATGTCAACGTAATCGCGCAGGAGCTGAATTAACTTCATACGATCACTGTCGTTCATTGCGGTACCGACCTTAACCTCTTTCTTGTTCTCATCTGTACCCAAGTTGATTACCTCAGTTGATTCTCCGTGAGGCTGAATGACCCTTTCTTCCTGTTCCATTAATCTCATTAGTTCTGGAGGAGCTTTCCAGTTGTTCTCAACATCTCCCTCAGTCTGATTAATTGGATGATCAAAGTCAAAATATGGATCATCGGCATTGTTATTTTCAGAGATAATTATTGTTGATCTGCATTTGCAGAAGCAAAAAAAAAGCAGAATGAAAGGCGAAATAAACAGGCAAAATAAAATAAAGCGGAGAAGACACATGAAATTAAGAGAAATGATTTTATTGATGAATTTCAAAAACAACGTTTTTTATTGATGATGATAGCAATGATGATAAAAACATGCATGCCCCTAACAACTTATCCTATGGCCTTGGGCAGAGCCACAGGGGTGCATTACAAATTATTACTTTGGATTAAAAGCCACGGGAAAGTCAGCAGCTTCCCAATTCTTCAACTTTTCACCGGCAAAGCAACGGCGGACTAGGCTGGTATCACCTTTTTCAGCTCCAGGACCATCCCCAATGGCAGCGATTTGATTAGGGTCTAGCAACCCTGCACTCTTAAAGCTCAGGCGAATATCACAGATAGGGATCTTTTTTGACCAAGGATCATGGCCTCTCAGTTTGGCCAACCACCTGCTCTTTCTTTACTCTGCCATCCCCTTTCTCTCGGCTTGATTAGGATGGTACCCCAACCCACAACGGTCTCGATTTTCCTTCAGTTGAATAGGCGCAAGAATCCCCTGACCAGTCTTGCCTAAACCACATCCCACCTTGTATCCTTGTTCTATCATGATCTTGGCGACCATTTCCTCGTTCCTTGACAATTTTGTCCCTGGTGACGGAAGCTTGCTCCCTCCGAATACAACATTAGCAATTTCAAGGGACTGAAAGGAGGTCTCCAGAGATTCCTCAGCGGCTTCCACATAACGGAATGGGGATGGCTTGTTGACTAACATTTCTTCTTCACCAAACACAACAACAATCTTGTCATCTACCACAAACTTGACCCTCTGGTGTAGGGAAGAGGGAATAGCTCCCGCCATGTGAATCCACGGTCTCCCCAACAGGCAGCTATATGATGAAGTGATGTCCATGATCTGGAAATTCACATAAAAGGTCTCCGGCCCAATCTGAATTGGGAACTCCACTTCCCCTAGCACTTCCTTCTTCGACCCGTCAAACGCTCTCACCAACGTCGAACTAGGCTTCATATAAGAGCAGTCCACATCCACTTTGTCCATGGTGGACTTCGGCATGACATTTAGTGAGGACCCATTATCAATCAAAACCCGAGCCAACACATAGTCTCCGCATTTGACGGAGATATGCATAGAGATCTTGGCTGGAGTTTGTTTCAACTGATCAACAATTTGATAATCACTTTGTCTGACAATCCTTAAGAACTCACTGGCTTCCTGTTCTGTTACTTTCTTGCCCTGGGTATCCTCTGATACTTTCTCTTTTCCTTTTCTAACCCTGTCCTCAGCATCTTTAGACGTTTTAACCCGAAGAGTTTCCGGAGCATACATACGGCCGCTTCTCGTCATTCTACCCCCTCCTAATATATTGGTGACAGCAGATGCACTTGGAGAACTCTCCACTGGAGGCAAAGTACTATATTTCCAGGGCACAGCACTATCTTTCTCATATGGAAAGGGAGCAGGGACCTCAATGACTATGGGCTGAGCTTTGGCTTGAACTTGCCTCGGATTGTAATCATATAAAATCTCAATTGGCCTTCTGACTTCTCTGCCATTATTAGACTGAAGGGTCATCACGCTTTCTTCTGTTTCAAAAGTAACTACCTGAACTACACGGCGGTCCATCAAGTCTTGCAAGATCTGCTTAAAAACTTCACAGACCCCTTTACACAGGGAATCAGCACACCCATTCTCCTGACAACATCCTTTCTCAATGACCTAAAATCGACACAATTCAGCGTGAATGGCATCCAAGGGAGTTTTAATTTTCTCAACCTCCCTTATCACCTGTCCAGTAGAATCTTCTATTGCATTGGTCGACGGATTCCCATGTCCTGGCAGTGGATTTGTAGTTATACTTGGACTGTTCTGTTTGAAAGAAATCCAATTAGCGTCGATTAAGTCCTGAACTACGTGCTTAAAAGCTTTGCAGTCCTCCACTGTGTGACCGATTCCACCCTCATGAAAACTACAAGTAGCATTGGCATTATAGCTTCTAGGGAAAGGAGGCTGGAGAGGCTTCATCGAGCGAGTGTTGATTAGGTTTTTGGAGACCAGATGATTGAACAACTCCGTGTAAGTCATCGGGATTGGATCAAAACTGACGCGCTTCTTATACTGGTAGTTCTGGGCTTTATAACCATCATTGGCTCGTTGAGGTTGCACTGGTGCCGAGAATGGTACCGTCTGCGGTGGAGTACTGAAAGATGGATTTCCTCCGGAAATTACATTGGTCTCTCCCTCTTTCTTTTTAGGGAAATGAGAAGAGGGCTTTATTTGTCCACCTGAACTGCCTGAACTACCTGAACTACCAAAGTGGTTGGCGATCTTCCCGCTACACAAACCGTTTTCAAGCCTTTCCCCAATAACTACCATGTCTGAGAAATTTGACGAGACACTCCCTATCAGTCTGTCGTAGTAGATTGCCGGAAGAGTTTCCATGAACATGTATACCATCTCTTTCTCTGTTAGTGATGGCTTTACTTGTGCAGCTGTACTTCTCCACCGTTGGGCGTATTCTTTAAAAGATTCTTTATCTCCTTTGCCCATGTGCTGTAACTGAGATCGACATGGAGCCATATCCATATTGTACTGGTACTGTTTCAAAAAGGCTTCTGAGAGGTCCTTCCAACTATGGATGTCGGAAGACTGTAACTGCATGTACCAGTCTAAGGATGCCCCAGCTAAGCTATTCTGAAAGCAGTGGATCAACAGCTTATCATCACTAGCATGCGCAGCCATTTTTCGGCAATACATGGTTATATGACTTGATGGACAACCAGCACCCCGGTACTTGTCAAAATCAGGTGCCTTAAACTTTGGAGGAAGGACTATATCTGGAACGAGACACAAATCACGGGCATCCTTGACTCTAACACCTGTACCTTCCACAGCCCTTAACCGTTCTTCAAGCACACGATACTGGTCTCTGGGCTGAGAGTTTTCAAACAATGCCCCTGAGGATGACTACTCGTGCCATAATAATTTCCCCCAAACTGAGCGGGATTTCCTACTTGATACGCAACATTCTGAGGTTTGGTAGTGATCCCAGGAGTAGGACTGAGTGGATTTCTCTGTAGCGCAGCATCATGATTAGGAGCGTGGACTTGTGGTCTACCAACAACTCCACCAGGTACGCCACAGCAGCCTGACTTGCCCTTGTTACCCCAGCTGGATTGGATTCAACATTTTGAGGCGTATAACCGACTGGCATTCCCCACGGGTACCTCTGAGCAGCTGGATGGCCCTGACCGTTTGCCCCTGGAGAGTGGACAAAATGAGGGATCCCCGTTCCCGGAGGAGGAATAGTAGTTGCAGTATTAACAGGCCTCGGAGGGGGAATGAAGGTGACAACTCCATCAGGGTTTACAACGGCGGTGGCCTCAGCACTGGCCCCACCTTTCAGATTCCTCAGCATACCCATCATTTCAACCATCTGGGCCTCCATAGCCCCTACCTTATCCTTCAAAACCCGGTTTTCTTGAGCTAGCTGCTCGGGGTTGAGTATCTCTATAACCGGATCATCCGGACCCGAGTGGTAACTCTCAACCTCAATGTCCGGATTTTCTTGATTCTCTGCCATGAGCCTTGCCTGTAGACGAGTGTAGTAACGGTGATGGCGAACCAGCTTGCCTTTTCTGTTTGTTTAAACATTTATTGTGTAAGAGCCTGAATGAATAGATGCATGGATGCATGAAATGAATGGATGCATAAGTATATGTGTATGCATGCGATGCAAAATGTGTTTTTTTTTTTTTTTTTCACGTGGGGCCGGGGAT
This sequence comes from Astragalus glycyphyllos, assembly GCA_963573325.1. Classification (NCBI taxonomy): domain Eukaryota; kingdom Viridiplantae; phylum Streptophyta; class Magnoliopsida; order Fabales; family Fabaceae; genus Astragalus; species Astragalus glycyphyllos. The sequence goes on from OY754308.1 coordinate 70,281,701, forward strand.
ATCACATATTTTATTTGGGTAAACAACAAGGATCGAGAATGTGAAATGAACCATACAATTTTATTTGAACTGAAACACATAACCCTTTTATTTATTCATAACGTAAAAGCAGGAGCACATCATAAAGAGTTCTCAAAGTAACAATTAAAAGGAAACTATAATACCCAGAATTTCAAACAACAACTAAGTCCCTGCATTGGTTTCTCTTCCTCTTTCTTGAAGTGGAAGGACGATCTGCCTGCCCCCTCATCTCCAAGATCAAACCCCTGACATACTCGACGAATCTTCTGACCTCTACCGGAGTAGTGCACACATCCACGGCAATCTCTGCAGCTCTGAGGCGCCTTGGGAGGCCTGTAACAGTATCGTAGCACAGCTTGGACAAGAGTGCATACTTCTCTTGCAAGCGCCGGCAATGATCATCCAATCTTCGATGCTCTTCCATCAAGTAGGACATCTCAGCCCTGAACCTCTCTAGCAAATCACCCTGGTGCCTCGCATGGTCCTCCAATGCCCTAGATTTCCCGAGCTCCCCCTGAAGCAGCGCTTGACAGTCTTCAAGCCTCTCTCGAACCAGCTTTCTTACTTACACCTCAGTTTTGAGCTTGCTCTCATAGTCAGCAGTAAGAGTCTTCAACTGTGCTCTTGCTTCCTTCAATTGGCCCCGCAAGCTCCTCTCTAATTCCTTGGAGACATTCAACTGAACCTTCCATGCACGGGCATCATCAAGCGCTCTGTTTCTATCCAGATTTCGCACCCTGATTTCGCCTGTAGCACTTTTGAGACCACCCTGCATGTCAATGAGCTTTTGGTCACTGGCGGCGATTCTCTCTTTGAAGTCAGCAAGACATTTCTCTTTGAATTCATTTTCTTGCTCTAAGTTCTTTTTCTCTTGGAGCAGCTTTTCCAACTGGGCCTGCAATTCTAACTTCTCTTGCTGGGACTGAGATAAGACAGCCTTGAGCCCCTCAACCTCCTCATTAAGAATAGGAGCAGGAGGAGGAACCTCAACTTCAACCTGAGGAATGCCTCTAAATGGGAGCTTAACTGCTCGAGCCCGGAGCTGGACCCACTGAAGGTACTCTTCCCCCACACTTGTATCTCTGCGACCCAACTCATTACGCCCTTTCTTTACCGGCCTGTTCCAAGCACGAACAATCCTTCTCAACAAACTCAAATCCCCGGAACCTCTATCATGTAACACAAAGCCAGCCAAAGACTCAATCAATGGTGGGCTTGTCATTGGGTAACCCAACTGCCTCAACGCAAGAGCAGGGTTGTAGGTGATACATCCCCTAGTGCCAATGAGTGGAACATTCAGAAAGCCGTTGAGCTGAGAGATGAATTCTGGTGTATCCCGGGCCAGAGTAAACCACGAGATATCACCTCCTCTAAGGCTAGCAATAAACCACTTCCACTCATCTTTTCCTTTGTTTTCAATGTGTCCTTTAAACACATGTGAGGCGAACCGCCGATACAGAACTGGCAAACAACACCTAACCATCCCTCCTCCCTTAGAGTTACGATCAACAAGAGAATAGTACAAATCAGCTAAAATAACAGAGGTGGGGTTTTGTTCCCGCTTTTTGAATGCAAGGAACACATCAATAGCTGCAGCATCAACAAAATTCTCAACACAAGGGAACAAGACAACTCCATAGACAAGGAGGGCAAGCACATCAGAGAAAACTTTCCACTTCTTCTTGGCAAGTAGGGCCTCAGCTTCTGCTTCTAAGAATTTTCTTGACAGACCTTGCCTTTGACCCTTGACTTCCACATTTTTAATCAAAAATTCCTCTTTAATCTGAAGAATGCCAGCCAAAGCCTTTGCTAATGAATACCTCTCCACATAAGAATACGGCTTGCAGTTCTCAGCAGGAAAGCCCAAGATCTTCTCAAATTCTTCTAAAGTGGGGACCAGCTGATACTCTTGGAAAGTGAAGCAACGGTATTCGGGATCAAAGAACTGGGTCAAAGCAGTGAGGGCCTCAGTTTGAACATTCACCTCTAGCAAATCGAGGAGATTACCATATGTACCCTGATAAGCCTCTTTTCGCCGTGGGGGAAGCTGATTACCGAACCTAACCAAGCTTTGGACGTCCTGTTGCTTAAAATTCCACTTGAGGGTTCTTTTCACATTCTGATCCATTTTTCTTTCTCTTTTTTTTTTGGTACCTACAATTTCCCCGGCACTGGTGAGAATGCATGCAAAGTGTATGAATGGATGCATGATGAAAAAAAATAATAATATTTTCAACATAACAGTTTTTCAAAAGCTAGAAATTCACATACATTTTTTTTTGAAAATTTTCGGTTTATTTGCAAAAATCTTTATTCAGATGCAGGGGTATGCAGCTCCTTTGTGCCCTACAAGGTTTCTTAGAGACAAGGTCTACAGCTATTTCTACGGGTACACACTTCAAGGATAGCACTAAAAGAAGGACCCTAAATAAGGTTCCTAGAGCCAACGACCTCATCTGAGAGCACCGATCCCAGGGACGTACGTCCAAGTGATGATGTCTTCAAACAAAGCCAAACTCTAGGTGAAGTCTTCGCAACCACCCAACAAGACGTACGTCCAGTGAGCAGCCACTAATGACTTCGTTCTAGCCTAAGGTATGCTCTAGCCCGGGTATAGGGCTGTCTCACCAAGAAATAAAGGTAAAAAGTGCAACGTGGGTGTAGGAGCACAATGATAAATATACCCCCCACCTGCAAGGAAAAACCAGAAACAGTCCAGACAAGGAGTCGTCTACCCTAGAGTTTTGCAAACACATATCATTTCAACATAAGCAAGTAAACTACCCTAGGGTTTCAACAATCATATGCACTGCTTACCTCGAGAAAGGGTGCCAAGAAGAGGGGACATAATAGAATCGGGGAAATGCATGAACTTACCTCGAAGAAAGGGAGCGAAGAAGAAGGGATCATAGTAGAATTGGGGGAATGATGCATGAGCTTACCTTGAAGAAAGGGAGCGAAGAAAAAGGGGACATGGTGATTGGAGAAATGCATGATCATATTAAACATATAAACAAAAGAAGATGAAAGGAGAAGAAGGAACAAGAAGCGAACATAGAAGAAGAAGAGTCAAATGCACATGAATGCAACATAACAACACGAGAATGCAAGAGAACATTCAAACATCAGAAAGAGAGAAGAAAAAGAAGGAGAATAAAAGAGAGAAATAGAACAATCACATTCAAATCAAACAATTAAACCGCACATCAAGTTAATTAGGCCTGACCCTCGTTTTAAAAGGAAAGTCCCCAGTGAAGTCGCCAGCTGTTGCACCCCGAAAAAAATCCGGATTGGACCTTTCATCGTACAACGTGAAAATTTGTGAAGCCGCCATCAACATTTTTTATTTAGGGACCAAAACATTGAAAAAGGGTCCTTTTTAAGGCGGGTGGTCCTTTGAGAACTAGAGATGTAGGTTCGGGGGTCGGTTAGGTGTGGGGAAGGTATTAGCATCCCACACCTCCTTTCTACCGAAAGGGAACCTTTAACTTGATGTGCGGTTTTGACAGAGTTGATTTGAAACAATTCATTCTACTTCTTTTTTTTTTATTTGAGAAAATGTTTTTGAAAACGGGGGAAAAGAAGAATTCAAACCTTACGTAGTTCTCTTTAGTCGAGAAACTTTGGTGTTTTTATTGTAGGGGTTCTCGGTCCTGAACTGTACAGTTCACTAGACCTAAACCAACAAACATCCTCGCCTGTACAGACGACGTGCCCCCTACTTTTTGAGAATTGTTTGAATTACTTGAAGAAAAGGATTTGTTGTGAGGTTGATTACTTTTATTTGAGCAAGTATCTTAGGCTCGCACGAACTGTACAACTCGCTAACCCTAAGACGCTAACCGATCCCGGATGTACATCCGATTTGATTCCTTACTCCTTTTTTTTTAAAAAAAAGGGTTCAAGTTGTTAGTTACTTGTTTTAATTCTCATAAGTATCCCAAGATGTTTGAGCTGTACAACTCCAATCTTAGGATGCTAGTCAACACCGGCCGTACGTCCGACTTGACTCCTTATGAATTTTCAAAAAGGTTTGTTGTTGATCTTTGAAAAAATTTGATTGCTATAGAAAAACAATTTGTAGAAAAGTTTTAATTTGAAAAATAATTTGGAAAAAGAAATGACTTGAAGAAGAGAGGAAGAGAATTGGAGGGTGATATTGATCACAAAAGTTTGTTGGGATGGCGTGGCATCCAAAAGAAAAAGAAGTAGAGAATTCAAATCAATTTCCAAATCAAGAACCAAAGTGTAAACTTTAACAAGTTGCAAGCAAAACAATCAACAATGCAAGCGTAAGCATATACCTTAACCATTACTACACTGGTGCACAAGAATGACGCTTAGTCATCTAACATTTAATGGCCATGAACATGCAAGATCAACATTAACCAAATAGATTGCAAGAATAGGCACACAAATAGATAATGCAAAAGTTTAATTCAAATAGGCATCAACACAAGATAAAACACAAGGTTGAATCCCTTTTGGTAATCCTCGACATTTGAGACAATGCACAAAGGCATGTTGAATCCTCTTACCAATCATCAACACAAAACAAATTATTAACCTAGAATGAACATCGCATTTGCATGATCACAAGTGACCAAAAGAAAGCAATAACAAGTCATTTTGTAGCCAAAATTGATTAATCAAGTTAGAGAACTAGCATTTGCATTTTTAAACAAGAATTGCACAAAGGAAGTTGAATCATCTTAGGCAATCCTCAACATTTAAAGTGAAGTGCCTAAGGCACAAGTGTGAGTCCTCTTGCCAATCATCAACATAGAGTAATTTTGCAAACAAGTTACTAACAAGCAAACCAAAATTTTCAATCAAAGCACAAGGTTGTGTTGAATCATCTTAGGCAATCCTCAACACTTAAAGTGAAATGCCTAAGGCACAAGTGTGAGTCCTCTTGCCAATCATCAACATAGAATAATTTGCAAGCAAAGTACATAACAACCAACATCAAAACAATTTGAGAAATCATTTTACTCACAATTGCAAACCCCTTTCACAAAGAAATAACAAAACCCTAACTTATTAGAAACTTGCGAACCAAAACATAACCAAACAACAATTTCATTCAACAAATCCACAAAATCAAGCAAGCAAATGACACTAGCAAGACTTAGGAACATTTATTCACAAGATCCAAGCAATCAAACACCAAAATCAACAACTATTCATATTTTTTCTGATTTTTGTGAAAGTAAGAAGGCATGAAAAATGAATATTTGCAAAATCAACAACATGTTTGGACATGGGAACTTCAAAATCAAGCCTCAATAACAAGATTGCATAAAGAAATGCATCAAGACTCGATTAAACCTATTTTATACTAAGGGTGCGAAATATTCATAGCTTCCTGTCATACCCTAATTTTGTCCGCCTAGGTTTAAAACTCTAATTTTCCACAAAAATAAATAAATTGAGAAGTGTGGCGTTATTTGAAGAGTGTGAAGAACATTGTGCATGCATTTTTGAGTTTTTAGGGCAAAAGGGTATTTTGGTCATTTTCTAAAAATAAGATATTTTCTCATCAAAAATCATTGTGCAATTTTAGAGAATTTTATTTGAAGCAAAAAGAGAAAATAAGTCAAGAGCAAAGAGAAAATAAGTCAAGAGCAAAAAAAACAAAAAAAAACGATCAGAAAAAAGAAAGCTGATCAAGAAGAATCAAAAGAAAATCAAAAGCATTTTCACGGCATTCATCAAATCATCGCATCGCATGCACTCGCATCACACGCACTCGCATAACATGCTTTTGCATAACATGCACCCATGCTCCATGTACTATGCCTTGCATCTGCTAACGTATGCAGGTACTGTGGATCAGTGCGGCAGCATTGACCAACTGAAGAAAACTAGTTGGATTTGCGGATCCCCCTTTGGACCCACGTGTCCCCCAGAAGATTGACTTCACTTCGTATTCGAGCTGCGAGTAAGTCCCTTTGACCTCAATAGGTCCAGTCGAAAAGGATAGTTGTGTCGGCCTAAGACATGGCGCAGTCCTAGGGAAGTATCGAGATCTAGACTTGGTATTGTACCCCTCCCTTGGTCGCTCTGAAGACCACCCCTTTGAGCCCACGTGCTCCCCAGGCCCAAGTGCAAACTCGGATCGTGCGCAGTTCGTTAAAAGGCTTTAGGCAGCCTCTGGTGTCGGCTTATAGAGGGTTGGTACCTTTTTACTGTTTTCTTTACTGCTTTCGTTTACTGCCTTTGCTGGCTTATTGAGGGTTGGCACCGGTTGATTTCCTGTTTTGTTAGCTTACTGAGGGCTAGCACTCACCCAATGTTGCGCCATTCCCTCCCCATTTCCTCTCCAATTTTTCATTTTGTCCCTCATCATGTGTGTTTCAATCCTCACCCTCCATTCAAATTTTAAATGCAATCCTAAATACCCTTAAACCTAGTTGCTCTCTATATATACCTTAGAAACCTCATCTCACCTTTTTTTTTTGGCCTCACAATTCATTCACAAAACCCTAGCACACAAACCTCTCCTCTCCTCTCCTCCTTTGGCCGAAACCACCAACAACCATTCCCTCCTCCATTTTTCTTCATTTCACTTCCATTTTCCATCTCATATTAACTCCTACTTCATATATCATCCATCTCTTCTACCAAGATTCAAGTGTTCATCATCCAATCTCAAGAACAAGGCAAGTTGCGCAAGGTTTTGGTGAAGATCTAGTTGATTTGTGGGTTTTCTCTTCATACTCTTTATTTATTAGCTTGGATTCAAGGTATACTTCAAAACTCTTGCATCATTCACTAAGTTTTTTTTTTGCATCAAAATGTAAAAATCATGTTTCTAATCTTGCATCCTACCATATTCATGCATTTTAGTGTTGGTATATTGTTGATTTATTGATTGTTGTTGGTGAGAGGTGTCTCAAACATTTTGACAAGCACTTAGGGAGGCTTGGGTGTTTGAGATTGCTTCTCACCCTTGAATAAATTGTGATTTGTGTTGTTATCATTTTGTTTGTTGCATTTTGTGAAATAAAATTGTGTTAGGAAGCTATGAATGTTCCGCACCCTTAGTATAAAATAGGTTTAATCGAGTTTTGATGCATTTCTTTATGCAATCTTGTTATTGAGGCTTGATTTTGAAGTTCCCATGTCCAAACATGTTGTTTGATTTTGCAAATATTCATTTTTCATGCCTTCTTACTTTCACAAAAATCAAAAAAAATATGAATAGTTGTTGATTTTGGTGTTTGATTGCTTGGATCTTGTGAATAAATGTTCCTAAATCTTTCTAGTGTCATTTGCTTGCTTGATTTTGTGGATTTGTTGAATGAAATTGTTGTTTGGTTATGTTTTGGTTCGCAAGTTTCTAATAAGTTAGGGTTTTGTTATTTCTTTGTGAAAGGGGTTTGCAATTGTGAGTAAAATGATTTCTCAAATTGTTTTGATGTTGGTTGTTATGTACTTTGCTTGCAAATTATTCTATGTTGATGATTGGCAAGAGGACTCACACTTGTGCCTTAGGCATTTCACTTTAAGTGTTGAGGATTGCCTAAGATGATTCAACACAACCTTGTGCTTTGATTGAAAATTTTGGTTTGCTTGTTAGTAACTTGTTTGCAAAATTACTCTATGTTGATGATTGGCAAGAGGACTCACACTTGTGCCTTAGGCACTTCACTTTAAATGTTGAGGATTGCCTAAGATGATTCAACTTCCCTTGTGCAATTTTTGTTTAAAAATGCAAATGCTAGTTCTCTAACTTGATTAATCAATTTTGGATACAAAATGACTTGTTATTGCTTTCTTTTGGTCACTTGTGATCATGCAAATGCGATGTTCATTCTAGGTTAATAATTTGTTTTGTGTTGATGATTGGTAAGAGGATTCAACATGTATTTTTGTGCATAGCTAAATGTTGAGGATTACTCAAAAGGATTCAACTCTTGTATGAATTTTTAATGTTGATGATTTGGTAAAAGGACTAGACACTTATGCCTTTGTGCATTGTCTCAAATGTCGAGGATTACCAGAAGGGATTCAACCTTGTGTTTTATCTTGTGTTGATGCCTATTTGAATTAAACTTTTGCATTATCTATTTGTGTGCCTATTCTTGCAATCTATTTGGTTAATGTTGATCTTGCATGTTCATGGCCATTAAATGTTAGATGACTAAGCGTCATTCTTGTGCACCAGTGTAGTAATGGTTAAGGTATATGCTTACGCTTGCATTGTTGATTGTTTTGCTTGCAACTTGTTAAAGTTTACACTTTGGTTCTCTTCCTCTCTTCTTCAAGTCATTTCTTTTTCCAAATTATTTTTCAAATTAAAACTTTTCTTCAAATTGTTTTTCTATAGCAATCAAATTTTTTCAAATATCAACAACAAACCTTTTTGAAAATTCATAAGGAGTCAAGTCGGACGTACGGCCGGTGTTGACTAGCGTCCTAAGATTGGAGTTGTACAGCTCAAACATCTTGGGATACTTATGAGAATTAAAACAAGTAATTAACAACTTGAACCCTTTTTTTTAAAAAAAATGAGTAAGGAATCAAATCGGATGTACATCCGGGATCGGTTAGCGTCTTAGGGTTAGCGAGCTGTACAGTTCGTGCGAGCCTAAGATACTTGCTCAAATAAAAATAATCAACCTCACAACAAATCCTTTTCTTCAAGTAATTCAAACCATTCTCAAAAAGTAGGGGGCACGTCGTCTGTACAGGCGAGGATGTTTGTTGTTTTAGGTCTAGTGAACTGTACAGTTCAGAACCGAGAACCCCTACAATAAAAACACCAAAGTTTCTCGACTAAAGAGAACTACGTAAGCTTTGAATTCTCCATCGCACCGGGAGATACGTAGGAGCGGGTCACATCCCGTCAAGCACACTTTTAAAAAAAAATATAATAAAAAGATTCTTCTTTTCCCCCGTTTTCAAAAACATTTTCTCAAATAAAAAAAGAAGTAGAATGAATTGTTTCAAATCAACTCTGTCAAAACCGCACATCAAGTTAAAGGTTCCCTTTCGGTAGAAAGGAGGTGTGGGATGCTAATACCTTCCCCACACCTAACCGACCCCCGAACCTACATCTCTAGTTCTCAAAGGACCACCCGCCTTAAAAAGGACCCTTTTTCAATGTTTTGGTCCCTAAATAAAAAATGTTGATGGCGGCTTCACAAATTTTCACGTTGAACGATGAAAGGTCCAATCCGGATTTTTTTCGGGGTGCAACAGCTGGCGACTTCATTGGGGACTTTCCTTTTAAAACGAGGGTCAGGCCTAATTAACTTGATGTGCGGTTTAATTGTTTGATTTGAATGTGATTGTTCTATTTCTCTCTTTTATTCTCCTTCTTTTTCTTCTCTCTTTCTGATGTTTGAATGTTCTCTTGCATTCTCGTGTTGTTATGTTGCATTCATGTGCATTTGACTCTTCTTCTTCTATGTTCGCTTCTTGTTCCTTCTTCTCCTTTCATCTTCTTTTGTTTATATGTTTAATATGATCATGCATTTCTCCAATCACCATGTCCCCTTCTTCTTCGCTCCCTTTCTTCAAGGTAAGCTCATGCATCATTCCCCCAATTCTACTATGATCCCTTCTTCTTCGCTCCCTTTCTTCGAGGTAAGTTCATGCATTTCCCCGATTCTATTATGTCCCCTCTTCTTGGCACCCTTTCTCGAGGTAAGCAGTGCATATGATTGTTGAAACCCTAGGGTAGTTTACTTGCTTATGTTGAAATGATATGTGTTTGCAAAACTCTAGGGTAGACGACTCCTTGTCTGGACTGTTTCTGGTTTTTCCTTGCAGGTGGGGGGTATATTTATCATTGTGCTCCTACACCCACGTTGCACTTTATACCTTTATTTCTTGGTGAGACAGCCCTATACCCGGGCTAGAGCATACCTTAGGCTAGAACGAAGTCATTAGTGGCTGCTCACTGGACGTACGTCTTGTTGGGTGGTTGCGAAGACTTCACCTAGAGTTTGGCTTTGATTGAAGACATCATCACTTGGACGTACGTCCCTGGGATCGGTGCTCTCAGATGAGGTCGTTGGCTCTAGGAACCTTATTTAGGGTCCTTCTTTTAGTGCTATCCTTGAAGTGTGTACCCGTAGAAATAGCTGTAGACCCTGTCTCTAAGAAACCTTGTAGGGCACAAAGGAGCTGCATACCCCTGCATCTGAATAAAGATTTTTGCAAATAAACCAAAAATTTTCAAAAAAAAATGTATGTGAATTTCTAGCTTTTGAAAAACTGTTATGTTGAAAATATTATTTTTTTTTTTCATCATGCATCCATTCATTTCATGCATCCATGCATCTATTCATTCAGGCTCTTACACAATAAATGTTTAAACAAACAGAAAAGGCAAGCTGGTTTGCCATCACCGTTACTACACTCGTCTACAGGCAAGGCTCATGGGAGAGAATCAAGAAAATCCGGACATTGAGGTTGAGAGTTACCACTCGGGTCCGGATGATCCGGTCATAGAGATACTCAACCCCGAGCAGCTAGCTCAAGAAAACCGGGTTTTGAAGGATAAGGTAGGGGCTATGGAGGCCCAGATGGTTGAAATGATGGGTATGCTGAGGAATCTGAAAGGTGGGGCCAGTGCTGAGGCCACCGCCGTTGTAAACCCTGATGGAGTTGTCACCTTCATTCCCCCTCCGAGGCCTGTTAATACTGCAACTACTATTCCTCCTCCGGGAACGTGGATCCCTCATTTTGTCCACTCTCCAGGGGCAAACGGTCAGGGCCATCCAGCTGCTCAGAGGTACCCGTGGGGAATGCCAGTCGGTTATACGCCTCAAAATGTTGAATCCAATCCAGCTGGGGTAACAGGGCCAAGTCAGGCTGCTGTGGTCGTACCTGGTGGAGTTGTTGGTGGACCACAGGTCCACGCTCCTAATCATGATGCTGCGCTACAGAGAAATCCACTCAGTCCTACTCCTGGGATCACTACCAATCCTCAGAATGTTGCGTATCAAGTAGGAAATCCCGCTTAGTTTGGGGGAAATTATTATGGCATGAGTAGTCATCCTCAAGGATGCCCGTGATTTGTGTCTCGTTCCAGATATAGTCTTTCCTCCAAAGTTTAAGGCACCTGATTTTGACAAGTACCGGGGTGCTGGTTGTCCATCAAGTCATATAACCATGTATTGCCGAAAAATGGCTGCGCATGCTAGTGATGATAAGCTGTTGATCCACTGCTTTCAAAATAGCTTAGCTGGGGCATCCTTAGACTGGTACATGCAGTTACAGTCTTCCGACATCCATAATTGGAAGGACCTCTCAGAAGCCTTTTTGAAACAGTACCAGTACAATATGGATATGGCTCCAGATCGATCTCAGTTACAGCACATGGGCAAAGGAGATAAAGAATCTTTTAAAGAATACGCCCAACGGTGGAGAAGTACAGCTGCACAAGTAAAGCCATCACTAACAGAGAAAGAGATGGTATACATGTTCATGGAAACTCTTCCGGCAATCTACTACGACAGACTGATAGGGAGTGTCTCGTCAAATTTCTCAAAAATGGTAGTTATTGGGGAAAGGCTTGAAAACGGTTTGCGTAGCGGGAAGATCGCCAACCACTTTGGTAGTTCAGGTAGTTCAGGCAGTTCAGGTGGACAAAGAAAGCCCTCTTCTCATTTCCCTAAAAAGAAAGAGGGAGAGACCAATGTAATTTCTGGAGGAAATCCATCTTTCAGTACTCCACCGTAGACGGTACCATTCTCGGCACCAGTGCAACCTCAACGAGCCAATGATGGTTATAAAGCCCAGAACTACTAGTATAAGAAGCGCGTCAGTTTTGATCCAATCCCGATGACTTACACGGAGCTGTTCAATCATCTGGTCTCCAAAAACCTAATCAACACTCGCTCGATGAAGCCTCTCCAGCCTCCTTTCCCTAGGAGCTATAATGCCAATGCTACTTGTAGTTTTCATGAGGGTGGAATCGGTCACACAGTGGAGGACTGCAAAGCTTTTAAGCACGTAGTTCAGGACTTAATCGACGCTAATTGGATTTCTTTCAAACAGAACAGTCCAAGTATAACTACAAATCCACTACCAGGACATGGGAATCCGTCGACCAATGCAATAGAAGATTCTACTGGACAGGTGATAAGGGAGGTTGAGAAAATTAAAACTCCCTTGGATGCCATTGACGCTGAATTGTGTCGATTTGAGGTCATTGAGAAAGGATGTTGTCAGGAGAATGGGTGTGCTGATTCCCTGTGTAAAGGGGTCTGTGAAGTTTTTAAGCAGATCTTGCAAGACTTGATGGACCGCCGTGTAGTTCAGGTAGTTACTTTTGAAACAGAAGAAAGCGTGATAACCCTTCAGTCTAATAATGGCAGAGAAGTCAGAAGGCCAATTGAGATTTTATATGATTACAATCTGAGGCTCAACAAGCCATCCCCATTCCGTTATGTGGAAGCCGCTGAGGAATCTCTGGAGACCTCCTTTCAGTCCCTTGAAATTGCTAATGCTGTATTCGGAGGGAGCAAGCTTCCGTCACCAGGGTCAAAATTGTCAAGGAACGAGGAAATGGTCGCCAAGATCATGATAGAACAAGGATACAAGGTGGGATGTGGTTTAGGCAAGACTGGTCAGGGGATTCTTGCGCCTATTCAACTGAAGGAAAATCGAGACCGTTGTGGGTTGGGGTACCATCCTAATCAAGCCGAGAGAAAGGGGATGGCAGAGGAAAGAAAGAGCAGGTGGTTGGCCAAACTGAGAGGCCATGATCCTTGGTCAAAAAAGATCCCTATCTGTGATATTCGCTAGAGCTTTAAGAGTGCAGGGTTGCTGGACCCTAATCAAATCGCTGCCATTGGGGATGGTCCTGGAGCTGAAAAAGGTGATACCAGCCTAGTCCGCCGTTGCTTTGCCGGTGAAAAGTTGAAGAATTGGGAAGCTGCTGACATTCCCGTGGCTTTTAATTCAAAGTAATAATTTGTAATATACCCCTGTGGCTCTGCCCAAGGCCATAGGATAAGTTGTTAGGGGCACGCATGTTTTTATCTTCATTGCTATCATCATCAATAAAAAACGTTGTTTTTGAAATTCATCAATAAAATCATTTCTCTTAATTTCATGTGTCTTCTCCGCTTTATTTTATTTTGCCTGTTTGTTTCGCCTTTCATTCTGCTTTTTTTTGCCTCTGCAAATGCAGATCAACAATAATTATCTCTGAAAATAACAATGCCGATGATCCATATTTTGACTTTGATCATCCAATTAATCAAACTGAGGGAGATGTTGAGAACAACTGGAAAGCTCCTCCAGAACTAATGAGATTAATGGAACAGGAAGAAAGGGTCATTCAGCCTCACGGAGAATCAACTGAGGTAATCAACTTGGGTACAGATGAGAACAAGAAAGAGGTTAAGGTCGGTACCGCAATGAACGACAGTGATCGTATGAAGTTAATTCAGCTCCTGCGCGATTACGTTGACATTTTTGCATGGTCGTATCAAGATATGCCTGGTTTGGATACCGATATTGTTGTGCACAAGTTGCCAGTAAAGCCAGAATGCCCGCCTGTAATGCAAAGACTGAGAAGAATGAAGCCAGAGATGTCGTTGAAAATCCGGGATGAGGTAAAGAAACAGTTTGATGCCGGGTTTCTAGCGGTTGCCAAGTATCCTCAATGGGTTGCCAATATCGTCCCGGTTCCGAAGAAGGACGGGAAAGTCAGGATGTGTGTCGATTACAGGGATCTGAACAGAGCCAGCCCCAAAGATGATTTCCCCCTACCCCACATTGATATTCTGGTGGACAGTACAGCCCAACACTCTTTATTCTCCTTCATGGACGGATACTCAGGATACAATCAGATAAAGATGGCTCCGGAAGATATGGAGAAAACAACCTTCATAACTCTCTGGGGAACCTTTTGCTATAAGGTGATGCCTTTCGGACTCAAAAACGCCGGTGCGACGTATCAGAGGGCCATGGTGACATTGTTCCACGACATGATGCACAAGGAAATCGAGGTGTATGTGGATGATATGATTGCTAAATCCAAGACTGATGAAGAGCATATTGTGAATCTGCAAAAACTCTTTGAACGTCTAAGGAAGTTCAAACTCAGATTAAACCCAGCTAAATGCACCTTCGGTGTAAGATCCGGAAAGCTACTGGGGTTCATCGTCAGTCAGAAAGGGATAGAAGTTGATCCAGATAAAGTCAAAGCAATCCTTGAAATGCCAGTACCAAAGACTGAAAGGGAGGTCCGTGGTTTTCTTGGGAGACTGAACTACATCTCAAGGTTCATATCCCAACTGACAGCCACTTGCGAGCCTCTCTTTAAGCTGTTGTGCAAGAGCCAAGAATCCAAATGGAACGATGATTGTCGGAGAGCCTTCGAGAGAATTAAAGAGTATCTTCAGAATCCACCAATTCTGATGCCACCGATGTCCGGAAGACCGCTGATCTTGTACCTAACCGTGTTAGACAATTCGATGGGGTGTGTGCTGGGGCAGCATGATGAGTCAGGCAAGAAAGAACATGCTATTTATTACCTGAGCAAGAAATTTACTGACTGCGAGACAAGATACACAATGCTGGAGAAGACTTGTTGTGCTTTGGCTTGGGCTGCTCATCGTTTAAGGCAGTACATGCTGAGCCATACAACTTGGTTGGTGTCTAAAATGGATCCGATCAAGTACATTTTTGAGAAACCAGCTCTCGCAGGACGGATTGCCCGTTGGCAGATGTTATTGTCAGAATATGATATCCTGTACGTCACGCAGAAGGCAGTCAAGGGCAGCGCACTTGCTGAGTACTTAGCTTGTCAGCCTATCCCAGAATACCAGTCGATGCAGTATGATTTTCCCGATGAAGACATCATGGCACTATTCGACGAGGGGAAGTCCCAAGAAGATGAAAGATGGAGGATGATATTTGATGGTGCATCCAACATGTGGGGGCATGGGGCCGGAGCTGTGTTAATCTCTCCAGACAATCGCTTCATTCCGGTCACTGCAAGACTGAGCTTTTATGTTACAAATAACATTGCGGAATATGAAGCATGCATCCTGGGTATTCAGGCAGCCCTTGAATGGAAGGTCAAAAGGCTTGATGTGTATAGTGATTCATCAGGTGCGAGGTGATTGGGAGACCAGAGATCCTAAATTGATTCCCTATTGTGATTATGTTCAAGAATTGATGGAGTCCTTTGAGGAAGTCACTTTCCAGCATATCCCTCGAAGCGAAAACCAGTTGGCCGATGCTTTGGCAACCTTGTCGTCAATGTTCAACATCAGCTGTGACAAGAGTTTAGCTCACCTCAGAATCCAGCATAGGGATCTGCCAGCACATCATTACTGCACTGCAATAGATGAAGAGCCTGATAACAAGCCGTGGTACCATGATATCAAGCAGTACATCACCACCAGGGAATACCCTCCTGGGGCATCAAAAAATGACAAGAGAACGCTCAGAAGGCTGTCGAGGAATTTCTTCCTGAATGGTGAAGTTCTCTACAAGAGAAATTATGACATGGTTCTCCTAAGGTGTGTTGCAAAAGAGGAGGCCGAAAAGATTATGAAAGAGGTCCATGAAGGCTCATTCGGGGTTCATTCCAGTGGACACACCATGGCCAGAAAAATCTTAAGAGCCGGCTATTATTGGCTGCAAATGGAATCTGACTGCTACAGCTTTGTAAGAAAGTGTCACAAATGCCAAATCTATGCCGATTATATCCATGTACCACCTGCTTCATTAAACGTTCTGACTGCTTCTTGGCCATTCTCAATGTGGGGGATGGATGTCATCGGTCCCATCGAGCCAAAAGCATCAAACGGGCATCGCTTCATCCTTGTCGCCATTGACTATTTCACCAAGTGGGTTGAAGCTGCCTCATACTCAAGCATCACTAGCTCTGTGGTTGCAAAGTTTGTAAAGAAAGATCTGGTTTGTCGTTACGGCCTTCCAAACAGGATCATCACCGATAACGGCAGCAACCTGAA
The DNA here is from genome assembly GCA_963573325.1 of Astragalus glycyphyllos. Lineage (NCBI taxonomy): Eukaryota > Viridiplantae > Streptophyta > Magnoliopsida > Fabales > Fabaceae > Astragalus > Astragalus glycyphyllos. The sequence goes on from OY754308.1 coordinate 70,297,678, forward strand.
CAGCAAGATGATGAAAGACCTGTGCACAGAATTCAAAATCCAGCATCATAATTCTTCCCCCTATCGACCCAAGATGAATGGGGCAGTCGAAGCGGCCAACAAGAATATCAAGAGAGTAGTTCAAAAGATGGTGGTAACCTACAAAGATTGGCATGAGTTGCTTCCTTTTGCTTTGCACGGATACCGCACTTCAGTGCGTACCTCAACTGGGGCAACCCCGTTTTCTCTAGTATATGGGACAGAGGCAGTCCTCCCTATTGAGGTTGAAATACCCTCCCTGCGGGTATTGATGGAAACCAAGTTGGAAGAAGCTGAATGGGTACAAGCTCGTCTGGATCAGTTAAATCTCATTGAGGAAAAAAGAATTGCAGCTTTGTGTCATGGACAGCTGTATCAACAGAGGATGAGGACGGCCTTCGACAAGAAAGTTCGCCCTCGAGAGTTCAACGAGGGAGATCTTGTGCTCAAAAAGATATTGCCCATTCAGAGCGATCCCCGAGGAAAATGGACTCCCACTTATGATGGACCTTATGTGGTCAAGAAAGCCTTCTCTGGAGGGGCACTAATACTCACCAACATGGACGGTGAAGAACTCAGAAACCCAGTCAATTCAGATTCGGTGAAGAAGTATTATGCCTGAAAGAAATAGACGAAAAAAGAGAAAGATAAGCCAAGTAAGAATTAGCTCGCTAGGTTGAAAACCCGAAAGGGCGGCCTAGGCAAAATCAGAGCGACCCGGTGGATTGAAAACCCGCAAAGGGCGATCCAGGCAAAAATTAGGGTCAGAAAACTTGGGCATGAAAATAAACAAGGGCATACAGCACTCCTGAAGGTTTGGATAGAGGGGTGATCAAGGTCAAGGACATAAATGTTTGGCATTGTTCCACAGAGACGGACATTTAGAAACTAGCTTTTCTCTCTTTTTCGTGTCTTTTTGCAGTTTAAATTTTCAAATGTATTGAACAGTCGGCGTAACTTTCTGTACGACCGGTTTCCACATCAATAAAGTTCAATTTTTCTCATATCTGTTTGCTTTTCTATTTTCTGCTTTTTCAGCTCAAAATAAACGTTTTATGATGATGGTAATACTGAATTGTAAAACATGTGCATAAATCCTAGAGCATTGCAATCATTGCGAAATCCCCAAAAGTCACGGGAAGGAAGTGATTTCTCAAAAACAAATTAATGTTGCAAGGAAAATAATTGCGCCCATCAATCACTTCCCCAGTCTTGTGTCATGAGTGTCACGGGTCGGTCGAACCAGCAAAGAGAAAATAAGTCAAGAGCAAAAAAAAACAAAATAAAAACGATCAGAAAAAAGAAAGCTGATCAAGAAGAATCAAAAGAAAATCAAAAGCATTTTCACGGCATTCATCAAATCATCGCATCGCATGCACTCGCATCACACGCACTCGCATAACATGCTTTTGCATAACATGCACCCATGCTCCATGTACTATGCCTTGCATCTGCTAACGTATGCAGGTACTGTGGATCAGTGCGGCAGCATTGACCAACTGAAGAAAACTAGTTGGATTTGCGGATCCCCCTTTGGACCCACGTGTCCCCCAGAAGATTGACTTCACTTCGTATTCGAGCTGCGAGTAAGTCCCTTTGACCTCAATAGGTCCAGTCGAAAAGGATAGTTGTGTCGGCCTAAGACATGGCGCAGTCCTAGGGAAGTATCGAGATCTAGACTTGGTATTGTACCCCTCCCTTGGTCGCTCTGAAGACCACCCCTTTGAGCCCACGTGCTCCCCAGGCCCAAGTGCAAACTCGGATCGTGCGCAGTTCGTTAAAAGGCTTTAGGCAGCCTCTGGTGTCGGCTTATAGAGGGTTGGTACCTTTTTACTGTTTTCTTTACTGCTTTCGTTTACTACCTTTGCTGGCTTATTGAGGGTTGGCACCGGTTGATTTCCTGTTTTGTTAGCTTACTGAGGGCTAGCACTCACCCAATGTTGCGCCATTCCCTCCCCATTTCCTCTCCAATTTTTCATTTTGTCCCTCATCATGTGTGTTTCAATCCTCACCCTCCATTCAAATTTTAAATGCAATCCTAAATACCCTTAAACCTAGTTGCTCTCTATATATACCTTAGAAACCTCATCTCACCTTTTTTTTTTTGGCCTCACAATTCATTCACAAAACCCTAGCACACAAACCTCTCCTCTCCTCACCTCCTTTGGCCGAAACCACCAACAACCATTCCCTCCTCCATTTTTCTTCATTTCACTTCCATTTTCCATCTCATATTAACTCCTACTTCATATATCATCCATCTCTTCTACCAAGATTCAAGTGTTCATCATCCAATCTCAAGAACAAGGCAAGTTGCGCAAGGTTTTGGTGAAGATCTAGTTGATTTGTGGGTTTTCTCTTCATACTCTTTATTTATTAGCTTGGATTCAAGGTATACTTCAAAACTCTTGCATCATTCACTAAGTTTTTTTTTTGCATCAAAATGTAAAAATCATGTTTCTAATCTTGCATCCTACCATATTCATGCATTTTAGTGTTGGTATATTGTTGATTTATTGATTGTTGTTGGTGAGAGGTGTCTCAAACATTTTGACAAGCACTTAGGGAGGCTTGGGTGTTTGAGATTGCTTCTCACCCTTGAATAAATTGTGATTTGTGTTGTTATCATTTTGTTTGTTGCATTTTGTGAAATAAAATTGTGTTAGGAAGCTATGAATGTTCCGCACCCTTAGTATAAAATAGGTTTAATCGAGTTTTGATGCATTTCTTTATGCAATCTTGTTATTGAGGCTTGATTTTGAAGTTCCCATGTCCAAACATGTTGTTTGATTTTGCAAATATTCATTTTTCATGCCTTCTTACTTTCACAAAAATCAAAAAAAATATGAATAGTTGTTGATTTTGGTGTTTGATTGCTTGGATCTTGTGAATAAATGTTCCTAAATCTTTCTAGTGTCATTTGCTTGCTTGATTTTGTGGATTTGTTGAATGAAATTGTTGTTTGGTTATGTTTTGGTTCGCAAGTTTCTAATAAGTTAGGGTTTTGTTATTTCTTTGTGAAAGGGGTTTGCAATTGTGAGTAAAATGATTTCTCAAATTGTTTTGATGTTGGTTGTTATGTACTTTGCTTGCAAATTATTCTATGTTGATGATTGGCAAGAGGACTCACACTTGTGCCTTAGGCATTTCACTTTAAGTGTTGAGGATTGCCTAAGATGATTCAACACAACCTTGTGCTTTGATTGAAAATTTTGGTTTGCTTGTTAGTAACTTGTTTGCAAAATTACTCTATGTTGATGATTGGCAAGAGGACTCACACTTGTGCCTTAGGCACTTCACTTTAAATGTTGAGGATTGCCTAAGATGATTCAACTTCCCTTGTGCAATTTTTGTTTAAAAATGCAAATGCTAGTTCTCTAACTTGATTAATCAATTTTGGATACAAAATGACTTGTTATTGCTTTCTTTTGGTCACTTGTGATCATGCAAATGCGATGTTCATTCTAGGTTAATAATTTGTTTTGTGTTGATGATTGGTAAGAGGATTCAACATGTATTTTTGTGCATAGCTAAATGTTGAGGATTACTCAAAAGGATTCAACTCTTGTATGAATTTTTAATGTTGATGATTTGGTAAAAGGACTAGACACTTATGCCTTTGTGCATTGTCTCAAATGTCGAGGATTACCAGAAGGGATTCAACCTTGTGTTTTATCTTGTGTTGATGCCTATTTGAATTAAACTTTTGCATTATCTATTTGTGTGCCTATTCGTGCAATCTATTTGGTTAATGTTGATCTTGCATGTTCATGGCCATTAAATGTTAGATGACTAAGCGTCATTCTTGTGCACCAGTGTAGTAATGGTTAAGGTATATGCTTACGCTTGCATTGTTGATTGTTTTGCTTGCAACTTGTTAAAGTTTACACTTTGGTTCTCTTCCTCTCTTCTTCAAGTCATTTCTTTTTCCAAATTATTTTTCAAATTAAAACTTTTCTTCAAATTGTTTTTCTATAGCAATCAAATTTTTTCAAATATCAACAACAAACCTTTTTGAAAATTCATAAGGAGTCAAGTCGGACGTACGGCCGGTGTTGACTAGCGTCCTAAGATTGGAGTTGTACAGCTCAAACATCTTGGGATACTTATGAGAATTAAAACAAGTAATTAACAACTTGAACCCTTTTTTTTAAAAAAAATGAGTAAGGAATCAAATCGGATGTACATCCGGGATCGGTTAGCGTCTTAGGGTTAGCGAGCTGTACAGTTCGTGCGAGCCTAAGATACTTGCTCAAATAAAAATAATCAACCTCACAACAAATCCTTTTCTTCAAGTAATTCAAACCATTCTCAAAAAGTAGGGGGCACGTCGTCTGTACAGGCGAGGATGTTTGTTGTTTTAGGTCTAGTGAACTGTACAGTTCAGAACCGAGAACCCCTACAATAAAAACACCAAAGTTTCTCGACTAAAGAGAACTACGTAAGATTTGAATTCTCCATCGCACCGGGAGATACGTAGGAGCGGGTCACATCCCGTCAAGCACACTTTTAAAAAAAAAATATAATAAAAAGATTCTTCTTTTCCCCCGTTTTCAAAAACATTTTCTCAAATAAAAAAAGAAGTAGAATGAATTGTTTCAAATCAACTCTGTCAAAACCGCACATCAAGTTAAAGGTTCCCTTTCGGTAGAAAGGAGGTGTGGGATGCTAATACCTTCCCCACACCTAACCGACCCCCGAACCTACATCTCTAGTTCTCAAAGGACCACCCGCCTTAAAAAGGACCCTTTTTCAATGTTTTGGTCCCTAAATAAAAAATGTTGATGGCGGCTTCACAAATTTTCACGTTGTACGATGAAAGGTCCAATCCGGATTTTTTTCGGGGTGCAACACTTCCTAACACAATTTTATTTCACAAAATGCAACAAACAAAATGATAACAACACAAATCACAATTTATTCAAGGGTGAGAAGCAATCTCAAACACCCAAGCCTCCCTAAGTGCTTGTCAAAATGTTTGAGACACCTCTCACCAACAACAATCAACAAATCAACAATATACCAACACTAAAATGCATGAATATGGTAGGATGCAAGATTAGAAACATGATTTTTACATTTTGATGCAAAAAAAAAAAACTTAGTGAATGATGCAAGAGTTTTGAAGTATACCTTGAATCCAAGCTAATAAATAAAGAGTATGAAGAGAAAACCCACAAATCAACTAGATCTTCACCAAAACCTTGCGCAATTTGCCTTGTTCTTGAGATTGGATGATGAACACTTGAATCTTGGTAGAAGAGATGGATGATATATGAAGTAGGAGTTAATATGAGATGGAAAATGGAAGTGAAATGAAGAAAAATGGAGGAGGGAATGGTTGTTGGTGGTTTCGGCAAAAGGAGGAGAGGTTTGTGTGCTAGGGTTTTGTGAATGAATTGTGAGGCAAAAAAAAAGTGTATGTGAGATGAGGTTTCTAAGGTATATATATAGAGCAACTAGGTTTAAGGGTATTTAGGTCATTGTGCATCTCATCTCACTCTAGGATTGCATTTAAAATTTGAATTGAGGGTGAGGATTGAAACACACATGATGAGGGACAAAATGAAAAATTGGAGAGGAAATGGGGAGGGAATGGCGCAACATTGGGGTAGGGTGTGGCCTTGGTCACCAAGTTTTGCAAGTTGGCAATTGTACCATTGTACTATCCATGAACCCTCCAATTATCCTCTCAATTTTGATTATTCCTTTCAAGATAATTGTACATAAATCTAACCATTTTGAGCCACATACAAAGTATCTTGAAGAATATGCCATTTTATGAGATCACCATGACCAAAAATATCATAAAAATCACATCTTGAAACATTTTGTAGAACATTCCTTTTTGATGCCTTTTTTGAATTTTTTTGTGCATAATGCATGCATGCATGCGCATGCATATATACATGACCAAAATGTTTTGCTTCAAATAAATTTCTCTAAAATTGCACAATGATTTTTGATGAGAAAATATCTTATTTTTAGAAAATGACCAAAATACTCTTTTGCCCTAAAAACTCAAAAATGCATGCACAATGTTCTTCACACTCTTCAAAATAACGCCACACTTCTCAATTTATTTATTTTTGTGGAAAATTAGAGTTTTAAACCTAGGCGGACAAAACTAGGGTATGACAATATACTGTGATAGTAAGTCTGCCATACAGCTTGCCAGCAATTCTACTTGCAATGAGTGGTCCAAGCATGTTGACATTGATTGTCACTTCATTAGAGAGCATGTTTCAACAGGATTCCTCAAATTAATTCATGTTCCATCTCAAGAACAGCTTGCTGATCCCCTCACAAAGGCTCTACTACGTCATCAGTTCCAGTCACTCACCTCCAAGTTGGGCCTTCACAACATGTACCTCCCAACTTGAGGGGGCGTATTAGAATACACAGAATATGTATTATTTTACCTCATTCATTTTTTTACCATAGTTACCTCATGTATAGTTAGTTAACTAGCTGAGTTAGTTTAGTCAAAACTGTTTTGGTTAGTTGCACTTCTGTTATCAGTTGCAACAACTTGTAGTTAGGTTAGTTTGGGATCTTGCTCAATCTTGAAGCTAAATTCTCTTGTATAAATCCCTTCACCTTATAATCATTTCCAGAGAAATCAATGAAATCATTTTGCCTTTTATTCTCAGTTCACCACTTCTAATAGTCATTTAAATTAGGTTACTAATTTATAGGTGAATATAAGACATCTATATTATAAAAACCTATATTCTATTTTACCATAATCTGTTTCTTTTGGCAAAAACAAAAAAAATAATAAAAAAACAGTGGTAAAATAGTAAATTTAACTTGCTAATTACATGCTTTATGTAATATAGAAAATCTCTTGAGCATTTCTTTTGCGTATGTTTTGTAATTTGAAGTTTTATAGTTAAATTTTCTTCGCATTAAAAAATTCTCTTAAAAGACTCTTTAACATTATTTTGAGAGCAAATATACAAGAATGTGTATGTTTTATTAGAAATTAAATAAGCAAAATACTCACTCTATGATCATATAAATATTAATAGTGTGCAACACTACCATTGATCAGCAAGCAAACAAAAGGAAAAACCTGAAAGGATGAGTAGTTTTGCTTGACTAATTTAGTAACTCATTGTGATTTCTCTGTTCTTTCTCGAAAAATAAAGCTTCTTATGCGAAGGTTTTTTAATTGGAAGCAACTGTACATAACTAAAGAACATCACAAGCAAAAGAGTCCTCAGAGGGAAGAAAACTAAAAACTCCAAACCAGATAGTGTAGAAAATAAAGTTATTATTGTACTACAGTTAATTCATTTATTAGAAATAAAAAAGAGATTTTCTATATTATAAACGTCTTATAGTGGTCTGTATTTGCCACACTATGGTGTTTTTACATGGTAGTATATTCAAAAAATCAAAGTTAAGGGCAAACATTATCTCATAGTGGTTTGCATTTTCCTCATTATGGTGGTGTCTTTACACTTTAATTTATATACTGCTATGTCTAGTGTCAAATATACAATAATGTGTTTAAAACTTAATTGCTCCTACAGAATTATTAATTGCGGTGACACTGAGAGGAAGAATGAGCCATAATTGGTCCTACAGAATTACTCATTTCATTCCTTATTACTTATCGCTTTTGTAGAAAAATTTTGTTTCTATTTAATTACTTGTCATTTTCAAAGTTCAATGCACAATTTGTTATTGTTTTGTCATTAATGCCCTTACGTATTTATTGCAGAAAGAGAAATATATGAAATGATATAGTAAATTATTAAGGGTATTATAGAAAAAAGAGAAATAATTGTATCAAAAGTAACAGAATTTATTGGTCTCATTGGTATGTGTAAAAAAACGAAAAACGACAAGTAAATGGGAACAGAGGGAGTATTAATTTATTATTATTATTATTGATTCTATATGATAGTACTAGAACATGAACCTGAATTCCTAATATCGTGGGTTGAAGGGAATGGAGGAGGTGAATTCCTATTATTGCGGGTTGGTGGCACACAAAGCGATCTTTTTTGTTGCAATGTTTTATTGTAACCGAAAAAGAAAGTTGGGGACAAAGTTTTTTTTTTCCACACGGAAGATGCCAAACAAAGAATAGCTAGTCTATATATATATCACCGAGAACAACGTAATTAATATGCAATTCAAAATTAAAAGAAATCGGTGTCCGATAAATATATTACTCAACGCACGTGCATTTCTAGTTTCCTCAAGAAGATCGAATTGTGAACTCAGTCAGAAATAAGAATAAGAAAGAAATATTTTTTTACTGTTCGAAAACGGTTACAGATATTTATAGGAATGGAAGCTCCTTTTGGTTCAACTAGAAACAACGTGAATCGCCAACCAAGAAATCAGGACACATGGTATTCTCGTTTGCTTAAATATTTTTGCGATTGGATGGTTGATATGGGAGATGACGAATGGCTTGCTGAGAGGAGAAATAGTTTAGCCATCGTATCTTCTTTAATAGCGGGAATGACATTTCAACTATTAAAGAAGATACGATAGCTAAACTATTTCTCCTCTCAGCAAGCCATTCGTCATCTCCAATATCAACCATCCAATCGCAAAAATATTTAAGCAAACGAGAATACCATGTGTCCTGATTCCTTGGTTGGCGATTCACGCTGTTTCTACTTGAACCAGAAGGAGCTTCCATTCCTATAACTATCTGTTACTTTTTGAAACAGTAACAAATATTTCTTTCTTATTCTTATTTTTTACAGAGTTCGATATTCGATCTTTGTAAAAATATTTCTTCCTCATTAACGAATCTCCCTTTGAATGCTTCTATCGGCCAATTTTCTAACTTTCCATATCACAAATCTTAACGTCTCATTGGCCTGAAAAACTTACCACAAATGATAAGGTGCCGCTGAATGTAGACCACCCACCTCTAATATTTTGCAGCTAGTCTCCTTCGTAATTATGTTCATCATTTTCATTGTGTGCATAAAGTAAAATTTTCCATGCTGTTATTTTGGTTATACCTTCAAATCTAATTAACCAAAATAACAACATGGAAAATTTCAGCCATATTGTGCTTCAAAATTTGACCGCAACAAATCGATTGTTTCCATTGTTGTCAACCTGCTCATATGAAGAAACCACATGATTCATAACAGTTTCTTCAATTTCATGCATTGCAGCTGAATCAACCATTTTTAATTTGGCTGAGTTTGAAGAAAGGATCGTGATTGTAAAATAAGTTTATTCATGACAACAAATAATATGCAGAGTTATTGTGAGTTTCACTTTGTCATCAATGCCCTATTTATACTAGTTTAAACAATTAAAATACACGGATGAAAATGCTTTGCGTAATTCCAAACTAAACACATGGATGAAAATGTTTTGCAAAAACTTTAGTAGCTAATTATAGCATTAGCAATTTGCATTCCTAAAAGTTCAGTACCCCAAATTATTAGGTTGTTGAAAATTTCAAAACTAATTATAGCATTATATACCGTTCAAATTGCTATAAAAAATACAAAAAAAAAAAGCTAAGCTAAACAAGGTAACTAAGTAGCCAAATTATCATCTTGTTGAAAATTCCATAACTATATATAACATTCTTGACTAATTATTTTTTAACTTGCTTGACTAAATTTTAATCCTTACGCTACTAGAAAAAGTCTGATTAATTAGCTATGAATATGTCATAACAAATAAGTAAATATTAGTAATTTTTAGGAAATTAATTTTTTATTATCATATGTTTTTGTTGCAAAGTATCCATCGCCTTTGTCGGTTATTCATCTACGTTGGGGAACCTGGCTGCCATGTGCACACAGTTTGTCTGTTCGTGTAATTCTCCCCTCCAAATAGAGTTTTTGATACACCTACGATTCGAGCTTATTGATACCTTGTTTGTCGACGGGGCATTATAAAATAAATGCTTAACTAAATACATAATTTTCTTATATAAATGAATAGAACAAAACAAATAGTGTTCAAAAGATTAACTTTCTTTGGTCCAAAAAAAAGATTAATTTTGTATCGTATATAAACTTTATTTTATAAAAAAATACTTTTATAACTCTAACAATTATTCATGGGTATCCGTGGGTACCCGCGAGGAGATAATACCCATTTAATACCTGCTACACGGGTACCCACGCCGGTACGGGGCGGGCACGAGTCTCATTTCTCTCTCGCGGGGCGGGTAGCGGGTAGTTGATACATGTGCCCGCCCCGCCCCGTTTACATCCCTATGCAGGCTCAACTTGTCAACTCACTATCCTTTGGCGGGCCGGCCAAACCCGACAATTTTTTGGTGGTCTCATGGCGGGGCTAGGCGAGCTAGTCCGTTTTTCCATCTGTAATCTGAATCCAATTATTGCTCGGATCAATTCTTACTAATAAACCAGAAACATTCATTCGCGTTTCTGTTTGTCACATTGTTGTCAAATTTGCATCATTTTCGAATAAAACCATTTTCTATTGTTCATTTTGTGCACTCAATACGACTGGAACACAACTGATTTGACGCAAATTGATTGAGAAATGAGTAAATAAGAGCCAAAACACGTTTCATTTCAGCACTTTTCTAAACAAAATGCTTACCAAGTTCTGATTCTGTGTTGAATTTTGAGCATTTTAGACTCGATAATCGTCCAATTTAGTGCTCTATGGTAAAACCTCTTTGTTTATATTCAAGGTTTTTTGAAATTCAAATTCAAGATTTTGGTTCCCGAAGTGATTTTACGCATAAACACTTTTATGAATTTGATTTTAGTTCCATTGAAATCCTTTCGAAATTTTATTCAAATTTGAGTCTAGTTTCAATCAATTTGGTCGCGTATTGGTTGAATTATTCAATAAACAAAAAATGGATGGGGCCTTTGTGTGTTTGAAGACATTTATAGTGTTCTTAATTTTTCTGAGTTTTTGTTTTAAAGGACCAAACGAAATTAGATATGAAAAATAAAGGACCAAAGTGAGAAAAATAAAAGCTAAATGGCCAAACCAACACGGATATCAAAGATAAATGACCAAAGTGAGAAAAAAAAGATAAAGGACCAAATTAAAACTTTGATCAAAGATAAATGACCAAAAGTGAAATTTAGCCAATTATTTTTTCTACACCACTTTCTTTTTTTGGTTGATTTAAAACCACTAATATAATTTTTTTCTAAATAAAGTATTACTAAGTTTAATGATGAAATTAATTATTAAGGGTAAGTGAGAAGTTTATTTTTTGCTACACCTCTTTCTTTTTTTGGTTGCATTTAAAACCACTAATATAGTTTGATTTACTAAATGAAGTAATATTAAGTTTAATGATGAAATTAATTATTAAGGGTATGTGAAAAGTTTTAACTCGTGGCTTAAATTAATTTGTATTTAATGTTTATAGTTCAAGTATCTTTTAGATAGATAGAAACAAAGATAGATAAATAGAGAGAGAGATGAATATACAAGATACATATGTTACCCTTTAAATAGTTCAAGTCTCATTGGGAAATGGAGATGAAGATTGCTAGTGGGTGACGATTCTCTCCCAATAAGGGTTCTAAAAGCTAAGTATAATAGTGAGATTGTAGGGAATAATGAGCTGAATGCAAGTAACCCACCGTTCTACTCGTCTCTTCGGTGGAAGGATATCTGTAGGGCTGGGCATGAACTCTGCTTAAGATTGTTCTTATATGGAGTTGTTAGAAAGGTGGGGAATGAGGAGGGTCTATTTGATTTTCGCATGATGTATGGGTCGGGGAAGACCCCCTTAAAGTGACCTTCCCAAGCCTATTTGCCATATCTATCCAAAAGGATTGCACAGTATTGGAGGTACAGGGTTCAGTGGAGGTTGGGGAGGATTGGAGCCTTACTTGGAGGAGAGGTTTTTTAGTCTAGGAAGAAGAGCTCCTCGGGAGCTGATGAGATTAATATCACCAGTAATTTTTTTCCTATTGAGGACCGATGGGCTTTGGAGGCTGAGACCGATGGGATATACTCGGTGAAATCGGCATATATTGCTCCCCTGAAGTGGCTCCCATGGCGGCGTTGGTGGTGTTTGCTTTAGACAAGCAGCAGAAGAGCCTCGCGCCCCCAAATGTTATCGCTTTTTCCTGGCAACTCCTTTTGAGGAGGCTCCCTACCCGAGATAACATATTCCATAGATAAGTTATTAGTAAAGTGAGGGCCACAGGTTGTATCCTACGTCGGGGACAATTGAAAACACATCAGCACTTGTTTTGTCGTGTCAGTTTACTAAGAGGTTGTAGTATCATATTTTTAAGTGGTTAGGCATGGTAATAGTGCTCCCCGGGTGATATATCTACTTTAATCTCTGTTTTTTTATTCTGGGGTTAATCTTCAGAAAGGTAGGAGGGGTATTTTGATGATCTGGCCTGCTGTTCTCTGGCCGTTTGGGAAAGTAGAAATGGGATGGTTTTCTCTAATAAGAATTGTGACCTTGTTGAGACCTTGTTTTTAATTAAGACGTATTCATGGAATTGGTTTCTGACTAAGACCATTTCGACCTATTGCCTTTTTCTATGAATGGTTTGAGGACCCGTTGGAATTTTGTCTAGGGCAAAGGAGCCTTTTGGTGTGGCTATTCTTTGCCTCTGTTGGAGTCAGCCGGAGGCCCCACCTAGGTGGAGGTTCTATTGATCCTGCTTTGTTTTGTTGCTCTGGTCAAACATGGAGTCTGTTACTATATTGTACATCTATGGAGGTTTATGTCTTTCGGCCTGGTTGTATGCGAATGATGTCTCTGTATAGGGTTTTTGTTTCCCTTAAACACATTATATATATACATATATATATATATAGTGGCATATTAACAATGTTTTCAAACATTGCCAATTATGCAACTATTTATATTTAAATGTTATACAATAGTTATTACAATGGCTTTATATGTATCTACAAATTTTGTTGACAACTTCAAGTCTTGAATTCTTAGATCCTCCACCTAAAAAATAATTGCTTAAAACGGTATTAGTATTTATTATTCTTAAGTGTTGATGCATTGCTTTATATCAATTTTCTAAATTATTAGTGTGTTATTTTTTATATAATGGATCCAAAGGGGAGATATTATAATGAAGTACTTTTAAAATATGAATGAGGTGGAAAATTTTGATTTCAAGATATGTGATGGTATTCCAAAGTTTTTGACTTGGGCTACCACAACTTTAGCTAATTCTGTGAGATGAGAGATCTTTTTATAATATTATTGTTGTGATAGTAATTTAGAGATAAATACTAATACCGTGTTAAGCAATTATTTTTTAGTGTTGATGCATGGCTTTATATGTATCTACAATTTGTGATGACAACTTCAGGTTAGCCTTTTCTTAATAGCACTTCTTAGATCCTCCACCTTCTATATTGGCTACAACTATTATAATTCTCTCTAAACATTTTCTTCTTCTCAATGCTATACCATCACATTCTAGCACAAAAACTATACCTCTCTAGGCATGTGGTCTTCCATGAGTCTATATCCCTTCACTTCCACTCCATCGGATCCCCAACCCACAAACCTCAAACCCAAATACAAAGCTGCCCATATCTCGCCATACACTCATCGTTCAACAACTTTATGCAAACGTGCCTCCTCCAAATACTCCTCTGGTCTCCCCACCAGTCAACAATTGGAAAAAGGTGGTAGGCGGGAAGAATAAGGTTGGATGTATGGTGCGACCCCTTTGCTCCATGTCTGCGATTTGGGGTCGATCACGTGGGCACCATCAGAATTTCAAGAAGTCGACCTCCTCCTCCACAAGCCGCAGCAGAGGTATAGCAGTTGAGACAGCGGCTGCAAACTCAGGAGCAGTAGTTGCAGACTCAGGAGTAGACTATCAAGAGTCAGAATCAGACTATTAGGAGTCTACAGGAGGACTTCGTGAGGATGACTCGTCGGCCAGAGAAGATGTTTAGGTTTTATAGGAACATGCGCCCAACTGGGCCTGGGTCTGGCATACGTGTCATCTTACATTAGTGACTAATTTTTGTCATTTTATTTTAGTCTCTTAATCACTTACTTTTACTCTAACTTTGTTTACGCGAGGTACTGCCTCAACTGACATTCTCTTTGATCCAGAAATTGAAAAGACTGCAAAGGCTAATCCAAAGGCTGCAAAAAAGTTGATGGGATCACGACTAAAGTACCGGATCGTTTCAAGTAATAGTACGGAAAGACCGAGTGTCGAACTTAGGGATTGCGGTTAATTATCAGTTTAACAATTTATCTTCTAAATTGAAAAGGGACTATAATTTAGATTTGTTTGACAAGAAATTAAAGTGAAAAGCAATAAATATATTTTTGTGATTTTAAAGGATAACAATAACATAAGTGTGAATTTCTATGAATTAAAAAATACTGGGGACGAGCTTCAATTTACTTAACTCTTGTGCCTAACGAGTCAAACATGTTATTGAACTTATGTTATGAGTTATGATTGAATTGTTAGAAATATTATAATCCTAATTCCTTAGGTAAAAGAACTTTATTTCTCATAAAAAACCCTAATTCCTTAGGTGACCTCAAAAAGAAATAAGCAATAAGAACAACAATTCTCCTAAGATTCTGAAGATCAACGACTATTCCTAGACTAGAGATTGAAAAATTTCAAGTCTCAAGAATATGTAATGGAAATTTCCATTCCCAATCACACGTCAAAAATCATTCTAAGAGTGATCAAATCCTAGAAAGCATTAAGGACAGAGATTGAAACATAAATCTTAACATTCATTCAAATAATAGAGGTTTGATTGAACAATATAAGAGATTCATGAATTGTTACCCTTAACCAAGAATAGGAAGAAACTGACAACATTGATGCTCCAATGACTTGTTTCCAAGTTTGAATCATCCACGGAGGTCACCGAAGTGCGAATCCTTGTCGTCACAGATTTCAGAGCACAAAACTAGATTGTTCCTAATGATCAGAGTGCCCTAAAATTCGAGTTATGGACTTAAATATGAGCTGAGTAAGTGACAATTTGCCAGGCGACCAGAAGAAAAACAATGCCCACGATAACCATCGCCTGGGGAGCAATCTTCATTGCTAGGCTACCCAAAAAAAAACAGCGGATACAAGAACCATCGCCTGGCAAGCAATCTTCATCGCCAGGCTACCCGAAGCAAATTAGCGCCCCAAAACTCAATCATCATCGTCTGGCGAGCTAGTCCCATCGCTAATAGCCTCTTTTTTTTGTAGTGTCATTTATGTGTATATAGTGTATTCAGAAAAATCAAAGTTAAGTTCAAACATAATCTCATAGTGGTTTGTATTCGCCACACTATGGTGTTTTTACACTGTCAATTATATACTGCTATGTCTAGTGTCAAATATACAAGAATGTGTAATAATGCTGATGATGTATATTTCTTAAGAAAAATGGTATTCTTAGTATCACATTAGAGAAAAGTATATTATGTTAGCACCCCAACCTTTACCTATCATTTGCAACAGTACCATTATATTATTAAAAAAAAATCAAAAACTTAGGAGCTTAAACCAAACCCAAGAACACTATATCTAAATCTCTAGACAAAAGTTCATTACATTCGAAGAAACTAAATTACAATAAAATTTCAAACATTTGCCCACCAACTTCTCACTATGTAACATTTTTATTATGTGGGAAGTCGGCAATAGGGAAGCCTCAATTTAGAAGACATGTTATGTAGAAGTGAATGAAAGCAAATGAATGGGGAGGCAGATTGGGAAACAAAAAGGGGACGTGTTGTCGAGGTATATTATGCTATATGCACATTCGACTAATTCATTATCAAAGATTAGGAACGGAGAGAGTAAATTACAATAAAATTTCAAACATTGTGGTGTAAATGATTGTTGTGTTTCACGTGTTGTGAGGCAAGGTTACGTTTATGACATTGTTTACTTTATGCACTCAATGTAACTGAGGAGTGTACGATATTACAATAAATGTGGTGTGAAATATAGCTACAAAATGAGGTTGAAAAAGTTACAGATAAGGGCCGATATGCTTATGTTTTATTGAGCAACCAAGTATTAATATGAATATTCTAGTTTATAACTTTTTTCGCCACTAATTATTAGGATTATATGATTTCGGGTAGTCAGTTAATTATCCACCCTTACTTTTTATGAATAGTCACTCATACATATAGGTGTGTCGGTAGTCGTCTTCCCTTCATCCATATATTTTCTGTATGATTTTTTTTATCTATTTGGGCATTTTTTTTAAATCTATAAAATGTAATATTTCTGTTTTGGATCTTTGTTTTTTTTTTCTATTTGTGTTTCTATTCTATTTTATTTTATTTTTTTGTTATGTTCTTATATATTTAAATTTTAATTTAATTTTTTATTAAAATATCCCAACCGTGATGTATCTTGATTTTCAGAATTTTTCCGTATCTCCGTATCCGTATCGTGTCGTATCCCGTACCGTATCCTGTATCCGGACTTCATAGAGTGAAACCGTTATTTTCAATAAGTCTAAATTGCCAAATTGCAGAATTATTTCTTGTTGTGGCAATATATATATATATATATATATATATATATATATATATAGACACACACACAAACACACACTACTTTATTCACAATAATGCATATTTTAACTTTAATTTTTTTCTGGATAAATAATGATTCATTGATGGAGTACTAGTGGTGCTGAAACAGTGAAACTCAATCAACAAATTGATGTCAGAAATTGTTAATACATAACATAACATTATTCCACTAAAAAGTAGGTGAATAATTAGATTGACTACCACCTTATAATACAGACATTATACATGAGTATACAATTTGTGGTGATTTCATCTTACGTGAAGCCAATGGCACTAGTAAAGTATCACCGACACCACCTTCCCCTCCTACTTCTCAAAATTATCTCACAGAGAATAATTGGGATAAGAAGGATCGTAACCACCAAATACTCGTACCTGTTGTTGGAGGTTGGAGCTTGCTTGGGGCTCCTTTTTCTTTTTATCATTGTTTCTCTTTTTATTTGGTTGAGAAATAAAACCACATAGGTGTTGTTATAAATTTTATCGTTTTCTACTCACCTTTTCTTTTTTAAACTACCGCCATAACAAATAATATGCCGAATTATTGTGAATTTCACTTTCTCATTCATGCCGTATTTATACTAGTTTAAACAATTAAAATACACGGATGAAAGTACTTTGAGTAATTCAAAACTAAACACATTGATGAAAATGTTTTTCCAAAACTTTCGTAACTAGCATTAGCATTGGTAAAAGTTCTGTGACCCAAATTATTAGGTTGTTGAAAATTTCATAACTAATTATAGCATTATATACCGTTCAAATTGCTATCAAAAAAATATGAAAAACGCTAAGCTAAACAAGGTAATTAAGTACCCAAACTATCAGCTTGCTAAAAATTCCATAACTATTTATAACATGCTTGACTAATTATTTTTTAACTTGCTTGACTAGAATCTTAATCCTTACTCTACTAGAAAAAGTCTGATTAATTAGCTATGAATATTTTTTAACAAATAAATAAATATTAGTACATTTTAGGAAATTGATTTTTTATTATTATGTTATTGATGCAAAGTATCCACCGACTTTGTCGGTTACTCATCTACGACAGGGAACTTGGCTACCATGTTTACACAGTTTGTCAGCATGTGTAGTTCTGCCCTCAGTATTAATACACCTACAATTCGAGCTTGAAACCTTGGAGCGTGATCCGAACTAGGGATAGCAAAATGGGTTTGGCATGCATGTTGGTCACCAACACATCGTATCCTGCCCCGCCTAGCTCGCCCATTCGGCGGGCTAGCCCGCCATGTTTAATTTTTCTTATTTTCTACTTTTCCTCCTTGTTTTTAAGTTTTTTTAACATTTTTTGACGGGTTGTAGTGGGTCAACCCACCAACCCGCCATTTTCACCTTAATTTTGGCGAGTTTGGTTGGGCAAACCCGCCAACCCACCTATTTTCAACCGAAAAAAAAATGCTTTATATACATTTTTTATTGGAAAAACAGCTCTCGGTTAACTTATTTTCAGGTAACAAATAGGCCCCTTATTTTTTGTAACAAATAGGTCCCTTATGTTTTAAAATCGTTGCCCCATTACCCTTTTTAACATTTTTGTTACTAACTCCTTTCAACACGTGTTTATTACATTGCTGACATGGCAGTCCAACTTGAATTTTATTAAAAAAAACCAAAATACCGCGTTCATCTTCATCATCATCTTCCACAAAAACCAAAAATTAAAAAAGCATGCAACTAGCAGATTTACAGATTTGTTTTACTTTTCTAATTCGTTTTTGTTTTAAGTTTTAGATTGCAGATCTATAGATTCGTTTTGATTGCAGATTGCTTTTAGATCTGCAATTTTTTCGCCTTCCCTTAGTGAGTCAAAAGCAAGCTTTTAATCTCAACCATTTTTTTAATCTAAAGGCTCAAAAGAGTTTCTCTTACAGACACATAAGACATCCTTTCTCACTAGATAGGCTTCCATACATACATATATATATATATATATATATATATATATATAAATGTTTTCAAACGTTGTCAACTTTGTAAATATTTATATTTAAATGTGATACAAAAGTTGTATTTAAATGTGATACCCCACTCTGCGTCGTAATTTCATGTTCCGATGGAGATAACTTTAAGTCATCCTCCAACGGCGACGCGCCGCCGTCGCCAGAGCTTGTGCCATCTAAAACCGTCTCTTCTACATCGCCCGCTGGGCTGATCCAAACCATTCCTCTACAACCTTTATCATAAAGAGTTCCCCATTGATAAGCATTCGGAGAGTTGTATTAACTGGTTTGAGGTTGTTCGATCTAATTTTTATTCTTGCCATATCCATACACTTTTTCGTATTTGTGTTGTCATCCACCTCCGCAAACTCCCCAAAACAGCCGAAGATAAATTTAAAAAACTTATATGACCAGGCATGAACTGGCACCCCTGAGCATCTAAACCACACATGTCTTTCATCGTCAACTGCAAATGTGCGCCAGCTTCTAATCTCCTCAAACCGATTACCTATCCGTTCGCATGCATCGTTTTTCATCTTTGGAACATCGTCGTCGTCTTTCCCTTCCAGCAGAACAAGTTTCAATCCAAGCGGTCAATAGTTATTACAATGGCTTTATATGTATCTACAATTTGTGTTGACAACTTCAAGTTTATATATTTGGTTTAATATGGGGCCTTAGTTTATATATTTCAACTATAACGATTCAATTTTGGGGTTAAGAGATTATTTGGTATCTTAAAAGAAGATTATTTGATATCTACACACTATATTTGTATTTGCTTAAATATAATCACGGTATGATTGCGTGAAATCAAAGTGTTCTTAATATTATTATTATTTAATTCGTTTATTGTGAGAGTTTTATGCTTGTCGTATGCCCTCAAATTAACCTGTTGTGGTATCAATTTTCTAGAATATTAGTGCGTTATTTTTTATATTATGGATGCAAAGAGGAGATAATATAATAAAGTATTTGTAAAATATGAATGAGGTGGAAAGACCGTTTATTGTTTGTATATTCTCAATTTAGTATTGAGACCGGTTATCGTGTGTATTCCAAACATGTTGGAGGTTCAAAAACAGATTTATCTAACAGTCACATTTCTCCTTTCTTTAACTTTCTATGTTGATCTAGGAATTATATTGTTTTGAACCTCCAACATGTTTGGCCTCGAGTGCACCGGTCTGAGCATGGTGTTGTGGATTTATTTTATTACTAATCATATTTTAATTTTTTTCAAACCTAATGTTTATTTTTGGATTAAAACAGCTACCAATTCCAGGAAAATTTATTTTATTACTTTAAAAGCTGCTTTTATTCTTTTGTAAGGACTGACGATGGCTATAAACAGAATCTGTTTAACAGATACTTTTTTTAGGTGGCAATACATCTAAGCCGAATATTAATAAAATACATAAAACAAATGTGCATATTTTAAATTTATCTCTTACATAATATTCATCCACCTAACTAAGTTAAAATGAAATTACAGACCAACAACACTTTTGGTTTGTCTCTTGCAATGCCAAATTATAATTCTAAAATGAAATTTTTCTCTTGTTTTCGGTTGCAACAACACTTCAGTCTCGATAGCAATTCCCAGCAAGTTTCCATGTTTCTTCTAGTTCTCCCCTAATAATAAAGAGATAAAAGCTCAAATTGCCATTTGCAACAAACAGTTGAGAACACATGTGATTAGAAGATGTTAGTTTCCAATAAAATAGAACAGAATAAATTGATGTACATGAACCAGATATGAAATCAAAAGATAAACTCTAACTTTAGGCTTATGCAATGGGTAAGTCAGAAGAAAAAACATGCATGTTGCAGACATTTTCTCGAGTATATTTACGAGTGTAATAAATTCATGGGATAATAGAGTCGGCTACATGAATAAATATTAGGCTAAATACCACTTTTGGTCCTTTATCTTTGCTCGAAATTTCACTTTGGTCCTTTATCTTTTTTTTGGTCCGTTTTGGTCCTTCATCTTTCATTTTCGTTTTATTTTGGTCCCTGCCATTAGTTTTTATTAACGAACGCCACGCTGGCAGTTAACTGCTGACGTGACGTCCATATTCATTAAATGACGTGGCAAAAAATGTATTATTTAATTCCAACTGAAATTACACATAAGCAATTTAGTTTTTTAAATTTAAGAAAAACAAAACATAATTTAACAAAAGAAAAACATTAACAAAAATAAACAAATAAACAGAAGATGTAATTGCAATTCAGATTATTTGAAGAACAGCCAAGATTATTTGAAGAACAGCCAAGAACCCAAAATCAAAACCCTGAGAAACCCAAAATCAAAACCCATCGTTAGGAACTGTAATTGCAATTGAGTATACGATTTGAAGATTTGCGACTACGAATTAGGAATTAGGTTTCTTTGGGTTTCTGAAGCAAACATCAATTGAAATCGCAAAATTAGGGATTAGGTTTCGCTGAGAAATGCAATTAGGAACGAGGAAGAAGAAGAAGGGTTTCTGATTGTTGATGGTGGTGGTTCGGTTTCACTAAAATCGTAAATCTGGGTTTCACTGAAATGCAGATCTGGGTTTCTGATTGTTGATGGTGGTGGTTCGGTTTCACTGAAACTGTAAATCTGGGTTTTACTGAAATCGCAAATCGTAAATCTGGGTTTCACTGAAATTGCAAATCTGGGTTTCTGATTGTTGATGGTGGTGGTTCGGTTTTTGAGTTGAAGAAGTAGAAGAAGAAGAGCAAATTTGGTTGTTTGCTTAGCATTCTGGGTTTCAATTGATGGTGATGATCAAACGGATTTTTTGTTAGATGAAGGTGAAACTGATGGTTGTAAATTCTGGGTTTCAATTGATGGTCGTAAATTCTGGGTTTCAATTGATGAAGGTGGTGCAATTAGTTTTATTCTTTGTTAGATTTTAATGTTTTTTGTTTTTTGTTTTTTGTGTTTTTAAATAATACAGAATTAATGAAATCCGAAATAATGAATTAAATAATAATTTTTTGCCACGTCATTTAATGAAAATGGACGCCACGTCAGCAGTTAACTGTCAACGTGGCGTCCGTTAACAAAAACTAACGGCAGGGACCAAAATGAAACGAAAATGAAAGATGAAGGACCAAAAAAAGGATAAAGGTCCAAAGTGAAACTTCGAGCAAAGATAAATGACCAAAAGTGGTATTTAGCATAAATATTACAATTAAACATAATGCAAAAACAAAAACCAGTTACTGAATAAAGTAACCTCCGGTTACTTAATGTGGGCTCGTTAACCTTATTTTTTGCACACTCCTAATACTGAATAATGTCACTTGGATAGACTACCGCAATAACATGAGGCTGTTATGGCAGTAGTCTATACCCAGGTGATTTTATTCTGTGTAGTGATTTGCAGAAATATTGTGAGTATCACTTTCTCATCCATACCATATTTATACTAGTTTAAACAATTAAAATACATGGATGAAAATGCTTTGAGTAACTCAAAACTAAACACATGGATGAAAATGTTTTGCTAAAATTTTCGTAACTAATTATAGCATTGGCATTAGCATTAGCATTGCTAAAAGTTCTATAACCCAAATTATTAGGTTGTTGAAAATTTCATAACTAAATATAGCATTATAGACCGTTCAAATTGCTGTCAAGAAAACACGAAAAAAGCTGAGCTAAATGGGGAAAATAAGTACCCAAATTATCAACTTGCTGAAAATTTCATAACTATTTATAACATGCATGCTAGACTAATTATTTTTTAAATTGATTGTCTAATTATTTTTAACTTGCTTGCGTAAATCTTAGTCCTTAAACTACTAGAAAAAGTCTGTGTGTGTGTGTATATATATATATATCCATTGACTTTGTCGGTTACTCATCTACGTCGGAGAATTTGGTTCCACGTGTACACAATTTGTCGGTCCATGTTGTTCTCCCTCCAACCCTTACTAATAAAACAAAAACTTTCATTCGCGTTTATGTTTTTTACATCGTTCTCTAATTTGCATCATTTTCGATCGAGGAAACCTTTTGCTTTTATTCACTTTATGCACTCAATACGAGTTGAGCACATCTGGTTTGATGCAAATTGATTCATAAATGAGCAAATAAGAGTCAAGTCACGTTTTATAGATACAAGCTGCTTCTTCACAGTATTTTGCATTTCAGCGCTTTTCTAAACAAAATGCTTACCATATTTTGGTTGAAGAATCGTTCCTTGCGAAATTTTATTCAAGTTAGGACCATAAGAGTACGTGTATATATATATATATATATATATTGGCATAGAGAACATATATTATGAGAGGATTTTTATGATAAGAGGGTGAGTGGAACCAATCATTACGATAGATCAAATAAAAAATGGTTGAGATTAAAGTAAAAAGTCAACGTGATAACTACCCACCTTTTAATCCCAACCACCCATGTAGTGTTATAGGGTCCCGATTTACTTCTCTCATCTCACATAAAAAACTCTTCTCTCACTTTATACATCCCCTATTGGCATATTAACAATGTTTTTAAACATTAATTGCCAATATTTATATTTAAATGTTATACAATAGTTATTATAATGGCTTTATATGTATCTACAATTTGTGTTGATAATTTCAAGTCTGGAATTCTTAGATTATATTTGGTTTAATATGGGGCCTTAATTTATATATTTCAACTATAAAGATTTGATTTTCTCAAAAAAAAGAAAACTATAACGATTTGATTTTGGGGTTAAAAGATTATTTGATATCTACACACTATTTTGTAATTGCTTAAATATCATCACGATATGATTTCGTGAAATCAAAAGTGTTCTTAATATTATTATTTAATTCGTTTATTTGAGAATTTTATGCTTTTACGTATGCCCTCAAATTAACCTGTTGCGGTATGATATCAATTTTCTATAATATTAAAATGTGTGGTTTTTAAATTATGGGTGCAAAGAGGAGATAATATAATGAAGAACTTTTAGGTCCAAGTGGTAATTGGACTTGGATTCTACTCCAAAGTCTCGAGTTCGAATCTTGGATGTGGCAAATATTATGTTGAGAGGGGAGAACCACACTTGCCGACAAAGTCGGCTACCCGTGGTCAGCCAAATTTCCAGACATAGATTAGTCATCAAATAATGAAGTATTTTTAAAATATGAATGAGGTGGAAAATTTTGATTTCAAGTTATGTGATGGTATTCCAAAGTCATTGACTTTGGCTACCACAACTTTAGCCAATTCTGTGAGATGAGAGATCTCTTTTTAATATTATTGTTGTGATAGTAATTTAGAGATAAATACTAATACCGTTTTAAGCAATTATTTTTTAGTGTTGATGCATGGCATATCAGTGATATAATAAATTAATTATATCAAACTTTTCTGACATCTAAACTTGATGCCAAAGGAAAGACGAACAAATATACTTTTAGAATTAAAGTCGTAAGGAAGGGTGACTAAATCAAGTAAATAGTAATGAGACCGTTTATTGGGTGTGTATTCTCAATTTAGTTAGAATTAGTATTGAGACCGTTTATCGTGTGTATTCCAAACATGTTGGAGGTTCAAAAACAAATTTTTCTAGCAGTCATATTTCTCCTTTCTTTAACTTTTTATGTTGATCTAGGAATTGTTTGTGAACCTCCAACATGTTTGGCTTCGAGTGCACGGGTGTGGGCATGGTTGTGAATATTTTAGGGAGAAAATCGTATTTTCGTTGCGCTGAGGTCCACAGAAATTTGCTTTAAGGGAAATGCTCATTCCCATGCCACAACATTCTCCTTGTTCTAGTTTCATTAACAACATCATCTCAATAATTGGTGAAAATAAAAATCACAATCAAAACACACACTCAAATATAGTAGTAGAGTTATATTTATTTATCACTAACTACAGTCAACTAGCTTAGTTAGATTAACTCATGTAAAGTCAACAGTTAATACTTTACTCTTTTTCTGTTAGTTAGTCAGTTAGGCTAGTTTCTCATTTCTGTTAGATGGAACTTGTATATATGGTCCTTAACTGAACTTCATGAACAGATTCATTCATTCTTTTCTCAATAACACGATATGAATTCTATTTTCTGCTGGTGTTGGGATTCCAAGATGGTATCAAAGCTCATCAATTGAGCTCTGGTTCATCGGTTCTTTTCGTTTCACCGCAAACCAAAAACCTCACAAAATTCCTTCGATTCTTCTTTGATTTTAGAAATTTCTTGCTTCCGCTTTCATCTTCTTTAGGTGAATCTCACAATTCTGCGATTAATTTCTCGGTTTGTTCAAGAAGACGATGACTCAGAGCATTACGAACTTCTCAGATTTTGCCACCAACAATGGAAATCCATATTATCTTCATCCGAGTGAAACTCCGGCTCTCGTCCTTGTCACACCGGCGTTGGAAGGCACGAAGAACTTTCAACCTTGGATTAGATCATTGTGCATCGGCTTAATCTCGATAAACAATATCTCATTTGTTGTCGGAACGTTTCAAGCTCCGGCGAAGACAGATGCTCTCTACAACCAGTGGACGAGATGCAATAGATGGTTCTTTCATGGATTCAACGATCTGTATCTCCAAGTGTCCAGAAATCGATTGCCTACTTTGACAAAGCGTACGATGCCTGGAGAGACTTGCACGATCGCTTTGATCAAGGTGATATGTTCCGCATCGCTGATCTTCAAGAGGATATCTGTCGCCTCTCTCAAGGTAATCTCAGTATTTCAGATTTTTACACTGAATTGAAGTCCTTATGGGACAAACTAGAGAATTTTAGACCTCTACTTACTTGTAAATGCGTTGTTCCGTGCACCTGTGATGCTATGAAATCCACAAGGAAATATAGAGATCAGGACTACACAATTAGGTTTTTGAAGGGACTTAATGAACAATATTCACATGTGCGCTCACAAATCATGATGCGGATAACATGATGGATCTGTTTCCAACCATAACTAAGGCTTTTTCTATGGTAATTCAACAAGAGAGACAATTAAAAGCACCTGTTGCTACTGATATAGACAACAATAGGAATAACACTGCAAACAATGTGAGTGCACAGGCCAATGCTGCCAATACCACCAGTGGTACTCAATTTCAAAGCCGCAGAGGTGGTTTTTCTGGTGGAAGAGGTCGTGGTAGATGTGGTTCAGGTGGTAGATTTCAGGGAGGAACAGGAGTATGCACCAACTGTGCGAAGAATAATCACAGAGTTAAATCATGTTTCTTCATTCATGACTTCCCTCCAGGTTATCAGAATAAGAACAACAACAATAGTGTCAACAATAGTGTCAACAATGCTGCAACCAATTCAAATAACAACAGTTCTCACACTGAAGAAGACAAGACAATCCCTACAGATTCCAAAGCCAGCATTTCTCTATCAGCAGAGCAGTATCAAGGGCTATTTGAGTTGTTTCAAGCATCAAAATTACAAGCCACCTCTGGATCACATTCTGCCAACACTGCCATTGTGCCATATCATTCTGCCAATTCTGTGACAGCATTCAATGCTCAACCTTCTGATAATTCTGGTAAAGTTTATGTTTACAGTAAGGAGTTAGATATGTGGATTGTTGACACAGGTGCCACTGACCACATCACTCACAACTTAAATCTTTTGTCAAACTATTTCTTTATTAAACCTATACACATCGGCCTACCAAATAACACCACTGCCATAGCTACATTAGCTGGCAGTGTACACTTCTCAAATGGTTTAAGTCTGCATAATGTGTTATATGTACCCAAATTTCATGCCAATTTAATGTCAGGACCTCAACTTGCTAAGTCTAGCAAATGTTCTGCCTATTTTGACATCTTTTCTTTGTCCATTATGCAGGCGGATACAAGCTAGGAGGATTATTGGTATAGCTAGCCTTATTCATGGCCTCTACAGAATAAGTCTTCCATTAGCTAAGTGCAAACCACAATCTGTTAGTAGTTCTAATAATTGTAACTCTGTTTGTGAGCCTACCACTTCCACACACATTAACAGTACATCTACAACACCCAAACTTACATATACAAATAGTGATCACACACCTACCACATCTGTAACACATACATCACATAGTCACCATCACACTTCATCTAATACTACACCATGTAATGACCAATTGTTGAATGAAAATATTGAAAATTCTGGCAAATCTACTTGTTCTGATCTTTCTATTTCCTACTCTTGCTTATGGCATATGAGACTAGAGCATATTCCCCTAAACAGACATCAATGTATGTAAAAACAGTTTCCCTTCATCAAATTTGAAAACCTCAAAACACCATGCGACACTTGTCACTTAGCCAAACAAAGAAAATTACCTTATCCCCTAAGCATAACCAAAACAAATAAACCATTTGATCTTCTTCATGCTAACATTTGGGGACCTTATTCCCATACCTCCATTTTAGGTCATAAATACTTTCTCACCCTTGTAGATGACTACACTAGATTTACTTGGGTTATCCTAATGAAAACCAAAGGAGAAACCCATGGACACCTTACCAAATTCATCTCTTACATTGAAAACCAATTTAACACTACACTAAAATGCCTAAGGAGTGACAGTGGCCCTGAGTTCATGATGAATGAATTTCTCTCATCAAAGGGAATAATTCACCAAAAATCCTATGTGGAAACACCTCAACAAAATGGGACTGTTGAGAGAAAACATCAACACATCCTAAATGTAGCTAGAGCCTTATCATTTCAAGCTCATTTACCCCTTAATCTTTGGAACTTTGCCATCCAGCATTCTGTGCATCTTATTAACAAAATCCCTACACCATTGCTTAAAGACAAATCCCCATACCAAGTCCTATATGACCAACCTCCCACCTTCTTACACCTCAAAGTCTTTGGTTGTCTATCCTTTGCCTCCACCTTGTCTGCCAATAGGTCTAAATTTGACCCTCGTGCAAGAAAAACTGTATTTCTTGGCTTCACTGATGGAGTCAAGGGGTTCCTTTTATATGATTTACAATCTCACCAGCTCATTACTTCAAGAAATGTGATTTTCTATGAGAATCATTTCCCATTTCAACCAAACAAACAAAACTCCAATGCCCAGAACAATGACCCTGCCCCTGCCACTACTTCAATACCTTCACCTTCCTTATTTGATTCTACACCAACTCCACTGACACCAACCACAAATCAACCTACACCTACCTCATCTAACCCTTTGCCTATCTCTCCTATTATTCCAACATCACAATCAGCTTGTCAAACTTTACCCAATCACCCTCCTAACCCTACAGTAACTGATACTTCTTTTCCCACCACCCAACGCATTAGAAAATCTACAAGAATAAAGTTTGCACCTAGATATTTGGGGGACTACCATTGTAATATGTCTAGCTGTATTGATAATTCTTCAGGTATCTTCTCTTCCACTCTCTATCCTTTATCTTCAGTTTTGTCTTATAAACACTGTTCTCCTTCTTATTCAAAATTTTGTGCTTCCATTACTGTTAACACTGAGCCTACTACCTTCACTCAAGCTTCTGAGCATGAGTGTTGGAGAAAGGCAATGGGTGCTGAACTTCAAGCCCTTGATTTAAACAAAACTTCGTCTCTTGTTGAATTACCCCCTGGCAAGACCCTAATTGACTGTAAATGGGTCTACAAGATGATGAATCCCCATCACATGATGGTTTTCAGTGTTAAAAAGGGATTTTTACTTGGAGTTTTTGATGAATAACAATGAAGTTGATGAGAATTTAACAATTTGTGCTATTAGAAATTTATTTGCTATGCAGTGTTTATGCTGGGTTTTGTCGTGATTTTGTGCCCAGGGACTAGGTGGAATTGAAGAACAAAGTAGTGCAGGCAAATGGACTCAATGGTGCAATAGCAAGGAGCATTCAGCCAAATGGCGCGCAACTGGCGCGTGAGTGGCGCACCACGCGCGAGAAGACAGCAGGAAAGGCGCCCAACTGGCGCGTGAGTGGCGCTGGAGCGCGAGTGGCGCACCAATCAGCGGCAGACGCGTTAAAACACGCGTTGGACGCGTTTTTCAGTATCGGGGGACGTATTTTGAACCCTAGCACACAGCGAGAACTGATTGCTCTGGATCGGCGTTGAAGATTTGAGACTTGGGAACAGGGATTGAAGCTTCACATGTGTTCGTCTACATCTCCAATTTGTAATTCTTCTCTTTCCTTTTCCTTAATCATGTGTAACTAAACCCTAATGTTAGGGATGAATGAATGTTGACGTAGCACTATTGTCGATGGTTTAGAATTTTATTTATATCATACTCTCTCGCATTTTGCGTATCGAATTTCTACGCTTAATGCTTTTTATGGTTGGAAAACTCATACATTGATATTTTGTTCAATTATGAAATGGAAGTTTTGTTTTTGAATGTTTGAAATTCTATACCTTCAATTCGTAGCTTAGGAATAATCTATGAGTTGTTGTATATTGCAAACCCTCGTTTTAAATGCTTGTCGTTAATTAGAATCGCTTAAGGAATTAGGGTTTGTAGTTATCGTCAAAGGACTAGTTATCTAAGGAATTAGGAATTAGTGAATGTTGTGGGTTTGATAGCAAAATTAGAGAGAGCTTATCCTTCAAATTAAATCAGTGCAATAGTGTGAAATCAATAGGAATTCATCCCTAGCATCTTCTCCATCGTATCTTTTCAAACGCGTTCTTCGTTTCTATTATTAAAAACATAAAAAGAATATTTTATTGCTTTACTTTAGAGCTTCATAGCTCAATCAAATCAATCTCATCCTAGTTCAATTTGGTTCCTTTAGTAGTTGTTAACGTAACTGGTAATTAAATTCGATCCTTGAGGACGATACCCGGTACTTGCCGGTTTTATTACTTGCACGATTCGGTACACTTGCCGAAAGTTCAACAAGTTTTTGGCGCCGTTGCCGGGGACCGAAATTACATTCACCAGTAATTCGAAGGCAACTGCTAATTCGAACCCGTACATATTTACATTTACTTTAGCTTTATTTTTGTTTATTGAATATATATTACACAGTTTGCGTTGACACTTGTCTGAGTTTCCTGTTGTCTCAGTGCATGCGTAGAACAGTAGATCCTAAAGATTTACTCTTCAATCCTGAGATCGAGAAGACTGCGAGAGCTAATCGAAAGGAAGCAAAGTTAAGAAAGCAAAGAGAGAAAATCTCAACAACCGGAGAGTCTTCTGTGCAACCAACTGTGACTGAAATCATGGGAGACGCTTCACCACCAAGGCGCACTCTAGGCGACTTTGGGAGAAGAAACCAAGGCGTCCAAGCTTACACCTTCCAACCTGTGGGAGCGGTAGCATTTGAGATCAAGTCTTCGATTCTCAACGCCTTGAAATCAGAACAATTCTCTGGGTCTGATGCTGAAGATCCAAATCAACACTTATTTCAATTCTATGAAATTTGTGGGTCCACAAATCCTGCGGGAGTGACTGAAGACCAGAAAAAGTTGCGGCTATTTCCATATACTTTGACTGGTAGGGCTAAAGATTGGTTGAACACTATCCCAGCAGGAACTATCAACAATTGGGGTGATCTAGAGAGCAAATTTCTTGAAAGATTTTTCCCAATTTCAAAGTTCATCAAGAAGCGGGCTGAAATATCAAACTTCGAGCAGGGGGACACAGAATCTCTATATGATGCGTGGGAAAGGTTCAAATTGCTGTTAAAGAAATGTCCTTCGCATGGTATTGATGACTTTGTTCAGTTGCAAACCTTCTGTCATGGTTTGCGGCCTCAAACAAGGATGATGCTAGATGCCTCAGCTGGAGGGTCTTTGGGTACCAAAACTGCAGAGGAAGCAAGACAATTGGTAGAGCATATGGCTTCTAATGAGTACAGAATTCAAAATGATAGAGGGGCAACAATGAAGAAAGGGATGTTAGCGTTGGACTCTAATAGTGCTGTGTTGGCTCAACAAAAGGTAATGTCACTTCAAATCGAGGCTCTCACTAAACAGTTAGCTGCTGCCTTGCCAGGTGGATCTCAAACTCCTGCAACTGCTCAAGCAGTGCATTTCGGTGCGTGTAACTATTGTGGTAGAGAAGCTCATGAAGGTGACTGTGCAACTCATGGAGATAGCAGTGAACAGGTTAATTACATGGGAAACTTTCAGAAGCAAGGTGGGAACCCGTTTTCTAACACATACAATTCTGGGTGGAAGAATCATCCCAACTTCTCTTGGAAAAATAAAGATGCCGCAGGGTCAAGTCAGCAACAACAGTATCAAGCACTTCATCAAGAACAAAAGAAGCCGTCTCAAATGGAAGATGCTTTGACTCAATTCATGCAGATGACAAAGACAACTTTCCTATCTCAAGACCAAGCTATGAAAAATATGGAAAAGAATCATGAAGCTTCCATGAAAAACTTAGAGGTTCAGATTGGGCAATTATCAAAGAAACTTGCTGAATCATCTGGTAGTGGATTCTCTGCTACTACTATTGATAACCCAAAAAATGAAACTACTAAGGCTATTACACTAAGAAGTGATCAGGAGTTGAAGACTCCTGTGGTAAATTGTGAGAAGAAGGTGTCAGTAGAAAATGAAAAAAGTGAGTTGAGTGAAAAAAATGAAAAAAATGGAGAAGTCGAAAATGAGTTGAGTGAAAAAAATGAGGGAGGTGTGAAGAACCTTGATGAAAACAAATTGTTTTTTGATGTGCAGGTGAAAGAGAAACCAAAGGCACCTCCTTCACACATAAAGTTGCCATATCCTCGTGCTAGTAAGAAGAATCAAAAAGATGAGCAGTATGCAAAGTTCATGGATATTTTCAAGCAGCTTCAAATCAACATACCCTTTGCAGAAGCTCTGGAACAGATGCCCACTTATGCCAAGTTCATGAAGGAGCTGTTGACAAAGAAGAGGAAATTCAAAGAAGACGAAACAGTGGCTTTGACTGAAGAGTTCAGTGCTATCATCCAAAGGAAGCTTCCTCAGAAAATGAAAGATCCTGGAAATTTCACCATCCCTTGTGCAATTGGTGACTTAGCTATTGGCAAGGCTCTTTGTGATCTGGGGGCTAGCATTAATCTTATGCCCTTATCGATGCTGAAGAGACTTGGTGGAGGTGAGGTTAAACCAACTAGAATGTCGTTGCATCTTGCTGATCGATCCATCAAATATCCCTATGGAGTCTTAGAAGATGTTCTGGTAAGAGTTGACAAATTTCTATTTCCTGTTGACTTTGTAATTCTTGACATGGAGGAAGATACCGAGGTACCAATTATCCTTGGTAGACCATTCTTAGCCACTGGGAGAGCCTTGATTGATGTACAGCAAGGTAAGCTAATCTTGAGGTTCCAAGATGAGAAGGTTACTTTTAATGTTTTTGAAGCTATGCGCCATCCGGATGACAAAGGGCAGTGTTTTAGGGTGGATGTGATTGAGAACTCTGTTCAAGAAACTTTTAGACATGACTTACCATCTCCTCCATTAGAGAAGGTAATTGTGAACTCTATTGAAGAAGCAAATGAGAACCTGGGAAGTGAAATAGAAGATTGTATTCTGCAATTTGAAGCTTCTCAGGTAGAAAGAGTTTTAAAGAAAAAAGAGGAGCTAGATAGGGGGAGAGTCCCGAGAAAAAGATTCCTGAATTGAAACAACTTCCCCCTCATTTGAAGTATGTTTTCCTTGCAAATGATGATCTTCATCCAGCTATCATTAGTAGCTCCTTGACCAAATTGGAAGAGGAGAAGTTGATGAGGGTGCTAAGAAGTAACAAAAATGCTTTAGGCTGGACTATCTCCGACCTTAAGGGGATAAGTCCAGCATTTTGCATGCATAAGATCAAACTCGAGGAAGAATTCAAACCTGTGATTCAACCTCAGCGAAGACTAAATCCTACCATGAAAGAGGTGGTGCGGAAGGAAGTCTTAAAGCTCTTAGATGCCGGGATGATTTATCCTATCTCAGATAGCTCGTGGGTGAGTCCGGTTCATGTGGTTCCCAAGAAGGGTGGTATGACCGTAATGAGAAATGATAAGAATGAGCTGATTCCGACTCGAACTGTTACGGGTTGGAGGATGTGCATTGATTACCGGAGGTTAAAACAAGCAACTCGGAAGGACCACTTCCCATTGCCGTTCATGGATCAGATGCTGGAGAGGTTGGCTGGACAAGCTTTCTATTGCTTTTTGGATGGATACTCTGGGTACAACCAGATAGCGGTAGACCCAGAAGATCAAGAGAAGACAGCCTTCACATGTCCCTTCGGTGTGTTCGCATATCGGAGGATGCCCTTCGAGTTGTGCAATGCTCCGGCGACTTTTCAAAGGTGCATGTTTTCTATATTCTCTGATATGATGGAAAATGCGATTGAGGTATTTATGGATGACTTTTCTGTTTTTGGTCCTAGTTATGATTCTTGCTTGTCTAACCTTGATGCAGTTTTGAAGAGATGCGCTGAAACCAATTTAGTTTTGAATTGGGAGAAGTGCCACTTTATGGTTAAAGAAGGTATTGTGCTTGGCCATAAAATCTCTGCAAAAGGCATTGAGGTTGACCAAGCAAAAATTTTAAGTAATAGAAAAGTTACCTCCTCCTCTAAATGTAAAAGGAGTGAGAAGTTTTTTAGGGCACGCCGGTTTTTATCGACGTTTCATAAAAGACTTCTCCAAGATTGCAAAACCTTTATGCAATCTACTTGTTAAGGAGGCTGAATTTGTTTTTGATAATGATTGTTTGTGTGCTTTTAATATCTTGAAGGGAAAACTCATCTCTGCTCCAGTCATAGTAGCCCCCAATTGGGATGTTCCATTTGAACTTATGTGTGACGCTAGTGACTATGCAGTGGGTGCTGTATTGGGGCAGAGATCGGAGAAATTCTTTCATGCTATATACTATGCTAGCAAGGTTTTGAATGAAAATCAAGTGAATTATGCAACAACTGAAAAAGAATTGCTAGCCATGGTGTTTGCATTGGAAAAATTTCGCCCCTATTTGGTTGGTTCTAAAGTAATTGTTTTCACTGACCATGCAGCAATCAAATATCTGTTAACCAAGGGCGAGTCTAAGCCTCGACTCCTTAGGTGGATTTTGCTTTTGCAGGAATTTGATTTGGAGATCAAAGACAAAAAGGGGAGCGAAAATGTGGTGGCAGATCATTTATCTAGGCTGGACAACAAAGAGGTCACGGCTCGGGAGAATGAAATTCTTGAAGAATTCCCCGACGAGAAGTTGTTGGCAGTTGAAGAGAGACCGTGGTTTGCCGACATAGCAAATTACAAAGTAGCCGGGATGGTGCCGGAAGACTTCACATGGCAACAAAAGAAAAAGTTCCTCCGTGATGCTCAACATTACCTTTGGGATGATCCGTATCTCTTCAAAGTTGGTACGGATGGACTTCTTAGGTGATGTGTTTTCGGAGATGAAAGTAAAAGTATTCTGTGGCATTGTCATGATTCTCCATGTGGAGGGCACTATAACGGGGAACGCACAGCTGCTAAGGTACTTCAGTCTGGTTTTTATTGGCCATCCGTCTTCAAGGATGCGCAAGATTATGTAAAGAGCTGTGACAAATGCCAGAGAACCGGCAATATTTCACGTAGGGGGGAGATGCCATTGAACCCCATTCTAGAAGTTGAAGTGTTTGATTGTTGGGGCATTGATTTCATGGGGCCATTCCCACCATCTCACTCTTTCATGTATATTTTGGTGGGAGTTGACTATGTTTCAAAGTGGGTGGAAGCCATTGCCACCTCAAAGAGCGACTCTCAGACCGTGGTGAAATTTGTGAAGAAGAACATCTTTTCAAGATTTGGGGTCCCGAGAGTTTTAATCAGTGATGGAGGTAGCCACTTTTGCAACACCCAGCTAAACAAGGTGCTCTCCAAATATGGTGTAAAGCACAAAGTAGCATCTCCATATCACCCTCAGACCAATGGGCAAGCTGAAGTTTCAAACAGGGATATAAAGAGAATTCTGGAGAAGACAGTCTCATCATCTAGAAAAGATTGGTCACTTAAGTTAGATGACGCTCTATGGGCTTATAGGACAGCTTTCAAGTCTCCCATAGGCTTAACTCCATATCAAATGGTTTATGGCAAATCATGCCATTTACCGGTTGAGTTGGAGCATAAAGCATATTGGGCTCTTAAAATGTTTAACTTTGATTTGAATGATGCAAGTGAGAAAAGGAAGCTGCAGCTTCATGAACTCGAAGAAATGAGGTTGCAAGCATATGAATCTTCGAAGCTGTACAAGCAGAAGGTCAAAGCATACCATGACAAGAAGATCTTAAAAAGAGAATTCAGGCCAGGGCAACAGGTTCTTTTGTTTAATTCTAGACTGAAGTTATTTCCTGGAAAACTGAAGTCCAAATGGTCTGGTCCATTCACAATCAAAGAGGTTAAGCCTTATGGAGCAATCGAATTGGAGGAACCGTCCTCAAAAAGAAGTTGGATGGTTAATGGGCAGAGATTGAAGCCATACCTTGGCGAAGTGGTGGAAAGAGAGAAGCTGGCCTTGGTTTTAAGCGACCCTTAAAAAAAAGAAAAATCGAGGTAACGTCAAGCTAGTGACGTTAAAGAAGCGCTTTTTTGGGAGGCAACCCAATTTTCTCAACCCTTATCTTTTTAATTTTTCGCATTATTTTTCTTAAATTAGGTACTTTAGGATGCATGTTAGTCACAATCAATTTTTGCAAGAATCAAATGGTCTCAGCCAAGTCGCGCAAAACTCACAGGGCATTCTGCCAATTCGCGCTGCACTCGCGCTCCACGCGCAAAACAAGCAAGGCCCCTGCCAATTCGTGCTGCACTGGCGCGTCACGCGCCACTGTGTTGCATGCCCCTGCCAATTCGCGCGCCACTTGCGCGTAAGTGGCGCCCCGCGCGCCACTGGAAGTATAAATCTCGCGCGGCACTGGCGCTGGGCATCCTTTCACGCGTGAAGCATCTTCCAATCTTAGGTTTTCTAAAATTTTCTTGATCCAAGGAGCTTTAATCTAAAAGTTTGTTGTGGGGTTTTGAATTTACAGCTTATTGTCTTCACCCACATCAATTATCAAGTAAGTATTCCCTTCTCAAACTTAATTTCTTTCAAGATTCATCTCATTGCACTTAATGGGTAAACTCAAATTTTGATGATGATTTTGATAGAAATTGTAATATGGCTGTTGTTGTGTTGATTTATGTGTTGAGAAATTGATGAAAATCAAGTTTGGGGTTGATTAAGTTGATTGTAGGTTGTTGTTCATGTGTGGAGTGGATGTGCACACCACTTGTTTGATAAAATGTTTAAACTAGAAACCATGAACAACATGCTTGCATTTGTAAACAACAACCTTGTGCTTGAAAATAGTTTGAGAATTTGGTTATGTGAACTCAATACCTTCTTGAAAGGTAAATTATGTGTGACTATAGTTGAACAAGAAGAGTTACGTCATGTTTATTTGTGCACTAACCTTCACCAATCTTGTGCGCGAAAATTTTATTATGATGTGAACAGGATATGGCCGACAAAGGAAAGAAGAGGAAGACGGTTGGTCGTGGTTCGACATCCCAAACTCATAATTCCGAGTACAACTCTGAGATGTTTAGATCATTGGGATGTGAAAAGTTCCACGACTCAATTAATGTGAACTCAAAGTTTGTCAAAGAAAAAGCCCTTCTCCTTGCTCCGGGTGAGTTCGAAGAGATTAGAGGAAACATTAGCAACAGAGGATGGGAGCAATATGTGGTTTATCCAAAGGAGGCGAGCAAGGCTCTAGTCTTCGAATTCTTTTCTAATGTCTTTCCTAAGCCTACAGTTGGTATCACAGCAAGTTATGTTCGGGGTCGTAATGTCCCCTTTGATGCTGCTACTATCAACAGGCTATTTGGGTTAGCACCGGTGCCAGTTCTGAATTGTATGTTCAAAACCAAATTAAGTAGAAAGAATATAAAGGGAGACCCGGGACGCGCGGCTGAGATTCGTGAAGCGTTGTGCAAACCCGGAATGGATTGGGTAAGAAACACAAGTGGCGAACCTCAAAAGATTCTTACCAGCTCCCTCACCCCAGTTGCTAGAGGGTGGGCGGCTTTCATCCTTGCCACTATCTGCCCGAGTTCAAACCAATCTGAGCTGAGTCTCGACAGGGCAATCTTAGCCTCATGCATCATTCGAGGAGAGCCTGTCAATCTAGGGTGGATTCTAGAGGGTGGGCGGCTTTCATCCTTGCCACTATCTGCCCGAGTTCAAACCAATCTGAGCTGAGTCTCGACAGGGCAATCTTAGCCTCATGCATCATTCGAGGAGAGCCTGTCAATCTAGGGTGGATTCTAGAAAAAGAGCTCAGGAGCTTTGCCAAGTTTAAAGATGGGGCTTTGCCAAGTTATTAGAGGTATGCTAGTCTCATTGCATTGTTGTGTGAAAAAGCAGGTGTAGTAGCCGATGCAGATGAAGACACTATTTCACCAGCCTCTGCAATTACTGGGAATTGGATTCGCTCTAGGCTAGGACTTGAGCATCCGGTTCAAAGAGAAGAGCCTCAACATGAGCAGCCAGATGAGCAAGAACCAACCTTTAACATTGATGATTTTTCGGTTGGGCCGTCTGCAGAAGATTTTCAGAATCTGCAAGCAAGAATGGATGTTCTGGCAGCAAATCAGGAGCGAATGACAGCAAACCAGGAGGAGATGAGACGGACCCAGGCAAGAATGGCAGCGGAGTACAGGTTTGGGATGAGAGCCCTCTACAGAGCCATGTGCACGATTCAGAGTGGAGGACAGTTGGACCCGGAGGCTGACATCTTTCAGGCACCTCCGCCGTAGACCCTGGACGCGGTTGAGTAGTCTACTCACCGCTATGGTATTTTCTCTCTTTCCCTCACCAAAGTACACAACCAACTAATGCAAGGATAAGGGAAAGAGAGAAAATACCATAGCGGTGAGTAGATTACTCAACCGCGTCCAGGGTCTACTGCGGAGGTGCCTGAAAGATGTCAGCCTCCGGGTCCAACTGTCCTCCACTCTGAACCGTGCACATGGCTCTGTAGAGGGCTCTCATCCCAAACCTGTACTCCGCTGCCATTCTTGCCTGGGTCCGTCTCATCTCCTCCTGGTTTGCTGTCATTCGCTCCTGATTTGCTGCCAGAACATCCATTCTTGCTTGCAGATTCTGAAAATCTTCTGCAGACGGCCCAACCGAAAAATCATCAATGTTAAAGGTTGGTTCTTGCTCATCTGGCTGCTCATGTTGAGGCTCTTCTCTTTGAACCGAATGCTCAAGTCCTAGCCTAGAGCGAATCCAATTCCCAGTAATTGCAGAGGCTGGTGAAATAGTGTCTTCATCTGCATCGGCTACTACACCTGCTTTTTCACACAACAATGCAATGAGACTAGCATACCTCCAATAACTTGGCAAAGCCCCATCTTTAAACTTGGCAAAGCTCCTGAGCTCTTTTTCTAGAATCCACCCTAGATTGACAGGCTCTCCTCGAATGATGCATGAGGCTAAGATTGCCCTGTCGAGACTCAGCTCAGATTGGTTTGAACTCGGGCAGATAGTGGCAAGGATGAAAGCCGCCCACCCTCTAGCAACTGGGGTGAGGGAGCTGGTAAGAATCTTTTGAGGTTCGCCACTTGTGTTTCTTACCCAATCCATTCCGGGTTTGCACAACGCTTCACGAATCTCAGCCGCGCGTCCCGGGTCTCCCTTTATATTCTTTCTACTTAATTTGGTTTTGAACATACAATTCAGAACTGGCACCGGTGCTAACCCAAATAGCCTGTTGATAGTAGCAGCATCAAAGGGGACATTACGACCCCGAACATAACTTGCTGTGATACCAACTGTAGGCTTAGGAAAGACATTAGAAAAGAATTCGAAGACTAGAGCCTTGCTCGCCTCCTTTGGATAAACAACATATTGCTCCCATCCTCTGTTGCTAATGTTTCCTCTAATCTCTTCGAACTCACCCGGAGCAAGGAGAAGGGCTTTTTCTTTGACAAACTTTGAGTTCACATTAATTGAGTCACGGAACTTTTCACATCCCAATGATCTAAACATCTCAGAGTTGTACTCGGAATTATGAGTTTGGGATGTCGAACCACGACCAACCGTCTTCCTCTTCTTTCCTTTGCCGGCCATATCCTGTTCACATCATAATAAAATTTTCGCGCACAAGATTGGTCAAGGTTAGTGCACAAATAAACATGACATAACTCTTCTTGTTCAACTATAGTCACACATAATTTACCTTTCAAGAAGGTATTGAGTTCACATAACCAAATTCTCAAACTATTTTCAAGCACAAGGTTGTTGTTCACAAATGCAAGCATGTTGTTCATGGTTTCTAGTTTAAACATTTTATCAAACAAGTGGTGTGCACATCCACTCCACACATGAACAACAACCTACAATCAACTTAATCAACCCCAAACTTGATTTTCATCAATTTCTCAACACATAAATCAACACAACAACAGCCATATTACAATTTCTATCAAAATCATCATCAAAATTTGAGTTTACCCATTAAGTGCAATGAGATGAATCTTGAAAGAAATTAAGTTTGAGAAGGGAATACTTACTTGATAATTGATGTGGGTGAAGACAATAAGGTGTAAATTCAAAACCCCACAACAAACTTTTAGATTAAAGCTCCTTGGATCAAGAAAATTTTAGAAAACCTAAGATTGGAAGATGCTTCACGCGTGAAAGGATGCCCAGCGCCAGTGCCGCGCGAGATTTATACTTCCAGTGGCGCGCGGGGCGCCACTTACGCGCAAGTGGCGCGCGAATTGGTAGGGGCATGCAACAGAGTGGCGCGCGACGCGCCAGTGCAGCGCGAATTGGCAGGGGCCTTGCTTGTTTTGCGCGTGGAGCGCGAGTGCAGCGCCAGTGCAGCGCGAATTGGCAGAATGCCCTGTGAGTTTTGCGCGACTTGGCTGAGACCATTTGATTCTTGCAAAAATTGATTGTGACTAACATGCATCCTAAAGTACCTAATTTAAGAAAAATAATGCGAAAAATTAAAAAGATAAGGGTTGAGAAAATTGGGTTGCCTCCCAAAAAGCGCTTCTTTAACGTCACTAGCTTGACGTTACCTCGATTTTTCTTTTTTTTTAAGGGTCGCTTAAAACCAAGGCCAGCTTCTCTCTTTCCACCACTTCGCCAAGGTTTGGCTTCAATCTCTGCCCATTAACCATCCAACTTCTTTTTGAGGACGATTCCTCCAATTCGATTGCTCCATAAGGCTTAACCTCTTTGATTGTGAATGGACCAGACCATTTGGACTTCAGTTTACCAGGAAATAACTTCAGTCTAGAATTAAACAAAAGAACCTGTTGCCCTGGCCTGAATTCTCTTTTTAAGATCTTCTTGTCATGGTATGCTTTGACCTTCTGCTTGTACAGCTTCGAAGATTCATATGCTTTGACCTTCTGCTTGTCATGGTATTTTCTCTCTTTCCCTTATCCTTGCATTAGTTGGTTGTGTACTTTGGTGTTTATTTTAGTTAGTTGTCGCTATGTGATTCTATTTTTGTTTTGCTTTTGTTTCTGTAAATAGGCCTTCCCCTAAATTAATCAGTGAGGACACTGCAAAGTTTTGAGCGGGGGGAGGACCTATTGTCAAGTCAGTGTCAGTGTCATGGATTATGTGCAATCATGTAGCGAATTATTCAAAAAAAAAATGAGTTGAGCAAACTTAGTGATGAATTGGTGAGAATTGAGCGAATAGTTACCCTGTGGTGAATGAACTAGTGCACTCTTGCTTCCACATTTAAAACATGAACTCAGGTGGAACTTAGTGATCCTAGAGATGATTGTAGCTAAACTAGTTGTTTGGTGGACCATGGGAGTTGCCAAATTTTTACTAAAAATATAGGGTACCATAAGAAACTAAGTTTGGGGTTCTTTGAGCTATATTAAGGCAAAGCATGAAAGAATGGGATTAAGCCAAGTGCACATAGCTTAGAATGTTTGTATTGTGATTGTAAATATGTGTCATTGTTGTCATTGCCCATTAAAAAAAAAAAGAAGAAAAAGAAAAGAAAAGAGTGAAATAAGCTGTCATTTTGAACTGAGTAGGGAGGCTATTCTGTGGAGACACATTATAGTTTCAGTCAAAAAGATGAGAAATGGTAGTTAGGTTGATTATGAAGTAGGGAGGCCAATTTGTGGTGACACACTTTGGTTTCAGTCGAAATAAGTAATCAACCTGTGAGAAAAGTGAGGAAAGAATCAGGGCAATGCAACATAAACGTCAAGTATTGTTTGTTTTTGAATTCTGTTTTAGTTTCTATTGCTGCAGCATCTATTGCTGCAGCATTTCAGTGAAGTTGTAATAAGTGCACTGTCCTAGAGTTCGGAATTGCTAAATCAAAGCCCTTTGTCATGCTTAAACCCCATTCGGAGCGAGAATTGTTAGTCTACCTTTTGTTTTGAAACATCTTTGGCAGTCTCGGAAGAAAGCCCTCTAGTCTTAGTTAAACGCATTTTGAAACTAGCTGTGTTCCAACTGAGTTAAGTGTCACACACGCACTATTGAGCAAGAATGTGCTAGTAAAAGTACCACATGTGGGTTTGCAATTGAGGGACCAGTCTGAAAGTTGATGCTCAACTTGTTTCCTTGATGTTTGTGTTAAGTGATGGATTCTTATGTGATTGCATGTTATCTGATGTTTGTTTTGCCTTGTCTTGTCTTTGCTTGAGGACAAGCAAACGTTTAAGTTTGGGATTGTGATGAATCCCCATCACATGATGGTTTTCAGTGTTAAAAAGGGATTTTTACTTGGAGTTTTTGATGAATAACAATGAAGTTGATGAGAATTTAACAATTTGTGCTATTAGAAATTTATTTGCTATGCAGTGTTTATGCTGGGTTTTGTCGTGATTTTGTGCCCAGGGACTAGGTGGAATTGAAGAACAAAGCAGTGCAGGCAAATGGACTCAATGGTGCAATAGCAAGGAGCATTCAGCCAAATGGCGCGCAACTGGCGCGTGAGTGGCACACCACGCGCGAGAAGACAGCAGGAAAGGCGCCCAACTGGAGCGTGAGTGGCGCTGGAGCGCGAGTGGCGCGCCAATCAGCGGCAGACGCGTTAAAACACGCGTTGGACGCGTTTTTCAGTATTGGGGGACGTATTTTGAACCCTAGCACACGGCGAGAACTGATTGCTCTAGATCGGCGTTGAAGATTCGAGACTTGGGAACAGGGATTGAAGCTTCACATGTGTTCGTCTACATCTCCAATTTGTAATTCTTCTCTTTCCTTTTCCTTAATCATGTGTAACTAAACCCTGATGTTAGGGATGAATGAATGTTGACGTAGCACTATTGTCGATGGTTTAGAATTTTATTTATATCATACTCTCTCGCATTTTGCGTATCGAATTTCTACGCTTAATGCTTTTTATGGTTGGAAAACTCATACAATGATATTTTGTTCAATTATGAAATGAAAGTTTTGTTTTTGAATGTTTGAAATTCTATACCTTCAATTCGTAGCTTAGGAATAATCTATGAGTTGTTGTATATTGCAAACCCTCGTTTTAAATGCTTGTCGTTAATTAGAATCGCTTAAGGAATTAGGGTTTGTAGTTATCGACAAAGGACTAGTTATCTAAGGAATTAGGAATTAGTGAATGTTGTGGGTTTGATAGCAAAATTAGAGAGAGCTTATCCTTCAAATTAAATCAGTGCAATAGTGTGAAATCAATAGGAATTCATCCCTAGCATCTTCTCCATCGTATCTTTTCAAACGCGTTCTTCGTTTCTATTATTAAAAACATAAAAAGAATATTTTATTGCTTTACTTTAGAGCTTCATAGCTCAATCAAATCAATCTCATCCTAGTTCACTTTGGTTCCTTTAGTAGTTGTTAACGTAACTGGTAATTAAATTCGATCCTTGAGGACGATACCCGGTACTTGCCGGTTTTATTACTTGCACGATTCGGTACACTTGCCGAAAGTTCAACACAAGATTAAGTACAATGCTGATGGAAGCATTGAGAGGTACAAGGCACGCCTGGTTGCAAAGGGATATAACCAAACAGAGGGTATTGACTATTTTGATACATTCAGTTCTGTTGCCAAGCTCACCACAGTGAGAACTTTACTGGCACTGGCAGCAATTAAAGGCTGATTTCTAGAATAGCTAGATGTAAATAATGATTTTCTACATGGTGAACTTAATGAGGAGGTTTATATGTCTCTCCCTCAAGGTTGTTCTGTCCCTAACAGCACCTTATCTAGTCTTGTTTGCAGGTTATATAAGTCACGTTCCAAGCAAGGCATCCTACTCAATCAAAGAAAATACACCCTTGATTTGTTGCAAGACAATGGCAATCTTGCCACCAAGCCTGTCACCACTCCTGGTGATCCTTCTGCCAAACTACACCCTTTCCCTGATGAATCTTCATATAGAAGACTTGTTGGTCGTCTCCTATATCTCACCACCACTAGACCAGATATATGCCATGCTGTTCAACAACTTAGCCAATTAGTGGCTAAGCCTCTCATGTCTCACTTCAAAGCTGCCACACGTATACTGAGATACCTTAAATATGCTCCAGCAAAGGGTCTGTTTTTCTTTGCATCCACCACCGATACTCTTTTTGGCTTTGCTGATTCTGATTGGGCCTATTGCCCTGATACCAGAATGTCAATCACAAGCTACTGTGTCTTCCTTGGGAACTCGCTGATATCATGGAAGTCAAAGAAGCAGAATACTGTTTCAAGATCATCCTCAGAAGCAGAATACTGTGTCTTCCTTGGGAACTTTCTTGCGAGATTCAATGGTTCCACTACTTACTTGCTGATTTGCACTCTGCTCCAACCAAAGCTACAGCTGTCTATTGTGACAACAAATCAGCAATCTATCTGGCCCATAATCCTACCTTTCATGAGAGGACCAAACATATTGAGATAGACTATCACGTTCGAGAGAAGATTCAACAAGGTGTCATTCATCTGCTCCTTATTCCCTCAAGCTCTCAACTTGCATATGTCTTCACCAAGCCATTACACACTCCTTCCTTCTCTGCTTTGATCAACAAGTTGGGCCTATGTGATATCCATAGTCCAACTTGAGGGAGGATATTAGAGTTATATTTATTTATCACTAACTACAGTCAACTAGCTTAGTTAGATTAACTCATGTAAAGTCAATAGTTAATACTTTACTCTTTTTCTGTTAGTTAGTCAGTTAGGCTAGTTTCTCATTTCTGTTAGATGGAACTTGTATATATGGTCCTTAACTGAACTTCATGTACAAATTCATTCATTCTTTTCTCAATAACAAGATATGAATTCTATTTTCTGCTGGTGTTGGGATTTCAAGATATAGTTTAATTCAAAATGCATACCTGATGTGAGATATTTAAAATGAGTAGAAGCTTTTTAATAAGACAATGGCCTCAACCCCCCAAGTACCAACACAAGCCAAAAGAGGTTGATAACTGCTAAATCACAAAAGCAACGAGCCACTGATCATACCATATAGTAATTAACAAATGAGCCACCATTTTGTGGTACATGAGAATCCGAGCATCTTCATGTCTAAATTTACAGCCATTTGAGGAGCCCATTTGGTTAAGCTTTTCCAGGAGCACCAATTTCCCACTCTGTTTGTCCAAACTCGTTCCCTATCTATCATATTCAATTAGGATCATTATTGTAACAATACAAATAAACATGTTATTTAAATCATATACTTTTTTTTAAAATGGCAAAGAATATTATATAATATATAATGTGTGTCTTTTAGGAACACAAAAACCTTTATACGGATGGTCTGTGATAAACACAGTAGAGTCGGAGCAAAACAATGGAAAATTAATAGCATTAGCACTCCAAATCACTAAAAGGTTTAGTAATGCCACACATTCACAAACTCCAATCCTATCCCTGAAGATACATTCCAGGGGCCACACACCACTCATTAGGGGTGTGCATTA
Organism: Astragalus glycyphyllos; assembly: GCA_963573325.1. Lineage (NCBI taxonomy): Eukaryota > Viridiplantae > Streptophyta > Magnoliopsida > Fabales > Fabaceae > Astragalus > Astragalus glycyphyllos. The sequence continues at coordinate 70,342,044 of OY754308.1, forward strand.
CCATACCATTTTATACCACACCACTTTTAAAAATTGGTTATGGTTTACTTGTTTATATACACCAGGTTATATTTATAAACTGGTTTGTGAACCAATTCAAAATCGGTAAATACCAATAACCAGTTTAAATCTTGAAACAAAACAAAACAATAAAATTATGCATTAGGCAGAATGAGAGAGAAACAGTGGAAAAAAGAATAATAAAAATAATACAAATTCATTTAACCAAAAGTCACACACAGAGAGTGAGTCACGATAATCTGCTCACGGCGGAGAGAGAGACTGAGGTCACGAGTCACGACAATCTGCTCACGACAGAGAGAGAGAGAGAGGTGAGCAGAGGAAGTGGAAGAGAGAGATGGAGGGTCAGATCCAGGCAAGAACACCACTTGTGCCATCAGTGGGAGAATAGATCAGGCGGTGGTGAGGAGATACTCCGGCGACGGCGCTGCCTTACTGGTCCAGGGAGATCTGATCTCTCTCTGTTTTTTGTCGGCCACAGTGGCAAAGGACTACGACAGCGGTGGCAAAGCAGGATATCGACGTTGGCGAAGGACGGCGACAACGGTGGGCGTGTGGAGGGCTAGCGTTAGTGTCAAAGGGGTGGCGTCGTCAGTGGCGAAGGGCCAGCGTTAGTGAAGGAGAAACGGTGGAATTGGCTTGGCTGTTCACGCAAGAGAGAGGAATGACGTTTCTTCTTTGTGGTTTACTGGTTAGGTTACCCGTTATTAAATTAGGAATACCGGGTCCCACTTTTTTTTACCAAATGGACTGGATCAGTATTTGGTATGGGCTTTTACTAACAGTCCAGTATGGTTTTTGGTATGGTTCAAGTTTACCAATTTTTTTGCACACCCCTACCACTCATAGAAAACGCAATGGCTAGACTTAGCTTTTACCAAAAACCAATTCCAAGAGTAAAGCTTAGTCAAGAAAAAGGTCTAAGAGGGATCTAGAGTTTCATTACAAAAAATCACCACGTTTCTAGTCTCCCAAATAACCCAGAGGAATGAATGGCAGATCTTGATGAACTCCTTTCTACCTTTTCTGGGACTGAGCCCAGCATATAGGATAGAAAACAGAGTAGGGAGATCCGACGGGAGCACCACCACCAACCCCAACAACCTAAACAGCAAGTACCACAATCTCGCTGCAACATCACACCTCAAGAACAAATGACTCTCTGACTCCAATGATTCTCCACAGAGGGCACATCCGATAGTGGTCGGATCAGATAAAACTTCCCTACGTAATAGGTTAGTCTGAGTTTTGAGCCTATTCAGGAGGGCACGTCATGCAAAAGCGACAACCTTAGGAGGTGCAAGAATCTCCCATTGACTATTTAAGGCAAAGAGTGCACCCGGATCCCCCTCACCCGAACTAGGATTGCTATTCATTAACATCTCATACGCTGACTTCACAGAGAAGAGGATCACTAGGTCTAGAAACGACATGAGCTTCCCTAGGAGCTCTTCTTCCCAAGTAAAAAAGGCTCCCCTCCAAGAGAGATCCCAGTCTCTGCCCCCTCCCTCCAACCTTCGCACCTCTTGTACAGAAAGGTTCTTTTGGTTTGAGATCGCAAAGAGTCTCGAGAAGATTATCTTTATTGGGGCTGCTCCCACCCAATGGTCATGCCAAAAAGCAACTGTAGCACCATTCTCGACCTTCTTGATGACTCCCTTTGAGAACCAGTTGGAGATCGAATTAGGATTCACTCTCACTCTACAAATATCCTTCCACCATTGCGATGAGCAGTATGGATGCCTTACCAAGCACAAATGGGGGTTACTAATACCTTCGTTCCCATACTTGGCCCGTATGACTCGGATTACCAGTGAGTCATCATCCATGAGGAGCCGTCGTCGCCACTTTCCCAAGAGGGAGGAATTAAAGAGACGAAGGTCCTTGATTACCAACCCCCCTCTTTCTGCTTACAATCATCCGACCACTTTACCCAAGGAATTTTCTTCCCAGGTGTGGATCCACCCACAAAAAGTCCCTCTGGATTCGAGCCACCTCTTTCCACACTTTAAATGGTATCTTTGTAAAAGATAGGTAGAAGACCGGTATGCTGTTTAGACCTGAATTAATCAGGACGTACGATCTGACCTCCAAAGCTTAGATACCTATTTCGCCACCCCTTGAGGCGACGCCTTAGAGTTTCTATCATCGACTGCCATGTTGCTATGCGCCTATGGCTTGCACATACTGGTTTCCCTAGGTACTTAAAAGGGAGCTCACCTATCCTGCAGTGAAGGAACCCCGCACCTAGACGAGCCACTAACACCCTAGCAATAATCTTATAAAGGCATCCCATAAGAGAAATTGGCCTGAATTCACCTAATGACGGCAGTCAACCTTAGGGATCATAGTAATAGAGTACGAGGTGAATCCCTTTTGGAATCCTGGCAATGCCATGGAACTCTCTGAAGAATGTCCCAACCTCGCCTTTTAACAATTCTTAGAATACTTTCACAAATAAGAAATTAAAACCATCTGATCTCGGGCTCTTATTCCCATCAAAAGAGCTAATGGCATCCTCAATTTCAATTTCAGAAAAAGGGGAAGTAAGACCCTCATTTTGTGCAGAGGAGGCCTGTGGGAATACTACACCATCCAAGAGAGGTCGGTCCCATGACTCTCTGGCATAGTTATTGGAGAAATATCTAACCACTTCATTGCTAACTGCCTCAACCCCTTCAACCCACTCCCCTTCAAATTGTAGAGTAGAGATAAAGTTCCTCCTCCAACGTGCCTTTAGACAAGCATGGAAATAGGCAGAATTTGCATCACCCTCCTTTAGCCAATGCAATCTAGAGCATTGGAATACTCTACGCTCCTTACTTTTCACGAGTTTCCACATTTGAACAAACTTCCTTTACCTGAGACGGAATTATTGGACCTCCTTGTGTCTAGAAAAATTCTCACCCTTCATCATACTCACAATCTTCTTAGTATACCTGGCATTGCTGCCTACCATATTAAAATTACAATCTTGCTTAGAAAATTAGTAGTATTTCATAATCAAGCTTGATAACAATAATATTAAATTTTGATAATTTTAAAACTTGAAAGGTTCACTGTCTGTGAAAGCAATACTTAGGGGTGAGCAAAGGACGGGTTGATACGCGTTACGCTTATCCCTTTCCTGGCCCTAAATTTTTATAGGGTCACTTTTTAGACCCTAATCTGTCCTTAGACCCGAACAAACCCGATGTTCTTAGGGTCAAAGTAAGATCGGGTCTATTAGGACGAGACTGGGTTGGCCCGAAGGACAGTTGAAACAAAATTATAAAATGATCACTCAAGTAAGACTAAAAGTTAGTAGTGATAAACTGATTATTTAGTATTTTATCATGTATCCAAACTCCCGACGTGACTTTTACAATACTACTTTACAATAAAATTCTACTTAAACTAACATAAACTTTAAATTGAATATTTTAATTACAAAAGTCTTATTACCAATGCAATAGAGTTAAAAATAAGTGTAAGGATTGAGTAAGGGATGGGCCCATCCCTAAATTTTCGTTGGGCCAATTCCGTAGACCCTAACCCGTCCTTAAACCCGAACACTAGAAACTTACTTGAGTCAAACAGGAAATACACTAAATGTAGGTACCAATGTGGAGATGAACATAAAGGCCAGCTTGCTGCACCAGCTTGATGAGCTTAACCAAGTCGTATACCTATCCTCAAAGTACTACTCAACTTTCTAGTCAACATTTTGACAAGTGAAAATAAAATAAAATAATAAGCATTTGTGTTTTTGTCTACCTTTCCAGGAGAAGGATCATTTTCATTCCAAATTAGATTAGAATACATTGAAAACACCCAAGTTAGATTAGAAAACATTGAAAACACCCAAATTAGAAGTACTTTCTATTGACCACAAATCATTTCATGGTTATTTGTCTACCTTTCAGTTTTTGGCCATTTGTTTTATCCATTTATAGGTGATATGGGCTCACTATGATGACCACAAATCATTTCATGGTGGCACAAAGAGTGATCTTTTTTGTTACAATGTTTTATTGTAACCAAAAAAGAGAAAGTTGGGGATAGAGGATTTTTTCCCATTAGGAAGATGCCAAGCAAAAAATAGCTAGTCTATATATATCACCGAGAACAGCAATAATAGAAATAGTTAGTCTATATAACCGAGAACAGCGTAATTAATATGCAATTCAAAATCTAAAGAAATCAGTGTCCTATGAATATATTAGTCATCGTGCGTGCATTTCTAGTTTCCTCAAGAAGTTCGAATAACGAACTCTGTCAAAAATAAGAATAAGAAAGAAATATCTGTTACTATTTCAAAACAGTAACAGATATTTATAGGAATGGAAGCTCCTTCTGGTTCAGCTAGAAACATTGTGAATCGCCAACCAAGGAATCAGGATGCATGGTATTCTCGTTTACTTAAATATTTCTGCGATTGGATGGTTGATATTGGAGATGACGAATGGCTTGCTGAGAGGAGAACCAGTTTAGCTATCGTAACTTCTTTAATAGCGGGAATGACATTTCAACTTATTGCACAATAAGTTGAAATGCCATTCCCTCTATTAAAGACAATAAGATAGCTAAACTATTTCTCCTCTCAGCAAGCCATTCGTCATCTCCAATATCAACCATCCAATCGTAGAAATATTTAAATAAACTAGAATACCATGCATCCTGAGTCCTTGGTTGGCGATTCACATTGTTTCTAGTTGAACCAGAAGGAGCTTCCATTCCTATAAATATATGTTCCTATTTTCAAACAATAACAGATATTTCTTTCTTATTCTTATTTTTGACAAAGTTCGCTATTCGAACTTCTTGAGGACACTAGAAATGCACGCAGAATGAGTAATATATTCATAGGACACTGATTTCTTTAGATTTTGAATTGCATATTAATAACATTGTTATCGTTGATATATATAGACTAGCTATTTTTATTATCGCTGTTCTCAGTGACATATATAGACTAGCTATTTTTTGCTTGGCATCTTCCTAATAGGAAAAAAAAAACCTCTGTCCCCAACTCTCTCTTTTTTAGTTACAATAAAACATTCTAACAAAAAAGATCATTGTGTGCCACCAACCCGCAATAATAGGAATTCACCTCCTCCATTCCCTTCGACACACGATATTAGGAATTCACGTTCACGTTCTAGTACTATCATATAGAATCAATAATAATAAATTAATAATTTTGTAGGAGCAATTATGGCTCATTCTTCGTCATTAACGAATCTCGCTTTGAATGGTTCTATCGGCCAATTTTTTAACTTTCAATATCATAAATCTTAACGTCTCATTGCCTGTAAAACTTACCACAAATTATAAGCTGCCACTGAATGGAGAGGACCCATCATAAAGACAATAAGTTGCAGCCAGACTCCTTCGTAATTATGTCCATCATTTTCATTGAGTGCATAAAGTGAAAATTTTCATGCGATTATTTTGGTTGGAAATCCAACCAAATTAAAAACATGGAAAAATTGAGCCAATTTGTGTCAACCTTCTCAGATGAAGAAACCGCATGATTCATAACAATTTCTTCATTTTCATGCCTTGCAGGTGAATCAACCATTTTTAATTTGGTTGCGTTTGAAGAAAGGATCGTGATTGCAAAATAAGTTTATTCGTGACAATAATATGCATAATTATTGTGAGTTTCACTTTCACATCAATACCCTATTTATACTAGTTTAAACAATTAAAATACATGGATGGAAATGCTTTGACTAATTCAAAATTAAATACAAGGATGAAAATGTTTTGCTAAAACTTTCGTAACTAATTATAGCATTAGTAATAGCATTCCTAAAAGGTCTGTAACCCAAATTATTAGGTTGCTGAAAATTTCATAACTAATTATAGCATTATATACCGTTCAAATTGCTGTCAAGAAAACACGAAAAAAGCTGAGCTAAACAAGGTAAATAAGTACCCAAATTATCAGTCTGCTGAAAATTCCATAACTATTTATAACATGCTTGACTAATTATTTTTTAACTTGCTTGACTATATCTTAATCCTTACGTTACTAGAGAAAGTCCGATTAATTAGCTATGAATATTTTATAACAAATAAATAGATATTAGTAGTTTTTAGAGAGAAAACATTATTTTCATGTTATTGGTGCATAGTATCTACCAACTTGTCGGTTACTCATCTGCACCAAGGAACCTGGATGCCATCTATACAAAGTTTTTCGGTCCGTGTACATAGTTCTCCCCTCTAAATAGAGTTTTTGATACACCTACGGTTCAAGCTTGAGACCTAGGAAGTGGGATCTAAACCCAGTTATTGCTCGAACCAACCCTTACTAATAAAACAGAAACTTTCGTTCGCGTTTCTTTTTTCATATCGTTTTCAAATTTGCATCGTTTTTTATGAAACCTTTTGCTATTGTTCACTTTATGCATTAAATAAGAGTTGAACGCAATTTATTTGACGAGATTTGGTTGAAAAATGAGCAAATAAGAGTCAAAACATGTTTTATATATGCGAATTGATTCTTCGAAGTATTTTGCATTTCAACGCTTTTCTAAACAAAATCCTTACTATATTCCGATTCCTTGTGGAATTTCGAGCATTTTTGGCTCAAGAGTCGTTAAGTTTGGTACTCGATAGTAAAAACACCATTGCTGAGATTGAAGGTTTTTTGAAGTTCATATTCAAGAGTTCGGTTCTAGAACTTATTTTGCGCATAACTACTTTTTTGAACTTGATTTTGGTTCCATTGAGTTCCGATCCTTGCAAAATTTTATTCAATTTAAGGTCTAGTTTCATTCAATCCGATCGCGTATTGCAAGATTATTCAAGAAACAGAAAATTGAATCGATCTTTGTGTGCTTGAAGACATTTATAGTGTTCTTCATTCGGAGTTTTTGCTTTAAAGGAAAAAACGATAACAATTATGAAAGATAAAGGACCAAAGTGAGAAAAATAAAAGAGAAATGGCCAAACTAACACGGATCTGAAAGATAAATGACCAAAGCAGAAAAAAAATATAAAGGACTAAACATAAACTTTAGTCAAAGATATAGAAATAAAAATGCAATTTAGCGTATTATTTTTTGCTACTACTTTTTCTTTTTTTGGTTGCATTTAAAATCACTAATATAATTTGTTTCGCGTTCTTCTTCTCTTTTTTCATGTTCTTCTTATTCACGTTATTATTCTTTTTTTCACGTTTTTCTCTTTCACGTTTCCTCTTTTTTCACGTTCTTCTTCTCTTTTTTTTTACGTTCTTCTTATTCACGTTCTTCTTCTCTTTTCCACGTTCTTCTTCTTCGCACGCTATTGCATCACTCAAAGGAAGTTGCAAAAACACACTCACGCAAGAAAATAGGCCGCGACACACACCGTTGATGCAAAAAGGACACCGTTGAACCACGCCATTGAAGCACGCTCTTTCTTTACGCCAATGATATCTCATTACGCAGTTGATGAACATGGCACTAATATCAGTTTTTTATGGCTTCTTCCTCGTAAGTCCTTACTTTTTCATGTGTAATTTGTCTGCACTCTTAATCACACCAGTGAAATCATGTTTACACTATTTATATCGGCATAACTAGTGTTGTTCACTTATGTGGTTATTAAACTCTAAAACGACCACTTGCCTTGTATTTATGAATTACCAAAGTTCTGTAATTAGGTGGTTAGAGCTCTATAACCAAAGTTATGTTTTTATGTGGTTAGATGGTACTAACCAATGTTCTGTAATTATGTGGTTAGTGTTATATTTTGATGCCACATTTTGTAGTAACATGTATCACAACCGATTTCATATTTTCTATGAATAACCAAGGTTCTGTAATTAGGTGGTTAGAACCAACTATCCAAAATTGTTAGATTCTGTGGCTAGAAGTCAACTAAACGAAGTTATGTTACTCCGTGGTTAGACACGACTAACCAATGTCCCACGATTTTTGGCCAGTGACCAAATTAAAAACGGTTCCATGATTTTTTGGGAGGAATCCCTAAATAATCCCAAAAAAAACAGTCCACATTTTACCTGACATCCTAAGGTATCTGAAAGACATTTTAATTTAATTTAACCAAATAAAGAATAATGATATTAGAATGTTGAACCCCTAACAGTGTAATATGCACAACTATTAACATCACACGACATATTTAGTGTAATATGTTAACTGTAATTCGGTTCCGGTTGCCATGTCGTGTGTTCGATACTTCCCTCGGCCAGGTCTTTTTTTTATAGTGAATAAATGAGTTTGTGTATTTTCTATTGTTCAAGTCCAAGTGACGCGGATAACCAATATTGGCCGTTGATAAGAAATACGAACTTGCTAGTGGACTGTTGGATTGACTGAGCTTTTAATTATTTCGTGCGACATAACGACTTGTTGCACAGCTTCAATTGAAACTTGATAATAAATATTATTGTCACAATATTTATTACCCTAATAAACCGTAACTACCTACCAAAATTTAATTTCATCTGTTACCTCCCAACAATATTAAAAGTTGCATTTCCCCATTATAAATAACCACACCAAGTCTTCACAACCAGAAACCTCATCAACATCATCCTACTACCCAGTCTATTTTTTTTCTTTAGGAACTATGATCATTTTATTCAGACTATGCCTCCTGATGAGAGTGTAGTCGTTCCTAAGGGGTTGGACATGATCATGTTTCAAGCAATCCACATCATGTTCCTTTTAGAATGTTCGAAGTGACTAAATATATTTCAGTCTTTTTCACGGCCACCGCTAGAGATTTTCGGTTCATGAGACCAATGGGAACATAATACTCGTATAAAGAGTAAAGTTCACTTGGATCTCATCATCATTGAACCATACAATGGAAGATCATCAACATTCAATGAGTCGCGTGGTTTCTGGAAACGACATAGCAAGTGAAGAAGCATGTGCGTATAAATGGAAGATCATCGAGATACAATGAGCAATCTCATTAGTCATTCTTACCGGTAATTCCAAATCCAACCTTCTTCCCATGCAGTACTCAAGACGTACACTGATCATTTTATGACTTAGTCTATAGTTTCAAAAACCTTTTGTGATTACATTATTCCCCTAGGTGGTAGTTAAGTAGATATATTATTCCACTTGTGCAACATCATGTTGGTTATGTTTATAAGCTTTATTAGTAATATGAAATATGTTTATAGCATTACTATGTTTTAAAAGCATCACTAATTTGAGATTAAAAGTGCCTTTCTTATTAAATATAGATTGATGCTTTATTAAATTGATAGAATATTCTTCACTAAAAATCCCTCACTAAAGAAGACTTAAAAAAGGTTTCTCGTAGTTAGTGACGGATTGTTCCCTCATTGTTATTGATGGAAAAATTCCCTCTCTATTAGCGACAGAAAAATTCTCTCTATTAGCGACCGAATTTTCCCTCTTTGTTAGTGACGGATTCATCCCTCTCTATTAGTGACGGATTTATCCCTCTCTATTAGTGACGGATTTTCTAAATCCCACGCTAAATATTTAGTGACGCCAAGATTGGTTACGGATCCTAGGTCGTAACAAATTATGTCGCTAAATCAATTAGTGATGAGTTTTTGTTGCTTAACGAGGGATTTGGGTCATCTCTAATTTCCTTTTTTTAGTAGTGATTAAACAACAACAAACCTATTAAAAACAACCAAACATATAACGTTATTAAACAATGAACAAACCATGACTTCACTAGTGGAAAAAATGCATTTTATATTAGTAATTCATATCGTTTAAAAACGACCTGATGTTAAAAATGACGCGGTGGCAGTTTTGTAATTATTTTTACAATATTTACATCGGTTGCTTCTCAAACTGATATAGAAAATGCTAACTTACGTCTTTCATATTGGGTCCATACTATAACCGTTTTAGAAAACGCTAATATAGTAAAGAAAAAGAAGTGAAAATGCTCACTCTTTTTTCAGAAAGTAGAAACCCCTTCCCGAGAAGCCCTTCTTCCACAATCCCACAAATCAGCGGCCTGTACAACCTTCTTCCTTGTTCAACATGTTCATCTTCATTCATGACACTCTTCTCCCTTTCGCCTCTCCCAGAATCCTCGACCACCACCGTCGCTCTTAGCCCTAATTCCACCTGCCTCGCTTCTAGATCCATCAATCTCTCTTTTTAGCCATACATGTTTCGTGACGGCGGAAAATCTTGTTCCTCAATGGCGAGCTTGCAAGCGAACGGTTGTCGATTGTTGGTCTCGTTCGAGCAAACAAAGTCGCGTAGTGGTTTTCAATGGTTCCCGATTTGAGTCGTTGTGGTGGTGATGTGCTCACTACATAAGAAGCATAGATACAAGGTATATTCTCTGTGATTTTGCAATTTATCCCACAATCAAGCCCTATATTTTTTTATCATAGTTGAATTGGTGATTAATTCATACGTAGCGTTTGTGATGTATAAAGAAGGGACATTGTATTTCCTTTATTCATCATGAAAGTTGCAGTAAGTTTCCTTTGACATCGAAAAGCTTTGTCTGGTATCCTCTTTCTGCTTCAAGTTCGATACCTAACTCTCTCATACAGAGTAGGAAATCGGCAAACAATTAAACTCTTGAAGAAATTGATGTTGAATATAAATTGTTGGTTTTAGTTTCTATTGGGAGTGCTGCTTAATGGACCTTGAGCATCGTCAAGTCCGAGTCCTGTTTTGCATAGTCAATAACTACTATATTTTATTTTGGATTTTTTATTCTTTTTCTTATATTCTCTTCATTACATACTAGGTAGTCACTGGGAACATTAATACTAGGTTATAAGGTTATTATCAAACAAAAGATTAAGTTATTTGTTCTGCACTGTACTTCCGACCTTGAAAGGTGGTCCGAGGTAGTTAGTGGTTGATGTCCTTAGTCAATGACCGTATCTGATCCAGCTGGTGTTGTACCTGCAAAGTCACTCCGATGCCAAAGTCAGTGGAGTAGTTTTAGCAAAGTAATAAATGAGAGAATGTTTATCATTAATGAGGCAATGAATGTTGTATTTATAGAGTGGGGTGGGGTTGATTCCAATGAATCAGGACCGTCCGATCTGGTGGTTAGATCTGAGCCCTTGATGTTCGGACTGGGCCCTTTAGATATTGGGCTTACAAGGGGTGTGAATAGATGTCAAAAAAGGGGGTGTATATGGCAAAAAGGCATTCCATAACAGTTGCCCCCCAAGTCTGGTCGTCTTTAGAGGCGATCTTGACTTGAGATACGAAGTGTTCTTCCTTACCGATGTTGAGTTTGGTTTCTGATGGTGATGTGCTTTTGCCGACGTCGAACTTGGTATCTGATAATGATGAAGTGATTTCGACCGTTATAATAATTTTGAATTTTGAATTGGCACCTTTGCATTTATTGCGCCTGTTAGAGCGCGTTTCTCAATGGCGGCTAATGATGGTGACGCTTTGGTAGGTGTGCGCGTGTGTTGAAAGCTATTGATGGGATGCGTCGATTCGATTTAGGCCCAATCCAGTTCTGCGAGGCCCACTATAAATAGGGGTTAGATCCCCTCATTTATTCCTGATTTTCAATTTGCTCTGCATACCGATCTTCATATCCGAGTTTAAGTTCGTCGATCAGGAGGATAGTGGCTAGAGTTTCACCATTCCAGTGGGTTCAAGTGCTTGACTTCCGCAAAAGACTATCAACGAGAGCTTCGTTTGAGCGAGGTTAGTTCTTTTCTCAATCTCTCTATTGCTTTTTCTTTAAACAGACAGATTGCCCCCATTTCTTTAGTTGCCACAGGGTGGGGGTCGTCAGGTCGGGTTTCAAAATCGGTATGGACCCGTTAGGTCGTTATTCCTGACTTCCCTATGCCCCCATTCCTGCAGGTTTTAAAACTGGCGGTTACTAAACAAACTCGTAGGCAGATTTCACAGCAACCCCCACAACTTGCGAACGTGATGGCTTCTGGAGGAGAGAATGTCGAGGGTCGTCGTTCTGAAACTACCCCGGTTATTCTCGAAGTTCAAGATCACCCTGATTCAGCCCCGACCAGCGAACAAGTGGAGGATGATCCCGAGGTCGATCGCCATACTTCTGATGGTGGGGAGCAGTTTTCTGAGGATGTGGTTGTCGTTGGTGTAAAAAACACTGAGACCGACGTTGTCGTCGTGGAGACGGTGTCTTCTAAACAGACGCATTCCGATGATGAGCAAGGGTCTTCGCATACTCGGGAAGTGGGGGTTTCTGAGTCGAAATCGGAGTCTAGTACCGAGATAGGGGAGAGAAGCCATACAGGATCCGAGGTTGATAAGGGCAAAAGACTTGTTGAGAACCTTGCTGATGACGTGGCTGCTGAGGCTGATGATCGTACCTCTGCTTTTACTGATGGTTATTCTAGCACTGGTCCGGGGCGAATCGATCTTCCTATGCCTTATGACATGAATGTTCCTCGTATTCTTAATTGGGTCGCTTCTTCTGTTACTCAAACAAGGTCTCTGTATGAAGCAGGGGAAGATATGAGCGTTTTTGTAGATAAGTTATCCATTCGGGGCCGACTTTGGAATGTCGAGGGTATGAGATCCGATGAGCATGCAGCGACCTGGCCAGGAGCTTTGAGATTTGTCATGTATGATGTATTGGTATCGGATATGCATATTCGTCCCCCATTTACTAATCTTCAACAGACTGTTTTGGCGAGATTGGAATTGGCACCTTCGCAACTTCACCCCAATGGTTGGGCGTTTCTTCGAGCTTTTGAATTGATATGCCTCGAACTTAAACGTCCAGTGTCTGCCGATCTGTTTTTTCATTTGTTTGAGGTTAATAGGAATAGCGAAAAAGGCGAGGAAGGAAATGCTTGGGAGCATGTGAGCCTTCGGTCTCTGAAAGGTGCCAAGAATTTCCGGGCTTTTTCAGATTCCCTGAAGGGGAGGTGGAAGGATCTTTTTTATTTCGTGGAGCCGGTGAATAGTGAGGCAATTGACTATGTAGGTAGATTTGATTCGGATGAGCAAACTTTGGTGTCCACTAAGTTTCCCATAGGATGGGGACTTGGTCATTATAACCGATCTCCCAGATCCTATCACGTCGGCGAATCTCATCTTTGCCGTGCCGATATCCTGACCAGAGTTATCCTGTTGTTTATTTCATCTCAAGTACCTTATACCAAGCATAAATACTGAGGCATTCTTGTCGATCGATTGGTTAAGTGTGCTACCAGAAGAAAGGTTATGGGGGTTCTAGGTAGGGTCGTATTTTTGGATTGTCAATTTATCTTTTGACTGAGAATTGTCAATTTATCATTTTGACCAATTCGTGCTATTTTTTCTTTGTTTTCAGATACGATGGCAGGGAGTAGGATTGCTCAATTAAAAAGGATGGCGTTGCAGAACCTGGGGGCCGAGGAAGGTGAGCATGTAAACCAAGAGGTTCCAGAGAATGCTCCCGATCTTAGGGGTGCCGTTCTTGTTTCCCCAATCAGGACCATTCATGAGGAACAGCTGGAGAATCCTGGGGACGATCTTCAACACCGGAAGAGAAAACCCGCGGATGAGGGAGCCTCTACAAAGCAGACGAAGATAGCCCGGAGAACTGAGGAGAAGAAGAAGGTGGTGATTCCAACAGATCCTAAGTCTTCTAAGGGGCATAGATCTTCTAAGAAAGCAACTCTTGTTCCCGTGGATGCGAGTTTTATGGAAAAGAATATGGAGGAATATCTTACCGATCCAGTTAGTGCGGCCGCAAAGCTGTTTGTTCACTTGGCCGATATTACCAAATTGCAGAGGGACGAGATGGAACGTCGTCATGAAGGTGAGGCATTCTTTCTGGAGTTCGTTTTTTGTTCTTTTTACCTACCTTATTGACTTTAAATTTTATTTGTTTTTCAGAGTTGGTAACCACTGAGAGGGCCAAGTTATTCAATGCTCTAAAAGAATTGGCCGAAAAGAATAAAGTCCTTGGTAATACTTTGAGCGACTTGAAGACTTTGAAGGCTTATGTGGACGATCTTGAAAAGTCCCATAATTCTGCTAAGTTGCAAGTTGAGGATAGCACTGTTCGCATCGGTCAGCTGAACGATCAGATCTGAGTGCTTGAAGGAGAAAGGAAGAGTGCTGAAGAGACAATTAAAAGGTTTGGGGGTCAGATTCAAGAGCTGATGGCGCGCTGAAAAAATTTGAAGAGAACAAGGCTGAGACTAGTTCCACTCCTGAAGATCGATGCGCCGTGCTTGAAAAAGAGCTCGCCCAAACTCGTGTTGAGCTGGTAAAATCTAAGAAGGAAGCACGGACTGTTGCCGATCTTGCTCTGGAAATGGCAGGAGATGGCTTCGATCTTGCACTTGGTCAGATTGCACTTGTCTACCCCTCTCTTAATCTTGACAAAGCCGTCCTGAATGTGGATCACGAGATTGAGGGAGATCAGATTTTGAAAGTCGACATCAAGACCAATGTGAAGACCGTGGTTTACCCCAAGTCTGCATGATTTGTGTCCAGATCCAGTTTTGTAAGAGTTCCGGGTTTATACAGAGAATCATGCATAAGCTCGGAACTTCGTCAAGTTGTTTTAGTTTTTAGTTTTTTGTCAATAAAACTTGAGGCCTCGGCCGTATCCAAGATGGTTGTAATGAATCAAATTTTGTTTATGTAACTTGATTCCTTGAATGGCTTATCTTTTCGTTATCGTAATTATCAATTTTCATAGTCTTGACCTTGTAATTTTTGATAAGATCGAAAAGATAGGTCTGGAACGTAGGTACTGCTTATATTTTAGATGGGATCAAAAAAGATAAGTGTGGAACGTAGGTACTGCTTATATTTTTGATGGGATCAAAAAAGATAAGTGTGGAACGTAGGTATTAAAAAGGTTTGAGAGGAGCTCTCAAACGATTAGAGAAGACCTGTTGAGAATTCTCGTAAGATCGGGCCTAAGGACAGTTTACCAGGACTCGTCCCAGATTTAACTCGTGCATTAGGGTTCTTGGCTACTAAGGCCAATGATCGATTTAAGGAAAAATCCTTAACGGACCTTTCGAACCTTTTGGGCAGTTTACCAGGACTCGGCCCGGATTGAACTCGCCCCTAAGGGTTGTGACTGCTTTGGCCACGTGTGGAGATCTCGTAAGATCGGGCCTAATGACAGTTTACCAGGACTCGGCCCAGAATTAACTCGTCCATTAGGGTTCTTGGCTATTAAGGCCAATGATCGATTTAAGGAAAAAAATCCTTAACGGACCTTTCGAACCTTCTGGGCAGTTAACCAGGACTCGGCCCGGATTCAACTCGCCCCTAAGGGTTGTGACTGCTTTGGCCATGTGTGGAGATCTCGTAAGATCGGTCCAAGAAGTTATTCTGAAAGAGTTTGTAGATTTATAGTGGTAGGAACTACCGTTACATGAAACTGGCACACACAAAACAGTCGTGTCCTTAAATGTAATAGCTCTTTAACTTTGTGGCGTTCCAAGTTCGGAGGATCTCCTTCCTGCCAAGTGTTTCCAATATGAAGGCCCCGTACCGGTCTTACTTTTAACACGGTAAGGTCCTTCCCAATTGGGTGCTAATTTTCCTTGTGAAGCATTTTTCAAACCCACGTTGGCTCTTCGAAGGACTAAGTCGCCGGGTTCAAAATCTCTGGGGACGACCCTGGGATTGTATCGGGTCGCAACACTTTGTTTGATGATGGCTTCTCGAAGTGTGGCTTGTCCTCGAACTTCGTCGATGAGATCGAGGTTTTCTTTCAAAGCTTGGTAGTTTTCCGTAGGAGTTTTGGGATTCGCTACTCTCCAACTTAACTCGCCGACTTCCACTAGGATGACCGCCTCACTGCCATAGGAGAGCCGGAACGGCGTTTCTCCCGTAGAGCTTTGAGGGGTGGTCCTGTAAGCCCAGAGAACATATGGGACTTCTTCTACCCAATTTCCTTTGGCGTCGTCTAGTCGTTTTCTCAAACCATTAAGGAGTATCTTGTTGGCTGCTTCTACTTGACCGTTGGTTTGCGGGTGTACTACTGATGTGAAATGATGCTTGATTTTGAAGTCGGACATCATTTTCCTGAAACCTTTGTCGGCGAACTGAGTTCCATTATCAGTAATAACTATTTCGGGGATCCCGAATCTACTCATGATGTTCTTTTTAAAAAATCTCAGGCAGTTCTTTGAAGTGATGGTGGCTAAGGGCTCTACTTCAATCCATTTGGTAAAATAATCAATTGCCACTATGAGAAATTTGTTTTGGCCTGGAGCAGTTGAGAATGGACCTAGGAGATCTATTCCCCATTGTCCAAAGGGCCATGTTGAGGATAGACTTCGGAGTTCGATTGGTGGGGCGATGTAAACATTGGCGTGGACCTGGCATTTTTTGCACTTTTTTACGTAGTTCTTAGCATCGCCTTCTATGGTCGGCCAATAATATCCTGTGCGTAGGGCCTTTCGAGCTAGGGAACGGGCGCCAAGATGTTGTCCACATATTCTTTCATGAATTTCGGCTAGGACGGAATGCACTTGCTCCCCTTCAATGCATTTTAATAATGGTGAGGAGAGACTCCTTCTGTATAACGTATTATCTATGACTGAGAAGGCGGAGGCTTTTCTTCTAATGATTTTCGCTTCTATCGAGTCTAGAGGCTCGATTCCTGTTTTGATGTACTCCAATATTGGAGTGATCCAACTTTGGCTCTCCTCAATGGAACAAATTGTAGAAATACAAGTCAGATTAAGAGAGATACTAGGTCTTCTGAGTAATTCCTGGATGATCGTCCGGTGATTACCGGGGACCTTGGTGCTGGCGAGTTTTGATAGGATATCCGCCCTCTGATTCTCGGATCTCGGGACGTGCTTTACCTCGGCTGTTCTGAATTGTGCGAGTAACTCTTGTATTCGACGTTGGTATTTCTGCAGGGTCGGATCCTTGGTCTCAAATTGATTGTTTATTTGTGAAACAACCAAGAGTGAATCCGTGTAGAGATTGACCTGAGTGACTCGTAGGTCAATTGCCAATCGTAGACCTGCGATGCAAGCCTCGTATTCTGCTTGATTATTAGTTGTTTGGAAAGCGAAGGTAAGGGAGACTTCAATAATCACTTTATCCAGGCTTTCCAACATTAAACCTGCGCCGCTTCCTTTGGGGTTGGAAGACCCATCAACGTGTAAAGTCCAGATGTCGTTAACAGGATCAGCGGGAATCATTTCTGCTACAAAATCTGCTAGAACTTGGGCCTTCATTGTCGTACGGGATTCGTACTTGATTCCAAATTCGGAGAGCTTTACTGCCCATTTAATCATTCGTCCGGCAAGGTCGGGTCGGTGTAGAATCTGCCTTATTGGATAGTTGGTGCGTACGACTATCTGGTGTGCCACAAAATATGGTCGGAGGCGTTGGGCTGCGATGATTAAGGCGAGGGCGATTTTTTCTATTTGCTGATACCTGCATTCGGGTCCCTAGAGTGCTTTGCTTACAAAGTAAATGGGACTTTGACCGGTCTGTGTTTCCCGGATGAGCACGGCGCCTAAAGCTTCCTCCGAGATTGATAGGTATAAGTATAGAGTTTCTCCCTCGTCTGGGCGAGTTAGGATGGGTGGTTCTGAAAGCGCTTTTTTGAGTTGTTGCAAGGCTTCGTCTTGCTCGTTTGTCCAGTTGAATTTTCCTTCGCCATCCTCCTTTTCTTTTTTCAAAAGTTTGAATAATGGGAGAGATTTAAATGCCGCATTTGATAGGAATCGGGATAAAGCGGCGATCATACCGTTGAGTTTTTGGACCTCTTTTTTGGAAGTCGGAGTCCGCATTTCAGTCACGGATCGACATTTGTCAGGGTTTGCTTCAATCCCCCTCTCTGTTAAGTAGAAGCCGAGGAACTTTCCAGCTCGGACACCAAAAGTGCATTTTTCCGGATTTAGTCTCATGCTATTTTTCCTGATTTCTGCGAAAATTTCTCGAAGGACTTTTACGTGGGTGTTTTCCTGTTCACTTTTTGCAATTATGTCATCAAGATAGACTTCAACGGTCTTGCCTATCTGTCTTTGGAATACTTTGTTCATCATTCTCTGATAAGTGGCTCCGGCGTTTTTTAAACCGAAGGGCATAACTCGGTAGGCGAAGTTACCTTGGTCCGTCATAAACGCAGTTTTTTCTTGATCGGGGGGAAACATGGCGATCTGATTGTAACCGGAATAAGCGTCCATAAAAGAAAGTAGGCGAAAACCAGAGGCATTATCGACGAGGCGATCAATACTCGGGACAGGAAAGGCGTCTTTCGGACAGGCTTTGTTTAGGTCAGTATAATCGATGCACATACGCCATTTATCGTTGCTCTTTTTAACCAGTACTGGGTTTGATAACCAAGTTGTGTATTTGACCTCTGTTATAAAGTTCGCTTTGATTAAATCTTCAACGGTTTTTGCGGCGGCCATGGCTTTCTCTCCACTCTGCGCTCGTCTTCTTTGGGAGACCCATTTTGCTTCCGAATTGACGGCGAGCTGGTGGCATGCGATTTCTGGCGGGATTCCGGGCATGTCGTTTGCCGACCAAGCAAAAAGATCAGCATGATCTTTTAAACACTGAGTGAGTTTGATTTTTACCTCTTCGGATAGGTCCGCTCCAATTTTCACTGTTCTAGTAGGGTCGTCTCCAAGCTGTACTTTGATGGATTCCCCCTCCGGCTCGGGTCTTCTCATTTTCTTTTTGAGTTCTTTGGCCAACTCATTGTCATCTTCCTCTTCCGAGCTGTCTGGGTCGTATCTAGCATCTAAATCAGTTAAGTTGACTTCGGCGGATCTTCCTGTAACTTCTTCTTTATTGGTTATCTCAGGTGGAACCCCTTCCTTATCTTGAGCCTTTTTTTTTCTGCTTTTGTCCACAGGAAGAAACATCTTGAGGCGGATTCAAAATCCGAGTTTAAGGTGATCACCTTGTTGCAGAGGGTGTGGAATTTCATTTTTAAGTGAGTGGTGGAGGTTACTGCTCTGAGCCTTCCCAAAGTCGGTCTTCCAATGATACAGTTGTAGATTGATTCACACGGTAGGATGAGGAACTTTGTTTTGATGATCCTTACCAAGGGTTCTTCACCGTAGGAAACCATCAGTTCCAGGTGTTTAAGAGGTTTAGTCCGAGATCCATTGAATCCTGATATTGCGGATCCTCGGTAAGGAGCGATGTCTTCTTTATCGATTCCCATTCTTTCCACGAGGTCGAGGAAGATGATGTCTGAAGAGCTTCCCTGATCGACCAAAATCCTTCTAATCTCCTTATTGGCAATCACCGTCGTGGCAACGAGTGGTACGTGTTTGTTGGGCTTCCCATCTAGAAGGTCTTCATCTTTAAAAGACAAAGGAGGTCGGTTTGAAGGTGTGCCTCCGATCGACGTGGAGGCAATATTGAGTAACTCTTTCCATTTTCGTTTCATTGTTTTCCCGGACTCTCCGTAGGCAAAACCTCCTGCGATCATCATCATTACGGACCGTCCTTTTGATTTCCTCGAATCAAGTTCGTCGTCGTCGGATTCGGCTTTGTTTTTCCCCTTGCTCTGGGTTCCTGTTCCCGTTCATCTTTAATCTCGCCAGCTTGGCGCCCTGGTTTGTTTACATAGCCGGCTAGTTTTCCCCTTTTAATCATATCCTCAATGTCATCTTTCAAGGCGTTGCAATGGTTGGTATCGTGGCCGTTACTCCGATGATAGCGGCAGTATTTATTAGAACGTTGGCCCGGTCTGTGGGTGAGTGGTTTTGGGAAATTTTCGTCTCTAAACTCCGTGTTCCAGCATTCACCTAAAATTTGAGCCTGAGTGACATTGAGCTCGGTATAGAATTGATGACGGTTCCGAGGTCGGGGGTCCCTGTTGCCTCGGCCGTCGTTTTTTTGATCTCTTTCATTTTGGGGTTTGGATGGTTCGGTCATTAATGGTTTTTTACCGATCATGGCGCTTTCTTCTTCATTGATAAAGCATTGGGATAGCTGGAGGAAATCTTGGAGGTTCTCTGGCTCCCATGTGTTTATGTGTTTTTTGAACGGGCTTTCGGGGCACAGCCCCATCCCCATGAAGTAAACTCGGAAGGCATCATCGAGGTTCCGAACTTGAACTGCTTCCTTGTTAAATCTTTATATATATTGTCTTAAAGATTCGGAGTTCTCTTGGATGATGGACGCTAAGACATTTTTGTTTTTTGGTTTGCTTTTGGAATGGGAAAAATTAACTGAGAATAATTTGGTCAGCTGGGAAAAATTAGCTGAGAAAAATTAGCTGAGAATAATTTGTTCCAATGTTAGGGGGAAAATTCGGCATTTCATTTCTACGGGAACGTTCCGATACTGCATTACTGTGTCAAAATAACTTAAACGTCTGTCCGGGTCGCCTGTCCCGTCATAGGTCTTCAAGCCTTCTGGTGGTTTTTCGAGATATCTGGGCATCGGGTAACGGTCCATTTTTTCCGTAAAAGGGCCTTTGCGCTTGGTTGTTTGAGCCCGTGGCGGAGATCGGTGCCGATGGTGCGGGTGCCTGCGGTCATGAGGGCGATATCCTTGAGGTGAATATTCTCTACTCCTCGATCGTTGCATAGGAGAAGAGGATGCCAGAGAAGAATGAACTTGGGGTGAATAATCAGCGTCTTCCCTTCCGACGTACACTCCGGTTAGAGGTGAAGGGGAAACATTCCTTCCGAGCTTATGAGGAGGAGAGCGATGGTAATGTCATCTTCTGAGGTGAAGGGGAAACATTGCCTTTGAACGAAGATTTCGAGTCGTCATTGATCAAGGTGAGGGGAGAAGATCTTGGTTTGAGACCTCCCACTGTGGTCGCCAATGTTCTGCACTGTACTTCCGACCTTGAAGGGTGGTCCGAGGTAGTTAGTGGTTGATGTCCTTAGTCAATGAACGTATCCGATCTAGCTGGTGTTGTACCTGCAAAGTCACTCCCATGCCAAAGTCAGCGGAGTAGTTTTAGCAAAGTAATAAATGAGAGAATGCTTACCATTAATGAGGCAATGAATGTTGTATTTATAGAGTGGGGTGGGGTTGATTCCAATGAATCAGGACCGTCCGATCTGGTGGTTAGATCTGAGCCATTGATGTTCGGACTGGGCCCTTTAGATATTGAGCTTACAAGGGGTGTGAATAGATATCAAAAAAGAGGGTGTATATGGCAAAAATGCATTCCATAACATTATTATATTTTTCTTTATTGAACATTCAACGGTATCTAACAACAATAATAAAAATACTCTATAGATGAATTAAATAAATGCTTAAATTTCTAGAATCACATCAAAATTGTTTTTCATTTGAACAACATAGTAGTATAGTTTATTCATGGCCAGACACGGCTACCCAGAAAATGTAGAAAGAATAAATGAGTAACTCAGGTAAAGACAAATTTTATGTAGTGGCCCACAAACGCTCCCAATTTTTTTTAACTTACCTTTTAGAAAATGAAGTTACACCTTGTATTCTTAAAACTTTATATGTAAGTGTGTTTTTGTTACAAAATAGATTATTACAAATATATGTAATTTCAAATTTTGAGTGTATCATTTAACTATTTGACTACTTCACCAGTTATTGTCTAGCTCCGCTATTATACTTAATGATAAATCATACCACAAGATCATTATTACTACAAATTTTTGGCACATTACTCTTGTATAATTGACTTTAGACATAGTAGTATATAATTGATTGGTGATAACACCATAATGTGCAAACACAAAAAACTATGAGATAATGTTGTCCTCTCACTTTTATTTTAAATACTTTTAATTGGAAGCAACTGTAAAAAACTAAAGAACATCATAATGGAACACAAGCAAAAGAGTCCTCAGAGGGAAGAAAACAAAAACCCCAAAAATAAAATAGATATTTTCAAAAATTCAGAGATTTAGTCCCTCTATTTTAAAACTCAGACATTTAGTCCCCCTATTTTAAAAATTTAACAAATTTAGTCCAAAGAGGGGTTTTCATTTTTTTTATTTATTTATTTTTTTGGTCAAAAAAATTATTTAATTTTTTGCTGAATAGGCCTTCTGCCAAAAAAAAATGCTGACATGGCTCTCATTAAATGATGTGGCAGCTGACTAAGCTTGCACACATCATTTAATGATACCACATGTGTATTGCCACATCAGATTATAATATTTATAATAACTAAAATCATTTAAAACAAAAATAAAAAATAAATTCAGATTACAAATGAACATAGAACTCTAATCCCAATTTCTCCATCGTTCTTCTCCATCCCTCTTCTCACGTTCTTCTTCCTTTCACCTTCTCCCTCCATCTCCGAAGCGAAAAGAAAATTTAAAGGCAAAGGCGTAATCGTGCGAGAAGGAAAAAGGCTCCAACAAACTGATTGAAGTGGATTGTACTGCTTCGTGGTGTGGCCGACGCCGTTTCATTGCTCAGTTTCTCCAGAGATTGCTAAGAAGCTGCCGAATGTTCTTCCTCAAGTTAAGGGCAAACATTATCTCATAGTGGTTTTGTGTTTTCCACACTATGGTGGTGTTTTTACACTTTCAATTATTATTTTTTGACGCAAATAAACTCATATCATTTCAATTTCAATAATGTTTGTAATACAAGATGAACTATAATAATGAACTTGGGAGCTAGCATAGTTTCTTGATACCCTTGCAAGAGAATGAGCAACAAGATTTGCTTGTTTCTTAATAAAAATTATCTTATAGCTTGGAACAATAGATAGTAAATTATTACAATGAGAAATAATGACATCAAAATCAGTATTGAGGGACGTTGCTTTGTTCACCGCATTGACCACAGAGATGCAATCCATCTCAATGGCCACTGCCTCGAAGCCTAACTCCATCAACCACTTCAATGTCTGCCATAGACCCATTGCTTCAGCTTCTTTGGGCTCTGGAATTCCTTCAAACCACATTGTTTTTCCTTCCATAAAGACTCCATTCTCATCTCTAATGCAAATGCCAATACCAAACTTGCTATCTTGATCAAACAACGCAGCATCAACGTTGCACTTCAAAGTACCTGGTGCCGGTTTATGCCATCGTGGGTGAGGAACCGCAGCACCAACAGTTGTGTTGCTGCTACGGGTTGGCTGCTGTCTCGCCAATTCCCACTCACGGGTCCCTCCAAATAGAGATTTTCCTACTGTCTCCTAAACGCCATTGAGATCCCACATTTACCACCACCCGGGAAGAGTAGATACTACGCCAAACATAACTGGGATTATGGCCCAAGCGAGCCCTCATAAAATCACTATTCGGAAAATATTTTGCTTTAAAGACACGTCCCACAATAGTATCCGCATGGGTGATAATCTTCCACGCCTGCTTCCCTAGCAATGCCAAATTGAAACCATGGAAATGACGAAAACCCATGCCTCCATGTTCCTTCCTCATCGTCAGCTTATCCCAATTAAACTAATGAATACCCCTTCTCGAGTTCTTGTTACTACCCCACCAAAAAGAGTTTATCATTCTCTCCAACTCCTCCCCCAACGTTGTTGGGAGTAAGAAAACACTCATACAATAAGTTGGTATTGATTGAGCTACTGATTTCACAAGTACTTCACGTCCCGCTTTAGACAAATGCTTACCTGACCAATGTTGCACTCTCCTCCACATTCTATCCCTCAGATACCCAAACATTTGCTTCTTATTTCTCCCTATCATAGATGGGAAACCCAGATATTTCCCAGTTCCAATACACTCAGTCACACCCAGAATAGTAGTAATTAACTCTTTCATGTCATCACCAGTATTAAAAAATATCTCCGACTTGGCCATATTAATATCCTGACCAGACGCAACTTCATATGTTTTAAGGATCTCTTGAAGTTGTCTACTCTCTCTCTCATTGGCCCTGGAAAAAAGGAAACAGTCATCAGCAAAAAGGAGGTGGGTAAGCGATGGAGCCCCCCTACACACTTTCACACCATGTAAGTCCCCTCTACTCTCAGCTTTTTTTATTAAAGTTGTGAGACCTTCCGCACAAATGATGAACAAATAAGGTGACAGTGGGTCACCCTGTCTCAAACCTCTCCCCAGAGTAATAGGTCCAACTTTTTCACCATTCACCATAATAGAGTAGCTAACAGTTTCCAAACACATGGATATCCATCTAACCCATCTCTCATCAAAGCCCATCTTTAACATCATACCCTTCAGATAATTCCAATCCACCCGGTCATAAGCCTTGCTAATATCAGTTTTAAGTGCCATCTCCCCCTTCTGACCACTAGTTTTCCACTTTAGGTGGTGTAAAGTCTCAATTGCAACAAGAACATTATCCAAAATGGACGGATCCTCTACAAATGCAGATTGCTCAAAAGAAATACACTTATGAAGCAAAGGCTTCATTCGGTTTGCAAGTACTTTGGATATGATCTTGTAAATGACATTGCACAAAAATATTGGTCTAAGATCCTTCATAGTCACCGGATTATATCAACTTTTACACTTTCAATTATATAACATACAAGAATGTGTTGAAAACTTATTAATTGCGGTGACACTGAGGAAGAATGAGCCATAATTGCTCCTACTGAATTATTAATTTATTATTGTTGATTCTATATTATTATTGATTCTATATATGATAGTACTAGAACATGAACGTGAATTCCTAATATCGTGGGTTGAAGGGAATGGAGGAGGTGAATTCCTATTATTGCTGTTTGGTGGCACACAGTGATCTTTTGCGTTACAATGTTTTATTGTAACCAAAAAAGAGAGAGTTGGGAACAGAGGACTTTTTTCCATTAGGAACGCCAAGCAAAAAGTAGCTAGTCTATATATATCACCGAGAGCAGCGATAATAGAAATAGCTACTCTATATATATCACCGAGAATAATGTAATTAATATGCAATTAAAAATCTAAAGAGATCGGTGTCCTATAAATAAATTTCTCATCGCGCGTGCATTTCTAGTTTCCTCAAGAAGATCGAATAGCGAATTCTGTCAAAAATAAGATTAAGAAAGAAATATATGTTACTGTTTGAAAACGATAACAGATATTTGTAGGAATGGAAGCTCCTTCTGGTCCAACTAGAAACAATGTGAATCACCAACCAAGGAATCAGGATGCATGGTATTCTCGTTTATTTAAATATTTCTGCGATTGGATGGTTGATATTGGAGATGACAAATGGCTTGGTGAGAGGAGAAACAGTTTAGCTATCGTATCATCTTTAATAGCCGGAATGACATTTCAACTTATCGTGAACCCAACGGGTGAGCCAATATCACCCGGTGGATTCACAGTAAGCTGAAATGTCATTCCCACTATTAAAGAAGATACAATAGCTAAACTGTTTCTCTTTTCAGCAAGCCATTCGTCATCTCCAATATCTACCATCCAGTCGCATAAATATTTAAATAAATGAGAATACCATGCATCTTGATTCCTTGGTTGGCGATTCCCATTGTTTCTAGTTGTACCAGAAGAAGCTTCCATTCCTATAAATATCTGTTACCGTTTTCAAACAAAAACATATATTTCTTTTTTATTCTTATTTTTGACAGAGTTCGCTATTCGATCTTCTAGAGGAAACTAGAAATGCATGCGCGAGTAATATATTTATAGGACACTGATTTCTTTAGATTTTGAATTGCATATTAATTACATTGTTCTCGGTGATATATATAGACTAGCTATTTCTATTATCACTGTTCTCGGTGATATATAGCTATTTTTTGCTTTGCATCTTCCTAATGGAAAAAAAACCTCTGTCCCCAACTCTCTCTTTTTTGGTTACAATAAAACATTGTAACAAAAAAGATCACTCTTTGTGCCACCAATAGGAATTACGTTCATGTTCTAGTACCATCATATAGAATCGATAATAATAAATTAATAATTCTATCGGTCAATTCTCTAAATTTCCATATAATAAATCTTAACGTCTCATTTTCCAGTAAAACTTACCACAAATGATAAGCTGCCGCTGAATGTAGACGACCCACCTCTAATGTTTTGCAGCCAGTCTCCTCATAGTTATGTCCATCATTTTCGTTGAGTGCATAAAGTGAAAATTTTCATGTGTTGGTTAGATTTGAAGGTAGTTAAAAGCATGGAAAATTTCAGCCAATTTGTGTTTCTAAAACTAGGCGTAGCAATTCGATTGTTGTCAACCTGCTCAGATGAAGAAACCACATGATTCATAACAGTTTCTTCAATTTCATGCCTTGCAGCTGAATCAGCCATTTTTAATTTGGTTGCGCTTGGAGAAAGGACCGTGATTGCAAAATAAGTTTATTCGTGACAATAATATGCAGAATTATTGGACTTTCACTTTCTCATCCATACCCTATTTATACCAGTTTAAACAATTAAAATACATGGATGGAAGCTTTGACTAATTCAAAATTAAATACATGGATGAAAATGTTTTGCTAAAACTTTCGTAACTAATTATAGCATTAGTAATAGCATTCCTAAAAGTTCTGTAACTCAATTTATTAGGTTGCTGAAAATTTCATAACTAATTATAGCATTATATAACGTTCAAATTGTTGTCAAGAAAACACGAAAAAAGCTGAGCAAACAAGGTAAATAAGTACCCAAATTATCAGCTTGCTGAAAATTCCATAACTATTTATAACATGCTTGACTAATTATTTTTTAACTTACTTGACTAAATCTTAATCCTTACGTTACTAGAAAAAGTCTGATTAATTTACCATGAATATCAACGAATAAATAGGTATTAGTAGTTTTTATGAATTTTTTTTTATTATCATGTTATTGTGCATAGTATCTACCAACTTGTCGGTTACTCATCTGCACCGGGGAACCTGGATACTACGTGTACACAGTTTTTCAGTCCATGTACGTAGTTCTCCCCTCTAAATAGAGTTTTTGATACACCTACGGTTCGAGCTTGAGACCTAGGAAGTGGGATCTGAACCCAATTATTGCTCGAACCAACCCTTACTAATAAAACAGAAACTTTCATTCGCATTTCTTTTTACACATCCTTTTCAAATTTGCATCGTTTTTGATTAAACCTTTTGCTATTGTTCACTTTTTGCATTCAATATGAGTTGAACGCAACTTATTTAACGCAATTTAGTTGAGAAATAAGCAAATAAAAGCCAAAACATGTTTTCTAGATGCGAATTGATTCTTCGCAGTATTTTGCATTTCAGCGCTTTTCTAAACAAAATGCTTACTATATTCTGATTGATTGTTGAATTTCGAGCATTTTTGGCTCAAGAGTTGTTAAGTTTGGTACTCGATAGTAAAACCACCGTTGTTGAGATTGAAGGTTTTTTGAAATTCATATTCAAGATTTTGGTTCCAAAACTTATTTTGCGCATAAGCACTTTTCTGAACTTGATTTTGGTTCCACTGAGTTCCTTGCAAAATTTTATTCAATTTAGAGCCTAGTTTCATTCAATCCGGTCGCGTATTGCATGATTATTCAAGAAACAGGAAATCGAATGGACCTTGGTGTGCTTGAAGACATTTATAGTGTTCTTCATTCGGAGTTTTTGCTTTAAAGGACAAAACGAAAACAAATATGAAAGATAAAGGACCAAAGTGAGAAAAATTATAGACAAATGCCAAACTAACACGAATATGAAAGATAATTGACAAAAGTGGGAAAATATATAAAGGACTAACCGGAAACTTTAGTCAAAGATATAGAACTAAAAATGCAATTTAGCGTATTATTTTTTGCTACTCCTTTTTCTTTTTTTGGTTGCATTTAAAATCACTAATATAATTTGTTTTACTAAATAAAGTAATGTTAAGTTTAATGATGAAATTAACTAATAAGGGTAAGTGAAAAGTTTTAACTCGTTACTCAAATAAATTTGTATTTAATGATTAAAGTTCAAGTCTCCATTAAATAGATATATAGAAGATATAGATGTTACGTTATACAAATACCTTGACTCTCTATCATTACCATATATATATATATATATATATATATATATATATATATATATATGAATATTGAGGGGCATATTAACAATGTTTTCATATGGTCAAAAAGCATTTCGCATCTGAAAAACGTGTTTGCCCTTTATTTGCTCATTTTTCAATCAATTTGCGACAAACCAATTGTGTTTAACTTGTGTTGGGTGTAGAAATTGATCTATAGAAAAAGGTTTCAGCGAAAACGGTGCAAATTCGAGAATGATGTGAAAGCATAAATGCAAATGAATGTTTCGGGTTTTCACATCGTTCTCAACTTTGCATAGTTTTTGTTGAAACCTTTTTTCTATAGTTCAATTTCTGCACTCAATACGAGTTGAACGCAATTGGTTTGACAAAAATTGGTTGATAAATGAGCAATTAAGAGGCAAAACACGTTTTAGAGTTGCGGATTGATTTATCCAGGTGTTTTGCATTTCAACACTTTTCTAAACAAAAGGTTTGCCATAGTATGATTCTTTGTTGAATTTCGTGCATTTTAGGCTCAAGAATGGTTCTTTTTTTTTTAACAAAAGAAAAGAATATGGAGCCTCATTAAAACCTTCTGATGCAAAACCCTCCTTAAGGAAAAATCACTAGGAAGGAAAGAGTATTCCCCCCTATATTTTATTGATAAAAAAGAGAAAAGGTACAGAAAATATGGGGACTAGACCAAAACCCATGAGCATAAACGTTATTATAACAGAAAAATAATAAATGCAAACCTACAAAGGTGTACAAAAGCATCACTATAACGACTCTCATCCCAACCAGGTCGGCACTAGAGTTGCTAACAATCAATTGCAGCACACTAAAAATAGGAGGCAAAAGGCAAACCCAGCCCATCGATGGACAACGAAACTAACAAAACCTGTAGTTAGGCAAGCCTAACCTATTCTTGAAAAAGTCCTCCGCTATGAAGCTCGGGATGAGATTCCACCAGGTAAAGCCACTTGAATTAGTTCCATGACCTGCAAGCTTATCAGCACAATCATTACCTTCTCAGTAAATGTGGGTGCAAACAAAATTCATCTGTCTAGTCAAGTATAAAAAATTGTTCCATCTGTTGCGGAGTTTCCAAGGAACAACATCACAGTTCTTAAAGGCCGAAATAGCTAATTGAGAATCACATTCTAACCACAAAGACATTCAACCTTTATTAAACGCAATCTCAATAGCCAACATAGCTCCAATAAGCTCAGCATGAAGGGCATAACTTTACCTATCGGAGCAGAAAAACACCCAAGGACAGCAGCACTCCTGTCTCTAAAAATACCACCACAAGAAGCTGGACCAGGACTCCCTTTAGCAGCACCATCTGTATTGCACTTAATCATGTATGGAGAGGGTGGGGTCCAAATTACCTCTTTGATGGTTGAAGAATTTCTATAATTACCATTGACATTAAAAGCTTTGATAATCATAAATTTAGCAGCAGAGGAAGACATTGTAGATTTAGAGGCATTGCCTGTTAAAGTCACATTAGAAATAGTTAAATTGATCGATGGCAGTATGTAAGGGGATCACATGATTTTTGAATCTAGCATGGTTCCTGCAATACCAAATTTCCCAAAAAATATTTACAATAGCAGCAGAGACGATGTCATCCAATTGAGGACTCCAACCATGGGACGTCAATGATAAAATGCTTTGGAAGGAACCAGTGTCAATGTTGAGGCTTAAGATGCCTCTGAGCCAATTCCAAATGAGTTTGGCAAATGGGCATGCCAGGAAAAGGTGGTGAGAAGTCTCTGAATTACTACTACAAATGCTGCAAACAGAAACCACAGTACAACCTCTATTCCAAAGTTGGTCATCTGTTGGCATCTTATTATGAATAGCCCTCCAAAGGGTAAATGAATTTGATGGCGGAATAAAATTCTTCCAAACTGTCTTCGTCCAGGGAACAACTTGCCCAGCGGGAGCGTGAAAAAGGAAGGAATCCCTGAAAGTCAGATCTTCTGAATTAGAGCAATCCCACATCAATTGATCAACCACCGGGATATTTGGGATAACAATTTTCTGAATTTCGAAGTAAATTTGGGGGAAGTGATTAACGAAATCGGTAGGGATAGACCATCTGCCGTTTACTATAAAATCACTAACAGTAGCTTTGAGGTCCTTGTGTACATTAGGAGGTATACCATTGATATCCACAATAGGCCTAGAGAGCCAAAAGTCCGTCCAAAAATTAATGCTAACACCATTGCCAAGCTTCCAAGTTGAGTGCTCGAGAATCACAGAAATACAAGACTTAAATCCAAGCCAAATAGAAGAAGAGACGTGATAGTTCACTGGCATATTATTTTTATAGACCCTGACTTTCAAAAGTAGAGCCCATTGTAAGTTGGTAGAGATGAAATTCCAACCATATTTTAACATACCAGCCCTATTAATTGTTTTGATGGATCTAAGACCCAAACCACCTTCTTGGAAAGGTTTGCACACCTTATCCCAAGCAACAGTAACAATTTTTCTAGTAGTAACATCGTCCGACCATACAAAATTTCTAATCCATGTATCAACAGTATTAAGGATATTAGCAGGCCAGAACTAAATGCGAAAGCTATAGACCAACATGCTCAGAATGATAGAATTTACCAGTTGAACTCTACCCATGACCGATAATAATGAGCCTTTCCAGGAGGATAGTTTAGCCTTAATTCTATCTGCAATGGGCAACAGATGGGTACGCTGAGGCTTTCCTTCGAATAAAGGAACACAAAGATAAGTAAAAGGGAGAGATCCTTTCGAGAATCCTAGCAAAGCTGAGATGACGCTAACACGAGAGGAGGATATGCTGCCAGTGAAAAATTTAGACTTCTCTTTACTGATAACCTGGCCTGAGACTTGTTCATAAGAGGAAAAGAGTTCCATCAAGCTAGAAATACTCTTTTTAGTAGCTCTACAGAAGATCATTATATCATCAGCATATAACACATGACTTGGCATACGGAAATCTCGCGGGCCAACCATGAGCTGAATCTCACCCTCTGCCACAAGTTTGGAAATGCCTCGGCTAAGAACATCTTCAGCCAAGCAGAAGAGAAGAGGGGACAATGGGTCTCCTTGTCTAACTCCCTTTTTGCAACCAAAGAAACCAACAGCAGAGCCATTCACAGAAAAAGAGAGCTTAGCTAAGTGAAGAATAATATTAATCCAAGAGCAAAATTTCTCATTAAAGCCAAAAGCAGCCAGAACTTGAAGTAAGAAATTCCAGTCTATAGTATCAAAAACCTTTTTGATGTCAATTTTCAAGGATAGCTGGCCTCCAAAAGACTTTTTCTGAAGCAAATTAATAGATTCGGAGGCTGTGCAGATGCAATCATAGATGTTTCTACCTTTCACAAATCCCCTTTGATTTTCAGAAATAATGGCAGGAGCGACTAGAGCAAGTCTGTCAGCTATTACTTTTGTAATTATTTTAAATTTAAAATTAGCAAGAGCTATAGGTCTATAATGCTCAATTCTATCAACTCCATCAACTTTTGGAATCAGAGTAACAATATTAGAATTAAAGTTAGGGAGCAACCAACCTTGTTGAAAAAATTGCAGCACAACATTATAAACATCTTGAGCAACAATATCCCAGTATTGCTGAAAGAAGAAACCGCCAAAACCATCACGACTGGGGGCGCCATCACCATTAAGAGAAAAAAACTGCAGTTTTAGCCTCATCCAGATAAATTAGTAAGCATAATATTGTCCTGATCCGAAACTAGAGCGGGAATAACGTCCCGAATAAGATCATTGGAACGACAGTCATTGTTCACCGAAAATAAATTCTAATAATAATTCAAAATATGGTTCTCGATATCAGCAGCATTGGTAAGAATGTTATCACCGTCCATCATAACAGAGATCCTCTTGGTAACTTTTTTAATTTTTTGCCATCTTATGAAAAAAGGCAGTGTTTCTATCCCCAAAGTTATGCCAGTTAACTCTAGATTTTTCCTTCCAATATGCTTCTTCATAATTTAACGCATATTGCAAATTAGTTTGAGCCTCCTTCTCAAGAGAGAATAATTCATCGGAACCACCTACATTATTAACCTGACTCTGGATAATATCAAGTTTGGCTAAAGCCTCATTAACATAGTGAAAACGTTACCAAAAACGGTAGTATTCTAGTCCTTCAGCTTTGCTTTCAAGTTTTTCAACTTCTGCGATAAGATATGCATGTGGCAGCCAACAACAGGGGTTTGCCAAACCTCAGAGACAAGTCTCTTACAATCAGGGTGTTGAGCCCACATTTTCATAAACTTAAAAGAAGAATGTTGTCGTAAAGACTCCTTTTTCATAAGGAGGAGAAGCGGGAAATGATCTGACTTACTCCTAGTAAGAGTACAACAATCAACACTATCCCAAAAATTGAGCCAGTCCTTGTTACATATGGATCTATCAATTCTCTTCTCTTTATAATGATTTCCAAGTCTGCCATTAGACCAAGTAAATTGAGCCCCCCCGCGTAGGAAGATGGATCAAATGATTCGAATCGGTCCAAGCTGCGAGTTCATCACAAGAAATAGCTAAAGGAAGCCCGTGACCTCTGTGCTCATGAGCACCCAAAACTGCATTAAAATCACCAATGAAACCCCAAGGAGCAGGGTGATCCCGCTGCAAGTTAGTCAAATCGCTCCAAAGTTTCCGCCTAGACATGTGATTATTGGACGCTGCTTACACAGCAGAGAAGTAAAGAGTCTGATCTTCCACAACTATAGAGAAAGCCACCTGCTGGCTAGTAGAAGAAATAACTGTAGGATTATAAGCATCTGTACAAAAACACCAAAGATTGGAGGACAAAGATCCTCTATTATTCTCAGCAAACAACTTCAAATGCAAATTAGAAAAAAAAATAGCGGGAATTTGATCAATTCCAACCCAAGGTTCTGAAATAAACAAAAAATCAGGCTTATGCATTTTGCAAAGCTTTTGTAATACTACGCTGGTATCAGGGTTACCAATGCCCTTGACATTCCAATAAAGGACTTTTAACATTTAGAAGAGTGTTGGAGACCACCCTTTGATCGGGTCATATAGATTCCTTTCTTTTGGATTTGCAGTTTCTTCTTACGCTTTTCTTTTGGGATTTAGATATAACTTCTGTGAAATTCTCGCTGTTAGAATCCGCCAAATACTTGGATGACCTGTACTTGGATTCACCTGTTTTAATGTGCTCAGCTTCGGACTCACCACCCGAGTCACCCCAAAAACGAATAGCAATATGCATATCATTAACAACGTTTGCATTTGAGTGAACAAAAGGAGTATCCGTATTACAACCACTAATGGTATCAGAACTATCTTACATTTGCGTAGAGTTATCTTGAGCCTGATTTCCACTCTTGTCTGAAGCAAGCGAGTCTGGGATCATTTGGACCGAATTGGTTTCCTCACTAGGAACAACTCTAAGTTAGAAGTTGATTGTTGAGATTGAAATTTTGAACTTCAAATTCAAGATTTCGGTTCTATAAGTTATATTGTGCATAAGCACTTTTCTATGCTTAATTTTGGTTCCATAAAATTCCTTATGAAATTTTATTCAAGTTAGAGTCCAGTTTCTTTCAATTTGGTCGCCTATCACATGAGTTATTCTAGAAACAAGAAATCGAAGGAACCTTGATTTGCTTGAAGACAGTCATATATAGTGTTCTTCACTTTTATTTTATTTTTGTTTAAAAGAACCAAATTGAAAGATATATGAAAGATAAAGAACCAAAATGAAAAAATAGATAAAGGACCAAATTAAAAGATATTTGGAGTTGAGTTGCCACGTCAGCAACTTAACAGCCAATAATGGCTTTTTGTTTATTGTCTGTATTCTCAATTTAGTAGGAATTTACCATATTTAATAAACTAGTGAGTTTATTATGAAAATATTTTCGAGAATGTTCTTAAACTCAAAATTCTGAAGATGTGTAATATCGTGCATGAAAATCATCAAACCATGTTTGGTCGGAGATAAGAACTCTCAGCTCTTGAACTTGCTATAGTCAAGAAGAATAATGGTTGAGAGGTGTAATGGCTATACCATTGTGGGGAGAGCCACGCCACTACCTTATGAATCACATCAACAACGTTGTGAGACACTAAAAATGAGATGGTGTTTTGAAGCACTTAATTAAAATGAAATTATTTCACTTGATTATATGAAAAGTGAAAGAAGAATAAATATTTTTAATCTTTTTATAAAGGGGTTACCCAAGAAATCTGTCTTGGATACGTCGAGGGGGTTTGCTTAAAGCCTAGAGTGGAGGAAAATATTATGGACACCTATTTGTGGTCAAACAAAGCTATATGAATACTCCTATATGCACTACACTTCTCATCCCTATGGCGTGCGGTAGTGCTTGATGTGAGGTTTAGCCATGACTCTTAATAGATACATATTTGACATGATTGATAGTGCTATATAGAGATGCGCTTTGACATGACTAGTGCTATAGAGACGCATTTAATGTATCTACTTACGTGAGTGTGAGGGCATAGGCAACCTTCTATGAAATGCACTAGCATTCTCTCTAGAGCACTCATGAGCAACCCAAGGTATATAAAAGCCTAAATTATTGTGCAAATAATTTGCAGACTCTAAAGTAGCTCAAAACAGACTAGCTAGCATCACACTTTACATAATTTATCACGAAATTAATTTTTATTTGTCACAAATCCTTCTATCGAGGAGTAAATTTCACGTATTTATTGAACCAGTTTTTTTCCTAAATTTTAATTTACTCTTTAATATGAAAATAAAATAGGGGTTGGGAGGAGAGGGGTGGGGAGTCTTGGCGCCAAAATGGGAGCAGGAGACTCTCAAGGTTTATATTCTTAAGGTTAGTCATAATACAATTTTGTTCCCTCCATCTCTTCTCTTAGGCTCTTTCATTTCCACTTTTACTTTTGATTATTTCATATGTAAATACAAAGAGTGAGAAAGTAGTGGGAAAGATTTAATAAAAATTTTATTCGAATAGTGGGAATTTTTTTCTCAAAACTTTTTAAAAAAAAACTTAGTCACTCAAAGAATGAGAACATTTAATGACTATTCGAACTACTGATAATTTTATTATAATCTAATATAATCTACTATCTACAATTCTACTATAACTAACCAAATATACCACCACATAAAATACTAAGCTACACATTTCTAAAAAATTACATATCACCTTTTTAAGGGTAAATTAGTCATTGTACATTTTTGAATTTGACATCTCTTTTAAATTTGAATTTTGAATTCCCCCACTTTCGCTTTCACATCCACTTTCAGTTTTACCTCCATCTATTCTCTTACAACTTTCGCTTCCACTTTCACTCTCACTTCCATGTTCACGTCCACTTTTGAACTATTTCATCTGCAAAAACGAAGAGTGAGAACCTATTTTTTGTCGTAAAAAAATTTAAATTCAATTTATTCCTTAAAAATCCTTGGAGCCTCTCAAAAAATCAGAAAAAACAAAGAAGATTTATTTAATAACTCTAATCAAACAAACTACCAGGTAAAATACCAAACTACTTATTTCTAAAAAATTGACTCATTACCTTTTCTTAGGGTAAATTAGTCATTATATATTCTTCTTCCCTCCATGTCTTCTAAATTTGACAGTAGTCCTTTAACCAACCCACAAAAAATACTTTAAAAATCGTCCATACTTCGTACAACCCCTACCTACTCACTGGACACCCCCAACCCTTAAATATTCCCAAAATACTCTCACGTGAAACACCCCCTCACGCTGCATTTTAACTGGTTCGGCGCACGGTCGTCTGAACCGGTTCGCATGGCTGTGCTCCGAACCTGTGTAAAATGGGGGTGTCTGTATATTCGGTGCTTTAAGATCCGAACCGGTTCGGATGACCGTGGTCCGAACATGCGTTGGATCACAAGATTCATTAATGGTATTTTGGTCTTTTTACGCGTGTTGGAGTGTCTACTGAGTAGCTAGAGGGTTGGACAAAGTATGGCATTTAAAAATTGTCAAAAACAAATGCTTTAAAAAGTAAAAACCCAACAAAAAGAAGTCCACATTAACCATAATTTTAATTAAACCTTTTTTTACAAGCAATTCAACTATTAATCAGAACAACATTGCCTTTTTAAATATCATCAACGTAATCATAATCGTAATTGAGTGATTTTATTAATATATTTTTAGATTAATGAGTTACTTTGCAAACACCGTTCAACGCCACCAAAGCACCAACTTATAATATCTGTCTCTATGCACCGTGGGTGTAAACCATTTGTACGTCGACTGTGTATATAAATTTGTTAGAACAGTAATCAGTAAACAAAGAAATAATAGAAACAAAAATGACACACGATATTGGTCATGCAGTTCGTCTAATCTTTACCTATATCTGCGAGACTGCGACTATAGAATATTTGTAGTTTCTTCTTACTACTCGAATGAATTAGGGTTCCAGTGTTAGAATAGATATTTAATAAATTGGTTCATATTACAACAATATCTGTGAGCCGTACCGTGGTGAGCTAACACCCCCCCCCCCCCCCCCCCCCCCCCCCCCAAACAGTTTGGATCAATCCCAATATGAACCATACTTAACAATCTCCACCTTGGCTAATATCAAACCTCTGTGAATATTTACTGGATGGCGTCCACATCATTGGTGCTAGGGGTAGAGCTCCTTCTTAACATTGAGAGAAACATGTAACAAGTCCAAGAAGTTATCGAACTTGTCACTGGTGACTGGCTTGGTCAGCATATCAGCTGCAAGCATATTAACCTTTTCAAGTAATATCTGTCTAGAAGGAAGTAGCTCTGATTTTCTGAAAGCTCATGTCAATATGCTTAGTCTCAGCGTGTTACACCTGATTCTTTGCCAAGTAAATGGCACTCTGACTATCACAATGCAACTCCACTCCACCTGAATCAAAACCTAATTTCTTTACTAATTTTGTTATCCATAAGGCCTCTTTGGTAGCTTCAGT
Source organism: Astragalus glycyphyllos (assembly GCA_963573325.1). NCBI lineage: Eukaryota > Viridiplantae > Streptophyta > Magnoliopsida > Fabales > Fabaceae > Astragalus > Astragalus glycyphyllos. Next base: position 70,378,817 of record OY754308.1, read on the forward strand.
TATTGTCATGTACTCTGCTTTAGTTGTCGATATTGCCACTATGAATTGAACTGGTGATTTCCAGCAAATGGGTCCACCTGCAAGAGTAAATACATATTCCGTTGTAGACCTCCAATCATCTATATCACCATCGTAGTCTAAATCAACGTATCCCACAACTTAAAGATCACCTCTTTCACTACTGAACATGATACCATATCTGTTGTACCCTTTAATTACCTGAGAATTAACTTGACCACTTCCCAATGATGTTTTCCCGGTTTGGACATAAACTTGCACACTTTACTTACAACTTGTGCCAAATCTAGTCTAGTAGTGCAGACCATAGCATACAATGAACAATCAAAACCACTGACATAAGTAACTTTTCACATATACTCAACTTCTGATTAGCGACAAGAATCTTCTTATCAACACCTAGTTATTTCATAACAAACTCCTTTCCCAACATGATTTTAAGTCCATTTACGTCATGTAAATGATTAGTGGCAATCAACATATCAGCCACATACAGTAACAAGAAAATAAAAGAACCATCGTCAAGGCTCCTAACATAAACAAAAAGATCATACTCACACTTTTGTAGCCAATCTGAATTATGTATGAATCAAGTGCTTGTGCAACTATCTTGGAGACTACTTTAGACCATACAAAGACCTCTTCAATTTACATTCTAGAATTTCCTGTCTAGTATCACTAAAACCTTCTGGGTAGTTCATTTAAATTGTTCATCTAGTTTACCTTGAAGAAATGTTGTCTTCACATCCATTTGCTCTAAATGCATGTTTCAGCAAGGCTAATACTGCCCTGATAGAAGTATGTCTGACAATCGGGGAAATAATCTCATCATAGTCAATCCCCTTCTGCTGTGAGTACTCCTTTGCTACAAGACGAGCCTTGAACTTTTGCACTTGTTTTTCTATTACTATTGGTTTCCTCTAGTACACCCATTTGCAACCAGTATCCCTTTTTCCCTTAGGAAGTTGAATAAGCTCCCATGTCTCATTTATCTTCAAGGACTCTATCTCCTCCACCATATCACCCATCGACTTAATTATTTTTCTCTTGTCTAGCTATGGCCTCTTGAAAGGTGGACAAATCTTCTGAAATAGTAAGAAGTGCACAAGTTGTCAAGTCTTCATAACCATATCTATCTGGTTGCTTGATTTGAATTTAATGCCACTCTCTGTCATGTACCAGAGAGTAATCATGAACTCCATCTGAATCTCTAGGTCTATGTTCAATTTTAGTATCAGATCCTGGTTCGTGTCGTGTTTCATGTACTGGCCGTATTGTGTTTCACTAGTGACTGCTCAATATGCACTGAAATCACATCATTGCTTGAAATCACATCACTGAAATCCATGTTGCAACTAACTCTGTTAACATGGACTACTCATCAAACACAACATCTTTGCTTAGTAACATCTTCTTTGAAACTGGATCAAATAACTTGAACCCCTTTACACCTTTTGAGTAACCGACAAAGACACAATCCTTTGACTTTGGGTCAAGTTTGGATCGACCTTCACTGGATATATGCACATAAGCAGGAAACCCAAAAATCCTTAAATTGTCAAGATCAATAGGATTACTTGTCCATAGATTTCTCTTATGAAGTTAAATCATCCATGCTCAGGGAGAGGACCAAGACGCATGCGCCGAAGTTTGGTTCCATCATTATCAGACTAAACTGGCACAACATCACCTACAACAATACAGCCCAATAGTATGTAGATGTTATCTACAGTCCTTTTTGCTCTCGTCACTATCAAGGCACCCTTGCTCACCTTCATGATGTCCCTATCTCTATCAGACCTATATGAAAATCATTTGCCTGTAGAGTACCTAAAGAAATCAGATTCTTTTTAAATTCTAGAATATATCTGACATCGTTCAACGTTCGCACGCCACCATCGTTTCTAGGAATTTTGACTTGTCCATTCCTGTGATAATACAAGCTTTATCATCACCTAATTAAAAAAATCCAAAATCACCTTACTTGAATGTGTTAAACCACTCCCACTGTGACTTCATGAGATAGAAGTGCCTCGAACCATGAACTTACGCATCTGCGCACTTGCTGATGAAACGCAAAGAACATCCCCCTTCATTTTCCAGAATCATCGGCTTAAACCACCTTTGTAGAAGTGGATGCACCCTACTTTCTATTTGGACATTACCTCTTCCAATGCTCAATCTATTTGCAACCATATCACTGTGTTATTTTCATGTTCTTGGATTTAGACATTCTCCTTCCATAAACTTCTTTACCCTTGTCCTAGCCACAATCTTAACTCCCCTTCATATAGAGACTGTCACATTGATTTCCTTATTCTACACTTTGTCTTTCCTGTATGTCTTTGACATATACTAACTCTCCCATTTATCCCAAACCGCCTTCGGAGTCGTTAGATCTAGGATGTGATACATTACTTGGTCTAAAACACATATAAATATCAATCACACGGCCTTCTTCGTCATCTCTTCCCAATCGTCGTCCGCCATTTCTATCGGTTTCGTTTCATGCAGCGCCTTCTGTAAACTTTGATGAGCCAACAAATCCTTAACCGTTCTTTACCATACGCCAAAATTTTATGTTCTGTCGAACCTTGCCGCTTCGAATTTTGTACTAGAGTTTGACATTATCTGATACCAATTTTTGTAACAACAACAAAAGAAGTAATAATTGAAACAAAAAACGGAAAGAGACACACATTTACAATAGATATTTATAATAACTTGATTTAGATTACAAGAATGCCCCTAAATTGTATCACGGTGGGCTAAAGCCCCTCGCACTTCCTAGCAGACCCACACAAACAGCTTTGGTCAAGCCTAATATGAACCATACTCAACAAAATTAAATAATAATAATAATAATAATAATAATAATAATAGAATCACATAATCGTGCAACTAGACATCAAAAGCACACATCATCGAAAAACCTAGAAAAAATAGAATATTACAAGAGATGATTGGGCTCAACCCCAAATAAAAATCTTTGACTTACTAGGATGACATTTGGAGGGATGTGTGTCTGTAATTTTTATCCTCTCAATGAGGTATTTAAGAGGCTTTTCGTTATCTCAACTCCAAAAGATTCTTTGGTCAGGAAGTGGGTTGATGGGTGGGACAAGTCTGGGAATGATCTTTCTTTTGGAGGAGAGGTATTTTTGTCTAGAAGAAGGCCCTACTAAGGGATCTCTATAACCTATTATTATCTGTTCCGATATTCTCAACAGAGGATGTATGGATCTAGGGCAAGTGTACGAATGGAGTGTACTCTATTAAATCAACATACGCATTGTTGCTACAAAAACACCTTTAGCGGTGACAATGCTGCTAGAGCTCCATGCCCTAGATAAACAATGGGGTAGTGGTGCACCCTCTAAAGTTAGAACACTTTCTTGGCGTCTCATTTTTAAAAGACTCTCATCTCCAACTGACCTATTTCAGAAGGGGGATCATTGCAGACATGTAGGATACATTATTTGCTTTGTGTGGGGACTGGGGACCATTAGGAAAGTGAAGACCACATATTCTTGTGCTGTCAATTATCTGTTAGGATCTGGTACTATGTGTTTAAGTACCTTTTGGGTACTCTTTTCTCTCCATGGGTCTTTTCTTTATTGAGTTTTGGTCTTGAGAGGTTTTAATGAGATCATTGTAATGTTCGGATTGGAGTACTCCTTGTACTCCTATGAATATATTCTTTTGCCTTTCAAGAAAAAAATGTGTTTAAGTTGCTATGCTTTCATTACCAGCCACACCTAGCTTGCCTACCTTGTTTTTGCTAATTATTGTGGTATCCTCCCAACTTGGAATAGGAAGGGATTGACAATAGTTTGACATGTTGTTATTTGGGCTATTTGGTAAAGCATAAACAAGGCAATTTTCTTGAATAAAAGTTACATCTCTCAGAGACATTATTTGCGATTAATATTGTATTCATGGAATTGGCTTTTGGCTAACACGAAGTCTAGACAGTGTCTATTTTATGAATGGAGTGTTGATTAAGTGGAGTGTTTATTCAGAGAATAGGAGTACTTTTCATGTGGTGTCTGCCAACTTATTTTGGGCTGGCCCATTAGCCTTGTGGAATCTTAATGACGTCTCCTTGTTGGTTTTTGTTTTGAATATCCATTGGGTTTACATTGGATATGTTGGGCTGGCCCATTAGCCTTGTGGAATCTTAATGACGTCTCCTTGTGGAATCTTAATGACGTCTCCTTGTTGGTTTTTGTTTTGAATATCCGATAAAGTTGGGTTTGCACGTGCCCAGCTAGGTTCCCAGCGTAGATTAGCCACTTGCAAATTCGGTGGAAACTGCGCACCAAAAATATGGTAACCAAAAAAGATACTATTATTATTTTTGTTATTATCGTCATTAATAACATTAAAAATCATTTAACACTCAAAATAACATTAAAAAATACTATTGTTTTACGGTTAAACATTACCATATTTTCACGTTAAGAATATGATTAAATCAATGGAAAAAAAAAATCAACCTACATTAAATATATTTATATATATATACATAGCTAGGCATACAGAAAAAATGTCGATTTGTGTGGGTGGACTAAAGGGGATTGTTGAGTGTATACTATCCAACAAGTAGTAAAGTAGAAATAAGATTCGTTTCCCACGAGGATTTAATGTTCACTGCGTGCTTAATTTGATTAACAAATTAGTAATGGTAATAAAAGTAAAGACACAAGATTTTGGGATCATTCACAACAGTAAAAAGTAAATGGGAATAAAGATCAGATATGAGAACAAGTTGAGATGCTATACTTTAGTAATTCCATTAAAATGCATTAATGCTATGTCTAGGGTTTAAGCAATGTGCATTAAAATGTCTTTTAATACACACAATCCATGTTATCTTTTGAGGTAAATTTACAAACCATGTCTGAACTCATAAATGCTACTTGAAATTAGTTGGCCATTCCTAATCCAAGATGGAAAAATTATCATCCAAAACATAAAATGCGAAACATCAAACATACTTCATTAAATGCATTAAAAGTTCATTACATTAGTGTAAGCATCTCAACTATGAGTGATTAGATCATATTGAGCGAACAACACAAGAAAACTAACTTGAACATAAATGCTAAAGTCATATTAAAAATACAAGGTAAGAAATTATACTAAGAAGAAGAAACCGAAGGTGAGCTCCAAGATATAGGTCATGGAGGTACAGAATCAGCTTCCCTAAGTAGAAATCTTCCAAGTATGTTCAGCTCCTGTGATTGCTGCAGCAATGAACTCGGCAATGGTGTCTTTGTTTGGTAATATGAGGTAACTTGGTACAAAAATGGAGGAAAACTATTTCTAAACTTTCTCCTTCGGTCCGGGTCAGATAAATGAAGAGAATAGGTTGCCTTAAATAGTGCAAGGGAACATGATCCTAGAAAAACCCTAATTAGGAGGCGCCTCTTGTCATGTTGTGTGCCCAAAAGTACATGTGCCCACAATAAAGTGGCATATTCGCATATTCCAGCGCTAGCACTCCACAACAGGTACTGTCCTTGCTTGCCAACTCACACGCTCCTATCTTTTAGCGCCTTTCTTCTTTCTCTCCCATCTGGCGCATTTGGGGTGATGCTGTGACATCTAATACTGCAGCAATGGAATACACATATCAAAGCACAAATGAGGCACCTAAGTGCCAAATAACACTATTCCAGGATTTCACCTTAAACTCTTCTAAAACATAGTATTTACAACATAATTCACTACTTTGCTTAAGAACTTGCAATGATTTTAAGCTTGAGAATAATATAATAACTATCATAAATGAGAGTTATCAGGGATCAAGTCTGAAAGTTGTAGTTGAATTATGTTGAGTAGTTTTCATACGTCTCCTATACCTTGGGATGCAGGTCAAAGTTAGCGATCGCTTGGGTGAAAGTGTGTACAACAAAAAACTAGGGGTGGGAGGCCAAAGGCCTTAGTTTGTTAGGTAAGTGGCAGTGACATGTTCTTTTTGGCGAGCAAGGGGTGTGGAGTGAGGTTTTGGTTTCGAAGTACAAGTTCAGTGTTCTGAAAATTGTTGGGGAGTCTGGGGGAGCACCGAGAGCAACAACGAGCTAGCCAATGAACCAGACCACCAAGAGACTTGGACGCCACGTCTCCACCCAAAATCTTATGGTATTAGGTATATGGATCCTCTCTCTTATATATCCTTCATATAGCTCATTCATAGTTGATGTGGGACTAACCACTCACACTTGAATTTCCAACATCACCCTCCAAGTGTGAGTCACCCACATCACTATACTTGATCCAAACCAGGATCCACTTCCCGCTCCCCCACCAAGCTGAACCATGGCTCTGATACCACTTGTAGGAATTATTCTATCTACAATACATGCTTATAATCATGAATATATTATAGGGGTAAACAAAGACATACAAGCATGCTTCTATATAATAAAGATCAAAGCCATGACCTTGATAACCTTAGGATCTACGACATGTTGATATATCAAGGATCAGATAAATACTATGGTCCATAGCAAAGAAGCGGAGAAGCGAAGAAAGAGTGAGTGAAAACGAGCAACAACTACTCGTTGGCTTTACGGTTCTTCCTCAACCGGTATTCCAAATGCCTTAGACTCATTTCAGATGGGGAGAGGAGAGCATGCGTTTACTTATAGTGTGACAGTCCATTAGGATTCTCATTATCCCTCTAATGGGCTATCACTGATATCCACTCATATTACCCCTTCTGATGGAGGCACATTTTCCTTCCCAAGCCTCATGCTAGCTGAGAGATATTTACTACGTTTGGAATCATGGGGAGAGTAGGGGGTAGTGGAAAAAAAATTTGGGTAATGGGAGGTCAACTAAATTTTGTCTAGATATATGGTTAGGTTCATCCACTCTTAGTATTGGGTCCAAGAGGTTGTCCGATGGATCGATGGAGAAGGAGTAATGGGTGGCAGAGATTTGGGGAGTGGGCTGGCGGTTTATGGATTTGGGATCTCAAGTGGAGGAAATTATCATTTTCTTGGAAGAAAGGGTGTGTTGCAAAGTTGGCGTATATATATCTTCGAACATCATTTGTCATTCTAATGACAAGTGGGTTTGGGAGGGTAACAATAAGGGTGTCTTTTTATCAAGTCAACTTATGCCCTCCTGATGGCTTAAAGCTCATTGCACATGATCTAGGGTACCCGACTTTGGAGAAGCAGTGAGGATCCCTGCACCCCCAAAGGCTATAGTGTTTATGTGGAAACTTCTTCAGGGAAGACTTCTCACTAGGCTAAACCTATTCCAGAGAGGTGTCATTCATCAGTTATTTAGGCGATATTCCTTGTACTTCATGCTAAAATCTGAGGGAGTCTGATCTTCATTGTTCACCATTGTGGGTTTTTCATTTCTATATGGTAACCTATTTTTAGGTGGTTAGGCCAAGTCTTGTTCATAATCCTTTATTTATCTGTAGTATTTCAGGTGTTGTTCACGCTCTATCCATTCAATCAAGTGAAGAATATAGTGACTTTGGCTTATGCATGTAGTGCTCCAAAACTCTAGGGTACTCGTAATGCCTGTATCTTTTTGATCAAGATACCATGCGTATCAGAGGTAGTCTACTCGTCAAGTTTATATCTTGGGGGTGGATCCTTGTCAAGGTGGTAAAGGAGACTTTCCTATTCTATGAGTGGTCTGTAGAACCTACATGGAGTCTATCTACATGAGGTATACACAAAGTATTGCATAAGTGTTTGTAATTTGTTTTAGGTTGGTGAATTTGCCCATTTGAGCCATTCTCCTCTTCTTTTGGTTTTGGAGGTAGTTTTATACTTGACGATGTTTGAATCATGATATGCAATGTAATGTATGTGGGTTTTTCTGTTAACAAGACAAACGTCCCTCTTCTTTTGATGTAAGAGTTAGGGTACCCTTTTATCTTTTATTAAGTCTTAAAAATTGTATAGTGAGCGATCTCTAATTGTACTAATATATGGTTGTACTCTTCAACGCAAATTGTTGAAATGCTTAGACAATGCTCATATTGTGCATGTGTCTTAAAAAAGTAGAATAATTATCATCCACAATAAGCTTTGAGTCCATTTCAAAGATAACATTGTAGAAACCAACCTCTCGAAACCCATTAATGGCATACACAAAAGCCCATAGCCTCCCCTAACTTTACATCCAGGATGGATTGTATCTAATAGTTTGAGCACGTGTAAACTTACACTACTAGAAAAAGATGATATAATGAGAAAATCCAATGACTAAAATTGCCCTCTATCTAGGGAAAAATTGTTAGTTTTCTATAATTCGAATTTGAATTATATATCTCATGCTTTAAACCCTTTTGGATGTTCCTATCACCAACTGAGCTAGGATAATTTTGCCCTTAATATTGGTCTAGGGGGCATAGACCAATATTGTCGTTGAGAGAGTTTTATTTATGTGAGAGTGGGACGGAGAAATCTAAGCATACAAACTATATATGTGTGGTGAATATTGAAATTTTTTTAGAAATTTAAATTAAAATTACATCTCTTTTTACTGCCTTTTCTGAATTTTTGATTATAAGAAAAAAGAAAATTGAATAGTAAGATTTCCTCCCCAGTTTAAAATAAATATAAGTTAATTTTCCTAGCTCTTGTCTCATGTTTTTCCATGCATGAGATTCTAGATGAATATATCAGTCATTATATTTTACTATATAAATACTGTGGTACTGGATGACAATCTCCATCGTAATATCTTTTCATATATAAAAGTTAACACACACAGCTGACCACCACCATTATCTCCCTAGGTTGAAAATTTTGTCCCTCGATCCTTTTCATTTCTTATAGTCAAACCTATGCTAGAGAGCCTTAACCTTTTCTTTGGTGTGTTAGGAGAGAGAAAAGGACAGTACTAACATGGTGGCTTCAAAAGGATAATTCATTATCTCCATGTGGAAAGAAAGAAAAAACACACATCCTCTTACCAATATGGTGCAGCACAAGCGCTAGATACTTGAGTTCCTTAATTTTTTAGTCAAAAATTTGATCTCTAACCGATGCGTATTGAAAAATATCTAGTGAGAGACATGAATTTAGATTAGTACCTCGAAAAATTAGTCTCTACAAATACGTGTAAGAGATACTTTGATTCACCCAAAAAAACAACACCTCTCTCTATATATGAGAATACAAATTTGTCTAGCTATTGCAAACCCCAATAAAAGCCAAAACTTTGTAATTTTTATCTCTTCCTTCAATGCAAAAACAACCTGCATCAATCATCATGTCTTATTCCCTCTTCCCATCATTATTATTAGTCACTCACTTTCATCATCACCACCACATCTTTTACTTCCCACCAACCGCACCAAAGCCATCATCCTCACCACCTAAGCTCAGCATAACAAGAAAGAAAAAAGATAGAGAGAAAGGTTAGAAGATGAAGAAGATGGCTTCAATCAAGAAGAAGAAACCCTATCAACTTTCATTGTTTTGATCATTCAAAAGGGGTCATTTATCTTCTTCTTTCATGCTTCTCATATATGCTACTTTTCTTCTTCTCTTCTCGGGGAATTGAAGCGTTGTGGTCCGAATATTGTTTGCTTAGATCAAGCAAAAATATATAACCTACATATATATATACTGGTCTGTTATTGTTGCACCCTTTTTCTCTTTCTCTCTATATATATGGGTTTCTTTATTTTTTTGAATCTTTGTAAGTTCAGGTTTTGAGTTACTTAGGTGATTATCTATATGGGTTTCTCTTTCTCTCTATACCTTGTACTTTTTTTGATGTGTTGTTGAGAAGTATTACTTGATGGTTTTGTATAATTCATTTGAAGACTTTGAGTCTGTTGCATCAATTTTAAGTTTTTGAATACATGTTGGATCGATATAGATCTGGATTAATTCTATATCTATGTAATATAATAAATCTTGTTCTTAATTTGAAGACTGTTATTTTGTGTACTGTAGAGTATAGACTTTAATGTTTGTGACCCCAGACCATCATCATGCTCTCTTGCTGTTCCTTTCTTCAAGTAGGGTTCCATATTATTTTTCATTTTGGGTTTTAAATTTCATTTTTTTCCTAAAAATGGCACACCCTGAAACTTTTTTTTCTTGTGAGTTTCGAGAAGAACATGAAAATAGATATGCAATAAGTAACACACACACACAACACACACAATAAGCATCCCTATATGAATCAAATTATAGTGCTTTCAGTTTCTGAAAGTTTCTTCCAAGATTTTCCTCTTTTATAGTTACCAGATGATTTTCAAATCAGATAATGAAGATTTTGCAAACTTGTTTTTTCTTCCTCATTTAATTAAATTCAAATAACAAATATATTCTCCGCAAGTTTGTTTCTTCAAATAAATCAAGGGTTCTCTTTCTCCAATTGCATCCGGATTTAAGTAACTAATACAAATCTCTCGTGCGTATGTGTTTTGAATTTTTTCGAAAGGGGGTTTGTTATATTATTAAATAAATACTAAGGGAGGAAAATATATTAGCGAATTAAGCTGCCTTAGTCCATAGATACCATCTTTGTTTAGCTTTCACATCATGTCTTTTCAAATTCAGCTGGCTCGAATATGCATGCTCGATTGATTCATACTATATATATATATATATATATATATATATATATATATATATATATATATATATATATATATTTGTTTAGCTTTCACATCATGTCTTTTCAAATTCAGCTGGCTCGAATATGCGGCAAAAAAACCATTGGGGAGAAAAAAAAAAATTATATACCAAAATAATGCACATTGTGGGTTATTTACCAAAGTAGGCAAAAAAAAAATTTAGTTCAGAAGTCGCCCCCCAGGGTGACTTCTGAACTGTATTTTGCAAATTTTTTTTAAAATGCAGTTCAGAAGTCGCCCCCTCCCAGGGTGACTTCTGAACTGTGTTTTTTTATTTTTTATTTAATTATATATTAAAATGATAAAAATTAAATTAAATTAATTTAAATAAAAAATTGTATTTAGATAATTAATATGTTTAATCCAAATTTCCTAATTAAATTTAAGGGTCACAAAGAAATATTGCAACGCAATAATTTATTTAAAAGACCAACCGACAATTACAATAGTTATTTAAAAAACTAATCCGAAATATTACAACAATTTAATTGCGGTTAGGACAGTTGTTTCTGTTGTGACCTTCATTTCTACAAATTCCGCATCTTTTGGTGCGTGTACCCCTTTCTCTTTGATCCATCTCTGTACGAATACGGGTAGACTGTGGACGACCCTTTTTATCTCTCCGTTTAGTTGGATCATGATGTAGTTCTAAAGTATTGAAATAAGGCCATGACGTCTCAGTTGGCAAGGGTGGGAACTCCACAATGTAAGTATTGAAAACATTCTCCATTGTGTACGGTGGATCCACGAATTGCATGTGGTCGTAATTGCATTTTGAGCATGCTGCGATGACATGTGAACAAGGGTAGTGAAGTGCCTGGAATTCCCCACACTCACACGTTTTTGCTCTGAAGTTCACCACGAATGTTCGCGCAGGTCTACCACTTTGTGGTCGTACAAGTTCTTCTACTCGGAACAATTGTTGGGCACGATCGTGAACTGCGACGTTATGCGTTTTTGAGACTTCTATGTTCCTGGCAATATTTTCCAACAATTTTTCAGAGTACATAGTTATGGATCTCAACATTGCCTGTGCCTGTGTTCCCCTTTTGACGAAAACCTCGTTCATCCTGAAATATGTTGCATCTATCAATGAACGAATAGGGAGATTCCGCACCCCCTTAAGGACATTGTTGATGCACTCTGCAAGGTTTGTTGTCATAGTGCTTTATGCAGAGAGCACTATTAATTTCTATATTGTGCAGAGTGCATTGTGCAGAGTGCATAGTGCAGAGTGCACTATTACATTATGCATTGTGCAGAGTGCACTTTTGAAGTGTGGATTGTGCAGAGTGCACCGATGAGATCATTCGTCGGGTTATCCCTCCAGGGGTCCAATGGCCACTACCAGAAAATTTTTGGTGGAAGTAGTTTCGATCATGTTTTCCTCTCGTTTCGTTTTTTATTTTCTATTCTTGTATTTCTGAAAATTTTGTTGTTTATTTCAGTCTTTTTTGTATATTATATTATGTTCCAATTTTTAATCTCTCACTTTTTTTTGGTAAATATTAACGTAATTAAATTATAAATAGGTATAATCATTTTTATAAATTTATTTTTAATTTATTTAGGTATTTATATATTAATATATAATTAAATAAAAAATTGCAAAACACAGTTCAGAAGTCACCCTGAGGGGGGGCGACTTCTGAACTGCATTTTAAAAAAAAATTGCAAAATGCAGTTCAGAAGTCACCCTGGGGGGGGGGGGGGGGGCGACTTCTGAACTGCATTTTAAAAAAAAATTGCAAAACACAGTTCAGAAGTCACCCCGGGGGGGGGGGGGGGGGGGGGGGGGGGGGCGACTTCTGAACTAAAAAAAAATTTTGCCTACTTTGGTAAATAACCCACAATGTGCATTATTTTGGTATATAAATTTTTTTTTTGCTCCCCAATGGTTTTTTTGCCCGAATATGCATGCTCGATTTATATATATATATATATATATAGATAGAGAGAGAAATGATCAATTTAGTCCGAGAGTAAATATTCTCGTAGAGTTACTCTACCTAATATCTCTTTATACACATTAAATTTTACAGATCTCTAAGTGTTGAATAGCTTATATTATCTTAACGAGATAGTGGGTGGAGTAACTTTTAGAAGAGTTACTCTTTACTCTTGGAGTAATTTGATCCCACTCATATATATATGAAAGGGAAACGAATCTATTCACGGGAGCACAAGGTATACTCCAACCCGAAACATACAATGGGCCTCAATAAAATCTCTCTGGCCCAAAATCTAATAGGAAAAAGACCCAAAGAGGAAAATGAGCACCCTTGAAGAGGAAAACATAACAAAGGAACCAAACAAGAAAGCTCAAAACTAATTACTGCTGATACATAATAGTGGAACGACATGTCACCCATAATACAGACATTGAGGTCCCCTCGACAAAGTCAGAAACCACTGCCAAGCACTAAACTCGCTTAACAATTATTTCACAACCAATGAATCTTGTGGCATTGGCAGTTGCCACCCAACCAACGAAACACTGCATACAAAACCATATGAGCGAAGTGACACCTCAAAAATAAATGCAAAGAAGTCCCTACTAGTTCCCCACAGATCTCACAAAAAGCTAGAAAATGGTCCAAAATTACCTTTCGACGGAGAAGCTTCCCTCAGGTGGGGGATACGATCCAGATGAGTTGCCAAGAGAACACAATCACCTTTGGAACGCGAGACTACTCCTCCGTAACAGCCCACTGGTCATCTAAAAAAACCACAACTGTCCCATAAACCTCGCGTAGGCAGATCTGACCGAGAAGACGGATCTCCCAACCACACCTATAAATCCTCATCTTGCGAAATGGTAACCGAAAGGAGAAGACGCAAGATTTCCGCCACAAGAGCCTCCTCCCACACAAACATACCACGCCGCCACTCAAGATCCCACCGCCACACCCCATCCACCCAGCAACCAAACTATACAACTCGACCCTCCTAACAGTTCAAAACAAGAAATAACGTAGGGAACACCTCCACAATGGTTGTGACCCAATCCAGGTATCTAGCCAAAAGGAAGTCGAGCCACCACTCCACACTTTCCTTGCAAATCTAGCCTGGAACCAATCACCACAAGAACCAAACCTTGTCTCAAGCAGACATAAATCTTTCCACCAAGAACAGGCGAACCACCAAAACCCAACCTTGTCCCAAGCAGGCATAAATCTTTCCTTGCAAATCTAGCATGGAACCAATCGCTAGGTTAGTCGCCACCGAAAGACCCAGGTACTTAAACGAAACTGACCCAATCTTGAACTGTAGAAACCCTTCAGCCATAGCTAGAAAACGAGGACACACATTCACCCCCGCAATGCTACTCTTGGAGAAATTAACCTTTAGCCTCAAAGTCAGTTCAAAATACCTCAACACAACCTTCATAATCGACTGATTCTGAAACTTTGGAACTCCGATCAGAAGAGTATTATCAACATACTACAAGTGAGAAAGCACTAAACTGGAATCCCCCACCGGGAAACCCCTAGACAAGCCCACCTCAGCTGCCTGCCAAAACAAAACTGCTCAATAATTAGGAGAAATAGAAATGGAGCTAGAGGATCTGCCTGCTTCAAACCTCTCCCAATCTGAATCTCTTTCATTGGTGAACCATTGACCAGGACCGATAAACTACCCGATCACATGTAACTCTGGATCCACCTCCTCCATCAAAAGTCAAACCTAAAACTTTGCAGCCTATAGTCTAGGAAACCCAGCTCACCGAGTCATATACTTTTTCAAAATCCACTATGAAGATCAAACACTCTGCTCTAGATCTCTTAGCAAGATCCAACATCTCGTTCACCAAAATCATACCATCCATCAACATTCTACCCGTAATGAAAGTCGACTGAGTGCTCGAAATCCAGGAGTCCATAAGCACAGCCAGCCTTGCTGCTAGGACCTTAGCCACTATCTTATACAAACAACCAAGAAATGAAATAGGTCGGTAATCGTCCAAGGTGAAAGGACAATCAACTCCAGAGATTAGAGCAAGAAACTAAGAGGAGAAAGACATCAGATAAGTACCATTACTGTAGAACTCTTTAAAAAGAATCCCAGCTCACCCTTGAATAAAGGCCAAAAAGATTTTATGAAAGCAAAGTTGAACCCATCAGGTCCCAGACTTTTGTTCATAACACAATAGAATACCACCTACTCGATCTCCTCCAAAGAAAACTGTCTCGACAGCCCCCCTAAGCAGAGGAGAGAACCAGAAAAGTTACCCAATCAAGAGTGGGACGGTCCTAAGACACCTCAGCAAAGTGAGAGGTAAAAAAAGAAGTTACCGACACTCTAATACCACCCACATCCTCCAACCAAGAATCCCCCACACGCAGATCCAAATGTGATTCCTTGCCCCCTTGACTTAACACATGGGTGGAAACACCTAGAATTTGCATCAGCCTCCTACACCCACATCCTCCTTTTATCTGAGAGACCACACTTAGACTATACATTTACAATAGAGTGATTAGCTCATAGTGAGCAACAAACACAAGAAACAAAGCATAAAGGTTAAACCTAAAGCCATACTACTAAATTACATACATTAGAAAATGCTAAAAATAGATATATTGTCTAGGCTCAAACTTCAAGTAGCTAGAGGTACAAGAATAGCTCCCTGTTCCCAGCAACACTCCAAGTAAATCAGCTTGAGATGCTGCAGCGCTGCTCTCAGCACTATAGTGCAGAATTTCCAATTTTGTGTATAAAGGTAGCTTAGCACGATAATGGAGTATAAGAAAGCTATGTCTAGTCTTTCCTCCATTAAACCAACATTTTAAATGAAGAAGACAAGCTTCTTTAAATAGTACTAGGGTTTAGTGATCCAAGAATAACCCTAAAAAAGGCGCTCTTTGTCTTCATGTGTGCCAATTACATACAAGTGCCCATGCAAAGGGAAAATTCGCAGCATAAAAGTATTGATCCCCCAAATCATAACATGTTTGTCCTTTCTTACAACAGCAGACGCTGAAATCAGCGCATCAGCCCTTTCTTTCTCATCTATCGTAAAAACTCCAATGTTGTAGCATCACAAAGTTGCATCACACCAGCAAACATATTAAAACACAAAATGTGACTCCAAAGTGTCAAATGATCACAAACCAGTAATTATCCCTTATTCACATTAAACAACTAGTCTTACTGATTAATCAACAAAATTTCTTTAAAACTCCCAATGATTTAAGTCTTTAGAGTATAAATAACTCTTATAAATAAGAGTTATCACACCCCCAAACTTATATCGTTGTTTTTCCTCAAGAAATGTCACTTGACAAACAAACACAAACATAAAGGCAAAATCAAGCTGCACAACTAGATCAAATTAGATTTTAAAAAATGCTCTAAATAACTCCCAAAATACAACTTAAATATACACCAAGCTTTTCAATAACTTCAAAGTGGCTACTGCTCAGTAGTGACTATGTAACCTACTAGGCTTAGTTCCTTTCCAAAATAGTTTTAAAATTTCATCTAGCCTTAGAATGAATAAATTTCTTTTGACTTTTCCAAAGAGGTTTTAAAAAGAAAGGAAGAATTAACAATTAATGCATAAGAATGGGAGGTTTACAATGATAGACCAAGGGATGTAATTATTTGGCCGCTGCACATTTTATTTCTTGTTTCTCTTTCTACACTTGATCTTAAACGAGTTCCTACTTTCCCTGTAGTCAATCAGTCTCAAAAGGGTGCCACTAAGTTGGCATTTTCCTAATAACCTATGACCTCAAAGGGGTCGACAATTCTCAAGTAATCAAGTGCACTAAAATCTGAATCTTATGTATTATATTGCTATTTTTCTCCTTTTTTTTAACATAAGTCTTTGGCTTAGTGCACTGACCATTTTTTACTTATAACCATCCCCTATTACTTGTAAAAGCTGCCCCCAAACTTAGTTTGTTTCTATCTCTCTTGTTTAATCAGAATTTGGAAAATTCTTGGTTGACCAAGTCTAACCTTAGAATTAGATCATTTTTGGCTAATAGAGTTCCAACCTAAGCCGAGGGTAATAGTGTAAATACAGCAGCAATTCAATCCCTAACCTAGCAAACTTTCCAATAATTCAAGCGTTTATTCATCATTAAGCTAGTCCAACTAGAAAACACAATTTTAATACTGAATGAACAGAAACTACAACTAAACATGCATTTATTAAACATTCAAACAACACATGACATATTTGTCCTCCCCCCAACCTAAGCCTTGCAGTGTCCCCACTGCAACATGCATTACTCAAAGGGAGAGGATTTACAAAACAGAACAATATTTAACACACTTAAATAGAAACAGAGATCCTAAATTGCTGCTAGATGTAATTACGGTTGCTATAGCATCTAGTAGGTTATTGAAAACAGAAAACTAACATAAAACAGAAACAAAAATACAAAAAATACAAAATAATATAGGTTAACTAGGAGGGACCCCTGGGTTTAGCTTGCTTGCAGCATTAGCTTGCAACACAAGTCCTGCTTGCTCTGCAGCAACATCTTCTTCATTTTGAGGCTCCTCAATCATATTTAGCCTCGCACAAGATCTTTTCTTTGCCAGGGTTTTGGTCCTTGGCTTTTTCTTAATTACTGCAACAGTTGTTGCAACATCCTCCTCAGTTGGAATTTCTTGTTGCAGCGGTTCTTGTTTCTTGAGTAGTGGTGGTGGAATTACTGGTTACTGGTTCTGTTGAGATTCTCGATTGGGTTGGTTTTCTACTGGTGGGGTTGTTTGTGTGTTTTCTTGGGAAGGTCGGGGTGGTGGAGTAGGTGGAGGAGTAGGTTGCTTGGGTGTTTGATTATTGAGGTGGAGAAAACTGTTGTGGTGGAGGGGATTTGTGTGGTGAAGAGTGGGTTGGTGATGGGATTGGGGTTGGTTGTTGTTGATTATTGGTGTAGAGTACCTAAAGAAATCACCTTACTTGAATGTTTTAAACCACTCCCAATGTGACGTCATGTGTAGAAATTCCCAGAACCATAAATCTAAGCATATGTGCAATTACTGATGAAACCCAAAAAAACATACCCTTCATTTTCCAGAATCATCGGTTTAAACCACCTTTGTAGAATTGGATGTACCCTGCTTTCTATTCGGACATTACCTCTTCCAATTCCCAATCTATTTGCAACCATATCATTGTGTTATTTTCATGTTCTTGGATTTAGACATTCTCCTTCCAGAACCTGCTTTATCCTTGTTCCGGCCGCAATCTTAACTCCCCTTCACATGCAGACTGTCAATTGACTTCCTTCCTCGACACTTTGTCTCCTTTTAGAATGAAACAAGAGTGTAACAATAATGTTATTGAGGTTGATAATGTCTTTCCCCTATGTCTTTGACATATACTAACTCACCCATTTCTCCCAAACCCCCTTCGGAGTTGTTAGATCTAGGATGTGATACATCACTTGGTCTGAAGCACATAGAAATATCAATCACACAGCCTTCTGCTTCATCTCTGCCCAATCATCGTCCACCATATCTACCGGTTTCGTCTCATGCGGTGCCTTCTGTAAACTTTGTTGTGCTAACAGATCCTTAACCCTCCTTTGCCATAATCCAAAATATTCTGTTTCGTCGAATCTTGTCGCTTCAACTTTTGTACTAGAGTTTCACATTATCCGATACCAATTTTGTAATAGCAACAACAAAAGAAGTAATAATAGAAAAAAAATGAAAATAGAGACACAATATTGGTCATCATTTCGGTCAATCAGCTTCAATTTCGTGTTATTGTTTGAATGAATTAGAGTCTCAGTGTTGCAATAGGTACTTACACTACAAGAAAAATGACCTGTCCCAACGGACACCTTTAGTGACGGAACAGTCCACTGTAGGTAAAAGTTTAAAGTTCCCTTTATTTATTTAATTTTAAAATTTTTGTTTACTTCGTTTCACGCATTAAAAAACTTCATCTCACTTCGTCTTCTATCTTTCAAGTACCCAACTCACTCACCGCTCACCGTCGCACTTCTGGATCGCTGTCACACTCGCGGATCGCTGTTGCACTCGCGGAACTCACAAAATTAAACCAAACCAACCCCTCATGACTCCAACTACTCTTTCTAATTTTAAACTCCTTGCTAGACACTTTATCCCCCATAGTTCCTTCAATAGTTATCCTACTCTTAACCACTTCTATATTTTTCTTTCGAAATCCCTCTACCCTTTTAAATAAATCTAACCCATTGTACTCTAGGGCATAAGCTTAATTGATGGTTTTAGAGTTAAAATCAACTAGTTTACCCCTAACTACAGAATAGGTGACAAGCTTACCTTCTTTTGGCTCTGGATTCTAGAATAGAACTCTCGGATAACTGGCATAGAGAAAGATGATGGGTACTTCACAAAATTTTCCCATCCAAATGTAGCAACCGTGGTTGAGAATTCCTCGGATGCATCTTTGAGGTTAAACCCACGTACATTCAGCCAAGAATATTCACCCCCATGTACTTCCTGGGGTCAGCAATGTTGAGAACAATTTTGAGAGCAACAATTTTCCCTTTGGTCTTCTAATCCTTACTAGGCTCTAGAATTTGAACTCTGGAAATGACCTTTCCAAAGGTCTTGACAGTGTCTTGCTTCTTCCTCATTGTGAATTGGGTTTCTAAAACAGAACTTGTGGAAAGGAGTTTTGATGATATAGGGTTTGAGTGCGAGATTGAGATGACAATGGCTGGTTAATAATTAAAGAATTAGTGCGATGGTGAGGGCGGGTTTCTTGATCAGAACAGGGAGTGGGTGGTTACTGAGAAAGAGACGTTAGGATCGATGCAAGGGAGGTTGGCAATGGTGGTGTTGAAGTGAGAGGGAGAACTAGTGCATATAGTGAGAAATGAGAACTCTTAATTATAATCGTTAGACTAAAATTAACATTTCAGATTACGTCATTAATTACAAGATCTCGTATGATTGTTTCGTTATTAATTAAAAATCACACAACGGCTCATTTGTTATATAATCGAAACACAATAATTAATAATTTGCAACTATTTCTTTGTCTAGTTCGCACTTCAATTGAAATCCAGTTAATTAAGATATTAATTAAGATAAAGGAAAAACTAATTAAGATATTAGAATGCATTTGTGCATCGTTGTAAATTTGAATATTAGTAAAATTTTTGTTTTTATACTGAAATATAAAACTTGCGAAAAAAAAGATTTTAATGACAATAAAAATAGCTACCAAAAGGATTTCCAGCAATTAATCTATGGTAAAGGGTTATTTTTTGCCGCAGAAACATTGAACTTTTGGCGGCACTATAGTGGCACTTTTTTTATTGCCGCTAAATCTGGGTTTAGTAGGAAAAAATTAAAAGGCTTCCACTAAAAAAAACTATACACGGTTGTCATGTAATCTCTATAACGATTGATTATCAATACTTCAAACCAACAATTAAAATTGCAATACATTAAAGAAACCATTATATTAAACTAACATTATAGAAAAGCAGTTATTAACTTATTACAATACAACACTAATAGTTTAGCGCATTATTACAGTACAACACTAATATAGTTTACAGCAGCAGAGATTGCCTTTGGCAAATCTAATCTTAGAAGAGTAAAAAGGCATCTTAGCGCATCTAGTTCACAATAGCTCAATATAAAGCTATCATAAGTGGAACAATAATGAATATGGATCCTAACTACAGAGACACTTTTTAGAGAACTACTTTTATTCTTCACTATATCAGTATTGCAGAAAGTGAGAAGACCACTATTTTAAAATGTTAGATACAAATATTAGGATTTAGGATGATATATATTCTCAAAAATGACTAAAAATACTCAAAATCCATTGACATACAACATTAACAAAAAAAAGCCATAGGTCTCTCAAATCTCAATAACATAGTAACAATAAAATAAACAAAAAACCAAAAAAAAAAAAAACAGAGGGGAAGCAGGGAGCAAAGCCAGAAACAGAGGATTATGTGAAGCATTACTTTTATTTTATGTGAAGCATTACTACCTAAACGTTTATTAGTAAAAAAATGTCAAAGAGGCACAAAATCACATTATAGATATCATACCATTTGCCAGGATAGACAGATAGAGACAAGAAAACTCAAATTAGATCAGCCAAAATAAATGTTAAAGAGACAGAAAATCAAATACCCAAGAATTAAACCAATGCATCCTTGGATTTTCACAACCTTCTCTACCATAGCCCGTGTGTTAGCGAACTGGTTCATTTTCAAACAGCAATTGCAGTTAGCAAGAATTAGAGTGAAACCATCGACGTGCCAAAGTCTAAGCAACAAAGTTATCTAACACGAAATCATATCGAAAAATTAAAGTCATGAACCATTGGTTCTCATTGATCAAACCATCAATTTTCATTGAAAACACATTTAACACTTGCTCGATAACAAAAGAAACAAAACCTAGGTTAGGAGATTTCAACCTCCACCATGGAAACAAACACAACAATAAACTAAATTAGTTTTAACGATATATTACCAGCTATTAGATTATCGCCACTAATCAATTGTCGTTAAATAAGATTTTTGTTGTAGTGAAAACATGGGGCTTCTCTGTCAATTGTGATCGTCTAACATATTCTAGATCCACGCACCCGTGAGTTTCCTTCCGCGAGTTTCATGACACGTGTACATATATGTGTGTTGGTATGCGGGTAAAACTTTGCTAATGCGGGTACGTGGATCCAGAATATGTTAGGCGCAACAATGTATAACACACAAGTCACAGTGATGATGCAAGTAGTCCAAGAACTTTTTACATTCTAGTGAAGAAGAGGTTCTTTGGGGTAAATAACTTAGAGGTTCTTGGTGGTGAACAACTAAGAGGTTCTTGGTTTTCTGTATTTGGATTATTGGTTATTGTGATCTCCTACGGAAAAAGAGCATTTATAATCTGCCAAATTATGAAGGTTATTAGAAGTAATGAATATTATTGGTCGTGCATGTATTACGCCACAAATATCTCATGCTACAACTTGGTCAATTATGATAACAAAGACGATATCATTGGTCATGCATCTATTACGCAACAAATACCTCACGCTAATACTTGGTCAATTATTTACACCACAAATAACTCACACCGATACTTGCTCAATTACGATAACAAAGATGATATCATTGGTGTACAAATATTACGCCACAAACACTTCACGCTAATACTTTGTCAATTATTTACACCACAAATACCCAAAGCTAATACTTGATTAGTTATGATAACAAAGACGATATCATTGGTCGTGCGTCCATTATGCCACAAATATTTCATATTGCTACTTGGTTAATTATGATAACAAAGACGACTACTATATCTCAAAAAGCAAATGCCTCGTGATGATCATGTCAAATTTTATTAATTTTTTCAAGGTTGCCTTTGAAAAATTGTGGGTAACTTTCCCATTATGATGTGAGACAAATAAAAAAACAACAGAGAATAAATTTATCAAATCAAACACACACACACACACACATATATATATATATATATATATAGACTCTCTTTGACACAAAAAATGTATATATTTATAAAATTACGAAGTTGAAATTAAACTTCATTGAAAACTTAAAATTTTAGTTCAACTATATATATATATATATATATATATATATATATATATATTGTTCTGGATTGGGCCACGAGGCCCACTCAGTAATTAACATAGATTGGCTCAATCAGCTTGGTCCATATCCACTATCTACAAGGCCCAATCTAACCTGAATATTTGAAGGGCTCAGATCAACTCACCCGATCCGACGACTTACAATGGGCACGCTTCCCTATAAATACCAACTCATATTGCCATAATTAGGTACACTCTCATTCCTTGCTAAATCACTCACCTACTCTCAATACTAACTTGGGCGTCGGAGTGGCTTCGCAGGTCCCCCTCCCGGGCGCTCATCGATATCAAGCCATACCGCAAGAGACCACCGACGCAGTCAGCCCAGCACTGCTAGGTACAGAACATTGGCGACCACAGTGGGAGATCTCTACCTTTCACACCATTCCTACACTTAGAAATTTTTCTCTTGCACTCCCATGGCTCCAAGAGGCAGACCACGCATGAAAAGTGTTGCTGTGCCTGCGCCCCAGCTTGAAGGCACTCCCGAGGGCGATGTCGCCACCCACGAAGACACCCCTGTTCAAGCTGCGCAAGAAGTCCCCCCGTCGGGAGGGATCCACCCGCCGGATGTCAACCAACTGTTGGACCTTCTGGCCAACCGCACTCAGACTATGCTACTTCAAGAAGCACGCCTTAGGCAAATTGAGAGACGTGTGGCCTCTATGCCCGAGCAACCTCCTCCTTTGTGGGGAACTCCCCCTCAAACGACCGTGGTATCGAGACCCCGTCGTTCCCCCCCTCGGAGGCGTCATGTTCATCGTTCACCACCTAGGAGGAAACATGTGCATCGCTCCCCGCCTCGGCGTCGGAGACATCAGGAACCTGAATCACCAAGGGCGCCCCCTTCCCCTTTGGATGGGACTTATCAGCCTGATGACACCCACTCCAAAGTGTCTTCACGTGACTCTTCTGATTCGCGTGACAGATCAAGAAGTAAGACTAAGATTCACAAGAGTCGTTGCAGAAGATCGCCATCGAGGAGATCTCCCGACAAGCACAGATACCAAGACTTTGACTTCCAAGATGTCTCACCTCGCAATTCAAGAAGGTTTGCGGATGAAGGACCCTTCACTCGGAGGGTGGAGGAATGCCCGATTCCAAGGACTTTGGAAAAGCTCCCAACACTGAAAATGTACGATGGGACCGGAGATCCGGACCGGCACTTGGCTCACTTTTCACTCATGATGCGCTATAGAGGCGCTCGAGAGCCTGTTCATTGTAAGATCTTCCCTCTCACCCTCGAAGACACCGCATTAGAGTGGTTCCAAGAGCTGAAGCCAAACTCCATCTCTTCATGGGGGCAGCTGGTGAGACTATTCACGGCTCGTTTCACCGCCTCCCGACTGAAGCCAAAATCCGAGGAAGTGCTGAGGGCCGTCAGGCAGCGGGAGGGTGAAACACTTAGAGAATACATTGAGCGTTTCAACAAAGAAGCTTCATGTGTCCGGAATTTGGAGGATAAGCAAAGACTGTTTTGGATGAAAGACGGCCTCAGGCAAGGAAGTCTTTTCGAAATTGATGTAGGAATCAACAAGCCAAGGGACTTGGCAGAATTTCTCCAGAAATCTCAAAAGTACATGGATTATGAAGAGAACAAGATGGCTTACCGCGAGGCAGCCAAGGATGGTGATGATAAGGGTGACACCAGAGAAACTCGGCAGCGAAAGGACTCAGGAGGAGGACGTCGTGAGGCAAAACCACGACGGTTCGCCGAGCACACTCTGCTCAACCAATCTCGGGCCAAAATCCTGGCTGAATGTGCCAATGCTGAGTTTAAGAATGTTAAGAGGCCAGAACCCTTAGTGCTGAAGGAAGGCCAAAATCCTTCAAGGAAGTGGTGTCGATACCATCGAAGTGGAGGTCATGACACCAACGGTTGTCGAGCCCTGAAAGATGACATTGAGGAGTTAATTCGGAGGGGTAAGCTCTTGCAATATGTAAAAAAAGATGGAGAGCCCACTGACTCGCGCAAGAGACCCCGTTCACCTGAGAGAGGATCCAGGTCCCCTCGAAAGGAAAAGGCTGTAGCTAGCGAGGTGGTCAAAGCCGTCGGGAATCACGACACTGAATCCTCAGAGCGGGAGGACACTCGAAAAGCAAAAGGAAGGCCTGTCGCTATGGTCATTCACGGGACCAACCCCCTCGACGATTGGGGATCAAACAAGTCAATGAAGAGAACTTGGAAGGAAATTATGAATGTGGCATCAACTTCAACCATTAGGGAAGGTCCAGCTAGACCTCCCATATCCTTTGATGATAAGGACTTGTTGGATGGGAGACCGAACAAACACATTCCATTGCTGATCTCGGCCATCATGGCAAATATTGAAGTGAAGAGAATCCTTGTTGACCAGGGAAGCTCGGTGGACATTATCTTCGAAGATTTGTTGCAAATCCTGAATATCTCCCCCAAAGATATGACTCCCTACAGTGGAAAGGACCTCACAGGATTCAACGGGGCAAAAACCAAGCCACTTGGGCATTTAGAGCTGATGGTCACCTATGTAGACCCCGATGGCGAGCAGCCGCTATTCCGAACTATGAAGACAGCTTTCCTAGTCCTCCCGTGCAAATCTGTTTACCAATGCATTATCGGGAGGCCGACACTAGGCAGACTGGAAGCGGTTACATCAACAGTCCACTTAAAGATGAAGTTCTACAGTTTGAAAAACAAGGTCGTGACCATTCAAGCTGACTTGGGCGCGGCGCGGAGATGTTTCTTCATGAGCTATAAGGATGAAAGTGAAATTGCTGAAGTGAGAAACCCAATCAAGAAGTCAAGAAAAGAGGCTGAGGTGAACTTGGCAGATTTGGATGCTAGGTATGACCCTGATAGCGAGGAAGAGGAAGAGGATTCCGCCCTCGCTAAGGAGCTCAAAAAGCGCATGAAGAGACCTGAGCCAGATGGCGAATCTGTTTCTATTCAATTGGGGGAAGACCCTGCTAAGACTGTCAAAATAGGCTCTGACCTCCTTGAGGACGTCAAAGAGCAACTCATCAAATACTTGAAGGAGAATGCTGATCTGTTTGCCTGGTCCGCAGCGGACATGCCAGGAATACCACCCGAGGTAGCATGCCACCACCTTGCTGTTAATCCCAACACGAAGTGGGTGGCTCAGAAAAGAAGAGTCCAAAGGGGAGAGAAGGCTGAAGCTGCTGCTAAGGCTGTCAAAGACCTTAGAGAGGCAAACTTTGTAAAAGAAATTAAGTACACCACTTGGTTGTCCAATGTAGTCCTTGTTAAGAAATCTAATGGAAAATGAAGGATGTGTGTTGATTATACTGATCTTAATAAGGCATGTCCAAAGGACGCCTTCCCCGTTCCCCGTGTAGACAAACTAGTTGATAGCGCCTCAGGTTTTCGTTTATTATCTTTTATGGACGCATACTCAGGATATAACCAGATCCCAATGTACCCACCTGATCAAGAGAAAACGGCGTTTATGACGGAGCAAGGAAATTATTGCTACCGCGTAATGCCTTTTGGGCTTAAGAATGCCGGGGCAACTTATCAAAGAATGATGAACAAAGTGTTTAAAAATCAAATCGGCCGAGTAATCGAAGTATATCTCGACGATATGATAGTGAAAAGTAAGAATGACCCAGATCATCTTAAAGACATAGATGAAGTGTTCTCAGAAATTCGAAAGAACAATATGCGATTGAACCCAGAAAAGTGTACATTCGGGGTTCGAGCAGGGAAATTCCTCGGTTTCTATCTCACTGAGAGAGGTATTGAGGCCAACCCTGACAAGTGCAGGGCTGTGACCGAAATGACTTCACCAACCACAAAGACTGAAATTCAAAAACTCACAGGCATGATTGCAGCGCTATCCCGTTTCATTTCGCAGGCAGCTCTCAAATCCCTACCGCTTTTCAAGCTTTTAAAGAAAGATACGGTCTTCGAATGGACCGCCGAGCAGGAGCAGGCACTGAGTCTTTTAAAGCAAATCCTTTCCGAGCCACCTATCCTAACCCGACCGGAGGTTGGAGAAACCCTGTATTTGTACCTCGCTGTGGCCGACGAAGCGCTGAGTGCGGTACTCGTCAGAGAAACCGACGCTGGCCAGAGGCCGGTGTATTTTGTGAGTAAGGCATTACAAGGACCAGAGTTGAGATACCAGAAGGTGGAAAAGGTCGCTTTGGCCTTGGTAATTGCAGCCCGGCGTCTCAGGCCATATTTCGTAGCACATCAGGTTGTGGTTCGAACCAACCAGCCTATCAGACAAATACTTCATTGTCCTGATCTGGCTGGAAGGATGATTAAATGGGCAGTGGTGCTCTCGGAATTTGGAATCAAATATGAGACGAGACCAGCCATGAAGGCCCAGGTGTTAGCAGACTTTGTCGCCGAAATGACATCGTCCCATGAAGATAATGTGGAAACGTCATGGATTCTCCACGTGGATGGATCCTCGAACAGCAAAGGAAGTGGAGCGGGCCTGATACTTGAAAACTCTGAAGGACTAATGGTAGAAGTATCTCTCTCATTCTCGTTCTCCACATCAAATAATCAAGCAGAATATGAAGCTTGCATAGCTGGCCTACAATTGGCCAAAGACTTCGGTGCCACCCAAGTTGAACTTCTCACAGATTCACTTTTAGTGGTCTCCCAGATAAATGCAGCATATGGTGCCTATGACCTGGTGCTACAGAAGTATCTAGCTAGAGTGCGCGAACTCTTAGGACTATTCAAGAAGGCAGAAGTGAAACATGTACCCAGGGGAGAGAATACCAGAGCAGACATACTATCCAAATTGGCAAGTACTAGGGCACCGGGGAATCATAGGAGTGTTCTTCAAGAAACCTTGTCCAGTCCAAGCATCCTCCTTGATAATGATTCATCAACCTCGGTCCTCACAGTGGAAACCAGTCAAAACTGGATAACTCCGATCCTCCGATACATACTCGATGGGCATGAGCCCGCCGATGAAAAAGAAGCAGCATCCGTTAGAAGGCGGGCAGCATCATATTCAGTTATTGAAGGAACACTTTTTCGTAGAGGTTTTTCCATGCCTCTATTAAAGTGTGTCGAAGGAGTCGAAGCAGACTATGTCCTGGCGGAAATCCACGAGGGAATCTGCGGACAGCACCTAGGAGGACGAGCCTTGGCAGCAAAAGCTCTTAGAGCAGGTTACTACTGGCCTACCATGAATGAAGATTCACAAAATTACGTCAAGAAATGTGACAAATGTCAAAAACACGCTGATGTGCACGTTGCACCCTCTTCCGATTTGAATTACCTGAGTGCTCCTTGGCCATTTGCCTGGTGGGGGATCGACCTCTTAGGTCCTTTCCCCCCCGGCCCAGGTCAAGTGAAATACTTGATAGTCGCAGTGGACTACTTCACAAAATGGATTGAAGCCGAACCACTGGCCAGCATAACAGCAAAAAATTGTATTAAATTTTTCAAAAAGAACATCATGACCAGGTTCGGCATACCAGAAGTAGTCATCACCGACAACGGCACGCAATTCACAGACAAAGGGTTCAGACAACTCATGAAAGAGCTTAATATCAAGCATCGCTTCACCTCAGTAGAGCACCCGCAAACCAATGGGCAGGCAGAGGCTGCTAACAGGGTAATATTGCGAGGATTGCGAAGAAGACTTGACGAAGCAAAAGGGTCCTGGCCAGAAGAGCTACCTTATGTTTTGTGGGCTTACAGAACCACCCCACACTCATCTACTTCAGAATCACCGTTCCGATTGGCGTACGGAACAGAGGCAGTCATACCCGTCGAGATTGGGCAGCTGAGTTGGAGAACCAAAAGCCCAAGTCCCCCGCAAGCCAATGAACAAAAGCTCCGAGAGGAGTTAGACTTCGCCGATGAAGTGAGAAATCAAGCAGCATTAAAGGAAGCAGTGATCAAACAAAGGATGGCCACGAGGTATAACTCCAAAGTAGTTCGAAGGACATTGGAGGTAGGCGATCTAGTCCTACGAAGAGCAGACGTGGGTCTAAAGAATGCATCCCAAGGGAAGTTAGCCCCCAACTGGGAGGGGCCCTATAGAATTGTCGCCAAAACTGAAAAAGAAGCTTTCAAGTTAGAGACTTTGAATAAAGATCCAATCCCTAGGACTTGGAATACTGACAAGTTAAAAAAATTTATTGTATAAATTCATGTAACGGCTTGAGCCGTCAAATGTTAAAGTATTCAGTTGAATGAAATCTTATGTTTGCTCGAAGAATGTTATTTCCCAATGTTTACCATTATTCGCAGGGTTGAAAAGCCTAAGTCCCAACGATAGAAACAAGAGACTAGCTGAACGACGAAAAGCCTGATGGTAAAAAAGGGGCCGGCATGAGATCGACGCTGCGATCGTTTGCGCTTCCTTATAAACCAAGGCGCGAGTAACCATACTCGCCGCGCGAAGCGACTTCAAACGTGTCGCAACCTCTGATGGTCGAGTTAGAATCAGACCGGGTTTTGATAAACTGTCCTCAGAGGATACATAAATATAAGACAACGAGACAATGGACGTTAAAATGATCGAGGCAGGGCACGCGCCCAACGCCATTAATTAAAACGCATTAGTCAAGCAAAAGATGCAAACACTCAGAAAGATGTCAGGATAAGAAGACATAAGATTAAAATTGCATTACGAGAAATAAACATAGGAGCACCGGAGATGGCCGGGCCCATAGTTAGGGTACATAACCAAATCTTAAAAGGAGAAAAGAAACGACATAATTGAAAGACTAAAGAGCACAAAATCACGGGTAGATAACGTCAAAGCCACCACCACCAGTGTGGTCCTTGACAATTTGCCCATCCAGGGTGTCATGATCAAAGCTGAGATACTGGGTGTCCAGCTGAGCCTCCGGATACAGGCACTGAACGTGACCCAATTCCTTAGCGTAGGCTTGGTGAGAAAAGTCCACCACCTGTCCGGCAATCTGTTCCACTTTCTTCACGGCTTCATCTCTTGACTGCTTGACACCTTCCAGTTCAGCATGAACCCCTTGAAGTTGAGTGTGAAGATCTTCCATCTTCCGAAGGCATGCATCCCTATCAGAAAAGGCCTCATCTATTTCTCGCTGAGAACGCCCCACGAGTTCTTGTGCTCGATGACCGGACTCTATAACCTCTTGTAGCTCTCGGGTAAGTCGCTGATTCTCAGCAAGCAAATGACTACGATCCCCTGCAAGAAGAGACGATCAAGAAACGATATGGCCAACAAATAGAATATCACAAATAAAGAAGCATATAAAGACTACTTGAGCTGGAGCTACCTCCCCGTTCATCCTTCCATTTGGCATGCATTCCTTGTCCGAGCTGAACCATGCGGATGGAAAATTCCCAAGGATTGTCGCAAAAACGCTCACACTCCGCATGTGAGAAGTTAATCACCTCAGAGTCAAGCTCAAGAGGACGACCAGGGGGAGGGGCAAACCCATCAGGAGAAGGGCGCTCGACAGGGGAACGACGTCTGGCAACACTTTTCTTACGCTTGGATGAATGGCCACGACTCTCGGGAGTATTAGAAGCTCCTTCAATACAAACCTCCTTGTCTCGAGCATCGACAGGAATCCTGGGAACTCCAGAAAGCCCAGCCCGACCGGGGGCACCAAGACTCAAACGAGACCCCGTTGAGGGGCGGCCAGCAGTAGAAGAAGGGGGAATAGGGCGACTTCCCCCATTTGAGCTCGGAGGGTTCCTCCTCCCGGCCAAGGCAGCAACTTCATCAAAGGTGAGGGGGGCAACCATCTTATCTGCAAAAGAACAAGGAAATAAGTCAACAAAGCAAGAAGCAAAATAAAAAAAGTAGAAATTAAAAGAGCATGACTAAACAAGCAACCTAAGTGCCAAACGGCATCACGAAGGTCCTGAGCCTTAGTGAGCTCACTACAAACTATCTTCTTTGACGACACAGAAAGACGCTCGGCAATATCTCGAATTAAATTTAAAGTATCTGAATCCTCCCTGTTCAACTCAGAGGGATTAACTCGATAATTTCGAGAGGCAAACTCAATATCAGAATTGCTCCACCCAAGGTGAAACTTATCCCCAGCAATTGACCCTTGCTCATCCAAAAGATTCAGGCTATCAGCTGCTTCCTGGCTTACTGGGACAACATAAAAATATCTATGTTTCCAATCATGCTGACTTTCCGCATAGATTTCGAAAAAGGGCAAAGTGCGACGACCTCTCAAGCAAACGAAATCTGATCGCGTGACTCCATTGGAAAGTTCCAGACGCCGCTGCACCTCAAAGAGGGTGAAGAAGAGTTTTAAACTACGCCTGCGCCCCAAGACCCGTAACACCAACTCAAAACACTTGATAAAGCACCATGAGTTTGGATGCAATTGTGAAGGAGCTATCCCTAGGTGCTTCAAAACGGAGAGTTGGAATGAAGTGAAGAATGGAGAAATCTTCATCTTGTAAATAACAGCGCCAAACATCATGAACTTTCGACCCGAGGGAATGCAACAAACTCTGTCATCCGTACCAACCGCCTCTAACCGCCAGTGGTCCCCAAGCACATCCTCACAAAGACTTGAGGGTAAACTCTTACCAGGGGTATAAAAGCTCCTGGTGGACCGAACACTACGAGCGACCCAGTCATAGTTGATCCCATCAACCTCCACCACTTCCAACTCGAACCGACGCTCGTCATCTACGTACTCATCATCGGAAGAAGTAACGGGATAGCCAGGTACTACCCCTTCTATACAAGGCGTTACTTCCGACCGAGGAACTACGATTGTGGGACCAGGGTAGGCCGCGTTCACGCGAGCAGTCGACTTGGTTCTCCCCATCTCTCAGAACCTGCAGGAAAGGGGCGAAACAAGCGGTCGCGGGTCAGAAAATAACTTGTTGTCAACCCCCCACCCCCCCCCCCCCCCTTCCTGAGGTTGAAGGACAAGGCATAGAAGATAAAAATAACCAAGTTAAGAGGAATTACCAGTTTGACAAGCAGGTAATACAAGAATATCGATGAGAATGAAGCACCGCTCGAAACCTGAAAAATTAAGGTGCGAAAGAAATTCATGAGAATTAAAACTACTAAAGAGCCATGAGGCCCCAATATGAGAAATAAACTAAGTGTCACGCATGAAGCACGAAGGGGGCATCGCACGAGCGCACGAAGCCTGCCGATTTGTACGAGACGCAGGAGCGCGCGAAGGCAAGGCCCCATAACTCGGCACCCTGCCGGTTTGCGCAAGGGAGTGCACGCGGGTGCATAACGCGGCACCCTGCCGGTTTGCGCAAGGGAGCGCACACGGGCGCATAATCCGGCACCCCACCGGTTTGCGCGAGGGAGCGCACGCGGGAGCATAACCCGGCACCCTGCCGGTTTGCGCGAGGGAGCGCACACGGGCGCATCACCCGGCACCCTGCCGGTTTGCGCGAGGGAGCGCACGCGGGAGCATAACCCGGCACCCTGCCGGTTTGTGCCAAGAGGGCGCGCGCGGGGGAGCCATATCCCGGCACCCTGCCGGTTTGCGCCAAGAGGGCGAGCGCGGAAAATTTAACCCAGCACCCTGCCGGTTTACACGCGTAGGGGGTGCGCCAGTGTCCAAGATTTATCCCCTATATGGTTCCATTTCAAGACAACTTTGGGTGTGGTTTCAATGCAAAAATTTTGACCCACACAAATGCCATGAGGCATCAACAATCTTTTGCAACCATGAGCCAACATTCCTATGAAGTGTGCAAGGCTAGCATATAATGTTGAAAAGAGATACAAGAGGATGAAGGAAGAAGCACTTACCAAGGGAGAGCTTCAAGGGAGATTTTGTGTGGTCCCAAATCCTATCCACTCTTCCAAAATCTTATCTTCTCCTACACTCAAAATTTCACTCAAAATGTTTTTCACTCTCACTAAGAATATGGTCCAAGCATGAGCTCACCTATTTATAGTGAGTGAAAAAGTGAAGGACAAACCAAGGTTAATTTTTTTTAAAAGTTTACCGCAACAGAAAAGCGGAAGGCTCTCAACCTCATTCGACCGGACGAACAAAAAATCGCTTTGGGCGAACCGATTAGAATTTCAAGCCAATACCATCCTACGGAATAATCTCGGCTTGGGGGGCAACTGTTCTGGATTGGGCCACGAGGCCCACTCAGTAATTAACATAGATTGGCCCAATCAGCTTGGTCCATATCCACTATCTACAAGGCCCAATCTAACCTGAATATTTGAAGGGCTCAGATCAACTCACCCGATCCGACGACTTACAATGGGCACGCTTCCCTATAAATACCAACTCATATTGCCATAATTAGGTACACTCTCATTCCTTGCTAAATCACTCACCTACTCTCAATACTAACTTGGGCGTCGGAGTGGCTTCGCAGGTCCCCCTCCCGGGCGCTCATCGATATCAAGCCATACCGCAAGAGACCACCGACGCAGTCAGCCCAGCACTGCTAGGTACAGAACATATATATATATATATATATATATATATATATATATATATATATATGTATATATTATAGATTATAGATGAAATGAATGGTTGTCAAAAGAAATAAGGAATGAAATGAAAAGTCAATCTGGACATATCTTTATATGGTTTTGTCCTACATGTATAATGGCCAGGAAATGAAAATTTTCATTGGTGTCAATTTTTTCTCTCACAAGAGTAAGCTCTCTTTATATATATATATATATATAATTTATTTTAAATTTGTTGAGCGGAGTTCAAGTTACTCCAAGAGTAATTTTTACAAAGTTATTCTATATCCTAATCGTTGATTTGGATCTAATTCAATGGTAACAATACATCATTACCTAGTGATGTATTGATATCATTAGATTAAATCCAAATCAACGGTTAGAATGTGGGGTAAGTCTATAAAAATTACTTTTGGAGTAACTTACACTTATTTATTATATAATTTAGTGATAATACAAAATAAAATTTAATGCTTATATATTTATTAGAATTAATAAGGGGAAATCAAACTTGATTAAAAACTTAAAAATTAAGTTTATATCTATATATACATATTATAGATAGATGAAATGAAAGGTTGTTACAAAAAATAAAGGTCAACTCCTGTCTTGAGAATGGAGTGCGGCGTTAAAACTCTTAAGGGAGAGCTTTGTCGTCCATTGCGGTCCTACCCGGTTCAAGAGATTAGTCCCTGTTGTTACGTGCTCCAAAGGATACCCGATTTACCCCCAAAAAATTAAGAAATGAAAAGTCACTCTAAACATGTCTATATATGGTTTGGTCCTACATTTATAATGGCCATGAAATGAAAAGTTACATTGGGGTTAGCTTTTCCTCTCAGGAAAATAGTTAATATAATTTAGTATGAGGATGAAAATGAATAATCATATTGTAACCAAAAAAATATATGAATTGTAATATCAAAGTAATAAAATATTACTTTAACTAGTACATTAGTTGTTGCTTTCACATAATTGATATGTTAGACAGTTTGATTGAATTTATTATCTATAATTGGATTATGGTGTTATTATATGAAAGATGAGATTTGTGTTAGTCTAAAGTTACCCTCCATTTAAGCAAATAAGAAATAAAATCAATTGTAGAAGGGGGGTGTCTCGAGCAATTTAGTCACACCACATTGGCGGCTTGGTGCCTAGCCCAACCAATTTGACCCAAAACTCATTCTCAATGTTCAGCTGACCTATTAGATAATAGTAGGATTGAGTCCTACTTTAACAAGGAAGGTTTCACCAAGTGTACTCATGAACACACTTTGTTTGTGAAATCTGGAAATAAGGATGATATCTTGATTGTGAGTCTCTATGTAGATGATCTAATCTACACAGGGAATAACATTGAAATGTGCAATACTTTTAAAGAATCCATGAAGAAGGAATTTGAGATGAGTGATCTAGGGAAGATGAAGTATTATTTGGGAGTAGAGGTCTGCCAAAATGATGAAGGTGTGTTTATCAGCCAGCAAAAATATGCCAAAGAGATCCTTGAAAGGTTTGGCATGGCAAGCAGTAAAGGGGTATCTAACCCTATTGTTCCTGGAAACAAACTTGCCAAAGATGAAGATGGGAAAACTGTCAATGTAACTACATACAAGCAGATGATAGGCAGCCTAATATATCTCACTGCCACGAGACCTGATTTGATGTATTCTGTTTGTCTATGTAGCAGGTTCATGGAGAGACCCATTGAAGTGCATTTAGTTGCTGTAAAACGCATCCTGAGATATGTTAAAAACACTGCAGAACTGGGAATCTGGTATAGGAAACAGCAAGGGAAATCACACAACATTGAGCAGTTAATTGGGTTCTCAGATAGTGACTATGCTGGGGACTTAGATGATAGGAGAAGCACCTCAGGATATGCATTCATGATTGGAACTGGTGCTGTCAGCTGGGCATCAAGAAACAGCCTGTAGTCACCTTGTCAACCACAGAAGCAGAGTTTATATCTGCTGCTGCCTGTGCATGCCAAGGTGTTTGGATGAGAAGAATCTTGGACAACATTGGACTAAAACAAGAGGAACCAACAATGATCTATTGTGACAATAGATCTGCCATCAAGCTCTCAAGAAATCTTGTGCTTCATGGGAGGAGTAAGCACATTGATGTGCGCTTTCACTTCCTAAGGGAATTATGCAAAGAAGAGGTGATCAATTTGGAGTACTGCAGCACCCAGAACCAGTATGCTGACATTCTAACCAAACCTTTGAAGCTGGAATCATTTACCAAGTTGAGACAGAAACTTGGTGTTACTTCTATGTTCAGATTGGGGAGGCTATGTTAGCTATAGGTTGTATTAAGTAAAGTGAGTATGTAAACTAGCAGTTGTAATAATCAGTTAGTTAGTTGGTTGTGCTGGCTATAACAAACTTGTAAAGCCAAGTACACCACTTCTCTCTCTTTGTGTATATCTGTATATAAGTTGCACCTTGCAACTGAGAAATTCAATGAGAAAGATTTACACTCTCAAAACTCTCTCTCTCTTTACCAGTTCTTACAGTATGTACATGTTTTTTATCTGATGAGCATTAAAAGTATGACAAAAAGAAACACAACAACAGAACTTGATTCTCAAAATTAAAAGATTTCTTCCGAATGGTCATTATATTTACAGTTTGTCTTGTTAGATACTAACGATTTAAAAGAGAATGAAATAAAGCTAGTATTCTCATTTTAGGGAAAATAAGAGGTAACGAATCAATTAATAGTCGAATGAGACTATTCCAATTATATTATAATAAATGTTATATAAATTTATAAAATAAATCAGCTGCTGTAAGCCATGAATAATTGAGAAGAGAACAAAAGCGAAAATAGAAAATGTATCAATATTGAGAATCCTATTTTCATATCATGCAATACAGCGAGGCTTATATTGTCAATGGTAACAATTAACTTATAATCAACAAACTAACTAGCTTTTATATTACTCTAATATAAGGTACCCAGAAGTAGGTGCAAGTGTAAATTGCAGGGGCTACTGTACTTGCTATCCAAAGCTCTGCCAGTTCTTGAGGCATATCCACAAGGAGCAACGCTTGTACTGTGATAATTGCAATACATCTATAATTGGATTTTACCATAGTTGCCCCAACACCACATGCTCTTACGATCTGTGTATCATTTGTTGTCAAGAGCTCAGAGAGGCTAAAACATTGCATTAACATCAAAGGAAACATTAAACCCATTTGTTCCCTTCCCTCCTCCCTCTCCTACTTTGATTCTATTTTCTCTCCTTTAAACTTTCATTCACAATAACAACAACAACAGTAACAATATCGTTCCTTCACGACTGTGCAATTAATCATAGGTACCTACCTCCTCTTCATAACTTATATTGGTTGAACCAACCATTTGTTTTCATTGCGTAACACGAAAAGACTCGAAAATATAATTACATGTATATTGAATAATGACAGCAAACTCGAAGAATTGTAGAATGGTTGTGAAATTTCATTTCTCTTCAATACCCTATTTATATAAAGTTTACTCGATGAAACCACACATAAAAAATGAAAAAGTAATCGGGTGGCTGCTATAAAAGTTCCCTATCAAATTACTATAACTAATTATAGCATGGACTAATTCTTTTTCTTTTTTTCTTAGATAAATAAATTTCATGAAGGGAGCACAAGGGGTGCCCAACCCTTACAATGCAAAAGAAGAAAAGGGAGAGGGCCTCCTCAAAACCTCCCTGAGCCAAAACCCTTTGGGAAAAAGACTCAGGCAGGAAAAAGAGTACCTTGTGCAAAAAGCACTACAGTGGGAACAACAACCTAACCCACTGTTTCTCCCCCTACTAAAGTTATAAACTATTAACAGATGAAGAATTCAGAATACAAGGGTGTTCCAACGAATTCAATACGCCAGTTGGGCAATTATATCAGTCCTCCCATCCAGCTTCACAGCCTCTCCCTTGCCTAGCTTTGAACCAGCCCCATGAAGTGTCTTTAATAGCCGCAACTACAGAAGAAATTGAAGCCACCTCCCCTTTGAAAATTCTTTTATTCCGGGCCATCCACAAATTCCAAATAACCGCCAGCCATAAAATTTGTTTTATTCGCCGCAACTTCCTACCTTTTAGTAAATTCCCGAACTCCATAAAATGAGTAACCAAGTCATCTTCCTGCAATTGGGCAGCTCCCAACCAACGAAACACCATCCTCCAAACCGACTTTCCTACAATACAAACAAGAAACAGGTGCACGGGAGTCTCGGCTTCTTGCAAGCAGAAAGCGCAGCGCCTATCCTCTTCATTTTGCAACACTCCTTTCCGAAACAAGGCATCTCGCGTTGCTATACGATCAAGCATCACCCGCCAAGCAAAGATCTGCACCTTCGAAGGGGCATTTTGCCTCCATAGTCTCGACCATACAACAGAATTATTGCTGTGATTTGGCACTGTTACACCTGCAAAAAAATCAGCCAGCCACAAATAACAACTTTTTACCGAAAAACCGCGAGCAATATCTGATTTCCATCGCCAATGATCGGGCGACAGAGAGTCTAGCGAAACTGTTAGTAACATGTCCTTTAAATATAGCACATTAAGCGACTCCGTTGATGGCACTTCCAACGTCCAATCTCACTCCCATCGCCAACCACCTCCATCCCAACGACCCATATCCTCAACTAGCGCATCTTTTACCCTACAAGCATTATACACTGAAGGAAACAATTCAGAAAAATTCTCAGTACCCAACCATCTATCCTTCCAGAATCTCGTTAGATTGCCTCTTCCCAATTTTAGGTGTATGAGATCATTGAACCAACCATTATGCAGTTTTGCGTCTTCCCCTAACTGGCATAAGTCCCTCCACCACAACGATGTCTTCCCCCAATCTCTTCTATACTCATTTGGAGTAGGCCATCTCCCTTTTAGACCATATTTTACCGTTAGAATCTCCTTCCATAAGGGAGTTCCTTCCTCCGTCAGAATCCTCCACCTCCACTTTGTTAACAATGCTATATTAAATGTTTCCAGATTTTTTACACCAAGCCCTCCCTCTCTTTTTGTCATACATATTTTTCCCCAGTTAATCCACGCCATCTTCCTTGTGTCCCCGTCGCTACCCCACAAAAAGCTTCTTTGGAGTTTAATGATTTCCCTAACCACTTTCTTTGGTGCCTTATAGAATGAAAATAAATAAAGGGGTAGAGAAGACAATACCGAGTTTATGAGCGTGACACGTCCCCCAATTGAAAGTTGTCTGCTCCTCCAACACGTAGGTCTTGCTTTTACTTTATCTACGATCGGTTGCCAGGTACTCAACAATCTCAGATTCACACCCACCGGAACACCAAGGAATTTAAATGACATAGAGCCCAATCTACAAGATAAGAACTGTGAAATTCCTTCTATAATACGGTCTTCCAAATTAATCCCGATAACATTACTTTTTGCAAAGTTGACTTTCAGCCCCGAGACCATTTCAAAGCTTCTAAGGATTGCTTTCAAACACCACACACTACTTTCCCCACCGTCACAGAAGAAGATTGTATCATCCGCAAATTGAAGTAATTCAACCGAAAGAGACGCACTTACTTGAAAGCCACTTAAGTTATTTGTTTCCACTCCTTTTCGCACCAACCCCGCTAGTCCTTCCGTCACAATCAAGAATAAAAACGGGGCTAATGGATCCCCTTGCTTTAAGCCCTTTTGGGCCACAAATTCATTGGTGGGACTGCCATTTGTAACACCCCCCCTTTTACTATTACAATTAAATAGACAATTATCAGAGTCACCTCGAAGGGCGCTACATTTTTCACCATTTTAAAAAAAAGAAAATCTCCAAAATAATTTATATAAAAGAAATCACCAAGCAGCGGAAATATTAACCAGTTTAAACATCTCCAGAATTAACAATTAAAGACATCTCCAAAATAAATTAAAACAATTTCCAATAACTAAAATAATAGTTCAAAACGATAACTAACGACTCCCCGGTGCTACATATCAGAGCTGACACAGACCCAAACGAGAGAGGAAGCAAAACCTAGCAATTCCTCCACGAGCACTAGCGATCACCTGCAGCGTTGCCGCATGAGAGCAACATTCCAAGCAGAAGGGGTGAGTCTAACAGAGATAATAAGCAGATGATAAAAATATGCTAGCATCAGGTAACTACAGCAACACAATACAATTACACCATATCACAGCACCAGATACCAAAGGAAAAATCCATTTGACAGTGAACCACCAAAATTATAACATTCATAGACAATGGGATGATATGCAACCCCTCCAGTGGGCATATGCATGCGGTACCGATCACCAAAATGAGCCACGACGGGCATATCACCAATAAACACCAGAGGCAGAGCCTATATCACCAAAACATGCATATGACAATGCGACACCATGATTATGCACCAACTCACCATAACAAGTATTTAAAATAAATACTATATCACCAGAATCAAAACAAATGATTTCACCAAAAATAGCACCAAGTTGTAGCATCACAGCTACCACTAAACTCTCCTGAGCATACCAGCACCGCACCTGAAATATTAACACCAGACGGCTCCACAACGCGGACATAACGCACGCACACCACGCACAAGACTGGCGCACAGCGCCTACTTCAGCGAATTAATTAAAATAGCAAACGACATCGGATTTCAACAAATAAATACTTGTTGGAAAGCCCTATGGTCTGGTTATCATCCCTAAGTTCAGTTTTTGAAGGAGAGTGTCCAATAGGTACAGTTTTCGAAAAGCACACAGGCTAGTTGCAAAAGAGGACAGTTTCTGTCCTTCAAATTCAAGCAATTCCAAAGTGACCAAAACTCAATCAAATTGCATGAAACTTGTGCATAAACTGGGGCAAATTTTGTCTAGTTTTCAAAGAAATTGGATTCGTTCGAAAAGGAGTTCTTTTGAAAACGTGGTAACCAAAACACTGACCCTGTGTCCAGATTGTTTCCAGAATCTTACTCTAACTTGTGGAATTCATATCTCGAGCTACACAACTCTAAACGCAACCAAACCAGTGCCAAATTAACAAGCATTAAGTCTATTTTCCAGAAAAATAAACCACATAATTTTTCGGTCAATACAACGTTCCCAGTCACCGAAATACCGAATCTATACCCAAATCGTTTCCAGAATTTTAACCTAACTTGTATCGCCTATAACTCGAGCTATACAACTCCGAATTTGACGAAACCAGTGCCAAAACGACCGGCGTTAAGTCTATTTTCAAAAACAATCAACCTCATAATTTTTGGATCAACCAAACAGCGCCAGTTTTAGAAAAACCGAACCTGTGTCCAGAATCGCTAAATTGCCAAACACCAAACCCTAACGGCAACGACACCGCAACCACCACAACAAAAACGACAATTCGACAACGCGACAACAACAATCAACCACGCACAGCAACAACAAAAACACGAACAATAACAACACCATCATCGTGATACAACAATCACGCAACAACAAATAACGAAACAAATCACAATAACGTGCAATAATCATCAAAGCACCAATCTCAACGAAAACACGATACGCAATAACACGAACAATTCAACAAAACCCTAGACTACCCACACATAATTACCATCAACCCATTATCAAGGTTAAGCCCACCCTTACCTCGAATAACGTAAGCTCCGGAACACAACGAACGAGACACGAACAAAACCACAGCAACACGAACGATCTCCTTTTGAAATTCTTCGCGAAACCCTCCTCTTCTCTCCCTCTTTGCGCCGCGTGCTCTCTCTCTCACTCTCACTTTCGTTTTTCTTTTGCTTGCTGCGAATGAGGGTTTGGCTTAAACCCCCAGGGTTTAAGTTGAGGGCTCAGTAAACACTGGGCTCTCTACGTCACCACCTCCTTTACTCGTTTCACCTCCTACGCATATAAAATATTAACCTTTTAATTTATCTATATCCCGCCTCCAAATTATTTTAATAATTCAATCAACTATTTTAATTAAATTATTTCCGGGGTGTTACAACCCTCCCCCACTTAGAATCTTTCGTCCTCGAAAAAATACCTGATTCAAACAGCTCCGGATAGGACTCTCGCATCTTGCTCTCCAACTCCCATGTCATGCTTTCACCAGCAGCTCCTAACCATACCACTTTCACCAGGTTTATCTCTTTGCCACGTAAAGTCTTCACTTCACGATCTTCAATTCGCACAGGCATTGTCTCCACAGTGAGATTATCCCGCACATGCACATCATCCATCGGAATCACATGGGACGGATCCGAAATATACTTCCGAAGTTGCGACACATGAAATACATCGTGCAAATTCGAAAGATTAGGCGGCAAGGCCACCCTATAAGCAACATTACCAATTCTCTCAGTGATCTGATACGGTCCAATGAAACGAGGAGTCAACTTCTTTGTCTTCAATGCACGCCCAACACCAGCCATAGGCGTGACTCTCAAAAACACATGATCACCAGCTTGGAATTCTAAATCCTTCCTTCCCTTATCATGATAGCTCTTCTGTCTACTCTGCGTCGCTTTCATTTTCTCACGGATCAATTTCACCTTTTCAGTAGTCTCTCGAACAACCTCGGGTCCAAGAACAATACTCTCCCCAGATTCATGCCAACACAACGGAGTCCTACATCTCCGACCATACAATGCCTCGAACGGTGCCATCCCGATGCTAGAATGGTAACTATTGTTGTAAGTAAACTCGATCAACGGAAGGTGAGTATCCCACGCACCTCCCTGCTCAAGAACACAAGATCTCAACAAGTCTTCCAACGACTGAATGGTCCTCTCTGTCTGTCCATCAGTTTGAGGATGATAAGCTGAACTCAACCTCAATTTAGAACCCAACGCTTCTTGCAAACTCTTCCAGAAATCAGAAGTGAACCTAGGATCTCTGTCAGACACAATGCACAAAGGAACACCATGCAACTTCACAATCACCTGAATATAAATCTATGCCAATCTCGACACCGGATACGTGATATTGATAGGAATAAAATGAGCAGACTTCGTCAATCTATCCACAATCACCCAAATCGAATCGTGCCCCCTCACAGTATTAGGTAACCCTATCACGAAATCCATAGAAATACTATCCCACTTCCATTCCGGAATCTCCAACGGTTGCATCAACCCAGCAGGCTTCTGATGCTCAACCTTCGATTTCTGACAAGTCAAGCAGGAATACACAAACTGCGCCACATCACGCTTCATACCAGGCCACCAAAACATCTTCTTCAGATCCTGATACATCTTTGTAGCTCCCGGATGGATACTCAACTTACTCCTATGACCTTCTTCTAAAATTGCTCTTTTCATCTCCTCATCATCAGGAATGCAGATTCTTCCACGGTACTTCAATACATTCTGCGCATCCAACTCAAAGTCTTTATTCTCGGATTGATCAATCCCAACCATCAAGTCAACTAATTTAACATCTAACTTCTGAGCTTCTCGAATGCTAGC
This sequence comes from Astragalus glycyphyllos, assembly GCA_963573325.1. NCBI lineage: Eukaryota > Viridiplantae > Streptophyta > Magnoliopsida > Fabales > Fabaceae > Astragalus > Astragalus glycyphyllos. The sequence goes on from OY754308.1 coordinate 70,420,938, forward strand.
CATGAATTCATTATCAATCTTCAACATCCTCAATCTGACACTCTGAGGCGTCACTTCACAAACCAAACTCATATCCCTGAACTGCTCAATTAATTCGAGTTCTCTAACCATCATTGCTGACATATGCAACGTCTTTCGACTTAAAGCGTCAGCTACCACATTAGCCTTTCCCGGATGATAGTTCAAGCTAAAGTCATAGTCTTTCAGCAACTCCAACCATCTGCGCTGTCTCATATTCAACTCCTTCTGATCAAACAGATACTGCAAACCCTTATGATCACTGAACACCTCAAACCTCGAACCATACAGATAATGTCTCCAAATTTTCAACGCGAACACAACTGCAGCAAGTTCTAAATCATGGGTAGGGTAGTTATTCTCATGAGTCCTCAACTGTCTCGACGCATAGGCAACTACCTTACCATTCTGCATAAGCACACCTCCCAACCCCATCTTGGAAGCATCACAATACACCACAAACGACTCTTCCGGATTAGGCAACGTCAGAACAGGAGACGTCGTCAACCTCTTCTTCAATTCTTTGAAGCTCTCTTCACAACAGTCATCCCAGATGAAAGCTTTACCCTTGCAAGTCAACTGAGTCAACGGAAGTGCCAACTTCGAAAATCCTTCTATAAACCTCCTATAGTAACCTGCCAGACCCAGAAAACTTCTAATCTCAGTAACTGACTTCGGAGACTCCCATTGTAACACGGCATCAACCTTAGACGGATCCACGGCAATTCCATTCCCCGAAATAACATGACCCAGAAAGCTAACCTCTTTCAACCAAAACTCACACTTAGACACCTTCGCATATAATTTCCTGTCCCTCAGAATTTCCAATACCAATCTCAGATGTTCTGCATGCTCCTCTTCTGACTTAGAATAAATTAGGATGTCGTCAATGAATACCACCACAAACCGATCCAGATACTCACGAAAGATACGATTCATGTACTCCATGAACACTCCCGGCGCATTAGTCACACCGAAAGGCATCACGGAATACTCATAATGCCCATAACGGGTTCTGAAAGCTGTCTTCTGAATGTCTTCGTCTTTCACCTTGATCTGATGATAACCCGATCTCAAATCTATTTTACTGAACACCTGAGCACCCACCAACTGATCCATTAAGTCATCAATCCTCGGAAGCGGATACTTGTTCTTAATAGTCACCTTATTCAGCTGCCGATAGTCTACGCACAACCTCATACTACCATCTTTCTTTTTCACCAACAACACTGTCTTCCTCGAAGATTCTACAGCTGTCAATCAACTCCGAGAACACCCGAATTTTCTGATACCCTATCGCCTTCTTGATATCAGCCCGCAACCCATTTTCAAACTTGATGCATTTGGAGAATTCAGCACCAGCCTCACCATAATGTGGATAGAACTTCGCCAATTCAATGAACTTGGCAGCATACTCAGTCACCGACATATTACCCTGCTTCAGCTCCAGAAACTCAATCTCTTTCTTCCCACGGACATCTTCAGGATAATACTTTCTCAGAAATTCTCTGCTGAACACAGCCCAAGTGACCTCTTCATTCACAGTCGCCAACCTCTGCCTCACCTCCAACCACCAGTCATCAGCCTCCTCTGCCAGCATATGAGTACCATACCTGACTCTCTGCGCCTCAGAGCAATCCATAACACGAAAGATTCTCTCCATCTCTTTCAGCCACGCCAAAGCACCATCAGGGTTATACTTGCCCTTAAAGGTAGGAGGATTCTCCCTCTGAAACGTAGCCAAACTGCGCGACCCAGCATCACCAGCAGCACCTGGGTTATTCTCCACAGCTTGAGCCACAGCCTGCAAAGCAGCAGCGAGTGCAGCATCGTTCCGTCCTGCCATCTCAACCTAACACTGCAACAGAAACTATAATCAGGAACGAGTAACAATTACTCAAGTGTTACTCGACTCGACGACTCGACAACTTGGCCGGACAGACCGAACTGCTCTGATACCACTAATGTAACACCCCCCCCCCCCCCCCCCCCCCCCCCCCCTTTTACTATTACAATTAAATAGACAATTATCAGAGTCACCTCGAAGGGCGCTACATTTTTCACCATTTAAAAAAAAAGAAAATCTCCAAAATAATTTATATAAAAGAAATCACCAAGCAGCGGAAATATTAACCAGTTTAAACATCTCCAGAATTAACAATTAAAGACATCTCCAAAATAAATTAAAACAATTTCCAATAACTAAAATAATAGTTCAAAACGATAACTAACGACTCCCCGGTGCTACATATCAGAGCTGACACAGACCCAAACGAGAGAGGAAGCAAAACCTAGCAATTCCTCCACGAGCACTAGCGATCACCTGCAGCGTTGCCGCATGAGAGCAACATTCCAAGCAGAAGGGGTGAGTCTAACAGAGATAATAAGCAGATGATAAAAATATGCTAGCATCAGGTAACTACAGCAACACAATACAATTACACCATATCACAGCACCAGATACCAAAGGAAAAATCCATTTGACAGTGAACCACCAAAATTATAACATTCATAGACAATGGGATGATATGCAACCCCTCCAGTGGGCATATGCATGCGGTACCGATCACCAAAATGAGCCACGACGGGCATATCACCAATAAACACCAGAGGCAGAGCCTATATCACCAAAACATGCATATGACAATGCGACACCATGATTATGCACCAACTCACCATAACAAGTATTTAAAATAAATACTATATCACCAGAATCAAAACAAATGATTTCACCAAAAATAGCACCAAGTTGTAGCATCACAGCTACCACTAAACTCTCCTGAGCATACCAGCACCGCACCTGAAATATTAACACCAGACGGCTCCACAACGCGGACATAACGCACGCACACCACGCACAAGACTGGCGCACAGCGCCTACTTCAGCGAATTAATTAAAATAGCAAACGACATCGGATTTCAACAAATAAATACTTGTTGGAAAGCCCTATGGTCTGGTTATCATCCCTAAGTTCAGTTTTTGAAGGAGAGTGTCCAATAGGTACAGTTTTCGAAAAGCACACAGGCTAGTTGCAAAAGAGGACAGTTTCTGTCCTTCAAATTCAAGCAATTCCAAAGTGACCAAAACTCAATCAAATTGCATGAAACTTGTGCATAAACTGGGGCAAATTTTGTCTAGTTTTCAAAGAAATTGGATTCGTTCGAAAAGGAGTTCTTTTGAAAACGTGGTAACCAAAACACTGACCCTGTGTCCAGATTGTTTCCAGAATCTTACTCTAACTTGTGGAATTCATATCTCGAGCTACACAACTCTAAACGCAACCAAACCAGTGCCAAATTAACAAGCATTAAGTCTATTTTCCAGAAAAATAAACCACATAATTTTTCGGTCAATACAACGTTCCCAGTCACCGAAATACCGAATCTATACCCAAATCGTTTCCAGAATTTTAACCTAACTTGTATCGCCTATAACTCGAGCTATACAACTCCGAATTTGACGAAACCAGTGCCAAAACGACCGGCGTTAAGTCTATTTTCAAAAACAATCAACCTCATAATTTTTGGATCAACCAAACAGCGCCAGTTTTAGAAAAACCGAACCTGTGTCCAGAATCGCTAAATTGCCAAACACCAAACCCTAACGGCAACGACACCGCAACCACCACAACAAAAACGACAATTCGACAACGCGACAACAACAATCAACCACGCACAGCAACAACAAAAACACGAACAATAACAACACCATCATCGTGATACAACAATCACGCAACAACAAATAACGAAACAAATCACAATAACGTGCAATAATCATCAAAGCACCAATCTCAACGAAAACACGATACGCAATAACACGAACAATTCAACAAAACCCTAGACTACCCACACATAATTACCATCAACCCATTATCAAGGTTAAGCCCACCCTTACCTCGAATAACGTAAGCTCCGGAACACGACGAACTAGACACGAACAAAACCACAGCAACACGAACGATCTCCTTTTGAAATTCTTCGCGAAACCCTCCTCTTCTCTCCCTCTTTGCGCCGCGTGCTCTCTCTCTCACTCTCACTTTCGCTTTTCTTTTGCTTGCTGCGAATGAGGGTTTGGCTTAAACCCCCAGGGTTTAAGTTGAGGGCTCAGTAAACACTGAGCTCTCTACGTCACCACCTCCTTTACTCGTTTCACCTCCTACGCATATAAAATATTAACCTTTTAATTTATCTATATCCCGCCTCCAAATTATTTTAATAATTCAATCAACTATTTTAATTAAATTATTTCCGGGGTGTTACACCATTGACTAGAATAGAGATAGAATTGGATGAATAACATGCACGCATCCAATCACGCCACGTAGCTCCAAAACCCAACCTACCCAACATATAATCCAAATACGCCCAACTCACTGAGTCATACGCTTTCTCAAAATCCGCTTTTAGCACCATACATTTTTTCCTCCGTCGCTTTGCCAAATCCATTACCTCATTTACAACTAGCACCCCATCTAAGATATTCCTTCCAGCTAAAAAAGCGCTTTGCCTATCCGATATCACCCCCGATAACACCTTTTTCAACCTCCCCGCTAAAACTTTTGAGAGCATCTTGTACAAGCTCCCAATAAGAAAAATCGGTCTATATTCGCCTAAGCCTTGAGGGTTGCTTGTCTTTGGAATGAGCACAAGAAATGATGCGCAAATAGCTTTAGGCAACCTCGCATACCTGTGGAATTCATTAAAGAACTTGAAAATGTCCGATGAAATTACCTCCCAGCAGCTCTTGATAAAATTGAAGTTAAACCCATCCGGACCCGGACTCTTGTTCCCATCACACTCCCATACTGCCTCCTTTATCTCCTCCATAGAAAACGGTTCAATTAGTGACATATTATCCGTAGTTGAGATTTGCCTAAACTGTATACCATCAATTGTGGGTCTATTATACTCCTCTTCTTTGAACTTGCCTTCAAAATGATCTTTTGCTGCTCTTTTGATGCCTCCCACTTCCTCTATCCATTCACCATTCACTGACACTTTCACCAATTGAGTTCGTCTTCTATCACCTTTAAACGCTTCCTCAGCTCTTCGTCAATCCCTCCCCCCTCCACACTTAGTCTCTCAATTTCGTTCAACTCTTTTACAATATTTTCTATCCGCAAATCTTTGATGCCAAACACTTCCCGATTCCACACTTTGAGTTTTTCTTTTAACATACGCATTTTTTCTTTCAACACAAACGAGCCCCTTCCTTCCACTTGAAACGATCCCCAGTTATCCTTCACAAATTGCTGAAATTCATTATGCTCCAACCAACAGTTGTTGAAACGAAACGGCTTTGGCCCCCAGTTAACCTTTGAGGTTGTCAGCCACACTGGACAATGATCTGATATTTCCCTGTCCCCAATCCATTGAGCACTAACATTCCAGCGTGAAATCATTCCTTCATCCAATAATATTCTATCAAGTCTACTCGCCCTTCCATCCGAACCAAAGCATGTGAACTTTTTTCCTAGCGTCGGGACGTCTACCAATCCCATATCTTCAATGAAAGCTACGAACTCTCTTGCCTCTGCTTGATTAAAATTTCTACTGCAATCACTCCTCTCTTGTCGTGAAATTACCGCGTTGAAGTCACCTGCAAGGCACCATTCTCCCACTTCAAACTGGTCTTTTAGACATCGTAGATTATCCCATAGCCTTCTTTTGCCTGCCATACTACATGCGGAATATACATTCACAAAATAACAAACCTGCCCCTCAACCTTAGCACAAATCCCAAGGAAATTATCACCTGAGAAAGAGAATATGACCTCCAACAAATCATCCTTCCACACACTTAGCAGCCCACCCGATTGGCCTGACGCATCCTTAGTTACCCAATCAAAATTAGTATCACCCCATATACTTCCGATTGCTCTTTTGGATATATCACTACTCTTCGTCTCTTGGATCATACACATTTCAAAGTTTTCGGCTCGTATTAACTTTTTCAATCGCCTCCTCTTCGCAGCCCCTTCCCACCCTCTTATGTTAAAAGTTGCAATCTTCATTGAGAATCGTTCTTTTTCCCCTTCTTTCCTCGTGCCATTTTATCGCGAACCTCCAAGGATTTGAGTTTACTCGAATATACCTTATCAGAATTTGACCCTAGCACCCCCAAATTATCTTTTGCAAACCTCCACAATTTGTTGGCAAGAGAAATCTCGTGTTCTGCCACTATTCTATTATCGCAAAATCGTATTTCCGAATCTCCAATTGAGACATCCCCGATAACGGCTTCTTGGACTGCACAATCCATAGATAGCGAAAGACCCGGATTGGGAGGATTACGCTTGACAACATACATTCTTGAACCATTTGAGACTCCATCCGAACCCTCCAACGAATTTATCAACCTCATAGCTTGATTGTTAATGATTCCCACCGTAGCGATATTAGTGCTAACCTTCTTCTTTTGTTTGTCAGCCTTACAAATCCTGTCAGGTCCAGTATCTTCTACAGCTGGTGGACTTAATATATCTGCCCCATTATCCTCTACATTATGCACGCCATTCAACCCACTATATGTCGGCCCACTTTCCATTACACTAGCCTTCGACAATCTTTCACCAATAACACCTGATCCACAATCTTCAACCATCTCCGCCTGCCCTTCCGGATTATTATCACCCCTACCTCTAACCACTGCTGGCGCCGATTCTCCATCTCTCCTCCTGCTTGGATGACAATTCAAATTAACACCATGTATATCCCCACCATCAACGTTATTAGTAATGGTTCTCTCCAAATCATGATCAGTTCCCTCATCTTCCTCTTCTTCCCCATCTCCATCCTCCCCGTAGTCTTCATCTTCAAAACCTTCGTGCACAAACAATGGAGGACCATCCCCATCTCCATCACTATCATCCTCACTCCCTGAGCTATTGTCCGACATCACCGGTCGTTTTACCTGAGTTAACCCATCTGTCCTCATTGGGCAGCACCATTCTTCCAGAATTTTGATATGGAACATGGACTCGTTTATTCTAGCATGCATCACCATATTGAAGACGTCAAAACCTTTTGTTCGAATGAGAATTCTAGCCACATCCATTGATTCCTTCTTTCTAGTATTTTCGTCCACCCCCATGAATGTGCCAAAGTTACTCACCAACATCGCAAAGAACTCATTTTTCCATGCATGACTAATCCTTATCCACCAAAAACCTCCTTAAAAATAGCATATAACTACGGATCTTGACCCGTGCACTATGTAGCCCACACGGGTATCCATTAGTGTAGGAGACAAAACAAACAATATGACCAATTCAATTAAACAACAACAAACCTATTAAAACCAAATAAAATTATCAAACAATGAAACAAATCATGACTTAATTTTAGGCTATTATCTGATGACAACCTACCATGGGCTTGCTGTCCAATTTTAATTACTATATTTTATTTTAAGTTGTGATAAAAGTGCATGTGACCAATTGATATATTTGGGATCAAGACGCTAAGTTATTTCATTTCAAGTTATTTTTTTAGTGTGTTTAATTCACTTTTAGTGGTGTGTTGGGGCTCATATTTTTGTGAGTTGATGGAGTCAACAAACTTGCTAATCAAGAAAGACAAACTTGATAATCAAGCAAATTTGCTAATCAAGAAAGGAAAACTTGCTAATCAAGAAAGGCAATAGAGGAAAAAAAGAATTACAAAATATCCTAATCATTAATTATGCATTCACTGCCAAATCAAATAGGATATTTTCTTAAATTGTTTTGTCTAGTATTCTTGTAATTTTTTAATACCCTTTATTTTTTCCCTTGTATCTGCAAGAACCTCTGTTATTATAAATAGGGAGTATATGTGTCAATGAAAAGCAAGAATGACTTTATCAAAGATTTTGAGTTCATACTCTTTGGTTCTAGATTGGACCAGCTTATTCGAACTTATCAAGAATTTCTTTTCTTGTGGTGATCCTCACACTCATAGGCTTATCCTTGTATTGGATTAGACCAAGGTGGCGCCCCTAACCTAAACACCATTTTCTTCACGAATTCAACAATCGATTCATTCTTCTCGTTAGTCTTAAAATTGTTCCTAAACTCCCCATCCCAAAACCCACGAAATTCTTCACTCCCTTTCCCCATTATTCATCCTTTTTATATCCAAAAATACAAAAATATAAGGTACAACTATATCTAGAGGAGGTATCCATTCGTTATCTTGGGATAAGTTTTCTGTGACCAAAGATTTTGGTGGTTTGGGCTTTTGCAATCTATATGTCTTCAATGTGGCTTTGTTGAGTAAGCAAGGTTGGCGCTTGATGAATAACCCCAGTTCTCTTGTGGCTCATCTCTATAAGGCAGAATATTTTCCTAGGAATGATTTCATGCATGCTCCTAAGGGTAATAATCCTAGTTTCAATTGGCGCAGTATCCATGAAGCTCGTCTTGTTCTTGGCGTAGGTTGTCGTTGGATCATTGGTGATGACTCGAGCATTAGCGTGTTTGGTGATTCTTGGATGGCTGACCGTAGGCCTATCTTGGAGTCGGATTCAGCTCACTTTAATCTGTTCCTCCGGGTCGCAGATTTGTTCTCCCCAGGCGCTAAGTCCTAGAATTTCGATTATACTCGCCATTTGTTTTCACCCAATGTTGCAGGTAGAATTATTAATACTCCTCTCTTTCCCATTGTTGAGGCAGACCGTCGTGTTTGGTGGCCGGAAACTTTCGGTATTTATAGTTTTCGTAGAGCTTATCGTTTATTGATGGAGAGGGTCTTGGATACTTCTCATCTTCATGTTGAAGAAAGCTGGCGTGTTCCTTGGAAGATGAATATTCCTCCGAATGTGAAACATTTTAAATGGTGTTTGTGCAGAGATGTTCTTCCCACCAGAGCCAATTTGAGGACTAGGCACGTGGAGGTAGAGGATACTTTCCCGTGGTGTCCTGGTTATTCCGAATCCCCTACTCACTTGTTAGTTTTCCGTAGTAAAGCTAAAGTTTTTTTGAGATAAGTTGGGTTTGTTACAGGTTATAACTGATGCTGCTATGCGTTGTATTGACTTCTGTGGCATATTTTTCGCAATGTTGGCTAATCTTGTTGGTACTGATCGTGTCGCTTGGTGTATGACTCTTTGGAGTTTGTGGAATTGTAGAAATGAGCGGATTTGGGACAATAAGCACACTGACGCAATTCTATAGTTTGGGGGGTCAAAAGTTTTTAGATGAGTGGTATATGGCTCGCGGTGGTGATGATACCAGGTCGGCCACTACTTTGGTGCCATCTGCGCCTCTTTTGTCTGATTGTTGGAAGAAAACGCAAGCTGGTTGGGTCAAGTGTAATCTGGATGCTTCTTTCTCTTTGATTGAGAACAAAATTGGTATTGGTATGTGTCTCCGGAATGACCAGAGTCATTTTATTAGTGCTAGAACTCATTGGTTCTCCCCTATTATAGATGTGTTTCTTGGGGAGACTTTGGCTTTATATTTGGCTATATCTTGGTTCCGGGAGCTTGGTTATAAGGATTTCGTATTTAAGTTAGACGCAAAGTGCACTGTTGATGCTTTCAACTCTAATAAACAACTTATTTCCGAGTTTGGTTCTCAGATTACCACTTATAAGGATCTATTTTCTTTTTTTAATTGTAACTCTCATGTTGAGTTTGCTAGGATGGGTGCTAACAAGGTGCTCATTCCTTTGCAGGGGTAGTCTTGTTGTCAGCTAGTCCTCATGATTACTTTGTAGCCCTCACATGTATTTCGGATTTTATTATGAATGAAATGCACTAGTTGCTTGTTGTAAAAAAAAACTCAGATAGAACAAATTTTATGTAGTGGCCCACAAATGCTCCAAGTTCCTTGTATTTTTAACTTATGTTTTCATAAATTAAATTATACATTGTTTTACAAAATAAATTATTAAAGTTATATATGACATTTATATTAAAAATCCTATATTCTATTTTACCACAATAATGTTTTTTGGTATAAAAAACAAAAATATTGTGGTAAAATAGTTACATTACATGCTTTAGGTTTTTTTAGTTTTTTTTTCCCTCGTGAGCATTTCTTTTGCGCGCGTGTTTTGTATTTTGAAGTTTTGTAGTTAAAGTTTCTTTGCATTAAAAACTTACGCTTAAAAAACTTTATTTGTCAGCAAGGATAAATCACAGTGAATTAGTTAAAATTACATTTGCATAAATACTCACTCTATGATCATATAAATAATAAATTCCGTGCACACTATCGCTGACCAGTTAGCAAACAAAAGAAAAACCTAAAAGGATGAGTAGTTATGCTTAACTAATTTTGTGTAACTCACTGTAATTTCTATCCTTTCTCACAAAATAAAGTTTTTTTAGTGTAGAAATTTAAAGTTATTATTTTGCCACAATTTTATTTCTTAAAAAGTAGAGACTTTTTATATTATAAACATCTTATATTGACCGATAAATTAGCAAACTAATTTATATGTGTATATAAAGTATTCAAAAAATCAAAGTTAAGGACATTATCACATATAGTGGTTTGTATTTGCCACTCTATCGTGTTTTCACACTGTCAACTTTAATTTCTCTCACGGATGATTCAATGGAAACCTTATTTGTCTTCATATTAGACGTTGCTTTCAATCAAGTGGAGAACCCTTCCCTCCCTTTAAAATATTTCTAAAGCTGAATTCTTAAAATAAATCAAGTAATTTTTTATGCAATAATATTGTCTCAAATTGAAAAAGCAAAATCCATAAAACCTAATACAATTTGTAACTCGAGTAACAAAAACTTGTGATTCAGCTGACATTCTAACAGGAAATGCAAATGTATGACGACACAAAAAAAATTTCGACCATTTAGTCAAATAAATTGAATCTCATATCCTCATTAGACTCTTCCTTCTCTTTCTTCTTTTCTTCCTTTGCTTCTTGGAGGTCAAGGAAATAATGACTCTTTTAGTATATTCTAGAAGGGACTTTTTAGGGATATTTTCTTATTAGTTTGTTAGATAGCAATGTTATTGTGTGAGTGATGTATCCTCCTTTATGGTGTGTATCCACTGGCCTATATAAGCATTGTATTGACCTCATAATTGGTATCAAATGAAATATAATCAAAGTCTATTTCCTCTCTTTAACCATTCTTTAGGAGGTATCTCGGTCCTCGAATTCCGAGAATGTAACAATGGTGCTTTCATTGAGAGAGCTCTTTCCCGCTAATCCAATGGAGCTTCCGGTGTTTAGCGGTGATGACGATGCTTACGGGTGGGTGCTTGACATCGACAAATTCTTTGCTGAAACCGGAATATCATCAATGTCAAAACTGTTAATGGTTGTCTCTGCGTTGCAAGGTACTCCTCTACAATGGTGGCTTCAATGGTCTCACCATCATCCAATGGCAAGTTGGGAATCGTTCATTACTCCTTTTCTATGGCGTTTCAAGCCTGAATGGAGGCCAATCTTACCCGTGTTAGACGAGGATATCGAGTCTGATTCAGAATCGCTTACAATTGTAGTGGCACCTTCCCTCACTGATGATTTCAATATTAGCATTGTTACTGATTCTGGATTAGATGAGGAAGAAGAGCCAGCACCATCTACAGAAGCTTCTTCCCTCAATGGCGATTCTATTGTTGATGACTCTGAGTTCAACACCGATCTTGCTCTGTGTGTGGGGTCAGATTCTGTCATTCTTCCATCCATGGAACCGGAGGAACGAACTCCGCTTGACGGTCACTGTGATATGATGACTGTGATAGCACCGTCGACGCTGTCAACTGTGAACCATAAAGGAGGATACATCACTCACACAATAACATTGCTATCTATCAAACTAATAAGAGAATATCCCTAAAAAGCCCCTTCTAGAATATACTAAAAGAGTCATTATTTCCTTGACCTCCAAAATCATATCACATATCGTCATTAGACTCTTCCTTCTCTTTCTTCTTTTCTTCCTTTGCTTCGGTAGCAGGTAATAATGTTGAAACCAAAAATTCTAGTAGTGCAAGAATGTATCAAAAACTTTAATTTGTAATAATGTTGATGATGTATACTTTTTAAGAAAAATAGTATCCTTTACCTTTACCTATCATTTAGCATATACCTTCCAAAAGGAAAAAATATATCTCAGAGATCTTTTTTTTCTGATAGATGGTCAGAACATTATATTATTAAAAAATCAAAAACTTAGTAGCTTAATCCAGATCCAAGAACGCGTTATCTACACTAGCGTACCCGTCTTCTGCTTTTGATTACAACGCTACAGTAGATACTAATGTAGTAGTGGTTTATTGTGAGTTCCGGACAACTCAGTTCAAACGGGCTTCGCCCCAAAGGGCCAATAAGCAAATTGCTGCAAGTCGCTATGCACATCCTCTTGATCTAAAGGCCAAGATCGGCTAGGCGAGGTTAAAAGATGCTTGGAAGCGCGCGTGAAGACATTAGGTGTGTTCTGACCTTTCAACCTAGTCTAGTTGATCTTGGACTTGATATCAAGAGTGAGTGCATAGCAAGTCAAAATTTTAGTTTCAAACAAAATTTGAAGTACTGTTGTTTTTTAATATTAGAAGTAAGGCTCTTTCTAAAACTAATCTAAATACTTTCTGAATTTACTTATATTTTTGTTTAAATGTTGTTAGCCGTAACGTGACAAATGATTACATAACAAAATTTATTATGATATAATATCTTTTAATTGTAAGGGGCTTGTCACCGTTGGTGGGAATCGCCACACTTTTTTTGTTTGTTTTTAACTTTAGTTTTTTTTCTTTTTTTTTGTTTTGTCCTCTTTTTTATTTTAATTTTTTCCTTTTTAATATTTTAACGAGTACTCTACGGTCTCGAAAAAATTTAGATATTTAAATTTGTGAATTTTGTTTTTCAATTATCAATTTGGTGAAAAAAATTAATTTCATGACAAAATACATAAAATGAGATGCTAAACCGTGTGCTTTGGTATACTTGATGGTGAAAAATATTTTTTAACAAAATACGTAAAGTACGATGTTAACCAGTGTGCGTTGAGGCACTTTAGGATTCAGAAAAAAATTAGCTGTTCAAACACCCGAAGTTTTTTCCTCAATAACTGGTTTGGTCAAAAAATAATAATAGTTTTGTGACAAAATAGGTAAAGTGTGATGCCAACATTGAATTTTGGGGTACTTTAGAGTCCAGAACAAATTTTATATGTTCAGATACGTGAAGTTTGTTCCTCAACAAGCTGTTTGACGAAAAATAAAAAAAAAATACGTGACAAAATACATAAAATGTGATGCTAAACAATTTGTTGAGGTACTTTAGAATTCAATTTTTTTTACATGTTCGGATACACAAAGCTCATTCCTCAAAAACCCGTTTGGTGGAAAAAATTTGTGACAAAATATGTAGTGCAATACTAAATAGTGTTTCTATGTACTTCTATTTTATTCAAATATGCGAACTTTTTTCTTCAAAAATAGTTTCAACTTTGTATATGTGCTTCTATTTTATTGGTGGTTTTAAATCAAACTCTGCATATTCGAATGAATTGCGTACCTGACACCTGGCGATTGATGTTATTTATAGTGATAAGTTCGGATCGTTGACGCTGGATAGCCCAGCTGCGCTGGGGGCCCAAGTATCAGTCGAGCGGATCCTCCCCTTGCTGGGTTGGATGATCACTTAGTGGATTGGGCCTGACAACTGACCCAGTCCAGAACAGTTGCCCCCAAGCCAAGGTCGATCGTTGAGCGGGCGTAGGCTTGACGTGTAATCGGGATGGTCGTGCCCCCAGTTGTTACTTCTGATGTTTTTCGGCGATCTAGATCGTAACGGATCGTTTGATTAGTGATGGGTATTTTTCGCATCGTCTTGACTTCACTGAATCTTGAACATTTTTAATGTTTTATTGGTCTATTTTCTTGGGCCCATATATAAGGTGGATGAGAGGTGTCTTTCACTCTCACCACTCATTTCTCACAAACACATTTTCTTTTTCTTCTAAAGATTCTCTCTGGGAGGATCACTTTGAAAATATTGGGAGAATCCTTCTTTTGGAGTGACCATAACCCCTCTAGGACGACCAGCACCTCAAAGTCTTCCCCTGGTGCGATTACCTCTTCGTTTCTACGGGTGATCTGTCCATCGGGTGTGAGGAGGACGGTCACTACCCCGGACGACCCGACCAAAGCTCCTGGAAGCGACCTGCATGTACGCAAGCGACTGGGGAGGAGGCGACCTGATCGTTCCTCGGACGACCCGATCGAAATTCCTGGGAGCGATCCGCGTGTGACCAGAAAAGGTGGCGACCCGATCGTTCCTCGGACGACCCGACCGAAGTTCCTGGGAGCGACTCGCGTGCAACCAGAAAAGGAGGCGACCTGATCTGCTAGGTTGCCCATCGTGGGCGTCTTCTTTGCAGGCGGCCAGCTCGCGCGACGATCAACTCGTCTTGTGTGCGTCTTTTCTAATCGGCAGGAGCAAAGCTCACGGTGACCCCTTGTACGGGCGATTTGCTTAACGGGCGACCCGTCCCTCTTCTTCGCAGCCGACCGAGCTCCTTCTCCTCCGTGGCGCGAGCGTTCATCTAACTTTTTGACAAAATTTTCGGGTACTCTATCTCCTCTTTTTCTACTTTATTTTGTGTATTAAATCTGAGTACCTTGGTAATTTTTCCTTCAAGTCTTAGTAATTTGGTAGGACCTGAATACCTTGGTAATTTGTTCTCTCTGCGATCTGATTGTTTGATCTTTAATTCGATTTGAACTAGTTCCCATGGACTGCTACCTTGATTTTCCTTGCTAGAGGTTTTGTCATGATTATTATCTTGTGTGTTCTAAATTATGATGTTTTGTTGGTGGATGATCGGCAGCTCTAGGAAGAGACCATCCATTGTGTGATTCGAGCAACCCTTCGCTAGTATTTTCCTTCTTGGTGTAAGACGAAATTTTGGGTATTTACCTCTTCCCCTTTTCAAGTATCGATGTAGTGATTTCAGGTAGGATCGTAATAACCTGATTATTTGATTTTTCGATCTTCCAGGTCGCATCGTGATCTTGCCTCTTCCCGATTTGGTAGTTCGATCTTCCGAGCGGCTTGATCTTTCTTTCACGGTATGCTACCTTGAACTTCGTTGTTAGTAACTTGCGAAAATTGTCGTATGTGCGTTATAAATGATAACTCTTCATTTTATTGTCTTAGTGCGGGGCTGATCTTCCCTTTATTTCTGTATTCAGTGAGTGGTCTTAATCGTGGGTGACCTTAATCTTCATAGCGGTGACTTGGTCTTCTTTGTCAGCCGACCTTAATTCTCAGGTATACTTCCTTTCTTTCCTCCTTGCTTATTCTTTTACTTGTGTTTGTTTTGGTTTGACGGGAAGGGGCGATCAGGCTTGGGGCGAGACAATCGCCCCCCTCACCCGCTAGCCTACGAACTCGTCTAACGAGCGGTCGCTCCTTCCTACTGGTCTATATCGTGGCGATGACCAAACGAACTCTATGCAAACCTCCGACATCTGATCCTCACGTTGCTCGGGCTACTACCCTGAAAAAGGGACGATCTCTCGAGATGTCGGATGGTGAGGAGGAGATGAGCTCTCATGAGGAGGAGGTGCATTCTCCGCACAAAGAGTAGGTGAGCTCTCATGAGGAGGTCGAGTCTGGTCCTCCTGCTGAGTCCCCAGCCTCGGGAGGTTCTAGATAGTCTAAGTCCCTTGCCCATTCTTTGGGTCGCCTCGCGAGCATGGTCGCCCATACTCCTCGGGTTGCCCATGATCATTATTCTGCTTAACATCTTTTCTTTGTGACTAATGTTTTTCTTTTCTTCTTTTGCAGATAAGATGGTGGGTAAAGGTTCGTCCTTCGCTCGGATGCTTTCACGAGCTTGGAAAGGACCTACGGAGGGTTCGACCTCTACTCCTCCTTCTGCCCCACGGAATCCAAACGACAGCTCCCACGCTACTCCGGAGGATCCAAATTTGCATTTGGTCTGACTTTTGTAGTAATCCAGACTTTGATCGTTTGTGCTTTTGATACTTTGTTGCACGCTTGATTTTCTTTTGCTTTAAGTGCACGTGCTCTTTTATCTTTGCACGATCGATGCTCAGTATCTTTGGGTTGCCCATTGTTGTGTGAAAACAATATGTGCAAGTATACACAATCGTAACAAGTAATAAAGAGTAAGTAGAGATCGTTCCCACGAGGATTGTTGAGTTCTTTTTTATATTTAATTAGCAAGTAAGCTAGTAAGTAAAACAAAGTAAAATAACAAGTTGTAGAACTTAGTTTTATCAACAAACAGTAATTAAGATAAATGATTAGTAGAAATCCAGAATGAGAGTAAGTTGAGAATGCTTTCACTATGCAAATTCATAATAATGCTCAAAATGCTATGCTAAGTGCTGCAGCACTAGGTGCTGCCGCAATTGTGCATTATGTCTAATGCTTAACACTAGGCTTTAGTCGCCCCAAATTATATCTAATTCGGAAGAGATTATTTCCCTAGGCTACTGGAGAACAAGCAGCATTACACCTAAGTGTTTTACCTCATGGCTTATGCCTCTCCTATGTCTAGGACTCAAGCAAGGAACAACTATATGTCTATAGTGCAACATACCATGTTATCTTGTGAGATATATATACAAACCATGTCTGTGAATGTATATCTACTTAGATTAGACGGCCAATCCTAATCTAAGATGGAAATAGTAAAAACACACAAGATAAAGTGCTCAACACAATAACATAAGCATCAAGAACATTAAGACTTCATTACATAGATCTAAACATCCCAACTAAGAGTATTTAGCTCATGATGAGCAAACAACACAAGAAATACAACTCAAACATAAATGTTAAAGCCATAATACCGAAAATACAAGGAAGAAAGATACTAAGAAGAGGTAGACTGAAGATTGGCTCCAAGAACAGTAGCATGGAGGTTCAGATCAGCTCCCAAATCCACGAAAATCTCCAAGTAAATCAACTCGTGTATTGCTGCAGCATCACTCCCAGCAACAGAATTTCTACCTTTTATTGTGAAAATGGAGCTTGGAACGAAAATGGAGAGAAAGGCTATGTCTAACCCTAGCCTCCTTTCTGAACCAGCCTGCTAAATGAGGAAGATGAGCTCCCTTTTATAGAGCTAGGGTTTAGAGATTAAAGAAATGTCATTTGGAGGCTCTTTTTGTCATTATGTGTGCCTAGGAGTACAAGGTGCCCACAAAAGAGAATATTCTGAGCATATGACAGCCTGGTACCAGCATCAGGGCCCTAAAATCCGCGTGCACCATTTTCTCTCTCATCTGACGCAAGAATGCAATGCTGCGGCACCTATTGCTGCAGCAATGAAATACACACATAAAAGCACAAAATGGGGCACCAAAGTGCCAAATGACTCCAAACCATAATTAAATCTTCTTTTACACTAAACAACATATTTTAACTAATTAAAGATAATATTACTTTAGAACTCACAACAATTTAAGCTTCAAATAAGAGGTAATAACAATCATAAATGATTGTTATCATCCATGCCTCCAAGGTTGTCAGACTAGACAGCCCTCCAAGGTGCCGATTGCCCATTTTTTGTGATGTGGGCGCCCAAAACTTAGACGACCAGCAGGGGTTGAATACGTCCGAATTAGATTTTGTACTCAACATAAGAATTGAAGCTCTGCTTCTAACCTTTCCAACGCATGCTCACATGCCCTCATTGGATAAACATGGACAAAGTTATGGTCTCCATACTAGACAGCCCTTCAAGGTTGCACGCGGGCGACCAAGAAGTGGTACCCCGAATCTTGGGCGACCATAAGGGGTCGAGGACGTCCGAATTGGATTTTGAGCTCAAAATAAGAATTGTAGATCTGTTTCTCATCTTTCCAACGCATGCTCACACGCCCCTATTGGATAAACATGGACGAGGTTATGCTCTTCAGACCAGACTGTCCTCCAAGGTTGCGCGCGGGTGACCAAGAAGTGGTCCCCCCAATCTTGGGCGACCAGAAGGGGTCGACTGTTGGACTGTTTGATAACCTTAGAGGGGGGGTGAATAAGGTTATATGCTAAAAATGACTTCTTTTGGATTTTCGAAAAGTTAACGATGCAAGTTTAAATCAAATGCGGAAAAGGGGATTTAAACTATATGCAACAACTTATGCAAACTATGACAATGGCAGAAGCAATTATAATTATAACGATAATCAAATATGCAATGGCAGAAACAATTATTATTATAACGATAATTAAATATGCGCGTGATAATAGCAAATGCGACGACAGTTAACAATTATAAAAGATAAGCAATATAAAGATAAGGGAAAGGAGTACACCGTGATTTTTACGAGGTTCGGGATAAAAGCCCTACGTCCTCGGCCTCCGGCTTTGCAACCTTTGGACTTGATAATAACCACTATATGAGAAGATACTTCTTCAACGTCTTACAAGCAAGCAACTTCGATATAGCTACCACACCAATCTCAATTTTCCCCAAATTGAGAACCCAAGCTCCCCGCTAAGGATTTCGCTACAATTCAATCTCCCCGATTGAATTACCCAAGAAAACTTCCCAGGATTTCACAACAACCAAGTATTAGATGATTACAAAATGAAAGCTAGGATCCAATCACTCAAGCAGTATAACAAGATGTAGTTGAGAGAGATGAGAGATTTGAAACCCTAGATGAAGAACGTGAAGAAAGAATGTGACGGTGAGTGTTTGCGTTCTTTTCTTTTTTTGATTTGTGTATTGTGTATTTTTAATCGTGAAAACCCAATCCTATTTATAGGGATTGTAAAAATATGACCGTTGAAGAACTTTTTAACACAATTGATGATAAGTGAAGAATCGATTGATTGCTTAAAAGAAACAGGATAGAAATCGATTTCCTTCTTTAAAAAAACAAGTAACAATCAATTGCTTGCTTCAAAAAACAAGCTAACAATCGATTGCTTGCTTCCTAAAGGAAGCCAACAATCGATTTCTTTCTTTTAAAAAGAGAAGTGAACAATCGATTTCTTTCTTTTAAGATACAAGTCATAAATCGATTCTTTATTTTAAAAACAAGACATAAATCGATTTGGAGCTTTCAAAAGACAAGCAACAAATCGATTTTCTTCTTTGAAACACAAGTTAAAATCGATTGCTAGCTTTAAAACTAGAAAGTCATGAATCGATTGATTTCTTTCCAAAACAAGTTCTTTTTTTAAAAAAAGTAAGCTATGAATCGATTCTTATCTTCAAACCTACAAGCTAGAAATCGAATTCTAGCTTTAAAACAAAGCAAAGAATCGATTTCTCTCTTTAAACAAGGAAGCCATGAATCGATCTTACACTTTAAAAACAACAAGTCATGATTCAAACCCTTTCTTTAAAAACAACTTGTGCCTAACCAATTTAATCATACTTTTATATAAAAGATTTTAACAAAATAGTTCTATTTTAAAAAATCATCTCTCAACTACATAAGTCATAAAGTTTAAGTGATAGGATCTTACACGCGTCCTATGCAAAGAAAAATAACACATAAGTCTTGAACGCTTCAGTAGTTTCTGCTTCGAGCTTCTACACTTTACGATATCATATCATGCCAAGCGCTTTGGTTCATTGCCCTGTGCTTTGGTTCATGCCCTGCCCTTTTGGTTCATTGCCCTGTGCTTTGGTTCAACTATAACCATTAGTAAACAAATTGTAATTTGTTATCATTCAAAACAAAGAGTGTTTGACCTTGGTTCAACAAACTCCCCCTTTTTGATGATAACAAATTACCTTATGCATAGGGAGGCTATAAACAAGAAATAACGGCATAAGCTCCCCCTAAGCATAAGCATCAAGAAAATAAACAGCTAACACGCAAGAGAACCAAACATAGTGAGTTAAATAAACAAGCATCAAGACTTTCTCCCCCTTTGTTTTCATCAAAAAGGAGGGAATACACACAAGACACATAGCATATAATATAACAAGCACATAGCACCTCAAAAATAGATCACATAATCAAGCATACCTAGCTCTCTCCGGATCTTACAAAATTGAGCTTCGGCTAGTGGTTTCGTGAAGATGTCCGCCAACTTGTCCTTTGTGTTGAGAATGTAGCACTTACTTCCAAAAACCTTGAAGTATGAAATATTTGGAGCTCTACCATTCCACAACTCGTATGGCGTCTTGTTAAGAGATGGCCTCAGGTATACACGGTTGAGCACATGGCATGCTGTATCAACTGCATGTCCCCATAAATACGTGGGAAGGTTGTGCTCGTTCAGCATTGTTCTGCTCATCTCTTGTATGGTTCTGTTCTTTCTTTCCACCACACCGTTTTGTTGAGGAGTCCTTGGAGCTGAAAAGTTGTGATGAACACCAAACTTTTCACACCAAGTCTTGAATGATGAATTTTCGTACTCTCCTCCATGATC
Organism: Astragalus glycyphyllos; assembly: GCA_963573325.1. Taxonomy (NCBI): domain Eukaryota; kingdom Viridiplantae; phylum Streptophyta; class Magnoliopsida; order Fabales; family Fabaceae; genus Astragalus; species Astragalus glycyphyllos. The sequence goes on from OY754308.1 coordinate 70,441,293, forward strand.
ACTTCTAATTTCCTTGATGGCTAAGCTTTTCTCATTCTGTAACTTTCTGCACAGCTTAGCAAACTCATTAAAAGCATCACTTTTATTTGCAAGTAGAATGACCCAAGTATACCTAGAATAATCATCTACAATCACGAAGACATACTTGGCCCCTCCTAGACTTACAACATCAATCTCACCAAATAAATCAAGATGGAGCAATTCAAGCACATTGTTAGTGGAAATAACAGGTTTTGAATTGAAGGAAGTTTTATGCAACTTACCTAGCTGACATGCATCACATAATTGACCCTTTTCATACTTTAGCTTGGGTAGACCTCTAACATGCTCATTCTTACACAACTTAGATAAAAGTTCAATACTAGCATGTCCTAAACGTCTATGCCACAAATTCACATCACCAACCAAGGAAGGCATGCATACAATATCATCACTCACATTGTCAAAATCAACATAATACACATTATTTTCTCGAAAGCCAGTAATATAAAGTTTAGAAGTCCTATGAGCAATAACACATTTATCAACAGAAAAATACACATCAAAATCACTATCACATAATTGACTGACACTTAGCAAGTTAAATTTCACACCATCAACTAGTAAAGCATTTTTAATTTTGATTGTGTTTTCCTTACCCACACAACCTTTACCTATTACTTGAGCAGATTCATTGTTGGCAAACTTCACAGATCCACTTGCTTTGTTACTCAGCTTCAAGAATAGTGAGGCATCACCAGTCATATGCCTCGAGCACCCACTGTCAACCATCCACACATTTTTCTTCTTGGATGACTGACCAACCTGCAAAAGGAACACTAACAACTAGTACGAGGTACCCAAATTTGATTGGGTCCTTGGGGGTTAGTCTTCAGGGGGTTTGTTTTCACAATCCACCTTGGTTTCTTACAAGCAGGTATAAGGGTACCAAGCTCACACAATCTACGAATAGGGCATCTATGAGAGCTATGATTCCCTTTCTGACAATAAGTGCAAGAGAAAATAGTAGGCGTCTTACTTGAAGTGGCAGCTACAAAAATCACTTTCTTTTTCAAATCAGAGGAGGTGGAATTACCTTCATACCCAATACCTCTCCTATCAACATATTCATGTTGAGAGTGAAGTAACTTGGTTAAGGTCTTTTCACCAACCTCAAACTTTTTTAAGGATTCTTTCAAATTTTCATTTTCAACCTTCACTTTTTCAAAATTTTGTTTAAGCTCAAGAAGCTCAAGGTTGAAAGGTTTAGTTTTATGTAGCTCATTCTTCAACTTAGCTACTTCCTTCTCAAGAGTCTCAATTTGAGTGAGCATGCTTTTGTTGCTCTTTCTCAAGTCCTTAGATTTTATCAAAAGAGTTTCATGTTCATTATAAAGAGCTTCAAAAGCCTCACTCAAATCTTGACTACTACACGCATCATCAGATAAGGCATCATGTTCAAGTGAATCAGAAAAACTAAGATTAGCAAGGATTACCTTAGGGGTGTCATTTGCCATAAGACAAGCAATCTTGGCAGCCTTCTCTTCTTCATCTGTTTCACTATCAGTGTCAAGATTGTCCCATGTAGCCTCAGGAGTGTCGTTTGCCATAAGACAAACAACATTTGCAACTTCGTCTTCTTCATCTGTTTCATCCTCAGTGTCAATATCGTCCCATGTAGCCTTCATGGCTTTCTTCTGTGGGTACTTGGATTTTAGCTTTGGACAATTCACTTTGAGATGACCCGGTTTGTTGCATTCAAAACATTTTGGTTGATCATCTCTTCTCTCATAACTATCTCCTTTGTTGTGCCCAGATTTCTTTGAATAGTCACCCTTCCCAAACTTTTTCAATTTCATGAATTTTTTGAATTTCTTGGCAAACATAGCCATGTCTTCATCATCGGATTCTTCATCAGACTCAACCTCTTTCCTTGCCATCTTAGGAGTCTTGGTAGCAGCAAGAGCAAGAGACTTCCTCTCTTTGACCGCTTCTTTTTCTTGAGTCTTCTTAGCGGCCAACACCACCTCAAATGCAAGAAGTGACCCAATCAAGTCTTCTTGAGGTAAAGTGCCAATATCTTTGGCTTCAATGATAGCACAAGTCTTGGGAAAGAACTCACTAGTCAAGGATGCAAGAATCTTCCCATTCAAATCCTTCGTTGAATACTTCTTCCCAAGTGCTCTCAAGTTATTCACTATCAAGTTCAATCTCTGGTGCATAGCTGCAACAGATTCACCTTCCTTCATCTTGAAAGCTTCATACTCCGAAGTGAGAACTCTAATCTTAGTATCCTTCACTTGACTCGTACCAACATGTGTAGCTTCTAGACAGTCCCAAATTTCCTTTGCTGTCTGACATCCTTTCACCCTTCCATATTCTTCTTCACATAAAGATAGGTGAAGAATATTCATTGCTTTGGCATTGAGAGATATTTTTTCTAGCTCAGACTTTCTCAGCTCACTCAAGTCAATGGCATAAATATCTTCAATAGGAACTTCCTCAGCTGTACCAGTGGCTTGAGATTTGGTAGTATCTCCCTCAGCAGCAACACCAGGTTTAGTAATCTTGATTCTCATAGGCGTGAGTGGTCCATCAACAATGATCCTCCATAAAGTGAAATCTATAGCCTGCACATGACATTTCATTCGACTACTCCAATAGTCATAGTTAGTCCCATCGAACAGGGGTGGCCTATTGAAGGACATCCCCTCTTTCATAAATGAACCCATAATCAAAAATTGCGAGATGTTAAGCTCTATATGCAATTTCTAGCTACTGATACCAATTGTTGGACTATATGATAACCTTAGAGGGGGGGTGAATAAGGTTATATGCTAAAAATGACTTCTTTTGGATTTTCGAAAAGTTAACGATGCAAGTTTAAATCAAATGCGGAAAAGGGGATTTAAACTATATGCAACAACTTATGCAAACTATGACAATGGCAGAAGCAATTATAATTATAACGATAATCAAATATGCAATGGCAGAAACAATTATTATTATAACGATAATTAAATATGCGCGTGATAATAGCAAATGCGACGACAGTTAACAATTATAAAAGATAAGCAATATAAAGATAAGGGAAAGGAGTACACCGTGATTTTTACGAGGTTCGGGATAAAAGCCCTACGTCCTCGGCCTTCGGCTTTGCAACCTTTGGACTTGATAATAACCACTATATGAGAAGATACTTCTTCAACGTCTTACAAGCAAGCAACTTCGATATAGCTACCACACCAATCTCAATTTTCCCCAAATTGAGAACCCAAGCTCCCCGCTAAGGATTTCGCTACAATTCAATCTCCCCGATTGAATTACCCAAGAAAACTTCCCAGGATTTCACAACAACCAAGTATTAGATGATTACAAAATGAAAGCTAGGATCCAATCACTCAAGCAGTATAACAAGATGTAGTTGAGAGAGATGAGAGATTTGAAACCCTAGATGAAGAACGTGAAGAAAGAATGTGACGGTGAGTGTTTGCGTTCTTTTCTTTTTTTGATTTGTGTATTGTGTATTTTTAATCGTGAAAACCCAATCCTATTTATAGGGATTGTAAAAATATGACCGTTGAAGAACTTTTTAACACAATTGATGATAAGTGAAGAATCGATTGATTGCTTAAAAGAAACAGGATAGAAATCGATTTCCTTCTTTAAAAAAACAAGTAACAATCAATTGCTTGCTTCAAAAAACAAGCTAACAATCGATTGCTTGCTTCCTAAAGGAAGCCAACAATCGATTTCTTTCTTTTAAAAAGAGAAGTGAACAATCGATTTCTTTCTTTTAAGATACAAGTCATAAATCGATTCTTTATTTTAAAAACAAGACATAAATCGATTTGGAGCTTTCAAAAGACAAGCAACAAATCGATTTTCTTCTTTGAAACACAAGTTAAAATCGATTGCTAGCTTTAAAACTAGAAAGTCATGAATCGATTGATTTCTTTCCAAAACAAGTTCTTTTTTTAAAAAAAGTAAGCTATGAATCGATTCTTATCTTCAAACCTACAAGCTAGAAATCGATTTCTAGCTTTAAAACAAAGCAAATAATCGATTTCTCTCTTTAAACAAGGAAGCCATGAATCGATCTTACACTTTGAAAACAACAAGTCATGATTCAAACCCTTTCTTTAAAAACAACTTGTGCCTAACCAATTTAATCATACTTTTATATAAAAGATTTTAACAAAATAGTTCTATTTTAAAAAATCATCTCTCAACTACATAAGTCATAAAGTTTAAGTGATAGGATCTTACACGCGTCCTATGCAAAGAAAAATAACACATAAGTCTTGAACGCTTCAGTAGTTTCTGCTTCGAGCTTCTACACTTTACGATATCATATCATGCCAAGCGCTTTGGTTCATTGCCCTGTGCTTTGGTTCATGCCCTGCCCTTTTGGTTCATTGCCCTGTGCTTTGGTTCAACTATAACCATTAGTAAACAAATTGTAATTTGTTATCATTCAAAACAAAGAGTGTTTGACCTTGGTTCAACATCGACCACGTCCGAATTATATTTTGAGTCCAACATTAAAGTTGTAGGCATGCTTCTTAACTTTCAAACGCATGCTCACACGTCCCCCATCGGATAAACATGGACGAGGTTATGCTCTTCAGACCAGACCATCCTCCAAGGTTGCGCGCGGGTGACCAAGAAGTGGCCGCCCCAATCTTGGGCGACCAGAAGGGGTCGACCATATCCGAATTAGATTTTGAGTCCAACATGAAAGTTGTATGCATGCTTCTTAGATTTCCAACGCATGCTCACATGCCCCCATCGGATAAACATGGACGAAATTATGCTCTTCAGACCAGACCGTCCTCCAAGGTTGCGCGCTGGCGACCAAGAAGTGGTCGCCCCACTTCTTGGTGCATTCTCCGCACGAAGAGGAGGTGAGCTCACATGAGGAGGTCGATTCTGGTCCTCCTGCTGAGTCCCCAGCCTCGGGAGGTTCTAGACAGTCTAAGTCCCTTGCCCATTCTTTGGGTCGCCTCGCGAGCATGGTCGCCCATACTCCTTGGGTTGCCCATGATCATTATTTTGCTTAACATCTTTTCTTTGTGACTAATGTTTTTCTCTTCTTCTTTTGCAGATAAGATGGTGGGTAAAGGTTCGTCCTTCGCTCGGATGCTTTCAGGGCTTGGAAAGGATCTACGGAGGGTTCGACCTCTGCTCCTCCTTCTACCCCACGGATCCGCTCGACGCGACGCGACGCTCATGATCTGGTCGTATTGACTTGTTAGTTGAGGCGTCAGTGGGGATGCCTCCAGTGATCATCATGGCAACTTGCCTTCCCCTTGATCTTATTGTATCTTGGACATCATCGTCTCCATCCTCCTCTTCTTCTGAGACTTTGGCCACTTCGGTGGCCGATGTCTTACCTTTCCTAGGCGATCGACGTGTTCGATTGTCGTCTCGCCCATCAGCTTGGTTATTCCTTACGTACTGAGTCAGCTTTCCCCTTCGGATTAATGCCTCAACGTCGTCTTTGAGAGCCATGCAATCATTTGTGTCATGCCCATCGCTCTTATGGTAACTACAATGTTCGCATAGTCAGTGTTCGCACACTCCGATCGTGGATCATATGATAACTGATGGGTGCTTTTCGTGTCGTCTTGACGTCGCTGTGAATTTCTAATATTTTCAATATTATTTGTGCCAATATTATTCTCTGCAGCGACCACCCCCCCCCCCCCCCCCCCCTTGGGGCAATCTGCTCTCCATTCGTAGCCCCGAGGGCGATCAGTTCTTCCCCTCACGGCGGACGACCTGCGTGACTTGCTACATACGAGCGATCTGCTCTCCCCCTCACGGAGGACGACCTGCACTTCTCTTTCATGGACGATCTGGTGCTCTTCTCTGCGGGCGACGTGCTCCTCTTCTCCGCGGACGACCACCTCCTCTTCTCACAACTCTCCTTCACGGCGTGGTCGCCCGTTTTGGGCGAGCTTATTCTCGGTGGGAGCGTCTTTTCTCCACGGCACGCACTCTCTCTCGTTCGTGGTGGGCGTTCTCTGTCTTGCGTTAAAAATTCCACTCGGGGGTGATCATCTCCCTTGTGGGGCGACCTGCTACGGGGGATTTATCCGTTATTATCTTATTTTTGACTAAGTATTTTTTACTGAGTCATGATCGACGCCCGCTCCTGGGGTCGTGGCCTCATGGCCCGTCTCGTTGGGGCTAATCTTCCTCCTCTTCCCCTTCAACGGGGTGGAGATCTATGGATGAGCTGTCCGCGGGGAGGCGAACGATGCCTACTTGGTGGGTTGGCCCGAGGGATGGGCGACCCATTGTTGCGACGGCGTGGCTTGGGCAGTGTGTTCCCTCGTCTGGAAGCTATTAGTTCCTACATCTGGATGAGGCGGTCATCTCAGCGAGCGATCTGTTGATCCCTGTCACGGAGCAAGTCACGAAGCTCCTGAACTAGATTGGCCGGAAGGGTGACATCAACGACCTCAGTGTTGGTCGTCGTTCCTCCTAGTGCTGGAGGTGGTTGAACTGGTATCTAGACCATGCTTTACAGGCAGGTTGACCGCGGTCTGCCTCGAGTTATCTTTGGAGGCATTGGAAATGTTGGTGGGATAGTGTTCTCCCACTGTGGTCGCCAATGAACCGTACCTTCGGTTCTTCCGCGTGGATGATCAAGGGACGGGTCGTCTGCTACTATAGACTGAGGATGACCTGAACGCGCGCGGGGTGTACCTGCAATGACACTCCGAAGCCCAAGTCAGCTATATCGAGCTATAGTACAATCTAGTGAATATTCGAATGAATTGCGTACCTGACACCTGGTGACTGATGTTATTTGTAGTGATAAGTTCGGATCGTTGACGTTGGATAGCCCAGTTGCGCTAGGGGCCCAACTATCAGTCGAGCGGATCCTCCCCTTGCTGGGTTGGATGATCACTTAGTGGATTGGGCCTGACAACTGGCCCAGTCCAGAACAGTTTTTTATTTTTATTTTTATTTACGGGAATTTTGGCCGCGTTTACAATAGATCCCCTCATCTTTCAACTTTCTATAGGTGATTCTATTTTATTTGTGGTTTTCATCTAACCCAGCACGATACCCACGTGTTTCACTATCTATTTATGTTGTCTTCTTTATTTTTGTCATTTCGCATCAAACGGTATTAAAAACATACGTTAACTGGTGTTTAAATTTTTATCTTCTTTCAACGGGAACTTCAGCCACATTTATAATACAACCTCCACCATCTTCTTTCAACTTTGTATAACTGCTCCTATTTTATCATGAGTTTTCATACAACCATCCATGATACCCACGTGTTTTAGTTTTTAATTGTGTTGTCTTCTTTTCTTTCTTATTATAGGCTAAGTTTTTATATTTACATTTGATAAATATGGATTATGTTATTAAAAGTTTTAGACATTTTCTTCCCATTATCTATGGATGTTTAATTTCAACGTTTTTTTGTCAATATTCATTTTAATTTTTATAATCTTCTTATTTAATTTATAGCTATAATTTAATTTCAATCCACAATTATTTGACTATATATTTTACAAACCAACATTATTGGTCCACTGGCATAAGCTACCCTGGGACATGGGGTCGACTTAGTGCTCCTGAGTTTGATTCCTGCGGTGGATAGAAAACTGTTGTCTTGAATGATTGGTTTATTAAAGAGGTTTTCCTCTTCCGATTTTACTTTAATTTTGCTAACTAAAAATTAGTCAACCCCGTGCGTAGCACGGGTCAGGCGGCTAGTTTAATGTTTTAATGTATATTGTCATTTATTTTTTAAGCAATGTATATTGTCATTTTTAATTCTTTAAAACTGCTTTAACACATGGTAATTGTAACATTTGCCATAGATATGTGGATTGTTGTATTTCAAAGGAGGAAAAAAGCAACAAAGTACTCATTGATAACAAAGATAAACTAAGCTTTTCCATTCTTTTATATTCATTGTCCTGAACTTTGAGGCCTAAATAAAGGGGGGAAAAATCTTAAACTAAAGGATCCAAAAATAACATCAAATGCTGTTATAATTACTTGTTAATACTAAATGATTCTCTTGCATCTATAGGCGAATTAGACTCACTTGTAGTATCACTAACCTGAGATAACAAAAAATGAAACTTGTTCAAATATTGAAAATTGGAGCATAGAACTAGAAGATTAACATATGATAATTATCTAAGTTTTTTACACATGTACACAATCAAGGAAAAGGACGGCAAGACATTCAACTCATTACTTGATGATTATATGCAGAACTTTTCAATTTGTGACTCATCAAATAAGTGTAATTTATTCACAAAAAACAATACAATTTAGGATACATGGAATGAGGAAATTGGTTGGAAACAAATTCTTCTTTTAATCTTTTTTACTAAACATTTCCATTAGGATAGGGTTTAAGGCTGCACATCAAAATAGTCCCACCATCATTCATATTGAAATTAAAATAAAGTTGATGATTTACTTTTAGGTTTGTGTCTTTGAGAGGTAGAGAAGGTAACTTTGGAAAAAAAAACAAGAGAAAGCTACTAGACAAGAAACTTGTTAAACCTCCACAGGGAACTAACAAACTACACCAAATGACAGAAGTAAGCACTTCAGAAAAATTATACAGCTATAAATCCACTACGGAGCTACTCATTATTATGCATTAATAAAATTCTTTTTAAGTGTAGAAGCAAGCAAGCATGGAACAAACATCACAAGAGACCCAGACAACAACTAGTAACCACATAAAAACATCAGAGATAAAGTTACCTTCAAAAGTGTTGTTCAATCAGTGCCAACACTTATGACGCTTGGAGAGTCACTGAGCGCTAAAATATGACAAAAATATTAAATTAATAGTGGCTAGAGTATAACATTGTAGGCTTCATAAAACATACATAAAGTGTATGAATCAAACTAGAATAAAGCCAAAACCTAAAGTAATATAAAATTACAAATATCTTGGGTTTCAGACCTAATTTTTCCAAGCACATTGCAAAAATTCCAATAATAAAGGAGAAGTGAGAAAGCATACAAGCAGGCAGAGAAGTTGGTGACATTACAACATAGTATTAGAAGCACTTGAAATTATATGCTCTGATACTCTATTGTGTTGAGCGAGTACCGCTTGTACTCTTATTCCTATATCTATATATCTATATGCTTGTAGTCAGTGGGCATCATCCACTTATAGATCCCAAATTATTCACATTCATACTCAGCCTCACAGGATGTTCGTCTTCGACAACAACCTACACCAAATAGCCATTAAATTATTGAATCATAAATAATTCAAGAGAATATTATAAGTTAACTCTAATGCCATTCCCTAATAATAAAAATTAAATCGAATGTTACCGGTGGCTGCATTTGTAAAGTGGGGGTGGTGCTTGAATGGCACCACAGAAACATATGTAAAATGGCACCACTAGTTCTGTGCTTGAATGGCACAGAACGCAAGATTTGGCGCTTGTATTGTGACAATTGCAATACATCTATAATTGGTTTATAATGTATTGCAATTGTCACAGTACAAGCCCAAAAAATACTGTAGTATAATTATAAATTGCTATTATTTGTTCCAACTCATATGTTTTTCAAATCCTAAAAGTCTCGGCCTTTCCAACAACAATCTAAATAGTTTGCCTTCCAGTTTCCAAAACCTCACCAACCTAAACTACCTCCATCTCTCAAACTCCAACGTCAAAGGAAACAACATTAAACCCATTTCTTCTCTTCCCTCCTCACTCTCCTACTTAGATTCTAGTTTCTCTCCTTTAAACTTTCATTCACAACAACACCAACAACAATACTCTTCCTTCACGACTGTGCGATTAACCATAGGTACTTCCCCTTCATGCCTTATTTTGGTTGAACCAACCATTTGTTTTGATAGCAGAACACGAAAATTTTGATTGGAAAATAAAATTACAAGTATATTGAATAATGACAACAAAGTCGAAGAATTGTTGAATGGTTGTGAAATTTCCTTTCTCTTCCATACCTTATTTATATAAAGTTTAGTCAATGAAAACACATAAAAAATGCACAAGTAATCAGGTTGTTCTAAAAGTTCCCTAACAAATTACCATAGCTAATTATAGTATGACTAATTCTTTTTCTTTGTTTCTTGCTTGACTAATCCTTACCCACCAAAATATATCCTTATAAATAGCATATATCTACAGATTTGGACCCGTGCACTATGTAGCCCACATGGGTATCTGTTCTGCACTGTACTTCCGACCTTGAAGAGCGATCCGAGGTAGTTAGTGGTTGATATCCTTAGTCAATGACCGTATCCGATCCTGCTGGTGTTGTACCTGCAAAGTCACTTCGATGCTAAAGTCAGTGGGATAGTCTTAGCGAAGTGATAAATAAGAGAATGCTTACCATTAATGAGGCAATGAATGTTGTATTTATAGAGTGGGGTGGGGTTGATTCCAATGAATCAGGACCGTCCGATCTGGTGGTTTGATCTGAGCCCTTGATGTTTGGACTGGGCCCTTTGATATTGGGCTTTTGTGTGGTGTGAATAGATGCCAAAAAGGGGGTGTATATGGCAAAAAGCCAATCCATAACAATTGCCCCCCAAGTCAGGTCGTCTTTAGAGGCGATCTTGACTTGTTCGGATATGAAGCTTTCTTTTTACCGATGTTTAAACATGGTTTCTGATAGTGGCGAAGTTTTACCGACGTTAAAACTTGGTCTTTGAAGGTGGCGAAGTTTTCGCCGATCATAAAAAAGAAGAAATTTTGAATTGGCGCATTTGCATTTATTGCGTCTGTCAGAGCGCGTTTCCCAATGGCGGCTAATGATGGTGACGCTTTGGTAGGTGTGAGCGTGCGTTGGAAGCTATTGATGTGAGCGTGGAACGCAGGTAGTTACGCGGTTCCGATCATAAGCGTGGAACGTAGGTAGTTACGCGGTTCCGATCATAATTTTGATTGGATCAAAAATCATAAGCGTGGAACGCAGGTAGTTACGCTGTTCCGATCATAAGCGTGGAACGTAGGTAGTTACCCGGTTCCGATCATAATTCTGATTGGATCAAAAATCATAAGCGTGGAACGTAGGTAGTTACGCGGTTCCGATCATAATTTTGATTGGATCAAAAATCATAAGCGTGGAACGCAGGTAGTTACGCTGTTCCGATCATAAGCGTGGAACGTAGGTAGTTACGCGGTTCCGATCATAATTTTGATTGGATCAAAAATCATAAGCGTGGAACGTAGGTAGTAAAAGGTTTGAGAGGAGCTCTTCAAACGATTTAGAGAAGACCTGTTGAGAATTCTCGTAGGTTTTAAAAAGGTTTGAGAGGAGCTCTTCAAACGATTTTAGAGAAGACCTGTTGAGAACCCTCGTAAGATCGAGCCTAAGGACAGTTTACCAGGACTCGGCCCAGATTTAACTCGTCCATTAGGGTTCTTGGCTACTAAGGCCAATGATCGATTTAAGGAGAAATCCTTAAAGGACCTTTCGTACCTTTTGGGCAGTTTACCAGGACTCGGCCCGGATTGAACTCGCCCCTAAGGGTTGCGACTGGTTTGGCCACGTATGGAGATCTTATGAGATCGGTCCAAGAGTTTCTTCTGAAGAAGGAGACATTTAGGCGGTCATATTTTGCTTTCTAACTTTGTTGGGATAAGAAAGGCAACACTTATATTTTTGATGGGATCGAAAAAGGTAAGTGCGTGCATTACAAAGGGGTGGCGGTCGAGGTAACAGGGATCCCCGACCTCGAAACCGTCATTAATTCTATACCGAACTCAACGTCGATCAGTCCCAGATATTGGGCGAGTGCTGGAACACAGAGTTTAGACACGGGAAATTCCCAAAATCACTCACCCAAAGACCTGGTCAACGATCCAATAAATATTGTCGATATCACCGGAGCAACGGACATGACAACAACCACTGCAACGCTGTATCAAAGCCAAGACCGGCACAGGTGCTTTTAAATTGGAGACTTTGGACAAAAAGGAAATCCTCCGAACCTTACCTTTGGAGGTGTTGCTCTTTTCCGGTCATGGTACTTTCTTCTTCATTGATGAAACACTGGGATAGTTGAAGGAAATGTTGGAGGCTTTCTGGTTCCCAAGTATTTATGTGTTTCTTGAATGGGCTCCCAGGGCGTAAGCCCATCCCCATAAAGTAAACTCGAAAAGAATCGTCGAGGTTTCGAACTTGAACTGCTTCTTTATTAAATCTTTCTATGTATTCTCTTAAAGATTCGGAGCTCCCTTGGTTGATGGAAGCTAAGACGTTTTTGTTTTTTGGCTTGCTTTTGGAATGGGAAAAATTAGCTGAGAATAATTTGGCCAGTTGGTCCCACGAGGAGATTGTGTTTGATTTGAGGGTCTCAAACCATTCCGATGCTATTTTTTCCAATGTTAGGGGGAAAATTCGGCATTTCATTTCTACGGGGACGTTGCGATACTGCATTACTGTGTCAAAGTAGCTCAAATGTCTATCTGGGTCGCCCGTTCCGTCGTAGGTCTTCAATCCTTCTGGAGGTTTTTCGAGATATCTGGGCACCGGGTAACGGTCAATTTTATCCGTAAAAGGGCCTTTGCGCTCGGTTGTTTGATCCTGCGGCGGAGATCGGTGCCGATGCTGCGGGTGCCTGTGGTTATGAGGGCGATATCCTCGAGGTGAATATTCTCTACTCCTCGATCGCTGCCTAGGAGAAGAGGATGCCAGAGAAGAATGAACTTCGGGTGAAGAATCGGTGTCTGCCCTACCGACGCATGGCGAACGGGAAACTTTCCTTTCGAGCCTACGAGGAGGAGAGCGATGGTAGTGTCGCCTTCTGGGTGGAGATCGATGGCGCTTTCGAGCCGGATTTCTTCTTTCGGAGGAATCTCGGTCGGGCGAGACCTGGCGCCTTCGAGTCGGATTTCTTCTTTCGGCGGAATCTCGGTCGGGCGAAACCTGATCCGGAATATTCCGAGCTCGGAGCTCCGCCACCTGTGCTTCAAGATCCGTAAATCGGTAACTCCTCTCTTGGTTTGCCAATTCATGTTGATTGAGTAGTAGGACGAGCTGTTGGACAGCATCGGCCGGGATAGAAAGTTGATTTTGAGGAGGTACGCGGTTCCTTGCGGAGCTTCCGGATACCAAAACGAAATCCGGAATTTGACGTTGGGCTCGCCCTTGATCGGAGTTTGGAAGGTTTTGAACGAATCCGTCCGGGGTTGCCTGAGGTTCGGCCAAATGGGGCATGACCGGTCTCAGGATAGGGTCGGGATGGATTCCCGCTGTGTGATTGTTTGCCTTGGAACGAAGATTTCGAGTCGTCATTGATTAAGGTGAGGGGAGAAGATCTTGGTTTTGAGATCTCCCACTGAGGTCGCCAATGTTCTGCACTGTACTTCCGACCTTGAAGAGCGATCCGAGGTAGTTAGTGGTTGATATCCTTAGTCAATGACCGTATCTGATCCTGCTGGTGTTGTACCTGCAAAGTCACTCCGATGCTAAAGTCAGTGGGATAGTCTTAGCGAAGTGATAAATAAGAGAATGCTTACCATTAATGAGGCAATGAATGTTGTATTTATAGAGTGGGGTGGGGTTGATTCCAATGAATCAGGACCGTCCGATCTGGTGGTTTGATCTGAGCCCTTGATGTTTGGACTGGGCCCTTTGATATTGGGCTTTTGTGTGGTGTGAATAGATGCCAAAAAGGGGGTGTATATGGCAAAAAGCCAATCCATAACAGTATCCATTAGTATAGGAGACAAAACAAACAATATGACCAATTGTATAAAAAAAAAACAATATGACCAATTCAATAAACAACAACAAACCTATTAAAACAATATAAGTAAATAAAATTATCAAGCAGTGAAACAAATCATGACTTAATATTAGATTATTATCAAACAAAAGATAAAAGTTGTTATATTTTTCTTTATTGAACATTCAACAGTATCTATCTAGCAATAAAAAATAATATATATATATATATATATATATATATATATATATATATATATATATATATAGATAGATAGATGAATAAGATAAATGCTTAAATTGCTAGAATCACATCACATTGTTTTTCATCTGAACAACATTCTTAACTAGGGACGGATGATAGTGTATTTACGGGCTAGTCATGGCTATCCATTGTTCCTTTGGGCCTCCATTGTTTCATTTTTTCTTTCTTTTTTAAAAAAGGTATTATTATCTTTATTGTTAAAATATAGATAGTAAGCCCATTAGTTAGTAGTAAGGCCCATTAGATTGCTAGGTCATTAGATAGTAAGGTCCATTAGTTGGTTAGTATATAAGGTAAATAGTAGACTCATTTAGGGTCATCTCTTCTCATTTGTAATATCTTACCACTTACAATGTAATAGACCTTTAAAGTTTTTCTCTCCAATTTCCATGGATGTCATGTTTTTCAACATGGTATCAGAGCAAACATGGTATCCTCCTTGAACAATAATTCCGTTTTTTTTGTTTTTTTTTATTAGTTTTATTTTCATTTAATATCTTTTCTATTTTCTGCTTGCCTCTATCACCTTCTACATTTTCCTTCAGATCTGATCCATTTTCTCGAAAGTTCTGGGTTCATTTTTTGTTGTTGTTGCTTTTTGTTTTTAACGTATGAGTCTCTCCATTTGATTTTGGCTCGTGCGTTTGGATCACCACTGGATCTTGCGATTATCACTGTTCAATCTCGCGATTGAATCTTTTTGACGGATCTGATCTTTGATTCCGGTTCTGTGCGACGGCGCGGCGAAGTGTGTTTCATCTTTTCAGTAGTGGCGGCATCTATTTTTTATCTGGAAATCGAAATGGAAGGTTCAGCTCTATGGATTCTCGTTTCAAGGTTTTGGTCTTGCTTGTGGTAATTACTGCACCTTTGAAGTTAAATTTGCTTTTTAGATTCATGATGCTGTTCTGAAATATGAGTTGATAGTGGATCATTCTGGTTGAGAGCTCCGTTTCAATATTTTCTTTAAAGCTTTCAAAGATTAGCACAATGCTTGGGAGCTTCTGGTTGAGATCAATTTATCTAGTCATGAATGTCCTTGAAAAGTATTCTAGAAATATGTTTGGAAGCTTTATGAGGGGGTGCTATTAAGCCAAGCTTTTGGAGGATTGTGTATCTCGTGCTTAGGGAGTTGTTTGTGTTTCTGGATTGACTCTGGTGTGCTGGTTTGCTTTGAATTCATTGTTGCTTCCCTCTAGCAGCTGGTTCAGCCTATTTCGGAAGATAGAGGTTTAGTTACTTGTTGAAAGGTGCTGTTCAAATTCTTCTAGCTTGGGGCTGTTGGAGTGTCAACTTGCAGGGACAAATCTCAACTTTTGTCAACATCGTTTATTCCTTTGTGAATATTTAATGGAGAAACCAAAGCATGTTCAACAAGTTCTTCACTCGTTTTTTTTTATCTTCACCGACAAATGCTGATGAAATTGAACTTTCTCGTTCTCTTGATGGGCCACCTGTTTCCATCTTACTCTTTCATTCTTTCTTCCATGTGGTGGTGATTTATTATGGTTCCAAGATTGCTCAATGGAGAAAAAGCATGGAAAATTTCTTTTGCAATTGGCTTCTGATGCTACTTGTTTCGGTGGTAGTTGCCTTTGGATTAGTTTTGTTGATTCCTTGACCTAACATCGATTTACTGATTGCATATTTTTGTTTCTGGATATGTGGTTGGATGAACATTTTGATTAGCCTTAGTGGCTTGATTTTAGCTTCTATTTATGGTGATTAAGCATGATACTTTTGCTATAAATGGTTAAGCATTGAGATTTTGCTTCTGTCTTGAGTGATTGAGTACCCTTGATGGTTAAGCGTTGTTTGTGCTTCTACCAAGTGGTTAAACATTGAGGTATTGTTTCTGCTTGGTGGTTAAGCCTTTGGCCCTATGGCCTTGTTGGTGTTTGCTTCTGCCAAATGGTTAAACTTTGAGATATAGTTTCTGTTTGGTAGTTAAGCCTTTGCCCTATGGCGTTGTTGATGTTTGCTTCTGCCCTATGGTGGTTAAGCATTTTGCTTCCTTCAAGTGATTAAGTCTTGAGTTGTGACTTTTGCTTGATGGTTAAGTGTTGGATTGTTGCTTCCTCCGAGTAGTTAAACCTTGAGTTGTGGTTTCTATTCGATGGTTAAGCTTTTGTTGACTTCTTTGGCACTTGGATGGTTATCCTAAGAGTGGAGTTTGTTGATTCCTTTGGAGTGAATGTTGTGGAGACGCTGGAAGAAGGTTGAAGGGGCCCGATAGTTGGTCGAAGACTTCTAGGAGCTATGCACCTCAACTGCTACCAATTTGGATTGCTCTTTATTTTTTTTTCTTTACTTTGATAGTATTTTGTATTGCTTATCTCAAGCTGGAAATGTTGTGAACACCTTCCAGCTTGCGGGAGGCTGTTAAAATATAGATAGTAAGCCCATTAGTTAGTAGTAAGGCCCATTAGATTGCTAGGTCATTAGATAGTAAGGTCCATTAATTGGTTAGTATATAAGGTAAATGGTAGACTCATTTAGGGTCATCTCTTCTCATTTGTAATATCTTACCACTTACAATGTAATAGACCTTTAAAGTTTTTCTCTCCAATTTCCATGGATGTCATGTTTTTCAACATTTATTATTGACATAAAAAAAAGTCCCACACTTTTTTTTGTTACAAAAAGTTTAGGTGAATGTCCTGCACTATTACTATTGAGTATTGATCAAAACAAATTCCACTATTACTATTGTCATTGTAATTCTTTTTAGACCCTTCCATTATTATTTTAAATCGTGTATTGTTATTTTTTTAAATCCCGTATTTTTATTGTAAATGATTGATTCATTCTCCCATTTAATTCTAGGTTTCTTCAATTTCAATTTTTCAAAAAAGACTTCAATCAAAAGTCTCTATTTCCAATTTTCGTATTCTCGTTGGTTTTCAGGAGTTGAAAATTATACTCCGGTTGACATGCTTAGTTATATGATAAGACTTGATTCTTTTCCAAATGCCTTTTTTACTTACAGAATAATGTTAACGATTTAGGTAATCGTTGCTTTAGCGGAAAAAAAGTTTTTCAAAACTATAAGTAACAATTAATAAAATCTTTCCTAAGATCAACAATGTCTCAACAGAGATTAAATGGATAACTTTATTATCGATTGAAAAATAAATGTTAAGCGAACTTGATTGCGGTAGTTTGATAAATGATTTCGCATCAAAAAAAGCCTAAAAATTTAAATTTAAATAAAAATAAAATAAAAAAATATTATCACTGAAATATAATGGGCCTCATTTCAGAGCTCGCTTTAGGTCTCACTGAGTGTTGGGCCAACCCTGGATTGTTGTATGTCAAAGGAGAAAAAAGGAACAAATTACTCATTGATAACAAAGATAAACTTAGCTTTGCCATTATTTTATATTCATTGTCCCGAATTTTGCGGCCTAAATAACCCCCAAAATAATGGGGAACTAAAGACGCAGCTTCATGGACCTTGTTTTAGTCGAAATAAATAAAGAAAAAAACTCTTACATTAAAGGATCTTAAAATAACGTCAAATATTGCTAGCACTAGCTAATTTCTCTTTCATCCATAAGTGAATTAGGTTGATTTGAAGTATCACTTACCTGTGATAAGGAAAAAATAAAACTTAGTTCAAATAATGAAAATTGGAGCATACAACCAGAAGATTTTTTACACAACACAAGTTGCCTCGGTAAAACATGAACTTTAATGGGAGAAGCCTATATGAGTGAACTAAGTTAGTTTTTGTGGGGCCAAAGTGCCATCTAGGATTTAAGAAATTTATAGTTGACTCAAGTAGTTTTTACTCTAATGAGAGTTGCTTATAAAAAACTATACATGACCCCACTTATTTATAACTCTTTTATTTCATAAAATATTTTTATTTATAACTATTTTATTTCATAAAATATTTTAATTGTCATAATTTTTTTATTTTCCGATTTTTCCAATTCTTATTTTCATAAAAAAAAAGTCCTTGATAGTTGATATTAAGGGTCTCTTTTGGTAGCCGTAGGGTTTCCATGACCCATCTCATCGCAAATTTTCTCTTGGCTTTTAAGGGCAAATCATGATTGATATTAGCATTACTAGCGGGGAATGACGGCACTCCGGGCCCGTCTTTCATGTGTTAGTGTATTGGTGTGTTAGTGAGTGGTTATTATTATTAGAATTAGAAATAGAAATGTGTTGGTGTGTTAGTGGGTAGTTAACATTACAATAAGGGCATTTTGGTCAGAAAAATTTGACACCAAAATGACAGTTTTTTTAGAATCCCCTTTATTAATAGTTATAGATTACTAAGAGACCGTTTATTACGGCTTTTTAAAAAATAATCATTTTTTTAAAAAATAATCACTTATGACGATGTGTTATTCATTTGTTACACATTCTTTAAAAAAAATGAAAAACTGAAAATAATCTAAAAACTGCTTTATATGAAAAGTTGTTTTGAGTAGTTTGTCATAAAAATCATTTTCTTAAGAATGATTTTTTTAAAAAATAAATAAATGATTTTCAATATGTTACACAAACACAAAACAACTTCTCATTTTCTTAAAAATATCTAAAAACTACTCTCTAAATTATTTAATAACAAAATCACTTATTTTTTAATCTCTAACAAATGGACCCTAAAAGATTGACAAGGAGTAGTAGAATTTTGATTATTAAGGATTTGAATTCTGATCCATTGCTGAATTGTTTTGCTTGTTAAGAATATGATCTGTTGTAGCTTCCTTGGCTAATAGTGTAAATGACAATGGGCACACAAACTATATTTTTTACTAACTCCTTTTTTCTTTATGAAGTCTCTGTAATTCTGGACCTTCCTAGTTAAAAGATTGAGTAGGGGTATTGTGTTGAGATAACAAATCTTGTTGCAGGGGTCTGGACCTTCATAGTTAAAGGATTGAGTAGGGGTATTGTGTTGAGATAACAAATCTTGTTGATGTAGGGGTCTGGACCTTCCTTAGTAATTGAAACACTATCAACAATAACTTGATTTTCAATTCTATTTGAATGAATATCCTCTATGTTATTGAGATCCTTGTGCTATACATTAACAGAAGATATTAGCAATTTTATGATTTAACACAAAATACAAAATTCAGTATAATTAATACTCCATCTGCCCCAAAATATAAGACTCCTTTTTCATTTTTACTTATCCCAAAATATAAGGCCTATTACAACTTTCTAGATACAACTATTACTCTTTTTCCAAACATATCCTTATTAATAATATTACTAAATTGTGTTAGTATATGAAAAGTTAACATTGAACGTTAGGGTAATTTAGTAATAGTCATACAAAATTTTAACATATTAATTACACCACCAACTTTTCTTAATAACTTCAAAAAGTGGAAAGAGGCTTTATACTATGGGACGGAGGGAGTAATAGCAATAAAAATGTTATTTATATTTACCTAAATAGGCCAACCTGATATGCCTACAAGATTTTTTTATTGTCTGTAGTCTAGCTTTTTTAGCTGAATAGACTTTTAAAAAAAACCTTAGCCTAATCTTGTTTTAAAAAGTCTAGTCTAACCTAAGTATGAATAGGCTGGGCGATAAGCCACTATCGATTAGCTTAACCTATTCCCCTTCCCGCCCCTACCTAGATTCAACTAATTCGAAAAGCACATTGTGTGGTGTTGTGGCTGGGATTTGGACTCCCTAATGTGGAATTTCACACAATTTCACGATTTACCCATGTTTGCACATACTCCCTCCGGTCCCGATTATAAGAAGATTTTTAGAGTTAGTTTTGGTCCCAAATATAAGAAATTATTCTAGTTTTAGTGTATATTATTATTAAATACTAATTTTACCCTCATTAAATATTTTGTCTTTTTAGTTTTCAAGGTGAGTGGAAGTAGTGCACATAAATCCATTGAGTTGAGTGGATGATATTTTGGAGACTTAACTTAAAAAGACAAGAATTAAATGAGTATGTTGGTAGTAATGATTTTTGTATTTTCTTCTTATAAAATAGAGACCGGAGGGAGTAAATGGTCTAGTATTTGATCCAACGGTTGGGAATCAATGATCGCCTAAAATTCTACCATAGACAATCCTGGTCCCTCTTTATGCCGGATACACCTTAGATATCGCACTTGTCTGATTCTATCACGCAGCCACCATTTCCCGCACCGAACACTACTTTCCAACTCGGTGCTCCACCGTTCCCATTTCAACGCAAAATCACCGCGCGCTTTCAATTCCCCTCCCTCTCATCCTGCACCCGAATCTCGATTCCTGCACCTGAATCTCGTAACTCATTTCTATTCTCTATCAAAAAAGATTTTGTTCTCCACCTCTGATTCTTCGTGTCGCGGCAATGAAGTTAGGGTTAGGGTTTGTGTAGCTCTTAGCGATTCTCGTTGGTTTTTTGTTGATGCCTCGCGTTACGAGTTGGTATCCGTTTCGTTGCTACTGAGATTTTCGTGAAATTGAGAGTTTAGGATTTGAGCTGTTGATATGTCTGATACTTCGAGGGGTCGAGTTACCATTACTCTTGGGCGTAGCGGTCAGGTAGTTTGAAACCAAAATTTTATGCGCTTTGTGCTTTCTGTTCAAAAAACTTCTTTGTGCGCTTTCTGCTACTTTGATTCTCTTTTAACTATTTTTTTTATTTGACTTGTTCTACTTGCTTGATAAAAATGGAGGATCATTTTGATTATATTAATTGATTAATTGAATATAGTATTTTGGGAGGTAAATTTGCTAGTTTTTTTTTTTTTAGGTTTGTTTGTTTTGCAATAAACTATATACTTGATGCGAAATGTTCTGTTTGGTTTGTTGTTACGTTTGCCATGGCCCTGTTTGTTATGTATGTTAAAGTGATTTGTTGGGAATAATAGGAAAGCGTTATAGTTTTCATTTTCACCAATCTCTATCTTTTTAGTATTGAATTTAGAGTTTTGGTTCGATATATGATTGAAGGGATATTTGGATTTCTTGAGTTTAGGTTGTGAAAAGGGGTATATCGGCTGCGGATGCTTCTATGACCTCAGCTGGGACTAAGCGGTCTGTAAGAGACAGAATTGGAAATAATGCAGACAGTTCCATGTGGCATGGAAATGGACCCAGCAGCAATAAACGGTCTGTTTGTGCCTTTGTTGTTTCTTCAGTATTTATAGCAACTGTGGTATCAGACTTGCAGTACTATATTTACACACATGCACACCCTTAGCATGCTCTGTTTTCTCAGGAAATTCACCATGTGTAGTTTTTTGGACTCTATAATGATCAGTAGTAGAGGCAGAATAGGCTGCCTTTTTTAATGATGCAATTAAATTAGCTTTCATGAATTATGTTGTTTGGATTCTTTGCAGACAGCGAGGAG
Source organism: Astragalus glycyphyllos (assembly GCA_963573325.1). NCBI lineage: Eukaryota > Viridiplantae > Streptophyta > Magnoliopsida > Fabales > Fabaceae > Astragalus > Astragalus glycyphyllos. The sequence continues at coordinate 70,462,601 of OY754308.1, forward strand.
ATATAAGCATGCAAAATGGACTGGATGGTAGTATTCTCCCTCAGCAGTGAATTTATGCTTCCATAACTATGTTACTTAATGGTCTCTTCATTTTTGTTCTTGTTTCCCTTAATTTTCTTAGATGGGTATATTGGCAAAGATGATCTCCGATTGAAGCTCATGCAAAAAAGTGCGATTAGGAGGGCTGAAAGCGATAGGATTGATAGACATGTGGACCTCCGTGAAAAGTTGTCAAAGACAGCTCCCCCTCCGACAAACAATTTTAATTCAAAGCAGCACGTGCCATCAAGGGAAACAAGCTTGTTGAGGCCCATTCCCTCAACTAGAACTTCTGATGATTTGATACGAGGGGAATCCATGAGAAGCTCATACTCTCCCTGGACATTGGATCATATTCGAAAAAGATCACCGGATGGGTTTCCTAGTACTTCCAGGGGGATTTCTCCCCAGAGAAATGTTGGAGACCTACAGAGGGGGCCATTAAACAGAACATACGATGGTGTCAGATCAGTTCCATTTGTAGGTAGGGGTGTTCTTGAAACTTCAAGGCCTCCAAGTGCTACACCCGCATCTTTCATGTCGCGCCCTTCGGCATCCACATTGCCTCCAGTAACTGCTAAGCCTGTAGCATCTCATCCTGGCCAACATCCTCCACCAAGCAATGTTGGCCAACGACCTTCATATGTGGTGAGTTTTACTTATTCTCTAACCTTCAGATTTATTCTTTCATTTTTTCTTGGGTGTTACACGGAGAACTTTTCCCTTGACCATCTGATGGATGTATCGGCTGAATCTGTTATATCCTTTTTGACTAAGGATTATTTATGAAGATATAACTTTTGTTTGAATAGTCAGAATGCATTCAAAGACATATATAAAGATCCTTCAAGAATTCCATTTTGTAGCAATAGTGACAGATAAATTATAAGCATTTTGGGGGTGCTTAATTGCAAGTACTAATTCAGAACATTCCAATTCCGCTATGAGAATTGTTTTTGGTGGGTGATTTTTATAAATTCTGCAGCAATAGTGACAGATAAGTTGTAAGCATTTTGGGGGTGATTAATTACGAGTACTAATTCATAACATGCCAATTCCGCTATGAGAACTGTTTTTGGTGGTTGATTTTTATAAATTCCTGATTTCAGTCAGATCTTATTATTGGTTGGATATGTTACTATGTTATGTGCGAGTTTATCTTCAATCTGCATATTGTGATCGCTTAGAAGCTCTCATTCCTGCAATCTCGGTTTCTGATGTGCTTGAGTTAATGACTTCAGCTAGATTTGTAAAATCGGGTCATATTAGTACTTGTTATGCTAAATGTTGTATAAAGCTTCACTGTCAATAATTTGTAAAATTGGGTCATATTGGTTAACTTTTTTGCCTTTCACTTTACCCTAATATTGGAATAAGAAGTGGTTTGCCCTAAATGTGACACTGTGCTTCGCCCTTTTCTCTGCGACCTCTCTCCCATGCAACTCCAGCGCCCCTGAAACTCTGGCGTGATGCTGGGACTCTGGCGAGACCTCGCAACTTTGGTGCACCCTGTTCTTTCATGTTCTTTGCAAGTCCAGTTCAATGTTGTCAATGGCGGATCGCGGTTTATGGCGGCGAGCAAAAAATCCGCCATTTTAGGCCGCCATAAACCACTATCCTCCACAATTTGGCCATGGCGGTTGTCAACATATCCGCCACCGCAATCCGCCATGGCCGATATTTGACAACACTAGTCCAATTGTCCTAGTTCTCTATTCCTCCCCTGTAATTTGCTGTTCTACCTGACTTGTATTGTTGCCCTAGACTTCGACGTAGCGGTCGGTCATACCATACCGCTACCCGCTACAGCGCAATAGCATTTTGGGGTTGGCCAATGCGCTATGCTATTTGCTATTAATTACATAGGATATTGTTAGGATTAGTTGAAGTGCTAGTAATACTCTCACCTCAAATGACCCTAATATGATTTTACCGACATTATTTAGCATCCTTAACATTGTTTGTTTTAAAAAAATCCGGAAGAGTTATAGTACAGAAACACTCCTTTTATAATCCATTGATAGCCATTGCATTGTGTGTTCTCTGTTCTGTAATATAGAAGAAAAAATATTATTTATTGCTTATACCGGTATCCTTTGATATGTTGATGCTGGTGTTAATAATGCTTGATTTTTTTTTGTTGGTATTGTTGTATGTTCTACTACTGAAGTCAGTAGTTGCGTTTGTTTTACTACTGTCTTCTCAATTAAAAATTCAAGCAACATTATTTGTTAATATTTGTATCTGGGTATTAATGTTAATTAAATACTAAATATCCCGAAGTACTTAAACTTTATGCAAATTGCTTTTTTGGTTATTATCAGTCTCTATTATTTCATCTTAGCCTCGTATGGTGTAAAGATGGGTGTGAATTTTCAGTTCTGTTTAATTCTATTGACAGATTATTGCGAAGTTCATTCTGACACATGGCTTTTCTGGTTCCCATGTAGGGCGATGAACCGCAATCAGTCCAAACTGTAGATGGCCTGTTACAAGCACTGGGACTACAAAAATATTGCATTCTCTTCAAAGCTGAAGAAGTATGTAATTCGTTTATTTCTGTAAATGATTAATTATATTATATTGCTTTGTTTCACATTTGTTTGAGGATTATGTATCATGACATGTTTGATAAAATGTCAAAATAAATTTTGCATTGGTTAGGAATTTTACCCTGGAACACGATTTGAGAAAACTATTTATAAATCAAAGGAACCTCTGGTTATTTGAGCCTCTGGTAGTTTAAAGCAATGTTTTGCCATTTGACATATTTTGTGCTTTTCACTTCAGATAGTTTGGCTTCTTTTTGTGTTGTATAGATGAATAGATGAATTCTACCCAGCTTTCTCCATCTTGTTTTCATGTTTGGGGAAAGATTTTCAACAAATTACTAACTCATAATTCTCTTGCATGTTTGATGTTGATTACACGACTGGGAATTTTAGTTCTGCAATTTGGTTCTTTGTAGTTAGTAGTGGCAGTAGCGACTGCTATCATGCCTTCATCTGGCGTAGAGGCCACTAGGTGCTACGACAATCACCATTGTGTTGCGGTTTCATGCAGCGGCTCTAGTGTCGCAAATTGTGGCCGTAGCAACCAGAGTGAAGAGCAGACAGAAAACTTGATTTTGCTCTCACTTATGACCGTTTGCATTGGAGGGACTGAAGTCCAGAAGAAGAGGCATTTAGTGAAAGTGCAGAGGAGGAAGAATTGAAGAATGTATCTTTTGGTGGGGTGCAGAAGCAGTGGCTGGGGCTGTCAGCAGAAGGAGGTGACTATGTTTCTTCTGAAGTCGGAAAGGAGGTGACTATGTTTCTTCCGAAGTCGGAAAGGAGGTGACTACTGAGAAAACAGGCGGGTGGCAGGAGGCAACTAAGTTTCTTTGGAGTCTGAAAGGAGGAGGTGACTGGGAAAAGAGTTGGCGGCTTATAGGATAAAAGGAGGCCAGGGTTTCTATTACTGGGTGAGAGGGGATTGGGCCCTTCAGGCCCAGTTCTATCTTTTTGCATGTTACACTTTTTGTGAGGGTCTAGGTTAATGTAATTGGGGGTTTTGAACTAAAATATTTCAATTCCCCCAAGTAAACTCAAGGTTCTTATATTTGTATGTTAGGCTTGCATCTATATTAACTTGTTATGCATGTTTGTATGCATAAATGTAATCTGATTATTAGTTTTTTTTACAGAAATATGAATGTATCTTAAATTCTATCTCTTCTTATTTTGAGCTTTTATGTGTATGGTATAGATAAAATTTTAGTTGTATGCTATCTGGTTTAGTATGTGTGTTTGATAGAAGGTGTATAAATTAGAAAGGAATATTAACCGGAGGAGAAAAGTTAATTGTTGAAACTTCACTACAAAACCATGCTGTCATTTCGTAATTACTTTTAATCACCATTTTCTTGTTTCTTAGGTTGGCATTCAACCCCTCCTATAGGGGGGATGTTGACCTAATTAAAACTCACCTCTCTAACAACAGTACGAGTAACTTCTTATTCTTGGGCGCTGATCATTAAACTTTCGGCTTCAACTGTCTTCTAGACAGTTCCATACTCCTATAATGAACATGCCGAAAAACTGTGAAGTATTTTTGATCTGTGATCAAGTGATCATATGTTATCGTATGGCATTTGTAAAGATATATGTAGTGTAAAAATATATAAAATAAAATATTGAAATGAAGTATGATTTTGATAATTTGCTAAGCATTCCAACTATGAATTAGGTTATTTTTAATTTGGCACTGTCGGCTATCTTATACACTGGTATGCTGTTGCAGGTGGATATGACTGCATTGAAGCAGATGGGAGAGAATGACCTCAAAGAGCTTGGAATTCCTATGGTAATTTTCTTGATTTTAGTTAGTGGCATATATTTAAGTGTTCTTCAATGAGGTTAAAGTTTACATTGAATAGTAGACAATGTCTATACCAGTGTTGTCAAATATCGGCCATGGTGGCGCCATGGCGGATTGCGGTGGCTGATTTCTTGACAACCGCCATGGCCAATTTGTGAAGGATGGAGGTTTATAACGGATTTTTTGCTCGCCGCCATAAATCGCCATCCGCCATCCGCCATCCGCCATCCGCCATTGGTCTATACCATACTACTCTGTAACCCAGTATAAGCAAAATTAACTACCTACACACTTCTTAAAATGGGTAGTTAATTGCACGTGTTTCTGTAAAACTGATTTAAAATTTAACTTCATTGTCTAAATTACCCTTCATCTCATTTAATTAAAAAGCCTCTAACTTTTCATTTTCAACATTAAATGAAGGACATTTTTGGTATACTAGCATTAAATAGGTTTGAGAAAGTCAATTTTTGCTTATATTTTGTTACAAATTAAAAGCCCAAAATTTACTTATATTGTGTAATGGAGGGAGTACTATAAAGGGAATGCCCTTTAGTAACCGCTTCTGCTGTCCACTTTTCCTTTTCCATTTTTAACCTTCCATAACCGCTTGTTTCGTATATCACTTTTTGTACTATTTTACCCTTTGGTAAACTGAATGTTTTAAATTAAAAACATCACTCAAATACAAGATTAATAAAGGGAAGAAATAATTATTAATTATTTAAAATGCATAACTTAAAACAATAAAAATGCGAAAAGATGGGCGCGGTTGCCCATCTTTGTGCTATTATAGATTATAAAGGCATTGTTTATGATATGCATATCTGAGACATGATGGCATGGGTTCAGTTTCTGGGATCGTGTTGGAGGATCTCTTGTTAAGTATTGTTATCTTGTTTTTGTTTCCATCTTTTCACTACAGCTCCCTTGTTCTATACCGCCTTTCCTTTAATAGGACTAGGGTTTGTTAAAATAGATGGAAAATGTCATCAGAGTACATCTTATCTTGTTATATGAGAATATCTTGAATTATCTCATAAGATTATTTATCACTTAGTTATTATCATGATTAGTTTTCCTATTCAATTACCATTAGGAGTTTTTTATCCATATAAATAGGGGTTAGTGGTCAACATTTTTGTATCATCAGATTATAATCATATCATGAATCATTATAATGTTTGAGTCTTCATTCTTTCTCTTGTCCTCTATACAACCCATAACTTCAACATGGGATTAGAGCGGGTACCATCATCTGTGACCTGGTTGTCACTATTTCCCCGTTGAGTTTTCAAAAGTTTGGGACTATACTAATAGTTGTATTTAGAATTCATTTTGTTGAACCCTCCTTTTCTTAACATTGTATCAGAGCAGTACCATCAGCGGTACCATCATCTGTGACCCGGTTGTCACTATTTCCCCGTCGAGTTTTCAAAATTTTGGGACTGTACTAATAGTTGTATTTAGAATTCATTTCGTTGAACCCTCCTGTTTTTCTGTTTCAAACAAACGGCTACTAATACTAAAAGTTTGGGCCATTGATAAAGCCAAGTTTGCCATCATTGAGAAATAAATTTTGGTGAGATTCTATGACCAACAACATGCATCTCGTAGTTTGATTTTGCTGAGATTCAAAGGGTGTATTTGCAACAAGTAAATCTTAGTAAGCTTTATCATAAGGGTTAGTGTTAGAATATATGAAAGTATCTGATCTTATCTTTAGGGTATATCTTATCTTATTTGAGCGAGTATTTTGAATTATCTCATGATTAGTTATTGTCTAACCCATGGGGTGTGGTTGAGCGGTTGGGGCTCATCCTCCCTTAACCAAGTGTCGAGGGTTCGATCCTCGCCTTGGGTATGGAGCAGCTTTAAATCCCTGGGCCAGCTGTCCCACCTTTCGAGGTGCCTCCAATCCAGCGAGGGGATTAGTCAATGCGTTCAGCGGTGGATACCCTGGTCTCGACCAAAAAAAAGTTATTGTCTTGGTTGGTTTACCTATTAAATTAAGTTTAGGATTAGTATTAGGAGTATTGTATTCCTATAAATAGAGGTTAGTTAGTAGTTAACATTTTTGTATCACCAGATTATAATGAAATCATCAATCATAATCATATTTAGAGTCTTCGTTCATTTGCTTCTCCTCCTCTGTCTAAACCCATAAGTTTAACTGGGCCCTAACTTTCTAAATCCTCTTAGGTTAAATATACACCACCGGCTAGCCCCTCTAACTAACAAATTAACTAACTAAAGGGCCCTATAAAAGAAAAACTAACTAATGGACTTACTATAATAGCCCCTTGAACATTCTCAAGGTGAACAGGATGTATAAACCAAGCAGTCCCCCGAGGATCCCACTGCACGGATTTTAAATGAAAAAGTTCTCAAATTATCCAAACCCTATTGCACATTGACAAAAGTAAAGTGTGGTTCTGATGGTGGTGGAGGTCTAGCTGGATTGCCCTTTTTTGTGCACTTTGTTTTGTGTGACAAAGAAAGTGTTGATGACGGAAAGAGTCCCCTTGTTTAGTTGATTTTCCTCTTTTAGGCTTCTTTGGTAGATGACAATGACATGTTGGATGAGGCTTGTTATAAGATAAAGAATAAGATACACCTCTTTTCCTTAAGGCCCACTCTTTTTCTTCATTAACTTGGTCTTGAGCCATGAAATCCTGAATTTTTTTTTTTCCTTTCAGCATCTATATCTTTGTCAAAGACCCATTTATCTCTCACCACTTTGGCCTTGGCCTAATAGGTCAAAGATCCATTTTGCCCTTCGTTCCTCTTCTCCCTTTTCACTGGGCTTCTGTTGCAGTCTTCTCCCTTTTCACTGGGCTTCTGTTGCAGTCATCTACTTCACTTTCACCATCTCAATTGCTCTCTGTACAAGTTGATGAGATATTTGGGGAGCATGCAACCCACTCCTTCCTTGATTCTCTATCGGAGTAGCAGCAGCCACTGAACATCATTTCCCGGCGGCTCCGGTGGGGAAATCTCTACTGGCCTGTCATAGACCCATAGCTCCGTTACTGCTGAGAGTCCTCCCTCTCTGTGAACTACCTTGCATCTGGCGGTTTGGGTGATGGTGGTGGTTTGTCCTTCACAAGACCCAACCAAACAAGGTTGTTGCCGGTCCTTCCAGTCTTTGGTCCACATTTGGTTCCTTCGAAAGACCCGGGGAATTTGCCCGAGACCCAAATATACTGTCATGTTCTCTCTTCTCTTTTGTGGTGTCAACATTCTTCATCTCCAGGCCTCCAACTCACTCGTTCCCTTGTTAGGTAGAAAATGGTCTTTGCAACCCCTTCCAGTGTTTGTTTCCCACTTTCCTTCTGTTAGTGCCCCGCGTGATCTTCCTCCAGTTTTGTATCTTATTTGCTATTGCTCCTTATCTTCACACCTTCATCTTTGTTTCTGATTTTTTTCTCTCCTGGTTTCAAAATTCCTTGCTTTCTCAAATATTTCTCCGTTTCTTTATTAATTTCTTCCCTCCATGGCACTGGTTCTTGGCTCTCATCTTGATCCTAAATTGGAACATTTTGATCAAATTCTGGATGAAAACCACAACAAATTTGCCTTCATGAAATTCCACCTAATGGCACTCTGAATCTGAAGAACCCCTAATTGGTATGAAGTGGAAGCATGACCTCTCGGCAGCTTTGCAGTCTCTGATAGCGTTTCTTCTTCATGTATTCTTGCTGCAGTAAAACTTTGCTCGACATAGGATTGGAGTTTCTAGATGTTGCTTTCTCTTCTGTAATTTGTGAGCTCCTTTAGTTCTCCAAGAATGTTGAGAATTGAATCCTCATTCTTGTTGAACTCTTAACAGCCTCTGAATTCATTAGTCCACATATTGGAGCTCGGATACTTATCAATAAAAACTGATACCTTATTAGAAGATTTAGAGAATTTCCCTTATTACAATATAGAAGATTGCGGAAAATTAAGAGTTTGCACCTCCTAATGCCATAGGCCCTAATTCTCTTAGTTGGCAAGATGCCCTCTCTTCAATCCTCTCCTATTATTTATATACATCACCACTTAATTATCTAACAATCCAACCGATTGACTAAAGGGCTCACCTAACTATCCTGCATTCATGCTAATAATAGCCCGGGTTTCCAGAATATGCATTCTTTTGTTGAGAAATTAAAAAGAATGTCCAAAATTCGAGTGGTTGAGGCGAAAGCAGCTACTTTTGAACTAACAGAAAGAGAAGCAATGACTGGATTGGGAGAGTCAGAGTCGAAAAGTGGATTCCTCACTTATTTCTCTCATTCGAAGCCGTACATGAGACCTTTATCTCGTACGACTCCTAAGTGATAAAAGAAAGATGAGTTCTTCTTTCTTTTGTGAGTTCCTTCCTTGCGTATGTATAAGAACGAATCCATTTGATTTTGAATTTTCAGGAAGATTTGTAACTGACTATAGGGCTCACCTATCACCCTCTTGGTTCTCTTTCCTTCTGTAGCTTCATTGTTATTGGATGTTTTCTTGTTTGATCAATAACCGTGTAAAACAAAATATAATGTCAGATGCTGGAAGACACGACTTTATCTTATACATGCCACTTTTAGCCAGACAGTAGATTTTTATTTTTATTTTAAAATCTTTAACTGTTTGAGAAGTCTACCAAAAATGCATGAAATTTCATTTTCCAGTCAAGACTAGATATTTTCTGTAAGTTTTGCAGTCCATGTATTATGAAAGTTGATAGTCTAGTTATTCTTGTTGCTTTCACTTTCTATATGACTATAAGGTTGCCTCCATACTAGCCTGCCTGTAACAAGGAGGACAAAGACGAGTGTGTGTGTGTACCGAAAGAGTGTCCAATTTCATGTGCATGTGCTGAGTACATTCTGATTCTGACTGTGTGTGTGTGTGTGTGTGTGTGATATTATCTGACTTGTGGAGGCTTGTCGGGTTTCAGGGTCCAAGGAAGAAAATCCTTCTGGCTCTCTTGCCTCGTAACAAACGGCCACGGTGATTAGTGTCAATCGTGCTTGATGCTGAAATTCACACATTGTTGGATCCCCAGGGCTTTTTCTAAACATTACGTTTGATGGGATATTACACATGAGAATTTTCCTAGTATAACATGCCTTGTTCTGTGTAGGGTTCGAGTGTCCATTGTGACTGTCACATTTTTGCATTCAAGAAAAAGTATCAGTTGAGATTTGTTTTTTTTTGAAATATTGGTCTGTAATATTTGTCTGTACTTAACCAAAAGAAATATGAAACAGAATCAATTTGTCCAAAATTGAGGTATTAATCCCTGATGGTACAAGGTGCAAGATTGTTGGTTTTCTCAATTATTTAATAATTATGTACTGATAATGTAAAAAAAGTTATAGACGGTGTCATGTCATAAGATTATTTTTCAAAATATTTGCACGAGTATGTACATCATGAGATAAAATTAGAGGTCTATAATTTTTATTAGAGTTTGTACATAATATCTAAATTTGAAGTTATACATAGGATTCAATTTTGAACGAAAATATTGAAGTTCGGTTTTCTTTTGCGTATGGACTCCCAAATGCATGCATGAACGATGGAAGAGTTTCATGGACTATTTTTTTCACAAGCAATTGCGAAAGGCCAATTCTTTTTTTCATAACTAAGGGTGGGAAAATGCCAGGCTGGCCTATAGGAGCCTACGGTCCAGCCTATATCAAGCCTAGGCTAGACTAGTTTTTTCTAAATAGATAATGTTGAACCTTTTTTAAAAGCGTATTTAGGTAAAAAGACTAGGCTACAGGCCGTTGGAAAAACCTTTTGGCACACCAGGCCGGGCTATTTAAATAAATTAATATTAATAATGTTTTTATTACTACTATTATTATATTATATTTTCTATTTTGTTTAGCTTATAAATTTTCTAACATTTTATGTTTATTCAAAATGTTCTACATCAATTTTTTTTTTGACAAGGTTCTACATCAATTTTTAACATATTTAAAAGTATTATTATAAAATAAAATTTAAATAAAATGTCTTTTAAAGATAATTCTCTAGAAGATTGTTAGGTCATAATTTCATTGATCCATTACCTTGTTTGTCTTTTTACAAAGTCTATACTACTCAAAGGTTGTAGACTTTTGTAAGTTTTTTTTGGTGAAATAGACTTTTAAACAGGCTTGCAGGCCTTGTCAGGCTTTCCAAAAGGCTAGGCGGCCAGGCTTAAGCCCAACATTTTCAATGCAGGACAGGCCCAGGCCATGCAAAGCCTAGCTTGGCCCAGCCTATTTCCACCCCTAATCATAACTGACTGCATGAAGTATTTGTGGCATAATACATGCACAAAACAATGATATGTTCTTTATTATCATTATTGAGCAAGTAGTAGCGTGAGGTATCTATGGCGTAATATATGCACGACCAATGATATTTATGGCTCCTAACAACCTTCATAATTTGGCTGAGAATAAATGCTCCTCTTCCGTAGGAGATCACGAAAAATAAAAAAAGTAATATATTTTGCCTTAAAAAACATAATATTGACCAATATTATGTTTTTTTAATCAAACATATAATTTGACCAATATTATGTTTTTGAACAATATTTGGTAATTAAACAATAATTTTGGTAGTTAAACAATAATTATTATGTATTTTTTGTGATCTTGTACAGAAGAGAAGCATTTATTCTCAGCCAAATTATGAAGGTTGTTAGGAGCCATGAATAATATTGGCAATTAAACTATAAAAAATATATAATTATGTTTTTGCCCAATATTTAGTAACATAATAATTACCAAAATTATTGTTTAGTTACCAAGTTATAATTTGAGCAATATTATGTTTTTTAAGGAGAAATATAATACTCACTGCAGCCCGTTTCTTAAGAGACAAAAAGTATTTTATTCCCCCTGTTTCATCTTATGTAGATGGCACAACCAAGCTACCATAACGGATGGTATAGAGATGAATATCACCGTTAATCCAAATACTAACATTAAAGTCTTCCAAGCAGTGCACACATCATAGATAGGAAGAGTTCTAATATAGCATCATAGATAGGAAGCAATGAGTCTGTTTTTTACACGTGTTAATGGAACTAATCGGGTACCTGGATCTAGAATATTTTAGAAAAGCACAATTAACAGAGAAGACTGATGTTTACGCTTTCAATGTTGTATTGCTTCAATTAATAATTGTCTTTATATACACTACAAGATAATAGATTTTTTCCAGCAATTTGTATTGTTAATTTTGTATCTTATTTGCAAAAATATGTTTTCTCCACTGCAAAATGTCGCCGCATGTCACTAAAGTAAGTCCAGTTGCGAAAAGTTTTGCAACAACATTTAATGTTTCTCCTATTACTAATATTTTAACCACAATAATTGTCGTTTTTATTTTGATATCTCGATGCCATAAGTTGGCAACCAATAAATTTGTCGTCTTATCAAACATATATATAATCTTTGCGATAAGAATATGTAACCAATAACTATAGATAAAAAATTGAATTCCATCAATCATGCCATTATTCATCAATAACTATAGATAAAAAATTGAATTCCATCAAAAAAAGCAAACATTACTAACCTGAGCAAATAAATAATAAAAGAATTCATTAGATATAAAAATAAGTAAGGTTCTTTTTTTAGTTTTGGAATGAAACAAAAAAAGTTTGTTGCATTTTGATTTTCATGGAACATAGGAACAAAAATTAGTGGGCTTTTAGACCAATACCATAAATTAACCCACACCGAACCCTAAACTACACACACTAAGCACAAATACACAACGCATCAGTGTATTAAAACTTGAATTGGTGACCGACTTGGCGAGGGTATTGAGTCACGGTCGGATCAATGAGCCACTAGTTGAACCACTTGATATAATTTAATTTTTTTACTATATTTTTTTTATAAGCAAAAATTATATTTAAGGGGGTGCAAACGGGCACCCCAACCATTACAAATACAACGGACCTCACTAAAACCTCATTGAGCCAAAACCCTATGGAAAAAAGACCCAAAGAGGAAAGAGTACCCCAGGAAGAATGAGACAAAAGTCCAACTTAAACCGAGTTCATACAAACAATAGGATTTCCCCACCAGTCGGAAATCTTCAAAGCAGAATTGCGACCCTCAATGCTAATGAACTAACTCCAACATATAGCTTTAATATGATTGACTACCACTTGAGAATTGAAGACTTGATCCTTAAATAGAATATTGTTTCGATGAATCCAAAGACACCACTTGACTGCCATCCAAAGTAAATACTTCAATCTCCTAGCCTTCTTGGAATCCAGCCTGATACCATGTGTAACACCCCAATTCTACCCAATAATACTATAAATCAGAGTGCGGAATTTTCAACATAAATATTGGAGTGCTACACTTACTTCCCAACACAAACAATATAATTCATTCATGGTAAATTCAATTTGAAGCAATCTTAACAATCCTTGTCCATTTGACAACTCAAAATCAACAATTTACTTAATAGAAATAACTTCGAGTTCAACAAATATTGCAACCTAAATGATAAAGGAAAAAAAACAGCGTTCAATCCCCCGAGTGTTACGTATCAGAGTGACGACACCGACTCAATTAAGGAAGGATCACCGCCTTCATTCGCGACTACCTGCACGTTACCACATAGGGGTAACATTCAAACAGAAGGGGTGGGATATCGAACTATATAAGAGCATGTATGAAGAACAATATGATAGGTCAGGTATTATAGAATTACACATATCATCAAAAAAATCCTCAATAGAGTCATCAATAGAATCATCGAAGTGCAATGCGGGATGCGACTCAACTGTGCATATGCATGTGGTACCATTGGAGCAAAACTCCCGTCGTAAAAATCGTCGTTGCCAGTAAATAGTGGCTCACAGGGCATAGCCCTCATCGTTCACGTCGTAAAGCAAATGCAAAGGTATGCGACACAATGTGAATGTACAAGTAACGCTAATCACAGTCACGCAATCGCACGACAACAACACCAAAACGTCATGGCGGCCATAGGCCTACAATTTACTATCTTTGCCAATAAATAGAGGCAAATCAACTTTTACAACTTCACCTGCAATCTACCACATTTTCGACAAGGTATTCAACGCAACAATTAACCACAACAGCAACTGTGGCAACAATATTGACAAAGCAGCAACATCAACAGCGCAAAACAGCAAGAATAGCAACAACACAGCAGCAAAACGTAACAGCAATGACAACAATAACAGCAAAACCGCAACAGCTTTAACAGCAAAACATCAACAGCATTAACAGCAAAACAGCAACAGCATTATCAGCAAAACAGCAACAGCATTAACAGCAAAACAGCAACGGCATTACATCAAAACAGTAACAGCATTAACGTAACCATCAATTCAATTACGAAAATTATTTATAATTCTTACTAACGAGTTATCTATATTCCTATCATTTTTTTTTATTATAATAGTTAAAACCTTAATCCAACAAAATTACAATTCGATTTAATTAGAACTAACGACATAGGAATTCAAGCACACACGGTCAATTCATGAAACATTTCTCATACGATATATATATATATATATATATATATATATATATATATATATATATAACTACGCAACATACACAGAGGCAATCTATAATAAACCCCAAACCCCGCATACGATCCCTCATATACGCTATTATAGAATTCGAACCCACCCTTACCTCAACTATGGTGGCGCAAACTCCCTCCTAGCCTCGTTCCTCGATTCTCCGAATACGGCGACTCCCCTGCGATAGTAACGACGCGTGACGATCACGAACGTAGAGAACTGCAATGAAAATCAACCCTCCCAATCCAATCCTAGGCTAGAGCTCTTGAAAAATGAGGCTTTTGTGTAACTTAGAAGTGAGAGGAAGAAGGAGAAGAAGGGAAAAGAGGGCGGCTGCGCAAAAAGACCAGCCCTAGCGCATATTTGCGCTATATTTATAAGGAGGAGTGGCGCACAAGCGCCTTCCTGCGCAAGCTGCGCACTGGACACGCTGCTAGGGTTGCGTGAGCGCTGCGCACTCGCGGTGCTAAGCCCAATGCTATTTTTAATTGGCCCACGACACGTGATTATCATCTAACTCATTTTCAACATAGCTACTACGCCCATAATTTCAATTCTTACAATTATCCTACGACAATCCAACTTCGAAGTAATTTGATTAAATTTTAGGGCATTACAACTCTCCCCCACTTAGAATATTTTCGTCCTCGAAAATTTTCCTGATTCGAACAACTCGGGATAGGACTCCCGCATCTTGCTTTCCAACTCCCATGTCATGCTCTCTCCGGCAGCTCCTAACCAGACTACTTTCACCAAGGCGATCTCTTTGCCCCTTAGAGTCTTCGTCTCATGGTCCGCGATTCGTACAGGCATCGTCTCCACAGTGAGGTTATCCCGTACTTGCACATCATCCATATGAATTACATGAGATGGATCTGGAATATACTTTCGAAGTTGTGACACATGGAACACATCATGCAAATTCGAAAGATTAGGCGGTAAGGCCACTCTGTAAGCTACATTCCCAACTCTTTCCGTGATCTGATACGGACCAATGAATCGAGGAGTAAGCTTCTTAGATTTCAGAGCACGTCCAACACCGGTCACAGGGGTGACTCTCAAAAACACATGATCGCCAGCTTGAAATTCCAAACCCTTCCTTCGCTTATCATGGTAACTCTTCTGTCTACTTTGTGAAGCTTTCATCTTTTCACGAATCAACTTCACCTTCTCAGTCGTTTCTCGAACAATTTCAGGTCCAAGCACTATACTCTCTCCAGATTCATACCAACACAAAGGGGTTCTACACCTTCGACCATACAACGCTTCGAAAGGTGCCATCCCAATACTAGAGTGATAACTGTTATTATAGGTAAACTCTATCAACGAGAGATGGGTATCCCACGAACCTCCTTGCTCAAGAATACACGCTCTCAACAAATCCTCCAACGATTGAATAGTCCTCTCTGTCTGACCATCCGTCTGAGGGTGATACGCTGAGCTCAATCTCAACCTAGAACTCAACGCCTCTTGCAAACTCTTCCAGAAATTAGAAGTGAACCTAGGATCTCTATCCGAAACGATACATATAGGAACACCATGCAACTTTACAATCTTTCGGAGGTAAATCTCAGCCAACTTCGGTACCGGATACGTGATATTAATAGGTATAAAATGAGCCGACTTCGTCAGCCTGTCAACAATCACCCAAATCGCATCATGCCCTCTCACAGTATTAGGCAGCCCCGTCACAAAGTCCATTGAAATGCTATCCCATTTCCATTCCGGAATCTCTAAAGGTTGCATCAACCCCGCAGGCTTCTGATGTTCAACTTTTGACTTCTGACAAGTTAAACATGCATACACGAATTGCGCTACATCGCGCTTCATCCCAGGCCACCAGAACCATCTTCTCAAGTCTTGATACATTTTCGTAGCTCCTGGATGAATACTCAACTTACTTCTATGACTCTCTTCGAGAATTGCTTTCTTCATTTCCGCATCGTCAGGAATGCAGATTCTATTACGGTATCTCAACACACCTTGCGCATCCAACTCAAAATCGTTATTCTCAGACTGCCCGATTCCTACCGTCGAATCTACCAATTTAACATCCAGTTTTTGAGCTTCTCTGATGCTATCTAAAGAGTCATTATTAATCTTCAACATCCCCAACATAACACTCTGAGGTGTCACTTCGCAAATCAAACTCATATCTCTGAACTGCTCAATCAATTCAAACTCCCTGACCATCATTGCCGACATGTGCAAGGTCTTTCGGCTCAAAGCATCAGCCACGACATTAGCTTTCCCTAGATGATAATTCAAACTGAAATCATAGTCTTTTAGCAACTCCAACCACCTCCGCTGTCTCATATTCAGTTCCTTTTGATCAAACAAGTACTGCAAACCCTTATGGTCGCTAAATACTTCAAATCTAGAACCATAAAGATAATGCCTCCAAATTTTCAGCGCAAAAACAACTGCAGCAAGTTCTAAATCGTGCGTAGGATAGTTCTTCTCATGAGTCCTCAACTGCCTCGATGCATAAGCAACTACCTTACCATTCTGCATAAGCACACCTCCTAAACCCATCTTGGAAGCATCACAGTACACCACAAAGGACTCTCTCGGATTAGGCAACGTCAAGATAGGAGACGTCGTCAATCTCTTCTTCAATTCGGTGAAACTCTCTTCGCAACGAGCGTCCCATATAAAGGCTTTACCTTTGCAGGTCAGCTGAGTTAAAGGAAGTGCCAACTTAGAAAAGCCTTCAATGAACCTTCTATAGTAGCCAGCTAATCCCAAAAAGCTTCTAATCTCGGTAGCCGACTTTGGAGTCTCCCATTGCAATACAACATCGACTTTAGATGGATCCACCGCAATGCCGCTACCAGAAATAACGTGACCAAGAAATCTCACCTCCTTCAGCCAAAATTCGCACTTAGACAACTTTGCATATAACTTCTTGTCCCTTAAGACCTCCAATACCAATCTCAAGTGCTCTGCATGCTCTTCTTCTGTCTTAGAGTAAATCAAAATATCATCGATGAATACTACCACAAACCGATCCAAATAAGCATGAAACACACGGTTCATGTACTCCATGAATACTCCCGGCGCGTTAGTAACACCGAAAGGCATCACCGAATACTCATAATGCCCGTACCGAGTTCTAAAAGCCGTCTTCTGAATATCCTCATCTTTCACTTTAATCTGATGGTAGCCCGATCTCAAATCAATCTTACTGAATACTTGAGCACCCACCAATTGATCCATCAAATCGTCTATTCTTGGGAGTGGATACTTGTTCTTAATTGTCACTTTATTCAACTGTCTATAATCAACACAAAGCCTCATACTTCCATCCTTCTTCTTCACTAGCAACACTGGAGCTCCCCACGGTGATACACTCGGCCTCACGAACTTCTTTTCAAGTAGATCCTCAAGTTGCTTCTTCAATTCGGATAATTCAGATGCTGACATCCTGTAAGGTGCCATAGAAACAGGTTTGGTACCAGGTACAAGATCAATAGCAAATTCAACTTCCCTCTCTGGTGGTACACTTGGAATCTCATCAGGGAAAACTTTAGGAAATTCGCGCACCACCTGCAACTCATCAATTATGGCTTGATTCTTAACAGATAGCGACGCCATCAGCGAGAATAGCTGAACTTCTTCCCGCATCAACTTCCGCAACTGTCCAGCAGACAACAAACTAGCCTCCTCCTCTTCGGGAGTGGAGAAACTCACTGACTTGCTAAAACAATTAATATGAACATAGTTATATTCTAACCAGTCCATGCCTAGGATCACATCCAATCCGCTTAACGGCAGACAAATCAGATCAACAATAAATTCTCTGTCGAAAATCGACAAAGGGCACTTAGAACAAACAAGAGAAGTAGTCACCGACCCCTTAGCTGGAGTATCGACAACCATCTCCCTATTCATAGAAGACAACACAAGACCCAATCTTTTAACACATTCCGCAGCAATAAAACAATGAGTAGCACCAGTATCAATAATAGCTATTAGAGGAACACCATTAATGAAACATGTACCTCCAATAAATCCGTCGTTCTCAGTAGTCTGTGTCCCTGCCAGAGCGAACACTCTTCCACTAACTCTTTCTTTCTTTGGCTTCTGACATTGATTACTAATATGCCCTTCTTCGCCACAGTTGAAACAGACCTGCTCCTTGTGCTTGCACTCGGATGATTCGTGCCCAGTCTTACCACAACGAAAGCATCTCTTCACCTCAACCTTGCACACGTTACTCTTATGACCAGGTTTGCCACATTTGTAACATACAATACCAGCAGGGGCGTCTCCCCCACTAGTTCTCTTACCATCAAAACTTTTCTGCTTACCTTTACCAACTGGAGCATCATACGGCTTACCACGAGTCTGCTGCTTGCTCCTCTTCTCATTAATGATCTTATAGTGAGCATCGTTGTCCTCCTCATAGATCCTGCAACTGTCAATCAAATCGGAGAAAACACGGATCTTCTGATACCCAATTGCCTTTTTGATCTCAGGTCGCAGCCCATTCTCAAACTTGATGCACTTTGAAAATTCAGCAGTTGCTTTATTGTAGTGCGGATAAAATTTGGCCAACTCCACAAACTTAGCAGCATATTCAGTAACTGACAGGTTCCCTTGCTTCAGCTCAAGAAACTCAATTTCTTTCTTACCCCGAACATCCTCAGGGTAATACTTCCTCAAAAACTCCCTACGGAACACAACCCAAGTGATCTCTTCACCTGCAGCTTCCAATCTCTGACGTGTATCTAACCACCAGTCGTCAGCCTCTTCTGACAGCATATGAGTACCATAACAAACCTTCTGCGCTGGAGTGCAATCTATCACACGGAAGATTCTCTCAATCTCCTTCAACCAAGCCAATGCTCCATCAGGATCATACTTACCCTTGAAAGTGGGCGGATTCTCCCTTTGGAAAGTCGCCAAACTGCGAGATCCAGCATTCTCACCAGCGTTTTGTTGATTCTCCAATGCCTGAGCCATAGCGCCCAAAGCAGCAGCAATAGCAGCATCATTCCGTCCGGCCATTTCAGCTTATCCCTACAACACAAATTATAGTTTAGAACGAATAACAATACTTGATTGTTAATCGAAGCGATAACTCGACAACTTGGTCGGACAGACCCAACCATGCTCTGATACCACTAATGTAACACCCCAATTCTACCCAATAATACTATAAATCAGAGTGCGGAATTTTCAACATAAATATTGGAGTGCTACACTTACTTCCCAACACAAACAATATAATTCATTCATGGTAAATTCAATTTGAAGCAATCTTAACAATCCTTGTCCATTTGACAACTCAAAATCAACAATTTGCTTAATAGAAATAACTTCGAGTTCAACAAATATTGCAACCTAAATGATAAAGGAAAAAAAACAGCGTTCAATCCCCCCGAGTGTTACGTATCAGAGTGACGACACCGACTCAACTAAGGAAGGATCACCGCCTTCATTCGCGACTACCTGCACGTTACCACATAGGGGTAACATTCAAACAGAAGGGGTGAGATATCGAACTATATAAGAGCATGTATGAAGAACAATATGATAGGTCAGGTATTATAGAATTACACATATCATCAAAAAATCCTCAATAGAGTCATCAATAGAATCATCGAAGTGCAATGCGGGATGCGACTCAACTGTGCATATGCATGTGGTACCATTGGAGCAAAACTCCCGTCGTAAAAATCGGTTGCCAGTAAATAGTGGCTCACAGGGCATAGCCCTCATCGTTCACGTCGTAAAGCAAATGCAAAGGTATGCGACACAATGTGAATGTACAAGTAACGCTAATCACAGTCACGCAATCGCACGACAACAACACCAAAACGTCATGGCGGCCATAGGCCTACAATTTACTATCTTTGCCAATAAATAGAGGCAAATCAACTTTTACAACTTCACCTGCAATTTACCACATTTTCGACAAGGTATTCAACTCAACAATTAACCACAACAGCAACTGTGGCAACAATATTGACAAAGCAGCAACATCAACAGCGCAAAACAGCAAGAATAGCAACAACACAGCAGCAAAACGTAACAGCAATGACAACAATAACAGCAAAACCGCAACAGCTTTAACAGCAAAATATCAACAGCATTAACAGCAAAACAGCAACAGCATTAACAGCAAAACAGCAACGGCATTACATCAAAACAGTAACAGCATTAACGTAATCATCAATTTAATTACGAAAATTATTTATAATTCTTACTAACGAGTTATCTATATTCCTATCATTTTTTTTTTATTATAATAATGAAAACCTTAATCCAACAAAATTACAATTCGATTTAATTAGAACTAACGACATAGGAATTCAAGCACACACGGTCAATTCATGAAACATTTCTCATACGATATATATATATATATATATATATATATATATATATATATATATATATATATATATATATATAACTACGCAACATACACAGAGGCAATCTATAATAAACCCCAAACCCCGCATACGATCCCTCATATACGCTATTATAGAATTCGAACCCACCCTTACCTCAACTATGGTGGCGCAAACTCCCTCCTAGCCTCGTTCCTCGATTCTCCGAATACGGCGACTCCCCTGCGATAGTAACGACGCGTGACGATCACGAATGTAGAGAACTGCAATGAAAATCAACCCTCCCAATCCAATCCTAGGCTAGAGCTCTTGAAAATTGAGGCTTTTGTGTAACTTAGAAGTGAGAGGAAGAAGGAGAAGAAGGGAAAAGAGGGCGGCTGCGCAAAAAGACCAGCCCTAGCGCATATTTGCGCTATAGTTATAAGGAGGAGTGGCGCACAAGCGCCTTCCTGCGCAAGCTGCGCACTGGACACGCTGCTAGGGTTGCGTGAGCGCTGCGCACTCGCGGTGCTAAGCCCAATGCTATTTTTAACTGGCCCACGACACGTGATTATCATCTAACTCATTTTCAACATAGCTACTACGCCCATAATTTCAATTCTTACAATTATCCTACGGCAATCCAACTTCGAAGTAATTTGATTAAATTTTAGGGCGTTACACCATGGGCCCTAAAATGCGCCACTCCAACAAGAGAATCAATGAGTGCACTGCCCATCTAATTATAACTAGAAGTCCAAACTGATCGAGAGCACCTGCACAAAAAATAAGTGAAAAATAGTCTCATCCTGCTCAAAACAAAAAGGACAACACGACCCATGAGGGTCCTTAATGATACCGTTAGAAATAAGAGCATCCCGGGTTGGAAGGTTTCCCAACAACAATGTCCAACCGAAAACCCCCACCTTAGTAGGAATTGAAAGCTGTCACATATCATCTAAAGTACTTTGAGTGTCGCTATCCAACCTATCATGATGCAAAAGATTAAGCAACAGAGCATAACAAGATTTAACTGTAAAGACTGGAAATTATCAAGCCTCTACTGCCATCTATCTTGCTCGGAATCGTCGGGATGAAAAGAGTTTAAAATGTCCAAAAGCAGATTAGAGTCTGTCCTCTCTTTCACAGTCAAAGCACGACCCTAGACGAGATTCCAACGCCAAGTGCTATCAACCCAATACCAATGATCCCAGATTCAACCATTTTTAAACTTTGCCAAATGAAAGAGTCGAGAGGACAAATCCTTAAAATATCAGCACTAGCCCACTTATGCAACCAAAAGGGAATCAAATTCCCCCTACCCAACACCAGCCTAAGACCAAAAACAAAGGCACCCTGCTACGGAGACATGCCATCTTCCAAAAGTAATAAGTCTCTCCACCATAAAGAATCATTGGTACCGCCTCTAGAAGAAATAGTCGCCGTGAAAACAAACCTCAAATCGCCATATCGATGAGATATTAGTTACCTCCAACTAGCATTAATATCATGGATGGTTTGTAATAATAATAATAATAATAATAGTAATAATAATAATAAATTTAAAAACCAATCTTCTTTTCTTTTCTTTTTTGATAAGTCAAATATCTTCTTTTCTATAAGCATACCTAGACGCCGCTTTTAGCCCCTGATCACATGGGTCAGATTTCATCAAGTTCTTACCTATGTTCATTCACAATTTTATGTGATGTCATCTTTTATATACCCTAGGGACTTTCATGCAATTTCTAGTCTGCCCATCTTAATTGAAAGATCGTCGTCCATAATTGAAATTTACTTGAAACTTTAACGACGATCAATGTTGTTATCCAAAATTAAAAGTTTATAATCCTTGTCATTCTCATGACTGAGATTGTGACTTGATTGGTGTCAATTTGTTTTTACTAGACCGACATTAGGTCATCTTCTCAACGAAATGAGGAGGACAACAAATTTCTGCTTCAGGAATGTTGTTGTTGGAGTTTCAGACAATTTTCAAGTATCAGTTCATTAATTGTGTTTTCACTATCAAGGTGGCATGAATTTCTAGTCCAAAATCCAAACCCTTTAGACCAGATCAAATTTTTTATATCAAATGCATAGAAGCTAAAGGTTAGAGTACTAGTCTTGTAAGTTATATGAATCCTGCAATTCAGCAACAAAGACAGGGTTGAATCTTCCTTGTTATCACATTAACTTTAATGTCCAAATGCATTTTATTTATTAGCCTATTCGGCATAACCAGAGACATTTCAACTTAATATCTTCTTTCTCCGAAGTAACATATATTTTGTCATATGATATTATAATATGACACCATTATCATATTGCAAATTATAGTCAGTTTTGGCATTCTATGAGGTATTATAAAATATTAGAAAATCACTTTACCTAGTGATTTGAGATATTCTCAAATCAACGTGTAATTAAATGGAATTAGCTGAAAGCCTAAAATCAATCAATGTGCCAACCCACCCACTTAATTAAACCAAATCCATTCTCTTTTTATTCCACATGTTAGGATAGTGAAATGAAAAAATATGCTAGAATGACAGCATGCCTACTTGGAATTCTCCTCCTAAAGCAAAGAAAAAGAACTTTCAATAATTAAGCATGAAATTAAATAAACAAAAAAGTTGTGGGAATTGATAAACATGAGGGATTTATTGGTGGAGGAAGTCAACCAATGGAAGATCAAGTTAGAGACAATGGAATAAAACACAATCTAATGATTTATTTATTTTTTAAAATTGTCTCGAAAAGCAAATAGAGTGTGTAGGTCCAACTATAACAACTGTCCAAACCAAATGCAATGGTTTATTTTTAGAATAATATTATAGTTGATGACTTGATTCACCTGAAAAATACATCTTCTATATAATATAGGCTTTGCCTGCTCTATGAAGATATGCAAAGATCTTATGGAAGACTCTTGTATTAGTATATTTGCTTACATCATTTCCCACTTGTTATTTTTATTCCATCATTTTAGTTTCTATATTGTTTCTTTTTCTCTCCCCATTACAAGTGCATTCATAAAACATGGTCAAGAAAAACATATTAAGGTTCTTTTTTAATGTGGTTGTGGGTGGAGGGATAACTATATTAGAAACTTTTATTTAGTACAGGTGTTGGCATATTACTTCAATTGAATAATTCTAGTAGATGGGACTTGGCTATAGCCTAGCACCCATTGTCGCAATATTTTATTTGGCATTTTCTATAATATATGATAAACTTAGGTAGAGGACGACAGTACAGTAAGCAATAAAGTCATTGTCTGGTCAGTATAAGATAATGTTAGATTTGTTCATCAAGTTAGAGTTAGAGATGTCGATTTTGGCTCGGACAAGGCTCAGTGTTTTGAGTTAGATTGGACTCGTTAAATAGAGGTCCAAGAACAAATCAGTTTGTTTCGACTCAACCCAGTTGGCTTATAGAGCCTAGTGTTTTGTATTAAGCTGGGCTACACAAAACATGGCCCTGTTGACAATTGGGCGGGCCTAGCCCAACCTTGTTTTACATTTTGGCCTTGTGGCTTGGACCGCCCATCTTGACAGCTCTAATTAGAGGTGTTAATTTTCTTTCGGCCCAACAAACCCTAATGGGCTAAAAAATGGCCTAGAAGAAAGTAGAACATTTTGGCCCAATCCAGTTAATCCATATAGGTCAGACTGAGTCTATTTTTGTATACATTTTTTGTGCTTTCATTTCTTAAATATTGGATTGCACTGAGCCGGCTTGCTGACCCAATGTTTTGGATTGGGTTAGGCTACCAAAAGTACAACTCATAAGATGATTGGGTTGGTCCTGCCAAATCTACTTTTGTACTTTGGTCCATTAGGCCTAGTCGGGTGGCCAAATTTGATAGCTCTAATCCAAGTAGTACTTAGGGTCAGATCTCTTAATTCAGGTCTCAAATTCGAGATTTGTGAATGAAAAAACATAGTTACGAAGAGAGATTATACTAAAGATCATCGGTACTAGTCATCCGAATTCTCTAGCGAAGATTAGTCTTCGGCTAAGGTAGGGAGATACTTATAACGTGGTAACATAAATAAAATAAAATAATCTTAGATATGCATTTTGGTACAGTAGTAACAGTACTATAGATACGTTATAAAGTTAGTGCCCTTCCTTCCAGATGATTACATCCTTCTTTCTTTGACTTTTACACCTACAGTTAGTTTAATAACTTTAATCGTGTCTTAAGCAAGGAATATAACACTTTTTAATAAAAAGAGAAAACCAAGTGGAACTATAAATATTATTAAGTGCTTAATAGACCCTCTAAATATTCCACCTTAAATAAATTACACAGTGAATCCCCTCTAATTGAGGTGTATCTATTAAAATACTAAAGATTTTTTCTAATCAGAAACATTGCATGAGAGATGGCTTTCCTTTTAATCCAATTTTTCTTATCAATCTTTTATTATATTATGTTATTGACCTTGACTTCCCCTTGTGCTGTCCATGTACATTAAAACTATATATATAATATATATTATTTTTATAAAAGTATACAGTGCATGTGGAAATCTTAGAGTTTACTATAAAAGGAAGAGATGCCTAACAACAATAATCAACACATTTGTACCTCAAAAAATATTTCTCTCTCTTATCTAAAGAGTGATCATGGAAAAGGTTATTTCTGACATTTCCTCTACATGGGATGGTGAAAACGGAAACTCAATTGAGAAAAGGCTTAGATTATTTGGCTTTGAGCTAAATCCATCTAAGAAAAATGAAGGACATGTCAAAGAATCTGGTGAAGGAGATGAAAGTGTGAATTCATCTAATTCAGTTTCATCAATAGGACAGAAAATTGTACTTCAAGAGAAGAGTTTAGATGAAAGAAAATTTGAGTGTCAATATTGTTTCAAGGAATTTGCTAACTCACAAGCATTAGGAGGTCATCAAAATGCTCATAAGAAAGAAAGAATGAAGAAGAAAAGATTGCAACTTCAAGCTAGAAAAGCTACCTTAAACTCTTACCTACAACCTTTTCAAACCAATAACAACATTAATCATGGTTTTTCTTACCATGGTTCTGATACTCATTGGTTTTATGATCCTTCTTCTTATAATAATTCTGAGTTCTTTTTGGGAGAAGAATCTCAGATTAGTTTCAAGTCAAATGTTCAAGATACCAATACCAACTCTTGCATGTTTACTTTCTCAAGTAATACAGATAATAAGCCTTTTAATTTGAAGCCTTGTAACTTTCCTTCTTCAAACCAAAGCCGTAGTAAAGGGTTAGATCTTCAACTTGGTCTTAACTTTCAGTCAAATACATAAAGCTCTACAAGGAGGATATAATTTGGTGTAGGATATATGTATAGATTAAGTACAAGTTTATTTGTTTTCCTTAATTTATTTAAGTGCAGTAATTACAATTCATTGGAGTTGGCTTGTGACATGCAGTTCAGACAATATATATACAATTTTTATTCTGATGCTGTAATTACTTTATGGTATATAGAAATTTGGCAATTATATTCATAGTTCATATGCAAGCTGCTTAGATACCTTCTCCTTCACTCTCCCAGTTCAATTGTATTTCTCTCAAATGTAAAATTATCCAAAATCACAATGCTTGAAACTCTCAGGCGAAGACTAAATGGGTAGGGTAATAGGTATGTGAGTTTTGGAGGGCTGGCGTACTGTCCTGACTAACTCAGTGCTAAATAATATCCCAATCATTTATTTGTCATTCTTGGAGATGTTTGTCATAGTGTGGAACGATGTAGTTAGGATTCAGAGAGATTTCTTGTGGGGAGGGGGTAGGGCAGGGGCGGGGGGAGGAATATCCCATGGGTTAGGTGGTCGGAAGTCTGTAAGCTGAAAAAAGACGGGTCTGAGGGTCAATAATCTTCGTTTTTTACTTCTGGGCAAGTGGATGTTGAGGATCCTCCTTGGATATTCTATTTCTTGTTGCTCCCAATTTGGGAGAACCTGTTCGAAGGAAAGGTATTTCGAATTCGGCAGATATTGGATGTGTGTCCTTTGCGGTGGGCATATGAAATCGACGTCACACTTATTGTTGAAGTGTGCTTTCTCCGAGAGGTTATGGTACTTACAGTTTAGATGGTTGGGTTCAGTAGTGGTGTTTTTCCTGATTTTCTAACTCTATTCTCGATCCTTTGCTCAAGGGTAAGTATTAGAAAGGGAAGAAATGGGCTAATTATGATTGAGAATTTAGTACTTTTGGGCGATTTGGAAAAGTAGAAATGGAGTGTTTTCTCTGGTAAACAGGTAAATCTCTCTGAGACCCTCTTTCAAATAAAGTTTCTCTTGTAGAGATGGAATTGGTTTTTGGCTAAGGCTAAGTCAAGCTATAGCCTGTTCTATGACCGGTATGCAGAGCCGATTAAATATTTTCAAGGGGATGAGTAATATGTTTTTGTGTAAATCTGGTGGTTATCTTAGGGGGTGGATCGATTACACAATTTTAAGGATTGTTGTATATTTTTCCTTGCTTTTAGTGCTAATTTGGTATTGACCTTTTGCCTATTTGAGTGCGGAGGTTCTTACTAGACTTGTGCACCTTGAATACACAATTACATAAAATGTATATAATTTGCTTTTTCAAAAAGAAAAAACAATATATCATTAAAACTAACACAGATAGAAAGGGGGAATAACTGACTAGTTCGTAGATAAAGGAATATTTCTGCAACCACTATCTAAGGCGTGGTATCAAGATTTTTAGTCTCTTCACGGTCGCAACACAAATATGATTGAAGCTATATCGGCCACATTTGACAATGATTCTCTATGATATCAAGAATCGTGACACAATCGTAATTTGAAACAGTGGTATTTCACATGTCAAGGTTGTGAAACTAACTCTAAATGGAACCTAAATGGGACATACTAAAACTGAATGAAAATATATGGCTGGTCAAATATGAAAACTACTTAAATTTCAAGCTGGAACATTGTGATAATACATTGGATATTAAATTTGGTTTTCCATTACACGATTAGTTTGATTAGGATAAAGAGTAATATAATTGTCAAAAAAATAATGTATTGTGGGAATTTTTTTTTGGGTATATCATAATCTCATCTCACTTAGGAAATTCTTTTCCCATATGTAAATGCTGGTATGAGAAAAGCAACTTAACCAATGACTAAAATTAATTTGCTCAATTAAGTGTTCTATAACAAATTTCAAACGTTTAGAATATATATAGTGATACTTAGCTTACAATTATGGTGACAAACATAGGTGATGATGATGTTTGCACATCAAACAAAGTTGGACAAGTATACAGAGCTTTCAAATGTATCAAACATTGTAATTTTGCTAAGTAACCAACTTTAAATTCTCATTCCGAACATCAAAATTCAAAAGACAAAAATCATCATCACACTTAAATTTAACCTCCTTTAGAATTTTCACTAACTACGGCCCCGTTCGGGGTGGTTTTCTATTTTGAAATTTTCAAAAACCAAAATCAGTTTCTATTTTGAGTTTTAAAATTTTCAAAAACCAAATCCAAATTCAGCTTTCAATTAAGAAATTTTCAAAAATCAAAATCAATTTCAAACATAGACATAAAGTGGTGGTTGGTGGTGGTCCAAGTGGTGGTTGATGGTGGTCAGAGTGGTGGTCGGCGGTTGTCGAAGTCGTGGTTGGTGAAGGTCAAAGTGGTGGTTGCCGATTGTGGAAGATGGTCAGAGACGCAGAGTGGTGGTTCATGGTGGTCGGCAATGGCTAGAGTGGTGGTACATGGTGGTCAAAGTGGTGGTTAACAGTGGTGGACGGTGGTCAGAGTGGTTGTTGATGTGGTAAAGTAGTGGTTGACTGGATTGGTGGTCGGAGTGGTGGTCGCCAAATCGTGGTCGACGGTGGTTGTTAATGGTGGTCAAAGTGGTGGTTGGCGGTGGTCAGAGTGGTGGTTGATGGTGGACATAGTGGTGGTTGACGGCGGTCGGCGATGGTGAGAGTGGTGGTTGATGATGATGGTCAAAGTGGTTGTTGATTGTGGTAAAGTAGTGGTTGACTGGATTGGTGGTCGGAGTGGTGATTGCCAAATGGTGGTCGACAGTGTTGAAGTGATGGTTAATGCTGGTCAAAGTGGTGGTTGGGGATGGTCAGAATGGTGGTTGATGGTGGTCATAGTGGTGGTTGACGGCGGTCGGCGATGGTGAGAGTGGTGGGTTGTTGGTGGTCAAAGTGGTGGTTGACGATGGTCGAAATGGTGGTGGATGGTGGTTGGCAGTGGTCGGTGGTGGTTGGCGGTGGTTGACGGTGGTCGAAGTGGTGGTTGATAGTGGTCGGCGGTGGTCGCAGTGGTGGTTGATTGTGGTTGACGGTGGTCAATGTGGTGGGTGGCGGTGGTTAGAGTCGTGGTTGATGGTGGTCAAAGTGGTGGTTGACTATGGTCGGAGTGGTGGTTGGTGGTGGTTGGCGATGGTCGGAGTGGTGGTTGGTGTTGGTTGGATATATTGATGATTAGAGGTTGATGAAATAAAAACAGAAACAAAAATTATAAAACCTAATTTTGTGGTTGAGTTTTGATGGAAAACTGTTTATACGAACAGATTTTGGTTTTGAAATTGACTTTCAAAACCAAAAATCAGAAACTCACAACCACCCCGAACATGCCCTACGTTAATATAACTCAAGTCAAATTATGAAGTATAATTCAGTTGGCAATCTGGAATATTGAAATAGGTAAACTTTAGCATGCTGTAGTGTTAGATGCAACATTGTATATTCATAGAATATATAGTTAGAATATTTTTGTGCTCTTCCTTGTGATTTCTGTAAAGGCCTCTCTTGCAAGAGAGGCGCAACATTGTATACAAGTTTTGTGTTTCCTAACCAGTGTTGTCAAATATCGGCCATGGCGGCGCCATGGCAGATTGCGGTGGCAGATTTCTTGAAAACCGCCATGGCCAATTTGTGAAGGATGGTAGTTTATGGTGGCTTTATGGCGGTTAATATGGCGGCCTAAAATGGCAGATTTTTGACTCTCTGCCATAAACCGTCATCCGCCATTGACAACACTGTTCCTAACTACAAAAGTAGTTAGAATTTTAGTAAAACTCTTGAGCAATGTCTCAAGTTTGAGTACTGTGGATGAAAAAAGATAGTTGTGAAAGTAGATTCTCCTAAGGTGATCAACTAGGTTCCATGGTAGACATTAATTGTCTATATATATTATGATAATTCTTTTTTTTTTTTACTTAAAATACCTTGTGATCAGCTTCACCACCATATATGTCCAAGAGGGGATTATTCATTCCCCTAAGTTACCTATTACCATTGATTTATAAAAATAATATTAAATAAAATACTTGGTCCATTTTGTTTTACGGTTAAATTTGACTTTAATTACTGTTTTTGATAGGCTCAAAACTATCATTTTC
This sequence comes from Astragalus glycyphyllos, assembly GCA_963573325.1. Classification (NCBI taxonomy): domain Eukaryota; kingdom Viridiplantae; phylum Streptophyta; class Magnoliopsida; order Fabales; family Fabaceae; genus Astragalus; species Astragalus glycyphyllos. The sequence continues at coordinate 70,492,292 of OY754308.1, forward strand.
TTTTTTTTTGATAATATATAGTACTTATCCCTATCTAATTAACCTCTATTAGTTTTTCTTTTTGCTTACCGTATCTTGCATTTTAATGTCCTAATAATATTTTAATTCAACTCATCTCCCCATTCATCACCAATTAACAAATTACAAGCAAAGTCATATTAAAATTAGCAGTTATATTAATACCAAAAAAAAATAGCAGTTATACATTTATCTAATTGTTTTTCGTGTTTTAAAATTATTGTGTGATTTGTCTTGTTTCCCCTCTTCATTGATATTCAAACATTTTATAATTGATTCGTTGCACCTGGGGCTATCAATCTATGTATATAGGTGGAGCCATGAAGCAAATCAACTAGACATCTTCTTTTAGGGTTCCATGTATATATATCACTAGAACAAGACAACTAAGTCTATGCTTTTACCATAGAAATTGAAATTTGATGATTGAATGAAACTTTTTGGCAGCATTCATGCATGTTGGTTACAGAATAAACCTAATCTATTACATCCATCCTTAAGCATATAAATTAAACACTAAGACGTTCTCCTAACGTACTATCTTAAATTATCAATTCAACATATCACACATACGAATGGGATATAATGTAAAATATACATACCAAAAAATAATGAAACATGTTGTCGAGAAAAATAAAATAATGAAACATGTCACACGTATATTTTTTTATTATTATTGTCAAACACTAAATATACTAGAAGACAAAACAAAACTCTCTTAGTTATCTTCCTTAATTTCATCATTTTCATAACCAGCCGCCGGACACATGGTTGAATGGCCGGTTTTCGTTTATTTATTAGTTTATGATTAATTATAGAGAATTTTTAAATGAAGAACTTGGGAAAGCTGGGGGAGAAAAATATAAAGTCAATAACGTCCGTTATTTCTAATAATATTTGAATTGAATATGGATAAATATAGATAGTAAAATTTTCTTGTTTAATTTCGGTTAAAGACTGGATAACTGAATTTAATTTATATCCTGAAATTTATTCAGGATACTTAGTCAAGAATATATAATATTATTGGATAACAGCTTTTACAATAATTCACATTGTTTATTTTTCTCCTTTTATTTACAGAGTTTATTTTCTCTCTTCCTTTTAGTAATACTAGTCTATTGACCCATGCATATCTTGAACGGGTTACTAAAATTGGTTCAAAATGTTTTTTAATATTAGTGAAGTAATTGAGGATGTTAGCTTCTAAATTCTAAGATTGGAATTCTAGATCTGTTCATGCGATATTTGTTCGGTGGTATCCCTATATCACATAATTATCACTTTGGTTGTTAATTACTAGTTAGCCAGGATGGGGCTGTTGTTTGGCTGGCTGTTAATTAATAGTAACAAAACTTTATTTTTACTCTTTCTCAAAAAAAAAAAACTTTATTTTACTATTTTTTCCTTTGCTTAAAAAAATAAAAGAATACTGGTTTTTAATGAAACTCCCCATCTTTAGAAATGGCAAGAGAGTCAGAACCCGAACTCACAAGTACCTATTCAACTCTATTTGATTTTTCACTTTTCTATAAATAGTAGAGGACTCAAAAACTTGCAGTGAAATTTGACCCTCTTTGGGGTGGGAGTCGGTTTAGCCAAAATTTATCTTGCTAAATATATGGGCGGGGACAGAGAGGAAAAACTTACCCCGACCTGCCATATTATCATGCCTACTCACACTAAATAAGAAAGCTGAAGATAAAAGAAAGGAACGATGCTTGCAAAACAAGGGATGAAAAGAAAATAAGATTAGGGTTGAAACGGGCTTGGCCCAATAACAAATAAATATGGTTAAAGGCTAAACAGGTTCCTTATACATCGTGTATAAGTTTACAAGCCAACAAGAAGAAAAAAAGCACTTAACATAAGTAATATATTCATTCTAGATAAAGGAAAAAATAGTAAAAATGAAGTTTGTTACCCAACATCTTTTTTATTGGTTAAAAATATTCTGTTTGCCAAATATAGAATGTTGAACAACTCTAAGGAAATTGACTTGGTATCCATATATTCTTTTATTTTCTTTTTATAGTATTCTAAAAACTGTTGAGTCATTTGTATTGGTCTTTCTTAAATATGAATGTTACGTTCATCAAAACTTAATTCCCAGGACTCTAGTCCAAAAAGCATACCATTTAATTAATTCTAAACATTGCTGTCAAAAAAAAATTCTAAAAATTCTAATTGCATGTTAAAATGCTTATTAAAAAAATAATATGTTAAAATAATAGTTAGGCAGAAAAAGTAGAAGTAGGGAAAGGAGAGGAACATGTGTCTAGAGGAACACTGCAGAAGTCATTGAATTTGTTGAGGCCTTCAAGTCCAAGGATCCCTAAAGAAGCGCTCTCTTAGATACATGGCGTTTAACAAAACACTTAGTGGGATGGAACTAAGAGAAAACATTGTTCTAAAGAAAACTTAGCAACAGATATTAGATTCTTAGTCAATTTAGGAACATAGAGTATATTATTAAGAGCTAAACTAGTATTAGGAACTAAATTGGATCTTACAGAAGCCGAACTAATAGAGGAGATTGAGAGACCTTGGCTGTTGCGGAAAATCACTTGATCAGTGCCTTGATATGGTGTGGATTGCATAACAGTGTTTGGTTGGAGTGTCATATGGTGAAAGGCACAAGAATTAGGAGCATTAGGGGCAACGTAGAGGTTAGGTTTTGGGTACATTTGGTTCATGGCCATATGAGCAGTGGCGGTGAAATTAGGGAGAGGCGTGAGTTGAGAGAAGGATACATGTTAAGGATTAGCTACAAGAAGTTGAGTTTGTATACCATTGAACGATTGATCAAAACAATACCAGCACCGCAGAGCTTCATGACCGGTAAAGCCACATAGTTGGCAGTTAGGGTGAGGTCCACCACGTCTTCTCCCACACTAAGAGCAGTCACGACCACACCTTGATTGAATCACCTGAGTGGCATTAGGGTTAGAGAAGGGGTTTTCAGATGTCTGAGTAACATTGGCAGAGATGACTGGCGTTGCCAATTCTTGTTTGAATTTATCAAATTGAGCCTCTTGGACCATGAGTAAACCTTCAATGGTATCAACAGAGGGAGGATCAGACCTGCTGTAGATCATCATCACAAAGGAAATGCAATCTTGGGGAAGACCTTCGAGCATAGCGTCGATATGTTCATTTTCAGAGATGATGTCGTCAATTTCTTTAAGAGAGTCGACGATGGCCTTGATACACAAGAGATACTCAGATTGAGCGAGAATCCTTATTTGTGTTCTTTAATTCAGATTTGAGTTGGCGAACTTTGGCACGGAGAAGAGATTGGAAGTGAATATAAACTTTATCCCAAACTTCGTATGAATGATTGCAACCAAGAACACGGGGAAGAACAGCATCAGGAAGAGAAGCTAGAAGCCATGTAAAGAGCATCTAATCTTGAAAGGTCCATTTTTGGTAATCTTCAGTTTCAATTTCAGCAATACGGTTAGCATCAGAGGCAAATCAAACTCGAATTTGTGGATTGGCAATGAATCAGTGTAGTTTGTGAGCGGCGATAACTCCATTCACCTGTTTGCTCCAAAGAAGGAAATTTTTATCACTGAGCTTCAACGAAAGGGAATGAGTAAAATTGACTTTCTTGACGCCAACAACAGTAGAGTTGGACGGAGTAGCGATGATGGGATTAGTGTTAGTGGCGGTGAGTGGGTCACTGATAGGGTCGGTATTGAAAGAATTCACCATTATTGAACAAGAATAGGAAAAGAAAATGTGAAGAGGAAAAAAGAAAGAAAAAATGGCTCAAGATACCATAATGAAATTTAGAAATGATACATTGTGTTGAATTATTGAGAATGAATTTACAACTGATGGTCTTATATGAGTTTGACCAATGTGAGCTCACCCTAGTTACAAACTAACTATGGTATTAGTAATAGCTAACCATAGTTATAACTGTGAAACTGAATAGTAACAAAGTAACTAAATTGTAACAAACTTTAAACTGAAACCTATATTACAAATGTGCAATTAACTAATTACAACCGTGTGATATATACATTGATATAAAGGCACACTTAATACTAGAAAGGAGGTGACTATAAAAAAGCTCAGAGATTGTAGCGGGCAGGTAGAGCCCGATTTCAATTGGAATATGTTGCTCTTTCCGTTTGTTTCGAATCAAACATTAGAATATCACCCTTAATTTACGTATATAATTAAGTCGAATCAAAAGGTCCCTTCCAAGTAATGAGGTCTAATAATATCACTCCTAATGAGAAAACATCAGACTTCACTGTCAGTTTTCTACATTCAAAATACTAAGGATCGAGATACTTGTATCAACATTTAAATGTTAGCTATCAACCTGCATTATCTTATTTAAATATACTTGATCTTCATTATCAAGTATATTTAAATAAGATAATACACCTTAATAGCTTACATTTAAATGATGAAATGGGTATCTCGATCCTGAGTATTTTTGAAATAGAAAACTAACGGTAAAGTCCGACATTTACTCATTCGGAATGCTATTACTAGAACTCATTACTGGCTAAGGGCCTTTTGATTCGACTTATAGCACAAATGAAGGCTTCGTTGATTGGGTTAGTATTATTGAATTTTATATATACATAAATTAAGGTTAACATTCTAAAGTTTGATTTGGAACAAACGGATAGAGCAACATTTTCTCGTCATTATAAATACAAAAGCCCAAAAAAGATGACAGATACTAACCTGGCCTATGATGTCAACTTCCACTTTGAAATCGAGCTCTCCCTGCATGCTACAATCTCTGAACTTTTTTATAGCACCTCTTTTCTAGTATTAAGTGTGCATTTATATACCACACTTAAAGTCCTCACTCCTATTATACATTCATTTGAGAATCCACTTGTCGTAGATGCAAGTTCCTCATATGTTAAGCTATCAGAAAAATCTCGCAAAATGTGAAGCTAGTAGAAGAATCTTGTTGTTTTTACTTTTGTTTCTCTATCAAATTAGGAGGTAAACAATGATGATGAGAACGATTGTTGACGCTCCTATAGCAAGTTCGGCTAGGTGTTTTTTACAAGTTTTCTTGGGATGGATATTTGAAACTGATTTCTCCAAATAATTAGATGATGGTACAGAACTGTTGATCACCACAACAACATGGGAAGGCATAGGATATATATCCCTCCCAACCTTGGGATTTGGGATGTTAACATCAAAGTCAACAAGCTAATTGTGTGGCACTCCATAAATTGTGGACCCTTAGTTTATGGAGTTCCATACAATTTGAAGATAAAGACCAATTATTTCTCCTAGGAATTAGACGGTGATTGAGAATTGTTGATCACCACCGCAAGAAGAGAAGACATCAAAGTAAAAAAGGTAATTGTATGGCACTCCAGAAATTATGGACCCTTGATTCATGGAGTACTGTACACTTTGAAGATTAAAACCCACAATTTATGGTCCATCAAATTCAACATCAAATAAAAATTCAAGTTTTATTTACTCAAAAAAATTAAGTTTTATATATACCCTTAATTTCACTCTTTGTTTTATTTAAAACAATTAATACTTTTATTTACTCACCATAAAAAATAGATATAAATTATTAGTATACCGGTTAATTCTTATTATTTATTAGCTGACCAACTATTATTTTTTATTGTGAGTTAAATATATATTTTTTGACAAAAGCTACTTAGTGCATTTCATCAATCAAAGGGGAAATACATGTAAGAATCTCAAAGTAATCTTGAGGGCTAGCTGACAATAAAGGTCAGGGACGGAGGGAGGTGTATACCACCACCCGTGGTTCCAGCCCCCTTTACATGGCATATCTTGATAAGCTTGTGTATGTTGTTTTTTTTTCCTGACAAATATATGTGTATGTTGGTGGTCATGACAAGCTAATATTTATCACCTCCTAAAAATTCTTAAGTTGACAAGCTAATGTTGTGGAAAAAAACTTTGTATGGAGGGAGGTGATACATTATTCTTTAGCTTTTAGCCTTTAATTTCATTTTGAATTTTTGATATAATAAATTGGTTCTACAATAGCGATGTAGCGATGTTACTGAAGGAAAGTTGCAAATTACTTCACATTACTTTTCAATTTATAAATATAAGGGATAATTAAGAATTGATTTATTTAAAAAAAATACACAATTGATGGTAAAACTAAAATAAAAAGGATAAAAATAACTAATACAAGCTAATATTTATCACCTCCTAAAAATTTGAAATATTGACTCAGTAAAGAGAAAATCGGCATGTTTGACAAAATTAAGAATATCCATAAAGTTTTGTAGATATGATACAACTGCACATTGATTATGTGAGACAACTTTATGATTTTGAAGTATTAAGAACTACTTCTGATCTATGTCATTGGTCGGTAAAAACTAGGAAAAAACACAAGTTTAATCTCTCTTATATAGGGTGAATAATTAAGTGTAGATTTGACAATGACTAATTATTGTGACAAGCAAAAGAGATGTTGTGTGTTTTAATAAATTATAATTAATTAACATTTTTGATTAAGTGTGATATATGCACAAAAGTTGATACATATATACATATATATTTCTTAAACAGATTTTAATATTTCTCCCCTCCGCAGCCGGACAAATACTGGCTCCGTCCCTGAATAAGGTCACCCTAGCTAGAGATTGAGTAACCTTAATAGCATACCTCCTAACAAACTCAACATGAGAGTTAAATATATTTTTATTCCCTATAAAATAAAGAGTTTTTTTTTATTATAAGCAAGATTTATATTAAGGTGGTGCAGTACTCAAAATCCAAACATATAGAAGATAATTAACAATTATTCAGACACACAAAGGCTTATCCCATCAATCAGAAACTGTGTGACTTGAAAAACTATCCACATTTTTGATAAATCAACCCCACGATACACACTTAATATGGTTCAACACACAATCTGAACATTAAAGACATAACTTGTAAATAAAAATCTATTCCAGTGGAGTCAAATACACCAGATAAGCGCCAACCAAATCAAATTCTTAACCCTCTTGGGTTTTTTTACCAGCCAACCCCATATTGAATGCCTTAAAATGATGAAGCCCTACCATCGCATTGTCCCACACACATCATGCCCATCGTTACACAACTTTTAAAATTAACTAAGTAAATCCGACAATGATAAAATAAATGTGAGAAATATTCATCACAATTAAAAAAAAAAGCGAACAACATGGAAATCCAATGTTCTATGTAGTTTTGTTTGTAACCTTCTTTGGCATGTTAATATTATGATTGTGTTTGGTTCAACTATATTTGAACTTCTATATATCTTCATTAATAGGAGAAGTTGGGCTAAGTAATTTTTACAAAAAGTTTCTTAACATAGACAAAAAAGCTAAGGGTTATATTGGAAGTGGAAAATATTTTTCGTTTGATGAAGTATAGTCGCCAAGTGAAGAACAAACCTGAGTGAGTGGTTCATTGTCAACCCTAGTTTTTTAGTGAGAGAAGTTTTATCTTCTCTCTAACCTCTCTACTGCTTGTTCTTCTCTTTAACCTGAAATCACTCGTCAATATCTCTCTTTCTATCTTCTTTTATCTAAATAAGTGTTATTCACATGGTTTTAAGTGTTTTTGTGTGATTTCGTTATCTGAGTGTGGTGATGTTGTCTTGTTCATCGTCTTGTGCAACATAGTTTGCTTTGTAGTCTTATTCATCGTCATGTGCGGCGTAGTTTGGTTTTCCCGTCTTGCTAGGGTATTTGTTTTTGTTTGGATTGGCGGATCAACTTGGACTTATTACAAATTCAACTGATGATGACTTAACCGACAACACTACAGATCCAGAGGCATGGGTATTTTGGTCACATTGATTTTTTTACTTTTGTTGGCATTTTTCTGTTTTACGCTAATAACTTGGATGTTATGAGTTTGTTCGCAAATTCATCATTTTCAAATTTAGCAACATGAAATTTGTGTTGTTTTTGATTTAATCTACTGATTTGAATGAATGAATACTTTATTTTTAGTCCAAAAAAGTATAGTTGGTCAAGAGAAGAAGGATTCGGTTTCTACACACTCAACTTTTTGGCTTTTAATGAACGATCAACAATTTTCACTTGGCTTTTTGATTAAAGGATCATCTAAAATTGAAATGGTGAAAACTTTTTACCCTTTTCAAATTTTCAAAAAGTACTAATTTTGTTTTCTAAAATTGAGAATATAAATAGTTACACACATATATTTCACTGCTATTATTCACTTTAGAAAGGACTAACTTGCTACACTTATTTTTTTCCAAGAACAGATCCTACCTCAAATATCCCAAAATACCCGTATCTCAATCAAACTTCAGAATGTACATATTGATTTTTTTACCTTTCTCACTCCCCTGCATCCCCCACTTTATTTTACATTTTTACAAACTCAGTTATGGGAAGGAATTTTTTTGCCAATGCTATTGAAGGTGGAGAAATCAAGCTACAATGAGAAATGGGTTGTGTGCAATTTTATTTATTTTTGCCAAGTTTCCTCTTTGTCTCTACGAAAATATATGTCATGCTTCACGATTTCCCCGTCCAAGCCCACCACAACTCATTTGTTTCTAAGGGCCCGTTTGGATCGGTTTATTTGGGTTTATCTACTGTTATAAGCACTTATGAAACTGTTTGGGAGAGCTTATGGAAACGGATTATGTCTCGTTCATAAGCTGTCTTCAGCTTATAGAAAAATAATTTAAACATTATTTTATGTTTATTATATAAACAGCTTATGCATAAGCACTTATACAATAAGCGCTTATGCCATAAACTGTTAATTAAGCCGTTTATCCAAACGGGCCCTAAATCTTTTAGGGCTTTCTATTTGCATTTCTATTTTTAGCCATACACTAATACATCATCTTTTATTATAGACTTAACTACAATTTTCATCCACTTTTCTTTTTTGTTATTTAATGTTAGGAAATCCCATCTAGCGTTTCTTGCAGCTTGATAGGTAGTTTCCTTGGCCTTCTATCTCCTGATTGTTAGCTCGATTCCCGTCATCACATAATAATAGTGCTTAATGTTTAATTCCTTTCCTAGTTGGTCTTTTTTTTCAAGAAATTGGGCTTTGGCCATTTAAAATTTTCCACTCAGTTTTTTTTTAATTAAAAGTTGGCTAATATTTCGTACCACTGATAACTCTATTTTATATAGAGTTATTTACACATCTAAACCTAAATAATTGTTTAGAATCAAGTAAATTATGTGTTATATACAGCTAAATTAATAAAAGAAATAACATTCAAGGTTTATACTCATGACTTAGCATTTTGTATATATATTGGTATGTTTGATGTGTTTGTTCAGTGCATCTGCATCAGGGAAATAACAGACACAAGGCAGTGCATCTGCACCAGAAGCAAATATCACAGTGCATCTGCACTTTCGTGCAGTTGCAACATCCTGCACCAAAAACAGAATTACTCCCCAATGGAAGCACCTTAATTCATATCAAGTCATATATATCTCTTTGACATCATGCTTAGTCACAAGTCACATGGAGGCACATGGCAACTTGTAAAAGGAGGCGCCTACAATTTAAAGACCGTCATGAAGATCCTCTTACATGGGACACATGGCCAAACATAATTGGACCTCTCTTTAAGGTTGAGTGTTGGACTCAAATGGCTTTATCAACTTCTGAAAAGTAACCACAGTTAAACCCTCAAGGTTAACTTGATCACCAAGGAAACCCTCACTTGAAGGAAAGCTCCAAGGCTATATAAAGGACTTCATTTCTCACTTGCAAACCATATCATTTTTCTCATGTTTTTCTAGTTTTGTTCTTGTATTTCTTTCACATATTTTCTTAGTTTAAGTTAGTTGTTAGTTTGAGAGGAAGGTGAGGAGAAATTGACGACTTCTCTCTCCATTTCTTCATAGAGATAGTGAGGTGTAAGGAATCAGTGCATTTGCACTTGCTTGGCAAATATATGCAAGAGTTCTTCATTTGGTGTAACTTCTACTCTCTTGAATTCTCTTGTAATTTCTATTATTGCAATATGTTTTCTTTTATCTATATTTGCTTTGTTATGCTTATCATGAGCTAAACTTCTTAAGTTGAGATGTTCTAACTTTATAATGAGCTTTTGAGGAAAGTTATTGTGTTTTTGAGTGGTGTAAGCACTTTAGTTCTTGTGTTATAATACATAATCTTGTTTTAAGGTTGATCACTTGAAATAAGTAGAGTTATATTCACAGAAATGGCTTATAACTAGAAATCAAGAACTAAGTAAGGATAAGTGTTTAATAAAGCCTTTGTTAAACTTGTTTTAATAAAGTCAGCTTGTTAATTCCTAGACATAGGTTAACATAGTCCTTAAAGTAGTGTTGTGAGATCTTAAAATACAAGAGTGAACTTAAATAGCAAATTGGACCATTTGTAAGGAGGCGAGAAAGGAATTGACAACTTCTTTCTTTACTACAAAAAACAAGGTCATAAGAGCTTTTAATGAAACTTTGAAGAAAGTAGCTGAAAGGCACACACTGATATGCAGCTGCACCTAAGTGCATCTGCACCATAAGAAAACACAATACTCTCAAAAGTGAATTATTTAGTGAAAACATCTCAACTATTATTCTCAATTGATTTCCTTCACATTTTACTTGCTTATTTGCAATTTATTTTTATTTCAACTTCAACCAAAACTGTGAGTAGTGTAGCTGCACTAATTTACATCTTTTCAAAGCATACAAGAGTTAATCCAATCCTTGTGGGTTCGATCTTTTATACTACTTGTTTGTGACTGTATACTTGCAAACTTTTCCACACACCAACCACCTCCCTTCTACTCGAGAGACACCCCTAAGATTCTAAATTCCCAAAATACCCCCAATTCAAAACACATAACACTATCTCTTTCCTCTCTCTCTCTCTCTCTCTCTCTCTCTCTCTCACACACACACACACACACACACACACTTTCACTCTCACTCACCCACACCCCCTCACTTCCTCTCCAGCAATTTTCGTTTCTCTTCCACTAAATCGTAGGACATCCTCCCACATTTGCTTCCATTATCATCCAGGTAACTTCCTCTCTCTTTCTTTTCGCGTTTTTTCTTTTTTTCCTTTACGCACGATTCTGTCATTTAGAGAACACCCGTTTGTAGGACTGTGCTCCGAACACATGAAAAAATGTCTGTTTTTGAATGGCTCGATCGACTGTGCGTCGAACTAGTTCGTTTGCTACATGTCCAAACCAGTTCGTTTTCTAAACGTCTGGACCAGACTGTTGTTGCCTGTTATCTGAGTTATTTAATTTTTTTGAGTTATAACAGTTTGCTTGTTTTTTTAGGATGACTAAAACTCTAGGTGCTAGTACTTCAGGCCAGAGGCAGGATGATGACGAGAGGGTTCGTCCCACTGCGTCGCCCGCCACAGAATCACTCAAAATAGTCTATGTGGATGTGGACGGCAGGGTGGACGTGGGAAAACCATCTCCGCTCATGTTGATGCTGCATTTGAGGCTCCATTGCAATACGATGATATTGACCGTGATTCTGCGGACTCTGTAGCTGCTGAGTTGGCTGGGCCATCTGATGCTTCTCGGCCATATGCATCGAGACTTTTCGTTGCAGCTGTGTACACTGCTGGGCCATCTGACACTTCTCGCCCATCTGCTGCTGCTGTTGATGATAGACTACTGCTCTCCGTTACCCCAGAGGATCAGATGATAAATCTATGTTGGCTGCATATGAGTCACTCATCGCTCAGAATATATGGGATGGACTGGTATGTTTAGAATTACTTAAATTTATTATATGTTTATAATTACTTAAATGGTTGAGGGAGAGGGCCTAACTCGCAGCCATCACTGACGAGAGGTGGGAGGATGCTGCCCGTTGCTACCTGTTTATCTTGCTTGGCACTACATTGTTTGCTGATAAGTCTGGAAACAAGGTCAAGGTTGCCTACCTTTGTCTGCTGCAAGATCTAGACCAGGTTCAGAACTACAGTTAGGGAGGTGTAACATCCCCAATTCAGTTAATTTTGGTTATCGAAATTAACTAGTGTCGATTAATTGCTTGAGTATATGAAAGCAATAATTAATTGCTAAAGTAGGTGAGGTATATATGTTTATTAATCGATGGTATGACTAGAGATGGATTTTATGAAACCTCCCTAGTTTGATTAATTTCAATTTACGAAATTAACCAGCAAAGGTTTTAATGACGCTCAATATTGCTTTCTTTTGTTAAAAAAATATTGAATAATTTTTCAGTGTTTTGGTTCTCCTCTTTCTAATAAGTCATTTATCTAGATATTATATTTTTTTATTTTTTACTACATTCTAAATTTTTTTGATTCATTTGTATTGGTCTTGCTTATGTAGGAATGTTACCTTCATCAAAACTTAGTTCGTAGGGTATTTAAGGACATGAGATTTTCTGGTTCAAAAAGCATACCATTTATTTATAAAAATTCTAATCACTTGGGTCACACTGCAATCTTCCCAATTGTTCTCGATTCCATGAATTCAAGAAGTAATCCAAGTAATTCTAAAACTTGCACAAAAGGATAATAATTCAATTGTCTAGGGAAAGTAGTTTCATTGATAAACAAATCAAAGCCTTTAGTAGCATATTTAAGAAAAATAGTCGTGTTTCGACCAGTATCAGCAAACCACACATAACAAACAGTCGAGGAAACTTTACTGAAATATCCTTCTTGAACCAAATAAATTTGGTGTGGTTAGGTTCTGATGAACATTTTATTAGGAATATTTATCTTTTAAAACTAATAATATCGGACTATTAAAAGGCCTAATTTAAGTACACTGCTAGAAAACGAAAATTAGCGAGGGCAATAATCTGTCGCTTGTGACGAACCTAATCTGTAAAGAAATTTGGTGTCACTAAATATATAGTGAGGGCTTTTGAAAATCTGTCGCTCATAGAGAGGGAATTTTCCCATCGCTAATAGAGAAGAAAAAACCTGTCGCTAATAGAGAGGGAATTATTTCGTCGCTAATAGAGAGATACCTTCCGTCGCTAATAGAGAGGGATACCTTCCGTCGCTATTAGCGAGGGACATGTTTTGTTACTAACAGCGAGGGATCAATTTCCTCTCTAACATTCTGTGTAATGTTTCGGTGGCTTTTGCCCGCATTCATTGAAATATTACATATTGGACCAAAAAAAAACTTTACAAATTCTAACATCATGTGTGTACACTCAACTTCCAAACACTGACACTTGAAGGATGAATCATTAGCCTTTGGAAATTCAGGATTTTGGCTCCATCTTAGTATTCTCGCAGTTGAGCTTCTCGACTAGTGAGGGGTACATATAGAATGGATATCTCAGTCCGGACACTGATGAAACAATCAGAATTCTTATCCACCACCACCTTTAAATCTTCGAATATGTTTCCAACAGAAATCAACATCCTCCCAACACGAATGGCATCATAAGGAGCAATCTCTGGCCAACCTTTCCTTCCATCTGTCAACATAACAATTACTCAAACGTTTAAAATTATCAATCCACTAATCCAAAATTTTAAATGGACATGATTTAACTACCTAAGAATAATTAGTATAATCATGAAGCTATATAGGATCACACTCAAGTATCATAACAAGAACAATACTTTTGGAGCAACTCGACCCAATTCATGGTCTCGACAGAATTAAAATGGTTCTATCATTTGCAATGTGGTTCTATCATTCACATAAATTTCAGAATGAGGAAATTTGAAATATAACAAGGAAAGGTGAATAAAAAGTAAACCTTTTTGTTAAAAGTTCAAAACCCACAGTTAAACTCCAAGCTTACTGCTACTAACATGCAAAATAAGGCAAAAAGAAAAGTCAACAGTTAAAGTCTATCTAAAGATGAAAGGAATAATTAAGAATGTGAGCTCATAGGTGAGGGAGATGGAGAATGATAAATAGTGTTAACTAATAATGTAATTATACTCGCTGTACAGTTACATATTAGTGGGATAAATATTATAATCTAATTCCAATGACAAGTTCAATTCAAATAGTTTGTATTGATTAGGGAAAATGGGCAAAGCTCTACAATACTATTGTTGCCTTGTTGGTGAATGCTAAAGGAGAGCCTAGGGCTCCTATACCCAGAGAATATATATATGATTCTCCTATCACAAATTACAAAATAATAGACTGGCACATCTTAACAGTCTTATGTCTGGACTATAAAATTGGCATAAACATGAATAATAAGGTACAAAATTAAACGTATGAATGAATGTAATAAAGAAAACAGGTTCAAGAGCTCTCATCCCTCTCTATCTAAATCTCATTTATCTTTTCATCCAAATAACATTTGTTTATAAAAATAAAACAAAAACTCTAGTGGCATTAGTACTCTCTATTAAGCCAGAATTTTTCTCTAAGAGTAGAGATTGTGTTTTTAATCTCTATTATGTACCAGTTTGATACTGGTACTGGTTGCAGAGGCTTGTTTTACTGTGTTTTGATTATTTTTTTTAAACTTGTTTTATGAAATATTTCTGAAAACTGTTACAAGTATATCTATTTTGATTTTATAATTTTAAAGATAAGTGAGGTTATGTTAATAAAACCTCAAAAAAATTATTTTTTTAAACTTGTTTTATGCAGAAGAATACCCATTTAAATAAGAATGTTAAACAACAAGAAGCAGAATGTTACTACTCTCATACCCAATTTATCAAATCTGATTTTAACATAAGAATGTTACAATCGCCACCAGAGACAAGCAGTAACATTAGAACCCAGAGCAGTAACATACTTGATATTAAAATCGTTTGAGAGTTAGGGTTTAGAATCGTAGAATCGAACTTCATATGAAGAGAAGTAGAATCGCAACTAGAGAGATTTGCACTTCGCACTTCACAGTTCTGATGAAGAGATTCGCACTTCGCAGTTTTGATGAAGAGATTCAAATGTTAGGGTTCAAACATTAGGGTTGAAATCTGAGTGGTTGGATTTGTTTACATCAGGGTTTTGGTGGCGACGGTGAGTGGTTGGTGGTGACAAGTGAGTGGTTGGCTTTGTTTACATCAGGGTTTCGGTGGTGATGGTGAGTGGTTGGTGCTGACTGGTGAGTGGCGGCGAGGTTGAGTGTTGTGGTGAGGTTGAGAGGGAGACTTTGTGAGTGAGAGGAGCGTTTACTCACTATTAGGGTTAAGTGAAATTAAAAAAGATAAAAAATAGAAGGGAAAGTGAAAGTTAGTGGGAGAGAAACGAAAAAACTGGGACTGCTTAATTTGTTGGTCAGCAACGGATTTCAAGTTCGTCGACACTATTACTGAGAGATACCTTTCCTCTCTAAATCCGTCTCTATTTCCAAGATTTGTGACGAATTTTGCTACAGAATATTTAGAGAGGGATAGTCCTACATTCGTCACAAACATAACCCAAAGGCACAGATGATGAATTTCATTTTTACCTAGATAATCCCTCACTACGAGTGGTAATAGTTTAACACCTACTTGTAGTTTAACACCCACTTGAAAGGTGGTAATAGTTTAACACCTAGTTGTATTAATCCTAAATATTGAGGCATTGAATTTGTTCAAAAAAACATTGAGCCGTTGAAGTATTTTTTTACGAGACAATGAGCCCTTGAAGTATTTTTTTGGTACATAAGTTGAGCTAAGAAAAAGAAAAACACAAACTAAACATAAACTAAAACCGAAGAAATAAAACTCTTCTAGCATCTACAGTGAAAGTACTAGCAAGCCTAGGCAGAGGATGCTCCAGAGCAACCAAATTCAAAGAAGAAGAAGAAGCACCAAGCTTTGCAAAATAATCAGCACATCATTACCCTCCCTCAAGGTGTGACAAATGCGGATAGACCAATGAATCATTAATAGAATGCATATTAGAGCTATTTGCATACTAACAAGTAACAAAAGGAGGGTGGTTAGAAAATAATTTTTTTATGTGCTAAGCCAATACCACAGCTAGCTCAATTAATCCACTTTAGCTGAAGTACTAAGAGGAGTGGGATTCCCTCATTCATTCATATAACTGTGTGTTTTGTTTTGCGATGTCGGAAATTAATTTTGAATGAAAGTTGGCTGAATGGAAGTAAGTTTGATACTGAATTTGAGAGTAAAGATGAACAATGGATATAGCTAGTATTTGTCTCAACTCAAACTAATTTACATAACATAATGCCTTCTTTGATTAATACATGCACATCATGCTTCCTCGCTAACTCTTAATTAATACCTAATTAACGCATAGACAAGTAAGCATCACAATTCCCCCACAACAAAAATATATTGTAGTTTTGAGGCATTTATCAAAAGTGGGATGTCCCATTGTCCCACATTGCCTAAACTATGAAATATCTAATGGTTTATATACAACATGTGTTTTAGCATTGTAAGAAAACTTCATAAAGAAGTGGGTTTGTGAGCGCAACTATAATGCCAAAGGCGTACATGTCATGTGAGGCATGAAGTGTACCCATTTGGGATTTGGGATTATTCATGTGCGCGCAAACATGCTTCATTTTTGAATTCTCGGTTTAGCCTCAAAATGAACTTCACCCATCTACTTTACATATCAGAGATGTACATTCCATAACATAAACACCTTTCACTAATACAATAGTTGTATGTTCTCAAAAGAGACATACAACAAGAATCCAAAAACTTAAAAACAGTACATATCAAACAAGTGGTACATAACAATTTAACCCATTTTAAAATATTCAAATCTCATATTACATAATGATCTGACCCCTGGAGTGCTTCATCGCTGTTCCACAAGTATCAGATCGGAGCGGGTGTACCTGCGAAGACACTCCAACGCCCAAGTCAGGAGCGAACGGGCAGAGTATAGATCTCAATGAATAGTGTGTACCTGACAACTGACGCCTTTAATGCTTTTATAGTGTTGGTGGGTGATCCTCGAGCGTTGGATCTGTTCGTACGGACCACTCGGGACCGTTGATCCAGCTCTCTGCTCCTTTGCCCCTTTATGGCTGGGCCGGTCCAGGTAAAGTCGCTGGAATGGGATTCAGCCCATTCCAGAACAGTTGCCCCCCAAGCCAAGGTCGTTCGTTGAGCGGGCGTAGGCTTGAATCTTGACCGTACAGATGCTCGCTCCTTTAAGACAGGAGGTGTTTGGTTGTTTGTTCGAGATAGTGATAGATCATGCTCCGATTGTGCGACACGTGGCATCTTCATGAAGCGACGTTTTACGTCCTTTCATGGATCGTTAATGGTGCCTCGAAATTCGAAAAGGCGGCGCCTGGTTATGATGACGGTTAGGTTTTTCAAGACGTGCGCAAGTGAAAGGTCACGACGTTTCGCTTGCTTGCTCCCTAAACCTTATAAATATGCTGCCCACTTCTCCTCATTCTTCATTCTTTATCCTGAAGCTCTGAAAACGGTCATACTTTTGCTCTCGAGACGAACAATAGTTTACTGTTCTATTCTGGCCAGGTGCTCGCCTGTGCACGACTTCCAACTCAGGCGATCTCACTCGTCCGGTCGCTTGATTTTGCTCATTAAGGAGATTTCTACCTTGAGTCCGAACTTTTCTCCTACTCCAGGTATGCGCTTTTTGCTCGTTTTTCTTTAGTTTGTTCGATTCTTCGTTGCGTAGAGCGAGGAGGGGGTGTCAGGCTTGGGGTCGACCTTGTCGCCCCCTTCTGCAAATCATCGTTTAGGGTGAGCCTGACTTCCCTCTCCTTGCAGGGTAAGACAGTGGCGCGAACAAAGAAGACTGCGAGGATATCTGGCCTTCAATCTGCAAAGATGGCTGAGTGTGCTGCTCGCTCTGGGGACACTAGCGCGAGTGGTCTTCTGTCCGAGACTTTCTCTAACACCGATCTCTCTACGTCGTCATCGTTTGGTCGCTCGTCGAACACTGTCGACAACGTTCAATCTCTTCGAGTGAACCCTGCGCCTCCTCCGGTTCCGACTAATGAGGTGCTGCCTGAAGAGCACGATTGGAGGGGTAGGCTCGATGATGAGCGCTCGTGGATTTCTTCCGCTATAACCAACGAGCATTCGGTCTTCCCACCAGGTGATGAGATGTTGCCGCTCTTTACTAAGCTAATTGGTTATGGTGACCAGGAATGACTTGCCGAGGGTGTACCGGCTCACGAGCATGCTGCCATGATCCCGACCTCCCTGAAATTTATCATGTATACCAATGTTCTCCGAGATTTGAGGGTGCGACCTCCCTTCACCTTCTTCCAGAGACGCGTTCTGAGAACCCTTGGGGTCGCCCCCTCACAACTTCACTTCAACGCTTGGGCGCTCGTGAAATCCTTCGAGATAATAATGGCCGCCCTTGACCGGGAAGTGAATTGCCGTCTTTTCTTCTCCCTATTCGATGTTAGTCGTACCGTGGAGATGAAGAGTGATCCCAGGCGATGGGAACAAGTTTCCTTGAAAGGGCGAAAGGGTACGGTCAGACTTTTCAAACCTTTCTGCGAATCGGCCAAACCTTGGAGGAATGCTTTCCTCTGGGTCGTTCCAATCAATGATCGTGCTAAGGAGATGGTGGGAACTATGGACGCTGTAGGTCATATTACTTCGATGAAGTTCCCTCTGGGTTGGTCGCACTCACACTATGACCGCGACACCATCCACTATAGGCATCAGAGGAGGCTGAGCGATTACGATATTGAGAGCATCTTAATGCTAGAGACCTTGGTTACTTGGCTGCCTGAAGGGGTTATTCCTTGCAACAAATTTGCTAGTCTTAGGACGTCTAAGCAAGCTGAAAATAAACTTGGTGTGCTTTTACTTTTCCTTTTGTTTGTTAGCTTTGATCGTTTTTACTTCGTCTTGTCTCTAACCCTTTCTCTTTTTTCAGCTGAAATGTCGGGCATAGGCTTTGAAACCCTTTTGGCCAAGACAAAGTCAAGGAAGCAGAAGAGGGTGACATTTTCTTCTCCTTCTCAACCTCTCTACGCTGAGAGCGATCGTAGACCTCCTGTTCGCGAACAGGGAACGAACTCCACTTCCAAGAAGAGAGATCGGGCTCAGAATTCTGTGGACGCCGTTGCTATTAACCTTGACCCTCCCCAAAAAAGAAGAGAAACACCGAGGAGGTCATCCTTGGATTTGGATGATCTTAAAGATGTAGATTTGGAACGCCTTTGAGCAGACCCTCTGTTGTTCGTTGCAGAAATTGCTCAAGCTGCTTCTCATAAGCTTGCTCGTTATAAATCTGAGGAAGCTAGCCGTCAAGTAGGTATGCGCTTACTCCATAGAAACTTATGGTTGGAGGGTGATCTCTTGGATAAAACTGACAAGTATAAGTCCGATCTTGGTCATATTACAGATTTGCGGGCAGAACTCGAGAGTACCAAGAAAAGGCTTGAGGATGCTGAGGTCGCCCTCCTACCGACAAAGAACGCACTTGGGTCGGTTACTGCAGAACGAGACGCGGCCATAACAGCCAAGGTAGACGCTGAAGCCAAACTTGCCACCGCTACTGCCGGTTTGACCGAGCAGTCTACTAAGGTGAATCAGCTGGAGGAGCAGGTGGTCGGTCTGAAGGAGACCTTGAAGGCTGTCGAGGACGAACGGGATCAGGCTAAGGGCAAGCTAGAGGCCTTGGAGGACATGACTATTTCAATCGCCAAAGGGCGCTTTGATGAGGCTGTTGCTCAGATCCAATATTGCTATCCTTCTCTGGAGATTAACCCTGAGATCGTGAGCAACGATCATTTTTTGAGGAATGGCCAAATCATTCGTCTTGCGGAGAAAGATGAGCATGGGGGCGTCATTCAAGAAGAAACAGTTATCTACAGCCGTCTTGAGTGACTCGCCCTTTTTTGTATTTTCAACAAGTGTACTTCATGTTTTCTTGTAATCTTTATGGAACTCGCGTGCCTCTATCATCGCATTTTTTCTTGTAAGCTTTTTGGAGCCCGGCTTTCTCCGGGCAGACTTTAATGTTAACTATCTTTACTTTTTCTAAGTTTTGATTTACCTTGCTCGCGGTCTACGGGCTTTATAATACTGTTTCAGCCCTCGTTGGGCCGATCTTCATAGGGATCCCTGTAAACAGCTTACCAAGTTTCTACTTGAGATTTAGCTAGTTTACTGGGTGTGTTCGTACTTAAGATCGCTTAAGTTTCCTCCTAAGCAGTTTATCAAACTCGATTTGAACTTAACTCGCTTAAGAGGTAATTGGTTAAGATCGCTTAAGTTTCCTCCTAAGCAGTTTATCAAACTCGGTTTGAACTTAACTCGCTCAAGAGGTAATTGGATATCGGGTCGATCAACATCTTTTAAAGAGAATCAAATTAAGAAATACCTTCGCCATTCAAATGACGGGCGAGCGGGCCTCGATAAAAAACCCCGTAGGGAAAAAGAGTGTCCCGCTCGTTTGCTTTTTATTCATTGTTCAAGTGATAACATGATATTTTTACAAACTATCAGGTGAAATATCTTCTAAGATTTGTTGCATTCCAAGTGTTTGGAATGATGCCTCCGTCTACATTCTGCAAGATGTAAGCCCCTTTGCTCGTCTCGGCCGCCACTTGGTAAGGACCTTCCCAATTCGGGGCAAGCTTTCCTTGACCGGCATTTCTTCGGCCAATATCTTCCCTTCTTAGGACGAGCTGCCCTTTTTCGAAGGCTCTAGGAATGACTTTGGCGTTGTGTCTTGTGGCCATTGCCTATTTTACTAACGCTTCCCTGAGGGCAGCCTTACTCCGTAGCTCTTCTACTAGATCGAGTTCCTCTTTGGTCGCCTGTTCGTTTTCTGACGGCGGCATAGGATTGCTCGTTCTCCAGCTTAGTCTCCCATTTCAACAGGGATCAGCGCGTCCGTTTCATAGACCAGTTTGAAGGGGGCTTCTCCAGTGGTCGAGTGTGGGGTTGTTTTGTACGCCCATAACACTGAAGGCAGCTCTTCTGCCCACTTCCCTTTAGCTTCATCTAGTCTTCTTTTGAGGCCCCTCAGGATGACTCTGTTGGCTACTTCTGCCTGCCCGTTCGTTTGCGGGTGTTCGACTGACGTAAAACGCTGTTTTACGCCTAGTTCTGCTAAGGCTTCTTGAAAGTTTCGGTAGGTGAACTGGGTGCCGTTGTCCGATACAACGACCTCGGGGATCCCAAACCGCACCAAGATGTTCTTTCTGACGAACTTGAGGCAATTCGTTTAAGTAATCGTAGCTAGTGGCTCGGCCTCGATCT
Organism: Astragalus glycyphyllos; assembly: GCA_963573325.1. NCBI lineage: Eukaryota > Viridiplantae > Streptophyta > Magnoliopsida > Fabales > Fabaceae > Astragalus > Astragalus glycyphyllos. The sequence continues at coordinate 70,513,451 of OY754308.1, forward strand.
ACTTGGTGAAGTAGTCAATCGCAACGATCAGAAACATCAGCTGACCAAGGGCAAGTGAGAGAGGTCCTAACAACTCAATACCCCACCATGAGAATGGCCATGGGACGGTCAAGCTGTTGAGCTCGGTTGGAGGTGCAATGTGAACGTCAGCATGCCTCTGGCACTTGTCACATTTCTTTACTAGGTCTCTTGCGTCCGCATCCATGGTTGGCCAATAATAGCCCGCCCTTAATACCTTTTTTGCCAGTGCCCGCGAACCCATATGATTCCCACAGATGCCTTCGTGAATCTCCTTTAGTACGTAGTTTGCTTCTGTTGGAAGTAGGCATTTGAGCAAGGGCATAGTGAATCCCCTTCTATAGAGTTGTTCGTTTATGATCGAGGAGGACGTTGCTCGTTTTCGAACGAGCGCAGCTTCTTTAGGGTCCACAGGTTCTTCCCCATTCTTTATGTAGTTAAAAATGGGGTCGATCCAAGTTTGAGCTGAGTCAATCTTACACACATCTGCTCCCACTGTGGTCGCCAAATGATCTGACCCCTGGAGTGCTTGATCGCTGTTCAACAGGTATCAGATCTCTGATGTTCTTCTGGTCGTGCTCCGAGCTCCACTTCAGGGGGCGGGTGTACCTGCGAAAACACTCCAACGCCCAAGTCAGGAGCGAACGGGCAGAGTATAGATCTCAATGAATAGTGTGTACCTGACAACTGACGCCTTTAATGCTTTTATAGTGTTGGTGGGTGATCCTCGAGCGTTGGATCTGTTCGTACGGACCACTCGGGATCGTTGATCCAGCTCTCTGCTCCTTTGCCCCTTTATGACTGGGCCGGTCCAGCTAAAGTCGCTGGAATGGGCTTGGCCCATTCCGGAACACATAATATTTCAAAACACTTCATATTCAAGTTTAAGAGAAAGTGTCTTGAGGGAAGTCTAATCAACGCGTAAACTTATTATTATTATTATTATTATTATTATTATTATTATTATTATTATTATAAAAGCCTAACTTTTATTAGTCAATAAAGTCTAGTTGTTCGTATTTTTACACATCAGAGATGTACATTGAAGTTTGGATTAAGAACCGGAATATAAAAATTCTCAATTGACTCATCATAAAAATTCCCATCTACTGGCTGAGTTCCTAATAATCTTTCATGTGACTTTAGATTTCATTGCCATAAAATTTTCACAATCTAGGAGAAAGTATTCTTGAGGGCAGTCTAATCAACGCGTAAAAGATTCAAGTTAAAAACTTAAAAACAGTACATATCCTACAAGTGGTACATAACAATTTAACCCATTTTAAAAGATTCAAATCTCATAATACATACTACATAATATTTCAAAACACTTCATATTCAAGTTTATTTAAGATATGTTGTCAACTTCAATAACATAAGGACTTGGATTCTCATAATAACTTCATTTTGATGTAGCTAGGATTTCTACATAAATCTCAAACTTCAGTTATCACTGACACAACCTCTGTGAATCATTAAAACCACAAGCACATAAAGTGTAAGATTTACATATCTAAGTGAGTCCATCAAGCGGCGACACCTCACAATATATCTCATACGACGTCTTTAAGAAATTACCCCAATGATACACCCTAAAAGGAATCAAACAAAATTCCACAGGGAACATCTATTCCATCTGTTCGTGGAAGCATAACCCATGGTTCTTATGTCAACCCTATTTGAGCTATTGAGCTCGGATCTTTGTAGAGCTACCCCTTTCAGGGTCTTTTTAGAATCTCAAATTTATACAAAATCTAAACTAATATTTTCCAATCCCCCCTCCAGGTAAATAGGCTTGATACCAGCGTTTTCTAAAAACCCCTGCAAAAAGGCCGCGGCATTCGAAACTCCGGCAGTTTTCAAAACCCCCGCGGATTAGTTTGTGGCGGTTAAAAACGCCCGCTATGTGGTCCGTATTTTGTAGTGCCCCTCCGAAAACCCCCTCCGAAACATACTCTAAGCCTTAGGGGTGGGATGTTTACCCTTCGACCCAACCTAACCCAACCACAAAATACCGATTGGTTTGGGTAATTAGATTGGGTTGATTTCAAAGTAGGCAAAGCTATGGCATACAAGTTATGCACTTGGTCTAATTATTGAGAACTCACTAAACCCAACTCAGTCTATAAAATATATGACCTTACATATGTCAAGTCAATATATAGGACTATTACCAGAAATATCATGCAATATTCATAGAATAGAAAGTAAACTTGAAGTCTTTATTGTTTTTGAATCATCAACTAGTTTCACTTACATTCAATAATTGGACCTTAATCCAAAACTTGAATTATACGAGTGCCACTGCTTATTATGTTCACGATAAATGGGAATTAAATAAAAAAAATTAGCTTGATTTTATTTGAGTTTGTCATGTGTATGTTAAGACATCAATCTTGTTGCTGGTTTATTTCTCTTATTTTAACTGTTTTTGTTATGGGCTTTTCTTCTTTGGTTTTTGAAAAAGGATAGTTTACTAATGAACTAATACCCAACCTGTTCGAGGCTGAGTTGGGTTGGTTCAAGTTATATAAAATTTGAGGCTATTTTTACTGAACCCAACCCATAAGTATTTGATTGGGTTGAGTCTTTAAACGTCTAAAAATCCATCCAACTCAACTCAACCCAAGTGCACCCTTCTATATTTATGCTAAGAGAGTCTGTTGAGAATTGTACTACTGGCCTGGTAGATTTGATATTCCAACACGGACTAAAGTTTTCAGTAATGTGTGTAAAGAAATGGCAGTATATATCTATCAGAAACATTTTAGTGGAATGTATTGATACAATATTTTATTTCAGAAATTTCACACTGTCAACAATCAACATTATGCATGCATCCATGCTTTGTGTTCTTGAGGTAGTTGTGAATAATCTAAGAAATAGAGAAAATTGGTGAATCTGAAAGCTGGAACGAGAAAGCTGAAACCATTGAATCACAAATACAATATCAAATATGACATTTCACTGGCTAATTTCTCCAATCTTGACAAATTTGTGGACAGGCATTTTGACAATATGATCAAAACCAAAACTCTATTCCCTAATTAGTGTTATGATCAACGGACTCTTAGAATGCAAACATTGTCATCTCACTGAAACAACTCGTCATCTCCTAATGCAAGTCTCCCCTTCCTCCCACTTTTGAATCTATGCCTTCCAAACATACCTCTTAATGTATATTTTAGTCAAACACCCAATAATATTAAACGAAAGACCTTTGAAGGTTAGTGTTCTCCTTTGCCAAAACATTTACACAAACAGCCATAGTTCAAGACATGTCTTTTTCTTGGTTATAGTCTAACCCAAAGTTTTTATTTACTATAATTTCCAAGCACACATGCATAACATATCTATCTAGACATGTCCAAGACATTTTCAATTTATGAAATGTAAAAATATATTGACCGATCTGTACCTTGAGGTCGCCCGTAGAGGTGGTCAAAGGATAGGTCGTCTGATACTGTAGAAGAATGGGGGGTGTATCTGCAAGAACACTCTGACGCCCAAGTCAGCTAAGTCGAGCTACAGTAATATCTAGTGAATATTCGAATGAATTGTGTACCTGACACCTAGTGACTGATGTTATTTATAGTTATTATTCTGGGTCGTTGGAGTCGGATAGCCCAGTTGCGCTGGGGGCCCAAGTATCAGTTGGATTGATCATTTCGCTATTTTGCTGGATGACTACTTACTGAATTAGGCCCAGTTGAACTGATCCTCCTGTTGAAATAAAAATCTCTTTCTATGTTTTGATGATACAAACTTAGTAAGGTTTTAAGTTTTCTAGTTATTGTTATCTAACATATTTATTTCAAGTGTCAAGAACAAGCCTTAAAAATAGCAAACACATGAAACTACCTTGGACTACAAAGCACATATAATTGTGAAGGTAGAAATGAGTTGTGAAGGTTGCTCATGTGAAGGTTGACCAAAAGTCAACTATAAAAGTTGACCAAGTCAACGCTGTATTGACCAGAGTTGAAGAGAAGTGTGGTCCAACTAATTACATGTTAAAATAATATTTTATGCCCGTTTAATTAATATTTAGAAAAACAACAAAAAATAGCATCATTGGAGATGGCATCACAAGAGGCGGGCCCATAGAAGCCGCATTTGAGTTACACTTGTTCCAACCATGCGAAGGCTTTGACCAATTTTTAGGAGCATTTGTAGCACAATACATGCACAGCCAATGATATAGTCTTTGTTATCGTAATTGACAAAGTCGTAGAGCGAGGTTTTTGTGGCGTAATACATGCACAACCAATGATATTCATGATTTCTAACAACCTTTCATAATTTGGCTGACTATAAATCATCTTCTTTCGTAGGAGATCACGATAACTGATAATCCAAATACAGAAAACCAAGAACCTCTTGACTATTCAGTACCTACTTCATTAGACTGCTCAAATACATTATTGCATCTAAAATATTCAGGATGCATATACCCTCGTGTTCCCTTAATCTCTATTGAGATATGCATATCTCTACAGGTGTCAAGGGAACTCGTAGGTACATGCATTGTTGATATATTAGACGAGCCCAATTGACAGAGAAGGCTAAGTTTAATTGCTTTCAGTATTGTATTGCTTCAGTAGGTAAGGCTAAGGTTAATTGTCTTTATATATTAATTTTAAATATATAAAATAAATGATTTATCCATTAAAAACTAAATCTAACTACTATTATTTTTGTTGATTGTATATTCAGAAGATTATAACTTCTAATTTTTTAGCTCAGCCATGAATTATGTTATGTTTTTCTTGTGCAGTCAATAAATATTTAGCTAAACGCATCTTTTATGATATTTTTAATATTTAATATACGATGTTTACTCTTTAAATTGTTCTTCAACAATTTGCTTGTGTTATTTGATTTTTAGATGGAATATATATATATATATATATGCTTATTATAGCATAGAAAAATAATGCATGCTCAAAATGCAGTTTTGCAATCTCCTATAATGTAATGTTGTTTGAAAAATTTAATTCCAGTTGATTTATAGAAATGTAAAGTACTAATTAAATCATGTAGTTTCATTAACATTTCTATGGATGGAAACCGGGTTTACATTACCTTCATTGAATAAATATTAAGTTCCTCACATAATAATCAAGCTATAATTTATAACAAAATTAGCTACCGATTTACATACAAGATTATAATTTATAGCAAGATTATTTGTTTGATATACATAGAAAATAACTTGTAACAAAATGATTGCACCAAAGTTTACCGATGATTTTGCTGCTGAAATTTTGTGCGAATTTTGTTGCAAAAGTTTCCTGCGAAATTTTGATTTGTACTCAACAACAAGATAGGGTTTAAACGGGCTTGGCTCAATCACAAATAAATATGGTTAAAGCCTTAAGTGTCCCTTCTACTCTCTTAGTCTTAGTAATATATAACAATGAACAGTCCACATCCACGTAATCAAACCAAAAAATGACACAATTGATGATGTAATTCAATGCACCACAACTTGACACGTAGCCTTCCACGAAATCTGGTAATAAAAAGGTTGACTGATTGCATCTCAATATAACTCAGCAACGGATATGAAGTAATACACCTATAATGACAGCAATGTACAGTTGTTTACATGAAATCTTGTCATTAAATGAAACAGGTGTCAGACTAGCATCAAGGCTAAAAATAATGCACAATAACAAGTGGTTCTTGAATTATGGTATTATTGGAATGGTTCCATAATTTTTATTGTATCATATGATGGAATTCTTAAAGAGTGAAAGTGGTTGTGTTTTCTATCCACTACATTATTATTCAGAAAATATTATAAAAGTTGAGCATCCAATTGAATTTGTACAAAGGATAGACTTTCAGTATCAAATAATAATCCAAGGATAAATACACGTAAAATTGATCTTGCGTTCCCTCTTTACTCCCTCTTTGTCAATATAACTATTTAGTTCACTTTAATTTTATGCATTGCTGTTAAAACAAAAAATTAAGGTCAATTTCATATTGACGTGACACTATTGTTTTTAACTTTTTACCTTTATTTTGTCTGTAGCCAAAGATGAGAGAAGAAGATTATAAACAAAAAATCAAAGGGATCTTTGGGAGTTTTATTCCTTAAACTTATGATCTTGAATAGAGGCTAATTAGTGACTGATAAATCTAAAGGGGTAGGAAAGTCAAGATTTTGGTGTCTGAATGAAACATTTGTTCATGTCCACTGTTTTACCATATGCATCCATGTAAAATAGAAGTACATGTTGTGCTCTTATATATCATGTAGCACGAGTTAAACATGATTTTTGAATTTTTATTTGTTAGTCAGTGTTTTGGTGCCCCTCTTACTAATTCCGAAGCATTTAATTACTACATAGAATGATGAACAACTCCAAGGAGATATCTATATATTGTTTTACTTCCTTTTTAGAATATTCTAAAAACTGTTGATTCATTTGTATGGGTCTTACTTAATTAAGAATGATATGTTCATCAAAACTTAATTCCTAGGATGATGAAAGACATCAATTTTTCAAGTCCTAAAAGCAAACCATTTAACTCTAGAAATTCTAATCATGTGGGTCACACTGCAATCTTCTCAAATGTACTCGATTCCATAAAAGGATATTAATTAAAGATGTATTGGGAAAGTAGTTTCATTGAATAATGAATCAAAGGCTTTAATTGCATATTCAAGAAAATAGCAGTGTTTTGACCAGTCTCAACAAACTACTTAGCAAACCTGTGACAAACTTTAGTACATATTCTTCGAGAACCAAATAAACCAGGTGAGGTTATAGAATTCCTGATGAACAATTGATTATATAAGAACATTTATCTCTTTAAACTAATAATGCTTGACTATTAAGGCCTAATTTATGTAATAGTTTAACTATTATATGTATTAAATATAGATATAGATGAATATACTTATATACATCTTGTTCTTTGACAAACATATATCCATCTTTAATATGTATGACATATTATATATATATATATATATATATATTATAGGTCACGAGTGTGACTAATTTACTAGAACATGTAAATTAGCGCTACGAGAGACTGATTAAACAGCACAAGTAAAGAATTCCAATCGTAATTCGAAATGCAATTTTTTTCATATACTTTTATTCTTCAAAGGAACAATAACATGATTCTTAAAGGCTAGCTTACACCCCAAGTAAAGAATTCCAATCATAATTTGAACGAATCGTTTTTATGATTAGAACTCAACTGCCATCATAGCTGCAACTAATTAAATGTTAAAATAATTGTTTTTACCCAAATAATTAATATTTAGAAAAACGACCAAAAAAAGAATAATTGGAGATTGCATCACAAGAGGCGGTCCCATAGTAGTCGCATTTGAGTTACACTTGTTCCAACCACATGAAGACTTTTACCAATTTTTAGGAGCATTTGTAGCGTAATACATGCCCAATCAATGATATAGTCTTTGTTATCATAATTGACCAAGTATTAGCGTGAAGTATTTGTGGCGTAAATCATGCGCGACCAATGATATTCATACTTCTAACAACCTTAATAATTTGGTTGATTATAAATGCTCTTCTTCCATCGGGGACCATGATAAGTGATAAATCAAATACAAAAAACCAAGAATCTCTTAGTTATTCACCACCTATAACCAAGAATCTCTACACGTGTCGTGGGAGCTCGCAGATAAATAGATTCGGAATATCTTAGGATTTTCTTAAATGAAGAGTGTGGTTTTCTTTGGATTTTCACTACAAAAAATCAGTTATTAGCGAGGGACATTAGTGAGGGAAAATCAGTCCCTTGCAAAAACCAAAATTAGCGACGGAATTTAAGGCTTTAGCGACGAAATTTTGGACTGTCGTTTTTGTCTACCATTAGCGACGAAATTTAGGGCTTTAGCGACGGAATTTTCCGTCGCTAATTGTTTGGAGAGAAAATTCAGTCAAATTCACGCAAATCAAGGAGTTTAGCGACGGAAACTAAAATCTCTCGCAAATTAAAGTGACTATTAGCACCACACAAACACACAACCAATCTTCTTTCTCACTCAACACACCCTCACTCTTCTTCTCTCCTCTTCACCATTCCTCTTCCCTTCCTCTTCCTCTACTCTCCACCACCACCACCACACAACCAACCAACCACCCTCACTCTTCTTCTCTCCTCTTCACCCTTCCCTTCCTCTTCCTCTACTCTCTCTCTCACCTACAAACACTAACCCACTACCACACAACAACCACCACCACACAACAACCACCACCCACAACCACGACTACACAACCACCACCACCTTCTTTCCTCTTCCTCTCCTCTCTCTCTCTCTCTCACGATTTCCCCTTTCCTTCTTCTTCTGTCCACCTTCTTCCACCACACCACCACCACCACCACCACCCACGACACAACCACCACCACCACTTACGAATTTCTTTCCTCTTTCTCTCCACCTTCCACCACCACCACCACTACCACCACCAACACAACCACAAAATTAATAATATAATATAATTTTCATAATAATATAATAATAAATTACTTCAAAAAAAATATAATAATAAATATATAAAAAAAAAAAGCCAATCAAATTTGAAAATTTGAAAATTTGCACAGACATTAGCGAGGGAATTAGCGAGAAAAATTTCCCTCGCTAATTAGCGAGGGATTCAAAATCTTACCGAGGGATTCAAAATCCCTCGCTAATCCAATTAGCGAGGAGGGATTTAGCGAGGGAACTGGTCCCTCGCTAATTCCCTCGCAAATGACCATTAGCAAGGGATTTTGGTCATTTTGCGAGGGAAATTTCCCTCGCTAATAACCAATTTTTTTGTAGTTTCGCTACTAGATCCACAGATTCAATAACCTCGATATAAGATCAGGGTCGGCCCAACCTATTTAGAGGCCTAAAGTGAACTTTTTAGTGAGACTTTTTAAAGGAGAAAATAACATAAATGCGAGAAATATTAAAAAAATCAAAACCTTTTAAAGTGAGGCATTACAATAGAAACTACATGCTTTAAAAAAAAATAAAAAATGAAATAGAATTTTATATTGACAATATTTGTGATTTTTAAAATTTAAACTATAAAATAGCATATTATTTTAATAAGCAAATATACGTATTGCTAGTTTATATATTTTATTTCTATCATAGTATTTCTATTTGTAAGTTGATGCAGTGGTAATGTTTTGGGCCTTTTGGCTAATTGTTACTATTGGACTTGTGTTCAAGTCCCTACAAAGATAAATATGTTAGTGTTTTTTAATTTTAATAATATGCAAAACAAAATTTTCAGGAAAAGGAAGCCAGTAGGATTTGAACTTGTGACCGATTTACTATAGAACAATACTTCCACCAAATACGCCATACTAACTTTAGAAAATTGAGACCCCTTTTTAATATATGACACTTAATTTGAGGCCCTTTTTAGGCATACAAAAAAGTTATTTTTTTTTAGGCCCAATGCCCTTGCTTTGGTTGCTTGGGCCTTGGGCTGGCCCTGTATAAGATTAACTAGATGTAAATAATGCCTTCTTGTATGGAGAACTTGATGAAGATGCTTACACGATAATTAACCAAGATTGAAGAATACACAACTACTCTATAGACTTTGAAGGATATATAACCTTTTGACAAATTTCATGTTAAAAAAGTAGCTGCAACAACCATATATGCAAGGCTCTATTATAAAAAATAATCCAAAAAATATGGATGATAATCCAAAAAATTTCATGTTAAACAATTGATTCCTAGCATACCAAATAATCCAAAAAAGATGGATGATAACAAATAACGTAACCCCAAATTTGCGACTTGGGAAATCCAATCGTTATCACAAAGTGAAAAGATTGAAAAATATGGAATCAGCAATGAAGAATTCCACTGGCCAATGTCCAAATCCTAGCATCAAAAGAGAACTCAAAAAATAAGCAACATATAGAAACAATCACAAAGCTCTAGGATGTACATATGATGTGTGCTTGATTTCAGCTATCTGGTAATTAATACTTGATACAGATTGCACCACCACACTATTCTTGACTCTAAACCACTATATTTAACGATTTCTATTCTTGCAAGATTGCATTTCGATTAATACCGTTAATTATTATTATTATTTCAATTGTAATTTGGTCTCTAAGATTAGTATAGATAACTGAGGTATGGAGAGAAAGTGTTTAAGAAATCTATACCTGCTTGCTTAGTGAACCCTTGGGTTGCCAGCCATGCTTTATACCTATCAAGTGATCCATCGGCCTTATTTGACCCTGTGAACCAATTTGCATTACACTGCTCTTTTTCCACTTGAAAGAGGCATTACGGTCCAGATGTTGTTTGCCTCCATAGCTGCCAGTTCTTCAGCCATTGCATGTTGCCATTCTAGATGTTTGATTGCTTCGTGAAAATATTGAGGTTCAAAAGTAGAGGATACATTTGAGACATATGTCCTGTATGGAATAGACAGATTGTCATAGGTAAGACATGACTGAATCGAATACTAAACAGAATTGCAGTCATATAATTCTAGATTAGCAGGTGCTCGATGGACCCTGCTGGACCTTCTAAGATGCCTTCAAGGCACAAAGGAGTTTGGTATATGGTACAAAACCACGACCAACTCAAGATTTCTTGGCTACACTTGCAGTGATTGGCAGGTTCTATTGATGACAAGAAATGTACATATCGCTATGCCTTCTCACTAGGATAAGGATTTTTCTCATGGGCGTCTAAGAAGCAAGCAACAGTTGCACAATCAACAGCAGAGGCAGAGTACGTAGCAGCTGCTGAAGCAACAAGTCAGACTATATGGATTCAAAGAATACTTGAAGATATGGGTGAAAAACAAGATCGCCTAACAACAATCTACTGCGACAACAAGCCATATATAGTAGTGGAAAAGAACCCCATTCATAATCAACGAACAAAACATATGTCAATCAAATATCACTTCATTAGAGAAGCAGAGACGACTAAACAAATTCAGATTGAGTATTGCACAACAGAAGATCAAGTTGCAGACATATTTACGAAGGTATTACCAAGAGTCAAGTTTGAAGAACTGAGAACTATGCTTGGAGTTTCTCAAAATTTGTATCAAGGAGGAGTGTAAGAATATGCTACAAATCTCTAGAAACTTCAAGACACTAACACATTGGAGTATAGCAATTAGAGAATAGGACCTCTATTGTTCTAATATCCTCTTGATTTTACTAGAGTAAATATTGTACTAGATCTAGAATCTAGAATTCTCTAAATTAAAGAATATTAAGAACCATGTACCAAAAAAAAAGAACATTAAGAACCGCCATAGTGAGGCAGTGATGATGTGTTATAAATATAGGCATCTCCTCTTTGAAATCTAGCATTTTACTACTAATTTGACAAATAGATTTCAAGAATTGTTGAAATCCTCCCACGGAAATAATTCCCTCTTACTACTAGTTTTTATTTCTCAAAACTATTTCACTACATTCTTCTAAAACTACTAATAGTCTCTATTGTTGTCGTAACATTTAATTTTGTTCTAAATTGTATTACCTTTCCCTTACCCTAACCCAAACACCTACCATCTCATTCTAGTACTCTTGTGAGCTTATGAACTTCCAATGTCTATTATTTTAATGTTTGTTTTTCGTCTCAGGATTTTAAAAGATTAAAGGCTATGTATGAATCCCAAACAAGTGCTTCTTCTTTTTTCACATCTGACGTAAATGAATTTGATTCCTAGAACTTTACTCTTATCTCTTGAGACATAGATCGATTCATAAGAGCCTGCAAAACTTATCTCTCGCTTTGACTTCAAAGGTTGGTTTTCGGCCTTTCTGCTAGTTTTATTTTTTGCATCTGAAGATTATTTCATGAATATATAACTTGGCTTTATTTTTTATAAAAACATTTCAGAAGCTTCAATCTATATTAAACTAGCTAGTTGGTCTTTCAATGGAAGATTCGTCCCAAAACTTAAAACGGAAGTATCATATATATTTTCTTGAGTTTTAGGGGAGAAGATATTAGCCTATAGTTTTACAGTTTTACAGTTTACCAATAGTGCATTAGTTTGTTATGTGAAATTGGCTGTTATAGTTAGTTATGACAGTTCCGTTTTTCTGTTTTGACTGAACTGCATATATAAGCAGTCAAACTCTCATATCATTTGTATCTCATAGTAATACATTCATTCTATAGTTAATATACAATGAGTTCTTTGTGTGATTTTGCTCTGCCAGTTCTCAACAACTGGTATCAGAGCTCCTAAGGGGGCCTGATCTAGAAACAGCAGTTTTTCGTGAGAGAGTGAATCATACGCAAGAAAGTTTACAGAATCTAAGCATCACCGAGTTTCTCATTCGTTCATAATTTGTTCACAATTTGAAGAATCAAGGGAATCACTGAGACCAAGCAACCATGGCAGAAAAGGAGTTTCTCGCACCATCAATCCCCAAATTCGACGGGCACTACGAACACTGGGCGCTCTTAATGGAAAATCTCCTCCGATCAAAGGAGTACTGGACGGTGGTTGATACAGGGATTCCAGCGACACCACAAAACGCGACGCAAGATCAATTAAAGATTGTTGAAGACGGGAAATTACGTGACCTGAAGGCCAAGAACTATCTGTTCCAGGCAATTGAGCGTGGAATCATTGAAACAATCATGAAGAAGGACACATCGAAGGAAATCTGGGAAGCGATGAAGCAACGATTCCAAGGTTCTACGAAAGTTAAGAGGGCTCAACTTCAAGCGTTGAGAAAAGAGTACGAAATGCTCCATATGAAGGAAAGTGAAACGGTAGACGAATTCTTCGCAAGAACCCTAGGAGTGGTGAACAAAATGAAGGCACAAGGAGAAAAGGTGGATCAATCAGTTGTGGTGGAAAAGATACTGCGATCAATGAACTTAAGATTTGAGTATGTGGTATGTTCAATTGAAGAGGCGAATGATGTAACAGTCATGAATATAGAGGAATTACAGAGCAAACTGTTAGTTCACGAGTCACGAATGAAGGGTCACAAAGAAGAAGATCAAGCCCTAAAAGTGACTGGTGGGGGAAGATCAGGTACTAGAGGAAGAGGAAGGGGACGAGGCAGAGGAAGAGGAAGACAAACCCCTAATAAAGACTCAATTGAGTGTTATAAATGTGGAAAATTAGGACATTACAAGAATGAATGCCCCACATGGGAAGAAGGAGCAAACTTTGCTGAGTTTGATGAAGAAGAAGAGATCCTGTTAATGGCTGCTACAAGTCAAGAAAGAGATAAAGATGAGAAGAAAGGTCTATGGTTACTTGATTCGGGTTGCTGCAACCATATCTGTGAAGTGAAAGCAGAAGAGACCTTACTAATGGCTACAATCAGTCAAGAAGGAGATGAAGAGAAGAAGAGAGGTCTATGGTTTCAGGATTCTGGATGCTCCAATCATATGTGTGGAGTGAAAGAATGGTTCACATTCTTGGATGAAACTTTTAGAGAATCTGTCAAACTTGGAAATGGTGAAAGGATGGTTGTTCAAGGAAAAGGGACAGTAAAATTGAAGATTGAAGGCATCACTCAAGTCATCAAAGATGTATATTTCATACCAGAATTAAAGTCCAATTTGATAAGCATTGGACAACTTCAAGAGAAGGGTTACTTGAAGGTGGTGTTTGAAGACAACAAATGCAAACTATTCCACAAAGAAAAGGGACTGATCATCACTAGTGTAATGACTAAGAACAGAATGTTCATCATTGTTGGACATATAATCCCAGTCACTGCAGCTTGTTTATCTGTTGAACAGAGTGATCTCTCTCACTTGTGGCATTGCAGGTTGATAAACTCTAATTAATTACATTTTTTAGAGATAACTTTGGGCTATTTTTAGAGCAATTGCTAACAATAATATAAATTACTAATTTGTTTTGTTCTCTTTTGTAGAAAAGTAGAAATGGACTAAAGAAATAATAGTTTGATTTAATGGGAGCAATCAGCCCATGATTTAAATTGGCTCATGGTCATTTGGAAAAAGAAGGGTGCTGATTGCAATTTATACACATATATTATATGGGCTTGCCACAAGGAATAATGATATTGAAGTGAAGCCCATTTTAAATTAGTCAACAGCACCTTGGAGAGAAAGAAAGGAGAGTGACGTGAGTAAGAAGTAGGGAAGCTTGGTGCACCTAGGTGGATAAAAAGAGAAGAAAAAAAGGGCAGCCTCTCACTCCACACTGACGCAAAAAAGAAAAAACGCAAACTGTAGCCGCACACCAAGGGAGAACACACTGACGCTTAGGAGAGAAGAAAGAGTAATTGGTACCCGTTCTTAACACCGTGAGAGAGCTTCGGAGCAGAATACAGAGACTGGTTACAGGATCAGAATTTACTCAATCTCCGGGTTATTTTTATATTCTGTAATTCATGACTTTATATTTTAATCCAATGTTCTTGAACACTATGGATAGCTAAATTCCTTTTCTAGGGTCTTAGGTGGATCTTGCTCGATTAGAGACCTTTTAATGTCTTAATTTATATTTTGAATTCCTAATGTTTATTCAATTAATATTATCCTATTGCTTTATTACATAATTAGGATTGACAACCTTTGCATGTTTATAATCAATTAGTTGATTAGCGACCGTACTACAACTAGTTGGTGGACCTATAGGATAATTGAGACTATAATTAGAGAATGACCAAACTTTAATTTAGTCTTCCAATCATTCAACCTTTTTGTACTTCATGCTTTTCTTAAATTTAAATTCTAGCATGACCAAACTAGGATTAATTTAGGGAAAAGAATATTAATCACGAATGACCAAACGGATTAATAGGTTCAGTAAAGGGATTGGTAATTGAATAAAATAAGGGAATTCAGGTAAAATTAGACATAGAGGAATCGAAGCTAGCAAGTGAAACCGAGACCCTAGGCTTCCCTCCATTGATCGAACTTTTCAATTTTAATTCCTATTATTTACTTCGTTTTATTTTAATTTCTAATACAACCAAACACTCGTTCGTCTAAATAATAATTAATCTTAAATAGTTTGGTACTTATTAGTTAATCCCTGTGGAGACGATATTTTTTTTATACTACTTCTGCAAGAGAGTACACTCGCTCTCAAGTGTGTTTTTAACGCAACACAGGTTCGGACATTTAAATCAGAAGGGGTTGAGAACTCTGTATATGAAGGACATGGTCAAAGGATTGCCTGAGTTACCAGAATCTACCAGGATTTGTGAAAACTGTCAAGTAGGAAAGCAGCACAGAGAGACATTTCCCAGAGAAAGCACATGGAGAGCTTCCAAAGTACTAGAACTTGTCCACTCAGACATTTGTGGACCAATTACACCAGAATCTAACAGCAATAAAAGGTACTTCATAACCTTTATTGATGACTTTAGTAGAAAATGTTGGGTCTACTTTATGTCTGAAAAATCTGCAGCATTAGAAATTTTCAAGAAGTTTAAAGTAATGGTAGAAAAAGAGTCTGGGGAAGTCATTAAATGTCTTAGAACAGATAGAGGTGGAGAATTTAATTCAATTGAGTTCAAGCAGTTTTGTAGCGATGAAGGCATCAAGAGACAGTTGACAGCTGCATTTACCCCACAACAAAATGGGGTAGCAGAGAGAAGAAATAGGACAATTTTGAATATGGTTAGAAGTATGCTAAGTGAGAAAGAGATCCCTAAAAGGTTTTGGCCTGAGGCAGTAAACTGGTCCATCTATGTCCTCAATAGGAGTCCTACACTAGTAGTGAAAGACTGTACACCACAAGAGGCTTGGAGTGGTGTAAAACCATCTGTTGGTCACTTTAGAGTATTTGGTTGCATTGGTTTTGTGCACATACCTGATGTAAAAAGAAAGAAATTGGATGATAAAAGTGTAAAGTGTGTCTTGCTTGGATTGAGTGAAGAATCCAAGGCTTACAAGTTGTATAATCCCTTAACTAAAAAGATAATTGTTAGTAGGGATGTGAAATTTGTTGAATCTGATAAGTGGCAGTGGAACAGGAACAATGATGATAAAGGAAAGAAGATAATTGACTGTGATGAAGATGATCACAGAAGCACAGAAGAGCAGCACAACCTGGAAGAAGAGAATCAAACAGCTGAGAATGAGCATAGCTCCAATGACCAGAACAGTAATGGTGCTAGCACCAGTCAGAATCCAGAGACAACAGAAATAAGAGAAGAAGGCAATGATGATGCACAGGACAAGAGAATTAGGAAGCCACCATCATGGCTCAATGATTATGATACCACTGGCAGAGCTTTATTTGATGAGATGAGCCTAGCAGTGTTCAATACTTCTGAACCAGCAAGTTATGAAGAGGCAGCACAGAATCCTGTATGGAAACAAGCTATGGATGTTGAAATACAAGCCATAGAAAGAAACAACACCTGGAGACTTGTAGAGTTTCCTGCAAATGCAAGTGCCATAAGAGTCAAGTGGGTCTTCAAGACCAAATTGAATGAAGAAGGAAGAGTTGAAAAGCACAAGGCAAGGTTGGTTGCCAAAGGGTATGCACAAAGACATGGAATAGACTACAATGAAGTATTCGCACCAGTTGCTAGGTGGGATACAATTAGAGCAATCTTTGCAGTAGCTGCTCTAAAGAAATGGAAAGTTTATCAGCTTGATGTTAAGAGCGCATTCTTACATGGTGAACTGAGAGAAGATGTCTATGTTGCACAGCCTGTGGGCTATGTTATAAAGGGTGAAGAAACCAAAGTTTATAAGTTGCTGAAGGCTTTGTATGGCTTAAAACAAGCTCCCAGAACATGGTACAGTAGAATAGAATTGTATTTTAACAAAGAAGGGTTCATCAAGTGCCCTCATGAACACACTCTTTTTGTTAAGATAAATTCTAAAGGGAAATTACTGGTGGTAAGTTTGTACGTGGATGATTTGATCTATACTGGTGATGATGAACAAATGTGTGCTGATTTCAAAGAGTCTATGAAACAAGAGTTCGAAATGACTGACCTTGGAAGAATGAAGTTCTTCTTTGGAGTAGAAATTCACCAGACAGCTACTGGAATAAGCATCTCCCAGCAAAAATATGCAAGAGAAATACTTGAACGATTTGGCATGGAGAATAGTAAAGCAGTGTCAAATCCTATAGTGCCTGGAAGCAAGCTAAATAAAGATGAGGAAGGAAAGGCTACTGATGTGACTGTGTATAAACAAATGATAGGATGCTTGATGTATTTGACTGCTACAAGACCAGATTTAATGTACTCAGTGTGCTTGGCTAGCAGATACATGGAAAGGCCAACAGAAGCACATATGGTGGCTGTTAAAAGGATTTTAAGGTATGTGAAAGGGACAACAAAGTTGGGGATCATGTACAAAGCTGCAGACCAACAGACTGATCACAAAGGACAGCAACGGAATAAAATAACTGGTTTCACCGACAGTGATTACGCTGGGGATTCAGATGACAGAAGAAGCACATCTGGTTATGTGTACATGTTGAGTTCAGGTGCTGTGAGATGGTCATCAAAGAAGCAGCCTGTGGTCACTTTATCCACAACAGAAGCAGAGTTCATAGCTGCAGCTGCTTGTGCCTGCCAAGGTGTCTGGCTACGAAGAACTCTGGAAGCAATTGGAATAGAACAAGTTGGGTCTACTACTGTGTTTTGTGACAATAATTCCACAATTAAGTTGTCAAGAAACCCTGTGCTTCATGGAAGAAGCAAGCACATAGACATTAGGTTTCATTTCCTAAGAGACCTATGCAAGGAAGAAGTGATTGAACTTGTTTACTGCAACACTGCTGATCAGGTTGCAGATATTATGATCAAGCCTCTCAAGTTAGAATCATTCAGCAAGTTAAGGAAGGATCTGGGCATGGTTGAGATTGAGCCAACTATGATGAGTTAATCTGCCTCAGTACACTGGTTGCAGATTAGGAGAGGCATTGTTAATTCTAAAAATTAATTAATTCTAAAAACATACCATTTAATTAATTCTAAAAATTCTATTTACATGTTAAAATGCTTATATAAAAAAATTATATATTAAAATAATAGTTTATACCCATATAGTTAATATTAAGAAAAACGGCTAAAAATAGAATCACTGGAGTCTTTGTTGATTGCATCACAAGAGGCAAGCCCATAAAAACCACATTAAGTTACACATGATCCCACCACACAAAGCCTTGGACCAATTTGAAGGAGCTTAATTTAACAGCAATATGTCGCGTAATAAATGTAGGGCCAAAGAAATGGTCTTTGTTATTATAATTGACCAAATAGTAGTTTGATCAGGTATTTGTGGCATAAAACATGCACAACAAATGATATTTATGACTCCTAAAAACCTTCATAATTTGGCTGATTATAAATGCTCTTCGTTTGTGGAGACCACGATAACTGATAATCCAAATACAGAACACCATTTACCATCTAACTACTTCATTGGACAAGTTAAGTACATTGTTGCATCTAAAATATTCAGGTTCCATGTAACCTGTTGTTGCATCTAAAATATTCAGGTTCCATGTAACCTTAAGTTCCTCTAACGGTGGTTGTGACATATTTCAACCGGCGTCATAGGAACTCTCGGATACTTGGACC
The DNA here is from genome assembly GCA_963573325.1 of Astragalus glycyphyllos. NCBI lineage: Eukaryota > Viridiplantae > Streptophyta > Magnoliopsida > Fabales > Fabaceae > Astragalus > Astragalus glycyphyllos. Next base: position 70,532,018 of record OY754308.1, read on the forward strand.
CAGAATTGACTGAGAAGGCCAATGTTAATTGCTTTAAGTACTGTATTTTTTCATTAGATAACTGTCTTTATATATTAATCTTAACTATATACAATTGTTTGAAGAGTAAAAAAGACTATAAACAATTTTAAATATAAAATAAATGATTTAGACATTAAAAATGAAATATAACTACGGATGATCTGTCACTTGTTATAGGTGCTCTACAGAACTTTTGCTTTCTGTTTACTTTACTTTCTGTTCTGTGACGCTGGAGGTGTTAGCTCAATGGTAAGAGATCTTGTAGTTAAGGTGCTGAGATCAAGAGATCTATATGAAGTAATGTTTTTCTTATACATACAATCAACTTTTAGCTAAACATTTATCTTTTATGATATATTTAATCTACAATGTTTGCTCCTTGGCATTTTTTTTACGTTGTAGTGCTGCTTCTTTTGCTTGTTTGTTTTCCTAATAAAGGATTTCGGCCTAGTTCCCCATTGTTCTTTCATGCATGTACTCCTTTTTATTTATTTTTAAAAAATTGAGGTAGAATACTCTTTTTCCTTCTTATGATATTTCATTAAGGATAGTTTGCATTAGAAGGTTTTAGCATGTCTCTTTCAGAAAAAGACAAGGTATTGAAGCTTAAGAGGGCGAAAATGACTACAAAAGCAAATTATCTAACTGTGAAAAAATAGGTTGGTTACTGGATTAAAAAACTTGGTTAATTGGTATTGTAATGTGGTTTTTGGCTGGAAAAGTTTGACTAAATAACATTACTCTTGTTGGTATATGTGTCATTATTTCAATTGCCGACCGTTTATATTGTTTAGATTTATGGCATTATATGTGTATTTTTTGAAATGCTGATGTGGATCTCTTATTTGATTTTATGATCAATACAAAACAAGTTTTATATGACATAGAGAGCATAAATTTATATGATCAATACAAAACAAGTTTTATATGATCAATACAAAACAAGTTTTATATTACTCTCGCCACATTGCAAAATTCCATCCCACTATACATTTATTTAGGAATTTAATCTATCTTATTTTGAGTGTGTATGAGCTAGATGAAATAAGAGTTTAGCACTATATATGTAATACATGAAATGTTGTATTTGAAGATTATTAGTATCAGTGTGTATCACAAATTTTGGTTTGTCAGTTTTGATAAAATAAAATAGTAAACTTGAGTAAGTGCTTCAATGAAGTTAGTTTAAATAGATATGTGTTTGGTGTGATTGTAATCAAGTTGAGATGATTAGCAATTAATTGAACTGAGTAGAAAACACAAAGCAATCATATTTATTTTACACATAATTACTCTCTTTATATCGCTTTAAGTCTCAATCCCTTGAACTGAGTAGATGCAGTATATATCGCTAAAGAGAATAGTACATGTCTGTTTCCTTTTCCCTTTTTAACATTTCAACATTTTATGAAATGAGCAACTGAAACTGGAAAATGAATTTATACGCAGCAAGGTATGCCATTAATTTAAAGATATGTCCACGGGTGAGACTGAGAAAACTGAAACCATTGAATCACAAATATAATATCAAGCAATCAACCAAATTAAAGTCTTTAGAGAGAAACAAAAGTTTTGTGCATGATTTGCAAAGATTGAAGTCTTGTGTGTAAGATCATACCTTATACAATTTGCATATATCATGTTTACCAAATCTCAGCATGACAAATTTAGTTTAATAAGTAGTAATGCACCATTGATTTTTGATGCCAAAGCTATCTGGCAATACCACCATAAGAATCTTTAATGTTTTTTATATATAGTTCACAGAAAGACAAAAATATGGATGTAGCTAGGGTTTGTCTCAACTCAAACTAATTTACATAACATAATTAATGCCTTCTTTGATTAAGACATGTACATAATGCTTCCTCGCTAACTCTCAATTAATACCTAATTAACGCATAGACAAGTAAGCATCACTATTCCCCCCACAACAAAAATATATTGTAGTTTAGAGGGATATTTCAAAAGTAGGATGTCCTTGAAATCTCACATTTGAATCTGTTGTTCAAACTGTCACTCCACACAATATGTACTGATTCAAGTCGAGGACAAGTTGAATAATGCTTGATGGATTACTTTAGGAGATCATATCTCTTCCATGTGTTCATTACAATAGAATAATATCCTTTCCTGTGAACAAAATATAAAATAAAAATGAGTTATCTGATGCTACAAGGAACCTCTTAGCATTCTTCTAGAAAATAAAATTTAGAATTTAAAAGTCAACCTCAGTTAGATCCCACTAATTTGTATAACAAAAATATATGAAAAACAAAGGAGGTTCCTTCTTATTCAGATAAATTATCTCTATGAAGGGTAAATACAAAGGTAATTATGCATGCAACTAAGCGCGGTACAATACAGTAGCATACTAGCATTTCTTTCAGAAAAAACGGCTGCGACCATGATTTGGACTGAAATATCTTGGTATTTTGATTTTCCACGATCGGAATTGGGGTCACATCGGCTGCATTTGATAGCAATTATCCACTATACAACTGCAACCAATACTGCAATCGCAATCTAAAACCTATTACTGTTGAAGATGCTACAAATTTCTGGAAACTTCAAGAAACTAACACATAGGATTATAGTAATTATAGTATAAGACCTAGATTGTTCTAACATATTCTTGATTTTACTAGAGTATATTGTACTAAAGCTAGAATCTAGAATTCTCTAAATTATAGAAAATTAAGAACCGCCATAGTGAGGCGGTGATGTGTGGCCTATAAATATAGGCAGCCCATTTTGTGTAATAATCAAGCAAGAAAGCAATACAATTGCTAATAGTTTCAAGAAGTGTTACTATCTCACTTCTCCACCAATTTCTATCTACTATTCCAACTATCCACAATATCCTTTCTACTATCTTTCTCTATTTCTTTCTAAAAATACTAACAGTGGTACCAGAGCTACGTTCGGTCATCTATTGGGCGTAGATAAACTATCCAACTACCTACTAAAATCACTACCGTTATTCTACACTACTTCATAATTTTCTTAGCCAATGGCTAACAACACCCAATCATCATCCAATATTCAAGTCCCTACTTTTTCCGGTGAAAACTATGATTTTTGGAGCATTAAAATGAAGACATTTTTTTGCTCCCAAGATCTATGGGAAGTTGTAGAGGAAGGATTTACCGTTCCCGCCGATACTTCAACTCTTACTGCAGCTCAAAAGAAAGAGTTGAAGGAAAATAGGCAAAAAGATTCAAAGGCATTATACTTCTTGCAACAAGCTGTGGGTGACTCTATTTTCCCGAGGATAATGGGAGCTACTAGTGCCAAGGAAGCATGGAGTACACTACAGGAAGAGTTTCAAGGAACTGCCAAGGTACGTGCCGTCAAACTCCAAAGTCTAAGGCGTAAGTTTGAATTATTAAATATGAAGGAGTCTGAGACCGTACAAGACTACTATACTAAGATAAAAGAAATTGTTTCTCAAATGAGAGCCTACGGGGAAAATATTCTCGATAAAAGAATAGTTGAGAAAATTCTAATTTCTATTCCCCGTAAGTATGACCCAATCGTGACGACGATTGAGCAAACTAAGAATTTGTCTACTTTATCGGTGACTGAACTAATGGGCTCTCTTGAAGCTTATGAGCAAAGATTGAGTAGGCATGATGATGACTCTGTAGAAAATGCCTTTCAATCTAAGCTCAAATTTCGGCCTCAAAATAAAGGGTATGGAGGAAACAAGAGTAGTGGAGAAAATTCTAGAAACAAAGAGAACTCTAGAAATTTCTCAAAGAAAAATCAAGACGAGTATCCTCCATGTGGCATATGCAAGAGGACTAATCATGCCGAGAAAGACTGTCGATGGCGTGGAAAGCCACAATGTCGGCACTGTAAGAAATTTGGGCACGTGGAGAAGAATTGCTACAGTAAAAATAAGCATCATGCTAATTTCGTCGAAGAACATGAGAGTGTCCAAAATAAGCATGATGGTGAAGAACATCTCTTCTATGCTACTCAAGATTCCAACGATGACAAAGAAGGAACCTGGTACTTAGATAGTGGTTGTAGTAATCACATGGCTAAAGACGAGAGCATCTTCAAGCAAATTGACGACTCTGTCAAATCGAAGGTCCGACTAGGGAATGGTACTACCGTGGAATCGAAAGGCAAAGGCACTGTCATGGTAGAGACAAAGAAAGGTACGCGACTCATTAAAGATGTCTTACTAGTTCCCAATCTTAAAGAAAATCTCTTGAGCATCGGTCAAATGATAGAGAAAGGCTATGTCCTTCACTTTGAAGGAGATAAATGCATAATCTATGATAACACTAATAAAAGGGTCGAGATAGCTCAAGTAAAGATGGAGACGAGGAACAGAAGCTTCCCGATAAATTTTAAATATATAACTAACATTGCCATGAAAGTGCAAGCTGATGATTCATGGCTATGGCATCGAAGATTTGGCCACCTCAACTCTAAATCCTTAAAGTTGTTATATCAGAAGAATATGATGAGAGATCTACCATGTCTAAAAGAAGATGATGGAGCATGTGAAGGATGTCTTCTCGGAAAGCAGCACAGATCACCGTTTTCAACGAGCAATGCATGGAGAGCTAAAGATGTGCTAGAGCTCATCCACACAGACGTTTGTGGACCGATGAGGACGCCATCACTCGACAACAACAGGTATTTCATCCTTTTCATCGATGACTTTTCTAGAATGACTTGGGTCTATTTCATCAAAGCAAAATCAGAAATCTTTGGAATATTCAAGAAGTTCAAGGCCCTTGTCGAAAAGCAAAGTGGTAAACACATAAAGAGGCTCAGGAGTGATCGCGGAAAAGAGTATAACTCCCATGAGTTTGATAAATTCTGTGAGGATGAAGGCATCGAGCGACAACTTACAGTCGCATATTCTCCTCAACAAAATGGAGTATCTGAAAGAAGAAATCGCACGGTCATGGAGATGGCTAGATCAATGCTAAAGGAAAAAGGACTACCAAACACTTTTTGGGCTGAAGCAGTTTACACGGCTGTTTACATTATCAATAGATGTCCAACTCAAGCAGTCCAAGACAAGACTCCTATTGAAGCTTGGAGTGGACAGAAACCATCCGCTAAACATCTAAGGGTCTTTGGATCAATATGCTACATTCATGTCCCAGAACAAAAGAGGCACAAGTTAGAAGACAAGACAGTTCGAGGCATCTTCTTGGGATATAGTACACAATCAAAAGGCTATCGAGTTTACAACTTACAAACAAAGAAAATCATTATTAGTCGAGATGTTGAAGTTGATGAAGCTGCCGCTTGGAATTAGGATACAGAAAAAATTGAGAGAAGCAGCATTTCCCTTCCAGCACAACAACCTCAAGAAGAAGTTGAAGAAGTAACAGAATGTTCAGGTATGCCTCCTTCGTCTTCTCTTCAACAAGATTCCTCACCAGAATCTACTCCGAGACGAGTTAGATCTCTGGCGGATATATATGAAACTTGCAATTTGGCCATACTTGAGCCGGAAAACTATGAAGTAGCATCAAGGCAAGAAGTATGGGTCAAAGCAATGGAGGATGAGATTAAATCAATTGAGAAAAATAACACATGGGAGCTAGTAGACTATCCAAAAGATAAAGATATCATAGGAGTTAAATGGGTTTATAAGACAAAGCTTAACCCTGATGGCTCAATACAAAAACATAAGGCTAGACTCGTAGCAAAGGGCTACTCTCAGCAACCTGGAGTTGATTACAATGAGACATTTGCTCCAGTTGCTCGTCTAGACACAATAAGAGCTCTAATAGCTCTTGCAGCACAAAAACAATGGAGCATTTATCAGCTAGATGTCAAGTCTGCATTTCTAAATGGAGTACTAGAAGAAGAGGTTTATGTTGAGCAACCACAAGGCTTCATCAGCAAAGGAAATGAAGATAAAGTGTTGAGACTAAGAAAAGCTCTATATGGTCTCAAGCAAGCTCCTCGAGCATGGTATAGCCGAATTGATCAATACTTCATCGATCAAGGATTCAGGAGGAGCAAGAGTGAGCCAACACTATATGTCAAGACCCAAGGTCAAGATGACACTCTCATTGTCTCCTTGTATGTAGATGATCTAATCTACACAGGAAACAACACTAAAATGGTGGCTAAATTCAAAGAAGATATGATGAAGACATTCGAGATGACAGATCTTGGATTGATGAACTACTTCCTCGGCATAGAAGTAAAACAACAAAAAGAAGGGATATTCATCTGCCAGAAAAAATATACGGAAGCACTATTGAAGAAGTTCAACATGAATGAATGCAAGCCAGTAGCTACTCCACTTGTGACAAATGAGAAGTTACAAAAGGAAGATGGAGCGCCAGAAGCTGATGCATCGCGCTATAGAAGTTTGATCGGGAGCCTACTATATCTTACGACTACACGACCAGACATCATGTATGCTACTAGTCTACTGTCAAGATTCATGCAGAAGCCAAGTCAAGTTCACTATGGAGCAGGAAAAAGAGTTCTAAGATACCTCCAAGGCACAAAGGAGTTTGGTATATGGTACAGAACCACGACCAACTCAAGATTGCTTGGCTACACTGACAGTGATTGGGCAGGATCAATTGATGACATGAAGAGTACATCAGGCTATGCCTTCTCACTGGCATCAGGATTTTTCTCATGGGCGTCTAAGAAGCAAGCAACAATTGCACAATCAACCGCGGAAGCCGAGTACGTGGCAGCAGCAGAAGCGACAAGTCAAGCTATATGGCTTCGGAGAATATTGGAAGACATGGGTGAACAAGAAGATCATCCTACCACAATCTACTGCGACAACAAGTCAGCTATAGCAATGGCAAAGAATCCGGTTCATCATCACCGAACAAAGCACATTGCTATAAAATATCACTTTATCAGAGAAGCAGAGACAACCAAGCAAATTCAACTAGAGTACTGCACAACAGAAGATCAAATCGCGGACATATTCACGAAGGCACTACCAAGACCAAGATTTGAGCAACTACGAATGATGCTTGGAGTTTCCAAAATTTGTATCAAGGAGGAGTGTTGAAGATGCTACAAATTTCTGGAAACTTCAAGAAACTAACACATAGGATTATAGTAATTATAGTATAAGACCTAGATTGTTCTAACATATTCTTGATTTTACTAGAGTATATTGTACTAAAGCTAGAATCTAGAATTCTCTAAATTATAGAAAATTAAGAACCGCCATAGTGAGGCGGTGATGTGTGGCCTATAAATATAGGCAGCCCATTTTGTGTAATAATCAAGCAAGAAAGCAATACAATTGCTAATAGTTTCAAGAAGTGTTACTATCTCACTTCTCCACCAATTTCTATCTACTATTCCAACTATCCACAATATCCTTTCTACTATCTTTCTCTATTTCTTTCTAAAAATACTAACAATTACAGACCCAAAGTCAATCGTAGTTCTACAAATAGTACAACCGAAATATGTGATCTGAACCATGGAACACACTGCATAATCATCCAACTAATTAAACATATGATAATTTATGTGCAAATGAAATACTCACTAGGAACACACTTGAACTTATTTCATAACCATGTTTAAGGAGCATACTAGTCCAGCAAGCCTGCCGTACGAAAGTTTATTTAGAAATAATTATATGAAATTATAAGATTTGCAGTGCAGCTTGTTAGTTCATCCACATCAACTAATAAGAAAATCACGTAAGTGTATTAAATTCTTAACTAATAAGCATCCATCACACACAAACTGGCTTAGCCAAATATGAGGAGAACAATAAATCATACATCCTCCTCCTCTACTGGTTATAGGAGCTTATTTTTCTACAAGCTACAAATATAGTATGCTAAAAAAACAAGCCAATCTGAATGGCAAGATTCTCTGGTCTACTTGAAAAGATGCAACAATATATAGATAGTATGAATGAGCTTAGAGAAGAAAAGAGCATTAATATATCTTCCTTAGCTCCAGTACAGACCTAACCATGACAGCTACATTTAAAAAACATAAGAAATAGAAACACATTACAAGCAACAAACTAAAATAATTTGATATTGCAAGAAAAGCAATACAAAACATATTGATTGCTGATACAGAACATATTGCAAGAAAAGTAATTTTTAGGATCCTAATGTAAATTCTGCAATTGAAATTGAAACTGAAATACAAAACAAAACCAAGTACCAGTTGGTTTTGAATTTGAATCATCCAATTCCAATAAAACTATCTAGCAAAAAAGTACCAGATGCAAAAATAAGTGCAGTTATTTTTGGTTCTCGGATCCTCATAATCACAGCAGCAAAACATATTAAGCATGCAAGTTAATTTTAATCAATGATTCCAGATAAGTGGTTAATGTCAATTAATGTAATATTGATACAGAACTTATAGATCAATCAAGCTTCTCTGGATCAGTTAGAAAGACTGCAGTTTTTGAAAAAGCACATAGACCAAACTCCTTAGTTGAACATAGTCAACCTTCATTGAACTTGGGATGCAATAACAAGGCATTCTATGAAGCACACACAAGTATAAGTAGGTGAAATTCATAACTAATGAACAAAACTTGTCTTGGGATTGTACTCGATCTGCATTACGAGCTTGAAGCGCAATTAATTTGAACTCCAACTTACAGTCCAAATTGACTGTAGACACAATATTTCTGGCACTACAAATTACAAATTACAAGTAGTATACATTCTTAGAGATTCTAATGAACACATAAGCCAATCATTATCCACTCATCAGAACTGAAACTATCTCAATATTTCCACAAGTACATTGCATATATTTTGAGTTCATTGTAGCACAAACACACAGGGACATCAACCTAGAAAAGAACACACTGCATGCAATTCCATATTGGAGTGTAACTTGGGCGAATAAACATGGCATTGCAGCCGCCATTTAAAAGCACTGGTACTCCAATTATGCTAAGGGGTCTTCATATAGTTCACCAAATCGCCGTCTCACATCAGCAAAGTATTGAGGCCATAGGGGATACTCGTCGAACCTTTCTCTCATGTAGTTGAGATGCCATTGCAGCGCTAATCCCTCGAGATGAATCGAAGCCAAACGCACTTTTAAAGCCACTCCTTAACTTTCTTTCCATCAAGGGACAGAGAGTGATAGAGGGCGAGAGAGTGACAGAGAGTGATTGAACTTTAAAATGATTATCCCGTTAAATTTAAATTGGTAGTTTAAAGGAGATATCTTTGTATAAATAGTTATATTGCATTCATTCAATGATGAGGTAGTACAATACAAATAGCTAGTACACAAGAGTATACAGCTTAAACCTTCTAGAATGCATTGCTATTGCTGAAATCGTAAAGATGCAAGTATAATAGAAAAGTGTAGTATATTATATATATTTATATTTATTGGTGTTAGTCCTACTAACCAGTAATTAGCAAAGTAATAAATAATAAAATGCAAGGAAAATGCACTTGACCTACTAGAACCAGTCACACAAATACATTAATTAAAAACTAAATTTCTTCCTCAAAAGAGAGACCAACTCATTCTCATTCTCATTCTGATTAGGCTTAGGAATCCTCTTCAAAATTTTAGGTTTAGGATTTGTCTCAAATTTCTTCTCTTTTTCCTTCTTCTCCCTTTTTTCTCTCTTCTTCTCCCTATTTTCTCTCTTCTTCTTAATCTCAGCATTTCTCAACCGAATCTCTGCATTCAACTGCTTTACCCTTGCCTGATACGCTGTTTTGATCCGCTCCTCTTTAAACACTGTTCCCGACGACGCAGGATCTGATGATGATGATGATGATGATGATGATGAAATCGCTGATCTCTTTGCGGGTGGAGGGATAGCACCGTCGATTTCCATGGAGTCCTCGATTGCTTGCGCTTGTTCACGTTTTCTTTTGTAGGTTTCGCCGCCACCCTCGTCTATGGAAGTCATCACTGTGGTGTGCGAAGAACGCTGAACTGAACGCTTTTTTTTCACAATGAATGAAAGAGAACTGAACCCTAACGCTTTTGTAGGTTACTGGGTACTGCTTTAATTAACTTTGGGCTCAAGATTATTTTCATACCCACTTTTACTGTTTTTTTTTACCCCCACAATATCCCCTAATACCCCCACATATTGCTTATTCCGAAAATACTCTTGACATTTGGACTTGAACAGAATTATCAAAGTATTAGGTAAACAACATAAATATGTGGCCTTTCAAAAAAACGGAAATACAAAAGAGATTGATAAATCCGTTATTGATAATTTTAGGTAATAGGTTTATCTACTAATAAGATACTTCCATTTTGTAATTTTGTACAAACTCTTTTATCTATTAATGATCCAACCATGGCGTAGCTTCATCAGATAAAAAGTGCTCCCACTGAAAACCAATTGGAGGCAATGGACACTCAGGCAAGAGCGCAACATGCACCTAGTGACAATTGTTCACGGGAAGAATATGGATAATGCTCTGACTCTTAGTAGATGAATAAGAACCTCTCAAAGGCAAATAAGTATATGAGTTGTAGTCCCCTTCCACATCAATAATTTCTGCAACGTAAGAGTGGAAATGGAGGGGAACCCATGGTAATAGTTTTTTAGAACCCACAACCTTATCAAAATGAATCTTAAGCATACCATCCATCTATTCCCAACCCCTACATAAGTCGCCTCTAGAATTCCCCAATGCCCTCTTTAAAGCCCAGTGGGCCCACTCAACCCTTAAATAAAAACAAATTTAAACATCCATATAAAACAATGTAAAAGTCAAACAAAATTAAGCATACCTGTTGGTGGTTGTATTCCCTAAGTGTGCCACCCGATTAGTCCATGCCAAACTAAATTTGTGCTTAAGAGGAGCCAACCATGTATCATGCAAGTACTTCATGAGAAGGGGAAAATCGATACATGAGTGATCTCTTCAACCTCCCTAAGTACTCAACCTCGTCAAGTGAATCAATAAGACTTTGCCAAAGAGAGATCATTGACTCTTGCCTATCCACGTGCACATACTCTTTAATATTTACTTTCATATTCTTAGTTACGTGCCACAAACAAAGTGAACATATAGAGGATAGAAATACATCATGAATGTCACTCATAAGACCAAGATCCCAGTCAGTCAAGAAAAGTTTAGGTGAGCGTATATCGAACAAATCTTTCAACATTTGTAACGCCCATGTAAAATGAGACTCACGCTCATGTTCTAAATATACAAATGCAACTGAGAAGGCTATCTCGGTCGAAGTGACACCCACAATCTCCCATAAAAGTATTCTGTATTTGTTAGTCTTGTAAGTGTTGTCTAGAATAAGAACCTTCGGAAACAATCTAAATAACTTGATAGAAGTGGCATGCGCCTACATGATGTCACTAACCACATTTGTGCTCTCAACTTTCCTGCTCCAATATAAATACTTCTCAAATTCTATCAATCTCATTAGCTTCTGAATATCAGTTTTAGGACCCTTCAAAGAGTACATGTAGATGTAACGCTGCCTATATAGTTGGGGCGTAGAAGTCATATTGCCCAAAAAATTATTCTTCAAAACATTTATACATCTTTTGGGGCAACCTCAATGACATGTGTTCATCGACCATAGCATTTTATTTTAATCAACATATAAAATGCTATTTTCAATTTTATTGAGAACAAATTATTTTTGAATAACAATGATAAATATTTAATTTGAAAGATAAAATTCCAAAAAATTATATTTTTGTATATTGAAACATGTAAATATATATTTAAATTTATGTTAATTTTTTATAATTTAATATTTACTAGTGATATTTATTTATTTATTGTCAAAAAAAGTGAGATATATTTATAGAAAAATAAAATAAAATAAAATAAAGTTGACTAATGTAGCGACATAGATATACACTAACAAATCATTTCACATAGTATTATGACATTTAATAATAATAGCACTAGTAAATTTTAGACTAAAGTATATTTCCAGTCTCCCCGTAAGTAAGGAGCTAAATGGATAAAAGATAAATATTTATATTTATATGATTCTAGTACTGAATGCCAGGCCTTTAAATGTCTATTTCATATTCACTTTATGGCTCTATTTGGTAAAAAGTAGAGGCTACGGATAGTGAACGAGCTAGCGAATAGCGGATAATAGAGCTGAAAGCAAATGATGTGTTTGGTAAACTAGCAGTTAAAATAGTTGATAATTGTAAAATGAAATCTTCGTCAAAAAAATAATGTAAAATGACATAAAATGATATTTAATTAATGAATAAATTATTTAACGATTACAAAATATTAATGAAGAAAGAGAATTACTTTAAGAAAAATAAAACGGGTAAAAATGTCAAAAAAGTGAAGTGCTATCCGCTAGCGTTTGAAAAAAAACACTACTTGAAGTAGAGTCTAAAAAAAATGCTAAACGCTACCCAAAAAATGTTAAATGCTGTTGTGTACCAAACACACACATGCTTTTCACATGCTAGTTTTATCCGCTAGCACATGGGGTGCGCCAACAAAGGCTGTCTTCATGTATTTTTTTCTTTAAAAACTATCCTATTAGAATTTCATGTTTTTATGACAACAACTACCACATTAGAATTGCATGTTTATGTGACAACAACTACTGTTGGAATATTTTATTCCAATATCATAAATAATGGGCATATATTCTTTATTAATTATATTAGCTATTTATCAATTAGGAGCTTTGATTGATATGTGATCAAAATAAGTAAAAGGCTATATTGGATTTCTAATTATATAATTAATTAATTAATTATTATTGATATGGGCCCAATATGAGTGGATGTCAGTGATAGCCCATTAGAGGGATAATGGGAACCCTAATAGACTGTCACACTATAAGTAGGCTATGGTCCCCAATATACCGGACTAACCGCACTATACACACGTTTACTCTCTTCTCCCCATCTGAAGAGAATCTAAGGCATTAGGAGTCCCGGTTGAGGAAGAACCATAAAGCCGACGAGTAACTGTTGCTCGTTTCACTCACTCCTTTTCTTGTAAGGATCCCTTCTCCGCTTCTTTGCTATGGATCCAGGTATATATCTAATCCTTGATATATCAACATGTCGTAGATCCTAAGGTTATCAAAGTCATGGCTTTGTTCTTGATTATATAGAAGCATGCTTGTATATTGCATGTTTATGTGACAACAACTACCGCATTAGAATTGCATGTTTACAAGATAAAATTCCAATTTTTTTTATATATATATACCCATCCTCTCCTCATTTTTCACACCTCTCATTTTTTATACGCCTCTCTGATAATATATATGGCAAAGAAAAGAAAACACGAGTCATCACCATCTAATTCCTCGCTCTCGCAAGATAAATCTGATGACAGTGAGGAAGTTCAAGATGATGGTGTAGATTACACGCAGGGAGAAGAAGTTATTGTTGATGGGCTAGTAGTTGGTAAGGATGGGAAAGTACTTAGGCCAGTGTTTGTTCCTAAGAATAGGATTAAGAATGATGAGGGTAAGAAGGGCAGGTACGACGACAGCGAAGATGATGATGAGGACAGCGATGATGATGGTGATGATGCTGATGCTGATGATGATGAGGAGGAGGAGGAGAAGGATGAAGATGAAAAGAAGTGAATTGGGGGGATGGTAATGGGTAGTTAGTTAATTTAGTATGGGTATATGTTTATTTATTTGCATTTTTCTTTTTTGGGGGAATACTCTTTCCAGGCTCCCCTACTTTTGTATATATGCTTATTATATATTAGATGTATTTCCATTCACTTGTGGTATTTTGCCTATTTTTTTTTTTATGGGTTAGTAAAATTTCTTTTGGCATTAGTACTACTAGAGAATTATATTGGCATTGGCTCAAAGTCATGTTGTCCTAAAAACTAACAAACAAGACAAAAAATGGTACAGAACTAACTCTTTCAACTAGAAAACAAAGACTAAAAGTAGCAAGTACATTTTGTTTCCAATATTTTTACATACGGAGAAAACGAAAAAAGAAATATAAAAATAGTAATAGGGTGTGTTCTACAAATAATATAATGAGAGGTGTATTAATAATATAATTTTAACATTAAACCTAAACCATACAATCTCTGTATTCCACATCTCGCCCTAACAAAGGAAACTCGGATCCTTATTCTGGAGGAGTATACTCAGATCCTTATTGTTAATGCTGATAACGTTGGATCTAACCAGCTTCAGAACATTCGTAGAGGTCCACGTGGTGATTCTGTTGTCCTTATGGGTAAAAATACTATGATGAAGAGATCTGTTAGGATGCACTCTAAGAAAACTTGGAATAATGTTTTCCTTAACCTAATTCCCCTCCTCTGCGAGTTTTCGTTTGTCTAATTTTCTATATTGTAATTGTTTTTTTAATCTTGAATGACTAATTGGTAGTTTTGTTTTAGTTTTTGTATGAGATAAAGTTCTGAACTTCAATAGGTTGTTTTTTTGTTGATATGTACTCATTTCAATAAGTTTTCCTTTTTCTATTAAATAAAATTGAATTTTGATGCTTTTTCAGTTCAGTTACTAGATTAGATTGAGCGTTGTTTGTATTATTATTGATCGATTTTTGAACTTTTTTTGATGGATTTGTATAATGTGTGGTTAAACCAGGGAAAAGGTGACTTGAAGGAGGTCAGCGATAAATTCACCTTCAACAATTATAATATTTCATGTTGCCTTATAGGTGTTTTCATACCCAATTTTGTCCGATCCTTTTTACTACTTGTTTTTTCTCGTCTAATTTACCCGTTAAATTACAGCGAGTTTGTTTTCGGGCCTAATTTTAACAAAGTGTTCTAATCGGGCCTTATGTTCATGTTTAAGTGCATTTTAGCGTTTGCGATTGGGCCTAAAATCAATGCTTGTTTGATTGGGCTCTACAAATACACCTCAATATGATATGTAGATCACTCTGAATTATTATCCGTAGGTCACTTTGAAATATAATCCGTAGATCACTTTAAAAGAATGGCTCGAAGGCCGGAGTAGAAGAGAAGAAAATATTTCGAGAGAGAAGAGAGAAACACTTGAGGAGAAAATTCTTGATCGTCAAGTGTTCGGTGTGAAGAATGAACTGAGGGAAGGGCCTATTTATAGGCGTCAGAATTGACTTGTTGCGAAAGTCTAGAGGATAAGGACGGAGCTGCTTGCACTCCAAGTAGCTCTCGTTCAACGAATCTGTACGCAACGGTTAGTTCATCGTATCCGGACGGTTCAACGAATCTGGACACGCAACGTACCAAAAAATAAAATAATATTTAATTATTTTCGCAAAAATTTTATTTACACCTCACAAGCCAAGCCCAAGCCCAAGCCCGGCCCGGCTGAGCCGGTCGGTTGGGCGACTGCGGCGGCGCGCGCGTGAGTGGTGGTCAGATGGTGTGCGTGCTTGCACGTTTACAAAACTGGGTACCCTTTGGGCCCCAACCCAAAGGTGTGAAGTCACCACTTATAAGCACTCTTCAAGTGCCTAGTCCAAGCAATGTGAGACTTTTTAATTCACAACCCATGCTCCAACAATCCCCCACTTGAATTTAAAAGGAAGTTTCAGAAATAGCGTCAAACGCTTCTATAAGATTGTGCATAAGCAGAGGTGTCATACGACTTGAACCTTGCATAGCGGTTAAGATTTAGATTCAACAAGAGTGACACGTAGTCTTGAACTCTATCTCTAATCGTCAAAACCACACACAACCCTTTCAATAGGTGTATTCTCAAATGCTCGTGCTTTTATGGCCATGCACGTCTATCCCAGTTTAGTGAACGCTCTAGGAATTTCTGCCCAAAATTCCTTAGGAAGCGGCCCCACTTCCACATTCACAAAGGTGAGTCTATCAAGAGTACTCCTGTAGCTAGGTACTCCACTCCACATAGAGTATAGGTCCAATTAAGAGTTTCTATTATCTCAACCTTACGTCGCTTCAGGAATCATGCTTCTTTACTTTTAATAGCATGTTCATTCCTATCACATCACAACTTGTTATTACCCATTGAACCTAATTCTTGGGATCTCCAGTCTTTTAGGTCGGGTTACCATCGTGAGTGACTCATGGTTCTAAAGGCAGTAGTCCCATCCTCTGAGATGTATTTTGGACTTTCTCTCTGGCCAATCCTTCGTCAAAGGATCGGCTAAGTTCTGATCAGTGCGTATATGATCCACTCTCACAGCTCCTTTTGACATTAACTCTCTAACTGTGCTGTGCTTACGACGTATTTGTCATCTCTTACCGTTGTAATAACGATTCTCTATTTTTGCGATAGCCGCGGTACTATCGCAGTGGATCAACACAGCTGGCATCGGTTTTTCCCATAAGGAAATCTCTGCTAGTAGGCATCTTAACCAACTAGCTTCTTCACTGGCTGTGGCCAATGCTATCATTTCAGACTCCATAGTGAACTGAGCCAATATGGTCTGTTTCTTTGATTTCCAGGAGACTGCACCACCGGCTATACTGAATATATAGCCGCTAGTAGCTTTGGAATCATCAGATAGAGTATTCCAATCAGCATCGCTGTACCCTTCAAGTACAGCTGGAAATCTCTGAGAATGTAATCCAAGATTCATGGTCCTTTTCAGGTATCTCATGACTCTTTCAATAGCATGCCAATGCTCTATACTAGGTCGACTAGTAAACCTGCACAACAATCCCACAACAAAGGCAATGTCGGGTCTAGTACAATCAGTGGCATAGCTTAGACTGCCAATGATGCTCGCGTATTTCGTTTGTCTTACACTGTCTCCAATGTTCTTAAAGAGCTTGACACTCGGATCATATGGTGTACATGCAGGTTTACAATCAAAGTAATCATATTTCTTTAAGATCTTCTCAATGTAATGAGATTGATCCAAAGAAATTCCCTTCTCGGACCTAGTGATCTTAATACCAAGTATAACACTGGCTTCTCCGAGGTCTTTCATATCAAAGTTGTTGCACAACAATGATCTCACTTTATCAACAGCATGAATGTTTGATCCAAATATGAGTAGGTCGTCTACATAGAGACATATGATAGTGCAAATGTCATTCTCGGTTTTGTAATAAATGCATTTGTCACTTTCATTCATTTTAAACCCATTCGATATGATCAAATTATCAAACTTCTCGTGTCATTGTTTAGGAGCTTGTTTTAGACCATACAGAGACTTATCCAACTTACAGACCTTGTGTTCTTGCCCATGAACTACAAACCCTTCAGGTTGCTCCATATAGATTTCTTCTTCTAGTTCGCCATTTAAAAAGGCAGTTTTTACATCCATTTGTTGTACTTCTAAGTTATAAATAGCGGCCACCGAAATTAGTACCCTTATAGATGTAATTCTTGTAACGGGCGAGTATGTGTCGAAGAAATCTATATTCTCTCTTTGTCTAAAACCTTTGGCTACAAGGCGAGCCTTGTATTTATCAACAGTGCCATCAGGTTTTAGTTTCTTTTTCAAGATCCATTTACAACCAATGGGTTTGCAACCAGGAGGCAAGTCCACTAAGTGTCATGTCTTTTAGACTCTAGAGAATCCATCTCATCATTTATGGCTTCTTGCCACAAATCATCATCCAATGAAGACAGAGCTTCTTGAAGGCTCGTAGGATCCTCCTCTAATGTATAGACCTCATAGTCAGGTCCATAGTCTTTAGCAACACGTGCTCTCTTACCTTTTCGAGGCTCTATTTCTCTTTCTTCATTGTTTTCAACGTTCCTAGGCACTGAAACTTTACCAGTTCCGGTGCCCCCACTATTTCTTGATTTAAAGGGAAATTCACTTTCATAGAATTCAACATCATTTGACTCTATGATCACTTTTGCAGGTCATAAAACCTGTATATTTTGCTATTTACTGCATAACCAATGAATACACATTCATAGGCTCTACTGGCAAGTTTAACTCTCTTAGGGTCTGGGATTCTTACATAAGCTAGACAACCCTATGTTCGAAAATAAGACACATTTGGTTGTCTTTTCTTTATTATTTCATAAGGAGAAATTTGATTCCTAGACTTAGGAACTCTGTTCAGTGCATAACACACAGTTAGTAAAATTTCTCCCCACCAGTGAGTTGCAGCTCTAGAGTTGAGCATAATGGCAACCGTCAGTTCAGTAAGAGTTCTATTTTTTCTTTCTGCTTTACCATTCATTTCAGGTGAATATGGTGCAGTCGTTTCATGTATGATCCCATTCAACTTATAAAAGTCATTAAATAATTAAGGTTCTCTCTCCACGAAGCCTTCTCTCTCTTGAAAACTGAAATTTCGCTCTCTCTCTCTTATGGAATGTTAGAAACGGCGCATGAGAAGAATGGGGAAACAAAATTAGGGTTCTTTCAAATACTTGCCTTATATACTCTTTTTTTTAAAAAAAAATATAATGTCAGATTACTAATACACCCCCATCGTTTTACTTCGCGCACCGCACAAAAGGTTTACTGTTTTACGCAGATCAACACCCAAAAACGAAGTGGGCTTGCTTTCTGCACTCCCCTTTTTCTCAAATACAACTCCCTGTCTTATTAAAACAACCCCTTTTACTAATACAACCCATTTTTTTTATTTTTATTTCTTATTCAAAAAACATTTTCCCTTTTTTTAACAAGAGTTTACAATTAAGTAAATATTTTACTTCAACAATATAAATAGGGGATTAAGTCGACTGTACAGTCGGGTTAGTAAACTTTCTGGGACCACTAAAGAACCGTTGGATCAGGCCCTAAAATCCCTATTCAAAATAAACGATTTCAAAATAAATAAAAAAACAAAGCACAAAACATTTTTCTCAAACAAAAAACAAATTTTCAAAAAAGGGGATTAAAGACAAATGAACTGATCACTAAGAGTCTTAAAATCCCTAAATAAAAAATATCAAGCAAACAAACTTTTTCTACCAAGAACTACGTAGGTAACCTTCCCCATGCATAACCGACTCCCGAACCCAAATCTGGTCTCAAGGACCCTTATCCATTCCAAAGGGGATTTTCCAATATTTACCCTAAAACTAAAATTTGGTGGCGAATTCATCTTTCGAACTTCGAGGAATCCTCTCCCGGATTTTTCGGTTGCTACAGGTGTACTACCATATTCAGCTGTATATAATATTGTGATTGTGATATGATTATGAAAATGTTGGTTTGTTATTTTTCCCATTGAATTTTATTGCTAAGGCTGTTATGCTTATGTGTATTGATATATTCTCCTCATTTCAGGTTCTCAACAATATTCCAAGTGGAAATCATTACCCCTGTTGAACTCATTAAGAAGGGAGACATGGTGGGGTCTTCTGAAGCTCCTTTCTGTTTATGATAACGGCTCAGTGTTCAGCCCCAAGGTTCTTGATCTTACTGAGGATGACCTCATGGGGAAGTTTGCTATTGGTGTCTCAATGGTTACTTCCCTTTCATTGGCTGGCCATCATCATACCAAACACTTGCTGCTACCCCTCACATGTTTGTCAATGCCTACAAGACTGTTCTTGCTGTTGCAGTAGCAACTGAATATTCTTTTCCTGAGGCAGACAAGGTTAAGGAATTCCTTAAGGTATGACTTTGTTGACAGTTGAATTACTTGACAGTAAATTAGTGATCAAATATTTCTTTGTTTCTTATTCATTGGTTTTTGTTCAATGAATAAGAAACAAAGAAATGAATAAGGTTAAATGGAAATTAAATGCAATGATTTTGTGCAATTGAAGGAAACCTATGTAGCTTTGATGATGGACAAATAGAGCAATTGCTAGAAGTCTAAATTAAGGAATATTAAGAACCGCCATAGTGAGGCGGTGATGATGTGTGGCCTATAAATATAGGCAGCTCCATTTTGTAATGATCAAGCAAGATAGGTAACATTGTCCTACTAATTTAACTGTAGCTCGTCTGGCTTGCAAGGGCCCCATATTCTTCAAGGTTGTAGGTTTGATCATTGGAGTGATTATTTTGATTTTGTTTTGGATTTATTCAGTTATTTCTTGGTCCCATAACATCCCATTAATTAGTTTGTCAAAAAAACATGCTATTAATTAAATTTTGTTTTGACAACAAACATAATCAATTATTAGTCATAATTTACCTATCATGTTCCACATTTATTCTCTCCTTCTTAAAAAAAATGTTTGTTCTCTCCATAGACTATGCAATACCATAATTAATACTTTTCTAATTGTTGTAGTTTGTTTAAGCCCAACTTTAAAAATAAAAAATGTTTTAATTGATTCATAAATTTTTTACTTGACTTAAATTTTATATTTATTTTTACTGAACTTAAATTATTTAAATATTTCAGAGTTACTTGACTTAAATATTTTTACTATGATGCCCAACAATTTTTTTAAGAGTTAAATATGTTTTTAGTCCCTAAAAGATTTGTGAATCTTGTTTTTAGTCTTTATAAAAGATTTTCACTCACTCCTTACATTTTCCTCAATTAATTTTTAGTCCCTCTAACTTTTAATAGTGTTTTTTAAACTTTTTATAATGCTTCTACAAAATATTATATTAAAATATAAAAAGGGTCTCGTTTAACGTTGGGCCGACCCTGCCTATAAATATAGGCAGATCCATTTTGTAATGATCAAGCAAGATGGCTAGTATTGTACGGTGGCTTTTATGGTCCACAAAGCCATCTTTTTGTGTAACAAACACAAACAGGTCAGTTACCTACAATAGCCAATATTCTTAGTTTCCCATCATTCCGAATTTAGCCTTGAATTTCTAAATATTGAAGACAAACCCACTCCTAAATTCTGTATTTATACTGCAGACCCCATTACAAAGACAAAAATAATGTTTTTTTTTTATAATGGAAAATTTCTGGATATTGTAATGTTTTTATATTATTATATTAAAATTCTGGAAAAAATATTCATTAAAAACAAACGGGATGTTATAACGTTTTTATATTATTATATTATAAAAAGAAACCAAATATATTATTTTTGTCCCATCTGAAAAATATCACTACATTTTAACGCTTTCACTGTTAACAACGTTTAATTTAAAATTTTTTTTATTGAATAACATATTGTTTATATTTAACAATTATTGTAACTGTTCCGATTAAAAATTAGGAATTCATTATGACATCTATATTTAAGAAAATAAAAATATTGGTTGAATTTAAATATATTTACCTACTTCAAAATAATTAACTAATTGGTTTGAGCAATAAATAAGCTCGGGTTCGAACCATTGTTGTGGCAAAAAAACTCGATTGAGAAGGGGGAATTAAACAAACTGGCAAAACTGGGTACACGTTCCAACCAAGTTCCTAGACTGGCAAAGCCAGATACACGTGGTCAACCAAGTTCCCTTGTGTAGTGTAGATTAGTCACCGGTAAAGCTGGTGCAAATGTTCCCAAATTCGTTTTACCATGAATTTTTTAATTTACGTATTAATCATGAACTATGGCAAATGTAAAGTAAATAACTATGAATCTTTATGTCCCTTATGCTGGCAGGCCACTGAAACGCAGCTTCATCTATTTTTGGGCTGCTCTTTTGCTAAGGAGATATGGACTAGGGTTTGTGAGTGGCTTCGGACTAATCTTGTTGCGGCGGATAGCTTGTTCGATCATTGTCTTTAGTGGGGGCCGGAAGTTGAGTAAAGGGAAAAAGGTTAGGAGAACAAAACACTTAATTTGATTGACTATGTGTTGGAGCATTTGGTTGGCTAGAAATGCACTTCTATTCAAGAACGAGGAGCCTATCATTGACTCTATTATTTTTCGCATCAAACAATTATCTTGGAGATGGTTGGTTTATAGATCTCATTGTAATCTCAATTTTGATGTGTCTTCTTGGTGGCTTGATCCACTTCATTGCCTAAACAAAATGTAACTCTTGTTATTTGGGTTTGAACTCCTCTAGTACTTTATCAATGAAGTATTGCTTATCTAAAATAAATAAATAAATAACTATGTCAAAAAAAAAACTATAGCCAACTGAAAGTGTCAAAAACGGAAAAACAATAAAAGGAGGAAAGTTAAATACTTCATTTTTCATTTTTACTTGTAGTTATTTGTTTATTAAAAAGGTTCCTCTTTGCAATTAACTAATTT
Source organism: Astragalus glycyphyllos (assembly GCA_963573325.1). NCBI lineage: Eukaryota > Viridiplantae > Streptophyta > Magnoliopsida > Fabales > Fabaceae > Astragalus > Astragalus glycyphyllos. The sequence continues at coordinate 70,554,026 of OY754308.1, forward strand.
AGTCTATAGTATACACCTTACAAGTAGCTCTTAAAAAATTTGGACCACACAAATAAAATAATATATATCAAGGGCATTGAACCCCTTTGTGCTTGAAACACAAAAAGTTGGCTTTGTGGACCATAAAAGCCACCGTATTGTACTACTATTTGACAAGAATTGTTGAAATCCTCCCACGGAAATCATTCCCTCTTACCACTAGTTTTTATTTCTCAAAACTATTTTCACTACTAAAAGTTGGAGTAGAACCTTTATTAAGGATAACTAGATTTGGAGACTTGCATCATTGATTTTTCTGCCAAAGCTATGTGGCGCAACCACAGTAAGAATCTCTAATGTTCTTCATATATAGTTCAAAGAAAGACTAAAATATGGATGTAGCTAAACTAAAACTAATTTACATAACATCTTAGATTAAAACATGTACATCATGCTTCCTTGCTAACTCTCAATTAATACCTAATTAAAGCATAGAAAAGTAAGCATCACTATTCCCACGCAGCAAAAATGTATTGTAAATTTTGAAGGATATTTCAAAAGTAGGATGTCCCACTTTGCCTAGCTTAATTATGAAATTTCTAAAGGTTTATATATGACGTGTTTTTTGAATTGTAAGAAAACTTCATAAAGGAATGTGTTTTTATGCACAAATAAGCTGTTCATAGAGTAGGGTCATGGCATGACGTCTACCCTTCTCGGAGATTTAGATGTCCTTGCCAACATACTTCTTTTTTGAATTTTCAGTTTAGCCTAAAAATGAACTTCGCTCATCTACAATAATCTTTCGTTTGACTTTAGATTGCATGCCCATAAAACGTCTCATTACTTGTATGACTTTTGTGTATAATCTTCTAATTCTTACATGATTACAATTTATTTAAAGGTAATAAACTTTTGTTAGGCATAAAGAGACGATTTCCTTCAAAGAGCTAAGCCATATAAGGACCATCCTGGGTACGAAATTGAAAAGTGTATGGGGTTCTAGCTCTTTGGTTATAGCTCTAATGTTGTCTTGCTTTGCTCCACCCTGTATGCAATATGAGAAAATCATGGTGAAAATTAAGAAAAACTTAATAAGTTCCTGATATCACAGTTGAGAAATAAACTACTTATGTGGCGTGTTTGGCTAGTAAAAATATGGCACAACCCTGAATATAGATAACTATCTTGTACAAATATCTAATCTAATGCATAAACACTCAAGCATGGGTCTTTTTTTTTTTGGTCAAAATCACACATGGGTCTTCAAGTTTGTGTTTTCAAACATTTGGGCTGAATGAAAGTGAAATATCTCATCTCTATTTGCACCCCTTATTCCTACCAATTAATACTCAATTACTTAGGGTATAAGAGCAAGAGTCTATTGCCGTAGCCTCCTTGGTAGCAGTCATTCGCCCAATGTTTTTTCTTTCAATAATATTCTTATTTATGTGAATCTTAGCCAATTTATACTACTATGTCTCTCAATATTTTCAGCGACACGCGCTCGTTAGCTTCTGGGTTTGAAGATGAGTGTGTCTGTTTGGTAGTGTGTGTGGTATTTACTTTCCATATTTTTAAGCTGATAAAAAAAATTATGTTATTAACTCTGGTCATTAATATAAAATACAATAAGGTATTTTTTCTTGTTCCAATTTAAAACAAACATTGACCTATTTTAAAATTTCTAAATTATTTATCTCATTTACACTTTTATTTATTATGAGAGAATATTATGAGTAATTATTAATTAACATGCTGGAATTCAGAGTAACTAATATATGGCAGTTTGTGGAATATGTATATATATATATATAGATGTATTAAACGAAATCGACATATTTCATTGCATTTTCTTACTCTTGATGATTTTGGCCATCTGTTTCTTTTTTTTGGTACAGGCCATCTGTTTCTTATATTGGGACCCAACTTCATCCTTCCCATTATAAATGTCACATTTTAAAATAAAATCCAAAAATGAATGTCATTTTCAGTTTTCACAATAATTTTTCGTTTGACTTTAGATTTCATGCCCATAAAACGTCTCATTACTTGTATGGACTTGCTCTAATGTTGCCTTGCTTTGCTCCACCCTGTTGGCAATATGAGAAAATCATTGTGAAAATTAAGAAAAACTTAATAAGTTCCTGATATCACAGTGGAGAAATAAACAACTTATGTGGTGTGTTTGGCTAGTAAAAATATGGTACAACCTTGAATATAGGTAACTATCTTGTACAAATATCAAATGCATAATCACTCAAGCATGGGTCTTTTTTTTGGTCAAAATCACACATGGGTCTTCAAGTTTGTGTTTTCAAACATTTGGGCTGAGTGAAAATGAAATATCTCATCTCTATTTGCACCCCCTTATTCCTACACTTGATTTTTTTTCTACCATCACTAAACTCATTTAATGTAGTTAACTACTACTCAACAAGCATCAAAGCATATTATTTAAATAAAACAACAGCAAAGTAATATACAAATTAATACTCAAATATTACTTAGGGTATAAGAGCAAGAGTCTATTGTCGTAGCCTCCTTGGTAGCAGTCATTCGCCCAATGTTTTTTCTTTCGATAATATTCTTATTTATGTGAATCTTAGCCAATTTAAATTACTATGTCTCTCAATATTTTCAGCGACACACGCTCGTCACCTTCTGGGTTTGAAGATGAGTGTGTCTGTTTAATAGTGTGTGTGGTGTTTACTTTCCATATTTTTAAGCTGATAAAAAAATTATGTTACTAACTCTGGTCATTAATATAGAATACAATAAGGTATTTTTTCTTGTTCCAATTTAAAACAAACATTGACCTATTTTAAAATTTCTAAATTATTGATCTCATTTACACTTTTATTTATTATGAGAGAGAATATTATGAGTACTTATTAATTAACATGCTGGAATTCAGTGTAACTAATATATGGCAGTTTGTGGAATATGTATATGTATGTATGTGTATATATATATATATATATATATATATATATAAATGTATTAAACGTAATCGACATATTTCATTGCATTTACTTACTCTTGATGATTTTGTCCTTCTGTTTCTTTTTTTTTGGTACAGACCATCTGTTTCTTATATTGGGACCCAGCTTCATCCTTCCCATTATAAATGTCACATTTTAAAATAAAATCCAAAAATGAATGTCATTTTTAGTTTTCACAATAATATTAATTACTTTTTTCAGTTAATTAGTATCATCTCCATCAATTCCAAGTGATTATTATCATCCACTTTAAATTTATGATAATAGTGAATACACGAAAGCTTAATAAATGCAAATTTTTAAAATTCTTATTCTTTTTATTAATTTAATGTATTTTTTATAAGCATTTAGTATATTTTCTTGATTTGTGTTTAATAAGCCATGTGATATTGTAAGACAGATTAACTAGTTTTTTTGACTTACAAATTCATAGGGAACAATAATAATGATTATCAATTTTTTTTTCATTTCATTTTTAAAATGAGCACAAATTAAAATCAACGTGAGTTAGGTAAGTTTAGTTATATCGATGTAAATGGTTTAGATTCAACTTAATTTATTGTTTCAAAGAAATATATTGTGAATTTTTACGACACCATATTTTAATATCATTAAAAAATAATCATCTTTACCACATATAAAACTAGTTCATAAAAACAAAGTCAAACAAGTGATTGATGTAAAAAATGTCAAACAAAAGAGAGGAAAGAGTGGTTGAGAAAGTTTATCAACAGTTTATTTTAATCGGTTCAAAGTAACTTTGCACAAGCTTTTAGCGCTTATTAATATATCAAGTAATGCATCGCTTGAAATAATCAAAGTGTTCTGCATTTGTAGAAATTAATGGCTCTCCTAGGAGAGCCATTCTCCTAGGAGAGCCATTCTCAAAGTAACTTTGCACAAGCTTTTGCACAACTAGTTTCCTTGTCAAATACAGTATATAACTATTTTGTACTGTTTAACATCTCTTGACTCTTGTCCACAAAACTCCTCATTTTTACATACGTAACATCAGTGGCGACCAGCAAATATTATAATAAATATATTTAACAAATGTAGAAATTATACTACCTTACTCATCTGAGGTCTTTTGTCGGCGGAGTGACGAACGCAAATAGCTGTAGAGACCACCACTCTTTCCAATTCCAACAAGTCATATCTGTTAGTTTGTAATGCCAGATCTATCAATTTATCATAGTCACCATCTTTCTCTAACCCATTGCGTCAAAAAAAAATATTTCTCTAACCCATCACTCAGTAGTGGTAGTGCCTGCTTAGTAAAAAACTTCAGATTATAGAGTATTAAGACAAAAATGTATTCTACTCACCCAATAGACCAAGGTTTTGTCTTTTTCCTCATCTACCGGAGGTTTAACGAAAGCTTGGTAGATGAGGAAAAAGACGAAAGCTTGGTTTATTGGGTGTGTAGAATACATTTTTGTCTTAATACTCTATATTTCATATGAAATTTAATCTGAAGTTTTTTACTAAGCAGGCTCTACCACTACTGAGTGATGGGTTAGAGAAAGATGGTGACTATGATAAATTGATAGATCCGGCTTTACAACCCAACAAATATGACTTGTTGGGAATGGAAATAGTGGCGGTCTCTGCAGCTATTTGCGTTCGTCACGCCGCCGACAAAAGACCCCAGATGAGTAAGGTAGTACAATTTCTATATTTGTTAAATATATTTATTATAATATTTGTCTGTCGCCACTGATGTTACATATGTAAAAATGAGGCATTTTGTGGACAAGAGTCAAGAGATGCTAAACAATACAAAATAGTTTTGTACTGGATTAACAACAATAGGGAAAACTAACAATGTATGGGTTAATTGGTAAAATAGGAAATAGGTAAAAAGTAAAAAAAGTAATAATAAAATCGGTGGTTGTTCTGGAGTGGGCCGAAGCTCGGTCCACGAATAGCACGAAGCAGAAAGGCACATTAGGTTATCTGAAAGCCACAGACCAAATCAACGGCACTGGTGAGTCCGTACACGATCCAACGGTTGAACGCAGATTTCCGGCGCTATATAAGCATTCACCGCGCCATTGTCAGGTACACACACTATTCATTAATAATACTACTCTGCTCATTCACTTCTGACTTGGGCGTTGGAGTGTAATCGCAGGTACACCCGCCTGCCATCGCAAGCTTGGAGAGCGACCAGTGGAGCGAGCACACAGACTTGGACCTTAGCAAGCTTTTCTACAAAGCGACCTTAGGTACAGATCAATTGGCGACCACAGTGGGAGCCCGCGCGCTTTCCACCTTCGTTTACGATGCCACCAAAGGCAGCTCGAGGCCGACCAAGGGCCGTGACGCGACTCCAAAGCGTGACTCAAATTCCTACTCAACTGCAGAGCGCGATCGAGGTCCCAACTCAACCGCCTCCCACTAATGTGGCGGGGCCCAGTACCGTCCCAACACAGCAAGTGATGGTCGAGCTACCCGCGGACCTGGTCAACGAATTGCGGGGCAACTACACGACCGTAATCAAATGCTAAATCGTAATAATGACCGACTCACAAAACTAGAAGATCAGGTTGCTTCAAGGCGAGCCCACACCGCTCCAGAAAGACGACCTCCACGGGAAGGCACCTCGGCGTTGCAGGCAAACCGATCACCTCCACGCGGGCATTTAGTCCGTCGATCTCCAACCCCGAGGAGGGGACGAAGAGGAGGGAGCTCGCCACCAGGAGGGACTCCACCCACCTCTGATTATACATACTGGCCTGAAGAGTCCTCTGATCCAGAATCTTCCTTTGGGTCGACCAACTCGCCCACCCCATCGCGAAGTCGATCTAATGAGCGATTCACTGATCGTTCAAGAGACTACTCGAGCAAACCTAAGCGCGGGCATGGAGGTCACTATAAGGAGGGACGACCTCGTCGGAAAGAAAGAGGAGATCACTGTTTGGGGCCATACACTAGAGAAATTGACGAGTATCGCATACCCCACTCGTTGTAGAAACCTCCATTAGGTCTACGTATGTACAATGGCATGAAGGACCCCGATGCGCACTTAAAGCATTTTGATATCATGATGAAACATCGAGGAGCACCCGGGCCAGTAAAATGCAAGATTTTCCCCCTTACCCTAGAAGAATCGGCCCTGAAATGGTTCACTGAGTTAAAACCCATCACCATTTGTTCTTGGGAACAAATGGTCAGAACATTCACTGCCCGCTTCACGACCTCAAGGATCAAGCCAAAATCTCAAGATGTTTTGATCGCCATCAGACAAAGACACAATGAATCCTTGAGAAGCTATGTGGAACGGTTTAACCGAGAAGCCGACCAAGTAAGACACCTAGATGACAACCAAAGGTTATTCTTCTTAAGAACGAGTCTCTTACGAGGAAGCCGTTTCGAGGTAGAGGTGGGACTCCATATCCCCAGAGACTTAGAAACATTCCTAAGGCGATCACAAAGGTTCATGAACTATGAAGAAAGGACATCTGCCATAGAAGCAGCCGAAGCGGGCATGAATAACCAACAACAAAGGGCGGAAAATGATCGAAGGGATAAAGAAGATTATACCCATCCCTGAGCAAACAAGGATAACAGAACTAAGAAATTCTCTGAACGCACCAAACTAAACACCTCGATCGCGAACATTCTGAACGAGTGTGCAAACGCAGAATTCAGAGACATCAAGAGACCAGAGCCCCTCGTCCTTAAGGAATGGCAGCGACCCACCAAAAAATACACCAGATACCACAAAAGCAATGGGCATGATACTAACAACTGTATGGCCCTCAAAGACGATATAGAAGCCTTGATCAGAAGAGGAAAGTTGACACAATACCTAAAGGGAGAGCAAGCTGAAGCGCGGGGTGAAAAGGAAAAAAGACCGCTCACCAAGAAGGGGTAAAGCGCGAGCTGAAGAAACAGTTAAAGTCGTGGATGAAGAGGACGACGAGGAAGAAGTAGTGGATACTCGAAAGTCGCGAGGACGAGCAGTTGCAATGGTTATTTCGGGGGGATACCCACTGACGCATCATCCAAGAAATCGGTCAAGAGAAGATGGAATGAAATTCTGAGCATTGCCTCTACGTCCGCTCCAAGACCGCCCTCTCAAAGACCCTCAATTTCATTTGGTGACGAAGATCTCATAGATGGAACACCTAACAATGAAGTACCGCTCGTAATCATTGTAGTGATGGCGAACATGGAAGTTAGACGAATCTTGGTCGACCAAGGAAGCTCGGCGGACATCATTTTTGAAGGTTTATTGGATGTGTTGAAAATCTCAAAGGACGATCTAAGGCCCTACAGAGGAACGGTCTTGACTGGTTTTAATGGAGCCTCAACAACTCCAATTGGAAGACTAGAGTTAATGGTGACCTTTGGAGATGATGATGTGGACAAACCTCTTTGCAGAACGGTCAGAACAGATTTCATCGTGCTACCTTGCAAGTCGGTTTATCAATGCATTATTGAACGACCAACCCTAGCCCGCCTAGAAGCCGTGCCATCCACGGTTCACCTTAAAATGAAGTTCTACACCAAGAATGGGGAGATTGCCACTATTCAGGCTGACCTGCTATCCGCAAAACGAGCATTTCTCCTAGGCTTGAAGGAAAAGAGTAAAAAGGTTGCACAAGAAATAGAAGTCGCAATGAAAAGCAATGAACGAAGGAACGACGGGAGCGACCTTCCCGCCAAGAACGACCTACAAACCTAGTAGGGTGTTAAGAAATGTCATTTATGATAATCAATAACGAATAGGACACTCTTTTTCCCCACCGGGGTTTTTTATTGACGCCTGCTCGTACATCAATAAAGAAGAACTTTTGCTGTTACCAAGTCCTTATTTTTCACGTTGTTAAACGACCTTAAACAACAAATCGAAACACGCCTTTAGTGAGTTCAATTCAAAACGAGTTTGATAAACTACTAAGGTAATTAAACGAGCTTAAGAATAAAGCAAATGACCTCCGACTCGGACGCGCATGATAAACGAGCTAAACCTAAAAAGAAACTTGGTAAGCTGTTTATTTCTGCAAACTACTCGGATTATCCCTCGCTCAAGAAAAAGGGCGGATCACCCGAAATAACTTAGAAATAGAAACATAATAAAGTTGGCATTAAATTAGCCCAAAAGAAGACGGGTTTCATTTAGTCGAAGTACAATAAAAAGGCGGCCTAGAGTCCCCTGATAGAAACAAAGCAAAAGATAAAAATTACAAGAAAAGCAAAGAACTGTTCACTTTGGACGACTGTAGATGACCGTCTCCTCCTGCACGATATTTCCATTTTCATCCCGCTCTTCAAGACGAATGATCTGCCCGTTCACCAGAAAATGGTCATTGTTCACTATGTTAGTATCAATTTCCAAATTGGATAGCAGTATTGAATTTGGGCTACGGCCTCCTCAAATCGTTCCTGAGCGATCTCAACAGTCCTCTCCTCCAGAAGCTCCAAATCAGCAATCTTTTTATCCCTATCCTTCTCCACCGCCTCAAGGTCGTTTTTCAAGCCCGTCACTTACTCCTCCAGTTTGGTAGCCTTGGTAGTTTGTTTGATCAAATTGGCAGATTCGGTGGCCCACTTGATCTCAGCAACTGCCTTAGCTGTTAAGGCCGCGTCACGTTCAGCAGTGACCGTACCAAGCGCTTCTTGAGCAGGTTGAAGGGCGACCTCAGCTTCTTTAAGTTTCTCCTTAGCAGCCTCCAATTCGGCTCGTAGATCTGTGATATGGCCAAGTATAGATTTGTACTTGTTTGTTATTGTTGGACTATATGATAACCTTAGGGGGGGGGGGGGGGGGCGAATAAGGTTTTATGCTAAATATGACTTCTTTTGGTTTTTCAAAAAATTAACAATGCTTGTTTAAATCGAATGCGGAAAATGAGATTTAAACTATATGCAACAACTTATGCAAACTATGACAATGGCAGAAACAATTATAATTATAACGATAATCAAATCTGCGCGCGATAATAGCAAATACGACGACAGTTAATAATTATAAAAGAAAAGCAATATAAAGATATGGGAAAGAAGTACACCGTGATTTTTACGAGGTTCGGGATAAAAGCCCTACATCCTCGGCCTCCGGCTTTGCAACCTTTGGACTTGATAATAACCACTATATGAGAAGATACTTCTTCAACGTCTTACAAGCAAGCAACTTCGATATAGCTACCACACCAATCTCAATTTTCCCCAAATTAAGAACCCAAGCTCCCCGCTAAGGATTTTGCTACAATTCAATCTCCCCGATTGAATTACCCAAGAAACCTTCCCAGGATTTCACAACAACCAAGTATTAGATGATTACAAAATGAAAGCTAGGATCCAATCACTCAAGCAGTATAACAAGATGTAGTTGAGAGAGATGAGAGATTTGAAACCCTAGATGAAGAACTGAAGAAAAAGTGTGACCGAGAGTGTTTGCATTCTTTTCTTTTTGATTTGTGGGTTGTGTGTTTTCATCGTGAAAACCCTAATCCTATTTATAAGGATTGTGAAAAATATGATCGTTCAAGAACTTTTTAACACAATTGATGATAAGTGAAAAATCGATTGATTGCTTAAAAGAAATAGGATGGAAATCGATTTTGTTCTTTAAAATATAAGAGAGGAATCGATTGCTAGCTTCAAAAACAAGTTGTACTTCCAAAAAATAAGTGGAGAATCGATTCCTTACTTAAAAGAAGGGAAGAGAAATCGATTCTCAACTTCCAAAATAAGAGCAAAATCGATTGGGTGCTTAAAATACACAAAGTCATCAATCGATTGTTTTCTTTCCAAAACAAGTTCTTTCAAAACCAATTTAGAATGGGAAAATCGATTGCTAGCTTTAAACTTAAGGGGAAAATCGATTTTCCACTTAAAAATCAAGAGGCAAATCGATATTGGGCTTTGCTAATCAAGCCATGAATCGATTTTGCACTTTTAAAAACACAAAGTCATCAATCGATTGTTTTCTTTCCAAATAAGTTCTTTTAAAACAAGCAAGCCATGAATCGATTGATGTCTTTAAACCAACAAGTGTGCAATCGATTTCTTGCTCTAAAAACAAGAGAGGAAATCGATTTCTAGCTTTAAAAACAAGAGGAAATCGATTTCTAGCTTAAAGTACCAAATCAAGAATCGATTCTTTACTTCAAAAACAAATTCTTTTAAAACACTAACTCATGAATCTATTTTCTTCAAAAAAACAACAAATCATTATTTGTGCCTAACATATTTTACCAAGCCTAGCTCAATTCCATTTTAAAAAATCATCTCTCAACTACATAAGTTATAAAGCAGAAGTGACGGGATCTTACACGCGTTCTATGCAAAGAAATATAACACATACGTCTTGAACGCTTTAGTAGTTTCTCCTTCGAGCTTATACACTTTAAGATATCATGTCAAGCGCTTTGGTTCATACTCTGTGCTTTGGTTCATGCCCTGTGCTTTGGTTCAACTATAACCATTACTAAACAGATTGTAATTTGTTATCATTCAAAACAAAGAGTGTTTGACCTTGGTTCAACAGTTATTTCTATGAGTTGACCCTCCAACCGAAAGTTTTGGCGGGCAAGGAGAACACCTGCTTCACGTTCTGTTTCCTCAGTCTTATAGCGAGCAAGTTGCAAAGAAGCAGCCTTCACGATCTACGCAACGAACAGAAGAGGGTCTTCCTTGAGGCGTTCAAAGTCTAACAGAATTGTACTCAATCTAACAGAATCTGTTTTTGTGAAAACTGACTCAAAACTAACTTCAAGTTATGCTATCCGTTTGGCTTCAATGTGCTAGAAGATCCATCGTGTATTTTGACTGCAGTGGTTTGATTTTCTGCTGACATGGCTTGATGACTTGGCTCTTCTTCTTCTTTTGACTTTGAGTTGACTAGCTTTGTCATACTCTCTATTACTCCCCGGTCAAGCTCAAGCAGGTTCTTGACCTTGAGCTTGTCTCTTAGTCTTAGAAATGCAGTGATACCCAGTGGCTTGGTTAAAATATCAGCAACTTGCTGTGGAGCAGGTACATGCTTGACTGTTATGGTTTTGGAGGCTATTTTCTCTCGGACAAAATGTATGTCTAGTTCAATATGTTTGGTCCTTGAGTGTAGAATAGGGTTATGTGCTAGAAGCACTGTTGATAGGTTATCACAGAATAGATTGGGAGTTTGATGAGGAACATGGAGCTCTGTGAGTAGAGATTGTATCCACATTAGTTCCGCAGTAGCATGAGCCATTGCTCTGTACTCTGCTTCAGCACTTGAACGTGCTACTAGGGACTGATTTTTGGCACTCCAGGTAACTAGATTAGGTCCAAAATATACACATAAACCAGTTGTGGATCTTCTGTCATCCACATCACTCCCCCAGTCACTGTCACAGTAAACATTAACAGAGAATTTATTGGCAGTTGAACCTGGTTGTAACAGTAGACCATGATGTAATATGCCACTTAGATACCTCAACAACCTCTTTGTAGCTTTCCAATGTGATTCTAAAGGTTGAGATACGAATTGGCAAAGCTTATTAACTGTGTAGGATATGTCTGGCCTTGTGAGAGTGATATATTGCAGGGCTCCAATAACAGACCTGTACTGGTGAGAGTCATGCAGAAGATCAGAGCCTAGTTTGCTAAGTTTTGGATGTGTTACCATGGGAGTTGACATGCTATTGCAATCAATCATGTTCACCTTTTGTGACAAATCTTGGATGTATTTAGATTGAGTTATCAGCATTGCACCACTTTTCAGTGACTTGAGTTCTAATCCTAGGAAATACTCAGGCTTGCCCAGTTCTTTCAATGCAAAGGTAGTGTTTAGTTTGTGAATTAGATCATGAATGAGCTTGCTAGAAGTGCTTGTGATGATTATATCATCAACATAGACTAAAGTGTATAGAGTTATATCACTAGCAGAGTATACAAGCAGAGAAGGATCGCACTTACTGGGCTTAAAACCGAATTGAATGAGGACTTGTGTTAGTCTCTCATACCAGGCTCTTGGAGCCTGCTTGAGTCCATAGAGGGATCTGTTTAGGCGACACACTTGAGTCTTGTCAGTGGATTCAAATCCTGGACGTTGTCTCATGTAGATTTCTTCTTTGAGGAATCCATTGATGAATGCATTATTTATATCTATTTGTTGTAATTCCCACTTGTAAGTGAGAGCCAAAGTCAGTATGATCCTGATGGTTGCTGGTTTAACCACAGGAGAGAAAGTTTCTCCAAAGTCTTTTCCTTGGACTTGTTGAAAGCCTTTGGCTACTAGCCGGGCTTTGTACTTGTTCAGTGAACCATCTGGGTTCTGTTTGATTCTAAATACCACTTACAGCCTATTGCTTTTCTGTGAGGAGGTAGGTTGGTGAGAGACCATGTGTCATTCTTGATAAGTGCTTCATATTCCACTTTCATAGCTTCATGCCATTTTAAATCTTTCAAAGCTTGTTTGACAGTGCTTGGTTCAATAACTGTCACGAGAATTCTTGGTTTCAGTTTTCCTGTCTTTGATCTAGTGATCATATGGTGTGTGGCAGTAGTGTTTGTTGGTAGGCTCTGTGGTGGTGGTAAGTTTCTAGTGTCATGAGGTTGAGGTTGTGGTGGTTGGTCAGTATGTATTGGAGTTGAGGAAGGAGGTTGTGGTTGAGTTGCTAGTGTGTGAGAGGTGGTATTATCAATGGTATGTGATTCTGGTGCTTGAGTGTGAGCTGATAGAGGCAATAGAAGATTATCACTGTCAGATGATGTTTGTGTGATAATTGGTTGAGTATTGTGATTTTTGAATAATGTTTGGTATGGCATGAGTGTCTCATCGAAGAGAACATCCTTGGATATAAAAATTCTGCCTTCTGCACTCAGACACTTGTATCCCTTGTGTTGGGGTGAAACTCTTAGGTTGACACATTGAACACTTCTGAATTGCAGTTTGTGCTTGTTGTAAGGTCTCAAGTGTGGGTAGCAGGCACAACCAAAGACTCTTAGCAGCTTGTAATCTGGTACTTTGTTGTGAAGGGCCTGATATGGTGACAGAAACTTTGGAAGGCTTGATGTTGGCAACCTGTTGATGATCTGTGCTGCAGTTGTGAAAGCATGATCCCAATAGCATAGAGGAATGGAGGCTTGAGCTAGCATTGATAATCCCATTTCTGCAATTTGTCTGTGCTTCCTCTCTACAGTCCCATTCTGATGAGAGATGTGAGGGCAAGTTAGTTTGTGTGTGATGCCTTGATTTGTGAGATACTCTGTAAATGGCCTGAATTCACCACCAAAATCTGGCTGTATTGCTTTAATGTTGCTGTTGAATTGTGTCTTGACCAATGCTTGGAATTGTTTGAAGGCAAGTAGTGCACCAGTTTTATTTTTCAACAGATAAAACCAAGAAAATTTAGTAAAGGCATCTACAAACACTATATAATACCTATAACCAGACTTAGTGGGTGAGGGTGAAGGTCCCCACAAGTCTGTGTGTATTAATTCAAAGGGATGTGTATAACATGTGGTGGAAGTAGGTGCAGATAACTTGTGTGCTTTGCCCATACAACATGAATTACACAAAGAAATCTCAGCTTTATTAGGTGAAGGAATGTTACACAGTTTGAGTATAGCTCTAACTGAGTTTACATTGGCATGGCCTAATCTTGAGTGCCATAGCTTGTACTCTGTTAATGCTTTAGACTTAGAGCTACTATCAGAATCAGAAAGTGAGTTACAAGTTGATGATATATTGTGATCATTGTGACTAGTGCTATCAGAAACTTTGACTGTGCTGACTGTGGATTTGTGTAGATTAACAGACTTTGACTTGGATGTAAGCTGAGATGCAAGCTTCACTCTAGGCTTGATTTCCCCCTTGAATGGGAGAGCCTTGAAGGAGTAGAGTCCATCATGACCAACCAAGCCTTTGAGCAACAATTTCTTAGTTGCCTGACATTTGACAAGACAAATTTTATCATTAAATTCAAAACAGACATTATCATCTTTGGAAAATCTAGACACTGAGATGAGATTTCTCTTGATATTTAGGACATGAAGCACTTTATTTAGTTTGAGCTTAACCCTAGGATCAAAAGGTGATTGAATAGTGGCTGTGCCTATGGATTTTATTGGGATTTTGTGGCCATTCCCATGGATACTTGTGTAGTGCAATTATAAGGTGTGCTAGTCTCAAGATTAGCAGAATTAGAAGTCACATGATGTGACGCACCTGTATCATTGTACCAATCTTCATCATCTCTATTAGGGTTGGCAAGTTCTTCACTGGCAGCAGCAGCATAGTTGACCTGTGGTTGTGAGGAAGTGCTTGGCTTGTCAGCAGTTTCTTGCTTGTTGCCTTGATCTTCAGTGTTGTTCTGTTGTGGTCTTGTGTAGTGCCTTGGCACAAAGTTTTCATCATACCTATGCCAGCAATCTATGACAGAGTGGCCTAGTTTACCACATAGTTGACACATTGGCCTGCTACCAGAGTTGGAATTAGCAGTGGTGCTGTTATTTTGGACACGTCTGCGGCCACGTCCTCTGGAGCTATGTCCTCTGCCGCGATAGTTGGAGCCACCGTGGCGTCCACCGTGAGTTGTGCGCACGAGATTTTCACTCACCGGAGTGTTGGACAATTCTTGGTGATGTTTCTCAAATTGTGTTTCTTGCACAAGCAGTAATGCTTCTACTTCAGAGAGTGTAGGAGAATCGCGTCCATAGATTTGCATCACAAACGAATTGTACTCCTCCGGAAGGCCGTCAAGAACGATGTCAATCTTGTCTTGATCGGTGATATTCTCTCCAATGGAGATCAAGGAATCCGCAAGCGCATGAATCTTCATTAGGTATTCGGTCACTGAACCATTGAATTTCTTCGTACTCTTGAACTCAGATCACAATTGGCGAGTTTTAGCTTTGAGGTGAGAATAGTAATGATTGTGAATACAATCCCATACCTGATGTGCGTGCTTGCATGTGAGGACTCGAGGTAGCACTGATTCGGAGAGTGTGGAGAGCAACCAGGTAAACACCATTTGATCTTGAACCATCCACTTCTCATAATCTTTAGAGAGATTGTGCGCTATGTGATCTGCTTCTGAGATATATTGCGGAGGGATTGTTGGATTCACAAGAAATCGATGGAGCTTGTAGGAGGTGTTGATTCCAGTTACCTGTTGATTCCACATCAGAAAGTTTTTGTCCTCAAGCTTGATTGAAAGTTTTGGTGCGTGGAAGCCATGCGAGGAGTTCGTTGAGCTTCCACCAAGCGCAATCACATTGGATGCAAGATCGGATTGAGATTGAGCAATTGGTAAGGAATCCACCGCCATTGGTGAGTTGTTCGGTGGAATTGTGAAAGATGGAAGCGTGATTTGGATCGGAAGAGGCGAATGATACCATAAAAGGAAAATTGAAGATAAATGTTCAATGGAATTTCATTATTGCTCAACTAAGTTTCATACATGCAGTGAATTCTATATATATATATATATATATATATATATATATATATATACAATTGTAGGAATCTAGCTCTAACTGAAATGAATCTAACAGAATTGTACTCAATCTAACATAATCTGTTTTGTGAAAACTGACTCAAAACTAACTTCAAGTTATGCTATCCGTTTGGCTTCAATGTGCTAGAAGATCCATCGTGTATTTTGACTTCAGTGGTTTGATTTTCTGCTGACATGGCTTGATGACTTGGCTCTTCTTCTTCTTTTGACTTTGAGTTGACTAGCTTTGTCATACTCTCTATTAAAAAGGAATTGAAAAATCCGTTACTTTTTGTCATTTGGATGAATTGATATAGTTTTCGTAATTTTAGTATATTATATGTGGTTTTGTTTTTGGTTAGAAACACTTTGTACTTGTATTTTGTACATAATTTAAATAAACAGTTTCGGGAAGTGGAAATACCATGTCCGTCCTAATATCTTTTTCTCGAAAACAGAAAATCAAGGGGGAGAGAGTTTTCGAGAAACATAAAATATAGTTTAATTATGAATATAAATATAAATCTTATGTAAATTAAGTTTCTATATTTTGATAAATTATATCTATGTTTCTTTTACTTATCTGTATATTATTATATCATTCAAAGATTTTGATCTTATATTTATACTTACTTCTCATATATCCTTTTTATATGTTTCTTTGATATATTTGTCTATAACTCTTAACTTCTCTTCTATTCATAATTAATCTATATTTTATGTTGTTAATTGTTATTATCAATTTCTATATTTCCATAAGAAAAGTGTCATTTTCATAGCAACACAAAAATAGTTAACTAATAATATCCACAAAAAACATCATTTAAAAATTTATAGTGGCAATTATGTGGTTTAATTAAAATTAAAGTCTCTTTTATGTGCAAATTATAAATAAATAATAATAATATAGTTAAAAACTTGAGAAGCTTTGAGGAGGCTCCATTGAGGCTTCCTTTACACATAGACTCACACACACACACATAGAAATTGATAAAATTCACAACAACATCTCAATTACAATTTCGCTATATAATCAATGAGATTTTGATTAATAGTTGAAGATATACTTCAATCCAAGAAGAGACGGTTTCTTCTGCTTACACATTATTAAAATGAGATGAATACATTAGACTTGAAATCTATAACAAACTCGAAACTAATAACAACCAATAAAAGACAAATATAATGAATTTTTTTTTTTGGAACTCCAACTACTACAATAGCTTTCTTCAAGCCTGGATATTGGTGATGTAAAAACCAAAAAACTTACATAAGTGATATGACAACCATACAAAAGTGATGTAAAAAAATAAAAGATAAATGGTGACCTGTCATCTTAGGAATTTATAGTATTTTTGAAAGAAGACTTAACGTGAAGCAAAATGTACAGATTGTAACTAATCTCTATTAAAAACCAACAATAATAATTTGTATTTTCATAATAATAATATAGAGACACCAAAAGGCAACAAAAATTAAAGCATCAAGATGAATCAAGAGTGATTTTTTTTGGTCGAAACCAGAGTATCCACCGCCGAACGCAGTAACTAATCCCATCGCTGGATTGGAGACACCTCGAAGGGTGGGACAGCTGGCCCAGGGATTTAAAGCTGTTTCATACCCAAGGCAATGATCGAACCCTCGACACTTGGTTAAGAGAGGATAAGCCCCAACCGCTCAACCACACCCCGTGAGTTAATCAAGAGTGATCAATAAGGAAGAAAAATTATTTTTTTTTTAAAAAAGGAGAAAAACACACAATGCAAGAGTCACGCTTATTCTATCTACATAATATATATATATATATATATATATATATATATAAATATTTTAATACACAAAAATATTAAGAAAAATTGTGGAGCTTCCTTTACATATAGACATATAGATAGATAGATATAGATATACAGATAGTTGAATCATATTGCACCAATAGCATCATTGTGGTCATCATGTGATTTCATCAAAATAAAATTAATGTCTTATTTATATGTAAATTATAATTAAATACAAATATAGATAAGATATTTGACAGAATGAACAGATGGCAATCGATTCCAAGTAAACACAATTTTTCTTAAAAAGATATCAAGTTCAAGCCTACGATTTTTTTATATTTCTTGTGGTTTTTATTTTTATAAATAAAAGAATGCTGAAGTCTAACTCCTAGTCATCAAACTTGACGTCTTTTTATTTTTATTCAACTCATGTCATCATACTTTATTGTCTTTAATTATATAAAAACTGAAAGAACATAAAGGGTCTTAATAATTTAGCCTTAATATGTAATCATGAATTTAAGTCTCCTTTTATGTGTAAATGACAAATATTAATATAATAGAAAATCTAATTGAAAAATAAATTAATGAAGATGACGTGGAGCAAGTTTATGTTGCTTGTAATGTTTTCTTGCTATTGTGTACCTAGTATGACACCGAGACGAACCTACTACTACTACTACTACCACTACTACTACCCCCACTACCACCACGACCACTACTACTATGACTACTACTACTACTACCACCACTACTACCACTACTACTACGACCATTAACATGTTGCCAACTTCAAGTACATAGAACTTGGGATCTCATAATAACTTAATTTTGATGAAGCTTTCATTTCTTCTATCCAATTGTTAGCGATGTGTATTACTTTGACTGATTTCAGATAAGTACTTGGATTTACGAGTGTGTGCACCACAATTGAAGTGTGCTACCTTTCAGTCTTCATGCTTGCTAATTTCTCCAGCAAGTCGGCTTTAGTGTTGTGTTCTCTGGGAATGTGCTCCACCAATACTTCTTAAAATTTGGACTATCATAGTCAGTACTAGCAGATCGACAGTAATGGGCTAGGACCTCGTCCTATGCCTAGTAGTCTCCCCTGGCCTGATTGACCACTAGTTGGGAGTTAGTTTTGACATGTTAGTTCTGAGTCCCCAACTCCAAGGATAGCTGCAGACCGTAGTGCTTCATAGTCCGCTTTTTTTTATAAATGCTTCATAGTCCGCTTTTTTGACATCCCTACTTGATTGCTCCTAATCCCATCTCATTTAAGAAATACTTTTCCCAAGTGTAATTGCTCTCGATCTTATAAGAACAACTTAACCAATGACTGAAAGTGATTTTCTCAATTAACTATTTGAACACAAGGAGAACCAATATAGGTTATTAGATGGGGATAAACACTATGCCTAAAAGAAAATGATAGTTTTTTGCCTATCAAAAACAGTAAAGTCAATCTAACAGCAAAACAAAATGGATCAACTATTTTATTTAATATGTTATTACTTTCATAATATTTTAGTAGTAATATACGGGAATGATTAATCCCCCTCTTGGATATATGGTGTTGATCACCTTAAGAAAAATCGTTTTTCAAGAATACATTTTTTCTTCTTTTTTAATCTCCTAATATTTTGATGCATTTCATCATCTCCCATCGTCATAAGCCGTGGTACTTTTAACCTTTTATTTTTGTTTCAAAACAATGGTACTTTTAAAAACTCAATGTATAATTCACCAAATTTTCCTAACATACCATCTATATTTATTTAGTCTTTTAGAGTTTCAACGCATGAATTAATTGTCACAAGACTATTTTACTTTAACTTCAATTATCCCAATACAACTATAAGTGAGGCCTTTAGTACTTAACTAACACAAATTAATAATACTTTAATATGTGTGTAATAATTTAAAAGTACTAAAGATTAGGAACAGAGAAAATAAGGAGCAAATTCCATACTAAAATTAGCAGTCCATGGACTAACGAGCTAAAAAAATTAATAAAACAAAAAAGCTATATAGAAAGCCACATGGTGCTATCTCTCTTTCACTCGATTGAAATTATTTATAGCATCAAATATTCTATGACAATTTTCTATATTCTACCGATCTTCTTGACCATGACTATAAATGCTTTCTAAATTTTCTGTTTTGCCATTGTAAAGGAATTAAAAACGACAACCCTTTTGTAATTGATCTACTAAATTTTACTAAACGCTTTTTCTATTAATAGTACTTAATAGATGCTTTTATTTTGAGTCAGTTTTCCTTTTAAGGATGCTTAGATGAAATTTGAACCAACCATTTTTGTGAGCGGAACTCAACTGCCATCGTAGCCGCAACTAACTGCAAGTTAAAATAATTTTATATCGATATATTAGAAAAATGAGCAAAAATAACATCACTAGAGTCTTTGTTGATTGCATCATAAGAGTCGGGCCCAAAGAAGCTGCATGAGTTAGACTTGCTCCAACAACACGAAGGCTTGGACCAATTTGAAGGTTTAAGAGCATTTTGTGGCGTAATACACGAACAACCAATGATATAGACTTTATTAGCATCGGTTGTTTTGGACATTTAGCATCGGTTATGCGACGATGCTAAATCTACCAATGTTAAAAGTGGGACATTTAGCATCGACTATTTAACCGATGCTAAATGTCTCTTTCTAGTACCTTTAGCATCGGTTGTACAGAATAACCCATGCTAAATGTCTCTTACTTGTACATTTAGCATCGATTGTACAGAATAACCGATGCTAAATGTCCCTTACTAGTACATTTAGCATTTAGCATCGGTTGTACAAAATAACCGATGCTAAATATCCCTCACTAGTACATTTAACATCGGTTGTACAGAATAACCGAGGCTAAATGTACTTGTAAGAGACATTTAGCATCAGTCATCCTATACAACCGATGCTAAATGTCTCTTACTAGTACATTTAGCATTGGTTGTTTAGAATAACTGATGCTAAATGTCTAAATTTTTTTATATTTTATTTATTTTTTATCCATACAATTATCAAATTTATATACATATCATTCTAGTCATTAACACATAATAAATATATAAAAATACCTCAAATTTCATTAAACTTAATATCTTACATTTAGGAAACAGAAGTTAAACTACCTAGAAAACAAAATAACAAGTTCAAAATGCAATTATCGTATTTCTACTATACCAATTCAAATAAACAATTTCCCACTAAATGCAACAAAATATTTCTAAAACACAAATTAAACTACAGATGAAATAGTGTATCATTTTCCTCTGTACGAATCTTCATAAAGAATTTCGCCCAAAGCCGACGAACCTCCTCAAGTTCCTTATCAGTGTATGACTTTGGGTATACCTACAAGTTTAAAAGTGAATAAAACAAATTAGATTTCAAAATTTTATACCTTCTCCCAACTATCAAATACCTACTAAGAAAAAATATTTGCTTTGACAAAATTTAATACCTTTTCCCAATTATCAACAATACCTCGTCAAATTTACTCTTGGGCTGTTGACTTTCTGCACAGAAGAGTATGCATCACTTAAATTTATTTGAGGAGAAAAAAATTAAGAGCAAATAGTCTACGACGAAAGAACTATCAAAGAAAACTCTGACTTAGAATATTCAAAACTTAAGCAGCATCAAAACTATTGTTAGCTGCTATTTAGGTTCGCAATATCCATTCCAAATGCTTTTACCATAACAAAAGAGAGTATATGTGTTTTAACAAACTTTTCAGAAATAACTGAATAGAAATAAAGTGATCCCGTTCTATAAAAAAAGATAATCATTACCTTGTGTTGGCCAATCACAGTTGATTGTTACTATTGTTAGCATCCTTCCTAACAGTAAGAGATCATAAATCAGTCTAGAAAGTCATTCCAAGCAATAGGATAAATAACTGAACAGAAATTTGACCTTGTACCATTTCAACTACACAATCTTAATCAACAGGTAAAACGGGTAGAATATAATAGAATGATAGACTAGTAAAAAAAATAGAATGATAGAGTAGTAGGATTTAATAAATAAACATAGAATCATAAAAAACCAGGGAAGTCAAAATTCATTTCACTAGTCTGTCAACTTGGGGGCCTTCCATAATCAAGAACACATCCTTCAAGATTTACAACACGACCTAGACTTTAAGAACACATCTTTAATGAAGACAGTATAATCTCAGAACATGTTTAGACTCATGTTCTGCACTTCAATTTTCAACCACGAGTTTATAAAGACAAAAAAAGAGGGAGACAAATATATATGAATCAGGTTATCGATTATGAAACAGAATCATGTACGTACCTGTAAATCTTCTTCAAGTCTAATAAGCTCAATTGCTTCCTCAATTTGCAATTTCCCACACACCATTGCAATAGCAATAGTTAGCGAGTGAGCTGATGCTGCAATAGCATCAATTGCTGCCAATTCACAATCATCTGTTTTCTTTAGAAGGTTCTCTATGGCCATCACAAGACCATTGTCCTGCTTTACACCAAAAAAGCTAGAGTATACAACGATCTTAAAGGCAAATTCTGACTCCAGCCACTGTAGAAGAGGATCAATTTTCTCCACTTGGTGATCTGCAAAGATGAAAGAATCCCATCAAAATCCATACAAATAATTCAAAATTAAGATGCACTCTACTCTGACACCAGAAAAATGCACTTAACTCCTGCAACAAAGAATATTAATCAGATCATTTGAAGTTGATGACCATATAATTTTATTCAGAGAGATCATGGTAACTTATATTCCCTGTATAGCAATGATTGCACCATGGCCAGAGCCTTAAATTTTAATTGTTCCGACAGACAAAACTAATCCCCAAAATCCTGTTTAGCTGTGTCATGTTATGTAATATGATGTCATAAAATTAGCCACCCTATAACTGAGCTGTTAGACAAGTAGACTAAATTTATAATAAATTTTAAATGAGGACTCTAACTCTCTAAGTACAATATACTCGGCATGTATCTACATCAGGCAACCATGATGTTATTAATGAAGAACAGATATATGTGAAGAAATACCAAGGCAACAGACACCATACCATGGACAATGCTTGTCAGATCATTGTCATCAGGAGCACGACAAAATACTAAATCTTGATTAAACTTGTTCATCAAATGCTCAATAATTTTGGTCATTGTCAGTGGAACTCTTTCCAAGGCAGGGCAAGCAAGTCTCATAAGTGGCATTGTGACAGGTCTTATCCCATCTGTTTGTTACAATGAATCAAACTTAGTTAGATATCCTCCTTTAGCTATCTTCAATAGCAAGACCAAACTTAAACCTTATTGAACTGCTCACACATAATCAAAAAACTCCTCTCCTCATATCACTTCTTATATAGTGTTTGCACAGGCTTTTTTAAGGCAGGTGCAGTTCACAAATTGCAAGTCTCTCACTTTAGCAGATTCCATGCTTTAGAACCATAATGAATTTATCATAAAGAAAATATGAAGCTTCAAATGAAGGGGAAGCTCACATGAGCCATAACCCAGCGAAATGCATATTTGGATGCACAGTGAGGGATGTGAGTGATTTTCCTTCGGACAAATATTACTTTAGCCTCTGTAGCACTGACACTTCCGAGTCTGGTGTCCGTGTCGGTACTTCATAGATTTTAACATGCTTGGATACTTTGAATCAAAACTGATTGTGAAAATTGCGCTTAAGATATAGATATGCTTAAATACATTGGAAAATCAATAGAAAAGGTGAAAGATTCCAAGTCACTTTCTTACCAAGAGCAGAAAGGTCAGAACAAATTCTCTCCTTTCCCTGTTGATATTGCTTCGACTAACACCTTAGGGCAATTCCTGAAACAATAATTGATTCCATTCACCAAATGAATAACAACAATCAAAATAATCAGACATGAAAGGGAACTTTGCATTGCAGAGAGAAAGTATCAACAAAGTTCCAGCCACAATATTATTTACATGGGAGAAAAAATTTCACACCTTATACGTTTATATAGCATAACCGAAATAAGAATCACACATATGAATATAGAGATTCAAAAGCATCCAACTTGGAAACCAAACTTATCAAGTTGACTCACCAGTAGTTGTTGGGGAAAAAAGGCAAACATCTCATGTGCAAAATAATCATCATTGAAAGAAGCCTCTTAACCTACATCATGGGAAAAGAAAGCATGCCAGAACAAAACATGTAAGGCAACAAATACTAAACCCTAATTGAGCAACAGCTAGATAATGATAAAATGAAAGCAGTGATACAATACAAACCCCATTTTTGGCCTCAACGGGATGCTCTTCATCAATGTGACAGCATAACCCAACAATATCAAAATAGCCAGAACAAAACGGGCATATAAACTCTTCCCTGGTATCATCAACCCCATCGTTTTCATCAACAAACGAAAGAACAGTATGCGAAGAGTAACAGTGAGGTTGAGTTGAGTTGAGAGATTGATGTGATAAGGTTACCTGGTCGGGATTGAAGAGCGGCGAGGTAGCGTTTGGAAGCGGTGGTAGAGGATAGAGAAGTGATCCAAGAGGAATCGGAGTCCATGGCTGAGTCTGGATATGTATGCTTTTGGAAGAAAGGGATCGGATAGAACAAACGAAGGGTTTAGGTTTTGGTTGATTTAGCGGAGAGAAGAAGTTCTGTGAGGAAGAAGAAGAAGGGAGCTTAGGGTATTGAGAAACAGTTAGAATGAATATTCTGTTTTCTCTCACTATCAAATGATTGGTTACAATTGTTTATATATACTCTTGTTATGAGAGTAACTCTATATGCTATTTGTACAATGAGTTACAATTAATGAAATTACACTTTCTCATTTGATACTCTATTTATATCTCTATTACTCCCCCTACAAACCCAAAAGCTATCTATGAAGCTTGACAACTTTGAGTTTGTATCTGAAGTCTTGGAAAGTAGCAGCAAGCAGTGGCTTTGTCAATGCATCTGCAATTTGAAAGCTGCTGGAAACATGCTTAATGGAGAGCTTCTTAGCCACAACTTTCTCCCTGACAAAATGAATGTCAAGCTCCAAGTGTTTGGTTCTGGCATGAAGTATAGGATTGTGGGAGAGATGCACAGCACTTAAGTTGTCACAGAGTAACAGAGGAGATTGTGTGGGAATCTGCAATTCTTGCAGCAGTGATTGCACCCAAAGAAGATCAGCAGTAGCATTGGCCATGCTTCTGTACTCTGCTTCTGCACTTGAACGTGCAACCAAGGATTGTTTCTTGGAGCTCCATGAGATCAAATTAGGTCCAAAGAAGAGACAAGAGCTAGAAGTAGAATGCCTGTCATCTGGGTCACTAGCCCAATCTGAATCACAGTAAACTCTTAGAGAAAAGGGAGTGTCTTGTGGTGCTGGTTGCAACAACAAACCGAAGGTGTGCGTACCACTGAGGTACCTCAAAATTCTCTTCACAGCCTTCCAATGTGATTCAAGAGGTTGAGAGAGAAATTGACAAACCTTATTTACACTAAATGATAATTCTGGTCTTGTAAGAGTAATGTACTGAAGGGCTTCAACAATGGATCTATATTGAGTAGGGTCAGGCATCTTATCAGTACCAAAACGACTCAGTTTGCTATTAGCTATCATTGGTGTGGAAATGGCACTGCAGTTGAGCATATTAGCACGAGCAAGAAGGTCTTGTATATACTTAGACTGAGTAAGTAACAGGGAACCATCATTGAGATATTTCACCTCAAGACCCAAGAAGTATTCAGGTTTGCCCATTTGTTTCAAGGCAAATTGATTATGCGGCTTGGTGATAAGATCCTAAATTAGTTGAGATGATGATCCTGTGATAAGGATATCATCAACGTATACAAGAGCATACAAATGAATCCCTTTGGAGTTGAACACAAATAGAGAGTGGTCACATTGGCTATGCTTGAAGCCAAACTGAATAAGAGCCTTGTGGAGAGTCTCATACCAGGCTCTGGGAGCCTGTTTTAAACCATATAGAGACCTATTCAACTTGCAGACTAAGGTCTTATCACTACTAACAAAGCCTGGAGGTTGCTGCATATATATATATATATCTTCCTTTAAAACTCCATTTATAAAAGCATTGTTAATATCAATCTGTTTGATATCCCATTTATAAGTCAATGCAAGAGTAAGAATGACTCTGATGGTGGTAGGCTTAACCACTGGAGAGAATGTCTCTCCATAATCTTGACCAGGTTCTTGATTGTACCCTTTAGCCACTAAACGAGCTTTATACTTATTAACTGTTCCATCAGGATTCTCTGATTCTGAACACCCATTTACAACCAATGGACTTCCTATTGGGAGGGAGAGAGGTGAGAGTCCATGTATTATTCTTCATTAAGGCATCATACTCTTACCTTCGCTCTAGTTAAGACCATAGCATAGCACCATATAATATTCTGTATCAGAAAAATACTGTCAAGTACAGTACCATCAGAGTAAGAGTATCAAATGAGAAAGTGTAATTTCATTAATTGTAACTCATTGTACAAATAGCATAGCACTCAACTGTAGAGAATTCAGATACTCTCATAACAGAGTATATATAAACAATTGTAACCAATCATTTGATAGTGAGAGAAAACAGAATATTCATTCTAACTGTTTCTCAATATAATAGAGATATAGATAGAGTATCAAATGAGAAAGTGTAATTTGATTAATTGTAACTCATTGTACAAATAGCATAGCACTCAACTGTAGAGAATTCAGTTACTCTCATAACAGAGTATATATAAACAATTGTAACCAATCATTTGATAGTGAGAGAAAACAGAATATTCATTCTAACTGTTTCTCAATATGGTATCATTTGCTCCAGTCCCGTTCCTTGGACGTTTCTCTCGTTTCAGCTAAACTTCTTCGCTCTTCCTTGCTGAATCTCACAAATGGCTTCAACGGTTGAGGAAGTGCCTCCGGTGACACCGTCATCGTCACCAACACCGTCGCACGCTCCTTCATTTCTTAAACCTGGTTCCGCTACAAGTTCTTCGCAATTCATCATTGGTCCTAAGCTTAGCATAAAGCTGGACGAGAAGAACTTTCTGATCTGGAATCAGCAAGTTGAAGGTGTCGTTGCAACGCATCGTCTTCATCGCCTCCTCGTGAATCCGCAAATTCCAAATCAGTTTGATTCGCTTGAAGATCGTGCAATTGGAAAGGTTTCCCATGCTTATGATCAATGGTTTGTTCAGGAACAAGCGTTATTCACCTGGTTGCTCTCTACCATTTCTGATGTAATGCTTCCTCGCGTTTTGGATTGTCATCACGCGTATCAAGTTTGGGATACGATTCACCGGCACTTCACTGCTCATCTCCGTGCGAAGACACACCAGTTGCGTGCTGAACTAAAGAGCACGAAGAAAGGAAATCGTAGCATCAATGAATTCATCTCTCGTGCGCGCGCTATTGCTAGTTCTCTGGCTGCAAGTGGCGATCGTGTCTCTGATCGCGATCTAGTTGATGTTGTGCTTGACGGTCTTCCGGAAGAGTACAATTCTTTGATTCTCTTCGCATTTGCTAAGCTCTGATACCATATTGAGAAACAGTTAGAATGAATATTCTGTTTTCTCTCACTATCAAATGATTGGTTACAATTGTTTATATATACTCTGTTATGAGAGTAACTGAATTCTCTGCAGTTGAGTGTTATGCTATTTGTACAATGAGTTACAATTAATGAAATTACACTTTCTCATTTGATACTCAATCTATATCTATTATAGGGTTCTGCCAGAGAGAAGATGTTCTGTGAGAGAAAACGAAGGACTCTGAATTCGCACGATAGATTGGGTGTTTTGGTTTCACTAAATGGACATTTAGCATCGGGTGTTGTAATACCAGATGCTAGATGTGTTTGACATAGAGACATATAACATCGGTTATTAAGACACCCGATGTTAAATTTTTAATAACCGATGTTAAATTACCATGGCAAGCACATTTAACATCGGGTGTTATAACAACCGATGCTAAATGTCAAACAGAAACCTTATGTTGTTAGTTTAATTGCAAAATTGCCACCGGTTCAACATTTAACATCGGCTGTTCAAACAACCGATGTTAAATGGTGGTGTTTAATGTCTTTTTTCCACTAGTGCTACTAAATTTTACTAAACGCTTTTTCTATTAATAGTACTTAATAGATGCTTTTATTTTGAGTCAGTTTTCCTTTTAAGGACATGCTTAGATGAAATTTGAACCAACCATTTTTGTGAGCGGAACTCAACTGCCATCGTAGCCGCAACTAACTGCAAGTTAAAATAATTTTATATCGATATATTAGAAAAATGAGCAAAAATAACATCACTAGAGTCTTTGTTGATTGCATCATAAGAGTCGGGCCCATAGAAGCTGCATGAGTTAGACTTGCTCCAACAACACGAAGGCTTGGACCAATTTGAAGGTTTAGGAGCATTTTGTGGCGTAATACACGAACAACCAATGATATAGACTTTGTTATCATATATTGACCAAGTAATAGCGTGAGATATTTGTGGCTACGTTCACGAACAATGATATTCATGACTCCTAACAACCTTCATAATTTGGTTGATTATAAATGGTCTTGTTCCGTAGGAGACCACGATAACTGATAATCGAAATACATTAAACCAATTAAGAACCTCTTAGTTGTTCACCATCTACTTTATTGGAATGCTCAAATACATTGTTGTGTCTAAAGTATTCGGGGTCCATGTACCCGTGAGTCCCCTCCACTTTTGTAGACATATGCATATCTCTACACGTGTGAAGGGAGCTCGCGGGTATATGGATTCAGAAAATCTTAGACAAGAACAATTGACAGAGAAGGCCTATGCTTTTGTTTTTATGTGAGAGTGAGAAGGTCTTTTCTTAGCCTTAGATTTAAAATGGATGGTTGGAGATTAAATGCCCCTTTTAAATGAGTCACGTGACACCATTTTCTGTTCTAACGGCAAACTTCTTCTCCTTTTATGGTTATCAATTTGAAACATCTTTTTTCCTTTGTGTAATTCTAATTACTCACTCTCTCGTGTCACTTGACTCACTTCTGGAGTGGAGATACTGTGGATGAATGTATTGAATATATAGTTGTCTTCTTTGCTTATGTAATTTGTGAATCTGGAAAGTGATGTTGTTGCTTATAGTCAAATTGCAATAATGGGATGCATTGTGAATGGCTGATGCAGACTTTGGTTATGTTGGAGGTGCTCCTGGAAAAATTGTCACAAGTATATGCTAGTAATTGGTATTCAGCATAACTTCCCTTCTTTCTCTCCTCAATCAATATATGCTAGTAATTGATTTTTGGTCATCATTCTCAAAAATGTTTATGCAAGTGCGCAGCACTTTGCCTTTGCATTGCTATTAAGGCCAATGTGCTTGATATCAACTTGAATGTGCCAGTGACACTCAACTTCCTACTTAGTGCTTTTGAAAAATCCGTTCCTTCTAGTTTCCAATGTACATAGAATTAATTATGTTAAGCTCATTCCTTCTAGTGTTTTATATTATAGTTTTTGTGTATGTGGGTATTATTGGATTGAGTTGCCAAATAATAACATGGTGAGAAAGTTGTGATGATCTATTGAACCCTATATGTGCAGATAATGCTAGTTTCGTTGATATAGCACCATCTCTGCAGCAGCAGCTATTGTTTATTTGGCACATAAAGGGAATGCAAAAGCAAATTGGTTTGCCTTCTGCCAGCATCACAGCTATTTCGGTGTGCATATATCTGGATCGATGATTGGGTCCTTCATTGTAATTGCAATGTTCATAATCCTAACCCTTTTGTCTGCTTTGGTTCTTTCAAGACGTCGAAAAACTTTGTATTGCTCGATATGATATCTTAAGTTAAGTACATGCATGCCTATGCTTGTAATCGAAGGAAAGTTTTGTGGGTGAGATCTAAGGTATCAATATTGTGTTATGTTTTGTATCATTTCCGCTTAATATTCAATGTTTGTAACAATGGAATGGTTAAGATTCACAAGTTTCTAGTTAAGCTTGACTTTCTATGCCTTCTTTCTGAACGGATACAGGTGTTCCCCAATTGGTTTGTATTGCAGGGTGCTTAATATTGTGTATCTCTCGATATCACTAAAATTCACTGGGGATATGAAATTAATAAAAAGTATGTAGTTTCCACCGGATTTTCCTGCGAAAATTTCCTGCTGAATTACAGATCCGCGAGAAAAAATTATCCACGAACGAAATAACTGCCAATCAGAATCTGCACGATATTCCGCAGGAAACTAATTACCTGCGAATTTTTCAAAAAATTCCGCAGGTAATCCCGAGTTTTCTAGTAGTGTCCTCTTTACTGATCAAGTATGAGTTACTTGATCCTAGGAAGGTAGCTCAAATGGGGAGCTAAGGGGCATAAAGGAGTTGCAAGAAGGAGATCCAGAATTCAAACCCTGGAAAGTAACATTCCCCCACCCCCACTAACATTTGTTTATAAAAAAACAAAGTATGAGTTACTTGCTATAAAGTATGCGAACTTGCTATGGTTTAGCATTGTAGAAAGAGAGACAAAAATTCCCTGGTCCGCCTTATTGCCATGCAAGAAGAAAGATGGAGATAAGAGAAATGAACGCAAAAAAGGATGAAAAGCAAACGCAATTAGAGTTGAAATACGCTTGGCCCAATAACAAATAAATAAGGTTAAAGGCTAAAAACGTCCTTTATACACTGTATATATGTTTATATGGCCCAAAAACAAGAAAAAAGTACTTAACAGAAGCAATATAGAGTCGGCCCAAGGATGATTTGGCATCCAAGTTGGCAGCTATGTCACCATCCACTAACACAGTTAGCCAAAAACTAACGGCAGGGACCTAACTAAAAGTGTTTCGTAATTGCAAGGGCTTTATTAAAACTTTTATTTTTGCAGGAACCAAACTGTATTATTGAGATATTTGCAAGGACGAAACATACCTTTAAACCTATGATTAATTACAGAGAATTTTTAAATGAAGAACTTGGGAAAGCTGGGGGAGAAAAAATATAAAGTCAATAACCTCCGTTATTTCTAATAATATTTGAATTGAATATGGATAAATATAACTCAGGGGTGTGGTTGAGCGGTTGGGGCTCATCCTTCCTTAACCAAGTGTTGGGTGCCTCTAATCCAGCGAGGGAGTAGTCACTGCGTTCGACGGTGGATACCCTGGCCTCGTCGAATTTTTTTTTGAATTGAAGATGGATAAATATAGATAGTTAGTTTTCTTGTTTAATTTTGGTCAAAGCCTGGATAACTGAATTTAATTTATATCCTGAAATTTGTTCATGGTTAAAAAATCAGTTGCTTGACTTCACAGGGTACTTAGTCAAGTATAACATTAGTAGATAACAACTTCCAGAATAATTCACATTGTTTATTTTTCTCCTTTTGTTTAAAGAGTTTATTTTCATCCTTCGTTTTAGTAATACTACTACTCTATTGACCCATACATGTCTTGAACGGTTTCTAAAATTGGTTCCGAATGATTTTTAAGTAATTGAGGATGCTAGGTTCTAAATTCAAATATTGGAATTCTACATTTTTTAGAAAAATTATAAATAAAAAAAAGGTTTTTAAGGAGGCAATACGTGGAGTACTATATGCTCACATTTGCTTGAATTGTTGATATTGTGGTTTTGGCCCCGAGATGTTTAAACGAAGCCCCTTGTACTTGTGTGGGTTAGAGTACCCTTGTACTCCCATTAATAAAATTCTTTTGCTTATAAAAAAGGAATATCGGTTTTTAAAGAAAATCCCCATGCCGGATGACTACAAATAACACTACATCTGTGACTTTGGAACAACAATCGTTATCACAGAGCAAAAAGATTGAAAATATGGAAGAATGAGCGACTGTACAATGCAGAAATCCGGTGAGCCACGTCCAAAGCTTAACATCAAATGAGGACTAAAATAGAACAAAGGCTTAAATATGTTTTTCGTCTCTGTATATATAGTTGTTTTTCAAATAAGTCCCTGCAAAAATTTTAACTAAGTTCCGGATTTTTTTTTTAAATACATC
The DNA here is from genome assembly GCA_963573325.1 of Astragalus glycyphyllos. Lineage (NCBI taxonomy): Eukaryota > Viridiplantae > Streptophyta > Magnoliopsida > Fabales > Fabaceae > Astragalus > Astragalus glycyphyllos. The sequence goes on from OY754308.1 coordinate 70,585,245, forward strand.
TTTCTGTTAGTGATGTTGGAAATTCAAGTGTGAGTGGTTAGTCCCACATCGACTATGAATGAGCTATATGAAGGATATATAAGAGAGGGGACCCATATGCTTGTTGCTTTAAGGTTTTGGGTGGAGATGTGGTGTCCAAGTCTCTTAGTGGTCCTGTTCATTGGCTAGCTCGTTGTTACTCCCAATGATAGGCCGCAAGTGCACGGTTCTATCGCGTAATAAAAAGTATCGATCCACAGGGAGTATTTTGCGATTACTAATCTAACTTTTGATGTTGATTAGCTGAAAGGAATGATTTTAATAAAAATAGTATTTTTGTTTTGTAAAATTCAGAATAAAAGACGCCTTGGTATCATGGTTAGATCACAATGATGGAAATAAACAACCCCTTAACTATTCTCTATCTTATTTTGAAATTGTTTTAAGGACAAGGTATTCTTTTGGTATAATTCAAGCTTCCTTTCGGAATGCAAGAATGTGTCTCGAAACAATGATCAAACCTATTCTCATGGTTGATCATCGCAGAGACCCATTAAGCACAACCTTATTGTCCCAAGGCTAGCAATGCTATTCTCATGCTTTGCTTTGTCTTGTCTAATTCCATTTGTTCCAATATCAAACTTCACCTATCGGTACTTCGTTTGATATTTGTTTTATAAAATTCAATTCTATGGAATTAGATTAAAATTCAAGTTCTAAATAAGATAGAGTTTAGTCTTGGATTTGTTTAGGGACCCATCATTTGATTGTGTCCCACAATCCCAAGACTAAAGAAGTCTACTCACACATGATCATAGTAGACAAGGGAGTAGAAGAGAATGACATAAAAGAAAATGACATAAAGATAAATAACAGAATGTAAATGACAAGAATATAAACAAAGCGATAAAGAACTGGAATGTAAAGTGCTGGAAATGTAAAGAACAGAAATTAAAATTGCAAGAAAGTAAAGAACATGAAAATAAAAGAGCAAAAGCTTAAGAAAATTGCAAGAACTTAGATTAAACTTTGGAGTGAGATTACAAGTATGCTAAGGTGCCATTACAGCTGAAATGAGGTTCTATTTATAGCCTAGGATCAGTAGACAAAGGAGTAAATTCGAATTACAAGCCATAATGAAAGAATTGGAAGAGTTTTGTAACATTTTTAGCTTCAGACAAAGGTGCACGGACCACGCCGCTAGGGTGCACGGACCGTGCGTGCCGTAAAACTTGTAAAATTCTGATTCAGCACAGGGAGCACGGACCATGCGTGTAAGGAGCACGGACCGTGCGTGGTCTTCAAACTCTCCAGCTTCTGCAACGTACAGTGTGCACGGACCATGCTTGTGGTGCGCACGGACCGTGCGCGTCTTGAGTCTTTTCAACTACTTTCTGTAACAGTGAGCACGGACCATGCGTGTAGTAGGCACGGACCGTGCGTGAACACCAAATTCTTGGCTCCATTTTCTTGATTTTGCTCCTTGGTCCTTGAACTTTTATTCTTTGCCTTTAATCACTTGAATTTCTTCCATTCCTTCATTATTTGATCCTGAAAATAGAAACCAACATTTTGTAGTAAAATAGCTCTAAATCAAAACTAAAATTCTACAATCTTTATTTAATTCAAATACTAAAAACATAGTAAAATAAGACTTATCACCCGACTCCTTTCAGTTTCTGAAACACAAAATAATGAGAGGTTATTAGAAAAAACTCTTGTTTGTAAAATTTGCACAGACAAACAGTTAAACATCAAGGCTGTTAAAGATATAATATCTAAGGCTTGGTTTGCCTATAACGGGCTCCATATATCTGAGTTGGGGGAAAAAGTTTCTGTTTAGTTTTGCTAAGGTGGAAGATGCTACAGAAATCATGCGCAAAGCTCCATGGTTTGTGATGAATAATTTGTTGTGTTTTGCTCATTGGTCACCTCAATCATCTTGTGTTGTTATTGATTTTACTAGATCCCCCTTCTGGATTCAGATCCATAACCTTCCCTTGGTCACCTCAATCATCTTGTGTTTTGCTTAGTAAAGTGGGATCAGTTGTTGAGGTTGAGAATCCTATAGTGGATGGAAAAAATTTGAGAAATTTTTTAAGAGGTAGAGTCTGTATTGATCTGGATAAACTCCTTCCTGCTTGTTGAAGGGTACCTAGAAGAGGGCTTCCTAATATTTAGGTTGTTTACAGGTATGAGCGTTTTCAATCCCTTTGTTTCAAATGTGGGATTATTGGGCATGATCAGAAACACTGCTCTATACCTATGGCTATGTCTCCTTTTAATCGTGAGAAACCTTAGTACGGTCCTGGTTTTAGTGTGGGAGCTCTTAGATCCATACACTACTTAGTAAAAGAGCAAGTGAAGAAGGCGCCATCTTCTCAACATCAAAATGAACCAGCCAATGCAGAGGAAGAAGAAAGACTAAGAAAGCATTATCATGACCGATCTGTTAAACTAGCATACCAACCTTATGAAAGAAATGTCGAGCCACCCAGAATCACTCACACCCCTGATCTGAACTTCAGTGCTCCTCCCTGGGAGACTCAAAATGAAATAGCCCAATCCCTTGGTAATCTGAGAGGAGATTTGATACTTACATTGCTGGTCTTCTTGGGGATGAAAACAACACTCACCTTCTACAGACTAACTTACCAAGAGTCCTAGTCAGCTCCCCTGTCACTGCCTAGCTCTTCAAGTGCAACCCCACTCAACAATCTCAGGACAAGCCTATTAACATAGATCTTAATGTCCTTAATGTTACACCTGAGAACATGGAAAAACTTTTGTGGAATCTTCATCTAATAACAATGACTTGGTTACTAAGGATAAACTTATGCTATGTCAAGATGGTTGGAGTGAACAACAGAAAGAAACTCCTAAAGTGTGAGTACTTGGTGGAGCTCTCTGAGGATGAAGATGATGATAAAGAGGTGCCCCTGCTACAAATTGAAGATTCCGAAGCTAATGAGTCGGCCCTTAACATGGTATCTAGTATGAGTTTGAGAAAAAGGAGAAATGAGGAAGATAACTCTAGTCATGATAGGGGTGAGGAACTAGATAGAGGCAAGAAACAGATATGTATCACTACTGGTCAACATGCGGACCAAATTATGGGAGAATCTTCTATGTTTGGGGAATTCTGTATGGGTTCCTATGTTACTAAGGCTGAGGAGGCGAGGCTATTCAAGCCCCCAAAGTCAAGATAACCACTGTTAGCTGGAATTGTCGTGGTTTGGCGGCTACCATGATAAGCCATGAGCTTCAAGACCTGATGAAAGGTCAAAAGCTTGCCATTTTATTCATAATGGAGACTAGAGCTTAGAGGGTTCGTGTGGAGAGAGTCAGAAGGAAGCTTATGTTTAAAAATATGTTATGTGTCCCCGTTCTTGGAACTTCTGGGGGTCTGGGCCTATTTTGGAATAACTCCCTTGAAATCCAAATTATAGATTCGTGCAGAAACTATGTCCATACTTGTGTGAAGGAGAACAAGACTGGGAATCTTTTTGAAATGACATTTGTCTATGACAACCCCCTCTTCAGTGATAGGAGACATTTGTGGAGGAAACTTAATAATCTAATGCCTTCAAGGGGTGGCCCTTGGTACTGTGTTGGTGACTTTAATGAGATGATCTCTGTGAATGAGAAGGAGGGGTCTACACCTGTGGCTCCTATAAGGATGTATCTGTTTAAAGATTTTCTTGATGCTACTATGCTGATGGATTTGGGTCTAAAGGGTAATAAATTTACTTGCTCTAGTAACCCTAGGGATGATATTATTACTCTGCCGAAAATTGAAAGAATCCTAGTAAATTGGGGTTGGAGAGATTTGTTCCCTCATGCTATCGGTGTTGCTTTACCTATTATTAACTCTCATCATTCTCCTCTAGTCTTGCACCCAAATCGTCCTGATAGAAGACTTGTGTATTTCAAGAATGAAAGCTACGGGGAAGAACATGTGGAATGTAGAAATGTGGTGGCCTCTGGTGGACTAAGTATTTTGATGTACTTCTATTTTAAAGTCATGAGATGTCATTACATATGACTCAGTAATGGAGTTAATTCGAATATTAGTTGTGTTCAATATCTGAAACAGGAAACTATACTCTGATATGTGTGAAACTGTATATTCTAATATTTCTCTATGGTAGAGATATTAGAGTGTTACAATCTATCTCTTAAAACTAATAAATTGTACTATTAAAGCCTAACTTACTTAATGGATTAACAACTATTTGTATTAATCCTAGATAAGTAAACTTATATCCATACTTTTCTTGACAAATTTATATCCGTCTTTAATATGTGTGTCATATACACACACAAAGTGCTGAACAACTCCAAGGGGATTTACTTGGTCTAATAAGTCGTTTATATATATATATATATATATATAATTTTATTTCCTTTTTACAATATTTAAAATTTTTTTTGATTCATTTGTATTGGTCTCGCTTAACAAAGAATGTTATGTTCATCAAAACTTAATTCCTAGGATAATGAAAGACATGAGTTTTTCAAGTCCAAAAAGCATATCATTTAATTCTAAATATCCTAATCATGTGGGTCACACTGCAATGTTCTCAAATGTACTCGATTCCATAAATTCAAGAAGTAATTCAAGTAATTTCAAAAATTGCATGAAAGGATATTAATTCAAGAAGTCTAGGGAAGATAGTTTCATTGATAAATGAATCAAAGTCTTTAGTTTCATATTCAAGAAAATAACAATGTTTTGACGAGAAAAATTTAGTAAATATCGTTCTTGAACTAAATAAACTAGGTGTGGTTATAGGATTCCTGATGAACAATTGATTAAGAACATTTAACTCTTGAAACTAACAATATTGGACTATTAAAGCCTAACTTATGTAATGGATTAACAACTATTTGTATTAATCCTAGATGAGTATACTTATATCCATATTTTTCTTGACAAATTTATATCTGTCTTTAATATGGGTGTCATATATATATATATATATATATATATATGTGTGTGTGTGTCTATATATATATATATATATATATATATATATATAAATATGCCACGAGACTAATTTAGCAGCACAAGTAAATAGTGACTAAGAATTAATGCCACGAGAGACTGATTTACTGACAATTTACTGACAAGTAAAGAATTCAAACATAATACAAAATGTAATTTTTTCATATACGTTTATGCTTAATACGAACAATAACATGTTACTGACAAGTAAAGGATTCCAATCATAATTTGAACCAATCATTTTTATGAGCAAAACTCAACCGCCATCATAGCTACAACTAATTACATGTTAAAATAATAGTTTATGCCCATTTAATTAATATTTAGAAAATCGACCAAAAATAGCATCACTGGAGATTGCATCACAAGAGGCGAGCCCATAGAAGCCGCATTTGAGTTACACTTGTTCCAACCACACAAAGGCTTTTACCAATTTTTAGGAGCATTTGTAGCCTAGTAGATGCACAACCAATGATATAGTCTTTGTTATCGTAATTGACAAAGTCGTAGAGCGAGGTTTTTGTGGCGTAATACGTGTTGGAACAAATTCACTCAGTGTTCCTCACATTCACTCAATTATCACGAAGGAATTTTACCAAGAAGAGAGTATTCTTGGTTACAAAGTTGGTTAGTCGAAAAGGGATGTAGCAGTAGTCGAAGGAAGCAAAATAACAGAAAAACTGATATTGTGGTGTGTGATCAATTGATTTGATTACCACCATCACTTGTATTTATAGGCTCACTTTACAACTGTACATACACGAGGAGTTCACTAATACACATGGACTGATGACACGAACAACACTAAAACAAATTACATGAGAAACACTTAACTAACTATATTTACTTAGTGAATAAAACTAGTTATTCGACCAACTTGGTTTGCATCCAACAGTTCGACCAACTTGGATTAAACACTTCGACCAACTTGGATTCAACACTTCGACCAACTTGAATTCAACAATTCGACCAACTTGAATTCAACAATTCGACCAACTGGGATTACATTCAACACACCTCCTAATTCAAGTTGTTCACATTTGTTAAGCCCATCTTATTTCTCAAATCTTCAAATCTGTTAACCTTTAACGGCTTAGTTAGTATATCAGCTAAATTGTCATCAGTGCTGCAGTACTCAAGTCTGAGTTTTCCCTTTGTCACTTGGTCTCTTAAGAAATGAAACTTGGTCTCGATGTGTTTGCTTCTTCCATGAGATATGGGGTGCTTTGCAAGGTCTATTGCAGACTTGTTATCGACCTTCAATCTCATTCCATCATTGTCAGTCTGATTGAACTTCAGCTCATTCAGCAACATATCAAGCCAACTTGCTTGACAGGCTGCCATAGCTGCAGCAATGTACTCAGCTTCACACGATGATAAAGCCACCACACTCTCCTTCTTTGAGCACCAGGATATTGGTGACTCACCACACATGAACACGTATGCAGCAGTGCTCTTTCTATCCCCTTTATCTCCACACCAATCTGAGTCAGAGAAGCCATACACTTCTTGATCAGATCTACCAATTCTTCTAGGATAGAACACTCCAAGTCCTGCTGTTCCTTTGACATATCTAAGTATCCTCTTGGCAGCAACAAGATGTGAAACTCTAGGTTGCTCCATGAATCTGCTTATCAGTCCCACTGCATAAGAGATATCAGGTCTTGTGTGACACAAGTACCTCAAGGAACCCACTAATTGTTTGTACAAGGTTGGATCAACCTTCTTTTCTTCGCTGTCAGTGACCAATTTCACTGCATTGTCTGTTAGGGTGGCTGAAGAGTTGCAATCCATCATTTTGAATCTTTTTAGCACATCACTTGTGTATTTCTTCTGATGTAGAAGTACACCTTTATCAGAGTGAACAATTTCCATACCAAGGAAGTATGTAAGTCTTCCCAAATCTGACATTTCAAATTCTGACATCATACTTCTTTTAAACCTTTCCATCTCAGTTTCACTTGTACCTGTTAGAAGCATATCATCAACATATAGGCAAATCACCATACAATTCTCTACATATGTTCCTTTCACATAGATGCCATGCTCATTTACACATTTTACAAAATCTTGCTTCAAGAGAAATGAGTCAATTCTCTTGTTCCACGCTCTTGGAGCCTGTTTTAGTCCATAGAGGGTCTTTCTCAACTTGTACACTTTATTCTCCTTTCCTTTTATTCCAAAACCTAGTGGCTGCTTTATGTATACCTCCTCCTCAAGGTATCCATTCAGAAAAGCTGCTTTAACATCCATTTGGTACATAGACCAATTTCTAAAGCTGGCAACAGCTATGATCAGTCGAATAGTCTCTATTCTTGCCACAGGGGCAAAAACTTCATTGTAGTCACAACCCTGTTTTTGTAAAAAACCTCTTGCAACTAGTCTTGCCTTATACCTTCCAATTTCTTCATTTGGCTTCATTTTTGTCTTGAACACCCACTTGACATTTATTACTTTCTTCTGCTTAGGCAAATCTACCAACACCCAAGTGTCATTTTTCTCAATTGACTTGATTTCTTCTATCATAGCTTGCTTCCAATTTGCTTCACTTAATGCCTGCTCTACTGTCACAGGCTCACAATTTTCCAAAAATGCTTCTTCCAATAATTCACCTTCAGTGCCAATTGCATTGTCAGGGAACAATTGGTATTCATTCAATCTTTGTGGGGGCTGTCTATTCCTTCTAGGTCTCACTTCTTCATTTACCATTTCATTTGCAGCATCTTGCATCATCTCATTTTCATCATTTACTGCTATAGTCACTGGATTCTCATTCACAGCCTCAAGCAACACAGTAGTAGTGCTACTCCTCTTTGTAGAGTCATTCCACTGCCAGCCTTTCGATTCTTCAAAGATTACATCTTTGCTAATCACAACTTTCTGCCTATTAGGGTCATACAACTTGTATGTACCAGTCGAATGATAGCCTAATAGGACCATTGGTTGAGCTTTGTCATCCAATTTCTTCCTCAATTGGTCAGGCACATGCCTGAAGCACAAAGAGCCAAACACTCTCAAGTGCTTGACACTTGGTCTCTCACCAGACCATGCTTGCTTAGGAGTCATCTTGTCGAGCCTTTTGGTTGGACTTCTATTGGGTATATACACTGCAGTGGTGGCTGCTTCTCCCCAGAAATGGTTTGGCATTTGTCTACTTTTCAACATGCTTCTTACCATGTTAAGCACGGTCCTGTTCTTTCTTTCTGCTGTGCCATTATGCTGTGGTGTATATGGTGCTGTGATTTCATGTTTGATCCCTTCATGCTTGCAGAAATTTTCAAATTCAGTGGAGGTATACTCCCCACCCCCATCAGTTCTAAGTCTACTGATACAACAACCACTTTCCTTTTCAATCATGATTTTGAAGGCCTTAAAAACTTCAAATACATCACTCTTCTTACCTAGCAAATAGATCCACATTTTTCTAGTGAATTCATCAATGAATGAAACGAAATAACTGTTACCTCCTAGAGTCTTCACATCAAAAGGACCACATACATCTGAGTGTACAGCTTCCAGCCTCCTTGATGCCTTGATCTTCATTTCAGTATTGTAAGAGTTCCTTGCTTGCTTGGATTCACAACATTGCTCACACACCTCAGTTGGAAGCCTTATATCAGGCAAGCCATGCACCATTCCTTGAGTGTTCAAATTCTTTAAATCTCTGAAGTTTAAGTGACCATATCTTTCATGCCACCTCCACACTTCATCACTAGTGACTGCCTTCAAACATTCATCTTGGACTACACTCATGCCAACCTTGAATGTCCTCTTCTTATTCAATGTTGCCTTCAACAATAGCTTCTTCTTTGGATTGAACAGCCTTAATTCCATATCTTCCATTTGCATTGAGTATCCATTTTCTAAGAGTTGACCCAAACTGATCAAATTGCTCTTCATAGAGGGAACAAACAAGACATCTGTGATGAGACACACCTTCCCATCATCTCTCTTGATTTTAACAATGTCAATTCCTTCTGCTCTTATCACTCTGTCATCACCAAATCTTATAGTTTTCTTCACTGATTCATCTAGTTTGATGAACCAGCTTTTGTTGCCAGTCATGTGACTTGAACAACCTGTATCAAGATACCACAAATCATCACTGCTACCACCTATCTCAGTCATCAATACTATCTCATCAGCATCACCTTCTGCTAGCTGAGCCTCTTCCTGCTTGTTATCAGTTCTGCATTCGACTTCGACAGCATCTGTTTCAGCCATCAAGACTACCTCATCATCAGAATCAGAATCACCTCTGGCCAATTGAGCCTCTTCTTGAGGGTTCTTTTGCTTGCATTCATCTGCATAATGACCAAACTTATCACAGTTATAGCACTGCACCTCTTTCTTGCTATAATTCTTCTTCTCCTTATTCTTCCAGGCTTCTTTTCTCTTTTGATAATCATTCTGCTTCTGATCACCTTTCTTGCTTGAACCCTTGTTGCACCCCGAAAAAAAATCCGGATTGGACCTTTCATCGTACAACGTGAAAATTTGTGAAGCCGCCATCAACATTTTTTATTTAGGGACCAAAACATTGAAAAAGGGTCCTTTTTAAGGCGGGTGGTCCTTTGAGAACTAGAGATGTAGGTTCGGGGGTCGGTTAGGTGTGGGGAAGGTATTAGCATCCCACACCTCCTTTCTACCGAAAGGGAACCTTTAACTTGATGTGCGGTTTTGACAGAGTTGATTTGAAACAATTCATTCTACTTCTTTTTTTATTTGAGAAAATGTTTTTGAAAACAGGGGAAAAGAAGAATCTTTTTATTATATTTTTTTTAAAGTGTGCTTGACGGGATGTGACCCGCTCCTACGTATCTCCCGGTGCGATGGAGAATTCAAAGCTTACGTAGTTCTCTTTAGTCGAGAAACTTTGGTGCTTTTTTTTATTGTAGGGGTTCTCGGTCCTGAACTGTACAGTTCACTAGACCTAAAACAACAAACATCCTCGCCTGTACAGACGACGTGCCCCCTACTTTTTGAGAATGGTTTGAATTACTTGAAGAAAAGGAATTGTTGTGAGGTTGATTACTTTTATTTGAGCAAGTATCTTAGGCTCGCATGAACTGTACAGCTCGCTAACCCTAAGACGCTAACCGATCCCGGATGTACATCCGATTTGATTCCTTACTCATTTTTTTTTTAAAAAAAAGGGTTCAAGTTGTTAATTACTTGTTTTAATTCTCATAAGTATCCCAAGATGTTTGAGCTGTACAACTCCAATCTTAGGACGCTAGTCAACACCGGCCGTACGTCCGACTTGACTCCTTATGAATTTTCAAAAAGGTTTGTTGTTGATCTTTGAAAAAATTTGATTGCTATAGAAAACAATTTGAAGAAAAGTTTTAATTTGAAAAATAATTTGGAAAAAGAAATGACTTGAAGAAGAGAGGAAGAGAATTGGAGGGTGATATTGATCACAAAAGTTTGTTGGGATGGCGTGGCATCCAAAAGAAAAAGAAGTAGAGAATTCAAATCAATTTCCAAATCAAGAACCAAAGTGTAAACTTTAACAAGTTGCAAGCAAAACAATCAACAATGCAAGCGTAAGCATATACCTTAACCATTACTACACTGGTGCACAAGAATGACGCTTAGTCATCTAACATTTAATGGCCATGAACATGCAAGATCAACATTAACCAAATAGATTGCAAGAATAGGCACACAAATAGATAATGCAAAAGTTTAATTCAAATAGGCATCAACACAAGATAAAACACAAGGTTGAATCCCTTTTGGTAATCCTTGACATTTGAGACAATGCACAAAGGCATAAGTGTCTAGTCCTTTTACCAAATCATCAACACAAAACAAATTATTAACCTAGAATGAACATCGCATTTGCATGATCACAAGTGACCAAAAGAAAGCAATAACAAGTCATTTTGTAGCCAAAATTGATTAATCAAGTTAGAGAACTAGCATTTGCACTTTTAAACAAGAATTGCACAAAGGAAGTTGAATCATCTTAGGCAATCCTCAACATTTAAAGTGAAGTGCCTAAGGCACAAGTGTGAGTCCTCTTGCCAATCATCAACATAGAGTAATTTTGCAAACAAGTTACTAACAAGCAAACCAAAATTTTCAATCAAAGCACAAGGTTGTGTTGAATCATCTTAGGCAATCCTCAACACTTAAAGTGAAATGCCTAAGGCACAAGTGTGAGCCCTCTTGCCAATCATCAACATAGAATAATTTGCAAGCAAAGTACATAACGACCAACATTAAAACAATTTGAGAAATCATTTTACTCACAATTGCAAACCCCTTTCACAAAGAAATAACAAAACCCTAACTTATTAGAAACTTGCGAACCAAAACATAACCAAACAACAATTTCATTCAACAAATCCACAAAATCAAGCAAGCAAATGACACTAGCAAGACTTAGGAACATTTATTCACAAGATCCAAGCAATCAAACACCAAAATCAACAACTATTCATATTTTTTTGATTTTTGTGAAAGTAAGAAGACATGAAAAATGAATATTGGCAAAATCAAACAACATGTTTGGACATGGGAACTTCAAAATCAAGCCTCAATAACAAGATTGCATAAAGAAATGCATCAAAACTCGATTAAACCTATTTTATACTAAGGGTGCGAAACATTCATAGCTTCCTAACACAATTTTATTTCACAAAATGCAACAAACAAAATGATAACAACACAAATCACAATTTATTCAAGGGTGAGAAGCAATCTCAAACACCCAAGCCTCCCTAAGTGCTTGTCAAAATGTTTGAGACACCTCTCACCAACAACAATCAACAAATCAACAATATACCAACACTAAAATGCATGAATATGGTAGGATGCAAGATTAGAAACATGATTTTTACATTTTGATGCAAAAAAAACTTAGTGAATGATGCAAGAGTTTTGAGGTATACCTTGAATCCAAGCTAATAAATAAAGAGTATGAAGAGAAAACCCACAAATCAACTAGATCTTCACCAAAACCTTGCGCAACTTGCCTTGTTCTTGAGATTGGATGATGAACACTTGAATCTTGGTAGAAGAGATGGATAATATATGAAGTAGGAGTTAATATGAGATGGAAAATGGAAGTGAAATGAAGAAAAATGGAGGAGGGAATGGTTGTTGGTGGTTTCGGCCAAAGGAGGAGAGGAGAGGAGAGGTTTGTGTGCTAGGGTTTTGTGAATGAATTGTGAGGCCAAAAAAAAGGTGTGTGTGAGATGAGGTTTCTAAGGTATATATAGAGAGCAACTAGGTTTAAGGGTATTTAGGTCATTGTGCATCTCATCTCACTCTAGGATTGCATTTAAAATTTGAATGGAGGGTGAGGATTGAAACACGCATGATGAGGGACAAAAATGAAAAATTGGAGAGGAAATGGGGAGGGAATGGCGCAACATTGGGGTAGGGTGTGGTCTTGGTCACCAAGTTTTGCAAGTTGGCAATTGTACCATTGTACTATCCATGAACCCTCCAATTATCCTCTCAATTTTGATTATTCCTTTCAAGATAATTGTACATAAATCTAACCATTTTGAGCCACATACAAAGTATCTTGAAGAATATGTCATTTTATGAGATCACCATGACCAAAAATATCATAAAAATCACATCTTGAAACTTTTTTGTAGAACATTCCTTTTTGATGCCTTTTTGAATTTTGTGTGCATAATGCATGCATGCATGCGCATGCATATATACATGACCAAAATGTTTTGCTTCAAATAAATTTCTCTAAAATTGCACAATGATTTTTGATGAGAAAATATCTTATTTTTAGAAAATGACCAAAATACCCTTTTGCCCTAAAAACTCAAAAATGCATGCACAATGTTCTTCACACTCTTCAAAATAACGCCACACTTCTCAATTTATTTATTTTTGTGGAAAATTAGAGTTTTAAACCTAGGCGGACAAAATTAGGGTATGACAACCCTCACCAGCTCCCTTATTCCATTTTCCCTTCCCTTTCTTGTTTTTCCAATTGTTACCCCAATTTCCTTTCTTGTTTTGAGATTGAGCCAACAACACTTGCTCACTAGGTTTTTCATTAGGTTTGGCACCCATCCTAGCCCTAATCCTAGTCTCATTTGCTTCAAGAATTCCTTGTAATTCAGCAACTTTTAAGGTACTCAGATCCTTAGATTGTTCAATTGAGGTCACTACATAATCAAATTGGGAAGTTAAGGTTCGCAATACCTTGTCAATCTTTCTTCGATCAGTGACATTCTTGCCATTTGTGCGCATCTGATTTGTGATCACTGTTAGGTGATTGAAGTACTCAGCAATCGTCTCCTTCTCGCCCATTTGAAGTAATTCATACTCCCTGCGTAACGTTTGTAGCCTCACTTGCTTCAATGACGCATCACCAGAATAGGCTGAAGCCAACGCATCCTAGGCTTCCTTTGCAGTCTCATACCCTGCGATTCTCTCAAACGCGTCAGAATTCACGCATTGGTGAATCAAGAACAGCGCTTTGTTGTCCTTCTTTTGTTGATCACGTAACTCATCTCCAATTGCATTTTCTACAATGCCATTCTTCACAATGTCAAGAACTTCCTGATACCGGAACACCACCTTCATCTGCACAATCCATTTGTCATAATTCTTCGAATCAAGAACTGGAAGTTTCGCCGGAAGTTGATCACTGCTGGAGTTTTGATTTGCCATGTCTACGCCGCAAGATCACGAACTCTCGCTCTGATACCAGTTGTTGGAACAAATTCACTCAGTGTTCCTCACATTCACTCAATTATCACGAAGGAATTTTACCAAGAAGAGAGTGTTCTTGGTTACAAAGTTGGTTAGTCGAAAAGGGATGTAGCAGTAGTCGAAGGAAGCAAAATAACAGAAAAACTGATATTGTGGTGTGTGATCAATTGATTTGATTACCACCATCACTTGTATTTATAGGCTCACTTTACAACTGTACATACACGAGGAGTTCACTAATACACGTGGACTGATGACACGAACAACACTAAAACAAATTACATGAGAAACACTTAACTAACTATATTTACTTAGTGAGTAAAACTAGTTATTCGACCAACTTGGTTTGCATCCAACAGTTCGACCAACTTGGATTAAACACTTCGACCAACTTGGATTCAACACTTCGACCAACTTGAATTCAACAATTCGACCAACTTGAATTCAACAATTCGACCAACTTGGATTACATTCAACAATACGTGCACAACCAATGATATTCATGATTTCTAACAACCTTTCATAATTTGGCTGACTATAAATCGTCTTCTTTCGCAGGAGACAATGATAAATGATAATCCAAATACAGAAAACCAAGAACCTCTTGTCTATTCAGAACCTACTTCATTAGACCGCTCAAATACATTATTGTATCTAAAATATTCACGATGCATATACCCAAACGTTCCTTTAACCTCTATTGGTATATCCATATCTCTACAGGTGTCAAGGGAAATCATAGGTATGTGCATTGTTGATATATTAGAGGAGCCCAATTGACAGAGAAGGCAAAGGTTAATTGCTTTCGGTGTTGTATTGCTTCAGTAGGTAAATTGTTTTTATATATTAATTTTAACTATATAAATTGTTTTTGAATAGTAATAAAAACTATATAAAATTTTGTCCATTTAAAACTAAATCTAACTACTATTATTTTGGTTGATTGTATATTCAGAAGGTTATAACTTCTAATTTTTTAGCTCAGGTGATGAGAGCCATGAATTATGTTATGTTTTTCTTGTGTAGTCAATAAAGTCTTAGCTAAACACATCTTTTATGGTATTTTTAATATTTATTATACGATGTTTAGTCTTTAAATTGTTCTTCAACAATTTAATGAGGGCAGAAAGGCCTACAAAAGCACAGTATCTAGCAGGGATTGGAATGGCTCGTCATTGCAAAGCCATAGCAGATGGGCTGATCAGGGAAAACATCCTATCTTTCTTCAACAATTTACTTGTGTTCTTTAATTTTTAGTTGGAATATATGCTTATTATAGCATAGAAAATAATGCATGCTCAAAATGCAATTTTGCAATCTCCTATAATGTAATATTGTTTGAAAATTTTAATTCCAGTTGATTTATAGAAATGTAAAGTACTAATTTTTATTTTTTTTTGATAAGCCAAAAAATGTCATTAATCCGGAGGTACAAGGGGTACCTCAACCCTTTTACAATTTAGCTCACAAGATCAATACATGCTAAGGGATTGTCTACCCAATTTTCAAAATCAATAGATAAGTTCTTCCCTATCCTATTTGCAAACCACCCCCAAGATAAGCCTTTTACATGATTTAGCATTTGAGTTACATTTGGGTCCCCTCTCCTAAATATCACTCTATTTCTATGAAGCCAAATCACCCATATGACAGCAAACCACAACATATACCTCAGTCTTTTATTCTTCTTCCTGCCCATTTTTATTCCATGTATTACCATATGCTCCCAAGGGTCATGGCATTCCACTTTTACCACTCCAAGCCAATCAAATACTAGTTCGCACAGCTGCTTCACAAAGCTACAATTGAAGAATAAATGCCATGAGTCTTCATCACATGTAGTGCAGAAAACGCAAGATGGCCCTGTCTGGAAATCAAACACTCCACGCTGCTGTAGCAGTAACTTTGTTGGCAATCGATCCAAAAGAAGTCTCCAACCGTGAACCAGAATTTTTGAAGGAGCCGCTGTCAACCACATCTTCCTAATGATTTTCCTCTTGCTTTCCTCCAAATGTGTTTCTTCACTCTGGTTTATCAGCAATTCATACGCGGATTTCACCGAATAATGTTTTGATTCGGTGAGAATCCATCTCCAAGAATCTTCACCTTCCTTCTCGGGTTGTATCATACTTAGCGTATTTTCCAGCAAATCTTCATCCCGTTTATTCTCTGCTGTCAGCATTTGTATCCAATTAAACTTCCAGCGCCACCTATTATTTTCCCAGCAACCAAAGTCAGCAACAGAACCTGCTTTTGCCGTGGACAGCTCGAATAACTGAGGGAACAATTCCTGTAGACTCCACGGATTACACCACTTATCTGTCCAAAATTTTACAGCAGCTCCGGTCCCTAATTTCACCTTAACCGAATCTGAGAACCAGTTTTTACCAAATGTCAAACAATCATCAATACTTTGCAAATCCTTCCACCACGTAGATTGTTGTTTGCTATTTAAAATCCCACCATCACCATATAATTTTTTCACCAAAGTGTTCCAAATGCAATCTTCATTGCCTAGTATCCTCCACCTCCATTTTCCTAAGAGAGAGATGTTAAAGATCTCCATGTTCCTTATCCCTAAACCACCCTTTTCTTTTGGCAAACACACTCTACTCCATCTAACCCATGCCATCTTTTGAACGTCCTCGCTACCGCCCCATAAGAAATTCCTTTGCACCTTGATCATCTCTTTAATAACCTTCTTGGGAGCTTTAAAGAATGAGAAGTAGTATAGTGGTAAACTCGTAAGAACCGAATTAATTAAAGTAATTCTACCTCCTATGGATAATTGTCTTCCTCTCCACAACGATAGCTTGCCCTTCATCTTCTTCACGACCGCTTGCCATGTAGACCCAATCCTAGGATTCGCACCTATCGGAATTCCAAGGAATTTAAATGGCACTTCTCCTATATCACAATTTAAAAATCTAGCTCCTAATGACATCTCCTCCACCTCTATATTTAAACCAATTAGACAACTCTTATGGAAGTTCACCCGAAGACCCGACACTAATTCAAAAATCCTCAAAACTGATTTTAAAAATCCTCAAAACTGATTTTAGACACCATAAGTTCTCTCTCGACTTCTTACACAATATTAGTGTGTCATCCGCAAATTGAAGAGCCGGAAAAGATACTCCTTCAACAATAGAGAACACTTCAAGAAAACCACAGTCGATGCTTTTATTAATCAAGGCCGTAAGGCCTTCCGCAACTATCAAAAACAAGAAAGGGGCAAGTGGATCCCCTTGCCTCAATCCCCGCTCCATAGAAAACTCCTCCGTTGGACTCCCATTTACCAACACCGAGACACTACCCGTGAAGATACACGCTCTCATCCACAATCTCCATTTGTCAATAAATCCCAACCTTCTCATCATGTAATCTAAAAACCCCCACCCAACCGAGTCATATGCTTTTTCAAAGTCCACTTTGAACATATATAGAGACTTCTTCTTCTTTTTTGCAAAATTTATAACTTCATTCGCCACCAAAACACCATCTAAGATTTGCCTACCTTTTAGAAAAGCTGTTTAGGAGGGGGAGATAACCCCTGGCAGAATTTTCTTCAATCTCATAGCCAATATTTTAGAAATGATTTTGTACATACAACCAATAAGAGAAATAGGTCTAAAGTCGCTCAAGCCTTGAGGATTTTTCTTCTTACCTATCAATGCCACGAATGAGGATGTAAAGGCTTTCGGAAGCTTTCCATTAGCATGAAATTGATCTAGTACTCCCATAACTTCCTCTTTAATAGTTCCCCAACATGCTTTTATAAAGTTGAAATTAAACCCATCGGGTCCGGGACTCTTATCCCCCTCGCAACTCCATGCGGCTTCCTCCACCTCTTCCATTGAAAACGGATCTACCATTCATTGTGCTTCTTCCTCGGAAATTGACTTGAATACTATGCCATCTAACTTCGGCCTTCCATGCACCTCCTCTTTAAATTGCTTTTGAAAATGCCTTCTTACCTCATCTTTAATTTCCTTTACATCACACAACCATCCATCATCTACTTTTAACATTTCTATTTGATTTCTCCTCTCCCTATACTTAATTGCATTATGAAAGAACCTGGTGTTACCATCTCCCTTTTGGATCCAATCAATCCTCGCCTTTTGAGCAAGTAAGTCCTCTTTGTCATGTAGTTCTCTCCAAAAGTCCGAATTAAGTTTCTTCCATTTCTCCCCGTCCCATTCGTCCTCATTCAAATCATCTTCTTCCATACAATTCAAATCCTTAACAATGTTTTCTATGTTCATATCCATTATGCCATACACTTCCTTATTCCACACCTTCAACCTCTCCTTTAGGAATTTTAGCTTCTCTTTCACCACATGTGCCATCCACCCTTCCACCCTACATTCCTTCCACTTTTCTTCCATGAATTGTTTGCCTTCGTCATGCTTAAGCCACTGATGAACCTAAATGGCTTAGGTCCCCAATTCTTAGTTGATGATAGTAACCACACCGGACAATGATCCGATACATCTCTTACTCCAATCCACTGTGCTCTTACCTTCCATATTTCCACCAAATCATTTGATAAAAGTAATCTATCAATTCTACTTGCCGCGGGACCATTCGGTTGATACCAAGAATACTTTTTCCCCAAACTCGGAGGCTCTATCACCCCCATTTCTTCCATGAAAAATTGAAAATCCTGACTCTCCACCTCACTATACCTCATGCTTCTACCTTTCCTTTCGGACCGTCCCGTGACTGTATTGAAATCTCCACCAATTACCCAACTACCCGGATTACGGCTTGACTTTTCCTTCAATAATGCCGACCACAATGCTCTTTTCCTTCTAATGGAACAGCCGGAATACACATTGACAAAGTATACCAACCTATTGTTAACCGTAGCAGCAATACCCAGAAAACCAGATTGAGAGAACGAATAGAGAAAAACAAGCATACCTTTTCGCCAGAATGTTAATATGCCACCAGACAGCCCATTTGACGCCTGAGCCACCCATTCAACGTCATTACCACCCCAAAGACGGGTCACCACCATACTATCTATCTCCTCCCTCTTTGTTTCTTGTATGAAATAGAGATCAAATTGCTCTTTCTTTACAAGGCTTTTTACTCGCCTTTGTTTGGCCGAGCTGCCAATCCCCCTCATATTGAAAGTAACTATCTTCATTTAACGAGATTGGTTGTCTCCATCTTTCTTCTCAGTACCTTATCCCTTGATTCCATTTCTCTGAATTTCTTCACAATTTCCATATATTGGTTGCTCCCAACTACACCAATTTTCTGAGCAAAATTCCACATTTTCTCCTCCTTTGACAAGCTTTGGTCTGCCCATATAGAGTTAGGGTTTGAAATCATCAAATTCGAGCTTGAAGCTTCACCAGAATCAACGGACGAAGACGAAGAGGAGGAGATTGAGTCCTCATCCTCTGAATCATTGACAGAGATGGGCTGGGATTCAAATGGGATTGGTGAGCACAAAGGTAATGGTGGGAGGTCAACAATTAGGGGGATTGAGGAGCTGATTTCGTTTGGTATAGATACAGGGCTTGAAGGACAGTCGAATGATGAGGAAGATGCTGATGATTGGTTCGAATTGGAAGAGATTGTTTGGGCTACAATGGGGTAAGGTTCCACCGGAATTCCTGAGTGAGAGGGGGTCTCGAGCGAAGGGACCACCGGTGATGAGATATGGTTAATTGGAATCCCTGGTTCAGGTGGGATGAGAGATGGTTGGGGTTTAGGGTTGGGCTCAAGGTTTGGATCAGGTGGGCTGAGAGGAGGATAAGGTTTTGATGTGGGCTCATTATTTGGATCAAGTGAGATAAAAGGCTCATGGTTTGGGCCCATATAATTATTGGATGCTGGTGAGATAATGGGTATAATTGATTTTGAATAGTTACCCACAACGCTGACAGTAACTTCCTTCAAGTTACCATTAGCCACTCCTTCCATTACCTTTTCATCTTCCATTGAATTTATATGGGCACTAATTCCCACGTTCTCCATCCTATGCTTTGCATTGGGCCCATCAAACGTGTGCTGCTCACTATTATTCTCAGCCGCCACACCAAGTTCAACGCCGTCATCCTTGGTCTTCGTAACTTGCACGTTTGACATCACGCACCCCACTGAAGACTCTTCCACTTCTTCGACTTCTTCTTCCCTTACGTCCGACTCGTCACCGGAAACTTCATCGGAGTCGGCATCGGAATCTTCACTTGATGAAAATGAATCATCAGGCCTCTTTACCTCAGATCGCTTGTTCCATACTAAGGGCCCATACCAATCTTCCACAACTTTTATCACAAATAATTCCTCATTTATATTGAATCTCTCTACAAAGTTTATAATATCATGAACCTTAGTTCTGATTAAAACTCTAGCAACATCCATTGTTTTCTTTTTCTCTGTATTGTCATCCACATCAATAAATTCCCTGATGAACCCACATCACATGATAGTTTTCAATGATAAGGAGGGAGTTTAATTGGAGATTTTGATGAATAAAAATAAGAAGTTTGATGAAAATTTAAGAAGTTGTGAACTTAGGAAGTTGGCTTGTTATGCAGTAGTTATGTTGGTTTTCTTCGTGTTTTTGTGTGCAGGAACTAGATCGAATTGAAGATCGAGTGGTGCAAGCAAGAAGAACAAGTGGTACAAGCCAAGGACTTGTCGTGCTGAGTGGCGCTTCACGCGCAAGAAAACAGAATTGGCGTGCTGTGGGGCGCGCAGGAGGCGCGCAAGTGGCGCGCAAGCGCCAGTCACGCGCAAGAAGGCAGAAGCAGAGGCGCGCAGCTTGCGCTTAAGTGGCGCTTAAGCGCCAGCTGAGCGTGAAAAACGTTAAAAACACGTAAGGCCAGGGGGAGACCAGGGGTCGACGAATTTTGGAACTCTAGAACGCGAAGAGCACTCATTCCTTCTCACCGGTATTGAAGATTCAAGACTTGGGGACAAGAATTGAAGCTTCATATGTGTTCATCATCATCTTTATCTTGTAATTCTTCCTTTCTCTCTTCCCTTATCATGTGTAGCTAAACCCTAATGTTAGGGATGAATTAACTTTGACGTAACGCTATTGTTGCTGGTTTAAAATTATGTTTATGTCGTACTCTCTTATATTTTGTGAATTGAATTTCTATGCTTAACGCTTTCTATGGTTGGAAAACTTGTAGAACGATATTTTATTCAATGATCGAATGGAAGTTTTATTATTGAATGTTTGAAATTCAATTCCTACCATTCGTAGTTTAGGAATACTCTTAGAATTGTTGTATGTTGCGAATCCTCGTTGTTAATGCTTGTTGTTAATTGAAATCGCCTAAGGAATTAGGGCTTTAGTTATCGGCAAAGGACTAGTTACCTAAGGAATTAGGAATTAGTTAGAATTGAGGGTTTGATAGCAAAATAAGAGAGAGGTGATCTTTCGAAATTAAATCAGTGACAATAGTGTGAAATCAACAGGCATTCATCCCTAGCGTTCTTCCCATCGTATCTTCTCCTAAGCATTTTAGTTTTCTCTTATTAAAAACACAAAAAGAAATATTTAATTGCTTACTTTAGTATTAGTCGCTCACTCATACCAATCGGAAATTTATTTCAACTTGGTTCGTTTAGTTGTTGTTAACGTAATTGGTAAATTAATTCGATCCTTGAGGACGATACCCGGTCTTACCGGTTTTATTACTTGCAACGATTCGGTACACTTGCCGAAATATTAACAAGTTTTTGGCGCCGTTGCCGGGGATCGAAATTACATTCACCAGTAATTCGAAGGCAACTGCTAATTCGAACCCGTACATATTTACATTTACTTTAGCTTTATTTTTGTTTATCGAATATATATTACACAGTTTGCTTTGACACTTGTCTGAGTTTCTTGTTGTCTCAGTGCATGCGTGGAACAGTAGATCCTAAAGATTTACTCTTCAATCCTGAGATCGAGAAGACTGCAAGAGCTAATCGAAAGGCAACCAAGTTAAGAAAGCAAACAGAGCAAAGAGCAACAACCGGAGAGTCTTCTGTGCAACCAACTTTAACTCAACTCATGGGAGACAATCCACCACCAAGGCGCACTCTAGGCGACTTTGGGAGGAGAAATCAAGGCGTCCAAGCTTACACCTTCCAACCTGTGGGAGCGGTAGCATTTGAGATAAAGTCTTCTATCCTCAATGCCTTGAAATCAGAACAATTCTCTGGGTCTGATGCTGAAGACCCCAACCAACACTTATTTCAATTCTATGAAATTTGTGGATCCACAATTCCTGAGGGAGTCACTGATGACCAAAAGAAGTTGCGCCTCTTTCCATATACTTTAACTGGTAGGGCTAAGGATTGGCTCAACACTATCCCAGCAGGAACTATTAATAATTGGGGTGATCTAGAGAGCAAATTCTTAGAAAGGTTCTTTCCAATTTCAAAATTCATTAAGAAACGAGCTGAAATATCAAACTTTGAGCAAGGGGATGCTGAGTCTCTTTATGATGCTTGGGAAAGGTTCAAACTGTTATTAAAAAAATGTCCTGGGCATGGTATTGATGAATTTGTTCAATTGCAAACTTTCTGTCATGGTTTGCGACCGCAAACAAGAATGATGTTAGATGCCTCAGCTGGAGGGTCTTTGGGTACTAAAACTGCGGAGGAAGCAAGACAGTTAGTGGAGCATATGGCTTCTAATGAGTACAGAATTCAAAATGACAGAGGTGCAACAGTGAAGAAAGGGATGCTAGAGTTGGACTCTAATAGTGATGTGTTAGCTCAACAAAAGGTAATGTCACTCCAGATCGAGGCTCTTACTAAACAGCTAGCTGCTGCCTTGCCAGGAGGATCTCAAGCCCCTGCAACTGTTCAAGCAGTGCATTTTGGTAGGTGTAATTATTGTGGTAGAGAAGTTCACGAAGGTGACTGTGCAACTCATGGAGACTCCAGTGAACAGGTTAATTACATGGGGAACTTTCAGAAACAAGGAGGGAATCCGTATTCTAACACCTATAATTCTGGGTGGAAGAATCATCCCAATTTTTCATGGAAAAATAATGATACAGCTGGGTCAAGTCAACAACAGCAGTCTCAACCATCTCCTCAGCAGCAAAGGCAATCTTCCCCATTGGAGAATGCTTTAACTCAATTTATGCAAATGACCAAGACCACTTTTCAATCCCAAGAGCAGACTATGAAGAATATGGAGAAAAATCATGAGGCTTCCATGAAGAACTTAGAGACTCAAATCGGGCAATTATCAAAGCAGCTTGCTGAATCATCTAGTAGTGGTTTTTCCGCTAATACAATTGATAACCCCAAAAATGAAACTACAAAGGCTATCTCACTAAGAAGTGGTAGGGAGTTGAAACCTTCTATGATAGAGATACCCAACCCTAGAGAGAAAAGAATAAATTATGAGAAGGAAGTGTCGGGTGAGGCGTTGAGTGAAAAAATTGAAGAAGTTGAAAATGACTTGAGTGAAAAAAGTGAGGGAGTTGTGAAGTCTAACCCAAAAGAATACAATTTGTTTTTGAATGAAAAATTGCAGGTGGAAGAGAAGCCAAAGGCGACCCCCTCATACATGAAATTGCCATATCCTCATTTGAGTAAGAAGAATCAAAAGGATGAGCAGTTTTCAAAATTCATGGATATTTTCAAGCGGCTTCAAATCAACATACCTTTTGCAGAAGCTCTAGAGCAAATGCCCACTTATGCTAAGTTCATGAAGGAGTTGTTGATAAAGAAGAGGAAGTTCAAGGAAGATGAAACAGTTACTTTAACAGAAGAGTGCAGTGCTATTATTCAAAGGAAGCTTCCTCCGAAAATGAAAGATCCTGGAAATTTCACCATTCCTTGTACAATTGGAAACTTATCTATTGGCAAAGCTCTCTGTGATTTGGGAGCTAGCATTAATTTGATGCCCTTGTCTATGTTGAAGAGACTTGGAGGGGGTGAGGTTAAACCAACCAGGATGTCGTTGCAACTTGCTGATCGATCTGTAAAATATCCTTATGGAGTCTTAGAAGATGTTCTGGTAAGAGTTGACAAATTCCTATTTCCTGTAGATTTTGTGATTCTTGATATGGAGGAAGATGCAGAGGTACCACTTCTCCTTGGTAGACCATTTTTAGCCACTGGGCGAGCCTTGATTGATGTGCAACAAGGTAAGCTAATCTTAAGATTCCAAGATGAAAAGATTACTTTTAATGTTTTTGAAGCCATGCGCCATCCGGATGACAAAGGGAAATGTTTTAGGGTGGATGTGATTGAAAACTCAGTACAAGAAACATTTAGACATGATGTACCATCTCCCCCATTAGAGAAGGTAATTGTGAACTCTATTGAGGAATTAGATGAGAACTTGGGAAGTGAAATAGAAGACTGTATTCTGCAGTTTGAAGCTTCACAAATAGAAAGGGTTTTCAAGAAAAAAGAAGAGTTGAATAAGGGGGAGAGTCCAGAAAAAAAGACTCCAGAATTGAAACAACTTCCCTCTCATTTGAAGTATGTTTTTCTTGAGAATGATGATCTACATCCAGCTATCATTAGTAGCTCCTTGACCAAATTGGAAGAGGAGAAGTTGATGAGGGTGCTAAGAAGTAACAAAAATGCTTTAGGCTGGACTATCTCCGACCTTAAGGGGATAAGTCCAGCATTTTGCATGCATAAGATCAAACTCGAGGAAGAATTCAAACCCGTGATTCAGCCTCAGCGAAGACTAAATCCTACCATGAAAGAGGTGGTGCGAAAGGAAGTCTTAAAGCTCTTAGATGCCGGGATGATTTATCCTATCTCAGATAGCTCGTGGGTGAGTCCGGTTCATGTGGTTCCCAAGAAGGGTGGTATGACCGTAGTGAGAAATGATAAGAATGAGCTGATTCCGACTCGAACTGTTACGGGTTGGAGGATGTGCATTGACTACCGGAGGTTAAACCAAGCAACTCGGAAGGACCACTTCCCATTGCCGTTCATGGATCAGATGCTGGAGAGGTTGGCTGGACAAGCTTTCTATTGCTTTTTGGATGGATACTCTGGGTACAACCAGATAGCGGTAGACCCAGAAGATCAAGAGAAGACAGCCTTCACATGTCCCTTCGGTGTGTTCGCATATCGGAGGATGCCCTTCGGGTTGTGCAATGCTCCAGCGACTTTTCAAAGGTGCATGCTTTCTATATTCTCTGATATGATGGAAAATGCGATTGAGGTATTTATGGATGACTTTTCTGTTTTTGGTCCTAGTTATGATTCTTGCTTGTCTAACCTTGATGCAGTTTTGAAGAGATGCGCTGAAACCAATTTAGTTTTGAATTGGGAGAAGTGCCACTTTATGGTTAAAGAAGGTATTGTGCTTGGCCATAAAATCTCTGCAAAAGGCATTGAGGTTGACGAAGCAAAAATTGAAGTAATAGAAAAGTTACCTCCTCCTCTAAATGTAAAAGGAGTGAGAAGTTTTTTAGGGCACGCCGGTTTTTATCGACGTTTCATAAAAGACTTCTCCAAGATTGCAAAACCTTTATGCAATCTACTTGTTAAGGAGGCTGAATTTGTTTTTGATAATGATTGTTTGTGTGCTTTTAATATCTTGAAGGGAAAACTCATCTCTGCTCCAGTCATAGTAGCCCCCAATTGGGATGTTCCATTTGAACTTATGTGTGACGCTAGTGACTATGCAGTGGGTGCTGTATTGGGGCAGAGATCGGAGAAATTCTTTCATGCTATATACTATGCTAGCAAGGTTTTGAATGAAAATCAAGTGAATTATGCAACAACTGAAAAAGAATTGCTAGCCATAGCGTTTGCATTGGAAAAATTTCGCTCCTATTTGGTTGGTTCTGAAGTAATTGTTTTCACTGACCATGCAGCAATCAAATATCTGTTAACCAAGGGCGAGTCTAAGCCTCGACTCCTTAGGTGGACTTTGCTTTTGCAGGAATTTGATTTGGAGATCAAAGACAAAAAGGGGAGCGAAAATGTGGTGGCAGATCATTTATCTAGGCTGGACAACAAAGAGGTCACGGCTCGGGAGAATGAAATTTTTGAAGAATTCCCCGATGAGAAGTTGTTGGCAGTTGAAGAGAGACCGTGGTTTGCCGACATAGCAAATTACAAAGTAGCCGGGATGATGCCGGAAGACTTCACATGGCAACAAAAGAAAAAGTTCCTCCGTGATGCTCAACATTACCTTTGGGATGATCCGTATCTCTTCAAAGTTGGTACGGATGGACTTCTCAGGCGATGTGTTTTCGGAGATGAAAGTAAAAGTATTCTGTGGCATTGTCATGATTCTCCATGTGGAGGGCACTATAACGGGGAACGCACAGCTGCTAAGGTACTTCAGTCTGGTTTTTATTGGCCATCCGTCTTCAAGGATGCGCAAGATTATGTAAAGAGCTGTGACAAATGCCAGAGGACCGGCAATATTTCACGTAGGGGGGAGATGCCATTGAACCCCATTCTAGAAGTTGAAGTGTTTGATTGTTGGGGCATTGATTTCATGGGGCCATTCCCACCATCTCACTCTTTCATGTATATTTTGGTGGGAGTTGACTATGTTTCAAAGTGGGTGGAAGCCATTGCCACCTCAAAGAGCGACTCTCAGACCGTGGTGAAATTTGTGAAGAAGAACATCTTTTCAAGATTTGGGGTCCCGAGAGTTTTAATCAGTGATGGAGGTAGCCACTTTTGCAACACCCAGCTAAACAATGTGCTCTCCAAATATGGTGTAAAGCACAAAGTAGCATCTCCATATCACCCTCAAACCAATGGGCAAGCTGAAGTGTCAAACAGGGATATAAAGAGAATTCTGGAGAAGACAGTCTCATCATCTAGAAAAGATTGGTCACTTAAGTTAGATGACACTCTATGGGCTTATAGGACAGCTTTCAAGTCTTCCATAGGCTTAACTCCATATCAAATGGTTTATGGCAAATCATGTCATTTACCGGTTGAGTTGGAGCATAAAGCATATTGGGCTCTTAAAATGTTTAACTTTGATTTGAATGAAGCAGGTGAGAAAAGGAAGCTGCAGCTTAATGAACTCGAAGAAATGAGGTTGCAAGCATATGAATCTTCAAAGCTGTACAAGCAGAAGGTCAAAGCATACCATGACAAGAAGATCTTAAAAAGAGAATTCAGGCCAGGGCAACAGGTTCTTTTGTTTAATTCTAGACTGAAGTTATTTCCTGGTAAACTGAAGTCCAAATGGTCTGGTCCATTCACAATCAAAGAGGTTAAGCCTTATGGAGCAATCGAAGTGGAGGAACCGTCCTCGAAAAGAAGTTGATTGGTTAATGGGCAGAGATTGAAGCCATACCTTGGCGAAGTGGTGGAAAGAGAGAAGCTGGCCTTGGTTTTAAGTGACCCTTAAAAATCTCGGTAACGTCAAGCTAGTGACGTTAAAGAAGCGCTTATTGGGAGGCAACCCAATTTTCTCGACCCTTATCTTTTAATTTTCGGTATTATTTTTCTTTGATTAGTACCTTAGGATGCATCTAGGACACTATCACATTTTGCTGTCAAGTTAAAACAGGTTTTGTGCATAACACTGCGTGTGGTCAGCGCTTACGCGCATACTACGCGCTAAAATCACTGTCTTTGCGCTTTTCAGGCGCCCATCTGGCGCTTCACGCGCAACTGGAGCCTTGCTCCCTGTCTTTTAGCACTTAAGTGGCGCCTGTCCCGCGCTCCACGCGCAAAATTGCACGTTCATTCTGCGTGTCGCGCCTAAGTGGCGCTTAACTAGCGCGTCACGTGCAACTGTTACAGCAACCAGCGCGCAACTAGCGCGTAAGTGGCGCTTGTGCGCCTCCTGAAGATAAAAGCAGCGCGCATCTTGCGCCTAGGTTGCCTTTCATGCGCTACTCCCTTCTCTCAACTCCAAGTCACAGGAAAATTCATTTTTCAAAGACTCTAATCTAGAGTTGTGTTGTGGGGGGTTCTCTATTGCATACTCTGGTGTTTTAAATATCAAATACCAAGTAAGTATTTCATTCTCAAACTAATTTTCTTTCAAAAATCATCTCATAGCATTTAATGGGTAAATTCGAATTTGATGATGATATTGATAGAGATTGTTATGTGGCTGTTGTTTTGTTTATTTATGTGTTAGAATTTGAAGATAAACAAGTGGGGTTTGTAAAGTTTGTTGTAAGTTGTTGGTCATATGTGGAGTGGATATGCACACCACATGTTTGTTAAAATGCCTGAACTAGAAATTTATGAACAACATGCTTGCATTTATGAACAACAAGCCTTGTGCTTAAAAATTGTTTGAGAAATTGGTCATGTAAGCTCAATACTTTCCTAAAAAAAAAAAAAAGAGAAAAAAATAATAACTATGTTGTGCTTATTTTGAGCAAGAAGATTTATGTTATGGTTTCATGTGCACTAACCTTAGCCTATCTTGTACACAAAATTTGATTATGATGGGAACAGGACATGGCTGACAGAAGGCAAAAGAGGAAGAAGGTTGTTCGTGGTACATCATCCCAGAATTACAACACCGACTTGTTCAGATCGTTGGGGTGCCAAAAGTTCTATGAATCAATTGATTTGAATTCCAAATTTGTGAAAGAAAGACCCATGCACCTCACTCCAGGTGATTTTGAGGAAATGCGAGAAAGTATTAGAAACAGGGGATGGGAGCAATTTGTGTCTCACCCAAAGAAGGCGAGCAAGGCTCTTGTCTTCGAGTTCTTCACTAATGTCTTGCCGAAGTCAGAAATTGATGGGTCACTGGTGTTCCCTAGTTCAACAAGTTATGTTCGGGGGCGTAATATTCCTTTTGGTTCTGAGACGATCAATGAGCTCTTTGGGATAACACCGGTGCCTATCCCAAATTGTATGTTCAAGGCTAGATTGAGAAGGAATGTAAAGGAAGATCCAGACCGTGCTGCCGAGATGCTTGCAACATTGTGCAGACCTGGAATTGATTGGGTAAGAAATGAAAGTGATGAACCTCAGAAACTCTTGACCAAATCTCTCAATCCAATTGCTAGAGGATGGGCGGCCTTTATCCTTGCCACAATCTCTCCATGCTCAAACCAATCCGAGTTGAATATCAGCAGGGCTATCCTAGCTACATGTGGCGCCGTTGCTGGGGAGCCTGTCAATTTGGGGTGGGTCCTTGCAAACGAGCTCCGGGAGTTTGCCAATTTTAAAGAAAAGGGAAAAATCGGTTGGTGGAGGCATGCTAGCCTCATTTCTTTATTGTGTGAGAAAGCTGGAGTGGTTGCTGAGGCAAACGAAGAAGCTGTTCTACCAGGCGGTGCAATCACAGGGGGTTGGATTCGCTCTAACTCCATTCCTATTCAAAGGCAAGAGCCTCAAGAGGAGCAGACAAATGATCAAGGACCTACTTTTAGCTTTGATGATTTTCAGGTTCAGCCGACCGTGGAAGATTTTCAGAGGCTTGAAGCAAGAATAGATACTCTAGCATTGAATCAGGAAAGGATGGCAGAAGAGCACAGGTATGGAATGAGAGCTATATACAGAGCTATCTGTACATTCCAGAGTGGAGGGCAGTTGGATCCCGAGGCTAATATCTTTCAGGCACCTCCGCAGTAGATTCTGGACGTGATGGACGCGGTCGAGTGGTCTACTCACCGCTGTGGTTTTTCTTCTTTCTCTTGTCTTTGATCTATTTGGTTGTGTACTTAGGTGCTTCTTTAAGTTATTGCTGTTATGAGTTCCGGTTGCTTTTTGTTTTTGTTCTGTTTAAATAGGCCTTCCCTTAATTTAACCAGTGAGGACACTGCAAGGTTTTGAGTAGGGGGAGGACCTATTGTCAAGTTTTTGTCAGTTGTACTTGATGATGTGCAATCATATATAAAAAAAAAAATCTAGTTGAGCGAAACTTAGTGATGAATTGGTGAGAACTGAGCGAATAGTGCCCCTGTTGGTAAATGAACTAGCGTACTCTTGCTTCCACACTCAAAACATAAACTCAGGTGGAACTTAGTGAATCTAGAGATGATTGTAGCTAAGCTAGCTGTTTGGTGGACCAAAGGAATTGCCAAATTTTTACTAAAAATTTGGGGTAGCATAAGAAACTAAGTTTGTGGTTCTCTAAGTTATACTAAGGCACAACATGAAAGGATGGGATTAGGACAAGTGCACATAGTTAGAAAGTCCTTTAAGCAGTGTTATTTGTATTGTGCTAAGCTATAAAGCACCAGTTTAAATTCGTGTAATGGTTGTCATTGCCCATTAAAAAAAAAAAACAGACCAGAAAAAGAAAAGAAAAGAGTGTAATAAGCTGCCATTTTGAACTGAGTAGGGGGGCTATTCTGTGGAGACACATTATAGTTTCAGTCAAAAGGATGATAAATGGTAGTTAGGTTGGTTGTGAAGTAGGGAGGCCAATTTGTGGTGACACACTTTGGTTTCAGTCGAAATAAGCAGTCAACCTGTGAGAAAAGTGAGGAGAAAAAAAAAAGGGGGCAATGCAGCACCAGTGTCAAGTATTGTTTGCTTTTAATTTCTTGTTATGTTCTGTATTGCTGCAGCACTGGTAGTCTGATGTAATAAGTGCACTGGTCTAGTACCCTATAATTTCTAATTCAATGCCCTTTGTCATGCTTATTCCCCATTTCTGTGCTGAATTGTTAGTCTACCCTTAGTTTTGAAACATCTTTGGCTATCTCAAAAGAAAGCCCTCTAGTCTTAGCTAAATGCATTTTGAAACTAGCTATGGTCCGAACTGAGTTAAGTGTCACACACGCACTATTGAGCAAGAGTATTCTAGTGAAAGTACCATCTAGTGGTTTTGCAATTGAGTGGCCAGTCTGAAAGTTGATGCTCAACTTGATTTTCTCGATGTGTGTGTTAGTAATTAATTCCTACTGATTGCATGTTATCTGAGTGCTTGTCGTGACAAGTATCTTTGCTTGAGGACAAGCAAATGTTTAAGTTTGGGGTTGTGATGAACCCACATCACATGATAGTTTTCAATGATAAGGAGGGAGTTTAATTGGAGATTTTGATGAATAAAAATAAGAAGTTTGATGAAAATTTAAGAAGTTGTGAACTTAGGAAGTTGGCTTGTTATGCAGTAGTTATGTTGGTTTTCTTCGTGTTTTTGTGTGCAGGAACTAGATCGAATTGAAGATCGAGTGGTGCAAGCAAGAAGAACAAGTGGTACAAGCCAAGGACTTGTCGTGCTGAGTGGCGCGCAGGAGGCGCGCAGGTGGCGCTTCACGCGCAAGAAAACAGAATTGGCGTGCTGTGGGGCGCGCAGGAGGCGCGCAAGCGCCAGTCACGCGCAAGAAGGCAGAAGCAGAGGCGCGCAGCTTGCGCTTAAGTGGCGCTTAAGCGCCAGCTGAGCGTGAAAAACGTTAAAAACACGTAAGGCCAGGGGGAGACCAGGGGGAGACGATTTTTGGAACGCTAGAACGCGAAGAGCACTCATTCCTTCTCACCGGTATTGAAGATTCAAGACTTGGGGACAAGAATTGAAGCTTCATATGTGTTCATCATCATCTTTATCTTGTAATTCTTCCTTTCTCTCTTCCCTTATCATGTGTAGCTAAACCCTAATGTTAGGGATGAATTAACTTTGACGTAACGCTATTGTTGCTGGTTTAAAATTATGTTTATGTCGTACTCTCTTATATTTTGTGAATTGAATTTCTATGCTTAACGCTTTCTATGGTTGGAAAACTTGTAGAACGATATTTTATTCAATGATCGAATGGAAGTTTTATTATTGAATGTTTGAAATTCAATTCCTACCATTCGTAGTTTAGGAATACTCTTAGAATTGTTGTATGTTGCGAATCCTCGTTGTTAATGCTTGTTGTTAATTGAAATCGCCTAAGGAATTAGGGCTTTAGTTATCGGCAAAGGACTAGTTACCTAAGGAATTAGGAATTAGTTAGAATTGAGGGTTTGATAGCAAAATAAGAGAGAGGTGATCTTTCGAAATTAAATCAGTGACAATAGTGTGAAATCAACAGGCATTCATCCCTAGCGTTCTTCCCATCGTATCTTCTCCTAAGCATTTTAGTTTTCTCTTATTAAAAACACAAAAAGAAATATTTAATTGCTTACTTTAGTATTAGTCGCTCACTCATACCAATCGGAAATTTATTTCAACTTGGTTCGTTTAGTTGTTGTTAACGTAATTGGTAAATTAATTCGATCCTCGAGGACGATACCCGGTCTTACCGGTTTTATTACTTGCAACGATTCGGTACACTTGCCGAAATATTAACATTCCCCCGTGCCTGATACTACAAACTTGAAGAATCCTTTGTTCCAAGCATGAATTGGAATTCCATAGCATCTCACCCATGTAAGTCTTTCATTATCTACTTCACCCAGACTCCATTTTCTTACTTGTTTAAACCACGTTCCCAACCAGTCTTGTGCTCCTTCAATCAAGGCTTCCATTTCACCTTCTTCCAAACTTTCTAGTAACACCAAGTTTGACCCCATAGGAGTGGCCCTCACTGAGAAGTAACCCTGTTGAATGAATTCCTCTTGGATATTATAAGTCATTCCCGGATTATGCACTATGCCAATATACGCATTCGAATACTTCTGAATTTCTTCGACTTCCACCGTAAAATGTCGATGAGCCCATGCACGTTTTGGTCTAGGAGGGGGTTTGTAGTGAGTGTTTTGGTTAGCATTAACCTTGCTATCAGGGATAATGGGTAGGTCAGGTTTCTTTTCTTTTGGTTGGTAATGTTTTGTTTTTTGATCTGTTTCTCGGTTGTTATGGCTCTGTGATTTTGGTTGATGAGGCTGAGGGTAAGCTGTGTTCATTTCCTCTCGTTGAGTTCTATTAGATGGTCCAGTGGTTGCATGAAAGTTTTTGGCGATGTATTCTGGATTAAGCGTACCATCCTTGAGGTTTGAGTGCTGAGTTTTGCCATAAGGGCTCCTTTGGAATCTTTGCAAGTTCACTATGATTTTCTCACTTCCAATAATGATATTATCAAGCTTCACTGCAAATCTTTGTGGATCTCTCACGTTGACTGCTCTTGCGAAACCGAACATCTTCCCGATCTTGTCTT
Source organism: Astragalus glycyphyllos (assembly GCA_963573325.1). Taxonomy (NCBI): domain Eukaryota; kingdom Viridiplantae; phylum Streptophyta; class Magnoliopsida; order Fabales; family Fabaceae; genus Astragalus; species Astragalus glycyphyllos. Next base: position 70,617,921 of record OY754308.1, read on the forward strand.
TCTTGGCCGGAATCACCACTTCTTCAAAATCCCCATAGTTTAGGAACGCCTTCAACATGTGCTTTGCAAAGAAGTTATCTGGGAAATTCGTGAAATAGAATGATGTTCTTGGTGCATCCTTTGGATAGTACATATAGCTTCTAGCCACATCTGCTTTTCTCTTGTTTCTACCTTCCTTCTTCCTTTTTACCACCTGCCATTCTGACTTCCCAGTATGCTTGTTCTCTCTACCGTTCTCTCTGTAGTTCTCTTTTTGTTAGTATTGCTCCTGTTCTCTCGGCTGGTTCTCTCTCTCTCTCTCATCTCTGTGTACGGCCGATCAACTTTAAAGTACTAATTGAATCATGTAGTTTCATTAACATTTTTATGGATGGAAACCGGGTTTACAGTACCTTCAATGAATAAGTATTAAGTACCTCACATAATAATCAAGCTATAATTTATAACAAAATTAGCTACCGATTTACATACAAGATTATTTGTCCGATATAAATACAAAATAACTTGTAACAAAATGATTGCACCAAAGTTTACCGAGGATTTTGCTGTGGGATTTTCTTTTTTTGCAAAATTTGCGGCAAAAGTTGTTGGGAATTTTGCTGCGAAAATCACCTGCAAATTTTCCTGCTGAAATTTCTTGCAAAATATTGTGCGAATTTTGTTGCAAAAGTTACCTGCGAAATTTTGATTTGTACCCAACAAGAAGATAGGGTTAAAATGGGCTTGGCTCAATCACAAATAAATATGGTTAAAGCCTTAACGGTCCCTTCTACTATCTTAGTCTTAGTAATATATATTAGAGATAGAGTTTGTTAGTATTAGTAAGTACTTATAAATAGGCTTAAGTAGTCATTTTACACTGAACATTTTTCTCATTTATATCACTTTTACCTTTATCAATATTAGAGTCATTTCAAGCTTTTGTCTCTAGTTTCCATGGATGCCATATACTTCAACATGGTATCAGAGCAAACATGGTATCCTCCATGAACTCCGCTGCATAGGTCACTTTCTTGATTCTGTTAATTTTTTATTCATTTCCTTTTCAGTTTTTCAGGTTATTGATTCCTATATTCCCTTTCTTCTTTGTTTTCGGTTCTTGATTCTTCCTTCTAATTTGGTCAAGATCAGTTGTGATTGATCATTTTGGATTTTCGTTTACTCCTTTTCTGTCCTTTATTTTGATCTTGTTTACGTCATTTTCGTTGATTCATGTTATGTTGTTTCATTCGTTTCTCGATTCGTTTTGCATATACATAGTTCTACCATTGTTGAGATCATCATCGTTGAGATCTTCTTTGAATTCATTGCTTCGGTATCACGATTTACTTCTCTATTTCGTGAATCAGTTTCTCTGCAGAACCGACCTTCTTCATCGGAACTCCTTCTCTTATCTGATTCACCTTGCGAGTTCATTTCTCTGAATCGCAATTCATCGCATCTCTTTCTCTGCATAATCGTTTTTCGGTTTTCATCTACGATTTCTGTTGTTGAGTTTGCATCGATTTCTGGCTTTCGGTTTGCATTTGCGATCTCGTTTTCGGTTTTACGATTTGTATTTGCGATCTCAATCTGTTTTTCAACCAATTTCCTTCTTCTCAATCAGATTTCGTTTCTTGATTGAGTGATTTTCGATTCCTTCCTTACAATTCCACTTCCAAATCTCATTCTCTCAACTTAATTTTACCTTCGATTGAGTTTGAATTTTGATTTGTTACTTGCGATATGTGAAATCGCGTTTCTTCACTTCGACTTGCGTTCGAGTGAGTTTCTGGTTTTCGACTTCTTAACGTGATTCCATATGAATCAGTTTCAGGTTCTCCCTCACAGTATTTGCAATTTCTCTGCATTTGTTGATTGATCAAATGCCTCAAAGAGAACATGTAGATTTCTGATTTGACAATTCCAGTTCAGCATTGTTGGAACCGTTACGACATTGAATCTTTGATTAACCTTTAGTTCGGACTCACACCATGCACAGTGCCTAATACTAGAAAGTTCATCAGAAAATAGTTCAGCCAAAGAACTTGAGCCTCATGAACTTGAGGAAATTCTTTCTAAACTTAAAGAATCAGTGCAATCAGATATAGGCAGGCAGTTGTATGGAATACAATGGTTTTTTTTATCCTTCTCAAAACTGGTCGTATGAAGAGTGCTATCTCAGTTTTGTCATCCTTGTGGCCAATATAGAAGCTATGATTTCCTTGTTAATCTTGGGTTAGCTTATCTTCAAATTGGCAATTCGGAACTATCTGCAAAATGATTCCAAGAGTTGATCTTGAAAGATCAAAGCCATCATGCAGCTTTGGTCAATTATGCTCCCTTCTTTGGTGTAAAATATGCTTGAGTTGTAGCAGGTGTTGGTGCAAATGTTGCTGAGGTACTTTTTCCGAACAGGTCATCGTTGCTAATGTTGCTAAGGAATGTTTGTTAGCTGCAATTAAGGCAGATGCCAAATCAGCTGTATTTGGCCTGGTCTATTCATGGTTTCAAGTTGAACAATTGTTGCTGCTGTTGATCATATTTGGAATTGGTTATTCTGAATTTGATTGTTAATTTCATTAGCCTTATTGGCTTATTTTCTAGCTTCTACCAAGTGATTATAGCATTGTGGCTTCCCTTGAGTAGTTAAGCATTGTTGCTTCCTTCAAGTGGTTATAGCATTGTCGCTTCCCTTGAGTGGTTATAGCATTGTCGCTTCCTTCGCGTGGTTATAGCGTTGTTGCTTCCTCCGATTGGTTATAGCATTTTGCTTTATGGCTTTTATTTTCTCCAATGTATTTCCGGCATCTCTCATGTAATTCTTTTTTTAATTTGATGTACTTTTGTCTTGTCCATTGCAAACTAGAAGTGTTGTGAGCACATTCTAGCTTGCGGGGGACTATTAGAGATAGAGTTTGTTAGTATTAATAAGTGCCTATAAATAGGCTTAGGTAGTCATTTTACACTGAACATTTTTCTCATTTGTATCACTTTTACCTTTATCAATATTAGAGTCATTCCAAGCTTTTGCCTCTAGTTTCCATGGATGCCATGTTCTTCAACAATATATAACAATTAACAGTCCATGTGGACTGTACATGTAATCAAACCAGGAAATGACATCATTGATGATGTAATTCAATTCACCACAACTTGACACGTAGACTGCCACAAAATCTGGTAATAAATTATAAACAGAAATAAATATTAACGTAATTAATAATAAGGATTTACAACAAAAAAAGGTTGACTGATTGCAGCTCAATATAACTCAGCAACGGATATGAAGTAATACGCCTATAATGACAGCAATGTATAGTTGTTTAAATGAAATCCTGTCACTAAATAAAATAGGTGTCACACTAGCATCAAGGCTAAAAATAATCCACAATAACAAGTGGTTCTTGAATTATGGTATTATTGGAATGGTTCCACAATTTTTATTGTATCATATGATGGAATTCTTAAAGAGTGAAAGTGGATGTGTTTTCTATCCACTACATTATTACTCAGAAAATATTATAAAAGTTGAGCATCCAATTGAATTTGTACAAAGGGATAGACTTTCAGTTTCCAATAATAATTAAAGGATAAATACACGTAAAATTGATTTTGTATTCCCTGTTTACTCCCTCAGTCCCTCCCCTGTCAATATAATTATATAAGTATTTAGTTCACTTTTATTTTATGCATTGTTATTAAAACAAAAAATTAAGGTCAGTTTCATATTGACGTGACACTATTGTTTTTAACTTTTTACCTTTATTTGGTCTGTAGCCAAAGATGAGAGAAGAAGATTATAAACAAAAAATCAAAGGGATCTTTGGGATTTTTATTCCTTAAACTTATGATCTTGAATAGATACTAATTAGTGTCTGATAAGTCTGAAGGGGTAGGAAAGTCAAGATTTTGGTGTCTGAATAAAACAGTTGTGTCCATATTAACTTATATCCATATTTTTCTTGACAAATTTATATCCGTCTTTAATATATAATATATATATATATATATATATATATATATATATATATATATATATATATATATATATATATATAGCAGCACAAGTAAATAGTGACTAAGAATTAATGTCACGAGAGATTGATTTACTAACTAGTAAAGAATTCCAACCATAATTCGAAATACAATTTGTTCATATACCTTTATGCTTAATAGGAACAATAACATGTTTCTTAAAGGCTAGTTTGCACCACAAGTAAAGAATTCCAATCATAATTTGAACAAATCATTTTTATGAGCAGAACTCAATCGCTATCATAGCTGCAATTAATTACATGTCAAAATAATAGTTTATACCCATATAATTAATATTTAGAAAAACAGCCAAAAATTGCATCACTGGAGATTGCATCACAAGAGGTAGACTAGAAGCTGTATAGGTTTTGACCAATTTTTAGGAGCATTAGTAGCGTAATACATACACAGCCAATGATATAGTATTTGTTATCATAATTGACAAAGTAGTAGAGCGAGGTATTTGTGGTGTAATACATGCACAATCAATGATATTCATGACTTCTAACAACCGTTCATAATTTGGCTGACTATAAATAATCTTCTTTCATAGGAGACCACAATCACTGATAATCCAAATACAAAAAACCAACAACCTCTTGGCTATGCAGTACCTACTTCATTGGACCGCTCAAATACATTGCATCTAAAATATTCACGATGCATGTGTTGAGTTCAAATCCTTTTTGATATATGGTTTTAATGATAACAAACCTTATGAACTAAATCTTAAGTATTCTGAATGATGTTCTACTAATGGGTGCTCTTGAGTTTGTTGAAAGAACAGGTTTCCTATAAGTGGGTATGCTAGAAGCAAATTAGATCAATCCAATGCATGTCATCATCAACAAACTGAAGAATCAAAGTAGAACCAATAAAACTACAATGGTGTTGGACAAGAAAATTCACAAAGAGAAAAGAGATGACATTAGGCAAATCAAGAGAAAGTTCAAATCATCTAAGTGAATTCCTATTAAGAGGAGTCCTAAGAACCTAATGACTATATTGGTCAAAGGAGTTTACAAGTCTTTGCATAGAAAATTCTCATAGTCATTAATTGGGTTATATTCTACCAATGCTTTCTTACTCAAATGTTCAAAAGCTTATCCAGAAGCATATCAAAGATCATGACCAAAACATGCAAGAAGTCAAGGGTAGAAATAACATAAGAAGGTTCATCAATGAGAAGGTTTGACCAAGTCAAGAGAAGGTTTAACCAAGCCAAAGAAGGTTAAATATGAGAAGGTTAAATGTAAGACTTAGTAAGACATTAAGTTTTCTACTTAATGTTTATCTAACATGTTTACTTCAAATGTGAAGAACAAGCCTCCAAAATAGCAAAATATGAAACTACCTTGAACTAAAAAGAGCATATAAATATTAAGGTAGAAAAAAGTTGTGAAGGTTAAAGATATGTGAAGGTTGACCTATGTGAAGGTTGACCAAAAGTCAACTGTGAAGGTTGACCAAAATTCACCATAAAAAGTCATCTCAAAGGGTTGACCAAGTCAACGCAACATTGACCAAAACTCAAAAGAGGTGTGGCCCCACATTTATGATGAAGATCCAGAATTGTGAAGGTTGAAGATCAAGTTGAAGAACAATTGAAGAACATAATATGAAGATCATATTCATCAAGCTTCTCAATATGATAAACATGTTGGCTCTCATTTATTGATGATCAGAGAGTTTTTAATGCTTGAATCTTGCAATAAATGAAGGAGGGACTCCTTGATTATTCACTAGGCCAACAAAAGGTGTTTTAAGGTTAAAGGAATGTGAAGCTTTGTGTACAGCTGTAAACCTGCTTTAGAAGTACAAGCCAGCTAAGAGAGAGTCGGAACACACAGTGTAAAGGACTGTGTCAGCGTGTGAAAGTTGAAACGTTAGCAAAAGGTACAATTGTCATCTTGTGAAGGTTCAAAAGCTGTCAACTTTGGACCCTTTGATCTTGTCACTGCTATGGACCAATGGACATCTCCAAACACTGACACAGTGTAAAAGACTGTGTCAGCGTGTGAAGGTTGAAAAGTTAGCAAAAGATACAATTGTCAGCTTGTGAAGGTTCAAAAGCTGTCAACTTTGAACCCTTTGATCTTGTCACTGCTATGGACTAATGGACATCTCCAAACGGCTATATTTAAGTTTCCAACGGCTATATCCAGATCAAATGTCTATGTAAAGGCTGGAATTTGAAATTACAAAGTGTGAGAGTGTGTTGGAACCTCTCATCATTCAAGCTTCTCAAAGTAAATCCAACCTTCTCATCCCACACTCAAAGCTCTTCATGTTCAAATATGGGATTCTTTTGTTGAGTGTGTGTTAGACTGATAAGCATCATTGTATACACCTTGTGTAATCTATCCTCAAGCTCTTAAACATCCCAAAACCCAAACCCCTTATTGTAAACATTAAACATCTCACCAAACTACCTAGCTAGAAGAGAGGTGAGGGTTGGTGGTGATTCTACTTGATAGGGTGATTAATAGGAAACTAATAGAGAGTTTTCTAAGAGGGTGGAAACAGCTAGGCGTGGCTGTATAAGAGAACACTAGGCTGTTGAGTGTGATCAAAGCTAGTGGTGGTGAAGTCTTTTGTGTGTTGATCAAAAGCAAGTGTAGAAGAGATTCTACTTGATTGGGGAATCCTTTGGAAAACTAGGGAGAGTTTTCTAGTAGGAACAGCTTGGTGTAGCTGTGTAAATAGAGCATGTTGCTTTTGTGTGTGATCAAAAGCAAGTGGTGTTGCTAGGCTTTTGTGTGTGATCAAAAGCAAGTGTAATAGCTATTTCGAAAATTGTGGAAATACTCACAAGGATGTGGGGATAGGAGATAGCCAGGTTTGGGTGAATCTCTATAACTCTACTGTGTTATTTACTATCTTTCCTTACTATTTGCTAACATGCTATAACATATTTGCTGTTGTTCAAACTAAGAGAAGGTTAATTTATTCAATCTTCTCAAAATGGTTTTTAAGTAAGAACTTATCATCTATGTTTTAAACTCAAGATAAAACCACCATATCTCTTGCCAGCTATTATTCATAACTATCCCTCATCATTAAGAAGTTAGTATTCTATATTGATTATCTATTGTCACTAACCTTCTTCATTGAGAAGTTAGTATTCTATAATGATTATCTATTGTTACTAACCTACTCATGTATTTTATGCATAAATCATGTACTATTTTAAAGCATTTGATTAATCTTAAGAAGCTTAAATCTGAAATGATTTCATCCTCATAAGCTTCTTTACATTAAAGAGTTTATCCTTCACATATGTATTTCTTGATAAATCTCATATGATGTGCAAAATGTTTTTATGCATAAATACAACACAAGACTCATTATGTATTGAACTTATTAACAAGAGAAGGTTCAATGCATGGAACCTATTTAAGTAAAGGAAGTTCACAGTGTGGAACTCACTCATCCCAGAGAAGGTTAAAACACTTTGAACATACTTAACTAGAGAAGGTTCACTGCTTCGAACCTACTCAACTTGAGAAGGTTCACTATGTAGAACATACTCAACATAGAGAAGGTTTAATCCATGGAACCTACTCAAGAAGAGAATGTCTTGTGAAATTGTTTGATGCTAACTATCTCATCTCCAAGTATAAACTTGAGAGGACATTTTCTAGGTTGCAGGATATAAATTTTCAAAGTGTCACAATTCAAACCCTCCCCTTCTTGTGACTCTATATGCCACTTCAGCATGTACCCTCGAGTTCCCTTACTCTCTGTTGAGATATGCATATCTCTACAGGTGTCAAGGGAACTCGTAGGTACGTGCATTGTTGATATATTAGACGAGCCCAACTGACACAGAAGGCTAAGGTTAATTGCTTTCGGTGTTGTATTGCTTCAGTAGGTAACTATCTTTATATATTAATTTTAATTATATAATTTTTTTTGAATAGTAATAAAAACTATATAAAATTTTAATATATAAAATAAATGATTTATCCATTAAAAACTAAATCTAACTACTATTATTTTGGTTGATTGTATATTCAGAAGATTATAACTTCTAATTTTTTTTAGCTAAGATGAAGAGAGCCATGAATTATGTTATGTTTCTCTTGTGCAGTCAATAAATTTTTTGCTAAACATATCTTTTATGATATTTTTAATATTTAATATACAATGTTTACTCTTTAAATTGTTCTTCAACAATTTAATGAGGGCAAAATGGCACTTGGTGTGTGGTGTTAGTTGGTAAGAAAAACAAAACAAGGCACTTGGTGTGTTATGTTAGTTGGTGCCTACATTTTAGCTTCTAGTGTATTTCTTACATTTATTACACAAACTATTTTTACTAAATAGCACTGCTCAAAGCAAAGTATCTGGCAGGGATTGGAATGGTTCGTCAGTGCCAAGCCATAGTAGATGGGCTGATTAGGGAAAACATCCTACATTTCTTCAACAATTTGCTTGTGTTATTTAATTTTCAGATGGAATACTTAAAGAGTGAAAGTGGATGTGTTTTCTATCCACTACATTATTACTCAGAAAATATTATGAAAGTTGAGCATCCAATTGAATTTTTACAAAGGGATAGACTTTTAGTTTCCAATAATAATTAAAGGATAAATACACGTAAAATTGATTTTGTATTCCCTGTTTACTCCCTCCCCTGTCAATATAATTATATAAGTATTTAGTTCACTTTTATTTTATGCATTGCTGTTAAAACAAAAAATTTGAAGTCAATAATGTCACAAGGAAGGGGTTGGAATTGTGACCCTTTTAAAATTGACCTGAAATAAAAGAACTTATCTTCACAAGTATGATGTAGATAAAAGATAGTAAGTGATATGTGTTAAGAATGGTGAGTCAAAAACAAGTCTTCTTAAGTTAGATAGAAGCCTGGAAGGGTGATTGTTCTGTCTTCTCAACTATAAGAAGGAGTTGAGAAGGGTCAGACAGTTCTTCCCTTGATGCTTCTCTTAATGAATCTTTTGATAGTATTAATAAGTATTAAGCTAATGATGCAGACATAATTTATCAATATAATTTTGTCAAGATTTTTTTTAGTGATTCATGCATAGGGGTAGGAGTGAGAAGGGTTAAAACATAGTTTTATTGAAAACAGTTCACTAGCAGAGAAGGGTCATAATTGACTCTTCTCAGTTTTCATAAACCTTCTTGATGTGAGCCCACATGCATGCCTAGCCTAATCATGGAGCGTGAATTAAGGTCACAAAGATGAAGACTCAAAATACCAAAAAGAGATTTAACACTTAAAGGGAATATACTATAGTGTGTCCACCTTGGTAATTGACAAGGACACACTAAAGGTGACCAAAGATGTCTTAAGGAATTTCTGGAATACCCAAACTCTAGTGTTCCCTATTTCTTTGTATTTGCTTTTCAATAAATTTAGAATTTCATTTCTAATTGTAATGAACATTTATTTTTAAGCATTATTTGTAACACCCCAATTTCTACATCCTACTATGTTTGTTAATTTTACGTGTATCTGGGCCGTAGTATTTATTGTGATATTTTAGCATATATTCGGCTTTTAAATAATATGTGACTAGTTAAATTTAATTATAAGTATCTCTTCTTTTGAATACCTATATTTCTGGAATTTCTATTTTTATTATAAAAGTGTTAAAATTAATTTAAATGAGTTTCGGACCTTTATTAGCCAACATCCTAGTTTTCACTTTCTAGTTTCTACACTCTCAATGCATTGGGCTGAATTTCGTAGGTTCTAATCTTGAAGCCCACTAATTAGAATTGACCTAATTCCCATCTTCTTCCTTCTAGGATCAGCCGCATTCTCATAAACATAGCCTACAATTACCAAAGCATGTCTGTTACATGAGTTCACGTGTCTCTATCAGCCACTCAAATATTCCTCTCATTCAATTGTCAGCCAATGTTTCATATTTCTATGATTATATTAACGTTAATGATAAAGGCAATGTCACTTGGTTTCTTGGTAAATAAAGCTCCTATATTGGGAAAAATCACGACACTTGGTTTCTTCCAATTTGATGGTCATTGTCCAGGCTAAGTCAGGTTTCTAATCGTTTGAAGTTTACATGGTACGACTCTTTTTTGACTCCTACTTTGGCATCCAATTGCCATTTCCAAGATTTCAAGTTCAGTGCCTATTCTTCGGGTTTAAAAAGATTCACGTTGCCAAAGTTCAATTTAATGTCGTATCGTACGAGGTCGTCATATCAGGTACGGGAGATGATTTTCGGGTTATATTCGGGTTGTAGGGTGTCATTAAGGTTGTAGGGATTTCAACTAATCCCTTGAACACCTAATTAGATATGCATTAAATTTTGATCGCTTGTACGTGTTTGCTTTTATTGAACTCCTGAGTTGTAGTGTTAATTCAGCATCCTATGTGATTGTCTGTTTAATACTCATGCGTGATTAAATTTTGTTATTATGTTTGTAAAAATCGATTAAATTGAACTGTTTTGGTGTGCTTGTCATGCATCAGAATTGAGACTTGACTCATAACTTGATAGTTTTGAAAGATTGATTTATTGTGAATAAAAAATAATGTTGCGGTCTTAAGGATTGGTTAAAAGAGCCAATAAGTAGTGTAATATTTGCTGTTTAAAAATATTTTATGTTATATATATTAAAAGAGAAAATATTAGGGTTAGAGTTGGTAATTAAAATTATATTAATATTTTGACGTTTTAATATTGGAATTAGAAATCAATACTATTGGTGGATTTTAGAGTATAAAGAATTGAATAGATTTGAATAACGAAAGGTGCGAGTAAAACGTGTGTGTCATTGTTATTATCTTTCTAATCCTATGTGATATATGATTATGACTTGATATTATTGTGATGAGCTACCTAGCCTGTAACAGGTGAGAACGGTGCTCATTTGATGTTTTGACTACACTATGATTATGTTTGTGATATGTGGTTGTGTCTGTTGTGATATGGTATCTTTGAGTCTAAGTCATCTAGCCTGTGAGAGGCTGATATATTATCTTTTGTTTGAGTTATATCTAGCCTGTGAGAGGCTGATACCGTATCTTCCGGTCTGAGCTACCTAGCCTGTGAGAAGTGAAGATGGTGCTCATATCTTTCATCTTGAGTTATATCTAGCCTGTGAGAGGCTGATACCGCATCTTTCAGTCAGAGCTACCTAGCCTGTGAGAAGTGAAGATGGTGCTCGGGTTCTAATGTGTTTGGTTATGTGTCATTGAGTCCGAGTCATCTGTCCCTAGGGTGGAGCAAAGGTGGTTCTTCTTTTTCTTTTCTCTTGAGTCTAGGGAGAGACATTCTCGTGTTTGCTGTATGAGACATGTATTTCATACCTTCATGACTTGTGAGGATTTATGATTTGTTGTGATTTATGACTTGTAATTATCTCTGCTGAAAAGGATGTGTAATTCTGTCTATATTTTAAAATAGATGTTGTCACAGTATGTTACTCAATGAATCTTTTGTTGTAATCAAATTAAATGATACTAGTGTCCACCTTGAAGTTTATCTTATGGTCTTAATATGGCTTGAATGTGATTCTCATCGTACAACCACCTTTTTCAGATAATTATGTCGTGTTGCATGCTTTGTTGGAAGTCTATTTCAATGGGACATATTTGGATATGTGACACAAGTCCCCCTGTTATTATGATTGTATGGTGTCAAGGCTCTGAGTAGGTGTAATGTCGGGATGATGGGTTTCATTTCAATGTATTTTTATTAAAAATGGATTTATTATAAGTTCTTATAGGTGTAAAGAAAGAACGATGCACGTGGTGCCTTTTTCTTGTAATTAAAATAAGCAAACCCAATATGTAATTATTTTAAATTTATTTTATTCTTGTTCCATTTAATTTATTTCAAGAAGTTCCTCTAATTTTTCGTAAATTTTCTTATTAAATTATTTTCGGGAAAGGGGTGTCATATTATTGACCATTTAGGAGGCTAAGGCCAAGTAGCTTAGTTTGTGGTCTTGGGCCATGTTTTATGTTTCTTTAGTTATGGGTCTGGGATCCATAAGTCCACAATATAAATACTCTAAGTCTAAGTGTAATTGTTAGATTTTGATGAATGTGAAATCATTTGCTATATTTTGCAAAAGCTAGAGTCGTGAGAGCCAAAGAGAGGCGTGAGAGCTTTGAGAGCATTGTAGAAGTGAGTTCATCATTTTCTCCTTGGTTCTTGGAATGGAACCTTGAGCACCTACCTTTGAGGCTTGGAGAAGCTCAAAGCGGCGTGTGGTCTTCATCTTCTTCCCAAGGAAGAAGTGGCGGACATCATTCTCTCATCTCTATTCTTTCCACATTTGATTCTTTCTTCAATTTTGTGTTCTTTATTAAGTAAGTTTCATGATCTATCTTGAAATTGTGTTTTTGTTCTTCATCTTTTCTTAGAGATTCCTATAGATTTGTAATTTTCTAGATTCTAAATTTAGTGATGCATGTGTGGATCACATCACTTCTCCTTGTGGAGAGTTTTCTCACTAGGTGTAATCTAATGATATATAAAGCAATAAATAACACAGATTTTATAGTGGTTCACCCAACTTCTGGGCTACATCCACACCTCACAACCAGTGAGAGTTTCCACTATTTTTCCAAAATAGATTACACATTTTACACATCCCTAGGTTAAAAGAACTCTTGGTAGTTTTCTTCACACAGCTCTACCTACTGTAAACACCTCTAATAGACTTCTCCTGATCTATTAGGTTCCCTATAAGGTATTTGTTTAATTGGTAGGGTTTGTACGATTTCTAGAGCTTGATTGATACAAATGGAGTGTTTAATAATTACAACAACACAAGACTTAATACATACTCAGAGATTAGATGAATCCCTTCTGGTTTGGTACAGCTGAGTATGGATGAGAGAAAACTTTGATACTTGAGAAGGTTGGAAGTTAAGACCTCAATGAACTCTCATGAGGATCGATGGTGACCAGGAGCACTGATTTATAGTTGAAATTATATGTATTAACCACTGGTCCAAGATTTAGAGTCGTTGGGAGAAGAAACTAGCCGTTTATAGCCATTAGAATGGGTTGTCTGCACAATACAACTATGTTTCTGCAGAAGACAGCTGTTTCCAGTTGTTCATGACCCTTCTTGCAATGATTCTTCTCACATCTGGCAGATGATGATGCTTCTCAAGTTGATACTTTTTATGTTGATGCTTCTCATGTTCATGTTCCTGATGAAGGTTTATAGTGTGACCCTTCTCAACATGACTCTTCTCATCATGACCCTTCTCAAGGTCCTCTCCTCAACTTGACTCTTCTCATCATGACCCTTCTCAGGGTTGTGACTCTTCTCAACTTCTTCTTGATGACTCTTCTTGGTTTGATCCGTGTTATCTACTCTTCTCATATTGTCACAATATTAATTAAAGCTTCTCATGATGATCTTTCTCAAATTTACCATGTGGTCTTGACTTTTGAATCTTGTCAAGAGAAGACTTTCTTCTTAGGACATTATGGTTAGTATTCTTCTTAAATTTTCTCATAAATGATGCTTCTCATAAGCACATACCTTCTTGATATTTGTTTAATTGAACCTGTTCTTTTTTAACACTCAAAAAGAACACTAATAGCATATGAAATCAAAAACCTTAGATTTCTCACATTTGAGGTTTGTTAATCATCAAAACTTAATTAGAGATTATGCCTCAACAAAATTAAGGTTAAATTCATATCGTTGTGACTCTATTGTTTTTAACTTTTTACCTTTATTGTCTGTAGCCAAAGATAAGAAAAGAAGATTATAAACAAAAAATCAAAGGTATCTTTGGATTTTCATTCCTTAAACTTATGATCTTGAATAAATGCTAATTATTGTCTAATAAATCTGAAGTGGTAGGAAAGTCAAGATTTTGGTGTCTGAATGAAACATTTGTTCATGTCCACTGTTTTACCATATGCATCCATGTAAAATAGAAGTACATGTTGTGGTGTTGTATATGTTAATTAGAACCACCGCTGCTATATTAGTATTATTATGTAGCACGAATTAAACATGATTTTTGAATTTTTATTTGTTGGTCAGTGAAACATAATGGTTAAAAATATTCTGTTTGTCAAATAAATATTGAATAATTTTTCAGTGTTTTGGTGCCTCTATTACTAATTCCGAAGCATTTAATTACTAAATAGAAGGATGAACAACTCCTAGGAGATATCTATATATTGTTTTATTTCCTTTTACAATATTTTTTAAAATTGTTGATTCATTTGTATTGGTCTTACTTAATTAAGAATGATATGTTCATCAAAACTTAATTCCTAGGATAATGAAAGACATCAATTTTTCAAGTCCTAAAAGCAAACCATTTAACTCTAGAAATTCTAATCATGTGGGTCACACTGCAATCTTCTCAAATGTACTCGATTCCATAAATCGAAGACCTAATCCAAGTAATTCCAAAAATTGCATAAAAGGATATTAATTAAACATGTCTAGGGAATGTAGTTTCATTGAATAATGAATCAAAGGCTTTAGTTGCGTATTCAAGAAAATAGCAGTGTTTTGACGAGTCTCAACAAACCACTTAGCAAACCTGTGAGAAACTTTAGTAGATATTCTTCGAGAACCAAATAAACCAGGTGAGGTTATTGAATTCTTGATGAACAATTGATTATATAAGAACATTTATCTCTTTAAACTAGTAATGCTGGGCTATTAAGGCCTAATTTATGTAATAGTTTAACTACCATTTGTATTAAATATAGATACAGATATAGATGAATAAACTTATATACATCTTGTTTTTTGACAAACTTATATCCATATATGCCACGAGTGTAACTAATTTACTAGAACATGTAAATTAGTGACTAAAAATTAGTGCTACGAGAGACTGATTTACCAGCACAAGTAAAGAATTCCAATCGTAATTCGAAATGCAATTTTTTCATATACTTTTATTCTTCAAAGGAACAATAACATGATTCTTAAAGGCTAGCTTGCACCACAAGTAAAGAATTCCAATCATAATTTGAACCAATCGTTTTTATGATTAGAACTCAACGGCCATCATAGCTGCAACTAATTACATGTTAAAATAATAGTTTTTACCCAAATAATTAATATTTAGAAAAACGACCAAAAATAGAATAACTGGAGATTATATGTTAAAATAATAGTAGCCGCATTTGAGTTACACTTGTTCCAACCACATGAAGGCTTTTACCAATTTTTAGGAGCATTTGTAGTGTAATACATGCACAGTCAATGATATAGTCTTTGTTATCATAATTGACCAAGTATTAGTGTGAGGTATTTGTGGCGTAAATCATGCGCGACCAATGATATTCATACTTCTAAAAACCTTAATAATTTGGTTGATTATAAATGTTCTTCTTCCACTGAGGACCACAATAAGTGATATATCAAATACAAAAAACCAAGAATCTCTTAGTTATTCACCACCTATGACCAATAATCTCTACAAGTGTCGTGGCTTTGGGTGTTGTATTGCAAAATTGACAGAGAAAACTGATGATTTTTCATCTGTATGGAGAGTATGAAGTACGTTTATAAGTGGACATATCTGGCATAACACATTTTCACTACAGACGAGTTCTGAAGAAATTTAACATAACATAGATAAATTTTAGTATACCCTAAATGAAGAGTGTGGTTTTCTTAGGATTTTCTCTACTAGATCCACAGATTCAATAACCTCTATAAGATTATTTATCTCCGATTTTTTTTCTTTCTTCTGTCCTCTTTTCATGTGTAGAAGTAACGTAATATCATTGATAAGTCCCTATAGCTTTGGCGCAAAACTAAACAAGACCAATACTAGTAATTAAATAGTTGATTTGGTTGATTTTACAATTTTTTTATTGGTAACAAATGGGTTTACAAGATGAAACACAAGGCAGATGGATTTATAGAGAGATACAAAGCCAGAATATTGATTGCCAAGGGGTATAATCACATAGAAGGGTTAGATTTTTTTATACCTTTAGTCCAATTGCAAAACTCTCAATATTGAGATTACTCCTTGCAATAGCTTCAATGAAAAATTGGCATTTACCTTAACTAGATGTAAATAATGCCTTCTTGTATGTAATTCCTGTAGTCAACTTATCATGAAAGATTCTCCTCTCCAAACAAATGTTTTTTAGTTTGATCATTTAACTTAATTAGTTACTACTTATTTTGGCTATTTAGTTTAAATTTATAAAGTGTCCCAACCTATAAATTATAATAATTCTCAAATTGAGTTGTAACAAATTTGAACAAGTATTGAATTAAGGTGGTTGCTTCGGACTTGGATTTCATAAGGTGAACCTAGTACAGTCATCAACAATTTTGAGAAAATATTGTTTACCATCGTGAGTTGTTTGATGAAATGGCCCCCCACACATCACAATGGATCAGGTCAAATGGAAATGCAACATGATGATTATGTACAATGAAGGGAAACCTATATGTAGCTTGGATAATGGACAAATAGAGCAATTGCTAGAAGTCTAATCATGTGATACAGATGAAGGAAGTTTTATTGATAGCAATTTCAGAACAAAATCAGACAAGTGGCCTAGTTTAGAGTGCCACAAATTTACACTTGAATCAGAACATCATTACAAATATTTGAATCCAAAACATTTGAATCAGAAACTATGGAACATTGCGCAGAAGAAACACATGGGGACAAAAGATCACAAAAGTAAAGGTCATGGCTAAGCCTACTCTTTCCAATCACCTTCTATTGGTGCTTGTCGTGAATAAGGAATTTGTAATCAATTAAAGAGATTGAATAAGCAGGATAATTGTGCAAGCTACTAACTGATATTTTAATATGAAAATTTGGAATGCAAAGCACATTTTTGAGAACTAAACCAGCACTCACAGCAACCGTGCCAATAGCAACTACAGGTACTTTGTGATTGTTGTGTATTGTGTAACTTTGTATATGAAGAGAAAAGAGATAAATTGGAAATAATTTGAGCATTGGCACTGTTGCCTCTGCAGATGTGTGAGCAACTCATCAATTCCTTCGTGAGTTGAAAAATTCGTGGTCCATTACTATAATGCATGTCTTGAACGGGTTACTATAATTTATTCGGAATGATATTTTATAGAGAAATGTTAATTAGTTAAGTAATTGACTTGACGATTTTGTTAGTTTCTAAGATTGAAATTCTACATACGTTGCTTTAAAAAAAATTGTGTAGTCACTAACCGAGCTATTTACTTGTATTTTATATGTATATGTATTATAAATAAGTTTGATAACATTTTTTAGAAAAGTAATCAAAGAATATCAGTTTTAAAGTAGGCAATAGGTGGGGTACAATAAGATTTATGCTCACATGTGCTTGAATTGTTGATATATTGGTTAGTTTGGTCATGGTTTTTCTGTTCGGTGGTATCCCTATATCACATAATTATATATATTCGCTTGTTGGTGTACTCTTTTTCTTCACCGGGTCTTTCTTCCATTAGGTTTTGGCCCTGTGAGATCTTAATGATGTCTTGTAATTGTGTGGGTTGGAGTAACCCCTTCTACTCCCATTAATAAAATTCCTAAGTTTATATAAAAAAAAAAAGGAATATCAGTTTTTAAAGAAACTTCCCACGCTTAGGCATGGCAACAGAACTCGAACTCACAAGTACCTATTCGACTCGATTTTACTTCGACGGGGAAAATCCGCTTTGACCGGGTGCTGCTAGGCGAATTTCGGGATGCCAATAACCACCATGAACCTGCTCGACTAAACAATTTGTTAATTTTTATTTTATTTTATTTTATGCAAATATACTCATTCATTTTATTACTTATATTTTTAAATTTTAATATTGATTCTTTTATGCAAATATACTCATTCACTTTATTTTATCAGTGTAGTAATTATATTTTTATTCTCTTAATTATCATACATATAGTTACTTTTCCATTTTTTTTAATAAATGGTAGAGGACTCAAATACGAGCTGGAAAGTCCGACACTCTTTGTGGCGGGAATCAGTTTAGCCAAAACCAGTCCCACTAAATATAGGTGTGGGGACAGAGAGGCAAAACTTCCCCCAACCTGCCTTATTGCCATTCCTACTCATACTCAAGAAGAAAGTTGAGGTTAAGAGAAAAGAACTACACTTGGAAAAAAAGGGATTAAAAGCAAAGAAGATTGGTGTTGAAATGGGCTTGGCCGTATAACATATAAGTATGGTTAAAGGCTAAATAGGTCCCTTATACATCGTGTATATATTTATATGTGCATATTTATATGGCCCAATAAGAAGATAAAATTACTTAACAAAAGTAATATATATTCTAAATAAGGGAAAAAATTGTAAAAATAAAGTTTGTTATACAACATCTTTTTTATTGGTTAAAAAATTTTTTTTGCCAAATAAATATTGGATCATTATTCAGTGTTTTGGTGCCCCTCATTCTAATTCTGAAGCATTTAATTACTAAATAGAATGCTGAACAACTCCAAGGAAATTTACTTGGTCTAATAAGACCTTTATCTATCTATCTATATATATAATTTTACTACCTTTTTACAATATTTTAAAAATTGTTGATTCATTTGTATTGGTCTTGCTTAAGTAGGAATGTTCATCAAAAATTAATTCCTAGGATAATGAAAGACATGAGTATTTCAAGTCCAAAAAGCATATCATTTAACTCAACCCCACAAAACGGGTTTTTAAAGCGAGAGATGTCTCACACTTATAATTTTCAGACCATATCACATCTAATGTCAGACTCTTTTCACACCCTCTCACGCCCAGGACTAGACAACTGGAGCGTGACCCGAGTAGCCCGATAACGGGTGGCCCAACAGATTTTGGATTGGCTTTGATACCATCTTATAATGTGGTCGAGACCTAACTCAAGCCTACAAAACCGACTTTTAAGGGGGATGCCTCCCACTTATAAAGTCTTTTTCAGGTCATATCACATCTGATGTGAAACTCTTAGGACTATATTCTAATTATCAATTGATAACCATAGTGGATTTCACAAAAACTTATTGATTTTATTGCTTTCACATATAAGGTAAATTAGCCACATTTTTTCAAAGGGAACCCAATAATTTACGTTATAGGATTCCTGATGAACAATTGAATAAGAACATTTATCTCTTAAAACTAATAATATTGAACTATTAATGTCGAGCATATATATATATATATATATATATATATATATATATATATATATATATATATATATATATATAATATGCCACGAGTGCCTCATTTACCAGCACAAGTAAATTAGTGACTAAGAATTAATGCCACAAGAGACTGATTTACTAAAAAGTGAAGAATCCCAACCATAATTCGAAATGCAATTTTTTCAAATACTTTTATGCTTCATAGGAACAATAAAATGATTGTTAAAGGTTAGCTTTCACTTCAAGTAAAGAATTCCAATCATAATTTAAACCCATCATTTTTATGTGCAGAACTCAATCGTCATCTTAGCTGCAACTAATTACATGTTAAAATAATAGTTTATAGCTATATAATCAATATTTAGAAAAACGACCAAAAATAGCATCACCGAAGATTCCAACACAAGAGGAGGCGGGCCCATACATCTTTGATACAAGCTAATTTAAAAATTGGAATTCACTTGTGAACCGAAATGATTTCGTCAATATGGGCCATGACTATATTGTTAGGAGAGCCCTGAGACAATTTTAAACGTAAAAAAATCAAATATGTTTGATAATTTGGGAAATCAAAAAAAAATATAAGTTAGTTAAAAAAATAGGAATGGTGTGTTCCGAAATGGTGACCGAAACATAATATTATATAAATTGGAGAGGAAATGAAATAAATTAGATGTACATTTGTGCCAAGATGGTGTAGTGCATTCAAGTTGATATTATGAAGAAATAAGAAATCAACGGCCATTTCAGCACTGAGTTCCATTTTTTTCTAAGAAGTAAATAGAATTACTGAAAAATAGCTAAAGTGTAAAGGAGAAGAGCATAAAATATGTTGGATGAAAGGTTGTGGTATCAATGGACTCTATTTATAGTGATAGTATAGATGTTAGTGGTATCAAAATGGTTTGAAATTGAAATTTAAAAAGCTTGGAAAAGTTTTGAAAATTGCGCCAAAAAAAGTTGAAATATTTGAACCAATGTTGTGTGAGATACGAATAAAAAATGAGTCAATTCTATTTGATGAGCTTCAATAAATCTTCACACAAAATATCTTTCGGTTTCAATATTTAAAAGTTAGCTTTGAATGTTATTAAAATTTTTGGGGCGATTACTTCTGTCATTTTTTAAAAGTTAGCTTTGAATCTTAACACCATAATTCGAAATGCAATTTTTTCAAATACTTTTATGCTTCATAGGAACAATACCATGATTCTTAAAGGTTATCTTGCACCACAAATAAAGAATTCCAATCATAATTTGAACCCATCACTTTTATGTGCAGAACTCAACCGCCATCTTAGCTGCAACTAATTACATCTCAAAGTAATAGTTTATAGCTATATAATTAATATTTAGAAAAACGACCAAAAATAGCTTCACCGGAGATTGGAACACAAGAGGAGGCGGGCCCATATAAGCCGCATTTAAGTTACACTTGTTCCAACCACACAAAGGCTTTGACCAATTTTTAGCAGCATTTGTAGCGTAATACATGCATAGCCAATGCTATAGTATTTGTTATCATAATTGACCAAGTTTCATGAGATATTTGTGGCGTAATACATGCACAACCAATGGTATTCCTAACTCCTAACATCCTTTATAATTTGCCTGATTATAAATCTTCTTTTTCCGTAGAAGAAAAGACCACGATAACTGATAACTCAAACACAGAAAACCAACAACTTCTTGGTTGTTCACTACCTACTTCACTAGACAGCCCAAATACATTATTGCATCTAAAATATTCAGGATGCCCGTAACCGCGAGTACCTTTTACAATTGTCGATATGTGCATATATATCGACAACAGTAAAAGGTACTCGTGGGTACGTGTATCGTGAATATCTTAGACGAGCACAATTGATAGAGATCGGCTGGCGTTAATTTCTTTTAGTATTGTACTGCTTCAATAGGTAACTGTCTTTATATATTTTTGACAAGGGTAACTGTCTTTATATATTAACTTTAACTATATAGAATTTTTTGAATAGTAATAAAAACTATATACAATTTTAAAATATAAAACAAATGATTTATCCATTAAAAACTAAATCTAACTACTAGTATTTTGGTTGATTATATATTCGGCATAATATAACTTCTAACTATTTTAGCTCAGGTGAAGAGAGCCATGAATGATGTTATGTTTTTTTTTGTGCAGACAATAATATTTTAGCTAAACGTATATTTTATGATATAAATTTAATCTTTATTCTACAATGTTTGCTCTTTAAATTGTTCTTCAATAGGTATGGTTGCATCCGTTGCTCATCAGCTGTTGGGGACCTCTGCCACCTCCTCTGTAACTGCCCTCATTCTAAAGAGATTTGGATGTGGTTGGGGTTTTGTGCCCATCACAATTTCTTTTCAGAATCTGACCACCAGGTAAGGTTGCACTCTATGATTGTTGACCCCTCCTCTATCTTATTTATGGCTTGCTTGTGGTTCATTATTGCTGGCGAAACAACTCTATTTTTGAGACCAATCACTGGAAGCTCAAAGGCGTTATTAGCATGATTCACGCCCTTCATGATGAGTGCATTACTCACTATCCCCACAAAGACATAAACCTTACAGTTGCTCGTTTGGTGGATCGGTTGATTCCCCCACCTCTGGGCGCTTTGAAGCTTTATGTTGATGGAAGCTTTCTTGTTGGTAACTCCCACCTCGGTGCTGGCGGTGTTATCAGAGACCATGCAAGTAAGTGAATTTTTCGTTTTACTCACTTTGATATGGGTGAGGATGCTCTCCTTGCTGAACCCCGTGCCATCCAACTCGGCTTGGAGATGTGCCTTGCTTTGGGATATAGAGACTTTACTTGAGAATGTGATTGTCTGGAGGCTGTCTCGCTCGTTCCAACCAATAACTTTTAAGTTCTCCATTGTTATGCCTCGACTCTTTTGAAGATTAGTGACACTATGGCTGCTTGTGGAAATGTGAAATTCACTCACATCTTACGTGATCAAAATGTTGTTATTGATCAAAATGTGTAACACCACCCAAAAAAAATTGCTTTTCAACAATTTAAAGAGGGCAGAAAGGCTGCAAAAGCAAAGTATCTAGCAGGGGTTGAATGGCTCGTCAGTGCCAAGCCATAGCAGATGGGCTGATCAAGGAAAACATCCTAGCTTCCTTCAACAATTTGCTTGTGTTATTTATTTTTAGATGGAATATGTGCTTATAATATCATAGAAAAATAATGCTCAAAATGTAATTTTGCAATCTCCTTTCATGTAATGTTGTTTGAAAATTTTAATTCCAGTTGATTTATAGAAAAGCATAGTACTAATTGAATTGAATCACGTAGTTCGATTAGCATTTTTATTGATGGAAACCGGGTTTACAATGTTGGGAATATTGGATAAGATAAATAGTTTAGAAATAAGAGAAGAATTAGAAACTGTGACGTGGCAAAAGTCACTGCTTTGAAAGCAAATTTCGGTGGACCTCCAGTGCAACCCAATATCCGGTTTGCTCCCCAAAGTTTTCACAGTAGTATCTGAACTCGTGCACTCAAGGTCAGTATCACTTTGGAGTCTCACAAACATTGCCCAAAAAATTAAACCAAAAATCGAAGTTTCCCATTATTCGATTATCAAAATCCTTCTCCATGAAAAACTACAAAAGCAAATTTATATAGAAAATGTATTGCCTTTTTTTGTCCGTTTAGTCATGATAATGACTTTAATACCAATTGAATGAATTGGTGATATAACTCAAGCACCAACGGAAGAATAATACACGTTACAAAATCATTACAAAATATCAATTTCATAATAATATAATTAAGTGACACTACATATCTTTCAAAACTGAAAAATAAAATATACATTGTTAGCAAAATATATTTTTGTAACTTCCATGCACTTGAATGTCCTTATTCCAACATACAATACCTTCATTGAAAGTATTAAGCACTTCACATAACAATCAAGCTAGGTATATAACAAAATTACCTACCGATTTGCATATAAGAGTATAATTATTGCAAGGTTATTTGTCCGATATACATACAAAATAACCCGTCAATTTCCCCGTTGATTTGTAACAAAATGATTGCACCAAAATTTACCGAAGATTTTTCTTTTTTGCAAAATTCGCTACAGAAATTGTTGGGCATTTTGCTGGGAAAATCACCTGCAAATTTTGCTGCTCAAATTTCCTGCTAAAACTTGTGCGAATTTTGTTGCAAAAGCTTCCTCTGAAATTTAGACTTGTATTCAACAACAAGATACGGTTAAAATGGGCTTGGCTCAATCACAAATAAATATGCAAGCTTAACAGGTATCTTGTATTATATAAATATATATATATATATATATATATATATATAAAATTTAGCAAAAAGAAATTATGTACTCTACTGAATAGCAACACTAATTTCTAAGCAAAAGGTAGCGATGCTGGAAAAACAATATCAAGAATAGCGTCACTATTCAGAAGAGTACAAAATTTAGAATTCCTCTACGGATTTTGAAGAATAACCTTTTTTGAAAAGTTTTATGCTAAAGAATTAGTTGCATGTTGCAACAACCATATGCTAGGCTCTACTGAAAGGAATGGCGTTATCTTGGTAAAATAATTAATTCCTAGCCTACCAAATAAACCAAGACTAAAAATAACACTACATCTGTGACTTTGTAATTCCAATCGTTATCACAGAGCAACAAGTTTGAAAATAGGAAGAATTCCATTTAGCAACCATGGTGGTACTATGAGTGTACATGTAAGCAAATTCTGGCTAGAAAAGAGTTGGTATTTACGTGTGTCCATTAGCAACCTACAGTAATCATTATAAGTAATACGACACGTATTCTCATTTCATTATTTTTTTTTAAAAAGATGCCTCCAAGAAGACAGGACATGCATACTTTACAAGAAATTCAAATGGAAGAAATGAGAAGACAAATCTAGCAGTTACAAGAAATTGTGAATGCACAACTAGCATTATCGGAAGCCCAACAAACCCAATTAGACAACGACAAATTCGATGGTGATTAATCTTCATTTAGAAGTCATCATCTGTAGAGACAACAACTTAGACATGATGCTATCACAGTAGACATTCCTGATTTTGAAGGAAAACTTCAACCTGAAGAGCTTGAAGATTGTTACAAACTGTTGAAAGATTATTTCAGTACAAAGAGATGGCAGAAAAGGTGAGGGTCATTGTCGTCAAGTTTAAAATATGCTTCCATATTTCGTGGGAGAACAACGAGCATGTGAAGGAAAAAGCAAAATAAAGACTTGGAAAAAAATGCATCACAAACTAACTAGAAAGTTCTTGTATTCTCACTATTACTAAGATAACTTTATTCAACTCCAAAATATTCGTCAAAAGAGCTTGTTGATAGAAGAATACACAAGAGAATTTGAGAAGTTGATGATGAAGTGTAACATCCATGTAGAAGAGGAGCGCACAATAGCTGGTTAGCTTGGGGATAAAACAATTATATTGGTCAGCCTATTCAGCTCCAACAATACTGGTTTGTGGAAGATGTGAATCGTCTAGCCATCTAAGTGGAGAATAATCTACCCAAAAGGTCTACTTATAGAACTTTTTCCCCCACAATAAAAAATCTCCTTATACTTGCAGAACACCAACAAAACCATACAGTTCTTTAAATAAACCCTCTCCTAAACCCAAAAAAGAAACCAACCTAGATGCTTCAAATGTCGGGATTTTGAACATATAGTCTCAGACAATCCAACTCGAAAAACCATTAGCAATTGTGGGTAGCTCTTGTTACTGCACAACCTTAATGGAATTAATATTTGTAGAAAGGCACGATATATGGCGTTAAAGAACTACCAATTAACATAATTGAGGAGTGGTGAAACACCAAATAAGTACATCATGTGCAGATAATTACGATTCAACATTGGAATATTAGTGTTGTTACAAAACAAATTGCTCAAAATGAATGATGGCAGGGATGGGTATGGGTAGTGTGGATATGTGTGTATCATGTGGATGCGTTATGGCAATCTCTTACATAGGAATATTAGTAGAATTTATGAATAAAAGGTTTTTTATGGTTACATAAAACAATTTCAAAAAAAAATTGACAAAAAAAAATCAAAATTACCTAAACATTTATCTTTTATGATATATTTAATATTTAATCTTTAAAGACTGTTATTATATACAGATTAAGAGGGCGGAAAGGGCTACGAAAGAAAAATATCTAGCAAGGATTGGAATGGCTTGTCATTGCCAAGCCATAGCAGATGGGCTGACGGAAAACATGTTAGCTCTCAAGAATTTGCTTGTTTTAGTTTGTTTCAAGATGGAGAATATAGAAGCTTATGGAAATTAGCTGAAAACGGTTTATGAACAAGTCATAAGCTGTTTCCATAAGCTCTCCCAAACAGTTTCATAAGTGGTTATAACAGTAGTGAGATAAGCCCAAATAGTACTTATAATCAATGCTAAATGTCCAAAATAACTGATGCTAAATGTCTTTTCTGCACTAGTGAGATAAACCCAAATAAGCTGATCTAAATGGGCCCTATATACTTTTATATAGAAAAACAAAATAATGCTCAAAATGGAATTTTGCAATCTCCTGTGGTTTTAAGAACACAATTCCAATTGATTTATAGAAATGCAAAGTACTAATGAAATCAATAGCAGTTTTATGGATGGAAACCGTGTTTATGGTATCTTCATTGAGTAAGTATTAATCACTTCACATAATAATCAAGTTATATTTTATAACAAAATTACGTACCGATTTACATATAAGATTATTATTTATAACAAGATTACTTGTCCGATTTACATACAAGATAACCCATCAACTATTTCAATGACCAACCATTAGTACCAACTTTCTTCGATTGGCGAGTTTTGTCATTCTATTTTGGCTTAAATAAATGTTACCCCCTGCAAATATATCAATTTTCAATTTACCCCTGTAAAAATAAAACTCTCAAAACAGACCTTGCAAATAATAGATGTTTCAAGTTACCCCCTGCAGGGGTAACTGTAAATTGTTTATATTTTGCAGGGGGTAACCGTAAACGGTTTATACCCATTATACATTACATAATCTAACAGGGGGTAACCGTAAACTGTTTATATTTGCAAGGTCTATTTTGAAAGTTTTATTTTTACAGGGGGTAAATGGAAAGTGGGTATATTTGCAGGAGGTAATATATATTTAAGCCTTCTATTTTACTTTTGTCCGGTTTTGATCCATGTGCTTTTTTCATTGCACTGTTAGTCTCTAAAAATTGGGGATTGTATAACTTTGATCCTTTGTGGTATTTTTTATTTTCTTAGAGGATAATTTTTTTTTATATTTTTAATATTGTCATATCTCTTATATGATAAATAAAAATTAGGAATAGATGGTTGATAATTCTCGAAAAAATATCTTCAATATTTTAAACTAAGAATCAAATAAATTAAAAAAATTCTTTTTACAAACAACTTCAATTGAGTCTATGTGAAAGTGAAATTACATTTTTGGTCATTTCATTTTGTTTATAAATGGTTTTAATTTATATTTTTCTATTTTAATTGTATTTGCGGTTTCGCGTTTCTGTTAATGCATTTCTGACTTTCCATCTCTCAGTAAGCTATAGTATTAGCAAACAAAATGAAAGCAAAAGACATATATAGCCTTGAAACATATAATCTTTCAGCTAGTAGGTCCAAAAGGTTGTCATAGAAATAAATGACTATGAATTAATGCCACACGAAACTAATTTACCAGCCAATAATTTCTCTCTTTATAAACGTGAGAAATATAAAATAGCATCTGAGTAGTGATTGAAATGCAATTTATTCATATACTTTTATGCTTCAAACGAACAATATATAGCATCATTTCTTAAAGGCTAGGTTGCATCAGAAGTAAAAATTCCAATCATAATTTGAACCAACCATTTCTATGAGCGGAACTCAGCCGCATCATATTGCAACTTATTACATGTTAAAACAATAGTTTATACCTATATAGTTAATAGTTAATTAGAAAAATAACCAAAAATAGAAACACTAGAGTCTTTGTTGATTGCATCACAAGAGGCGGACCCATAGAAGCCGCATTTGAGTTGCACTTGTGCCAACAACACAAAGGCTTGGACCAATTTGAAGGAGCTATAAGATAGGAGCATTTCAAGCGTAATGCATTCACAACCACTGATATAGTCATTGTTGTAATAATTGACAAGGTAATAGTAGGAGGTATTTGTGGCGTAATGCATGCTCATCTAATGAGATTCATGACTCCTAACAACTTTCATAATTTGGTTGATTATAAATGCTCATCTTACGTAGAAGACCATAATAACTGATAATCCAAATCCAGAAACCAAGAACCTCTTACTTCATTGGACAACTTAAATACATTACACTTTTGTAAAATGTACCTCGGAGTGCCTTTCACGTCGGTTGATTTATAAACCGCAAGTGCACGGTTCTATCGCGTAATAGAAAGTATCGATCCACAGGGAGTATTTTGCGATTACTAATCTAATTTTTGATGTTGATTAGCTGAAAGGAATGATTTTAATAAAAAGAGTATTTTTGTTTTGTAAAATTCAGAATAAAAGACGCATTGGGATCATGGTTAGATCACAATGATGGAAATAAACAACCCTTTAACTATTCTCTATCTTATTTTGAAATTGTTTTAAGGACAAGGTATTCTTTTGGTGTAATTCAAGCTTCCTTTCGGAATGCAAGAATGTGTCTCGAAACAATGATCAAACCTATTCTCATGGTTGATAATCACAGAGACCCATTAAGCACAACCTTATTATCCCAAGGCTAGCAATGCTATTCTCATGCTTTGCTTTGCCTTGTCTAATCCCATTTGTTCCAATATCAAACTTCACCTCTCGGTACTTCGTTTGATATTTGTTTTATAAAATCTAGTTCTATGGAATTAGATTAAAATTCAAGTTCTAATAAGATAGAGTTTAGTCTTGGATTTGTTTAGGGACCCATCATTTGATTGTGTCCCACAATTCCAAGACTAAAGAAGTCTACTCACACATGATCATAGTAGACAAGGGAGTAGAAGAGAATGACATAAAAGAAAATGACATAAAGATAAATAACAGAATGTAAATGACAAGAATATAAACAAAGCGATAAAGAACTGAAATGTAAAGTGCTGGAAATGTAAAGAACAGAAATTAAAATTGCAAGAAAGTAAAGAACATGAAAATAAAGGACCATGCTGCTGGGGTGCACGGACCGTGCTTGTCGTAAAACTTGTAAAATTCTGATTCAGCGCAACGAGCACGGACCATGCGTGTAGGGAGCACGGACCGTGCGTGGTCTTCAAAATCTCCAGCTTCTGCAACGTACAGTGCGCACGGACCATGCTTGTGGTGCGCACGGACCGTGCGTGTCTTGAGTCTTTTCAACTACTTTCTGTAACAGTGAGCACGGACCATGCATGTAGTAGGCACGGACCGTGCGTGAACACTTAATTCTTGGCTTCATTTGCTTAATTTTGCTCCTTGCTCCTTGAACTTTTATTCTTTGCCTTTAATCACGTGAATTTCTTCCATTCCTTCATTATTTGATCCTGAAAATAGAAACCAACATTTTGTAGTAAAATAGCTCCAAAGTGAAACTAAAATTCTACAATTTTTATTTAATTCAAATGCTAAAAACATAGTAAAATAAGACTTATCAAACTCCCCCATGCTTGAATCTTTGCTTGTCCTCAAGCAATTTACAATCAAAACCAGCAGCACAAATTAGTAGAAGCAATTTTTTCATTAAAGCTCAATCATATATATTTTTCAAGGGCTTTGTTCTCAGGGTGCACTTATCACACTTTTCTATGCTTTTCATGAATTTTTCAACCCAACAGCTGCTCCAAGTGAGTGTGTGCACTCATAGGTCCGGTCCAGTTACCAAGATAGTCACAAAAGTTTCACTTTTGCCTTACTTAGAAATAGCCTTCCTAGATTGTGCTTCACTTGATTACAAAGATAAAACAAATTTTACAATTGATCCACATTTTGTGGTCAGGGCACACTTGAGATTTTTCAGTTGCTTCACTTTTTGAATTCTCCAATCAGCAAAAACAGCCTAGTTTAGATATATTACCCTGACTTCAGGGCATACTTTTGATTTTTCAGCTATTCCGCTTTTTTGAATTTTCCAATCAGCAAAAACAACCTAGTATATGTATATTACCCTGACCAACTTGCTTAAAATCTATTTTTCTTTGTTGCATCAAGTTTAGCACAATTGTCGGTTGACTAAAACAAGCTCAGCTTTGACTAGCTTTTGAACTATTTGTCTTCCTTTCAAGACATAGAGTTTAAGTGTAAAAACATATGTGAGTTTAGAAAACAATTCAAGAAAAAAAAAAGTGTTTACGTGTACAAATTCATCATAGAACTTAGCCTTTTTTTTCTTTCTTTTTCTACTAATAAGCGCTGCATCAAAACATTTATCTCAATAAAACAGCAACAATACAAAGAATGGGAAAGAAATCCAGTCTCAACACTTATAAGAAAACAAAATGACAAATTAAATAACAAAGGGTAAAGTACCCCCCCATGCTTGGACCAGACATTGTCCTCAATGATATAAAATTAAAAACACATGAGAGGGGTAAAGAAAGCTCACATTGACTAGCATTTGTAGCTTTTCTTCTTATTCCAGCAAAATAAAACAAAGGTAAACCTGTGGGTTGCCTCCCACGCAGCGCTCTTTTAACGTCATTAGCTTGACGCTTGTCTTTCAATACCTCAACCTGGATCTATTTTCGCAAGAGGTGCTGATTTTTCTCCAACTAAGGCTTCAATGCCCAAGTTTTTAATGGGAGGATTTTCATTCAAGAATTTGTCATCAGTTTGAGTTTTCTCAGCCACATTTTTATTCTTGCTTTTTATGAAACCTGTTTTCATCCCATCATTTGAATATGGCTCCAAAATGCATTCTTCCACACAATGGTCTATTATATCAACCCTGCAACAAGAATCCTCAAGAGAAGGGCTTTTCATAAGGTTAGCAAAATCAAACTCAATTTTCTCCTTACCCACATTAAGAGAAAGTTTACCATTTTTAACATCAATGATGGCCCCAGCTGTAGCAAGGAAAGGTCTCCCCAAGAGAATTGGAACTTGGGAGTCCTCTTCCATTTCCATCACCACAAAATCAGCCGGTATATACAATTGTCCTACCTTGATAGGAACATCCTCTAAAATTCCAACCGGGTATTTGATGGAACGGTCTGCTAATTGCAATGACATCTTTGTGGGTTTGAGTTCACCTACGCCTGGTCTTTTAAAAATGGATAGAGGCATTAGACTCACACTAGCTCCTAGATCACACATGGCTCTCTCAATACTTTCACTCCCAATCACACATGGAATGGAAAAACTTCCAGGATCTTTGAGCTTAGGAGGCAATTTATTTTGTATGATAGCACTACATTCTTCCGTCAAAGCTATTGTCTCATTGTCATCTATTTTTCTTTTTTTAGACAAAATATCTTTCAAAAATTTAGCATAAGATGGCATTTGAGACAAAGCTTCAATGAAAGGAATGTTTATGTAGAGCTTTTTCAAAAGATCCACAAATTTTTTAAATTGCTCCTCAACTTTAGATTTGGCTAATCTTTGGGGGAATGGTATGGGTGGTTTGTATGGTGGTGGAGAGACATACGGTTTTTCTTTCTCTTCTTCTACCACCTCACTTTGTTCATTTTCTTTCTCACTCACATTTTTCTCATTGGTGCCCTTTGGTTCCTCTAATTGTTTTCCACTCCTAAGGGTGACAGCATTTATTTGGGCTTTAGGATTTGGTTCTGGCTGTCCAGGGAAGATACCGGTGATTCTAGAGGATGAAGCGACTTGTTGAGCCACTTGAGTGATTTGATTTTCAAGCATTTTGTTGTGTGTGGCTATGGAACCTTTGATGTTAACTTGATAAGAGTATCATTCAAAAAAGAAGTTTGATTTTTGAACTATTCATTTTGCTTAGTTTGAGTTAACACAAAGTTTTCCAACATAATTTCCAAGTTGGATTTTTGAAGACTTTTTTGAAAATTTTGAAAACCGGGTGGTGTTCTAGCCGCTGGTTGAAAAGAGGGGTTGGATGGAAGATTCTTATAGGAAAAATTTGGATGATTCCTCCATCCGGAATTATAAGTGTTTGAAAAAGGATTCCCCTTTTGAGCATTAGATTGCTCAATAACATTAACAGACATCCCTAGTTGGCATTCAACACCAGTGTGGCCAACAACACCACAAATTTCACAGGGTGGTACAGAAGGAGTAGAAGGTGAAACAACATTTACACTCAGCTTATCAAATTTAGCAAACAATGCATCTACCTTAGAAGCTAAATGATCAAGAGCAGAGACTTCATACTTACCTGGCTCTTTCTTTGATGGAGGTGTAGCAGTGATGACTCTCTCACTTGTCCACTGGTAGTGATTTTGAGCCATGTCTTCAATCAGTTCATAAGCCTCTTCAATGTTATTGTTCATTAGAGCTCCTCCCGCAGCAGCATCCACGGTCATTTTTGTAGCATACATCAGTCCATTGTAAAAAGTATGGATAATCAACCATTTCTCTAGTCCATGATGGGGGCAAAGCCTTAGCATTTCTTTGAAACGCTCCCAAGCATCATAAAGAGATTCCCCATCATTTTGAGTGAATCGTGTGATTTGATTCCTCAATTGAGCAGTTTTGCTTGGGGGGAAAAATCTAGCAAGGAATGCTTGCCTTAGTTGATCCCATGTAGTAACGGACTCATTTGGTAATGAATGTAGCCATGCTCTAGCTCTATCCCTTAGTGAAAAAGGGAAAAGCTTTAGTCTTATGGCCTCAAGGGTTACTCCATTCAGTTTGAGAGTACCACAATATTCAAGAAAAATAGAAAGATGAAGATTTGGGTCCTCAGTTGCTGAACCAGAAAATTGGTTCTGCTGAACCATAGAAAGTAGAGAAGGTTTAAGCTCAAAATTATTAGTATCAACAGTAGGATGCACAATAACTGCATGAGGCTCAGCCGTAGAAGGCGTAGCGTACTCTTTAAGAGCACGATTTTGATTAGCAGCCATTCTTTGGTTATTGCGTAGTTCTCTTCTTCTTTGGTGAAGATATCTTTCAATTTCAGGAATTGGTTCAACAATTTCTCCGAAACTGTGTGCTCTTCGCATTCAAAGAAGAAGGGAAAAAGTAACAAAATAAAAAGAAAACAAAAATTTTCAGTCTAACCGGTACCAAAAGGTTGATTAATATCACTACTCCCCGGCAACGACGCCAAAAACTTAATAGGCCGCAAGTGCACGGTTCTATCGCGTAATAGAAAGTATCGATCCACAGGGAGTATTTTGCGATTACTAATCTAATTTTTGATGTTGATTAGCTGAAAGGAATGATTTTAATAAAAAGAGTATTTTTGTTTTGTAAAATTCAGAATAAAAGACGCATTGGGATCATGGTTAGATCACAATGATGGAAATAAACAACCCTTTAACTATTCTCTATCTTATTTTGAAATTGTTTTAAGGACAAGGTATTCTTTTAGTGTAATTCAAGCTTCCTTTCGGAATGCAAGAATGTGTCTCGAAACAATGATCAAACCTATTCTCATGGTTGATCATCGCAGAGACCTGTTAAGCACAACCTTATTATCCCAAGGCTAGCAATGCTATTCTCATGCTTTGCTTTGCCTTGTCTAATCCCATTTGTTCCAATATCAAACTTCACCTCTCGGTACTTCATTTGATATTTGTTTTATAAAATTTAGTTCTATGGAATTAGATTAAAATTCAAGTTCTAAATAAGATAGAGTTTAGTCTTGGATTTGTTTAGGGAC
This sequence comes from Astragalus glycyphyllos, assembly GCA_963573325.1. Taxonomy (NCBI): domain Eukaryota; kingdom Viridiplantae; phylum Streptophyta; class Magnoliopsida; order Fabales; family Fabaceae; genus Astragalus; species Astragalus glycyphyllos. Next base: position 70,650,872 of record OY754308.1, read on the forward strand.
CCATCATTTGATTGTGTCCCACAATCCCAAGACTAAAGAAGTCTACTCACACATGATCATAGTAGACAAGGGAGTAGAAGAGAATGACATAAAAGAAAATGACATAAAGAGAAATAACAAAATGTAAATGACAAGAATATAAACAAAGCGATAAAGAACTGAAATGTAAAGTGCTGGAAATGTAAAGAACAGAAATTAAAATTGCAAGAAAGTAAAGAACATGAAAATAAAAGAGCAAAAGCTGAAGAAAATTGCAAGAACTTAGATTAAACTTTGGAGTGAGATTACAAGTATGCTAATGTACCATTACAGCTGAAATGAGGTCCTATTTATAGCCTAGGATCAGTAGACAAAGGATTAAATTCGAATTACAAGCCATAATGAAAGAATTGGAAGAGTTTTGTAACATTTTTAGCTTCAGATAAAGGTGCACGGACCATGCTGCTGGGGTGCACGGACCGTGCGTGCCGTAAAACTTGTAAAATTCTGATTCAGCACAACGAGCACGGACCATGCGTGTAGGGAGCACGGACCGTGCGTGGTCTTCAAACTCTCCAGCTTCTGCAACGTACAGTGCGCACGGACCATGCTTGTGGTGTGCACGGACCGTGCGTGTCTTGAGTCTTTTCAACTACTTTCTGTAACAGTGAGCACGGACCATGCATGTAGTAGGCACGGACCGTGCGTGAACACTTAATTCTTGGCTTCATTTGCTTGATTTTGCTCCTTGCTCCTTGAACTTTTATTCTTTGCCTTTAATCACGTGAATTTCTTCCATTCCTTCATTATTTGATCCTGAAAATAGAAACCAACATTTTGTAGTAAAATAGCTCCAAAGTGAAACTAAAATTCTACAATTTTTATTTAATTCAAATGCTAAAAACATAGTAAAATAAGACTTATCATTGATCTCAACTGGCGTCAAAGGAACTCACAGGTACATGGATCCAGAATATCTTAGACGAGCACAATTGACAGAGACAAAGGTTGGTTCGAATCACATGAACCAAAGGGGGGGAATCACTATTTAATCTATTTGGAATTGTTTTTTCTCCTCTTTTTTCCTTCCCCTTCACTTTTTTCTACCCTGTTGCATAATTACAATGCCTTATCTGCAGGTTGCTCTTAGCATGGTAATTGCTGCATGGGGAGTCACCAGGCTTCCTTTGGAACATATTCATCTCCATTAAAGATTCTGCAGAGGCACTAAGACCTTTACCAGTGTTTCAGTAAGTGGTCATATAGCTTTCTAGTGAGTTTTCCTGGAAAAAGGGAAGTTCAATGACTTTATTTTTCTGGATTTTATTTCAAATTTTATTTTAGATTTTTTAGTATTAATTTATTAAACTGATTTAATATTGCTCGATTTGTCTCTTGTATTGATGGATACCCATGCATTAGTACAGGTTAAAAACACTACTATTCTAACATATGAGCTACAAATGCAAGCTGGGTTGTGACTGCATCTGTGCTCTTGGGCGGAGCTTCATTAGGGTCCAGGCGCGCCATGGCGACCCCAAAGAAAATATGTTAAATTATTAAAATACTCTTGTTTTTTATTTAAAATCAACTACTAAATATATATTAGATTTTGCGCATATCTAAGTAAGTGATAGCGTGGCATAGGGGTCGAAACGTGCTCTGGAGTCATTTTAGTGTTGAAAATCAGGGTATTTGTTTTACTTTCTCTTTCTATCGGTTGTTATCTCCATTTATCTGTTAGTGGGTTGAGCAGGACTCATCAAGTAAACACATTATGTTATCAGCTTTCCACATATTCATGGTGAAATTCCCCCTTCATGCTTTAAGTTTATATAACGAACTCGTCCTTTTGTGACTCTAATTCAATGTAAATGGGATCATTCAACCATTTTCTTTTTAAGGTTTTGCATCCTTAGAGAACTGAAGTAGTCTTGCAAATATCATGTTTACTGTATGTACCAAAATACATTTTGGAGGAAACCAGGGTGGAGGCTGCATTCATATATGCTTGGTTGACATCAAAAGGATTGCTTAGCCATGTGATGTGTGTTCATACCTCAATGATTATTATAGTGATGACTTTAGACTTAAAAAGTTCAAAGTTATTAATAGTTTAGTCTTTTTGATGTATTGTTACAATTTGAATTATCTATATTATGTTTATGATGGATCAGTTTCTGTTTCATATCAGACAAATAAATACGTGATTTTTTATTTGTTGAATGAAAATTGATTATTATTAAATTATGAGTTTATATTATCATTTACGTTTATTAGGATGTTTATTAGAATGGGACAAGAAATTGAGTAAAATTATGTAGCACAAGATTGAGACGGAACTTTAAAACTTGTTATTAAATTGAGACAATGGTGTAATTTATATTATAACTATGATTACACTAGTTGTTTGACTTTTTTTTTGTGGGAAAAGGGGCCCAAAGGCCCAGCAAAACTAATTCATTGCAGACGGCCCAATAGGCCCAGAGTCAATATTACAAACCAGATTGGCAATAATGTGAGGGACAGAAGTGTAAATTACATTAGAATCACTAATAACATGACTATTCTTTGCCATAATGTCTGCAACAGTATTGATACCTCTGCCAACCACACACCAATTGACTTGGAGTTTGCTATCCCCAATCTCAAGAACAGCATCCACCACACGTTGAATTTGCTATCCCCTTGATCACTTCCGTTGAATCAGCTTCAACGATCAAACTGCGAAATCCTCTGTTCCAGGCAAGCTTAACACCATGCAAAATTCCACATAATTCAGCTTCCAACGCCGAGCGCGCGTGAAGACGAATTGTATACGCAAAGATGAACTCGCCCCTAGAACCACGCAGAACACCACCACGTTCTGAAGATCTACCATTTTCCTTGACTGATCCATCACTATTAAGCTTCCACTTGCCACAAGGAGGAGGAATCCACACATCAGCTGATAACTCTGGGAGAAGGCTTTCACTAAGATTCAAAGTGTTCTTCTTCAAGCAATAGGAAGCAATCCAATCGGTTTGGTTTTTGATGATGCAACGCAAGCCATAAGCAGAACTCCTTTTCTGAGAAAAGACAACTTCATTTCTACTACGCCAAATCACTTCAAGCGTAACGCCGAAAAGCGTTCCCCGGTAAGTTTCTGCGTTTCTACCACTCTTTTGATTCAAATTATCTTTCAACCATTTATGCCAATTAGTCTCACAAAAAAATTGGTTTCGGTTTCTGATCTTAAAACCACTCCAAATGGCAAAACTGTTAGGGCAATCTCTGAACCGGTGGAAGAGAGATTCGTTGTCAAGATCGCAGATAGGACAAGTACCATCAGGAGTCATAGTCTGACGCTGGTGCTCCAAATTTGTAAGCAAAGCCTCATGAACTAGTTTCCAAATGAAGGTACGGATTCTTTCTACACCTTTCCACTTCCACAAGAATTTCAACTTTGTGTTGATTCCTTTGTGAGAACTAGTAATCTACCCAATATAAGCAGATTTCGTAGTAAAACTCCCATCAGGAGTTAGACCCCATTTAAACTCATCATCTTGACTAAGGATAGATGGGGGGGATATTGCTCAATCTTCTGGATCATCTCCATAGTGAGAAGATTATTAATTAGACTCCAATTCCATTCACCATTGTAAGTGACATAGTGGTTAATGGACATGTTTAATTCCTCAGAACCAGGATCTAGAGTGCTGTTAGAAGCCAAAATCTCACCACTAGTCAGCCAATTATCTTTCCAGAATCTAACATCTTCACCATTGCCCACAATCCAGCTGAGATTATCTCTGAATTCATTCTAGGTATTAATAAGACCATTCCAGTAGTTAGAGCCCCTCCTTTTAGAGTTCATTTTAGGAAATACTCTCCAACCACAGTTGTACTTTTTGCGAATAACAGAACACCACAATTTATCTGGATAGGAACACAAATTCCACAGCCCCTTCATAAGGAAAGTTGTATTAGTAGCTCTACAAGATCTAAGCTCAAGGCCACCAAGATCTTTAGATTTACAAATAGTTTCCCAATTCACTAGATGCATAGCTTTGTGATTTCATCATCTCCCCATATGAAATTTCAACAGAGTTTGTCAATATCATCACATGTCCCTCTAGTTAGCACACTAGCTTGCATAACATAAGTGGGCATAGATTGAACCACAGATCTAGTCAAGGTTACTCTACCAGCAAAAGAGAGAGTTCTTGATTTCCAAGAACTCAATCTTTGATTTACATTGTCAATTACATAATTGAAAGTATTTAAGCCAACCTTCTTGTGAAAAATAGGTATTTTCCCAAATCCTCTATAGCATTGAATCCCATAAGATATTCTGCTTCAGTACCCTAGAGACATTCTTAGAGAAGAAAACTCTAGTTTTATCATTACTGACCTTTTGCCCAGAACTGAGGCAGAAATTTTGGAGAGTTTGGTTGATAACCTGAGCCTGATCCACAGTAGCCTCTGCAAAAAACAGCAGATCATTTGCAAAGGCAAGATGAGAAATTTTAGGCCCTCCTCTAGATAATTGAATAGGCTTCCAATCCCCACTATCCACTACCTTATCAATAGCATGAAATAATCTCTCAATACACATAACAAACAAGTAAGGTGAGATAGGGTCCCCCTATCTAATCCCCCTAGCAGGATTAAAAGACTCAAGGGCTTCCCCATTCCAAAGAACCTTCATAGAAACAGTAGAAATGCATTGCCAAATGAGCTGAATTTTGTTGGCAAGCATACTAATATCTTCCAATGTATCTTTGATAAATTCCCACCTAAGCCTATCATAGGCTTTCTCAAGGTCAATTTTAATTGCCATCCACACTTTTTGCCACTCTTAGATCTCATTGAATGGAAAATTTCTTGGGCTATTATAATATTATCCTGAATATGTCTTCTAGGAATAAAAGAGCTTTGAGCAGGACCAATTAACTTCTGGATGCAACTTCTAAGCCTAGTTGTGACAACTTTGGTAATAGTTTTATAAGCCACATTGCAAAGGCCAACGGGGAGAAATTGTTTCATATTAGTGACACTATCAGCTTTAGGGATCAGAGCTAAATAAGTCTCATTAATCTCCTAGATTCTCTGAGGATTCTGCCAAATATCAGTAATCAAATTGCAGAAGGAAGGGCCCACAATATCCCAATAATTGTGGTAGAAAATAGCCTGATAACCATCTAGACCAGGGGATTTAAAGGCACCTACAGATCTTGAAATTTCATCATGAGTGATCATTTTACCCAAATCCTCAATATCCTGCTCTTCAAGTCTAAGGAAATGACCAGTGAGATGGTAAGGAACTATACTGTGATTAACAGAGAAGAGACCTTTAAAATAATTAGTTGCCATAAGTTCAAGGTCAGAAGTGTTCTCTATCCAGACACCCTGATCATTTTGCATGGTAGTCACTTTATTCTTTTTCCTTCTAATAGTAGTAACTCCATGAAAATATTTAGTAATCGTGTCCCCAAATTCAATCCATTCAGCTCTTGATTTTTTGAACCAAGGGATTTCTTCCTTCGCAAGGATATCTTCATAGTTTTTCCAAGTCCTCTGCTGTAAAGACAGAAGTTGTTCAGACCAACAAATCTGCAAATTTCTATCAATATCCTGGAGTTGTCTGAATAACTGCTTCTTTTGACGAAAAATGTTTCCAACGATCTCCTTGTTCCACTCTTTAAGAACCCCCTAGAATTCAGCAAGTTGGAGATGGAAATTATTCAAATTTCCTCTCCAAAAATCCTCAATGAGATGCTTGAAAGAAGGGTGGGTTAACCAAATAGCTTCAAACCTAAATGGCCTTCTTCTTCTGTTGTCAACTCTTCTTTGATCAAAGGAGAGCAGCAAAGGTTTGTGATCAGATTTGAGTTGAGGAAGGTGGTTAATGTCAGCTTCATTGAACCTCAATCTCCAGTCAAGATTGCAAAGAGCTCGATCAAGTCTTTTCTTGGGGTTGCCTCTAGCCCAAGTAAAACAATCACCATTAAAACCCATGTCAAACAATTCACAACTGTCAATAGTGCTTTGGAAGCCAGCTTCACAAACAGAACTTCTGATCAAGGGAGCACCAGACCTTTCACTATCTTTTAATATGGCATTGAAGTCACCAGGAAGCATCCAAGGCCCATCAATATCATCACAAATCTCTTTGATGTCATCCCACAAAGTCTGTCTAGGAGAATAATAAGGGCTCCCATAGACAATAGTAAGATGCCAACAATCAGCATTGAGACAGTTAACCTGCACATCAACAAATTGATTAGTGTGTTTCAGAATAGTGATGTCCCAGTGATTGTTGTCCCACAGCAACCATATACCACCAGCTTGACCCCTAGAGTCCTTTATGAATTGATTATCAAAACCAATCCTCTTGGCAATTCTCTTAGCCACGACACCACTAGTGTGAGTTTCAAGTAAAGCAACAAAGGAGGAAGCATATTCTCTCTTTATATCTTTTACCAATCCAGCAAATCCTTTACTCTTTGTCCCACGACAGTTCCAAACGATAAGATTCATTGGGCAGGTTGAGTTTGCTGAGATTCTACAACCTTAATGGCATCCATATACTCAGTGCCATCATCATTGTCACTAGCATCTTTCTCCACCTTAATCTTAGGTTCAAATTTGTGAATGATATTGGCAGGATTCACACCTCCATTATTAAGAACTGTCTTCAATTCCTCAGCTCTCAATTTACCATTCTCATTAATTTGACCAAGGGCTATCCTAATAGGAGGACCAGTTCTGAACTTTTCTAAAAGCTCTTCCCCATGAGATTTATACATAATCTTCATGTATTCTCGGATATGTTCCTCCTCTTTCTAGAAGGAATGTTTTCCTTACCAACTTCTAAGGCTTTGTAAGTAAAAGGCTTTGAGATCTTTTTACCTTTAGCAATACTAGCTTTAGTCACTCCAATATCTTTCTTAAGTATCCCTTTGCCCGGCTTTGTCACTCCTCTACCCTTCGTATGAATTTGAGGGTTTTTACCTCCTACAGTGTTCCTCACTTTAGGCTTAGACCATCTTCGAATAGTGTCATTGTTGTTAGGTTCAACAAAGGTCCCAGGTTCTGTAGGAACATGTGTCTTGACCCTAATAGGACTCTTCTCAGGCATCTCATATTGAGAGCTTTGTTTTTTTAGGGAGTCTAGAAACCTTTTTACGAAGTCCAGAAACCTTTTTACGACTCTTCTTGCTAGCATTTCCAGTTTTCTTCTTAAGGCTGTATTTAGGAATGTTCCATGGCCCCATCCCAGCCTCTTCCTCAAGCTCATTATTGATAACTTCCATAGTAGATTTGGAACCCTTTGAACTGGTTTCACTGGTCTTTTACTCAAGAGTATCTGGTTGCTTCTCCTCCTCTGACCAGAAGGCTTTTGAACTTCAGAATTGTTAACTTGAGTCTCCTTCAAATGTGTTTCTGATTCATTCCTCTCTCTGCAATGGTTTTTCTTATGACCATACCTACCACAGTTGAAGCAAATGGAGTGTAACCCTTCATATTCTAACATCATTTTAAGGCCACATGTATAGAAATAAGGAATTAGGGGTTTCTCCAGATCAAGCTCCACACAAATTCTGGCAAACTTACCTCTAGAGTGAAGGGAGGTAAGTTGGTCAATATTCAGCATTATGCCTAGGGAGAAGCCAAGTCTATGAAGAAACGTTTCGTTGCATAACTCCATAGGGAGTTTGGGGATCCTTACCTAAACAACAACTTTTTGAGTGATAGAAGCATTGTGAGAGAAGAGGGGTCTCCACCTTTGAACCATCAGATAGTGATCCGCAACTTTCCAAGGGTCATCAAAAAGAGCATGCTTATAATCATCAATAGAAGATAGGTGCACCATGAAAAACCATCAAGAAGGTTAGTGAGTTTCATGTTGCCATGTCTTACCCAGTCGGGGCTTAGCTTGTTCTCTAGGATCCTATAGTTGATCCTCTTACCCAAGACTTTAACAATAAGAGTGTTTTGCCAAGGTTTGGCCCAATCAGCACGCTCATCTTTAGATACCTGGATAACAGGAATGTTGGTAGTAGAGTAGGGTTTCTTTACCTCATGTAGGGTTACAGTGGGAATGATCTTGTCTTGGTTGTCTTCAACTTCTTCAATAAGTTCAGCCCAACATTCCTTATCAAGGTTAATGTTAGGGCTTTGCTTCAAAAGAGCATCTTTGAAAGAGCTTGGAGCCTTAGAAGCTCCTCTTGGTTGCGCCTCATTATGCGTCTCTGACATCTCTTCTTCTATAGCTAAGTCATTTGGAATCTGTTCATGAGTCTTACATTTCTTTGTACTTCTCTGCATGGAATCAATCTCTTCCACGGTGGCTGCTGTCGCGTGAGGTGGAATTTGTGAACTCATGCCCTAGCATAGCGCGAGCTAGGGAAAGTTATTTCTTTCTCAACACATCTAGGTAGTCAATCTCCAAAAAATTAGTTGTTTGACTTAGTAGTGTTAGTGAATGGTGTAAATTATATTATAACTATGATTACACTAGTTGTTTGACTTAGTAGTGTCAGTAGTTATTAAATTTGAGTGATGTAATTTTTATACCTAGTTGACAACACTTGTGAATGTGAATGTAATAGATACTTGACTAATTGTTATTTTATGGTGAATCTAAAGAATATACTTCATTTTTCCTCCAATAGATTTTAGTATTATTCTTTTATAAAAAGAAACTACAATTATCATTAAATGTTTTATCGATCTAAAGATGAAATGAAATTCAATCTTCTTATGACACAAGAAAAATTTTAATTAAATTGTTAATCCAATCTTTAGTCCAAAAATCTGGTGATAAGCAATAAGAAAAATGGATGATAAACATGGCTAGTATTAAATTTTTAACGGCAATAACAATTGCCACTAATATTGGAGGGATTGACATTTCAAATATCCCATTTAGGGGCTATAAAAATTGCCGCTAAAAGTACCCAAAAGTATTACTTTTAGCGGCAATTAAATAAGTCTTTACCAGCATTCTTGTTAATGGTCGGAAAAACTTTTAGCGACACTGGAAACACCGACCATAATGTGAATGCCGGTAAACATTTTAGTGGTATTCTTTAATGTCGGTAAAAGCATTTTTTGTTGCCGCTAATGCCTTCTTTTGTAGTAGTGTGGATGGAAACCGTGTTTTACGGTATCTTCATTGAGTAAGTACTAATCACTTCACATAACAATCAAGTTATATTTTTATAAGGAAAATGACATCAGAGGACCTTTAAATTATTTATTTGTAACCAGTTGGCCCTTTAAGTTTTTTTTTATAATAAATAGACCATTTAAGTTACCTAACGTTGACACCGTTGGTCCTTTTAGTAAAATGTCATATTGTTGATTACATCAAATTAAACCAAAATATGATTGGTTGCATCAAAATACATAAGTTAGAGTAATCACAATATATAAAGTAGCATTACATCAAAATACATAAGCTAGAGTAATCACTAAAAGGACCTATTTGTTATCAAAAAAAAACTTAAAGAGTCAACTTGTTACATATAAATATCTTAAAGATTCTCGATTATAATTTTGCCTATTTTATAACAAAATTACTCATCGATTTACATATAAGATTATTATTTATATATAACAAGATTACTTGTCTGATTTACATACAAGATAACCCAATCAATGATGAATAATTAGTATGTTATCAATGACCAACTTTCTTCGATTGGCGAGTTTTGTCATTTTATTTTACTTTTGTCTAGTTTTGATTCATGTGATTTTTTCATTGCACTTTTGGTCTCTATAAATTGTGGATTGTACAACTTCGATCCTTTATGGTATTTTTTTTATTTTGTTGGAGGATAAATTTTATAAATATTTTTAATATTATCATATCTCTTATCTTAGAAATACAAATTAGGAATAGATGGTTGATAATTCTCGAAAAAACATATCTTCAATATTTTAAAATAAGAATCAAATAAATTAAAAAAATTCTTTTACAAACAACTTCAATTTCGTCTATGTGAAAGTGAAATTACATTTTTAGTCATTTAATTTTGTTTATAAATGGTTTTAATTTATATTTTTCTATTTTAATTGTATTTGTGGTTCCGCGTTTCTGACTTTCCGTGTCTCATTAAGCTATAGTATTAGCAGTCAAAATGAAAGCAAAAGATATATATAGCCTTGAAACATATAATCTTGCAGCTAGTAGGTCCAAAAGATTGTCATAGAAAAGAATGACTATGAATTAATGCCACAAGAGACTAATTTACCAGCACATTAATAATTTCTCTCTTTATAAACGTGAGAAATATAAAATAGCATCTTAGTAGTGATCGAAATGCAATTTATTCATATACTTTTATGCTTCAAAGGAACAATATATAGCATCATTCCTTAAAGGCTAGGTTGCATCACAAGTAAAAATTCCAATCATAATTTCAACCAACCATTTTTATGAGCGGAACTCAGCCGCATCATATTGCAACTTATTACATGTTAAAACAATAGTTTATACCTATATAGTTAATAGTTAATTAGAAAAATAACCAAAAATAGAATCACTAGAGTCTTTGTTGATTGCATCACAAGAGGCGGACCAGTAGAAGCCGCATTTGAGTTGCACTTGTTCCAACCACACAAAGGCTTGGACCAATTTGAAGGAGCTATAAGATAGGAGCATTTCAAGTGTAATGCATTCACAACCAATGATATAGTCATTGTTGTAATAATTGACAAGGTAATAGTAGGAGGTATTTGTGGCGTAATGCATGCTCATCTAATGAGATTCATGACTCCTAACAACTTTCATAATTTGGTTGATTATAAATGCTCTTCTTACGTAGAAGACTATAATAACTGATAATCCAAATCCAGAAACCAAGAACCTCTTACTTCATTGGACAACTTAAATACATTATATTTTTGTTCCATGTACCCCGGAGTGCCTTTCACGTCGGTTGATCTCAACTGGTGTCAAAGGAACTCACAGGTACATGGATGCAGAATATCTTAGACGAGCACAATTGAGAGAGACAAAGGTTGGTTCGAATCACATGAACCAAAGGGGGGAATCACTATTTAATCTATTTTGGAATTGTTTTTTCTCCTCTTTTTTTCCTTCCCCTTCACTTTTTTCTTCCCTGTTGCATAATTACAATGCCTTATCTGCAGGTTGCTCTTAGCATGGTAATTGCTGCATGGGGAGTCACCATGCTTCCTGTGGAACATATTCATCTCTATTAAAAATTGTGTAGAGGCACTAAGACTTCAGTAAGTGGTCATATAGCTTTCTAGTGAGTTTTGCAGGAAAAAGGGAAGTTCAATGACTTTATTTTTCTGGATTTTATTTCAAAATTTATTTTATATTTTTTAGTATTAATTTATTAAACTAATTTAATATTGCTCGTTTGTCTCTTGTGTTGCCCATACATTAGTACATGTTAAAAACACTACTCTTCTAACATATGTGCTATAAATGCAGGCTGGGTTGCGACTGCATTTTTGCTCTAGGGCGGAGCTTCATTAGGGCCCAAGCGTGCCACAATACACCCCAAAGAAAATATGTTATTTGGACCAAAAAAAAATGTTAAATTATTAAAATACTCCTGTTTTTTATTTAAAATCAACTACTAAATATATATTAGATTTTGTGTTTACTGGGCTTTTGTCTTCATCCTCATTGGCAATGTTATTAAAACCGACCCGGTGATCGACCCGATCAGGTCACTGGGTCACTGGGTCAATGGTCGGACCGAGGGGTCACTAGTTGGCCCGCATGACCCGTGAAACAATAAAACTGGTAAAATATATAATATTCTAAGTCAATATTTTCAATATGATTTAATTAAATATTAAAATAAATTTTAAAATGAATAATTATTCATACTCAATGATATATAGAATCTAAAATTTATGGAATGTGATACAAAATATTAGATATTAAATAAGTAAGATACATACATACATAATATATAATAACACATGTAAGTATAAGAGTAATTAATAAATGAATATAATTAAGGTTAAAGGGGTTTTGTTTTAAAAAATAAAACGTAAGAATGAATTAAGTATAAAATATGTTGTTCATTTAACAACAGAACATTTAGCTCAGTTGGTTAAATCTCGGAATATAAGCATCCGATCCGATTACGTCAGCGCGGGCCAATTGTAGATCCGATCCAACATCCAAACTGAACCGAGTTCCAACGCGGGTCACGGCCCAACCGGGCGGACCGACCGGGTCGGTCCGGGTCCAACAACACTGCTCATTGGAGTTATTTTTATTCTTATCAAAATGTATCATGGGAACCGAACCCGTGAACAAGGCAATACCCATCACACACATCACCGCTATGCCGCCAGATGCTATTGATGTTGAAATAACAAATTTAAGATATATACAATACGTACTCAAAATATGTTTTTTATGTCTTAATAATATTTTTCTACTCAATGCTTAGATAATGTGTTAAAATATATATATATATATATATATATATTTATTTGGTGCCTAAAATTCAGTTTATTTTGTATTGCTAACATTTCCTGCAAAAACTATTATGACTAACCAACACTGTTCATAATATATACTATGCTATCTTGGAATCAATGTTGGAATTAAAAGGGCACAGGCAATGACAGAGCTTGACTAAAAACTTTGGGCGAACCGTTAGTAAATGAGATATGGAAACTCAGAAATGCATAAACAGAAACGCATAACCACAAATACATTAAAATAGATAAATATAAATTAAAACCATTTATAAACAAAATTAAATGAGTTTCTGGGAGTATCAATGGGGATGTATAAGGTGAGAGAAGAGTTGTACATGGTTGAATCTTGAGTGTGTAGAATCTTTGCTTGAGATATAACCGATTTGCAAGGCTTTTGGTAATGTATAGGCTTTCAAGCTTGAGCCATACAGCAGCAGTGTTTCTCTCCTTGAAAATCTCTCTCAAGACTTTGTCTGCTAGGCATAGAATGATTGCACTATGTGCTTTGTTCATCTTGTCCTTATTTTCTTCATCTGTCAACATTTCTGGAAGTTTGTTTTCCCTTGCAGTGCATCTTCTAGTACTTGTTGAACCAGAATAGTGTGCATATTAATCTTCCATAACCGAAATCGTTTTTGTCGTGAACTTCTCGATATTGAAGTTTACCATTTCCATTTGCGTAACCACTCAGCGTACTGATACCAGTTGTTGAGGATTGAATTGAAGCGTGAAAAATTCAAGTAACCACAAATCCAATGAAACATAGATCAAGATTGATCAACTACGATCTTCCAATGAATAATTGGAACTCAACATGTGCTTCTCTATAGGAGACGATTGGTAATACCAGAATCAAAATCGAAACAAAAATCATTGACTTCGAAGCACACAGAATTGTTGAATTGCACAAAATCATAAATGATTGAAAATTAACCTAAAACGATAATCGAATGAAAAACGCAAGAACAACACAAGAATGTGATTCTGCAGTTCAACATCAAATTGATGCCTACATCCGCGGGATCGTGCAATTGCTTGGATCCATATCTTGATTGAATCAGAGTATCAATGAGTTTCCACAGTTTGATTGTTCCCAAATGTGTTTCCCCTCACTTCCCAATTCCCACGGTTCCCAGTGTTTCTCTCCACTCTAATCCAAAGAATTTTGTTATAGAATCAAGATAAAAGAATACAGGTTATATACTAGCTAAGTTTGGCACGTTGGTGCCTTGTAACTGATCTGCAACAAACTTAACGGAAGATAACCAACTTGAGCAACTGATATATGCTGATGTAAACTAGAACACTGCCACGTAGGATGGCTTGGAAGGTGGGCTGACAACTTGAGAGTGCTACATCAGCAACAAAACCTATAATGATACTTGGCTTACAATTTTGGTGACAAATATAGGTGATGATGTTTTTCACATCAAACCTATACAACTTTCAAATCTCTTAAGCATTGTAATTTTGCAATGTAACCAACTTTAATTAAATTCTCTTTCGGAACATCAATAGACAAAAATCACCATTACACTCAATTAAACCTCCTTTGGAATTTTTTGCTACTCCATTAATATAACTCAAGTCAAATTTTAAGGTATAACTTGGTTAACAATCTGGGATGTCGAAGTATGTAAACTTTATAGTTAAATGATGTCCCTCTCTCTTTTAACAACCATGTAAATGCTCATAAGAAAGAAATTTCTGTGAAATTTGAGTTATATATAGTCATTTGAGGCTACTGCTGTATTGCATTCACCAAAAAAATAGTTAGAAATCTAGTAACCTAACATTACTTTGATTTGTCTAGAATTGAGCTCAAACCCTTAAGCGAGGTACTATGCATGAAAAAATGTGGTATTGATAAAAGAATTTTCTAATGGTGATCAGACAAGTTCTATGGTAGAAATTAGTCTTGAAAAATGCAGTATTGAATATTTCATGCAAGGATTCTTCGTTTTGTCTTTTAGGTGAAATTTTGTGGTTGGTGATCTTTTTGTGAAGATCGTGGCAGTGCGTGGAGGTTTTGTTGGCGGTGTTAGTTTCCGAACAAATGGCCGCAAAGTGAATTTTTTAAAAAGCAACTGCTTTCTCACCTGAAAACTCATTTTCCATTGATTTCTTCGCTCAAACTCAACTACGAGATATCGTAACCTGCTCTGATGACAATTCTAGATCAGGGATAATAGGAAAGGAAGACAAAGAGAGAAACTCTGTAATTACTCAAGAAAAGTTGATATTGCTTGCTTATTGCTTGAATGACAAATGCTTGGTGATGAGCTCTATTTATACTACTCTTGTAGGGCTTTACATAACAAAATAGAAGGATCTAGAAGCATTGATTACAAAAGAAAAATCTAGAGACAAGAATACTCTAGTTCATATGGCTAGAAAAATATAGAGATTTTAAGATTTCTCTAGTGACTTATTTTTATCTACTGGTGTTTCTAGAAGGTTCCATAATATTCTCAATTTCTTAAAGCAACACGCCATCCACATCATTTAGCTAACATTGTGATCCATGGGCACCATTACAGGTTTAGCTGGGTGAATCTAGTGTCCAACAATTGAAAGAGATGCCAATTATGCTTGGAGGCCAAGGAAAGGAGAATTTTAACTGAAGTAAGCTTAGCAATTGGAGAGAAAGTGTTTAAGAAATCTATACATGGTTTCTTAGTAAACCCTTGACTTACCAATCATGCTTTATATCTATCAAGTGAGCCATCAACCTTGTATTTGACATTGTAAACCAATTTGCATCACACTGCCATTATACTTTTGCACTTGAAAGAGGCATTATGGTCCAGGTGTTGTTTGCCATCGTGGCGGCCAATTCTTTAGCCATTGCATGTTACAATTCTGGATGTGTTGACTGGTTGGTGAAAATTTTGAGGTTCAAAAATAGAGGACACATTTAAGACATATGTAGTGTATGGAATAGACAGATTGTCATCGGTAAGACATGATTGAATCGGATACTAAATAGAATTGCAGTCATATAATACTAGATGAGCAGGTACTCGATGGACCCTGCTAGACCTTCTAGGAGGTGGATCAAGGACTGTCAAGTTGGGCATTTAATGGATCACTAGCTGGTGTAGGTTCGGGGTTGTCAGAGGTGGTTGTGATATCACTTATGGGGTTTGGAATGATGGTGTTTGGAAAAATCAATGTTATGGTAAGGGAAAGTGATTTCTTAGAACTTGACATCTGTAAACACAATGAACTTGCTAGAGAGGGGGTCAAATAATCTATATCCCTTGACACCAAGGGGGTAACCCATGAAGATACAAGGTGTGGCTCTAGGTGATAATTTGTGTCTTAGGGAAGGTATGGTTGAGGCAAAAGCTAAGAAGTCGAAGACTTTAAGCAAGGATATGTTTTGTAAAGAAGTTCATATGGTGATGAGCCAGCCATTGAGTGATTTTGATGGTGTTATGTTTATCAAGTGAGTTGTCGTGACAATGCATTCCCCCCAAAACCAATCCCGCTAAATATAGGTGCAAGGACAGAGAGGCAAAACTGCGCCCAACCCGCCTTATTCCTATGATAATGAAGGACATGAGTGTTTCAAGTCCAAAAAACATATCATTTAATTCTAAATATTCTAATCACGTGGTCACACTAGAATCTTCTCAAATGTACTAGATTCCATAAATTCAAGAAGTAGTCCAAGTAATTTCAAGAATTGCATAAAAGGATATTGTAAAACCCCACTTTTTATAAATAAGAATATGTTTTAGAAATCGTACGTTTTATTATAATTGCAGGTTTTAGGGGCTAGAGAGGGGGCTAGGTGCTTGCTTGATGTAAAGAAGGTCTATGGAACTACTATAAAATAGTAAACTAAGTTCTTTGATTCATTCATCATTCTATAATCAAAACACTTCCTTTCCATATTCCTTGAAACCTTGAACCACAAAACAACCAACAACTTGTGTTCGTAGTTTTGTAGCTTTGTTCGAGTATGTATCGGTGTTGCTGAAGCAAATGTACGTTCGTGCTATAATTCAGGTGGGGAAAGATACCATATTCGCCTGGACGGTTAGCATAAAGTTTTTAATTTAAAAATGTGTAAAGTGACCCAAGCTCTACTAGAGTTGAAGAGTCAACGATACCTAAAGATCATTAGACTGCTCTTCGAAGTTAAGGTTAAATGAAGTTTACACCATCGAGGACCGGTTAACGATTAGGAAAGTTCTATATTATTATTTGGTTGATTTAGTGATTGATTGATTGCTTAAGATACTGTGATTGATTGCTTTGATTGTTTATTGCTATGCTTTTGTGGTTATTTGTGAAATTGTTGAAATATCTTATTTTATAGTTATATTGAGAAGCATGATTTTACTTCATTTAAAGGAATATGATAAACAAGTATAATGAGAAAATTAAGATAAGATTGTATAATCAACTAGCACTAAAATTGATTGACGATAGCTCGAAAAGGGCTACACACGAAGGGGCTGGCCGTAAGGCCGAGTTAAGCGGCGTAGAGTGCAACCGCTGAAATGTCGACTCTCGGGTGGATCGGATAAGGGCTAGATATAAAGGGATTGAACGTAAGACTGAGTTAAGTATCGTAGAGTGCAGTCACCGAAATGTCGACTCTCAGAGAATCATATAGATAGAGTCTGAAAAATAAGATATTAATCCAGATTAGAAGATAAGAAATAATTTTATTTAACGCATCTGCAACGTGTTTAAATTGAGCTTTACCTTATCTTCCCATTTCCTGACTTATACATGTATCTTAGCCCTATATGTTTTCTTTTGTATGTTTGTTTGTATCGCTTAGATCCGGCGAAGACCCACTTGTAGCAGAAGGAGACATTGTTCCTTCCACACAAGCATTGAAGGCATCAAGGATGTCGGTGCAATACGACGAATGAGTCAAGTGCCTCATTGAAAGAACCTGCGTTTTGTCTAGCCAATGCGTCAGTCTTTAATTCAAGAAGTCTGGGGAAATTAGTTTCATTGATAAATGAATCAAAGGCTTTTGTTGCATATTCAAGAAAATAACAATATTTTGATGAGTCTCAACAAACCAGTTAACAAACCGTTGAGGAAATATCGTTCTTGAACTAAATAAACCAGGTGTGGTTATAGGATTCCCGATGAACAACTGATTAAGAAAATTTATCTCTTAAAACTAAAAATATTAGACTATTAACTTATTAAAGCCTAATTTATGCAATAGTTTAACAACTATTTTTATTAATCCTACTCATACTTATATCCATATTTTTGTTTGACAAGTTTATTCCCATCTTTAATATATATATATATATATATATATATATATATATATATATATATATATATTTGAGGGTGACTTTTCTAATTTACCGGCACAAGTAAATTAGTGACTAAAAAGTAATGCCACGAGAGATTGATTTACTGACAAGTAAAAATTCCAACCATAATTCGAAATGCAATTTTTCATATAATTCTATGCTTCATAGGAACAATAACATGATTCTTAACAGCTATGCTTGCACAAGTAAAGAATTCCAATCATAATTTGAACCAATCATTTTTATGAGCAGAACTTAACCGCCATTATAGTTGCAACTAACTACATGTTAAAATAATAGTTTATACCCATATAGTTAATATTTAGAAAAACTACTAAAAATAACATCATATATGGGAGATTGGATCAGAAGAGGCGGGCCAATAGAAGCCACATTTGAGTTACATTTGTTCCAACCACACAAATGCTTAATTTGACCAATTTTTAGGAGCATTTGTAGCTTATAATACATGCACAACCAATGATATATAGTCTTTGTTATCATAATTGACCAAGTAGTAGCGCGAGGTATTTGTGGCATATTACGTGCACAACCAATAATATTCATGACTTCTAACAACCTTTCATAATTTGGCTGTCTATAAATAATCTTCTTTCGTAGGAGATTACGATAACTGATAATCCAAATACAGAAAACCAACAACCTCTTGGCTATTCAGTACCTACTTCATTGGACCGCTCAAATACATTATTGCATCTAAAATCACGATGCATGTACCTTCGAGTTCCCTTAATATCTGTTGAGATATGCATAACTCTACAGGTGTCAAGGGAACTCGTAGGTACGTGAATTGTTGATATATTAGACGAGCACAATTGACAGAGAAAGCTAAGGTTAATTGCTGTAAGTGTTGTATTGCTTCAATACCTAACTGTCTTTATATATTAATTTTAACTTTATAATTTTTTTTCAATAGTAATAAAAACTATATAAAATTTTAAAAATAAAATAAATGATTTATCCATTAAAAACTAAATCTAACTACTATTATTTTGGTTGATTGTATATTCAGAAGATTATAACTTCTAATTTTTTTAGCTCAGGTGAAGAGAGCCATGAATTATGTTATGTTTTTCTTGTGCGCAGACAATAATTTTTAATATACGATGTTTACTCTTTAAATTGCTCTTCAACAATTTAATGAGCGCAGAAAGGCCTACAAAAGCAAAGTATCTAGCAGAGATTGGAATGGCTCGTCAGTGCCAAGCCATAGTAGATGGGCTGATCAGGGAAAACACCTTTCTTCAACAATTTGCTTGTGTTATTGAATTTTCAGATGGAGTGCTTAAAGAGTGAAAGTGGATGTGTTTTCTATCCACTACATTATTACTCACAAAATATTATAAAAGTTGAGCATCCAATTGAATTTGTACAAAGGATAGACTTTCAGTTTCAAATAATAATCAAAGGATAAATACACGTAAAATTATTTTTTGTTGATCACTGTTTACCCGCTCCCTTGTCAATATAAGTATTTAGTTCACCTTTATTTTATGCATTGCTGTTAAAACAAAAAACTAAGGTCAATTTCATTTTGACGTGACGCTATTGTTTTTAACTTTTTACCTTTATTTGGTTTGTAGCCAAAGATGAGAAAAGAAGATTATAAACAAAAAATCAAAGGGATATTTGGGATTTTTATTCCTTAAACGTATGATCTTGAGTAGATGCTAATTAATGTATGATAAATCTGAAGGGGTAGGAAAGTCAAGATTTTGGTGTCTGAATGAAACATTTGTTTATGTCCACTGTTTTACCATATGCATCCATGTAAAATAGAAGTACATGTTGTGGTCTTATATGTTAATCAGAACCACGACTGCTACATTAGTATTATTACGTAGCACGAGTTAAACATGATTTTTGAATTTTTATTTGTTGGTTAGTGAAATATTAGAAATAATAGTTGGTTAGTAGTTGTTACATTCTCTTAGGGACTGATTAGTAATTTGGTAATTAGTTAGTATTTCCTAGAGCTCTATATATAGGGCACATTGGACTCACATTTACCATCTTTTATCAATATGATTCCTTATGAAGAGTTTTTACCTCTTTTACCTCATGAGTATTCCTATGCTCTCTACCTTTCTTATGGATTCGATCTATGCATGTACGATCCTGTGATTCTTAACATGGTATCAGAGCGATACCCTAGAGATGAGGATTATGCTTCCGATGCCGATTCTGATTCCGATTTCAGCGATGAAGTTCCACCATGGTTGTTCAAAGATTTTGAAGACGAAGATGCGTTGCTGATCCGGCAAGAAAATGATATCGTATTTGGAAACTTCGGTCCATACTCAGATCTTGCAACAAATTCTGTTGCTCCGCTGATCTCAATTGAACCAGAATGTGATGAATCCAGCATCAAGATCGGAGAAATTACATGTCCGGTTGCTGCTGTTAAACAGAGTAGTGATTATGGAATTTCTTTCAACAGTGATGGCAGCACTATGAATCTTCTATCAAACATAATGGAGGAGATCGAAATCTGTTGTGACTGTGATTTTGTCTCTGACTGTAACAATCGAACAAATGCTGAAGCAAGAATTGATTCCTTTAAGTCAATAGATCTGGCGAAACAGTTACAGAAAAATGCGAATGAAAACGCACATCGCAAATGCGTTTCAGAAATCAACGGTGAGACTAAAGATTTGATAAAGAAAACTAGTTCTGTTGCTTCCAATATTAACGATGAGGTACTTCCCTTCCATTTCTTTTTTCTCTATAATCGGAGTTTTACCACGGCAAGCTTCGTTCTGGATCTGTTTCAATCTTCTGTTGGCGTTGTCGTCTTTAATTTCGGCGATCCACCACGTCAAGCTTCCTCACTGCATTACATTTTCGTATGGTGCTCTGGTTTTGGTTTCAATCGCGGCGACACTTCGACATGCACCGCCACGAACGCTGCACTGTCATGGATGACGAAGAAGGAAAACGAGTTGCTATTGGCCGAAATGTGGAACCAAAATTCCTCGCCGGAACCTCCGTTGGATCTCCTCCGCCATGGCCTTCAACCATATGACTCCGGCTACACTCAAGTTCGAGAAGCTTCGTGTTCAATTTTGCGGCTCGCTTTCAGAGTTGTTTTGCGTGTGTTCTTCGCTTATGATTTGGGTCTAGAAAACCACCATTCCACCACCATGAGTCCACCAACACCGCCTTGGTTCACCACCGTGTTATTGTGGCTCAACTTTGTTTTTGCGAAGTCATCTCTTGATCTTTCTGTGCATGGAGAAATGGTGAATGAAATGTATCTTGAAGATCCAAGATTTGAAGCTCCTTATCTTGATGTTCGCCGATCTGTTTTCTGCCATGGTGAGGTTTCCCTTCTCTGCGAAACCTTTCTCCATCACGCGTCAGAATCGCCGTGGGGGTTCCTCCGCCGTGGATCTCAATGGCATGACCACGACAAGTTTGCGAACAAATTCGAGAAGCTTCCCTTCTCCGTGTTTCCTTCCACCATACTTTGGACCAGAACCTTGGTTTCTTTCTCTTTGGGCTTGGCCCATTTCCAATCATTACCACCATTATGTGTCTTTATTTGGGCTTGTTTTACTTGGTAAATTTTTGGGTTAATTCTGTGTATTGGGCCAATGTTCACTCTCCAAAAATGTTTTGGGCCAAGGAATACCCACCATAGCAGATTTAGATTCACTCAAGTTCAAGTTCAAGTCATCAAGTCCATAGAAAACAACAAATCTGATGTTAGCTTGTTCAGTTTTTTTAACATTTCTTTTTGTTTAGTTTTCACATCTTAGTAATGGGGATAATTGCTTGTATTTCAAGCTGATGTGCTGATACCACTATCAGCTTGAGGGAGGCTATTAGAAATAATAGTTGGTTAGTAGTTGTTACATTCTCTTAGGGACTGATTAGTAATTTGGCAATTAGTTAGTATTTCCTAGAGCTCTATATATAGGGCACATTGGGACATCTGTTATGTACAGTTTTGCAGAAAATTGCACAGTTCCTTTCATTCTAGCATAAACTTTCTGACCATTTGGCAATCTGATACTAACAGGCTTTATAAGTATATAATTTTTGAAACATTTTAAGGAGGAACAAACATGAATACTTGCTCCAAAATCAATAATCCAGAGACCAAGTGAATTTGAACAAAGAGAGCATATGAGTGAAATTATACTTAGATCAAAGCTAGAGGAAGAAGAGGAAGCATACTTAACCATGTTAACTGGTTTTGAAGAAGAAGATGCACCTTGTGCAAAAGATGTGGCTTGAATAAGATTTATCACTTTCTCATACTGAACTTGAGTTATTCCCAGAGATTTACTTTCTTCCTCAGTCTTTGGTTCTTCTGTGTCATCATCATTGGTCACATTGGAAGCTGCTTTCTGCCAATGTGGTGGAATTCCATGCTTTTTGTAGCATGTGTCAATAGTGTGGCCAGTTTTGTTGCAATAAGTACAAACCTTGTTTCCATTTCTGCCACTGTAATTAGAATTGTATCCTCCTCTTGGCTTAAAATTACCTCTTCTGTTATCCACATTATTAGCAAGAAGTTTAGATTCATCATGATTAGGATATTGTCTCTCATGTTGTATGACAAGTGAGAAAATCTTGTTAAGATTAGGCAAAGGTTGCATAATCAATATCTGAGATTTTATCATTGCAAAATCGTCATTCAATCCAGTTAAGAATCTGATAATTTTGCTCAAATTGTGATTAGTGTGTGCTGAACGTATTCCTGTCACACAAACACACTTTCTAGGACAGCCATATGTTGGCTCAGGCATATAAGTCTCAAGTTCTTCCCACAAAACTTTGAGCTCAGAAAAGTATTCTGTAACAGAAAGGGATCCCTGTTTCAGGCCATAAATCTCACATTGAAGATCTGAGATTCTCACCAAATCACCTTGTGAAAATCTCTCCTTGAGTTTGTTCCATACATCAATAGCATTCTCTAGAAAAACTATGATGTGACCAATGGATTCAGCAACAGAGTTCATTATCCAAGAATGAGTTAACATGTTGCATCTGGTCCAGGCTTTAAAATTGGGCTGAAAAGAATCTGGTACTTCAATAGTTCCATCAACAAAATCTAGTTTGTTCTATGACCATGTAAAGTAGATGCATAAGATAGACAACCAAAAATTTTTAAGGACTCTAAATCAGGGACTTCTCCTTTTTGAAGAAAGAAAGGAGACTTATTATTCAACATAAGACTAGGCACTCTATTTATAATGTAGACAGCATGGAGAAAAGCATAGCACCAATATTGTTTTGGTAGTTTTGACTGAAATAGGAGAGCTCTTCCTACATTGAGGATATGCTGATGTTTTCTCTCAACCCTCCCATTTTGTTCAGGTGTTTCAACACAACTTCTTTGATGAATAATACCTTTTGAAGCATAGAACTTAGGTATCAAAAATTCTGGCCCATTATCAGTCTAACAGTTTTGACTTTAACCTCATTTTGGTTCTCAAGTAATGTGATAAAATTTATGACATGATTACTAACTTCTCCTTTTGATTTTAGCAAAATAATCCAAGTATATCTACTATAGTCATCAAGGATTGTCAAAAAATACTTATGACCATGAACAGAAGGAGTGGAAATGGGTCCCCATATATCAAAATGAAGTAACCCATAACATGAAACATGATTTCTATTCATTTCTTCTATTTGAAACTCATTTTTACCCTTTTTATTTTTCTTAAATTTTTTCTCTATCATTATTAAATAAATGTAATCATAAATTAAATAAATATATTCTTTTATGTCATTTTACATTTATCAGTTAATTCAACCGCTAGAGTAAATGTATTTTGTTGGATTGGTTTGTAAGTAGAGTAAAAAGGTATTCACCTTAAAAAAAAAGAGTAAAAAGGTATTCTGGGTGTATTGTTTTAGATTGGTCGAATAATCCACTAATCTCTCTTCAAATACCTTTCGTACTCTTACTATTACATTTACTTAATAAAAAACTCCATTTATTTAGAGAAAAAATTTTTTAGTTTAATTTGAATAAAATAAGAAGAAACACTGTTGGTTGCCTTGACAATTTTAGCGACATGAGGATGTCGACTCCGGGGTTTGAACCCGAGTGTGGCCAATTATAGTTAGCGTGTATGGTATTTATTTACCAATTTAGCTAAGTAGACAAAAAAAATTAATATATAGGGGACCCGCACCATCACAATATATGTGGAGGAATTTGGCCAGAGATGAAAAATTATAAATAGCCCAAATTGATTAATTTCAGGATGGGTGATATGATCCAGTTACTGTATAATGAGGCTACAACACAGTCCCACAACAATCCCTGAAAAATTCCACTACAAGATGCATGAGACAGACCATTATTCCCTGTCAAATGTATTAACATCAGTGGAAGTAGGTATTAGGTTACACAGAACAGAAATTATTAGTTTGTGTTGCCATCATACTCAAAATAGAATTTGTAATCTGAGTGGGTAATGGTTGGATTTAAATCAGTTTGGTTATGAAACTGATTCGCTACCTTCTTAACTTATAGAAATAAAATAACTTTTTTTATTTTAAAGAAATCAAAATGATTAGTTTACAGAATCAGTCATGATAATCTCAAAAAAAAAAAGAATTAGTCATGATTAGTAACCAAAAAAGAATCAATCATAATTATTAGGTCATTATATAGTTATCCAATTAAACGATTGTTCTATGACGTGTTTTTGAAATTATTATTATTATTATTAATTTTTTATAACAATTAACAACCATTTAGAAATATATTCTCCGTCTAATAAACATTTAGAAATTATTTACCAGAAAATGGAAAAACCATTTAGAAATATATCATATATATGAATAACTAATAAATATTTAGCCAATTAATTATCATCTATCAACTAATAAAAATGTTTATAAAAAACTAATTTTACCAAAAAAAAAACTAATAAAAATTGTTTAAACTTATCAAAAAAATGATTTAAAAAAATTCTAGCAATTAGAACATGTAATCATTGCTTAAGATTAATAATACAGTTAAAAGACTTATGTGAAAACATTAATTTAAATATAATCTTTCGGAAAAAAACATTTAATTTGGAAGTCAATCCACAGTGACATAAAAAAAATACCTAGTCTAGTGGTGTATAGGCATGGCAATAGGGCGGGGCGGAGACGGGTTTAACATTCCCCATCCCCATCCCTGAATCTCATATTCGTCCCCGTTTCCCTACCCAAACCCAACGGGGATGAAAATTTGATCCCTATCCCCGTACCCAACCCATCCCCATTACCCATCCCATCCCCGTATTTTGATATCGGGGAAAACCCAAACCCAAATCCAGTCAAAGCGGGAAAAACCCGTCAAATCGAGGCAGGTTTGGGTCGGTCCCCGCGGGTATGGATTTTGTTGCCATGCCTAGTGGTGTAGCTCATGTGGTTGGAGCTAGGAACATCTTTCGTCCCTTTCGGGTTCGAACCCGATATGCGACACTCACATGAGTCCTCCCATTTACATGGAGTGCATTAACCACTTGCATTCATGTTTGGAGTTTATATTTATATATTGCGATACACCATACATAGCATAGACCAATAAGAGTTGGTCCGAACAGTAATTGAGTTCAATAAAGCTAGGTGTACACGTACCACAGACTTAAATATTAATAGTTTTGTTTTTATTTGTTCTAATTTATTGCTTTAATAAAATTTTCTTGTGTGTATAATATATATATATAAACTTATTTGGTCAAAAAAATAAAAATATATAAACTTATATCTTAATATTTTGTATTTATAAAAGTATTTTAGTATCGTAACATTTTGTAATATAAAACATATTATATATAATTGAAGTCATATTTTAAAGAATGCAGTTGTTTTAATTATGAAGGAAAACCATAATACTTTTTTATGGTGAGAAAACCTTTAATGTTATTGAAAGACCTCTTTATTTTTTTAATAGAAAATATACCTCTTTAAATAATTCAAAGAGTAAGATTTTTTTCTATTCAACTTATTATTAATTTTTGATTCTCTAAAATACGTTCTTTTCCAAAGGGAATAAGAAAATTAAAGATTTAAAAAAAGAATAAAAAAAAGCGTAGAAAACAAGCAGGTCACGCCAGGTATGAAAAGAAAGACAATTACTACTCATCAAATTTTTTAACTACCAAATTAATACCACAACACAACACAGCATAGCAAAATTTAATACAGATATATTATTATCTTTTTCTGGAAAAAAATAGTACTAATTTTTATTATCTCCATCAAACACAATCAGTTGATACCGAATTACCAGCTTTTTTCCCCGTGCGCAGTACGCACCATGTGTTCTTTACCTCCAACGCAGTTCGTTTTCAAACTGAAATTGAAAACAAAAAAAAAGAAAAGAAAACAATAAAACTAAATAAAAATATCCAAAAATGAAATTTCCGCTCTGTTTTATCATCCTCTTTGTCTCTTCTTGTTTTCTCTCTCTCTTCTCCTTCGAAGCTCAGCTCCAGCTTGGAAGGGTCCACGATGGACTTTCTGGATCTAACCGTCACAATAACTTCTCAACTTTCTTTCAACCTTCAACCTTCACCTTGAAAAGCACTGAAAACCTTTCTTCTTTGAAAATTTGAAAACCCCTTTGGTTTTGATTATTCTTTTTTGAGGAAGCGTAGTTTTTAGGGTTTTGAAGAAAAGGAAGAAACCGGAATACGACGTCGTTTCAGGATGCCGGGACGTCGGTCGAAGTCGGAGAAAAAGGATGACGGTGAGAAGCAGCTCCGACGAGACCCTTATGAGGTTCTTGACGTCTCTCGTAACTCTACCGATCAGGAAATTAAAACTGCTTACCGGAAAATGGCTCTAAAGTACGTTTCTTTTCCCTTATTGATGTTGTTTGTTTATTGCTTTGTTGTTAATTTGAAATTTGAATCGTGATTTTTGGGGGTATTATCGACTTTTGTGAAGATAAGCGTTTTGGGGATGAGTTTTTGCTGTGATTGCTCTTTTGTGTTATTGTGGTTAATGGTTTTAAAGGTGTGATTTTAATTCTGAGTGCTATGATTAATGATGGTTATGGTTTCTCTTCATTTTGGACTGTGGAAGTGAAACCAGCACAATAATGGGGAAAATAGAAGGGTTTTATTTGACATTTTGCATTTGATTTTTGAGTATGCTGAAGATAGTGTATAGTCTCTCAGCTGTTATGTATATTAGGTTAAGCTTTTTGAATATTGATATGGCTTTTTTCCTCACAGTAACTGATTCTGAGGTCATTACTTTACTTATAAATAAATATAAATGGTGTATTTGATTGTAATTGTCTGGAACTCTTGGAGAGATTTAACTTCAGAGAAAAAGAGCACAATGTATGAAGACTCTGTTGCATTGACTTGGTCATGACTAGTACTTAGACACAGAGCTGCGTAATTACTTCCCAGATATTCTCCTTCGCTTTTTTAAGCTTAGGTGAAGTCGTGATTCATGAGAGTTTTCTTGCTTTGTTATGATTTCCCCTCCTCCATGCATCAGTTGGCAGGTTTGCTGAGATTTTCAAGTCAAAATCGATCTGAAATTTGGCCAACTAGATGCATTCCAAATTTTAAGATGTTATTTTCTTTTAGTATAGATGGTTGGTGGAAGTTGACTTGTTAACTACTGTATTATTCTGGGTGTTGACAGGAGCACTCAATGCTTGACGCTACAGTTCAGCTAAATTTGATAAGGGTTGTGCTATTGCTGATTAGTTTTGAATGACATCGTAACCGGTTGTGTTTGAATTTACATTTCTGGTATATGTGGAAGAAGGAGTATTGAATGTTTTTTATTTGTGTTGATAAAAAAGTTTTGTTCCTAGATCTAATTAAGATTATATAAGTCATAGTAATCTGAAAAAAGAAAAGAGAAAAGGCCAAGAATACAAACGTAAGAAGTGTAATACCTTCATTTGATTGTTTTCCAAAGCATTGCCTGTTTTTAACATTTAATACTTGCTGATTAAGCAATATAAATTAATGGCTTAATGGAGTTTTGCCTAAATATATGAATACCCTTTCAGGTGAACCTGGTTACTCTACTTGACTGTTCTTCACTTCATCTCTTCATCTGAACCAGGGTGGTTAATTTACTAATTGGTTAAGCCTATTCTATTTCAGATACCATCCTGACAAGAATGCAAATGATCCTAAAGCAGCTGATATGTTCAAAGAGGTTACCTTTTCTTACAATATCTTATCAGATCCTGACAAACGGCGTCAATATGACACAGCTGGCTTTGAGGTGATATTAGTTAACATTTTGAACCATTAAGACTTTAGGAGGGTCCTCAATCCTCCAGGTTTTCATTTTTCATTGTTTTTCAAAGACTCCAAATTTCCAAACTTTTATTAGAAGTAACAAAAAGTTGTCTTGAACCTCTTCACATGGATCACTAGTTGTGATGAAAGATTTCATGTTTTCCTGTAGGCTGTTGAAGCAGATAGCCAAGATTTGGAGTTGGATCTCTCAAGTTTGAGTGCTGTCAATACAATGTTTGCAGCACTTTTTAGGTACAGAGTGCGTTCTGCCTATTCACTTCATCCCTTTTCTCTTGTTGAATGCTTAATAGTTAAATTATTTTTTTATTCCTTCTCTACATTTCCCTCCCTTTGATTATATATGCAACAGCAAACTTGGTGTACCAATTAAGACAACTGTATCTGCAACTGTTTTGGAAGAGGCACTCAATGGGTTAGTGACCATGCGACCACTTCCCTTGGGACAGTTCATATCTAAAAGGGTGAGCTGCTTCTGTTTTCATTTCATTGATCACTTTTCAGTCTTAATTTTCTTTTCTTATTTTTATTTTGGTACCTTCATATGACAGGTTGAGAAGCAATGTGCACACTTCTATTCAGTTACAATAACAGAAGAGGAAGCAAGAGCTGGATTTGTTTGTCGAGTGCAATCATCAGACAAAAGCAAGTTCAAGGTGGGTATTTTATTTTCTACCATTTGATATACATAAAGATTGCATGTGAGATGTGCCCTACCTCTACACTTAGTAGCTCCCTTTCTTGTGTTTTAATATTTAATGTGGAGAAATGCTAGCCGCAGTCACTTGTACAATCTCTTTTGGACACTCTCTCATATAGCTAGCCACGTCACTGCCTTTTTCAGTTGTTTTCCGGGTAACCAGATCAACAGGTTTTGAAAAGTATTTTGTTTTTTTTTTTTTTTAAAAATACTGGAATTCGAAAACCATCTCTGACGCTGCTTGCGCATGTCGTCTTTCACCATTGATTAAAGGAAAACAAGATTACTCGTATAATGCTCGCATGGCATTTGAGAACTCATTTTCAGCAGTCACAGACTTATAGCAGTTTATGAAAACCCCAATGCACAAGCTGTAAATTAGAGGAAAACCCAGGCCTTAGAAAAGCATGAAAGGTTCAAAAGAATCTACAATAATTGGCCAAGAAAAAAAAAGTTAAAATTAACAGCTAGGTTCAGAGCCCCTTTGGAACCATGGTTTTCATATTGTCCCTAAAGGACAATGATAGGATATTCAAATAAATAAATAAATTGTAAGGGGAGGGAAATGTGAATTGGTTGTAACCAACTTGCTTATGTGGCAAAGTGGAGGGAAAGTGTGTGATTAGTGGAGGTTATAAATAGGAGTTGGGGGATTAGAATCAGGAAGCAAGTATGAATTTGGGAAGTTATTCCTATGGGAGAGATTAGGCCTCTATAAGTGCCTTTGGGAGATCCTAGGCTTCTCGAATTGCCTAGTTTATCGTTACGTCATTGTATTTCCGTTATTCACCATCAATATACAGTTTCATTGTTCCATTATTGTTTCATTTGAGAGATGAGAAATTCAGGTTCCTATCAATTGGTATCAGAGCACTCGATCCTGAGTGCTCGGAGGAAGAACAGCTATGCTGCCGGCGCACCGAGAACACGCAGCCAACGCCTCGAAGCATATGGAGAACGTGCGAGGCAGAACGGTGCAACCAGAGAATCGTATCGTCGTTGTGACACCAACACAACAGCACGATCAGACTTCAAGGTTTATGATCGTGGTCGAGTGAAACTGGTAGATGCGAATTCAAGAAGAAGACGAAGTCGTGAAGACGAGATAGAGCGTCACTGGAATAGGAGGAAGCAGGGAGAAACTCGAAGGAGTGGGAGAAGAGATGAATTTCTTGAGAAACTTGAAGAGATCGCGGAAATTTTGAGATCGTCGATATCAAATGTTGCTGTGAAATCAAGTAAACCAGACGAAGAAGGAAATCCAGAACTAGAAGATGTGAAACTTGAAACAGATGAATCGGAGTGGGCAGAATTTGAAGAAAATTGAAGCCAAGGATCGCATGACAGATCCATGGTTTTCGTTTCAGAAATCAGAAGCGATGACATCGGAAGTGGGAGCGCCATTGGAGAGCTCTCTGGTACGGACGCAAAACCAGGAAGAAAGGAGGAAGAACTGACGACAGAAGGTTCGCCGGCGACAGCGAACAGTTTAGTGACACCGGTTCTCTCTCTTGCATCGGAGGCTTGCGGGAAGGAAAGTGGAGCCAGCACTGGTGGGTTCTTAGGGGAAGTGGGCCTCTTGATTGACCCAATGGGTCAGGCCCCGTATTTGATATGTACACCTCTGCAATTTACTAACAGGGAGTGGGTGCTAAAAGGGCCCAGAAAGAAAGACCAAACTGTTTGGGAACCAGAGGATTTGGACCTCACTTATAACTCAGTGCGCCAGGCCCAAGTACAGGTTAGTAAGTATGGCAATTCTTATATGAACAGGGGGGTGTTAGGAGTAATAAGGGAGATGAAAAATATAAACCCACACCTCTGTACATTTCTGGACGTGGCATTTCCCTGTGTTTGGGAGTGCAAAAACACAAATATATCATCACAAACAGCAGCAATATTAACGTGGGATCAACTCATCAACATTTCTCCTTTATCTTCCTTATTAATGTTGAAGTGGTGGGAAGGGCATTTGATTCTGGAGGCAACTTGTCAGTTTCAAGCATTACTTGGTCACCATGCTTCAAGTTGTGGGATCCCGGTGGAAGATTAATAATTGTTTGTTTTTCGATATCTTCACCTTGAGGACAAGGTGAATGTTTAGGAGGGGAGTATTGATAGGATATTCAAATAAATAAATAAATAAATTGTAAGGGGAGGGAAATGTGAGTTGGTTGTAACCAACTTGCTTATGTGGCAAAGTGGAGGGAAAGTGTGTGATTAGTGGAGGTTATAAATAGGAGTTGGGGGATTAGAATCAGGAAGCAAGTATGAATTTGGGAAATTATTCCTATGGGAGAGATTAGGCCTCTATAAATGCCTTTGGGAGATCCTAGGCTTCTCGAATTGCCTAGTTTATCGTTACGTCATTGTATTTCTGTTATTCACCATCAATATACAGTTTCATTGTTCCATTATTGTTTCATCTGAGAGATGAGAAATTCAGGATCCTATCAGACAACCCACAACCAGGCAGAAAGGCATAAGCTGAACACTTGAACAACAACAATGGGATGCCATCATCATTTCTTTTTTAGCACATCGTTGATAAAAAATACAATGGGTGATGTTATAGGAACATAACGAGAAGATTTGGCTATGGGAACATAAGGAATCAATAATCAAGTTAGTTCAAGGTGGGGGAGCTAGTTGGAATAACACTGGAACAGGGCAATGGGTGCTATTGTGATCTTCAATAGTGTCTTAATTGTTGTCTGCTACTGGAAATCACTTTGCTAATGCTTTAGGAAAGGACTGATATGCCGATATAATAAAAGAAACAAAATAATAAAAAAAAAAATAAGGAAACCGAAGGAGGCGGTAAACAATTGCGGAGTTAATAGGAAAAATTGACGTGGCTTTTTATTTGAGAGAGTGTTCAAAGGAGACTGTGTGAGTGAATGCAATTAGCATTTCTCAGTTGAAATATAATGTTATCCAAGAATTTCAGTTTTTTTATCTGAATGCAACTTGGAGACTAATTGGTTGTGGGGTTGTTTCTAATTTAACACATGTAGAGAGCGAAAGCCAAGTTTACTCCAGAAGATGCTCTTGGCCAGCTAGGTCTGGTTGATTCTATTTTACTGAAGACTGTATTTTCTTCTGGGGAACGAACTTGGTCTTCTATCAAAATATTACAATATCTTCACTATAAATTAGTGATGAACTCTCCCTTGATCGTGTAATTTATTTGTTGTTGTATGTACTGTTTTTATGGTTACAAATATTGTGTTTTCCATGTACAATGTAATTATTGATGTTTGCACTAAATTTTTATTCTGCTTGATTTCATGTAACTTTTAAATTTTTTGAAGGCGTCGATTTGTTTAGTTTGTAAATGATATTTTTGAATGCTTTTGATTAATTATCTTTCCGCAGTTATTATATTTTGATCATGAAGACAATGGTGGCTTAAGTCTTGCACTCCAGGTATCGATCATTTTCATAACTATGTTTTTTTCCCTGGAGGAATTGAGTATTTCTGATTTAATGTTTAGCTGTTGGATGGTTGGTGGCTTTCTTTTAATTATTTCATACATTCTTTTTTGTCTTTTGACTTCTGAAGTCTGAACATTTTATGACATTACTAATTATTGATATAGGAAGACAGCGCAAAAGCAGGGAAGGTTACCTCTGCTGGAATGTATTTTCTTGGGTTTCCTGTTTATCGGATGGATCAAACAATGAACTCCGTGAGTCGCCGCTTACTGTGAATGGATATATTACACTTCAAATTTTACACTTGGTTCTTAAATTATTTCTGTACAGATAGCTGCTGCTAAGGATCCAGATACATCATTTTTCAGAAAGCTAGATGGGTTCCAGCCCTGTGAATTATCAGAATTGAAGGCTGGTACCCATGTATTTGCAGTTTATGGTAAACACATACTTCAATGCCCAGTGATGCATGTTTTGTTTGTGGACTGTAATTATGCTCTACTGGAATTGACTATTACATGCTTTGTCAAATTCCTTCTAGGTGACAACTTTTTCAAAAGTGCAAATTATACAATAGAAGCCCTTTGTGCTGCACCCTTTAGTGAAGAAAAAGAAAATTTACGAAACATAGAAGCTCAAATTTTGTCTAAAAGAGCAGAAATATCAAAGTTTGAGGCAGAATATCGAGAGGTGTGCACTTTGATACTAGCATTCCACATATTTCTATTTTCTAGTTAGATCATTTCACCAAAACTCACTTGGTTTTCGTAGGTTCTGGCACAATTCACTGAGATGACAAGCAGATATGCACAAGAAATGCAATCAGTGAGTTTGTTTACTCAATCGGTTTCTTTGCAGAACCCTAAAAGAACACATCAGATGAAAGCAACTAAAGTTGAGCTTTTTATTCTTTGTGCAGATTGACGAGCTATTGAAAGAAAGAAATGAAATCCATGCATCTTACACTGTTGCTCCTTTAAAACGAAGTAGTAGCAGCAAGTCCAGAAGTAAAACTTCTTCGAAGGAGTCAAAAGAAGATGGCCAAGCAAGAGAAAAGAGAACTACAAGAGAACGGCCAAAGAAGAAGAAATGGTATAACCTTCACTTAAGAGTTGATAAGAGAAAGGCTTGCTAAGGTGCGAATTGGAAAATTAAGTTCTTCTGTCACTAATGTATTATTAAGTAACACTATTTTATCAGTTGTTTGTCAAATTTTCTGAGACTATAATCAGTTGATCTACAGTGTTTTGATTTTTTAGCACTTGCACAAGCTAAGAGGAAGCCTTTGCCAAAGCAACAACTAAATGTAGTTGGAAGGTTTCATTTATGTTTGTGACTCAAGCATGTCAAGGATGACAACAACTCATTGTTTTTGTATAATCCCTTTCCCCTCTCTTTTTAATTTGTCTTTTAGTACCTCATCTTCAGAATTCGTTTGTACTTGTAAATTGTTGACTTATCGATGAAGCATGATAATTGATAAACTCTCTAGTTGTATTTTTGTTTAGAAGTAATGGCAATGCATTGGATCATAGAGCAGGGAATTTTCTTGCTTAGTACACAATGATAAATTCAAATTTATTATTATTTTTTCTCCTGTCGTCTCCAATTTGCATAATGATCATCCCTTACGTTTGATTGTTCAATAAATAAAAAGGCATTCGATTCCTTCTTCTCAGAATCTAGACCTTTATATGCTGGATTTTGTTCCTTTACGTTCCTAAAAGGGTGCCAAGCTGGACTTTTGGTTGTCAAACTAGCTGTAGTACTCTTATTTTTGCAGTTTTTTATTAAAGAAAAATTATGAAAATTTTAAGAATATATAGATCCATATTTGTCTTTTAAAAAGGGTGATATTTCGTCCAACTCCCCTCTACTCAGTGGACACCCTCAATTGTTAAATATTCCCAAAATACCCTCACGTGTGGACACCCCCTCACGCTGCATTTTAACTAGTTCGGAGCACAGTCGTCCGAACCGGTTCGGTGGTTCGGAGGAGGTGCCACCGAATCGGTTCGGATTTGGTTCCACCGAACCATCGCACACCCCACCTTTAGAAAAACCATTGTTAAAACCCATTTGTGTAGCTTCGAAGGAGAACCACAAAATCAACGAATTGTTAAAATTACCTCATATTAAAATCAACGAACCCATTTGTAAAAATCACCTCATGTTAACATTGGAATCTTGGCTGTCCTGCTGTGATGAAGATGGAGCTCAACTGTTTAGCATTCTGCTCTGGAAAATTTGGCAATGTAGGAATGAAACTGTCTTCAGGAACTCTAGACCAGACCCTATATCGGTCTCAGCAGCTGTTGTTTGTTTTCTGCAATAGTTAGCGCAGCAACCTCATCCAGGTCTGGTAACAGCTCAATACAGCAAGCTGCTGCTGTCCCTGTGGTTAGGCTGAGTGCTTTCAGAGTTTTGTTGATGCTGGGTGTTTCCTTGATGGTTCTACTTGCTGGGGCTTGTGTATCTTGGATGTTAATGATGGTATCATTTACAGTGCAAGCAAGAAGGATCAAATAGTGGTAGACCCGACCACTGCTGAAGTTTTGGGTTTGAGGTGGGGAATCCAAACTGCTATTCAACGGGGAATTTTGGATGTTTTATTTTTCTTTGACGCTCAAGTTGTTGTTAACTGTGTTTTGGGGAAAACTAAGGTGGCCATTATTGACCCTATTATTGATGATTGCCTCATGCTTTTGGAGGATCTCCCTAATAGCTCAGTTCACCTTGTTAACAGAGATAGTAATTGTATTGCTCATAGTTTAGTAGCTGTTGCTAATAGACTAGGTTGTAATGACTGGTTGGGACTTCCCTCAGTTGATATTCTCTGTAACAACTTTGTAATGCCTGTTGGCATCTTTTCTCGTTAATGAAATCTTTTCGAGTTTCAAAAAAAAAACATTGGAATCTTGATTTGGGGCAAAAAAATCTCATATTCTTCAAACCCATTTCCAGCAACCCCATTTTCAACTACTAACAACATCTAATTTGTGTAACTTCGATTTCCAGAAAGATTGCAAAATGGGAAAAGGATTGATTTGGGTCAGATTTGAAGAGAAGCTGGTGGTGAATCGGTGGACTAGTGACAACAAATGAGAGAGGTGAGAGGGAGGAAGGAGGAAAATGAGAGAACAGTGTACAAACATAATTGATTAACTCACTGAACTGGTTCAGTGGAACCAAGTCCGAACTAGTTCGGTGACATCGCCTCCGAACCGGTTCGGACGACCGTGCTCCGAACCATCATAGGATCACAAGATTCATTAATGGCATTTTGGTCTTTTCACACTTGTTGGGGGTGTCTACTGAGTAGCTAGGGGGTTGGACGAAGTATGAGCCTTGAAAAAGGGTTGGTACAAGTGGAAATTGGGCTTGGATCTCACCCCAAGGTCTCAGGTTTGAATTTTGGATGTGGTAAAAATTCTGTTGGGAGGGAAGAATCAAACGGACCGGCAAAGTCGGGTATACACGTGGTCAGCCAGGTTTTCCAGTCACTCGATTTAGCTGTTCAAGAAAAGAAAGTCATAACTTAGTTTGCGAATTGAAACTATTTCTATTTTAGTTGAATTTTTATTTAAATTATAATTTTCATTATTAAAATAAAGAAAGAAAATGGGTGTTGTGACATTATTTGAACCCTAGTCATTAAAAACATGTGATATAACAGATAGTATGACAAATTGTTAGCTAGTTGAGCACCAACTTTAGATTATGAACCAGAACTAGAAACGCAGACTAAATGAAAACTTACAAATATATTTAATCTATATATAAATAAAATTTACAATATAATTAAGAATAAGAGTCAAGTAGGAAATATTGAAGTACAAAGTTCATAAGGAAGCAAATTATTAAAGCAAGATGCTTAAGAAAAATAAAATCACTCCCATTTGCTCCTAATTTGATGTGAATGTTTGTAATCATAAGTCAACACCACCCTTCTATCCATTCTCTTCAATACAAACCTTTCAACCAACACATAACAACTAAATTTCTTCCAAGTATTCATTCCTCCAAACTCCTCTACTTTTGTTACTTTCACTTCCCTTCCATTTCCACCATTCCAACCAACTCTTTCTTGTTCCCATTTCATTCCCTCAACAACTTCCAAACTCAATCCAACACTTCTCTCTTCTTCCACACCATTAAACCACAAAACTCCATCAACCACTCTATTTTCATCCCAAACAGTAACTTTTCCTCCTACCTTAACAACTTCTGGTTGAATATTAACATCCACAAATATAGCCTCCTCATTGTTTTCATTTTCCTTTGAAAATATTTTCTCCCATCTTTGTTCAAGTGTTAACTCATAGAAAACTGACATTTTCATTTGCTCCTTTAGTTTCATTCCTTCTTTCACAAACATAAATGGGATATACCACTTTCCAACAATCACTGATTCAGAACTCTCACTTGATAATGGAAAGTTGAAATTTGGTAGCTTGAAACGTAGAGAGTCATTTGAGCCTAATGCTTCATCTAAGTGGTAATTGTGGGGAGTGGTAGTATAAAGTTCCCATCCTTTTTCCCTTAATAAACCATGGGGGATTCCATCTGAGGCAACAGATTTTGCATGGAAACCATGTCTCTTTTTGATTATTTCAACTTGTTGATAATCATTGAAGGGCTCCAAAGGTTTTGGTTTAACATCTTTGACAAAACTGCAGCATAAACAAGTGCTCATGTCTTCTTCCTTTGAACTTGTGCTAGCTTGGCTGCAATCAATTCAAATTCCAAATTAATTTTGAAACCAACAATATTTACTCTTCAATATGTGGAAAATTCTACGGTAGACCACCTTGATAGGTGGTCCACGGTGGATTCACAGAAGAAAATCAACCATAACTCCAGCAAGAGTGTGGTGAGATTAGAGTGTGGTTGGAAAGTTTTGTAATCATTAGTGGGTGATTCCGAACTGAGTGACCAAACTCTGTTTGATCTTGCATTAGTTCTTGGAAGAACTGGGTCTTTCCTAATGCTCAAGTAAAAGAACTACAATTAATGAATCATGTTGTGTAATTCATTTGTGACTGTGCAAAAGTAAAACTATGAAGATTAATTAATAAAGAAAAGTGATTACATACCCTTGATTTTTTCCCTTCCTTCTTATAACATAGTAACGATTAGAAGACAATGGTTGATTCAATACTGGAAAGAACATGGCCTCCTCCCAATGGGTGTTTTCACCAACACTATATTGGATGGTTAAATTTTTGTTCTGAGGGAAAGGAAAATCCTTGATGTAGTTGTCCTTGCACAAACCAAAGCAAGAGTAATTCTGAGCTTCCTCATCTAAGATCACAAGATAACCTGAATTTGGCCCTGATGGTGGAGGTTCAGAAAGAGCACCAGGGTTCCTTTTGTACATGGAAAGAAATCTTGTTGCATACATTTTCTTTGATTTTGGACTATGATATATCTTTCACTTGTATTCCCTTATGATGTATATATATGTGTGTGTTTGTGGAGGCATGTCTATCCTTAAAATACTTTGAACTTTATATCCATGTAATTATGTCAAACTATAGTTTCAACTTTGAATGAATCAAAATCAATTAATTAGATATTATCGTTGTCATTTTCTTAGGCAGCGACAAATACAAGGTTCATGATAAACCGTGTTCGAGAGTTATCTAAATGTATGTGTTTGTTTTCAATTGGACAGATTTTATAGAATATGCAATGGGTTCGCTCTTTATAGTGTTTTAAAAGTAAACATATTGACTTCTCCTTTCTAATCATTCAACGACGATAATGCGACCCGGCATCTAGCTATCTCATTTTATATTTTTCTGTTTATAATCTGTAATATGTAAAATCTCTATATATTTATAATCCATGCAAAAGGCCCCAAGGGGTACGCAATTTTGTGAATGGGAGAGGACGCACACAAAATAACCACCAATTCAGGGGTGTGGTTGAGCGGTTGAGGCTCATCCTCACTTAACCAAGTGTCGAGGGTTTGATCCTCGACCAAAAAAAATCCACGCAATATAAAAAGTTAATTAAATTTTTTTAAAAATTTAATTAAAAACAACTTTAATATGTTTAATTAAATAATAGCGTAGAACATTTTTTAATTACCAAAACTGTTGGTTCATCGAAATGTTTAATTTTTTTTTTCAAATATCCTGACTTAATTTACTAAAATTAAGGAATTAAGTTATCTAACTCCAAATTTATTTAAGAATAAATAGTCCGTAAAAATATGTGATGTCGCTTAAATTACTTTCTAAAGTGTTATAAATTGTCTCTAACAGAAATTAATAAGATTAATTTATTAAAAATTAGGTGCAAGATGGATGCAAATTTAAAAATATTAGTGCAAATTTGAAATATCAGGGGATTCAAAATAATTTTATATAGGGGTATTAGTACTAATATTTATTTTCCAGAGGATTCAACTGAACTCTGAGAACCATGTAGGTCCGCAACTGCATAGGTGTAGATTATTTCTTTCTCCCAAAGGGAAAAAAGAGCGTAATGATCAAAACAATTGAGATTTCATCATGGAATTCATTGTTTCTGTAAGATGTAAAGAAGCAACATCTTAGGAGCCAAGTTCTACGCTATTATCAGACCAAAAAAAAAAGTTCTATGTTATTGTTACCAAGGTTTCAAAAAACGGTCCGCTACGGCAAAAACGGCCGCGACAAAACTGTTTCGGTGGCCACCGTTTCCGTTACGGACCGATATCACGGAGTGATAAGAAATCACGGAAAAAACCGAGACAAAACGCCGTTACGGTCGCGACAGAACATCGTTCAACAGCAAAAAGTAGAAAAGATTCGTTTTTGATGAGATCTTGTCACTTTCAGAATATATTCTTATTCTGATTGATTTTCCTTTCTTCAAATCTGTACTTCAAAATTCAAATCAGTACTTCAAATCAGACCTTGCTAGTTGCTCCTTTCTTCAAACCAAAAGGGAACAAAACAAACACACCACTCGATCTCCTTCACTCTTCACTCCAGCAACAAATAATTTTAATTAATTTTTTGCATTGTTGTGGTTAATTCACACTGCGATGGCCGCAACACGTATCGCAACAGCTGAAACCGCGAAAGTCTTAACGCGACCGCTATTTAGAACCCTGATTGTTACCATTAATGTGTTTTTTTGTAAGAATAAAGATTCAACCGGCCGAAAATGTTCAATCCTTCTCCACTATATAAATAAAAGGGTTAAATATGTTTTTAGTCCCTACAAAATTTCACTATTTTGTTTTTAGTCCCTATAAAATTTTTCATCGACTTTTAGTCCCTATAAAATTTCAAAATTTCATTTTTAGTCACTATTTTGTATATCCATTGAATTTTTAAGTGATGTTTTGCATACATGTTGAGGACATTATAAACATCTCTTCCAGAAAAACTTTGAATTTTTTAACAACGCATAAATTAAATCTAAATTTTTTAAGTGCAAAAGATTCAATAAACAATTTAAAGGAAATACTAACCTAGAAATCAAATTTTGAGTTTATTTTTTGTGAGGGAGATATTTTTAATATCTTTAACGTGTATGTAAAATATCATTCAATAATTCTAAAGGTATACACGAGTTTACATTTTATAGGGACTTAAAACAAAATTGTAAAATTTTATAGGGACTAAAAGTTGACGAAATTTTTTATAGGGACTAAAAACAAAATAGCAAAATTTTGTAGGGACTAAAAACATATTTAACCCTAAATAAAATCCACTTTGTTACAAAACAGCAAACAAATATCATTACAAAGTGCAATCAACAAGGTTACCATAGAAATGGCTTCACCAATCAAATTCACTGTGTTCTTAGCTTGTCTTTTGGTTTTAATTGCAGTTGCTGCTGCTCAATATGGAGGTGGTGGGCCTGAAGATTCTGGAAATGCAAATGCACCTTCTGCCTCTCCAAGAAGCCTCAGTTATCCTGCTGCCATCATTGTTTTCCTTCCTTTTATTCTTACTTTACTTGCAGCCAAACAGAGGATTTAAATTTAATATTTCACTATAAATTTTAGGGTTTTTTTTTTTACCCCCACACCCTTCCCATCTACCCCCACATATTTTCGTATTGACATAAATACCCTTCACATAATTGACAAATTTTGACTTTTACAAGATTCTCTCTGGCGTGGGACCCATAAAATCTAAAATCGTATTTACCTAATGGAAGGTAAATACGACTTGCATTTAATAACTAATAAATACGCATTAAATTGCAAGTCGTATATACGTTCCATGAAAGGTATATACGATTTGACTTTTTTTTAACCGTATTTATTAAAAAAGTAAAATCGTATATACGTAT
Organism: Astragalus glycyphyllos; assembly: GCA_963573325.1. Lineage (NCBI taxonomy): Eukaryota > Viridiplantae > Streptophyta > Magnoliopsida > Fabales > Fabaceae > Astragalus > Astragalus glycyphyllos. The sequence goes on from OY754308.1 coordinate 70,691,338, forward strand.
TTACGACGGGGCTCAAATCGTATATACCTATTGTTAGCCTGCATTTTCGACAGACTCAATTAAATGCAGTCAACGAGGTTTAGTTTGACCTTGTATTTCAAGAGACAAGAAGTAATTTCGACGTTCAAAATGGGTTAAGTTATCAGGTTATATCAAGTTGATTTCGACACTGGATTTGGTGAAGTCGAAGAAGTTGCAAGCAAAGATTTCGACAAGAGGAAGTTTGAAGGCTGATGTCGAAGTGGAATCAAGCAACCATGGTCGAAAAGACATAACAGTTTCGCACGAGATCGACGGTTATCTTCTTCTTTTAACTTTTAAACTGCAAGAACACATATAATTCTGGGAAAAACTTTAACACAAATGGTCTTAGGATTTACTAGTTGATCCTGCAAACAGAAGCAATTTCAAACTAGCGGTGTTTACCAAAATCCAAGGTAAACAAATTGGCACGCCCGGTGGGACGTTTGTGCTAATTTTAAAGTTTTTCGTTGAATTCTTAAACTTTGTGTTTGTTTGTGCATGCAATTAAGGAGTGGTAAACATCTTCCAGAGATGGCACGCTCTAGTACAAGTAATGCTTCTGCATCAAATGCACAAAGTACGTAAGAACAAGCGTCAGTTAGTGACGTTAACGCTGCAAATGTCGCAGGCATAACCGTTGCTATGCCTTCTTCGACAACAATCGGAGTAACCGCCATAACTTCTCCCATAATTACTCCTGCGTCAATGATGACCACTGCAGCATTAACAAATGTTAATACAATGGCTTCTGTGCCACCAATAGTATGACCAATGAGTCCTTTGATGGCAAATCCTATGATTGGAAATATGTCATTTACTATGAGGGGAAGGGCTTACCGTATGGCATGCCAACAGCATTGATGGCGGGCCTTCAGACAAATGCGTCTACATTTGCAGATAATGCAATTACAGGGTATTCTCCTACTCATAGTTCAACAGAGGGCATCCATAGTCGAAATGCCCAAACTAATCTGACTACAACATCTTTGTTGGCATTAAGACAACAAATGGATGATAGCAATCATGATATGGTCAATATGTTAACACAACAAATTGGTACTGTGTTTAATCCTTTGATACAAAACACTAATAATAGTTACCAAATGTTGGCAACACAAATGGGAAGAATTGCTGATTTCTTTGGTACTCCACCAGTACATAACCAGCAAATCCCCCAAATCCAAAATGCTAGGCCTGTAGAGATAGCTGTAGAAAGGCCTAACAATGCAATTCCTATGAATCAAGGAAACCAAGGACAACAACAAATTGTCGAAGAGCCTATGAGGATAGAGGCAATCCCTGAAGTCGTGTTGGTGAATAGAAACCAAAATGCAGACGAAGTGGTCAGACAAGTGCAACAAAACAATTTTGGAGCATAAAACAATCTGGCTAATATGGTCGAAACTATTTTAGCCCAGAATGGCCTTAACTTAGTTTAACATAGGCCTAATTTTGTGTCGCCCTTGTCAGAATACACCTTACAAACAGAGCTACCTAGGGGATGGAAAATTCCCAAGTTCACAAAGTTCGCTGGAGAAACCAGTGAATCTACCGTCGAACACGTGGCTCGTTATTTGACTGAGGCTGACGATCTAGCACATAATGAGAATTTAAGGATGAAGTTCTTTCCAAATTCTCTAACTAAGAATGCCTTCACATGGTTCACTACATTGCCTCCAAATTCAATTTTTAATTGGAGTCAATTAGAAAAGGCCTTCCATGAGCAGTTCTATATGGGCAAATGTAAGATTAGTCTTAAAGAACTGGTTAGCGTTCGACGCAAGGGGGCAGAATCTATTGATGATTATCTCAATAGATTTAGACTACTCAAAGCAAGGTGCTTTACCCAAGTGCCTGAGCATTAGTTAGTCGAAATGGCTACTGGTGGTCTAGATTACACTATAAGAAAGAAACTAGACACACTACATTTAAGAGATATGGCACAATTGGCTGATAGAGTTCGACAAGTCGAAAGACTCAAAGCTGAAAAAGCCAGAACAGGTAGGTTCCATAATAAAAAAGAAAAGGTTGCTTATGTCGAAACTAATGACAGTGACCAAGAATTCGCCATATCTTATGAAGACGTCGAAGAAGAGGTTAATATTGCAGAATTGAAACCAGGACCTCCTTATACCTGTCGATTGGCTCGTTGTCGAAAAAAGGAGAAATCTGGAAAGAACAAGGTATTTTCGACCTGATGACGTCATTAGAGCAGTTAAGAGGAATTTCAAAAATGTTATTTTCTTCTTCATTTAAAAACTCAGTCGAAAAAGACATTTTTGGGGGGCAATTTGTTAGCCTGCATTTTCGACAGGCTCAATTAAATGCAGTCAACGAGTTTTAGTTTGACCTTGTATTTCAAGAGACAAGAAGTAATTTCGACGTTCAAAATGGGTTAAGTTATCAGGTTATAACAAGTTGATTTCAACGCTGGATTTGGTGAAGTCGAAGAAGTTGCAAGCAAAGATTTCGACAAGAGGAAGTTTGATGGCTGATGTCGAAGTGGAATCAAGCAACCATGGTCGAAAAGACATAACAGTTACTGTTTTTAAGTTCTCTGTTCAGTTAGTTAGTTATAGTGTTTCCCTCCTTGTATAAATAGTAATTTTTCATAGAAAAACGGGTCACAATCTCATTACAGAATTCTCACGCTCTAACTTCCAACACAGTACAGAGAAAACGAGCCAGGAGAAGAATGTATGATCTGTGCACCAACTCTCTTTACAATTAATGCAATTTTAATTTGTTTTCTTCTTTGCTTTTCTGCAATTTTTTCTTTGTTTTATTCTCCCTCATTGAGGAAATTCGACGGTTTCGCGCGAGATCGACGGTTATCTTTTTCTTTTTACTTTTAAACTGCAAGAACACATATAATTCTGGGAAAAACTTTAACACAAATGGTCTTAGGATTTACTAGTTGATCCTGCAAACAGAAGCAATTTCAAACTAGCGGTGTTCACCAAAATCCAAGGTAAACACCTATATACGATTTGAGAGAAATATAAGTCGTATATACCCTGTTGTGGGGGTACATACGAAATTGAGATGCTGAAGTCGTGTATACCCTTGTTTATAGGTATATACGACTTGTAATTTTAATTTTTTTAATTAATTTTTAGTTTTGAAACAGATATTGGAGCGCCCGCAGAGTCACAGTTGGTTCCGTTTGACATCGATACTACGGAGTCATTCATGATGGATAGGGTATATTTTTCGGTCTAATTTTTTTAATGAAGTTTGATAAAAATATAATTAATTAAGTACGTAACATTTATGTATTTTGTAGATATTTTCTACACGTGAGGATGTGGAGGAGTGGGCTATAGCGGTTGGGAGGCACATTGGTGTTGTTGTTATCAAAGTTAGATCTGATAAAGTTGGTAAAAGGGGGACTAGAGATAAGATCATTTTTGGTTGTGAGAAGCAGGGGAAGTTTAGTAATGATTCTAGAGTCTTTGGTTCTAAGAGAAGAAGTTGTTCGTTTACTTTGAAAGCTACTTCTACACTACGTCATCGGGGTTGGTCCGTGAAAGTTATGTTTTGTCGACACACCCATCCATTGCTTACTACCTCAGTTGGGTGCACAGCTTTTGGTCGTTTGACCAAGCCGCAGAAGGCTATGGTTAATGAGCATGCTGATTTGGATGTTGCCCCGAAGGATTGCCTTATTGCTTTGCGGAGTCATTTTCCGAGCAATGTCACTTCTCTCCCTCAGATATATAGGCAGCGCCACAGGCATCGGTCTTCTCGGAGGGGTCCTAGAACGGACATCCAGGAGTTGCTGAGATTGATTGAGTCACATAATTACTTTTGTTGGAGCAGGAAGGTGGAGGTTTCTGATGTGGTTAGTGACATTATGTGGCTCATCCCACTTCTATCAAGTTATTCCGATTGTTTCCCAAAGTTCTTATTCTCGACAGTACGTACAAGACCAACAAATACAATCTACCTCTATTAGAGATTGTGGGAGTGACTAGTACGGAGTTATCTTTCTCGGTTGGGTTTGCCTATATTGCTCATGAACTTGGTATTCATTTCTCTTGGGTATTGCAGCAACTTAATGATTTATTTGACTTGCATGGGATTCAACCGGAGGTTTTTCTGACTGACAGAGATCTTGGCTGTATGGCTGGTATTCATGCTATCTTTCCTTCTGCTACTAATTTATTGTGTTCTTGGCACGTTACAAAGAATGTGAAAGCGAAAATAAAAGAGTTCGTGCACGTTGATCGGCAGAAGGACGTCATATCTCTTTGGCACAATATTATTGATTCAGCTAACGAGTCTGAGTACTTAGCTTAGTTGAAGATTTTTGAGGACTCCTGCGCCGATATTCCCGCTCTTATTAAATATGTGCACGACACATGGTTGAAACCGCATAAGGAGAGATTTATCTTGGCTTGGACTAACCATATCTCACACTTCGGTAATCATACCAACAGGTATTTTGGCATTTAGTATATACAATTGTTTAATTTTTTTGACATGTGTTTAGTATTTTTTTCGTTGTTTAAATTTTTTTGCCACGTGTTTAGTATTTTTATCGTAGTTTAAATTTTTTTGACACGTGTTTAGTATTTTTTTCGTAGTTTAAATTTTTTTGACACGTGTTTTAATTTTTTAAGAGCCGAGTCAGCTCATTGGGCTTTGAAGAGACATTTGAAAACTTCTGGAGGTGACTTGTCAAAGTGTTTTAAATCTATTCATGACATGCTTACACCTCACTTGGACAAAGTCATCGTCTCTTTTCAAAAAACAATCAACCGCATCGAAGTAGCTTCGAATATTCCTTTGTTTAAGAAGCTTCGCGGTCTTGTCTCTTTAAATGCTCTGGATTATATGGTGAAAGAGTTTGAGAAATCGACTTCTGGGGTTGGTCATGACAGAGGCAGATGTGGATGCAGTATTCGGAAGACACATCTTCTTCCATGTGCTTGTGAGATAGGTGTCTATCATATCTCCGGTTCTTCTATTCCATTGGATGTTGTGGATGATCATTGGAAACAACTGAGTTTTGATTCTTTAGATGAAAAAACCTCCCAACAAAAATCCGATGTATGTGATATTTCTTATCAAATGGACATGATATGGGCCAGACTTAATAAGATGACAGAGGATGAGAAATTTGTTTTGAAGAAACAACTAAATGAGCTTGCATTCCCTGCCACTTCTTCAATGGTTCCACCACCATTCAAAGTCAAAACAAAAGGTGCACCAAAGAAGAAGAAACGGAAATTGTATGATGCGAAAAGAGATTTATCTGGGTGGGAGCATGTAGATGAGAAGGTGAAACTCACTCAAGAATCTGGGACTTCTATCAAAAAATCATCACAGTTGAGTTCTTCCAAAAAAACATCTCAGCGGTCTTCTAAATTATCTCAGGGTGCCAATAAAAAAGTAACAAAGAAAGGCGAGATTTTAGTGAATTTACCGGATGTTCCTCATCATTCGCGGTCTTATGTGGAAAATATTGTTGATTAAGAATGATGGCAATTGTGGGTTTCGAGCGATTGGGGTTGGTCTCAATTTGGGTGAGGATAGTTGGCCTATCATTAGGCAAGATTTAATCAATGAGACAAAGGAAAGGGATGCACTGTATAGTTACATGTTTGGGAAGGACCGACTTGCAGAACTTCGAAAAGCATTGACTATTGAATACCACAGATTTTAGCAGCCGGATAAGTGGTTGACTTTGCCAGAGATGGGGTTCTTTATTGCAACAAAGTATAATGTCGCCCTTGTTCAACTGTCTTTGAATATGAGTTATACTTATTTGCTTTTGAGAGGTACCTATTCTTCTTCGAAGTATAAACTCATATATATATATATATATATATATATATATATATTCTGAACATTCGGGATTCACATTGGATGCATATTTCGATGTCTTCTGTCTGTCCGTTACCCCCCATTATTCCGATGTTGTCCCATAATCGATCAGAGGATTCTATTTCATGGTTGGATCCGTATACCGGTCATTTTGCCCTATGGCTGACTACAGCTCCTCCGGTGATTCCGACCGAGGCGCCCACATGTGTAAACTTATCCGATTATTCGGACGATTTAGCCGGCCTACATTGACACTGTATATTTCTTGTATATATTTTACTACTTTTTTGTAACTATTATTATTTGTCCATATCTACACCGTTGATTAGCGTTCGAAGTCTCACCCTAACCGTTAAAATTAATGCAAATATTAATATGAAATTAGTAAAAAAAAAAAATTCAAACCAAATCATATATACCTAAGTGTGGGGTATATACAACTTGCATAATAACGAGTCGTATGCACCCTCACACCTATGTATATACGATTTGATGAATAAGGAGTCGTATACACTCCTATATATGACTTGTATTTTAACAAGTCGTATATACCTAACCATCATGTATATACGACTTATAATTTTAATCCACATCGTATTTACTTAATTTACGGTATATATGGCTACGATTTTATTAAAGTCGTATATACCTATTGAAAGGTATATACGATCATGGTCAAATTTGCTAAGGGCATTTTCGTCAAAAAAATTTATGTGGGGATAGATGGGAAAACTGTGGGGGTAAAATAAAAAACCCTAAATTCTATAACTATCCTTCATGTGTGTTTCCTATTTTTATGTTATTGATGTTTCAGTTGGCACATGTTGTGCCTAGAGCATTTTAATTTCTTTCTTGTCATATGTTGGTTTTGTTTCTCTATTAATCATGTTGTGTCAGTGAAACTATACTACTCATGTAACAACATAATAAATATTTGTTTTGATAGCTGCTGTTACATCTGCATGAATTCCATTTTGTTTTCCAAACATTTCTATCAGAAGTAATCATATTCTAGACACAGATGGACACTAAATATGAACACCTCTCATATCGGAGATTTGAACATCGGTTTGCACGTTATGGGAGACTAGCCCCCTCCACTATTAACAGTTATAAACTCTATCTTTGAATTTTTTAGGTTCGGACTAAATATAAAGAAATTATAAAGTGTAAGTGTATATGTGTTTAAATTTTGCCCACCTAAAAAATATGAGTACCAACACCTAGATGATTTGTCAAAAGTGTAAGTATATATGTGTTTAAATTTTGCCAAGTCATTTAACAAGGATCAATTTTAAGAAATTGCATATTAACTCTAATTTTTATACCTAATTTCTATTATGCCCAATTGCTTATCCTCTCCACTAAATCCCTTTTACCTTCTCTCCCCTAAAATTCCTTCTCTCCTCTCTTCTCCACCGTCATCGCTCTCTCTTTCATATCACAACACTCAACAAAATTCCATATACATGGCTTCCCATTCGTTCTCTCCTCTCTTCTTTGAGTTTTTGATTCATTTAAAAATCCATTCTTTTATACATCGCAAATATGTGAATCAGAGTGATTTACTACAAGATTTAATATTGGTACTCCACCGTTGAAGGTATCGGACTTAAAAGTAATGGAGATTTCCATTACTTTGTGGTCATGGAGAGGATCACTCTCCTAGTTCAATGGGTTTATGACAGAAAAAAAAGTTTCAGATCTAAAAAAAGATGAAAAATATTTTAATTTAATAATTAATAATAATGATTTGTAAGTCTTTTTGGGCTGTGGTTGACGAAAAAAATCAGATCAGAAGGAACAAGGAAGAAGAGAGAATACGCAGAATGGGGTGAAAATGAAATATGGGGCTAAGCAGAAATTAAGGAACAAAAAATAAGGTAAAATTACAATTTCTAAAAATTTACTACTATTTGTCAAAAAAAAAATTACTATTATTAAATGAGTTGGCAAAGATTTAAACACATCAGCCCTTAATATTTTGACAACTCACCTAGGTGTTGGTACCACACATTATGTAGTAGGTACTTAAGAACTCACCAATTATAAAATATATCTTTGAATTTTCTTATATCTCATTGTGCCAATAACTTATTTGACGACTAAGATAGCTAATTATATACTATATTGGGGTAGCAATTTGTAAAATATACCTACTTATTCAAAAAAAAAAATTAATTTTTGGGTACCAAAAGCTACCCCATTGATATGAAAGGATCTGCGATAAAGCATAATCGGGATCAAAAAAATGAAACTTTTGTTGGAGTATCAAGTGTCGAACTATTAAAAATCAAAATTTCACACTTTCTGTAGGGAGAAGCGGGGTTTGAGCCTGATATATATAACATTCTGTCCTATGATCGCTTTGGGAGATGTGTAATGGATGTATCTTCTCATCCAAATTTTCTGACTATGATTATGTTGTTCATAGGATAAAATCTATTTTTTGGCGATGGTTTCTCGTTTGGTCGAGGGGATCAATGGCGGACCTATCACCTATGGCTATGTGAGGGGGTTCAAATTCAATAGAACTCCCTCAAAAAAATATCCATTTATTTCGTATATAAAAAATATATCCATTTATCTCGTATATAAAAATATTTTTATCCATTTATTCCTTATATAAAAATATTTTGAATCCTCTGAAATTATTTCGCATTAGGATTTTTAACTTTCCACTCAATTGCACCTAAATACCTGACACAAACACATCACTAAACCAATTATGAATTTATTTAATTAAACATATTAAAGTTGTTTTTAAACAATTGAGAGCTTTCAAATCTTAAAATTCGAGACTCTACTTTTATCAAATTTGGTCCTTCGGTAATAGAGCTTTACAAAATTTATTGTGAGGGCTAAAATCGTCAACGAATATAACCAATAACCAAATATAAAAAAAGTAAATATAAATTAGAAAATACTATAGCTACAAACAAAACTAAATTTCTAAAAAAACTATTTTAATTCGGCAACAAAAGTTCGGTTAAGAACTCAAAATCATAATATTCTTAAAAAACAAATGTAAATTTACTTAATTTTAGTTTTAAAAGGCTGGAATCATTTTTTGGAAATTTCCAAATATTAATTCAAAAAAAATTTTGCTAAAAGAAATATATTTTTTGGTTGAATACATTACAAAAAGCAATATAATATAATATAATATGATATAGTTAAACATTTTGCCAAAAGCATTGTAAAAAGAAACAACATGCGTCTGTCAATAAAAAAGAAACAACATGCGGCTGAGATGCATTCCCCGATATATTAAAATAAAAGAAACAATGGGAAAATACCAGGGATCAAACTTGTGTTCCCCGTGTTCCATTAACATCAAGCTTGTGTTCCCGGTGTTCAATGGTTCCATTAAGTAAATTTACATTTGTTAATTTACTTAATTTTGGTTCAATGCTTCCATTAACAAATGTAAATTTACTTAATATATGATAAGAACTCAAAATCATAATATTCTTAAAAAACAAATGTATGTTACAATGACCTACGTATTCTATAAGACTTGTTTTTTTGCAGGTATCCTGTAGGTGTTGAAGAGGTGTCACTATAAAAAGACATTTTTTTACTTTAACACCTAAATGTGTCTACCAAATGTTGTATTGGTTTTGGTGTCCGACACATGCCGTACACAAGATATGCTTGAAACCAGAGGAGTTCGTGATTCAGATATAATTTAATAAAATAAAAATAGTAAACGTTTTATATTTCATATCATAAATTCTAAACTTTTCACTAATTATTTACGAGATTGAAAAACTATATAAGAAAAAACATAAAACATAAGAAAGTTTGCTAGTATGTAAAACAATTTCCTGACGAGAGTACACAATGATGTGTGGCCAATTGTGTGTTTGCGTCTTTGAATATAATGTTTTGAAAAATGGATCGGCTAGTTGGATCAGGCCAACTGTGAGCACGGCCTATTGTCGGTCCGATAAGTCCTATATACCGCTCGTTATAGATTTGCCCTAGAGCCAAGTTAACCGACCTATGGCCAGTCCAATGTGCGCCATATACCGTCTTGACATAGATATGTCCAAGAACCAAATGAATCAACCAAGAACCGTGGAAGCAGGGAGAACCAGTCAAATTTCGGTTAGCATTTTTGTTCTTTATTTGTTTTTACTTGTATGAAGAACTTCTTCTAGTGTTGTAGGCTTGATTCAAGCTTTCTGATCCAAGCAGTATCTGGTAAGGTTGTGATCCATATAGTGGTTTATATTTTAGTATTTTAAAATAAATTCAAGTATTGTACTAATTTATCCTACAGAGTATCATACATTCATACCCAACAAAATTCAATGAGGTTTATAGAGTTCTCTCAAATTTATTCATATATATGATGAACAATTATTTATAGGAGTTGAATAGACATTCAATTATTGAGTATCATAAAATTCTCCCAAATTTATTCATATGAGATGATCAACTATAGGATTTGAATATACATTCAATTATCCTTGAGAGGAATGCAACCATAATAAACTTGAGGATTATGAGTGTCGAACCTACAAATTACACCATTTTCAACTAAAACCCAACTGCAGGTTCTGCATACATCATAATCCCTCTCATCCACGAACAAATCAAACCACTTCAATGAATCAATACCATCCCATGTGAAGCTACAATAATACTTGGTGGTGCCCCAAAAGTCTGGCCTAAAAGTAAAACTGAATCTCTCACCTGTGTGAAGTTTCTGCTCTCCAAGATCTCCACCTTTTCTTTCATAACAATGAAGAATCAAGTCTTTGTTACCTGACAAGTCATTGAAGATTTCCTCATGCACGTACACTTTGGGAGGTAGAAGATCTTCTGCTTCAGATACAGCTACCAACAACATAAGAAGTGTTAGTGGAACAACAATTCTCATCAATGCTTTAGACATATTGATGTGTGTACTTTTGGTTCTAATGGCTTTAGTGGTGGAGTGTACATGAGTCCTATATATACTTGGTTTGTGAGCTGAACTATATCATATTTGGCTATTGGAGTGGACAACAATCTTTGTATTTATTGAAAATGCTTCTTGTTGCAAGAAAGTGATTTCGTGAAGGCTCGTAAATGATTTTCATTGGTCCATTTCCACGGAATGGGATATATTACTATGAGTCATAAAGTGGTTTTGGTGGTTTAGTGGCAGAAGATAGAAATTAGAAAGATAAGGAATTGTGATTCAAATCCTGATCACTCTTATTTTTAACAACTAATTAACAACTTAAGTGTGTCATTCAAATAGAAAAAGCAAATTTAACGGCTTTTCCGTTTATAACATATTAGAAATATTGTACTTAGTTTGTTAAGTAGTTAACAAAAGTTGTTAGTAGTTATAATTCGGTTAGAGTTAGTTTTATTAGTTACTAGTTTGTTATAGATTAGTTAGGTGAGATTGGATCTATATATAAGGTCAAACTCATTGTAATCAATTAACTTTTCTTCTTCAATAGTGAAATTGTTTTCATTCCTTTTCCTTGAAGTCTCTCAAATGTTAATATGGTATCAAGAGTGATTATGTAGCTTCCGCATTCCTTTCTCCTCAATGATTCCTCCATCGCCTTCTCGCAAATTTCTTATTCTATTTTGCGATTCATGAACAATGGGGCTCATTGCAGTATATATCAAAAGAGATTTCTTAATTTTATCTTCATTTTATTTGTTTCTTATCCTTATTTTCTCGTTTATCGTTTATTTGATTTCGTCTTTGGACCATTTGTTTTTCTGGTTCTTGACTTCGATTTCATCTCAGTTTCGTTCTTCAATTCTTGTTCGAAACTCCTCCTATTTCTGTTGCGATCTTTGGTTTTGCTCTTCAATTCATGTTCAAAATCTCTATATTTTTGCAAATTCGTCTCTGTTAGGGTTTCGGTTAATCTTCCCTTGACAATTTTCTCCTTCCTCTCGCTTCTTTGAGAGAGTCTATATCTCGGCAATTTGCCTTCTCCAAATAGATTCTTGAAGTCTCTAAATTTCTTTCAACTCGATTTGCGATTCTTGCAGTTCAGTTTTGCGATTTCACTTCGATTCGCGTTTTGGTTCTTGAATCAGTGTGATTCTTGGATCGTTCTCTCTTGATCTTTGTTGTTGATGTGCGTTGCATTCTTTCTTCATCACGTTTGTGTGTTCCGCATTTCCGCACATCGCGATTTTGGCATTCTTTCACATCGCCGTATTGCATTCCGCTTCATTGTCCTCCTTTCATTTTGATTTCCAATGATTGTGACCTGAAGCGGAGTTCCGATTTCATTTTTGATCG